>JAECWK010000135.1:2680000-5360000 GCA_018150405.1 Drosophila varians
ACTCGATTTCCTGATTCCATCTAACTGAACAATCGGAAATGAAAAATTCTTTAATGTTCTTTTGGCAGAACCTTCAAACCATGTAAACAAGTTTGGTTACTCCGAACAATAGGGCTTGCTTTCGTTTCCAAGTTTTTATACCCTTGCAGAGGGTATTATAATTTTGGTCAGAAGTGTGCAACGCAGTGAAGGAGACATCCAGGACCCCATAAAGTATATATATTCTGGATCAGGATCACCTCCTGAGTCGATATAAGCATGTCCGTCTGTCCGTCTGTCCGTCTGTCTGTTTCTACGCAAACTAGTCTCTCAGTTTTTGAGCTATCGTCTTGAAACTTTGCACACACCCTTCTTTCCTTTGCACGCAGTATATAAGTCGGAACGGCCGGGATCGGCCGACTATATCCTATAGCTGTCATATATCTGATTGATCGGAAATGCTATAACTTCCATGTTATTGAAGATAGAAACTGAAATTTGCACAGATTGACTATTAGGGAATTTAGGCCGATCTGAAAATTATTTGATCGAAATCTTACTTTTTGAAGATAGAAACTTGAAATTTGCACAAATGCCCTTTTATGGGAATCTAAGCCGATCTGAAAAATTTCATACGGATCGGCCGACTATATCCTATAGCTGCCATATAACTGAACGATCGGAAATGCCCCAACTTGCGTGTTTTTGGGCGTAGAAGCGTCGGACTTCTTTTAAAATTCATTTTATACGAATCTAAGCTTGTTATGAATGTTTTTGTAAAGATCGGCTAACTATATCCGATACTTACTATATCTTTAATTAATAGAAGCCGCTATTTAACTGCAAGGGTATATAAGCTTCGGCTCCGTCCGAAGTTAGCTTTCCATTCTTGTTAAATTTGTAAAAGTTTGGCCCGATCTTTTATTATGGTGGATCTGAACCATCTATATAATTTCTTCCGGAATAAAATCATTGAATCGTTTTCTAAATCCATTTGGAATAACCACCTATATCCAATTTTTTCTATACCTCTTAGAAGGGTATATATATAAACATTTTGTTTTAAAAAGTAATCTTTTATTTTGTTGTGTCAAAAAGCCACACTTTTAATTTTAAATGTACCGTGTTTAGGTTTAAAAAATGACTTTCATTGTTAACAGTAACGCTACACTAGGCACTAGATCAACGGATGAGCGACTAGGAAGATAGAGGATGACGTTGAGGGCAGACCGCATGGACGGAATTGACATGGGTTGTTGCTAAGTTTCGCTGTCCGCTTGCGCAACTTTGTGGTGGCGTTGCGGCAATCGTAGGTCTTAAACTAAATCTTTGGCAGTGCTTTGTGAGACGGGAAGCATCAATGGGAGCGTCATATGGCCGGATTGGGCAGGCTCTCCAGGCTCGCTGGTTTGCCCTTGATCTCCGTTCGGACTCCGCTGTGGTGCTTGGCCAGATCACTCTCGGATATGTGGTCCTTCCAGTTGCGGAAAAGGTAACGCGTGAACTTCTTCAATTGCCTAAACTTGCAATAGGTGGCCCCCTCGGCGGATTGCAGTTGTTGGGTCTGAATGAGGAATCCCTTTTCCTTGAACGTCTTTTCCAGCTTCTCGCGCTGCTTCGACCGACGCGTGGACCTCCGCTTCTGGTCGCTTTCGGCAGATGATTTCGAGGCTGCCACCACGCCCGGCATCGGGCTTTGGGAGCTGGAGCATTGCGAGGCCGGACTGGGCGGCCGCACGGCGTGCTCCAGGCTATTGCTGTGGGGCAGGAGGATGGACGATGTGGGCGACTCTGGCGGCATGTGCAGCAGCTCCAGGCTCAAGTCCGTTGAGGGCGGTGGCACGTCTACATACACTTTATCCATTCCCTGATTCTGCAGCTGCTGTTGCTGCTGCTGCTGGTCCCGGGAAAAAAACTCGTAGCCGCGCATGGTTTTGTCACCAGTGCCGTTGTAGTACCTGTAATTGCCCTCCGCATCCACCGAGAGCATCTTCTTCTCCTGCAGCGTCGGCTTGGCCCCGCCGGTGAACTTGAACTTGCAGATGCTCACCTCGGTGGACGGACTCGAAGAGTTCTCTGTGGGCATGGGTGGGATGAAAATCGCAGAGCGCTTGCGCTTTCGCATCCCGAGAGCCGTTTCCCCGTTGGCGAAGAAGCCATTAGGAATGGGTATCTTGAGCGACAGCTGGTTATCCTTCTCGATGGTCTCTACAGGCACCGGCATGCCGCCCAGGCTACACGACTCGACCAGTTGCTGGTAGTAGAGTCCCACGGGCTGCAGCAGTAGCTTGGCGGCTGCCAGGGGCTGCTCCTTGTTGACCGCAAGGTCAAGAGATAATGGCACAGGGAGACTAAGCGGAGTGGTCCTGTGCGAGTAGCTGTCGCATTCCGTGGCCTTCTCGCTATCCTCGCTGGAAATGGAGTAGCGCTCCTCGCTTTGATCCCGCAGGCAGAGGTTAAGCGGCTCCTCCGACGGCAACACGGTCGAGGTGGCGGTGGTGGCTCTGCAACCGCTTACCGACGAGGGAAGAGCACTCTTTACTGAAGTTGCCGGCGGAACAATGGTTCCGTAGTTCTTGTAAATTAAGTGGCAGATGTCCGCTTTCTTGGGTTTCCGGCCGCGTCGCGGCTTGTAGTTGTCCAGGGTGATCTCGCCCATGTACGGCAGGTCAGTGAACTTTAGGGAGCTGCGTTTCGAGGCTAGAGCCACTTCGGGGCTGGAAACGCGCAGTGGTGCTGTCGGCAGGGACAGTACAGGCTCCGTTCCCACCGTCATCCCTGTGACAGGTGCGGATCTAGCTTGCCTCGAAGAGACTGGCAGTGGCTTCTGCTGCTGGCAATCGGCGCTGCGTTGAATCTCGGCGATTTTCCGGAGCCAGCTGCGCACGTTCTCGTGGTTCTGGCTGGGTGGCGGCGGCTGGGGTGGTTGCGGGGGTCGGACGGACTGCCTGCCCTGGGTAGCTTCGTAGTGGGCCGCGTACTCCGCTGGTAAGGCCTGGTGGTGGAAACGCAGCTTCATGGTCCCCGCGGCGGAGTTGCGCTTCCGGGAACGGTTCGGCGTTGGGGCTGGTCCCGCCCTGGATGTCTTCTGGGGGACCGGAGCAGAGGCCCCTTCGGGGGCCGGGTGCTGCAGCAGCTTCTTGGCCTTGCGGCTGCTCATCATCAGGTTGGCCTTCAGCTGCTGCTTGGTCAGTGGGCTGCAAGTGCCGTTGTGTGGCTGCTCTTGGGAGAACGTTTTGCGGGCTAGCAGTGTCCGGAAAAGGATGGTCATCATCATGGGCATCTGTGGCGGCACCGTGCGAGATGAGCGGGTCGTCGGAGCCTTGCAGAAGCAGGCGGGTCGTGTTGAGGTCGAGTCGCAGAGCCGGGTGCTCTTGGGTGGGCAGCCAGCCCTCCAGGTCGCGATCGTTCTCCAGCTTAATGTTGGGCAGCATTTGGTCCAGGTTGACGACAGGTGCCACCGGTGCGAACTCGCCCTTGGTGCTGCTGCCGTTCAAGTCGCTGGCTGTCGTTAGTTCCTGCATGCTGATCCTGGTCTTGGTCTTGATCCTGGCTGCAAAGAACAAAAGATGCAGTTACTCGGGGCGAATACCAATAAATAAAGTAAATATGCTTGGAAATCAGGTCGTAATAAAAAATATAAATTATATATAATATATACGTGGTATGGGAGACACACGTTTTTCCCTCTGCAGATGTTTATGTTGTTGTTTTGGTGATCGTGCTCACCGGCAGGCGAAGATCCGAAGGAGGAGAAGAAGGTGACGGAGGCTCTCTCGCTTGCTTTTCAGCACGGGAATTCTATTTAAATGTCTAATAGGGACTGGCAAGTGGTGTTCTCTCTCGTCCGAGGCACACACACGCACGGAAGAGCTCGCAGCGAAACAGAAATGTTGTTTTTGTGCATGAAATTCGACTCCTTGGGCATAAAGCATGCCCATAAATGGTCTAAACGCTAGACCGGAGCGGTGGCCCCAATCAGGTGGTCAGGTGGTTACCTCTGTATACGTTGAATTTTGTACGAAATGGTGTCCTGGTTAAATTAATGATCCTGTGTTAGATTCAGTCTTTGGTCAGGCTGGCTTCTCCTGGGCGGTCTCGGAAATCCTGGAATTTAAGGTCGTCTGCAGTAGTACTCTGGACTCCGGACTCCGGTCAGTTCAAGCTGCCACTTTCAGTCGGTTGAGCAGCACATGTAGCCACTGGGCGCGTGTACATCGTGTTGACATCCAAAACGCAACTAGCTGGGGGAAAGCCGAGTCGAGGAATATGCTCCTTAGATGGCCCGCTGGTGGCGGCTGGCGGCTAGCGGAGAGCAGCCACACACCCCACACACAATAGAGGTTTTCGCGCACGAAGAGCGACCCAGAACAAAATCAAATGAAAATCAAATTCCTCCGTTCGGTGGCAGAGATGCGTTGTCGCCGCTGCCGACGTCGTTGTCTGTATTTAACGCCAAAGACGAAGCTATTTCGTGTGTGTTCATTTTTAGAAAAATCCAACTTGTTGCCGGCTATAGGCTATGGACTCCCTCCTGACCGCGACGTCAGCCAAAAAGAACAAATTTGAGATCCGTTTTGGCTGTTTTTCATTCATGAGCATTCTCGAGAGCCCAGCCCTCTCGGCGGTGGTTGTGGCAAGTGGTTCGCCTCCCAGAGGAACCAGAGACCCAGAGGGCTTTCCCGCTCAATCACGGTTTCTCGACCATATCGCTCCAAGCTATGTAGCTTATGCCACCTCACTCTCCCTACGACGGATCACGCGGATAACTTATTTATAGCACCTTGCCACTGCGGGTTAGGGCCACCAGGAACTGCGGTGGATTGTGTGTTTTATTGGATAAGGAGAGAGGACACCACTCCCGAAATAGCTAACTAATCGGGGCTGTGTTCTATTTCGGCCCACGCACACTCGAATATGGGTCACCTCCGACCTGGAGAGGCAGAACTATGTCAATCTGAATCACTTTCACTGCTACATGGCGGGGGGATGGGGGATTAGTCTTACTGCTGGATAAATGCTACAACGCTTATAGTGTAAGCCGTCGATCGCAGCTCGACTGTTTGGCATCGCGTGCAAGTTCCAACTTCGCAGAACTGGACGACGCAGTGCAGCGATGACGCTAGGCCTCTATCGATGGATTGTGGGTGGGCGAGTTTGGCGCGACCTGCAGACTCTTTGCATGCTACGAGCAGACGGCGGTTAGACGGCGGCAAGTGGCAAGCTAGAACCGGAGCTTACATCACCGGCCGGGGTGTCCAACCTACGGCTCTGGCCGCTCTGGAATAAATTGCTCGGTGATCTACTCGGTGGCAGCGACGGTGCAACTGCTCTGCTGCTGCTTTTTGCGATGAAGCTCATTGAACGGCAGTTCTAGCAAATACCGGCTTGATGGAACGTACATATTTGTATTTATGGCCATAACAGCCACTTTTTGCCGCCCACGCCCGACTGGCTGGCTTGAAGAGACGGCTTACAAAAACAAGGTGGTCATGAATTCAGAGTGCGTTCTGGCCTCGTCTCAAGTTCACTTGTTTGCCAAGAAGCCTCCTGGTCCCTCTGGAGTCAATATGATTCCATGACCTAAAGTTGGTTGCTGGAGGTGAAACTATAGTTAATTTTTAAAACCAACTGAAAATCAAATTGTTTTTGTAGACCATCGATTGTAGCCACCTGTTTTTGTAGACAGTAATGCCACTCCGTCAAAATTAGGTGACAAGATCAGCAAAATATTTAAATAAAACAAAATGGCGGCTTGATATTTTTATGGTAAAAGTTTATTATTTGCAACTTTATTTTTTAGTTTCTCCTTTGTATTTTGTTTTCATGTTTAAATGTCTATAAAGTATATATAATATATATTTCTGTTTTGTGGGTTGTTTTTTTTTTAGTTTTTAAATTTTTAATAATTTTTTTTCTGTTTTGTTTCGCACTGTTTTGTTTTGTTTAACTTGCCAGTTTTTCTTTGTTTATATACCTATTACATTTTTGCATAAGTTTTGTGTATAATAATTATTTATCAATAATAATATAATTGTTGTATTTATAACTTGGTTTATACTCTCCTCCGTCTCAATATCCAATTTCCGTTCATCGCCTCCCTTCTTTCTCCCCCCATCTCTATATATGTATTTCATATGCTTATGTTACGCATTAGCGACGCCCAGTTTGGCAAATTAAACAAAATGTACACTGCTGATCTTTTCTGAAACAGACCATAAGTAATGTTAGGGATCTCTGATATTTCTGTCATCATGCCTCAGTTGTGTATGCCTCTTGACCTTATTGTTAATTATCCGCCCCTGCTTTCCTGGCTGTCTTATCTGTCCTATCTGTCTTATCGGATTTTGGAAATTTCGTATTTCCGGATATACGCTGATCTTGAGAAACAAATTTTTCAAAAAGTTCTTCTGAGTGGGACTTTGTTACTATTTCTGTGGGTGTGTCTGTGTATATGTATAAGGTGGTGGCGTCTGTCTTCCATCGACCGCGTCGATCCTAACTTTCGTTATGTAGTTCGTACTCATCTATTATTACTCTGGGTTTAGTTATATTGTATCCTGCAGTAGGTCGCATAAATAATGTTAAAATATATTTTATGGCAATAATGCATTAAGTATTAAAAGTATTTATAAGTTTGTCCATAATTAATTAATAGTTTCTGATTTGATAGCATTACATCTGTTGTGGGCTTCTAGCAGCTTACCACGACGAGGTGGGCAGCACGGAAAGAGCCGATTGAGAATATATTTGTAAGTTTTTCGGTGTTTACTTTCATCCTTTGTTTTGTTTTCATGAACGAATGTACAATTTTACACACTTCGCCATTTTGTTTTTCATTATTTATAAATTGAATTTCATGTACATATATGTATAGTATATAGTATATTTATATATGTATATGTATATATTTATATAAAGACTTTGTTTTTGCTATTATAAAGTTTCATTTTAATTGTTTTTTTCTTTTACTTCTTCTGTTTCTGCTTCTGTTCTCGGTCCGGCTCAACTATTTTGACTATTTTATGTTTTTCTCGACTTATTAGGCAATTTATATGTGTAAATATAAATCTTGTATTTCAAATATCAATAGTTTTGTATGTTATTCTTATCTGTGTGCATGTTTCATCCCCTATATTTTATCCATTTTCATTCTGGATTAAAAAAAATGTGTCGAGCGGGTCTTAGTTTCGTGTAAAAGGGTCTTGGTGTGCGAGTTCAAAAAAAGGACAAGGAAAGAATCTGAAGAGTCGGTTCCGGGTCAACAGGATTACGGACTATTTACTTTTTTGTTTAACTTGTATTTGATTCTGTTTTGATTTTGAAACCATTTTACATTTAATATTTAATTTATGTGTTACTTTACTTGATTTTATTTCGCTTGGATTTATTTTCGATTTCGAGTTTCTTGAAGTTTAAAAACATGTAACCACTATGTGTGTGGGCCTGTGTATGCTTTTGAAATTTCATTTTTATTCAATGTATTCGAATTTGTCTCTGCTTCCTGTGTCCTTACACTCCTTGTGCTACAATTAGTAAGTGCAAGTTTGCTTATTTTAAATGGTATATACTGAATTTAAATGATTTTATATTCGTGCCTATTTGTATTTCTCGTTCTCTGCTGCTAATTTCTTATTGTTTTCTTTTAAGGTGCTCCTCAAACTTTTCAAATAATGATCTTTTGCAATCCTTGCTAAATTATATACATGTTGTGGCTGATACCCTTGCAGAGGATATTACTATGGTATATTCACGCTAACCCCGATTTGGAAAGCGTCAAAAAATACGTTTTCAAAGAATCAATATCTTATTGCCTCAGAATAGGACCCGATAGGAATTTTTATCACGAACTTGGACGACCATATCTGCAAGGGTATGGGGCCACTTTGATTCCACCCGGAGTATATGTATATTTCCTCGATTCTTTGGTTTTGGATTTGATAGTCTAATCAAGAAAAGAAACCCAATGCCGGCAATTGGAAAGTGCAACTTAGAAAAAAGTGAGGTGGGATGCGAGCTTCTCAAGAATCTATTTTCGAGTATTGGTGAGAATATATGCGTGTGTGTATGAGTGTGTTTGTGTGTTTCATAATGCTATATACGGACGGATTTCTAAACGGAAACTATATAGAGTGTACGTACAAAGAAGCTTTCGTCACTGCATCTGAGAAATAGTTTCTTAAACGCATCTCAAGCTGCACTCAAAAAAACCTTGTGTGTATAAGTGTTTCTTTGATGTGTCGATGCTAAAATCTATACTAGCAACTATTTATTTGTTACCTCAATAATACATATGCAATAATTTAACCCTCTGGTCTTTAGGTTTTTAGGGTTTCTCTATATACAATATAAATTCGCTTTGACCATATGGTTTTTCTATTTAGCCTGCTGTCAACTTTATATGTTATATCTCTGTATACCGTACCTCGATCTAACATTTGGCTAAGTTCCAAAAGATAACAGTTTTATCTACAAAAAATAACTTTGGGACCTTTTCAAACGCCAATGTATTTAATCGCACTCCTAATTATTTGTTTTTCATATTTTTTATATATTTTACTTTTATATAATCGCAAAACGTCTTGGATGGCCCTGGCATTCTAGTAAATAGTAATAATTGTCATAATAATATATAATATAATATTATGCAGATCGATTTGCATAGTTTGGTATATGCCTATATGTACGTATATAAGTATATATGTAGGTATATACGCATATACATAAGTATGCACTCCTGCTTTTAAAAATGTTTACATTTTCATTATTTTCGATTTACTCTTTGTAGTTTAAATGCACTTTCTGAGCTTTCTTACAAGCGCCGCCAATTATTGTTGCTGTTTTTTGCTATATGTCTATGGGTGTATATATATATATATATATATACATATATTTATATATATATATATGTTTATGTATATGTATATCTTTTCTAAATACCTGCCTCTTCGTTCGTTCCTCGTCCCTACTTTGCTCTTGGTTGATGATACTCCAGTAGTCTATCCCAAAGCATACCCAAGCGAAATCTATTCGGCAAGCAAGGTTCAAAAAAGACTCGAAAATGAGGTGCGGAAGCTTGGGGAGTGGAACCAATAATTGAAAAGCCCTAATAAGTATGCACTTGAAATCATCAAATCAATTTGATAAATTCCATTTCCTATTAAGATTTACCTATGTATATTTGTTACCCTGTATCCAATGTGTCTTTCTTGTGTTAATATTACAAATGAAAAATGCTATATATTAAAGGCAAAATGTTTTGGGCCTAGCAAACCCCTCTACCTCCTACCTTCTACCTCCTACCACCTATCCTTTTATTCTTTTATCCTTCTACCCTTTCCCGGCTACCCGACTTAACCTATGTATATACCCCTACCCCTACTATACTCCTCCCCGTCCCTTGGGCCCGTGTGGCTGTGTGTGTGTGTGATGTCCTTAGTGGGTGTCATGCAGGTGTCGTTAGAAAACTAGTGTTGCAATTTCGGAAAGTCCATGGTTATGGTGGGGTTAAGTGCTTGTCTCTATAGTTATTTACCGTTAGATTAAGCTTTAGTTAGTTTACTTTAAATACCTGCAGAAAAGTATACCTAAATATATTTTTGATTAGTAAGTTCTAAACTTGGACTCCAGTGTTTATGGTTGTTCATTATCATGTTGGTTGGTGTGTCAGTGTTTTAAGCTTCATTTACTACTTTTTCTAAACTGGCTATTAACTAGTATATAAGTATATGGTAATAAATAAATACGCTAGTAGGTTTTAGTATATTATGCATATAGTAAGGGGCAGGACTCTATAAGAATCTGCCGCTATTCTCCTTGTATATCGAAAATGCATTATGGGTAGGACAAAATCTAGGCTCGTATCTATATACACTATACATATATATGTACTTATAGGGATATGTGCTTATATATACATATATATGTATATATATACGGCTTACAGATTAAGTTTAAGGAACGTTCATCGATAAGAGACTTCAATTTCAGTTAGTTTCAATGCCCTATCTCATACATTTGGTTATGCCTAGACGTCTACCGAACGCGATTCTACGAAAACCAAACGGCCAATAAGGAGGAAATGCAGTGGTGCGTCCTTGGGTGCGTCCTGGGTCCCTTTGAATTTTGAATTTCGATGTCGTAGCTCCAACTACTGACCGAAAAAACGCGTATTGATATGATGGGTGTGTTGAATTTTAGATGTGGCATGTGGCATGTTGCATGTTGCATGTTACATGTTTTGTGATGAGTTCGTTGAGTGTGTGAAAAAACACAGAGTGCGAGTTTGGCGAATGGCCATGTTGCAAGTTAAAACGAATCGCTTAACTGGCGCTCAACTGGATTTTGGCAAAATTTGCAAAAAACGCGCCAGTACCCTCCTAATCGAATTGGGCGAAACCTGTCCGTTTTGATAATGTGGTAGTTCAACTATGGCTTTACATCTAGGAATATTACTTTTTTGCAAGTTTCAATTTTTACACTTTATTATCAAGGTACAATTGTTTTTTGTTCTATTCAATAATGTTGAACACGAATTCCTCTCCAACTTGTCTTTATTTATTAATTATTTTTCTCTTTTCCAGTGTTTATTTATTTCTTCCATCACATATTATTTCGAATTTGAAATAAGCGACTTTGTATTGTGTTTTTTTTTTTATATTTATCAATTTAATTTTGATTTGGCTTTAGTGGTTGCTAGTTATCACCGCTCTTTGACAATAAACAATAAATTCAACTAAAAGGAAGTTCGGAAACAAAGCGAATAATTTGATTTTGTTCACACTTTTTGTTAAACGTTCATGTCACAGCCCTTTCATGTTTTAGTATTTTTAGTTTATTAAAAGATATTTAAGGGTGAACATTAGTAAACGCTATATGAAATAAAAAGGGAGGGAATTGCCGAATTTTCTGTCCAATGTTTTGGGGAATATCGTCCGTCCTTGAATCTGGCATTGGTCACCAGACACGAGAGTCATAGGAAATCATAAGAAAATAAAACAAGTTTGGTTTTTATGTGTTTTTTTTCCATTTTGTTTTCGCTTTTATTAATTCGGCTTCTCATTGTTTGGTTTAATTCATTGTGGGTTACGCATTAGAAATAATAGGCATGATAATCAAGGTTTTGGTATCCTTTCCGTTGGTATATAGTTTGCAAAATTTTGCCAAAATCAGTTTTGCTCTAAGTTTATTCTTGATTCGGTTTTAATAGTAAAGTGTATATAATCTAAGTTTTTGGTTGTATAATAGCGTATAATAATTTTGTATATATTCATTTAAATACTTGCGTTTGTATTTTCAATACATAAATAAATCATAATTCGTTAATCGTAATCATGGTACATAATAATAGTAAATTATTATTATCTTAATAGTTTGACTTGGTTTAGATTTTAATTATTCATAAAAAGGTTCTTCCTTCTTGGCTTTATGAAATAATTAACTTCAATTTGACTAGATCGATTCATACAAGATCGTAAATACATATAGTGGGGTGTGTCGCGTGTATTTGCGTGAGTTTCCAAGATAAAATTTTAGTTTAGCGATTTAATTTAAAGTTCTCAAAATACTTGTTGGGCGCCCGCCAATGCTGAACTACTTTTGGATACTTTTGGCGCTAAAATCAGTTTCATAATTTTGCATATATGTATATGTACTTGTATATGTATATGTATGTTTGTATGTTTGTATGCAAGTGTCGCTATAACTACGATTTTCATACCTCTTTCTTATCTGTGTGGGACTTTCATCCGCCGCTAAGTATTTCTTTATTTACAGAAGTATTCCCGCCAGGGACCAACATGTTGTTTTCAAAAACTCAATTGTGAAGGAAATTAGCCTGGAAGAGGGTATTAGTCCCCTTTCCCTATCTTGAACTGGGTCCAAGGCCCATTGTTCGGAAATCTAATACTGTTTCATAGATCCAACTCATAAAAGTAACCTAAACCGAAATAAAAAACTGATCTGGATAATGGGTAATGGGTATTACTTGTCGGTTAGATTAGGGTACCCATAAGCATAGGAAAGCATTGCACTGGTAACAAAATTTAACTTTAAATTTGATAACAATTTTCATTCACCTTAATTATTTGTATGTACTTAAATAAATGTGAATAAATGTATTTATATGTATGTATGTTTTAATAATAATTAGATTTCAATTCTTCTCCGTAGGATCCACAGACTAGCTGCATCGTCTCATTTTCACTATACAAAATCTAAATAATTGTTTACGGTTCTTATTCGATTTCCCTTTACTATCCATAACTTTTAATTTTTGGCATATTTAGCTGTAGATTCGGCTCTCCTCTCTATATTCTTCCTTCTTTTGTACAGATTTCGCCGCCAAATAGTTGATTATTCGACCTAACACGCGGATTTATTAGTGGCTTGATTTATAGATGTATATATTTTGATACCCAATTCTGCAATGCACGTGTTTAGTTAGCAAACAAAAAAACTACATTTTTGAAAATGTATTCTGGCTTGTATTGCAAATAATTGTGGATGCTGTGTCTGCGAGCCGGTTACGAAAATAAAGGACCATCTAAAGATGTATATCTATTGTGTATACATATATAGTTATTTCATTGCCTGTATATATACATTCATAGCAAAAGTTGGAGTGAAAAACTTCCACTGTCTCAGTAGCCAATTTGCTCGGTTTTTATAGTTCTCTTACTTCTTAATATCTGTTATTTTGATGTACCTTTTTGTATTTATTCGACTTGCTTCTGTGTAATATAACTAACATATACATGTATGCATATATATTTATGTATATATATATTCATGTATATCTGAAAGTACCTGTAATTGTTTTGTTGCAAGCAGCTAAGTTTAAGTGTAAAATTTTTCTTTAGTTTTATTCAAAAATTGTTATTCTATAACGTTTTTACGAATTTCTTGATACAATTTCAAACCACTTATGTAAAATAACGAACGCAGGTGTACTGTAAACAAGAAAGAGGCGTGTCTTTAACAGTTAAATTTAGGCCAATTTACAAAATTGATCGCAGGACATTGCATCCTTTTCTAGGCTTAATTTTGTGTTTTTGGCTGGCGCCACTTTGATTCTCCTCTAACTGATTAGCTCTAACCGATCCGACGATCTAAAATTATCTCTGCTATATTCTGTTGTAAAAAATGATATTTTCTCGTGGTCGTGTAAGACTGAACCCAGTGCTGCATACGTAATGTTATACGTAATATTCGCGCCTCCGTAGCCTTCAAAGCGTTGCGTTTAATAAAAGGCCTCCCAGCCCATATAGTTGTAACTTTTATGTCCGATTTGTTTTTAGTTTTAGTTTTGGTTTTGGTTTTGGTTTTGTTTTACTTAAAATTAATTAAATTCGAATTTTTGTGTTAATTTTGTATTCGCACATTTATAATGTATATACATATGTATATACTCTCTTTATGCATCTATGAATCTGTTCAAATTTTCTTAAAACTACTCGCTAAAAATTTCAGACATACCCTGCCTCTTTCTCCACTAGCTTATCTTTATTTTTATCTATTTTTTAGGCCTTTCCCGCGAACCCCATCGAGTTCATCATCATCATCATCCGATTAACAAATTCAGTTTTAATAGTTTTCTCTTAGCAGCTTCTTTGTTTTTAAATCCCATCACCTTTCGTATCATTACTCATATAAAATGGTATCTGAACTTATCATCCATATTTTTTTTGTTCTTTTCATTTATTTTGTTCTTTGTTTTATTCATTTTGAAAACCCAGATAATTTTGGTCTCTTGCCAGTCAGTTTTTGTCTCAAGTTTTGTGTATCTGTGGGTGTGTATAGGTGTGCCATGTTGTTAACAAAACTATCAATATCAATTTTTCTCCTTGCTTCTATAAATATATATGAATATATTTATGTATCTATGTATGTATATTTATTTGTTTTTAATTAAATGGATATTTTGGCAAAAAGTCGTTTCCCTTCCTTCTCAGCTTTACAATTTGGTTTGTTCGTCCTTTTTTTTTAATTCATTTTTTTTTTTTTTTTTTTTTTTTTTTATGGATTTTATCTAAGTTTTGTTTTGTATTCGTTCCTGTTCTGAATTCAATTAAGTGTATAATTGGATAAATATATATAAATATATATAATTAAATATCCGTATATATATTTATTTGAGGGCACATATAAATATACATGCAGATATTCATAGTAGAATATATGTTCTGCCATTTTGTATATATATATAAATCTATTCAATTTTCAGCTCTAATGTGTTCTCTTAACTCATTTACATATCATTCCTTGTTGTTTCTGCTTTGTTTGGTTTTCGTTTGCTCTGAATGTGGCTAATTCTGCGCTCCTTCGCCTAATGTCTGAGGGATTTCTGAAAGGCAGATACGATATTATAGAGTCTGATCTTCCCGAACCGGACCCAGCTTTACAGCTCGGGTCCAGCATTTTCTCACCCCTTCATTAGTTGCTCCTTAACCTTTAGGTGTCCTGTGGCGCGACCTCTAGGCCTTCCGCTTCTGCTGCTGCCACATAAACAGTTTCTCGACCAGCTCCACTTTGGAGCAGTTGGTGTTGTTGGGTGGATCATTGGCTTGCGATTCGGGATCGCTCAGGTTGTTGCGGTTGTTCTGGTTGCTCATGTTGTTGTTCTCGTTGTTGCTGTTGCCTGTGGTGTTGATGTTGATGTTGGTGTTGCTGCTGTAACGGTAGCAGTAGGTACCGCTACGCCAGCTGGCAAACGTGTAGGGAATGGCGTTGCTCGTGGTGGTAACGGTGGTTATCGGTGGCATGAAGCCGTTCGGGTTATTAGGTCCTGCAGGTGTCGCAATTGAAGTTGCAACGGAAAAGGTTGCAGGTTTTGGCAAAGCTGTCGATTCTGAGAAGCCGGTGGCAGATGTTGTTGCCCCCGTTGACTGTTGTTGTTGTTGCTGCTGTTGCTGTTGCTGTTGTAATTGTAGTTGTAGTTGTTGTTGTTGTTGTTGTTGTTGTGAATTGCGTTTGAGGAACTCCGATTGTTAATAGGGTCGGCTGGCATCCTTGGGCCGCTTCAATTGAACTTTCAGTCTTTTCATGCCAATCTGGAAGCCATTCATGGCCTGAATGGCCGCTTGAGCGCTGGCGGGATTATCGAATGAAACAAAACCTGCAACCGATATCGTAATTTAATTAAACAAACTAAATGTAGATGGTGGCATGTGACAAGTACCGAAACATTTGCTCTGGTTTGTAGCACGATCAATGAAGACCTTGGAGCTGATCACATTGCCAAAAGGCAGGAACATTTGCATTAACTCAGCGTCGCCAAACTCTTGGGGCAAATGGTAGATGAAGAGGTTGCAGCCCTCGGGTCCGGATATCGAACATCCTGGGAACATCAGAAAATCTTAAAGGAAGACATTCCAAGAAAAGAAAAAAGTAGAGAACAAATTAAATTTAAGAATGAGGAAAATCAAAAACTTTAACTTTATGATTTATGTCTGAATTTTTGTAGTTGTAACTGTATTTGTAATTGAAACTGTAACTGTTTGGTTTTGCTTTTCAGTCAGAGTTGAATTGATTTGATTTTGAATTGGATATCAATGATCTGTGTGCTGTGGCTGATGTTGTTTCTGGACGAATCAACCAAAACAAAGGCGCAACATAAGGGAAACCAAACTATATAACGAACAGGCGAATAACTTTAAGATTCCTAGTCCTAGGTGTCGAAAAATCCTCAAAGGCCCCGACTCCATATGATACATGTTCCACAAATACGTTGTGTGGGGATAGCGTTTGTGTCTTTTTATGTGTAGGCTAATAGACCTATCATGCAAGATAAGCTCTAGGGTCTAGGGCTAAGGGGATACACAGAGATACACAGACTACATTGAACAGACATCGAAACAGAACTAAAGATATATATTACAGTAAGCGTAAGAACATAGGTAGGAAACACGAAACACACACACTCGCAGATGCAACTACACATCCTCCCAGACTCTGGGCATTTTTTGTACTTGTAGGGTGTGTTGGGTGGACAATGGCAGGCTCAACAGAAGTGGGATGGGGGCAAGGATGAGCAGGAGCAACCGAAAAGTAACATAAAATTTTATGAGCAAATGTCTTCGAAATACGCCGACGGTCTTTATATGATTTTAAGCAGTTTATATGTAATTTTTACGATCACATAAAACCCCGTTGAACGCAGCCATTAAAAACGATTTACGCTTCTTGGCGCGCCCCTTTGCCTCATGCAAAAAAGTCGAAGGGTTGGCAACTGGAATCCTACTCCCTTCTTCTTTCTTTTTGGGGACTGATTGTGAAAATAAAATGCTGGACAAATAAAAAACAGGGCTGGTGATAGGGGATAGGAGATAGGAACGGGGGAAGCGCTGAATGCCAAGTAATTAATTTTCATGAGCCTTTGTTTCAAATTTAATTTCTTTCTCAACTTATTGCTGTCCGATCGGCTGCCCGAGATAACTCTTTGTTAGTGTAAATGTGGATGTTAAATGTACAATTAATTTTTGAATTTGTTCTATTGTTTTTCGTGAAAATGATGGGGATTTCGGCCAATAGAGTCAGTGTGGGGAGGGGGAGGATGTCGACCACGCGGGGGAGTGTGTCGGAAACGAGAATACAGGATGTGATTACCAAATAATAAGGAAAAGCTTACCTTCACGCTGAGTGGGTGCAACCGCCGCTAGGGGAGGTGGTAAAGCTTGTGGAAACTGTCCATAGACGGCGGGAAAGGCTGCATTATATATAAATAATTTTTGTTTTTGGTTTTTACACAGAATCCGAAACATTTATAAAGACAACACAACAGTAAGTATCCGGATATGTGGACGCAAACGCGTGGTCGCTGGCACGCGTGTGCATCCATATATGCATGATGATTATTAGAGTACATGATATGTATGTAGTTATCACAGTTTAGTAATAAACAAACAATTATACAAAGTTCTAAAAAACAAACAGAATATCAATTATTAATTCCAGCCAGTAGGGGCGACTGGATGCGGTTGCGAAACGATGGCTTGATTAGTGGTTCGTATTCAAAAAGTTCACTGGACCGCAAATTTACAAATAATTTGAAAATTTCACAAGGACCAGTTGGGATATACTATATTTTAATATTTTATTCCAACAGGGCCCCCTATATGTTACTTTAAAAATATTTATTTGTAAGCTACCGCTTTTATTTCAAATAAAAAACTTATTTATCAAATTAAAATTAAATGGAAGTCCTCAAATATTGTAAATTGTAAAGCTTACAATAAAGGCTTGCTTCCTTCGGAGAAACAAAAGAATGCGTTTTCATTTCGATTTTTAAGTAATATAACACTTTACCAACAATAAATATTTATGGCATGACACAACAATTATTAATTAATCGGTAAAAAACAATTATGAATGACTGGGCTGGTCTCTGTATTGGGGCATTCTGATGCTATTATTCGAATTTTAAATAATGCGGATGATACAAAATGCCAGGGGCGGGGGCGAGGCAGATCGAGGGGTCTAATAAAATGATATTGTAACGTGACTTCGTGAATGAATAATGACTCAACGATGCTTCGAAATTAAAATTAAAATTCAATCCTTCTGGCGTTTCTGCTCTGGCTTGACACCTTCGACGCTAAGCGTATCAGTAGTTCTAGGGCTTCTAGGCTTAATCTAATCTCCTTCAGCTCCTTGAAACTTACCAACTCCTGGAAACGGTGGCAGGCCAGGGAAGGCATGTTGCAGGGCAGCAGCATCGCCGTTTGGTAAACCTTGTGGCGGTATAGTCAGATGCAGTGGATCTGAAAGTTAAGAAATCGTTTATCAAATAAAATCGAAATCCAGTAAAATTTCTTCCTCGATTGAAGCATTTGTTGGTTCGATTTAAGTATGGAATTTCCATTGTATAATCTTATAAAGAGAATTCCCTGAACATTCGTGAAATCCAATCTTTTTTGAAGGGATTTAAAGGTAACAGAACAATTTGGAGAGAATAGGCGGAGGCAGACAGCGGACAATCTTGACATTTTCATTTTCACCGATAAATGGAACAACGGGAGTTCTAACTATTCAACTTCTACTGCGATATCCTTAGATCCTAACTATTTAACAATGATAAGTAATCAGATCCAAAACCCTCGTAATATTATCTCTATACCAATTTTTTGAATCCACCCCTAGATTTTGGGCCGTACTTTAAACGGCAGCGCCCCTGGTCGCTAACAAAAAATTCAAAACACTCACGTCCTGGGAATGCCGTTTGTGGAATGCCGTTCGTGAAGACACCGTCCGCCGCGGCGGCCGCGGCAGCAGCGGCGGCAGCGCCTCCGGGCTGGCCGTTGGGCGTGTTGGCGCCCATGTTAAAGTTGGGCATGGTGGGCGAGGGCAGGGAGGGTGGCTGCCCGGTGCCGTTGAGGCCATGAGGTATTTGCGTTGCCAACGCCGCCATCGGGTTCATGTAGGCGGCAGCCGATCCTGGCGCTGTGGCAGCGGCGGCCATCAGAGCGGCCTGTTGTTGTTGCTATAAGTGGATTGAAAGCGTTGGTGAGTCCTTGAAGATGGAGGTGCAGGGAGGTAGGCAGGACTTACCTGAGCGTAGGCGCCGTACGGACTGAACTGATTAAAGACAAACGGATTCAGCAGGTTCATGTGACCGGCCATTTGCTGCATGCGCCTTATTTGTCGCTCCTTCTCCGTGTCGGCGTATTTGACGACCAGGCTGGAGGATGCTCCCTGGAACGGAATGGCAAATGAAAGGAACGGAAACGTGAGAAACGCATATTGGCGGCTTTTCCGTTCTCCCGGCCCCGGTCGGGTTCTCCAGGGACAGGAAATCTTATTATAGGGCATTATTTTGCGATGACGGGAGGGACTCCTCGTGCACCTGCTGATAAGGCTGCCTCGAGTCCTTTGTTATCTTTAGTCTAATTGTGTACCTATGTACAAAAATATAGGAAAATAATTGGCATGCGAGGACTTCAATTTGCATTTCTATTCAAAGCGGCTTATGGGCTCCCCCAGCCCCAGTCCCTAGCACTCCCTCCTTGGGTATCTTTTGTCATCTGTCATTGATTTCGAAATAAATACTTTTGACAAGGTCCCGTAACTTGGCCAGGGCACTTCCATTTTCCTTGCTTTTGATGTCAATTAATTAGCATAATAATGGCAGGCTTCGCATTTCGCACTCCCGCCACCGAAAAGGCATCAACTTTCGTATGAGAACGGCAATTCAATAGGCATTACTTCCATCCCGTATTCGGAAACATTTTGTTTTCTTATTAATTAGGATTGCGTTTGTAATGGAAAACCTTTTCGTTCGAGATACTTCTGATGCTGATGATGATGATGGATGGGCTAGGGCAGGGGCTTGTTGGGGTTGGTTTGGAGTGAAGGGAGCGTGGAGCTTTTATTATTTCGCAAATCATTAATCAAAGTAACAATGATATTGTATTGCATAATTCTAGGCGCTCCCCTCCATCGTTCCGCCATCCTTCCGCCATAAGCTCCTAATGAGACTGCAACATAGCAGGTGCTTCATAATTTTAATTAATGAAATACGAAACTCGGCTTGTGCAAGAGGCTATGGTCCTGTGATGAAGCCCTCTGCTATCTGTCAGGATAAAAGACTACCTTGAGAAAGGGGCTTTCGATTTGGGGGAGAACACGCTTTTCACTGAGCTTACTCCTTGTCTAATTTTGAGCGATAAACCTCCCATTATCCAGAACTAATCTGCGGCCATAATTGTCCTTGCCCCTGTCCCTGCCCCTGCTCGGGCCACATGCACGATGCAACAGGCGAAAGGCGATAGGACAACCGAAGCAAAGCTCATAAATTAATTCATTAACGTCAATTTAATTGTCTAATAATCCCCGGCTCATGTCAGTCCATTGCTCTTGGCCAGTTTTATGCTCTCTGCTGGCGGATGGCCAAAAGTTTGACTGAAAAAATATGTGGATATTTGTGTGGCTCGCCGGGGGAGCTGGCCTGCCAGGCAAATGCAGAGAGTTTCGCCTCCATCTGGCAGTCATTCAGTCAATTTGAACGTTTATTATGTGCTCTGTATGTGCAGTTGTTTGGTCTGTTCACTTCCGCTTCCGGTTCGAGGAGACGCAAACGAGAAGGAGTGCGCCGACGACACGAAATTCCCATTCAAGTGAATTGCTGCCGCCAAATGAAATGAAAAATTCAGGACGGCGCTCAGTTGCAAACACATCCTTCGGCTCGAAGCCCAAAACCAGAACCAGATGGATCAGAGGAACGGGACGGAAGCAGGCTGCAAGGACGAAGAAGCCAGTTGGCAGCACGCCTAGGCAAGAGGAATGAATCGTCATGGTGCGCTACTACTTTTGTGGCAAGTGCAACAGGCAACAGGCAGCAGAAGGCAGGCTGCCAACTAACAAGCTAACTAACCGGAGAGGCTCTAGCTCTGGTCCTTAGTCCTTGCTGCTTGGTGCTGGGTCCTGGACGCGTGCCAGGCGGCACTTTTGGCAGCAATCGCATGTTGCATGCCACTTTTCGGGGCGGCGTAAACGTGACGCCATTAGATGGGCCTCGTCCTTTTTACGGACCTCTCTCTCTCTCTCTCTCTCCCCCTCTCTGTTCCCTTTTTGGCCAAATATTTTTTATTGTTTTTTAATGCCAAGCTCTATCGCTCTCTTCGATTTCGCAGCCCCGAGTTTTTGCTGGCAACGTTTCAGACCACTTGCGGAAAATTACAATTGAAGGGCTCACAGTGCATTTAAAAAGTAATTTGTCTGCCGCCCCGAAAGCCGCACACGTACCCGTATTTATATATTCCAATGCAAATACGAGCCCCAGCCAAGACTCTCTCCCAGGACGAACCTATCCAGTTTTGGAGGTCGAAGGTCGGGGGTTGTGGCGCGGTAATCACAGCTACCCGTGTTCACTAATGGTTCTACAAGCCGCAAGGGCAGCCAGTAAGCCCGGGGATCCAGGACAGGGTCCCAGGACAGGGGCGACGAAATGCAGCCAGGACACCCCGGCATTATAAACTCGCGCGTCGGGAGAAGTATGCACCGTTTTCCGATCCGAATGGGTGGAGGAGAGTGCGCTACGTGTCTGGGGACATGTTAACATGGCAGTCGTGCCAAAAATTATTATTCCCGCCTCGCCACGTTCGCTTTGGCACTGCCTTTAGTCCGGGCTTTGCATCCGTGTGGCTGCTGACGCCGCTTTTTGCCTGCTTGTTGCAAGCTTTCAGACACGAAAGCGGCGGCCATCGGAGGCCAACGGGGGCCAACGGGGGCCAGCGGGGCGCCAGGACGAGTGTCGATTTGCCAACGCCTAAAAGGACAACAAATTCCTTCTCTCGGCCCACATAAAAAATGGCCAGCAAATGGCCGGCAAATGGTTCCAACAAATGAATTATTGTATATATATTTTTATACAAAACTGATTTGCATTTTATAGTTTCAGTTTCGGGCCGAGGTCGCATTTTTTATGCCCGCCCGCCCCTGTGGCTGTTCGTTTTGGCCACAGCTTGTTTTAATTGCTAAATGAATTGGCCCGACCTGGTCAGGCATTTGTTTAATGGTGAGCAATTTTTATCTATCAATTAAAGCAGTGCCGGCTAAATGGCTTCGAACGCTAATAAATCTTGGCCTAATGCTAATGCATATACATTTTATTATCCCCGGCGAGTGCTCCTTGGAACTCCCCATGAAATTCGCAGCGCCGTTAAAAAGGCATCGGCCGCCCTCTTGATAGTTTATAGGTTGTTTTAAAACCACTTGCGGTTACTATACCTATTTCCATTAGGACTCGGAAATTGCAACCCTTTTAATCCACGCATTCATTGTGACACATAACATTTGAGCTTTGTTTCTAATTTTGTATTTCAAATAACACTCAAAAAATGACGCTGCATTTTAATAATTAAATGTTCTAAACTTGACAATTTAAAAACACTTTCATTGTTAAATAAATAACGTTCATAATAACGTTAATATTGACTAATAAACGTTTCAATTAAAATAAAATAGGGGCAACACTGCGTATGAGTGATATGAGTATATGAGAAACACTGTCGAAAGTACAATGTGAGGCCTATTTTTATTCTAAAAAAGTGAGAAAATAATAAAATACATGATTTAAAAATTAAAAAACAATGCGTCTGAGTCATTTGTGTTTTTTCAAATTTTTTTCTATAAAACAGAAAAAAAATAATGTAATAATAATAATAAGAATAATGTAATAATGATAGAAATGTATTTATTTGGACTTTCTCTTCTTAGAACACTGTTTAGATGTGGACAGTCTTGGGATGATTTTTATTGTAAAAGAATTTGAAAATCATACCAATAAGATATCTTAAGTAATCATGGGATTTGAGAACTTCGTCATAAAGTTAAGGTTAAAATTAAAAGGGGAAAGTTCTATGTAAAGAATGAAAAAGGAATTCCTAAGTCAACGGTGCGTATGAATGATATTTTTTCTTTAAAATGGAAAGTGAGTTTTATACGAAGAAAAAAGTAAAGAAAAAATACATTTTATGGAAAAATAAATTATTGACTGAATATTGAAATTTTTACGATAAAAACTAATCCAACTTAAAGTTGTCCATCCCGTTGAGTTGGTAAGTTGGTTGATTGTAACTTTCGGCCAACTTGTCGGGAGATTTAACAACAAGGACACCAGACACGCCCGGGCTGGGAGAGGACCGCGAAAACGCCTAATGACGTTTACACGGCCAACATAATTACACTAATAATGTGGCGGAGACTCGCACCTGGCCCTGGACTTTGTACACGAGGATTGGTGGCAGCGGCGGCGGAGGTTCAGACTGCCAGGATGATGATGACATTAGCGAGGTGTCAGGCGACCATTTAACGAGCGACAACGTTGCATACACGTATGCGCAGAATGGCATGCCACCTTTGTGTGAGGCATGCAACACCGCTTTCTCCGGTGGCTCCGGTGGCTCTAGTGGCAGCAACAGGGCCAGGTCGTCACGAAACGGAGAAGCAGCCACAGTTCCTCCCCGTGCGTGCGTCGGCCAACAATTTTGTATGCTTTTAAATTAGCCAGAGTGTGAAAGTGTCATGTTTCGAAATATGAAATTACCAGAGGACCCTGGTGCGTGGGGCGGGGTGTAAGGACAACTCTTGCAAGGCACCGATATGGTGAAATTTATTCGTCCACAGCAATTAACGTGGCCCCCTGCTCCTGCCTTTCGATACATTAACTCTAGCGTCCTGGAATTTGCATTGCGAATTCGTCACTGACTCGCCGTGCCAATGACAGTTGCCGGTGAGCGAGTTTTCCAATTAATTTTCATTTAAAAGGCAAACCTTGGCGAGGAGGAAGCTGTAAAACTAGCAGCAAAACTAATTACAAATTCGTTTTCAGATTTCAATTCCTCTGTCAGCGGCAGACTGCAGTTGAGTTGAGTCATGTCAAAACCTTGGCTTAACAAAAGGTTTCCCCAGTCCTTGATCCTCAATCCCCAATCCCCAATCCCCAATCCTTTGGCAGCCGCAAGCCGAGTAAGTAATCTTTTCCGGCAAATAAATCACACCATTGCCAGACTCTTGCACTCGAAATTAGTATAAATGCCACTAAGCTACCTAAAAGTATGCTCAGCATTAACGGAGCCCGCAAAAAATTCCCAAATTTACGTACTCTGCGAAAAGTTACTTTGTCCCCACCCGGACCCAGCACCGGCCCCGGACCCGGCCCCGCGCCACGATCCCGACCAAAAAGTTGCGACGCGCTGTTAACCACAGTCCTGGGAGGGATGGGGGGCAATGCATACATTAAACAACTTTTGGCTCATTGCATTCTGGCCGTTCTCCGCCCCTTCCTATTTTCGTCCTTTCGTCCTTTCTCCGCTCACTTTGCTGGCCCAACAAAGGGCCGCCGGCGAAGCGTAAAATGCGGGCAAGCAAAAAGCACAGGACTCGCAGGACGCGCAGGACGTAGGAGTCGCACAGCCGGTATCTGGGAGTGGCGATGACGGCGTTGACAATGCAACTTGGCTGAGCCCAAAATGAAAAACTTATTTAATTTACTTTGCTTTTTGCCACAGCGCCAGCCATTTAATTCAATTACCCGCCGAGAGTACTTTTCCTTTTTCCCTTTTTTCCTATTAAAGACTGCCTCACCCCGCCCCGGGAGAGCCACCTAATAAGGCAATAAACGGGATTCAAATTTGTCAAAGAGCCAGCGAGATCACCCTTTAAAGGGTCTTGGGATCGATCCGGGCCCTGCTAAAAGGACAATCAACAGGCTGGAAATTGGCCTCCGGCAACTTCGGCGAAGATATGCCCGGAATGTGACAGAAAACTTAAGGGGGATACGGCCTTAAGGGCCCCGAATAGGTAGAGAATCGTTAAAGGCGGCTTCTTTCCGCCAGCTCCAAATTTCTCCGGCATAGTTACGAGGGACTCCTGCCAAGTTCAACTATCCGAGCCCGGACGACAGAGGCTTGCGTTTGTGTCAACATTGTTGTTATTGTGGGCACAAGTGTCTCCAGAACAGGCTCAAGGAGCTGGCCAAAGGAGAGCAGGAAGCGAGGGCGGGGCAGCCCAAAGGACACTCAAGCAAATGGGCTGGGCCGAGGGGCAGGTGGACATATGACTCCGAAGGAGTTGGCAGGATATTACATGCAAGCATGATTGAGTTTTGAGAGAACATGACCAAAAAAGAGGAAGTGCACAATTTCATAAATTTAATGCGAAATGCTATAGAGGACCTCTGGCAGCTACCAGGACCCAGAATCCAGGACTTGGTCTGATTTCAGCTTTTTAGCATAGCATTGCAACAAATTGAATCCAGCACTAAGGACTGGTCCTCTAATGCAGTTAAAATCACGGCCCTCTCACACACAGGATCCAAACGCAAAAACTAAACCACTGGTTGGCTAGCAAGGATAAAGGAGCACTTCCTTTCCCTCCATTGGTCTGGCAGTGTCTGTCTGCAGCGTTTTTTGTGCTTGATTGAACAGAATGTTGGGTGAAGCTAAATTTAATTTACGAGTCCGAGCCGAGCCAAAGGGGTCTGGGAATTGGAATTGGGAATAAAGCGGAGAGATAGTCCGGGCATGAATATTTCATCTGCTCTGGGGCGGCATAAAAAGTGCATCAAGCCGGGTAGACGCCTAAAAAGCTTCTGCCTCTTCACCTCTCCAGCTCTACAGCTCAGTCGTAAACCATTTAGACCCGAAATTGTTAATAAAATTATCAAATATTGTATTTATGGTCAGGAGCCGGGCGGGTTTTTATCGCTCGGTAGTTTAATTTGCTGCTTTGGTTTTACGAGCTGTTGAGGCGATAGTGGCTCCGTGACGGGGATTGGTGATAAGTCCACTCCAGGAGCTGTTACTTTTACGGCTAAAGTGACCCTCTTTGAGGGATAACCCTGTGGCTGGAGGCTCAATCTCAGCCAAAAATATAATAATTCTGATTATTCAATGCGAGTCGAAATCACAATTAACCACAAAGCACGCGAATCGAATTAGCTGCGGAGCGGACATTTTGGCAGCTCCCAGACCAGACCCGATCCTGCCAGGTCCCTTGGCAATTTGCGGCCGCAGAACGCACAAAACATTTCAGGCAGGACATGTCGGCAACCGTCCTGCGAGCACTGGTCGCAATCGCAACGAAAACATAACGAAAAATATCGTTGGCCAACTAAAAACAGAGCTAAAATCCAAATGAAAATATTATTAAATTCAATTGGGCAAATATTACAGAAACATGGACACGCACACTGTGCCCAAGCAGGGGTAAGGGGCGCCGACATATGTGGATGCAATGTGGTGTCCAGTTGGCAACGGCCGCCGCAACAAACGACCAAAAATTGCATTGCCATTTTTACGCGCAATTTGTTTTGCGGAAATATTGCGAAAGTTTTGCGAAAGGAGGACAGACAGGACCCGGGCCAGGACGAGGGCCAGAGCCAGGGCCGGCCACGTTGGCGACATTTGGCCAAATTGCTCACTAATATACGGACAGCAGCATGTGTGGCATGCAGCATGCAGCATGTAGCATGTAGCATGCGGCATGCAGTCAAATGGCAAACGTTAACAGAGCTTTATATTTTTATTTGGTTGCGTTATGCGTTGATTTCTGATTGTTTCACATTTTATTTAATTCCCGCATTCACCGAAAACACACATGGGAGCTGTCCTGGGAGGGTCCTGGCGCAGACAGAGATGTCGCTGGGAGCGCCATCCCATCCGTTTCCGCTTAAACAATGAAGCCATCAATGTCTGGCAGACAACCGCCTCAACTTAATCATTGCCCGTCCCAGTCCAGTGTCCCAGGGTCCCTGGGAATCCAGTGAACCACCCAAATGCAGTAAGCACAAATCGCTGGCATGCCTCAGCCGCAGGAGGCGGAATGCCGCCCGAAATCATGGCAAATCTTTTCTAACCATTTGCAATTCAAGCGTAAGTCTCTCCGACTCCCACACATCCTGCGAAGGCAGCCCGCCTCGTATGCAAACTTCGGGGTCCCTCCTGCCGCTGGAAACAAATCTTGCAATGAATATATTTGGCAGAAGGAAGGCAGGAATACGGATCCGAGGAAACCCAAAAAATGTTGCACACTTCTAGGCGTTGGCGGCGTGAATCGTTCTCCTTGGCATAAAAAATAGCTGGAAAGCCAGGACGCCTAGGACCGTAGGGCGTCTCCTCGCTTGATAAACGAGACTGTTCCGGGCAACCACCTTGCCAGGGCGGCTTAGGGAGCTCCTCCTGTGGCAACATATCAGTAGTTTGCCTTGCCACTCCGACCGCCGCGGCGGTTTATATTTTGACAATTTTTCCAGCTGTAGGTAAAGTTTTTGTCGCTGCTTCAAATTGGGAAAGGAAATTATAGATGGCACCCGGTAGTGAGTTGTCGGCTGTCGGTTGTCGGTGGTTTTCTGGGCGATTTATGCACTCGCAGGCAGGTCCTTTGTTGTCTGGGACAGGATGTAGCTAAGCCTAGCGAGCTATTTATCTGCAAGTGCGAGCTTTAAGCCCCTCATCCAGTGCCCGAATCCACTTAAAGTTCTGGCGGGGATCCGACTGGGAGCAGCTCGGTAACTTTATTTAAACATAAGCAGATATGCAGCGGGAACTGCATTTCGTCCTCGTCTCCTTTCCACAAATTTCGAATAAACATGCCGCTTCTACTTGACTTGCTTATCATAACAAAAGTTGTCTAATCTAGATAGCCGGGAGGACCAGGACTCGAGAGCAGGACCTCCAGTCCAGGGGACTGGGGACTGGGGACTCAAGAAAAGTCAAAATAATATGCCAAAGCATTTTTCAGTGATTCGGGCTACGCGTTTTTGCACTTCAAAGTACTTGAAATCAATTTTCCTGACTTATTTTCATAAACCCGGCGCAGTCCCTTTTCCCAAACCATCCTTCCGGCCGCCTCCTTTTAGCCGTCCTCGTCATCGTCATTGGAGAAAAAATTTGCCAGAAAAGTTCAATTTTTGAAAAATATTTGCAAATTTCATTCACTGCGTTCGTCCATTCAAATTTCCTGCATTTATGTTGCTGTCCCTTTTGGGGACTGGAAGTGGATATCTGGAAGGGGCGAAATATGAGCGGCCAAGGATGGCAAGGATGGCGAAAAATGGAAATAAAGGACAACACGGCGTCGGACGGGGGCCAGCTGAACTGAACTGAACTGCCTTTGCCGTTGCTGGAGCCTTTGCTGGAGCCATACCCCCCGTAACGATCTCTCCGTATTTTCGGCACATTTGCCTTGGCGCAAGGACCTTTTGTTATATTGAGAAGGCAGCAAGAAATTGCGCTAAGATGCTTATCCTTTTTTTTGCTACTCCCTTTTCGTAGGGCCAAAAAAATGGTAAAAATGCTCCATTATTATTTTTATTACTTATTTGCTTTTAATACTCCACGGTGACGACACCGAGAAGGCAGGACGAAGGACGTTGGCTATGGCGATGGCGAGGACGAACGTCATCCAATCTCAAAGCGGATGTCGTCTACTTTGCATTTTGAGCCGTTTCTACTTATATGCTTCCTGCTCATAGCCCGGGACTTGGGCCTTGGGTCCTGGGTCCGGGCAGAGTCCTGCCCCGCCCAGACATATTTTAAACGATATTCATCCTGTCCCCGCCCCAACTACGGGCGGGCGTCCCTTGGTGGCCTGCCGTCTCCGGCGGTTGCACTTATTGAAAAATTCGCATCTCACATCAGGAATTGAGGAAATTCCTCCTTCTTGGTCATCTCTTGGCTATCGGCTTCGATTCGGCGTCCTTCAGGCCGTCCCCTCCGCCTCCGTTTCGCCACTTTTGTCCCTTGTTTTAAGTGCAGTCAGTAGTTGGCTTTGTCGTCTGTGTTTATGCAAAAAATTTGTCTGCAGAGTACCCCGACCATGGTCCCCGTTCCAGTACCCGTTCCCGTTCCCGTTCCCGTTCCCGCTCCCGCTTCGACTCCTGCTACAACTGGTCTGGCCTGGTTCGGTCGGGGCTTTTGTTATTTCTTGTGCTTAAGTAGTTTTTGCTGTTTTCATACTTTTAGCTTGTAATCACTGTCAATGTCGACCACGACGACAGCCAAGACGGAGCTAACGCTGCCGCTTTCCCCATCGTTTTGTTTCTGACATGCTGCTTAAATGCTTCCCAGGATTTGGCCACTTCCCCGGGGCCTCGCCTCCTTACAACGTTATTAATAATAAGCTATACAAATTTTTCAGTGTCTCCGAAGGATTTGGCCCGGCTGGACAGGTCCAGGACAAAGGCACTTGAACTTACGGCAAACTTAACCGATTGGCTATCATTCTTTTATGCTAATTTTTCAAAACATACCTGGGAAGAGAAGAAAGAGAAGAAAATTACATTTTAGATTTACTTTGAAAATTGATGGGTTCCCCAATGATAGATTTATGAGTTTGGGATTTGATTTCAAAAATTGATTATGATTTGATTTAATGTATGTCTAAATAACAATCTTTAAACGAGATTCTTTAAGATTAAAAAGACTTAAAATATTTATTCATTCATTTTCTATAAATGCAAAGACTTTAATAGTAAGAAGTGTAAAGTTCAATTGGCATTTCTCAATATTATCTTTGACCTTAGCCTTCTATCGGGAAATCCAGACTCGACGGGGCCACAGAAGGGGCGGCTCCTCAAAGGTCCTGGCCCGGCCACGAAGGCAAAGGCAAAGGGATGTTATTATGAGTATAGCTGGCATTTCAACGATTTTCAGTTTTCTTATTAAATATTCCAGAAATGTTTCGGAATCCAATGATTGTGCAATGGCATGTACGCGTCCCGCCCTCCTCTCCCCGCTACACAGTCTGCTGGAAAAGCATTTTCGCTTCTCGGGGCGTCTCGGGGCAGCGACGACTCCAATGTTGTTTGTCATTTTAAGTCAGAGCCTTGGGTAGCTAGTGAGGTGGAACTATGGCCAAAAGGCACCCGGCGCAAATGGCATTGTATAACTCTGCATCGTCTCCGTGCTCCCCTCCCCGGGCCACTCCCACTGCCACACCGGCCCCATCCCGTCCCCGCCCCTTTCATCTCCGGCTCCATCTGCGAGTGTGCCAACAACAAAGTGAAAATGAAATGACTCGGAACGAATGGCAAAGCAAGCGTTTACACGATTGGAGGTGGGGTGGCTGGGGCAGGTCCTGGGGCAGGCAGGGTGGAAGGGTGGCCCGGGTGGCCCGGGTGGCGACCCACTCACGTAGCCCGTGTACCTTTTGGCAAGTAATGAACCATACCCTAATTGTTGCTACAACTTTAAGACAAAGTTTTTGAATTTTAAAACAAGATCAAGCATCTAAGTTGAGAGTTCCCCTGGCCAAGAAAGGGGACAAGTTTTGGATCATTTCTTTCATACACGTGAAAAATGTTCAGGGTGTGAAATCTCTTTGAAGGAAAATATACGCGTTTGCATTCGATTTTATAGCGACATTGCAGGACAGGCTCCTAGTTCTTGTATTAGACCGATTTTATTGAAATTTCACTCATTAACACATAAAGTTGAATGGTTAAGCTTAATCAAAAATTGTAATTATTAAAGCTATCGAAAGCAATTGTAACCCTTTTTAGTTTCTATTATGAGCTCGGATGTTACTAGTTTTCCTCCAAAAACCAATACATAAATACATGGTTTTTGGAACAATTTGTAACAATCCGAAATGCCGTGGCAGGACTGCAATCACAAAAGAACCACTTATCCGTACATTTGTGCACATGCGGTCTAGAACCAAGTGCATTGTAAATATCCGGAGGTTTTTAGTTTATTAATTTTTGTCACAGGGTCCTTTCTGCCAGCGTCCTGGGCTGTGTGGGTGCCTGCTCCTCGCTGATAATAAATTTCACGCTGCAGTGGAAAATAAAATCATAAATGAAATGAGGAGGCAATGTAACTGTCTATGTAACAGTCCTGCCATATCCTTTTTAATGTATCGTTTCGCATTAAAACTATAAATATCCAGTACTGGATCAATAAAATAGAGGCGGCTTAGTAGAGGAGTTGTTGTTTATAATTAAAACGAGGGGTACAGGGATGGTATAAAAATATTGACTATTGTTGTAACGATTTATTCATATCCAGTCATAGTATCACAAGGATACCCATAGGATTATATAGAATCTTAAATTTTTTGCCTTTTGACTATTTTTGAGTATTGACAGTTATATTATTAGTTATAGCTATTGATATCCTGCACCTAAGTATGCAAGGTACTAGACCTGATTCGGATGGCAGATTTGGATGGAAATGGCTTATTTTTTACTAATTTCATCAAACACATACGTATGTGCACATGTTGTTGATTTTTTGGAACGCAACTTTTTGGCAAACAAATTTCATTGTTTGCGAAAATTTCTAAAATTTCACCCTTCCCTGCGTGCGAGTGTTTGTTCTGGCTGTGCGGAGTTATTTACTTGATTAAAAATTAATAAATGCACACAAAGCACAAAGCGCATCGGGCCACTAGAAACGAAAAAAGAATTCGCCCAAATTTCTGCACACGGATGCAATATAATATTTTAAATATGTCAATTAAACGGCGGCGTCCGTTGCAAGGATGGTGGCAGGGTGGCAGGACCAGGGCGATAGGTGGCATGGCGGGACAATCGCTGACAGACAGTGGCTGCTTATAATAAATTATAAAATGCGCTGCCACATGAATTAAATAAAACGCAGTCGAACATTTATTTAATAGCTGATAAATGTTGAAGCAAAGTGCGGCGTGGAGTGGCTGGCCAGATAGACGGGGCATCATCGGAAATGAAAGTAGATTGTGGAAAGGGGAAAAGGACGGCGGTGGGTGGGTGGCTGGCTTTTAGGCGATGGCGAAAGCCAACTCGGGGCTATAAAAATATTGAACTTTACGACCATGCACTTGGCCATAATTCCATCTAGACGAGTACAATCTTTAAATCAACCAAATGCACTCGCGTCCCGGCCCGGACCAAGTCAAGTGTTTAAAGCAGCTCAAGAGGCAAGCGTCGGCGGGGGCGAGGACATCCACCGAGGACATGAAAGGAGACTCGAGCCATAAAGCGAGCTCCGTCCCTAGCAAGACACACAAAAAGGCACTCGTCAAGTCCATGGCGACGAGGATGGCGGAGTCGAAGTAGCAGTCGCAGTCGCAGTCGCAGTGGCAGTCGCAGTCGGAGTCCAACTACAAGGCGCTCTCAAAGGAGGGCCGCAGTTTAAACGACTTAAGCGCCAAAGAAATCATCATTAAAGTCTTGCCGTGTCCCCGCCCCTATTTCTGGGGGCGGTGCAGCTCCGGAAGGCGTGGCCCTGCAATCGACAATGCTGGTTAAGTCAAGTGTAGGTCGTTGGTCGGGCTGGGTCGGGTCCTGCCTGGATTCCTGGGTTTTGTTCGGTCGGGTCGGGTCTGGTAGGGTCGGGTAGGGTGGAGAGTGTGTCCTGGGCGTTGTTCCAGGACCGCAGTTCGTCTTCTGGCGCTTTCGGCGAACACTTAAGTAAATAGAGTTCAAAATGAAATGCAACCAGCCGCGAGTGAAGTGCAGGGGCCGTCGGCGCTGCCTGTCATCGATCTGGTCCATGTGAGCCGGAGCATAGGCATGCCACCCTCCTGCCAACGTGCTCGGTCATCTGTGCAGCAGGATTCCTGGCTGGGGGTGGGCCGGGCTTTAATGCCTTGTCTGCATTTGTTTTCAACTGTCCGTGCGTGCGCCATTTTAATTAACATGCAAATCCAGTTGAAAATGCCAATTTATGCTTGACATAATATACCGAGAAAAAAGGAATCAACAAACAGCAATCAGGAACAAAACGCATACAGTGCCGGCCATAAAAATATGTACAACGGCCGAAAACTTTGGCGTCCCAGCCATAAATATCCAGAGTCTAGTTTGCTGGCAGGACATAGTGAGCGGCAATCCTTTCTGGAATCGAACTGTATATATTGTGATTATATAATAATTACATTTTTTTTTCAATTGAGGGATATCCGAAATCAGTGCGAGTCCTGCAATACGCATGGTCAGATAATTGTTATTATTATTGAGTATTTTTTATATAATTAATTTTTTGTCGCTTGCTTTTTGATTTTACATTGAACGAATCGGACAGGACAGGACAGGACCCTCGCCTCGTCCTTGGCCATTGTCAGAAAGTAAATATTAAAAATGATGCTCCTCGCAGAGACATAAAAATTAAAACAATTTTAATGATTGCTTTTTGTCACTGGCTCAGTTCATTGCCATTGCATAAATAAGTTTTAATTTGGTTTTTTAATCAGGAGTGCAATGCATAATAATCGTTTTAATGCGACATGCTCCGACAAGGACGAACAGGTAGAGAGGGGAGGGAACGGAAGTGCAAGACTGATTCCTCAGCGTCTGACCTGGACTTGGTCTGGGACTTGGACAAAGGCAGTCAATTTGGTAAAAATTGAAACACCTGCTTGATTTCACGCCTGATTTAACTTTGGCCATTGTCCTTTCGTCCTGCTCCTTTGGCAGCTCCTGCCAGCTCTTGGCAGCAGCATGTGTTTGCAATTTAGCAAACAACGGGCCAAACTCGATAAGTTCGCTTCATTCTCCTCGGCAAACACTTCACTTTGACTCAAGCCGTGGCAGGACTAGAAGGACTGGCACGACTCGCAGATGGCCAGCGCCTGATAGGAAGCGGTGAAAAACTCCTGGCCCGTGGCAATTTGTCTTTTGTTTGAAGTGAAATTTGCTGTTTGTCATGGCTTGAAAATTTAATGTGTCTGCCCGGGGGTGGCATTAGTTGAATGGTTGATTGGAACTGCTCCTGGCTCCTATTTCCTGGCTCCTGGCTCTCGGCTCCTGGCTCCCGGCTCCTGGCTGGACATAATTACGAGTGAGCTCAAGGCCGAATGCAGCGTACACTGCTTTGCTGCCCTAATAGGGCTTATGGCTTTGCAGCGACAACAGAACAGTTAGTGTCAATGCCATAAGCCATTCCGGAGCTAAAGACATGGTAATTAGTGGCTCACACACCAACGCACCAACGCACTGATGCACCCACACATACAAGCTCGCGGTCACACAGTCGCACACCAATGCAGGCCCCGAGGCAGGCAGCTGGGAGCCAGAATTTATGCATTTGCTGTTGGTTTGGTTTGGTTTTGGCCCAGCCCGGAGCAGGCTAGGAGTGCGCCATGCTTTATTTTAAATGCTTTTAATTGTTGTGTCAACACACACAGGCACACACACACACATATACATAAACATACACATACACATACACATACACAGGCAGGAGCAGAGACAGATGCGGCTGCAGGCGAGCGGCTGTCAAACCGCAACGCGCCTAAATGCATGCTTTAAAACTTGTTCGCCTGCAAAGCTAATGAGCTTTGCCATTACACCACCCCCTACTCCCCCGCCTAGGAGTGTGTGTGTGTGTTTCGCACTTTGTTTGCGTTTGTGTCATTAACAGCAGGCGCCACAGCCCCTGGCCAGGACTGCCAAGCCTTCCAAGACATCCAAGACGAAGCCAAGACGAAGCCAAGCCAAGGAAACTTATCACCAAGGTCTAAACCAGGCAAGTAAGTGATATTTGCAGAGGGTCGGTGGCAGCGACCAAATATTAACTCATTTCGGGGCAGGAGCGTTGGGGAAAAACTGTGGCCAGTGTGTGGGCCCCTTTCTCACCAATTAATTTAATTGAAATTGATGGGGGGACTTGGAAAACAGGAACTCTGGCGCATTAAGTAGAAGAGCTGGAGAAACATCCATATCTGGCACCAAAAAAGGCAAATAGGAAATCGATTGTTTGGAAGCATCGAAACTATCGATTTATGTTGCACTTCATATTGTTAAGGAATTAGAATGCGTTACATTAATAATAAACTACAATTTCAACTAAAGAATAACATTATATTTTTTAAGAAAGGTTTAATAATTCTATAAATTCATGTTGTTTCTGAATAAAGAAAAGAGTTACTTTAATAAAATATTAATAACAATAAACGAATATAACGAAACAATCGATAGCTAGTAAAAAGTTCAGGGAGGCTTCCCAAACGAGTTTAATTTAATTAAATAAAAAGAAAGTATTAAAGATATTGTCCAGTGCCTATCCATAATCAGAGTTTTAAGCCATTTTATTAGAAATTTGTAGAAAAAAACAAAAAAAAATTACCTAACATTTCCCTAATAGAGCCATACAAGCTTTACTTTCATAGCAGACCTTCGATATAAATAACTTTTAATGATAAGTAGGAAAGGTCAATAGTCCCATTAACTCAAGTTGTTTCTAAATAAAACATTTAATTAATTACAGTAGCAATAACAATAACAATAATAAATCGAAATAATCGATAGCCGAAGCTCTAGCAGAAAGTCCAAGTAGACTTCGTAAACGCGTTTAATTCAATTAAATAGTTTGAAACGATAAAAAAATCATTGTCCAGTGCCTGTCCATAATCAGTGTTATTAGCCATGTTTTATGAATTCGTTTCGATAAGTTTAAGAGCATTGACGAGTTTTTTCCGTCATAATACCTTTTGCTTTAGTTATTTTCCATGTTAATTAATTTTGTAATTAAATATGCATTAATGGTCTGGGACAGAAATAACTCATCAGCCAGTAGTTGGCACATGTGTGCGACTGCATGCGTATATATTCGATACATGCTTATGCCATTTTCAATATATTTATCTTTGCTCCCATTTATATTTGCATATATTTTTAGCCAGCAGCCATGTTGACACATGTTTGAAACGCAAATAAATAATGCAGCAAACAAACATGGCGGGACGGACGGCGGGGGAGTTGCACATTTCAAATAAATATTAATGGCTGCAACCAGACGCAAATTATTTTCATGTAATTATACAAATAGCTAATTATTTTTGATTTTTAATTAAAATTAAAATGGCCTCCGGCCTCCAGGTGCGGCGAGGCAAGGCGTGGCGAGGCGGGGCGAGGCGTGGCGAGGCGGAGAAAGTCCATCAAGGAAAAGCCGCCAATTACAAGATTAGCTCTTTGATGGAAGGCTTTTCGAGCTGGTGGCACAAAGGGTGCTCCATTTCCTTGCCAATCCCAGGCCCAGTTGGCCAATTTGAATGCAAATGAGGCGGTGAAAACGCGTTTTCAATGTTCATCAAATGGGCAGAGCTTATCAATCAAATGCGATTCCATTATTTGCATGCAGCGCCATTTGTCTGTCATCGCAATTATAATTATAATATTATTATTGTGATTCGCTGGTGTCTATTCGCTTTAATGGCGATGCATAAATAAATGCCAAATCACATTAAGAGTGTTTACTGTTCAGTTTTCGGGACTCTCACCAAGCTCCATCCCGTTGTCTATCCGGAAATGTTTTCCAACAAAGTTCAGTAATTCGGTAATTGTTTTTCCAAGGGCCAGAGATTGCTGCGGTTAATTCGGGATGTGTTTTAATGGATTGTTTGCACTGGAGGATTAGCACCGGACAAGGACTCGGCTTCAATATTTTATAGGAGCATCACAGAAGATTCGCCCACATCTGTCAGGACTCTTCTCGAAAACATTAATCAATCCGAAACAATAAAAATGTTGCAGAATACAGTATGTGTACATTTAATCTACCAGAAAACACTTGCCGCCCGCCCCGTGTCCTTAAAACTAAAGGGGAAATTTGAGTAATTGTTTTTGGGGTCATGTCGCATCCAATCATAAATCATAGTCGCTATGCTGTTGCATAGTTTAGCCATCGCACATAAGTCCCTCCTATTAGAATGTAAAATTAAACAAAGGACGCGTGGTGGGGCCAAAAAAAACCGAAAAAGGGATCAAGGAACCAATTCCAGGTGGCCAAGTCGTGGTAAGAGTGGGCCCCCACTCTAGGATGTGTGACAAAATAGCAACAATCACCATTAGTGTCACATGCCATCATCAATCATCGACAGGACTGTCCAAGGTGGACACTTGTTTCGGGCCAGCAGCAAGAGCAGGAGCAGGACAAGGAAAAGGACCATGGCCAGGTCCTTGTTGCCGAGTTTAAAACGCTTTTAGGTAGATGAGCGATACGACAGCCTTGAGCCCCTTTGTTTCAGTTTCTGGGGGCTCTTGTCATCGTCAGCTGTTGTTTGCTCTAATATTTTCGTGTTTGGTCTTGTCCAAGGAGGCGGGAGTCCTGGCAGGTGCTAATAAAGTGCTCGCCCCTGACGCAGCTGATTTTCGCTCTATTTGTAATTGTTTTTAGAGCGCCGCAGGACCCGCTCCGACTCGCCCCGACTCGACTCGAATCATCATTTATCACAAAATAATTAAAGGTCTAGCAACCTTCAAAAAGTTCGCAGCAAAGTGCAGTCAAAGTCGAAGTTTTCGGAAGGGCGAAGTAAACGTAAACGAGCGGGATAACTTTTTCAGGTGCGCTTGAAAGTTGCAAAAAATGTTTACAGATATGCAACTTGGGGCATGGGTGGAGGGAGGAGTGCCCAGGAGTGCTCGGGTGTGCCCGGGTGTGCCCGGGAGTGCCAAAGAGACGACAAAACACTTGGTAATAACTGCCAAAAAGTTTTCAGCCTCTTCGGTTCCGGCGCTGTTGTCTTGTCTTTGGTTGTGGTTGCGGCTTCAAAAATATAATTTATGGCCCCATAGCCGCGGGTTCAGCCCGAGCATCGATAAGGTGGCTAAAAGTGGAGTGGCAAGATATTTGTGCTTTTCTCCAGGATCCCCTGGATCCGCTGGATCCCCTGGATCCCCCAGAAGCCCCGTATCCCAGAACTCGAAACACTTATGGGCGAACTTTTCTCCCCCACATGTCTGTCTGGCAAAACATTGTTGCATAGTTTCGGGCACCTGCCGAGAAGAGTTGCACTTTTTTGAAGGACAGCGGGGGGACCGGCCAGGGCATCGCTAATAGAAATAGGAAATGTTTACAAAGTATTTTCATAACTGCAGGCACTGACATCTGACACAGACACAAACACCAAGGAGAAGGCAGGAGGATGTGTGTGTTTGCCCGCCTCGGGGTATGCAATAAATAAGGCAGACAAATATTTCAAGTCGCGGGGGAGGATGCGAGGGGCAGTACTTAAGCAAGAGCAAGACGGCTAGCTGGCATTCTGACACTTTGGCTAAATAATTTTGCACACGCATCTTAACCCTTCCGAGTCCTTGCTCCTGCCTCCTGCCTCCCGCCTCCTATCCTGTCTACCTGTTTATGTCTGCCCGGCTCCTTGGGCCAGGATAAATATGAAAAACATGCTGAAAACTTTCAGGGCAACGTCTTCACGGTCCTGCTCCCGCCCCTGCTCCCGCATCTCCTATTCCTTGGCTGACAGCGTCTGCTGTCTCAGCAGCATTTTTTAAGGTGCAACATTGCAGGTTGCCAGCCCCGCCCATTCGCCCCATCCGCCTCCTCCTCGCTCATATTTTACATAACAAGAGTGCAAACTCATTTCTTGGCCGCATGTAGAAAAAGCGCGTGGGCGTGGCAGATACCGTTGCCGTTCGTCCTGCTTGCCTTTTTTCCATTTTTTTTCATACCAGTTGCATGCATGAAATTTAATGGCTTCCACTTTGTTGTTGCTGTTGTCGCCGTCTCGGGGCGGGAATACCTGGAACGCTGGTCCACGCCCCCATCGTCCTGCCGTACAAAACATTTCGTGCTGTTTTGGTATGTGAATTATGCATCAGGAGGCCAGGACGGGCCAGGACGGGCCAGGACGGGCCAGGACGGCTCCCCTTGCGACATCGCCGGCAAGGAATCGCCGTTTTTTGCGTAATTTAATGCCGAGTGAGATGAAAAATGAGTTTCCGGCGGCAGCAAGAAATCTGGCTAATAAACACGCATCCATTTGGGAGGACCGCTTCTGATGACCATCCTCCTCCTCCTCCTTCAATAACATCGAAGGGCATGTGTAGATTAAATGTTTAAAAATTAATCGACCCGGTCCGGGTCCGGGTTCTGGCCGCGGCCGCCCTCGTCTTTGTTTCGGCAGCCAGAGCCAGAGCCAGAGCGAGAGCGAGAGCGACTCCCGAGTGATTTATGTGACAGTGGTGTCGGCGTCATAGTCGTCGATTTCGTCAGGCTTTTACTTTAAATGCCCGGAGGGGGAGTCCCCGGCACTCTGCCAGGACGTGGGCGAAGGGCGGAGGGCGGAGGGCCTGCAAAGTACAACACTTTCAAATTGCCAGCTTAAATTCTGTGAAAGGCGGCGACATTTTTGGCAAATTTATGTATTTGTCACATTGCTGTTGCGCCGGCATAAAAAACGAAGAGTCCTACAAAGGGGGAGCTGCAAACTTTTTGCCACAACATTGTTTTTGCCCTGCCTCGCTTGCGTGCCCCCCCTCGTTCTTATTGTTGCTGTCTCTCTGCATATGATTTATTGCCGAGGAAATGCATGTGCCTCCTGGCCAGGGGTGGGGCTGTGCGGCACGGGGTGCGGCAGCATTGGCTGGGACCTGCCAGTTTCAGGGCATTTGGCTGCAACAAAACGCAAATTTGTCTATTTCGTCAAAATGGTCGACAGGCGTTTGGGGTTTCCATCCGCCCATCCACCCATCGCCCCATTCGCCCTTCGTCCTGCGCCCAGTCTGCGAGCATCGTCTGCTGTTGACATTTGCCAAGCCGAGCAAACCAAATACAGGAGCTGGTGTGTGTATCTCTTTTTGCAGATCCTTGGATGCATGGCAAAGTTCAGCGCAGCACCAAGACAAATCACATGCTCTTACAGGCCAAATTGTCTGTTGTGTTTTTTGCCGGACTCGATTTTTAGGTTCACCGAAACCGAGGCAGAAGCAGCCAGGAGCCGGCTGGAGGAGGCAGGAGCTGCGGGGGCCGGGCCATAAATTATGCTGGGAAATTCCTACCCGGCGAGTAAGCACGGGAGTAGGGAACGGTGCATGTGCAACATTTGCATACCTCTACGACTAAGCCAGGACTAAGCCAGGACCTGGGCCAGCCACTCCCACAAGGTCATGACTCAAGGGCACAGGAGCGGCCACGGCAGGAGTTGCGGAAAGAATTGTATCTGCCAGCCTACTTTCGAATCCTTTTCGTTTCCGGGCCGGGCTAAATAAACTTAATTTTTAATATCGGCTCGAGGGGGGAAAATATGAAAAGTAAAAGCAAAGAAAAATGCGTCAAGTTATCCTGCCACTCCCCCCCCCACCGAGATGGAGAACCCTTTTGGCCCCGGGGGAGGCACGAAGAAAAGGGTTCTTACTTTTATTTTTGGGAGGAAGTGCAAAGTTTTGTTTGCCCAAAATCAACAAACACAAAAATGTTGGTAAAAATTACGCTCTTCGTCCTGGCGCTGTTAGTCCTGCCGCCTGTATGTACATTATATTATAAGCAAACACATATACATGCATATAAATACATATAAATATTTGTCGTAGGAAAAGATATGGCGACGTCCCCGCGTCCTGTCGCGTCTTGTCCTGTCCTGTCCTGTCCTGCGAGTGTTTGTTTGTGCCTTAGTGCGCAAAAAGTAAATTATTTATCTAAGAACAGGAGCAGAAGTCGGAGCAGGAGCAGGAGCAGTAGAGGGAAAAAATAGGAAGTGTGTTCGGGTATTTGTGAATGTGTGTGGCGTATAAATGTTAAGACAAACACAAGACAAGTAAAGCACACACTGCTTCCGCCCACAAAGGCGCTATCCTTGCCACTCCCACTACTCCTTGCAGCACTTCACCGCCCCCTCAAGTACACACAACGCGGCTTTCAATTAGAACAAGCGAAACGCGCAAAATTAAAAACACGCAGTGCAAGACAAACAACCGACGCGAAAAAGGAGCAGACTGAAGCAGGACTCTCCTTCTCTCACTTCCCACTCCTTCTCCGCATCCTGCAGCACTGTTTTTCTCTATTTCCCAGCTACCCAGTTCCGGCATCAAATGAAAAACTCAAATAGAAAGTCCAACCGTTTTGATGGAAAAGCTTTTTTCAGCCTCGGAGCATGGATGGATTTTTTCGGGATTTGTCGAGGGCAGAATGAAGATAAAGTGGCTAGCAGTGCATGGATGGGTGGACCGAAGTCCGTAGTGCTCCAAGGCACACCAGGCAGTGCACCAGATCCAACCTAATTGTAGGACAATTGCCAGAGTTGGCATCTCGAGCGACCAGCGAAGCGGTTTAAGTTGTAGCAATTAAAACGGATAGAGATAGAAAGGACATGCACTGGCCGGCAGGAGCACTTTAAGGCCAGGCCAAGTGCTGTGATATGACCTCTGCATTCCACTTGCAATAACGGCTACAAGATGGCCGAAAGATACAAGACCCGTCCTTAAATAAGGCGGCTAATGAAAAAATAAGGCAAGGACACCGCCGAACGGAAGCAAAGAGAAAATATTAAGTCTGGGTCTAGGGACCCCTTGTTTCTACCCCTCCCTATCCTTATTCCTATCCCTTTGCCTTTTTCAATTTTCATTTTCGCAGCTAAACTGTGAAACAATTTTTAATTAACACTTTCAAGTTGAGCAGCGAAGGCAGCGGCGGAAAAAAGGAAAATATTGCCCAAACACACGCAGATACAGATACAGAGATACAGAGATCCTGACGGGGCTACAGATACATAGATACAGATACGTAATATAATGAAAGGAACCCAAGATAAAAGAGAGGAGTAGCCCAATGACGGAGAACCTCATTGTGTGCCTCAAGTTTTCTTCTCGGGCTTCCTTGGGGTTTTCTTTACTTTGCGTTGTATTTTTTAATTAATTTGGCATTTATTGGAAAAGGGTTCCCCAAGCTGCCACCCCCTCCCGCCTCCACGAAATGTTTCATTAATCTAATGTACTGCCACTGCCAGGACACTGGCCCAGGGCACACCTGAGCTTTAACTTTTGAGGCGCCACCGCAAAGCGACAGCTTAGCCACTTAGCCACTTGGACACTTGGCCACTTGGCCACTATCTGGCCATTTGTCTTGACCAGAAACCCGCCCGGCTTGGGTGTCACGCCGACTCCAATGCAATATTCATAAAATGCAATTAGTCAGAGGTCCTTTATGAGACGGACCTCCGCTGGCCTAGGAGTCTAGGAGGCAAGTGCCACAAGCAACATTTGCAATTCTTTTAATTAAATTCCGCGAACGCGGAGCACTCCCTTCTTATCCTGCACCCTGCATTAGCACGCCCCTCCTCTCCCATGCCGCCCGGGGGTGTAATTTGGAATTCCAGCTTTAATTTTTCGAACGGCTGCGGGACCGGGGACGGGACGGACTCCCGAGGATCCCAACACGTTTAAGCTTTTAAAAACCGCGATAAACGCTCCTGCACCTGCGGCGGAGTCGCGTGGGAGGCAAAGCCTGAGACACAAAGCATTTATTAATAGTTATTTATTGCGGGAGCGCCAGGTATTTGCGGAACCTGCTTATAAAAACTGCGAAAATCCCACCATGACTATGCGATTTTATTCTGGGTTGTGTTTTTTTCCCCTTTTTAGTTGCAAAGGCATTTCTATTAAGAGTCTTATGAAAACAATTACCAGCTACGTTTATGCGCTGGACTTCATGAGTTATTATGCATTATTATGTCTTTCTTAACTTTAACCTCTTTGAATTTTTAACTTGAACTTGAAATTTGTGACTAGGCAGTTTCATGAAATTGTGCTATTGGCTATTTCATGAAGTCATCTCGTGTAAACGCGAAAGCTGACAGTTTTTTAACAAAAAAATCACTTTGTTGTGCCTCATCTCTTTTCTATATAAAAATTAATTTAATATAATAAGTCCCTGTTTTCAAATCCTTTTAACTTGTGTCCCTCCCTAAACTAGTTTAAAGGTCCTTTATTCCCGCTTCTCCCCTCCAATACTTTTTAAACAAATAAAAGTGTGGATTATCCTTAAGGTTCATATTGAACTCCTTGGGATTATTATTTAAAGTAAGAGTTTGGTGCCTTTATAAATCGAATTCCAGAATACCAGGCACATGGTTGCCTTTGGACTTGCCCCAGCTACGGCTCCCAATCCGTCCGATTCCATTGTTTTCAGAAGCGGCTACTTGAGTCGCATCTGTAATTGCACTTCACTTTAATCCAGTGGGTCCTGGCCGCGAAGGGGCTTCTGCGGAGCAGGCGCTGCCCACCTTGCAGCTCGATATAAGCGGAGAGACAAATTGATGGCATGCTTCATTGCTTCCACTCGGTCGGTACTGTCGGTACTGTCGGTACTGGGTGCTCCACATCCTTTGCCCCCCATTCCCCCCGCCAACTCCGCCGAAAATGGTTGTGGAAAAACCCAAACCGCTCCCAAAAATACCCGCAACTGCAACTGATGTCTGCAATTAATTATCGAAAGTGGGCGCAGCCGTCAAGTGGGCGAGAGTAAGTGACTGCAAGGACTAAGGACCATGGAGTCCACGGGGTAATCAATGTAAAGAGCGGATATATATTTTGTTTGGCTTGCTAAGAAGTGCAGCTCCCAGACACGGACGCGAACGTGGACACGGACGAGGAGCTGGAGCTGGAGCTGGAGCAGGTTTTTGTTGCAGGTGTAAATAATTGAAAGATAGTTGCTTCTGTAATTAAATACAAAAGCGTGCGGCAGGCAGGAACCCCTCGAAATCCCCGTATAACTATCTGCCCGGGGTCTTGTTCTTCATTAGGCGAATGGACTTACGCTCTTCCCAGGACATGCTTTGGCGTCACTTACCTGAAACGAAAAAGATGGAGAGGGAGGGGCTTGAGTAAATGTTTTAATTAAATATTTTGTATTTGTATGAAACTGAAAAACCCGCAGTCGCCGCAGTTGCCGCAGCCCCGTATCCTTGTATCCCTTAGCCCCATGACTTCAATTAATCATCGGAACAAAAAGCAAATGAAATATGTGGGTGTAAATAGGAAAAAATATGGGATAGAGGGCGGAAAATATTCATAGCATGCCGCGTTTCCTGCTATCGTGTGTCATGAATGCAAACACAGTGGGGATCTCTCTGGCGGAGATCGGAAGGAGGCCCAGGAAGCGGCCACATACATAAACAAGTGCCACTGGCAAACAATCAAACAGAGCCTGTGGCAGGGCAATAAAAAGAAGCGACACCGCCTCGGCGCAGGAGTCGCCGGATAGGAGAACAAATTAAAACATTCCTACACACACTGGCCCCGCTGGGAGGGACAGAAAGGACGAAAGAACGAAATAAAGAATAAAAGAAAGAAACGGAACCCGTTCCTCCGTGCCGGCAAAGTTGTAGGCGGTTGGCTAAAAGAATGCGGGCCTGGCCAAAACAAAAGAGCTCCAAACCGGAGCGCAAGGACCAAGGACCAAGGACCGGGGGTCCGCTGAATTGAGTCACTCGTTGAACGCTAGGCTCGTTGAACAAAATCAAAAGGACATTCATTTATAGAGTTGCCTGGCTGGCTCGCCGACTGGCTGGCAGAAGGACCTGCCGCAACAGTTGCGAATAAATTCTTGTGCCATTTGTTTGACTCCCCCCTGCCCCCTGCCCTTTGCCCACTACCCACTGCCTCCTGCAAATATGAAAGGAGCGTGCCCAGAGATACATACACACAAAAACTGTTGCATACCGCACGGCGCACCGTTGCTCATTTTATGGCTGGCTGGCTGGACTGCCGAGGACTGCCGTGGACTGCCGTGGACTGGCTTGGTCCTGGCAGGACTTTTGCCTGCCTGCGCATTGTTCGTAGTCGGCCGGAGGAGCGGGCCGAGGTTAAAAAAACAGCCAAAACGAACCGAGCACGGCTCGGCTGCAAGTCGAGCAAATATTTGTTTAAAAACTTTACGTTGAAATGCATTTGCGGTTGAGTGCCAAACGTTGCCTGGCGATGATAGAGGGCGGCCCGAAAAAAGCGGAGGCAGTCCAGGACCATAAAGCCCCCGGCCGAAGCCCCGATTGCGAAAAAAGGCAGAGAAATGCGGGCAAATAGCTTGTGAGTGTTTTGTCCCTAGACAGGATGTCAGGAGGGGATATCGCAGAACCTACTCCCAATATATGAGTGCGATTCGAGGCTGATGGATTATCCCGACCGGGTAATACATTCTTCGTTCGGGAAGACACAGCAAACACCACCCGCTCTTAAGCCTTGGCAAAGTAATCCCGCCCGGCAGAGTCCTGGCATGCATAATAAACCGAGCTTTACATCGTTAAGCTGTCACTCAACTAAAAAGACGCCTCCCCGCCGCCCCGTCCCCCAACTACTCTCCAGCTGGATCAATATTTGCACCAAATTTAATGTATCAATTAAAAATTATGAAGTTTACTAATATGTAAGAGCACGTTCCGGAGATTTGGCCAGGCGGCCAGGAGGCCAGGCGGCTGGGTGGCTTGGGCCATGGCATTAGGGCGGCCCACTTGGAATGCCTCCCCTTTTGTTATTGTATAATAAAATGGCAAGGCAGGAGCCACAGCAAGAGCCCAGAGCCCAGGATCTGTGTTTACCCAAGGATATTGCTGTGCATATTGAAAAGCAACGAAGGCATCGCCAGCCTGGCCCTGGCCCTGGCCCAGGCCTGGACGGGTCGAGCTTAACATTTGCCTTGGTCAGGCACACTTTGAGGCCAGGACTCGCCTCCCTTTAAGCAATTATGCGGCTCTCCCTCACCGCCGCTCTTACAGGATGTGTGTGTGGAATTATCGTCAGCGGCAGGACTTGCATCTTAATGGAAATGGATTCAACGGCAATTAACATAAGCAAATATATATACAACGGGTTCGCTTTGGTCCGCTGCTGGATCGGATCCTGCTGCTACGCGAGCAGGGACTGGGCGTGTTGCGGTTCAAGTTCGGGCCATACGTGGTCTCTCCACGGCAGACGCCGTAATGGTCTTATCATAAGGTGGGCGGACTTTGTGACCCGGCCCTGGTCCTGGTCCTTCTGCGGCCACAGCCCCGGACCCGCCCCCCGTCCATTCTAATCGTGGCCGTGCCGAAGAAAAATGGCTCTTTTAATTTAAATGCAAACACGTTTGACTCTGGGCCGGCCTGGCCTGGCCTGGCAGTGTGTGGGATTTATGTGATAATCGTTTAAGTGAAAATTTAATTGCATGCTTTATGGATGGGTTTTTAAAAGATTGCCGGGACGACCTAGGGCCTAGGACCTACTGCGGAGGCACACAAAGCCAAATTTATGTAAGCCCGGAATGACGTTGCGTTGGCTTAATTCCGATTCTAATGACAAGGCGCCTAAATGTGTGCCATAAATTTCTGGGAAAAGGTGTCGCTGTCTTCGGAAAAGGACTCAGGGCTTCTTTTCTTTAATGGAGCCTCTGGAGGCAGGCTGTGAAAAGGTATTTGTAATTGCCTAATGCCTCTATAAGCCTTCTCGGAGAGATGAAATTTGCACTGGCGTCTGGTGGTCGTAATTATGCAATACAGGAATTACGTGCAAATAGCCGAAAGGGCAGGTCCTGCCGTTATTAATATGTATTATTAATATTTACTTAGGTCAGCCAGTCAGCCAGGACAACCAGGAGAGCCAGCCTGGCAAGGCAAAAGCGGGAGAAGATGAAAGCTTAGCTTGTAATACATTTCGGTTTAATAATGTGCCAACAAGGGTCCTGGCCCTCTTTCTTTCTTTCGGGGGGTCCTGGTCTCTGGACTCGCTGTTTATTTTAATGTGGCCCGGTAATTGCTTGACCAAAGGATTTTTTAATTAAAAACATTGTATGTACATGCAAAGGAGGGGGTTGGCCGGACCAGGCGGCCCTCTGTTTGTTGAAATAATGAAATTTTTATTATTAAAAAAGTGGCTGAGCGAAAGCGCGGCTTACATGGCGGATGGTTAATATTTGCTTAGGCAAGCGCGGCTAATGCGGCCCCAGCGACTCCTGCATCCCCCTCGTCCCTCCTTACGAGTCCTGCCACATTTCTTAATTAGCGAAAGTTGGCCGGGCATCAATGAAGATTTGTATCGACGGCTCAGTGTGGGGAATATTAATTTTCCCGTCCATCCCATCCCATCCCTGCCGGGGATAATCAATTTGTTAAGCTCCGGCCGGAGCTGCCTGGGCAGCAGCTGGGCAAACAGATACTACCCAGTTGACCAGTTGAGTTGACTGGCCAATAAATTATGCTCCGACGCTTTAAACAGAAGCGGAAAAACAGCAAACATAATTTCTGCAACTAATCCCGCGGCAGTCGCATTAATATTTATACAAAACTAATTTATGGCAAAATAATTGGGGGCACTGGGAGGGCGCCCTGCCGATACTGCGTGGGTGCATCTGTTGTGACACATTAATGCAGAGCCTCGCAGGACTCGCAGCTCAAAGGGAGAAAGTCAGAGGGAGTCTGGGCCGACAAACGTCGCACAAATTAAAATCAAACGCTAAGCCAGGGCTTAATTTAATTGTACAAAAATAAAATGTCAGTAACTCAATTAAATTTTAATAGAATGCGGGGGCGGGAGAGCAAGCTTTTTGCCCGCAGGCGGTCCACTCCTGCCCAGACCCCCAGACCGCCTGACCCCTGACCTCCCCGGCCGCTTGCTAAGCTAAATTAACATTGAGCGTTCTGGGGATCGGCCGTGGTCGGCTCTGGCCTCTGGTCTCCGGTCTCGACTCGGACGCAGTAAAAATAAATTTTCATTTGCAATTTCAATCAGCGCTAATCCCTGGCAAAGCGCATGCGGCAGCCTCGTCCTGCCACTGCTCCCTGCCCCCCCGGAGCTATTGCGTGATTTTTGCAGGCCAACTGCAGGACTCCAGAGCCGGAGTCCAGAGCCAGAGCTGAGGCTGGCTTAAAAGTGCAAACAAAATTAAGCACGTACGCGCTTAGTCCGCAGCGTGGTCCGAGATTAAAGCTGTCCAAACTGCGTGAGAGACAATATATCCTTATCTGGCCGGGGTCGGGGGTCGATCTCAGACAGTCCAGTCCGACTGTCGCCTGCGACAATAATTCTCAATTTAGAGCGTCCTCCGCCGGACAACGTGGCCGGTTCTTGGCCAGTTGGCCAGACCTAATCCCTTGTCGATTAAGTAAATGCCTGCAACGTTTGTTTTTCAGCCAACAGCAGACACGGACTTGGCCCGGAATGGATCTCCGCAGTTCACTGGGATTAAGAGATTCCATTGTAAAATTTTGTTATTTGTTGCGCACAAGCCGGGGTCGAAGCCGGAGCTGAATGGGGGGTCCTCGTTCGAACCCGGGAAAAACTTTTGACAGTCGTCAAGGAGCTGAAGCTGCCATTCTCAGCCTAGTTTCATAAAAATTTCTAAACCCGAGAATGCCGAGAATGGTGAATACCGAATACGGGGAATACCGAGTTCAGAGTCCTGGCAATGGGAATGGGGCAGTAAATGTATGCAATGTAAATTTAAAATAGACACACTGACAACCGGGAGCGGGAGCGGGGGTGGCGTGGCAAGTTTTGACAGCTGTCAAGTTTTTTGCGGCAACAGCCGCGAGTCTCATGAAATATTTATGCCGCGGCGAATGCGTAGAGTTTGCGTGAAATTTTAATTTCCATCTATTGCATAACTCTGCGCGGCGCCCCTCCTCGTCCTGAGTAATTTATATGCTTTTACTAATTTCGGTAATTTCCTTAATGTCCTTTCGGCTGTTCTATCGGCCGGATCGTCCGGGTGCGGCAGCCCCTGCCCCTCCTCCACCCGAAAAGGAAGCGAGACAAGCTGGAATAACAAGAGTCCGGCCCCAAGGCGCTAATAGTTCCGCATGAGCACGAGGATGCATGCGGCAGGAGGCAGGAGGAGCAGGACCTGTTCCTGGGCCGTTAGTATTCGACTCTGGATTGGCTCGGCGTGTGTTTGATAAAAGTTTAGAACCACGAACTTTGCTCATGTTTAAACAACGCAAAAGCAAAAATGCTGCTGGCTATTCTAGTTGCAGGTTCCTCTACAGAGCGCACCCTTTCCTTATCCTTTCCCTCCCATCCTCCCATCCTGTTCGCTCTAGGTTCTGTTGTTGTTTGCCATGAAAACTGGCATGTGTGTGTGTGTTGCCGTAAATGTTTCGTTACAGTCTCGTTGGAAGGCTGCCTTGCAACGGCAGGACCAAAAGGACCCAAAAATTTAATCTCTTAAAAAGTGTCTGGGCTATGCCTTCGTTTTAGTTTTATTGCCTGATACGGAAATATTGTTTGTGACGCACTTTTGGCACTAATGTCTACTGACTTCCGTCTTTATTTTGGCTTCTTTGGCCCGGAGGCACAGGACCCTAATGCTTTTAGCAGCTCCCAGCTTGCCGGCCAAGTTGATTACAGTTGATAGCTTCGGCCTGGTCTTGTTTGGGATTTCCTCCAAATTTCCAGACGAACTTCGAGTCCCATGGACTTTTTATTCTTCGAGTGGAGAATGCACCCATAAATAATGCGCCCCTTCTAGTCCGGGACTAGTCCTTCCGGCTGCGACCGTCTAATAATAGTATCGGTTCAAGACAAATTCCTCGGCAATCGCTAATGACATGCCCAAACATTTCCGCAAGTCGTTATCAGAAAAGCAAAGTCATTATTATAATGCCACGCCCCGCTCAAGACTGTGGACGGGGGCAGGCCACTGGGGAAGCGCTAAGCACATCATCTATTCAAAAAAAAGTTGACATAAATACAATTATAGATTTTGCGCTGTGAAAATGAAGATGAAAATAATAAAATTGAACAAAAATTGATGTCAACTTTTGGGCGGCAAAAAAAGGATCTGGAAGGAGAAGGACGCCGAAGGAAAACAAACTCAACGACGGCGACGTCGGGCATGGGACGGAAACGTCGCCATTAGAAGTAAAGAAAAACTGCTGCGCCATTGAGAATTGAACTGCGGGCTTTCAACTTGGCCCAGCCCTGTCAGGGGAGAACCAGAGAGGGCAGAGGCGGGCCTGGAGCTGGGGTGGCGTAAATGACAAACAAACAAGCCAAGTCCTTGGCATCGTCCTGGGCGCAGATAAAAAGAATTGTCAAAGCGCCTTAAAAGTATATGCAATGCCAGCAAAGTAAGCTGCAAAATCGACAAGTACAATGCTGACAGGCAATTGCTACAGTCGCCCAGTTTCAGTCCCAGTCCCAGTCCCCAGACCAGTCCCAGGACCTGGACTCAGTCCCAGCTTGCCGTTGTTATTGTAATAATAATATCGATTCGAGGCGAGCGTGGCTTGGAGGTATAAAAGAGTCCGCAGTCTGTGCAATCTGGTATGCCGGCGAATGACTTCCTCCGCCGCCCGACTTTACCTAGCCCTTCCTTTGCCTTGTCATCGCCGATTCCGCCGACCATTCGCCGGAATTCGTTAATAAAATTTTATTGAAATTGTAGACAAGCGGCGAAAAACTGACGACGACGTGCAAAACAAAAACACCGAGCCAAACCGAGCTGAACCCCAACCCAATGCGAAACCCAAACCGAAAAGGAAACGAAACGAAAGAAATTGCAAGGCAGCGCCAAAATCGAAGCCGCGACCGGAAAAAAAGAAAGAAAACCAATTGTCATCATTGGCACGTAGAGCGGAAGAAGGCAGGCTCTGGCTTTCCTCTGGCCCGAAGTGTTTGGTTTTGGCGGCAGCTGCCACCACCCCTGACGATGTGTGATAGAAATCTAAAGCAGCCCTGCCCGGCCCGGCCCGGCGCTGCCCGGCCCTGCCCGGGGAAAGGGTTTCATTCCTCCGCCCAGATGAAAGGCAAATGCAAAGGCCAAATGGTTGACAGCGCCTCAAGGTATGCAACAAACAAAGCCAAGTCTATGACGAAAAGGATTGAAGGAGGGGAGGGGAGGGGAGGACGGAGCTGAGTCTGAGTCCCCAGCTCGTTTCCTTCAACTTTTTGCTGTCGGAGTAAGCAAGGATTCTACGCCAAGTGCCGAAAATCACGTCAGCATTCAATTTCTCCTGGCCAGTTCGTGTGCCTCATTAAAGTTTATGCGGCAGACGACTCCGATAGTGGCAAGGAGCAGTTGATGGTGAAGTTTGCTCATCATTCGCCGGCTCCCGAACGTGCCCATACATTGATGGAGCCCGTGGCTCGGTTCAAGCTGCAAGCAGCTCCTGCTCCTGCCTGCACTTCCGTCAATTCAATAAGGTTTGGGTTTATGCAAACAGACGTGCATTAAATTAAGTAGCCGTCGTTTCGGTCCAACGACCAAGCGCCAAGCAGCAAGGATCTGCAAATGCAGTTGCGGCACGTTGCCGAAACAGAGGAATGAATGAATGCAAAAGACAATGGCGCCTCATCAGAGATGATGGAGTGGCGGCTTCTGCCAATTTACAATGTTTCGCACAAGGAGCTCTTTGCACAGCTGGGGGCAGGGTCACCTGCAATGTTTGCCCTTAAGCAAGTCTATTAAAATTGTTTATAACACGGCGGGCAGATGACAGGCGCAGCTGCAGCGTTTTTTATGTTGCACTTAGTTTCGGGGCGCAACACGTTCCGGTGTCGTTTTTAATGATGCACGCGCATTCGGACACAAAAAAGCCGGAAGTTTTGCGCTTTAAGCAGTCATGACTTCGTTTTATTAGCGGAAAAGCCCCGAAGAAAGCCATTACCCGTGATTCTTTTATGTGGCAAGGAAATGTGGAATGCCGGGCGCTCTTGTTGCGCCCAGTCGCTCTTGAAGAAGTTGGATTGCCCAGACTTTTCGCTCCAATTTCCGGCGACTGGAACCAAAAATTTATGTCCATTTCGCCCAGACTTTGGATGGAGACCGACTGTGCCTTGGAACGTGATGTCAATAGCAAAACAGGTGCCTAAGCTGGCGAAATCATGCTCTCCTCACGGCTATGGAGTAGGGGCAGGAAGGCAGGAACTTCTCCTGCACACCCGCGTGCGCGGGTTTTGATTGGCAACACTGCCGCGTGCCAATTTCACTGTCAAGATATTGAGCAAGAAAATTAGTTTACCGAAAAACGACGATGCCCGGGCCGGGCGAAAAGGACGAGGAGGTGAATGGTGAGGTGTGTGAGGTGAGGGGAGACGACCTGTCTGAAGGCTGAGCCAGAAATTGTATGTGGCAGGCGTTGTTTGGATTTGCTGCTGGAGTGAAATTGAAATTGATGGAGCCCGAAAGCTGAGAGGGTGAACTTAGCGGCCGGGCGAGTGGATATCAGATTGGCTGCAAATCAATATGAAGATGGTAATGGAAACGAGGGCGACAGGCCGCCCTGCGCATGTGTCTAATATGCTAAGCATCAGGCTTGATTTAGAGCCTTTCCTAGCCACCCCTTCCGAAGCCACTTTAATACTCCTTAAGAATTGGATATGGGTTTCGGGACATTCCACAGCCGAGGTTTGCACAAAAACGCCGTTTCCCACCCAATTTCTTACCATGTTTCAGGTGGTGGCGCTTGTTATTCGACCATTTTCCCACAAACGGCGACAGTGATTTAAAAATTGCTTTAACGTACATATAAGTATACTTTGGGTGGAGGAATACAATGCACACGTAGCACCAATACACGCACCGAACAACAAGAAGGAGCCAACCAAAAACACAATCAGCGTCTCCTCCCGCACGGCACACCTGCCTGCGCCACATCGCCACTGCGCCCGCTATACCCCCAACACTTTTATTGTTGGCAGCTGCTGCACATTAGAAATTCAACTTCGCCTCGTCTTCTTTTAGGCGCTGAGCAACAATGGCGTGTGAATTAAAATAGAAAGCCAGGCCAGCCAGCAGCTTCCCTGGTCGTCAGCTTGACACGGCAAGGTGCCATCCCAGAGTGTGGGTGGGCGAGTGTGTGCGAGTGTGTGGCGTCGCTCAAGCGCGAATAAGAAAAATCCCCACTGTCCTGGCCCGCGCCTGCTTGGGATAACGGCACAGCAGCCGCAGCATTTGCCCCACGTTGGGCGCCATTTTTGTCAAGTCGCATTAAGGCGGCGCTCGTTCCTTCGGCTTGCTCGTTTTGCGCGTCGACTGCTAACGAAAATTGAACGGCCAGCAGAACGAAAATTGTTGTATAAATAAAAGCATAATTGATGCGAGGCACACACACACAGCGGGCACAGCAGAGGGAAAGAAAACAAAGGCGGGGAAGAACAACAAAAACAGCAGAGGCCCAAGCAGAAGGAGGTGGAGGAGAGCGAGGAGCAGCAGGAGCAGCAATCGCACAACATTCGGAGCCGGCACTGGCATATGGCATATGTTGCGTCAATCCAGCCATGAGCAACGCAAACAAAACGACCAAGAAGCCGACAAAGTAGAAGGAGAAAAATTGAGCGAACTGCGCGCAAAAATGTATTTTTTTCCGTTGTTGTTTTTGCCCCGTTTTTTGCATATTTTACGGGGCCCGTTCTGCGAAATGACTGTGAAAACAGGTTTGATGGGATGGAAGTGGAAGGAGGAAGACGGCGCCTCACCCCGCATATCATTTTTTGGGACAGTCCAGAGTCCGGACTCCGGACTCCACTCGTATTTATCTGTCACTCTCCGCTTGTCAGCTTGCAGATTTCTTATTTCCCTCAACCGCTATGTTTTCTCGTTTTCTTTTTACTTGGCGTGGCGAGAAATTAATTTGAAATTTAAATGTCCGCTGAGCCAGCTGAAGCAAGGACTTCCACGATGATGACGATCGCTCCGATGACTCGTTTTCATCTTTCGGAACATGTGCTCCACCATAGCAAGGTGTGACAAATGTCCTTCCAACCATATTCGACATTATTTGTGGCTGCTGTGGCGGAATGTGTCCGCCCAGCTCATCAAATACAAAGGAAAAATTGTAATTGACAAATACCCTCAGAAGCTTAAGACTCTGTCATGTCTGAGCTTGTCGTCACTTCAGGAACTTATTGTGACTGTTTCCATTTTAAATTTGATTTCTTCAACGTTCGTTCGGACCGTGTTTCAATGCATGTTGCCGGGTTTTACACGCTTCGACAGTCAAAAGCATTTGGTGGAGCCAAAGGGAGCTTTAATGCATGCGCGCGCTTTCATTAACAAGTGTTTGTGCCACGCCCCCTTCTAAGCTGGGCCCCTGGCCCATGGTCGGACGCAAAAAATCGCATCAGCGGCTTATGCAAATGCCGGCGTGTGTGTATCTGTGTGTGGGTGTTGAGTGAATACGAAATTATTGTTTACAACTGTAAACTGTAAACTTTTTGCGCTCGGCCTCCCCGCCATAGAGGGTGTGTTTTTTCTATATTTTTTTTTCGTTTAGAAAACGTTTGCAAACCGCACTAAAAGCGACTTATAACATGTTGAGTGCCAAAAGATTAACAACAGAGCGAACGTGTGAGCCGGGATGGGTGGTGCCGGGGTGGATGCGGTGGGAGCGGCCATCTTGCTGGCCGCCAGGGTCTGACCATCCATTTTTGCCCGGCAAATTCCTTTTTAATGAGCGCTCCGTCCATACCAGGACCTGGACTAGGACTAGCACTCGGACAGGGGGGGGGGCGTTCATAAGCTGCTTAAGGTTTGGCGTAATCAAAAAATGTTCTTCGTCTGCATCTCGTTTTTTAAAAGCTTTCTGTGGTACATCAACACGAAAGCCACCAGGGGTCGGAAGCCGGGGTGTTGAAAGTGGACTTTGTTAAGCTTAAAATTAACTTGCGGTTTTGTCTGGCGCAACTTTGACGCCTGCAGGTAGGCAATCAATTGGGAGCCGCATAGGACTTCCCTCATCCACCTGCCTTGGGCGTTGCACTTGGACATGTAATTAATGTATTCGCCTGGCCTGGCCTGCCTGGCGCTGGAACGGGAGCAACACAATTTTTTATACAGCACAGCAGCTGGCGTCGTTTTTCGCTAATTACCTCTGCCACCCTATTCCGCGCCAGAAAGCTCCTGGAACTCCAAGATGCGAGCGCAGTCATAATGCCAAATTGCAATTACAGCCGGGAATGCGTCCGGGTCCAGGGTCCCGGGTCCAGGGTCGGGTCGGGAACGAGAGCAAACTGACATTAAAATGCTTAATGCAGGCAGGTATAAAAAAATTACGCGCTCTTACTCTTAACGCTAAAAAAAAATTAACAACTTGCTTTGAGGCTCCAACATTCCGGCTCCGCATCCCCTTTCCCCACTCCCCCCCTGCTGCTTTTTTCCAGGACGGCAATTTGCCCCGAAATGTTGCTGCTCATCTTGGAAGCTGACCAGGTGAAAAATTGCAGCTGTCGTTGTTAGGAGCTCTTTTTCCTGGTCCGTGTTCCGCCCCCGGCGTAGGGACCTCCTGAGTCCTGGGTAATTAAAGCAAAGTGCAGTTGGATGTAGGCCTCGAGCGGAGCTCCTTCTAATGACACGGGGAGCCGAAGCCGAGGCCAAAAGTATGGAAATGTCTGAGGGGCAGATGGAATTGTACAAAGTTCTTGGATGGAACGAAGGGCTTCGATGTGGCTCCGGGCCATGCTTTGATTTGCTGCGCATCGTCGGCAATCAGCTATAAAATGTGACGGTTTGGCCCGGCAATCGAAATTGATTTAAGCCACACTGTTTGCCGTGGCCTTTGACTCGGATGCGGAGCCGAATCGATTCACCTGAGGCCATATTTTTGACGGTTTCCGTCGGGATACGCCGCTACATTTGGGACTCAGTCAGTCCACGGCGGAGCTTAGCTCTTGCCCAGCGGCTAGTGCTATCGATTGGCTCTTCCCACGCGGGGAGTTCCTTAATTGGGACAGCTGCCGCGAACGAGTCCCTCGCACTTGGCTTGGCGTCCTCTCCGCCGGGCTTTGCCTAAGTAAACACATGATTTCTGAGGAAGCGGAGCAACCATAGCCGCCACGCCGCCTCGCCGTTTGTTTAAAAACGCATCTAAATTGTAAATTAAGCAACAAATTTCATCAACAATATTTGAATTTGAATCCAAAGGCGCCAACGAGTTGCAGACTTGAGAAGTGCGACCGGGAGGGGGCAAGGATACGGAATCAGCAACCCGCAAATACAAAACCCGAAATGTAAAATTCGTTTGCCGAAGGACCCAGAGTGGGTGGAGGGAGAGACGGAGGCGGAAGAAAAGAGACTTGGGACTGCACTGGCAATCCTGCCAGTCCTGGCAGTCCTGGCTGTAAACACCGAAAATACAACAATGGCAGCATTTGAGCCACTCCCCCGCCGTTCTGGCCCACCAGTTGGCTTGTGTATTTGCCTGTTTGTTTGTCAAAAGAAGCAATTTACGTGCAAAATAACTCAAGTGTCATGCAAATTTCATTTATTTTTCGCAAGCAGCAACCAGGCACCAACAAAGGACGAAAAACGAAATAATTCCCGGGCAACGTTGTCATACAGCTAACGGCTCTTTTATACAGCTTTCCAGTCTCAGTCAGAATCTCCAGTCTCCGGTCTCTGGTCGCAGTCCCAGACTCAGCTATGTATGGAGATGCCTTACAAAATTTGGGCATAATGAAGTCACTTGGCGGGAAACCGTCATCGTCCTGGCCTCGTCTTGTCTCCCATATCAAACCTATTTTTATTTATTTCCCTGTGTTTTGTGTTCTCGTTTTTAGAAAATTAGGGCTTCTTGATTTGCCATTGAAGTGCGGCATGTCAAAGCATGTCTCTGCCTCTGCCTCTGCCTCCGCCTCCGCCTCTGCCTCCGCCTCTACCATTTAATTTAATTCTAATTTTATTTATAAATCGTGAAAAAGTTGGGAGGGGAAAGCGGCAACGGGCACTTGTAGCTTAAATGAAGTTTGCTAAGTACTTTTCCAACGATGAGAATCACCGACGAGAACAACAACATCTTGAGGACGCATACTTCAGGTTTGAAATTTCATTATTTTCGTATTATTTTCGTATTATTCGCACACAAGTGCCATCATGTGCTTGAAAAAGCAGAGAAGTGAACGGACCATAGCATAATGGCCCAGCTTCTGCCCCAGCTCCTGCCTCAGCTCAGGCAGGCAGGACGCAAAAATACAATTTTCTAATTTTACAAAGCGGCGTGGGAAATGGCAGTCGTTTATCCAAAATTCATCCTGCGACTTACCGGCATAGTTTGGCTTCCGTGTAGATTGGTTATGGCCGACTGGGCCTCCTGCTGCGAACCGAATTTGACGAAAGCACAGCCTGCAAATGAAATAAATCAACTCGATTAGTGCTTTGATGACCAATAATCGAAATGTCTAAACATACAGTATATCCATCCGCCCATTCACATTTCTCTTTCATAATTTCCTAGTCTGATTAATTTTTCAGATGGCCAAAAACATTTTGCCAAATCGAATCAAAGGCCACTTAAAAACTATCATATATTTCTCCAGCAATAGAAATATGCAGCCACTTTATATCAATTAATAGGCCCCATGATTAGTTCACTGTAAAAATGCGGCCATTTTAAAATTAACTGCATTCCATAAATACTGCAGAGTCCTTCATGCCGAAATACCGAATTCTGAATATTCATTTAAACATCAGCTAGCATTGTTTTATTTTTTGGAGGAAGGGGGGAAGAATGGAGGGCAGATGTGGTTGCAGCTGCGTGGCGTCCACATGTGTGTGCGGGGCATTTAAATAAAATTTTAAGTGCAATTTAAAAACATTTTTGCAAGAATCTCTCCACAGCGGCGGTTGCCGCCCACGCGGCAAGGACTCGGAATCAAAGCCCATCAACGCCCATTATATAAAAATAATAGTCGGCCTGTACCAGCCGGCTGAAGAACTGGGAGGATGGGAAGGACTGGGAGGAATGTAAAATTCAAACTGAACCAAAAAATATACGGAAAAAAATTCCCGCTGCACCTGCTCGCTCATTATATTGTAATTTGTGTGGCAGCTGTGATGTGGAAAGGGGCGTGGCAAGTGGAGAGCTTCGAGTAGGACTCGGCTATAATGGCATAATTATTAAAAATCATTTATGCTAATTTAATATACAGTAATAACCACAAAAATTAAGGACTTTCCAGGGCCGGATTCGGACGGAGGATGCGGCTTATTCCTCATGTAAGCCGCTGCTTCAAACGATTTAAAAATGCGGGAAAGCGTTGAGTTACAAAAAATTAAAGGACAACTGTAGTCGAGCACCTCGTTGAGGGGGTACTTGGCTGAAATACGTCAAAATATATCCCATTTACCAGGATATTTTCTCGTAAATGTGGCTCGAATAATTTGATCTTTGATAATAAAAAACATAAATGGTTGCGGGGTGGATTAAATTTCAATGAACTTATTTAGTGTCAGAAGTATTATTTTTGTTTTTTAATTAACTATTTGAAAAAGGACGCTTTGGAGGATTATTTGGGGTAACTAATTGTCCTGTGTCTGTTCTTGATTTGGAAACATCAACAATGCTGGAAATTAAGATCCTTCAGAGAGGGACCAAAACGCAAAACCCGAAAAAAATAAAAAAAAAACCTCAAAAACCCTTCCAATTGTCTAATTCCCCAACAGGCGAAGGATTTTTTTCCGACAGGCTGGCTGGGTGTCGACAGTGCGGCTTGGGCTGTTGCGCTCAGTTCGCAGTTGTTGGTTTTGTAGTTGACGCTCTTCCAGGACACTCTCGCAGGACAACAAAACAAATCCCGCCTAAAACCATGCAACATGCGAGCTGACATGCCGAAAGGCAGACAAGCACAAATTTCGCGTGCAAACAGTACCAAGGGGGGAAGCGAGTTCCCTTTTATTCAGCTTTGCCGAAACAGCTTTGTACAAAAAAATAAAGTGTAAAAAATTCAAGTGGATTTTTGTTTGGCTCGGCTCGGCTCAGCTCGGCCCGGCTTGACGCGGCGCGGCGCGGCATGGCTCTTGTGTATTTTATGTTTTGTGTGTTGAAGTGACAACAAAATCCAGAATTTCCCTCTCCCAGTCCCGGGCCAGTCCTGGCCAGCGGATGGGCAAGGGGCCGGGCCGGGCCGGACAGGGCAGGGCCGGGTAAGGGGGCGAAAAGGACACAAGAGCGCAAATCAGCGCTGCTAAGCAATAAAAAATAAAATATTCCATTGCCAGTTAATCCACATGGCTAAAAAATGAAAGGGAGGAACGGGAGGGGAAAAGGACGAGAATCAGAAACACACACAAAAAGTTCAAAAGCGAAGCAATTGCTAAGCATTTCTGTAAACTTAAATCAAAGTTGATTTTGTTTTTCCATTTCCCGTTTTCCACATTTTTCCATTTCGTGTTGTGTCCTTTTTAGCTGCTTTGTGTTTATTTTTTGTGCTCTGCATTTTGGGAGACTTTTTCTGTTTTCGGTTTTTCTGTTTTCTGTGTAAAATTTATTTTTCTTCCCATAACTTTTATGAAAAGCAAACTTTTCGGTTTGGTGTTTGGGGGGGAAAAAGATGTTCCTCCAGTCCTTGCAGGACTTGAAATATTCGAACACCTCTCTCTCTCGAGTGGCAGGCGGGATGATACGGAAAAACTGTATAAATGTTTTCCTTCTATTCAGTTAGCCGTCCACAATTGCGTAAATTCTTCATCCCATCTGGTATTTATGGGGAAGTTGCGCCGTCCTTGGAATTGGACATTCATTAGCGAGTTGAGCAAACACTGGAGCCCACTCCATCCTGCGAGTTGACTTTTCTGGATCAACTTGATTTGCCTCTTACAGGCTTCGCTCGTTCGTCATTTGTCGTCCTGGGAAGCATTAAGCATTAAGAAACTTGTAGTCATTATATTAATTAAAAGCAAATTAGTCAGCGAACGAGGTGACTCGGACTCGGACTCGGACGCGCACTCGGATAATAAAGTCCGCGTCCAATCCGAGTCCGAGTTGCGTAACTTGGATGCTCCGCTTTGAAGTCCGAGGCGAACGAGCCAAATTCAATTTACATACAAATCAAGTCAAGGTAATGGACAACTCTTCTAATAATTAGCGGAGCAAGACAGACAGGATGCAGGACAACGCTCGCCCTTTTCCCACGCCCCCCATTCGCAGCGCGATTGCTAACAAAGTGCAGTGTCTTAATTACTTACCGGCGCAGGACCTTCCCCGTTGAAGCGGCGAGGGGGAGAAGTGATCCCTGATTCCCGGCAATTAGTTGAAATTAAAATGTGAGCAAGTGCAGCAAGTTTTTAGCGTCTTGTGCAACTTCCGGCGAAGCGTGAAATGACGCTGCCAGCTGCAGGACCTTCAAGAAGGCGTGAGGAGGCACAGGCAGCCTAATGACACTTTTTAATCAAATATGCTAATGCTAATGCAAAATGGAAACTGTAGTGATGTCGAAGGATGTCTTGAGCCTTCGCTTGAACGGACTCTGAAATGCCACCTGCGATCCAGGTCCTGGTGCTGGACGGGAGGAACCACAACTTGCACATTTGCAATACAAATTTGCAATGCCATTAATGTATGGGAGCTCCGATACGGCCACGCCCCAAAAAAAAAATGCCCTGCCATGAAAAATCGCCGCCGGCCAAACACGTAACCAAATTGTGCTGAGCAAGGCCAGGATCGGCTATAGCAGGAAACAACGATAACGAGCGTGTTGAGGCCCCCGAGCCCCCAAAACTGTCTTGAAACTGTGAATGGGGTTTTGGTTGATATGTTGGCCTTGTCGTTAGCAGGGCTCTGGCAGGGCTCCGGCAGGACTCTGAAGCGGCTGGCAGGCTCATGTTATTGCCCAGCCAGGCCGGGTCTTGTATCCGTCTGTTTCCTTCCCTCCCGCCAGACTGTGATGCCTGATGTGGCCTGACTGCCGCTCCTGCATGGGACAAGTATTTTAAAATCCAATTAAAAACGCCATAGTGGGATTTTTCAATCGCTGCTGCTGCTGTTGCTGTTGCTGATGCTGATGTTGCTGCCTCTGGAAGGGAACGAGGCAGCCGGACAGACATCAGAATCAGCAACAAAGTTGCATTAAGCGCGCGACATTCGCCGGCCACCGTTCGGGGCAGACTCATTTGTCGGTGGTAGAGTGGCAGTGGAAGTGGCAGTGGCAGTGGGTGGATGATGGAGCAACTGGACGACGTTGATGGCCATTGCATGTTTGCCTCTTGGGCGCAATAGCGTAGCCGGCTGAATCTTGTTAGCCAACGTTTACGCTTATTATGCGGTGGCAAGGCTATCGAATTTGTTTGGTCCAGGTGGACGAGATGGACCTCTCTACCTTCACCTGCACCTCCACCTCTAGGAAAACAAGGATGTGTGGAGCTCTATGGCAGCAAATTGCATTTGCGAGCAGCATGACACTCGCAGATGAATGCACCCCGTAAGATAGCCGAGGAAATCAAATAAAGTCATTCGCATTCGTAGCTAATGCTTTTTGCAACTATTTGTGCAGAATCGAAAAGCACATCTGCATCTGTGCTCCGGAAACTTTGACCCGTACGTCAAATCAAATCTGTGGCAGGCAGAACTTATCAATATGAACTACGAGTTGGCAACCACACAACCCACTCTGCTCCGATCCCTCGGAGCCCCTGAAACTGAGCCATGCCAGTGGCCCGGGCAGTGGGCCGGCACTTTGCATACAAATCATATAGTCTCCATAGTGTATCAGTGCACAGAAAACAGAAAACACTCGGGGTACATATATAGAGGCACAGACACGTATGTGGAATGACCAATGGGATCATTATTCTCGATTTTGGACAAAAAATGTATGGCCAGAGACGAGGGAAACTTTCAGCTACCTTTTGCCAGTTGATAAACAACCAAACTTTGGCCGCCAGGCCAGAGGCATTTTGAGGATTTGCAACGTCAGTAAACAACATTTGAGCTGGGGCTCACTTTATATGCGAATTCTTGACCAGGAGGAGCCCCTCGCATCCCTGCCCCGCCTTATGCAAAATAGTTCCTCCGCCCAGTTATGTCCCCAGTACGTGTAATGTGGTATATTTTTAGCAGTTGTCTGGCTTAATCTGGCCACATGGCAACTGCTGGCAAAATTAAATAAAAATCAGAGCTCTGAGTGAGCCAAAATGGCAATTTTATAAGCAATTTGCCACTGAACACTGGGAAGGATACGGCTGGCATCGGCCACGTTGTCGAATGCTGCTCTGGTACATTCGACTGAGATGAGGAGCGAACGATTTCTGGACTTTGCCGAAAACAAAACCGGACGATAATGTAAGCAAAAAGGTCAACTGAAAATTACATTTCCAACATGCCACCCTCTGAGGCGATTGAATAGACCGGACGAGGCCAGATCCAGATAGGGAGGTGGAGGAGGTCACATTGCAGGCATTTAATTGGCGCCCAATACGTTGGGCTTTAAAGCAGAGTTTCGAGTCCGGAGTGCGGAGGTCCTTTCTGTTTTGTGTGCGTGCATCTGACACGCAATAAACACCAATTAAGAAAATAATATTTTGTGTACACACACACACACACACACATAGACACAGACAGAGACTGGCAAGGAAATTGAAAGGGCAACGCCGAAGCGAACGCCAACGTCTCTAGTTTTGTCCAAGTGCTGTGCAAATAATGCACAAAAGTATGCTACAAAATACAAACAACAAACAAGCACCACAAACAGCAGTTACGAACCGAAAGCGAGAGCCAAACCTATAACAAAGGCTAAAATCGTATTGCTTTTGGCCAAAAACTTCTCCGCTTGCCCGCCTCACACCCTGCCGCTTTAGAGCTTTAGAGTCTGGCTGTGAAGTCCGAGCCAGCTTGTTATAAGGCATGTTGACAAGCCTCTTTAACAAATGACACCACCAGACGAAGAAGAAGCCTGAGCAGGACAAGCCAAATAGTCACTACTGTTCACCCTTCTGTCCTTTTCTTCTGGTCTGGTCCTTCTGTAACATTTGTCCAGCCCAAACGAAAAATGTTGCTCCTCTTGTTTATCGAACTTCCTCCTGCAGCTGTACTTGTCCTTCGTCCATCGTCGTCCGTCGTCCTCCGTTTCCTTGTCCTGCTCCTGTTTTGTTGTTATTAACTAGGTATTTTTGATCCTTGGCGAGGGATATGCTGGGGCTTTGGTAGAAAGTGGGGAATATTACAGCGATTCTACCCACATCAAAGTTCGGCTCTAACACTCTTGGAATTCCACTCGAAAGTTTACATATAAATCTAATTCTAATCACCTCTCCCTATTGAGGTCCTTGAATACATATAAGAGGTAGCCATTTTAAAGCCCTCAATACCTGAATTCAATTAAAGTCGCTTACAAATTGTCGCTCAAAACCGAAATTAAGTTGTCCCCTTTCGCTGAAAAATCCTCTGTCCGTTAAAGTAATTTCGGATTTTTAGACGAGGTCTTGAAAAACTGCGCTCAGCGCTCAGCGAACCACAAACAAGGTTGGTGCTTTTGCAGCAGCGGCAACATGAGACTGCTGGTCTCCATCCCGAGTGGCACGGCACGGAAGGGGAGCCGGGTCGGGGCATGCGGGGCACAACCGCAGCATAATAATTATGCAACAGAAACCGCAATGCATGCGGGCCATGCCAACAACACAAACAACAGCGACAGCGGCAGGACCTGCCCCGCCTGCCCCTTCCGTCTCTGGGACGGAGTCGGGAGGAAAATTGTTTTGCCAGGCGAAAGTGTGAACAAAAATCTGTTGCGTGTGCGGCAAAAAGAAGCGGGCAGGGAAAAAATACATAAAAACAACAAGCAAACGCAACGTCAAACCGCAAAGTCAAATGCAACTAAAACCGCAGCACAGTTTGGGCCGCTGAGGTTTCCCCGCCCTACGTTCCAAGGGGCGGGGCACTCACGATTGCGAACTTGAAAAGAATCACTAAATGGACTTTAATCTCCGCCTGGACCCGGACCTGGACCTGGTCCTGGTCGTGTAACTCTCAGTTGGACCCTGTTTTCCATAGCAGCAGTAGCAGTAACTATCATGCACTCAAAACGGATTCGTCGTAACTAGCCAACCGTTATTGTTTCAGTTTAGTCCGGGGCATTTCGTTCCGTTTCCTTTGGCGATTAATGCGCCCACTTATCCTGCAAAGGAGCACGAAACAAATTCCAGAAGGGGGCGTAAGCCACATAACTTAATGGCGACTCGCTTCATTTGAACTTTATTGCTGACTGCGCTGACTGCCCAGGAGAATAAACATAAGCTGGGAGAGTCCTGGGGTCTAGGGTCCCGGCCTCCCGTAGCCCGTGGCAGGTACAAAAATCAATTTGGCCGGGCTTAGTCGCAACAGCAAAGCGTAAGCAAGGCGAGTTCTGGGCCACCGGACATGTCCTGGAACAGAGACAGGTAGTAGGCTAAGTCTAATAAACTGCGCGTCCAAAAGCGGGCAATGAATTTATTTTTGTGTTCCCCAGGACGAGGACGAGGACGAGGATGAGGACAAGGACGAGAACGAGGCAGGACCGGGCTAAGCTAATTGTATTGCGGGCAGCATTTTGATTGCGGGGATTTGTACATGATTGAAAAGGACCAGCTCCGGCCGGGAAACATCTGCCCGGATGGCGATGGCAGAGTCCGCCGAGTGCATAAATTTTGCGGCCAGGCTGCGCGCATTATTCATTTTAATGCGTCCCAGACGTGGATGGCGCCGAGCCGCACGGCGACCACAACAATTTGGCCACATGTAAGCACGGCGAGCTGGCCATAATTGCCTGAAAGTGGCGGCCAAAAAGCCGGAGAAAGACGGAGCCAGAGCCGGAGAAGCCAGTGCACTTAGAGGCGAGCCAGGTAGCTGCATCATTAAAATGAGTTAGCGTCCCAGAGACAGCGACGAAGATGGTGCTTTGAGACGGAGCCCCTTTTGGGCGCAATTTGCCCAAGGAGTGGCAGCAATTAAGCCACAAGGTGGATTAACTTTAAACCCGCGCCCCGGCACCCTGGCAGATGCGGCGGAAGGCGGCGGGGCTTTGTGGTCCTTGGCTCGAAATTTATTTAATTAACCGGAAATTTGTATCTGCAAGTGAGTTTCGCCTCCGGAGGATGCTTTGAAAAATGGCATTTGCCCAGCATCCTTGAGGCAGAAACGGATTTTATTTCGACTTTGTTGCAGCTGCACAACTTACAAAAGAAAGGGAGAAAAATTCCGTAAAATAATATTGCAAATTGCTCGAAATTTAACAAGATTTCAATTGTATTACGCAAAAATCTGAGAAGCATTGCATTTTCAATTGTTGTGTCTGGTAGCTGGTAGGTGGCAGGTTGCCGGTTGCGGGTTGCAGGTTGCAGGTTGCAGGTTGCAGGTTGTAGGTTGCAGATTGCAGACTTTATACATCACATATTCGTATTGAGTATCTGAATGCGAATGAGTTGTGGATGCTCTGGGAACGGGGCTCTTTTATGTGGCAAGCAAACAAAACGTGCCGCTTGCAAAATTGTACAACAACCAATTAAAATGCATAACTCGATTTAAAGTTTATATAACATTTTGCTAAATAACAGGTTCGTCGCTCGTCCCCGACAGCTCCAGCTTATATAAGTGGCCTCTATCCGACCATGTGCTGCTGCTGCTGCTGCCCCCGCTCCCTTCATCCGCTCGACATTTTGGTTTGCAAAAGGCTTACAATGTCTGCCGCATGTTGCTGCTGTTGCTGCTGCTGCTGCTGATGTTGCTGCTACAGCGTTGCCGGGGCAACACGCAATTAAAAGCGATATTGAATTTTGTTACGCTCTGCGCTCGAGTGTGCTATTTGCAGAGCAAGTGGATGAGAGGCAGAGGCGAAAATATATATATTTTGTTATGTGATTGGCAAAACTTGTATAATTCCGGGGCAACAACGGCTTAAAGCCTCGCAATGAATAAAAATCCTTTGAGTTTTAAGGTTTCAACGATGCCAACCAGATGCCAATTACAGACTGCACTCCAAAGGATATTTATACCCAGTGGGATGAGTAGCACTCGCTTTTCCTCCCAGTGCACAATCCTGCTTTTAATTTTTGTCCAACGACCGGTAGTCGGGCTCTTCAATTGTTGGCCGTTGCTAGCAAATCGCCGCTGAACCCTAATATATGGCCATAACGTCATAGAGAAGTTTTGGCCCAAAGCTCTTGCCTGGCAACGGATAAGAGGGGAGGGAGGGATGTGGAAAGTGCCAAGTGGCAAGTGGGGGCGGCGGGTTTATGCTAGAGGCCAGAAGGGCATTATAAATCTTCATTGTTTGGGGCCAGCTCTGTAAAGTAGCACAGACAACAACCGAAAATTTCCGATGCCCCATGTCCCACGCCCCACGCCCCACGCCCCATACCCCACAGCCACATGCCACATGGCCCACGCATGTGTGTGCTAAGAGCAACATCAATTTGCATGAATTCTGTCCATGTGCGAGTGTGTTCATGTAATTACAAAAACAGACCAAGCCAAGCTGAGTACGTGCAAATCTGACCAAAAATTTAAATTGATGCTAAAATTTTTGCCTCTGCCTGCTGCCCACTGCCTGCTGACGATGAGGACGATGATATATGCATCCTCCTCCGGCTAGATTGCCACACCTCGGGCAATATAGTTGGTGGTGGACCGAGGCCGTGGCCGAGGCCGAGGCCGAGAACGAGGCCCACCACCGCCCCCATCCCGGCCAGAGAGTTCGAAAAACAAGTATATCGAATTTTAATTACAGTTGCTTCATCTGTGCGGGCTCCTGTGATACATATTTGCCTTTTTTGCACCCGCCGGTCGACACCGAAATGTACTTTCTGATTGAGTGGCAACCAAATGGAAACCGAGAGAGGCCTGGGCAGGGGAGTGGGAGGGGGAGGGGGATGAGGAATCAAGGAAGAAGCGACTAATCGAACGATATTTTTTGTGGTGTCCGAGTCAGTTAATAAAGATATAGCGTCCTGTTTGCTGCCACTTTGGGATTCCAAACTTTAAATTTCTATTAAATTACTCACAAGAGAGGCTCTTACATTCCCAACAAAAAATACAATAAAAAGGATAATTCGTGAAGAGCTCTCTGGCCAAAGAAATTGGTTGCCAGCCTTAATTTTCAAGTGTTTTTCCGAAACGGGGGCAGGACTCGAGTGCATAAATTCGTATTTTCTGCCCCGCCCAGGCCCGAGCATCCCGGGAATCCGCATCCTGTCGACACTCGACGTAGCTAAGCAGCACCAAAGAAAAACAGGCCCACCATCAGCGTCAGTTTTGTATTATTTTACGTTATTTTATTTTATTTTATTTTGTTTGAAAAAGGATACCAGCTTCCGAGGCTGGCTCGGTGTCTGGTTTCGCCTTAAGACGTTTTCATTTTCATTAAATGCTTTCTCGGCTTATACCAAGCTGCTAGGCAGCGTATCCTATGTATCCTATATATCCTGTGTATCCTGCGGGGCGACAGGGTCTGAAAAGGATATTGTCTAACAACAAAAGTGGAATAAATTAGTTTAGCTCATGTCTTGGTCCTGGCAATGAACTAGAAAATGAGCTGCACAATATGTACGTGGCATAAGGTCCTTACCCAACGCCCCCACTCCAGCCCCCTGATAATAACGAAATATGTGCCTCTGACAGGTGGCAGGAGCAGGAGCAGGAGCCATTAGCAGGACTTCTCCTTGTCTGAAATTTAATAAGTTCGGGGCTGCGGAGCGACGCTTATTAATATATAAATATTAAAGGCGACGGCAGCTGGGATTCCAGCGAATCCTCGTCGTATCGGACATTCATTTTTCAATAATCCTGCACAACTAAAATAAATATCCAAAGTGGCATACTTCACGGGCGAGGAAACTAATCTTTTATTGATGCTCCACCGATCTAAGAGGAAGGAAACGCGCTCAACTGAGTTAATTAAATTTTGTGCGGGGACCGTGCTTCTGGGACTCGTCTCAACTTTAATAAGGACATCTTCATCCGCTCCCAAGTAGCGAGCTCCCGAGTTCCGAGTCCCTTGTCCAAACACTTTCCCGAAAACCCAAAACCCAAAGCCCAAATACATCCTCATTCTGTGAGTATTCCTGGGCAACCCTTTTCCCTTTTTTTTCTCTCGGCCCAAACTTTCTGTTTAATGCTTAGCCGAAACTTTTTTGACATTTTTATTGACAAGAATCCAGGAGGCCAGGCCGGAGAAGGAGCTGGAGCAACCACGGACTTCTCTCCATGTGGCTTGTTCAACATTTTTTGCTCTCATGGGCTGTGGCAAAGTTTTGTCTGGGCTCCCGGTCCTGTGTCTCCTGTGCCCGTGTGTTGCGGTCAAATCTAATTTCCGCAGCTTTTACTACTTTATTAAACTATTACAACTAAAGCCAGCCTGGGCAGCCTGGGCAGCCGGGGCAGCTCTTACAGCTCCGTCGGAGATGGGCGATAGGTATTAAAAAAGTTATGTCCTGGCGTGCTGCTATACGGCGGCGGGTGGGCCACGAAATGTGTTAATAAAGCACACTTGCCACCAACATGGCCACATAATGAAACGAAATTGGCAAAAGGCAAGAATGCGTCCAAGACCGGTGCAGGAGGGTGGATGCCCGACTGGGATCTGCGCCTGATCAAGGCGCCAGTCCATCGATCCGGGCCGGCCGTCCCTGTATCCTGGCAGCGAGTGGCTTTAGTTGCTGCCACTTTGTGGCTCTTTTATGGCCCGTTTGGCGGCGTCAAGTTCCAGCCACTTTCTTCTCGACTGGCTACGGCTTGTGTACGTTTAATTGCCAGGACCTTTGTCCCAGCCTGTGTGTGTGTGAGTGTGTGTGTTGCATAGTTTTGGGAGTGTTGCATATTAATTAGCATTAAGAAGGGGGTGGAGCGAGCGGGGCTGTGTCCTCCTCCCCAGATACAGACGAAACTTTGGCCGTAGTGCAATTAAATTTAAGCTGCATCAGGCTGCGACCTACACATATTCAGAGGCTCGGCTCACAAGGATCAGGACTCACAAAAGCCTTGTGGCCATGGCGACTACAACGAGGACGACAAAGTTTGTTGGGTTTCTGGTTTCGGTTTTTGGTCTACAGAAGCAAAAGTTCGCGTTTGTTTCTTTTCCCTTTTTGATATGTATTTTAATTCCTTGGCCTGGAGTCGGTTGCTAGCTGGGCGAGTCCAAGTCCTTTGGCTTTTCAGCAGCAGCAGCAGAAACAGCAAGGATGACTGCGGCTTAAACGGCACTTATGAGCTTATGCCACAACTTACATTATTATTATTACTCCGATTTTTGGGTAATGCCGTTCTTGGCGCTCTTGGCGGGCTGGGCAATAAATAGTTATAGACTGCAGGGGGTACTTGGCAGCGGGTTTGGTTTTAATTAAGGCCCATTGAGCGCCATGTTTATGGGTCCTGTGGGGGGCCGCACTAACTCGAAATCGGATTCGGCAGGCCGATGCATTCAACACTCAACATTCGACATTATTGTAAAGAATCGAATAAAGCAAAGCTCTCGCATGTCATAAGCGTTAAATTCAATTTGAGTTTTACAACGTTTTCATGTGCGAATGGGAGGAGGGCCTTTGTCCTGGCCTGTCGTGGCAGGGAAGGGGCGATTGTTTGACAGTTTTTGCAGCGCACTCAATCAGCACTTGTTAGAACTTTTTAGTGTGCTGTAAAATAAACATGAGTAAAGAGCCGAAATGAAATGAAATTTAATAAATGCAATGCGCCAGGCGCCAGGAGGAGGAGGAAACAGGAGTGGAGCCAAGCGACAGGACAGGCAGCATGACATGCACTTCATAAAACTTTGCTCATAAAAATTGAAATTGAAATGAAATGATGATTCCAGGGCCGCTGCGGTGATATGGGATACCGGGGGATGGATGTGTCCACATGTGTGTGTGTCCTTTTGATATATACTACTGACATATACATGCATATATGTGTGCCACGAACCAGTGAGAGTTGACAACCGACGGAAGCTTCCTCCTCCTGCTCCCAGTTCCTGGCTGTAAAAATTTGTTGGCCAAACAACAAGTGGAGCAACCAAAGCAGGAGCAGCCGAAGCAGCAGCAACAGCCTGAAAAACAACTTAAACTGTCATTGCAAAGTTTGAGGCAAAGCCCGGGACTAGGACTGGGACGGGGGCTGGGACTCGAACCCCGACCAGACCAGACCAGACCAGGTAGGGAGGGGACGCTGCCAAGAACGGAGGTATTAAAAACTTTTCTCCGAGCAATTATGTGAAGGCTACTTAACTTTTTTTGCAGGCAATAAATTTTGTGCTTAAATCGAGGCACCTGCTCTGGCCCAGGCTCCGACTGTGCCACACAATTTTGTAGCATCCCCGCAGACGGGGCTTTTGAATTTTTCAAAGCTCTAGGATTCGCAGAGCAATGTGCAGAAATTCAATTAGCCAGGCAACTATTCGGGGAATCAGTTTGCCACTTGGCATGCCACGCATTTCGGGGCAATCCTTTGAAATACACGCATCCTCGTTTGTGTTTGTGCATTTGTGGTTGTGACAGGCTCCCGATGCATACTTGCCCCGATTACTCCGAAAATGTCACATTAATTATTGGCATTTATGGGGCTTGCGCCGCTTTTGATATGATAGACGACAATGCCGAAATTTGAAGTCTGCTCCACGCCGCGCCATTGTGGAGTCCTCGAGAGTCCTGCCAGTGTGTGTAAGTGAGTGTGTGTGTGAGTGACAGCTCTACGAATATTTACGTGTGTTTGCTAGTGTGCGGTCGTATTAATTGAAATTTGTTTTTGTGTGTCAGCTGCAAGACGTCGCCGGTTGGCTCATTGTTGGGTTTTGCGGCAATTAAAAGTTAATTTGACAAAGCGAGACATTTCTAATTAATTTCGAGTCTAAACGGCATTTTAATTCAATTTATGTTTTTGGCAGCACTTGACAATACAATGAATTGAGAGGCTCTACTGGAGTCCTGGAATCCTGGCGTGCATGAAATATTCAGCCAAGTAATCGCGCTAAACTCCAGTCCATGAATGGAACAGGATTATTGGATGAGTTATTCAAAAATCCATCGCCAGTCATTCCCACTTTCAATTACTTAATGACAGGTTGCAGTTGCAGTTGCAGTGATTAGTCTGAAAGCGATTTAAGCCTGGGCCCGGGAAGCCATGGGACATCCTTGTCAGTGTCAACTTGGCGCATTCAACGCCAACTTACGCCAACTGTCTGTCAGCACTGGGCGGCTTCTCCTCCAGACAGGCGGCTGGCTACTTATGCGAAACACTCCTGCACTCCTGCCACAGCCTGACACCCAGGCTGCTCATATGCGGGGAGCCTTGATTAAGGACGGAGGCCAGGAGACGCACAATTGTGTTGATTGCACAGATGACAAGACGTAGGACGAGATGACAACTTTGCTGCCTGCCAGCCCTGATGACAATGAAGTGCATGCATGAATATTCTAATCAAATGAGCCGCCAGCCTGTCCTGGCTAGGATCCAGGCTCCCAGCTCCCGGCTGCTGTCTGCAGTCCGGCCATTGTTGAGCTGCAAAAATTGTAGCCTGTGGCACATGTGTACACCCGAAGAAAACTAAAAGTTTGTGGACAGTCGTGTGGACTAGGGTTTCAACCGAAATCCTTAGTAATTTCTCTGAGTGTCGGAGCATATGCTTTTTGTTTTGTGCTCGGGAAAGTTTCAAAGTCAGGCCGAGTCCCCGGCCCAGAAAAACCTTTCCTTTACCTCGTTTCATTTCATTCACTCACTGAAATCGAATTTGCATAATTTAACATGATGGTTGCGCTTATTCCTCTAGCCTGTCAGACAAACAGACAGACAGGCAGGCTCGAGGACTGGAGGGTTTGGGGAGGAAGGAATGTGATTGGAGTGGGTTGCTTTATTATTGTGGCTGCGCGGCTGGAAGCCCCTCTCGAGATCGGCGTCACCGCATTTCGCTGCCACATGCATCATCATTTGCATACATTTGCCGGGCGCCCCAGTCAGTCACTGTTCACTCCTCATTACTCCGAGTCCTTCGCCAGCCCGCCAGCTGGAAGCCAGCTACTACCGTCTAAGCCGGGTCGATTTTCTTTGAAAATAATTCGAAAGCGCGGCAGGAAAGTGTAGAAAAGTGGAAGAAAGCATTGACGTTGATGGATTTTGGCACTTACACAGGCCAGCGCCAGCGCCTGTCACTTCCCAGCGCCAACTGCGACTCCGAAAAAGGCTGCGGTTGAGCTGACTTTGAAGCGCATTTTAATGAAGAATGATATGTTGGCATCGCAGCCGCAACAGCCGCAATCATCCTGCCCCTGCCTCTGCCCCAGCTCCCGACACTTTTCGCGGCTTTCGCGTGCAGCCACTGTCGAAGTTGAAAGGCCAGGACATTGAATTTGCATCGAATAAAGTCATTTTCGAAGAACTTCGACTCTCTCAGGGGAGGGAAACCAAAAAGGACACCGAAATCGCAATTTTTTTGGTGATTTTGAAACTACGAACGAATAGTGCGGATTTGTTCAAACTTTAGGGATGGTTTATTGCTTTTTGAGTTTTTTTTAAAGTCCTTTAAGGAGGAAGTAATTGAGTTAGAGATAGAAGAACATTGGTTCTAATGCGACTCCCCCAGGAAATACAAAGATAATAAATGTTGCTTAGTTAGTAATATGTCTTTAAGGATATAAACCAACTTTTTAAGGAAGTAGAAAATATAATGTTTCGAAGGTGTTTAAAAGTATTTTCTTCTTTACTAAGGAAAAATATTCATTCAACCTAATTATGTTGTTAATATTCTTGGTTACTAAATAAATAAAAGTGACAACAATTTTCAGATCGATATTTTAATCGATTTTTCGACCTATAGCAAGTATTCCAACCAATTTGTTTTGAAAAGAAAGTGGAGTGACTTGAATTTAAGTATCTTTGAAATTTGTTGGAATATTGATGTGAACCTTTAACGGAACACACTTGGATTTTTTATACTAACAAGTTTAAGTAACAATTATAACCACATCCCTTGTTCCAAGAGCCAAGGAACCCAAAAGGAAAACAGGATTCCCTCCCTGAACATAGACTTTCTGGGCAAAGTGTCACATGGCTGGAGTGCCACGCCTTCTCCTACTACTGCCGCCCCTCGTGCATATCAAAATAACTACAATGAAGGGGAAAAACAACAAACAACAAACATTAATGGGGAAATACACACGCACCACACAAAAAGCCAACAAAAGGCAGCAGTCAAAAATGTTGCAAATGTAAGTCAAATAAAAATATACAACAAAGACACAATTTCGTTCACGGAATGAGTGTTTTCCCTGTGTTTGTTGTCTTTGTTTTTGTTTTTGTTTCTGCTTTTGCTGTTTTTACCGTTTTACCGTTTTCACTGTTTGTTGTTGTTGTTGTTGCTGTTGTTTGTAAAACCAAAACTTTTGACATAATAAAATGGAATGTTATTGTCAAAAAAGTTACTTGCATATTAAAACAAACGAAACTTTCTCACTGTCGGCCCTATCTCTCTTTTATTTTTTTCCTCCGCCTCTCTGTTATTTTTATACTGTTTTTACGCCCCTCCCCCTCCCACACATAGGGAATATTTATTTTGCGTGTGTATTTTTGCTCATAAATGGCGCACACAAATGCAAATGGCAGAACAACGGACGCTGCGAAAAGCAAACAACTTTAATTGAACTGTTTACCCGATTTTTATTTTATGCCACCTCAAGGCCCCTCCCCTTCCGTGACGGTGAGCTATGTAATTGTTATGGTTATGTTTCTGATGATTATTTGGCTCGTTGCACAGCTGCCAACTTTTGCTGCAAGCGGACCGGTCCAGGCCGGGCTCCCCGGGAGGCCACATGCCTTATCACAAGTCTCTCCTCCAGGACTTAGGCTAACAGCCTCTCAGCAGCACATTCTCCGTTTATGCTATGGACTTTACCAACTTTCCAATCCATAAAACCTAAACGGCCTCAGGTTCTGCGGCAGGACTTCTTAAAATGGTATTCTTAAAGGCACTTTAATCCTTGAAAAAATTGCTATTTTTGAGATCAAATTCGGATATATAAGATTGTCGAAACATTTGTTGGAAAAATATACTTTGTTTTTTTTTTAGAAAAAATGTTTCAATATTTACAAGAAGCTTATGATGTATTTTAAAACTATTTTACAATTTTGGATGGTATTTTCTATAGTTTCTTAAAAGAAGTGACACACAAATTCAAAAATGAAAACCAGCTTTTTAATAACGTAACAAGTTTTTCATGTTCCTAAAAAAATCATTTTAATTTAATATCAGCTTTTAAAAAAAGGTAGCTAAATAAGCTAAGCTGATTTAAAAAATATCGATTAGAAAATAAATTAAATGATTATTTACGAACTAGAGGGAAAGTTTAAGACAAATTACTTTTGTGGTTCGTGAGATATCGTGAGATATCGACTTTGAAAAAATAATATTTCTAAAAGACATTACATATTATGTCTGCAACTTTAGTATAGTTAACTTCAGAAAACTGATAGGGCAAGGTTTTAATATTTTTTACACTTTTTATGGGTTTCTGCATTTCAGTCACTAAATAGAGACCCAAAGACCAAATTCGTGTTTAAGCGAATTCACGAAATGCCCTCCGCATAAACGGAGGAATAGTCTACACATCGAAACTAATGCCAAAAACTGAACAATCAACATAACTTTAATGACAGTCGCAGTCAAAGTGACAAAGAATCGCAAAGTGTAACAAAAAACGAGCTGAACGAACAGAGTTACGGATACGTAATGTGAGCCAAGAGCCTAATAGAGTAGGTATAGCAGTTGATACATAGGTAATACGTAATATGGCAAGTAAGTCGTATGGTATGTAGGTACACTGAGAACATAGTTTCTGGCACTTACCTTTGCTAGCTCCGTCCGGGCCCCGCAGAATGGTGCACTCCTCTATGGTGCCGAACGGATGGAAGATTTGTCTAACATCGTCTTCGGTTTGTTGTTTGCTCAACATGCCAACGAACAGCTTGCGATCTAAATGCTCTGTTTGAGTTTCGATGTTCGAGTTTCGAGTTTCGATATTCGATTCGAGTTTTTTTGTTTTTGTGTGTTTGTTTTTTTCGGGTTATGTAATGCGGCTCGATCGATCCAATTGGTTTTGATTGATTACGATTTTGATTTGATTTGATTTTGATTCGATTGCACCAAAGAGACGGCAAAATGGACAAGTGGCAATGTGTTGTTGTTTGTGGTTGGAGGTGGAGGTTGGTGTGATTCGAGTTCGAGGTTTGAGTGTTTTTGTGAAAAATGAAAAGATTTCAATCAAGAAGCCATAGCCGGAAATAGTTCAAACCAAAACGTCAAATGAATACGGAAAGGAAGATTTTTGATCATTATATATATGCGTGTCGTAAAAGGATATGAGAGAATGTAACAAGGTTACACAATACGCAAAAATTATTTTATTTTTTTTTTTTGTTTGGTTTTTAACGAGTAATTAACGCAGCAGGCACATTTACGTAATTGTTTTGGTATTTTTTGGTAAATTTTAAATTCAACAGGCGCAATATACTCAAAGGAAAGTAAAAGCAACAACATTTATTTAACAAGAGATTTATTTGTTGGTGATTTTTGGATAGATTGAGCACCAATAGAGCAAATACAGGTACAACATTTATTAATGTGGTTAGATTTGGGATTTTGGTGGGAAGAGGAGTACGAATTTTGTTTTTTTTTTATAAGAAGAATTACGAAAAAGAATTTTATTTTTTTGGAAATTGTTGCATTTGTAAAAAAGTAAAAAGGAAAATTAAGGAAACAAAATCAAACCAAATCCAAATCACAAAAAAAATGGTTTAATTCATTTTGATTGAAAAGAATAAGAAGAGAAGAATTGTCAGTTTTCCAATTTTGCCAATTTTGATGTATTTTTCGTTTCAATTATATATATATATATATATATTTGATATAGAGCACGAACAAGTGTTACATAAAAAGGAAAGAAAAGAAGATAAAATTGGGTGATATTTAGTTAAATTTGTTTCTCAATTCATTTTGTCGACTTACATTTACGAGAATGGAAATTAGCTATTGGATATACGTATATAATGGAAGTATATATATTGTAAATAATTAATTATATAACAAACACCAGACATACACACGCACAACACATACACATACACACGCAATCTCACACACAGTTACAAGCTGGCCAAGTACAAGCTACTTAGTTAAGAATAGACATCGAAAGGTAATGGAACACGCTCTAGTCACTACTTGAAAAAAACGGTCAAAGGATATGGGTATGGGTATGGGAGTGGGTATGGCTTACTAATACTTAAACTAAATTAGAGGCTAGGAGGCTAGGGAGGTGAGGGCTATTTAATGGCCACGATCGGGTGTAATCTAATGCATAATGTGCGAATGATGGGACACGTGGTTTCGGTATCATATCGAAAATTGAGCATCACATAATTGGCAAAACAATTGCCAAGGACTCGCCCCGCCTCGCATCGCCCGGCTGCTGTCGCGTTAAAGTGGCAAAAGCAATCGATGTAGAAAATAACTAATACGACACGTTGGACCCACGACCGGAGCCAGCGCCAGCACCACAGTCAGAGCCGTAGCCAGCAGGCAATTGTCTTGTGTCCGGGTTAAGCCTAATGGCATTCGGGTCCCCCTACCGGTCCCAATCCCTTCCAGACCCCATCGCCTAGTCATCCCAAGCACGTGCAATAAGCCAAACAACGCCCATGGCATGCTAAACAACAACAACTGGAGCAGGGATCTGGCTCTGGAAGGGTTGGCTTAATAAAAATGTAAAGCACGTTGGATTTTAAGGGGTCGGGAAAGGCCCAGGGAAAGGTAAGAATAGTGCAGCATACTTTGCGGCGCCTGCTGTTGTACATATGAAATGGCATAGTTCAACTGGCTGTTAACAGTTGCGGCCGAAAAGGGGGTGAAAAAAATGGTAAGAGCCGAGCACAAGAACAAGGCAGGTCGAGAGAGCTCCAAGGCTGTGGTTTGAGGGTGCAGGACAAAAGGATTTGCACAATGTTTAGCCTGGCGTTGCAGCAATTTTCTACAATTACCTGGGGCACAACGACACGGACATGGCACGGACACAGGACCAGCGAGGATAAAATGCACACCGGGCTTTCAGTGATTCGCTTTTGGCTGTTCTCCTTGCCTCTTTCGCTTTCTATTTTTTTTATTTTTACGTTTTTTTCCGGTCTTGCAGCTAAAGGAAAGACCAGTGAAAATAATATTAAAGGCCATTAGGCTCGTATAGACAAGTTAAGTGGCTTCTGGTCCGGGTCTGAGCCCAGGTCCTCTTTCCCCGTCCTCTGTCTTCGTCCTGTTCGTGATTCCCTTGCTGGCCATGTGTGGCACTTTTTAGACTATATTCTGGCGCCCCATCCCGCACACTCCTCTGGGTTGCCAAGGCAAAAGAAGTCATTAACGTGTCGTTGTCTTTGATGCTGCTGGGCGGAAGGGAGGGGAAAGGAGGCGTGGGCGAAAAAAGAAAGCCAAATTAAATTAGTTAACCACATGGCAACTTTTGTACATGTGCAGCGCCGGCAAAGGACAACGACAGGTCACTAATTGTTGCACGTTATGTTTTCGCCAGTCTCCCCCCCGAGGCGGCATCCAACATCCTCAACATCCAGTATCCTGAATCCTGAATCCTAAATCCAGCTGCATCTTCGCCACTTTGCCCGACTCCTGGGACGGGTAATTGTATTCTGAGCCCTGACCAAAGGTGCCTGGCCAGCGTCTATGAATAATAAAAAAAATGGCGGTGCCACAGGACACAAAAAACACAGAAAGTCGCTGACAAAGCAAAAGTCAAAGCCAAAGCTCATGTGCCCGAGTTGTCCCTTGATCCTGGAGGGGCCTCTCTCTCTCTCTCTCTCTGTGCACAATGTCCTGTATTTTTTTAGTGCAGCAGTGACTTCTTTTGAGTTGCCGGCCATTCCCAGCTGCCAATTGACATGTAAATTGACGTTTAATGGCTGCTAATGAGCGTCTGAGGATTAGTTCTCCTTTCTCCGCTCTCTTGGCGGACAAGGACGTGGCTTTAAAAACAAAGGAGTGGCTGTGAAACCAGGTGTCGCCTTAAGCTCTCTCAGATCCCCAGACCATCCACATAATAAATCATTAAAGGCATAAATTAATACTTAATTCAGTTCACAGCCTCCAACAATGCAACCCGTTTCTACAAAATCTGAAAATTCTTTAATCTGATTAGGGCTTAGAGCTTGAAATGCAATGTAAACATGTTTAAGTTATTAATTATTTTGCTCGGCTCACTGCTAATATTTGCAAAAGTCTCAGGATACCTAATGAATTGACGCCAACGTAGGCAAAAATTCCATTTTAAAGATGGGCTTGGATTATAAATATAAATATATTGGCAAGGATACATATCAGAGATTACATTTTCGGTTTAAATTTGTATCCTTTTTTCGCTGCCCTGTTTTGTTTTGTTTGATTGATGATGGGGTAACGGGAGTGAGTGATTGAAGGACACTAATTAATTCGTAATTAGTGACACTTATTTGGCATGTGACGAGGCTAATGCAAACGGATCGCACACCACGAAAAGCTTTCAAGCTCAAAATAAAAATTGCAGTGGATTTCATCCTGAAGGACTGAGACAAAGAGACACCTCGGGTCTCGCCGTTTATTCGACAAACAAGCTAATGTTGCCTTTATGAGTCCCCCAAGTCCTCAAAGGACAATTGTGCGGCAATTGTCAAAAGTCGCAGCTCTCGGCTTTGCGGAAACTGCCAAGTCGGCAGAGCCCTGGAAATCCTTTGGGCCTTCTTTGGCGACTCTGAGCCGGCTGGCATTCCTTATTAATAAGCGTGAAACTCACTGTAGGCCGGGGACTGTAGGACGAATCCAGTAAATTATGCGAGTGGCTTTGCCAGGCGGGGTTCGGGCCAAAGTTGGGGCTAAATTAGTTATTAGCCTTGTAAGTAGTTAAAAGTTGCCAACTTGCTGACAGCTTCTTTGGCTTGGAAGAAATGGGATTGGAAATGGTTGGTAAAATGGTAAAATGGTAAGAGGCACCGCTAAATCGCTAAGACGCTAAAACGCGCCTAATTGTCAATTAGTGTCTGGGCCAAATTCTAGGTGGCTGCTGCATTGGAAAGTAATATTTTTAGGCAGAAAAGTTTTTGTTTGGAAAGGTCCAAAAGTCACTGGCAGGCGGAAGCCAGAAACTTTGTCTTTCGCTGTGGTATTGAAGTGTTAATTAATATTGAAAGGATAAACTTTCTTTGGCTCCTAAGTGGCAGAAGAAAGGCGAATGTAAAGGCTTGGCAGGGATTTTCCATTTTCCATTTTCCATTAGTTGGGGAATTTATTTAGAGGAATGAATAAAACCATAAGCGGCTAAACTTTTCACGGCTTTAAAAGTTATTCAGCCCTTTTGCTTCCAAAATAATCATCTGCTAACTGGTAAATATTATTATTATTTTTTTGGTAGCAATCTTTTCGTGGCTGGCATTTGCGTATCATGTCCTCGAAGGACATGCCGCACCCTCGGCGGCAGAGACAATCTTGACGTGCCATTAACATTTCATGTGCACCTTTTTCCCGCTCTCCCCGTCGCTGGCTCTTGGGTCTTGGCTCTTGGCTCGACTATAACTCCAAGAGTCAATATAAAGTAAAAATTTTTTATGACCCAGGGATTATCATTCCGCCCCGGCTCTGCTCAGACAGGACACGAAATTGGCTGCACACTGTGGGTAACCAGAAATTGGCTATAAAAGGCGAGCGACGGCCAAAAGGTGCTCCGCTGTCGTTCCTCCTTTTATCCAACAAATGCATAAAAAATAGAAATTTTTATTTTAAGTAGTGACGCGTCATGGATAATGTTAATGGCACATGGTATTTTCATTTTAAACGCATAAAAATGTCCGCCATTGAGGAGGAATACCTTCAGAGTGTCCGGACTAACGATACCTGGTACTTCCGACTTCCGACTGCTGACTGGTAATAGGATTATATTTAGGTTGGATATACCCTTTATATCCTATCTACTGGGTATTTTTAAAGGCAGAACAAAGGAGAGGCAAATGTCGCTCGCAGAAAGCCATCTACGTGGCTGTCACATTCTAGAGTGCAGGGCTCTTCCCCAGCATTGGCTCTTTGCAAAAAGGATAAAGGACAACCAACACTAGTTTGAGAAAATATTAAACAAAAGAACAATTTATCTCTTTAAATATTGGATATTGAATGTTTACCTAAATGAGATATATTTTGAACTATAGTTTTCGATTGGATTTACCAAGTTTCCATATCGTCCTGCCGCTTTAGTCGAGGGTCGTCGCTCTCTGGCTCTGATTCGGTTCTTAATTAGTTTTTTCTGTTTTCTTTTTTTTTTTTAACCGAGTGCACAAAAATGAGAAGAGCAGAGGAAAGAAAGAGAAAATGGAAAAGTAAGAGTAAATAATATGCTTTATAATATCTGTTGTTGTTATTGTTTTCAGATTGAGCACAACATTGCGTTACAATATTTACTTTTCATTTTTTTCCCATTTGTTAATTAATAAATTTTAAACACACAACTTTACGGGCAAAAAATACGTATATTTATTTCTATATATTTTTTTTCAGTGGAGAATTACGCACAATATTCAAGAACAACAACACATAGATATAAAACATATTTTAAGATAAAGGTCCTGGGGATCTATTAGCGGTGGTGCAGGGCATTCTAATTAAAAAATGACATAGATCGAATTGCAAACAAAACATCCAAGAAAATAATTCTAAGATTGTGGTCCTTGGAACGCCGAAAAGGTATAATAAATCGGTGCCGAGTCGTCCATCATCAGATTTGCTCCTCGAAGCACTAATAATTGGGAATATATTGGTCGACTTAACCCTAGGAAAACAAGTGGGGCTTGTTCGGCACGCACACTCTCCCGCAAACACATTTGGGCACTCGAGGCGGCAAATCAATGCAGGACTCCGGGCTCTTCAACACCTTGACAGTGGCTGATGCCACAAATCAACAAATAAAATCAACAAACGGCCGCAATAAAATAGTGAGGGCGTGGCAGGTACAGGATATCGCAGCAACAGCAACAGCAACAACAACAGCAAGTCAAGTCCGTCAATCAAGTTGCTTGCGGAAGTTTTGAGGGAAAATGGTTCAATAAACACGTCTTACATATAACATTTTAATTAAATTATATTTCGTCTTATCCCCACCGCCCCAGGACGAAATGTGCGAATGTGTGAGAGTCCTGTGCAATATTTATCAATTTTCCAAGAGTCATCACAATAACCATACCTCTTCATCTGCCCCGAACACAAATACAAACACAGGCTCAGACACAAGCAAACAAAAGTGTTTTAGCACATCACTCACTTACAGCAAAAGGATACTGGGGCCAGGATACAGGGGAGGAGGGGAGGCGGGCGGGCTAGACTCTACTTTAATTTAATTTTTGTGGTTGCCTTTCCGGCTGTTGTTGCTTGTTGTTTGTTCGTTGCGCGCAATTAATTGAACTTGCAGCAGACTCCGTCTATTGACAGCTGCCCGACAAGGGGGTGTGGCGCCTCCGGGGGCGCCTCTGGGGCTGGGGCTTTCTGCTGCGGTTCCGTCGATGAACACTTAAGCCGCACTCAATGCAGACCCTCCTCCTCCCCCCTCGCCGCTACGCCTTCCGGAATTTAACTGACAAGCGCCAGTGCGAAAGCAGAGAGGGAGCGCCCACAAGGATACACAAGGACATGCTTTCGCCACAGTTGTGTAGTTTGTTGCCTTTTCCGTTCTGGTGTATGGTGTATGAAATGCTTTCGGGACTTATGTTGGCTTTGCAGTCCGAGAGCCTGTGGGTGTGGGCGGAGCTCCTTGCAATTACAATTTGCGAGAAGCGCCGGCCAAGGAGGTCCTTTTGCTAATCTTAAACGGCCAACAAAGTAGGTAAAGCGTTTAGCTTTTAAACCTTTTCTGGAGGTATGTTTGTATCTTAAAAAGGCCAGCTCGCAGAACCCACTAAGCCACTCCCAATCCGCATCCCGGTCAAGGCAGCACATCCTTCGTCCTTAAAACATATTGCACAATTACTCGGCACGAACACATATGCAGGAAATAGGGCCAAAATAAAATAGCTAACGAAATTTATGTTATTTTTTGTCTGACTGCCTCTGCCTGCCTGACTGCCTGGCTGCCTGCTTGGGAGCCAGGAGCTTTCCAAGGTACCTTTTCCAAGGACTGCCCTTCCGTATTATTTGCCCATAATTCTGCCGCTTTGGAGCGAGTGAGTGTGTGCCCCGTGCCAGGGCCCGTGCCCGTGCCCGTGTTTGTTGCAACATTTTATTTATCGCACTGGCCATAAAATGCACGCTGGGGGCATTTGTAACAATTTCGCAGCCACACAAAGAAGGGGGCCAGGGCAGGTGGCATGCCTCCGAACCCATCCCCACCGCCGCCACACGGCGTCCTGTTTTCTCTCTCCTTTCTTAGTCAAGTTAAAATATTACAACATCATGCTTAAAAGTCACGTTTAAGCGCTGACGACGACGGCGCTGAAAGATTATTGCATTTTTAGGCTGCCCGCCCCCCGTCGGATTCCGCCCGGCTCACCTGCCACCAGCCACCAGCCGCACCTGCCACTCCCACCCCACCAGCCGCACAATCACAAACAAACGTAGTTCATTTCAGTCAGACGTCGTCCTTGTCGTCTGCGCCCCCGGCTGTCTGAGCGCCCGGCGAAATAAGTAATAGTGTTGCAACGTGCCTGCCGCATTTTATTTCCTTTGCAGGCAGATACGAGGCGGGCCTCGCCTGCTGCCTTCTGCCTCCTGCCTCCTGCCAGGGATCCGGGGATGAGTCCCGATCCGAGAAGGGCTAGGACGCCATTGATTGTATAATTCTTGTGTTGCGACTGAAAATTCTATATGCTTGATGTCTGATTGAATTGAATTGATGTGAGAAAGTGACTGCCCCTCCGCCGCCCAGGACACCATCCCCCCCCCCCACCCCCTGCAGGACCTCGTTTGGCTTTTGCGGTTACGAAACCAATTTATTTGCCTTTTGGTTGGGGGTGCGGGGATCCATCCAGCAGCAGCAATGCTGTTATTTATTTTAAATAGTATTGCAAACTCCGGGCCGCTTATGTACGAAGGTGTACATGTGTATCCTGCCCTTCCTGCCACAGAAATCCGGCAAAGCCAAAAATGATTTCATAAGATGAAAAGCGCTTTTCCCACAATCTTCTCTCTGGGTGAATGGGTGTGTGTGTGTGTGTGTGTGTGTGTGTGTGTGTGTGTGTGTGGGTGGGTGGCGGAGAGATCCTCGAGGAGGGGCTGCACAAATTTTGGCATCCTTGTGTGTTGCCAGATTGAAATGTTGCCTCTCGGATAATGGTAAATGGTAAATGGCAAATGGACGAAGGAAGATGGAAGATGAGAGCATAGGTGATTGCAATCAATAGTAATTGGAACACAGACCGACGAGGTTCTTCTAGTTTTCATATTTGACTTGTTGCTGATTTTTTTGCCTTAAAAGGGATTCTTCTTGTCAGGCCTTAAGAGCTCATTTATAATTTAAAACACTATTTGCGAGAAAAGATATCCTGGCTGCTGCCATTAGGCAGCACAAATTTTTGCAAAAATCTCACATAAGGAATATAAAAAAAATATACAAACACTTGATCCCTGTTGAATTGAGTCTGAAATCCGCACCAAGGCGGTTTCAATTACATTTGTCCTGATCTTCTTCCGCTATCCGCCATCCGGGACAGAAAGTCCCGAAGGTATTTCGGGCCTAAAAACCAAAAGTCACTTTTTCAATTTCCAAAATTAAAAAAAACTCAACGCACACACGAGTAAATCACTAAGTTACTGTGTCGCATTGATAAACCCTTATCAAGCTTTGTCCTTCGTCCTTGGTGCTCGGTCGTGGCAGTCCCAGCACGTTGACACTCTGTCAGAGGCAAAGAAAACGCGGAAGTCTGACAAGGGTGAGCGGAGCGAATAAAAAAAGCCTGCGGAGGCGGGGCGGAGGCTTTTCCACTTTCTGGCTTGAATTTAAAAGTCGAATGGCAGCAGCAGGATTAGGGGCGGGGCCGTGAGGGTAGGGGGTTTGTTATGTACCGCGCATATTAAAATCTATAAAATATGCTTGTGACTGGTTTACGACTTGAAAGCCCTTAGCCAGGACCAGGGACCAGGAACCAGGAGCAGGAGCCAACAAAAAAGTTCAATATTTGTAAATCTTCAGCTTCTTGCCAGCGTCGCTCCTTTGACTTCCTGGCTACCCGGCACTCCCAGGACCTCGTTCTTTATGGGTTAATGGTGCGAAAACGTGACTTAATGTGCGTGTGTAGGAATTTTTTTCAGCCTCATGCCACATGCCCCTGCCCCATGTATGGAGAGTTATGAGAGCGAATCTCGACGCATCTGGCGTTCAAAGGTCAAAGCAATTTGAGGCGATGGCCTTTAATAGAAACGTCTGCCGGAAGAGGTCCTGGCTGCGGCGGATTGAGGATTTTATTAACTCACTCTCGACTGGTCCGGAGCCTCATTTAATTATCCATCTGTTGCTGGTTGCAGGTTCGGTCTCTCGGCGAGATTTAGCGCAGATGACAAATCCTTATGCTAAATATGCATAATTGCATCACACACACACATCGTGCCCCATTTGAGGCACGCAAATATGTTGCATATATGTAGGAGTGTGTGGCACGGACAAGCATAAAGAGATGGGGCTTACAACGTGCTGTACATATGCTTAATGAAGCTTATAACTCTCGCCGTCTTCTCCCACCTCCCTGCCACTCCCCACTTGCCACTCCCCACTTGCCACTCCCCACTTGCCACTTGCAACGTGCAACACGTATAGGTCCTGACAATCCAGGCAACAGGCAGCATATGCCATCAACTCGAGGCCCGCCAGGCGAAATAATTATAAAGCGCTCGCAGCAACGGAAGCTGCAACGGAAATGTTACCGTTATACCTGGCAAAAGCACGTGCAGCGGGGCACGGGGCGGGGCACGGAGCACGGAACTCGGGGCAAGTGGCATGGTTGCGGGTGCAAATCCTAGCACGGCCTGGCTGCTTGCCTGCCTGCCTGGCTGGCGTTTAGTTTAGCATAATGACAGGCGCAGGAGCATGGCCCCGCCACCGAGGCAGGACACCCGGACTGGGACAGCGACTGGGGCTGGGAGGCAGCCACTAAACCTGGCCACATTAGCTTGCCAGCAAATGTGGCAAAGCGTGTTAATAACTCACTGTGCTCCGCCCTGCTCCTTTCCTCTGGAATTAAAGTTTTCGGATTTAATAATAAAGTTGGGAGCCTGGAAAGTTGCCTGGCTGGAGCTCCCAGATCCCAGGTATAAAATGTAATATCCCTTTAAAATTGAAAGCTAGTTTGCTGCCAGCTTTCGCATCACTGTGTGTGTGTGTAATGTGGCTGCCTCGGTGGCACTGCATTTGTGGCATGCAACCCATGCATAATGCATAATTCGTTTCATCATCTTCTGGTCTTAGGGGCTGGGTCGTCTCGGGCCTAATTTGCCACATAATGAAGCGTGTATGTGTAGCCTGCCACCTTCAGCCAGCTGCCCTTTTTCGCCCGTCCTTGGTCGTGGTGTTATTTCCAGCTGGAGTATCCTTGGGAGCAGCCAGTTCCTTGGGGTTGGTTCGCTTATGCCGAATTATTGGATAACATCCATCATGCAGCCATCGCGACTTAATAGGAAACACATTCGGCGCATCCACTTCCGCTCCAGCGTCTGCTGTGGCATTTCATCTCGCTGATTAAACCACCACCCAGGACACCCCATTCCGCCTCACCGAGTCGATAACATCATCCCTGGCAACCCTGCAAGGACTCTGAAGGAAAGGCTGCTGCTGCTGCTGGCCACTACACCTTTAATGTGTGTAGGCGCTCCATTATTGTAGTTGTTTTCGTTTCTCATCCGTCCCATCCGTTCCTTCCCCTTCCCCTGCCCCTGCCCCTGCTCCTGCCACTCCCCTTGCCCCGCGGGGCGTGTCTAAGCACGTACATGTCCTATATATACCACACATCCACATCCACCTGTCCTCGTCGGTATTATTTTTGTCGTATTGTTTGCTTCCCTATCGCAGCCATTGTTATTTTTCGTATTTTTGTCGGCGCCTCCTCCATGTCCTTCCTGGGCAGCCATCATCTTGGCAGGAGTTTGATGAAGCTCCCCATGTCCGCCCGGCCCGCCCGGCCCCACCCGCGTGTGTGTTTTTAGGTCGCTTGTTCGATTTTCGTCACTAATGAGCAGCTGAACTCGACAGGGGCGGGACAGGACTCGGACCAGAGACGGATCGGACAGGATTGGATGTTTAGGGGTAAACAATGTCTTGGTGTTTACCTTTTTTAAAAGGCTGGAGGGATGGAGGGCTGGTGGGGGTCAGGACTTTCATTTGCCTAATGAATTCAATTATTTATTTGCCTTCAGCTATTCTTATTTTGATTTGGAGTCGCGTGCTCCGCCTGAAATGGAAGAAAGCCAGGTCGTCGGCGGACACTTTTAATTAATTTCATACAAATTACACACATTGGTTCTGTTCAAGGACGAAGGACGCGATTGGGGGAGCGACAAAAAACCGAGTGCAAAGTTAATTAGTGTAAGAGCATCAAACAACTGGAAATAAAGGACTAATTAAACGGCTCTCAAAGGGCGGCGAATCCCAGCAAATGCAACTGGCATAGTTCAAGCACAAAATTAATTAACACTTTGCCACCCACACATACCCCGACACACACACACACACACACACAGAGGCGAAAGGGGCCACAAAAATATGCAATTAAAATTTTACTCGATCTAAAAACTGGCCTCGCTGAAATTATTAACAACAAATAAACAATAATAATTAGAAATTACACACAAATAACCCAGCCTCGGTCACACGCACACCCACTGACTCTGACACAAACAGGACACAGTTACGCAAATAATAAACTAATTAAATCGACAGAGGTCCTTGCAAAGTGTGCTTAATAATTTAAAAATCGCTTTATGGCCGAATCCATTGAAGGTGTCAAATGCACAAATGAGTCAAAAGTTGGTTTAGACCCAGTTAAAGAGAGAGAGAGAGAGAGAGGGGACAGAGGGGAGTTTGTAACTTTCTAGAGATTGAAGTTGGAAAAGAATTTGATTTACAGACTTACTGTGAGCTTGGTTCTAGAACTACTTAGGCTGCTAATAGCGATTGGAACTTACCTGAAAATAGAAAGAGAGAAATATTTAGACCATTATTTTTAGGGGCCGAAAAGTGCGTAATATTCTATAGAAGTAATTAATACTAATTAATAAGAGTACAATAGTATAGAATATCTTTAACTAAGTAAGCATCGAAAAATGTCCTCCACTGTGTACAGTTACGGACGCTAGCAATCCGTCCTTCAAAATAAAAGTAAACCTTTTTTTGAAAATTATCCATGAGATTATATCTCCTTTAATTTTTTATTGCAAATAAGAACATGTTATAGATGTAAAAGGCAGTTTTTTCATTGGGAAATTTATCCAGACGTTGTTTAAAAGTTGTACAAACTTTGGGAAAACGTCTCTGGATCTGTGCCTTTCCAAATAATAAATGTTGTCGGTACATTCTTGAATCGAATAAAATGGTATCCGAAAAAATAGTTGTGGTTTAAAGAGGGTCGCTACGGTTTGCCGGAGAAATGTTTGCCGAGTGTAAATGGCGCACGTTTATAGGTAACAAAATTTGGTTTATTTCTTTATTTTATTATTTGCGCTTCCCTCGGATGTTTTTATTTGGTGGCAGATCTTCACAGCAATCCAATGCCAACAGAGCCAACAGAGTGCCAACTCCTGGTGTCGGGCTGCCCTTTTTTCAGGCTTTTCAATTCCACACACAGCAAATATTTTCCATGTTTTTTTGCGAGCAACCAGCTAGCTCCCTGCCGATTCTCGTCTCCTTTTTTTCCCCCATATTTTACATGCAAATCGAATTTTCCTCAATTTTAATTGGATTTTTGATTGGTTATACTTGTGTTTATATACGCACATCTCGTTTGGCAGGATCAACGGCCCGCCGTCCGCCGCCCGCATCCTGGGCATCCCTCCCGCCACGTAACATATTTATTAAAAAAAAAAATATGTAAATGCTTATGTGCACGTGAAAGTATCGTTAAAAATGTTCTAAATTTGCGTTTGTTAGTTCCTTTGTTACAGGATGTAAGCCGAGAGTTTACAACAAAATCGGGACATTTTTCGGGCCTGCGGGATTATTGGTCGATGATTTTGGGCAACAATTAGGATCAATGCTAAAGGAAGCACATGGAAATTGGGATGCAAATAACGGCTCCCCGGCTCTGGCACTTGAAAGTTTCTGAACTTTGTCAGCATCACCTTCGGAAAGGAAAGGACCCCGAGAAGGACTTCTAATGATACCTTTGCAGCTGTTGGCCGGGGCAATTAACCGAGTCGCGCACAAATTGCTGGCAATTTGTACAAACTTTTAATTGAAGACGACATGAAGAGACATTCCCCCATACGCGTCCATGTCCTTGCTCCTGTGCGCGTCATTGTATGTAAAATGGCGAGTACACAGCCCCGTGGGCATTCTCTGCTGCTACCGCTGCTGCTGCTGGCTTAGTTTCCTACTTATAATTACAATTGAGACCGTGGCCGCAATGATTATAATTATGTCCTATATTGCCGGTTGTCAGCTAGGGGGCGTGGCATGGCTGTCCCCCAGCGGGCCACCGCAAAGTAGCTACAGGTAAGCCAGGGACGGGCGCAAGATGAAATTTCGAAATAAATCACATTTTGTTCGTTCGGTTCTGGGCAGCATTTGTGCGCCTGGCAAGGACTTATGCTGATTAGTAGCAAAGCGACACAGTAAATTTGAATGTCAGAAGCGAGGGGCGAGCGGGGGGGTGGAGGAGGAGGTCCTTGCTAGGCATTCGAAATGATTTATGCAATGCTCAAAAAGATGAAAGTTGTACATTTTCATATTTTAATTGCTTTGCTCTCTTAATACTTTTGGGACCAGGCTCAGGTCCTGTTTGCTTTTTATGTATTTTTTCTTTTCCTTCCCGTCCCTTTCCTTCCTTGCCTTGCCTTGCTTTGGTTTGGTTTCTTCTCCTTATTCCTCGTTACGCTTCTATGGGTCTTTTGAAGTCCCTGCCAGCCAGGATCTTCCAGCCCCCTCAGCTGGGACTTTGTGTGTTTATGTGTTTGTATGTGTGCTGGGCCCCGTAGTTAATGTAAATGTTTGCTGAGAAAATTTTACTAATTTTATAACAAGTTGCGGTTTATATTTCTGTTGCGTTTTCAGTTTTCCATTTTCCACATTTTCCACGGTTTCCACTCTCCTTGGCCGCTGTCAGATGATTCTTTTTTTTCTGCTGGCAAAGTAGATTACGAGAATAAGTAAGCACTTCGCATTTATAATTTATGGCTTTATATTTGTCAATGGCATTATTATTTACCATTTTTATGTTCTTGTCCGTTCACCTTGGCCGGGGTCAGGGGGTCACGTTTATGGGGCATTTAGCGGTGCCAGGCCCAGAATCTGGGCTGGAAATTAAATCCTGCCTGTCTTTAATCTTTGTCCCTCTGTCTCTATTGGAAAGGGAGATCGCCCTGGTTTTTGGGGGCAATTTCAAAACACATTTTCCATATGCACATTTGCCACTAATTATGCGCAAAATTTGTAGCTCAAGGGCTCTAAGCAATTAGCAGAGCCAACACACACACACACACACACACACACCCACACACATCCTTCGTCCTCTTTCCCACTCCGACCGCCGAACGCCGCCCTCCGCCCGCCGCACTCTCAAGCAATTTACATTGAAATTAAACAAAAAGTAGATGCGTTTCGGGCTGGGGGCGGGTGTCCTTTTAGGAGGATCTGGACCAGAAACAAACCATTCTATGTACATACATTTCCATGTGGCCATCATTAATGCAACAAATTATGTTTAGAACGCGCCGGGAGGAAGGCGGGAAGACTCCAAATGAAAATAAACCGCAACATTTTTCATTTGTATAGAAAATAGAAGAAGCCATTCGGGGAGCCGGGTGGGGGTCCTGGCGACTATCACACGGGAGCAATATAACCGGTTCGTATGCCACAAAAGCAATTTTATGATTATAAGAGCCGAGGCCGGGTCGAGACAGGGTCTGCCCCTGCTACACTCCTGACCGTCCGGGCCGTCCTGGCTCTCTCCGAGGATACGTTGTGCAATTAGGCGCCATAAAAATGGCTAACCGCCCCAGCTGTGCGTGGTTGTTTGTCTTTCCCGGCGTTGTTTTATTTGTTTCCACAAACTCGCAGTATTTTTAATTTAAAATCCGCAGCGAAACGTGAGTGGGGCGCGAAGATATGGGGCTATTGGGGGTGGGTGAGGAGCAGGATTCGTTGGGATAATTCAGGACATGGCAGGTAGTCAATCGGGTTATTCTCCTTTTGGCAACCACATTAGGTGGCAAATTATTGTTTATGCTCGAAGCGGGGGCAAAGGGCAATGGCTAGTCAAATGCCAGGACCCCCTCTCTCCCGAAGGATATCCAGGCATACACTTCCCCCGGCATTTAGAGGAATAAAATGTTTACTCTGCATTTCGCCGAGCAGTCAAGTTTTATAGAAATTTATGAGGTTTATAGTGGCGTGCCATTTCGCGCTCGTTCCTGCGACTCGCTGGTTGTCGTGGCCCTGCCCGGCCCTGCCAGGACCAGCGCGGCCGGGCTTGCTTAAAAGTCCCTCGAGATGTAATCAATTACTTAATGCTATGAAAGAAACTCGCTCCCCCAACGACGCGACGCCAAACAAAAGCCATTACGCTGAAACTTTTCAATGAAGCGTCGCTGGTTGGCACTAGGACGAGGCGGCGAGGAGTAGGGGGAGGGTCTATTAGCTGGCTGGCGGAGATGATGTCCTCGATGTCCTCAATGTCCTCTCTATCCACCGCCACAACCCCTTGCGGGGGCATTGCCACAGCTGATGTATTATTATGGCCCTCTAGATTGGGCTCCGTGGGCTGGCTCTCTGTTATTAATATTGTTTTTCCTCAGTCGCTTTTTCCGCCGTCGCCGTCGCCGTCGCCATCGCTCCTTGTGAGTCCTGGCCCTGGCTAATACTGGCGGCGAATCCCCAGCGCATTACGTGCCGAAGGTAAGCAGGCAGCATGTCATCAGAGCACGCCCACTTGAATTTTGAATGGGGTTTGGCAGTCCCGGGTTTTTAGGTTGAGTTTGCAGCAAAATAAATATTCAAGTGGAGCCTGCGACTCCGGCGAGTCACTTGAGCGTTTGCTGGCACGTAAAAGACATCATAATTAGCATTGGGCGCCAAATTAGTGCGGCCCGCCTGGCGGCATGGCGGCCTGGCGGCCTGGCAGCCTGGCGGGGCAAAGGTTAAAAAGTGCCAAACGTGTCCTGTCTCTCCCCATTTGCCATCCTTTGCCATCGACATGTTCGACAGCACGTGAGTCACTGAACTTGCTCCTGTCTGTCGAGGAGCAGACCTCGGCAGTAGCTTCGCAGGAAGCCAAAAACAATTTTCGTGCGGAATTCAATTTGACAGTGTAGGACCCGGAATGACACCTACACGGCGCTCTAATTGGGTCAGGTCTGGTAGCTTCTGCATTCTCCGGTTCAATAATATTGCCTTCTCCCATAAAACAAAGAAGGAGCCAAGTTTTAAATTACCGGGAGACGCAGAGCAAACAATCCATACGAAAATTTACTCAGAAACTTAGATGTCGTTGGCAGAGTCTGGGCTGGGCCTCGGTCTGGGTCTGGGTCTGGATGTGGGTCCGGGTCCGGATCCGGATCCGGGTCTCTGTGTTCGATGGCTTCTGTCGCCGCAACACCCGTAGAATTTGTGTAATTTGACCCAAAGCAAATGTAAATAGAACTGCTGCGACTGCTGAAAGGGCGTTAAATTGTATAACTTAATGAAACGGCGGTCTAGGAGCTCTGCAACTGGACAGAACTGAGCATCGCCAGCTGGGAAACTGGGAAGCTGGGCAACCAGTCAAAGCAAACCGAAAGCCAAAACCAGCCAAGCCAAACCGAACTGAGACCCCAAGGGCCGGGGACCTGACCAACAAGCCAGCAAACCAGCAAAGTCGGAAAGCAAAGGGAGCGAGTGTGAGATATCCTGGCAAGTTCAGGCTTTGCTTTGTCCTGTCCTTCTCTGTGGATGTGGCTGGCCGTGTGCGGATTACGTTTGACTTAATGCAGTCTGGACGGGAATGGGAGTGGGAATGGGAAGTGGGAGTGGGGGCCATGACACTGTTGCACGCCTGGCCACGCCCACATTAAATAAAAATTAAAATGCTAAATTTTCGGGAGGACACGGCCACTCCTGCCTGTATCAAGCTCAAGCAGTCCAAATGCAAAGCAAAATAGTTTTTAATTAAAAGGTCCGTCTGGACCTGCCCAGTGTCCTGGCATTGGAGGACACATCCTTGCGAGCGCGGCTCAATTAAGGCTGCGCATACATCTATTTTTTTCGTCCTCCGCAAGTCAACAAATAATTTCTATGCAAATATTTTACACTAATTATTTCAAATATTTTGCATGTGGCAAGGCAAGGATCCAGGGCCTGGGAAGGTGTTGCGTCCTGTCTGTCTGCCTGCCTGTCTGTCGGCTGCCGAAAATAGTTATTTGCTCAAATTAAATATATACATTTGTGGCTCGTGTTTGAGCTGCGCAAATATGTCTATCTGTGTTTGGGCTGAAACAAAATTATTTTATGGCGTTTGCGATGCGCAAATAGACAGTTACGGCCAGACAGCTCCACTCAAAGGACCTACTGAAGGGGGAGGATGCCGCCCCTTCGCCCCCCTGAAACTAGAAAGCGCTCTCCAATGACGAAGTGCAGTGCCGAGCAATTTTCCGGCCTTTGGGCACGCCTTTTGTTTGGACACAGGCGCTGAAATTGATTAAGTTTGTTGCCTGCCAATGGAAAAGGCACTCAATCAAAGGACGATCGGAGCGTCCCGGCCGGGAGCGGAGCGGAGTGCAGAAAAAAGCGTCATTGAAAGCGACGAGGTGCACAAGTGTCTGCCGAAATAAATGAATCCCTGAAATGGAGGGCCAAGGCTCATGGCTCGTGGCTCGCAGAAGGGTTTCCAGAGCCGCATTGGATGCATTCAAAGCGAGTCGAACGTGAAAACGGCGACTCCTTCTATTGATCGCCGGGGCTTTCAATTCGAGCCGGGAAAATGAAAAATGGGCGGCAAGTGCCATCGGGTGACAGTGCTCAGACCCACTTAAAGGACTAACCACCCGCGCCCCTCATAAATTCACATGTGGAAAGGATGGTTCCCGAATCGGAGATCCTTTGGAGTAAACAAAACCGTTGCCGGCTTCGAATTTACAATTTCAGTTATGCAATCTGGCCAGGAAGAAAGAAAGAAAGAAAGGAGCTGCTGACAGCCACCCAGAAAGTCTTATCAAATTTTTATAGAGCGAGTCAGGAGTCCGGACTGGCAGCAAGGATATCCCCAAAGTGCCACCGTAAAATATTTTATTGAATATAATAAGCAGGGAAAACTTTCAGCGAGCTCTGCCAAACGGAGACAAAGTTGTTGATGCCATTTAATATGAGATTGCAAACATTTTGGCTGGCTCGTCCTTTTTTCGTCCTTATTGCATTTGCTTTTGTGCGCTGCTTTGGCAATATAATACCTGCGTGTGAAATAACGCAAAGTTTATGCAGCGCACACAAACTTTGCACTTAAATGAAAACTACAAAACATTTAACTTTTGGCAAAAAGGAGACGACGGAATTTAAATGCCGCGTCTCTATAGTCCTGTAGTCCTGTAGTCCTGTAGCCTGCGAAGCCCTTGGGCACGAAAATGAAATTTCTTTTCGAAAAGTTTACACTTTGTAGTCGCGGGCTGACTGGTCTGGGCTGCTCCTGTTCCTGTCTCTGCTCGTCCTTATGGCCCCCAGCTGGAAACCGGGCGGGAGGCGGAGGGAAAGTGTCAAATTAAATTTAAAAAGTGATTTGCCGAGCTTTCGTTTATTTATTCTGGTTTCTCTTGTGTCGTCGCTTTGTCGCTCCTTTATTGCGGTTCTCGCTAAGCTGCCAAATGCGAAAACAGGACATCATTTCGTCCGGGAGAAGGGAGTGCCAGGCCCTCTAATTGCCGCCATATTTTCCAATCCGATCCGGCCGGGTTATCTAGCGCGGAACACTCATTTAGGCGCCACCCGAATCCGAATCCGAATCCGATGATGAGCTCTCGCGCCCGCCATTGACCAGCAGGTGTGTTCCGCCCAGACAAAGCTTAGTCCTGCGTCGTCTATCCTTCAGTCTGGCTGCCCCATGATTGACGGTCATTTGTCATTTTCTGCCATTTTCCCATTTATTTGGCCACAGCCGCTTTTTTAGCCACTGCCCAGGACCCGCCAGCAGCCAGAAACCGCACGCAAAAGTTTGGCCCATCTTCCAGGTTGTTTCCCATTCCCACCCTCTCTCGTCCTGCTTATGCCACATTTGTCAGAGGTTGACGTTATGCAAAATGCCGGGGAATTTGTGTAGGTGTTGCCGACATGACGCCTTTAAGCGCGTATAAATTACAAACAGCCAAAAGCCAGAAGCCAGCCAGTCAGTCAGTCGAAAGGGGTTTTTATTTCGGTTATAAATGAAGTTGCATGCTTTTTGGGGCCCGAGTGCCGGGGCAATCCTGACATGTCACGGCTCTAAAGCGGCTGCAGTTCCAGTTTCACTCAGGACGTGTTATCGTCCTGGCCCACGCCCTCAAACAGCGCCAGTCCTTTCACCTTTCCGCTTCCATTCATTAAAAAACGGAAATTTGTGATTTTTGTTTTCGCTTCCTGCGACGGCGAGGCGGCTGAAGGTGGAAGAAAAATTGCCGCCCTTTGGCGGGATCTGATTTTGTGTTTAATTAGCCACTCAGACCGAAACAGACAGCCCGAGGCGGTGGGCCATTAATAAGGCAACGAAATTCACTTAGAAGTCTGCTCCGAGGACGATTAATAATGGATATGTGGGCCGAAAGTGAGCCAACTCCAGGAGCCAGGACGGGGCTTTAATACCTTTAATGTGTAATGACATTTAGTCGGGGAAAGTTTCCAGCAGGAAGCTTCTAGGCCATTTGGCAAACGAAAATTTAAATGCATCTGCGCTAACTGGAGTGCACACACACGCATCCTGCCACCCAGCCACACATACACACACACACACACGCATACGCAGGCACTCGGCAAAGTTTGCAGCTAAGCAACAAACAAGGTCCTGGCGCCCGGCAGGAGGCGGCAGGCATCCGAGCCGGGTGGCTGGCAAAAGCAATCCATCAAAATTGCACCTTCTTGCAGAAGCTCTGCTCTGGCGCCTGTGCCTCCTGCGCCTCCTGTGCCTCTTGGTCCTGCTGGTCCTGCTGGTCCTGCTGGTCCTGCTGGTCCTGCTGGTCCTGCTGTTCCTGCCCCACCTGCCGCCGACTAAATTGAATTTAATTTGTTTTGCGCGTCGCACACATGGAGGCAGAAAAGCAGAACATTACGCTCCAGCCAAGTTAAACACTCCCCAGAGGACGCCTCCTTCCTCTCGTCCCGAACCACCAAGGACCGCTACCGTGGAAGACTTGCATTGTTTAACCCCTTGGTGGCCCCGCCACTCCTCGAGCACGAGCGCTGCTTTTGTTAATTATTTGATGAATTTTTAATTGATTTTTCGCACACAGCATGGCGGCAAATAACAAAAGCTACAACATTCTTGGGCTTTGCATGTGGCAAGTACACGTATACACATGTGGCACAGTACACTGTATCCAGAACAGTGTATCCTGGAAAAACTGCATACTCTTAGTGCTTTGTTGGATTTAAACAAAAGCAGAGGACCAGCGCTCCACCGATGCATTGTTGCAACATTTAAATTAAGATAAATCACCACAAAATTTATGGTTTTTAATATACGTACTGTGCGCGCCACGCCCACCACCCAACAGGACCCAACCAGGGCCGAACAGGACCCACCCAGGACGCTCTGTTGTTATATTGTACGACATGGAAAACAATTTACTAAATTGCAATTAAGTGACATTTTATACCCGCTCAGTTCGCTTCGGTTTGGCTCGGTTCACTGCCAATCCCGCTCCACTGGATACCCCAGATAATGGCCCAGTGACCACACCACCTCCTCCTCTTCGCCCCCTCCCCGCGCAGTGCCACTTAGCTCGCTGCACCGGGTAATAAATTTGAAATTGCGGTTTGGCAGTTTTAAATATTCAATTAGTTGTGAAATTTTTGCGCCACGGCCAGCCGACAACAGCGGCGGCAAAAATTGAAAATGAATAAAAGGAGAGGTGTAGGGGTGTAGGGGTGTAGGGGAAGGAAGGATTTATGGATGGCTGTCGATATTCGCCCTTTGCCAAGGACATTTGCGAGCCATTACATGTGGCGCGGTCGAGTCCTTAAAACTCCCCACTGTCCATCCAGCTTAAAGCTTTTTTTGCATTTTTCTGCGAGTGCCGTTTTATTGATGTCCTTTAGCGGAGCACTTTGAACCAGGACGAGGACTGCCTCTGCCACTGCCTCTGTGTAGAAAAGTCCTTGCTGCATCTGCTGTCAGAGTGAGAGATGACGGGGCAAGATCTCCAGCAGTAATTTATTTCAGGAGGATTCCGACTCCACCCATTCGTCCTGTCGCAGCGCCTCCTTTATTGTTACCCCTCTGGCTGGCTCTCCGGGGCCAGGGACAGGGGCCAGAAACTTATTAATTTAGACTTTTTGTTTCGCAAATTCGCGTCTGTCTCGGCTCCTCCGACATCCTCCGGCATCCTCCGGCTCCCTCCGGGTCGTTGGCCAACCCAACTGGCAAGGAAAGGAACGGAAAGGAACGGAAAGGAGCCAAGTCGTCAGCTATTTCGGGTTTTTGCTTTGGCAACATTTATGCAAATTAGTTTTGATTGTCTCTGTCTGGGGAGAGGGGCGGCGACTCCGGAGGGGCAGCTAGGAAATTGAAAGTTAATTTGCATGCTGGGTGGATGGGAGGCGGGGCGGGTGGGTGGTTCGCCCACATTTAAATACACAATAATAACTGTCAGTCAGGAGGCGGCCCGCCCAGAAAGGAGCGTTTATTGTTGTTATTATTGCATTATCCGTTGCATTCTTTCAGGCGCTGTCGCTTCATTTAATTGCACGTGCATAATTCCTTAAAAATACGGCTGCAATTATTGTCGGCAGACGCGGCTCTCGGACGTAGCCCGGAATTTATCGTCCATCCCAGTCAGGGCTCATTGCTTATGCAGACTCGGCTTAAGGGGAGTCCTTCGCCCCTTTCCCTCTTTTCTGCAATTTTAATCATTTCTGTCATTTCTCCCCGGCGCACTTTGACACAAAGTGAAAAGGACACCCAAGTATCCGGCAATTAAACGAGTTTATAACTTTTATTTGTACCGGGTATCGCATATTCGGCTCGAAACGACGCACTCTGAGACGGAGTGGAGCAGCAGGAGGCGTTTTAAGGAGCTTACTTGCATATTTATGTCACTTTCAGCCGCTCCCCAGAAAGGACTCCCACATGAGAGTAATCAGGAGGAGGAATTGCCCGCAACAGCTGTCGGCCCAATCAAAATGGAGACCGGGAGTCTCCATCAAAAGGGAGCTCCAATCTGGGCCCAGAAACTAAATATCAAATAATAATTAGCCGAGCGCTTGGCGGTTATAAAACACAACTGTTGCCGGCGAATACTATCCTCCGTTTCATCATTTCTTCCCGAGAGCTGGTTGGCAGCTCTATAAACTCATCAACGTAATGAAATTTGCCATTTGGTTAGACTCGAGGAGTCCTGGTCGGCAGACAGCCGTCAGGCAGAAGAGAGCGAGGCGAGAGAGAGTCTATCAAATAAACAAGAACGCGCATGTTTTTAATTACACAAACTGACGAAGGATAACTGCGACGGGAAGGGGAAGGGGGAAGGGGGATACAGGACGGAGGATACGTCATTGTGCGAGATAGTTCGGGACTGGAAATATGTAATCAAATGAAAGTAAAGTCTGGTCATTAATAGGGAAGGCATCCGCGATAAAAATAAAAGTTTATTCGGCACCAGCGCGAGGTACATTCGTACGGATATGTGATCTAGTTTAATTGAAAATTGCGAGGAAGAAGCCTCGTTTGACTTTGAAAGGACATTCAGAGGGTCGCCCCGCTGCGCAGCAGGGTAATAAAATTATGATGGAGCTTATGGCTCAGACCACACTCGCATTTGAGTGCCATTGTCTGCCTGTTAACATGCTCATTATGGCAAAAGGCAGAAACCGAGCAACGGGCCAGGACGAGAGCCAGACGGAGGCAGGACGAGGCAGAGGCAGAGGCAGAGGCAGAGGCAGGACACTGAAACTCGTTCATGACTTCACTTCAATTATAATTACGTCAAACAGTGCAACAAGAAAATGTGCAACTTGAGGCAAACAAGATAGAACGGGAGTCAGGACGAGGGATTGCGGAGGGTCGCAGGACCCAGGACGCAGGACGCTCTTCACGACAATTGTGTGCGCACCGAAAGGAAGGACCGGGGCTGGGTGATGGAGAGGGAGAGGGAGAGGGCGCAGAGGCAGAGGCAGAGGCAGAGAGACAAACAACTTGAAAGTGAGCATTTCCTTTTAATGCCTTTTGCTCATTTTTTCCCCCTCAATTTTTTGTTTTATATTGCATTACATTTGCTCTGCCAGAGAACATTAAAAACAATGCACACAGACGGCGAAAGAGACGGGTGGTGAGGGGAGGGGGGGAAGAGATAGATAGTCAACTCGTTCTGGCAACATTATATCCTGCGGAGAATGGAAACTGTTTTGAAGAAAACTCATAATTGCTTGGCACAAATTGCAAGTTATAGCCAAAGTTGTAATTCAAAGGGAGGAGGAGGAGGAGGGGTGGCTGAGAGTGGACCTCCAGGACCTCCAGGATCTTCGTGAATCAAAAAAGTTTTGTGTGTGTGTGTGGGGGGGGGGGCGTATCTGGACAGGTGGTCTGGCTCCCACTGGCCCGCAATCTGCAATCTGCGGACGAAACGAGCTGATAAGATTCCGGACGACCATATGGCCATCCGCTTGTTTGTTATTTAAAAATAGACTTAAAGCTCGGCAATCCACTCGGAGCAAATCGCAGGTCTCGCCACTCACTATGTACTCCGGAGTCCGGACTGTGTTTGCCTGGTTGGTTGGCAACAAAACATTGCCGTGGTCATACATTCATCTATACAGCAGGGAGCAGCGGCGCAGGGAGGACGGAGGACGAAGGACGGCAAGTCATCCATTCAGGCGGCCATCCATCTATCCATCCATCCATCCATCCATCCATCTGTGCAATGCAGCAAGTCATGCAGCGGAGCTCGCTGACCCGCACGATGAAGCCTTTGTCTGTCCTACGTCATCCGTCTCCCCTCTGCCTCCCGCCCCGTCCCCGTCCTCGTCATCGTCCTGCAATGGCCTCCATCAAGCTGTCGACCTCTTGCATGCATTTGGCTTTACAAACAATATTTGCTGTTGTTGTCTTCACACAACAAACTACACTCTCTGGCCGGCCAGGCTCTAGCCAGGCTCTGGCCCCAAAACCGCTCTCCGGCCTCAGTCCTGTCTGCTGGCTATTTGGGAATCCTCTTTTTCACTTTTCACTCCTCCCCGCCTTTCCTTTCCAGCTCATCTCTCCAGGACTCCCCTGCCACTCCGCCCGCCACTGAGCAAACTAATATGCTATGCTTAAAGCGTACATATTAGACCTAGAGTTGTTCTTGCTTGTTGTTATTTTTGATGTTGTTTGTCAGTTGCGGGGGAGCCAAGGGAAAGCCAAGGGAAAGGGCTGCCAGGGGGTGGGGATGCCGGGGGGATGGGGGGCGAGTGGCAGGAGCAGGACAAAGGCCTCCTGCTGCTGTCATATTTTGTGCTAGCCGCCTCCCTTTTGCTCACTTGCTCGACCGGCGCTGAAAGGAGTACCCCACTGAGACTCACAGGACACGGTCGGTCCCGGTCCCGGTCCCGGAGCCGGACCCGAACCAGGACTCCAGCACGGACACGGACACGGACCCGTTGAGCTGTGGCCCCAGAGTTCACGGTGACGGACCCTGAAACGTTTGCCTGTCCTACGCTTATCATATAAATTCTTCTGGTTGCCTGTTTTTTCCGCCCTCGCCTGGTTGGGTTTGGTCTCCTTATCCTGGCCAGGCCATATAAAAAGACTACAAAGTTTTGCTGCTCTACTGCTGGCTTCTGTTATTGAAGGCTTAAGCGTCCTGGCATCCGTCGAGTTAGTTAGAGAGGAGCGCCGCCCGCTGCGAACTGCCCCAGTGTCCCGAGCGTCTCTTTCCCTCTTTCTCCCGCCCTCCCCAGTTCGAGTATCCTGTAAACAAAGCCCACACACACATTCAGCGTAAAATCAACGCCAGACGAAAACAACAGCAGGGCATTGGACACTGGACACTGGACACTGGAGCCTGGACAGTGGACAGTGGAGGTTGGGAGCACGGGCATTCCAAAAAAACAACATTCATGGACAGTCGAGGACAAATCAAGTGCAAGATACCCGGTACTCGCATTACTATTTAGTTTGCTTTAAAAATGTTTGTTAAAAGTTTCAGACCCTTTCTGTTCCATATTTCCATTTTTATAATTTAATAGAGTGGAAAGTACTATAAAAAGAATTAGTATTGGCCTAGTTAAAAAATTTTATAAAGCCATCAACGTAACGAGTACCAGGTATCTTAAAGCCACCACTGGACTGTTCTTAATAGTATTGGGTTTCTTGCTCTGGATAGTAATAACGTCCTCGTCGAATAAAATTTGTCTTTCCTTTAAATTTGAAATTGAAGAGCAAATTTCATATCTACATATTTCCATTTTCGTTACTCAATAAAATAGTACCGCGTATCTTACAAGTCACTCGTGTGTCCTTTATGGACAGTAGGGAGCAAATGACATACCCGGTACTCGGAATATCTTTAACTTTACTATAGATGGCTCTAAGACGAAAAATAACGAAAGAAGCAAAGTTTAAATTTCAATTATAAATCAATAAAAGAAAAAGTACTGCATAACTCATAGTTTCGGCCCCACTGTCCCTTTTTATGGTTAGTTTTTATTTTGTTAGTTTATTGACACGCTTCCGCTGTTCCGAGTGTTTTCCTTGGGGCTGGTGGAAGGAAACCCAAGCAGAGGCGCCAGCGATGCATATTTTGTGCAACCGGAGAGGTCACAGGGGAGGGGATGACCACGGGCTGGCTGGCAATAATTTCCATATCCTGGCAAATACTTTGTAGAATGTATTAACCGACCCGGGCAGTCCGACCATCAAGCATATCGCCTTGTGGCCTGCCAACACGCCATATCTCGCAACATTACCAGATGGGGACGTGTAAAGGAGACAGATAGCAGTTTTATTCGTTCCTTGCCAGAAAAGACCTCCTCCCCTGCTCCGCAAGGACTCACTTGAGCGGCGATGTACAAAGGCAGAGCTTGCTCGGCTCATATACTTTACAAATCTTGATAAGTTAATAGAAGGAGCCGAGCAAGAAAGCAAAGACATGTTTTGGCTAGTTGGCTGACGGCGGGTGGTAGGGCTGGGGCCGAGAGCGAAGGGCGGAGGGCGGAGGGCGTGGCAAGGGCCTTGCGTGGAAGTTTGGCGCATTAAAGCCGAAAGTCGTGAGAGTCGAAGCCAAAAAGTAAAATAATATGAAAAGTCTCATAAAAATAACAACGGGAGACAAGTTTCGGGGGAATTTCGTCCTGAAATTTTATATCCTGCGACAAGTTTTGCCAGCGTGTGTTAATTTAGGTGAAATCAATTTTGCCAAGGAGCCTGTAGGTGGCAACCAACCGCATTTGGAAGCATGGAAGGACGGGGGTCCTGAAAACCTATAAAAATTAACGAACTGCAAGTAATGTAGCATACTTTGCAGCATCAAATGCGCTCTACTGGGTCGCCTGGCCATTGTTTCTAAGTGCGAGGACTGGCCCTGGCCGGGGCTTGTGCTGCCAGTGTTTAGTATTATAATGCCATTATCATTTTTGTTATTGCATTTTAAATGCACTTTTTTGCCTTCCTTTTCATAATTTTTAATGCCCCGTCATAGTCACGGCTCATTAGGCAAGGATAACCGAAGGAGCGACCGCCTCGGCGGCGAAGATTAATTCTCCTCACGTGTTCGTGAGCGTTGGCAGCTCCTGGCCAAAGTCGCTTCAAAGTCATGTTTACGATTCCGAGAGATCCTGTGCTTTAAAAGCTTCTCCAGCTCTCCCCTTTGTCTTCGGGGTCTGGCTTTGTTTTTCTGACTCGCTTGTTTGTTTCTTTTCATTTCGTTTCGTTTCGTTTATTTGCTTTTCTTTTCTTTCCCTTTTGTCCATAAACAGAAATGGCCCAGAGCTAGGTCAATCACTCCGCAACACGCAAAAGCTTGCCAGGACTCAAAGGAGCTCCTGAAGGACATGAAAATTAGATTTGGCAGAGCAAGCCAACAGATTCGCTTGCTAACTTTGTTGAATATTTCATGTATTTCTAAGGACATCGTTTTTCCCTCTGGCAGCTCCTCCTAAACCAAAATAATGAGTCCTTATTCCCCCGTCAAAACCAAAGGGGTTTGCTGCACCTGGCCAGTGGCCACGCCCTGTAAGTGACCCAACGCCCATAACTATTACCATGGCATTTATGATTATTAACCCACAATGCGGGGCACTCTAAATGCAATTAAGATTACGATCTATATTACATTTGGTGTGTTGCGAAAAGAAACTTGGCAACTCTGCCACGACAAACAATTAAAAACAATGCATCCACCCACCTCCTTCGTGGCAATAAAATGCTGTTCCAGATGCTTATCCTGCCCGCCCGTCCATATTGCATAAGAAATAATTACTTTTTGTATTACACATACGCCCCCCGCTCCACTCCATTCAGGTCTATTGATTGCGGTCACAATGGCACCTCGCTCTCCCCTCCCGCCCCATCGTCGTCCAAGTGTCGCGTTTGCGTGTCGCTTATCACCAGGACTCGGCCCAAACAGAAATGAAGACACCCCAGCAGCAGGACGGCAGCAGGACGGCAGCAGGACGGCCGCAGGACCCGGGCCAAAAAGCGTCAGACAATTGCCGCCTGATAAGATCGGGCAAAAGAGAAATGCTTTTTTTTGTGTCCTGGCTGTGGCGGGGAGCCCACCTGGCTGACCCCAAAAAGGACACTGCGACCTAATCGGATAAGTTGAATTCTGAAAGGAGAAGCGTTTTCATATCCTGGCTAATTATTTTAGAGTAATCGCATATCAATAGGCCGGACCTGGCTGGCAGATCCTTGCGCCTGCCCTCCTGGCCCAGCCGCTGCCCCTGCCCCTGCTCCTTTCCCGTCAAAAACTTGACTGTTGGCATTTTATGCAAATGCTTCGAGTGTCACGGACTAAAATGGCAATTGAAACGCTAATGATGACATTTGGCAAGCCTAAGCAGCGGCCCAAGGAAAACAGAATAACAGAATAACAAACTTGAAACAAAAACAGAGAGCAAGATGTTGGTAAAGGAAGTGGCAAGTGCCGGAGCAGGGGACGGCAGGCAGGAAGGCCGGTAGGCAGGCAGGACATTTTGTCTTAGTCTTTGTGTGCTTTTCCGTTTCCTGTTGGCACTGCTGGGCTCAGAAAACATAACAAATCGTTTTTCTCTTCGCTCCGTTCAGTTTTTCGGGGCCCGTTTTGTTTTCCTTTTTTAAGGGAAGTATCCTTGTAGGCCTCTGGCATTTTTACGAGGCATTCAGCCAATTGACAGGCTTCAGTCGCTCGTAAAAGCAAAATCAAGCAACGAAGAAAAATGATGCGGAGGCCAAAACTGTCGAAGCCGGGGGAGTGGGAAACTATACAGCCGTCCAAATCACCTAAAAGTATACTTAAATATTTAAGGACGCAGGACGAAAGTGCGGGGGTCGGGAGAATGGCTAAAGTTTAAAAAACATTAAAACGCATTTAGCAGGCTATTTCGGAATCTGTTTGCCTTGCCCATAAATACTTATTATCGCTTATTTGAACTTGTGAATGCTGCCAGCAGCCATTCTGGTGATTTACTTTTATTTTGGGCCTCCTCGTCCTTTTTCGTCCTAGCCGCCGCGCAAGTGCGTGTGCTTGAAAAAATCGATTTTTGTTCCGTCTCTCGCAGAAAAGATCAAAAACAATAAAAACCTAAATACACATACGTCCTTTGAACTGGCTTTGATAAAAGCACACAGTCTGGGGCCAGAAGGATGCAGGACTCGGGACCTGCCTCTGGAGGGCAGGTGGCGGGGTAAGCCTCCAATCAATAGCTGTGCGTCGCTTTCGGTGGTACGTGTGAATTTAAGCTGATTAAAGAATTGAGCTGCCGCCCCCGATCCCAGCCCAGGACCAGGACTACGAGCCGAAGCCGAAAACGGAAGCCGAAGTAGAAGCAGAAGCAGAAGCAGAAACAGTGTAAAGAAAAACGCAAAAAGGCAGAAATTGATGTCTGCTTTTAGGCGTAGATGCTACCGTTGGCAGTCGTTGGCTGGCTTTATTTATGCCTTTTGTCTGGGCTCGGAGGCTTTGTTATTTGGGGCTTAGTGGCGCACATCCCTTACCCTTACCCTCGTCCTCGTCCTCGTCCTCGTTTCGATTTAATTTGCACTTCCTTTGCACATGTGGAACAGATAAAAGAAACTCACAACGTCCTGCGAAACCGAAACCGAAACCGAAGCCAATAACCATTGTATATTACAAATTCGCTTGAATTTGTCACTCCTTATTTGGGCTAATGAAATTGTGAGAGCTGCCATAAAAATGTTGAGGCTAATAAGGAGAGGTCCCCACCACACCCACCTGGGGAAAGTGTTGCCAAGTTTATGGCCCGAAAGGACGAATTCGGACAAACAGTTCGCGGCCAAATACAATTCAAATGCGTAATCAGGCATAAGGACCCCGGTTTGCTGGAGCCGGAGAGTGAATGGCAGGCAGCGAAATGAGAAAAGTTTCTCCAGGAGCCGGGGCGGGGGCAGGACGATTGGTATTATTATTATTAGTTTTTCGCCCCAAAACTTTTCGCAGCCGCCCGCTTATTAGGGAATCGGAATGGAAGGAATATAGTTGGCTCGTGGAGAGTTCTATTTCATAGCTCTTTGCTTTTCAATTTGATGAGGCGTTGTCTATAATGAGCTTGCCGAAACTTTTCCCCACAGCAGAGAGCCAGGAGTTTTCCACATGCATGCAGGGGTACCTCCTTTCCCCCCGCATATCCTTGTTTTTGTTAATTTTCGACTGTCATTTATCATCGGGTGGTGCAGGAGATGTGCGGGCCATTTTTATGGAGTTGATTTTTAATCTTTCGCAATCATTCCCCTACACGGGCCGGCAGCGGGCCAGCAGCGCGCCAGGAAATGAATATTTTTAAGTATGATGAATGAGACGAGACGGGCGGAATCGCCCCTGATTTACTGACGTGTGACAAGGATGCGGGGGAAAGGTAGGAAATTAATGCGTAGTTAGAAACATAAATCTGTGTGTGCTGCGTGGTGCTGTGGACCCGGGAACCGGGCAGATTCTTTTGGCGCACGGGTCGTATGAGTGATATTAATTTGACTTTAAGTCGCTCGTCTGCAGCCGAGGAATGTCTAACGTAACACGTCAACGTAAGCAAGCGTATGCAATTTACGTGACATCATTACGTGTCGGACAAGTATAAATTACGCGCTACGACAGGAGCCGGAATACGGGATACGGGATCCGAGCGAGGACCTTATGAGTTTGTTAATGATGAAGTATGTGCCAGTGTGTGTGTGTCCTGGCAGGTTTATCAAGATAAATTCCCAGGATGCGGGGGTGGGGGGAGCCAATGAAACGAAAGTCATCAGACTTAGATATGGCAGAGCAGATTGCAAATGCGACAAAACTTTGCCAGAGAGCGAAGGATACATAATGCAAGACAAAGGACACAAATTGTCCTGATGCCCTTGTAGGTTTTGGGGTTGAATCGGTCTGGGGCTCGGGGTTTGGTCAAAAGGGCAGATATTCCGACAATGAATCGCCGTCACTCAGACAGTTGAGACTGTGATGAAGTGGGCCAGGCCTGGATCCGTTCTTATCGTCCTTTCTTATACTTGTCAACACTAATAAATCCCTCCCCTTCATTCGCACTTGGCCCCTCCACCCGGCAGCAGGACGCGCTCACATTTCATGCTTGATTTGAGTTTAAATAAATTAAATTTCTTTGTCCGCCCGAAAAATGCAAATGTCAGCGGGTGGAAAGTTGCAGCAGCCTGCAAGGTCCTGCCCCGGACCCAGACCGAGCAATTAAACTTGTCCTTGTTTAATTGCATTTCGGCCTAAACCAAAGAACCAAAGAACCAAAGCCAAAGAGTTCCTCCGCACACACAAACAGCCCGGGCCAAGTCAAAAGTCACAGCAAGGACTCGTTGAGTTGCCAAGTGCTCTGCTGATAGCGGCCCGAAAAAGTTTAGCGCTTTAATTTCTTAGAAATTTGTTCCGACTTTGGAGGGGGATGGGATGGGATGAGGATGGGCCAAAGTCAGAAGGCGCACAAACAAGGCAACAAACAAAAATGTCGACTTGATTGCGCCGTTGATGACTATGTCCTGGCCCGGCTCTAGCTTCAAGTCCAAGTCCAAGTCCAAGCCTTAGTCCTGGTCCTGGTCCTGGTCCTGGTCCTGGTCCGCAATTGTGCGGACAGATTGCCAGCAAGTTGCCAGAGTTGAGTCGAGTTGAGTTGAGTTGCTTGAAGTTTCCAATCCCCAGCGGATTAGAAAAGTTTAAATTGTTGCCGCCGAGAGCCAGCGAGAGACTCGCAGGAACGGAAACAGAAACAGTAACAGTAACAGGGCTAAAAGAGCCACCAAATCGAAGCAGCCAAAGGACGAGCCAGCGAACGGCGAACGAACGAATGAATGAATGAAGGGAGCAACGTAACGATTAGTGCTTTCATGTCCTTTGGCAAAGTTTAAAGGTCATTCAATGGCAGGTCCTGCGCTTCCCAGCCAGCCCTGCTGATTTGACACATCAACTTTGTCAAGGTTTTTGCCACAGAAAGACGGTTATGAGAAATGGCTCAGGCTCCTGATCCTTGTGCTCCTTGTGCTCCTTGTGCACAAGCAATTTGTGCAATGGACACTGCTTTCGGAGCTCTGCTTTCGGAGTGATAAGCAATGCCAGCTGCAAGGCGTCTTAATAGATTGCAGGGTGCAGTGACTCCGTCTGCCAGGACACCCAGCAGTGGGTCGCCCAGCTGGCGGAATATAGAAATTACTTTGAAGCTGCTGCATAATGAGCCTGTCAATAAGTTTATCAGGGCCCGGGCCCGCCCGGGCTGACCCAAAAAACCAGCCAACTTGTAGTGCTGTGTAAATTATGCAAATCTTTATCATTCCTTTTCCGAGTGGCTGATGGGCAGAGGGTCGATGGGCTGTCACAAACAAGCGTGAAACACGCCAGCCCGGAGAGTGGGTCAGGGTGTGGGTCTGGTCATGGGTCTGGGTCTGGGAAAAACAATATGGCGCTCTGGGCCCCAAGCCCCGAACCCACTTTCCCTGCTTATATGCCATTGACAGTTCCACGTTGTTTTGCCGATTTCTCCTCGTCCTTTCTCCACCTTCCCAAGCTTTTTTTCGAGCTCCGCTTTTTTTGCGAAATGTCAAATTTTTCCAGACAGTTTTGACAGTTTATCGAAGTGCGCCCGTAATTTCTGCTGACGTGTGTTGGAGGTGTTGAAAATAGCAGGGACTCCTGCCTGGCAGCCCCGGCAGCCCAGGCAGCCCAGGCGGGGGCGGCCAACTTTGGCTGGCTCTGCACTTTTCGGTTTCGGTTGACTGCCTTTTCACAAAAACTTTCCCAGCGAAGGAATCGAAGGAAAACGGGTCAAGTTTTTCTAGCCAAGTAATTATTTGTTTGGGTCACCTATGAGCCAGGTAGCTAGGCAGGTAGGTGGGACTTTCTTTGCAAATTGTTTTTCTGGCAGGCAGGACGAGCGCCCATCCAGTCCGCCAAAGGCTGAATATTTCGTGACAGGCTATTACTTACCGCTGCGACTTTCATTTTCCGCTGGCTTCAGCTGTAAAGCACGGTTCATCTGCAAAAAGAGAGAGGAAATTTCTAGAATTAATAAAGGACTCGCCAGGATAGTCAAATTCAATCAACTTTTGTCATTCGGGTCGGTCGAGGAGCTCTTCATAAACACCTCCCAAACACGCTCATTTTGGCCAGCGAAGCATTTTCGAGCATTTAAATGCCACTCAATATGCAAGCCCATCTCCTGTCCTGCCATGCCTCGTCCTGCCTCCTGCCCCCTGCCCCCCGCCTGCTTTTCGCTCCACCTTGTCCGCCACCCACGTTTCTGCACATTTGCGCTCATTGCCTTTTACCCACGACTGGGCAGCCACATCCTGTGCCGCTTCATGCATCATTAAAGCTTAAATCTCACCCAAGCGACCCATGTCGATTCTGGCCAGCCAACACTTAACGTTCCCCACATCCACATCCACACCACCTCCAGCTCCACCTCCCCAACCGTATCCACATCCACGTCCAGTCACTTTCCCGCTCTCTTTGCTCATCCAACCATCGCTGTCGGGACTGAAAGCAGGACTGGGACTGGGACTGGGACTGGGACTGGGACTGGGACTGGGACTGGGACTGGGAGTGGGCTACGTGTTGTGGTCACCTTTCGGTTTATGGCAAATGAGTAATATCTCGGACCAGAGCACGAAAAATCCCATTAAAAGACGTTCAAATGAAATGCATTAAAATAAAACTTAATTGAGGGCTTTATACCGAACGTTCGAATTGAGATCCCAAGGTGTCCCCGGCGTTAGAGCCTTCAATGTCCGAGTGTCCGAGTGTCCGTCAGTTCGTGTGTCCACCCACTTTCCATGAAAACCGCAAAAACCCGAGCAAATCAATAATCAACTAGCACTAGAAGGAGACCTTTCAATCCGGTTACCAGCGCCTCTTCGCAGGTGTAATTTATTTGCACCACAGAGCTCCTGGCCCCCTCATCCGCCCCGGACATCCTCGCCATCAGCCTGGTTGGGAATCCAGCCTAGGTCCTGGGCCCTGTCATTAGCCCCGCGTCTCATCGCCTGCCACCTGCCCCGCTTGTCGCATGAATATTTTATAATCTGCCATTAGTTTGCGGCAATTGAAAACGATTGGAGCTTTTAACTGCAAAATTAAATTGCTTTATATAACCGTGATTGGGTGTCCGACTGAGTCGCGCCCCCATTTCGTCCTGCGATATGAAATATTTAATGTCGTCGAAGGGCGGGCGAGCGTGTTTTTTCGGAACAATCCATTAGTCAGAGACAAGTAATTAAAATTGGGATTTATGCACGCGCATGGAGTTGAAAATTTCGGGGGTCCTTGTTTGTAATTCAATTATGTTAATGATCGGACAACATTTAGCGTATTTACATTAATGCATAATGAGTAGTCCCGGTGCTGGTGCTTGTACTGGCAGGAGCGCCCAGGGAGGCCTAAATGCACTTTGTTTTGGTGGTTCGATCTTTTTTTTTCGTGTGTCGTAACTCCGGGAACCAGGAGTCCCCTAGCCAGGATAACGACTAACAGCTAACAGCTAACAGCTAACGGCAATTAAGTGCATTTCTCTGTCTGACCAAAGGCATTCCTGGCCCTGGTCCTGGCCCTGGCCCTGGCCCTGGCCCATGGTTCTGGTCCTGCTCCTGGCCAGACAACACACAAATGCGTTTTTGCTTCACTCAAAGCTCAGCAGGATAAATTAAGTGGTCGATGAACTGGAGCCTTGTTGATTTTATATGCTGGCCGGATGCCGTGTTGTTGACAGAAATGCGGGCCACGGGGAGACGTTCTGCGGTGACGCCGCAAAATTTAAACCAATGTTTAAGCGAAAAATGTTCATTTAGCCATACGAGCTCCTCCTCCTCCTCCTCCTCCTCCCACTCCCACTGCCACTCCACTGCTCCTGATGAATGATTGATGTGGCGTGGTTTAATAAATTGGAAAATGTTTTCAGCTCAAGTTAGAAGCCGGATTGCATCCTCAAAGGCCGCCCGGAGCCTTTCTGGCTTTTGAAGGGCTTATCAGTAGGGGAGGACCCGCAGCCAAACAGGACATGCACGCACACCGATCAACGTTGCATCCACAGAATCCACAGAGGTGGCCCCACTTAGTGGGCCATCTCTGACTCTGCACAAAAGTCTGGGATGATTGCGAGTCCCGAAAAGGGTTCTCCCCCTCCAGGTCCCTCCTAATTAGGACTTATAATTTAAAATTTAAATGTTGCCGAAAAGCCGAAGCCTTTCCGAGTCAGAATGTTAATTAAATCTGGCTCTGGCCCGCCGGAATCAAAAGATGCCTGCCTCGACACAATTAGCCTTCACAATTGCTTATGACAAAGTGTGGCATGGCGGTGGTGGGCGGTGGTGGGCGGTGGGGTGGCAGGACATTTCGGCGAGAGCTGGGAGGCGACAGGCGCCAGTGGGAACGTTAAACCGCAAATTTTAGCGCCCCAGCAAGTCGTGCATGACGAGGAGGGAGCGAGGAGAGAGCGAGGGAGCGAGGAGAGAGCGAGGAGGACGAAGAGGACGAAGGACGAGACCAGCCGCAGTGTCGCCGCCTACGCATATGCAATGTCCCAAAGTGGCAACTTGGCCAAGTGCTCTGTCTCCCACCATCTAGCATGTGGCAGTGAGTGTCCTGGCGGGTGCATGGACCCATAAACTCCGTTAGTTTATGATGCCCGAGCGCTAAGTGAGCAAAGCGAAAATCGCAGAGGACAGCAATCTAGGGCGTGGGGGGATGGGCACTAGAGATCCGGAGATCCAGTCAAGCCATAAGTGCCATCCCCCTCCCCAGCCGCCATCGCCAGCCCCATCCCCTCCATGCAATTAGAATGCGACGCATCGAACCGGGCCAGCCCAGTACAGGCGGAGCTTTCAGCTTTCAGCTTTGTTCCGCTCTGGCCAGTGGCCGGCTGTGTGTTGCCGTTTTTATGCATTCGCTAGTCGATGGTCCTGGTCGAACTATATAAAGCAGAACAACGAAAATGCAATTAAAAGTACGTTTTATGGCTTTGTTATGGCAGCAGGCAGGCTCTGGCACTCGGGCTTTGGGCGCTCAGGCCTCTCCTCCTCCTCTGGAGCACATCAAGAGCGATTTTTACGATGCTTTCTCCACTCGACGACGACGATGATAGTTTGGAAAATGGTTTCGAATTGAGTGGCCCCGGCAACTTTTGTTGATAGAAAAGTAATATTTTATGGGGTTAGCTGCAGGGTTATTGGCTGGGACTCCCACTCCCTCACGAGTCCTCTGAACTGGGTTTGCTTATTGAAAACGCTGCTACTCCACTTTTTCCCAAATCACGAAACTTGTATGCAAAAAGTTACTCGCAGAGATCGCTGGCTTGGCTTGCTGGAGGATGATGGGAAAATTTGTCACTGGCAAAGCACCTAAAAGTAGACAATGTTGCCGCAAGCATCTGTCATGTGAGTGGAGGACGAGGCAGGAGCTGCTGCTCCTTTTTCTAGCTGGGCCAAAGGCAAACCAAACTAACGAGCTGGCAAGCAAAACAAAAGCTTGTACCAGCTCTCCGCCATAACAACCTGCCATAACTGCAGCTTAATCAAAAGTTTTTCCCTACCTCGGCCACAGACATAGATACAGGATACAGGATACGGAATACAGCTCTGCTCTCTTCAGCCGGGGGGCAACCAACCACAGCATCCTTGCCCTCCTCCCTTTGATACTAATCAGTGGCTGCTTTTTATGCTCTTCGGTCTTCGGTCTTTGGTCTTCGGTCTATATTCTATATTCTTTATGTATCTCTGATGTATGAAATATGGCGTCCTTTCTTCCTTGTGGGTGTTTGCAATTAGCAAGTGGCAATTGCAGTCGCTCCTGATCCTGCAGGACCAGGCTTAAAGTGCAAAAAAGCGGAAATTAAACCTTAAAGGCGGAGTCCCACCTTGGCGGGGGAGGACCCCAAAACCTAACTCAAAGTGCATTTCACTCAAGACACGACACTTGACTGTCGTATGACACTTGAGTTCCTGCTCCTGTCCGTCAGCCGCCCCACTCGCAGAATATGCAAATAAATTACTAATAACCTCAGAATGTAACCCTTGCCAGGAACAGGAGCGGGAGCAGGAGCAGTAGCAGAAGTGGTAGCGGAAGTGGGTCGCGGACGGGGGGCTATTCCTGATTCATAATTCAAATTTTACGCCGCAATAAACAAAAATGCCTAAAATTATGCAACAAAACACCCATGAACATTGCTGAGCAAGTCATAAATTATGTAAATTTAATTTTACGCCCCCACCGCGGAATTCGTCCTATATAAAGGATACCGACTATATAGACCCCGTTTATATACATTTCTGGAAAGGGCACGCCCTCAGCCAAGTCAGGCACAAAATTGTAAAGCGAGGGAACGGGGAAGGGAACCTTATTATTATGTGAATAATTAATGGCGTGTAATTATCCAAAATTTGGACAATTAGAAAAAAATTTAACACACCCCATGCCCCATAGATAGAGCCGCCACACGCAAAAGTACCTTGACTTTATGACATATTTATTATACAGGAATCGGACAAGAAAAGGACTCGCAGCGAAGCAGGTCCCGGCGCCCATTTAACGCCGTTTTAACACATGCTAATGGCCCACAAAGTCCGGGGTCCTGCCCCAAAACAAAAAAGAGAAAGTCCAACGAAATACTTTATTTATTTTGGAAATATGGAACAAGGTGTAGCCTTTGAAAGGTTCGCCATTAATTAGGCAAACTTCGGGCCGGTGTGTCAGGCCAGACAAACATTAGTCCTGGCAATTTATTAGCTAGGCTGGCTATCCTGGCTGGCTAATCAATACTTTCTGGGCCTTTTCCGAAAAATTACTAATTAGTCTTGTTGGGTCATATCGATCTGGATTGCGTAATGAGTTGGCTTCAGACAGCGTGAGAGAGAGAGAGAGAGAGAGAGTTGCCAGGAATTTGTAATATCCTCGCTTTCGAATTGATTGCTTGGACTTTACAAAGGCAAGTATTTGTTAAAGGACATCGCTCCCCGCCTTGGCCCGCTTCGCATAGAGAATATTTGTTGCATACCAACAGGCGCGCTAGAAATACTTACAAATTCAAGGAGTGTGGGTGCGGCTGGAAGGACGCAGGAGACGGGAGGCAGGAGACAGGACGATGGAGAAGCTGGGCCCAAACAACGCACTCAACTGTGAAAATGTCTGTTAAAGGCAACAAACACGCACTCATGTGTATTTGTGAGCCCGGGCTAGGTGGCCTGTCAACAGAATGACAGTATATATTGTATATATAAGAGCTTATATACTTTCCCAGCACCAGTGGCTGGCTGGGCCACAGCTTGGCCAGCTCCTGGCCCAGGACCTGCTCCACAGCCTTGGCCAACTGTCAATTGAGTTGGCATGTTGGCAGGCTCTTGACTTTCGGTCTAATGTGAATTCCTCATAAGCATGATAAGCATAAATCTCCATTTGGACAGCCGGCAAAAAATTGATTGAAATATTGCCAAGTCAGGCCGCCACATCACACGCTCCTAATGCTCCCTGCTCCCATACCCATATCCCCCATGCCCCTCATACCATCATGCATTTTAATTGATTCGTGCCGCTCAAGGAGCCGCAGGAGCTGATAGCTCATTACACATCGGGGAGAAAGCAGCCGGCTGCTGCCGCTGTTGCCGCTGCTGCTGCAAATTAAAAACCCATGCCAAAAAATAAATCAATGGCAATGCAAACAAGCAGCCTGGGAGGCAGACAAACACCAACACAAACACACCAACTCACACACGAGGGCAAACACAAACGCAAACAGACCAAAAGGATACTCGATATTTGCTCTTCGGGTTTGATGTCTGATGATGATGCTCCATTTATTATTAACTTGAAATGATTTCGGGCAGTGAGTAGTCCTACCGCAGAGGTCCTCGCTCCACCCCCTCCTCTCCCCGTTCGCCGCCATCCTCCCCACCGAGGTGACGACGCAGCTATTGAATGCACGACTGCATCAATGCCAGGCACTGCATTTATCCTCTGCCACTGAATTTGTTGCCCCATCTGTGTATCTGTGTATCTGTGTATCTGTGCATCTGAGTATCTCAGTATCTCCACATCCGTGTAGCCGTATAGCCCTGTATCCGTGTATCCATGTATCCTTGCATCCGCCTCTCCGTGTGTACACGTGTGAGTTCAATTGGAAAATCGTGTGCGGCATACGGCAGCGTGTTTTTGTAAATAGCAATCGCAATCGCGTACGTTTCTGAGCAGCCACTCCTGCCAAGGATACATAATACGTAAAGCGTATCATTTCGGAGCCACATCAGTTGATGGAAGCGACCGAATTCATATTTCGCCTTAAAGGTCCTTTCGCTTTAAATTTAATTTGCGACGAGAAAACGAGCGCTGTTTGCGCTCAACACACACAAGACACAAGACACAAGACAAGACGAATAAAAAATAATAAACCGCTTAGCTGGGCTTTGAGGAGTGCAAATAACATAAGCGCATACAACGCATGCAAATGACAACAGGACACGCCCCAGCCTCCAGCCTCCAGCCTCTAGCGTCCAGCCGCCAGGCCCCAGCGCCCAGCCACGCCCACTTTGAGGCCAGCGTTGAAATGTATGTGAATGTGTGGAGATATGGAGTATTTCTTTGTAATCCGAAATGCTCAAGGCGTGCAAATATTCAATTTTAAACATGCACTCGCTCTCGCACTCTCCCCCTTCTATGCATTGGAAATAAAAGGATAACTCGAATGCAGTTCTCCCTTTTTAGAGTATCGGACGAGAGTCGTCCCGTCCCGGGCCATAGCAACTAAATGTCATAAACACAATGTCATGACAACTTTTGAAATTTGAATTTCAAAGCAAAAATTTCTTTCATTTATTCATTTGCTCAGTCATTCATTTCCATTTATTTTATTTGCCGTGCTGCCCGAACTCCATATGAGCAAAATTGGTTCCTGTCCATGCCTCAATATACATGGAGGACTCCATCTGCCTCCTTCCCTTCCCCTTCGTCATTCCCATCCCCTCCCCCTCCCACTCCCCCAATCCCGACAAGGCAAATTCCTTGCGAGCAAAAGTTCCAAACACATCTTTGATCTTGATTTCTGTCAATAAGGTTGGACGGGACGGGGCCGCATCCCGACCCGAAAATTATATTAATTTAGATTTCATTTGGTCCTGCTCCGGACCGAGTCCTTTCCCATGGGCCGGTTTGGGTCTCTGTTGGTTACTGTCTTGTGTCCAGCCAAGGGAACACTTCTTACAGTCAACGAAAACTAGCCGGAGATATGAAATGTTTGCCAAACAGACACAAATATTACATTTTCCTACTCTGACTCGAGGCCAACGTTTTCTGAAATGAATTAATTATTCGCTTGCAATTCGTTATTGCTTTTCACCCAAAAGTGAGCAACATTTTTCTTTTGTTAATTAACTTTAAAAAGAATTAAACTTGGAAGATATTAACTTGAAAATATTAAACTATGGAGAATTATTTTATTGCTTTGCTGCCATTAATAGGGGCAAATGTTAACGCTTTAGGAATAATTTAAATGGAAAACAAAATTTTCTAAACGCCGTAATTCAAAATAATATCGATAGATAATCGATTTTGATTACAAAAAATATTCCATTTTTTGGAAACTAAAATTGGTGAAATAGTTTCAGAAACACTCTCCAGTGTTATGATTTTAATTATGAATGATTTTAATTTTTAATTATGACTTTAATTTAAAATAAAATGTTGGAGACTTGGGAAGCACCAACTTTAGAAAGAAGTTTTGCTTTTAGAACTCTTCAATATCTTGTATTTCGTATTGTTTGTCAATCTTCATCTATTCATTTTGAAACAAAAAAGTATAAACTAAATTTTCAAAAAGCCTTTGGCCCCCCTCCCTCAGCTCACTAGTCCTAGGCAAATAATTTCCCGTTAGGGTTGATTTATTTTTCTGTAATAACTGCTGCCCTGGGGATCTTTTCGAAAGAAGAACAGGGTTAGTTTGTATAAGAGGGTTGACTGCATCCCATGATTGAAGCTCATTACTTTCGGGCTTTCGGGATTGTTATTATTTTAATAGGCCATTCCCTGTTGTTACTTTTAACCCTGACATCCTGTGACAGGACTATTTAGTTCTGGTTAGCGCTTGGCATTTGAAAAAAAAACATTTCAAATCTCTACACAAGTGGAAGAATATTTAACCCCGGTTATTGAAAGTCCTCAAACTCATCCTTTTTAAACGCCGCCTCTTTCTCACCTCCCGGCCTGAGCGCGCCCTTCTCCTTTGTCCTTTGAGCTGTGACTCGAAATCTCTGGTGCGCTTTGTCTGATACCCACTTGAGCTTCGGAGAGCCGAAACTTTATTAAATATAAATTTACAACACGCACATGTGGCCCCTTCATCCCTATCCCCCGGATCCCGGATCCCGGCGCAGGGCCGCCTCGGCTCCTCTCGATGGCAAGTGTCCTCCAGAAGGTTGCTTCTCGCCCTTGCCATAACTTGAATAAATATGCAAACATTTCGTCACATTCCGCCCACGCCCACTTTTAATTTAAGCTCACTTAACACCTCATAAAACAGTATACGTTCTGCCTGAATAAATGAGACGGAAGGGGTCCCCGGGAGGGGACTCCTGCCTGACAGTTGGAGAGACGTAGCTCCTCGTCGCCACTTTAATATAAAATATACACATTTTATTCGTTTTAATTTTTTCATTTAACATCTTCCAAGCAATTAGCTCTCGGAAGGGTTGCCTTCGAATCCCAGCCACCCCCGGCTGGAGAGGAGGATGTAGGCCAACCACCCCCCAAGCAAGTCCTGGCACTCGGCTGATTGCTACTTTTGACAAATTAAACTTGAAAGTTGTAAAATTTCCCTTGTCATTGGCAAGGACACGTGCGTGTCAAGCGGCCCGGCTCGCATTCTGGGCGGAGGAATAACTAAATTAAAATGGAAAACCATGATTCCGGGTTTATGGCGCCAAGACAGCTGTCACTGGAACAGGGATTTGTAGAGTGCAGTCTCTGGCGAATATTTATGCATCCTTTGGCAACATTGATTTGCGTGAATCGCCGCAATTCGCCGGGCCCGAGCTCCATTCGCAGCTCATAACAATTGCTGTTTATGCTGATTTTTATGCCCCCTCAAGACACACACTTTTCGTCCAGGTCTGGCCATGAATAAGTAAGTAAGCGGCGAGGATTCATTTTCTCCCCGTTCCTCCACATTCAAATGCCAGCCTGCTCGCAGGACTCCCACTTCTCCGCCACCTTATTTGCCATGTAATCTTAAGCGACAGGCATTTGTTTACTTATTTATGCACTTTCTGTTTGCCACACTTCCAGACAAACACTCTGGTACCGACTCCAGGACTCCAGGACTCCAGGACTCCGGGCCACATAAAGGTTGCCAACTTAAAAATCACAATGGGGGCTTTGACTCCGCCATTAGATAAGACGTGTGGAGAGGAGAACAGGACGACTGCCGAGTCCCGAGTCCCGAGTCCCAAGCCCCGAGTCCCACTTTCGGGGCATTTCCTCCTTTATTTTTATGCGCTTCGTGTGAGATTTTTATTGTGTACACACGGGGAAGGACCTCCGCCTCAGACGCTATCTCTGCCACGTTTGCTTTTATTATTTAATGGAGCACAAAATGCATTTTGCTCGCAACTCCCCCGGCCTACGCTTATTTGCCTTCCCGCCGCTGATCCGTGCGGTTTCCTCCGTTGGCCCATTTGCCATTTGGGGCTTGCCCGAGGGATCTCGAACAGAGTCCTGCCTGCCGACCAGAAAGAGTAGGCATGCCAAATTAATAATTTATATATGAAAATGTGCGTTAAGAGCGGCAAAATGCGAGTGGAGTGCCGCAGACTCACGACTCGAATATGTTTGCCAAATGGCTCAGGACGGAGGCGTTAGGCTGTTTGCCAAGGTCATAAGTAGGACTTGCCAGGATTGCCACATCCTACTCCACTCCCCCTTCCCCCAGTGGCCGTTCATCGTAATTTGCTTAATAAAACGCGGTCTGGCATATTGCATAAAATGTATAAATATTCCTTTCTGGCTGTGTTTTGTTTCTTCGCAATTTGCAAATTGCGGCCCAGATTTCTGCACCAAGTGTCGCTTTTCATTTGGCTTTAGGTGAGACATCCCCCGGATTGGAATGGGAATCGTCCCCCTCCCAGTCAGACTTCGACTCCGGAGTCAAGTGGATATTATGTGCATAAATTTGGCATGCTCCTGGGGGCTTTGCGGCCTGCACGCTTTTTATGGAGCAGGCAAATGTCAAATTTATGCATATGAATGTTTATGGCAGATCCAGAAAGGATTACGATATTATGAGTCATTGTCTTCCAGGAGCATATTCTCGCTGGAGTCCCCCTCTCCACCCGCACAGGATTCACAATTTCGAATCGATTCAATCCGCCAAAAGTCAATTGGTGCTGCAATGAGAATTGAAATGGCCAGCAATTAATGATGATGGCTTGAAAGGATCCACCATTCAGCCCTCCTACTCCTCGCTTCTTGCAGGCTTCCGCCCGCCGCAGGCCCAACACTTTGCATAACATTAAGCGGCTTCGGTTCAGTTTTTATTCCAATTCCGATTCCGAGTCGGATTCCCCGCCACTTGCGACGCTTCCTTTTTTGTGGGTCCTGCGGTCGACCGCAGCTCCATAAAATATGCACCCAGACACAACAAAGTGAAGTATGCAAAATGGATGTGGGCGGAGTGGGTCTGCTGCGGGAGTGGGGAAGCGCCTAAAAGCATATTTCAATTAAGCTATCACCTTGAATTATTCTCACGAGCACTGACACCCTCGGCCCACGGCCCCAGGATCGACCCACTCTCGCTCTTAACCAAACATAGCCCCAGTTCCGCCTAAAAGCAGACTACATTTCTTTTTTAATTTTAATGTTTTCATTCACCGCAAGCGGAGAGTCCTGGCAGGAGGAGGAGGAGAGGCAGAACGTTAAAACCGCTCGTCAAAAATTTGCATTTAAATGAGGCGCAGAGGCGACTGGCTGACGGGCCTGGTCCTGGCCCACACGAACACCCACACCCACACCACACCGCCAGCGTTCCTTGGAAGTGGAAATTTTTATGATTGCGGTGACTGCCAAATTGTCAGCGGAGGAAAGTGTGTGTTTGTGCCACTTTCTGAGGGGGCGGCGCAAAATGTAAATATTCATTATGTCGGTGTGAGTGCACTCTCGAATGAGCGGGAGGTCAGTGAACACACAAAAGTCATCGCGGTTAAGGATATATCCTTGGCAGCCAGACCTTTATGTTAATATTCAGACCATAAAGTATTCGGGAGTGAAAATACTTCCCCGAAACTCATACCGCAGAGCCAACTAGCCAATATCCAAATCCAGTTAACATTCCAGCTGCAACAGGCAACAATTTTTCACCGAAAGAATCCTTGGCAGGCATATAGTCGAGCCGAGCAAAATGTATAATGAAGAGAATAATTCGGGCAGCAGGATACAGGATACAGAACAGGACGCTCCTCTGTGTCGGTTATGCTGAACTTGCTCAGCTCACACGTTCACACAAGCCGGCCCTGATGGTTCGTCGTCATCCTTCATCCAGGGATTCCAGCTGCCCTCCATCCTCCACCCGGCTCCTGCTGTCTCGGTCTCGACTCTTGCTTCGGCCAAAAATTGTTGGCATAAATGCCATAAACAGTTTATTTAGCAACGGAAAATTAACTGCAGAATGTTGGCAAGCCCACTCCCACCCCCCGCTCCCGCAGAAAAAAGAATATGTAAGAGGTCCTGGCAGACGGGCTGGGGATGAGGATGCCCCGAACTCAGCTCGACGCTTTATGACGTTTTACTTCATGTGCAGCTCCATAATTAAGTGACTCCTGAGGGATGGGGCCGGCGGGGGGTGACTGACACTCGGGGGAGCTTTTAGTTTTGAGCCACGTGAGTAGCATCATCGCCTGGGCCGGGCCATAAAAACAAGCCCCAAACGAGGTCAACTGAGGGCACTAAAATGCATTTGCTTTATATTCCAAAGCACACACACTGGCCAGGAAGGAGGGCACAGGACATGGGACACAGTGGTGTGGCGAGGATATGCCCAGATAACAGAGTTAAAGACGCACATAAAAAGTGTTAGAAGCTCGTTTGTGTACTTACTAATTTGATGGCTGGTGGTATTAATGGATGATGGCAACTTACCTGCAAAGAGAGTCAAGGGAGAACACGGAAAGTTTAATTTTAATTGATGAAGAGACGGAATTAGCCAGAGTATAATTAGCTGGGGGTGCAATTATACTTAATGGAGAGTATCCTGTTTCCTGAATCCTGCACCCTAGCCCCCTTTAAAGCCATCGTCAATCGAAAAATTGATTATTGCAAACGCTTTAACACGGCCCGGGGCGCGACCCGAGCAAAAAATGTCATAAAAATTCTATTTTCGTATAAAATTTCGAAAGTAATCTAATAAATATTGATTTTCATTCGTCATCGCCGGCAAAGCCAATGATGGCGCTAGCGACGCCGGCGACAACAACATCATCATCAGCGCCTCACGGGGGAGTCCTGCGAGGAGTGGGGGTGGTTTGGAGGAGGGGGAGTAATCCTACACGTGCATGCGGAGAGTGAGCCGGGTCACGACAGGGCGAAGCGCCACAGAGGCGTAGTCAATAGTCGTTATTTGATATAGTCGAAGACCAACAACAAACCGCCATGATGGAACGTGCCTGGGACCGCCACCGTCACCGCCATCGCCACCGCCACCGCTGACCAGGACATCGAGCAGGAGCAGGAGCTGACCGCACGAAAAGGGACCTCTCGCTGCAAGGGATGAAATCATGCGCGCAACTCGTTTTCGGTCAAGCATGCCACAAAAAGGGGCCACAAGGGCGATGGGGCAAGGGGGCTAGCTGGCTGGCTGGCTAGCTGGCTGGCTGGAGGACAAACAGTTCATTCAATCATTCAAATGTCCTTTGAACTATAAAAATACATGACACTAATAAAGAAAACGAACAAATGACACGACACCGGGAGAGAGCTCCTGCTCCCGCTCCTCCTCCCGCTCCCGCTCCAGCCCCCTCCTGGAATTGGGATACGAACAGGATACGGAAGAGAAGAAGAAGAGCCGGAGGTAGAGCAGCCAGAACTGCTATTTAGGGCCATTTATAAGCATACTTTGAGGCGCCTTTGGCCCGGCACACGACATTTGACATTTACGAGTGGGTTGCGGGAGAATCCTTCTCCTTGGAGTCTCATCCCACTCGACCATAAATTTTGTTGCTGCCATTTATTGCATTTTTATGTAAAATGACCCCCACGGTGAACCTATATAGTGCGACCTTTCCTCATTTTTATACCAAAACCACACACATATATATTTGAAAAGTTGTTTATTGTGCTTCGAGAAATCGAAATGGTTCGAAGGAGGGCGCCCGGAATTCAAGCAATTAAAGATGTGTGCCCGATAAAGGATAAAAGGTATTTCAGTGGCTGATTTTTACACGAGTCCTCCATTCATTCGACTATTTTGCAGGCGGGGATGGCTTTCGCATGATTTATATAGAAAATACACCGTCTGAACCGCAGTTTTACTGCCATATGCTCTATGCTCTATGCTCTATGCTAGTCCTGCCCCATCCCCGTGCCGGCTCCTGCCTGCCACAATCGGAAAAGCCGCAACAACTGAGAATACGAGCTCACAAATCAAAACAACGCACCGAGCGCCTAAAAAGCTCCTACGGACCAACCAGGAGCAGGAGCAAGGGCTGGGAGGCAGGAGCAAAGCCGGGGGAATAAACTACATGAAGGCTTTCTTCGGCGTGTCTGGGCCCATGTAATCTCTGTTGACCATAAAGATTTATAGACTATTGTGTGTCGTTCACGGTTGCGTCGACGCCATCGCCATCGCCATCGCCATCGTACTGGCCGTGGCAGCGGCAGCGGCAATGAAAAGAAAACTTTTTGCAACTTAGCGCCAAACTTTATGCAATAATTTATATATATTGGGTAGCGCGAACGGGCTTGGCCATATAATAAAAATGCTGGAAGCGAAACAAAACAAAACAGCGAAACCAAGCCAAACAGAAAAAAATAGAAGTGTATCCGAAAACGCAATGCCGACGACCTACACAAAAGGCGAAGCCCATAATAGTCGCAGGAGCAAACAAAGACCGGAGGCAGGGTGCCGGGAGAAAATATCCTGCGAAGCAACAATAATGGCAACCGAAGCCGGTAAATGAAACCAAAGTATCAACAGGGGGAGTGCAGAAATGGATCTTTCTCAAATGGCAAAGAAACTATAAACGTAAGTAAGTTCTATAAAAAAAAAAACTTTTTAAAGGTGTCTCTACAGGACGACATGATTCAGTCATGACGCCAGCGACATAAAAGAAAAGTTAATACCCTTGAATAATAACTAAATTTTAAACACTAACCTTACATGTTAACAACTATTTAGAAATCAGTTTACCACATTTTAAATATTAATACATATACTAATCAAAGTATGAATAAATCTTGAGGTGACTGCTCCTTTTTGTCATTAAGATTAAAAATAATGTTAGGGCTTTAATTTCTTTCGAGCCAACTAATTAGACAATTTTTTTGTATTACATTGAGTTTCTATGGAGTGAAATATTTGATTCTTGACTAGATATTTGAGGAGAATTTTCCAATTTATTGATTCACTTCGACTTTGAAATTTATTGCCAATGGGTGTTAGTAACCTCTTTATTGAAGTTACAAGCTTGTCCGGCTTATAGCTTGTAGGGTATTCAAAATCCATATTCGTCTGAAGTACGCTCTCTTGTCTCCTTGATTAAAGCCAGCACAAATATGGATTTTTTTCAGTATATTCGTTAGGGGTATCATAGAGTGTATTTTTAGGAATACATATCATAGATAAGCAGGACAAATTCATTTTCTAATAGCTTTTCATTTGTCCGTCTGTCCGCATGGGTTAAAGGGTATTAGAAATTCTCTTTCGTTAACTCCTTTCTTAGGACCCAAACATAGCTTCCAGTATAAAAAGTGATTCCCATGAAAAATGAAAAAAATATCTAAATATAGTTAGTAGATGCCTCTTAAGTCTATTTATATATGTATGTGTATCCTTTCGCGTTCTGCATTGCTCGTTGAGTATCAAAAATCCACCTCTGCCAAAACCCCTTTCACCCTCGTTAACCTTTAACCTCCTTCCTCTCGTTAACCCTTAATAAATTCTAGGCCATAATATTTTTTTTTATTAAAAAAGGTTTGAGAAACAAACTAATAGATAAAATTAGTTTTAGGCTTATCAATTTGGGAAATATTGTACAATTGTATTGTTCGCATCGCCTGTAGGGTATCCAAAATCCACCTTTGCCCAATGTCGACTCCCTTCCCTCTCTCGTTAGCCCCTGATAAATTCCAGGCCTAAATATCGGGTTTTCTTGTCCCAAACAAGCGTAACGCGGCTTGTCGCATCGACATAGCCAGTTTTAGCCGCGTTGATATAAAAAATTAAAAACTTCGTCCTTCAATACGCCGCTTAGGTGTGTGGATCGGAGGGGGGTTAGGCGGGAAAAAACGCGGCAAGTGTAAAAAAAGGGAAAAAAAGTTTTCAATGAGTTTTTCCTGTCGGCAGCAGGAGCGGCGTCGTCCTCGGTTATGGGAAGCCCCAGCCCCAGCCCAGCCCCAGCCCAGCCCCAGCCCCAGCCCCTCGTGTACTTCTTTGGCGGTTTATTGTTGTTTGCGTTTTAAATAGACTCAAGTGTTGTTGGAGATTGCGTTGTTGTGGCACTGGTTGTTGGTGTTGCCTCCGCTGGCAATGGTGTTGGTGTTGGTGTTGTTTTTGGCTTTGTGGAAGCTGTCGGTTGCATGCATTGTCTGAAGTGCGTTTGCAACTTTTGTTGTTGCTGCGCAGGATGGAGGCTGCGGATGCTGCTGATGCCGCTGGTGTGCTCTGGTCTCGAAATCAATCGATAGTTAATGGAAAATCGTTATTAATGAAAAGTTTACGCCCCGCCGCCGTCTCCTTCTGGCAGCCGGCAATTGAGCGCTCACTGAGCCATGCCAAAATGGTTGATAAAGTGCAGAAAGCAATAAAAAAGGACCAAAAGGGAGCGGGAGCAAGGACGAGGCAGAGGCGGTGTCGGAGTCGGAGTCGGAGAAGAAGCAGGAGAGTAGCGAGAACGCAACATTTAAGTAGCAAAGTTTTTCATTTTTTTCGTAATTTCATTTGGGTGTGAAAAGTTGCACGCACATGGGGGCGGCGGCAGGAGGGCGAAGGCGTGGCAGCCGTATTTGCTCTGCTTTTTGTTGCTGCATATTTTCCAGCGCATAAATATTTTATGCATGCAACAAAGGCGGCCAAAACACAATGGCCAAAAAGTTGGCAGCCCAGGAGGAGGGGCGGGGGTGCTATTCTGTCTCTTTTTCAGGAGAGGAGGAAGGACGAGGCATTTGCACCTCTCACAAAGCTGGGAGTCTTTTGTAAAATTTTTTGATTGAGAAGGATCCCGCAAAAGTTTCCATTCCATCTTCGTTTCGCCTTTGCATCCTTGCATCCTTTGCCTCCTTTGCCTCCTTTGCATCCTTTACATCCTTCATTCTCAATAGTTTAATGGCAGTTTAAGTAGTTCCTCCGGGGCAGGGGCACCCCCAACTACCCCGGACCATACATTTCGGACAAGAAATTCGTTACGACCGCCAATGAAGCCGGATCACGCAGGACATAAATAAGTGGAGCGGAGAACACTCGGAATGGTTTTGTAATCACATCAGGACGAAAGAAGACTCTAAAGGCATTGCACAATTTTTGGGGCGGCTGATTTATTGCAACAACAAAGTTTTATCATGCATATTTTATGCGTGTAAATGTTGCCGTCATAAAAGGGCTTCCAGGGACACGCACATGTGAGTGCGTGGGCCCAGGATCAGGATGCGGCCCCCGCCCTCTCCGGCAACGCCGTGCGTACGAGTTGTAATGGCGGCCAATAAAGCCGCCGTTCAATGGCAGCAAATTGGCATTTTATTAGCCACCCATTGCCGGCACTTTGGGAAGCCTTTGGGAAGGGGACGCCTTCGCCACCAATTTGGTCGGTCGGGGCTTCTCGCGTATGTCATAATAAAAATGAGTGTTGAAAACTTTTAACAAACGACAAAATACCAGTTCCCCAGCCCCAGACTGAAAATCGATCGACTGCGCTTTGAGGTCGTCGCATCCAGGACTCTTCCAAGGACCGAGGCGGCCGGGCAGGGGTATAACTCAAAGTTTACTCAAGTTACTTGCGCCAGCGACAAGACAGAAAACTTTGTACTTTACATCATTAAAAAGTTTCGCTTTCTCCGCATTTTTCACTGCGTTTCTCCATCTCCATCTTCGTCCTGGTCTCCGCCTCCGCCTCCGTCTCCGGTTTCCTTCGGTCTCATCCCCTAAAACTTTCGGCTTTGATTGTGATTCGGCGGGCTGTGGCTGAGGAGCTGAGCGATTGACTGCTGGCCAGGACTGTTTCGGCCGCAGGCTCAAGGAATCCAACTGATTAAAGTACAGCACCACCCCCTCCCCGCTCCACCCTTCACCGTCCACCGAAGAACCCTTTTCCGAAAACTGCACACATTCACACGCCATCCATAATAAACGAGCGCGTAATAGAAAAATCCTTGCCCCCAACCCGGGGGCGACTCCGACAAATAAATAGTTGCAATGCTTCAGATTTCTCTACGCTCTGGTTGGCTGCCTGCCACTGGCCTGCCACACCACACCCCACCACTCCGAGCCAAAGCCAGAGCCAGGGCCCTGTGGTGGGGCCATGGCCAGGACGCTGCAGGAAGGGTTCGGCGGAGACTGGGAACTTTCATAGTTGGCAGGAGCCGAGCGGTGGTTGCCTTTTTGTGCCCATGCGCATGGAAAATAGTGGCACAAACTTGCACACAGCCCGGCAAAAATGGATAAAAAGAAGGCTCGGAATGTGCGGAGCAGGAAAAAAAAGTATGGGGAGGAGTGTCCTTCTTTCTGTATCTCCCTTTATGTGTGTGTGCTGGCTCGGCTTTGTCACTTGGCTAGTCTCCACCTTCGGCGACTGGCACAAGATTTGCATAAAAGTCCCCAGCCTCGGACAGCACATGTGGCCTGACAAAGGAGGGGCAGGGGCGGGGCCGTTAAAGTGTGGCGCCCCGGCAATTATTAAGTTTTCTTTCCCTTTGCAGCAATTGTTAGCCGTGGTAGTGGTGGTGGTGGTGGTGAGTGAATTATGCAGAAGGGCATATAGTCCTGGCCAGGACGGCGTATTAGAGCCAATTTAGCACGTCGTTGCCGGGTTAAATTAAGCCATCCTGCGAGGAGTAGGTGACAAAGGACGCGAAAATTAAAACCAGCACAGATTACCATCGTAAGCTGGACCAATTTGGGTTTTCTCGACTAAGGAGCGCTTCGGGAAATGGGTCTGATGGGTCTAATCCAAATCCGAGACACTCGAAATCAAAAGGAATTCGGCATTATCTTAGTCTAGTTGCTTTCACTGCCACCGGATAAATGATGCATATGCATTTCCATCTGCATTTCCATCTGCATCTGGGGGCAGCTCCTCTTCGCGAGGATGGAACGGCATTTGTATCTGGGAGGTGCATGTGTCATGTATTTTTTATGTCCCTGCCAAAACATAGTCTTTATGCTTTGACAAAATGTATGCCATTTGCATATCCTCAGCTGCTCCTCTTCCAAGGCCCCTCCCTCCTTCTGAATGGAGCGTTTCGTGTTTTTCCCTTGAAAATGCAGCAAAAGCCAACGAACTGTAACTGGACGTCGTTTTCATCAATATCAATGGGCGAGAGAGTCTCCCCCGCATCCGCATCCACATCCACATCCACATCCTCGTTCGTTTCCCCAACAGAGTTGCAACATATGCTATGTTGCAGCCATGCCGGGCAGGAGGCGGGCAGGTCTGGTGTGGACAGCAGCGCTTTTGCAATACAACGCATCATTTTTATTGTTTGTTGGCTGTGGAGAAAAACAGCAACCCGGCCACGGATGGACGACGTCTATTGAACGGAGAAGGCAGGAGCCGGGCGTGCTTTTGTATTTTCGAAACCGAAAATAGAAAAACGCAACAAACTCGGGCAGCCCCGGCACCGGCATTGCTCCGGCCCCGGCCTCAGCCCCCGGCACCGGCACTGGCGAGGAAAATAACTTGAAATGCGCATTGAAGTGGCGGAGTCTAATGTACCCGACGTTCTCCTCCCCGGGCCGTATGAAGTATTAGATATGCACTCGAGAGTTTCGACATTACTCTGCCAGTCCTATCGGTCCTTCACGCTTAGTCCTTTATCCCGCCACTAACGACACTATCAACAAGGCAAACAACCGCACTTAACTATTGTTCATTTCACTACCTAATAAGTCTCAATTAAATGTACATAAAGCATAACACCTTGTAACATTTGCATGTTTCAACCAACAAACTTTCAACCCTGCCCCCTGCGCCTTCGTGGGTCCTCCACCCCGGCGCTCGCCAGGATATTCACCCTCGTCGAGGGCCGTGTTTACTTGAACAACTTTCGAAAGTTTCAGCACGCAAACCTTTAACAAAAAACGCCAGAAAATAAAAGGAACCACAGGTCCTGTGTATTGGCGAGCGAAACTGTCATTCTGTCAGTGTGTCATTTAATCATTCCCTCATTAGTTCGGAGAAAGTCATTGTTATCGACACATTGAATGCTTTTCTGACAGGCTGCAGGGTGTTTGAAGTCCTTAGCCAAAGCTCCGCTCCGTAAATAATAAAACCAAAAGAGTATTGGTTTAAGCGTTTGGGTTGCAATGTACCCTAAAGAAATAATATAAAAGTTGGGAAAAATAATTAAAAGTAAGTAAGTGAAAGGTTCGGCCTATAGAGGGACATCGTTAATCCAAATATCATAAAAATCGGAGAAAAAAAGTGTATACGGATTATCGAACCTGAAAAAATGAAGGGTATTGGATACCCTTCATTAATAAGGTTAAAATGTCGGCTTGCCCCCGTATTCCATGCTGTCAATAAAATATTTTTTTGGCTTGAGTGGGTCGTGGGTGGGGGCGCAGGACACCCTCCTCCTTGAGGATTGCATGCGTGCGTTTCAAGTGGCTGGCGCTGTTCTGGCCCGCTTCCTGTCGTAAATAAAGTGAAACTCGCTTTTGGCGACGCGTGTACAGGTGGCACCCTTAATGAATACGACATTATTTTTTATGAGCTGTCAAACACTATTTTCCATACATTTTTTCCTCCTTCTCGGAAGGCTTCCCTGCCCTGCCCTGCCATGCCCTGCTCTGCCACTTGAGTGCCTCGAGTTCGTTGCGAGTTTCCTTTTGCCATTTTTATTTATCGCCCTTGAGGGCTGGTGTGCGGTTATTGTTGTGTTATTATTTATATTATTTTTGATAAATGTTTTTGGGAAATTTGTATTTTATTGGTTGTTTATCGACAATTAGCGGTTTGTTTGCCGGGCTTCCCTACGCATAATATAAACATAATGTAAACGCTTTGCTTGCTCGCGTTTTTGTCCCTTGTTGATTTCTTTGCCCAGCAGAATGACAACAAACAGGGCTCCCATCGGAAGGATAAGGAAATAATTACGTAGTTTTTCTAAACACAGTGAAAATATTCTACTCCGGAACATAAATAACCAGAAATACGACCGAGTAATAGTTTGCACTTTGGCTACAAAAGTGTGCTGGGATTCGGATGCAAAACTCGGAGAAAAAATGGTATCCATGACGCACGAGCTGCTGGCGGCGAGAGATGCGAGATTTTCACTTGGTCCGTTTGGTATTTCGAGCTTTTGTTTACATTTGGGTTCGGCTATTTTGAGAAGCCATAAACAACGAGGAGCAGGAGCGGGGAAGCCGGAGGAGGAGAAGGAGAAGGAGATGAGAGGAGGAAGAGTCCAAAGTCGGAAAACAAATAACTAATATATGGCGTACAGCGGGAAACCTAATGAGCTGTGCCGCTTTTGAAGTTGCTTCGCAGCAACAGCAACAGCAATGATCGAATTGAATGGAATCGAAAATCGATCGATAATCAAATGGAAGACCCACAATTAAGGCAGGCAGCCATAGATAAGACCCGGGGTGGCTTGGATGGGGATGGACACGCTCGGGGGTGTGCGTTAATCACGCAAGTAATTCTAATGCCAGACCCGCCGCTCTGCTCTGCTCCGCCTCCTCCTCGCCCTGCCCTGCCCTGACCTCCCGCGATAAGTTTTCCCTTCGAGGGTGAGTTTTTCACTGCTGGCTCGGGCACAGGGCACGGGGCACGGGGCAGAGGCAGAGGCACGGGGCATAATCAGGGCAGAACATGCCACGCACAACAAAAACAGTAAAACTGCTGGCAAGGACTACAAGAGGATTGGGGTGCCTGCCGCTGCCGCTACCGCTGCCGCCAGCCTGCTCCCTTTTAACAAAGCTGTAAAACTGTCACCTCTCATAATCAAGAGACTCAAATTAAAGCCCGGAGTGCTTTTCGCCACACATTAAAATTCAGAAACCTCCAGTCAAGTGTGACAGTTGTGGGGTCGGGATTCTCATGTGAGGCAACTGGGATTGCCACCCAGTTTGGGCTTCACAGATTCCCAAATTATTCACCTTAACGGGAAATATGGAAAAACTTTCTACTTTGATATCCATAGGCACTTTGTTTCAACCAGAATTTCTGGTAACAACAATTTATTTCCTTTAAAGCTACCACTTTTGGTAAAAATATTTTCCTTTTTAAACCTCCAAACATTCGACGGAACTAGAGATATTATATATGAATTTCAAGGAAATACTTTAAATCATTTATACTTTGATATCATAGACGGCATATATGTTGAAATAATTTAGTCCACAATTTTTGAGGAATTATTGTATTATCCTGTTTCAAAAATATGTCCATTATTTCTCCTTTTACAAGAAAAATATCCGAATTACTTGAAATTACTATTCATCCCTCTACTCTGGGTTTAAGAGGTTTCAAAGTTATCCATCTTAACGCAAATATGGAAACTATTTTATACCCCTTTTTCCATAATTGAAACCACAGAAAAACTACCAAGTAATTTTATAGAGTGATTAAAGAGAGAAAGAGATTTTTTTATTCCTGGATTAACCGTTACTTTTTGTGACTGCAAGTTATTTATGAAACTTGATTGTAGTTTAAAACCAAAGGTACTCTTTGCATTTGAATAATTTTAGTTAATTTAAAGCTCAAACGTAATCGCAGGTACTAAAAGTATAGTGTTATAGTCTTATAAGGAAATTACTGAAATTAGTTCCATGAATGTAATTCTCCTTGTTAACCCTTGAGTTTTTGGGGAATTTCCATTCGTAAAACTAATTTTCCGTGCGCTTTTCCCGACCCTTCCCCTTCCCCTTCCCGTCCTGGGCAGTATTTATGTTTATTAGACGGGCAATTTGCCGACTTAAGCAATTACCAGCAACCCAACAAAAGGCGTTGGCGCTTTTCAATATTTATACGCCGTCCGTCGTCCGTCGCCTTAGTCCGCTAGTCCGCTGTCACCCAGAGCCAGCGGCCCTCTAACGGTATGTATGTAAATGGTAAATGGTTGACGGCTTACAAAACACCATGCCAGGCATAACAAAGGCGGATCTGCGACCACAGCCCGTTATTATTATTGTTGCATACGCCAAGGCGCTCTAGCGCCTTTCTTGTTTCTCAACCACCCCTCTGCCTTTTGCCTTTTGTTTCCTCTCCTTTTTCTTTGTTTCTCCAGCAATTTGCGAAGAATGTAATTTAATAGCGTTGCATGTGTGTGGCGATGTGTGTGCGACTCGGTGAGCTGTTGAATGCGCCCCCAGGTGGGCAGAACGGTGGTGGGGCATGTGGGCCCGTGAAAAGGTAAATTACACCAGCAGCTGACTACCCGGAGACACCGTTCAAACAACGGCTCCTTAGCTCCGTGGGCAGGACACATTCAAGATTATTGGTTTCAAGGGTAAAATTATGAAATGAAGTGGAAAATTAAGTGAATGATTGTGCCAAGTGGCAAGTGCCAAGTGGCGAGGCATAGGCCGCCAAAGGATATGTTGAGCGTGGATGTAACTCGTTCGAAAGACTCCTAATCTCACGTCAACTTCAGGATAAATTCCAAAGGTGACTTAAAAAGCCACATATAAAACCGTTTAAAGTGGTATTTTGGGTTTTAGATAGATAGTATTTGGGTTTAGCCATTCAGTTACTCCAACTTAAGAGACTTTACTGTCAAGGAATGTTTTCCTCCCTTAATCTCCCAAAATCGGAAAAACTTTTCTTAATCTTTCCATTAAAATTATTATCAAATTCATTTTTCAAGTTATCGATTGAAACCCCTTGCAAGGTTGCGACATTTTATAAACATGGTTTTGGTTACAACTCTTTAATAGAAATTCCTTCCTTTGTCATTTAAATCAAATGGAATTACTTTGTCCCCTCAAAGTATTTCAGCACAATATTACCATTTTATTGTATCCTCTATTGGAATTTGCAGCTATTTACATTTCAATTGTCGGGATGTTTGTGTGCAAATCGAAGGACTGTCTATTTAGAGTGCCCCCACAAAGTTGTTCGGCAAGCAAAGGATATAACTTTAACAGAAAGTTCGCGTGTCTGAGTCATAGTCCGAGATGCAATAGAGGAGCTGCCAAGGAAATAAAAAGGACCCAAAAGAACTGTGTCAACGACTTTGCTCCACTTAACCATTTAAGGAGCAAGTTAGCTGGCACGTAATGCCAACAGAACAGAACAGCAACAGCAACAGAAGGATGTGGAGAAATTCAAAACAAGTGGCACAAAATATTGAACAACAATAGAGAGAGCTTCAAAGGGACGATGGGATGATATGGGGCGGGGACGGGGACGCATGTGTCATCATTAGAATAGAGAATGGGAGCGATGGATGTATTGGAGAGATTGTTGCTGAGAGTGGAGAGCAGAGAGCATCCTCAGCCAAGGATGAATGTAATAGCAAAGGGAAGAAAGTGCGCGGCACAACGGGACACACGCACGAAGGACTAAACGCAGTATCTGCTCTGCCACCCTCTGCCGTCCTGGCTTGGCCCGGCCCTGCCCGGCCCCGGAGCCACCACCATCCGCCCAGCCAGCCGAGCCAGGATAGTCACCACCATAAAAGTGAAATACACAATGAAATTTACGCAACATCCAGGAGTCGTCGTTCGTTGTAATAAAATAAAAAAAATAGAAAATAACAGAAAAGAGGGTGACAAGCGGACGACAAAATCAACAACGACATGTGAAGCAAATGCTGATAAAACCGTCAGCTGAAAGTAAAGCAGTCAGGCGAACAAGACAGAAGGACATGGGGACGCACACGGGACGAAAGAAGCAACAGAAGTAAATGTAGGAATCCGATTAGATTGGGACTATTATTTTGTCTTCATATACAATACACAGGAACCCACGTAAAATCGTGGAAATCTAAAACCCAATAAAGAGGTCTTTTTGAAACAGAGCAAGGATTTGAAACCAATAATTAGTTTAAATGTAATTAGACTTTTTTCTACGAATCTGACCTCAAGTCTGAGTCGCTTGAAAAGTATGCTACGCTTTTGGCACAGCTCCCCGTGTTTTATGTTTTCTTCTTAAAGATTATCGATTTCATCGAAAAGTCAAGTTTATTTTGGCAAACCCATAAAGAGCGGCACAGTTGAAAGATCTCAAGCATAATTTGCAGCAAAATAGCAAGAAGCACTTTAAGCCTGGACGAGACCAATGGACTCGGAACAAAGGCACCCGCTCCAGGTCCTGGCTACTGGCTGCTGGCTGCTGGCTCCTGGTGGGGATGTTTGGGGATTGCGAAGATTGCGTTGCGTTAATGGCCGAGAGACGCAGACAGCCAAATGAGAGTCACATTGACCTACACACACAGGCTTACTGATTTCGAATACTGCCACAAAAAATGCGACCGCAAACACCCACAATGGGGGCACACAGACACACGCACTAACACAGACACAGACACTGGGCGGATGATTAATTGTCAAAATATGTTGAGCAAAGCCAAATGCAAAAAAAAAAGAGGAAATGGAGGAGAGATGGGGCGATGGGGAGATGGGGAGAAGCGTCACAACAACATAATAAAAAGTGCGGTAGTGTGCGGCGATGTATGCATATGTATTTATATTAACTTGTCATTACGTGACTACGGACAACAAGATTTATTATCATTTGGTCCTCTCCGCCCCAGGACTGCCCCTGACCCATCGGGGTAACGGGTTTCGGTGTACAAATTCATTCGAGTCCCCGGGTTTAATACTCACAGTAACTTGTTGAGCAAACTCAACCTTCGGTTGGCCGACCAATTCAATAATATGAACCATATGGAACGATTTGCTCTTTGACGTGGCGCCTTTGCGAGAAAAAATGGTTAACGATTTTTGCACCGATTCTCTGGAAGCGTTTTGCTTAACTTCCTGCCAAAATGTTTCCTTCCTACAATGGGGGGAGGGGCTTCGGTAAACTTTTTATCTTTTTGGTTTTGTTTTTGCACTTGGTAAGTTTTGATTCGAAAATTTCACTTGAGTTTGTCTCTGTTGATTTGAATGTTTTGATTCTGTGCGCTGCTTTGTACACGTTGCCTGGCTATAAATGCGTATGTATAGGTTTTAATGTTTATAATAATTTATCTTATCTTTATTTTCCAGTATTTAACCACACACCCGTGTACTTGCTGTCTCTCTTCTCTCACCGCCCCTGTAATCTTTCTGCTCGCTTCTGCTCGCTTCTAAAATCGAATTAAAATTTGTGTTCGCTGAGTATTTATTTGTTCGTGCTCGCTGTAAGCACGGGTAATTGGTAATTGGAGCACTTTTTCAGGTACAGTTGCTTTGAAATGTGTGTATTTCGCTCGTCGATAGGCCGCGAGTTTAATTGCTCGGAAATGCAGCGATTGGTCGAGAAAATTTATTCGATACAAAATACAAAAATACAAAAATACAAAAAAACAAAAAAAATTCCAATTCACTTTACTTTGCTTCTTCTTGCAAAATCGAACAAATATTATTTTAAGCGATTACTCTGGAAGGCCAGCCAGGTTCACAGATTTTCAAGCCAAGTCACTGAAAATACGAAACATTTCATATTGATTCTAGAGCTTCATCAACCGTTAACGAGTTTAAAGTCTTTGCTAAATATTCTCAAATTCTAAACCCACTTTTCCAATAACTCTTAAAGTGTGCCAGAAGAAACATTTTTTGTGAAAAATAACACTTTATTCTCGTGCGGCAGGAAAATCCCCGAGGAAAGGCTAGGAAAGTCGAATCATGCTCTGCTGGCCAAATTAGAAAGAGCAATGCATATTCAATTAACAGGGCTATATGTATATTGGGAAATATTGGTATGGAAAAACACAGAGGCACAAAGCGCTGAAAATACAACAAAATATGGCAAACTGAACAGAATAACAGAATATTGGCGAAAAATGTTTGAATGGGATCTCGGCTCGGTTGAGTGCTGGAGAATCGGAATAGGAATGCCATGGAGATGAAAATGAAATTATGGAATGCTCAAAATATTCAAATTCAATGTGAGAATCGTTTTCCACAGCGCTGCTTTGCTTTTGCTTTGCTTCGGTTGGGTTTAGTTTGGTTTGGTTTGGCTTGGTTTGGTTGGCTTTTTGGGCCAACATTTTAATTGAAAATGTTTTCGTGTGCTGCGAGCATGAAACAATTTTTGGCTGTTTGTTTATCTGGGAAAATTGAAAAAATACGGCCAGAATAAAGCAAAGCGGAAAAAGTTGAAAAAAATATCCAAAAAGTAAACCCCCAGGAAAAAAGAGAGCGGAACAACCTGATCGACTCAGTTCAGTTCAATTCAGTTCTGTGTGTGTTCTATGCTGTACTCGGACATTTTTGTTTACAAATTGTTTCTAATTATTTTCGGGTTTGTTTATTGTGCAGTCGAGCTATTTCTGGAGCGAGCGTTAATGATGCTGATGAAAAGATTGAACAGAAATCGGGTTCTGATGAGTCAGGAGCCAGTATGAAATGGTTTCGGAGTGATCTCTGATGGTAATTTCCCGTGCTTACAGATTCAACAGCTTTGCATTCAAATTATTGTGAGCTTTACGTGTATAAACAAGTGTATAACTTTTTTTCTTTGGGTTTTTAGCGAATTTGGTTTAACTTTTAATCTATTTTTTTAAGCGAATTTAAAGCGGAATTTATTGATTTAGTTGGTTGGATTTGGTTTTGGTTTTGGTTGGGTTGGGTTTTTCAAATGACGCGTATTTGCAATTATCGCCCAAGTTTCAATATGCGTTTTTGAATTAAAGAACAAATGTCACGACGAGAACTATACGAAAATATTCCGACTTAACCACACAGAGAACTTAATGTGTACTCTCTGGCTTTTCCGATTTTCCGACTAGACTGATTCAAATTCAAATTGGAACTGTTCCCGTGTTCTGCCGAGCCGCAGCGAAGTTGCAGCGAAGTCGCGCCCGAACAGCCAGCCCTCGTGCCCGAGCGTCGGCAATTCGCTTTACCGTTACTCTACGTTCCACGGATGTGTTTTCCGCGTCACGGGGAAAGCGTCTGCACACAAACGCTGCCTGCCGTCTGCCACACGCTTTCCACGCATGCTCATTCTCTCTCGCTTTTCCTCATTGGCTTTTCCTGGCGGCTCAAAGAAGAGTGTGGCTAGCTTCAAAGCTGGCATTGCCCCTTTTCGAATTCCCTCCTGCATTCAAAAGGATTCCTTCGATCGTTTGCGATTTGGTGGAGAAATCGGGGATCCTTGTACGGGAAAAGCGTCTGGGTAATCAGAATGGATTGAACCTTGTCCCATATCAGGTAATCCAAAGGTTAATCCATCCAAAATTATTAGTTTTTCTTTAAAATTCCACTTCTATAACTTAAAAAGCATTTTAAAATGTTTCTAATATCGCAGGCCTAGTCAGTAATAACGCTAAGAAAACAAAAAACATTTTTTCAGAAACATTACTGGTACAACTTTGGAACCAGGTTAATAAAAGGATATCTTTTAAGTGAACCACGCCTGGAAATCGAATGTAAGTCATGTTCTTATTTTAATAAGCTATTAATTTGCGAATCTAGTTGGCAATCTTGAACATCCATGTAAAAAAACAGCTATCTGTTTCAAAAACCGATAACTTGTTTGTGTTTCAAAAACCGATAACTGTTGCACAAAAGATAATTGTAAAGCGTAGAGAGCAGAGAGCGCCTTGGGATCGTCCTGTGCAACAAGTTCGGCTCGGTTCTATGAAAAATAAATTGGAAACTCTGCTTTTGGGCTTGCGCAGCGGGTGCGAAAGGGACAGTATGCTGGAATCCTGGAAAAGGATGGCGATGGCGCCTACAACGGCGAACAGGACTCCTCAGGGGAACTGACCCCAACCGAACCCGAACACGAACTCGCGTCAAACGAGCTTACAGCATACCCGACCAATTCCAACCAGCAAACGCAACAGCCCAACACGCCGGCAAGGAGCAGCAGACGGTAAACAACTCCACAAACACATCCGCACACCAATTCAAAGGGCTATCTGGTGGGTGGACAGGAGGTTTGGTCCTTTCGGCTGTTCGTGAGCGCGGCACGAGCCTGGTCCAACATGTGTGCTCGACGCGGCACGATGTCGAACCAAAGCTTCCGACCACCGACGAAGAGCATACTCTACCAAGGCATTAAGAAGGTCCTGCGGGAAGAGGCGCTTGTTGCATCAAATCAAAATTCTGCGAGTCTCTCAACGGATACCGATTACCCCTGTCTTTAATGTCGAAAACAAAACATGGAGCGCCGGAGAGTCGAAGACGGCCGAATAGCGGCACACTCAAGCAGGCTGGAAAACAAAAAGGCCTAAAGGAAAATCTCCGACGGCCAGCCGAACCCACGAAGGACGAGTCGTGCAGCGGAACACCCGCGCAGTCTCGCTCTCCGCTGCCGCGCGCTCTCTCCAGCTGGCGCCCTCTCGCTTTTACAGACTGCTATTGGTCAGTGGGTGCGAGCGAGGCGGCTATAGCTAGTTTTTCGCCCTAACTATGTAACAAGCCTTGTGGAGTCCACCCGAGTGGGAGAGCGAGAGAGTAGAGCACGCGGCTGCTGCCATGTGCCGGGCTTACTGGCTGGTTGCCTGCCGCCTTACGGGACAGCTGGAGAGCGGCGTGGGCGAGGGGGCCTTGCTGGGCTGGGATGGGATGAGATGGGATGGGTGGGCAGGTTGGAGGGAATTGTTATGATGCGGAGGCCGAGTGAGCTGGAGAATGGCAAACATGTGCGTTTCGCTGCTCTTGCTTTTGAATTTTCTGTTTTGACTGGAAGCGCTCATCATGGCGATGATAATTTTCTGTTGAATATTTATGAAACACATGACTCACAATGTGATTACGGCCAGCACCAGCACCCTACCGTTGCCAATTGTAGGATCCAAAAGGCAAACACAGAACGAGGCTGGAAAACTACGCCAATAAGAGTAGCGAAGAGAGTCGCGCTGTCCAAAGAGAGTCAGGATGAAGAGAAAGTAGCCGCCCACACTCGCGTTCAAATTCGCACTCTCGCAGTTACTTGCCATTGCCACCACCCACCCGCCACACGCTATTCAGTGAAATGTTTGGAAATTCATCATCATGAGGTTTGATGACGACGCACGAAGACGGGAAGAAATTAATATGCGAAACGCAACAATTTTTGCCAACTACAGCGCTTGCAACAACAATACTCCCACCATCACCACCGCCAGCCCAAATAACAACAAAAACAACAGCAACAGCTGGAAGAACACTTTTTGTGCGCTGCTCGAAACCGGCAAAATAATAACAAGGAAAACATCTGCGAGGCATTGAATAATGCCAGGGAAGTTTGGGGCGCGGCTTGTTGAGCATTTTTTCTTTGGGGTTTCCGTTTGTGGTCGATGCTCCGGTGCAGGCCTTGACTTCCAAGCGGCAGGAGTCTCTTTCAACAGATTTTGTGTTGCAATTGCAACATTGTGTTGCACATTGGGAAAATAACGGAAAAGGATTCACAAATCACAATAAAATGGATAATTACTTGTCTCTCCAGTGGGGGATCCCATTTTCCAATATGTAATTCATCCAAAAGTTTATGGGATTTCACTTTTAATAATACCAATAAATTCCATTTTTCTGCTGGTGATGTGTTTTGTTCGATAACAGAAACGTCGCAGAGCTTTGTTGGATAATCGGGTAATATCGGAACTTTGATAAAAATAGTATTTCATAAGCCTCGATTAATAAATTACAAAATCCCTTTTCACAATTCCTAAAATCGGGGCTTGGATATTTATTGTATTTATAGACTTTGCAAGTCCCATTATTGATTTTCAAATATATTAAAGCGGAGCTGTATTAGGGATGGCTTTGTGGGCGGGGAAGCTGAAATCTGGCCACCTAATATGCCAAAATCCATCAATAGTCAGCTCAATTCAGTTGAGTTCGGTTGAGTTCAGTCAGTCATTCATTCAAGCAGCTAACAATCTCCGCCCTTGACAGACTCGGAAACCTAACAACCTGCCAAAGCAGCAATGAATGTCGTCTCCTCAGCTGCCTGTCCATCTGGCCCTGTCCATCCCGTCCCTCGTCGTCCTTTGCCGGCCCGTCCCGTTCCTGCCACAGAGCCCCATTCAAGCGTTATTATTGTAGCTAGCTGTTATTCTTTTTTCCTGCTATTTTTGCTACGCGCTTTTTGCCTTCGGTTCCTTGTGCGTGGGTGTCTGTTTCTATCTCGGCGTGTATTTGTGTGTCACTAGGATACGCGAGAATCGCCTGCCTCCCCAGCCTCCCGGCCACCGCCAAGCCACCACCCAGTCAGAACCGGAGCAGCCCCGCGTCAGCCACGTTGTCTTGGAGTTTTTCAATTTGATATGCTCGACCGATTTTTCGCTCATTTCAAGCGCGGCGCAACGTTGTCAGCATCGCGGCTCGTTGTTGCCACACGCTGTTGCCATTGTTGCTGTTGTTATTGTTTTTGTGCGTTGCGCTTGTCGTCGCCAATTTATCGCATTTTTACTTTGATTTTGCGTTAATTTTTGGATGCCCCAAACGCCTCGCCCCGTGTCCTGCCACCGCGCCAGGAGTCCGAATTGGCTTCGTATTTAGCGCTAAATGGTGTGTTGATATTTTCGTTTTTTTAGCCCCCACAATCTGCCCTGGGCGGTCGAGTGTTAAGGCATATAATCAGTGTCAAGATGGCGGCGATTAAACGAAATCAATTTAACGAGGACCAAAAGCTAGTTGATGGGGAGGCCTGAGTAATCGATATTATCGATATCGGACTAAAACTCACTACAACGATGGACCAGCTAATCAAATTTTAAAAAAATGTAATTACTAAATGGTATTTGTAGAAAACAAACTAGAAGAACACAAAAATTACATCGACAATTTCGATGTTTTCTTTATAAACAATTGAAATAATCGGGAAGCCAAATGTTAATGTTATTCCAGGTCCAGCCCTAAGAGCTTTTGAACTGGAACGAGAATTAACCTGTTATAAACCCAGCACTTCCGTCAAATCATATCCTTATCGAGTTATTTGGCACAGGAACTTGAAAAACAGCATTATTAAATCCACAAAGAGCAATAAATTCAATAAATGGAAAAATTACCAATGCTTTTTTTGCCATTTACTTGGCTTTTATGCACTTGGACATTATCTGGAGCTCCCACGCCCACACGCCCTCACGCCCACACACCCACACACCATCACCACCATAGCATCGAGGCAATGTCATTTCGATTTTACATCTCGTATACGTATACGTATCCGTACGGCAAGTCGTTAGGCCGAGCCGGACACTCAGCTCCAGAGCGATTGGCTTTATGCATCAACGAGCACAAAAAGTGGCAGCGGAACAAGGGGGGAGCCTCCACATCCACATGGTCGATATTTATGCGAAAATCAAGCGATAAATCTAAATTATATGCCATTGCTAAGGCTAATGCCAGAGCACCAGACAAAGAAGTCCGTGACGGGGCAGCCTTGACTCCTGATCCCAGCTGGTCCGTTCCATCCCCGATTCCTTTGGAAACGAGCTGAAAATATGCGAGAGGACACAATGAGTATTTTTATGATGATTAGACATCCTTCAAATGGCCTAATTAAAAACGAAACGAGAGCCGATGCTGATAGATTCTGATTACCATGTAATTGGGAGAATTTTTCGCAGGATGCGTCCCCGACTATACTTGTCATCCTTCCAGGTCCAGGTCCACGTTCAGGTTCAGGTCCTGGTCCAGGTCATAAAGGTCGACGAACAGAATACGGAATTCGAAATAGGGAGTGTGGAATACTTTTTGAGACGCCCGGCTGTCAGAAGGTGGCCTACGGACCCTGAACCGTAACTGGATGATGTCCTGTCACACATATACGTATACGTATACATGTCGCAAATTTGATTACGAATGCTGCTGTGTCGTCAAGTTTTCGTTCCGCTGTCAGCCCGGGGGCACAAACTCTCTGCGGTCGAAAATTAATGAAAATTTCATAAACTGATGGGGGCCTATGCCCCGAATGTGTGTGTCTATCACTGGATGGACCAGAAGCCATCGCAATGTTTGTGGTTTGCCATCATAACTTAATTAACAGCCGCTCAGTCCGAACCCAGGGCCAATATCCCATCAAATCCCGCAATGCGAGCGTGATAGATACTGAGAGGGTCTGAGTCGCTGTCATCCCTTGCTTTGCATCTGACCCGCCCAGGACTGAGGCTGATCAAGTTATAAATAGTATTTCATATTTCACTACCCGGGTTCGACCCAAAGAACTATGTCAAAGTAGCATATGTTAAGCCACGAGTAGGCGGCCGGGCGGCCGGGCGACCAGGCGACCCACGACCCACTGGATGGGGTGGAATAGAGGCAGCAACCCTTTCAGCCTTGAGTCCTTCGGCAAAAATGTTAGGGCGGTGGCTCGGCCGCACAACCCGAACACGTACTCATAATAATATTTCACGTTGCTCCCACAGGGAAGGTTTCCGCTTCCCGGTTCGCCCTGCCACTGCCACTGCCACTGCCCCTGCCCCCCTCGATGTCTGGTGCTTGTTGATAAATTGGCGACAGCGTATAAATTAAGAAATTGTACACTAATTGCGTAAAAAACTTGTTGTTGCTGCATACTTTCAGGCGGGTTTTCAATGCCACCGCAGGAGCGGGAGGGCAATAGCAAGCGTAGAGTGGGATGGGGCAAGAGTAGGGAAGAGTGGGGCGGAGCAAAGTGCGTGAAAGTGTTGCTGCTTTGTAAAAAGTTTTATTTATCGATTTTGTTTTGCGACCCGCAGCAACCAAATAGCATCCTTTCTCCCTCCACCGTTTCAATTCCAATTTTATGTTGTATCAAAAATTTTTAAAGCATACATTTTGGCGTTTGGCAGCCACCGACTAAGTGCCGCAGTGGCATGAGGTAGGCAATGGCAGAGGGGGCAGAGGCAGGGGGCAGCCTCATCATCTGAGAGTTGCTGTTGCTTTTGAAGTTTGCACAACACAAAAACCGCAAAATCTAATTAACGGGGCGCTTGGTCTTGGTCTTGCCATTGTCGAAGGATGTGGGGCAAGCGGCGGCTTCCCCGGCTAGTTCTGTGAGGTGGCGCGGTTAGCGCGGGTTTCTTTTGCTGTTCCTGGCATTTGACTTCAGGGCTTTTCCTCCTGGTTCCTTTCTCATTTCTTCGTCCTTATTCTCGCCCGTGGACCCGCAAAGCTAAAAGGACGGCCGACGAAGGCATTTAATATCTAATCTAAGAAACTGAAAGTGTTTTCCGACCGGGTGACAGATTCGACCTTTGCCAACACAATGCTTCAACACGGTGGATGGTGGAACCTCCACGGAAAAAATTGCAAATTGTTTCGAAATGTCTACCCCTAACTTTCATTTTTTAAAATTAATAATGACAGTAATAACGCTGGAAATATGTTCATAAACCATGTTTTAAATTCACGGTTTCCTTAACATGAAATATAAAAAATATTACAAATATTACGTCCGTATTAAAAACTTATTTTTGGAAAATCAATAAGAGTTATAGAAAATAATACACACGGTTTGAAAAGCTAATGTTGAATTTTAGATTAGGGAACCATATCCTTTTAGTTTATGTTCCTAAAAAAACTCGAATTGAATTCCTTTTAGTTTCGTTTAACTGTAAAAGTTTATATATCCCTATTTTTGCTTTTTTTTTAAGATCTAAAAATGCTGTGTGAAATGATTGTTTACAGAGAATCACACATGTACAATATATAGAAATACATTTTTAGTAATTCCCTAAAATGTGAGGGAACAATATCATGTCCCCCTTATTATTGATTCATACATGTCTCATAATAGTTTTTTTATTCATAAGTCATTCAAACCTCTCAACGACTTTCTTTATACATCTTTTCAAAATATATTCCACCATGAAAGAAAGTGAACAGTTTTAAGAGAGATGAAAGAAATGTTACAGGGTCGAATGCTGTGGAAATAAAAAAAATCTGCCAAGAAAAACGATACATTGGGAGCCGGGTTTCACAGGCAATTAAATCTATTTTTAAAATCTCCAACAGCAGAATCACGAGTTGAATGCTCATTACACAATACATTTGAAGAATTTACGGAGAAAAGCCCATTCTTTGGGGCTTAGATGGGCGGATGGGAGAGTCAAGGCACTCGACAATGGATACCAATCGACTTTTTATTTTCCGTAATGCTTTTAGACACATTTTTGACAGCTCAGTGTCTCTGACTCTACCCGCTTTCCTTTTCCACTCTCAATTCTCTGCCATTAATTTTGTTTGGTGTGGCGTTGTGGTCCTCCAATTCGACAGCTGTGTCAGATTTAAGCAGCATTTAAAGTATTTTTGTTTGTCAATCTTGTTTTACATATTTTATCTGGCCGCCCATCTGGCACCCCTCCCCCAATGCCCAGATTGACAGACCTCAGTTAGTGTCATCATAATCATTTTGTCATTAATATGTCTGACTGGCCACAGAGCGCGTCGCCATCGCCATCGCCAGTGATGTCCTGTCCCGCCTCCTCCTCCTCCTTCTGCTTTCCCTTTGGAGCACCTCCCCCCCCCACCGCTTGGTCGTAATCTGCGGTTTGCTTTTTGTTGTATTCATTGTGTTTGTCGCCTGCTCTCTCTGGCCCTTAATGCTCTGGGAGCCAATCCATTGAATTATATGGATTTTTGCTTGAATAAAGTATATATCTGAGCATGTGTGGGTGGCCACCCCCACCATCCACCATTCACCAGGGACAGGCCCAAGCCCAGCATTTCCGTATTTTTATTTGCCCTTTCTGCTTTCTCTTTCGCACACGTCTCCTCCGAATCCCCCTCACTTTGGGTGGGGGTTTTGTTTTGCTTTTGGCACACATCGCAGCTTTCTCTCGTTGCTTTCCCGTGATTGACGTTGCCTTGGCTACCAGGCAGCCGAGATCTCTCACACCACTGCTCTCACTGCCCCCAGCGCATTCAGCCCACTGCCCACCACCCACCATCCCGATCCCGTTACCGATCCCGCTCTCGCTCTCTCTCTGTTATTGTTAGGCCACCAAATCATCTGGGCGGCAACCAGAGCCTTCGTCCCTCTTCTTCTCGTCTGCATGAGTGGGGGATGGGTGGGAGTGGGAGGCCACACACGTATTCAATTTTATGTGTATGCGGAAAGTACTCTAGGCCCTTCCTTATATAAGAACGAGCCCCCCAAGACTCCCCACCGCCCTGTGCATTTTTGACATACTTATGTCGCTCCATGTTTTTGCTGATTTTGCATAAAACACAAAAAAAGACAAAAAGGGTCTCGAAGCGACAAGAAATAAAAGTTTTACTTTTGACTCCCCTGGCCCTTGGCTTGTTGTTGGTTCTCTTTGGCCCTTTTGGCAAAGCCGCTCTTAGGCAGGCCGGGAAAGTGGTCTGGAAAGTGCGCATGTGTTGTAGCCATGGCAGTCAATTCGCCGCATTTTGTTGGGATTCCTTCGAGGCGAATTGGACTCAGGGGTACTGACATTGAAATTTCCTCAATGAACCCGCAACGGTAACTCCTCACCGGGACATACGGCTCAGGATACCTTACCTTTTTGGGAAATTTCCCCTCGTCTTTGCTGGCCTTGCCCCTGCTGGAATTCTTGCCGCCCCTCCCGTTGTGGCTTTGCTTTTGCCTTTGATTCGATTTGCTTTGCCTCGGCTTATCAGTTGGCCCAAAAACACATTGGACAGCCAGTTAATTGGGGATATTTTCATGAATATTTTAGAGCCACGCCAACAGCTACACGGCCAATTGCACGCACTTGTCCGGCTGCCCTCGCCCCCGCCCCCGCCCCCACTCCGACAGCAACAGCCCATAGTGCCTCCGATTTCAATTGTGGGTGCGCTGGAGCTATTAATAGAAGCGTTTTTGTGGAATCGATTAGGTCGGAGCGAGGCGCAGCGCGTGGCAGGCCCTAGGAGGCAGCTAATTGTTGTAACAAGCCGGAATACCATTGCCTTCCAGATGCTAGCTGCCGCACATGTGTGCTGCATGTTGCAGGTCAGTGGCATCCGCACAGCCGGCGGGTGTATCCGTCAGATACTTTTGACACTCGAATCACAGCAACTCGAAACAAATTGCCAGTATTTCGTATAACAAAGTTGGGGCTGTCAGTTTTGAAGTTTGTGCTCGTCACTCCTCGCCCCGTCCCCACTACAAACGGTACCTGCCCCAGTTTGTACGGTGTGGCAGGTACATTTGGCACAAAACACGAAGCGTGAAATTTGCCGAATAAAATGTGAAATGAGCCATGGGATGGCTTAGAAAAAAATGACATCCAGCCAGCTTCAATTACTTATAGATCGGATTTTGGGCAACTGGATGGATGGTTGGAGTTATAATTCGTTTTTAATGGCCAAAAAATTGTGACCGAAAACACGAATCGGATCCATCCGATGTTCAAACACACAATATGCGGCACGTATCGCAGGACACTAAATAATAAATAATCAAATTAGCCACGAAATCATTTTTGGCGAGCAGTAATTAAGCGAATCTGTCATACGAAATTCAATATTTTGCAACTCAATATTTGATTACGGAAAGCAATGTATGCGACGCCCCTCCCGCACCTGGTCAGGATGGTCAGGGTGGTCACGGTGGTCGGGATGGTCAGGTCACGAACGTTGCAAAAAAGCAATGTAAATAACAAATGACCAAACAAACCCAAACAGCGTGGGAGGGTGGGAGCGATCAGCTGGGTGGGGGCATGTGGCATGGTGTTGCCTTCTCGCAGCGGCAACAAATCATCATCCGACGATGCGACCCGTCAATAACGAACGCAGTTGAAAAATTGTTAAAATTGAATTACAGTTGCAAAGCGCTGAACGTTGCAAGAGCAAACACATGCCTCCCAAACAGCCACCCACCGCCACCCCACGAGTGGATGGGAAACGCATATGAATAACGACAGGAGACGGGAGAGTCCTATTTTTTCGAGGCTACGAGTCAAATCTGCGTATCCTTCAGCAAATAGACAACAAATGGCAATGTGATATACAGTTGAGTGGATGGCCAGGTTGTCCCCGCCCCAACCCACGCCCCGGGTGACCTTGCAAATCTGGCGCTATTGGACAGCGGTGAAAATGATATTGATGAATTGCACATGGCAATGAAAGTATCGGCCGACGCACCACATCAGCCAGGCCAGGCCAGGCCAGGCGAGGCCTTCAGTGTCCTGATGACGGTGCTGATGAAAAATAAGCTCTGCCTTCGTCCTGGTGATGGCTTCTCTGAAGGATGCCTCCTCGTACGCAAATAGTTGCCGCTCCCGGCCAGGCGATGTAATTTCTCGGGCGGGGCTGGCAAGATTAATGAAGGCACGACTCTTGTGGAACCGGATAGGCCAGAACCAATTAGAAACTTAGACGCAGCTTGAAACCCTCAAAAAGTATTTGCAACACATCTGCATGTGAAAATATTGTATTCCCTAGGGCTTGCAGGGAGCTGGCTACGAAAAATTTAATAATTATTGAGCTTAAGCATATTCCAATTATTTCCATTTGTTAATTACATTTTCAATGTAAAGTCACCCATTTCTTATGTAAGAAACATTCAAGGTGGAGAAATTTATTCTGTTCTCGACTATTACAAGTCGAACTTATCTTTTTCACTTTTTTCAATCGAGTTGTGATGCCCACTTGTCCTTTTGCCGGGGAGACCTGTTCACTTACTGGTTTATCTTGAAAAACTTTAGTCGTTCTCTACAAATCCTCATTTTTTTAAGATTTAGACTATCTATCATATTTGTTCTATACTGAAATACATTCTAACTCCTTTTTTAGCCACAGAACGTGGATACAAGATTCAGGCTTTTGACGAAATTATTAATCGATTTTTTTTTTATGAGAACAGGGCCTGTCAATGAATACGTTTATTGGCATATATTAATTTGGACTTAACAAATATCGGATAATGCTATATTATTTTTCGAGAGCAAAAAACTATTGTTATTGTTATTGTCCAATATTAAGGAGTAAAACAAACTACAAAGAATAAACCAAAAATTATGTTTTTTTTTTTTTATTTCTTTTAAAGGATGGATTCTCTTTTCCCTACTTTTTGTCAGTTTCTTCGTTTTCATCTTTGGAACTCACGGTCTGTTACTCCTTTTTGCGAAATTAATATTGCGTATATAAATAAATATTCCCTTTAACTAAAATACGTCAAATCAAAATATTTCTATAAAATTAAGAATACATTTTTTAAATAATTAGAGTATTAAGTCTAGAATATTTACTGGAAGGTCCTAGAAGTTGGAAAACTTTTCTCACTGCACTTTCGTTTTGGAAATTCTTTATTAAAAAGATTGATACTCAAACGATGATGTAATCTATTAAAGAATGTCTTTCAGACGATAAAGAAATATACACCCAAGACGCCTGTGCCTATTATCGTCGGGAATATTATTGAGGACATTAAAATTCATTTGAATTTATCGGTGTATCCATTTCTTTTGGCAGAGCCACGGCACAAGGCATTATAGTTTCCTTTCGCCAATTTGCCTAAGGGGCGGGGGCCGAGGGAGGGTTTCCACCTGGGCGGGCACAGGAGAACTGATGGGTGTGTCAGGGAGGGGGGAGCTGCAAAAATTTATAAGCGCCTTGCGCCAGGATGCCATGGTTTTGGCTGTTATTTAAGAGAAAGGCCCAAACGCAATACTGGTCTTGTAGTTGCAATAAATAAAACAAAACAACACGCTCCTTCCCGGGTCCTTTGCAGCCTCCACCCGTCAAGCGGGCCGGGTCCTGTGCGATCGTTCTCCGTGTCCCGCCCGCTGTGAGTTCGGTTTATTGTATATAAACTTAGATAACAAACAGCTTGGTTATTTATTTTTCTTAATATTAACCTCAACATTCAGCGGACATGTTGCACGCATATACGGAGTATGCCAGTATTATGTGTGTGTGTGTGTGTGTGTGTGTGTATGTGTGGGGCACCCCACCCCCCGGAAGACGACTGAAAGCCACCCGCTGCTTGTGCCCAGACACCGACACAGATAAAGTCATTCACACACAAGCTGACACACACAAACACACACTGGCACACGCAAAAGGACTGCGACTGTTGTAATATTTGTTGCCGTCTTACAGGCGATGGCCAGTGGCATGGGGCAAGGTGGAGGAAAGGTGTGCAACTAAATCACATCAACAACATTGCTAAAATTTATAACTGTATGTTGCGCAAACAAAGTGAAGGGGGGCGACGGGGGGACGAAAGAGTGTGTGCGAGGATGTTTATGTTGGCTTCTTCTATCCACTAAGCCTTGGTTATTCTGACTTTATTAAGCCAAAACACGTTGCATAGCTGCTAAGCACGCGCAAATAAATATAAACAAAAGACGGTCAAGACCCTCTGGGTCCTGCTCCTGGCAAAGACGATGAACGACACACGGAATTTCATTCGCAGAAAAGTATCTCTATGAATTCAACAAATCTAATCCTTACGTGTAACGATAACATTCCCGGAACTAATGGGACTTTTGGCTTTAATATTCATAGCGCTGCGTAGCTCCTTATAAGATTGTAGTTCAGTTTCGCAAGGATAAGGCTTCTCCCAATGAGTGCAAGTTATTTAAGGAGGCATCCAAGGTTATCCGTTCAACACCTCAACAAAAATTGAAGCGCTACGAACTACACTTTTGACAAGCGTTAATCAATCAAATATAAAATAAAGTCTGGCCGAGATGTATGTACGTATGACAGCAGGCCAAACCTTTTTAATAATACTTCCCCTTCCAGGAGTCCTCGTGTATCCTCCTCCGCTCAGTCCATCAGTCAAGACGGTTTGTCAGAAATAAAGATAAAAAACAAACGCTGAAGGCCAGAAATTAGAAATCGTCTAGATATTTCCAATTCGTGGGTACTCTTTCCAATTTATATATTTTTTGGAGGAGTAAAAATCGAATTAATCGAATGGTCCATCTTTTTTCTTATTTAATTAACTTTTTTATTTATTTAAAGTTGCAAATTTTCTTTTTTATTCAACTTTAAAAAAATCAAATGAAAACTGCTTTTCAACTATTATCAAAATTGCAAATGCAAAACTTATCGATATGACCCAATTTCTTATAGAACAATTTGTAATTTTGTTGTTTGGGTTTTTAAAATTTGGAACTTTTGTTCTATTTTACCAAAAATACAAAACCTAAAAAAAATATAATATATTAGGTAGAGTAGAAAGGATGATGTAGTCTAGTGACCCCATTGCACATCTCCAAGTTCTGGGTAGAGTATGGAAAGTGAAAAAATTGGACATCAGAGCATAAGGCACGCACTCAACAGGGATTTGAGTCTGATGATGGTATTTCGGCCCTATCCCGGACTGGACAGGGCCTGTGGGGTGGATGCGTCCGATGAGCTTCCACTTCTTGGGCAGCTCGAGCCCGGGCCCTTCCCCCTAAGCATGGGGAGACTTGGGGTCTTAGAAATTTCCAAATTTAATAAACTTAAAAGGGTGCGCTTGTGTGTGTGTGTGTGTGTGTGTGTGTGTACAACTGTCAGATACACACATGCCCCCAAACCCCAAACCCCAAACCCTAAGAACCCCACAAACATCCACTCCCACACACACAAAGTCATGTAATCAGCAACAACTTGAGTTGTCAATAAAATTGTGATTTCTTAGGACGCGGAGTGGGATGAGCGGTGCGACGGGGGGCCCAAACAGATTATTATATTGTTTGGGCAGCTATAAAAATTGTAGCCATCCTGCAGGATGTCTGCCCCGCCCATTAAGGAACCACTTTGCACCTGTAGTCCATGCAGGGAAATTGCTTAAAAATTTATAGTAATACGCCTATGGCTAGGTAAGCAGGTGGAACAGCCAGGAATTTACGCGTACGTTGAGAGGAGGCCCAAAGGATAATAAAGGAAATTGCTGGGCCATTTTGGATCCAAAGCCAGGCTGTCGTCTAATAAAACTAAGTGGAAGGTATTGAGTCTTCCAATAAAGGCACCAGGATACATATTTAATGCGAATTCTATCATTGAAGAATCGGCATCAAACTCGAACGAAATCCGGGTAGCCAAAGTTCATTACGGCTTCGTCCTGCCACATCAGGGTTCGCATTCCTTCATGTCAAAGTCAAAGCTCTGTGGCAGAGCCGCGCAAACCATGCAAATCAATCAGTTGGGCCCTTTCTTCTCCAGGAAGCGCTTACGTAAGAAGTGTCCTCGCCCATCCTGATGTATTGAAGAAGGACGTGCGGCATTGGCATAGAAATAACTGGCACAGGGGCTCGACTTTTTGGCAGGACTCCCTTCGTCTGCTTGTGACAGTTTGGTTTTATTGGATTTTATTAGTTCACGGGTTGCGGAGGCGCAACAGGCTGGGGGACACGTCGGTCACGCGGCAGATGCCGCACCCTTTGCAAATTATTTGTGGCACATTTCCGGTACAACTTATATAATTGGTTTCATCAGAGAAATAAATAAATAATGATTCAACTATGAATGTACACTGGATTCTTCCTGTTAACTGATTGTTTTTTAAACGCCGCCCCGTTCCTCCACTTCAGACTCGGTCCATAAGTGGATGGCTCCTTTTAGTAAAGCAAAAAGTAGTTTTCCTTCGTGCTTATTGTTTGTCTTCTCTATAAAGTAAACAGCTGAGAAGAAAGTGTAGAACTTTTCCCAGCTTCCTTTCTTTATCTGCCCACTTACATTTTTGGGTGCGTGCTAAAAAAGTTGTTCCATTCTGGCTTTCAGGCGAAAAAAGTTTGCTGCGGCTCAAGGAAGGCTCACAGAGTCTTTGCAGGAATATTTTAGAAAAAATTGATACTGAAATGCAAAATACAAACTGTTTCTGTGGAACGACGCAAATCCAAAAAGAGGCAAAATACAAATATAAAAGTCCTTTTAACGGAACGGAAAAGGGCCTGTTTGATCAAAGGACCCGTGTGGGCACTTTGACAGACAAATGTACAAATTCTAGCTGTATTTTCAACGGTCCAGATACATTTCAAGGATTTGTCAACCATCTCCTCCCAATTTGGTTTTTATCCAATATTTGCAGAGACCAAAAGTATTGATGAGCAGGCAAGGAAGGAAATTTATTAAAAAGTTTATGAAATCTTGCATACGGGCATCATCAAGGACACAATATTGTGCAAATACAACTAAACGATACATGAAACATAAAGGAACGCAAACATACTATCAAAATCAGACTTGGGATTTAAAATAAAAGTTTAAATAGGGCTTAGCTTTTGAAGGTTTATTTATTAATTTATGGTTCATTTTATTGTTGAATATTTCTAATTAACTAATTAATTAATTATTATTGAATAATTAGAAATATGTAAATATAAATAAGGCTCCAATTAAACGAAAATACAATTTAATTCTTCTATGATGAATGTATATCCTGAAAACAGGATAATCCACAAAAATATGAGAAACCTTTCCTAATTTTACGTTACTGAAACATTTTCTAGACAATATGTCCTCAATTCAAAAGCAGCTTTTAATTGTCACAGCATTGTTTCAGAAACATCCTGTGGTATGTCCTTTGACAGAGAATTACACCAATATTTGTGTAATTGGCAAAAGGCTTCGTACTACATACTTTCCCTTGCGATTTTGCCATTTTGCAAAGCATATTTCAGGTCACATTTTGGCTGCTGCGGATGTCAGTTAATTTGCAAACCAAATGTATTCAGAAATCACAACCAATTCCAATAAGTACAGATTTTTGTGGCAATAAACAAAACCTTTTATATATTTCCCTTTACTGAAGGCCAATATTTATATTGAATAATAAAAAAAAATATCAATCGTTTTTTGTCGACTCTAAAAGTAAGCCACAAACAAATAATCTTTTAAATTGCTTTCTTTTTTTTTTGACTATTGATCACAAGTACAAATTAAACTCAATTTTTTTTTACCGATTTTCCCCCATCCGCCCGATATTTTCCGTTCAACAATCGGGACTCATTTCAGAAATTTTTACAAATTTGCCACCTCGACACTTTCCCTCCGGTTCTTGTCTTTGCTTTTTATGAGGTTGTCGGCGTTGGTAACTTTCTGCAGCAAATGGTATTTATGTCGGTTTGGGAAACTTTGACGATAACGCCGGGGAGCCGAACTGGGAAGGGGCGTTACCGGTTAGGGGCGGTCCCGGTTCCCAGTTCCCGGCGGGGAATAACCGACCGCCTGTGCATCGAACGTTATTGCCTTGACCACCTCGACAACATCATGTGGAATTACGAGTATTTGAAAAGTTTTACAAGTAATTTATTTAGGCGCAAGTTTTTGAGACTCTCCCGCACTTTTCTCGCTGCCCTGGCTGGCCTCGAGAAGTCGAAGGAGTCAGCACAGACGGAGGATGATGGCACATCGACAGCTTCAGTCCCAAAGCATGTGTTGCGGTTACGAGCAAACAAATATAAAAGTATCCCGCCGAAATAGCTTACAAGTACATCAAATTTTCATAAATTAGGCTGGCATAAATAAAGCAGGGCTTTGGAAAACTTTTTCCGTTTTCCGTTTTCCCTTTTCTGCTTCCTCCTTTTCACGGTATAATCGAGGCCTTGTCGTTCACAAGGATGTCGGTGATGGCGAAAATGATGTAACGCATAATAACTCATCAGCAAATTGGGAGCCGAAGGACTCGAAGGTACGGTCCTGGATGCGAAATTCGTTTTACATATAACAAACAACATTTAGTTTCGACTAAAACATTTTTACATTTGTTTTGTTGTAATGAAAGGATTATAAAACGCCAATGCACTTCTTGAGGAGCTTTCATTTTAAATCAATATATTTTGTACTTTACGATAAATCGATATTGTCACCACATCATTGGAAAGAAAAAAATGTTATCGATAAAAACGTTTTATTTTCGACATAATGTAAACTTAAATTATATCCCACTAAGGTAAAAAAAGGCTTCTACGATATGGTACTTTTGTTAGAACTCGCTGATAATATCTTGTTCGATATACAGGGACTTCGATACCTTAAAAATGAAGTATTCATTTATAAATATGGATATTTCCATTAAAATACATCCATTTAGTTCCTAACGTGTGTGCTAACTTAATTTCTTTTAATTTTTAAATTAAATAAGTGGAAATATCTGTCCAATAACAACTTGTTTGGAACAAATTAGGTCAAGTTTTCTGACTTTATAATTAAACTATAAAAAAGCGAAAACGAACGTAGTAAAGTCATTTTTACGTTCCGAATCAACCTTATCATATTCAAAAAACTATGTAAAACCCTGCATAATTACCACAAATTTGATTGAAACCGAATTATTAAAGCGCAATTCGATCTGGCACATATGAATATTGATAGTTATTATCATCTGCCAGCTGTGTTCCAAGAACTCTCAAAGCGACTGTCCTTTGTCCGGTGGAAAGGAGTTGCAGCCTTCGGGCACTTTTTTGTTTGAGAACAGAGCATCGAAATTTAATGAAACTTAAACCGAGAAACCCTCCGACTAAACCAGATAGCCTTGGCCAAAAGTAAATAAACAGCTTACACACACGCAACTCCGAATACTGTCATGTCCTGGCTTCGTTCGTATTAATTAGAATCCTTGACAGGAAGCCTTGGGCGACTACAAAACAACCCTTGGCAACTCTTCAGCTTAGCTCAAAGTAATTAAAATTAAATCTCAAACTAATTATTATTGAACTTTGGAAGGGTTGATTTATCTGTGTGTGAATGTGTGAGTGCGTATCCTTGCGGTTGGCCTGCGGTCATTTTTTGTGCGCACAAATATCCAAGAATTTATCAAGGTTATGCCATTCCATTTCAACTTTTGGATCGAAAGCTCTCCCTCTCTTCTTTTCCCCAAAGCTATTAACTTTATTACGAGTTGTTGCGATCTAAGGTCCTGTAAAAACTGCAAAAACAAACAAGGATTATAGAAATGATTATGTCCGAGTTGGCCGAGATGTGTTTTCAATTAAAACAAAGCAATTATATTTCAAATGAGTATGTATACAAGGATATCGTTGGGCAGACACAAATCCTTAAATCATTCGCGATTCTTAAAGAAAAGTTTTCAAATTATTATTATATTATTATTATTGTTGGGCTTTTGATTTGTATTATTATGAAAATAAGACTGATATGTCCTGAGACTGATATGTTAACTTTTAATTCGTCATTACTAAGCATCTCCTAGTCGATAAAATATAAACGTAGCATATATATAACCTTACATGCATTGTTTGCTTAGCAAAAACTCGAAAAGTTTATGGTTTTTGGCTGCCAATGTTGTTTTAGTATTTTCAAGTGGCGCGGAAAATGTTAATTTATTAGGCAAACAAATAAATTTGAATTACAAGCGCTGGTAAAGTAAACATTTTTTTGGCAAATCGTTGTGAGTTGTTTGGAGAGGGGGTTGCGTCCCTGACTTCTTTCTGCTTTTTGATATTTAAGTATTTTTGCTAAAATTGGCAAATCCTAAAACTTGATTTAAAATTGTGATTTTCCAGCTAATAAGCTGTTTTACTTATGATTGTAGGTTTTATTTAATCCTGAATTTACTAATCCCAAACTAGAAATAATAAACTAGAGATTATAAAGTGATTTAAATAATTAATGACTGAATGTGCAAACCTAATAGGTGTACCAGCGCATTGATAATGGCCATAGAAAGTAATTTTTTATGAGGACTAAGAGGTTTTTCAAATGAAACCAAAGCCGTCATGCCCAAAAAATCGACGCGGACAAATGTAACATCAAAATTAGTATCGAAGGTATCGAATCTTGAAAAAGGCTTATGTATCGATTTTCTTATATCTTATATTAAAAAATACATTTTACTTTTTTATTAGATTCTTCGATTCTTAGATATGTATGCTTCATTAAAAAAATCATCAAAAAATAAAATTTGAAACAATTGCTTGTAAGACAACATGTTGTTTGACATCTTTAGAAGATTATCGGCATTGTGAACTGACAGAAAACTAGTTACCAGGATCTGGGCTTGGGCTTACACTTGCGCTTCCGTTCGGCTTACCCCGGCTTATAAAAAAGGAAAAGGTACCTATATCCTTGATAAACCATGTTGCTTGCAGGCAATTAAGTTCCTCCATGGAGGCCCATATTTTTTAATCATGATTGTATGATCGATATAGCCCCATAATTTCGATTGTGCTTATGACAATTTAATCCTTCTCCTGCATTTCTATAATATAGAATTATCTTAAAACTATAGATTTTTTTTATCTTTTAATTCTATTTAAATTCTATGTAAATATTTTCAAATCTAATTTTATAAAAATATTCAAAGTATAAGAGAGATTCTGCTGTATTTATTGTGAATAAAAAAATAAAACTAATAATGTAACAACTTTTTCTCAAAGCCTATTTCGCATATAGCCCTTTCCTATTAACCCACTTCAAAAAGGACATTTTTTTAAATTTGGTTTTCCTGTAATTTGTTTTTAATTGTCACTCCTTCCCGCTATTTTTAAGAACCGCGCTTTTAAGCAGAGCAGCATAATTAGAGCCTAACGAGACAACAAAGCAAGGACGAAATTGGTGGGATCTGAACGAAAGGGTTCCCGAGATTGGAAAATAAATGAAGAAAAGTGTCACCAGCCTGCATAATTTTAACGATTTTCTTTTTAGCTTCAGTGGTTCTCAGCACCCCTTTAATTGACGAAATTGTTGATTAATTACCTTTGACCGCTATTCCAGGCGCAATTAGGCAGGATTCGAGGTTCCTTGAACCGCAAAGTCTGATCGACTTTAAGAGTTTTTTCTATTTATTCGATTTAGTTCAAATCGATTAAATTTGTATCGATATTTCTTTATGTAGACTATCAATAAAATCGATAAAGTCGATTGAATATTTTGAGAGAACCTAGAAAGCACCAGAGCCAAAATGGATCCATTGTGCGCTTCAAAGAAACACAAATTTCGATAGGACCAAGAATGGAACTCTATTTTAATTGTCACCTTCGTTCAGGGTTGACATCGGACTTTGCCACCCTGACCCGCACTCATTTCGACCAATTTGGTTAATGGCTATAATGTTTGTTTAGTGAAAGCAAATACAACTCAGAATAATGGCTGGGCCCATAAAAAGCGCGGTCCGTAAAATTAATGCATAAATAAGAGCAAATATATGACGGCATGTAAAAAAGTGCCGGGAACACAAAGGCAAAGACGGAAGGAGGTCTGTTCGGGGGCTGTATGGGGAAACCATAAACAAAGCAAATGTTTTCTTAGCCCGAATTTTGATGGCTATTGGGTGGTGTGGTGGGGAGGGGGAGGGGATGGGGTGGGGTGGGGTGGGGTGGGATGGGGATGGGGATGGGGATGGGGATGGGGATGGGGATGGGGATGGGGTGAAGAAATAAAGATAGAATAGGAAGTTGTAGCAATGAATGTCAAATTTGTGTGGCTTATTAATTGTTCTTTGCATTTGGCTCGGCTCTAATTAAGACTGAATGCTTTGTTCCGTATAATTTGTTTTCCTGCATGAAGCCCACTAACGAGGCAAATAAATGGAAGGACATGGAATTCCGACTCCATATCGTTCAAATACTGCATTGACTTCATTATGGCCAGGCCGACCAAAAAAAAAAAAAAGTGAGGTGTGTGTACAAAACACAGCCAGCCGCAGAAATCCAGTTTGGTCATTTTAATGACTTCCACTGGCCAGTTTGTAATTACGCATTATTCAAATTACAAATCCGCAGCAACAACAAGGACTCGAAAACACGGTGGAAAGTACCGTATACCGTATACCGTATACCGTATACCAGATACCAGATACTACTACAGATACTGGCTGAAAATTTAAACTCTAAACGGGCGGAAAAACAAACGACGGGCCACAAAAATCGGGTCAAATCAAATGACAAATGCTCTAGGCCTGCCAGGCCAGGACGCAGGATGCGTCTCCCGGACAATATGTTTAAATGTTGCCATGTGTCCTGCGACCTGCGACCTGTGTCCTGTATGCTGTACTCTGTGTTCTGTATTCTGCGCTCTGTTTTTCGGTTTGACTTTCAAAATGTCAAATACATTAAACGTGCATTTGCGTTGGGGTTAGTAGCGATTTGGTGGCGCCACCAGCCACAAAGGCATGCGGGGGTGGAGTGGCAAGGAGATCGAAAGAGTCGTTTAGAGTCCCTGACAGTTGAAATTTACCTTTTGGCCATAATGACATCACGTACACAAAAGGTGTGTGCGCTTTCGGGGTTCCCTTCTCCCTCTTCCCCCGCGCCCTGTATGTCCTTTTGGCTCCCGCTAGTCCATATGCTATTTGTTGCATACTTTTGACCACTCCATGGAGGCGAAGTGTGGGGGGCATGCAGCATGTGTGCGCTTTTGCGGCTTACAGGCTGAAAGCCGAGTGCCGTGGCTAATGCGAATCCGAAAATGGAGCCAATGGACAATCACATAAAACAAATTACACGAAAAGTTTTAGCTCCAAAAGCCCACGAAATGCAAGTACCGAGCAGCATATTTGATTCGCACGCCGGCCTGGCCGAATGCAGAACACCCTACCTCCCCTTTGCATGGACAAACTCCGGTTGCGGCGAAAAGGGAAATCGACGAAAAGCGAGAGCTTTCAGTTGCAACAAATCTTCACAATCAACGCTTTGCCGGAGGAGTCCTCCCATCCTCTCGATTTCCTGGCTGCCAAACTGACTGCGGAGATAATCAAATGAAAAAAGGTAAATGTCTCGTTAAATTGTACAGAAATTAGATTTTTTTCATGCCCCACTCGACTGGCTTTCCCCCGTATATATCCTGTGTTCCTGGGAAAATCAGAGCATGACCACTGGCTGTTTGGGAGGCAGAAGGACGAACAGGCGGATAAGCGGTATGTATGAAAAATCAAATTAAGGGGGGTTCTGGTTCAAAGGGGAGTTTAAGCAAGCCTTCTCCAAAGGGGGTCTTTTTCTAATATCTGTTTTTAAAATATCCTGCATTTTAGTGAATATTTTTTTAAATACATTTTAGCGCTATAATTTTGTTTTTGAGAAGTACTTGAGAGTACCGGATATCATATATTCGAAATAAAACTTTTTCATCGTTCATTTTTTAAGTTGGATGAATCCTTTACTGTTTCCCCAAGTATCCCAGATGGAACACCCCTCGGGTTTGGGAAAACCTTCCATCCGAGGCAACATTACCCCGTGCTACTTCATTCTGGCGCTGAAATCAAGGCGAGTTGTCGATTGGTAAAAGCTTTTAAGGCGCCCCAATGGGAAAGTGGCGGACTCCCCTCACCTACCCACCCTCCAGTGGACCCTCGCTAAAAGCCAACTACTGTGCTTCCTTTAATTGGATTACAGGTGAACGGCGGTGCGTGTGTGTGTCCAGGTGTGGAGAGTGCAAGTGTCCACGGGAGCGTTCCGAAAGTTCGGGAGGAGCATAAGTTTGCATTTTTATGAAGTTTGTTAACCATGTGGCACGTGAGCAGAGGGGTGGCTCCCCCATCTGACGGGCCAGCTGAAGGACAACAGAAGGTGGTGTCTCCGATAAGATTACCTCGAGATCGGAACGCGAATTTTTGCAAAGCGGGACCCATAGGACCCTACAGTCCATTTAGCGCTAACTCGATTAATTCCCCTGCGAAGAGGCCTTTTGCTCAAATATTCATAAATATGTTTGCAGCGTTTCGAGCGGCTACAAAGCGAATTGGTTATTAACGGTCGAAGGGCAGGACCTCAAACCCTGCCCCCCCCTTCGGTCAGCACCCATCGAGCTGTGCATTTTAATTTAATTAAAAGTTATGGCAAATATAGCGCAATCGAGACGGACGGGAGAGGAGAAGCCAATAATAAACCAAATTATTGCATGTATAAATGAGTTTGCCCCGCATTTGTATGTGTGTGTTGCCGATGTCGATGTTGCCTGCAATTAGGCGCAGCTGCTGCACAGAGGCGGGTGGCAGGAGCAGGGACAGGAGGACGAGGCTTGTACAGTTTATGGCCGTGTTCCTGTGGCTTTTGAGCTTTTTGCGCCAAAACATTTGCCCTGCCATAATTGAGTTTCGGAGGCATTCAGTACACCGACTACTCTGGCACGCACAAACCTACCACCCCCGCACCCCTCTCTCCGGCAGGATACCCAGGAAGATTGGGTCCTTGGGCCGCAGAGCAAGTTTACTTTGCATACTTTCAAGCAACATTTCGATCCTTTTGTTTATGGCCCTGTCATGAGGTTTAATCTAATGTCAAATTCCGAGCATAATTTCCCATTGTTGCCACCAAGGACTCTGTTGCATACTTCTGCTGTTGCTACGTGGAGGCCGCCTCCTTGGCAGCATGTTGTCTTTTCTTCCCTAATTGCATTAGTTTTGATGCGCCCTGCATATTTTGCAACCTGCCAATTAGTCGCAGTCGTAGTCCTGCTCCGACTTTCGACTCAATTAGTCGGCATCAATGATTTATGGCAAACTTTTAGGCAGCTCTTCTTCCTTCCGAGGCGTCTGGATCCTTAAAAGCCCGCCTCCACACACCTGCAGCCTAAGCAGCTTTCAGCAGAATTAAAACTTTATTAATAAGCATCTCGCCAGACTACGGACAATGGGAGAAGCCACTTCGGATTATCGATGGAATCGCACATGTCGGCTTTCCTTTCGTTTGTTAATTGCCAGGAGGACGGCGGATTCTGTCCATCAATTGGCCAATCAGACTATTTTGGGTTCAGTTCTTAATTAGATTATTATTTCGGCCATGCAGTTTTGGGACAAAAGAAACAAATGCAGGCTCGACAACTCGAGAGCTCCCAGAGTCAATCTTGCGGTCTGGCCAGGGACTGGGGAGCGGCAACCACAACAAAATACGTCTGGGCCCAGGCCCGTCCTTCGGAAATGTCTCAGACCACACCATGCCCTAAGCGCTGCACCGGCGGTGCACCAGGACTGCATTTGGGTGGATTGCCACCAGGAGGAGTGGCGACCGGTGGTAACTGGGATGAGCCGGACTGAGGCAAACTGTCTGCATAAGTTGGAGATAAACGTAAACCGCATGCACGGCACAATAAACAGACATCCGTGTGCATTTGCCTGACTATTTGTCAAAAACAGTGCCATGGCAACAAGGACGAGCCCGACCACGTTGCCAGGAGTAGCAGTCAAAAACCAACGAACAGATAAACTCCAGAATATGGTCCAGGAGCCCAAGGTTGGACATGGACGTGAATGCGGATGTGGATGTGGCTGGGTGCAGTGAAGGTGTTCGTCCTGGCAATGCCAGCGATAATAAACCAACAACAACACTCCTTCAAAGGCAACAACAACAACAACAATAACAATAACAACAACAACCACGGAGTGCGCGAAATGAGAAATGCAGGACAGCGATAATAAACCAACAACAACACTCCTTCAAAGGCAACAACAACAACAACAATCAACAACAACCACGGAGTGCGCGAAATGAGAAATGCAGGATAATGCTAACCGCAAACTGAGATTGTAAGTGCAGGCTTGTGGGACTGGACGGGATGGCAAAGGAGCATCGGATCAATTTGCACAGTGCGAAATGCCTTCCCGGCCAGCCAAAATTATTATCCTGCTCACATTTTGATTGCCGTTTTACATCAGGACATCGGGAGCTTCCCCGAAAAAAGGAAGCTTTGGTTGAAACTTTATCTCTCTTGTATTCCCAACAATAAAAATTCGAATCTCTATTCACTTTTCTATTGAATGTTTTTTGAGTTTTATTTCTCATAGATTGCGGGCTCATTCGTTACGTAACTGACAGTTGAATAGTTTCGAATTTTATGACTAAAATATGTGATACCCGGTACTTGTTCTGCCACTCAGACTCCTTTTTGACCTTTACAGTTTCCTTGTTTAAACAAACTTTAAACGAATTGGTGCCAAATAAAACTAGATATGAATAGATTTATTATTAGTATTATTATTATTAATTATTTTTATTTTAAGAAAAATCAAATGTAATATTTTTCTGAGGAACTCACATCAGAAATAAACTTGAGAAACATTGTTCATTAAATAAATTCTCTGATATAGAAATCGGAATAAGTTTGAAACCACATATTTTTATATTTTTCATATTTTTAAAGAGAATTTCATAAAGGTTAAATACATGGTAAAAATGTTTAAGCCATTACTATGTTAGGAACTTTAAAAGATGGTATACGTTAAGAATAGTCCAACATAAAAGAAGAATCTCTAATGGATTTCAAGTTGAAATTTTCAACTGAAAACTGAGCAAAACGGGTTTACTTAATACAAATTCATGGCCAGATTTGAACAGCTTTTATTATGTTTTTCAACTTTCTTTAAAAGTACCCATTTCTTTTCATCCTAAATCTTAACGTATATTAAATATTTCTATTCGTTTATATACGTAGCGAACCCAACATTGGCATCCTTTTGATGGACTTTAGTTCTACTGATCCTTTTAAGGGGAATATGCTGTTGAAATGATTTCTGGAGATCTAATAAACATAGTTGATATGAGAGTTATCCTCTCTGAAGGATATTTAATCGTTTGAAACAAATACTCATTTTAGGTTTCATTTTCGCAGTGCAACTAGATGGGGGTCCTTCCCCCTCCTTGCCACATTCATCGGAGGAAATGAGCTGCTGGGGCAGCTACTGCAGTTGCATTCTCCCCATGCCCCAACTCCCACTACCCCCTCCCGCCATTTGGGCCTTGCAACCATGACTTGGTAATAACAAACCGAACACTGCATAAATTCAGGCATTCAGCTTCGATCGGCCCACATCCAAGGCTGGGCTGGGCCCTTCGCTTTCGCTCTGGTATTTGGCCGACTGTCTATTTGTATTTGAATTTGGATTGTTTCGCCAACTGCCAACATCCGCAGGAGCGGCCAGGGAGGCGGCAGTCAAAACTGGGAAACTGGTAAGTTTGAATAAAGCTGGGGGCAGGGCCAGGACCAGGACCAGGACCAGGACCAGGGCCATTGTCGGGGTAGGGCTTTTGTTTTGTTAATTTGCTCGGTCCAACAACAGGAGAGCCAACAGCCAAGTTTCATGGAATGCGCTTTGCTTAGGCTTGACTTGGATTATATGACTACACTGGATGCTGGCTGTTTGGGTGCTGCAGATTCGGATTCGGAGGATGCAGGCCCCGGCAGATAACTAAGCTACTTTGGAGCTATCGAAAAATGAACACTCTTAGGCGCTGGAGCTTCGAATTTTCGAGCTACATCGAAATATCGAAGTGATACCGATGGCAGGGCGAGCTTAAGCCCGTTTTAATTACTTGCATGCCGATTGCCTAATGGAGACGGTCTCCCTGCCGAGTCCTGCGGAACAATACAAAAATTAATGCCCAGCTAATTGAAAGGAAAGGGGGCGCCGGGAGGCGCCAGAGGCACTCCAAAGGACCGGATAAAGAAGAGGAAACTTCCATAACCCGTACAGCGAACAACGCTGCCGAGCTGTCACTAATGGAAAAAGAATCAATGGCTTACGGTTTCGAAATTCGAAGAACGATGGCAACAAATTTATGGATTTATTTCTCTAGTCCCTGGAGCCTTGGAGCCGTGGAGCCTTGAAGGAGGAGGCCACCTGTCGTTTGACCAATTTGCGGATACTCGACTACCAACTACGGATTGTCCCATTCCAGGACAAGCAAATGGCAAAGATTACACGGCAGCCGGTGATTCCAAGGCGATGTCACAGTGCGTTTTAAACTGACGCCCATGACGCAAACAATAACCTTATGTACGCCCCCCCTTCCATCTGATTCCATCTGATTCCATCCCACTCCAGCTCGTGCAGCATCCCAACCATGCGGCACCGCACCACCTCACGGCTTAAGCGGTATGGGCGTGGTGCTGTATACACAAATAAACATTCAAGTGGAATTATTGCAACGAAATTCAAAGGATTACGATAAAAGCACGTTCCCAGGATTCAACGGCAACTACAGGCTCCAGTGCAAGGCACGGCCCACGGATCGACAATGGACTGCGGCCGACTCTCCGCCAGACTCTCCGGGTTTCCAATGACAACAATGCGGGACGTATGCCAGCACCGTCATCCTGGTGAGGCGCCGGGGTCGGAGGTCAGGGCCTGGGTCTCCAGGCTCGGTGCTGGGGGCTAGGGGCTTGCGGGTCAGCAGGGAGGAAGGAGTGGGCCAAGGAGGCCGACGGTGGTTCGGCAAGTTCAATGAAGGAAAATTATGAAGCCTTATTTATTGTTTATGCGTGCGCATAGCTCATGCAGGGTCACCGGGGAGGGTCAGGGGCGGAGGGGACCCACCCACTTCCCGAAAGGGTAACGAAAGGATAAATCAGCTAGACGATCGGCATGAGAAGTGTCTATCGATAAATGGGCTCAGTTACCGAGCCTTAGTGTAGACTTTAAATACTGACACTTTTAAAAATAATAAGAACGAAGGAATTATTGCAACGAACTTCAAAGGATAAGAACAAAATTATAATCATGACAAATTATACAATAATTAAACAATAATCTTTCAACTTTAAAAGTTTTAATATGTTTACTTTGCGTTTTGTAAATGTGTAAATATTCAAGTTCATTTAATAATTTATTTCTTTGAAAATATTTAAAATTATATTTTTTGACAAAAAATAACCTATTCAACCTCAAAAAATCTTCTTAATTTACCTTTTTACAAAAAAAGAACTCATCTAAGTCATCATAATTCTAAATCAGGAAAATAAAATAAATAGTGCTACAGCTATAAACTACATTAAATGAAAAAAATAATTTTTAATTTATATTAATATATTTACCAGAAAAAAATATTACAGGAAAAAAATATAGCCTTTAGCCATAGCATCTTTTGCTACCTTTATATCATTTCTTGTTTGTTATTAAGTAAATTATTAAATACAATTAATATTTTTCAGCACACTATTGCCTTAAGCTATAACATTTTGTTATTTATTTATGAAAACATAAAAAAGGATTGCTTAAATATAACATGGCGTATACGTGATATTTCAAAAAATTTTTAAATATTGTTAAAAACCTACTTGACTTTTGTCCAAACCAAAGCTTGAATTGAAAAACATTTTCTGAAGAATGGCGGCGGAAAAGTTCTTCCCAAAAGTCACCGCAGAAAGTGTGTGCGGAAAACCATGGGGGAAAAACTTGGGAGGTCCTTTGACGTTTGGTGGCAGCATTCTTGTATGCCTGCGAGTCTAGCGGAAAATGGAGGAAAGGCTTCCCGCCAATGTAACGGAACGGAATGAAGCGAAATGGAAGAGGCTCTCGGCGGCGGGGCATGTGAAAAAATTGCACAAATAAATATGAATTGCACTTTAATGCATATTAAGTGAAAAGGATAAGGGCAAGGATGGCAGGGCTTGGCAGGAGTCGGCGGGGGCGGAGGAGTATGCGGTTTCCAGGGGAGTTTATTATTAAATAAAGTATCCACGTGTTTGTTTGTATTCAATATTTATTGTTGTGTATAATTGAGTGAAAAGTTATATGTTTGTGCGCCCACTGGAGGGGCGAGTGGCGGTCCTTGGCAGGATAAACAGGACTGAGTTGGGCGAAATTCAATATTATAGCATTGCAAATAAAAATGATATTGAATTGTTGGAAATTTTTATTCCGTAAGTACATCGCACGGACCCAAAGCCACCTACTGTCTTCCCCCCCACGTCAGCCATTACTCTGATCCTTTGGTAAATATGCGTAATTGGGGCTCTGGCGGGAGCTGGGAAAGCGGAAAACAATCCCGGAGAGATGTTAAAGTGTTGAAGGAAATCAGGCTGGTTCGCTCCGCGAAAATTGCCCGGCTTACGCACGAGGAAAGCAAACGGTAACACAATTATCCATACGAGGCTTCTGATTCCGGGAAACCGCTTCCCACTGCTCACCTGGACTTCCTCCGGGATTCCTCTCCACTCGCTGTATTTTGAATTATTTTGAATTATGCATTGTGGGAAAGTTTGTGGCGCGTTCGTTCGTTTGTTGCACAAACCAAATTTATTATTAGATGCCCTATTACGTGGATGCATTTTCGGCAAGCCAGTGCCAGCCAGGGATGCAGGGATGCCGGGATGCCGGGATGCTGCTCTCCAGCAGCCGACAGGTGCAGTGATTCATCAGAATTTATGCTGGGTCTTGCGGCGGCGCTGCTTCCCTCTAGGAGAACACACACATTTTTTGTGGTCGCCCATATAATTTGATATGCTGCCTTGGCAGTTGCATTTTGCTGTGGCTCATAAATTTCGCAGCCCAGGCAGCCCAGCCAGGACTGCCAGGACTCTTGGCTACGGGAGGAGGCTAGCATTTGTCTGCTGCTCTGACATGCATGGCATTAACTGTGAGCTCTGGATTAATGAAGTGCAGGCCATATTAGGTGGGACAGGAGCAGGAACCACGACTAGAGAGGCGGAGGAGGAGGTGAGAAGGCCACCCGGCCGGGTATAAAAGTTATTGACAAAACTGTTGTAGGCCATAAATTCGGTTATGGGCCATCGCTGGCGTGACTTGAGACCGCAGTTAAATTAATTGCCCGGTCTCGTAAACACCTCCGTAAGTTTTGTATCCCTCTTAAATATGCGGCCCGTGTATGCAATATTCATTAAATTATAAAGCATACACCTCGTGCATACTCTGCACTCATAAGGACTATAAAACTTAATTATTTCTAGTTCACCTAACTGCGTAAGCCGAGAGGGGAGGAGGATGGTGCTCCAAAATATGCTTGCAAGGAGTACATTAACTGGACTGGCCCCATCAAAAGTGTTACATAGAGGACATTTTCTCTAAAATACAGAAAAATTTATTTTTCAAATATAATTCAAATATTTGAATCACATTTTTGTGATACCCGGTACTTTTTACGATAAATGTAGTTTGGGTGGAACTTAAAATAATAGAAACATTTGATAGAATGAAAAGAGTTATAGCCCTAACTTAGGACAGTGGTAAACAACTAAAAATAAAAAGATATGGTAGAAAAAGATATGGCTTTCAGTAACTGATCGTCCTTAACTGATTCTATCTAACAAATTTCTTATAGTAAATGCTTGTATTATATTATATGTTCGAATGCATCCAATGTTATTTAATATTCTAGCCCGGGACCTGTAACCGAGTTACTTTTGATACTTATTCCCAAACTTTTTTATCCAAGAGATGTGTGATAGTCGTTACTCAGGAGGATAACCTTGTTTGGTAGTCCTTGTCATGGTAATATTCACTACCCAGAAGAAGAACAGTGACCTAATATTTTGGATTTAAAACTCGAAAACTTGGAGGATACTCGGTACTCATTTTGCGATATTCTTGATAGTCCTTAAGAATAAATCTAAGATTTTGGGGCATGTAATACCGGGTATTTAAACCTCCTTTTTCGTCCTCCAAACTTGTAGTGTATTCCACCCGGGCGTCTCAACTACCTCCAATTTCATGGCTATTTAACACTTTTTTGGCTAAACAGCTCACGTGCAAAGCCACACGCAATATCCCACCAAGCCGTAAAATAATAATTATAATATTCGAGCTGCTTTCCAGGACGCCCGCAATCATAAACACCGTGCCGTGAGGGAGGGAGGAAGGGTGCGAGCATTGCCTTTGCCAACTTCCGCCGTCGAGTTGTTTTATGCTTCCGGCCAGCGGAAGTGTTTGGCTAGTTGGCGCGCTAGTTTTGTCGCCTCCCCAAGTGGAGGACGCGAATCGGCGACAACTTTGATTTGCATATTCCTCGGCACCACATCCATCCCGAGGCCCAGGCCAGGGCCAGGGCAGTGCCAGGACAGAATGCGTGACAACAATGCGGAATCCTGTGCCGAGTCAATTACCCAGGACCCACAAGCAGGCGAGGTCCTGCTAGCAAATCGGAATACAATCGAGACGGCCGTCCGGCGGGCTGAGGTGCAGCATCTCTGTGAGAGCGTCTCAGTGTCCCTTGAAGTGGGGAACTTGTTGAGCATTCCCGGACATAGTCGGGCAAGTATCCTTCTCCAGCATCGATGGTCCCATCAAGGACCTGGCACTCGGATCTGGAGCTTCGCAGAGCGACTCATTTAAAGCTCTTGGAGGCGAGGAAACTTGACTTTTCGGTTGCAACCAACTTTGTAAGTTTTTGTGCAAAATTGCATGGAAAAAATTGAAAATTATTTATGCTGTGTTCCCTTTAAAGCCGTCGATAGCCAACCTCCATCACCATCACCAAGACCGCTATCCTGCATCCTTATGCCCCCTGAAAAGTATACAAAGTTGTCAGTGCCCGCTGCAGCATGCGCTTGCATGCAAAAGTCTACTTTGTAGCCTTAAGTACTTATGCCGGAAAGGAGTTGAGCGGAGCGGAAAGGAAGCCAGGACATTCTGGCTGAATACTTTGTCCTTGCACGGGGTGGCACTAACGCTGCTGGTCGGGTCGAAAAGCTCTGTTGCGCTTTTCTTAGCCACGGCTGCTACGGCTTAGCATAATTTTAGGCAAACTCACGTTGCTTAGTTTATAGGCAGCTGGTCCTGGTCCTGGTCCTGCTTAAGCTCGTCATCGCCGTCATCGACGTCATCTCCGTCCGCTTCAGTTTGCATAACGTCAACTCTTTTTAATTGCCAAGACAGGACAACCAACATTGTCTGGGCTCTTTCCCGTCCCAGTGTCTCAGTGTCCTGTCCCTTCAATCATTGTGTCTCCTTTTTGTTCTCCCACTGCTGGGGCACGTCCGAGACGATGAAATTAGCTTCCCCCAACCCAAAAATCATCCCTAAGACTTTGAAAGGACATAACTAAGTTTTTGACGAATAGGACAAATAGTTTTTTTTTTTTCAAGTAGAATAGTTTGGAAAAGGTTTTGTATTTTTTTTAAATATATTTTTCATTTTTTTTATGAGCTTGAACGATGATTAATATAATCTACGAGCTTATAAAAATACCAACAAAAACATAAGTGGAACAACTTTGTTTTTTTTTTCGAAGTAGATTAACAAATCCTGAAGGGAACGAACGGCCTAGTGGAAACGAAGACCATGGTGGTGAAAGAATCGACTAGTTTCTCCAAAGAATGCATTTCAATGGAATTCGCAAACTAGGTTCGAATTTTTGGGAATGCAAAAGCTAATTGATAAAAATGTGTAAAATTGGGAAACAATGTCAAGGCCAGAATAAAACTCAACAAGCCGACTCGCAGGGAGATGTGGCTATGCGGAGATGCAGAGCGGAATTGGGGCAGGTCAAGTGGGAGGCGGACTCGGCGGACTCCGCTTGACTTGACTCCGGCATTGGTGGGTTAAGCTGCTTATCAAGCTGAGCACTGAAATTATGGCCGCGGGCTAGACACAAGACACAAGACAGAAGACACAAGAGCAAAACCAACCGGGATAGACGGCAGAACTGAATAAAACACAGCACTTTGTTATTGTGAGTGTTTTTGTTGCTGCCACAGATGTTTTTCCCTTCAGCTGCTTCGGGGGCAGCCTGGGACGAGCACAAAGGCATCCTTTTAAATTTCCTGTCATTTGCCACACAATACGCTGGAGAGCGGCCACGAGGATGGCGCTGACGATGATGTGCAAAGGACGGGGCCGTGGAGGAGGAGCCCTGCAATTGGCGCAGCTCTGGCTGCAGCGTCCAGGATAGGAGTTTGGAGATGGAGCTAGGAAAGCGCCAGACAAGGCCAGCCCACTTATTTACACCTTAAAATATTTCCTAAACGAATGGTGACATTTTGTTAAATTTCTAAGCTGAAACTTTAATTTAAAAGTTTATTTAAAGACAATCTACTAAATGTATTTTAAACTTTTAAAATTTTATACTGAGACTGAGCTTGGGATAATTATTAAGAAAATATGTCAATACATTCAAAGTATTTTGCACATGTATTCCAAGCTCAATTGATTAATACAATAACTTACTTAACTTATATTCCTCAACAGTTTTTTCCTTTTTGTCCACTTTTAAGGACCGTCTCATTTATCTCACAAGTGAAATGAGTGAATTTTTTGATTAATAGTTATTTAATTAATATACATTTAACTAGAGCACCTTAAAAGCATTTAAATTTAAATTTAAATTTTTGAATAAGGTAAAACACAGAATTAGGAACAAAAACGTTTTTTATATTTTATTGAATTTGTCTTTTGACCTTCAGGATTTTGTAGCCTTAGTTACATAATTACCTCAAAAATAAAAATTGAAGCAACTTAGATATCGTATTACTCAAAAAGAGTGAATCTTTTGATTTTGGAGACAGTCTTTTTCAAAAAGGATCCCGGCACAAGCCGAAATTTTAAATTATTAATATGTTAAAATATATTAATATTCTATAATAAATAAGCAATTGAAAATGAAAAGCCCGTAACTGTTTGTCAGTTGCGTCAAATAAGAAATAACATGAAAATGTTTTTTTTTTTTTTTGGTAACTAAAGGAGAAGTTAGGCAAACAAATATAAAAAAAGTTGATAAACTTTTAAAGTGTTAAAAATATGGAGGCGTATGTAAACTTAAAAATAATAAAAGAAAGGAAAATTTAATAATGCTCAAAGGTACCCGGTTACATCGTTCGTTTTATAAGGATAACAATTAGGTCACTCGAGTGCTCGTAGTGCTCTTTGGAGTCGTAGTGCTCAAAAATAATTCCCTGAGGAAATCCTGTTTTAAGAAAAATAAAGTAAAATAAAACAAATGAAAATGAAAATGACAAACTTAAAAAGTAACTTCAAGGATCAAAAGGCTTTTTCTTTCAGGCATTAAAGCATAGAATTTTGGGCAAGGATAGGCATCAACCTGATCAAAAATAGCCGTCTTTTTACACTTTTTACTTTTTACTTATTTAGAAAATATTTTAAAGATAAACCTTAAATCCATTTTGTCAGTGTGACTGTGAAGCTGAAAAAGGAGCTGCGCGTCGCTTTAGTTGTTTGCTAGAATTTGGCCGCTGGGAATTTGCATTTTTCATTACGCACCGACTGGGATTGGACCAGAAGAAGGCGAAGGCGGGAGCTCTGGACCATAACTGGGAGCTGGTAACTGGTAGCCATGTTACCGCCTAGATTCGTTCATGGGGTTAAAAGCTAGTTTCCGCCGGAAGTGGCTGCCACACCGCATTCCCCGGGATCACTCGCCCACTCCCTCTGTCACTCTGTGTGTAAATAAATTTCAGTGCGAAGTGAAATGAAATGCGATTCCCAGCTCAAAGGCAGCTCCACCAGTTGCTAAATGAAACCTACTCATAGCTGTCGGATTCAATTATTGTCGGATTCAATACAAATACAATTTGTTGCAAATCTTGTTAGTAATTACCGAAAAATTGAGAATGAAAAGAGAATTCTCCCATCGACTTTGGACCGCCAAAAATTTCCTCATTAATGTTGCGCAATTGTTTCGCAAGTTTTTCAACTAAAAGCGGCCAAATCCGATGTTAATTCGAATAGATTTGGGATTTAAAACTCGCCGCCTCATGGAATAAAGTAAATTATTATGAAACAAGTACTCGAAGGATGCTTTCAACTTATCCCGAAATGGCAGCATTTCCAGACTTACTTTCCGAGTAATCTCTGGCTTTATAAGTTAATAGCTTCTACCTGGCGAAGAGCGAACATTATTAATCAAAGTCAGTGCAGCAATTCCTCCTTCCCGCCCACTCCAACTGCCACTCTTTTACAAATTCACCCTGTAACAACGATTTTTGCGCCTAATCAATTTCCTGGAAACGTCACAGGACATTGGGTGTCCGGGGGATGCGGAATGGGGCACGGGGAATGGCGGAGGAAAAGTATAGCCGTCGACTACTTGAGGAAAATTTATTTCATTTGTGTTAGCATTTTGCATTTCATTAGGTTTTCATTAAATAAAATGTTGAATTACACGCATAATTTATTCCCCCACGGACAGGGCGAATCTGGTTTTTGCCTCCGTGGGCCTCCAAAAAAAGAAAAGTATCCTGTACCGTGACTTGCTCGTGGGCTTACCCGAAAACGAAAGCCACTAACCGAGCAGCATGTGTTGGGCCTGGAAAGGGCATTTCCGTCTTCGGGCATCGTTTGGCCTTTCCGGTTCGTGGGCTCCCACACGACGACATACACAAATCGAAACAAATTACAATAAAAATGCCAAAGATGCGTGCTAAAAGATTAAAGCCTGACACGGAATCATTCGTGCCCGAAACCTTAATGGAGCCGGCATGGATCGGGGAGTCCTGACAAGGCCTGGGGTTTTTGGGGACTGGGTTTGATTTCCATATGGTATGCCGACAGTTTGGTTTCCCTCCTTCATCGACACACATTCTACCTCCGGCGAATCCAGTATCATTTTCGTCACAGAGACAAATATTTATATAGCGTCCTGGCAATTCCTGTTCCTGCCCCAGCCTACGGTCTATATTCGCCCTGGCCGCAAATGATAAATTACTTTAATTAATGTCGCCGTATTGTCTCAGCGTCCGAGAGGGAAAAAGAAGTTTGGCCCGGACGGGTCTGGCCCTGGTGGCTATTATGCAAGTTCATTGGGTTTAATTTGAGCGTGGACCACTTTTACTCGGTGGCTGATTTATTTAGTTCATTTTCTGACCTCTTGGCTCCGGCATTTAGTTAACTTATTCCTCGCCATATACCCTTCTTGCCGAAGGAATTTTACAAAAAGACGCTGTTTGAGGCATCTCGAGAATGGAGCTTCCTTTGGCACATTTTTACTTCTTCATGGAAAACCTGTCGTTTAATTCATGGTAGTTTAGTAATTTTTAAGTCCTAGCCTTACGTGTGAAACCCATATCAAATCATTTCTCCAAGTATTGAATAAACAACTAATTAAGAACAGTTTATAAAAAGTTAAAAAGCAAAGTAATCCCGCCTTGGCAGGAAGGGCAAGGGAAACAAATCTTCGAATTGGCCGAAATGGAGTTTTTCACTCTTTTTCCGTACAAAACAAATTCAACAGGCGTAATAGGACTAATTTTCTTGACACATTTCGGCGGAGAAAGCCAGTTTAATTAATTGGCTTAATTTGAACTTTGGGTCAAAGAGAAACAAAAAGTTTGAAAGAGCCGTATTGTGCCAACTATACCTCAAGTATGAAGTCCATTTTCTTTGAAATGTTGGGTAGAGTAATCTTAAAAAACATTGCATTCCTTAAAAAGAAATACAAATTATTGCACACAATATTTTAAGGTACCTAAATAAATGTAACTCGAGGATGTGTATATTCTGAAAGATTTCTTATATGGCCATAAAAGCTTAAATAAGCCCGTGGGTATTCGAAACTTTTTTTACTTAAAAGAAATAACGTTTAATAAATTTTGTATATAAAACACATTGTACAAAATATGAGGGAAAATGATAAATATATTTAGATACAGACCACATCGGAAATATTCTCATAATATATTTCAGTTTTGTGAGCGTTCCTCTGTCATCTTTTGCAGAAATTCGGAATGGCTTGGTGTTGGCTTTTTGATCCTTTAAAAATACTGAGTGAGTGAGTTTACATTATTTTTTTTTTTGATAGAATTCACTATGATTCACACCACTTTATTTCAATGTGGAAGAGCTGCATTCAAAGTCTAAATCAACATTTAAAACATTTTTAATTTGGTACTTTGTTACTTTGAAAGGTATTTCCACTTGAACTTTTGGTTCGGGTGTGTGCTCGAAAAAAGCCACAATAAATCCATAATCCAGTGTCAGTACTGCTCAGGCAATTCAAAATACCAGCTATGCCCTGTGGAGCCAACACACTTCTGATTCAACTGAAATCCCCCTTGGTAACCGACTGAATTGTTGAAATGAGCACTCAAGTGGCAGAAGAATAGTACACAATGATGGATACAGCAAACCGAAAAGTTTTCACATACCATATATACTTAGGTATATAGAATAAAATTAATATTAATTTAATTCTGAACGTGTAGTGTGTGTAGAAAATTGGAAAAGGCGAAACAGGAGCCACAATAACGAGCAGCATTTCAACAAATCCTTTACGCGACCTTTGTGATACTCGGTAGCAAAGGAGCTTAAGGGTCATTTTGTAGTTATGGAGACTAAAAAATAAAAAAAAAAAATTAAAAATTTTGTCATGTTTAACTATATTTAGCGTGAACATTTCCTGTCTTGTACAAAAAAAATAATAATTAAGTAGTAAGTATTAAGCATTTCACACTTCCCTCAATAAAGAAAAACCTTCCTCGCTTCCATTTCAAGCTCCGACGTGACCAGGACAACAATCCGCCACAAGCTAAATGCAACTGCTTCAAAAAATCAATTCTATAAGGAGTAACCATTAAATTCCCACATCCTGTCTTCGCTGTCCTCCTTTGAATGAAGAGTTTCAACGATGAAAATGAGCTTTACCATATTTATTTATTTTTATTTAACAAATTACAATTAGTATTATTATTAGGCGTATTAGTAAAAGCAACCAGCACACAAATAATTAAAAAAAAAAAACAATTTTTCAGAGACTTTTTTTTATTCTTTATGGGTTATGATCCTGGAGTAATTTGTTTCTTTTATTAGTGAATTATTTTCCCAGCAAAAACCCTTTAACATTTGGTTTATTGAATTTTGATGGGTAGAAGCTCACGTTGTTTTGTTTTGAAACAGAAAAGGAGCACTTTGCGACGCTTACAGGACGACTAGTGAAAGTTCCAGCAAATGACGATATCTTGGAAATCACGTTAGCAACCGTTGAATTTTAAATTTTGGAAAATACATCCAAAAATAAAATATGACAAATATTGTGGGTAATTTAATCAACATTTATATTTAGAAAGTTGTTGGTCAAATCGAAGCTTTTGTTTGGTTGCCTACATTTAAAGGACAAACTCAGTTCGAGTCCTAGTTGTGGGTCATGCATATACATATATCCTTAATGCTGCTGATATTGAGAGCTTAGTGTTAATATACAGTAAAAAGAATTTGGACTGGATAATCCAGTATTTTTGGCCGCCGCGGCGTTCCTATTGACGTTTGTTCCGAAGGTCTAAGTTTAGTTTCTTGTTTAAAGTCTGACTTGAATGACTAGAATTAAGCTTTCGACTATAAACTGCTTCTGCATACATACATACATCGGCAAATTATAAAATGAGAGACTTTGACATGTTCATTAATTAATTTTGAAGCGTATTGAAATCCTACTGTGGATCTAGCCAAGCGGAAAATATATTTTTACATGGACCCTGCACCCTTTTCACTTGTTACATTAAATGTTTTGGCCGTTTATAGCCACGGTAACCAGCTTCAAATCAAATCCGGCTCCCATCAAAGACCAAAAATGTAGTACTCGAGACGGATTCTAAGAATGCTCAGTATCAGGTAACTCTTGAGCTTCTGCCCCGCTGTGGTTTTAATGTTTGTTGTTTAGGTTGTGGGGGAGCCGCAGCCAGAGCGAGGAGGGAAGAGGAGCTCTTTTGGGTAACGCTTATCCACTTGTCCTGTGATTTTGACGTAGAGGGCGGAGCGACCGTAGCGGTCTGTAGCGAGTGTTTTTATGAATATTGCTAAAGATTGCCATGGGCAACCAGAACCAACAGCAGCTCAACTCTCTTTGTCTTTTTGAAAATGTCAGGCAGCCGAAAACAAAGAAAGCCCGAATAAAAATTTGACTAATAAGTGGAGCAAATGGTCCAAAACTCCCTTAAGATGTACATTTAAGAAGTGCAGACGTTCGCCTTTTGTTTATTTCTTTACTTCCATATGTAGAAAAGTAGCATTGCATTGGTTTAATAATTTTAAAATGATATGGAAATTGATAACGTTATCATTATCGGTGTCGCTGTAACTGTAATACTAACCATATTGGCCCAGAGTCCGCAAACGCATTAATCGGTGAAAGGTGGAAAGTTTTCCATTTGGAAACTTCGTAAGCGAGGAACAAATCGAAACGCAAGCGACAGAGGCAAAGAACCTTTCTCCATGCCTAAAGCAAACAAACAGTTTTGATAAGTTTTGTTGGGTTTTATGATCAACCTTAATCATCATATATGTAATCCCTGCTGTCAACCTTCCCATGATCGCAGTAGGGACTTAACGAGGATATGATGGAATGTGAGGTGCGCCATTTATATTCTACACTTCGAATCGACCTTTGCCACCCTCGTGCAGACGGGTCCAAAATATTCTATTGGCAAAATTTAACTGCATTCGGACGACAATGTTGCCATGGAAACTTTCGGAATATTTATTCACTTTTCAGCCATTGCCGGGCACAGAAACTGTACAAATATGACAAAATAAGTGGAGTTTCACAAAAATGAAACTTTATCATTTTAAGAAATGTCTTTTTATAAATTTTTATAATTGAATAATATTGAATAAATAGATTTGCAGTAAAGTCGATTCAAAGGTAAGCCTCAAATTGTAAGCCTCAAATGTATTAGAAGAGAAGAAACATCGATGCTATCGATTTTTTCTGGCGCTCATAGTTATGTGTAAACATCCATCACCTTAAATCAACTAAATTATTAGACCTTGATATTTGTTTAAAATTTATCGGATCGTCGGAACGGTTTAAGAATTTAGATGGAAAGTTAGACAGTTAAATGGAAAATAATTGTGGTAGTTTCCAAATAAAAATTTTTAGCGATGAAGTATGGATTTTAATTCTGGCACCTCAATGAAAACTTTATCATTGGACCGTTCATAAGAATATCGCAATCGAAATCTGTCAAAACCTTTTTGAGTTTCTCCCCAAAATTTTAAAATTATAAATGGTGCAGGAGATTTTAAAGGAATTGATTGCCAAGGGGCAAAAAGAGGCCTCATAAAATAGGATTCACATAAAGAAAAATTATCTAATCTCCTTATCCTTCCAATAATTTAGGACATAAAAAGCGAAAATACATTCAACTATATTGGGGGACGATAAATCCGAAATAATATCTTGAAAATCAAACAATTTTTCTATAAAGATAAGCCTTATTTTAAGTTTAAAATACTAAAGACTAAAATAGGATTTTCTATTTTTAATGTATCCCAGTGTTTGTCGTTTTGGCTTAAAATCAGAGATGTTCCCGTGCGTCCCCAACTCGTGGTTTTTAAGCCACAAACGGAAACACTTTAAAATTATATGAGGCCGTGAAATCACTGTCCAGTCTTCGCTCCTGTGCCAGCCCGCCTGTGTTTCCTGAAGCCACAAGCCGGTAACCAATGAAAACTCGACCGAAAAAGTTATCCCTGCTTTCCCCAGTTAGTGCGTCGGGCTGGGGGGGATACTTTACTCCGTTGGTCCTATCTACTAGTTTACACCTTGGTCCCATCCATTTGGTGTCATCCACATTGAGCTTCTTTTTTGGTCTGCCACCGTTTTTTCGGTTGCTGCTTTTTGATGCAACTGAGCACATTTTTTACTTATTTACACACATCACAATATTAAAACGCGGTGCCGAACGCACCTCCAATTCACAAAAGAAAAAAATTAAATATTACATAATTCTCTTTTCGAAAAAAACGAAAGTAAAAACGATATAAATAAAAGTATTATTGCATACAGGTCCAAAATGATATCATTAAATCATATCGCCAAGGTTTTCCGTAATAAATTAAAAAGAAAGTAGTTACATCGAGATCTTTATTTATACAAATTATACAATCTATAGATTTTAATTAGAACCTCATGGTAAATCAAATTTGAAAAGGATTGTCTATTTTAGAGGGCTTTTCGTCACCTTGGTGGCCGTCCGGACATAGTGATGGATGGCCCATTCTACTGTGGGCACCACCAGGAGCGTCCAACCGTGCATCACATATGTATCATTAATTATTGAAATGGCAAAAGCGGGAAACAGTTGTAGCTTAAAAGTGTATTTGTGTTCAAGTCTATTTACATTTCGTGTAAATAAAAAAGCAGCTTGTTGGAATTTTAGAAATAAGATTAGCGAGAGAATTATTGGCACTTAAAATTCCCCAAGTTGCCCCCGGGCTAATTTCATAAAAGACAATTAATTAACTAGAATTTATCCAATGCATTCCGCTTCCGTCATCAAGGCCTTGTTGCGTAAACTCACAACTAACTGGATTAAACGGCGCAGGATGCTTTTGCTCAAGTCTTGCAAAGGTGCAGCCTTCTTCCACACTCCGCCTCATTTTCATGTCGACACCAATTACACATTGCTGCTACTAGAGGAACTGAATATAGTGTCCTGGATACCAGTGTACTGGGGGAAATGGCCAAACAGCTCTTACAAGCCTGCGAGCAACATTTTTAAGCTGCTTAAAATTTATTACCTTTTGCCGGGAATAAATCGGCAGAAACCTACACAAGTCCGCAGATGAACAGAGGGACACGAGCAGAGAAAGTCACAAAACAATGCACAATGATAATGCAATAAAATACCAAACATAAACTGGTGTGAAAACCCCAGCCACTTCCATTGTTATAATGCAAATGGGATAAATTTATAAACGAAAACGACAGGTATAGTTGAGTGTCTCGACAGCAAAATAAACGCTTAAGACTCTTCTACTTCTCACTATCCTCTAGAAAATGTGAGCAATTCTTTAACTTTGGCCAAACAAAATAAACCCATACAATCATTCTCATAAAAATTAAAGAATCGAAAATTGTCAATTTCTGTTTCTGTCAAGTATCTGTTCCGCGAAAGCGTTAAATCTTAAATTTAAATTGAATATATCGTAATGGCTCTCACTCTTTCAAAGGTCAATGGTTTAAAAACTTTAAAATTGGCACTAATATCCCACAGGCGATTCTAAAAGAGGGTTTCACAAAGGTTAATGCTAGTTAGTAAGAATTTATTGAATTTTTTAGAGTTAGTATTTAGATTGTATTGTCGATATTAATGTTTTCCAACCACACATAAACGCCAGATATACACGCTATGTTACATTTCCCTCGAATTTTTATGAGTCGTTAGTATTTTCTTCGTCAACCACCGCGACAGTATAACTAAGACCCTTCCGTCTTCCCTCCAGATTACAGAGGGTCAGCAGCATATGTCACTGATGATTAATGTTTTCCAACCACACATAAACGCCAGATATCACACGCTGCCATCACCTGGATATCAATACTGATCGTGGCCATCACCTGGACCCGATCTACATTCTGCATCGCTCTACGGTTGCAGAGGCATCCAACATAGCGACCGATCGTTGTGGGCAGTACTTGCCTCAACGAGCTGTCCAAAAGCAACATATCCGGAAGCAGCACGTGGCATATTCTAACCCCCTGCAAGACACGTGCAGGTGGAGAATATTGTGGGCGGATACGCCCGCACAATATAACCTAACGTTATCCTTCATTCTTATTACCACAAATATGTACAAGGGAGATATCCAACGCTCCGCAGGAGCCCTCCCACTCGATAGTAATTACCAACTTTTTTATTTTTCAATCAAAGAAATATTCATCGATCTATACTCTGAAATATCGATATGGATAGAAAAAGATAGTGATAGATGAATAAAGTCGTATTTTCCAAAGTTAACGCCTTTTCAATGATAGAATTAATAGATGTTTTCCATAAAGGAGCATTTTCAATTAAATTTGTTTACGATTTTAAAATTTCTTGTAAATTTCCTTCTTGCCTTATTTTCAGTATAAAGAGTAAAGTCACTCCGTGAGTGTCCTTCTAAGCGATATCCTTGGGATTTCATGTATGTTGGCTTCACATATTACGCCTTGCCTGCATCAATCGTGTGATTTTGATGAATTTGACAGTTTGTGGGCGTTTTCGCTGACAGCTGGCTACATATACTGCTGCCATGGCGATTGTGGGCCGTCCATGACGAAAGGACGAACGGAGAGGGGAGGGGCGGAAACAGGGAGGTCCAGCATCGACAGTTCTGGAAAACCGCAACCGACGACTTCCGTACACCGGGATTGTTTGCCCATGGATCACATGGCACGCAGCCATGTATGCAAGTGCATGTCAGGAGGGGCGGAGATTGTTGCTGCATTTGCATTAATTTTGAATTGATTGGTTGCCTTTTAGGCCCCTAATATAATTATAATATCTACACGTATGCACACGTAGCGGGAATGCGGTTTTCGGTTGTCATCATTACCCAGCCATTGTTGCCCAGCTGCCTGGTGTTGCTGTTGCTGTTGCTGTTGCTATAGCTCGTGTCCTGCACATTGCGGTCAGGCTGCAACTCGACAAAGGACCCAGGGGAGGGGACCCAGGGCCTGCGATCTCCCATCCCCCATACCCCAGTGGGCAAGCCGCAAAACTAAAAATACGGCCAAATAATGTCAGCCCTGCTTACCGGAATCCGGTTGGAGCCACCAGCTATGATGCCATGATGGCTGTCTGCAGCGAACGAATCACTGGCAATATTAGGTAATAATGAAAGGGAAAGGAGCCGGAGAGGGCAGGGAGTAGCCGACCATCGAATATTCAATAAAATGGTTTTGTATATTCAAACAAAGCTGGCAAACAAACCCCTAATCAAACATTTCGAAAATATTCTTTCAAATTGGGTAAACATTTCAAGCCCAACCACGGGGAGGCTGGGTGACTGGGGGCATAGATTTCAGGCCCATGCCACATGCCTGCTTGCCACATGGGGCAGGGGAAAAGAGATACACGCGTCCTCCCCGCGGAGTTAATAATAACGCGTAAGCCAATGATAAATAAAGTCCTGGTTGTGCGAAAAAAGTGCAATAAACAACTGGTTGGAGGTCCTGGAAAGGGTCGGACACAGAGATACGAGTAAATATTGGCCGAACAAGAAATCAATTAAAAAATAAAAATTTCATTTTCATAAGCTGTCAACTCTTCCTCTTGTTTCCAGTGCTATCGCCATGGCATGGCGATGTGGAAATATGTTTTTGTTGAATATTTTAATTAAATTGTTATTATTTTTCCAGTCTCGTATCGGCTGCTGTTTGTTCTGTAGCTGTTCGTGCCATTGCAACTGATTTTGTTGTTATGGCTCGGCAAAGATTTATTTATTTACAATGTATTGATGGTCGGTCCCCCACTCCCATATCCCCCATATCGGACATCAATTTGTTTCCTCGCCCACAGGTGGCCCTGGAGAAGGGGTGCCGTAAGGTGGGAAATGTCAATGGCAATGCAAATGGCATTTCCCCAAATATTATACGCAATGTAAATAGTGGGAGTAGTACTTTAATTATAACTCTAATTATACCAACCTTTCAAAAACGTAAATATTACTAAGTGAAAAATAATTCCAAAAGTTATCAAGAGCAAGACTCGCATCATATGCCCGAAAAAACTCGACTAACGACCTCGGAAGTGACCACCTTATTGTAGTAGTCTTTTAAAAATATAATCAGTTATATGTTCAATTTTTGAGAGTTTCAGGGATAACTGTATTCCAAAAGTTACCAAGAGCAAGACGAGTACTAGGTATCATACACATATACACCGTATACCCGAAAATAGTTCGTATTACGAGACGGTAACTCCGAAAGTTGAATACTAGTTCACTTTATAGGGGTGGGTTTCTTTCTACTCGTATTAAAAATTTTAAATACAAATGAATTTCAAAAGGTACCAATAGCTACAGGAGTACCAGGTGCCGTATACCCAAAAAAACTCGACTTGACTGATACCCCATAAAAATACCTTTTTATTTGAAGACTAATATAATTAAGTGTCGCTTCCTGTTTCATCATTTTTTGTCCTTAGAACCCACCAATTATTACGTTCAATTTCCCGCGTCTTTTCAACATTTTATCCTTTGCTGTCCACTGCAGACTCGCTGGGTGTCAAGTTGTTAAAAAACTATTTCGAAACTGTAAATGACAAAATGTTAAATGAAGTTTTAATGCCGAAACGCAGATGAAAGCTCTGTTTCTCTTTCTGTCCCAGGATATCTGTTAACACTCCAACAATACTATAAATCAGAGCCTGGTTGGGAATCCTATTCACTGCTCCACCCGCCCACATCCTCCCATATTTCGTCCTTGTTTGTTTGCCTTGTTTATGCCACTTTTCTTGCATTTCTTGCTGTGGCCGGCAAAAAGTTCTGTTAATTGAGTTTGTTGAAAGTTTTATTAAACAGAGCGACAGGCGCATTCAAGTTTTCCAGATTTAAGGCCGCAAAAGTCGACTTAAATTATGCTGCACCAGGACCTTTTTCCCCTCCATTATGTATTTATGATTCCATCTTGCCTGTCATAAGACTCCCAAAGCGATTCCCTCGGCGCGTTTCTTTGTTTTCACGAATCATTTTAAAAGCTATCGATTTTTTCTAAACTATTCGAAAAAAATTTATTAAGTAGAGTGTAGAAATTTCGGACGATACAAGCCATTACCTCTAGGATCTCCTTTCTGATTAATAACATTTTATTCTCAACGCTTGACATTTTTAAAGAATAATTGGATCGAAGAAAACGGTAAGGAAAAAATGTTTTTGTCTCATAAAGTTTCATCGCCTTCGGCATAAAATAATTACCTATTAAGCCCTGGCAATTCTACAAAATGGTATAAAAAAACTAAAGCTCGTGCGTACAATTGTGAGCCACACATTTCGCCATGAGAATTAATATAGCTTTGGTGCCCTTTGGCTCAAGCATTTATCCTGGCCCCTCATCTCCCTAATGTCCTTGAGGCGTTGTTGTTGCCCCGCACTTTCAACACGACTTGACAAAATTATTAATAAGCTTATCCGGAGACCGGCGGAGAAATAAATGGCCGACTGAGAATAGGACAAGCGAAGGGGGATCAAAGTGAAGGACAACGACCATCTCATGTATGCACAATAATAAAGTAAAAAAAGCCGGGGAAACGGTTTCCACATGGGGTAGGACATGGAAGACACCCCGTTCTTGGCTTAGGGACAGAAACTACCAGCAACAACAAGCAAACAACATGTCACTGAAGGACACTTGAAAACTACTATTTAATAAATGAGCGCTCAGAGGAGCAGCAGCCATGTGAGATTCAGGAGTGCTGGCATTTGTGAGTGGGTGTGTCCTGGATCCTGGACAGAGGTGGCCAGAAAGAATTAGGGTGGCTGGGAGCGACCGAATCGTCCTCGGCGTCGTCGCCGCCGCTGCTGGTAAACAAACAGAGTCATTTTGCAATTCATGCATTTCCTGCGGCAACTAATTAAAAGAGTCATTCATCACAGGCACAGGCACGATGTGATGGGGACTTCCCCCCATGACGGACCGACCGACCAGGTCCTGGCCCCGGTCTCCCCTGTCCCTGGCCCCCCATGTGGTTTCTGCTCTCGCAAAGGATCTGGGCCGAAGGAGGGGCGCCGGGTCAGTTCCTGAATGCTCTGCTGCATGCTTATTACTGTTTGCTACGTGTTTGCGTCCTGGCCCTTCGTCCTCCTCATTGCCAGCTTGTTTGTTTTAACGTTTTTATCTTTTGATACACTCAAATATGACACACACACTTTATGGACACCCAACACACGTATTGCTCACTTTGTGGCCGGCCCGAGCCGGGGAGCTCAGCTCCTCCCCGACCCTGATGCTGAGCTCTCCTGTTTCATTTTTGTGGCTTGTCTATCCTTTTCGGTCCTCAAACACGTATGTAAAGGGCATTCATTTAAACAAATGCCGAAAATTAATATACATATAAAGTATCCTTTCTGGGGGTTGCCGAAATAGTGATAAGCATCTGGAAGCCTTCGAAAATATTTACCAACGACTATTAAATAGTCGGTACTCAGCCAGTATCCTTCAATTTCATTTTATTTAGAAACATAACTTTTGCACACAATTTGGAAGTCCTTTAAAATATTTTGGCATCAAAGCTGTTTTGTGACAATTATTTTTAAAAAAGAAAATACCTGTGGTAGTGGTAGAGAAGTTGTCTAAAAATTACAAATATCTTGTCTCTACTTTACAGGGAAGACTGAAAATATCTTCCTAGCAAGATCAACTCTTGCTATGGATGCTCAGACGAAAAATAATACTCTTAATAAATATAATAATATAATAATAATAGAAGCGAATAAAAGCGAAAAGGTGTTCAAACAAAACAACCTAAGCCTAGTCAAGCTTACTAACCCCTGTAGTGGCATGATTATTGACAATCTATGCATTTCTCTGCCTCTTCTAAAAAATATAAAACAATGTACAACAACAAAAATATAACTACAAAAACTTTCGAAGCATCCGTCAAGTGGACAATCATTCCTGGCAATATGGATAATTATATTCCACCAAAAGCAACACAACACTCTTAGAAATCATTCGCCAAGATCGAAAGTTTTTATACTCAACTGCTCGAAGATTAATCTCTTGAGAAACTTTTAAATTTCAAAACAAATAAAATAAGAGCTAACTCCTAATAGGAATTAAATACACATTTATTTGGGAAAATAACTCTCTATGTGGGTTTATTTTCATTAAAGATTCCCTGTTACTGAGGCCTCGGGCCCACTCGGAAAAACAGACAAATTGAATTTAATCGGAAATTCGAAGTTAATTATTATTCGATTGAAGGACTTCCTCCCACTCTTACGGCGCCGAGAGTGTCCTTTTTTGAAGAGCGTAAAACACAAAGCGAGATTATGACGGGCTGACGTTTTTGCTGACAATATAACTTAATATACAACAAGCAATTAAAATTATTGTAAATAAAAATTGTCACAAACTACGAAAGAAGAGGGCCGTGGGCGGTGGTCAGGGGATTCGGAGCAGGGCGGGGGACAATTCAAGAAGAGAAAAATTGCTGCGAAAACATACATATGAACGTGTTTTATTTTATGATAGTCCTTTGTCAGCAGGACACTCCTGCCCACACACGCACAGCCGCACTCGCTGCACTTGACAGGCAGCGGATGGGTGGAAGGATGGGAGGAGTCCTGCAGCCCGGAGGAGACAGTCGGAGGGGCAGAAGAGTCACAAATAAACCGCACCGAGGGATGCGCCGGCCGGGTGATCCGGAGGGAAGGCGGACCACCGGACAGTCGGAGGGTCCCATGCACGACATGACTGTAACATGTAATTATTTTTCAATAAAACCCAAGGCTGGAAAAGCAACAATGCGACGACAACGACGGCGATGACAGCATGCCGTGTGAGTGACCAAGTCACAAAAAAATATTGCTACAACAGCGCGAATACAAATAAAACCCCAAAGGCAATGAACTATTCGTGATTTTGCACAAAGCGTGAATTCCCTAAGATACAAGCTTATGAGAATGATTTTAAAATTAAGATATCCGTCACGGTATTAAATTTGGTAACTCATAAGAGTGGATTTTTTTGGCAGTTTGATAAGCCTTTGAAGAACACATATTCCCCTAAAAAGTATTTTTTCACACTTGTATGTAAGGTACTCCACTCTGACGTAGGGTATATAAATACATATTGCATGCCATATAATAAAATGAAATGAAAATCTCCGGCATTTATGCGTCACCAGCAGTTACGCGTTGCTACAGCTCCATCTTGCCCCGCAAAGGAGTCAAAATTGGGCAGGAGTGGCAACGAAAAGACAATAAAAATAAAATTATTAATTCGGATGGCTGGAGGGATGGCTTGAAGGAAAAGTGACCGCAGCATTTTAACAGCAGCAATTTTTATAAAAATTCTGTCGTCTGCCCCGTTCTTTCGTTTTCCTGTTTCGAGTACTCGAATCGATGTACAGCATTTGTTATAAAAACATGGTATTTTTCATCTCAACAAGTTTTTAAATTATAATCAAAACTCACAAAAGAAACAAATTAATACTTCTCTGCTTTTTTTTCTTGAAAAGTTTTTTTGCATTCACATTTTTATAGAGCATTAGTTTTTAGGATCTTTCCAAAATAAAGTGACGAAGTATTCTAACTCTAAATTTCACTTTAAGTTATTAAAATAGTGTTTTAAAAGTCGTCTTCAAAAGTTTATGAGTTTCATTTTTTACGTCCAACTCCACAAAAAAGTTAGCAGAATAAATTCAGAATAGGAATTAGGAAGGAGGGAACATGTAAAAATACCATTTTTGGTTATATATTATAATATATGGTTATATATTATATATTATAAAATATTTTGAAAAATGGACAATTATTAAAACCATATTGATAGAGTTCTAAATTAGCATAAACTATAAAGTGGAACCACCATATAGCAATGCAAAAGGAAGAAAGAATCTGAGTTCGAAGGACTTTAGGACGTGTCGTCCGCCATCTTGGCATCAAGATCTGGCCAATTCCATATCCCGCTATACCGCTTCTCCTGTACGGCAACTGGAAAATGGTAATTAATTTCATGACTCGCTCGCACACACACTGGCACACACACTGGCACACACACGATAAGGAAACTAATTAGGCTAGGACTCTGATTAGCAGAAAAAACAGTTTTTGTGCGTCCTTTGAAATGACAATTTTTTCGCCTCCGTTTTGCAGCATACTTTTGTGCGCATCAAAGCGAAATAATTAACAAATGTATAACGGCGAGCGTACAAAGCATATCTCTCGCTCGACGGCGCTTTGCAAATGCGAATGTGAATGGGGAAATGCTTGGCTTCGCTGGCAAAAAGTCCTGCCACTGCTGCTCCGGTCTGCTGTTGGTCCTGAAAAAAGAGGAGCCATTGGGGTGAGTGGCCATTTTAATTAGTCGAGCATCATCGTTTTTAATGTTCTACGACCCGTGCATAATGGTCACCGTCCGTCAATTCATAACCCATTGGTCCGTCCTCGTCAATAGTTTAATCATAAAGTATAAGGCTGGAGCTGGTAACGATAACAACCATTCAGCCGGAGCCTGGCGAGTGTGGGGGCCGCGAGTGGTACACCTGGAAAAATGTCGCATCTCCCGCCCTTAGCGTCCTTCATGAATGGAATTATAAATATGAAATCCTGCCCGGCTGCTTCCTTCCAGTGCACTGGGAAGGGTCCGAATCCTCCGTTCTCCGTTCTCCGTCCTCCGCCCAGGATGGCCGGGATCGCAAATCGCAAAGCCTATTCAATGCGCAGTTCAATGGGCGACGCCAAACAGCGGCTAAATGCCTTTTGTATGCTTTTCAAAAGTCTTCCACCTATTGATGGATGAATCCCCTCCGATTGGTACTGGGTCTGGGATTGGGTCGGGGATTGGGCTCGGTTTGGGGTCGGTTTTAGTTGCGCAAAGTGGAGCTGAGAAAGTAATTGGTCGGTCAGTTGAATGTTCCCACTTGACGTTATTTATGGGCCTTTATACATTCCTAACTCATTTCCATCATTGTGCAAAAGCTAATTAAGTTTTTATGCTCGAAGCGACCAAAAGGAGTTCCCGGAAACCAATCGAATGTTTCCTTAAACTAGGAACTTGAGCTTGAAGATTAAAGTCCTTTGAAGAATACAATTTACTCACTATATGGAGGCTATTTTGAACAGGACACTTACCTAAAAATAAAAGTAGAAAGAAAATATTAAAATGTAATCATCGGTAAATGTTCATTAAATTTTATTTATAAGCAGATGTTAATTTTACAATTTTGTTAATTTTCTTTACAGTCTCGAGTTTAAAGCAATCTTTTGTTTTAGTTTCTCAAGAATCTTGAAACAGTTTATTCATATAGTTTACTAAACGATATTGGAAATCCTAATCCTCTCATATTTTGAAATTTCTTAAAAAATGTTAAGGTGAATATTCCCTTAATTCCCTAAATTCATTTTTTTATTGAAAACGGGAACTCAAATGTATTAAGTTTTAAAATATGTTCTACTTCATAGGTTATACTTCATACATGGGAATAATTTATTGTATGTTAGTTTCAGTTATTTATATTTAAATATTTATACAGCCACGCTCAGAAATTAATAAACAAAATGCTAAATGTACTTTTTAGATTCCCTGCCTTTTAAGTGTATATTTTTTTTTGAAGAGGTTTTTGGCAACTTTTCCCTACGTAGTCCGACTATTTTAGGATTTCAAAATAGGTCTAAGAAAAAGGTAAAGTGAAGAGGTTTGTCTTCTATTACTTTATGACATCTTTATCCTACTTAAAAAACATTGCTTTTTGCATTTACAACGTCATCATTGCAACAAAACAGAGAAATGCCCATGGGGACGGATCCTTTTAGCAACAACTATATTACTTTTCTCCTGCTTTTCCAACTGACCGCATTTAGTGACACCTTGGATGCTTAAAAGCATTATCCTTTTGTTCCAATTAAACCCACTCTTAAGCAATTGTTACCCACACTAAGCGACAAAAACTAAATGAAATTTTCGTGCTTAGCTGCAAACTTGTCAACATCGGTTTGCTTTTGGCACTCCATAAATGCAGCATGTAGGGACAGCTTCTGGAGGAAAAACCCATTAGCCAGTGCCTTTTGACCCTAGGTATTGTGTCCCACTCCCAGCATCCTGGCATCCTGGCAAAAGTGACAAAAGCTTCAGGGACCGTAAGCAAATTGGCCTGATACAAACTATTTCGCCAAATATTGAGTCACGCAGGACTCTTGCCCCCCATGAGGCAAGTCCTGGCTACCAAAGTCCGCGCTTTTGCTTGTTTAAAATTCAAAGGGATCGAGTAAAAAACAAAGAAGGGCTCCTTTCTCCTCGACTTCCTGCAAATTTCATTTCCGCTTTGATTGCGCTTTTTCCGTAGGGCGTCGAGTCGGGGAAGGGGAACTGGAACCGAACCGACTGTGTGGCAAAAGTAAAACAAATGAACGGAAATGCCACACACGCACCCGGGAGGACAACAGCAACAAGGACGAATGCACCTTTGACACTTTTCGGCCGGGGTGTGAATAAAGGGTCCGGTCGAAGGCTGGGCAGAGGCAGCGGCAGCGGCAGAGATGAGCGCGTGACGCCAACCAGACGAGGTCCTCGGGATGAGCCGGGCCAGGACCTCTGCTTTCCACTCAAGTGTGAGTCCTTTCACGCCTTCACCTTTAGCCTGCCCCGGCCTGGAGCAGCTCCAGCTGCATGCAAAATATCTGGAAGTCCTTGCCACCTCGCCATCCTGCCACCCCATCGTCCTGCCTGTTTAGCTGTTTGTTGTGCTTTTTGCCGCCGTGCTTTGTGGAGTCGTCCTTCATCCTTGCCTGTCCCCTGCAACCCGCTTCCAAGTGTGAAAAATGTCGAAAATGCAATTTCCTTCAAGTAAAATGCCTGCCATGCGCTTTTGTCTACGCCCCTGCCTCTGCTCCTGTTCCTGTTCCTGTTCGAGCTGCTCCTGCCATCGCCACAGGCTACGTGGCCGTATTACAAACGAGTGTGCGTTGTCCTGGCTGAGTGGAGAGGTGTCCTAGCACTGTTGCTAGTCCTGCCTAGCCGCTATGCTTGACCTACCAGATTCCCTGTAGCTTAAATAAAGCACTTCCGCTAATAAAGTCGCACTCGGCAGCTCTCTTTATCCTTTCACTCACTGCCTGGCACCCGCCTTCTTCGTCCTTTGTGACGGTGAGGCTCTGCGGGTGACAACAAGAGGGGCTACTGCCAGCCAGGACTCTCGCAGGACTGCAACATTGCGTATCAATGCGAGCCGAAGGAAGAGCCAGGGTTTGCTTTCGTGGCAAAAACGCATTTGGAAAATTTGTGTAGGCGACATTGTTGTTAATCACCGACACATTTTCAACTGGCAGTGTGGCAACTAAAACGCAGGGTCCCTACGATACCTTCTGGTCCCACTTTTTAGTGATGCACTGGGAGAAACTGGAAAGGGTTACTATATCCTAATGGGGGAGAGGATCCACGTGTTTCTTTCAGTGCTGGCAGGAATAGTTGCAGCTCTGGCTGGGTCCTTTTTGTCTGCCTGCGTAAATGTTGCGGTTGCACGCCCTGGCCTATGTGTGGCCCACTCCGGCGGAGGTCCTTCCCCTCCCGCCCCGTATCGGGCGTCCAACCCAAAATTACTACCAACTTCTGCAAGTGACGATGACAACGACTGCCTGTAAGCGGAGGAACGGGGAAGAGCTGAGCCGAGTGTGTGCCTAGGACAATGACGTTTTGACTTTGCCCAGGACCCTCTCCCTCCACGCCATCTTCTTACGCATTCATCACAGGTCGTAATGATGGCCCTGATGTCGCACAGAAGTTGGCATTCGTCGGAGCTGGAGTCGGAGTCGTAGCACAGATTTTTGTTGACAAAGGGTGTGAAAATTGAAGGCGAGTGATTGCACTTGCACTGCATCCCGCCACCTCCGCAGGATAACAATGGAGGCTTCGGCTGTTTTGTTTTGTTCGCTGCGGCTGCGGCCTGGTCTAGCCCTGCAAGTGCAGGTAATTAATAGACTTGAAATGGTCGTCTGAGCAAAATTTTAATTAGGCGACACATGCAAAATTTTGCACCATAAATGGGATGGCTTCTGCCGTTAATTGATAGTCGAATCCACGCTCGGCAAGGACTCGTCTCTGTCTCCGTCTCCGTCTCCGTCTCCATCTCATCTCCGATCTCCGACCAGTGCAGTTGAAGTGAGGAAATTACAAGTCATGAATTAATGGCTCCCTCCCAGCCTCCCTCCCAGTCAGCTGCATAAACGGCTGAGGGGTTAAAGCGGGGCGGGGCGGGGAGGGGCGCGGAAGGAAGCCGCGCACGTTGCCAGGATATCCGACTTTGGAGTCGTCTTTGGTGCAATTGCAATTGCTTTGTCAGCTCAAAAACTTATCCAGAGACTGGGGCAGGGACAGGGGCGGGGGCTGCTGAGCAGCATACGTGGCATGTCCTTGGCTCCCATGTATGCGCCATTGTTTGCTATCCTGCCTCCTGGCCCGGGCCAGGACCCAGCCCACCTTGTTGCGCTTTGAACATCTTTGGCTTAATTTAAATTTCAAACATTTTCCACCTACCAGCCACCACCATCTAGATTCTAGAACTTCTTCCAGGGGCTTCCAGGCTTCACTTGTTCGAATTTAATTAGCAACGCGTGCTTTCCTCGGCTTTCCTCTTTTTTTTTGCTCCCAGCTCCGCCAGGCTCTGACGCGTAGCGGGAAATTGCTCCGGCATTCGCAGGACCTCCCCGTGCGCCGTCCCGCGGTGTCGGTGCCATTCACCGCTTTGAACTTTGACTTTGAAGTCGAGACTTTTTGCAGTTATTGATATAATTGGAGGCCTCGGCGCCGAGCAGATGCAGATGGGTCGCGGGAGCTGCAGATCTTTAATTACAAGCCTCCCCCCGCCTCGCCCCCGAAACTTTAAGCGGTTTGCTGGGAGACAGAGGTCGGAGGACGGAGAAGTCCTGGAGATGCTGAAGACAGTTATACAGTTTCGCGATAACTTCATAAAGTCACATCAATTTATTTCATTTCCTTAGTTAATTTCAAAGTGTCAACATAATAAATGAACTGCACGTAGCAGACAGGAGGAAGGACTCGAGGAAGGAGCCACAATGGGGGGCGGGCAAATGTTTATTGTCCATTGGCAAAAAGTTGTCGCATTTCAAAAATGGTTGCACGCAATAAACGAGCTCGCAGGACACTCTGGAATACGCTTAAATATGCCGGAGCAAAGTTAAGCAGTCCTTGCGGGAGGTTGGTGGGAAGCGGGGCGCCGCACAAAAATCTGCCAGAGTGCACAGGAAATGCAAGGATACAGACGGGCCAGGCGAAACGGGGGCGAAACAAAAATGATTAAAAAGGACATGCAAACACCTAAAACGTCGCGAAGGAGAAAAAATGCCACAAATGCAGCGACCGTGCAAATTTTCTTCATTTCCATTTTGACAAAACGCAAACAACGAACTGAAATGGCGGAGGAGCGGGTGGGGGCAGGACACTTGACGGACTGACTTCCACTGACAGTGACAAATAATGAATGGCCCTGGGAAGGAGCTGGGGAGCGGGGTCTGGTCAGGAGAAAAATCACCAGCAGTGGGCGTGGGTGGCCCCGCACAGTGGGCCAAGCTGCCACAAAAACCCATCAGCCTGCAAAGGCTTGGAGTTTGGTGCGGCGCGGTCAGTGTCCTGCGGGAGAGCAGAGCAGAGCGGAGCGGAGAAGACGCTGACTGGCGCCGCTTGGATGTGTCAAAACTAGAGCCACATTGTCCGCAGCACAGAACGTACGAGGACGAGGACGAGGACTAGGACGAGTACGAGTGCAGGAAGCAGCTGCAGATGCCAGCGCCAACCTCAAGGATGAGGACAAGCCTGGCAGGTCGACGAAAAGGAATGATGTCGAAGGAAGGACACCAAGATGCGGCGCTCGGAATGTGGCCTGGCGATGGCAGCGGGGAAACAAACAAAACGCCAGACAAGAAATTAAAACAATTGAACCGTTGAGGCGTGAGAGGACATGACATAGGTGTGCAGTTCGGGCAGAGGGCGACCAGTGGGCGTGGCCGTGTTGATATTACAGGTGGGCCGCCCCGCCCCCCTCCAACTGTTGTTGTCAATGGCGCAGAAAGGACAACAAAAACGCTGGCAAAAGGACTGGGGAGGCGACGTGTTGGCTTAAGTTATTAAAACAGAAGCGAAAGGATAGCAAAAACGGAGAGCATTTCTTCAGGGAGTGGGAGTGGGATTGGAATGGGATGGGGTGGGATGGGAGGAGAGGAGAGGAGAACGTAAACAAATAATTGCCATGCAAAAAGTATTAGATGTCCTGTCGCCCACATAACCAGCTCCCTCTGTGCATTGTTGCGTGTCCTTGCAGTCTAAAAAATAATTTGTTTAATGGAATGTAAATTTGTTGCTCAAGCAGGATGCGGAGCTGGGGGACCGGCTAGAGGAGTCCAAGTTTATCCTTTCCGCCTCCCAATCAATCTATTAAAAAGTGAGTATTTCGAAAGTCCTGCCACTTGCGGGGGTCTCCGTGGACGTCCTGCAAACGTTGTACTAAACTTTAAATGGACGTGTCACCGCCGGCTCTTAATCAATCTATTTAAGTAACTAACCGCAGAGAAAAATGCGTTTGGATGCCCCACTTAATGCACATTTCAAATGCAATTAGTGGGATTTAACGAAAATATGGGCGAAAAAATGATAAGCCCGCCTAAAACCCGCCACATGCATAATAAATGAGAATTAATTTGCTGGTCAATCAGGTGAAAAATGTTTTTCGCTAGCAAACAGATAAATTGCATTAACTCTAATTCCAGGCCACGAATAGGTGTCCTTTATATGAAATAGGCCCGGGAGTAACCATCTTGCTTGCATTCGTCCTTCCCCCCTTTTTTTGGTCCACAAACCGGCCCCAGGCCGGGCTTAATCTAAAATTCAACAGCTAATTAGTTGACTACCTACTAAAATGCGGCTTTCATCGCGCTCTGCTCTGGGAACTGGGAGCGGCTTCTGGTAATCCTCATTAAATAGTTAAATTCAAATTAATTAAATTGCCACAAATCAATTATACATAAGCGTTGTAATTAGAAGACCTCAAACGCGGACGACGGGGACCGTGAGGAAGAGCTTGATGAGTCATAATGTGCCAGGTGACCACCCAGGGCCAGGTCCGGGACTGGGTCCGGGTCCAGGTCCGGGGCTAAAGGCCACAGCCTGTTGCACGACATTATGGCCATTCCAATTAGCTTAGTTAACGCCGAAACGCACTCAACGTGTTTAGAAAAACACCATTTAATTAAATCCCAAAAGCGTGAATCGCCAACATCGTCCTCTACGATGTATATTGGAAAAGGATCTTTCATCATCCTACTGCATTAAAATTAACACTAAACATGATTGATAGCTCTTTTCGATTCCCAACCTCTATGCAGTATTATTTCTAAGACCCCACATTCCACAAATGTTACATTTTCCTTAGTAATGAAAAACTTGGAATTATTTTAGTCAGAAACACCATATACTACTATGAGACATATTTATTTTTGACTGGAGCCCTAATAAAATCTTGGTCTGATGATTCAAATTATAAATTGAACAAAAAAATTTTCAATGCTTGAAGAGGTATAATTAATAATAAATTAGGACATCGTTGTTAATATTGTTGCAAATAAGGAAAACCAAGAAGAATAACTAAGAAGGCTCTTTCTATATGACCGATCGAGAGAACACTAAAGTGTACTATATTCTATATATATATAGATTTATTTACTTTATAATTGTTCATTCGATAAAAAAATTTTTATTTATTATTTTTAATTCATTAATTCAGTTTGTTTACTCAATTCAATATTAATTATGCAATTCCTGGTGTCCAACATGAATTCGTTCTGTTAGTTTAGAAATTGTTGAGCAAAATTTAACTTTTAGTTCACAAAGCCACCACAGTCGTCCTTATGGAATTGAAACCTCTCACCTGCATTTTGAATTTAGGGCTCTACGAGGTTTAGTTACGTTCATAAAAGTTTTTATGTGCCATCGCACTGGCCTCCGCCTCTGAAATAGTTTCGGCCTCCAATTCCAGCTTTCATGCCCCATCGTTTCAGTCTTTTTATTGACACATTTGTACAGGGCATTAATCTGATGTACTTAGTTCCATTAAAATAGCTAAAAGTGCACTTAAAACTCTCACACACGGCCGGGAACAATAAAAAATAATTTCAAAGAGTGTTGTGGAGTTTGTTTGAAATGCCATTCAGGGACGAAACTATTTTATTCGTGCCCCCCGGCCCGGTGTGTTGATATATTTAAAGCTAAATAGCTACTTTTTTATTTTTAATGGGAAACAACTCGGAGCTCTTAGCACTCCATTATTATAAACGGCAAAAATGTCTAAAGTTAATAAAAATCCAAACCGTAATATATAAATATTACATCATGGTATATTAAATACTACAAATTACGACTGGATGTTTTTAAAAAACAAACAAAATATGATCCATGTTTACAGGATGTTCTTTGAACAACCTCCACCTCTACATTAATGGAACTTTCTTTAAAATTCTCCTTTAATAAAAGGTCCTTTAAAAGTGGCGAGATATTATTATGTTACAATTTAGTAACATTTAAAGGGACTTTTATGGGGGTTCTCAGTTCCGTGCTTTGACTCAAAAGAAAACGTATCTTTCCTAACTTAATTAATATTCAATTTATTGGATTAAGGTAAAAATTTATTTATTATTTATTGCAATTTTAAATGTAGAACATAAGAGGCACTATTGTAAACCTATTTGGGAATAAGATATATTGATTCTGATCAATAACAAACACACTCTTCGGGGAAGGACACTTCCTTAAATAAAAGTGTTGCCTTTAACTGAAGTTGCCTTTAACTGAAGCAAGGACCTTCTCTCCAACAATTCCTATATGACAAAACTCGTAAACACTCCCTCCAGTACGTCTCCGCCTTCAACTGTCAAGCAGTCACTGCGTCCTCGCCTCTATTTCCCAGATCCTTGCCCCACCTGGTGGCACTATCAAAGCTCCATCATCGAACGGATCCGCAGGCACCCCTCCTCCTCGGCCAGACCAGGTCTCGGGCCGCAGTTTTCGCACCTTTTCTGCATTTTACAAGCGGTGCACAGCCATCGCAGGGAGCGCTATAAAAAAGAAAGCCGTGGGTGGGCAGGAGAAAGCTGCGGCAGCGTACAAAAGAAAGCACACACAAAATGGCGTAACGTTTCGGATTTTACGCACGGCAAACAGAAAACTACGCGCGCATACGCAAACAACAAGAAAATGCACTCAGGCTTAGTGTCGGCGTTGGCGTTGGCGTTGGCGAGGTCCTGCGATGGTCCTTCCCTGGCAGTTTGCACCTTTTTATAGCGCAGACGGCCGGGGATTGGGGCGGCGGAGGAGCCGCAGCCAAGCTGAGTGTGTGGGTGCGAAACTTTTTGAGGTCTGCTTTGGGTAAGTGCTGTGGGGACCGCAGCTTAGTTCGGCTAGGACCGACTGCGTCCTGCTGCACACCTGGCCGGATGGATCTCCCTTATGGCAGGAGCGGAAGGATGAGGGCTCGTGCAATAACCAAGGTCCTTGCAAGAATTGCTAATAAGGTCCGCGGTTGCGAACTAATTCTCAAAATAAAGCATACATTATCCTTGAAGGACTCCGATATGCCCCGCCGCTACCTTGCAGGGCACACGTGAACACTCAACCTAATTTATGTTTGAAGTAATTTATAAAAAAAATAGCGAAATTAAATAAAATAGTATTACGAGTTACGAGAGGCAACACCGACGTCCATCCTATTAAATGTCCATTTGGTGTTTTGTAGTGAGTGTCCTTTTTGTTGTTGCCATTCTGATAAAAGTTTCAGCCATTTAATTTCGCACTATTTTTTTGTTTATTGTTTTTTGTTTTTGAGCCGGCCAGCGTCCAAACATCATTAAAAAACTGTCATTAGCAGTTGGGAACATGGAAAACCGAATTTATTAAGCCAGACCGGCCATCCAGGGATGTAAACTCCCCGCTATATAATCAAATTTTCGAGCTGAAGGTGGACAGGTCCTTTCTGATGGGGGCGGAATACAATACGATTTTTCCCAGTCCTGCATTAGGTGAGATGTAATCAAAGTCCCCTAAATTCGTGACACATCACCCCATCAGTCCTATCATCCGTAGACACACTTTAACACTTCCGCTTTCCTCAGCCATCAAACGTAATATCCTGTTACACTTTGTTTGACTAGCCTGGGGCGCTTTTTAAAATTAATTACCAGAGCTACAAGAGCAACAAAGGCACTGCCATCGACATTAGGATTCCGCCTCAGACGAACATGAAATGTTGACAACATTGTAACTAAGCCCGAGACATTTACTTAAACACAGAAGGAGATGGTGTTGCAGGCTGAGGAGGAGGGGCAGTCTAGGAGCTACAACATCCCCGATACAACTAATGCCGAGCTGTCAGCTCATTATTATCAGAGTGCTGGCGAGTGGGGAATTGGGTGGCGGATGGCAGATGACAGAGGATGGGTATTGCTCCATTGAATGCTTCCTATTCAAATCGGGCGACCAAAAACCCACTCAACCAAATTAACACTTTGGACCAGCAGGCGCGTGGGGGAAGGGTTGGGATGGCCATCTACTGGTCCGGCTCCAGGACCAACTGGGGCCAGGGCTCAAAGGCATTATTGACAAATACATATCGAGATAATCTGTAATCAACATAAAATTCAGTCACTGGAAAATGTCATCGTTTGGGCAGAATGGGCGTGGCCTTAACAATTCAATCAAGGCTCGAGTTGCTGGCCAGGACCTCGACAGGACAGCGTTTGCGGTTCTTTTCCACTTTGATTTGTGTACGCACTTGCCGTGATTAAAGCCTCCCATTTCGCACTGAGGTTTGATTTTTCCGAAATGTCCTTCCGATAAATTCTGGAAGTGACTTTGGTTTTAAGTCACCGCACCACCGCACCATTGCACCACTCACCACCAGATGTTTGCTGTAAGGGATCCGAGGAGGATCCCGAGGAGGCGACAACTGCACCAGCCTCGGCAACAACAATTAAATCATGTGCAATTTCAACACAAATATTTTAAACCAAAGCCACAGACGGAAAGTTAAGGGGCATAGAGCCTGCGAGGGATGGAGCGGGGAGATGCAAAATATTTGTCATTCCCGGCACGAAGGAGTCACCGAGAGCCACAGTGCTAGGCACTAGGATTCCTCGGAAATGCATCCTCGGTGAACCAGTGGGGTACATATATGAGGAAATTCCGCCCCGGATCGGCATGGCTTGACCCACAGTGCTTCGTCCTGGACTGGCGTTGTCGTCATCATCGTCAGAGACACCCTGTGGCCAACCGCAAAGAGACATGACCGTATAGTGTGACATGGCCTTAGTAGACAGTTGTCAAAAGCATACCTCCCACACACAGGACCAGCCTCACGTGTCCATCCCCCACCTCCCCCCCGAACTCCTTGCCACCTATGTGTGGAGGCAGGATGCTTGGAATTCATTACATTTCTGTGCAATTTGTTTTTGATTTTTCGTTTCATTTCATCACGGGTTTATGTGACGAATTTGTGTTCGCGTATCCTGCTCCTCCTGTATCCCCTTCGTCCCTTCGTCGCAGAGTCCCTCGGAAAAGCACGTGCCATCTGCGCATCCTTTTTGATTGTCTCCCCGAGCCAAAAAATGGCGAAAAGCGCAATATTCATCGTCCTTCCAGATATCTGCTATCTTCTATCTGCTAGCCAGGTAATATACGTCGCGCTTTTCGCTCCCCAGGGAAATCAAACATTTCATAATTAGTCATTGGCATTGGCTGGGTCCCCTGGCTGAAGTTATGATTCATATTTCGAGCCTTTGGCTTTGGCTTTGGCTTTGGCTTTGGCTTTGGCTGTGCCAGTGACTGTGGCAGCGGCAGTGGCTGTGGCTTGGCCAACACCCGAGCTTAGATGGCTGCGTCCTGGGCACAAAGCAATTAAAAAATCGTTACGCGGTTGTGACGCTTTTGGCCGCCTTCAGCTCTGAGGCGTATTGAAATTGCTTCTTCGAAATGCAATCTACATTGCCACATTGGCACAATCCTGGGCATCCTGGCTGCGTGGGGGCGGTTAAGGTCCTAGCCGGCTGGGAAACATGCAAAGCTAAGGGGAAATCTAGTTTAATTTTTTAATACAAACAGTCAAAGGGGCTCTGGTCAGCGGGGGCTGCTGGGGGATCTGAAACTTGGACGCAGTGGCGCGCCAGCAGGGGGAGTTGGTTAAGTTGACAAATTCGGAATGGCCCTTGGAAGCAACCCCCGGAAGGCCACACCCCTGGCACCCTGTGATTGCCATTGAATGTAACTCGCCGTTCGATCCTGTAGCGCGCTCCCTTCTGCCCAGGAGCAAACAGGAAAGTTGATTTGTTTTGCTATGAACATGCAAAAGATTGCAGAAACGAGAGGAAAAAAGGCGACCAGGAACGGAACGAGTCAACAGCGGAATCGTTTGCTGTGGCAATGGATTGTTTGGAGTCAACTCCGTTCTATTGAGTCCCCGTCCTTACAAAGGGAACGGTTCTTTGGCGTTGCCTTTGCCTTTGCCGGCGAAAGCGGAATATGATTTGCGAGTGGATATTAGGGCGGGGGTGGATTTAAAAATGGAAATAAACGTGAAACAGGTCCCAGCTCGAAAATCAAGTTGTTGGCCACGGCCAACAAAAATGTTTGCTTAAATCATTCGAACCACAGCAGGATCCTCCCACACCCGCCTCGCCTGCAGGGAAATTGCAATGCAATTAAATGAATTGCTTAGATATTACAGGAGCCGGTGCAGGAGCTGGGGCAGGAGCTGGAGCTGGAGCTGGAAAAGTTCGGTTCTTCTGCGGCTCTCCAGTCAACTGATGCAGCTACGCATTTGTAACCCGGCCGCACTTACTAATAGTTCTAATTGCAAAAAGCAATTAAAACTTTCGCCAACTCCAAGATGCACATACATCGAGTATACTCTCCTGCCAGCACATCGAGAAATTCCTAGATGGGGCCTCGCAATTGGATTGGCAGCGTCCCTGCCACTGAGCAAGACATCAAAGTCAAACGGCGGCGAGGAGGCAAGGATGCGAGGCTGCGGGGCTGCCAAGGCGATGGCAACGGCAAATGTAGCAAAGCACATCAATCACAAAAATTTCAAGTGTGCAAAGTTTGTTTGCCGTAGAGCTGCAGCGCCAGGACAATGCACAGCGGCACGAAGGACACGGACGGATTCAAATTTATAAATTGAATCGGCATTAAGCATAAGGCGCCGCTGGTAAGTATGCAATAAAAATTGTTAACTCCGTGCCAGGATGTGCTCCTGTGTAGTCGGGATTGAGATTGTCTGTTTGGCTTATGAGTGCGTGCCTGGCTTTTGTGCCTGGGCCGGATTCAATTCCGGGCCAGGACGAAATCTTAAGTCCAATTTAAAGAGCAGCTTTAATTTCAACCATTTCTTATCCTGCGAATGTAATTATTTTTGTTTAACGAATGGGACCGACTCCTCAATTGATCCAAAGAATTAAAATGTGTAGAGTAATTTATGAGAATTTGCATTCCCAATATTGTCTATTAAGTTTAAAATTCACATTTTATTTATCAAAATTAAAATAATAATACTATTCTACAAAATCATAATAAAAGGAAAGTGAAATATTTTCCTTTGATATGAGATATGAGTACAATGAATTTTTGTTAAGGAGGGACTCCAATTACCGCGAATCCCCTAAACTTTTTAATGCAAATAACAATCGTTAAGTCCTTTCAGTTTTTATTATTGAACAATTTTTATAGTTTCATTTACATCTGCGAAGCAAAATTGTATCGAGTTTGGGTATAATCCGAAGATTATAGTTTTTACGGGTTAAGATTCATAGGTAATAAATATCTAAAATATTTTATTTCGATAAAACTTTTAGGTACATTTCAGATACCTTTTATTGGAAGCAACTCTAGAGTTTGAAGTTCACAACCCTCACTTGTCTTTGAAAAAGACTTTTAATATGTTCATGAGTGGAAGATTATTTTTTTACCATTTTTATGACATTTCTGTTCCGCGTCGTAATCTTCATTGTCAAAGAGGCACCCGGTATCAGAAAACTTTCCAAAATCTTTCAACTTAAATCTTTCATGATTTTGTAAAAGTAAAATGTGTAGAGGCCGCACTTTTCTTTTCGTAATGTTTCCGAAATCTTACAGAAATTATTCGACTTTTTCTTAGTTAAAGACGTGGTGATAAAAGTTAGACACAGCTTGCACCGAAAGTTTCTGCATCATTAACTCGAAAATAGTGTTTTCGGAAAGGGACTCTCTTCCAAGGAGCAATATGTTAAGGTAACTGTTTCGGTCGGATGTACCTGACAGATACCTTGAGGATACAAGCAGGAACATTGAAAATGAGCAAATTCATAAGCAGGCGCAGGATCGTTGGACGAGCAGGACGAGCATTATGAGCATCGGCCAAAGGGGCGCCCACAGACAAGAGCCGTTACATGAAAGAGGTCCTCCCACAGACACAGGACGCCGTACGCCATACGCCGTACGCAGAACGCAGGACAAGCGACCATCAATCAGCCAGACGCAGATATTGGTGTGAAAACAGGAGCGGCATTTGGGAGAGTGGGAAGAGGAGAGTGCACTGGATCCAGGAGGGCTCTGGCAAAATTGTAATACATTTAACAGAATTTAATGCATTTGCCACAGACATTAATCACTGTGATGCACAGGGCAGGACATCAGGACGGGAGGACAGCAGTAGAGCAGCAAACCAAAACTGAATCGGGCCGGGGCTGGGTCGAGCCTGGCCGGGAGTCTTGTGTCCTTTCAGGGAGTCGGCTGAGTGATGCAGTTGATTTTTGCCAAAGCCTACCTAGGGATGTGGGGTGTGCGGTGTGGACGGGCTGGGCGGTAGCATGAGATATTGAAAAATTGAATATTCCATGTCTGGGGCAGGGGCGGGATGCACACACGCTTTATTGGCACTCTGCATAAAGGAGCCGGAGGCGGGAGGCGGGTGGCGGGAGGCGGGTGGCGGGAGTCGGGAGTCGGGAGCTGGGAGGCGGGAGTGTAGTGCACGATTGAATGCACACTTGGCTGTGAATGATTTTTGAAAAATGATTCTAGGGCTCGGTCAGTGTGATTTCATTTGGTTGGGCAGCATAATTGCATGTTCCCCATACTGGCCGGGCCAAGAGCGGCAGCCGCCAGCCGCCAGCCGGATACCCTTGCGTCACGAAGCTTTTGACTGACCCGGCCCGTCCACTTCCAGGGTATCTGGCGGTCGAACCCTTTCCATATCCTGCCGCACTACCGAGCGGCTCTGTGCAAATACAAGAGACGATTGCTCAATGAGCAAAGAAGGCGATGCAGTTGCAATATGAAATTTAAAACGCTCAAAGGCGTATCCATAACCAGTCGTAGCCAGGACCAGTGGCAGGGGCAGCAGCAGGCGGCAGTGGAGCCTCTACCATGTCGGTTGAAGGACAAAAAGGACATGCGACGCGAGGGCTGAGTAAATACGAGCACTTTTGCGCCATGATAGACGACGTCAGAAGATTGAGGGATGCGGAGAGAAGAAATGGAGAACGGCAATGATTTCAGCAGAAACTCTTCAAGCGTACATGTGAGTATCTGTGTTTGCCATTCACACACACCCATGCACACACACACCCACACACAGACACACACTCCCAATCGCTCAAGTGCTCCGTCGCCGTTGACGACTTGAGCAGCGCAGCTGCGTCCTTTTTGTAGTTGCAGCTTCAAGTATAAGATTCTGACTTTTGTGCAACAATTCGACTCATTCCGCCGCCGTTCCGAGTGCCATTGCTTGCGAGGGTAGCTAGAGGGGTTTTCAAAATCTCGGTACATAGGTACTCACTTCAAAGCTTCAAATTTCGTTAAAACTGTCAGAGATCGTAAAAACTATATGTTTCTGTACCACAAATCTTTTTCATAAATAAATGCAAATAATTAAAAACATATTTAAAAAATTGTTATGGCACTAAGACCCAAACTTTCTCAAATATATATTCCAAAATCGAACGACACTTGCATTATACAATCCTTTATATTCCAGAATATTCGATATTGTAAAATGTGAAATTATAAATTAATTATGCCTTTTCAAAGACTTTCAAAAGTAAAGTGTCAAAAAAAAGTGAGAATTAACCTAAGCATGTCTGATTACCATTTTTTCCTCAGAATATTTAATTTAATTCACGCATTGTGTATAACCAATCTTTTACCTTAAAATGTAAAAACGTTGTAGATGCAAATGAGTTGTACCTTATCAGTAGCTCTGGAGCACCCCTCGCATGCTGGCAGCGAATGTCCCCCATCTAACCCATAATTCGCTCTAACCGGCAGGGACACACCAAGTGGGTTTGGCAAGTTTGGCAAGCAAGAGCTTTCCTTCCAGCACTCCGGCACAGACCCACGCACTTTGCATGTAAACTAGTTCCCTGCCAAACTGCACATCTCTTATCCAAGTCGTTTGTTTATTTCCGTGCAATTAGAGTTTGCGAGCACACAGAAAAATGATCGCTCCTGCCCGAGTCATTCCCTCTCTCCAAACGGATTACTTTCAGCTGCAAAATCGTTGAAACTTGGCTCATGGCTATTTGTTTTCGACACTATTTGGTTTCTTATGTATTATGTTGGAGTCTAAAAACCTATTAAACTTAATATTAGCCACATGAATATGGGAGCAGGGATGTAATTTTTGAATCAATCGAATGGTAAAAGGGTTGTATTTTAAAAAAGGTTCAACTCGTATAAAAGTATGAAGGATAGTAGAATCCACTAAAAATATCAAACAACTAATAAAAAACAACTGAAAGTGACAGAAATATCCATTAAGTGGCCGAAACATCAACTATGTGTCAGAAACTTAATTGCTTTGAAATTCGCAAACGGCTTTAAGACAACTATTTAATTCGGAATCGATTCAAATATGAATATTGTAAAAGTATAAAATGTCAAAAGAAAGCAGCTTGCACCTTATCCTTTTATACTAAACCAAAGAACGAGGTAGCACCAAGAAATAAATTCTCATATTTAATTAAATTATATGGCCGATGCAAGAAGCATCAGAAAACCTGATATTCCTTCCGATTCCGGAAAAGAGATTCGCCAGAGAGGCCTTCAAAATGACTCTTGTGAAAGGTGAATTCGATATCCCTTTATTATCTGCGATGATAAGATGCCACTATGGTACCGCACCAACCAAAAAGTCCTGGCTACCAATTAACTTCACATTTCGGGTGCACTTTGCTCGGCCACACGCGCTCTCTGGCGCAAAACCAAACAAAATAATTAAAACCCGATGACAGATCCTGGTCCTCTCATCCCCCCACCTCCGCCTGTGTTCGAGGCCGTCCAGCTGAATCATATCCAAATTCAAATTTCGAAAAATACGAATTTCAAAATCACAGGGCCTTGACGTCGTTGCAGCTGCAGCTGTGTGGCACGCCACTCCTGGTCCATGCCCCTGCCTTCCTCAACCCACAGCCCCCCTTAGGCCTCGTATTCGCTCACATATTCGGCTATCGAATAACAGGCCATGGCCCGGCCCACGTCGAGGCGTGTCCAGTTCCCATCTCTAGAGCTGGTCCCCCGTTGATGGCATTTTGTACACCCATTGATTAGTCAGGACTATTAAGGCAAAAGGGGAAAAAAAATATTTTTGAAGCCTTAGTTTATATTTTAGAGTGCAAATTTACTATTAAAAGGATTGGGCCAGTTTATCTATACTTTGTCAACTGGTTACTAACGTTCACGTGGCTCATACGACTCCAAAGTCCTGCTGCATTACATGGAGCTCGTCAGCAGCGCCACCGTTAAGGCCTGGCGGGCAAAAAATGTTTGCCATTATTGCATACACTAATGAAGCTCATGTTACCCAGCCATGAGGTGGGGGCGGGCTGGCATCCTTGCATCCCCGCATCCTGGCATCCTGGCATCCTGGGGAGGCCTGGGAGATCCGGCCCTGGGGCTGGCTCAACGGCAACGGCAACGGCAACGCTACTCATCTTGACTGCATTGGACACGAATGATTTTTGCTGGTTGCAATTTCTGATTAGACTTAATTACAGTGTGGGCCAGTGGAGGGGCCATCAAACCAGTCATTCGATAAGTTTTCATTTCGTTTTGGGCTGCTGGGGATGATGTATGTTTGTGTTCCTCCGCCAATCAAATGTTATAATATAATATATATTTTAATTAAAAACTTGCCATGCGCATAATTCGCCAAATAAATGGACAAATGGTAATTAATACAAACAGCCACCCACACACAGCTGCACGTATACAAATACCCTTTTTAATTAAACTAAAATTAAGAAGGAAATGGAACAGTTGGCTTTCTTCTGGATTTACAAAACCCACTTTTTATTTTTTATAAATTTTTAAAGAGCTCCATTAAGCGGGGTTCAATAATAAAAATTTTAAACAAAAGGAACTTTTATATTACAAATCATTCTTTGTGCTGTCATAAAGGTAAATATTATAATGTATTCATTATTAAAATGTGTAACATTGTCTTAAATAATGTTATGACACTTAATTGTACGTTTTGTTCACTATTTAACAATTCAAAATAAAACTTTGAACCAATAATTTGGCTGTAAATAGTGTATAACATATTTTCTTGCCGCAAGCTCATTAAATGTTGTAACCTATATTAATAATAACTAAACTAAAACTGATATTAATAATATCTTACTTATACTCAGAGTTAAATACGAATTAAGAAGGAAACCAAAACTTTAGGATTGAACTGCTGGCTGTGGCTTTAAATAATTTTTGATGTTTTTAATTTAACGCCAAAGAACTACCTGGACTGAAACGCTATTTTATTATACACGAATAACTGTAATATTAAAATAAATAATATATAATAATAATATTATATATAATAATATTATAATATTATAAATAAGAATTTCCCGTTAATAAACACTTTTCGACCTTATAGAAAATAGGTGAAACAATGAATTCGAGTTCGTCCTTTGGAAGAGAATGGGAAACGACGAAATAAAAACCGCAGCATCTGGACCACTGGACGGGAAGCATGGAGGGGGAATCAGAAAGAGCACAGAGCGCAGGAGGAATAAGATTTTCAAATAAATCCGATTAAATGGAAATTTATTGTCATCTACTGTCGAACGGCACTTACTGCTTCAGTAGGGCGTGTGCCCATCGTCATCGACTCAGCGACTCAGCGACTCATCGACCGGCGACCGACGACCATCGGCTTTGACCAGTTTCCAGTTTCTCCCAGTTCAGCTCCTGTCGGTGAACCCTGCCCCTTCCAGTCTCATTCCAATCGAGGGGGGTCGGGCCCCCCTTTCACACTTCAATATGCTCGCTGACTGCCATACAACATTCATTTTATTTTGCAGTTTCCATCCCATATGCTCACTCCTCACCAGCTCCAGCTCCTGCACCAGCACCAGCTCCAGCTCCATCTCCTCCTTCATCTCCACCGCCACCATAAGGGGTGAGGGTTGATCGCTAAAAGCCAGTAATGTCCTCTCGCCACACTCGACTGCATTTTTCTTTAACACTTCAATATATTGGTTTGGAAAAAAGTCGGACTGGAGCGCAGGGAAAATTCACAACATCGATGACAGTACGGCCAAATCCGTTCCGCACAGACCAAGTGGAGTGCAGGTCCTTCCCCGCAGAGACCTAGTATCTTTCAAATGCCTTTTTCATTGACTCGTGTCTAGTTTTGTGGTTGGCCAGCAGCTGGTTTTGGGCGCTGGTTTTGGTTACTGAAAGCGATGCTGATTCGGATTCGGGAAAATATCTTTGAGCACTTGGAGAAATTAATTGAATCAAGGACTTTCGGCGAAGGTAAATTCAGCCCATTTAAGTAGGCAATAAAAAATGCAATGACGAAATTCAGTCAAGACTTGGCAGGAATGCAACATAACCAGGTCTACAAGTAGAAGCACCTTAAAAAAAACCAAAAACCCTTTGGAAATGATTCACGTCGCTCGTATCATTTCATCATCACCCCATCTGGGACTTGTTGGACCGAATGAAATAATCGTAAAACGGCTAAAACAAGTCATGGCCACACCATAAAACTTTACTAACCGTAAATGCAATGTTATCTTAATCCAGCCAGCTGCAACTGCCACCTCTCGGGTCGTTCTGGTCGTTCTGGTCGTTCTGGTCGTACCGACGGACCTCGTCTTAAATCCTGACTAAGCTGCTCCTTGTCTTTAGGACTTTCGCAGCTAATGCATCAAAATCGGAGATCCACTTGTTCGATGCCTTTGCTCTCCATTTAACAAAAGCTCTCAGTCATGAAATAACTGTTGAATGCGAATTTATAGGGGAAGTGAAAGGATCAGGAGGAGGAGGACGTGGACGTGGAAAAGCCGCCTAATTACCGTAACAACAACGACAAAGAAATCCCCGCCAAAGTCAAAAATATAAACATAAATAACAGTTAAAGCCTGACCAAGATGAGCGCCTCGTCCTCGTCCTTCCTCTCGTTCTCCTTTTCGTCCTTGTCCTTGTCCCGAGCCGTTCAAATAAATTACAGTCGCTGCAGCTGAGACAGAGGCAGGAGAAGAGCAACAAATGGTCATTTCAGTTGGCCACTGGCCACTGGCCAGACAGGAGACAAATGCCAACGTCCAAATGTGTTGAAAGCCAGCACAAAAATCCAGGCTGGGGCGCGGATGCGGACACGGATACTGGGGGGATACGGGGTAAGGGCATCCAAATAATATCGAAAACAATTTTCAAGCACTTAAGTGCAGTCTGGCCCGGTCTGACTTGGGATTTCTTTTGGCCGCAGGCAAGAGGCTGCCGCCGCCCTTTCTCTCTGCCGGTTGCTTTTTTCGGTTATAAATTTCCGAAGCAGCACTTATCGATAATAGATTAATCTACTTGGGGCATGTTTGGCATATAAATCCCAGAGCGAGCATTAAACTGCCCTCCAGCAATAGTCTGCCTTACCCTTTCATCCAAACTAAGGTTACGAACTTAAAGATTTAATTGCAATCCCTGCTTCTAGTAAAAAAAAGGAAAGACTGGAATGATAGCTACAAAGACAATATGACGGGGACTAGATCAAAAACGATTATTCTGTTTTTTTTTTTAAGTATTAAATCCATTATTTAAGACTTGTTCGTCTTCTTATTTATCAAATTCAAAATAAAAAATTCAAAAATTATATCAAAAATAAAACTGTTAAACGTTTCCTTTTTACTATTATTTTTTCTCTTGAAGGTAATTTGGATTTTTTCGACTCGTAATACCAGAATTCAAAGATCTAAGCTTCAAGAACATTTTCTTATTTTCTTAGAGTATTTAAGTTAATCAGCAATTCATAAATTTTAAATTCATATTAACCCTTATATATCTAAACCAAATGTTACTAAACTTATAATTAATGTCACTATACGTTTGAATTTTTACATAAAATATACAAAATGTGTTAAGACAAATTTTTAAGACTTTTTTTAAATTAGTTATCCCATTATCCCATATCCATTGTAGAGGTTACAATAGGCCGATCTAAAGAAGAGCAGCACAAAGCAAGACCTGCTTTCACTTACAAATATCTGATGGAATATTTATTCAAGAAAAGGAACTACAATTGGAAGAAGGGTTTTAAAAATTATAGACCTCAACATCCAGGAGAGATACTTAAGGAAAATTAGCAGCACAAGGCAAAAATGCAATCCGAGAGATTCAAAAATATCGTTTCTTGTTTCACTTTGCTTTGGAATAATCCTAGTGTTTTCCTCATATTAAAAATACTTATAACTCAAATATGTTATCCCATCAAAAGGGATCGATATTCTTCAAAAATATAAGACATAAAAATATAACAAACTAAATTTAAAATTTACAATTTAGAAATAATTATTAAAATAGATGGTGGATACAGTTTTTATTTTTCTTACTTGACCTTCCTTAGAAAATTCCTTGGAAAATATATATTTGCCTTTCTGTACGCCAAAGTTGTAAAACCAAGAAGGATGGCCGACCAGGAAGAGTTTGCATTGCTTAAAAAGGAGTATCAGGTGCATTTAAGATACGGGAAATCTTGCCTTATATCGCAAAAAATGTATGTGTCCCAGCGCTGTTTTTTATGCTGTTTTTAAATTATACGAGAATAAATATATGATCCACTCATTTGTGGACCAAAGTCGTATAAAGAGGGGAAGCACAATAACCGACATATTTATAAACTTTGACACCACAGCGCATTCGTGATATTCTCAGAGTGTGCCTATGTTTTGATCTTTTTGAATAAATTGTTAGATTTAAAATAAAATGGCAACTCGAACTACAACATTTTTGTAAATTCCACCTTTGATGCTATCTCATTTCCAAAGATTAAGATCTTTGGGAAAATATGGATAATAATTAATGGTGTTCTCCTACGAAGCTCTGGCCAGAAGTGGCCGAAAGGATAGGATACGACAGCTCCTTAATCTATTCATAGAAGCCAGATGCGTCCATTATTTATTCCACACAAGTATTCGCCTTTCAATAAGTACTTTGTGCTGAAATATTACATTTAAAGTCTCATCGCACTTGTTTGCTTTCAGCAGGAAATGTTTGCACATTGCGAGCCCGAATGTATTTAATTGAAAAACGTATTCGTTGCAAAAGCAGCCAGACAAATTTTCCATGACGAATAAATTTTAATAAAATATCTAATGAAAGTATTGAGAACTAAAGTGCACGAACTAGTTTAATGATGATGGATAAAGGGGAATTTATGGCCATCCTTTTAATAAAGCCCACTTATCTGGGCCAGCTTTGGCTAATACGAAGCTTAAATGCTGCGTGCATTTTAAGGACTGGCTCCTTGAGGACTCTGCCCACACACAAAAATGTAACAAATGCCTTCCATTTTAAATATGACAACAATTACAGTTGTACAATTTGTCCCCCTTTGGCATTCCAGCTGCAGTCGGTGTGGCGAAGGACCAAGGCTCGTTACCACACTCTCCCCGACATGCACACACATATGCATGCAGCGGCAACAAGCAATTTGTCAGTTTATCGATTTCTACCAAACATTTGTGCCAGACACTCAACTGTATTAAATGCTAAAAAAAACAGCAACAACGAGAGTGGGTTTTCAGACCCCATGACCGACGACCAAATATCCTTTAAAAACATCGATATTTGCTGGCGATCATCGATCGGAGAGGAGAAAGAGTCATCGATAATTTCGATGCTTTGTAACCATTGTTGGGTAAATATTCAACAACTCTTCATCCGCGTTTACATCCATATTTCTTCAATAATATCTTCGAGAGGAAGTCCCCATTAGGAAACACGTGTTAAATCTATTACGTATTGAATACTGCACCTAACTTTTTAGGTAAAATAATATTACCACCGTAAATAATAAATTAAAAATCGTGTAAAATATATAATATTTACATAAAGTGCCGGATAGAAATGGAACAGACTCCCCATAAGGGTATACAAGCCGGGAATCCAAAGTGAAAACCTTAGACACAATGAAAAGCTGCGATGGGGACTCCGGGTGGGCAGGCGGGGAATGCGGGGACATCCAACAGACGGCCAATGCCATATGCTAAAAAGCATGCAGAGCGGAGGATTTCGGAGATGGGATGCCAAAGGGAAAAAACCATAAAATAAGAAAAGGAGTGGAAAAAAATAATAAACGACACCTAGAGGGAAGCGGGGCGGTGGGGCCTGGATTGCGAGCAGGGCGGGGCAAGGACAGCGAACGAAACACACGGCTATATATGAAATGGGTATTTCAAAGCGAAAAATCGAAAACTGAAAAATAATTTCAAGCATAGACACTGCGAAGAGAGAGAGCGAAGAGCAAAAGCGCGAGGATGGTGGCGGCGGCGGAGTGGTCACATATGCAGCTCCTGCACACGAACTCAAATCCAGACACTCATCCTCACACCCGGACACATGCGGGAACACCATAAATAATGGTTGCATGATTTATCGATAACAAGCGCAATTTACAGTCGCACAACAATAACAAAAGCAAAAAGCAATAAAAAAGGTTACAACTGCAATGAATTTGTTTGCGACTGAAAACGGATAAAATAAAAACCCGAAGAAGAGCCAGCACTCTCACCAATATTTAGGGATGCCTCTAAGCTTATTCTTTTTTATGTTTTAATTTAACTACACATTACAGCGTGTTTTAAATCGAGTTAAGCTATAACTGCCTGCCACGCCTCGGGTTTTGTTATTTTAAACGCGGAATGCCAGCCCGGCTTAGTGCTTTATCACCCAACTCGCTAACCACCCCAGGGATTGGTTAAATTTTCTTTAAAAAAAAATTCTTATTTTCCACAGTATCTCATCAAACTTAAATTAATCATAAACATCAAGCAGATACGACTTTTCAATAATTATTAATTCGCCGTCATAAAACTGCAAATGCAATTTGACAAATTGAATTGTTAAGTACTTTTATTGTATTTTAATCCAATTTAAAAGCATCCCTGGGCTTAATATGTATATTCCTAGCCCAGATTTTTATTATTTCGCATTAAGTTGCAAATAAAGGACCTAACGGGTTTCCATGGGCGAGATTTGGGAAAAATTGTTGCTCTCTAAACTTCATCAGTCGCGCAGTCCGCTTCTCACATTCACTTTCAAGGCATTTAAATTTCACATTTCAAAAAAAATTAATAAACCTTAAAAAAAAGTTTTTTGATTATATGTTATTGAGAACTAGAGTTGTTTACTAAGCACGTAAAACCTACTAAGATGGTAACTCTGCTGACTTGTCAGCAAAGGCAGTGTGTGCAAAAGCATTTCCCTTAATTGTTGAAAATACTTGTTGAATTTTCAACAATCCAATATCAACCATTTAGGGAACTCTCTAAGCATATTTTTTAAAGCTTATAAGTAAAGTTTTGCAAATACAATCAAAACTGACTCCAACGAGTAAATTTATATAAACTTAATGAAAACAATATTAAAATTCTGTATGACTGGAAGTTCTAGATTTATCCCATCAGCACCAAGCTGCATTTACCTCAGGACACACAAGTAGGCGCGTTATAAGTAATCTTCGAGAGAATTCCCAGTCGTCAGAACGAGCTCTGCCCAGATCGCGATGTACATTTCCGCCCAGGAGTGAGTCAGCTGGCAGTGCACTGTGGGTGTTTTTCCCGTTTCGGTGGCGTAAATTCAAATTTTGAAGGTACCAATATTAAAAAGTTTTTAATGGAAACATTTTCCAAATTATTGTACATATAAATAATTTTCGGATTACTTAATTGTTTTTTTTTTTTTAGCTCCAAAATGGTCAAACAATAATTGTTAAAATTTTTTTTGTTCGTTTATATTAATGGAGTAAGGTTATAATAACAAACTGAACTGAAATTGAAATAAATTTAAAAAAAGGCGTGCTAACAAAAATAAAAGCATTTGGTAGAGCAAAATAAATACTTTTTGAATTTCTTAATTCTGTTAAATTATTTCCATAATAGTTAAAAATAATTATAGTTAGAGTTTTTTTTTGGATAATATAGTACAATTAAAGAAGTTATGCTCACAAACTTTTAATTTTTAAACTAAATTAAAAATAAAATGTATAATTTTAAATATATTCCAGGGGCCACGCTTAATTTTCCAAAGGGATCGTGTTGCTTCATATAATAATATAAAAAACCGCTTTCAAAAATATTGATAGTTTGCAATTTTTACCCATAGTGCAGTGCAATAAAAGGAAGGACCGTAAAAATGTCAAAGCATACAAATTTGCAATAGGGAGGTGGGGAAATGCTGTGACAAGGCGTTTATTTGAAATGGAAGGTCTGGAAGGATTTTGCCTTTAATGATTAGAAAGGTTTTAATAAAAACAGATGTATTTTATTGATTTATTGGTTGAACAATTAAAATTTCAGCGATCCAAGTACAGGAAAAAGGCCAACTATTGTGACCTTAAAAGTGATTTTCCATCGATAGCACATGTCCCTGGCAATAAAAATCAGGTATTCAGAGCACACTCGGGGCCTCTTCCTTTTTCCTTCATTCAAACTCAATGCAAACATCCGATATTTTTCGTTGCATTTAACCAATGCAATTTATTCGCAAACATATATAATTTTTTGTTTACACCACGTCATGGACACGCGCTCGCTGGTATCACTCTAGTCACGTACATCCATTGTACAGATGTCTTTTTTCAGCATAAATTGAATACTTGAATGAAAACAGAACCTTTTCAACTTTCACGGAAAATATTTAGTCAAACTTTCATAAAAGGACTTAGGCGTTAAAAATTTACTCTACTTTAATATACGAAAACACGTATTTAACAACGAAATGTAATTTTGAATAAATAATAAAAATAATGTCAAATATCTTATTGATTAGTTTTTAGATATTTTTAAAAACCTCTTATAAAAAATTGTAAATAAATAGTTTTATAAATACGTCAGTTGTTTAACGAAAATGATTCAAGACAATCCAAGTATAATGTTTTTATATTTGACCTACGATCATTAAATTAATTAGGATTTTCAAAGGAAGATAAACAAAGCTATGAGTAACTTGCATATTTGCTCTTAAGATCACTAATTATTTATTATTAAATATTCTTTTGAAACGGCCGATTTGTATCCTTATTTACAAAGATTGTATAAATTGTATATGACAGTTTTGTGATATTCATCTTTCATATTTTTAAAAATAACATTTTTCTCCCGTCTTGAGGATGTTTGTGGGTCGAGTAAAGTAATTTAACAAATGGATTTCTAAACAAATACGGAAGTTTAATTTGTAACCAGAAGGACAGGCGCGTGTGGATTGGGGAGCTAGGGGCTGGGCTCGGTCGGCGGAAGCTAAGGAAATGTGTGCCGATGGCAGAAGTCGAGAGGGACTCGGCCCAGGGATGCATGGGGAAGGGGGTCGTTGACGTAGAAGTGTCCAGAGTCCGTTTGGCTGCCACACTGGTGTTCGAAACCGCAGGCCACAGTCAGGGGCAGGAAGGGCTAGGGTGGCAATGGCAGTGGGAGGAGAAGTGGACAGGGACAACGAGCATGGCTTGTAGGAGTGGCGACAGTGCCACTGTATGGGTTCTCTAACATACCACCACCACCATACCATATTCGCAATTCAAGATGGCTTCGATATTTCTTAGTCAACAAAATGGCGATTGCAAAATCGTCGTAGTCGCGTAGCTGCAGAGAAGCGTTAAGAAATTACTTTACGCCCGGGGAGCGGGGATGAGCGCGTGAGGAAGTACGTGTCCGGAGGGGTTGGCCGCGCCGGATGGGTGAGCCGGAGAAAGGACACGACGCCATGCTATGGACTCTCACGAGGACATCTCAATAATAGCCCCATCCCGCCCCTTTTCAAGTGAGCCACGGCTTGAAGTTGACACAGTTTACATTGTTGCCACATTGATATTGCTTGGCAGCTTTTATGGCACTTTGTTCTTTGTCTTCAGGTTTCTGCCAAAACCAACGGACGCGGGAGTGGGCGTGAATCAGATGGACGACTAGGCGGGTCGCGGAGCGGACATGGCCATCGTATTTCTCAATTTACCAAGGCGACAATTTAATGGGCTTCCAGGTGTGTAACAATCAGGCTGGCTGTAAAGGGAGCCAATGTGCTCTCGGAATTGAATTGAAACTGCTGCAATTGGCATTACAAATTAATTAAAATGATTGCAATGGAAACAAAGTCTATTAAAAATGCGTAGATGTCGAACCTGACCTGATTGACTAAGTGTAAATATATGTACGTATATACTTTTAGCCTTCTATCTTTTCGATATTCCCCTTCACTTTTTTTGATAAAATAAAATTACTTTTTATATATATTGTATTTCCAAAATCGGTTACTATGTGTTTGTAGAAATTAACAAGGGAAAAACAGGAAGAAAGAATTCGTTTTTTAATTATTGATCAGCATCATCAGTCGATTCGGTCAAGGATTCATAGCGTGTCTATCCCAGATACAATAAATGAGGTAAATGCTCCTGAGATACCAAGTCAAAAAGAGTGGCTTCAATTCAAATAGATCTCTAACTTATGTAAGGGCCAATTAAAACTTAAAAAGCAATACTAAGGTTAATTCGAATATTTTTTATGAAATAAATGCAATTAAAAAATATTTTTATTATTAGTTTGTAAAATCCAACAAGTTTGCCCTGAGATATAATACAAACAGCTACAATTTAGACACCGATGCAAAATTCTACTGTCAAGGTATGTACCATATGTCTCAATCCAGTATTATTAGTTCGGAAAGTGGCAGAGAGCAATCAAAGGTAGTACCGGGTATATTATAGTTGGGAAAACTGAGACCCAAGGAGCAAACGGCCGTCGTCTCTTGTTTCCAATTAAAACCAAACCCACATATCAGTCAAAATTAATTGGGAATGCAAGGACTAGTTTGCGTATAAACTGGAGGTGTTCCTGATCAAGAATATGAAAACCTTATGGAATCAAAGACAGACACCCTTCTGACCTAAAATGTAGTATACTTGGGGATAACCCTCTGCAAGGGTATAATAAAGTCCAATCATATTAACTTTATAGACTTGAAGTTGAAGTGCTTCGTTTATGGAAGATATCGAAACTATCCCAAAGTGAAGAAATGTGAAACAAGAAGATTTACTTTGCTTGATTTTCGGGAATTGGCTGTCCCAGGCTAGTGGCATTTTGCAAATCAATTTGGCCTTTACCGGACCTGGGTGACGCCCAAGTCAAATCGCAGAAGTATCAAAACTTCTGTCTGCCCATTTGTTTGCCGAAAACATAAGGAAAAGTTTCGCTTACTTATTGGATAAAGTTGTTTGTCCAACTTCACCATGGGTTTCATGTTCCAAGGAAGTGGTAATGAGGGTGTCAGGGGGAGTTTTCGCCAATTGACAAAAACAAAGTGCTCCGAAAGCCCAAAAAGGGCAAACAATGTGAAGGCAGGTGGCTTGCGGCCCAAAACTCAAATGTCCTAGGACATTCCAACACTTTGACAATTTCTTTTTTTTTGGTTCCTTTTTGGATAATTCTGTGCCGTGTCTCGCTGTTTGTCGGTTTATTAAGGCTATCGGGCAGGGTTATCCTTTTCGCCGCAGACGTAAACAAGTCAAGGGGGCTAACAATCATTTGGAGAGCTTCAAAGGCGCAGGAATTCCATAATTATTTATTTGCCCCCGCACCACCTCACCACCCCACTGCCCCGCCATTCCCTTGTCTCTGTGGCCCCGAGTACACAATGCAGCTCACACACAGGATAAAGCAAACAAACAACAAAATGGCGTCGCTGGCAGACGCCACAAGTAACAATAACAAACGCGGAGGAGCTGGGCGACGAGCGGTGGGGGAGGCGGGGCACAGGACTGGGGTCGAATCCTGGAACGGCCTTCTTCCCGACTCGTCGTCGTTGTCTTGTTGATCAAGCGAAAATTTTAATAGAGTCGACGTCAACATCCACGTTGTTTACGTCTCGTCAACATCGTGATTGCTGTTTTGCTCGCACTCCCACAGGCGTGGTCATTGTTGTGGTTCCTGCAGCTGCCTTAATTAAATTTTTAAATAATTTCCCCCTTTGAGCGTATCTGCCTTTCTTGACACCATCTCCTCCAACTCCCCCCGAACACGCAAATTACAATTGCACAAAAATCGGGCAGAAACTGCAAGCGAATACGTTTTAATTGTCAGTCGGAAAGCAAAATTATTTATAAAGGGCCCCAAAAGCAAAATGATCTTTCCAAGAACAATGGGAGCAATAATGAGAGTTCCATAAAAAGATGCTGTGGCCCCAAAGAGGTCTGCAGGACTTGAGTATTCAGTTGAAGCGACGGAAAAATTTTCATGGGGGACTCTTTTTTTTTCAATCCTTTTTACCAAAAATAAGTTTATAAGTTAGTTATAAAATTTATTTATATATAGAATATAGAAATATAGAATATAGGGAATACAGTTGACAAGTCATTTGCTTCAGAAATGTCTATTGTTTTAAAATCCAGTACTTCTCCTCCTGCTAATTATTGGGATAATACTGGATTTATTTCCATCTTGTGTAATTGTCTGAATTCTTTTCCTAAATGCTGAAAAATGTTTTCGCACTCTTGCCCAAAACAGTCTAAATAGTACGAGTCTAAGGGTCTAAGTCCTTTGTCAAAAAAGTTACTTGTTAAGATAAATCCTTTCGACTTGACTTTCTACTTTGACGCAATTTTTCATCACCTCTCAATGCAATGACTACCAATATTAGCGAAAATCAGTTTTTTTGAACTCTTGGAATATGTTCTGCATAAAAATTTTTATGTAACATTAAAAGTTTAAATTAGGAATATTTGTGTGCTCCTGTATGTTGAATAACAAGTTTATGTACTCAAGATCATTATCTTAAAAAAAAAATTCCATGCCAGTCATTAAAAAGGCAACTTTGAGTCTTTTCAGAAGCACCCTGCGAGTACGGGTTCATGCAAATTCATTAAAGTTGATTGGAAGGGTACTTAAAATTGGTGTCCTTTGCAAAATTGCTTTTATTGACGCTGACATCAGGCGCCCGACAGCCTCCACGAAGGACACTGGCCGACAGTGTCTGCGACGCCTCTTTATTTATGTGGCCATATAGTATGGGCTGTGAGAAACGACATATTGGTCAGTGGACATAATTATGGGAATTTTTCGTAATTAAATATTCCTTGTAATTTGCATTCGCGGCCCTTGCGTTTTATTATCCTCGACTCTTTCAGCTTTCGCCTCGCTTCTTCCCCTTCCTGCTCCCTCCCACAAGTGCCTTTTGTTGTCAATTTTTAAAGGTAATTGAATAATTCAATAAAGTGGTTTCATAATTATATAGCAGAGCATAGCCCCTACGAAAAAGAGCAAAAATAAAACAAAAATTGAGCAGAAACTTTCTGCGAAAGCAAGGCAGGAGCATCCAAAATTTGTGAATTTTTTTCAATTTCCGGCTTAAGACAAACAAATGTACTCCGAAAGTGCGAGCGGAGCATCTCCGCCAGCGGAAGTTGCTGATGCTGTTTAAAAAGGGGGAGGGGCGGGACTAAAATTTATTTTTTATTTACACCGGATATTAATTTTATAGCAGGCAGCGGCAGAGAGGCAGTGGGAGCTTGACAAAAGCGTCAAGTCAAGGACTTTAACTTTTGATCTCCTCCAAAGCAACCATACACCCGAGCTCCCGAGCTTCCGAGCACCCGAGCAACCGGATAGGAGAAGGGCGTTCTTCTTCAATAATTTTAGCCTGTCGCTTCCGGCTGTCCAGCTGTCAAGGGGCAAACTTGGCTCGTCGCTTGGCTAATAACATATACAACTTCCGATGGCGGAAGTGTGCAAGTGAGGCGGCCATTTTCAATATGTGGGCGCTGGTGTGAGGCGAGTATAATGTCTGCGATAAAACGCAGCACGCTTCTCTGAAAGTAAAAACCTGTCCGAGCCATAAGTTGAGCTCCGCTCCGTGGATTGTGGATTGCGTTACCACAGCAACAGGCATCAGCTCCTTCGAGCTCCTCCGCAATATCCCAAGGCATTCAATTTTTTTCACAGCCAAAGACGTCCCAGCACCCTTTAAGATGTCATCAGCTGCATTTTAATGTCACCTGGGCTTTCGTTGGCATAGCTCCAGCACAAAACTAATAATAAGCGGCAAATAAATGCCAACTATTTCAATAATCACAATATATGCATGGAAGCAAGCTATGTTGCCTGAAAGTCTCCCATACCAGGTACTGTACTTTATTAATACAATATTTCTTTACAATATATTACAAATATATTCGATGATTTGAGCCTTCAACGCGCATCTACATCCACAAAAGAAACAGGAATTTGTTGATTTTGTTTTCATTATCTTGTGCTGGTTTCATACTTTTAAGATATTTTCCATCTTATACAGGGAATGCTCGTTCTCTTGATCGACCTTAGATGCCTCATTTGAAATCGGAAGCTCTGAAAATAAAAAAAAAAACCCACCAAAAATATATTACTCACTGTTTTTAAATCAATGATAAAATTCTTCAAAAGTAGGCATAACAAAGCTTACCTTACATTTCAAAAATAATTAAATTAAATACAAATACGTTAAAAGCTGGGCTGTTTTCATTATTTTATCATAGGTTGTTTGTTATAATAAAAATAAAACAAAGTATTGAGGGATTATTTCTTTGTGAAAAATATAAAAAAAAGATTTGAGTGATAACAATAAAATTTAACTGCTAAATAATGTTTAATATTTATTTAAGTGTCTAGTTATACACATTTTTCTCTAATATTTAATATATAATCAAATATGTGAACAGTATCGAAGGAAAACCGTTATCGAAATCATCTGGTGCGAAATCGGTTTTGAGGGCCGCCACTAGAAGAAGTTTAAGTGCAGTTGGCAACGCCACAACACTTGGAAGACCACAAAAAAAGACTGCATGCGAAGCCATTTTCGGACAAAAGCTCACAAATATTCTCATAACTGCATAGTTGAAAATAAGGTCTTGCGGCTAAATTATAAAAATGTATCTGAATTAGGCATAAAAATAAAAAAAAAATTTAAAAAAAAAGTATATTTGTATATTTTTGGAACTCAATTTTCTTACCTTTCTAAAAAGTTTCTTCGCAAATTTTCTTTCTTTCACTACGACCGACTTTACAAAGACACCGGAAGAATTAACGTTTTAGTTTCAGTATAAACTAAAATTACAAGATTTGGTTGTGAAATTTGTAAGAGTAAGTGTCGAAGCCGAAAATGGCTTCGTATGCAATATGGGGTCAAACAAAATTTTAAAAGCATGTCTAACTATAATTTTATATATTAACTATTTATTTTATTTCGTTAGAAATAGTTTCCCAAATATTATTTAATGTCCTTTTAGAAGAGGAAACATTGCAAATAATTGGTTCTGATCCCAATATGAGGCCAGATCGACAACTTAGAAACTAGAATATGGTTAAGCCTATCCTCATTTTCGATAATAGATAATACTATTATTTAATTTGAATATGAATAGAGTCCCTGCCCTTTGCCTTTGGTGGCAGCTCAATGGTAACTCCATCGACTTTGATCGTGATGCAAAATAAGTTTCTTTGAGCGTGAAACAGGGATTAGTGGTTTTCAGAGAATAACATTTTTAGATATTATCGTAGCCCCTTAGCTGCTTCTGCACGGAATCCGGTCCAACTTTACGGATCTCAAAGGCTTATAGGTTACGATATGTAACAGAAGTGTTTAAAAAAAAAAATTCAATCGAATCAGATCGAGCCCGATAGAACTGTGTGGCAGGAGGTTATCGACAGTGACAGAACTGTGTGGCAGGAGGTTATCGACAGTGACAAAAACTCATTTGTCTGTTAAGCAAGACGGTACAATTTTGTATATAAAAAGATTGATGATGATGATTGACGATGGTAAATAGATCATTCTGCACAGACTGCCTATCCTAGCAAGTGTTGATGCGCAGGTGTATCAGGTTAAAATGAAAAACAGTTTTCAATAATTTGATAAAAGTGGTATGTTGAATGGCATAAATGAGGAAAGTACTTTAACGCAACCGAGTTCCAGGCTGAGTATTCGGCGACATCAGCTGTTTATTCTTATTTGGCGCTGATGTCGCTTCATTAAACGGAAGAGTTATTAAATTACCGCAACCATCGAACCAGCCAACAGTTGTACAGCCTGCAATTTGTACAATGTGAAATATGTAATTGTCGAGGCGCCGTCCGGGACTAACCGTCTGTCCGTCCGGGTGTCTGTCCGTCACACTGTCCGTGCGTTTGTCCGTCCGTCCCTTGGGCATCATGTTTAATCACACAAACCAACAACAGAGCAGAAGCGTGAAAGGAGCGCAGAAGAAGAAGCAACCCGAAAACCGCATTCGGCAAAAGCCAGCAATGAAAATCGATGCCCGAAATGACAGTGACAATTTCATTTAATTGGTTTTAATTAAATTAATGAGTGAATTTTACAAATTGCAGCAAAATGATAAATAAGTAATTTAATATGTATTCCGGATGCCCATCCTGCTTTATTTTAATTTAATTTAGTATTCGGCGGAGCTGTCGCCAAAGCCTATATTTTGTTCTGAAATTTCATTACGTAAGCGCTATCCAATGTAGTTTATTTAAATGCATTAATTAATGTCCAATGTACTGAAGACTTTAAACGTAATTCGCATTTGCATTATTCGGAAAGAGTCCGGACTCCGGAGTCCGGACAGTCCTGAGGTAAAAGGACCTGCAGCAAATTATTGACGGCTGAAAAATTGGATTCTAGTTGTGACAGGAAAAATATGTTGATTTACTTGCCTCAAATAAGGGACTAGTTTAATCCACCTAAACAGCAAATCGAAGATGAAAGGCAAAAAAATATGAGCGGATGAAGTCCGAGAATTTGAAGGAAGCGACGGCAAAGTACATTTCCATTTGAACACATAAATTTTCACAACAAATTCAATTTCCTCTTTGATTTTTAGCAAACGAGCGCCTGGGTAAGGAGGCTGTCGGAGGCAATGGTTGTGCCACTGGCAGTGGTAGTGGCAGTGGCAGTGGCAGTGACTGTGGCAGCAGGGCAGGGAAAATAAAATAAATAACTTCCCCGAGAGCGCAACAGTTGCCAATAAAGCGAATCGAACGAGTGGTATGAGGCTCGTCTAACAAAACGGAAGCGGAAATGCAGCGTGTGTTTGTATACAGTGGGGTGCCTGCAGGGGGGTGAATGGAACTCTGGGTGTGTGCTAGAACAAATAGCAAATAAGTGCAAAGCAACCAATTGATAAAGTAAAAAACACTTCAAACTGCACCAGCCCCAAGCATCGCTCTTGTAACAAAAGCCCACCAACTGCGGCTATTCGGCTGCGAGTTGGGCCGAGTTCGGGGTGGGATCGGGGGCAGTGGGGAGTGTGGAGCGGGTCTAGAGTGCTAAGTGTTCCACAACAACAGCGGCACAGGCGGCAGGACTACGTATCGCAGGAGCAGGCACCCGCAGTTGCCAGTCGGAGGAGAGAAAACCAGAGCAAGGCAACCACTTCATAAATAATTCATTTCCCGCCTGCTAACTTAACTTGAACAGCCTTTTTTGAACGGGATATCCTTTACGCTGAAAACGCCCGAGGTGTGCTCGACGATCAGGACAGCTTACGACAGGCGGACAAGGGCCTTCTTTTTGAATATTATGCCAAACATTCACAGGTAACTGATTGAACATCTTATTCAAAAACTATCCCTCGCCAGGAGCTTAGAAATGGGTAATTCCATGTCCAGAGCAGTAGGACCTCCTGGTTTTTTCACATGCACAGCATATGCAACAGTCAGAAGCATCCTGCGGCAGCGGGAATGGAGAAAGGGAGGCGAGTCGCCGCCGTAGACGCCAAACTAACGTGAAATAGACACGAACAAAGGCTTTTCATGCCTTTGCAAGCATAAAATTGCTTTTTTGCAACAAATATCCTGACAGGCGGAGGCAGGACGGCCAAGAGTCTCGGCATGTTTGTCTAGCATCCAGCTCGCCCCTCCTCCAAGGCGAGTCCTCGCGGTCTGCCCCCGCCCCCTGTCCCCCTATTTGTTTGCAATTGCATGCGTATTTGATTCAATTTCTGCAATTTATTTGCAATTTGGCAGACGCCGGCGTCTTGTGCTTTTTATCTCTTTGATGATTGAAAGCACACGTACCAGGATCACAGGATCCCACTCCCACTGCCCCTCCACAGGTTTGCTCTGTTGATTAAATGACAATGCCGGGCGCCCACGTAAACGTTCAACAAAAAAAGGAGATTTCAGGTGCGTGGCATAGTGTCTCATGTCCCTCCCGTATGAATATATGTACATTGTTTACATTGTTGTATTGTCATCCATCCGAAATGCATAAATTTAACACCTAGTAAGCAATTCAGCCCACAATACTGACGGAACCTATGCGCCCCAACCCAGCCGACCATGTGCAACACCCACACTTCCGTTTTCCGCTGCCACTGTCGCTGCCACTGCCGCTGCCGCTGGTGCGTCATGTGCATATATTAAGTGCACCTAAAGCAACACAAAGCCGCATTATAATTAAATGCAAGGGGTGACACTTCCCATTAGGTCCGCAGGGCGGGGCGTGGCAGGGAGGGGCGGCCGCCTCCAAGATGAGCAAGATCCTAAGCCACTAAAATCCCAATCATTATAATGCCCTCCGAGTGGAACGCACACACAAATGTATAGAAGCTCGGAAAAATATGGCAGTGCAACCATTTCTCAGGCGCCACCGAAGGAGGCAAGCTATGCGTTGACCGGAACTCTGCCACCACCCCCGAGAGCGCCAGGGGCAAGTGCAGGGACGAGACGAGGCCAGAAGCGTCGCCACCGAAGGGAGTAAACAAACCCGAAACCCAAAAGCAGCAGCAGCAGCAGCAGCACGGACTGCAAAAACAACAAAGGCTATGATAATGAAGGCATTCATTATTATTCCAATTGCTATCTCCACTACTGGCACTGCCCCACTCTCAGCTCCCAGCTTCCAGCTCCGTCCTGCAACATCCCTCCGGCTGGTTAAATCGCTGCCTGGCGCCAAAGAAGCGATTAAATGGAATTGTGTCACAAACAAAAATCGCTTAAAGACGCAATCTGGGAGTTACAAGATGGAAAGTGTTATCGCTGTTTCTGAGAGACTCGAAGGTTTTTCTTTCGATGAGTAAGTCGAATAATATTTTAGGTAAAATTGTAAAATGGTGTTGCATGCGCCAGCTCTGAGAGTCAATTGCAATCCTTGTTGTCTCATTCCAGATCCTGTGACACAACCGTCGCATAAATTGCTCCTACCCAATTACGAACGGCAACAATGGAGGTCCGTCCCTATCGCCCCCACTTGGCCAACACCCGGGGCATTGTCTGAGCCGGGCGCGTTGTAGTTGCCAATTTTAGGCCAAAATGTTATCATGTCACTCGCAGTCGTCGTCATTGTCCCACACCGCCCGGCCCTTTTCCCTCCTCCCTCCTCGCTTCTGCAACATGCGACCTGCAACCTGCAACCTCCGACGCTGGCTAGTTGCGAGGTGCCTCGTTTTTGGAGTGCGAATTTGCGTAAATATAATTTATTTACGCAACGTCCAACCAGCCATGGAAGGAGTGGCCCGGCCCGGCCTAACGGAGCCAGTCATGATTATATAAGCCAGGCTAACACTCACAAAAGCTGGGATTGCAATTCAGTTGCAGTCTGTGGTGGCCATTGTCTGTTTGGTGTAGGCGTGACGTTTAAGACTCTGTCACATTGGTCACACATCCTGCGACGTGTCTGGGCCCTAAGCCAGGGCGTTTAATTACAATGAGATTGGGACTTTGGTCCCTGGAGCCTAGTGGCTGGTAGCTGGTAGCTGGTAGCTGTTAGCTGGGACCTTCGTTTTCGGATGTCAGCTGCGTCAAGTGCAGCAAGTAAGCTCATGAATTTCGTAAAGCATTTTATATTTTCACCAGCAATTGTTGTGCGCATTTCTCGATTGGATTTTGCTCCGCTAACTTCAATCAAAATCACAAAATTGGAGCCCAGCTCGTGTCTGGTCGGGGGAAGCCGGTCTGCTTACAAACAGCATGTCAACTGCGCTAATAGCAATTGCAATTGCAAAAGCATTTTCCTTTTCCACGTGTATTAACATAATCAAATTGGATTTGTGCACAGGATAATGATGAGCTTCATTATTGGTTGTATTCCTGTATCCCTGTATTCCTGTATTCGTGTAGTCCTGTGGACCTTGTTATTGCCGCCGCTCTCATCCATGTGTCTGCTGGTTTATACATTTTGTCATTTCTGTCGTCCCTGTCATCGTCGTCGCTTATTATAAATTATAATGAATTTTCTCCTTCTTTCACCAGCCACTTGTTGTCAGTGGCAACTCCGCTCCGGCTCCAGCCCCAGCTCCAGCTCCGGCTCCGGTTCCCCATCCTGCGCCCCCCACCCAAGGTCTGCCATAATCGAAGATGGGCCCGGAGACTTCTTACGAAAACCTGTACTCCGGCATGTGTCGCTATTGGAGAAATATTTTAGTGCCAGTGCTTATTATGCAAATTTGAGCGGAGCTCCAGCATAAAAACTGGCGACGATGGCCGAAGGACAATTTGCATCGTCTACAATTAAAATTTAAATCGCAAGTAATTTAATTGAGATAAACTCCTCCGGCCACTTCAATTTCGTAATGATTTCAGGAGGATGGAGCGCAATTAACCAGCAATTTTCGCATAAACGTCCCTTTCATAATTGAGATCTCGCCCAACAAAGCGCGGCGGCAAACCGGGGAGAATGGCCTCAAAAAATGGCTAAGGATAAAGAATAGTCGACGGGCGGACGGGACTTTTCAATTGGCAGCGTCGCAGTCGTCTGCTCCTGCTCCTAAGAGCAGCATTATCTTCATCATCATTATCCTGATGATTGCCTTCATCAGCTGCCGCATTATCCTCGGTTTCACATTCTTTTTCATTTTATTTTGGTTGGCTTTTGTTGGCAGTCGTTGCAATCATTGCAATTGTTACCACCAACCACGACCCCGACTCTGACTCTGACTCCGACCCAGACCCAGACCCAGTCAAATGTCAAGGTGGGTCGAAAACCACACAGGAAGCTCAAGAGCATTCCCAGAATTTGTTGCCGTTTTGGCCGAAAACTGTTTTTGACAGCCGGCAGGTCCTTAGGCCGCTTTCGGAAGCCCTTAAATGCACCAATTCGGTTTGGTAGCCAGTCAGAGGAGCAATAAAAGGGGCAATGCCGCCACAGGATGAGGCATTCACTGTTATGGGTCCCGTGGGGTGAAGCAACACGAAAAACAATGTCCGGGAGGTGACCGAATCCGAATTCGAATCCTTGGCGTAGCATTCCAAACGCCTTAGGGCCAATAAGCGACGGGCTGAATAAAAGGGCCAAAGGACCCCCGTCCTGAAGAAGACACTCGAGGTGGTATATTAAAAATACATGAGCATAAGATGCTTGCAGGCCTCGAGCACCGTTTTGGGGTCTGGGGATGTGGTTGCTGGGGTTTGCCCAACACGGGATCTACTTGAGTTACAAGTGGCTTATTTGCCTTTCGATAAGTGCAGTCTGGAGTGCCATGACTTGTAAACTCGTCCTTATTACAGCTACGTCCTTGAACGGGGACCTCCTTAAGCATACCAATGATAATTTATCCTATCGGATAATTTTTGAGAGACGAGAGTTGTATCATAAACTCTCTATATAAAGTTTTTAGCTTATAGATCCTTTCTCCTTCAAAAGTTGACATTTTTTGCTTGAAAAGCTCAAACAGGACTCGATTCCCATCCACCCACAATGATGATTTATGTCCGGACTGCAGTGATAACTCACCCACATGAACCTGATAAAATGATAAAATGATGAAATCGAACAGCAAGCAGCAAGGCAACGTGCAACATGCAACACTGGGGCAGCCTGGCATGCGAGTCAAATTAATGGACACGGCTTGGCCACAGGATGTTTTTTGGAAAGCCAATTTGCGTATGGTTTTCAATTAAAACGTCACTCGAGCTGTAAAACAGTTTGACGTGGCTACATCCGAGCTCCATTCGAGACATTAAAATGAGATATTGCCGAGGAGGCCATCGATAAAATCTTATGTGTGCACTGCAAGAAATTTTATTGCAAGCAGCTGTATGAGGTTTTTGTTGGAGCATTATTTGCAATAAACTTATTTCCCATTTGCAAGAATTTGGAATTTTTTATTTACTGAATGATAATCATAGCTCATAGTAGTTTTTTTTTATTTAAAACATTTATATGATCCGTTCTAACCTCCATCCTGAACAATATAATATCTCATATCATTTTGTTTTTCAATCATTTGAGTTTTAAAAAAGAATCCCGTGGATGTTTTTGAGGAAACTTTTGTTTTTGGGAAAAAATGTTAATAATTCTCGGTATGTGTGCCACTGTGCCGTGCAACCATTTTGTTTCTTGTTCTATGAATATTACGAACAATCGTTACTTGATTTTAGTTTTAGATTCTATTACTTGAGCTCTTCTTTGGAAACGCTTGTATAACCTCGTGAAGTTTTTTTTATGACGCTAATTAAAAAGGATTATGGGCCAAATCTGCTTCATACTTATCCGTATTCGTCGACAAAGCAAATCCGAATTTGAAGTCATCCCTTGCAAGTTGGGCGGCTGGCAAATGCACGGACTCTGCCAGGATCGCATGCACACATATTATCCTCAATTAGCGCGCTTATTGTTGGCTCAGCCCCGTCCGCCCGTTCCCCAACACAGTGCCATCCAGCTTTAGTAGCTTTTAATTGAGAGGAGGCTTTGGTTTAAGTACCTAAAGTTGAGCTCTTGCCATGAAATACAAACTTTACATTTCGACTGCCACTATGCACATGTGCATTAGGGAGGTCCTCGTTTTCGGTATCATCCTTTTCCATTTATCCAGCTCAAAAGTGCATTTGGTGTGAAAATGATCACTCATACGCCTTGTTGAAACCGCTTCGATCCTATTTTTTTGGGACAAAACATTGATTTTATTTCTGAAAACGGCATTTGATGGTGCACTTATGCATTTTATACTGTGTTCCAATTTTCTTGTATTCTATTTTTTAACATTTATCAAATCACTACTCCCGTTTACGCACAACAAAAAGTTTTGTTAAAAAAAAAAATTAGTGTGTTTCCTTTAAAAATCGGTTGTTTTTTTGAAAAAAAAAACTTTACATCATTATGATTTTATTCAAAAAGTTTTTGAAACTAAGAAATCTAATATTATTTTAACTAATTCTTGCTTTGGGGTTCTACGGGTCGTATGAGTAATACTCTTTGAAGAGCATTTACTTTATACTATATAACTTTGGTAGCAAAAAAAATTAAAAAATATTTGTTATTTGGTTTACGGTTCTAATATTTTATATTCAAATTTATAGTTTAAGCTTAAAACTACTTCCACTTACGTTTTAAATAAACTTTGCTTTAATGGTTCAATGAGTCGTGTCACATTTTTTTTCCAACAATACCTTTCTGTTTTAAACTTGGAAATTTTAAGTTTCAATACATTAAATAATTTAAATAATATAAAAAATGAGAAAAATTTATATAGAAACTAATTATTTTTATAATTAAATGATTAAACAAATAAAACAATGAACTTTGGCATATTGTAATTCAAAATTTTTTCAACGAAAATAATTTTTTTGAATTAGTTTAACTTAAATTTATTAAGTTTAACTTAAATAACTTAATATCACTCATTAGTCATTTTATAGGTTAGGTTTGGAAAACCGAAGAAAAATATAAGGTTCACTCAAATCTCTTGCACATATATCATAATACAATCGCTTATCTCCTACTCTCACTGTGCATCCTCCACTAGCATTCTCTCTGCGGTGGCTAGCCTGTTGTTGTTTTTATTTGTTATGCATTTTGCCCGGAAATTGGAGATAATAAGCATATTGTTGTGCGAAAACAATGGCAACGCTAATGATGTACATCTGTGTGGGTAGGCACATGCACACTCCGTACGCCATGCCATGCATATGCATATGTGTGCGTTAATAATTCTGCATTGGGAAATCATGGAGTTCAAGGAGAAGCAAGGACCTTTGACTTTAGTCTTCAATAAAGAAAACCGAATATTTCATATTTTTCAGATTAACTTGAAAGGATTAAGTCGAAACATATATCGTTTCATTTTTTTAACTTTCTGGTTTGACTGAATATTTGCATAGAAGCCACAAAAATAATATCCCATTAACTATGAAAGTCAATAGTATTAACGCCAAGAAACACACAAATTTGTAATTTTTTCAAGAGAAACGCTAACACCATTTTCCTTGAACTATAACAGAAATTTTATCTGATCTTAAATCCACAGCTTCCAGCGCTCTGCATTTCTTAGAATCCTTCACTTTGCAAACCTTTGTCCTTGATGAAAAATACAACCGTACTAATTGAATTAAAACTAAATGCAACTTTTATCCTTAGCAATTATGGAAGTGGAAGTGATTCGGAGGCGTTTCGGATTTGGAATGAGAGAGTATGTATGTAGGAACGTACATTTTCATTTCAATTTCATTACAATTTCATTTAAGAGAAGCTTAAAAGCTCACCAAATGGCAAATGGCTGCCATCCGCGGCAATTATTTTTGTAGATTCTGCCCATTCCCAAGAAGTTTCCACAATTTGTAAACAATGGTTAAAAGAACAAGGTAAAAGCCATTCCAAAGCACCTTAAAGACAATAGGCGGAGGAGACTGCCAAGGATGAAGGCAAGTTGAATCCAGGAATACCTCGGTAATGAAAAAACAAGTTAAGTGCATTGAAAATGCCTGGCTTCTGTCCATTTTTGCTGTTGAGAGTTGAACAATTATCCGAATTAGGCTACCATCTAGAGGGAGAAAAGAATTATTCCTAGGGAAACCAAAATGCAAAGAAAGATTGAGAGATTAAGAATCAATGCCTAGAATATGGATGTTACTTCCACTGATATATACATGAAACACTTAATTAATTGACTCAACAGCTGCAACCACGTCCTAGATACATCACTGTTATGAAATAAGTTATTAAAATTATTACTTTAAAATGGGTCGCAAGCAGCACTACTTCTTTCGACGCAACAAATGAATTTTTACAAAGTTCAAATACTTCTCTATTAAATGAGTTCTTGAAGCAGGTTGCATCAGATGAAGAAATCGAGGATGATGCGAATATGGTACTTTTGCGAAAAGGGTATTCGGAAATTGAACTATAGCCCAAAACTAGTTAGTCTAGAAAAAAGTTAATGGAATATTGGAAGGAAAAGCAATTCCAATATCGCCATTTTTTCAGCTAGCAAAGGTTGTGCACTGTTTACCTGCAACGCAAGTAAGTGTCGGGACTGAAATTGCCGAATTGTATCATTAGTACTAGAATTTAAGCTTTTCTTATAGTAAGAAATGAGGGCATGATCATAGTTGTTTTCCTTCATAGATACTTTTCAAGGAAATGCGAAAAAAATATTCAAATTCCTTCTACGAAGCCTGTAATCCTTAAGTGAGTTTTATTTTGAGCAGATAGAATGAATTTCACAAATAATCATTATTTGAGAACTAATCATTGTTTGAAATAATCATTATTTTTTATTTTTTTTCGCTCAAAAATAATAATTATTGTTGATTACTTATGAAATCGCTCAAAAGTAAGCATTACGCGTGAAGAATATAAAAAAATCAAAATTTTAAGAATTTTTACGGAAATGCGTAGATTGACGAAACTAAAATTAACGAGAATGGAAAGCTAACTTCGGACGGAGCCGAAGCTTATATACCCTTGCAGTTAAATAGCGGCTTCTATTGATTAAAGATACAGTAAATATCGGATATAGTTAGCCGATCTTTACAAAAACATTAAAAACAAGCTTAGATTCGTATAAAATTCATATAAAAAGAAGTCCGACGCTTTTACGCCCAAAAACACGCAAGTTGTGGCATTTCCGATCGTTCAGTTATATAGAAGCTATATGATATAGTCGGCCGATCCGAATCCAATTTGCCAGATCGGCTTATATTTCTACAGAAGAGAATCTGTGCAAGTTTCAAGTTTCTATCTACAATAACATGGAAGTTATAGCATTTCCGATCAATCAGTTATATGGCAGCTATAGGATATAGTCGGCCGATCCCGGCCGTTCCGACTTATATACTGCGTGCAAAGGAAAGAAGGGTGTGTGCAAAGTTTCAAGACGATAGCTCAAAAACTGAGTGACTAGTTTGCGTAGAAACAGACAGACGGACCTGATCCAGAATATATATATTTTAGGGGGGGGTGGGTTCTTTCTTCGTTGCCACTTCTGCCAAATTATAATACTCTCTGCAAGGGTATAAAAATTCAGAAAGACGATAATTTTTTTGTTGTGTGTTTTTCAAATAAATATTTTTTTTTTAAAAAAGACAGACGGACATGCTTTGCCCGAAAATTGATATCGAACTCAGGAGCCGGTAGATCCCTTGTATCCAAACTTAAGATATAGTACTTGTATAGTTGGGTCCTTGGATGTCTCCCTTGATTCGTTAATGTAAAGCGCTTTCCCCACAGTTTCTGACCAAAATTATAATACTCTCTGCAAGGGTATAAAAATGATTAAAATGATATAATTCTTTTGTGTTGTGTGTCTATTCCAAGTAAATGATTTTTTTGTTTAAAAAAAACAGGAATAATCATTACTTTCGGTCCCTGGAAATAACAAATATTAAAAAACAACAGATTATTTTATTGCCTTTTATGTTTGATATTACGAAAAATACTTCCTTGTATCGATAATATCGATTCGAAAGCTTATTAACAATGTGACCGTTTTTAAAAGGGATCACGACATCCGAAGGGAACTTTAATTTTCTTCTTTCTGGCCTTTTTAAAGCAATTACCTTTTTGTTGTTTTTTTTTTTTTTTGTTATTATGAGAAGAAGCTGGCTTTTCGCATACGCAGTGTGGCATTGGGCCCTCAAAGACGCCAGTGAATGGGACAGAAACTCAATGCACAAGATAAACAGCCGCGGCCGAGTACGGGTCCATGAAAATTAAGCCAATGCCAGTGACTGGACTGCGGTTGCTGCTCGAATAAGTCCTGGCAACGTTAATTGCAGCGCTTTGTGGAGTCCTTCATGCACTTCCTACCATCAGTGTATTCATATGTATGCATATTCCCAACACGCGTACACACTTTTCCCGAAAGCCGAACTGGCAATGGGACAACCTCCCGAGATGCTGGAGTCTGTTTTCTTTTTTTTTTACTTTCCCAAAATATTTTTTCTACTAAGAAAATCTACTAATCTACTAAGTTTATCTACGAAATTATTAAAATTTATGGTAAAAAAAATAAATTTATCGTTTACATTTACATTCTGAATATGATATTTTCCTTGTAGTGCCATCAGTATTTTCTCGTAGACCCAAGCAGAACATAACATTTAGAAATTTTTCGTGGCATCATGAGCATTACATCATGTTTGAAAATCAATTGAAAATCAAACGCAAACAAATTCGTATTTTAAGCATCGACTTAAACTCAAAGGCTTAGACTTAAAACGCCGAATATTTTAGGCGTTGTGGCTCATGGCGCCATTTTTATATATGTTTTAATATAATTGACACAATACCTTGCCATTGAAGAAAATCTTAGTAAGATTATTACTGTTAATTATGCGCCTATATACGATAACTACTATCGCAGACAAAATGGAACATATATTTTATGCTCAAATCAGAAAATTAGTTTCGTGAAACGATACTTCAAAATTTTTTTTTTTCAGGATTATTGAGAATTTTTAAGTTTTCGTTTGAAAGTTAAAGAACTGATTTCTGTTCGTTTATAATATAAAAATTTGATTCTCTGGTATTTAGGTTATTTTTTATAAAGTCGATAATGCACTTGAAACCTCTGGGCGCCCGAGAACCTGCGCCTTAAACCTTTAATATACTATCCCTTTCTATGTCAATATTACAATATTCATCAACATAACCTACTATATTTTAAAAACATGTAAAAGGATTTACTTTTAATACAACAACCTAGATCTGCCTGAGACTTCATCTCGCAAGGATATTTTTGGGGGTATCTTTCTTTGAAAGATATTAGTAATAAACCAAGAATTGCAAATAAGAAACACATTTTGAAAGTTTACGCTGGAGACTTCTTAGTCTCCGAGATTCTGAGATGGATTCTGTAGCTTGACTAATTAAACTTATTTTATAGAAGTATTTTAATAAAATGCCTATTTCTATAAAGAACATAAAGATTTCTGAAACTCTATACAAATGGGTTGGAATTTTATTTGGAATCAATTAGGAAAGGAATCAGTTCAGACTCCTGGACTGTGTGCCCACCTTTGCTGCAGTATTTCAATTTTTAAACCGCAAAAAGTCAGTGGGCTGCAGAGGCAGGCAAAACTTTGCCAATGCAAAACTGGACAAATATTTGCCATTCGACTTTGGCAAGAGAAACAGAAGTACGTGAAGGTCCAAGCCAGAGCTCCTTTCTCTGCGCCGACCACAGCCGCATTTACTTGAAGGTGCGCCAAGGATGGAGCAGAAATCCGAGCATCAAACAAAAGGTAAAATGCAGAAAATATTTCACTTGGCTTTTGTTATTAAAAAATACCTAAAATTACCGAAGATAAATATTAATAACAAGCCGCAGCTAACAGTTGCTACTTCAGCCTGGAAATGGTCCTTGGCTTGGATTTGTTGTTTCTACTAGCTATTTTTTAATTTGAATTGTTCGGCTAAAGGTGAGGCGCGCGGCGAGTGGGTGTGGGCGAGGGCGTGAGGGGAAAACAAACTCAAACAATTTGCGGTTTTCATTAAGTCATCTTTTCCCCTTCCCTGGCCATGGATCCTCCGCCCGCAGACCCGCAGTCCCGCAGACCCGGAGCCCGGGAGTTTATTATACGAAATAAATTATCCGAGTCGAATGCCAGTAGCCCAGGACCAGGGCCAGGCCCAGGCCCAGGGCAAGGCAGAGCCTGGCGAGACCGACATGCAGGGACAGCTGTCATTAAGTGCAGGAGCAAGCATTTGAATAAACTTACTATATTCACGCTCTGGCCCGGAAGCGCCTCCATTTTAATACTGCGATTCCCTCACGGATAATAGGAGGGCATTCCGCAGGAAGCGGAAGCGGTCTCCAAGGCGTCTGTTGTTTATGGAATTAAATCATTTTGGGCATTTTGGCCCAGCTCCACGGAGGGTATTCTCAGTTCGTTGTCAGCGGCCCTTGGGCCTTCCCTTCAAAGCCCCTCGAAGGTGGAGATGCGGAGACTGTCTTTCAGGCCAGCTGAAATCTGAAGCTCAGTGCATTTAATAGTTTCCATTTTGTAGAAATGCCGCTACCTGCGGCTTTTGACGTTGCCACATCCGTTTCCGCTTGAATTATCGCGCACAGCAGGCTAGCGGTGGCAATGTTGAAGGTTTGGGCTCGGGTTCAGGTTCGGGTCCGGGTTCGAGTCGGGGGCAACGGGAAATTGCATTAACTGCGGCAAAAGTCGCTGGCAGCCATTGGGCTGCTGTCTGCATTTAATATGCAACTTTTCACATTCACCCACCTTCCACCCCTGGCTGTCTTGAGTCATTTTAAAATATTCGTGGCATCAAATGCAGTCGTCAACTTGATTAAATGTCATACATAAAGCGGCAGCCAGCTGCAGCTCAGAATGGAGATGAAGATGGAATCGTGGGATGCAGAGTGGGTGTGCCTGGAAGAAAGAAATTTCAAGGCGCTCGAGCCAAAAGGAGACTGTATAGTCATCTAAAAGCCGCAGCCACCGCATGATTTCGACTCAGAAGTACAACATGACGTGGCCCCAACATGACACACATATTCGTGATCCTTGAATGTTTCATATTCGCGAGGATTTTATGAAATTTAATTAAGTCAGAGCGGAAGATTCGATACATAAAAATCTTGTTTTTGTGTTGTCCTTAAATTCTATTAAAAGCATAACTTTTTTTTAACATTTTTAATACTTATTATGATTAATGCACCAGTAACACTAAACAAAAACGAACAATAAACTGGATATTTTAATGCATCAGTTTTATCATCAGAAATGATTGAAAGAGCCGAGCAAAAAAATCTTTGAATTAGGGAAAAACGTGAAAAAAGCTACGTAGATGGGGAGCATGAAAACTTTTTTATGATTTCAATAAACTTTTTAACTTTATTAAAATTTGTGCTCCGCTAGAGAAAAGTTGTCTAAAAGCCAGCCGACCATAGAATTACTAAAAGAAAATACTTTCGCCGACAAAGTCCTCCATAAATTGACAATTTAAGTTCGAACCCAGACCTGGAGGATATACATCTATGGGGAAAATCTGAGAGAAAGCAAGAGTAACTGGGGGAAACTGGGAGTTGCACAGAAACTGCGCATCAATGGAGCATTAATGCATAAGGCCAGAGGCAAGTCAAACTAATAAATGTTCAACAATAAAAGGGCCAGTATTCGGCTGTGGGACAATCGTTCTCGTCCTGGCCGCCCTGAGCGTCCTTAGCGTCCTGGCCATCATCTTTACATGCTGAATTACACGCCAAATTGCGCACAACCAGCTAGCTTATTGGCTTATTGATTTCGGGAAAAATTCTGGCTGGCAAATCCAAAGCCAAATCGAAATGAGAGCCCCAAACCGAAAATGGTAGTCACTTGTGCCATAAACAAATCATAACATGCAAGTATATTTCTACGATTTTCACGCATAGTTGCATCGAGAAAGGATTGCGAGTCGACTGGCAGCCGTTCCTGGTCCTTGAACGAGTACAGGTAAGCCAAACAAAATGCATAGTTAAACTTTCCTTTCCCATGTCTTTACTGCAAGTATTTCGGGGCTGTACTCATAAATTTATCATTTAATCAGCCGAGGGAAGGGAGAAAGGAAAAGTCATCGAGCATCGAGAATCGTTTTACGGCTCACTAGCTAGCAGATTTATTGAGAGCGCCTCGCCCGTTCCTCCTGTATCCTGCAGATTTGGAGCAGGAACTCCTTTTTCTCCACCAAAATGTGCTGATGTAAATTGAAAGCACTTGTAAGTGCAATGAACTATAGAGTAGTGCCCGTACTTGTTGTTACGAGAAAGTAATTTTCTTTCGAATTCTTGCTTGATTAGGGGAAGCCATGTCTTAATTAGCAGGTAGCTCTCAATACATTCGGACACGAGCTAGTCACAAAGATTAAAAATATTTGTGTATATTACATAATTTTTCCCCTTTTTTATCTAAAATCACGGCATCCGATTGTTTTGGTTTTCTACAAAAACTCGAGAAAAACGAAATCGAGGCCCCCAGTGCCAGGAATCAACACAAAACGACCTCGTCAACAGCTCTGGCTGGAAAGCAGAAAAACATCAAAAGTGGGTGGATAAATGGGTCTAGAACGGTGACGGGGGCGTGGCCTGGGCCAGCCTCACTCACCATCAGCATCAGCCCCAGCATCAGCATCAGCATCAGCATCGGCATCAGCCACATCGCCCATGGCAACTTTGTTGCCGGCAGCACAGTTGGCAGCATAAAAAGTTCTTTTCGGATAACTTTGCAGGAGTGGTGAACTGTGAAGGAGGTGGAGTGCGCTTTTTTCCGATTGCTAGGCAACGCAACAGTTTGCCATGGCTATAATACGTTATAATTTGTTATTGAGTTCTGCTCCGAGCAGCTACAAAAATGCACGAGTAGGGAGGAGAACTGGGGCCCGCCTGGGAGGAGCTGGGCCACAAAAAGTAATCATCCAATGGAGGACAAGGGCTGGCGGCCTTATCCGAACAACATCTACCCTTCACCAGCTTTGTGTCAAAGTTATCACTAAAAAATCTATTTTCATGTTCTCATAGCTACCCTGTCATTTGTGTCTTAACAGATTAAATATATTAAAAGGTATATTCCATTGCAGGGACTCATTTTGGAGGGCATTTCAAGAGCTGCAACAGCAAACAATATCCTTGATAATTTTTGAAGACAAATTTTTTAACATGGTTCGTCAACAAAATTATAAAATTCAGATATACATGTTAATGCTAAAAGATATTAAGTAAGTAAAGATAAAAAAGTACTAACTTAGCAACTCTAACAAATTTGAATAGACTGCACTTACTGACTACTTTTGTTAGCCTTAGTACTTTTATTATTCGCAAAAATGTATTTTGAAAAAGGTTTGGAGGATATCCTCCACATACTCGATGCCGGAGACAAAAAAATAAACGGAAAGCCAAATGAATAGGAAACAAAAAATTTTAATAAAAAAAACTAAAAATAACAAGATTTCGTTTAACAACAAATTTTTTTATGTATGAAAAAGCCCGCGATCATGTAACACTATTCTCGAGTTTATCATAATATTTAGATAAAATAAAATAATATGTCTAATATTAATAAAAACCTAAAAATAAAGTATATGAAATGAGAATATTTGGTTTGCCTTTCATTTTTGCGACTCTTACAATTTTTTTTGTTCCAAGTATTGAAATACTATTGATATAGTTTAAGTCTTGATATACATAACTTAAATAGAATTAGTTTACAATTTTATTGTAGTTAGTTTTAGTGGAGTTTCATAAAGATTTGTTGTCCGCTTAGAAGAAACGTAGAGGGTTGTTTTGTTTGTTTTTTCCATCTTTAGAGGAGTTCTGAAGGAAAATGGAAGAATGTGGAAAATAAATACAAGTATGTAATCCTTTGTAGCAACTTAAAACGAATTTCTTTTTTTTTTTTAATAACAGTCGCTGTACCTATTTAACCTTTAGTAACAAAATATGATGTTTTATTCTTAGAGCAAAGGAATAAAATAAAGTCCTTGTGTAAAAGTCTGGCAATTTTCAGCTTTGTCTGAAACTAACACTTTCCAGCCATCCCAAGGCAGTGTTGAATTTATTTTACATAAAAGCTCTGACTTGCAATAGTACAAACATAGAATAAAGACAGACTTGATAGGAAGCTGATAAAACGGGTGGCCTGGATAAAAGCTCTGCTCAGTAACTTTTGCACAAACTCAATACTTTCGCGATGAGCTTTCGCTTTGTCCTTAAAACAAGAGAAAAGCTTCCAAGCGTTCTAAAAAGTCCCAGTTCTAAATACTATTCTTAACATCAAACATCAATATTAATTAAATCACTTTCTCGTCAAAGTTTATTATTGTTGACAATTACAATGAAAAATTAAAATTAGTCGAAATATACAGAACAATTTAAATATTTAAAATATTTTATAATATCAAGATTTTGGTAACTGCTATTAAACATTTTATCAACTTGATTATGATCACTTATCTATCATAAATTCTTTGAATTGATTTTGATTTCAGGAATATATTGGACACCCCCTTCGAAGCCGAAATTAGAAAAAAACGTTAAAGCTGGACTCGTGGAACAGCACGGAATGGGAAATTCAAGAATTTTTTGCTGGCCAATCCACCGGGTGAAGTCTACGCTTGAATTTGAATTCATTAAACGGCCCTGCAAACCACAGACAGCTCTCTGCGATTTCGATTTTGTTCAGCTTGCCATCACCAGACGCCATCGCCGTCATCGTCCAGTAGAACCTAGTATGTGTTCCTCCTGAAACTAAAACGTCTCCACCCTAGCGTCCCCACCCCTCCGGTGCGAGGGTGTGCGAGCGAAAACGGGCCTGGACGGCGGCAATTTGGCTAAAACGGTAAGCACACGCCTACCTGTGCCCGCAAAAACGCACTACACAAATTGCTATTTATGTGAGCGTCGGCCGGGACAGGGTCCTTCCACTACTGGCCCCCTTTCGCCCAGTTGCCTCCAATTTCGACTATGTCGAAATGAGCAATTTGTATACGATTGCGGCAACCGCAAAAAGAGGCTAGCCAGGACATCAGAGCCGTGCAGTTTATAATTTTAGAATGGTCGTACATAATGAAATTTGGTCTGCGTGGATATCCTTGCAACGTGCCGTAAATAAGTTGATAATTTAGTTCAACAACAAATTACAACGAATAATTTAGCGCATCGATAAACCATTTCTGACTAAATTGGAACATATATTTCAACGGTCCATTAATTTTTATAGAGATCAAAAGGCTTTGCTAATAGAATCTTTTAAAGTTGTAGTCAATATACGTAATGTACATATGTATATTATAAGTTACTTGATATTATAAGGCTTGATAAGGTAATATGGTGGTTTATCAAAGATAGAGCCTTGGCTAAATGGAGTTCCTTGAAAAATATGTATCCATGTATGTATGTATGAAGATCCGTCATGTCGTTGCTTTTTATAGATGGACCAGGCAATCCTGTCAACTGCTCTCTCCGCGTATGTACAACGCCTCTTTCATATCCAATGAAAATATGTTCTGGAAGGTTAGTTCAATTAAAAGTTCATTGTGTAAGACCTGCTTCGATTTTTGGTTTTATTTTTTACCATTTTACGATTTTTTATGGTTGTATTTATCTAATTGTACCTTCTAAAAAGTATGTTCTCTAATTATAATTAAAATTGTTGTGTTTGAAACGCCAGAAGGCACTAACTATTCATCCATTCCTCAGATTGGAGTGGCTTGGAATACAAGGAGTTTTCTGCTCACTAGCAGCTGATAATGTAATTTTGATATAAAATTTCTTTGTATCTCTATCATTTGTCTTTTTTTGTTCTAAAAGGAATGACATAAATTGGCAGTCATCGAAGTACCGATTTCAATCCATCTAAAAATTTAATTAAAAGGTGCCAGTCAAGGTTAAATAAAATATAGCCGAGTCGTAACAAAAACCAAAGTACTCCTAAAAATCGTTCGCACAAGCAATGACACACGAGTTAAAATCTACGGATACGGCTCAACAATTCCAAACCCATGTGTTGGATGCACAAATCCCTCAACTGAAATAGATTTACGTCACTGACAGACATCGGGCTGTTGTTAGAGGGAAAGGATGTTCGAGGGACGAAAGCTATAAATGCAATTGGGTTGGCTGACCATTTTCGGCTGTTCGCTGTCTCTTTCCCTTTGACCCTCTGGCCCCTCAATTTTTTTGCAAATATTTTTCAACATTTAACGTATTTTTTTGTTTGTTTCAATGCTATCTGTTTAGAATATCCCGTCGTGTATGCGGAAAATTTACCAACAACTGATGTATCCATTGATGAATTAAATAGAACTAATTGATCAATTGATACAAACAGGAAAGAAAAACTTGGAAAATAGTTATATCCCTGTACGCAATGCTGTCTGTTTAACAAAAAAAATCTTGACCCCTGCAAGGATATTACTTCTATCTCTAAAATTAAGCAATTTTGAGCTTGATCATGATTACAATTTTTCCCATAAGGATCGACGTCTCTATAATGGATATGGAAAATATATAAGCTTCGGCTCCATCGGCTTCGGCTCCATAGGCTTCGGCTTCACAAAAGTTGCATTAATGATATAAGATGTGATTTTAAGACAATAATCATATAAAATAAATATTTTTTTCCTTAATGTCCCATTAATAAGTTGGAAATCGCCAAAGAAAAAATGTCATCCTGGTGGAAAAATATAATCAAGGGTTTTAGGTTTTATTAATTCCAGAGTCGACTTATGGCAGAACAGCTTTACATTTTTATTATGCAATTTTGTGTTTTACTTTTCTTAGTTTTCTTATTAAGAAAGGGTTTCATATTTAAAGCTCCCATGTATAAATTATTATGAATAATAATAATTTGAGCATTAATACACATCATGTCATATTTGACAGTAAAAAACCCCAATTTCGAATGTAATAGTTTCGCAAGAAGTTTTGTTTGGGATAGGAGTATTTCAAGTTTTGCGATAGGTCTTTAAAGACCAGCTGTTAAAATTTGCCTTTATGTGCAATAATTAATTTTTGGGTTAAGGTGTTTTCATAGTTGTCTCGATTATCGCATTGATTTTGGCAGGGGACTTCACGTTGCCTTTCGCGCAGAAATGTTGATCATTCATGGTTCTGCATTCAAAGGTTCTGCTATTGAGACCGGCCATAGTCCTGTTGAAAACCCTATTGAAAAAACTTCCTTTACACCTGGTCTGCAGAAGATTATAATTCGATTTTTGCATTTGGTATAATCAGAAAGTTTTAACTTATAAAATAGTCCATCTACTTTAATATAAAACTTTGAAATTGTTCAACAAATTCTCATCAAATGGGTAATTTTTGAAACCCCTTGAAAATAAAAAACCCCTCAGCCCCAGTGGCTGAAAAGGGAATTCGTTCCCACTTTGGTCCGTTGATTGATATGCCAATGAAGCAACCGCTATGCTAAACTATACATGAAAAAATTGCACAAAAAAAACGTTCGTTTACTTTTTTGTAAAAAGGGCCGATGTGTACTGCGGCGAGTAGCCGGCGAAGTAAACAAATGCAGATGGGGGAGCCAGATAAACTGGCAAAGGGAAACCCATTCCAAAGTCGACCTTATCCCCTTTCGAGTACCCAAAGGTTGTTTTTTTTGGTTGTTTGGATTTGTTTTTGGCTAGATTCCTTGAAAGGTTAGTTTCTTCCCTGCTCAACTCAGAGTTAAATATCCAAAATACTTTAAAAAGGAGTTGGATTATTGATTTTTCCATCATTTATAGATTAAATATGATCTCGAGGATCTCTACAAGGATGAACGTAATTTTCAGTTTTCCAATAATGGCAAAACCAAAACGGGGTCGCTGTGGAGCAATCCCTTGTGTAGGATTTATACGCCTTGAAACTTTACTTACTTTTTGGGGTTTCTAGAAATTTCACTCATAGATTCCTAAACTTTTGTATATATGCAACATCCTTTTAGGGTATTATGCTTTGACTACAAAACCCCAAAAAGTATTATTTCACATTGTTCTCACCATTGTATAAAGTGTATTGCTCCCTTGCAGGGCAACACTCTCACTCCTTCTCGTAATTTTTTCGGATGTATTTAATGTATCGTCTCGGTTCTATTACCGTGATTTGAGTCGTGCTATACACGGCAGCGCCCCCGGTCGGGAATTGTGTTGTACGTATTCGTACAAAGGGACACGCGCAAATTAAAATGCATGTGTACAAAATAAAATTATCATTTGATATAGCAGACATTTAATTGAGACTTACCCCTGATAAAAAATGTTTATCGCTGTAGAGTGATGTTTGGGGAGTTAGTGTGGGAGATATTGCAGGAGTAACAGGACTTTCTGTCCCAAAATAGGCGAGAAATGCATTACCTGAAAATACAAGCAAATCATTTCTTTAATTATATCTACATGCATAAATATTCTATAGCGTTACTGAAAAGGCAGTAGATTAAAAAAAAAAACATTTAAATATAAAATGAGAATGGAAAGCTAACTTCGGACATAGCCGAAGCTTATATACCCTTGCAGTTAAATAGCGGCTTCTATTGATTAAAGATATAGTAAATATCGGATATAGTTAGCCGATCCGAACCTTACCTAAAAACATTCGTAACAAACTTTAAAAATTCATATAAAAAGAAGTCCGACGCTTTTACCCCCAAAAACACGAAAGTTATGGCATTCCCGATCGTTTGGTTATATGGAAGCTATAGGATATAGTCGGCCGATCCCGGTCGTTCCGATTTACATGGATACAAAATGAAGACGTATATGCTGATATCGACTTGGGAGGTGATCCTGATCCAGAATATGTATACTTTATAGAGTCGAAGATGTCTCCTTCACTTCGTTGCACGCTTCTGACAAAAATTATTCTCCTTATTTTCCTATTCCTTGTTTTATTTTATATTATCGTAATTTTATTCTGTTTGTTTTCAGTTTCAAAAATTTTCCTACGCTTGGGGCGGAACGTTTATTAATTTTTTGGCCGCCTTCTCCATACAGGTAGGTAATAGCCAGCAATCAAATTCGACTCTGCCCGAAGTTGGCTTTACTTTCTAGTGCTTTGTTTTTAGTAATTTGTATACTTAGTTCTTAATTTAGCAAACAAAGGCAATTGTATGTAAAATGGAGAAGAAACCGTTTCCTACCCATTGAAGTATATATATGTTCTTGATCAGAATAAGCTGCCGAGAGGATCTGTCCGTCTGTCGGCTTGCCTGTCTTTTTAAATGTGTCGATCTCAGAGGCTATAAGAGCTAAACTCCTGTAATATGTGCCCAGAGAAGAAATGTTTCAAACCCTCCCGATCGTAAAAATTACAATTTTCTGTGGTACCAAATCAGAACATACTTTCGAAAATTTGTTTACCGTACACCGTTTTTGCGGTCGCAATTCTTTGCAGACTTTCTAATTAATTGATTAACTTTTACTTTAAAGTTGGAAGCCTTTGTAATACAAATCGTAGGAAACGTTTTAAGGTCATAAACTGTTTTCTGTTACTTGTGATTAATATGCCATTTATTGGTGGTTACTGTTGGTTCGGAATACATGTTCGGTGCAAGCTGGGTCATAAATCCAAGGGAGAGGGCTCTGTTTAGTTACGCTGGGCCGGGCAGTTCAGGACGAGGCTGCGGGCACGGCACTCACCGGCCTCGGAGTCGTACCACAGACCGGCGCGGCACTTTCGGAGCAGGCGCCGACCCTCACGACACTCGTAGAACCGTCTGCAGTGATTGGGATCCGCGACCAGGCTGCCCTCAGCACGACCCACGCACATGGCACTGCTTCCCACCGAGCTGCTGCTGGTGGCGGCAAAAAGATTCCTTAAGGGCTTGGGAATCAGACTGATGTGTCCCTTGCTGGCTGGCTGCTGGATTCGAGACGCCTCAGAGGTACAGGGTGGGGTTGTAGGCTGGGGACAGGCGGTGGTGGTGGTCTCGGCACAGGGAGGTTGTGGTGCAGGCGTTGAAGTTGTCGTGGCATCACATGGTGGCCGCGACGGTGGGGTTGTTGTTCCTTTGCAAGTAGGTGAATCAGGTGTTGTTGTCGTTGTAGTTGTAGTGGTTGTTGTTGTAGTGGTGGTGTCACATGAAGGTCGTGAAGTAGTCGTAGTTGTGACTGGCTCTTCATTACAAGGAGGCTTTGGAGTTGTTACATCATCTTCAGGGTTCTTTGGAGTCGATACATCATTAGATGGAGTAGTGTTTTGGTCATTTGGGCCGCAAGGCTTCTCTGGGGCCGGTGTTGGAGTCGTCACATCTTCATTGGATGAAGGTGTCGAGTTTTGGTCATTGGGGCCGCAAGGCTTCTCTGGGGCCGGTGTTGAAGTCGTTACATCATCATTAGGCTTTTCTGGAGCCGGCGTAGTTGTAGGCGCGCACGACGTAGTTGTTGTAGTGGTTGTTGTAGTGGTTGTTGTAGTGGTTGTTGTAGTGGTTGTTGTAGTGGTTGTTGTAGTGGTTGTTGTAGTGGTTGTTGTAGTGGTTGTTGTTGTAGTTACTGGGGCGCAGGTTGTCGTGGTTGTTGTGGTCGTGGTGGTTGTCGTCGTGGTTGTTGTCGTCGTAGTTGTCGTAGTCGTTGTCGTAGTTGTTGTTGTTGTGGTGGTTGTTGTTGTTGTTGGAGCGCAAGTTGTCGTAGTTGTGGTTGTTGTGGTCGTGGTGGTTGTTGTTGTAGTTGTTGTAGTGGTAGTTGTAGTTGTTGTTGTAGTTGTTGGAGCGCAAGTTGTCGTTGTTGTAGTGGTTGTTGTGGTTGTAGTTGTTGTCGTGGTAGTGGTAGTTGTTGTTGTAGTTGTTGTTGTAGTTGTTGTTGTAGTAGTGGTTGTTGTTGTAGTGGTGGTGTCACATGAAGGTCGTGAAGTAGTCGTAGTTGTGACTGGCTCTTCATTACAAGGAGGCTTTGGAGTTGTTACATCATCTTCAGGGTTCTTTGGAGTCGATACATCATTAGATGGAGTCGAGTTTTGGTCATTTGGGCCGCAAGGCTTCTCTGGAGCCGGTGTTGGAGTCGTTACATCATCTTCAGGGTTCTTTGGAGTCGATACATCATTAGATGGAGTAGAGTTTTGGTCATTTGGGCCGCAAGGCTTCTCTGGGGCCGGTGTTGGAGTCGTAACATCTTCATTGGATGAAGGTGTCGAGTTTTGGTCATTGGGGCCGCAAGGCTTCTCTGGAGCCGGTGTTGGAGTCGTTACATCATCATCAGGCTTTTCTGGAGCTGGCGTAGTTGTAGGAGCGCAAGATGTTGTTGTGGTTGTTGTTGTAGTGGTCGTTGTGGTAGTGGTCGTGGTTGTAGTGGTGGTGGTTGTTGTTGTAGTTGTTGGAGCGCAAGTTGTCGTCGTTGTTGTCGTGGTGGTTGTTGTAGTGGTTGTTGTAGTGGTTGTTGTAGTGGTTGTCGTAGTGGTTGTTGTAGTGGTTGTTGTAGTGGTTGTTGTTGTAGTGGTTGTAGTAGTTGGTGCGCAAGTTGTCGTTGTGGTAGTAGTTGTAGTGGTTGTTGTTGTAGTGGTCGTGGTTGTAGTGGTCGTGGTTGTAGTGGTGGTGGTTGTTGTGGTAGTTGTAGGAGCGCAAGTAGTCGTAGTCGTGGTGGTTGTTGTTGTAGTTGTTGGAGCGCAAGTTGTCGTTGTTGTTGTGGTAGCCACCTCACACGGTGGCTTGGTGGTCGTATCACATGGCGGTGTTGGTGCTGGAGTGGTCGTCAACTCGCAGAGTGGTGCCGGGGTTGTGGTGATGTCTTCGCATGACTCCTGAGGTGGTTTGGGCCTGATGATTCTATGGCCAGATCCGACGCAGATTGCGGCAGATGCCACAAGGGCCAGCAACAGGAGATTGGCTGCAAGGAAACATTTTAGCCAAACACATTCCAATGGTCCTGGCCATGTGGCGTTACTTACACAGATTCATCGAAAACTTGGGGCGGCGCAAAAGGATAACTAACTGCTGTTGGTTACTTTACCGCTTTCGCTTCGGTGCTCTAAGATCTGACCCATTTGCTCTTTACTTTTATAGTGGCCAGGTGAAGTATATGCCATGTTCCGGGTTACAAAGTTACAAGAAAGTAACGACTCTTCACCTGATAACTAATGGCCAATTTGCAAAGTGCGGGAGCCTGATAACGGCCTCTATTTTTACCTAACACTTCCAACTTCCTATGAAAGTAAGTCAAAAGACCTATCCTTCATGAACCCATAAATTATAAATGTTCGAAAATCATTTTAATCGGAATTTCAAAGTTAAAAACATTATTTCTGCAACGGAGCAATTTACTTTATCCAAAAGTTTCGTTGTTATTGTAAAAATTTTATTTGCATGCGTAATTTATGTTTTTTATTTTTGCGAGAACTAATAAGATGTGCATATACAGCGAATCTGTTTTATATAATTAAAATTATAAGTCATAAATATTACTTACTGCCGATAGGTTCGTTATGGAAGGCCAACATGTTCACAATTGTCTTTGTTATCAATTTATTAGTTTACGATAATAATTAATCCTGTTTTTTTTATTACCTGAAAGTATAGGCCAATAGTAATATTATATTAGTATTGTAATATATTATTAGTATAGTAATATTATATTATATTTAGAGTTATTTTCTTAGAATAAAGAAATTTTTTAACTGTTTATTTTTGTTTAAACCTTTTTATATGACCAAGGGCTAATAATTTTTATTTTGGCAAAAATGTCCTATTAATGGCTATTATTAATTATATAATTATTAGAAATCTGAAAGCTATGTTTATTATTTTCTTGTGGACTTTAATTTTCTAAACACTCCCTTATGCTCAGGGCTGTTCAATCGCATAATTTATTCTGGAAAAAGGTCATCAAAGTTGTCAATCTACCTTAGGAACGTTTTCTATACCTTATTATATCTAAAGTAATTGTAATGGCTTTTTGAAAAAATATGGGTAATTTTTCGGAATGAATTTTAGCTCCAAAGAAAAATTAATTACCTCAAAAAGTGTGTTCAGATTTTGGTTTACACTAAAATATACACAGACTTCTGTTAATATCTCATATCTTTCTATTGGTAACAATAAATAAAGTTTCGTTGAGTTTTTATTTTGTTTACTTGTATTGGCAAACTAAAAAACAGTTTATGTTAAGCTGCGGTAAGCTTTAGATTTTAAAATTTAATTAAAAATTTAATTTAATTAAATTTAGATTTAAATGAAAGATATCAGATACGCAAATGCTCTTTGTACAAATGCGTTAAGTGGAATATTTTTGATAAGAGAAGATTGTCTCATGACGACTGAGCTTTCAAAAATGACACATTTGGCGCTTGAATTGATTCGGAAAACCCTTTTTAATTAACTGTTGGTCACAAACAGACAACTCTGCAAAGAACCCCCTTTCCAGCCAGAGCAGTCAATGTGAGTCTTTTTTATTACAACCTGCCGGACTGTTTTGGTTGAATGGCCCGAAAAGTTTTAGACAACACAAACAGAGGCAGAAAAACAAAAAGCGAATAAAAGAAATTTACTGAGTTAAAAAAGTGTAGTGTAAAAACTTTTTAAAGCAAACGTGCCTACCTTTTCTCTGTGGGCCGTTCACAAGAGGTAAAATATATAAAAATAGAAGGGACATCTATATTTGAGTGTCCCGACCTTTTTATATATCTAAATCTTATTTGGGATTCCAAAATGAGTGTTTTCGTCTTGTCAAAGTCGAATATGGGACACCCGAAAATCAAACAAATTAAATAACTTCATTTAGACATACAGAATAATACTTTTGCATTTATATTTAACAATAACTTTTACGTACGAGGGCGACGACTTTGTCCAATACGGATGAATTTCGCTAAAAAAAAGCTATAAATGATGTCAAAACGAAGTTTAATCCTAATCAGACCGATTTTTTTCGATTTTTTTTATTAAAAAGCGATGTTTTTTGGTTTCAAATGAGAGTAAGGAAAGACATCTCGCCCCACACTCGTCCTCATAGATAGGTCGAGTTACGGCGACGTTCCACTTGTGGGGGAATGTTGCTACGAATGCACCAACTTAGCCTTTAGTTTCAAGTGCATGGCCCCGGTAGCCACCGCCTGCCGCTCCTCCTCGTTTTCCATCAACCACTTAACAGCCCCATAAGGCAGGTGCTCAAGCGGAGCCACCCACATAAATGTATTTATTAATGTTTCTGTGTAGGAGGAGCTCGGTGCGCTTGCTTGTTTGGTTTTCGTTGCGTATCCAATGTGAGTCCCATTCCCATTAGCCAGCCCTGGTACCGAAGTCCTGGATCCTTGTCCGCAAACGGCCGCAAGGTGCAACTGACTTTCCATGTATCCGAGCATTTCCCCCCAAACTTCTTTCTTTGACTTAAAAAGTTGTTGGAAGCGAGTAATTATGAAAATTTACAAAATGAGCTCTTGTCCCCCAGGTGCGCGAGTAATTAAGGCTTAGTCTCTCCACTGCATTCCCTAGTCTATGTCCTAGTCTGACCCTTATTTATCCGAGGCTTCTGAATTCGGTCATTTCATTTCGCAAAAGAAAACAAAACCAGTATTAATTATGTGATTTTAATACGGGGTAATTAAAAATAGTTCATTACAATAAAATCCCTGGACATTTATATCTGGCTCGTTCTGTTATAATGCAAAGTGAAAGTGTAAAAACATCTATAACTTAGATCTCTTGTTTATTCGTTGGCGGTTCGACGAAATGTGGTAAGGCATTTATGCCAAACAGTACTGGGAAACTTTGAAATTAAGCCCTGGTTCTTACTCTCTTTTGCTTTCAAATGCCAATAAGATGAAAATATTTTAAAAATAGTCCTAGATTAATTAAGTAAATGTTAATGGACAGCTCTCTTTTTTTTGGCCTAAACTTAATATATATAAACATCTATTTGAGATCTGAAAAAATATTAATTTTTTGGCAAATTTTTTTGGACTGTGCTTATTCAATACCTGATAGTTCAAGTTAGCTTAGATTTTTTTGTATGCACATTGCGAAGAGTCAATACTTTAAAGAAACCTTTAATATATATTTATTTATAATAAAAACATGGACCCACGATGCACGAATCCAAATGAAAATAAAGTTATTCTCACTGTCGATATGATATGAACTATTTTAAATATTTTATACAGTCCCAAAACTTATTAGATATTGTGTTACCAGGGAAACATTTTTGTTTCCGAAAGACCTTGCAAATTGTACAAATGAATGTAGAAAGTAATTACTTTCGGGCGACACTGTTGCAAACGTGGGAAGCTTGTTTGAAGTGTGCTAACATCGCAAAGCATTCAAAACCTGATAACTAATTGGTCGCAGACACATCTTAAAGATAGCAGCAGTTAAAATAAAAGATAAGAACAAAAGTAGAAGATGCAGTAAGGGGAAAAGACGTTTGTTTTCCCATCAAATCAATATCAGTAGCGTAATGTGTGAACTCATTTTTGATAGGATCTTACGTAATTGTCTAAACGAAATTCTGAAATACTTTTCAAAAATATATATCAGTGTTTTTAGTGTTGGTGGTCTGCGATGTTTGTATCTACGTTGGTTTTAACTAGCAGTAAAATATAAAGAGTGAGTACTTTGGCCCTTAACAGATTATTTTCGAAACCATTTAGTTTGATTACAATTAAAGATTTTTTATGGAAATTACAGTAATTTGTCTAACTTATTCCTCACCCAAAATTTTAAATAACGCATTCCTTATAAACATAATACTTGAACCCACTACTTGAGAACAGAAATTAAACTGAGTTTGCAAAGCTCTATAGCCCCGAGTGGCTACTGCTCCTTCTTTTTGGCTAATATAATAGGCCAAGAGGCTGAATAGGCCTCCATTGTATTTGGGGATTCATTAACATTTTTCTTTAAAACCTGTAAACTTAATGCCAGCAGGCATAACAAGTATATTTATGACCCGGAGGGTTCTATGTGCTCCGCCTTCATTTATAATGCATTAGGAAAAATGTCCTGCTAGGAAGAAATTAGGAGCACAATTTATTTGTAAATACGCTATATGTATATGCGAAAATATGTATTCTTACTGTTGGCATTTTTATACCCCGCACCGGAAGGGTATGTTCCTTTTTTGTTCGTTTTGCAAACTAAGCGATCTTCTAAAACCTCAGGAGCTAACAATTAACTTTAAATGCAGCAATTTAGAAATTTTTAGATTGGGCATATTGGTCCTGCACCATTGAAGTGTGGGTATTTTTTCCGTTGGGCATGCTGGAAGCTTACCAGGATGGGGAAGGAAATAGGAGAATGGAAGTGCATGTTCGGATGAATCCTGCACTTGTCACGCCTTCTCCTCGTGTGCGATATTATTTGCATGTGAAATGCGTGTGTGCGGTTTGGCCTCGTTGCGAATGCAAAACAAAAACTCGAAATGAGCAAGCGGATAAATAAAAGGACAAAACATAGAGCACTGGCTCTAGGTGACTTTGAAATACCCTGTAAAATTAGGTCGAAAGCATTGACAGGCTAATGAGAATGAAACAGATTTCTGAGTGTACCATATCCGAGGACCAAGAAGCAAAAGGTCTGCAGGAGGCATCAGTTATTGCAAAAATCAATAAATAAACGAATCGAGTTTCCATTACTCGGATGCAAAAGGCAGTGTCCTTATGAACACAATATCAGTGTCTGAATGCAACAGGTGGTGGAGTTGGGAGGGATAGCAAAGGAGGAATCCTTTGCTCCGCTTGAACGAGTACTACAGGTTAGTTTGAAGTACCAAGTACCTTCCAATAATATTGATCAGTTCTATATATCTATATAGGATAGTGGATAAACATATATAGAATAGTGTGCAACAGATGAGCCAATGTCCTTGCTGGAGCGTATTATTTCCTCGCTTTAATAGCATGGGAGAGCAGTCGCTCCATTTAGCGCCTCCCACATGCACAGGATATTGAACTCTATGCTGGCGCCCACGGTTAGGAGAAGGAGCGGGAGTGGGGGTGGGCAAAGGAAGCAGCTAAGAAATACTCCTGTGGCTTTCCCACCCGCCCATCGCGGTGGGTGGGTGTTAGCAATTACGGTTAGACACATAACACACAATTCAGGGTCAGGGGGAGGTTTGGGGCGCAGGGGCGAGGTATTTAATGCAATCGAGAATTGCATGAGCGCACTTATTGAATGTCCCTTTGGGAGTCTCCGATTAACAGGTGGCATTCACCTCGCCAGGGAGACGAGTCCTGGCACAGTTTGTGGCCATTAAACGGCGCACACTTTGTGCAAAATTTTCAGTTAAGTATGAGGTTAAAACTTACTATTAAACTTTTATTGATCCTATCAGCTACAAATGGTGAGAATGTTTCGTGACGCAAATTCACTTTTCGGTGGTATATTCCTAAATACTCTTGCTTTCCATCAAAAATACGTTTGAGGATTTTTTCGTCAGGGGGTGGAGCGCTACTTTCACTGAATTCACTAGCACTTGGGGCCAATTCACTTCCCTTCGACTGTCGTCAAAGTTGTGGGCCAAATTTATCAACACTTGACTCTTCGGGATGCAAAACTTGGGGCGCGTCGGCGGCGGCGGTGGGCAGGAGGACGCAAAAGGACGCAAGAGGACGCAGGGGCGCGGAGGGCGGCGATTAAAAAAACTCGTAATACCGACACGGGACTGGCGGTACTGAGAACGGCGCGCGTTGTGAAGAACAGGATTGTTCGCCAAGCGGCTACTGCCACACAACTGAAGGACCCAGGATGCACTCGCTGCCAGTGGCGGACGACTGACTGGGGAACGAATGGAAATGAAGCAGTCAAAACACGACTTCGGTTCCGAGCGTCTGCTCTGGGGCAGGAGCCGGGCCGGGTGCTGACGGCGCCGGAGCCACTCGGCAGAAATCGAAAATAGGCGGCCGGGAACACGGAACGGGTTAGGTTTCGTTGCAGAGTGGAGTGGCTGGCTGGTTCTGGAAGCGGGGAAGCGAATTCGCCGTCAGTGCGATGGCGCTCGGGATTAGATTATCGCCATTAGAGGCTCTGCTTGGAGCTTAGAGCTTGGAGCTGGAGGGCCTAACCAGCCGCCACCCACCAGCCGCCCAACTCAAAGTGGAACCTACGACCTGACAGCTTTACGATGCCAAAACAGCCAAATAAACTATTCAAATCCACACGAAAATAGGCGCTCGCTGCCGACGCCTGCGCCCCGTCCCCTGGACTTTGGACGAGAGGCCTAGAGAGGACTCGAAAGCAGGCCTAAACGAATGCGAATGCACATTAGGCCACACGGCCGACATGCCGCCCACACACACCGTTCGAGCCGTTGACAAAAAGACGAGAAGCGGCGAAACAAACGACTGGGCCTCCCGGGGCTGCACTATGGGACTAAATCCCGATGTTGTATTCATAATTAACAGCTCGTAAACTTGTCAATATTATTGAATGATTTTTGTTTTGTAGTATCATGTGAAGCAATGCGTTCCCTTTGGAAGAGCGAGGGTGGCTCCGCCTCCATCAATATATACAAAATATTAAATATTTTTTATAAAAAAATTTACAAAATGTAAAATAATTTTTCATAATTTCTTAATTTAGTTAATTTATCGATGGCACATTTAAAATTATAATAATTACGCGTGAACTGTGACTCTTTTCAACGTAAAATTTTGTTAGATTTCTCAAACTATGTAACAAGCCCACAAAAATAAAAACATTTAATAATATTACCAAGGTTTTTTTTTTTAATTTTGAGGTTGATTTCTTTTCTTGGGAGAAATCGTGCTTCATATCACCTTTCGGGTTTTGGCCTATTTACAGTCAGGTATATTATTACTAGATTGTTTAGGTAGCTTTTTCGATATTCGATTATTTAATTCGATTGATCGTAAACTTTTAAATATGGGTACCTTTGAAAATTGAATTTACACCGCCGAAACGGGAAATTTCCCATAGTGGGAGAGAGAGGTGGAAGGTTGGGAGGAGCGTGGGCTGTGGGTGGCCTGTGGGGGAGGTCGCTGATGGGGCGAATGCGAAAATTTAAAGCATTGCACTGAATATGTAAAAACATCAGATGCAAGCCAAGGCAGGGGCTCAGTCAACGCTAAAACGAACTGACGCCTGCCTTTCGCCTTTCCTTTATTGGCTTGTTCGGATACGTACTTACACATTCACATATGTATGTACATATGTTGCTTTCGTTACACAAAGCCCAAAATAATTGAGCAATTTTTTATTGTGCAAAATATTCAATCTTATTCTTCCAAAGGCTCTAAGGTTGTAGTAAACGAAGTCTTACCACACAACGAAGTCTTACTTATTTTTAGTAAATATTTAGACTTTGTAGAGTATCTTAATATTCAATAAATAATATGGTAATATTATACTTTGTTCTAGACCAACAAACAACTTTTAAATCTTGTTATGGAACCTTTTAATTTATTATATTCTGCTTAAATTGTAATTGTTCTTAATTTCTCAGTTTTGAGTTCAGCTTTGAAAAACCGAGTATACCCTGAATAAAAGGTGTTGCTTATTTTGAGTATCCCATTGTGTACCTTGTGTTTTTCCCTATATTGGCAACGTGTCTTATAAATAATTCCTTTCATTAAAAGCCTCCATAAATGCGTTTCCGTTAATATCGTAAATTTTGTTGAAAAACACCATTACTTGTCCTACATTTTTAATCTGAAATTATTATTATTCAAATACTTATCATAGATAAATTATCTAAACCCATATACTTGGATTTAATTTACTATACATTTTTCGAATTTTTAAGTATCTTCAGATTCAAATTGAATCGATTTTTTGGACACATTCAACGATTTTTGTTAAAATCTGTATATTATTAAATAATGAACAATTAATTACTTATTACAATATTAAAAATAAAAAGTTCATAGTCCCAATGACTAAGAACGGCTGGAATCTAGTTAATATAAGATATATACGTATTGGATTTATGATACCAGATCCCAGATACTAGATACTCCATCTTCATCAATATATTAATATAAAATATTTAATACATTTTTAAAAAGTCATGATTGGACAAAAATGGGCTCGTAGATCTTAATTGGCCTACAAAACGTTTCATATGAAGTTTAAAATACTCATTCCTAAATAGGTTCTATCACATTTCAGTTCCCCAGTTGGGTCTGGTAAGGTACAAGTACTGAGCATTACAATGAGAATTACGTTTCAAGGTTTATTTATTCAATACATGCTCTAGATTTTCGTAACATCAAGGGATTTCTTTCACTTTTGATAATTATGTCGATTCCAGTAAAGCTAATAACAAAGATTTTTAATGAAGTTAAAGAAAGCTAATGCATTCGGTAGACCGGGTTGATTTTTCACTTACATTTGTATGTCGCTGGTCACAAAAATATGAGTCAAGTGCAGCTCAGGGCTCCTAAATCTGGCCAGCTTTGCTTCCGCTTTGATGGTTCCTGCATTTGACAGAAATTTTCAACCAGCCGACGAAACTTTTGTCGAGTGCAGCAGAAACCAGCCGGGACGGTCCATCGCCTTTAAGCGTTTCTAGCATTTTGGCCAGCCAACCACAAATACTTTGTGGGGGCGGAAAATTTAAATTTCTTGTGACTTGCTCTTGTGAGCCAGAGTCCGGAGTCCGTAGTCCGTAGTCCGCAGTCCGTAGTCGGGACTCTGGAGTGGCAGGGTTAAGAGTGCAAGAATGAAGAGGCTCAGGACTGGAGGCGGCTTAACGTGTTGCAGCCACCGCTCGGAGCAGCCATGTTAGATGGCGGAGTAACGAAATTAAGAATTAGTATTCATGCTTCGCAGTGTCATTTCCGCGGATGCGTGCAGGCGCTGAAACCGAAAAAAAAAAAAAAAAAGTTTGCACAACATTTTCCCAAGTTGCCTGAAGGGATGTGGCTGTGGCAGTAGCAGTGGCAGCGGCAACGGCAGTGGAGCAAGCGATTGATATGCATACCACCATTGGAATGAAAAAGATAGGAAGGATGGAAAGAAAGTTGAGTTGTGTGAACTGAGTACCCCGTAATATGGGGCTTATTGCCCAACTTATCACATAAATTCATAATTATGGCTTCATTCTCGTGCATCCTTTAAGGCTTCAGCCTCCTGGGGGCGCATGCAAGGGTATTAATTGGCGCTGGGGACCCTCCCTCTCCCAGCCTCCGCTCCCCTCCCAATCAGCACGAAATATGGGCAATAAAGTCGGTTGCCACATCGAATTTCGCACACCAGTTCTTCTGCCCGTGTTGCGAGTGTCAAGCGGACAGAATTAAGCCCCAATCGGTGGAGTCCCGGCAGCCGGGGAGACGGGGGGCACAGGACTTTAGCACCAGCAGGGGAAACAGGTCGCCAATAGTCAGGCACTTTGAAATATTTTGTACATTATGCCACAAAAATTGTGTTCTGGCCAAGTGCCAAGTTTGCCACCAACGCCGCCTGTGCGCCTCCTCCGGCCAAGCATCCAGCCTATTGGCGACGGCGGGCAGGGGATTTCCGATTTTAGGTTTAACATGGCCGAGCGCAGAGCTCAGTTTGCTGAACTTGCAGCCTGACAGTGGCAGTGGCAGTACTGTCCTCGTCCTGGCTGACATTTAAACTGATGCAAATGTACGCTTCAGGACACCGCCGAGAGTGCTTGCTTTTGTTTCTCTCTGGCTGGGTTTTGTTTTGATGCTGGGAGTCGTTAGTTCTATATACAGCAAGGATGTCCTACCCGACTTTGTGATTAAAAATGTTTGTGCAAACGGATAAATAAAAGGACTAATTATTTAAGAGGCCTTTCCACTCATTTCTGCTCGTATTTGGGTACTCCATAGTGTAACTCCATCTGGAATAAAGAAATCATTCACCAAACTTGGACTCCACAGTGGCCCTAGTAGCAGGAAGCATTAAATCTTCGTCTCGACTGGACAAGAGTTCGTGAAGAGGAAAGATATGAACGAGTTTCCACATTCACACATACATACTACATATTGTGTGCTACCCAATATGCGTTATCCCTATCAAGGCCGCTCCAACCCACAGCTCTTGCCACAAATTTTCGATTTTTACGCCCTTCAAGTCTTACCCGCCCGCTCTTCGTACACCCAATGTTTTAATTAGATTCTGGTAGGATAAACTAATGGGTCACCCTTGGAATCACCACTTTTTTTCAAAATGATAAAATCAACCATTTTAGACCGTCTTCCATGTCGATGTACAAATAATTGGTTAAGATTGTTGGTAGTTGCTAGTCAACAACAAATTAAAGTTAGTGAAAATGAATTAATCGTGACTATGATGAATTCTACATTTTTTTAGAATCACTATATTTGGATTCTGTTGTATTAGATAGATTCTAGGCTCAATAACTTAACTATTCTAAGAAGTAATGCCGTTTTACAAAATATTTCGAGTAAAATATTCAACACTATCGAGTATTTGTAAAATATTTTCGCATTTGAAAATGGGATACTTAAAAATTTGTTAGATTGGTGAGACACATTTAAAGTTTGAACTTTAAGCTTAAAAGACAACATTGTTGCGTAGTGTTTGTGAACAACAGCAACATTTTGATATTATTTTAATTGATTTAAAAACAATTTAATACATGCCTATTCCTATGCCTTGGAGCAATAGATCTAAATCATGTCCATATAAAAGTGGATATGAAAGGGTCTTTGAAAAGTCGAGGTAGCAGACAAGCAAGCGGACATGTCTCGCACCCAAGTGTATTGACTTTTGTCCATACAAGTACAGAAGAGACACTTTTCAATACTTTTTATTTATCGACCTCTGAAACGCCCGCTGCCGTTTTCAGGCAATTTCAATCATGCACTTGCAGCTTAAACGTAACGAAATAAGGTGCCTAAAAATGCTGCGGAAACGCTGGCGAAGCAGTTGCACGGACTTTATTGTTGCGCATTTGTAAGCGCAGCTGTTGCAGCAAAATTCCTCCACAAGCACCCGGTAGAGCTGAGTTTGTGGAGCAGCTGCTCCTGGCGGCGGAGACTTAAAGGGACGCTTTACATAAATCCATCCAGAACCTGGGTGCCCTGGTGCCTCCTGGTGGACTTCCAGCCCACTCCGAAGCGCATTTGTATTAAATCGAACGTTTCCTGCAGCCACCCGATCCCATTTCTGGCACAGCCGGTGTGCTTTTTGAGGAAAAACTGCACAACTGTTTTATTTATTGACTGCACGTTTCACATATCCTTATAATTTTTGTATGTGAGCTCTACATATGTTTGTCTGGGAGAACGTCTTGGAAAGATAGGCAAAGGGTTTGTGTTCTTTTTGCGCTGCGCTCCACTGCACGTCCAAATATCACCAACAACTTCTTCATCTTCGGCTCCCGCCCCCTGGAGCCCGTCTTCTCAAGCAATCTACCGAAATTGGACCTGCAACAAATGGCTATGTTTGCGTTGGCCGAGGCAGGCTGTTTCTACATCATTTCATTCCCCCTGCCCCACACCCTGGCGGCGAATACAATTTGGACATTTTAACGGCCTTTAAGCAAATAAACGATTTTTGCATTTTAAAATTTTAAGACTCTCCACTTTGCTAATGCCTGATACTTGGGAAAATGTGTATCGATTGAATCGCACTTACTCGTATGTATGTATGTATGTATGTATGTATGTATGATGTTCGCGAACCCACATATGTAATCATCAAAAGTGTATCGAGCTATAGGCACTTTTGCCAAAAGTACAAAATACTCAAGTTAATGAGTTTCTGTTTCAAATTTTGTCTTCAAATCAGACATTTTTAATACTTGGGTGGACCCTCCATAGCCCTTTGACAAATCCATAGTTCGTCCATTTACATTTATTTTTAATAACATAAAGTCAATCTTTAATACGTGTCAACATTTTTGAAAACAAATAAGTCAAAACAAAATAATTAAACGGGTCAATTATTTTCTAATTTATTAAAACAAAGAATGATAAGGGAAGTTTCGGTATCTTTTGGACATTTTAAACTTTTGAATATTTAAAGAATTCAAAATCAGATTTTTCTCAAAATCAGACATATTTCAACAAGCTATGATTGGACGACTATTATACTAAAAAATTGCGATTCAAATAGGCGCCCAAGCTGCGCAAGCGCACTTGATGGAGGGCACCAAATCGATAAAGCCTTTGCATGAACTATCTATGGGAAAACGACCGTTTCCACAGAATATAATAAATATTGAAACAAATAATTAAAAAGTTACAACTACAATAAGAACAAAAAAATACAAAGTTGGGAGCAAAATATTTTTTTTTATTTCTACTATACCAATTATTATAATTTATCTTGTATTTCGCGCACAAAATTATCCGATCCCTCTTTGGAATGATCTTACCAAATAAATATACAATACTTTTAACACTTCTAATATAATATAATACTGAAAGTATTAGAATCTTCAAAATGGAAAAAACCAAATAAGATATTTTCAAGATTGCAATTTTGCATTGGACATAAGTGTTATTATTTTAAAGGGGAACCCGTATGATTGCTTATTTTGTTTTCTAAAAATATCTGCAGGCCGTTATACAATAGTCATATAATAAACTTAATAATAATAAATATTTAAAAGAGTACATCCGGCGCAAAAGCATATGGAAGCATTAAAGAAAATAAACTTTAAATGCGATTGGAAAAGGATTAGAGCAGGAACAGAATTAACAAAGACTCTGACCGCGAAGGCGCATCGTAAATTACCACAAGTGCAATTTTAAAGTTCTTAACCAAGCCACACAATGCCACTCATAAATCTTACCATTTCTGAGCTCGGCGAATTAACTTCTCCAATCTAGCATATCCCTGCAAAGGGGGCTGAAACAAAGAGCGCCCACAACGGCGAAAATGACACCGTGCGCTCTTACTTGGAGTGCTTTTTAAGAGTGCGTCGGGACGGATGCCCAGGGCGAAGTGCTTTTATGGCCAATTCGTTTCCATTTGTTGCCAGCCCTTTTTCAGCTTTCTCCTCTCTACCTTAGTTGCAAGGAAGCCGCCGTTCCGTCTACACAAGAAGGTCGGATGAAAGCGTTAGTTTTGTTAATTATTAAAAATAACATGAGTGGCTTTTATTGTATTCGCGTTATTTTATTTAATGGTTTTTTCCCAAAGGTTTTTAACCAAAGAAAATTAGTTTTTAATCAATATCGCTGAAAGGTAATTCGTAAAATCGAAAAATGAAAGGTAATTTAATCTCCCATTTTTTTTCTAAACGTTGAATGTTTCAATGCACTTTACAAATTCATAACCTAAAGAAAATATAAACTTAAACTTAAAATAATAAACAGATAATCTATCGCGTAATTAAGGACTGCCGAAAACCGTTGAACCGCCCCTCGTATACAGATCGCATTCAACATGTGCCCTTGGTTCCGGGTGTGGAGTCGAGGCCACTCTTTCAGCTCCCAAGTTAATTTTAGAATATACGTAATAATACAAATACACTTGTCACGAAGGCTTTTCCCATAACCAGATAGCTGGACTAGTGGGTGTGATATCCCCCTATGAGTGACGTTGCGAAGTAAGCTACAGGAAGTGGCATTATCAGTGAAGCCTCAACTTGGCACAGTTTGAAAACATTCGCGATGCTAATTTACGTTCGGCTTAGGCGATATCTTTAAGAAAAGTGAATTTTTTGCGGGGCTTGACCCTAACCATTCCGAAGCTTCAGATAAACCCCCCATTTTGTTAGGGACTGCGTCTAAATCGAGCCTATAAAAGCCGTCTCGTTCATCGTTTTATTCAGTTGTGCTCTCGCAGTCGCTTAGGAATCGTCAATAATCGCGAACTACCACTGGAACTTGGAAGTGAATTTTTGAGAACTTTTGTTAAAAGTGTTTTAGTCCTTACGAAATGGACTCTCAGTGATAAAATTATATTTTTGGTCCTGCAAACCAAATAATTGGGATACAATGGAAAAGAAAACTGTTTTTTTGACACTGTGTGTGATATTCATCTGTCACGTGTGTGCCGAGGATGGAGATTTTGTTATGAACGACGAAGATGACGAGGACATTAAGTAAATAAATCCTTTCCCAACTGTGTTAACAAATTACCATATAAACTAAAAGATACAACTAAATCATAAAATCCTGTTGTCGTAGTTGCCCCTTGAAAAAATAAATCCAACTGTTAAGGTTTATCCAATTATGTATATTAGTTAGCTTGTCAAAGCTTTGCCTTTTTTCTGACCGTAATTTCAATACAATTTCCATTTTAACTGTTTACATTTGGTGAATTTTGCACATTTAAGCGTTTATTAATTTGAATTTGGCTTTGTTTGGAGCCAGGTTTTGTTATATTTATAATAATCTTGTATATTAGATGATATTGATCATATTTTTTTTGTTTAAATGTAATGAAAGTAATGAAACAATGTTGCAAAAATCTTCATTTTTATTTTTATTGTTATTATTAATAACAAAACAACAAGCGGAATTTAATTCCTCTTTATTTGGTATAGGTCTTAGCCAACTTGCAAAAAGCAAGGATAACACAAGACAATGTTCTTCATCAAAAGGATATAAGTATACTTTATATAAGTAAATAAAAAGAAAAGGTTTACCCTTTACTGGTGGACAATTTATTTGTACCAAAATCTTTAAAATAGGTAATTGTTGTAGTCTAAAGCTTCTAGAAGTTACAGGATATATTCAAACTTAGCCAAAAATCATAAAATACTGAATATAGGTTTCTTTTTTGATATTTTTTTTTTTTTTGAACATTTTTTTAGAAAAAAAAATGGTATAACTGTTGTGGTGGGAATTTTCGGTTTTGTTCACTCGGATATCAGCTTTACCAATTTGAGAAATGTCCATAAAATCTTTGCGATTTCAGCCCGTTGGTCCAGGCCGCACCGGAACTGGGAGATAAGGAGGCGGACCGAGCCGAGCGCCACATTAGCTTCAGCGTCCAGAGTGCGCCCGCCGTTAGGTAATGATAAGCCGAAAGGAAGCGCGATAAGCGCAAAGTGGGGGGCGAGTTATGTAACCGAAACATTTGCCTTATTCCAGTGCCAGATACACTTACGGCGGAGCAGCGGCAGGAGGCGGCGGCGGAGGGTATGCGAGCAGCATCAAGACGTCCTCGTTTAAGACCGGCTTCGGGTGAGTATCCATGATGGCCTTTTCCTTTCGGCCTTGTGCGACTTGCTATGTTTCAGGGGCGACCTTCTCAGCAAAACTTTGGGCGTCTTTGGCATCGGAAAGGGGTAAGAGGCCTCCGAACAATAGGAAGAAGTGCCGGATGAAATTCATCCAACGAATATTTTTCACTGCAGGCAGGGAAACTTTTACGGAGGCGCCTCCCAGCGGTTAGATGCTTTTGGCAAGTGCTCCGCCCTGGCCCTGCCGCCCAATGTCCAGGCCTCGTGCCACAACGGGCGGTGCAAGGTCTTCTGCCCAGCCGGCCACAGTTTCGCGCAGAACGTCCAGGAACTGGAGATGTTCTGCAGCAACGATGGGTGGATCGTGGCCAACTCGGTTTTCAGCGAGGTGCCTCCGTGCCAGGCCCAGTGCTTCCCGCCCTGCCAGAACAATGGGATCTGCCTCTCGGCCGGAGTGTGCCAGTGCCCTGAGAACTACTTCGGCCCGGTGTGCCAGCAGAAGAAGTCGGTATGTGCCTCCTTTCCCAAGGCTCCGAAGAACTCGAAAGTCTCCTGCCGCAACAAGTGAGTCGTCGAACGCTCTGGGATTACTCAGTTGAGAATCGCTTCTTTTTCCAGTGTTTGCAACGCTCAGTGCATGCGTGGATTCCAGTTCCCGGATGGCAGCGGCATTACCAACATCGAGTGCCGGAACGGCCAGTGGGTCCACTCCAAGACTGGACTCTCCACAACCCCCGACTGTGCTCGTGAGTGTTCGTGACACTTGACCCATCCTGGGCGTCCCTAACCCCAGTATTTCTTCCAGCCACCTGCGCTCCCGCCTGCCAGAACGGAGGGCAGTGCATCAGCTTCAATGTCTGCCAGTGCTCCAAGATGTTCCGGGGCGCCCACTGTCAATATAGTAAGTACCCAATTAAAGAATTAAAATTATTATATTATGAAATCAAAAGAATCATCATTAATCGTGATTTGTTCTATATTTGACCGAAAGGTTACTTGGAAAAACTCGTTGCCATTTATGGTAGTAACAAAGTAGTAAGAAAAGTATCGTTTTAAAAAGTTTATGATATTAATGACATTATCGAATTTCGTGTGGATCAGTAGATCGTTGAGTTAGGTGCTCGGTTTATTGGCTTCATAAGATTTGAAGGCATTACAGTCATTCAGGATGCTGCTAATTGAAATGGCGTCCTTACAGAAAAGGCGATATTGGTTGATTGTTGGTTGAGAGAATCCGTGTTCATGGATTAGTCTGCTTTAGTCATGGATACGATAATTATGTGTTGTATAACCTTCGGTATTATTTGTATGTGATATATACTATTATATAAATGTATATTATAAAATTATATAAAGGGAATAAGATTTCCAGATGCGTAATTTCTAAAGTATATCCTGTTAGTTTCAAAAATCCTATGTCGCGCTATTGGGCTTGAAATAAAAGGACATTTTATTCTGTTTTTGTCTATTTTAGTTTAAAACGAGAATAGGAAGCTAACTTCGGACGTAGCCGAAGTTGTTATACCCTTGCAGTTAAGTATCGGTTTCTATTGATTAAAGATATAGTAAATATCGGAATAGTTAGCCGATCCTTACAAAAACATCTATAACAGGCTTAGATTCATATAAAATGGATTTTAAAAGAAGTCTAACGCTTCTACACCAAAAAAAACACGAAAGTTGTGCCATTTCCGATCGTTCAGTTATATGGAAGCTATAGGATATAGTCGGTCGATCCCGGCCGTTCCGACTTATATTCTGCATGCAAAAAAAAGAAGGGTATGTGCAAAGTTGAAGTCGATAGCTAAAAAACTGAGAGACTAGTTCGCGTAGAAACAGTGAGGCATTTTTTTTTTTTGGCTCCCACTGCATACATACAGCCCCCTACCGTCCAACCGACCGAGGGGCGCTGCCGTTTATCGCACGGCTCAAATCGCCGGGATAGATCCGAGACGAGGAATAAGTATTTAAACAGTTCACGAGGAAGAGTTAAATTGTTGCGCTCTTAAGTAGGAAAGAATACAAAAGCTTAGAAATAAGGGGAAAAAAGTTCGAGAGACCCTAAGAGGAACGTTTAATTTTAACAGACTTAGAAGATTCTGGCTTTCGATTTCACCATTGATAAGGTTATTGATGAAAACTACATCCAGCATAGTCCTACGGTTAAGTAGCGGTGGTAAGTTTATTAAGAGTAGTCTGCTTTGATAAGATAGTTAAGACCCCTAAGAGCAAAAGAGAGAAAGTTCTTCTGTACAGATTCAATGCGGTCTTGATGAACCCCATATTAGGGACCTCATACACATGAACCGTATTCAAGAATCGGACGAACTAAAAATATGTAAAGAGTTTTAGTTATATAAGGGTCATTAAAACCCTTGCCTTTATTAACCCTTGCCGATATATGGTCGGTAAATTTAAGCTTGGAGTCTAATAGGACACCTAGGTCGTTAACCTGAGTTAATCCCATAGAGTTCAGTGGCCTGAATAGGGCTTAAGCGATAGAATGACATAAGTTTGTATGTTGACCATTAAGTTTTAAGTCATTTGCAGAACACCATTTTTGGAACTCGTCCAGATCGGACTGGTGTTTGTATTGGGCAGAGGAAGATTTATCTTAAAAACACAGCTTAACGTTTTTTTTTGCGTAAATAAGTACACGAGAGTTCGGTAAAGCAAAACCCAAGTAATTTATAAATAGTAAATGCCCGAGATGGATTCCTTGAGGGACTCCGGATGAAGCTCGGACTAGGCAGGAGAATACATCCTTAAATAGGACGCCTTGGGTTGTTCCAGAAACGTAGCTGGAAATCCACGTAAGAAGGTTAGCAGGAAATCCCAAAAGATCGAGTTTTCTCAAAAGGAGTGAGTCGTTTACAGAGTCAAATGCTTTACTAAAGTCAGTGTAGATGACATCGGTTTGAAGGCCATTTTGGAAGCCTTCAATCACAAATGATGTCAGCTCCAACAAGTTGGTGGTTGTGAAGCGACGCCTAATAAAATGGCATGGAGAAATGATTCAGCTACAGAGGTGTTGCAGATGAGGAGTAATAATTTTTTCAAAAAGCTTTCGAATTGCTGACAGTTTGGAGATGCCTCTATAATTGGTAGCATCAGATTGTTTCCCTTTTTATGCAGGGGAGTTATAAAGGATTCCTTCCACATATTGGGAAATATCGACGTTTCCAAAGATAAGGTGAAAAGCTTTGAAAGAGGTTTGCACAATGACTCGGCGCAATTCTTTAGCACACAGCCTGGTACCCCATCGGGACCTGGTGAAAGTACCGGCTTAACCTTTAAAAGATCCGCTAACAAACTGCGCTCGGAGATAGATGGACCAAAATCAAGATTGACTGAATGAATTTCATATATGTAGGGCTGATCAGAAATAGTACAAGGTAAAAACTTTGTTTGGAACAATTTTGCGGATAGGTCTGCAATGGCCTGATCCGTATTCGCAGAAGAATTTTCAAACGAGAACATGGAAGGAGAAGATACATGTTTCCGCTTTGTGTTTACAAAATTTTAAAACTGCTTCGGATCCTGAGTGAACTGAACCCGACAACGGCGAATATAATCTCTATAACATTCAGCGTTATGCACAGTGAAGTTCGACCGAGCTACTAAGTACCTTGAAAAAGTTAGATTGTAGTCAGTTCTTTTAAATTTGTTTAAAAGTCTATTTTTGATATGTTTAAGGTCAATGATCAAATTCAAACTATTAAAACTATTCAAACTCCTATAAAAATATTCTGAGGCGATATTTATTTCATTGCCTGACAAAAGATCAGACCAATCAAAGGAAATAAATATCTAATATATGTTTTAATATAATTTTCAGACATTGACCGGTGCAACGTGACGAATACGAATTTCAACGGTAATTACAAGTGCTCCTACGAAATGGAGGAGGCTCGCTGCACTTTCAACTGCCCCCAAGTGCCAGGATTAAAGGTGCAAGGTCGCCTGGATATTGAGTACAAATGCAACTACCAGTCTGGGCAGTACAGACCCGCCACGCTGCCCAAGTGCATTTTCCGTAAGTGCCAATAAATTGGAATGCGTTCCAACCCCAATCCCAACTTGTATCGCAGCTCCCGGCTATACGATTCGCTCCAGCACCTCCACGCAAAAGGTGACCCAGCAAGCAGGATCCGTCTACCACGGAGGCTTTAGTGGCGAGGTGGCCTACGAGATCCTCACGGAACGTCAGAAACTCTTGGCCCTGCTGGCCAAGTACAGGGACCTGGAGAGGAAGAGTGTAAGTCCCACTCCCTCATGCACTTACGGTCTTATCCAAGGATTATTTCATTGCAGGAATGGTGGTCTTCGGAGGAGACAGTGGTCACCCCCGGCAGATACTCCCTGTACCAGAGCAACGAAGTGGACTTGGTCATTGACAAGACTCCCCGGCCAGCTCTGTGTACCACCTGGGGTGGGATCAACATAAAGACCTTTGACGGTCTTGTCTTCAAGTAAGTAACACTCCAGCCCATGGAGCAGTAAAGATTGTATGCCTTATTACTCTGCCCCACAGGGCCCCCTTGTCCTGCTCACATACCCTGATCACGGACAAGGTATCGGGCACCTTCGACATCATCCTGAAGGCTTGCCCCTTCGGCTCCGGGTACGGGTGCGCCCACACCCTTAAGATTCTCTGGCAGTCGGTTCTCTACACGTTCGAGAATCTGAGTAAGAATCTTCTCCATACCCAAGAGATAAGATATCCCAAGTTTGTTTTCAGATGGAACCATGCAGCTGTCTACACCGGTCAAGAACCTGCCCATGCCAGTGCAAGTGATGGGCATGAAGGTCATGCCGGTGGCCCAGCATGTCCAGATAGAGCTAGAGTCCGTGGGCATCAAGCTGGACTGGGACCATCGCCAGTACGTTTCAGTCCACGCCGGGCCCCAGATGTGGGGCAAAGTGGGCGGCCTGTGCGGCTCCTTGGACGGCGACTTCAACACAGACCTGGTCTCCAAGACCGGGAAGAAGCTGGAGACCGTAAAGGCTTTTGCAGACGCCTGGCGCGTGGAAGACAGGAGTGAGATGTGCCAGGTGGAGAACAGTGCCGAGCTTGACTATGGGATCGAGTCCTGTCCACAGGCCAAGATGCAGAAGGCCGCCTCTGTCTGCGAGCGTCTGCTGGCCAACGAGAAGCTGGGCGACTGCATCAAACCCTTCAACTACGATGCCCTGATACGCTCTTGTATGGCCGACTACTGCAACTGCGCCAACCGGGAGCACCCCGAGAGCTGCAACTGCGACTCCATCGCCATGTTGGCCAAGGAGTGCGCCTTCAAGGGAATCAAGTTGGAGCATGGCTGGCGAAACCTGGAGATATGCCGTAAGTCCTTCCACCCACAAAACCAGGGGACCCATTAACCCTTTTCGATTTCAAGCCATCAGCTGTGGGTTCGGTCGCGTTTACCAGGCCTGCGGTCCGAACGTGGAGCCCACCTGCGACTCGAATGGCGCCATCACTTCCTCCAAGGAGTCCTGCAACGAGGGCTGCTTCTGCCCCGAGGGCACAGTCCAGTACAAGGAGGCGTGTATCACCCGCGAACTCTGCCCCTGCACCCTGCGCGGCAAGGAGTTCAAGCCGGAGTCGGCCGTGAAGAAGAACTGTAACACCTGCACCTGCAAGAACGGCCAGTGGCGATGCACGGAGGACAAGTGCGGCGCGCGGTGCGGAGCAATCGGAGATCCGCACTACCAGACCTTCGACGGAAAGCGCTATGACTTCATGGGCAAGTGCTCTTACCACCTCCTAAAGACGCAGAATCTCTCAGTGGAGGCCGAGAACGTAGCCTGTTCGGGGGCCATTTCAGAAGCCATGAACTTTGCCGCCCCTGACAATCCGTCCTGCACCAAGTCCGTGACCATCAGATTCGTCCTGCGAGACGGTACGCCCTCTACGATCAAATTGGACCAGGGCCTGGTCACCTCCGTCAATGACAAGCCCATCGCCAAGCTCCCGAAGATGCTGGGCCTGGGCGAGATCCTGATCCGGCGGGCCAGCTCCACTTTCCTGACCGTCGAGTTCGCCGACGGCATCCGGGTGTGGTGGGACGGGGTGTCGCGTGTCTACATCGACGCCCCTCCCAGCTGGCGCGGCCAAACCAAGGGCTTGTGCGGAACCTTCAACTCCAACACCCAGGACGACTTTCTCACGCCCGAGGGCGATGTGGAAACGGCGGTGGAGCCGTTCGCTGATAAGTGGCGCACCAAGGACACCTGCCAATTCCCGGCCGAGAGCCACCAAGGGCCGCATCCGTGCACGCTCAACCCAGAAAAGAAGGCCCGAGCGGAGAAGAACTGCGACTTGATCCTCCAGGACATCTTTCAGGAGTGTCACTTTATGGTCGAACCGGAGCAGTTCTACGAGGACTGCCTGTACGACACCTGCGCCTGCAAGAACGAGCTCTCCAAGTGTTTCTGTCCCATCTTGTCCGCCTACGGCACAGAGTGCATGCGGCAGGGAGTAAAGACGGGCTGGCGGATGACGGTCAAGGAGTGTGGTGGGTACTGGCTTGGATTGGCATTTCAGATTCCAAATGACTTTAGTTAATCGTTTGTACTTGCAGCTGTTAAGTGCCCCATGGGGCAGGTGTACGACGAGTGCGGCGACGGCTGCGCCCTCACCTGCGACGACCTGCCCGGCAAGGGCACTTGCAACCGGGAGTGCGTCGAGGGCTGCCGCTGCCCCCACGGGGAGTACATCAACGAGGAGGGCGAGTGCGTTCCCAAGAGCAAGTGCCACTGCACCTTCGACGGCATGACCTTCCGACCTGGCTACAAGGAGGTGCGTCCCGGCGAGAAGTTCCTGGACCTTTGCACCTGCACAGACGGCGTGTGGGACTGCCAGGACGCTGAGCCTGGGGACAAGGAAAAGTACCTTCCGTCGTCCGAGCTGCGCTCCAAGTGCGCCAAGCAGCCTTACGCCGAGTTCGTCAAGTGCGCCCCCAAGGAGCCGAAGACCTGCAAGAACATGGACAAGTACGCGGCAGACTCACTGGACTGCCTGCCCGGCTGCGTCTGCATGGAGGGATATGTCTACGACACCTCCAGGTTGAGCTGCGTCCTGCCCACCAACTGCTCCTGCCACCACGCTGGGAAGAGCTACAACGACGGCGACACGATCAAGGAGGACTGCAACCAGTGCCTGTGCCAGTCCGGCAACTGGAAGTGCTCCCAGAACGGCTGCGAGTCCACATGCAGTGTCTGGGGCGACTCCCACTTCACCACCTTCGACGGCCACGACTTTGACTTCCAGGGCGCGTGCGACTATGTCCTGGCCAAGGGCGCCTTCGACACCGGCGACGGCTTCACCATAACCATTCAGAATGTCCTTTGCGGCACCTTGGGGGTCACTTGCTCCAAGTCCCTGGAAATCGAAATATCTGGGCACCTCCAGGAGTCCCTGATTCTCAGCGCGGACTCGGCCTACAGCACCGATCCCAACAGGACCCCCATCAAAAGTAAATGGTTGACGGCACTTGAACATTATATTCTTAATATTTTCATATTTCAGAGCTCCGCGACAGTGTGGCCTCCAAAGGACAGAACGCGTTCCACATCTACAAGGCGGGAGTGTTTGTTGTCGTCGAAGTGATTCCTCTGAAACTGCAAGTGAAGTGGGACGAAGGCACCCGCGTCTACATCAAGTTGGGCAACGAGTGGCGCCGCAAGGTGAGCGGTCTGTGCGGAAATTACAATGGCAACAGCCTGGACGACATGCAGACACCCTCGCTAGGCCTGGAGACCAGCCCCATGCTCTTTGGGCACTCCTGGAAGCTCCAGCCCCACTGCTCGGCCCCCGTGGCCCCCATCGAGGCCTGCAAGCAGCACCCGGAGCGCGAGACCTGGGCCCAACTGAAGTGCGGCGCCCTTAAATCGGATCTGTTTAAGGAGTGCCACGCGGAGGTGCCTCTGGACCGCTACTGGAAACGCTGCATCTTCGATACCTGCGCCTGCGACCAGGGCGGCGACTGCGAGTGCCTTTGCACGGCGGTGGCAGCGTACGCGGATGCCTGCGCCCAAAAAGGCATCCACATTCGATGGAGGTCCCAGCACTTCTGCCGTGAGTACTAACCAAAATATTTTGGATTGGAAAATTGAAAGTTTCGGATAAAAAATAATTATGTAGTAAAATTATTGAGCAAAATGGAAGATTGAGAAGGCGAAACACATATGCCGATCCGGGGTTTGAATTCATCCAAGTATATTCGAATTTTTTCTTTCGTTCTGTATCCTTTTTAAGGTTTGATCCTTGTGTCGTTGCGATGACATGAACATAACAGCACTCATTCTTTCATTTATTAGTCCGTCATTCATTAATTTATTATTCCAATATTTACTACTAAATAAATAATAATAACAGAAATTGTGTCCCGATCGCAGAAACTTTTTAAGAAAGGATGGATGCCCCACGTGTCCCAAATACGATTTAATGCAATTTTTAAGGACGCAAGAATTGCTTTTTCAAGCCTTCGTTTTCGAAAGATGGACTCCATTTTTAGAAATATATTAGTGTGTTCAAAAAATGTTAGAGGAGCAGAAATCACTCTGAGGATAGATTCTTTTTTGTTTAATCTACCCGGGACATATTACTTACAACAAAGCATTATCAATCATATTAAAAATAAGATGATTAACTCCTCCGTTTAGCCATGCAATGTGACCCCCATTGTGCCGAGTACAAGGCATGTACTCCAGCCTGCGCGGTGGAGACCTGCGACAACTTCCTGGACCAGGGAATCGCCGAGCGGATGTGCAACCGCGAGAACTGCCTAGAAGGATGCCACATAAAGCCGTGCCAAGAGGGTTTTATCTACCTGAACGACACCTACCGTGAATGTGTGCCCAAGGCCGAGTGCAAGCCGGTGTGCATGGTGAAGGAGGGCAGGACGTTCTACGAGGGGGATGTGACCTACACCGACGCCTGTGCCACGTGCCGCTGCTCCAAGCGCAAGGAGATTTGCAGCGGAGTCAAGTGCGACGCCCCAACGACCCCTTTACCATGGGCGCCTATTGTCGAGGGCACCACGGCCTCGCCTCCGCTGGCCACCCAGAACCAGACCAAGTGCGTTAAAGGATGGACGCGGTGGTGCGACAAGGACCGGGACTCCTCAGACAAGAGCGTGCGGCTGAACGACGAGGAGAAGCTGCCACGCTACGACCGTCTGGAGAACATCTATGGAACCTGCCTCAAGAAGTACATGATTAAGGTGGAGTGCCGCGTCAAAGGCACGCACGAGGATCCGGCGCAGATGGACGAAAATGTGGTGTGTAATCTGGACGTGGGTCTCCAGTGCACCGGGAAGTGCCACGACTACGAGTTGCGGGCATTTTGCCAGTGCGATGACGAGCCCACGCCCACCACCCCCAAGCCCATCGAGAAGCCCCAAATCGGACTGGCCTGCGATGCCGCCATCCTGCAGTACAAGGAGTTCCCCGGGGACTGCCACAAGTTCCTCCAGTGCCAGCCCAACGAAGTGGACGGCAGCTGGATCTATGTGGAGAAGACCTGCGGCGACTACATGATGTACAATCCCAGCCTATTCATTTGCGACCACATAGCCACCGTCCAGCAGATCAATCCCCGGTGCAGCGTCAAGCCCACCCCGGAGCCGGAGACCGAGCCCGTGAGGCAATGCCCCGAAGGGCAGCTGTGGTCGGACTGCGCCAACCAGTGCGAGCACACGTGCCACTACTACGGCAGCATTCTGAAGAAGCGCGGTCTCTGCCAACCCGGCGAACACTGCAAGCCGGGCTGTGTAGAGCTTCAGCGCCCCGACTGCCTGGGGCAGGACAAGTACTGGCGCAACGAGACCACCTGCGTCCACGCCGATGAGTGCCCTTGCATGGACAAGAAAGAGTCCTACGTCCAGCCGCACAAGCCCGTGGTTGGGGAGTCCGAGCTCTGTCAGTGCATCGATAATTCCTTCACTTGTGTGCCCAACAAGCCAGATCCCATGCCAGTCCCACCAAAGGGTAAGTCTCAAGCGGTTTCCCGCCTGCTTTGGTCCCAATGCATTGAGATTCTATTTTCCAGAAGACGGAGAGACTCGAAGCATCCCCATAGGTCCCATTCTGCCGGTCACGTTGACCCCTCCCCTGGAGTGCGCCCCAGAAAGGTAAGATCCCAACCCCTCATAAACTTACCTAAAATATCCTGGTTTGCAGACTCATTCCAAAGATAGAGAATAGTCGAAACCCCCAGCCGGACGGCATTTTCAATGCCAGCTCCCAACTTGGGCCAGAGCATGGACCCTGGTTGGCTCGTCTTACCAAGGATTTCCCCAAGGGCAGCTGGTCGCCGAGCATCAACGACCAAATGCAGTATCTGGAGCTTAACTTTGCCAGGCCTGAGCCCTTCTATGGAGTGGTCATGGCCGGAAGCCCCGACTATGACAACTATGTGACCCTCTTCAAGGTATCTCTCCTTCCAGAAAGGGATTCCTCCACAGATAAAACATTCTCTTTACCATTTATGGCAGATCCTTCACAGCCATGACGGCGTTGGCTACCACTACCTTGTGGATGAAACGGAGAAGCCACAAATGTTCAGTGGCCCCCTGGACTCGAGGGCTCCGGTGCAGACACTCTTCAAAATTCCCATCGAAGCCAAGTCCCTGCGAATCTACCCCATCAAGTGGCACGGGTCGATCGCCATGCGCGTAGAGCTCCTAGTGTGCGGGGACAAGGTGGTTCCAGAGCCCATTGTCCTTATCCCTACCAGCACGGAAAAGCCAGCTGAGCTAAGGAACCAGGAGTGCGTGGATCAAATGGGCGTGGACGAAGGCAAGCTCTACCCCGAGCAAGTTCAATCGAGCAGCCTGTGGCAGTGGCCGGAGCTCCCTAAGAAACCGCAAATCCTGGACCTGCTCAAGCTGTCCACTCCCCTTGCGTGGCGGCCACTGGCCAACACGCCGAACGAATTCATCCAGTTTGACTTCCTCGAGCCCCGTAACATTTCCGGATTCGTCACAAAGGGCGGTCCGGACGGATGGGTGACGGGCTACAAGGTGATGTTCTCCAAGAGGAAGCCGACCTGGAACACGGTTTTGACCGCCAATGGACAGCCGCGCATCTTCGAAGCCAACATGGACGGCTACACGGAGCGAACGCACCACTTCAAAAACCCAATCCTGACGCAATATCTTAAGGTCGTGCCAGCCAAGTGGGAGCGAAACATTAACATGCGCATCGAGCCCCTGGGCTGCTTCCAGCCATATCGTATGTCCCATCCACAGCCACAACTTAGTCCTCCATTAATAATTGGACTTTTCCAGCCGAAATCCAGCGCCAAGTGACCGTTGACCACAGCGAGCCCACCAAATGCAACGTTTGCGAGGGAATAACTGCTCCCGGCCTGAACGAGGTCTGCGAGTGCGTGGACCAGCTCTTCTGGGACGGCAGCAGCTGCGTCCAGCACAACCTCTGCCCCTGCGTCGAGAACTACGTCAGTTACCCCATCGGGAGCAAGTTCGAGAACTCCGCGTGCGAGGAGTGCGTCTGCGTCCTTGGGGGTCACAAGAACTGTAAGCCGAAGAAGTGCCCGCCCTGCCAGGACGCCAAGCTGCGATCCGTCGTTACCAGCGACTGCTTCTGCAAGTGCGAGCCCTGCCCGAAACACCAGCGACTGTGCCCGTCCAGCGGCGACTGCATCCCCGAAATCCTATGGTGCAACGGCATACAGGATTGTGCCGACGACGAGGACTCCAGCTGCAGGGATTCGTTTACCGTCGAACCAGAAATCAAGCGGGAGAAGAACGAGAGTAAGTCTGCAATAGTCAATACTTATGTATCATTCCTCATTCCTGTTCCCATTCTAGCTGAAGTCATCACGTGTCCTGTCCCTGAATGCCCACCGCATATGAAGATCAAGATAACCGAGAAGAAACAGCGCAAGATGTCCAAGATGTTCACCTTCTCCAAGCAGGTGTCCATCGTGGACGACGGCATTACCATTACAAAGACAAAGTTCATTTCCTCAAAGGAGCAGGTGCTGGCCTTACCCAGCCAGGGGCTTAACTTCCAGGTGGAGCAGCAGTGCGAAGAGTTCACCTGTGTACCCATTCCCAGCGCACAGGTGAGCAAAAACGAGACCATTTCCTGCACCGAGCCCAAGTGCCCCGAGAAGTACGACGTCGAGCTTGACATGAGCGCCGCCAAGGCGGGAGACTGTCTAAAATACACTTGCGTCCTGAGGCCCAACAAGGACGACGTGTGCGAGATTAGCGGCAAGAGCTTCACAACCTTTGACGGAACCGTCTTCAAGTACAGGCCCTGCAGCCACATCCTGGCCAGGGACATCCACAACGGCAGCTGGTCCATATCGGGTAAGAATCTCCTCTTCTCAGACTTCTTCTTTTCTAACTTTATGTTCCTGGTAATTCAGTTCATCAGGATTGCAGTGACGAGCACCGAAAGATATGTCGCAAGGTGATTACCATTCAGGACAGAGAGGCCGGAAACGAGCTGATCCTGCTGCCGTATCTGAAACTCAAGTTTAACGGCTTCGAGTTCACAGTGGAACAGCTTATAAACTCGCCAATCTGCAAGGCCTCCTTCGTGGTTTCCCAGCCTGGCAAAACTCTTCTGGCGGTGTCCACGAAGTACGGCTTCTGGGTGCAGCTGGACGATATTGGCATCGTCAAGGTGGGCATCTCCTCCAAGTTCATACGCACCGTGGACGGTCTGTGCGGATACTACAACGGAAATCCCCGGGATGACAAAAGGTCGCCGGAGGGACAGATCATTCCCAATACAGAAATATTTGGCGATAGCTGGTACGACAAGCGGATCCCGAAGGAGCAGTGCGGGGACTTGAAGTGCTCCAGGGACATGCAGGCCAAGGCCCTGCAGCTGTGCAATATCATCCAGTAAGCTTTTGATGTTAGTCTCCTCCCCTGGCCTTAATCCATATTAATGTTTCATCCACAGCCATCCCACCTTCGCCCGGTGCCACAAGGCCGTCAACTACAAGCAGTTCCTCAACAACTACTGCCTGGAGGCGGCATGCGACTGCATGATTTCCAACAACGGGGACACGGCCGCCTGCAAGTGCAACATCCTGGAGAGCTTCGTGAAGAAGTGCCTCAGCGTAAACCCGCTGCTGCAACTGACCACCTGGAGGACGGTTGCCCAGTGCGAAATCAGCTGCCCGGCTCCCCTGGTGCACACCGATTGCTACAAGCGCCGCTGCGAGCCGTCTTGCGACAACATCCACGGCGACGACTGCCCAGTCCTTCCGGACGCCTGCTTCCCCGGATGCTACTGCCCAGAAGGCACTGTGAGGAAGGGCCCGAACTGCGTGCCCATATCCGACTGCAAGGACTGCGTTTGCAACTCCCTGGGCGGTTCCAAATACATGACTTACGACCGCAAGAGCTTCAGCTTCAACGGCAACTGCACATACCTTTTGTCGCGGGACGTGGTGCTCCCCGGGGTGCACACCTTCCAGGTCTACGTCAGCATGAACGACTGCAAGAAGCTGGGACAGGCCTCCGCTGGGGAAGGAGTCAGCTGCGCCAAGGCCCTGCACATCCTCAACGGCGACCACGTGATTCACGTCCAAAGAGTTCCCAACAAACCCAAGGCGCTGCAGGTTCTGGTCGACGGCTTCGAGGTTAAAAAGATCCCATTCAAAGACAGCTGGATCGCGATTCGCCCGGTGATCGGCAAGGAGCTTGTGCTGTCCCTTCTGGACTCCCACGTGGAGCTGTCCGCCTCCTTCGAGGAGCTGGTTTTCGCCCTGGGGGTGCCGAGCATCAAGTACGGAAGCAAGATGGAGGGCCTCTGCGGCGACTGCAACGGAAATGCCGGGAACGACCTGCAGCCGAACCCGGCGAAGCGGAAGTCTGGCGTGGACGTCATCCAGAGCTGGCATGCAGACGAGCCCAAGCTGGGCATTGTAGAGGAGTGCCTCAGTGAGGACGTGGCCAAGCAGGACTGCATCCCCCTTCCGCCGGAGAAGGACCCGTGCTTGCAGTTCTACAACTCGGAGCTGTTCGGCAAATGCCCCCTGGTGGTCGACCCTATTGCCTATGTTTCCGCGTGCCAGCAGGACCTCTGCAAGCCGGGAAACACCCAGCAGGGCGTCTGTGTGTCCCTCACGGCGTATGCCAAGGAGTGCAACCAACACGGGATCTGCACCAAGTGGCGGAGGCCACACCTCTGCCCCTACGAGTGCCCCAGCGACATGGTCTACGAGCCGTGCGACTGCGCCAAGACCTGCGACACCATCAAGGCACTATCCGAGTTCGACGCAGTCAGTCTAAAGAACCAGGCCTTCGTCCACACGGTGAAAAGCGACGAGATGTGCCTGAGTTCGGAGCGCTTCGAGGGATGCTTCTGCCCGACCGGCCAGGTGATGGACGACGGCAAGTGTGTGCCCGAAATAGCGTGCACGAAGTGCGACGACGGAATGCACCTGCCCGGGGACTCGTGGCAGAAGAGCAAGTGCATCGACTGCCGCTGTGATCCCACCGGCAGGACATCCTGCGTTGAGAAGAAGTGCCAAGTGGAAGAACACATCTGCGCCGAAGGCTACATTCCCGAGATCATTGTCAGTAAGGAGTCGTGCTGCCCCAAGTACCGCTGTGTCCCGGAGCTCAAAGACCCGGCAAAGGTGTGCCTGGCCCCGCTTATGCCAATTTGCGGTCCTGGCCAGTTCAAAAAACAGAAAAATGACGTAAACGGCTGTCCCCAGTACATTTGCGGTGAGCTTTGTCCTTTTTTATATAGGGTAACAAGAAACGAATATCATTTAATTAGAATGCAAGCCCAAGGACGAGTGTGAGCCTTTGAAGCCACCTCGGGAGCTGGGCCCAGGCGAAAAGATCGTGCGGATCGAGGAGGGCTGTTGCCCCACCCAGAAGATACTCTGCGAGCCGGATCTCTGCCCCAAGGCCCCCGATAGCTGCCCCGAGCCGTTCTACGAGGTCAAGACCATTAAGGATTTGGACATGTGCTGCCCCAAACACTCCTGTGGTAAGTAAATTGCGTTCCTGAACCAACTCATACTCACGACACTCTTTTGCAGTGCCTCCCAAGGACTTGTGCATTGTCCAGTACGGACTTGAGGAGTCATCCAAGATCACCAAGCAGATCGGAGAAAAGTGGACCCACGCCAAGGACGTTTGCATGCACGAGACCTGCTCCTACGGTCCCGACGGCACCTCCCAGGTGGTCAGCACACTGGAGCAGTGCGTCACTGACTGCACCCCAGGATTCACCTACCAGAGTCTGGACCCATCCAAGTGCTGCGGAAAATGTATTCAGACCTCCTGCGTATTTGAGCAGAAACTCTATGAGTCCGATGCCCAGTGGAAGTCTGCGGATAACTGTACTTCCTACATCTGCCTGAAGAAAGATGGGCAACTTTTGGTTTCCTCCTCGCAGGAGGTGTGTCCCGACGTGACCAGTTGCCTCTCCCATCTCTTGTATCAAGACGGCTGCTGCAAGCGGTGCAAGGTGGAGCCTCTGGTGGAGGACAAAAGTATGTAGCCAAAAAAAATCGAGATCCATTTGACTAGAACATCCTCCGTTTTAGCCAATTGCCTGCCAGTTTCGCTGGCCGAGTCCCAAACCGCCAGGATCATCAAGGCTCCCAAGCTGGGCCATGGGGTGTGCGTGAACGCCGAACCAATCAGGGGATTCACCGACTGCCAGGGCGCCTGCTCCTCGGGAACCAAATACAATTCCCTTACGGACGTCCACGAGAAATACTGCACTTGCTGCAGCATCAAGTCCTACCAACCGATATCGGTGAAAATGATTTGTGACGATGGTCACACTTACATCCAAAAGGTAAAATTACGAAAAGCTCTCGTAGTTCTTATTTCTCAATTCGTCATCCCTACTTCCTACTTCGATAATTGCAGCACGAGGTTCCCGCAAACTGCGGGTGTTCGCCCTGCTCCGAGTTGGCAGATCCCGCGATCGATATAAGGATCCAACCGGACGTACAGTCACCTTTGCTTAAATTATTGAGCGCTTCACCACATTACTCGCCACAAGACTAAAATTACACTTTAAATGAAACAATCCAATCTTATATATACATACAAAGTGCAAACTTTAAAAATTTATATTGAAATCAAATAAACAACAATATAAATCATTTGAATAGTATGTAAATATTACCATTCACGGAATCGATCTGATCAAAATTTAAAGACAATACAATAGAGACAATATGTATAAAGTATTCCCTTAGGCGTAGTACCACACCATGTGTGACCTTTGGGTTACTAATTACTGGAAAAATAGTCAAAACTGGCGCAAATTTATCTGGAAAAACACCCTTAATAAAGCATTGTTTTTGTCGATTATAATAAATTGCTAAATACGAGCCATTTTAATCGATTTGTAATCTAATTGATTATTACACAAATCATTTTCAGACAACAGATACGCGGAGAAAAGTATATGTATTTTCAAAGAAAATCTCAATAACATTCCGCAACAATCCCTTTTTTAATTCTAACATATTGATCCCAGTCCCAAAGCATTTGCAAACCTTCATACACTCCAAGCAGTTTGCAGAGCCTCTCTCCCTAAATATATTATTAAATGCATACTGCATTCAATATATACTCATTTTTAACTAATAACCACATAATAATTATAAGTACACAATACAATAATTGTTAGCAAAAATGTATCCATTCCTCTTCTTTTCCTCACCACCAACAGACACCGATTCTAAAAATGAAATAAATTTATTAGTTTACTAGTTGGCTGACCCGGCAGAGCTCGTTCTATAAAAATAATCGTATCGACAAAAATAAGACCTAAACTTTTGGATAAACTAATTTAAAAAAAATCAAAACGTGTTGCTTACCTTAAAAAGAGATTTTTACTGAAAAAAAATTTAATTTAATATTAACAGAGACCCACGGTTATGATACAGTTTGTTAATCATTTTAAAGCTTTCTCATAAACAATAGTTTTTGTTTTGTTTTGTGGTGCGTAAATAAATGGATGGATGCACAAACAGGCGATTATAATTGTCCATGCGCGAAACAGGGAAACTCCAAATTGATTCCGCAAACTTCTGAAAACTGTAAGCTTTTAAAATCGAATTGTTAACCCGTTGGATCAAGACATCCTTTCCTTAGTATTTTCTTTTTATGATTATTGCCTCAATGGCCTTGTTCATCAGCTTATTGTTCACAGCCAGTCTTGTTTCATTGCATAGTCGATGTTGATTAATGTTACGCATAATGATAATTGGTTTATAACTTTATAACTGCAAATTGTGAAGTGGTAATCCAGGTAATTCCAGTGTATTTTAAAACTCCGTGTTAAATTTGACTACGTCATCGTGGTTCATAACGGTGTCGACTGGTTTGGAGGAAACCTAATGTCCGGGAAGAAACTTCTGAATGAGATCCCCGACATCTTTAATTTTCTCTGCCAATATTGCTCGTTTACCCAGCCAATTATAGTTATTGAACTTTTTAATTATATTTGGGAACATTTTTTGAATTTATAATGTGACATGAATCTGTGGATAATGTCGAGGTGTCCAAGCCAACTTTATTGTTTCCAATGTCCAACAACTGCTTCGCCAACATAGTTTCATCATTTTTCAAAAATATGTTAAACATATTAGTTGTTAATGGGAGTGTCTTGACGTACTGCCACCAATTCATTGACTTTAGGCATGCACCTAGTTGAACGGGGAATAACTGGAAGAGTCTGACGAAAATCAACTGACAATAGAATCATAGCAATAAAATTCAACTTGACTATACATTTAAAAATAATTTTTTTTAAAAATCGGAAAACTGTGGGGCAAAAGCCGAACAAATTTAAGAAAGCATACGTTTTATTGAATTTGAGGTTTATTATTAAACGGGGAAAGTTTCGGAATGTTGCCCTTTATTACCAAAGTCTCATGTTACAATAAATTAGTTAACAAAAAATTAATATTTTTGCCGCACATTTTTAACAATAATTGCTTTTAATATTCATTTAGTTCTTTCAAGTCCAGATATTAGATTGGACGGGGAATGTCACGTCTGTTAAGTAACCCGAAATTTTAAACCAACTATTAAAAACTTTCAACCAACATGTGCTAATGAAAAAATCAGTAAAAAAATAAGGCGAAGCGGCGACACAACCCGGGGACATGAATTTTCGTAGACCCAATCCTTGAAATAGTACACGTCTGTGAAGATGCTAGAGGTTGAGGGACAATCACTGTCTGTACCAAGAGCGATGCCGTAAACCATCCCGTCGCAAATCATTGGGCCCCCAGAGTCACCGTAACAGGATCCTACCTCGTGGTCCTTTGGATCTCCGGCGCAGATCATGCCCTTGCTAAAGGTTTTTATAGCATCGCAAGTTTTCTTCGACCGGACTTCTATGTCAGCACTCAGGAATGCATTGGCACCCGGTCCATACTGCGGAATAAAAGGTAAAAATTAGGACCTACAGTGGGGAACAAAAGTGAGTACATGTTTGAATATTTCACATTTCGGAGCGAATAATGAAGAAAACTGTAAGGCAAATGAAAAAAATGTGTATTCCCTTTATTCAATATATAATTTACTATATATTAACAAGAAAATATCAACGAATAGGTGCACAAAGAAGAATACAAAACTTAAAAACAAAAACAACTCGTATGTACTCATTTATGCACCTTTGACATTTTTAACTTTTATCTTCAAAAGAATCAGTAATTTGCCGTTAATTGTCGTCTTATTGCTTTTGTTTTGTTTCTTAGACATATTGTAATGTACTTAATTTGATTTAAAGTGTCAACGTGGTTATATTGAAGATTAGGAGCGATTTTTATTAATATTTCAAAATTATGCGTAAATTGAGCCAGGACGTTGAAAATTCTATAATAACTCTTACCGAAAAAGGCTGTTCGTCTCGGTTAATATCTAGTAAACTTGGAATAAGTCAGTCGGTGGTCATACGCGTCCAAAAAAGAAGCAATGTTTCCGTTGAATCCCCTCTTAGGGGCCGTCCTCGACTTTTAACGGATGCGGATGCTCGATGTCTAATATGAGAAAGGACAAGTGCTTAACACCTAAGGTGGCTTCTTTAGAAATTAATGAAGATGTAAGCCGGTGGACAGCCCGAAGAGCACTTCAAAAAATTGGCTATGTAGCAGCAGTGAAAAAAAATAAACCTGCTTTGTCGGATAAAAATGTAAAGGCACGTTTAAGTTTTGCCAAACAGCACCGAAATTGGTCTATAGATGACTGGAAACGGGTAATTTGGTCAGGCGAAACGAAATTTAATAGATTCCAATCAGATGGAAAACAATATTGCTGGCACCGGCCCGGTTAATCAATCCAACGACACCACGTTAAGCAAACGGTAAAGCATGGTGGGGGCAACATAATGGTTTGGAGTTGTTTCACCTGGTGGAACATTGGACCAATGCACAAAATAGAAGGGATTATGAACAAAGAGCAATATCTAAATATATTGAAGACCCATCTTTCCGAGTATATTGATCGCTGTGCTTATAAAGAAGATGAAATCGTGTTTCAGCAGGATGGAGACCCGAAGCACACTGCTAAAGTCGTCCAGAAATGGCTAGAGGAACAAAATTTTATGTTGATGCAGTGGCCGGCTCAAAGCCCTGACCTTAACCCAATTGAAAATTTGTGGTCAATAGTTAAAAGACGATTGGCACAATATCAATCAGCTCCATCAAGCCTTGCAAACTTATGGGAAAGGGTGCTTGCGGAGTTGCGCCTTATACCAAAGAAATCTTAGAAAACCTTGTGGAAAGTATGCCAAACCGTATGGAAAGCGTCATTAAAAATAAGGGCTTATGGACCAAATATTAATATTGTACCAAAAATTCAATTTAACATTCTTGTTTGAAGATAAAAAAAAGTTGTTTTTGTTTTTAAGTTTTGTATTCTTCTTTGAGCACCTATTCGTTGATATTTTCTTGTTAATATATAGTAAATTATATATTGAATAAAGGGAATAAACATTTTTTTCATTTGCCTTACAGTTTTCTTCATTATTTGCTCCGAAATGTGAAATATGCAAACATGTACTCACTTTTGCTCCCCACTGTATGTATGTTGATTAATGCATAGCTAACCTCAAAAATTATTCCCCAGCCAAACGTGGTGCACTTAAGTCCTTCTTTAGGCTCCTTATTGGCAATATTGATGGTGTCAACAAAGTCCCCTTCAGCCACCTCTTCAATTATCAAAATTGCTACATCGTACTTTCCACCTAGTGATATTATGAACTTGCGATGTGGCTTTATTTCTTTCGTGTTTCGGGTCCTTTGTAGCCTGTCTGGCGCGTGCAAAGGAAAGAAGGGTGTGCGAAAAGTTTAAAGACGATAGCGAAGAAACAGACAGACGGACCGACGGACAGATTCTGATCCAGAATATATAGTATATACTTTATAGGGTGGGAAATGTCTCCTTCTCTGGGTTGTTGACCTCTTACCAAAATTATAACACCCTCTGCAGGGGTATACTTATATGACCCCATAGCGATGGTAATGGGATACCCAAAAACGTTATTCATTACACATTTTGTTGCTTATAATAATTCCGCTTAGGTAAGCGGAAATGTTGCTCCTTATTTTCAATGCTCCGCATTTAGAAATTGTTATTATTTTAGATTAGGCGAGTTAATTAAGGAGAACAGTGTTCGTATTGCGTTTAACCAAACGAGATGTGGTGCAGGTTGTGGAAGACACTATCCAATTTCTTGATTCTAATCTATGTGATAAAAGCCTTGACAAAATTCCATTGCACACACACGAAAGGCCTCAACTCCGTTCAACTCCGTCACAATGCTTAGCAGATTCACTTGCATAAGAAACCATTCCTTAATCGTGAATTATAAAACCATTACAACTGAAAACTCTGTTTCAGTGATTTTTCCCGCGGCGCTTCCTTTTCAATCAAGGTTAGAAAAGATTACGAGTAAACGATGGATTGTTGCTCTGGTTAGGTGAGAAAGAAAAGATTTTATGCAAAAGGGAGAGCAGTGTAAAAAATTGAGATGGAGGCTCTTGTAGTTAGAAAATAATACCCTGAGATCTATCGCAGCTTAGCAATGGAGGATATTAGTTTTGAGGAACCCAACAGGAAAGGTAACGTTTTAAGAGACATATTAGGGGCTATGTTGATAGGTCATATTTAACAAAGTTAGTTATGAAAACGAACCCTAAGGCATTGTGGCCATTAACGATATATTTTCATTTATTTATTACATTCTTGAACTTTCTTTTTGATAATTTAAAATTTTTCCCCCTGCGGCTTGATGGTGACGTTGTGAACCTAAAAAATAGTCGAAGTATTTTTAAAAATATTTCTTCAGTTCATTTTAATTCAGCTTGAAGTACTACATCTAAAGCGAACCTGCACGTTGGGCGGAGTTCCGATGGTCCAGAGCACTGCATCAGCTACATCGGCACACTGCAGCATGGGCATGTGCTGTTTGATGACACCCTGGATTTGCTGCGGTAAGATGTCCGTATCTACTATGCCAGGACTAATTGTCTGTGAACTCAAAGAAATCGAATAAATAGCCCCAAAATGCTCAACAACTCCTCAAAACTCACCGATACCCTCACGGAAGTCTTGTGACGTTGGAACTCTTGGCGATAAATCTCGTTCATAGCTCTGAGGGCGAACTTGCTGGCTGGATAAATGTTCAAGGAAGGCAATTGGGGCCCGAGGTTGGGCACCTGTTGGCCCGCGACACTATTTACGATGACTACATGGCCTTCGGCTCCGCGCTCTCGCATCGATTGGAACGCTTCCCGGATGCAATACACGCCACCCATGACATTAGTCTCCATGGTGGCCCGCATGGCCGCAGCGTCGTTCTGCCCACTGAGCTCACCGGTGGCCAAGATTCCGGCGTTGCTCACCAATACGTCCACCGCGCCCAGGTGCCTCTTGATCCACTCGAAAGCCTCAGACACTTGCTCGTCCTGAGTTACATCGCACCTGATTGCGTGCACTCGGGACTGTTCATTCTCTGGCAGATCCTGGCGAACCTGCTGGACTCTCTCCTGGCGCCTAGCCAGTCCGACGACCACCATCCCAGCCCCGACCAATGCCCGGGCACAGGCCGCCCCGATTCCGGAACTGGCTCCGGACACCACGGCCACTTTGTTGCGCCAACGCTCCATGGCCAGCAACGACTGATGGTCAAGACACGGCGATGGACAAGCAACGGGCTCTAGCCAAAGCGACCGGGAAGCCATATTTAAGCTAAGTCATATCGATCGTCCAAAGCTGCGGGAGAATTAGACCACTCTATCGGGCTCCCAAAATGGAGGAGCGCTTCTGCTTACACTTAAAACAAAACCATTTTGCTCTATAAGCAATACAATAAACATTGTGGTGCATTTCCCTTTTGGTAAATAGGTTATATATTTATTTATTGGGTCTGCCTTCAATGGATATAATATAGAATTTAATCGGTAAGGAATCGATATTTTTATGATATTTATTAAGCAAACATACTATTTTTGATAAATTTCTAGATAAATATTGAGATAAATAAAACAAAAATTCTTAGATTACGTTTAGATCCAAGCTTCTTCTTATTTATTTGAAGAGCATGATTGCAAAATATAGTTTCTAATTTGTAGTTGCAATCAATATTTGTTTAATTGTTAATGTAGTGGCCTTTTTCTAAAAAGTATATATATTCTATAAAGTATATACATTCTGGATCCTGATCACCTCCTGAGTTGATATAAGCATGTCCGTCTGTCCGTCTGTCTATCTGTCTGTCTGTTTCAACGCTAGTCTAACTAGTCTCACAGTTTTTGAGCTATCGTCCTTTGCACACACCCTTTTTTCCTTTGCAGGCAGTATACATACATATGTATATATTGAAACTGGCCTGATCGGAACTAACTGAACGATCGGAAGTGCTATAACTTCCATGTTTTTAAAGAAAGGCGACTAAAAATCTCTTTGATGGGAATCTGCCTATCTGGAAATTTTCATACGGATCGGCCGACTATATCCTACAGTACGGTACAGTACATCTGCAACTGAACTATCGGAAGTGCTAAAACTTCCATGTTTTCTATATTTTTAAGCTGCTATGTAGCTGCAAGGGTATACAAACTTCGGCTCTGTCCGAAGTCAGCTTTCTATTCTTGTTATATTTGTGATAAGTGTATTTTGCCCTTTTCAGTAAATAATAAAGAATTTTGAAGTCAACTATTTTGGCAACATCAAAAGCAAAACATAATAAAAATAAACCATTGAATTTAATTGGGTTAGATTGCTCTCGCAAATCGCCAGCTTGGTCTAAAAAAATTAAATTTTATAAAGCAATTGTCAATGTCCGCCACTTATGGAAAGCTTGAGTTGCATGTTAAGTTTTTGTTACTTACCTGTACTTCCTGTAAATAGTATCCGTCGAAAAAGAGAAAGAATAGGTAATTTCCATATAACAAAAATTCGAGGTTACTCCACATAAATAACAATTATTGTTTCGTGGGTTCGTGTCTCCTGCTTTCAAAGAATGTACTTGTAAAGCTCCTTGAAGCTTCTTAAATTTACAATCTCCACACTATATTATCTTATGTTCTCTTATGTTCAGGAGCAGATAGAAAACAACAAAGAATCGGTTGAACTGTTGATATTCATTTGTTCCTTCAAATTCGATTGTTAAAATTGTAGAGCAACAAAAAATACCAGAAAAAATTAATATTATAGGGTATACTTAGGTTTTAATCTCACGGGTATACTTTTTTTGTATGTGCATTGTTGTATTCGGTTCCGATTGGATGGCGACAAAGCTAGTTACAAAAACGTTTACTTTTGTCGAAGCCGAAGCTTTAATACTCTTGGTTTTAGTCTTAGTTACCTATTATAGAACCTTTGTCGTTTGATTCCCGATTTCAAACACTTGTGTAAATATGTTTGTAATTGATTCTTATGCATTGTGCTTTTACCTTAAATATTGTATGAAAGTTAATAGACTATGCAAGATTAAGTTACGGGACAGAGGTGGTCCAAAGATTTGTTTTTAAAGGGGTGTACTACCTCAAAACTTTCCAGATATACCTTCAGACCCGACAGTACCCACATAGTGCCACCTCTGGTGGAGGATTTTCATTTACATTTGCTCAGCTAAGCGAGACGGTGGATTATTTTCACTCACTGAAAGTTGTAGTTTTAAATTTGGTTTGTCCCGCAGAAGAATTCTTCGCACTGGAGGGCGAACATCGTCGCACCGAGTTCACTCTTTTGAAAATTTTAAAAAAGAATGGAGTACACATCATTTTTGATGCTGAACTTCCATAAATACATTACATATTATTTACCCTAATACCACCTGCTAACGCTCTTTCTTCCTCAATATGGGACGGCGTTCTCCATTCAAGTTCTTGCTAAATTTATGTAATTTCTTTTTTTGGTAAGTTCTTCAAAAATTTATATTTATATTTATATTTATATTTATATTTATATTTATATTTATATTTATATTTATATTTATATTTATATTTATATTTATATTTATATTTATATTTATATTTATATTTATATTTATATTTATATTTATATTTATATTTATATTTATATTTATATTTATATTTATATTTATATTTATATTTATATTTATATTTATATTTATATTTATATTTATATTTATATTTATATTTATATTTATATTTATATTTATATTTATATTTATATTTATATTTATATTTATATTTATATTTATATTTATATTTATATTTATATTTATATTTATATTTATATTTATATTTATATTTATATTTATATTTATATTTATATTTATATTTATATTTATATTTATATTTATATTTATATTTATATTTATATTTATATTTATATTTATATTTATATTTATATTTATATTTATATTTATATTTATATTTATATTTATATTTATATTTATATTTATATTTATATTTATATTTATATTTATATTTATATTTATATTTATATTTATATTTATATTTATATTTATATTTATATTTATATTTATATTTATATTTATATTTATATTTATATTTATATTTATATTTATATTTATATTTATATTTATATTTATATTTATATTTATATTTATATTTATATTTATATTTATATTTATATTTATATTTATATTTATATTTATATTTATATTTATATTTATATTTATATTTATATTTATATTTATATTTATATTTATATTTATATTTATATTTATATTTATATTTATATTTATATTTATATTTATATTTATATTTATATTTATATTTATATTTATATTTATATTTATATTTATATTTATATTTATATTTATATTTATATTTATATTTATATTTATATTTATATTTATATTTATATTTATATTTATATTTATATTTATATTTATATTTATATTTATATTTATATTTATATTTATATTTATATTTATATTTATATTTATATTTATATTTATATTTATATTTATATTTATATTTATATTTATATTTATATTTATATTTATATTTATATTTATATTTATATTTATATTTATATTTATATTTATATTTATATTTATATTTATATTTATATTTATATTTATATTTATATTTATATTTATATTTATATTTATATTTATATTTATATTTATATTTATATTTATATTTATATTTATATTTATATTTATATTTATATTTATATTTATATTTATATTTATATTTATATTTATATTTATATTTATATTTATATTTATATTTATATTTATATTTATATTTATATTTATATTTATATTTATATTTATATTTATATTTATATTTATATTTATATTTATATTTATATTTATATTTATATTTATATTTATATTTATATTTATATTTATATTTATATTTATATTTATATTTATATTTATATTTATATTTATATTTATATTTATATTTATATTTATATTTATATTTATATTTATATTTATATTTATATTTATATTTATATTTATATTTATATTTATATTTATATTTATATTTATATTTATATTTATATTTATATTTATATTTATATTTATATTTATATTTATATTTATATTTATATTTATATTTATATTTATATTTATATTTATATTTATATTTATATTTATATTTATATTTATATTTATATTTATATTTATATTTATATTTATATTTATATTTATATTTATATTTATATTTATATTTATATTTATATTTATATTTATATTTATATTTATATTTATATTTATATTTATATTTATATTTATATTTATATTTATATTTATATTTATATTTATATTTATATTTATATTTATATTTATATTTATATTTATATTTATATTTATATTTATATTTATATTTATATTTATATTTATATTTATATTTATATTTATATTTATATTTATATTTATATTTATATTTATATTTATATTTATATTTATATTTATATTTATATTTATATTTATATTTATATTTATATTTATATTTATATTTATATTTATATTTATATTTATATTTATATTTATATTTATATTTATATTTATATTTATATTTATATTTATATTTATATTTATATTTATATTTATATTTATATTTATATTTATATTTATATTTATATTTATATTTATATTTATATTTATATTTATATTTATATTTATATTTATATTTATATTTATATTTATATTTATATTTATATTTATATTTATATTTATATTTATATTTATATTTATATTTATATTTATATTTATATTTATATTTATATTTATATTTATATTTATATTTATATTTATATTTATATTTATATTTATATTTATATTTATATTTATATTTATATTTATATTTATATTTATATTTATATTTATATTTATATTTATATTTATATTTATATTTATATTTATATTTATATTTATATTTATATTTATATTTATATTTATATTTATATTTATATTTATATTTATATTTATATTTATATTTATATTTATATTTATATTTATATTTATATTTATATTTATATTTATATTTATATTTATATTTATATTTATATTTATATTTATATTTATATTTATATTTATATTTATATTTATATTTATATTTATATTTATATTTATATTTATATTTATATTTATATTTATATTTATATTTATATTTATATTTATATTTATATTTATATTTATATTTATATTTATATTTATATTTATATTTATATTTATATTTATATTTATATTTATATTTATATTTATATTTATATTTATATTTATATTTATATTTATATTTATATTTATATTTATATTTATATTTATATTTATATTTATATTTATATTTATATTTATATTTATATTTATATTTATATTTATATTTATATTTATATTTATATTTATATTTATATTTATATTTATATTTATATTTATATTTATATTTATATTTATATTTATATTTATATTTATATTTATATTTATATTTATATTTATATTTATATTTATATTTATATTTATATTTATATTTATATTTATATTTATATTTATATTTATATTTATATTTATATTTATATTTATATTTATATTTATATTTATATTTATATTTATATTTATATTTATATTTATATTTATATTTATATTTATATTTATATTTATATTTATATTTATATTTATATTTATATTTATATTTATATTTATATTTATATTTATATTTATATTTATATTTATATTTATATTTATATTTATATTTATATTTATATTTATATTTATATTTATATTTATATTTATATTTATATTTATATTTATATTTATATTTATATTTATATTTATATTTATATTTATATTTATATTTATATTTATATTTATATTTATATTTATATTTATATTTATATTTATATTTATATTTATATTTATATTTATATTTATATTTATATTTATATTTATATTTTTTATATTTATATTTATATTTATATTTATATTTATATTTATATTTATATTTATATTTATATTTATATTTATATTTATATTTATATTTATATTTATATTTATATTTATATTTATATTTATATTTATATTTATATTTATATTTATATTTATATTTATATTTATATTTATATTTATATTTATATTTATATTTATATTTATATTTATATTTATATTTATATTTATATTTATATTTATATTTATATTTATATTTATATTTATATTTACGACGCTTTTGAGTTTGGTTTTGGTCGGCTGATCTTCAAAAGAACTCAGATTTGAACTTTTTTTTAGATATGCGGCTTTCTGCTAATTACCTCGGGCTGCTACCTGTACTCCGACGGCAAGCGCGTTCTGCTCTCCAGACTCTTTGCTGCCTCCAGTGACCGGCTGAATGCGCTGCCCCAGCCGCTGCTCCACTACATTGCCCTGGGAGTCGCCTCCGCCGGCCTAATAGCTGTGCTGGTTGCCGTCGTGGGCTGCTGGGCCAATTGCCTGCACACCTATCTGTTCCATAGCATTTACTTCCTGGGCGTCGTGGCTCTCCTCGTGACCGAATCGGTCGTCTGTCTGGCTATAACTCTCTGGCCCCACTGCCTGGGTATCAGCCTGGACGAGAGTCAAATGGTGAGAGCCCTGCAATCGTACTACGGAGTGCCTGGACAGGAACAATTCACGAACGCCATGGACCTGGCCCAGGCTCGATTCGGATGCTGCGGGATGAAGAGCTCCCTCGACTACGATACGTCCCTTTGGCGCCTCCAGAGCTTTGGCCAGAGGAACTGGCCTGTGCCGCTTAGCTGCTGCATCTTGGACAACGCCCCGCATCCACTATCGTACCTGGATCCCAAGCCGGTAAACGCATCCGTTTGCCAGTCCATCGACCGTTTAAGCTACGAAAGAGAGCGATTTACGGAGTCCTGCCTTCCCCATCTTGACGACTGGTACCGGGAACATTACAGTGTGTTCCTCGGCGCCAGCCTGGTGCTGGCTCTGGTAGAGATCTGCGTCCTACTTGGCATTATTACGAGTTGTGCCAACCTGGCCTCGGAAAGAGCTGTCCTGAAGGGCTGTAAGGAAGGACTGCCAGATCGGAAGCGCCGCGTCAAAGTTGTCCAGTCGAGTCTGGCTTTAATCGAAAACTTATACGAGCCTGAGGTTGAACTTCGACATAAAACCCGGCAAAACGCAGAAGCAATCGGGCCAAGCAGACATGTGAGCAGTGAGGACTTCAGTGAATATTATTCAAAGCGGCAACAGCCGTGACAGAAACGGTAATCGCATAGCTACAGTTTATTTAGAATATAAGAATAATACATATAAAACCAATAAAACTTACTTTTTTTAAAGAATATTTTATGGATTGTCTTTTTTATAGGGCTACTGTGGAATTGGAATGCCCCTAAGCTCGATTAAATGCCAACGGGTTTATGCATATTCAACATAACTTCACTATCTTTACTTAGAGTGGTTTGTTAATGATGAATTTTATAAAGAAGGAAAGATTTGTTAAGTTATAATTAAAATAATGTTACGTTTACTACGACCATCATTTACAATTTCAATTATCAATGTTATAAGGAAGGTTCTTTTATTATACCCTTGCAGTGAACGCAGTGAAGGAGACATCTAGGACCCCATAAAGTATATATATTCTGGATCAGGATCACCTCCTTAGTCGATATAAGCATGTCCGTCTGTTTTTGTTGGGAATCTAAGCCGATCTGGAAAATTTCATACGGATCGGCCGACTATTTTCCTTTATTTTTTATATGAGTTTAAGCCTGTTATTAATATTTTTGTAAGGATCGTCTAACTACATCCGATATTTACTATATCTTTAAGCAATAGAACAAGCTACCTAACTGCAAGGGTATATAAGCTTCGGCTCCGCCTGAAGTTAGCTTTCCATTCTCGTTTTATTATATTATTACTTGTTCTTTAATTTTTAAAAACTATAGAGATTTTAAAGTGTTGTATGGATTGTTACTAAGTTATAACTTAAATTCAATTCATCTCACTGTGACCATGATTATTAATAATTATTATTATTTCTTTTTTATTATTATTATGTTTATATACTTATAATCGTTTTATAAATATTAATAAAATTCTTGGGGTATTGGTAACACTTTACCTTATAATATAATACTTACTTTTATCATTTGATTTCATGTTACCATGCAATGTTTTTTTGTACTAGCCGGCATTACGTTTTACAACTATTTAGTTAATTGTTTAACGTAAAATGTACCTCAAACAAAATATAAAATAAAAGATTTGGATTGAATTTTAAAAGAAATCCGTAGATTTTACAAAAATACGAAAATTGTGATATTTTCGATCGTTCAGGTATATGGCAGCTATAACATAGAAAATTGTCGGCCGGTCCGTATGAAATTTTCTTGATTGGCTTAAGTCTTCATAAAAGAGGTTTCAAGATTATTTACATGGTGGAGCATTGCTACCATTAATATCTAAATACTGTTAATATCTAAATAAAAAATTTTAATTTAATTTAAATTAAATGGTTTTGAGTTATGATTGCGAACCATTATGGCATCAGACTGATAATTTTTGAAGTATTTGGCGAAATGGTTCTGATTCCAATAATTCTATACATAATACAACATTTTCATTTTAAATGACAATTATTAATATTCATTACAAGAACTATATATCCAGATACCGATTCCTCCACTTGCATACTTTTGTGTCCACAAACTCTTGTGAGGAGTTTGTCCTATGTATGTAAGATGGTTTTATTGACGTATCGGAGGACTTAAAGGTAACATTAAAGGTAAAGTAAAATTGCGGCAACCAACCCAGAAGAATATTGAATTTCTTATATTAAATATAGTTCAAAATATAAAAAAGTAGTATAATTCCACAACACAGCACTCTACTACCATCTAAAATCAAAGACATTTTCTATGGCGTTTATAAGGCACTTATAAAATGATAATTTCCGTTAAACTTTTTTAAGCAAGATTTAAAAATAAAATCACAAGTATCAGAACCAAGCGTAACGAAAGGACATACCGGGGACACGAGTTCGCCTTGATCCACTCCCGGAAGTAGTACACATCCGTGTAGACGCCGGCGTTGTGGGGCTCCCCACATCCACGACCAAAGGAAACGATGCCGTAAACCTTCTCGTCGCAGATCATCGGGCCACCAGAATCTCCTTGACAGCTATCAATCTCAAAGTTGGCCGAGTTAGAGGCGCAGAGCATGCCCTCGTCCTTGAAACCTTCCAGAGTCTTGCAAAAGCTCTGAGGTTGGACTTCTATATCGGCGTTCACGGCTTCATCGGGAAGTGGTCCAAACTACTTAATGCAGAAGGAGAATTAAGATGGCTAGTTTGTGACTGTGACCCAGGAACTAACCTGCAAAATGGTTCCCCAGCCAACCACGGTGCACTTTAAGCCTGACTCTGGCTTCTTGTCGGTTATGGAGATGGCGGAAATGGCGTCCCCCATCGACAGATCCTTTTCAACAATCAAAATTCCCACATCGTACTTGTGGCTCTTGCTCTTTTTGTACTTGGGGTGTACCTTTATGCTTTGCACATTCACGCTCTGCGTACTATCGGTCTTCACCATCCTTTTCGGCGTTCCGGCCACGACGATGAGCTGCGACGGCTTGAGCTTTCTGAGTCTTCAAAATAATTTAAGAACAATCTTATAAAAATATGCTCCTAAAAACGCTCTAGCTTACGATTAAATTAGGATAAATTATTTTAAATTTTTTTAAATATAGCAAAGAAAAAGTTGTTTAATATTCTTCACAAATCTTAACAACTCAAATCATAACATTGGCATTTTATTGATTAGATTCATAAACTGATGTCATTAAAAAAAATCATATTTTCAAAAAGGCAGCCAACAATTTTCGAATCGATTATCAAATAGTATCGTTTTAAATAAAATTACTTTAGATACTAATACTGGCATGAACAAAATTTGGGAGAAGGACAACATTCAATGTCTAATGTGTTAAAATTATAAGAACTTTTTAAAATGTACTCAACTCAAAATGTTTACAAATTTAACCAAAAAGTTAACAACGCTCAAAAATCAATAGCTTTGTAAAATATGTCATCTCATCCTGGTTATCGTTATTACCTATGGCGATGTGCCAATACGTACTGATTAAATAGGCAGTGGGCCGCAGTCAGGATAGCGTGCTTAGATATGATAGCTCCCCCACACGAGTGATTATCCCCAAAATAGTTCTCCTTGTAAGCTCGCAAGGACACCACGTACTTGACCAGGGGGTTATTCTTTGGCCGATAACCCCCCGTAATCAGGAATTCGTAAACCGAATCAGCTAAAGCTTTGTTATTAATCGGCGGCTGTTCGGACGAAGCAGCCTCATTTCGTCGGAGCTTCATAGGCGCACTTTGCGGCTCCGTCACCCTTCTTTGGGCGAGTAAAATTATCCCAAAGATACAAAAAAATTTTGACAAACTCATTTAATATATAGCAGCTATCAAAATAGGTACAAGTTAACATAAAATATGTCATTATCTGACAGAATTTACTTTTTGAATATTGAAAGGTGTATTGAATGTTGGAAAATTGTTAATTACATTTCTTTAATTCTTTATATATTATACCAAATTGCAGGAAAAATATTTTGATTTGTCTACACCGCCAATCGTGCATTGCGCACCCATAAAATCTATATAAGAAAGTATATTCTCCCAAACAGGATAGTCAATTTCTGAAAAGCGGACTCCGTTAAATCCGGTTAATTGTTCACTAAAAAATTTTCTTCTGAAATGATGTAAGTATTCATTATGAGCTTTAACAATAACGACTTTTGATTAAAAGCTCGATGGTTGGAGTTTGTAGATCTACGGGGTTTATATGTTTTTTTTTCGCGGCTCCCACTGCATAAATACAGCCCCCCTCCCGACCAACCGACTGAGGGGCGCTGCCGTTTACCGCACGGCTCGAATCGCCGGGATAGATCCGAGACGAGGAATAAGTATTTAAACAGGTCACGAGGAAGAGTTAAATTGTTGCGCTCTTAAGTAGGAAAGAATACAAAAGCTTAGAAATAAGGGGAAAAAGTTCGAGAGAGGAACGTTAAATTTTAACAGACTTAAAACGTTCTGGCTTTCGATTTCACCATTGATAAGGTTATTGATGAAAACTACACCCAGCATAGTCCTACGGTTAAGTAGCGGTGGTAAGTTTATTAAGAGTAGTCTGCTATGATAAGATAGTTAAGACCCCTAAGAGCAAAGAAGAAAGTTCTTCTGTACAGATTCAATGCGGTCTTGATGAACCCCATATTAGGGACCTCATACATGAACCGTATTCAGAATCGGACGAACTAAAAATATGTAAAGAGTTTTAGTTATATAGGGTCATTAAAACCCTTGCCTTTATTAACCCTTGCCGATATATGGTCGGTAAATTTAGGGTCTAATAGGACACCTAGGTCGTTAACCTGAGTTAATCCCATAGAGTTCAGTGGCCTGAATAGGGCTTAAGCGATAGAATGACATAAGTTTGTACGTTGACCATTAAGTTTTAAGTCATTTGCAGAACACCATTTTTGGAACTCGTCCAGATCGGACTGGTGTTTGTATTGGGCAGAGGAAGAGTATTGAAAACACAGCTTAACGTTTTTTTGCGTAAATAAGTACACGAGAGTTCCGTAAAGCAAAAGCCAAGTAATTTATATATAGTAAATGCCCGAGATGGATTCCTTGAGTGACTCCGGATGTAGCTCGGACTAGGCAGGAGAATACATCCTTAAATAGGACGCCTTGGGTTGTTCCAGAAACGTAGCTGGAAATCCACGTAAGAGGGTTAGCAGTGAGTCGTTTACAGAGTCAAATGCTTTACTAAAGTCAGTGTAGATGACATCGGTTTGAAGGCCATTTTGGAAGCCTTCAATCACAAATGATGTCAGCTCCAACAAGTTGGTGGTGGTGAAGCGACGCCTAATAAAACCATGCTGGCATGGAGAAATGATTCAGCTACAGAGGTGTTGCAGATGAGGAGTAATAATTTTTTCAAAAAGCTTTCGAATTGCTGACAGTTTGGAGATGCCTCTATAATTGGTAGCATCAGATTGTTTCCCTTTTTATGCAGGGGAGTTATAAAGGATTCCTTCCACATATTGGGAAATATCGACGTTTCCAAAGATAAGGTGAAAAGCTTTGAAAGAGGTTTGCACAATGACTCGGCGCAATTCTTTAGCATACAGCCTGGTACCCCATCGGGACCTGGTGAAAGTACCGGCTTAACCTTTAAAAGATCCGCTAACAAACTGCGCTCGGAGATAGATGGACCAAAAACAAGATTGACTGAATGAATTTCATATATGTAGGGCTGATCAGAAATAGTACAAGGTAAAAACTTTGTTTGGAACAATGGCCTGATCCGTATTCGCAGAAGAATTTTCTAACGAGAACATGGAAGGAGAACATACATGTTTCCGCTTTGTGTTTACAAAATTTTAAAACTGCTTCGGATCCTGAGTGAACTGAACCCGACAACGGCGAATATAATCTCTATAACATTCAGCGTTATGCACAGTGAAGTTCGACCGAGCTACTAAGTACCTTGAAAAAGTTAGATTGCAGCCAGTTCTTTTAAATTTGTTTAAAAGTATATTTTTGATATGTTTAAGATCAATTAGCTATTCAAACTTCTCAAACTATTCAAACTCCTATAAAAATATTCTAAGGCGATATTTATATCATTGCTTGCCAAAAGATCAGACCAATCAAAGGAAAGAATTAAGTTATTGAGCTTTTTAAAGTCAGCCTTACTAAAGAAGCGAATTCTATTACCTACGCTATGAGGCTTAACTAAGGCAATGGTTTCGATTGAAACCTCAAGATCTTCAGGGGTCACCAAAGGCAGGGCTCTGGAAAGGGTGATTCCATCTGGATCAGACACAAAACATAAGTCTAGAAGCCAACGTAAAGAATTTCTGACATGGTTAATTTGACCTAAAGACATGTCAAACATGCCCGCAGTAAAATCAAGGTGTGTCGAACGTGATAAAGCTGTAACGTTACCAAGTGAGTTCTGGTTAAAGTCAATCAGAACCACCAGCTGGTCGCTATCGGACATAGGATTGAAAACCGACTGGATACCAGACAAATGATGCCAATTAGTAGGCGGTTCGGTTGAAGGCGGTATATAAGAACAGGTAATCTATTGATCAGACAAAGTGACCTTAACGCAAAGAATTTCTAAGTTACCAAACTCTTGCAACTTGACCTCTTCAGAAGGGAAAGAGGAGTCTACTGAGATTTGTACTCCTCCGCCTCTTTGGAGAGAAAAGCTATCTGGGAAAACTTCGGAGCTAAGGATCTCCGGCTTTAACCTGGTTTCACTAAAGACAATACCCTGAGATGCAAAGGAAAAGCTATCAGAGTATAGCCTAGGGAGCTTACTACGCGGATGCCCCTAGTATTCTGATAGGTAAGAGTAATGGAGCTTGTTAGTTTTTTAAGGAAGAAGTAGGCTGGTCAGTTGGTGTAGCTTGGGGGAGCTTGGCTACCCCACAGGCTTGGTATTTTGTTATTTACATTTCTCGGCTGATGTTCTTGAACGAATATGTACTCTGGGCAGAAGCCAGGCGAACACACTGTCTCAAACATCGACAAAGGCACACATATCTCGGGTATGCCAATGGGGGCTGCGGCGTCACTGGTAGTGATGCCATAGGGGACAAATCAGAAAGTTGCACACGATCACTGATGCATTCGGTATCCGAATTTTTCTGAGTCCTGGCTCTTGGAGTTCTCAGGGTGATCAGGGTGGCTCAGGGTGATCAGGGGTTGAGTGATGGTCGGCAGTGCTGGCAGAGGATTAGCTGGTGCACACGGCTCAGCTAGGGTGGATTTTTTGCGCTTCAGAGACTTAGAAGCTGTAGGTTACTAAATTGAGAATCAAGCGCATTGAATTCATCGCTGATTTTACGAAAACCAGCTTTCAATTCATTAAATCCGTGTGCCGCATGAACGCTATCATCCCGCTCTGCACGGCACGACAGTCACTGCAACAATAGTGTAAAGTAAAGTGTAAGTAAAGTGTGTAATTAGTGTAAAGTAAAGTGTTTTAAATTGTTAAAAATTTAAAATGTATTTATATCAAACGCCTGTTTGATCGCTAGGTAGGAAAAAGAATAAAATAAACTCAGAGCGCAAAAAAAAACACGTCCGTTTGCTTTGAAAGGCAAAAGAGATATAAGAAGAGCTAATAAACGTAGACTAAACACACTGTGATTTTAAGGGAAAGAACATTCTTTAAGGTCTTGCCACTTCACTACTTCAGAAGAAAAATTGGAGATGTTTCCTTTACTGTGTATCACATTTCTGACCAATATTACAAAACCCTCTGCATGGGCATACAAATGGAATCCGAAACTAAACAATTTTAAATGTAAGTAAAAAATAGAAACCTGTCAAATAAAAAAAAAATTAATAAAGGGGAAAATAAAAAATTACACAAAGCAAAAAAGTTTCTTTGTACTGAAAGGTACTCCGACCCCCTTTCGATTAGCAGTTCCGCCATCCTCTGTCAAGGCTTTATTTTAATCGAACGTCAAGTTAAAGGCCACAATCGTTCTTCCCAGCTTGGATACTTTGCTACAGAATTTGTTTGAAAACTTCTTAAGATCGGGGTGTTTTAAGCGGTACTATAATTTAAAAATTATAAAAAAAAAACCCTAATGTTATTTTCAATATAAAGATCGCGCAGACATATCGAGGAATTTTTAACACTAGAAAAGGTATACATATTTAAAAAAATTGTATAAATATAATAAGCAATATCCAAACTAAGCGTAACGACAGGACATCCCGAGGACACGAGTTTCCGAGGATCCATTCCCGGTAGTGGTGCAGATTAGTAAAGACATTGGGGCCGGAGCATGTAACTCCGAAAAAGGAAGCGACGCCGTAAACTTTACCGTCGCAGATTAACGGACCTCCAGAGTCACCGTTGCAAACGCCCATCTCGGGATAATTTGGATTCGACGCGCAGATCATCATCTCATCTTGATAAATTTCATATAACTTGCAAGCGCTATGTGATTGAACTTCAAGGTCGGCGTTTAGGATCTTGTCGGGAAACGGTCCCATCTACGGAAATGGCATGAAGGTAAGTATTGCGCTTATGAAAAGTAGATAGCTTACAAAAAATTGTCTTCCCCAGCCAATCGCGATGCACCTGAGTCCTTCCTCCGGCTTCTTATCGGCAATAGAGATGAAGTCAATAGAGTCCCTCATAACCCAATCTCCAATTGTCAAGAGTGCTACATCATTATTAAAGCCTTTTCTCTTATCGAACTGGGGATGTATTTTTATGTTCTTTACAGTTATAATTTGCACGTCTGGCGTCCGCACTAGCCTTCTTTGCGTTCCCGCAACAACAACGACATCCGACGCATTCAGTGTCGTCATTTTTTTTTCGCTTGAAAGAAAAGTATTTAAAAGATTGCGTTCAACGAAGCTAAAGACTATGGTCTTATTCTTGAGGAAATGTTATTTTAAAATGTTTTTTAAAATATACGTACTGATCTTTAACAAAGCAGTGGCCTGCAGACAGGATAACGCTCTTAGATATGATCGCTCCTCCGCAAAAGTGAAGAACGCCGAATATGGCGTTATGTTCCTTGAGTCGCACGGACACAATGTACTTGGCCAGGTCGTTTTCTTTTGGCCGATAACCGCCGGTAATCAGATATTGGAAATCCGAGTAAGCTGGAGCCGGTGGTTGTCCTGCCCCCAAAGATACATTGGATTGAAGCTTCATTGACGCTCTCTGGGGTTTCGCCACGATTTTGTGGGTGTATAAAATAATCCCGAATATGATAATAAATTTTGACAAGTTCATTTAAAATTTGGATAGGCACCTATCAAAACACAATTTCATATAAAAACGAGAATGGAAAGCTTACTTCGGACGGAGCCGAAGCTTATATACCCTTGCAGTTAAATAGCGGCTTCTATTGATTAAAGATATAGTAAATATCGGATATAGTTGGCTGATCTTTACAAAAACATTCAAAACAAGCTTAGATTCGTATAAAATGTATTTTAAAAGAAGTCCGACGCTTCTACACTCAAAAACTCGAAAGTTGTGTCATTTCCGATCGTTCAGTTATATAGAAGCTATATAATATAGTCGGCCGATCCGTATGAAATTTTTCAGATCGGCTAAGCTTTCCACAAACGAGAATCTGTGCAAATTTTTAGTTTCTATCTTCAATAACATGGAAGTTATAGCATTTCCGATCAATCAGTTATATGGCATCTATAGGATATAGTCGGCCGATCCATATGAAATTTTCCAAATCGGCCTAAATTCCCCTTATAGTAAACCTGTGCAAATTTCACAGATTTCATCTTCTATCTTCAATAACATGGAAGTTATAGCATTTCCGATCAATCAGTTATATGGCAGCTATAGGATATAGTCGGCCGATCCCGGCCGTTCCGACTTATATACTGCGTGCAAAGGAAAGAAGGGTGTGTGCAGCGTTTCAAGACGATAGCTCAAAAACTGAGAGACTAGTTTGCGTAGAAACAGACAGACGGACATGCTTATATATACTTTATGGGGTCCTGGATGTCTCCTTCACTGCGTTGCACACTTCTGACCAAAATTATAATACCCTCTGCAAGTGTATAAATATATGAAATTATTTTTTTTTACATACATACAATAAATTAATAGCTCTTATAAACTCTCCTTTTTATAAGATTTTCTACATTACTTTTTTTTAACATACATAATATGTAAAAATGTCCGGATAATTCTTTCAGCATCTAATGGGTGGTCTAAGGAAGACTGTGAAAACGAATACACTTTCCAATAAGTAAGCAAAATTATAATCAACATCAAACTTTTCTAAGCGAGCTGTACAAATAAAATCACCATAAGCAGAGCCAAGCGTAACGAAAGGACATCCCTGATACACGAGTTCGTCTTAATCCACTCCCGGAAGTGGTACACGTCAGTGTAGATGCCAGCGTTGTGGGGCTCGCCGCAAAAACTGCCAAAGGAAACGATGCCATAAACCTTTTCGTCGCAGATCAACGGCCCACCAGAGTCCCCTCGACAGTTGTCCACCTCAAAGTTTTTTGTGTTGGAGGCGCAGATCATGTTTTTTTCTTTAAAGCCTTCCAACGTCTTGCAAAAGCTTGTTGATCGGATCGTTACGTCGGCATTAACGGCCTCGTCGGGAAACGGTCCAAACTATGATACAGAAAAGAAGTTAGTGTTGCGGCTGTATGTCCTTTAAACTAACCTGTATAACTTTTCCCCAGCCAACGACAGTGCATTTTAGTCCTGACTCTGGCTTCCTATCGGCGATAGAGATGGTGCCGATAGATTCTCCCATCGATAAATTATGTTCGATTATCAAAATTCCTACATCGAACTGGTATTGGTCGTCTTTATCGTACTTTGGGTGCACAATTACTGTTTTCACCTTCATGCTCTGCGTCTTATCGGTCTCCACCATCCTTTTTGGGGTTCCGGCAACCACAAGGATTTCCGACGGCTTGTTTTTTTTATTGCTTTAAAAAGATTTAGAAGATTTAAAAAAATTTGTGACAATAGCTTCGAAGTTTTGAGAAGATTTACAATTTGTAAGTATTTAATTATAAAACATCCCTGCATTAGTAGAATGGGAACTCCTATACTAACCTTAAACAAAATTTAGTACTAAAGTATGGAACAATTGTAGTTGTTAACCGAAAAAAAAATTATAAATTCCTTTAGGGTCAATAAATTAAAAGCGCTTCTTCCTCAGCTATCTAAAGCTCAAAATGCAAGATTTGTTTAATATGCATACTTACTTACTAAATAGACAGTGGGCTGCAGTCAGGATGGCGTGCTTTGATATGATTGCACCCCCGCAGGAGTGGTTTTCGCCAAAAAAGTGACGGTCGTACTTTCGAACCGACACCACGTACTTGATCAGTTTGTTTTTCTTGGGCCGATAACCACCGGTAATCAGGAACTCGTAGTTCAAATCAGTTAAGATATTGCTGTTTTTCGGTGACAGTCCTGGCGCCAGCTTAATAGATTTAATAGGCGACTCCTCTCCGCTCCGGGCATATAAAATGATCCCGAAGATACAAACAATTTTTGGGAAACTCATTTAAGATTTTTTAGAAATGAACTAGTTTTTGATGACAGCTTTTCGAATATATCCAATATGAATAATTTTCTGACACTTGGAAATAACATTTTCTTAGCTTAAACTTTTAATTTGATCAAGGTATGTATTGATTTATTTATGTATTGTTATTTATATTAATTCTAATTTACAAGAGAACTTAATAAAAAAATAACGATACTAACTGATTTATTTTTAGAATAAAAATTGTCATGATGAAGAAATTCAAACTGCCGCCAAAATTTTCAAGTAATTGTCAACACTAGACGGGTGCGGTTCGAACGAAACGGTCTTACTGCCAATGATGAACAGCTGATCGCAGCGAAAGTGACACGACGGCAGAGAAGTTGAAAGCGAATTCGTTTTTGAATTGATTCCTTATTTTTTTCCTGAAGACCCTTACACTAGTCTTCTTTGCGACGCCAGGATGTCCCACGCAATAGACGAATTGCAGGCGATCATCGCCGAGCTAAAGGCCGAACTGGAGGAACAGAAGTCTACGAATCGACAAGCGCGCAGCCAAATTGAGCGTATGTCCGCGGAGGTGGTGGACTCAAATCCCTACAGCCGACTCATGGCACTTCAGCGGATGAACATTGTCAAGGAGTACGAGCGCATTCGGGACAAGGCAGTAGCTATAGTTGGCGTTGGAGGCGTGGGCAGCGTAACTGCCGATATGCTCACCCGGTAATCCCCTTCAGCTTTACAATAAGGCTAAGATGTCGGCCGCAACTTGAAGTCTTATTAAGCATCCCTTTCTCTGATGCTATTTGAATCCCTATTTTAGCTGTGGCATCGGAAAGCTGATTCTGTTTGACTACGACAAAGTGGAATTGGCGAACATGAACCGGCTGTTCTTCACACCCGACCAGGCCGGTCTCTCCAAAGTGGAAGCTGCTGCGCGAACCCTGAGTTTCATCAACCCGGACGTGCGGATCGAAACACACAATTACAACATAACGACGGTGGATAACTTCGATCGCTTCTTAGCCACAATAACAGAGAGTGGCAAGGAAGCTGGGAAGCCTGTAGATCTCGTCCTTAGCTGTGTGGATAACTTCGAAGCCCGAATGGCAATCAATGCGGCCTGCAATGAGCGGAATCTTAACTGGTTCGAGTCGGGGGTCTCAGAGAATGCAGTTTCTGGACACATTCAGTTTATCCGACCAGGAGACACGGCCTGTTTTGCCTGCGCCCCGCCTTTGGTGGTGGCTGAAAATATTGACGAGAAGACTCTAAAACGGGAAGGTGTCTGCGCAGCATCTTTGCCGACAACAATGGGCATCACTGCTGGTTTCCTAGTGCAAAATGCTTTGAAGTATTTGCTAAACTTTGGCGAGGTTTCAGACTATCTGGGCTACAACGCCCTTAACGACTTCTTTCCGAAGATGACGCTGAAACCGAACCCTCAATGCGACGATAGGAATTGCTTGTTGCAGCAAAAAGAATTTCAAACCCGACCAACACCCGTAGCAGTTCAGGAGGTGGTTGGTTCTAACGATGAACCCCTACATGCTACTAACGAATGGGGTATCGAGTTGGTGGCGGAAAATGCACCCACCAGCAGTCCTGAGACTGCAAAACGGTCAACCGTGAGTCAGGGCCTAAAGCTCGCGTACGAGGCCCCACCAAAACAAGAGGTGAAGGAACAAAATGTTGCAACTGTAACTGATGAAACCAGCTTGGAGGATCTGATGGCGCAAATGAAGTCGATGTGAAGACCACAATATTTGTTTTTATTTTTAATTATCGAACAACGCAATTTGAAAGTAAAAATGAGATGGTAATGATTTTGGTTGTGTTCTGTCTGATAAAATCCTCCAATTGTTTTTATCTCTTTTATATCTGAAATACATTTAAGCCTTTTTATATATAAGTAATTTCTATTTTATTTTGTACTTGAAGGTATTTGCTAACGAAAAATATACATTTTAATGTTTCTAAGGCAATACATTCATTTTATATTGTGCAAAAAAACATTTTTATAAAAACCAGTAGGTCTGACAAGCTCCTCATGGAATGGATAATGGATTTCCGTGTCCGCAAAAAAGGTTGGTAAAAGGAAAGTCTATGAATTGTACAAGTTTTAAACGTCAAATTACTTTCATAGGCATATTTAATATTTGTTAATTAATTTTTAATGATGCTTTGAGGTAACATTTCGTCGCTAATCAGATTTTCTTGGAGCAGAAAAATGAAAATCAAGAGGAAACCATAAAATATTACTTATTTTATTTAGTTTTTCGCTATAATAATTATCCGCTTATTTTAAATCATTTCGGAAATGGATAGAATACCAAAAATAAGGTATTTTGCTGAGCTATTGATTACTTCATTTCAAATTATAAACTATCTTTAGTACTTTTGTAATATTGAGGAACATGTTTGAAAAATACTATATCTTTATTATGTTTTAATATATATTATTTAAATATTTAAATTTTATTTACCGTTTATCTTAAATTCTCATATTTGTTTCCCAACACTTCATAGTTTATTAGGTATTTTTGGCTTTCGGAAGGCGGCCTCACTGTCTGTCCGTATTGTTGTCGTGCTGTCAAAAATAAAAGAAAACTTGCAGAAAAATAGCAAATTCTGCAAATAACACACGGAATTTCCAAAATCCTTAAAGAAATCCACAAAAGAACTTTAGGTTTCTTCAGATATGACCAAAAAGGAGGACAAGTCGCAGCCGCCAGAGGAGGTAAGAAATCGTCAAATAAAGGCCAACAGGGCCTTGCCGGCTCCGAAACCGAAGCTTAATCCATTTAAGACACGTCACTAAATATTTTCTTTTTGTTTTGGATTTGCGCCAGCTGGTCAAAGTAAACAAGTGGGACGGATCGGCAGTTAAGCACGCCCTGGACGATGCTGTCAAGACCTGTTTGCTTGGCGACCGCCCTCAGTTGAAGGAGCAATTCGGGCTGGTCAATACCCGGCTCGCCCTCTGCGCCCTTGCTGTGGGCGTGGCTATCATGGCCCATGCCTGGGACTTCACCCACCCCTTTCCCCAGTCGCGACCTGTCCTGATGTTCAGCGTCCTGGCCTACTTCGCATTGATGGGTGTGCTTACCCTGCATTCTAGTTTCCGTGAGAAGGGCACATTCGCGGTGGCCGTCCAGAAGGATAAGGAGCGAGAGCGCGTATGGGAGGCCAGCTCAGATATGCGCAAGTACGATGACAAGTACTTGCTGACCCTCAGCGTCCGGGATGTACGAAGCGGTAAGCGCCGGGAGCAGACCAGCACAAAATCTTGCGCCGCGTTTATCGATCAGAACGGCATCGTCATGGACAACCTTGTGGCAAACGAGGTTAACCGCTTGTACAACTCCTTAGCTGCCGAAAAGAAAGAAAAATAGCCAGAGGAAGAGACAGTCTAACAAGACAGCTCCTGTTCTTTTAAATAAAAAGTAAAATTTAACCAAAACACTTTGTTCCATTAAGTTTATAGAAGTTCTTTGAAATAATTTAAAATTCCTATTTAGTTTATCCAATAATCTTAACAAGCCTTAGTAACTAAGACTTCAAAAAGTCAGTATATAGAAGACTTCCGATAGGACCTAAACTGAAACTACAAAACAATCTATTAGTTTTTAAACTAAATTATTTAAGATTCTGCTCCTAAAAATTTACAACCCCACATGGAGCCCAGTGCAACTTAAGTCAGATTCGAGCATGTGCCGAGAAAATACTTCTCGCCCTGGTCCATCTGTTAATGTGCTTAATACAATATTAGTATATTTTCTATTGGACTGTAAACAAACATCTACCAAACTCGCTGGCAACGCCACAAGATGAGCACAAACTCGGAAGCTTACAAATCGCCCGGCCAACGATTGGAGACCATAGGGCGACGACGAATGAAGAGAATGGACGAAATAATTATTGAGGCCGATTCGTCTCCTGCCGAAAGCATAAAGCCAGAGCCCAAGACGACCCGCCCGTGCCCACCAAGAAGACACCCGGAGCGTAAAACCAGGGAGGAGAGAACGATCGAGAAGTTCCGCAACATTGACTTCTTTGGACAGCGCGACTCGAACAACTTGCTGACTGTCCAGAACCTCGAGTTTCCAGATGTCAACGTCAAGCGCACAGAACTCCACAAGCGCGATGAGTGCGGCAAGAACGTTATCCGAGGCAAGGGGCGGGACTTTACCAGCTCCAGCAACTCGCACTTCCGGGACGGAGTCGAGACTGTGAAAATTCGCAAGAAGGACTGCACGTCCTCAAGCGCCGCCCAAAAGTCGCAGTCCGAGAGTCGCAGGAATACCAATCTTTCGAATGCCGAAAACGTTGGCGAACCAGATTCGGATGAGCTCGTCGACACGATGCACCAGCCCTCCACGCGCCCGCCCAACTTTAACGGGGACGAGTGGAGGCGCCCGTGCCCGGCCAGCTTCGTGGCTGGCGCTCCGCGGCCACGGATTGGTCGCTGCCCGAAGAACTACGAACAGCTGGCGAAGCTGACGCCGGCGCGCCAGAAGTTCTTTCTCACACAGGACCCGCGGAAGACGCACTGCCTCGTCAATCCTGTGGCGTTGCGCCACACTCCCTTGACCAAGGAGGAGGAATTCAATCTGATCGGCAAGTTGGTGAAGCATGGGGACAATCTTTGCGCCAGCACTGGCTCTGAGACGTCCGACAGTCACATCTGCGAGGTGATCGACCTGCAGAATCCCCTGGGCCTCGACTTCCACGGCATGGACTACAAGACAACATACGAGCAGGACGAGATCGAGCAACAGAACACCCTGACCTTCTGGCGGGTTCAACGCTATATGGCGCGGCGTAAGACCAAGAAGAACACCAGGGTGAATGTGGAGGCCGAGCTGATGGAGGAGCGCTTGGCGGTGCCGCAGCGCTACACCACGAAAATCAAGGACATGCCCATCCATGAGCCCACACCACCGCGCTCGCCGCGCCTCGTTCATTTGTACCGCAGCCCCGATAAGCCGACCAACAAGGCCAAGATAGAGGAGGAGCGTAGACGGCGTGCTGCCCGCTACAAGGACATATACCTCCGGAAAAAACAGCGGGAACTGGAGCAGATGCAGGAACACCAGAAACAGGAGGCTGCCACCAAGGAGATTCAAGGGCGGACGGTGGCCGAGGAGGACCTGCGCGCCGACTTGGCCGTCATTGACGACGCAATCGAGCGCAGCTTCCGCAAGCACGTGGAGCTGAAGCCCGTCAGCCGGAAACGGAAGGTTTTTCCCAAGACCCTGACGGAGACGGAGCGCCTTAAGGCGATCATGCACCGTGAGGACTGTGTCCGCCGCGACAAGGCGCGGGTAACGCAACAGTTCTTCCTGGAGCGAACAGGAAAGATGAAGTACCTGCCGGACGTGGAGCAGAAGCTGCGCTGTGATGAGAGCATCGATGGCAGCGTCGGCTCCACACCCAGCGAACAGAGCAGCGACGACGAGGACTACCTCCAGGTGGGAAAAATTGGGGACAAGTTCCAGCTCCGCGGCTTCCACTTCAAGCATGGGGATGGGCTGCGGGGAAAGCTGCACCGCCACCAGATCATGCAGGGCCAGCGGACGGTCAAGGGGTGTCTGACGCGCGAGGAGTGGCTTAACCAGCTGGTGCCCCACAAGGAGCCTATCAAGCTGGACGTGGAGCGCGGTATCATTAAGGTCCTGGACCCCGATGACCCAAACCTCGACCTTTTCCCGCCGGAACCGCTGCTGATGCGGCGTCGGGAGCGGAAGAGCGCCGTCAGGGAGTTCGTTGACCAGCGCCTGGGCCTTCACTACCACCGGCGGCTGCGAAAGAATCTAAAGCTGGTGAAGCCTAAGCCCGCCTACAACGTGAGGAAGTTCAACCTGATTCGGTACGTCTTTCCCGAGAAGGTGATCGTGCCGGATGATCGCGAGCCTGTGGAGGAGATGGAGGTGCTTGATGCCACCAAAGTGAACACCACCTTGGAATACCTGAATCTTAAGCAGAAACTAGCCAAGTCCAAGCGCCAAAAGATGAAGCTCCGCCGTATGCAGCTGCTCGGCCTTCCCTGCATCGAAAAGCAGGAGCTGCGGACTGCCGATCCATGCCTCGAGGTGGAGGAGGAGCTTGACGTGGACTGGGTGCCAAATCCAGAGCCTGCGTACAATGAAGGGGACCACGGCAATCGGATGGAGGGTGGCTGCGACCGACCAACAACCCAGCTTCGGGGATTCACCCGATCGGTGTTTTCGAGCCCAAGAGATCGCAGTTGTCGGGCCACTTCTGGCCAGGACAAGAGTACTGTTCGCGAGCAGCCCTCCGCCACTGACGACATTCAACCGGCACGATGGCGAGGAAATATGCCTGCCCCCGCGGAGCGTGAGAAGACGCTAACGATTCACCCGAGGCGGAAACGCGACTACGCCAACGAGCGCATCCCCTCGGCCATCTTTAACGAAGTGCTCCAAAACTCGCCACTGCCATTACTGGAGCAGCCGGAACCGGACAAAATCCGCTTCGCCAACGTGCGGACCAAGAAGCGGCCGTACACGGAAATATTCGAGGCAAGGCACCACCACGACCACTGGGCACCCACCCAGGTGAAGAACGTGCATGTGCAGTACCAGCCGAAGACCGTCTACCCGGAGATCACGAACGTGGCGAAGGAGGTCCGGGAGCCGGTGGTGAAGTTCGACAGGGCCGATCCGCCCTGCAGGCAGTATGTGGACAAGGACCTGACCATGCCCAGTTATGACTTTGACAAAATGATAGCCGACCACCTGGCCGCCACCCGCACCGACAAGAAGGAAGCCGCCGGGGAGGTTGTCCCCAATCTTTGTCGGCCCTACGACTTCGTCTTTCACTCCCGTGACCCCGAAGAATTGGCCAAGCTGGACTTCCCGGGCCGTAAACAGTACCTGGAGCTGCTGCGGGAGACCCGCGAGGCCATTTACGAGACCCGGGACATTGAACCGGGGGAGGAGCGCCTGCTGGTGGACCGCCGCGCAGTGGTGGCCGATCTTGAGGAGGATCTGAAGAGCATTGAGAACTGCCTGAGCTCCTTAAGCAGCTCGGACTGCACGGACCTGTCGAACGACAGTGGCAGCTACATGGTAATCGAGGGCAAGACGAAGCTGCCCTTGGACTACATCAGAAAGCCGCTGGTGCCCTTCGAGGAAATGCGCCGGGCCCGCTTCCACGCGGCGGTTATCGACGTGGCGGCCGAGGATGCGGATCCCTACCGCATGCTGCCCTTTTCGGGCCAGCACAAGGAGCAGGCCGACATGCTGGGACCCAAAGATACTTTTTTTACCTTTAGTACTCGGCTGCGCAACAGCCTGCGGCTCCGGCTCGAGGTGGCTGTGCCGGACGTGCGCCAGACGCTGCTGGGTCCGGGGAACCGCAAGTATTTCGGGGCGGTGATCACTGACCTCGACGAGAACTACATCGAGGAGTTGAAGAGCCGGGCCACCATCAAGCCTTTCAAGTTCAAGACCAGCATCCAGCTCTTGAAGGACGCCATGCGGCTCAAGTATGAGTCCCTGCTAATCCAGGGACAAATGGTGCGCACCAAGATCTACGACCGCATGAACGAGCGCCACTGGGTTAACATGAAGAACACGAAGAACCTGTACGAGGCGCTCTTCGCCAAGTGGAAAAAGAAGGAGTACAACGCCGCCATGACCATGGTGTACCAGGTGAAGTCCTACTACGAGACCACAGACAAGCTGAAGCAGGAGTACCGCGACCTGGAGCGCGAGCTGATGATGCTCAACATGGACATTGTGTTCATCGAGGGCCATTGGATCCGCTGTATTATGCTTCAGAACTTCCACTACCTGATGGGCGACCAGGACTGGCGGGCCGAGCACGACTGGATCCACCTAGTGGCCAAGCCGAAGCGCACCAACCTCTCGGAGGGCGAGGGCTCCGAGGAGCCAGAGTCGGATGGGCGCGAAGAGGGCGAGGAAGAGCTGGAACTGGAACCCTACGATGTCTCGATCGCAAAGCGGGGCATCGTTAACATCCGGTTTCGCGACAAGGACGACGCCTGGGCCATCCGCACCTTCTACTACGACGTGTACATGCAGAAGGTCCACCCCATTCTACAGGTCTTCCCAGACGCCGCATCCTTCCTCCAGGGCGTTGAGAACCTGAAGAACAAGACGTTCATGCTGCTGCTGGAGATGCACTTCACCCTCTCCATCCACACCGAGCTCCAGGGGCGCTTGGAAACGTTCAACGATTGGTGTGCGAAGCACCTTCGCGAAAAGCAGGAGTACGTGGCCCGCAAGTCGGCCAAAAAGTTCTTTATGGAGGACCGTGCCCGGGAGATGGAGGAGCGAGTCCATAACTACCTGGGGAAGCCCATCGAGGAGACCATCGCCGACGAGGACTTCAACAAGCACCGTGCAGTGCTGGCGGAAGTGTGGCGCCGGGTGGTCCCCGACTCTGTGCGCGGAACCAGTGATGTACTGCCCAGCACAGCCGACATGGTCGCTGCCATCAGCGACGTGGTCATGGAGATACTGTCCAAATTTGAACACATGGACATTGAAAAGGTCCGCGCCGTGGAAGCGACCCTGCGAAAGCGGCGACGTTACCGCGAGAAACTTTCGGCCCAGGCGTACCAAGTGGAGCGACGCATCGACATGGAGATGAAAAAGGTACGCCGCAATCTGGAACCGCCCTACAGGAAGCCCAAGCGCGAGGGCCGGCTGCCCAGGCTGTTCCTCAAGAAGCGGGTTGTCCCCGAGGAGAAGGAGGTGTTTGTTATATCCGAGCACACGAAGAACTTCGTCCGCGCCTTCAGGGAAGATGGCTACACGGGTGACCAGGTGACCCACACATCCCTGCTGACGGTGGACAATATGCAAGAGCAAATAGTACCCTTTTACTTTGACCATTTCCTCAAGATCAACGGCTACACTCCAAACTACAACTTCCGGACGAACGTTGACCTGCGAGACGGTCCCGAGTTCAACCGCCTCAAGATCCGGGAGGTCCTGCCAGATGTGCTGGCCAGGCTGGAGACCTGGGAGAATATGCACAAGAAGATCATGGAGGAGAATATTCAACGTAACCCGAAGATGTACGAGAATGTCATCTAAGGTTTTATAGGAAGTTGATTCCTTGTTTTAATCCTCCAGCCGTTGCCAAATTTATGGTGCTCTGATTGGAATCCACAAGCAGGACACTTAGCCCAAATTTTGTTTATAAATTTTAATGGTATAGTTATATTAAAAGGTCGGTTTATAAACAAATTGAGTCTTTAAATTAAAAATTAAAAAAATTATCCGGAAGTCATTTTAATTTAAATATTTTAAACGCAATTTGTTATTTTAAGAACATTTTTTGTTTTTTAAGTGTGAACATTTGAGAATAAGTTCAAATGATTTCAAACGGATCCGAGCAAAATTGTCCGCGCTTTGAGCTTTAAAAGAGAAGTACTGCAGTTAAAACGTTGCTGAACTTGGTAACCAACTTTTAGAAAAGATGCTGGCTTATGTTTTCATACACAAAACTTTAAAATATAATTTTTCGAAAAAAATTAACAATTTTGCAAATAAAAATTAATTTTTAATAATAATATAATAATTTTTTTTAATCAATCGATGTATTGCAACTTTATTCAAATGATAAAATCCGGACTCGTTAAAATGTGCTTTAAAATGTCCTTTGCAATCAATTATTTTTAATATTTTTTTAATAAAAACAATACTGAAAGGAGGTTAGTGTGTGTACATTAAGATGGTATATACATTTTTCCAAAAGGTCTGCCCTAAGGTTTAGATAAAATTCAGAAATTTCGATTCCGAAAGGAAAATGTGTCAAAGGGTACCATAGAAGCGGTCAGGGAATTACTCTCTATACTTATCTAGTGTCTGGTGCAGGCTGTTGACTTTACTTTACTAATTGGTGACTTTAATTCAAGGATTTAGTTTCTAGGTCTAACCCAATCTCCACAGAGAAATAGTTTAGGATGTTATTGAAAAGTCTTGGACAAAAAGCATCTTGCTTTCACAGACTTAATTCATAAATGTTTATCAAATTTTGTTTACTATTATTTGCGCTATTAAATATTAATACACTTATTAATTTTTGCTCCAAATTTCTAAATTACAACATTGATTTTTTGTGCATTTCTTATTTTTGAACCCATTTTCAAAAATTGATGCAATCATTTTTTTTTTCAAATATGAAAAGTGTGAAAAGCAGTGACGATGACGTCCCCGACCCTATAAAGTATATATGTATATTCTGGATTTGGATCACACCCTTTTTTCCTTAGCATGAAGCCTGTAAGTCGGAACGCCCGGAATCGGCCGACTATTCCTACAGCTGCTATATAACTATTATAACTTCCACGTTATAATAAATAGAATCTTAAATTTGCGCATTGCCTCTTTTATGAAAATCAAAGCCGATCTGAAAATTTTCAAACGGAAATTGTGTTTTTTTATTTTTTACAGCTGTATGGGTTACGTGTCACATGTTCCTTGTATTTAATTCCTAAAAGTTTTTCTACTCGACATAGGGATGAACGTCGTTCTGCTGCCGTATGGCTTCCGCCTCCGCACCAACGACACAGGCCATGAGAGAGTTTACGGTCTGCTCCTCTCCCGCCTTATAGATATATCCATTGGCCTTGTCTATGTGGTTTCGCAGGCGGAGCATGCTATGCGTGCTAAAGACGTCTAATAGCTGGAAGGAAACGAGAGCGTAGTCCTCCACCATAGAACAAATGGCTTCGTTTAGTTTCTGAAACTTTCGCATCGTAGGGTCGTCGTCCAACTTCTCCAATAAGTACTTGAGATCCAACACATCCGTGTAGTAGTCCAAGTTAAAGTGCAGTTTTGCCTCATGCTTCCGCAGCGTGTCAGCCTTGGACAGGACGTTCACGTGCGGCAAGCTCATGCGCAGCATCGTATTTAGGGCCATAAGTAACGTGGCAATGAATTTAGCCGGCTCGGAGCAGTAGTGTGAGTCGATCAGGTTGACGGTGACCAGGCTGTACCGCTCCTGCTCCAGCCGTTCGAACACTTGCGCCATAGCTCTGTGGTGCGTGTACAGCTCGATCTGGCCGGGACAGTCAAAGAGAAAATAGTTGTAGCTGGGGCTCAGCTTTCGCAGTGCTGGCAGTAACCAGTCCTCCAGATGCTCCGCAAGAAACTCGGCGCAGTGCATCAAGGCCCCGTTGGGACCTAGCTGCCGGTGCTCCATACAGTCCTCTACTGTTATCAGTTCCATCACATTCAGCACCGCTTCGTAAGACATGTTTTCGTTTGCTGGGTCCAGGTTTACGACGCCAACTTGCCTGCCCAGTTCCCGGTAGAACTTTAGGGCCTCCCCGCAGTAGGTGGTTTTGCCAGAGCCGGGAGGGCCGATGACGAGCTGCCCATAGCGAGGATTTTCTACCGTAGCATGAGTCGGAAACCTTTGCAACATATCAGCGACAATTCCTCTAAAACAAAAAATAAACAGATTGTAAACAAAAACTTAAGGCGGCAGTGTTGCCAAATTAATACTTCCCTAATAAGAAGTATTATATTATCATTTGGTATTATTTTAATTCATATAGTGGAGTTTTTTTAAATTAACTCAAAACTGGCAAAATTTTCACTCAATTAACAATACTAATTCTAATTTTAATGAATAAACTTAATCCAAAATAAAACTACTTTTAAAGAAATCATAACACAATGAGACCATTTGTTGATTTGAATCTATTTGATTTTAGTGTTGCCAACTATGTGTAATACATTACAGCTGAAGCGGCTAGCTAAACAAGCAAAACCCCGTTTCCTAGTTAACAGATAAATAAAAAAGTATTAAAAATATAAAATTTACTGCTATTGAAAATTATATTAGAAAAATAGCCAGACTTTTAGGGCCAAAAGCTAAATCTGACTGTTAGCCAAGTTGGCAGTCCCGTCTGGCAGCACTGCGCCTTCAACTCGGTGTTTTCATTTCCCGGCGAAAATTCGCATTTACTAATAACATTTAAAGAACTCGAGCCCAGAAGATCGGATCGCAAGCAATGGCGCAACCTCAGCCCCCGGCCTACGAAAACAGTGAGTTGGCATGCAAGAATAGTTGCCGGCGTGGTATTTGGTGTCCTATAGTCTGAATTGAAGAGAAAAGAGAAGAAAGAAATGAAGGGGATGAGTCAACAAGCGAAAACGGTAAAAGCTTAAACCACCGCCGGAAGCGCCGAGATTATGCCCATAAATGGGCAACCAACGCTCGACGCAGTGGTGGGGGGCCTTGGGACCTACTCCCCAAAAAGAATGGCCCTCATGCCGCACCCATTTTTTTTTTGTCCACAATTCCTTTTGGCTTATCTGCATGTGGAGTCTTTGTCTAATCGCCGTGTGTGGCTGCTCCCATTGCAGAAAATATCTACGCGACTCTGCCCCGCACCCAAAGGGGCCAACCCATTGTGTTGGGCGCCGATCCCAAGGGCAAGAACTTCCTCTATACGAACGGAAACTCCGTGATCATCCGGAACATCGAGGTAAGCTGATATTGTGCCTCTCCTGCCATAATCTGTGGCCGCTCCAAATGGCGTTTTATTTTTGGACAGTTGCAGTTTCTGGTGTTTTTCCTCCCGACCGAGTGTGTGTATGTGCGTGGACGTGTTGTTTTTCCTCTGGTCGCTTGCTGCTGGCAGCTGCTCTATATTTATTTTTAAATAGCCATTCCACAGGCCGACCGGCCAAACATTCCCACATACACACAGCCGGTCTGATACATTTGTTGCGCCTGTTTTTCTGCCCACGCATCATCATTTATGGATGATGATCGTTGGGCAATTTGAGCACAATTTGTGCTGTCGCAGGAATCGAACCAGTCTCTAAGAGTGTTCTAAAAACTAACCCCCCTGTTTTTCCGCCCCCAAAGAATCCAGCCATCGCCGATGTCTACACGGAACACTCGTGTGCAGTGAACGTGGCCAAGTACTCGCCCAGCGGATTCTACATTGCATCTGGTGGTAAGTCTTGCACTACAATTTCACACTTGGCGTCTTCGCACGCAGTGGAGCATGCCGAAGCCGTAGCAGAGCCCGATCGTGACCACCATGAGTCACGTCACTGCTCGCCACCAACATTTCCATATTCGGAGGTGCTTTTTTATCTAATCTGCGGTTTTGGCTCGATCGATTCGGCATTTTATTAACTCTCCTCCTCCACCCTCCACAGACGCCTCGGGCAAGATTCGTATTTGGGACACAGTCAACAAGGAGCACCTCCTCAAGAATGAGTTCCAGCCCATCGCAGGACCCATCAAGGACATCAGCTGGTCGCCAGACAACCAGCGTATTGTGGCCGTGGGCGAGGGCCGTGAGCGTTTTGGTCATGTCTTCATGTCAGAAACTGGTACTTCCGTGGGCGAGATCAGCGGACAGTCTAAATCGATTAACTCCGCTGACTTCCGACCCGCCAGGCCATTCCGCATAGTAACTGGTAAGCATTCCAAGGCTTTCTCGCCAACATTAAGCTTATTTTTTATTTGCGTCGCAGGCAGTGAGGATAACACGATTGCCGTGTTCGAAGGACCTCCGTTCAAATTCAAGATGACAAAGCAGGAGCACTCGCGATTCGTCCAGGCCGTACGCTACTCGCCGGATGGCAAATTCTTCGCCTCGGCGGGCTTCGACGGCAAGGTCTTTCTATACGATGGCGTAAGCTCGGAATTGGTAGGCGAGTTTGGGTCGCCGGCCCATAAGGGCGGCGTCTATGCATTGGCCTGGAAGCCGGACAGTACTCAGCTGCTGACCTGCTCCGGCGACAAGACCTGTCGCTTGTGGCAGGTCGAGTCGCGAGAACTCGTAGCCGAGTTTGTGATGGGATCCACCGTGGACGACCAGCAAGTCTCCTGTCTGTGGCAGGGGGAGCACCTCGTCACAGTTTCGCTGTCGGGTGTGATAACCTACCTCAACGTTGCGGACCCCAGCAAGCCGTTGCGCGTGGTGAAGGGTCACAACAAACCGATTACCGTTTTAGGCCTCAGCGACGACCGCAGCACCATCTATACTGGCAGCCATGACGGTGTGGTGACCAACTGGAATTCGGGCAACGGTACAAACGACCGTATCACTGGCACCGGTCATGGTAACCAGATCAATGGAATCGCCGCCTGGGGTGACTTCGTCTACACCTGTGGCATCGACGATAGCTTGCGCCAATTCAGCGTAGAAGGCAATGTCTACACCGACTACGTGGTCAAGCTCAACTGCCAGCCCCGCGGCCTGGCCATCTTGCGCAGCGAAAACATTATCGCTCTGGCCTGCATCAAGGAGGTTACCCTAGTTCAGGACCAGAAGAAGACATTCTCGCTTCCCATCAAATTCGAAGCCAGTTCGATCGCCGTCAATGCGGACACCCTCGATGTGGCTGTCGGAGGTGACGACCAAAAACTGCATATCTACTCGCTCAAGGCCGGTGCATTGGAGCCCAAGGTTGAGCTGGATCACCTGGGCGCGGTGACGGATGTTTCCTACTCGCCGGATCAAAAGTTTTTGGTCGCATGTGACGCCCATCGCAAGGTCGTGCTGTACTCGGTGGAGGAGTACAAGGTATGACCTTGTCTGTAGTTTTCGTATTCAAAAATAAACATTTTTGTTGTTTTCAGCCTGCTCACAACAAGGAGTGGGGCTTCCACAGTGCTCGCGTAAACACCGTGGCCTGGTCGCCAAACTCATTGCTGGTGGCCAGTGGATCGCTGGACACTACAATCATTATTTGGTCCGTGGCTAACCCAGCGAAGCACACCATTATCAAGAGTGAGTAACGTTTGTGATTCATATATAATCTTATGAGTTTCATTTTATGAAAGTATTGAAAGATAGTTGGTAGGGCTATTCTTGTGAATAATATTTGCATTTTCCCCAATGGCTGGCTTATATTAGTCACTTATTTAATATGATGTGTTATTAATATTTTCCTTCTAAGGGCCAAGCTCCCTGTTGCGCTTTCACTTATTTTTATTGCTTTCTTTTTGTTTTAGCTTTAATAATGAAAATAGCTTTTTCTACTCAAAATAGGTTCTTTGTTTGAAAAATCCCATAGCCCAGAAATTGCATAATTATTTTACAGTTGTGTGAAATAATATAATTGTATATAAATATATAAAATTTAGTAAAAACAGGAGCAGATGAAAACGAAAATGGAAAGCTAACTTCGGACGGAGCCGAAGCTTATATACCCTTGCAGTAAATAGCTGCTTCTATTGATTAAAGATATAGTAAATATCGGATAAAGTTAGCCGATCTTTACAAAAACATTCAAAACAAGCTTAGATTCGTATAAAATGGATTTTAAATGAAGTCCGACGCTTCTACACCCAAGAACACGAAAGTTGTGGCATTTCCGATCGTTCAGTTATATGGCAGCTATAGGATAAAGTCGGCCGATCCCGGCCGTTCCGTCTTATATACTGCGTACAAAGGAAAGAAGGGTGTGTGCAAAGTTTCAAGACGATAGCTCAAAAAATGAGAGACTAGTTTGCGTAGAAACAGACAGACAGACAGACGAACATGCTTATATCGACTCAGGAGGTGATCCTGATCCAGAATATATAATATATACTCTATGGGGTCCTGGATGTCTTCTTCACTGCGTATCACACTTCTGAATAAAACTATAATACCCTCTGCAAGGGTATAATTAATACAAACCATGTTTTCAAAGGTCAAAACTCAAATATTTATTATATAGATTATTATAGATCAATATTTATAAAAATATTCCAAATGTCTAATATTTCATAGTTTACTTTAAATGTATTTTATAAATATTAGCTCAATCTTGAATCTTATTTGTTTTGAACATTTTAGATGCGCATCCGCAGTCGCAAATCACCCGACTGGTCTGGCTGGACAACAACACTGTGATCTCAACTGGCCAGGACTGCAACACCAAGGTCTGGCACGTGGAAACCATCTAAGTGTCGACGCCGGGCAGAGCATTTTATACTTATCCGGGGGAGCAGCCTGCAGCCCCCTGGCGCCGATTCATTTAAGTGCAAGAGTTTACATTACCTATTTATGTCTTTAGTCCCGCCCGTCATGTCATGTCTTTAAATCTAAGCCCAAAGTGTTTACTAATCATCATGCAATGGATATGCAATCAATATATTTTAGCCCACTATCATTTTCTACTACGTTTTCGCGAACATATTTTCTACTACTCGAGCTAAGAACTAAATGCGAAAACGCAACTATACGTAAATTATTGTATTATGAAGTGAAATATATTAGTTTTGGCATAACTCTTCTTGTTTTCAATATAAATCTCGCCCAAGTCAAAAGAGGCAAGTCTGGCTTAATCATTTATTTCATTTAAAATGTTGTTTTGGCTTTTTAGGTCTTCACCCTGTCTTTTTGTGTGCAAGTGTGTCGTGTTCTGGTGTATAATTACAATATTTATAAAAACGTTGCTTAATTTACTAGAATGTGTGGGTTCATGCGTGTGATGTAGCGGAAGGTAGCTGCAGCTTGCAGGAGCTGCTAACTGGAAGCCCAAAGCATTTCAGCCTTCGGGCCAGCATCGGCTCTGTGAAATAAAGACTTAAATTTGTGCTAGATGTAGATACATTAAGTAAGACAGCTAAGAGGCGCTCGCTCAAGGAGAGTGTATTTGTGTAGAGGGCGGAAAACGAATTGCGCTAATTATCACAGCCGGGTCTAAGACGTGGTTGGTTATGGTGGGAGGTGGTTGGTCGGAAGGTGGTCATCGGTGTTGGGCGCCACTGAGAGTCGAACTCGGCAACGATCACTGAATCCAACACCAAAGGATTTGTTTCTGTGTGTCTGTGTGCTAAAATGAACAATCTAAATATATTCCCCTTAGGTGGTCGCTGACGGGGTCTCCATTCCTGCCGCCGCCCCATTGCTGGCAGGAGGCAGCTCCCGCTCCGCTTTGATCTCCAGCGGCGCCTCGTTGGCCAGGTCCAGGGACGCGCCAGAGGCAGGCGAGGAATCGGTCACCGCCACAGCGGCTGCGGCGGCTGCTATCTGAAACTGGGTCGGCAGGAAGAGGTACGGATTGCCTCCCTCCTGGTCAGCAGATGCCGCGTTCGGCCCTGGGCCCAGCGACCCTGCGCTGGTCATTGTGTGGCTGGGCATCGGAAGGGAGGTGATCGTGGGCGTCGCACCTGCCGGCTTGGATACGCGCTTCCTCCTTGCCTCGTTTTCGCATGGCGATGGCGCTCCCGGGTGGCGGTAGCTGACGTGCTTCCGCAAAGCATCCTTGCTACGGGACACGTGCGAGCAGACGTTGCATGCATACCTGGAGGGGGAAATAAGGGTACACTTTTATTGATCGAGCTAATCCCCAAACAAAAATTTATCAGTTTAGTTTAAATGCTTCTAAAAACTTATGCATGCTTTATAAAAAATAAATAAATCCTTATTCAGTTAAAAATTCATTTAATTTCTTTCCGCTGCACACGAGGGACGCTACCGCTACCGGCGTACGCCTACAATCTAAATTCGATGACTCCTGCCTGGCATTTTCTAGAGTACACTATTGCCTTATAGTAAACTAGGATTTCTTACTAAACTATACAATTTATTGTCAGATTTTAACGTTTTGCGTAATTTGAAACTTATTTTGAAACGTAAGTCGAGCTAGTTTTTATAGTAAAGAAAAGTTTAAGATTTTAATAATAAATCGTCCCAAAGTTATGTTTTTTGGTTGGTTTGAAAATAGTTTCTTATCATATTATATGTATATACATAATTTGACGTATTCCACAATTAGACGATATTTAGGATGACCTAAGTTGATGGTGTTTTTTAAAAATTATCCGTTTAAATTAAAATATATCTATTTTCACAAATATTTTTCATTTTATATTTAAAAGAATAAATTTGAATTGCCGAATTAGTTTTGTGATAACATTAAAAAGTGAGCTAAAATAATTTGATGTGCATTCAACAGTTTCTGTTGGTTCCTTCACTTAAATGTGTCAAATAGTTATAGAATGTATGCATATAAAGGAGAAACTCTATGGTTTGTGGAAACGTATGGAAGCTAGAGGGGATTGCCAACACGTAATCGGTTCAAAAATAATGATCAGACCTACCTGAAAATGTATTATATAGACTCTAGGAATTAAGCCTCTGATTTATAAAAAATTCTAATTTTTTAAAATGTAAAAGCGGTTATCCTAATGGATTATGGTCAAGATACCCACCGTACGTTCTGATGGGTCTCCAGGTGGACGCGGAGGTTGTACTGGTTGCTCAGCTGCTTGTGGCAGATGAAGCACGTAGCGTAGAGCTTGGAGTTGGAGGGCGGCTTGATGGAGGCGGGGGGCAGCGGCTTGTCGCGGTCGGCGCTCAGCGAAAGCAAGTTCGGCTCCGACTTGGCGCTGACCAGCGCCATGCCGCCGGCGGCTGCTGCTGCCGCTGCGGCAGCCGCTTCCCGCTGGTACTGCTCGATGTGGAGCTGTAGCTTGGCGTGGTCCTCCGGTGATATATAGGGTGTGGCGGGCGCTCCTGGGGGATGATGCATCTGCGACGCTTGCTGGGCCGGAGTGGGAGTAGCGGCGGCGCTGTACAGAGGCTGCTTGCTGCTGTACATCTGGCTGGCGGTCAGGGGGGACGGGTAGCTGGCCGAGGAGCACTTGACGACCGGCAGCTGGGGCGAGAAGTGCGCCATGGCCGGGGGAGCCAGAGTGACCGGCGAGGTCGCCATTATAGGGTGAGGATTGGCGCAATCGGACGACGCTTTGTTGCTGCTGTTGGCGCCGGCGGCCTTGAGCCCTTTTCCTGTGTTCTTGTCCTGGCGGCGAAGCTCCTTGGGAGGACTGCTGCTCTTCAGTCGCTTGGCTCCAAAGCAGTCCAAATCGTCTTCCTGGATTCCGCTCTGGTACAGCTGGCACTGCTGCTGGTACTTGGCCAACAGCTCCGTGGTCTTGTTTAGCGCCGTCTGGGAGAAGTTCAGCGGTTGGGGCAGCAGGCTGGGGTAAAACTGCAGCGACTTAAAAAGGTTCTCCAAGGGCGTGTTGCCTATGCCCGCCGAGCCCACAGATCCCAGCTTGTTTGCCAGCAGGGGGGTGCTCAGCGTAGGACTCGGCAGTTGGGGCAGGGGGAGGCCCATGCTCGGGGTGGGAGTGTGGGAGGGTGTGGGTGTGGGTGTGGGCGCCGGCGAAGGCGTGCTGGGACGCTCGAACTCCGACGATTTCTTATTCAAAGACTCCATGTAGGATGAGGCTCCGGTCCTCGAAGTTTTTGGTAGCTAAAAGATGATTTAAAATGGAAATTACAGATTTTTTTTAGATACTTACAACAAATAATTAGAATATATTTGGTAAAGCTATTTAAATCGTTAAATGTAGAATGGTTTGATTATTAAACTAAAATATTACAGCCCTGTATATCAAATAAAACGATATTTGATAAAATCGTTTTTTGAAAACAATCAAGAAAATTTCATTTTTTTCCAGTCATGATAAACAATTCTTATATTTTTACCTTATCTTATATAGTATGTAATTCCGAATTGTTTTTATTTTAAGCCAAAATAAATTTAAATTCCTAGCTTAACATCTATAACATCTATTTAATTTTAATGAAACAATTTTTGAGTTTTTAAAATTTATAATTTTTTACTGAATTGTCAAGTTTGAATATTTGGTAAAATAAATTTAAATTATTTGTAAGTTACACTTATTGAATGTAAGAAAAAAATTGATTAAAATAATAAATTTAGTTCATTTTATAAATGTTTTAAAATTTTCTTGGTTTAATAACGCTTAAATTTTTTATTACATTGTTAATATCGTCACATTTTCTAAACGGCGAATAAAAAACATTTCATAAGTTTATGTTAACATACAAAAAAAAACAAAGAAAAAAGTACATAAAATTTCTAATTTACCAATTTTTTACAAATAATTAAGGTTTAATTAAATTTGTAATACTTTACACCAAAACAATAATAAATAAAATTAATAAAAGACTTCAAGCGAGTCACGTTAATTGATTGATTTTTATTTAAATATTTTTTTAAATTTAAATTAGTAATAAATTTAATATATGTTGAGTAAAATATAAGAATTTCTTAACAATAAAGTGATGTTAGTGGAAACTTACATTGTTGTTCTGGACATCGGCGAGCCCCTTGATGCCGAGAGTCTCGGCCAGATTTAGGAGCATGGGGATTTGCTCCTCGTAGACGTTCACCTCTCCGGAGTACATGAAGGTGAGCAGGGCGGCAATGGCCCCGAAGCTGGCCCCGGGGATGATGATGACCGGGTGATTGCTAGCCTCCAGAGCCCGGAAGATCTCCATAAAGAAGCTGCTGCAGGCGCTAAGAACCACGCGATGGGCTCTTAGCTGGCGTCCCTCCGCGGAAATAGTGACGTCCGTGAGGTGGGACTGGTCCAACAGCACCGGCAGGGTGCTCAGCAGGCTGGTCTGGAAGGGATAGCCGGAGCAGATGGAAAACTGGGTCAACCGATCGTAAAAATACACTCTGCATTCCGGGTACGGGAGACACTCTGGGTTGGATGCAGCTGCTCGCCAATTTCGGGAGTGTGTAAATTCTTTGGATTTTGGCAAATGCATGACATTTTCAATTATTACCCAAGACTGCCCCTGGGAGAACCTATGTGTCCAAGGAAATATTTTGCTATTTTGGCCAGCCACCTCCCCCACCCCTCTCACCCTTTTGGGCAGCCGCCGTAGTAAAGATCGAAAACGAAAATTGTCACTATATGAAAATGCGGAAAACGTTGTGCGAATCTGTGGGTATGGCTGGATGTGTTTGGATAGATGGATCCTATATATAGACGGCGACATTTCGCTTGGCTCGCTCGCTTCACTGAACGGTGACCAGTCCAGCTAGGGGGCGGATAATCTCTTATATGGTATGGGTATGGCTTCAGGTATGGGACGGGTATGGTATCATTGCTCACCTGATGATTGTGCCACCGAAGGCAGAACTGTTGCTGGCTCTCATTGTGCTGCTGCAGCTGCTCGAACTGATTGACCGACTGACTGGGCTGGTGCGGCTGTCTGGTATTGGTGCTATTTACATGTTCCATAATTCATCTGGGTTGGATCTGCATGGATCAGCTGCAAAAGTCGGGGGAGGTTCGATTAGTGTTTTCGTTTGCGCCTCTGGTCTAGTCGGGATGTCAGAAAGGTAAACAGAAACTTTTCGCGAGAGCCCACTCAGTTTTGTTTTCGTTCATAATTTGTTTGTTTGCATTTCGGTTTGTTTTGTCACTCGCGACACACAGGGCGTATACGTATTATTTTTTTGATCGCTTATTACTCATATGGCGGCCTGGCCTGGGGACCTCCCCCGGGGACAGGTCGGCTAGAATTCCTTGGATTTTGTGGCCTGTCAGCGATTCGTTAGCCAAGTCAACATTATTCGCCCAGCAATCGGGCAGCTCTCGGATTTATGTAGATTGAGGCTGACACACACACACACAAACCAGACCACCAGGCAGATGTGGGTACTCTTGCTGGCAATTAAATGAATTTTATTTAAATAAAATAAGTTCTCCTTGGCTGCTGTGGGTTTCTGGGTTCACTATAAATTTGGCAATTTCCATTGTTCGCATCGCGACCGGGAGGCACGCGGTGGCCACAATCATCACACTTTGTCCGAGGGCTATTTTTAAGATGCCAGACCAAGAATCGCAGCAAAGCTTTCTCAACCTATGCTGCACTGTCGCCCCTTGGAGCAGCCGCCTCCCCTCCCCTCCCCAAAATACAAGGCAATCCGTATCCGTGTTCGTGTTTTTGTCTGATGGCCCAAGGCATCTCCTAGCAGCTAGCCAGGCTAGCCCAGCCCAGCCCAGCCCAGCGTGTGACGGACGACGGAATTTTCTTCATTCCATTATGTATGCACATGCGGCAGAAATCGCATCTAAGCATTTGTCTATTGAGGGACGATGGATGTTGGACGTTGGAGGTTGGCTGATGCCCGATGGGGTACAACGGTAGCTGGCTATTGGCTGGGATGGACATGGGACGTGGGGCATGGGACATGCGGATGGAGGACAGAGGGCCGAGAGGAGGCGGCGCGGCCTTTTTGGCGCTCGTTCACACAAGAAAGTGTCGTGACAGTCAGGCAGGCAGGCAGGCAGCCTTCTTTTCCGTAACTCTTTGGTATTTCGTTTAGTTTTTACTTGATTTTCCGAAATTAGTTTTTCAGGCATTGCTCAGTGTTGTGTTGCCGTGTTTTAAATAGCCATCCAAAAAATAAAGATCTGTGCTAAACGCTCTCGCCAGGCTGTCTATTTTGATTTGTTGTCCAAGTGCCTGGCTCTTGTCATCCCAAGCAGTTCTATTGATGCGTAATATTCCACACATAATGGCTCTGGACCGATCTCCCCTATCCCCATGTCTCCATGTCCCCATGCCTCCATACCGCCAATCCGCGGGGAATACATAACAAAAATTTCTAAGCCCTCGGCGCTGATCTTCCTTCATGTCGTCATAAATTTTCTTTTTGTTTTTGTCAGTTGTCGCCGTTTCTTGTTGAATTTTGAATTTTGAATCTGAAGCGGAATCGGTATCGGAATCCGACTGACCAGCGTATAAGTATGGCACTGTGATTCACGCATAATCCAGTACCGACCGACCCAGGGTGTCTATAATTAGAGGCCTGGGGGCTAACCCTTACGCCCGACGAGGATGTTTATCCGCTTCTTCCATATTAATAGAATACCCGTGCCGGCCATCAAATTATCTTTCCACCAACTTATGTTTTATGTAGTGCTTTTATGAGTCTATTTCGCGACTATTTCGGTTTTCAGAGGTCTCCTCAGGAGTCCTCTCCTTTCACTTTGATTCGGGCATTACACAATTTACTTGAAAAATGATTTCACTTGGCTCTCTTTCCTTCGAAATATCCTTCACATTCTTGTTTTGTTTCGGATTCTTCGGAAATACGTATCGTATCGTAGGGGTTAGTTCCGATTCCCGTTACGAATTTACCGTTTCAAGATTTTTGGCGACGGGTCGAGCGCGCACCTTTGTTAACCGTTTGCTGCTCGCATCTGAAATGAAAAAATCCGAAAATGTTTCAATTCTTTCGGTTTAGTTGGAGATTTTCTATTTTTCGAATGTCCATCTCTTGACAATTTTCCTCTATCTAGTGCTGCTGTATTGCTGTATTGCTGTATTCCGTATTTCGTATTTCGTATTCCGTATGCTGTATGCTGTAGTATGCCATTTGTTTAGCTGATTCGAATTTGAATTTCGGCTCTCGCATCTTCTCGCCGACATTTGTCGCCCAATTCCATGTTCTTTAATTAATGAGCAGCCAGCCAGCCAACCAGCCAACCAGTCAGCGAGTCGGCCAGTCCGCCAGCCTGCCACAGAAGAGAAGAGAAATCTCACCAGTTTTGTACTTCGCGAGCCCCGTGTCGACTTTTTGGCCAAATTAATTGGCCGCCCCGCAGCCAGTTAATCAAAACATTTGTTGGTGGCAAATCATCAGCAGGGCATCAGCAGCCCCTCGACTCTAGACACTCTAGACACAATTGACATGGCCAACAGCCCAGGGTGCATTATTAATTTGCAATAAAATGTGGACACTCGAGAACGTGTGTGCTGAAAATAAGTTCATACCTGCCTGCGCCTTGGATTTGAATTATGCCTGACAAATACAAATGGAACCGCCAGATGGAAACGTTGCGGGTACCCAGCCACCAGCTACCATCTACCAGCTACCAGGTCCCAGCACCTTCATTATGCACTTTTCAATTCATTAAAATGCCACAAATACTTATTTATTATTGTCATTCGTGTGCGCCTCTATTTGGGTTAGCGGTCTCGCTGCTTGGAGGCTGCCACGAATACCTTAGCCCCGAAGATCCCCACCCAGGGGATAAATAATCCCAAAGATTTACAAACTAAAGCAATTGGCAGCTGCCCTGGGTCGACACTGCTCCGTGGGAGAGTCCCAAGCGTAGCTGAAGGGACACCGGACTATGGTCAGGAAGCCGCCCACGCACCGGTAGAAGTACTCGCAGCGCTGGGGATGGGGGTGCACCGAGTCCCTGGCAGAGTCGCATTGGGGCCTACTAAAAGGGGGAGGAGCTGAGGTTGTGACGGCTTCTTCTGGCGAAGAAGTCGAGGAAGCCAGGACGAGTTCCTCTGCTGCAGATTCCCCCGCCTTTTCAGGCTCCAACCCTTTAAGGCACACCCCGGCATCGTCAAAGGCGCACTCCTGGGTCCTGTCGTCAAAGTACGTCTGCTCCGGGCAGCTGTCCCGGAAGGAATCCGCTCCATTGCAGTAGATATACGCCGCGCAGTCGTCAATGGCCATCACAAAGGTGTCGGGATCCGCGCTGGCACATTGCGGAAACTCCTCCGCCCGGCTGCAGGCTGGAAAACTGCTCAGTATCATGAGGCAGAGCACCGCTTCTCGTCTGAATGTCATCTTCCTATTCAATTGTCTTTCGGATTTGATGCTGCAATGGGCTTTTTATGGCAATTTTCAAGGCCATTGATGAGCTCTTATCGGCTATCATAGCTGATAGGAATAAAAAAATCACTTTTCGCCAATTTATTTCTTACCTCATGAAAAATATGTCAAGGTCGGACGTTCGCATACTTTTAAGATAAGTTTATATCATATCTAAAGTATGTGAGAGAGAGCAAATGGAACCTTCCTAGCGGTTCACTTTTACATTGCAAACCGTGGGTCCTTCCAGTACTGACTTATGGGTTTGACTATAAGTTTATTTTTTTATACCCTTGCAGAGGGTATTATAATTTTGGTCAGAAGTGTGCAACGCAGTGAAGGAGACATCCAGGCCCCATAAAGTATATATATTCTGGATCAGGATCACCTCCTGAGTCGATATAAGCATGTCCGTCTGTCCGTCTGTCTGTTTCTACGCGAACTAGTCTCTCAGTTTTTGAGCTAACGACTCCAAACTTTGCACACACCCCTCTTTCCTTTGCACGCAGTATATGAGACGGAACGGCCGGGATCGGCCGACTATATCCTATAGCTGCCATATAACTGATTGATGAAGTTGTGGCATTTCCGATCGTTCAGTTATATAGAAGCTATATGATATAGTCGGTCGATCCGTATCCAATTTTTCAGATCGGCTTAGATTCCCACAAAAGAGAATCTGTGCAAATTTCAAGATTTTATCTATAAAAACATGGAAGTTATAGCATTTCCGATCAATCAGTTATATGGCAGCTATAGATTTACTATAAAAAATAGTTTTAAGTCCATAAAGAAGTAAAAACATTGCTTCATTTTGTATTTAGTTTGATAATCTTTTTATTGAATATGTATTTTATTCACGTAATATATTGCATTCGGCGTTGGTAGTTGAATGCGCCTTTGATCTTTTAATTTTTTTCTTAAATATCCACTAATGCTGTTTAATGCGATTACTTCTGTATCGGCTGTCTAATTTTATTTCTCGTTGCATTGGCTTGCCTTGTTATCGCTAAGTATTTAAAGTACGGTCGTTATAGCTTATGATTTATTGATCTCTTGAGCATATCACAGAACAAAAATGACAGTAGAAGAAGACATGTTGGGGGTCTAGTGGAAAAGTGACCGGATTCTAGATTCAGAGCTTAGAAAGTGTAAATATTTTATTCGGAGCCTAAAATTAAGTACTTGTGTATGCGTATATGTATTCCTGATATATGTAAGTATGTATACCTATGCCGTGTAAATGTCCATAAAAAATTGTTGTGATATTTTCTTTAGAAAAATACTGAGCAAAAGTATTTGGCTTGGGGTGTCCGCTCCCGGGGCCTAGACTAGAATCTTGTCGTAGGACGGGGGCGGCGACTCGTCCAGCGGCAGCTGCTTCCCCAACGCCGTGGATGCCTGCTCCGGCAGCAAAATGGCTATATGATAGGGCGGCGGACCAGCCGCTGCCATCGTGGGGTCCCCGGCGGCCGTCTGCCGCTCCTCCATGTACCGCACGTCGCTCATCTCCAGCAAACAGCCGGCCGCCGCGGTGGCATCCGCACCTAAGCCCCCACCTACCCCTGGGATGCTACGCGTGTGGCACACCGCCGCCCGACCCTCGGCGCGACCCGAGCTAGAGAGCAAGCCCTTGGGAATGCGGCACAGGCTGACCAGGCAGGCGGCCAAAAAGAAGGTGGCAGAGAAGGCGCAGAAGATGATCACCTCCAGGCCGGTGCCCTGGTGGTCGAAGTAGAACTTGGTGCCCGCCACGAAGACCGAGGCCAGCACCAGGGAGGCGCACATGCCGCACTTCAGGTGGCTGGGCAACAGCTGGGAGTCGGCGTGCTGGAGAAGAGCATGGTGTTGCTGCTGCAACTGATTGCTGTGCGTTGTCTGCGCCGCAGTCTGCGATGCTGCCGTCGATCCACTGGATACTACGGGTGCAGGTCCTGGGGTCGGGTTCGAGGTCGGGGACATCGCCCCGGTGGCAGGATGCCGCATGTTGCTGCTGGAGTTGTGGCGACGGGGCGTGGCATATGCGTTCGATTGGCGGGTGTTGCTGGTGGAGCTGCTCATGTAGTTGCTGCCGTGTTGCTGGTGAGAGGAGGCGTGGTGGTAGGCGCTGTAGGCATCGTCGCTAAGGACAATAAGGATGTAAGTAGGGTGAGTATAAGCAATAGGTCTAAGGACACTCACGCATACACGTTGCCAGAATGTGGCTGCTGCGGCGGCAACTGCTGCTGTTGTTGCTGATGTCGCACCGGCACCGCCATGTTACCGAACTGTGGGTGGTGGTAGCTGTAGTGCTGGTAAGGCTGCTGTTGTTGCGGATGTTGCTGCAGCAGCTGCTGCTGGGTCCTGGGCTGGTGGCGCGTGCCGTGCGGGTGGTAGTGCGTGCCACGCGGGGCCACTAGGGGAATGATGGTTCCGCTGCCCGTGAGGACAGCGGCTGAGGAAGCGGTTCCGCTGGCATTGTTGTTGTTGTTGGCAGTTGCTGTTCCGTTCGCTGAGAGATGGCTGCTACTCATGGTGGCATTGTTGTTGTTGCTGGTGCTGGTGCTGGAATGTTGGTGCAACAGGTGCTGCTGCTGTTGCTGGCCGTGCAGCGAGTTGTTGTTGCCGTATTGCGACTGGCGGCTCGTGCTTGGCTGGTGAATGTCGTAAGGAGTCTGCGGCAAAGATCGGTGCACGGCTGGCTGGCTGCTGCAGGTGGTGGTCTTACTTCGCCTTGGCGGGTGGGCGTAGCTGAGGCCTCCGCCGGCGTGCGACAGGGAGGCCGCCACGCGGGAGCGGCCAAACCCGCATTGCTGGGAGCGCTTGTCAATCCAGAAATGCATCGCACTGTCTTTATGGAAGAGTAATTTATATTTATTAGTTAAATGTAAGTAGAATAAAAAATATAGTTATTTTTGTTAACCGTCTCTATTGATTTTTGTAAAGAAAGATTTCTGAAAGGATCTAAAGATTAATATTCTTCGTTAACAAATGGAGGTTTTTTAAAGTTGCCAAGCAAAAAGATAATTTATAAATTGTGGAAATTGTTGCAAATTGCGAAAGGATCTGTATTAAAGATTTCTCCTTTTCACGAAGATACCCTACACGAAGATAAATAACACTTCTTCTCTTATTTCAGTAAACAAGTAATCAAAGTTTAAAAGAAAAAGCTTATCTCTTTTTTTACCTAACAAGTACCGGACGAGTTTACAAAAACATCTCCTTGAGGAATCATTTTGACAGGCTTACTTAATTTAGTTGGCAGGATCATTATGATAACCAATCATTGCAAGTCTGTTCTATAAAATTATCAATTTAATACAATTAGACTGTTAAAGTGCGATAAACCGAAAATTTGACTTCAAATTACAACCATAAAATCCTTTCAATTTTTAAATTTTCCGACAGCTCAAAAATTCAGTTGCATTTTTCAGCTTCATGGCTTTTGAATTGTTAAAATTGTTGACAAGCGAGCTCGGATGGAGGAAGGAAATGTAAATTGAAGAAGTTTTAACAACCTTTCCTGAATATCTATAAAACTCGTTAAATGTGTTTCTAATAATTGAATTCTTTCGGTGCACTGACAATTAGACAGACCGGTGTAATAAGTGCAGCAAACCTATTTGAAGTTCAAGCCGAGTGGGCGGTGGGTGGAGGCACCCCTTGACTAGACAAAGCACAGCTGAGTCATTTGGCTTTGTGTCTGGCAGACGGAAGAAAGTCATCCACGCTCGCACTTCATTCCGTTTGTTTCCCGAAAGGCTGCAACAGGAAGCGTGAGCTTGGCTGTTCGGATGCTGCCTTGTCTCGGTCGGCTTCCTTGTTTGGGACAATCACTCTCGTCCTTGTGGTCTGGCTTTTCATCCCTCATCGTGCTTCCCCATTTCAAAGTGCAATAAGGGACAAAGGTTGTTTTGGCAACGGACTGCCTGGTCAAGGAACCCACCGAAAAAGTAAAATATTCGTTGAACGCTTTCACTTCCCGTGTCATTGGCAGCAGCCCAAGCAGGACCCAAAACATCAAACTCATACCCATTCGCACCCAAAGGGGAGTCCTAAGCCACAAAGACGGAAAGGTCTGGAACCATGGGAGAAGTTGGATTTAGTTGTCATCTCAGGTTTTAAATTTATATTAGTTCCTTAAACAAAGGCTTGAATACATTTTTCAAAATGTATCATCTGCTTCAAAAGTGGTTAGTAGAAAAGTATATTATTGTCTTTAGAAATTTTTACCATAAAAATAGATAATGAGTATGATGAGTAAAATTTGAATGATAATTTTGATAAGACGACAAATACAGAAAAATTAAAAATCCTGTCACAAGATCAATTGTAATGGAATGTAGCATGTGGTTTCCAAAAATAAATGGAAATGCCGTCAAAAGGACCTGGGGTTCAACAACTATTCAATAACTAAGGTTACCCCATCACACCCTACAAAAAGAGTCATCTTCCAACAATACCCGCAAAATGGCCCATTGTGCCAGGCGTTTGTTTTTGCATTTTTGGTTCTTTACTGGTTTAGCTGTGCGTTGAACTTTCCCCCCGGAGGGTCCCCCAATATTTTCTTTGTGGTCGCTGCGGTATTAGCCAATCAATGGACGTGCCAAAAATCGCCTTCGACACAGATGGAAAATTATATTTTGAAGTAATCACCCAGACGATTAGAATCACGGAACAAACAACTTTCGCACGCATCCGTCTTAAGTAAACTTTGTCCAAAAAAGTTACAATAAAACACTTTAATTTCGAGAACTTTCCGGATCTTGGAAGCTTGGCAGCAGGTTCAAAGTTCAACGTCTTCGAGAGGAGCAGAATTACACAATACAATAGAGACACAGAGGAAAGAACGAAGCTAAGTGCAAATAAATGCCCAGGCACAAGCGCAAGTCAGGGCAATAAAAATATTTAAACGAGACATTTTGACAACCTCTTGATAGGTTCATTTCGTTTTCATTTGCAGCTTGGCGCCGCTCGCATTTGTTTGAGATGACAGCCCCTTTCCCAGCCTGGGTTCAATCAGACTCCTTTGTGCAAACTCCTAGACTAGCCTGTTACTAGGATGGTTTCGGGTTGAACTTTAACTTTATTTGCCCCCCAAAGTGCTCAAGTTTCACGACCAACAACTTTTATTAAGAAGCACGCATGGAATTAAATAGAGAAATGCGCTTCTTTTAATAAAAAACAATGGAAAACCATAAACACATTACCTAATAAATAAACACTACTAACTGGGGCCTATTTATTACTTTTTTTTGGCACCCCTCATGAAATCAAAAATAATTCTTTTAATCAGCCAACAACAATAAACTGCCCAATCGCTTGGCCACCTTGAAATAGGTTCCCTTTAAATAGAAAGACAAAAGACTTTCAAATTTTATTCATTGAACCAGTTTTAACATTATTTTGGGCATGCTGTGTTGGATAATTGTGGCTAAAATTGCCCTCTAGGCGCCGGTGCTTTCAGCTGTTTCCGTGGTGTAGCGGTTATCACATCTGCCTAACACGCAGAAGGCCCCCGGTTCGATCCCGGGCGGAAACAGGTATATCAAATAACTTTTTTGTATTATTTTTGTTCAATGTGTAATAAGAAATAGGCAATAATAGAATTTTAAAAAATATTATTCACAAATAACTACATCCATATGTAGTGAAAGAGATACTTATTATTTTATCTGATTTCATAAAACATACCGCTTGTGTATGTTTTAAAATTGATTTATCAATAAGAGTATATAATATCAAATAATAAGAAAATGCATTTACGCATTTTAAACGCTTTGTGAAATACAAATACATTGAAAAAATGTACAAAATGACTTAGTGATGATTTAAACCACTTCAGTTTCGTGTACGAATAAGTTTTATTGCTTATTAATACTTTCATGTTTATTATGCAAATTGCCTGCCATTTATTTTGTGAATTTGACCCTCCCTACTAAAAAAAGATTAAGAAGTGTTCTTCCTGTTTCCGCCCGGGATCGAACCGGGGGCCTTCTGCGTGTTAGGCAGATGTGATAACCGCTACACCACGGAAACAACTGAATCATGAGCGCCCAAAATACTACTATATTTTTCTTACGGAAGATTTCTTACGGAAAAACTATTTTAAAGCAGAGATAAAGCTGATAATGTTGGGATATAGGCACCAGCATATTTATAATTTCGGTTGTGAGCGATTAGATTTTCTACCCAATGAATATATATTAATCTCAAAAAAAAAAATCAGATAATACATACATTCCCAAGATATTTGTTTTATTTAAAGCGGATGTTTGAAATAATTGTTTTCCAATCTCTAACTGATCGCTTCGTAAATGTTTGTGTTTCGGCCCGCCAGCCATGTATGCGTCATCGAAAAAAGATGCCAAAACAAAACAGAAATTGTAAACTTTAAAGGGCGCCCACCATCCATCTATCCCCATTTTACTCTCACTTTGCTGCTTTCGCCGTTAACCTTTATGCCATTCCCGCTCTCCCCGTTTATCTCCGCTCTGACATGCGTTTCTGGTTGGCGGGAAGTGAATTTGTTTCTCGAATAAAGGATAAAGGAAAGGGCGTAGAAGACGAGGACTAGGACTGCCTGACACCAGAACATGTAGAATGTCTGTCCCCAAGAATGAAAAAATCCCTACCCACTTGATGGCGCACGCTGCGTATGAGCAATGCGATGCAATATATGTATATATGTATCCAATATATGTATATAAAAGAACAACATATATAAATGTGCATCTTGTACATACATATGTACATATACGTCTGATGGCTTGTGGGTTGTTTTCAAGTGCATGTCAATTCGACAACTGAATTGCCTGCCTGCGTTTACCTGCAATATTTTCTCAGGATGTCGTTCAGATATTTTTCTGTCAGCTTTTCAATGCCCTCGCGTCTATTGGCACGTTGCTGTCACGTTTTTTGTTATTGCACACATATTGTTTCTGGCTGGCGTTGCTTTTGCAGCTCTAGCAAGGAGTCCTTGAGCGCTCAACCGACCCGACAGGACGACTGCCAGCGCACTTTTTGACAAATGGGACCGCGCGAGAATTCAATATATTCACAAACTTTGACTTCAAACTTTCACACGGACTTTCAAATTCGCATTAAATTGCAAGCTGCTCAGCCTGGCGTGAAGAAACTGGCGGATGCAGGGGACGGGGTTCCGATTCCGGACCCGGATCCGAATTCGATACGAATGTAGCAAGGACTCAAAGCCAACTGAATTTGTGAATGCAGCTGGCCAAGCGCCGTGCTCGTTTTCACTTTCACGGATTTGGCAGAAACTCTTTGGCCCCCCTCCGTTCAGTCTTTTCATCATTGCCAAACTGCAAGAAATTTCCATACTGTTGCAAAAAAACGTACTGTTACGTTTTACGTTACAAGGTTAAAACATTTATTAAATTAATTTTGTTAGATCCACAACGAATCCGATCATTGCCTTTGCTAAAGAATTCTTTTAACAATTTTTTTGTCAGTGTAGAGTGGGCGGGGGTGGCAGGAGAACCCGTTTTGTTTTTGTTTTCTGTATATGCGGCCGTGTACTTGTGTGGGCGAGCGGGTAAGTAAAGTGACAAGAGAATGAATGGGGTGTGCTTCCGCTCTTTCGCCGTAAACAATTTTCTCTCGTTTTCCCGAATAAGTCTCCCAAAACTCACGAGACATGCGCGCCATTGAGAAACAAATTTTTACCTAAAGTAAAACCGTTTAAACTATTGTGAATAAATAAGCGCATAGAAACTATGGCGGGATATTTTTGAATTAAAGCTTCCCTACCATATCCAAAATACATAAAAAATTTGATATATTTAAATGTTAACATTTTGGAAAAAGAGCTTAGTCTTAGTAAATATTATTTAGTAAATATTTTAGACATCACAATGTATATTAATCCAGATATGTAAGTTATATTGAAGGTTTTTCTTCTTTGTCTTTTTCTTCTTTTATCTTTTTTGAGCAATATGGCGACAAGGTTAGTGACAAAATACACCGCATCCTGAGTTCTCTTCATATTCTGTACTTCTTTAGATACGTATTCATTTCCTTGCACCTCCACGCATGTCCCCATAACCTTTGCGATATCATTATAAAACTCTTATTTTGACAAACGACAAATGATGTGGGTATGGATTAAATATGGGTTTCATCCTGAATGTCAGAATATGTCAGAATTCGTAAATGAAAAAAATTTTAAAAATTAGAATAAAACATAATTAAAAACTATAGTTATTTGCATTAAACGGTTGCATAAAATATTGGCAGCTGAGTGTCTCCCCACGCTCGTGTAATCCTCTGTCCAAAAAGCCCGGAACGGAAATTACGTTTTTTTTTAATTTTAATATATATGTATGTACATATACAATAGGGTAAAATGGGGTAAAAATAATAGGGTAAGAAAAAATCAGAAGTTGTATTCCCCTTTAAGGATTACTGAAACTATTTGCAATCGTGATATGATATGATATTGATATGTATGACTGATATTTTATAAATAATTTGGTTCTTAAGTTCCCAAAGGGACAGTACAGACTTTGTCATTTGAATTGTAGTCTCGATAAAAATAGTTTATCAAAACAAATAATCCAAAGTTTCTCTTAAAATAGCTAATTACGGATATATTAAAGAATAGAATTAGGAATTTTCAATAAAAATTCTTTATTCTTACATTTTTTCTTTCAGATTCAGAGGCCAATGTTACGGAGCTCGCGGCAATCCTGGACCTTTGAATCATAATATAGTCCCGGGGTACAATCCAGAGTAACTCCCCGTCCATCAACGCAGTAGTAGTACGCATCCTTACGCCATTTATGCGAGAAGAAGTACACTCCTTCTAGTGGGCAGGTTATGTCTGCGCGGCGTAACGGGGAACGGGAATAGGGCTTAATGTTCCTGACCTTTGCTTCAATCTGTAAGGCAAGATGCTGTTTAAAATGTCGAAAAGGGGTCCTAAATGTTCCTTAACGATTAAAACGCAGTTTCCAGTAATGCAGAAATGTCTATGGAAAAATTTCGCTTTTGAAAATAATAATTCAAAATCAAATCTTAGAACCAGTTGAGACATTTGAGAGAGACCACCAAACGTTGCGGCCTTATTAACATATATTATTATTATATCGATATTATTATTAATATATTGTTTCAAAAGTCGCATTTTAAAAAATCCTAAAGTTTGCCCAACTCACCTTGCAATCCACGTTCTCTTCGAAGTCGCAGCACTGGCAGTCTGGATTGTAGGCCAGACCAGGAGCGCACTCCTGCTCCCAGGGCCGACCGTTGGAGCAGACAAAGTACTTGCTGCAGGAGGCCTTGCTAGCCAAGTAAATTATATTCGTCGGCTGGTCAGTGGCCGAGCAGTCGTTGGCTACGCAGTCCACGTACTGGGGGAAGTCGCAACGATCCGTCGCGTTGTTGTATTGGAGGTTGTCGTGGCACTCGCGGAGCACAGGACGGCCGTAGTAGCAGAGGACGTACTTGGTGCAGGTGTTGTCGTAGCAGAAGCTGCTAAGCGCGAAATTCTCGCATGTAGGTAGACACTGGACGTCGTCGCTATCGGTGCAAACCTGGAACAAGGGGTCGAAGTTAACTTCGCACGGCTCCTTCGGATCCTTGCATATGGACTGCGAGATCTTCTGATCGGCCACACAATCGCCGATGTCATAAATGGAGTTGTCTAAAATAGAAAGATAAAAGATATCAATAAATAAGAAAACTATATCTTAAGTTCGCCTAAATAACCATAACCGCCATTATAAAAATGATTTTAAAATGTTTACTGTCTGTATGTGTATTTTTAACCAAATAAATAGTTAAACATAAATATCGGCGATCTTTTTCTATTCATTAAACTTTGAAAGTATAAAAAATTCTCGCAATAAAGAAAGAGGTCTAAAGATGAAACTGTATAGAATTTGGTTTGTTTTCAACGGAGTCAAAATGAAGTAAAACATGTAATAATAAGATTGTGTAAAAAAAATAATGACAGATTTTTTGTCACCAAAAAATAAATGACATTCTACTGCTTTTTTCTTGCATCACATCCAGCACCCCATAAAGTATATATATTCTGAATCAGGATCACCTCCTGAGTCGTTATAAGCATGTCTGTCCGTCTGTCTGTTTCTACGCAAACTAGTCTCTCAGTTGTTGAGCTATCGTCTATACCCTTCTTTCCTTTGCAAGCAGTATGTAAGTAGGAACGGCCGGGATCGACCGACTATATCCAATAGTTGCCATATATAATATGTTATTGAAGATAGAATCTTAAAATTAGCATAGATTCTCTCTTGAGGAAATCTAAGCCGATCTGGAAAATTTGAACGATCGGATATGCCACATCTTTCGTGTTTTTTGTGCGTAGAAGCGTCGGATTTCTTTTAAAATCCATTTTATACGAATCTAAGCTTGTTATGAATGTTTTTGTAAAGATCGGCTAACTATATCCGATATTTACTATATTTTTAATCAATAAAAGCCTCTATTTAACTGCAAGGGTATATAAGCTTCGGCTCCGTCCAAAGTTAGCTTTCCATTCTCGTTCAAACTCACTCTGGCACTCGATATATTTCGAACAGTCTCCCACAAAAGGCAGGTAGACTCCATCGGTGACGTTGCGGCACACGTTGATCTGAGTGTTGTTGTACATGTCGTACTCATCTTGGGACCCGTCGCCATCGCGATCATCGTCCGGGGCAGGAGCTACTACCAGATCCTCGTCGCCCCTGGCACGATGAAAACTCAGCAGGGTTAGTAGAAAAACCAAGTTAAACGGCCAATTCACTGCAGAGAGGAACAGGTTTGAGTAAGCTGTGGGGTACTCCTTCCTCCAGCACTACTTACTCCTGGATAGTTTGCGACGCGCCAATCAACTGTTGGGCCTTAGCCTGGAGAATAACCCATTTATATCTGTTCCCATGGAAGCCACTTAATGAGTTTTTGACTTCTCCTTATCAGCCAGACTCCGGCACACGACTTTACCGCGAAAACTCGGCATTTAACATATTAACATAGCAGGGGGCGGGAGGAGTGCCGGGTATCATACAGTCGTGCTGACAAAGAAAGTGATATCTCTCTTCGGTATGCCAGCTTTTAATTTGTCCGGGACAAACATGGCGACAATGCGACGACTACCTACTATATATAGTTTGTAAAAAATTTGAAATTGCTTAGATTATTGTTTTTCCAAGAAATAGGGTTTACCAATAATGCTAATAATTTATTTGATCAGAATTATAACACCTTTGCGCATATCTTTTAGCTCAGTGTATAATTCTTTCTTCTCCATGAGAATATATAAAAGGATAATGGGGAAAGCAAATGTCGAATTCTTACATTGTACCAATTACAAGAGATCTTCAGCGACCCATCGGTAACTCATCGCTACACGTGTTTCCTAATGAGGATCCCTCATCACGGACCTCCTCAGATTGGCCCATGTTCGGCGGCACTATCTTCCCGACCAATTTGAATGAAATGAGTTCTTAGCACTCCAATCACAGCCCAAAACATGCATCCCCATCTGATAAGATTTTCCATTCACCAAATCAATCTTCTGCGCCACATGGTGAGCTATAAATGGAAAGGGTACGTGGGTCCGAAGACAGTTAGTGGGTTGATCCTGGAAGAGTAAGTATGTTTGTAGTCATATAGCCGAGATCTTAAAGTGTATCCTGCAGTGATGCACCTTCGAATCCTGACGGTCCTGGCCCTGGCCGGAATCGGAGCTACCGCGGACATCAATATCTGCCAGAACGTGGTCAACAATCTTTTTCTGCCGGACGTGAACAACTGCAGCAAGTACTACCTATGTATGGGTGAGTTTGTCCATTTTATCCTTTCGATCAATCCTTTTAATCCCCCGCCTGCTTGCAGAGGAGGTGGCCGTGCCCCGAGAGTGTGCTGGCGGTTACCTATTTGACGCTCGTGCTCAGCAGTGCCTGCACCCAATAGAGGCAAAGTGCATTTCCTCGTGCCAAGACCGAGGCCTGTCCTCATTCGGCTACGCCCGCACCTGCAACAAGTACGTCCTCTGCTATGACAATACCCCCGTGGTCCGAGAATGCTCCACAGGACTTCAGTACAATGAGCAGACCGACCGCTGCGACTTCCCCCAGTACGTCGACTGCGCGGAAAACCTGTGCATCCGCCAGAACAATCCAGAGGCGATCGTGTACGCATCCAGCAAGGCGCGCTGCGACAAGTACTACATCTGCCTGAATGGTCTGCCCTATGTCCAGAACTGCACTTCGGGTCTTCAGTTCAACAACGCCACCAACAGTTGTGACTTCCCCTCCAAGGTCCAGTGCGAGGTGAGTTTCCCACCTAATCCAGCAAGGACGTGAAGTAACCTCACTCCTTTAGGTTGAGACCCTCCAGCGCAACATTGTGCCCTTCGCCCGCGCTCCTCCACGTAGGGCCACTATCCAGTGTCCTGCGGAGGGCGCCCACTTCATAGCCCACGAAAGGCGGCAGGACGCCTACTACTACTGCCTGAATGGCCGCGGTGTGACCTTGGACTGCACTCCCGGCCTGGTCTTTGATGCCCAGTTCGGGGAATGCCGCCTGCCTTAGCCAGTTTTCAAAAATAAATATCTGCTTCAGCCAGGAGTACTGTGTTGTCTTTTAAGGATACTCGTTTTATTCAACACATTATTACTTTTATTTATTCCATTCACGTTCTAGAAAGTCCCAAATATCAGGTAAGAGATTGTCGGAAAATATAAATTCGGATGAAAAATATAAATTCGTTAAATGCTTTAGTAAATACTAAAAAATCTGTAGAATATTTTTCAAAAAGTCGATCTGATTATTTCGATTCCAAAATTTCTCAAAGATCCCTTGAGAACTACTCAAACGGTCACGAACAAATTTTAGAAAATGCTTAGCAATTCAACAATAACTTTAAAGAAATGTTTCTTTTTAATTATTGGAAACGATTTTTAAAAAAACCTTACAAAAATATTGTTTTAATTCTAATTTTGGGTCTTAATTAAACGCACATTTTTCATATTGGCTGACAAATCTTTTAAAATAGATTAAAAAAGAATTGCAGCGTAGATTCATAAAATGTGAAGCTTTTATTTAAAACAATAGGAAAAACAGAAAAATCTTTGAATTAAATGTATAATTAATTTATAAAAAAATACTATTTTTGAAGAAATATTTTCAATATAAACCTATCAACATTGATGACACCTTGATGAAATAAATTCAAAATAGTTTTGGCTAAAAAGCTCGAATTTATTAATTTTAATGGCCTACGTTTTTGGGTTCGCGACACTCCTTCACCATGGGATCAAACCACAAACCTTTCGAGCACTCTAGTATCAGGCCGTGACCCATTGCACAATAGTGGTAGGCGTCCGGACGCTCCTCGTGGGAATAAAAGTGGACTCCTTCAGAGGGACAGTTCATTTTAGACGGTTGGGGCGAATTTGGTTGGGAGGTCATCCTCCGTTCAAAGGATATCTGCAGAAATGGAGGCAGGTCTTCAAACAAAGTCACTTTGAAGAGGAGTAAGGCCCTTACCTGGCAGTTGGAGTTCGAAGGAATGTCGCAGCAATTGCATTTAGTGCTAAAATGTAAGCCGCTGGCACAGGACTGCTCCCTGGGAATGCCGTTGCCGCAGAGGAAGTACTTTTCGCAGGAGTTTTTGCTGGGCACATAGCGCAGGTGGTAGGCATTAAAGTATATGGAGCACTCGGACTCGACGCAGTCCACGATGTGGGGAAAGTCGCAGCGATCAGTTTGGGAGTTGTACTGCAGGTCGTCCTGGCACTCTCTTAGCACAGGATGTCCGTAGTAGCAGAGCACGTACTTGGTGCAGGTGCGTTGATAGCTGAAAGTGCTAAACTTGAAGGCTTCGCAGGTGGGCAGGCAGTTTGCCTGTCCAGGATTTACACAGCTCTGGGTGGGTGCATCGAACTCGTAGGGCCACTCGCACCGCAGCTCGATGGCCTGGCCAGCTTCAAGTTTCCAGAATTATTGGCTTTGGATTGGTTAAACATTTGGGGTCATACTCACATCGACACAGATAGTACTTGTTGCAATCGCCCACATAGGGCAGGAACACATTGTCGGCCACATTCTGGCACAGACTAAGGTCCCCCAAGATCAGAGGATTGTCAGTAGTCTCTTCCTTTTCGGAAGCGGATCTCACCCTATTAAGATATTTTGTCCTTGCGGTCCAAAGGAAACACATCAGAAAAACTAAAATATATCGGCCTGTAAGCAAAGCAGTTAATAGTTTATTTTATTTGATCTTAGAACTCGATCTACCCATCATCACTTCTCAAAGGCAAATACTGGATGCTAGCAACGATATATTACCTCTGTATATAAGGTTCCTTCATCAACACAATTGCCTTATCACCATATTATTGGCAAACACAAGAAACATATTAATTCTCGAAAGATAATAAGTAGTTTCTTTTCCAAGAACATGAAGAGGAGAAAGAGGAAGCCAATCAATCAACTTTTAACTTTAAAATAGGCATTTATCTTAAAATGATTATGGTAATTGGGGTAACCCCCTTTAAAAGTAAACTTAAAACTCATTTTTCTTAAAACAATATCACCCAATGGATAAGCAGTTATACAAATTATTTTCAAATGTAGTATTAGAATCCTATCTCAAAAAATTATACATTTTGTATATACTTTTTATTCCAGATTGAAATCTGATACGCGCAAACATTTTGCTCTTTTAAGGAACAACTTGGTGACTTGTAACCTGTTCTTCTGTTTTTTGGTGAAAGGATTCGGAAATCCCTTAGGGTTTGCTTTGAAACAAAATTAAAATTACAAAAAATAAAACGTCTTCGGACAAAAAGTTAGTTTGAAACTGTTGTTGGTACAACCCAGGAACAAAAAATAAATATTTACATATTCGTACCTCTCGGAGACTATCCAACAACAACCTCCCACATCATTATTGAAACGCTTGCCGCCTGCTCGGAATTTAAAGAATACATATAGAGACGATCGTTTGAAAATATTTTTGTTTTCGGCGCATCGTTTCAGTTGGAGCTTTGGCATCTCTTAGAAAACAACCCTATTTCCCGCATAGAAAATAAATATTTGTATTAAAAAGAACATTTCTGAGGTACAATATTTGTTGTTTCCGTTGTGTAAGTCATAAGTTTTCCTGCACCTCTAAGTGCTAGAACCCATCAGACATATCATCATCTTTGACACAATTGCAACGGAAAAGTAAATTGAACAAAGAAGGATTTATTTTTAGCCAATGTTTCACGCAATATACATACATACATTTGTAATTAAAATATTCTCTGCTCGCTTCAGGTTTTTTTGAAGATGGTCAACGAGTTGAACAGACCCCCGACTGGGGATAATGCCGCCTTGAGCGAGGTAAGATCAATCCAATAATACAATCCAATATTACAAATTCTTAATGGTTTGGTCACAATAGTTAATAGTTGGAAATTATTTCAAAAATTTTTCAGAAATGAGTCTTACTTTTTTTCTAAAAAAATACAAAATTCCTTACATTCGTCTTTGAAAAAAACATTTGTTGTCTCGAATGATTCATGGAGTCTTTGATCACGAAAATATAAATATATTATAATATCAAATCAAAGTCTTGTATAAATTCTTTTACAATAACAACCAATTGGTGGTGGTAGCATTCGACTTCAGGTATTATTTTCAATTTTCAAGTTGAATTTTAAATTTTGAAAAATTAAAGAATTAGTTTTATTAATAATTTCTATAATCAAATTATAGGATTTTTTTTTGTGTTTAAATATCTCTAATATAAATATTTGTATTATAAAAAAAAAATGTTCCTTACATTCTGAGACGTTACTTTCTTTAATTTGGCTTCATTTTCTTTTTTAAACAACAAAGGTTTTTTAATTTTCTATGTTTATCCATAAAGTAAAAACTATTTGTTATATGAATTTATCTTTCTAGCGCCTGGCAGCCTCGAATCGACAGCTCCAGGAGATGCAGGAGGAGCACAGGCAACTGCTCCTGGAGATGGAGACCCTGAGAACTCGCGCAGCGGAGCTTACACGCCTGAATGCGCAGCGTCATCACCTGCAAGAGGCATCCAGTGAAACGGTACCAATCCAGGAAACGGCAGCCACACCTCAGGAAGCTCCAACTCAGACAGAATCAACGCCTACTCCCACTGCAACGCCTACTTCAGTTGCAGTGGAAGGCCCAGAAACCAACCAAGAGGACAACGTCAACTGCGACGAGGACAAGGTGGAGACGGCCAGTTATCTACAGCAGAAGCTGAACGAGATTGCCAATCTGAAGTCACAGTTCAAGCGCGTCCAGCACATGGTGGACACTACCAAGTTGATCGAGCAGCACATTTCCACCAGGGAAACCACACAGAGCACTTCTTCCTGTCAGAGCCGTCGGCAAACCACATCATCAGAGGTCCGAGGACCTGTCCCTGAGGAAGAGCCTGCTCCCAGTCATGGCCAAAGCGCTAGTGCCTCAGGGGGGGCGCCTCCTGACAACGCCGAGTTGCTTAACACCATGTTAAACATGTTCACCGACTTTACCAGCGATCTCAGGGGTCAGGCGGAGAGCCTCCGGGCTGAGAGGGATCGCATAAGGACGCTTAAGGAGGAAATCATGCAGCGCAAACAGGGAAAATAAAAAAAAACCCATGTGTCTAACGATTTGGAGAGTGTATCCTTACCAGTGTATCTTCCATTAAGATAATGTAATGAAAAAATAAATTCTAAAAACAAACACGAAACCTAAGGTGGTTTTACATTTTTGTTAAATATTTTAACAAATATTGAATATATTAAATTCAAATATTAAACTTATTGAAAAACAATCATTTGTATCGGTTCAAAAAGGATCAATGCTTATGCAAGCAGATATAACATTTTGGTTTTAATGAAACTTTAATATGTATTGCGATATTGCCCTTTTTGGGTATAGTAACAAATTGATAAAAGGCAACTAAAATACGCAAAGATTAAAATTGCCAGATTTCCAGATTGCCAGATCCAAATGCAATAATATTGTAGTGTATATTAAGATATTTTTAAAAACTAAGTGGTTTTGAAATCATAGCCATTTTTAACGGTTTCTAACATTTCAAACTCAAGCCACTATTAGTGTGACCGCAGCGAAGGAGGCGTGTCGTGTTCCAGCCCTGGCTCAATCAGCTGTCAGAGTGCGCAAAGCAGAAAAACACAGTGGGAGTATATCAAAATATAGAACATTGACTAAAATTAAGTTTTGTTATGGCGCCGCCCCTCAAGATAGCTGTGGACCAGGGCAGCGCCTCCGCCCGCTCCAGCGGCAATAGCAATAACAATTCTGTTAGCGGTGCAACCGGCGCAGTGCCCAAGCAGCAGCATCAACATCAGCGTCAGCTTTTGAACGGAGGAACACCTGCAGCCGGGAACATAGCGACCATTTCCACAACCAGCCGGTCTTCCCGGGTCCGTCGGCAGCAGGAGCACCTGGGCGAGCCGGACCTGGAACTCGTGGAGCCCCTACAACGAGAGACGCTGAAAACGCTAAACGTAAGTTGACCGTTGCCATGGCATCTGCAAGATAGATAGATGCCTCTCAGCGGTTTATAAATACACTTTACACTCAACCCGGCCGCGAATTTTGAATCTGACGGTTCAGTAGAGAAAACGATCCCAGTCCAGGCGGTCAAGGGATTCCGGTCGATCGCTGTACGCATTTTTATACATATATATATATGCATATTTGAAAAAGCAAATATATGTATAAATAGAAAATCCTTCAAAATTGGGGACCTACTTGTTGTATTCCTCATAGTAACCTTTCTTTGGTGCTACTCTAAGGAGCTCTTGCAACGGTCTCGCATTACAAACGGAAAAATCCGACCTCCAGAGGAGCAGCAGCAGGCCAAATCCTCTAGAGAATCTGGGGACCAAGCTCAAGAGGAACAGAAACCACGACGAGACTCCGCGGAACCGAGCAGCTACGATTCAGCAGGTAAGCCAACAGATGTAACCTTTAGAAACTTATTTATTGAACACTTCCAATATGCCCACCTAGCCCCAAAGAGATCGGTGCGCTAGTTCATGTTCTAAAAATACGCGTGCACGAAAATAAACGCCCACGAGTCTACGTGGTCAGCAGCCCACATTCTGACATAAATCGGCGTATATATATCTTCATTTCCTTCCTTCTCAGAGCAACAGCATCAACGCTACCGATTTCCCGTGCGTCCGGTGCAGCGCGTCCAGCACCAGCCGTCGTCCTCGTCTTCGGTAGTCAGTTCCACATCCCTGTTGCGGTTGCGCCAGACGACTCCCCCGAATGCTGCGGTGGGCGTAGTGATTCCGAACGCCACTACTAGCAACGGAAACTGCAACGACGGCGACGAGAACGCCATACCATTGAGCTCCAACTTGCAGACGCTAGTGCAGCGCTTTCTTAGCCTTCCCCCCTTGGGTCAGAGGAACGAGGGCGGACGCTCTCAAGTAGAGGTGCTGCGTTCCCTGCTGGAACTAGACGAAAACTTAAATAGCAGGGGTCACCAGTCAGCAGAGAACCTGGTGGAGGTGAGTCAACTAACAATGGGTATTCCTGATTATTTTTGATTCCTTTATAAGTATAGGTTTATGTACAGAAATCCTTTAAAAAAAAAGAAACTAAATTTTATTTATTTAAAGGTCTGTAAAGGCTTTGAAAAACGTTTCAGACTTTTTATTATTTATTAAAAAGTAAATTTGTAATATTTATTATTGAATATTTTGAATTATTTTGTTAAAAATATTGGTTTCTCACATTAAGCAACTAAACAACATGGTACACGAAATTAATCCTGGCTCGGAACAAGAGGAGGGCATCGTCAACTCCACAAGCCTGGAGGACGTTGCGTTGAGCGAGGTAAATATATTCGCGAACTCAAGTACTTTCGAGAATCACCTTCAAATCCCTTGTAGATGAGCGACAACCGTGCGCAGTCGATTCAGTCGCTGCACAGCGTCGCGGAAACCCCCACGCCTGACACTGCACCCACCTTCGATGAGCTGCAGCAGAGACTGGAGGCCTCCAACCGCAACATGCAGCACCTACAAGACGAGCAGGCCAAACTACTGCACATCCAGAACCTGGCCAAATCGCACCTCAGCGAGATGGAGCAGCTGCGGCAGCATGCCAGTCACTTACCCCATAACAGGGGTGGAGGAGACGCCCCGAATTACGAGTCGGTGCAACAGGTGCAGGATGACATGGCCTCATTGGTGGGACGCATGAAGAATCTCACCGCTTTCATCCACAACCAGAACAAGCTGAGCAGCGTGTTGGGTGACGATGGCCCCGAGATCTTGGCTGAGCAACAGGCGCTGCAACAAAAGCTGGAGTCGCTCCGAAGCCAGCGGGAAGACATGCGGAACCTGGTTGACGAGCTGAACAGCATTAACCGTGTGGCCAGGGAAACCTCCAACACAATCAAGGAAGGGTCGTCTACTCCAACACAACAAGCAGCACAGGCTCTGGAACCGAGCCCAGCTCCAACGCCCGCTAAGGAACGAGTAGTGCCCGTGGAATACCAGCGAAAGGTTCCCATCCTTCGTCAAGAGGCCGCCAGTGCAGCCCAGCGAGCACTTCAAGCTCAAGCTATGATCAACCAGAAGACGGCGGACATTGACGCACTGAAAGCGCAAATGGCCAAGTTAAAGAGCATGCTCAACACGGTAAACCAAATCGAGGAGAGCACTCCTAGTGTGGGCGCCACACTGAAGCGTCGTAGTGAGGAGCGCAGTAGCGTAGAGCGGGCCTTGCCGGCGGAGATAGCCCAGCGGGTTTTCGCTCTGAACGACGTCACCTCGGAGCTGCGTGCCGAAGCAGCCAGTCTGCAAAAGGAGCGCGACCGAATTTTGGCTCTCAAAGCTGAAATCGAGCGTCGCAAGCAGCAAGCTGCTGCCGCAGTTCTGATGGGTGAGGAAGCCCTCAAGCGAAACAGTCTGACACCGACCCCCACGCCAGCCAGGCAACCCCGGGACGTAGAGGAGGAAGAGGATATCGACGAGCCCTCCGAGGTGGACACCTCGCTTCAGGCCACACCCACAAAGGAGCAATTACGCGACGAGCTCCGGCTCCAGTGTGAGCGTCTGCGAAAGGAGTACGAGCAGAAGCAGCGGGAGCTGGAGCAGCGCTACGTGGCCAGCAACCAGACTACATCGGAGGCAGACGATGAGGGTAACGACGATACGGACAGCGATCGGTACTTTACCCACGTGCGCACTGCCTCTTCGGCTACGCTCAAGCGGGCGCCCTCCGCCAACACGGTGGTGGAGCAGCGCCGAGTACAGGCGCCCCCACACCCACCTCCACCGCCAGTGCAGGCTCCACCCTCGGCGCACACTGAGGACGAACTGAACGCCACGATTGACACACTGTCTCTTGGCAACGACAGCCTGCCCTCAAGCAGCAGGTCGCAGTACATGCCACCACCCATGCCGCCCGTGAAGGGGATGTGGGGTAAGCCAAACATTAAATTACTCTTATTCTTAAGGGGATTTTGGATTAAGCTCAGTTTTAATATTTTATCATTTATTCATCACATAATTATTTTTTTATATAATCCTGGGTTCATTTAGATATAATCTAAATTCTAGATTGTGTCCATTTAAAGGTTTTTGCTAAATTAATGAATTGGTTATCCTTTTATGGCGTTCTTATTGTTGCAGTTAGTTTTGTTAAGCTAAGGTTTTTAAATATTAAACCTTGGAAAAGTTAGGAGGCATAGCCTGGAGCCCCCTTTCTAAATTCGAAGGTTTTAGTTCATTGAACCGAAATGTTGAGCCTTATTTAGTCTCGAAATCTGGGCTTCCAACTAAAACATAGAAGGAACTAATTTATTTTAAGAAATAATTTATTTTCGCCTGAAAACAGGACCTTTAAAATAACAATGTATCTGTCAAAGTTCATAATATTTAGGACCTTAATTATTTTGAGTCATTTTAAGTCAATGAAGTTGTCACATCTTAGGCTCGCAGAATTCCGGCAATGCCTGGCATAGTCAGCAACCCACCTACGGACAAGGCAACTCCAGCACTGGAGCAGAGTTCAAGCCTCCGCCGGCAGGTCAGCAAGCCGCTTCGTCCAACACCTCCGGCTCGAACGGATCCCCGGATCCCGTCCTGCTGCAGCAGTTCATGCAAACGCAACAGATGCTCATCAACTCTGTGTGCCAGTGCAACCAAACTTTGTGGCACCAGCAGCGGGAGATTGACACCCTTAACAGTCAGCTGCATGCGGTATGTTTATCCCCTGGGATTCGGATGGTTCATAAACTCAATCTTTGACTTCACAGCTCCAGGATCGTCTTAATGTGGTGGCTTGTCAGGACCATGGCTTTGGCATGCGGGCGGACTCGGTGCCACCACCGAATCTGAACAACCTCTGCATGGGCAGCTCCCGCGCCCAGTCGGAGCAGCTCTTCAGCTTCGGCGCCCATCAGAGCGCCTTTAGCAACTTCCAGCGCAGTCACCGACCAGGAGGCGACTCCCACCTGCATCAGCAGCAGCAACAGCCGTTCCTTAACAACGCTGCGCCGCCACCAACTCATTTCAACAACGAAACACCGCTCTCCCCACCCTCCTACCGCAACAGTCCGGGACCCATTTTCATGAACCACCACAACAATACGATCCACCAGAACAACGCCAACTTGCGCACCCAGAACCAGCATGCGAATAACCTGCATCCGCTCGCCGAGGGACCCGGATCAGGAACCGGAGTCGCGGCCACTCTCAACAACCAAGTGCCCCCGGGCAACAGGGCCAACAACTACTGGGACAACTTCCGCAGGTAATGCCTCAGGTACTTTGGTGACGGTGCTTAGATAGAATCTTAGGGGAGCCAGGTTTCCCATCCAATAAAAAGTAAAGCAAACCAGTGTTCTGAGTTTATTTTCAATTCTGTGATTCGGTAAGTGCAACCAGGCGTTGCAAGCAACATTGGGTTCCATTAACAGAGTTGAAAGGGACTAACCAGCCATTAATCTTATTTTAAGTAATGATTCGCATGATTTCTGTATTTAGTTGAATTAAGGCTGCCTGCTTGCAATAACCCATTAAAATCCATGCGCTTTTGCAGCCACTCCCGCCAAAACCTTCTGTCCAACAAGAGCAACGAGGAGCAGAACGTGGACTTTCAGCAGTATCGCCGGCAGCGGACACGACCAAGCTATTTCCAGACACCCCCGCTCCTTGCTGCCCATTCCTCTCGCGGGCCGGCAAGTGGAGTCGCCCTCCAGCAGCAGCCGCCGCAGCGTCGACACTTTTTTGAGTCGCCACTAACTGCTTTGCATGGCAGCAGCAGCAGCAATAATCTGAACAACAGCGGCAGTGCTGTCAGGAAGCGGGACTGGCGCGAGGACCAGTCCCTTGACCATAATCGCAATGACGAGGACTTGGACGATGTCGACGAAAACCACGACAACATGGTTTTTGGTTCTGGACGGCGGCGCAACCGCCGACGGCCTCAACTCTCAACACTGCGCGACGAAGAGCCAGAGCCGGCCAACTCCTCCAACCTCAACATGAACGTCAACTTCGGCAACAGTCCTTTGTACCAACGAAACAAAGTGCCCGCAAAGCCAAGCACATCGGCAGTCTCCCTGACTCCCATCCAGCAGCGCCACCTGCGGTTCGATTTTGAGCTGCCTGCACAGTACATGGACTACGCGGAGTTTCCCCAGTCAACGACAGTTGATGCGACAACATCCCTGGGTCAGGAGACTTCTCCGGAAGATGAGTCCAACATTTTGGAGCGGGAGAGAATCGAGGAGACTGCGTCAGAGGAACTAAATCGCAACCTACTGGTCAACGCCCTGAAGAACGACAAATTTACCACCAAGTTCTACGAATCGATAAAGGAGGACGTCTACCGTCGGCTGGAGACGCTCTTCGAGCAGCAGCAGCTGCAACAGCTGCGTCAGTTCCAGCCACCGCAGGAGCCCCAAAACTTGCGGAAGGCCCTCAACCAGGATGACGAGCCCCGTCTGAATCCAAATGTCGAGGCAACGGAGAGCCGCAGCGACTCCCCGCTGGAGACGGTGAGCCTGCAGTTTGATAACGATCGTCCTGAGGACGATAATGCTTCTTCTAACGACTTGGCGCAGGAGGATCTGGCAACCAACGCCTATGCGGCGGTTGTTGATCCTTTAAAGACAGAAAACGAGAAGGAGGTACCTATTTTCCTAAAAATGGGGCTAATTTCATACAAATTACAAATTATTTTTTTTTTAGAATGGACACGAGGAGCGAGTTGGGCACTCGGATGATGCGGAAGAAGGAGGAGCTTCCAGTTTAGTGTCCAGCCTGGGTCCAGACCATGAGCTTATCGAATACATCATCAAGCGCATTCGCAACCAAACGCACAACAACACCGTAATCAACGACTCCCTCTTGGTTGAGGTGTCCAAGCTAACGGCCACGGCGGCGCAGAACTCGGCCAGCTCCAGTTCCCCTCTTATATCCCCCAAGCGCATTTACGCCAAAATCAAAAAGATGGTCATGCCGCGGCAGCGCGACAACTTCCTCTTGTGGTACCGAAATTATTTGGAGCAACTCTTCGTTGTGGTGCAGCCTTCTGTGGGCCCAAAGGCTGGTTCAAACAAGCCGCAAATCCAGGATTTATCCCAGCCCCATATGCATGACTCCCAAAACGATGCCGACCTGGCAGAGGCGGACCAAAAGAACGGCAGCTCTTCTGTAAACGGTGAGCTGGAGTGCGAGAATGACGAAAACCCGGCTGAGGAGGCGGACGGTTCGGCTGTGAATGATTCGCCTGACCCGGAAAAGCGGGAGCCGCCGAACCAAGACTAATCCGGGGAGCCACACCTTCCTTAAATTATACATTCCTAATATCATAGCTTACACTTATCTATCGGACACCCCACCACTCATTCGCATCTTGCGGGGCGATAAATTTAGGTCATTCTTGCGCTTGTTTTTAATTTGTTTGGTTTAAAGTTTAAACAATGCATTTTAAAATAAACTACACATCTATTTACACACTGAAAACGGTGGCTGTTCTCCAATCATTTGTAACTTACTCCCCTTACTCCTTTTTTTAAATAAAATTTTATTTTTTAAGTATTCATCTTTTGGAAGACGTTTTTGAAAACCTCTTGCAGAGGAGAGTTACTTACAGAACACTTAAAATTGGTTAGTAAATGTGTATTATCTATTTTATAGTTTTATTATACCTTTCCAGAGGGTATTATAATTTTGGTCAGAAGTGTGCAACGCAGTGACGGAGACATCTAGGACCCTATAAAGTACATATATACTGGATCAAGATCACCTCCTGGGTCAATATAAGCATGTCCGTCTGTCCATTATACCTCAAAAGTTTTTTAAAATAGTACAAATTAAGTATTCTAGAATATTCGAGTCTGGGAACAGAGTCTACAATAAATACTGCCCCAAATTTGTAACTGACAAATAATAGATCTAGTAGAGTTTGAGAAAACAAGTATTGTTAAAAAAATGATTTGAGAAAAAACAACTTAAAGTAAAATACACAAAAGTTCTAAAGTTAAAGCCTTGAAATATGATATTTTCCGAAGATTCTTTGAGAAAAATTTCGATGGTAATTCATATATATTTTCAAACATAACAACTAGTGTACAAAAACGGGTATTTAATATATTGACCAGCTACTTGCTGGTGAGTTCTTCCAGCATGCGGAAGTAGCAGTAGCGGCTGTCGTAGTCGAGGTCGTACCAGAAGTTTACAGCAATGCACTTGTGACTCTGGCGCACGTGGTGGAACCAATAGTTGGGCAGGTAAAGGATGTCTCCCGCGTGGACTCTCACGTGCAGCGGAAAGGCCCGGGAGTATTCCGGGAACCGCTCGAGGTCCGGCGACAGGGGGTCTATGCTGACCCACTCAGTGAGCTGCTCGCAGCCGTCGTTGTCCCGGAAGGGTTCTATGTAGAACTGGCCGTTGTCATCGGTTCGGTAGACACCGGTGGGGTACAAGCTTCGGGGCACGCAGCTCAGCTGGTGGGGAGGGATTAGAATGAAGTCCTTGTGGCCGGTCACCACGCAGTAAAGGTTCTCGTATGGGTCCTTGTGCATGGAGGTCACGGCGCGTTCATCGCCCAGCCAGAAATTCACCGCATCGGGTGGCTTGTTGAAGGACTGTTGGGCAAAGTCCAGGTCGCTGATACGAAGGTCCTTCGACAGTTCGGGCAGGTCCTGGCTGAGGTTCGAATTCTGCTTCTGGATGTAGTGGACGGCCCCCATAGGATCGTCGAGACGGCGGATCACCTCCGAGAGTTTCATCTTCGCCTCCAAGGGCAGGACAAAGTACTGCTTGCCTTTCTGAGTAGCCAGGCCATCGGCGTACCCGTTTGGCGTTATGGCGACGTCCACGATCCTGTCCTCGAGGGCGCTGACCAGGTACTCTGGTGTCCACTTCTCAATCGCCGGCCACGAAACTGCATTCCGAATGACCACCGGCTGGTTCTTTCCGTAGAAGTCCCGGCAGAACTCCAGGGCAGTTGGCACCCGGTCCAGCTCCGCGACGCTGCTGCCAATGCACAGCTCCTCTGCTTCCTGCAGAAGCACATTGATGGCCTTCTCAATTTGTGGCATGCCGGTAGCCCATCACCAAAGTCACTGAAACGAGTAGACTCGTACTTTTTTAGGGCGTTCCGGTTTCCTTCTGAGATAAATATGCGAGAATTTTTTAATTCTAGAGGCAGAATATTAATTAAGTTTATAATATTGTTAAATACTTAAATAACAAATAAGTTAAATAACAAAATAAGAACAAATTAAGTTTTTTTCTGCTATCAAGCAGATTGTAATTATCCCCTAGTTAAAAAGTAAAAGCTTTTTAACATTTGCATTATTCGGCTTAAATGTATTCAAAAGTCTGTAACACAATAAGCGAAATTTTTGTATATAGGCGAATAAAATTTGGTAAATAGTTTTTGGAAAAAAACGTATACAGAATTTTTATTGTAAATAAAATCAATAAATCGTGTTAGGCTGTTTTTTTTTTAAATCAAATCGTATATAATGTTTAAGCTTTATACTTTACATATTGTCTTCACACATATTTAAAATAAAAGAGTACATTTATTGAAGCTGTGAAGCTTTTTTTCAATCGTCAATCGTGAAAGCTTTGATATTAAAATCGCCTGGGAATTGGAGGGAAATGGGAATACCCCTTTGCCTTTGAAATGGGCTAACGCGAAAGGCAGCTGCCATTACATATGGAGAATCGGAGACATGTTGCGCCTGTGAACTGGGAGAAAAATCACCTCGAACCGGACTCCATTGGAAGGCGAGCCGAAGCATTCCAAAACGGGCCACTGCGACCTGACAAAATGGGCGAGCCGAGGGAAAACGCCGAGTCCGGGGACGAGCAGGTGTTTAATTGTCTGGACGAAGCCAATGCCATCATCCAGGACGTGAAGGCCCACGTCGCCGAGATCTGCGTTTCCTCCAAACTAGCCAGCGACGCCACTCAGATCTACCTTAACATTCGCACCATCGAGAGCGCCACTTGCTGCGTGCAGGTGACCAGTCGTGGCTTCAAGATAGTTTCCTCCCAGTACGACACCATCGACGTGGACCCGCGGGCGTCTGCCTTGCACCGCAACGGAGGGACCAACAAGCAGGACGACGACGAAGAGGAAGAGATCTTCGAGACACCTTACGCACTGCTGGACAAGATTAGCCCCCGCTACGTGGAGTCGTTTGGCAACCAGCTCTGCCAGCAGCTCCGACAGTTGCAGCAAATGCGGACCGAGTTCCATGAGGAGGACGAGGAGGAAGAGGAGGAGTAGGAGTAAACACCCGACTTCCACCCGAGGCTTAAACAGAAGATTTTAGTGTTAATTTAATTAAATGTTTACTTGTAATGCTATCTCGTGTGTTCTCCGATTCCACTCGGATTTCCTACACAGTCGTGTAAGTGTTGTGAGTGTTTGCCACAGAAGTATTCCCCCGCCAAGGGGCCCATTTCGCGGCAGCTCCATCTCCAGGAAAATTCCCGATTAGACCTTAAGACGTTTTAAGAATAAAGATTGTGATTGCAGCTCCAGATCAGTTAATTTTCGAACGGTGGGCACCAGTTGCTCCACGTGATCGGCATAGCCGCTGCCCGTGTTGAGGTTCTTCTGGCCATACACCACCTTGCCATCAAAGTCATTCACAGGCACCTCCATAGCTTTGTCCACCTGCTGGATGGTAATGTTAAGGTGGTCCTCGACTTCGGCCAACAGGTTTGGTTCATTGTACCAAATGCAGCAGCCTCGCACATCGGTCAGGTTGGTGTTGTTGCAGTTGCGGCCGCGGGTCTTGCACCACTCTCCATGGTACCACACCTTCTCCGGCACAGTGGCCACGAGACTGATGGCCAACCCCATGCGCTCGGCCCTTCCCACGCGACCGATGCGATGCACGTAGTTGGCCTTGTCATCCGGCAGAGTCACGTTAATCACTGCGTTAAAAATGGTTTAAATTAAAAATGATCCCTTTCTTATATGTGTCCTGCCAAACACTTACTGAAGGGCAACCCAGTGATATCCAGTCCACGGGCTGCTACGTCCGTGCAGATGAGATACTTGACCTGCTGCCGCTTAAACATTTCTAGGTTCTGCTTGCGCTCCTGCGGCTTGCGGTCTCCGTGCAAGCAAACGCAGGAGAAGCGCTGCCCGCCTCGCTGCTTCAGATACAGCTCTAGGTTGTCGCAATCCTGCTTGGTGCGGCAGAAGATGATGGCTCGGTCCATGTGGTGCTTTTCAATGGCGTAGACACAGTACTCGCCTTTGAGCAGTTTCACAGCCTGCGAAAACATCTCCTGCGAATGGTTGCTCGGGTGCACGTTGTCTCTATCATGAACGCCGTCGGTACGAATGGCATTGCGCAAGGATTGCCAGCTGGTGTCTGCATGCGGGTCGACCATGCAGACGACGTGATGGACAGTCTCCGGCACGGCATCCTCTCCTTTTAAATCTACCCATGTGGGGAAGTGCATCAGGCGCTCGGCCATCTTCTTCACTTCGAAGGCATGGAGAGTGGCGGAACATACGATCATTTGAAGTCGACGGCCATCCGCCGTTATCTTGGGAATCTGCTTGTGCAGGCGGTCGATCAATTCGGTGTAACCCTGCTTTAGCAATGCATCCGCCTCATCCAGCACGAAGAATCTGCAATGCGTGAGCAGCACCAGGCCACTATTGATCATCTCCTCCAGCCTTCCGGGAGTACCTACCACAATATGGACCCCTTTTGATAGCTCAGCCTTCTGCTCCTCCAGCCGCACGCCGCCAATCAGCAACAACGACCGCACTTCTGGATTGCTCAAGTGGTTCTTAAACTTCTCGATCTGATTGAAGGTCTGCTCGGCTAGCTCCCGACTGGGCTCGATTATGATGGCCTGGGGTGCGTTGGGCGCCGGCTTTTCGTTTATAGAACTCACAGACGGACTAGCTAATGGGTTGAAACGGACGTGTTCCGCTCCGGCCTTAGAGACTGCCACGAATCCGCCTCCTGGGGCGTACTGGAAGTCAGTTTTTCCGAAATTAAACTGCATTTCGGCGTTCTTGAGCACAACAGCCGGGTAAAATGTTTCTTTGGCAAGATTTTCAGGCAGGCGAAAAGCCACGCCCAGGCTTTGCCCGTTTTTTGTGAAGCTCACTTCCAGGCGTTGCAAGTCCAGCAAGCAGCCAATAACGTCAGCCTTGCCAAAGCTCTCTCCGTAATCATCAAACTGCCGATTGTTGGACTTTTTACCGGTGCCTCCGAATCCGAAGCCGAAGCGACAAGTGCCCAGATCGAGATTTGCCTGCTGTGTGGACCAGCCAACACGACAGAGTCCCTCGTCCGTTACAGTGGCTTCGAAATAAAACCGAGCCTTTCCGTGCACCCCAGTAGTGGCGCGAGAACCGTGCCATTCCTTGAACTCACGCGACTGGCAACGCAGTCCATCGGGGGTTACGGCGAGGGCGTTTCCGCGGTCAAAGAACGACATAGTCCACGGAGCTACAGCACCAGCTGATCCTCCTCCTCCGCTCTTGCCTGATTTTCCCTCCTCCAAATCTCGCAACGTTTCCCATACTATTTGGAGGATGGGCAAGCAGAAAGCTCCAGTCTTGCCTGATCCCGTCTCGGCTGCCATCAGCACATCCCCACCTCCAAGGATTAGGGGAATGGCCTCTGCCTGCACATCGGTGGGCAGGCTGCAATATTAAGCAATGTTCAAAATAAAGAGGGCAAATGGTAAATATATTCTTACGTCCAGTCCAACTCGTCTGTGGCCCTTCCCAGCTCGGGAAGCACACCAAATTCTGTGGGAACATGAACAATGAACAATAATTTTACGACTCAATTAAAATTACTTACCCTCGAAAGCAGTCATTCTAGTAGTTAACTAGGAAAGGCCTTTATTTTTTTTCTTTCTTCCTAAACCGTAGTTAAAAAGGGAATAGTCGGACACTCGTTTGGGAAAAAAAAGGCCAAAAATATTCCTTATTTTACAAAAGCCGGCTGCCAACGATTTTTTGACAGTGTGCCAAAGTGTACGCCTATTCGTGCTTTCCAGCACTAGTTTTGTGAAAAAATTTTTAAAAATATATTATTGTTACATTGTCAATAATTTTATAGCGTATTCAAAAGCAAAGCATTATTATGGACATACACTTGAGTTATTAAGTTTAAATAGTACATTTTGTCAATTCTGCCCCGTTACAGAAATAAAGCCACTTTGCCAGCACTGAACATGCTAAACATCTGTGATTTCTGGGCGTTTCCCAACACACATTGTATACGCGTAAATCTCGCAGATTTTTTGTTGTGCTCCGGAATGGTTTTTAAAAGTGCCAATTAAGCCAGGGAGTAAAGTAGGCACTCAATAGCCCTGCAACTAATGCAATTTTCCGCAGCGCAGTAACTAATCACTCGGAGGATGTACTTTCCTGTAGGCTGGCCCAAGCGGGTGCGCCTGGCGCTGCCCGGTGAAAGTGCAAGCATTCGGCATGTCTGCTACGATGCCGTCAAAATACTCGTTGCCGCCATGGGCAACGATTTCCTGGGCATCTGGTACGCCAGCCCCCTTATCCCAATCGCATACTTTCGGCGCTCGGCGGACTCCTTGCAACAGTACGGCCCTAGTCAGCTTGTTGTGTGGAAACCGGACTCCCGTCAGCTTGTTTTGCTTACCGCCGCAGGGGCATTGCTCCTTTATCAGCTGGATTTTGACGCCAACGGAAGTGGAATCCTACAACAGGTCGACCCACCTGCGGCCAGCCTAAAGCGGGACTCTGCGGAGCTGTTCATCAAGGAGAACATCCCGCGATTGAGCTTGCGTGAGGTCTGCAGCGTGTCTCTTGGATCCGTCATTACTGCAGTGTGCTGCATCAGCCTCAGCGAACTGCTACTGGCCACCCAGTCCTGTGAGCTGCTGCGTCTGCAGTGGGCGCAGCTGGAGCTGGCGGACAATGAACTACAGTTGCCGGCCCTATCTGCTATCCAGTTGCGGGAGATTCCCTTCTACGTACAGCAACAGCCGCACCAAGCCACCGCACGTAATGTCCCACCAATGGGACGAGATTCGTATGTGGCTTCCTTGGAGTACTCGCCATTTATTGGTGGATGTGCGGCCGTCTTCAGTGATCGTCGCGCCGCCTTTCTTGTCGCCAGCCATTTGCGCTTTGATACCTCTAACATGCACGGATTCTGGGTGCCGGACGTGGAGGATGCGAGTGTTTGCAGTGTTAACCATAAGTTCCGGCTACTTGCTTACGGCCAGGAGAGCTCTGCGGTTCATGTATACGCAATCGACGATGGCACTGGCGGTTTAGAGTTTTCGCACCGCCTCATGCTCACGGAGAACGTCCTCCCGGACAGCCTTGGGGCTGTCAACGAGCTCAAGTGGAGTCCCGATGGTTGCGTCTTGGCAGTGAGCTGGAAAAACGGGGGCTTGTCCCTATGGAGCACCTTTGGGGCCCTTTTGATGTCGACCCAGAGCTGGGATTTTGGACTTAATGTGGATCTTCTCCGACATAATCCGCTTAAGCTGCGCCGCCTGGAATGGTCCACCGAGGGCTATCAACTTTTCATGCTCACTCAAAAGCCGACTGAGGGTCAGGGCGATGCCGAAAAGGATCAGAGCAACGTCTTGCAGTTGCAGTTTGTGAAAAGCGCGCTTAGCATGAACCCGTGCATGACAGTGAATCCCCATATCCTACTGCAGGGAGAGGATTGCTTGTACCTCAATCAGGGCAATAATCTGGAGCGGACATATGCCGGCAGCCAGGCGACGTTTCCGTCGAGCGGCACAGGCGCCGATCAAACGGCTGATGATGACTGCTTGGAGCTAAAGCAAAGTCCCCACACTGGGAGCATCCTAACAGAGAGCAAGTATTGGACAGTGCTGCAGCTGCCGCTTAATTATGCGGCAACCAATTGGCCCATTCGGTACGCAGCGATTGACCAGGAAGGACTGCACTTGGCGGTGGCTGGGCGCACAGGACTCGCACACTACTCTCTGGTCTCCCGCAGGTGGAAGCTATTTGGAAACGAGTCACAGGAAAAGGACTTTGTGGTGTCGGGCGGCCTCCTTTGGTGGCAAGGTTTTGTGGTCATGGGTTGCTACTCCCTCCTGGATCGCACGGATGAGCTGCGCTGTTACCCGGCGGAGTGCAAAGTTGGATAATCAGTTCGGCCACAAGGTTCAGGTTCGTGCTCCGGTCATCAGTCTGAACTCGTTCCGGCACCAGCTGATTGTGCTCACCGCAGACGGCATCGTTAGTCTCTTTAATATGACTAAAAAGTCGGCATACGCCCTGGACATCGAGTGCGCCTATGAGCTGGATGTGAAGAGCATATGCATCCACCCGGCCTGCATTGTGAGTCTCACTGTGACGAATCTCAGGAACGAGTTCAAGCCGCAAGGCCAACACCCGACTGGCGCGGAGCAGGCGGAGACGATCATCGTGAATGTATGCGGTCGCATCCTAATGATCCAGCGTGACTCGAGCGAACAGGTGAGTCTCGTCAAAAATTCTTTCTACAAATCCACATACAGGTAGGATCAAAATCCTTTATTAAATTTATTTAATATGTTTAAAGTTATTATTTGTCGCTTCCTATGGTTTCATACCACTTTTTTTGAGTATACTCTCCTTGGAATATAACGGTGATTATAATAGTTATTCCTTCACACTTTTTGTTTACAAAAAGCAATTGCATGTAAAAGTTTATAAGATGTACAACAAGATGTACATGACTTGTACATACATCGCATTTTAAAGATACAATTTTTAACATTTTTATAATATTATGTAAAATTAATATTATTATATTAATATTATTTTCAAATATACGTATAAGTTATTTAATGGATTATCTTTTATCCTTGAAACGTTAAATGGCATAGATTTAGATTCTAAAGTTTAAGCTATAAAGTTTAAACCCATTTTGACAATACATATTGCAGGCTTTCTGAAAATTAACTAAAACTAAGGCGGTAACCTTCTTTTTCCAAAATAAAATCTTAATAGTATACGTATGTACTGTAATATTTAACATTTACAAAATAATAATCTTTTATACCAACTTATTCAGTAGAGTATTTATATCTAAAAATTAACTAATATACTTTCCCAAACCGATCAGGTACCCAACACTCTCCTGGCCACATGCTTAGCCAGTTGCGTGGAAGTATTTTGGCTGTCCCACTCCCTGGAGCGCTGTGCAATGCGGGACTGCCTCTGGCTCTATTCGGGGGCCCACGGAATGCGAGTGTGGTTGCCGATTCTCCCGCCGGGAAGAGAGCGACGTGACGGCGATCAGGTGGGAGCCCAACGACTACACAGCTTCATGTCTAAGCGGATCATGCTGGGCTTTCCGTTGAAGCTCTACCCTTTGGTTGTGCTCTTCGACAACGTAATCGTGCTGGGCGTGGAGAACGAGAGCACTCTGTATGCCAGCGAACAGGGCTCACACTTCTCGCTGCCATTCGCCCTGATGGAGCGCAAGTCGCAGATCTACCTCCACAAGGTGCTTCGGCAGTTAATCAAACGGAATCTCGGCTACTCTGCGTGGGAGATCGCGCAGTCGTGTCGCTCGCTTCCCTACTTCCCCCACGCTCTGGAGCTGCTCCTGCACGAGGTGCTTGAAGAGGAGGCAACCAGCAAACAGCCAATTCCCGACGCCCAACTGCCCAGCGTGCTCGATTTCATACGTGAGTTTCCCGTCTATTTGGAGACTATTGTCCAGTGCGCCCGCAAAACGGAAATCGCCCTGTGGCCGTACCTCTTCTCAATGGCCGGCAAGCCCAAGGAGCTGTTCCAGCTTTGCCTCCAGTCTGAGCAGCTGGACACGGCTGCCAGCTACCTGATAATCTTGCAGAACCTGGAGCCGTCCGTGGTCAGCAAGCAGTATGCCACCATGCTGCTGGACATCGCGTTGCAGCAACGCAAATGGGAGTTAGCGAAGGATCTGATCCGTTTCCTAAAGGCCATCGACCCCAACGAGATTGACTCACCGCGCTCCTCGATGGTGGTGAACGTAAAGATTGCGCCTCCGCCGCAGGTTAGCCAACAGCAGCAGGTCAACCAAAACGCTGACGCATTCAACATGGTCTTGGGTCCCATTGCAAGGGAGCGGAGCTTCTCTACTACGGTGACCAGCAACTTGCCCGAAGGATAAACAGGCGCTGGCTACGGGAGCTGCACCTGTGACGGAAACGGGGAGTTCCGGAGCACCCACGGTGGTGCGACGGCGGTCCACGAAGCAGCGGGAAATTTTCTGTATTGACTTGATCCTTCAGAGACATGCTCGGCAGCTGCTGCAGAACCACAAGCTGATGGATCTGGGCCACATGTGCGCCTACCTGGACTTTCACCTGGTCACGTGGCTGTCGCAGGAGGTGGAGCGAGCAGCCAAGCTGGACGACTTCGCCCGCGCCCTGCAAACGCTGCACGAGGAGCTGCAGCTACCAACTCCGTTTCCACCTCCGGGCAAGGACGATTTCGCGCAGCTGCGCGGCAGCCGACAGGCGGGCGGAGGGGGATCGTCACAGACCTCAGAGTCTGGCTACTTTAGCCTGGCAACTCCCAACGGGGCGGCTACGCAGTCACCACAGCTGCAGCCAAGTATTAAGGAGGAGGAAGAGGACTTGCAGCAGCCCAGCTCGTTACCTGCGCTGAAGACGCGGTCCGGGTCGCAGGTCTCGTTCGACAACTTCCGCTACAAGCGGCTCTATTCGTTACCAGCTTCGGAGGATGACCTGGCCGTGGATCCGTTGCCCGAGAAGCTGTCCATCAAGCTGCGCTACTTGCTGCAGTTATTCATCGAGGCCAACTGCACGGACTACGCCCTGGTGCTTTCAATCTTGCTCCAGGACGCCGCTTCCATCTCCCGCATAGTCAACGGCATCATTCGGAGCGAGTCGGTGCTCACCTGCCGGCGAATGGAGGCCGCGTTGAAACAGCTGAGCCAGAGCACCTTCGAGCACAGTGGATCGCTCTATCGAGGATTTGTGCTCACCCTCCAGCCCCACATCTACCTTCTGGAGCAGTACATCCAGTCCCTGGGGGACGCCTCCTGCACTGCCCTCCGAGAGACCAGTACGAGCAGTGACCAGGGCGCGGACTCTGGCACCGGACTCAACGAGGATGAAGTGGATGATTTTGTGCCAAATCGGGCGTCGCAGCAGGCGAACGCCAACCAATGGACGGTGGCGGACTTGCGGCCAAATCACCAGAGACTGACGCGCCACGCCAGCCTGGAGTCCAACGGGAACGTCCCTGTGGCCAGTGGTGGCACTGCCCAGTCCACCCCTACCCAAAGGCAGTTGCCCCGGCAGAACAGCCGAGAGCGGGAGGGCTGTCGCGTCATGTAAGCCGTATCCATACTCAGTCTAGGACGTAATTCGCAATACGTACTTTGTGTGCATGTCTTTTGTAAATCCGTGATGAAAAGCGTTATGTTGCTGTAACTTGTTGAAATTTTCCGTTAATTGTAAGCGAACGTACTCACTCTCACAGGGGCGGAGGAGCCGGAGCAGCCGGAGGAGTCCTCGTGTCCAAACATCGAAGCGGCGCCGGCAGAAAATAAATTCAAACAAATGCGTAATACCGTATGATGCATACGTAACGTAATCCATTATTTAGTAGATGAAATTTGCTGCAATATTTGTTAATTAAAATTATACAAACAATATACTTAAATATACAAATCAAATGCAATTATATTTTTACTAATAAATGAACTATTTAACAATAAGCTCCTCTGCTGTTTATGATTTGTTTCTGTTTTAGGTTATCTTTGTTTATGGCCCATGGGCGATGTTCCATCCGGTTGGAGATTCATCTGATTAAGTCTTCCAGAGTTTGGATTTTTGTGTCAGAGTTTTACTCTTTCCCTAATTTTTAGGAAAAGGAAATTAGTCCCAAAAGGGTAAAGCTTTCTAAATATTGGCGACTACTTTTATTAGAAACTTTTATCGAAGAAAAAGCTAGTTTATAAAATATTTTTACTCATTTTCCAGCTTAACTATTAGATTAGTTACATTTTCAACTCGTTCGATTAACAAATTTTCGGGCCTTGTATACAGAGATACAAATTCCGCATACGTTGGAGTGGCATCCTGGCAGTGGCATCCTTCTAATTCGCTTGCACACAGGTGCTGTTAAAGTTAATCGCTGTGACTGATTCATTACGTGCTCTGCTTGATTTGGTAATGCCACTTGCGATCGGGATAGTCCTGCCCATGAATAGCCGCCCCGCAGAGTTTCTGTTTTGCGAGCTGCGCTTTTCAAGTTTACCACCAAGTTCTCGCACAGGCAATTTACAAAGTTCGTCACCCACTCTGTGCTATTGCTTGCACTGAGAGAAAAATCTAATAAAATGGAGGAAGATACAGGCTACCTACAGCTATTCTTAGCAGAAGAATCTGAGTATATCCAGATCCTGGAAGGCGTACCTAAAAAGTTTTTGATCGGGAAGGTTTTGGTTTCATTTGTTGAATTGTTATTAAAACCTATTCGAATCAGTACTATATATTTAAAGTAAAACTTTTCGAGGTATATAAAATATTCTATTTGGTAAAACAAGCTAAGGAAGTTTCGTTGTTACTTATTTTGCACACCTTATGACTTCAAAATAACAGGTCTGTAAGGCAGAAATACAATAAGAAACATTGTTTTCCAAAAAATATAAACGTTTTATAACATAAAGTTGTTTTATAACATGGAAATGGAAAAACATTTAAACCTTAATAATACCAATCTGGTTTCCTAATTTTCTAATAACCGAAATGATAAAATTTACAATTTACTATAAGAAAGAAGACTTTATTCCTTCCATATACCTCGACATCGATTAGAAATTGCAAACCTTTCGCTTTTTGTATATACAAGTTTTCGATCGTTACGCCTAGAATGAGAAACTAGTCTTCTGCAGAAAACCCTATAAAAATAAGATATTTGTAGCTTTTATTACTACAGTTATTGGTAAGTATTTTGTGCAGTGCAGAAACCTGAACCAGAGTATGGTGAACCAGGGAACTTACAATAAAACCGTAAGTTTTACAGAGCGTAATCACTGTAATGTTGCGATGCGACAGCCGGCCGGTCGCAGAACTTGCGAGTTCAGTCTCCAACCTGGGGGCCACTGGGGGCCAATATTTAAGTGGGAAGGCTTGGAATCGTGCACCTCGTATCCTTCCGGACCTGACGAGCCGGGCAGGACTATTGGCGAGGCTGCTGCCGGTCGTAAGTTGTGGGGGAGGCGGAACGATGGCAAATAAATAAAAGCATCAGCACCAGACACCATGCAACTTGCAGCGGAAGTCGTCGCCGTCAAGTACGCAGAAATTTTTTGAGAAACTTTTACGTATCCTCTTACAGCGGCCAGAAGCTGCCAGCCACCAATAACAACTGTAATAACGTCTCAGACAACAAAACATGCCGCAGAACCAGCAAGGATACCCACTACAATGTAATCAACAAGGCCACATGCGACGACGACAATCCTTCCGACTGTAGGAGAGGGGCAGGGGCGATCAGAATCCTTGTTCATTCTACTATAGAAGGATGTTTTCAGATTATGGGCAATATATACATAAATACAAACTTCGTACTTTTTTTTTTTTAATTATTATTACAGCATATCACATTAGAAATTAATTAAAGTCTTTTGGTCTTGTGGTTTACAAAGTTAATTACTAAAAGGTAATAATAAAGCCACAGAATGGATTCTAAATATTAACTTTTGGGTCTATTAATCGGTATTTTTTATTGTTTTCTCAAAGCAGTTTTTTTTTTAATTTACCTTATACATTAAATATAGACGACAAGTTCGTTTTTCTCAAAGCCATGTTTTTTGACTTGGTGGATTTTTTTGACTTTTATAAAGCAAAGCTTAATAACCAAACCTTATTTAGGGCCTGATCAATGATTTTACTTTTCCTGTTGTTATTTCAAAAGCAAATAAAATTATGTTTTGTTACTATTTGTCTTCCAAAATTATTTTAGAATATAATAATTTTAGAAACATTTTATTTGTTTGAATTCTGAAACGTTAAACTTGAAAGATTCAAGAAGGACATTTAGAAGCTTCCAAAACATGCAGAGTTCCGATTTTGGTTTATTATTTTAAATGGATAACAAATTATACTTTCGAGTAATATATATAAGCTGTGAAAAAATCCAATATTTTGTTTATTTATCATGGCACGAATCGCTTTTGTTATTCGTAAAGTAGTTGCTGTTATGCCAGAAGTTTTTCCGGGGTCGTTCGGAGTTCGGAGGGGCCCGTAAAATTTGTTTTAAAAACCCGAAACCGAAAACAATTTCATTAGCATAGATTACGAGCAATTCAGACAAAACAACGGCTTGCATTTGAAATGAACCCCGAAAACAGACTGACGGCTCCTGTTCCCCTTTCGTCCTGACCTTTCCGGCCCCTCTCTTGGGCCAATCTGCTGAACATGACCCCGAACAGGGGCTGCCAAGACGAGGTCCTGGGTCGCCCCCATCTGCGATGTCGGTTCCATGGAGTCTACCATTTTTGGTGTAAAAATTTCTAAATTGTACATTCATTGCATTTGCATTTTACAAGTAAATCCCCAACTGCCAATCTAATGCATGTTGCAAGAGCTCCGCAAACTCGATTCCTTGTATCAGTCCGTCCGCCAGTCCTTTTGTCCATCCGTCCGTTCGTCCATCTATTTGTTTGTAGCCAGCCAAGCGTCTAACCATTCGTCCGAGAATCCGTCCCGATACCCTATCCCCGATGCAACGCCCTCGTAGATCCCCGCTCCCGATCAGCGACCATGCCGGCGCTTTTGTGCTCCAACATTGAAAGGTCTACACTTTTCTTCCTTTTTCCAGCCAGACCAGCATCCAAAAGCACCCTAACTCCGCTGCAGCAGCAACTTTGAACCACCACGAGGCGGATGGTCGCCCCAAAAACATAATAAAAGCTCAAAATGCAGCAGCGACGGATGGGGCGGGGCACGAGCCGGAGTGCCAGAGCGAGACCCCGGAAAACTTTTCTCCCAAAAATCACGGAATCAACTTACACAACAGTCCATTGCCGGGAACTCGGCTTCATCTCCATCTCCATCTCCATCTCCATCTGCAGTTCAGTTTCTGGTGTTGTCCCTACATCGTTAGCTGCATTGAAGGCACCAGGGCTCCCGGGCGCCCCGGCGCCCTCTGCCCCTCCCGGGTATTCGAATTACTTTTTGTGAGCTTGAATAGATAAATACGCTGAGAAGTAGCACCAACTGGTAGGTGTCGGTTCCCCGGACCCGCCCAGCCTACCCTGCCCCCAACCAGGATTGCCGCGTCTGGCTGAAATTTGAAAGCCGCAATACCACCGTTTCACTGGAAAATATTTTTCACTCGTTTTATTAGCTAGAGAAACGAAATATTAAATACAAAATCAACCCAAGCGAGGTCAAAGGTGATACATTTTATATTATTTTACTTGTATTTTACTATAGATATTCGTTTAAAAAATAATCATTTTAGGGATTCTTAATACTGCTACTTGTGCTTAAGCTCCGATTTTCCTTATTTTTAGTTTTTGTACGAGCTGGAGGCCGGGACCTAGAACTAATCTATAATCATACTTCTTAATTTTTAAACAACAACATTAATTTATTTCATACAAGATTTTTATTGAAGCTTTACTTTTCTAAATTTTGATGACTGCCTGAACTGCAAAAAATGTTTACATGTAAATTGAAGATAGAAAAAAGTTGTTCTCGTCCTTTAAAATAAAATCTTAAATGGAAAATGGCGACACTTGAATAGATACAGCTCCTTGCCAATGTGTCATGTTTATTTTAATAATACAATCATTTTATACTTTTTCATACATCCTTTTATTTTTAAATTCTATTGTTATAAGTGACTTATATTAAGACTCGTATTAACTTTTTTCGCTTCTTAAAAAATATATGCATGCCAGCTTACATGAACAATTATTGTTCACAAAACTCAATGATTCCTTGAGCTTTTGAATGGGTTTGTTAATTTTTGAAATATCCTTTGAGCAGACTTTCTTTATTTTCAAATATTTTTTTGAGTGAATCAGTGTTCACTTGGGTAAGTTAGGGATTGGGGACTTTGTGTGGAGGTGTCTGAAGATGTCCGTCGCAACTGTCGAATTTTATTTATTTCACTGGGGCCAAGAGCTCACAATAGAAACGTTAATGGCAACGTCCGACCCCAGGCCGAGATCCAGGAGCGTCCGTAACAGAGTTTCCGTTTGCTTCCTTGAGGCGGTACGGCCCGTCCCTTCCACCCCGTCCACCCCCGCAGCTGGACCGCACATTACCAGCTCGTGAATGGATGGATAAATGTGGGAGGATGCATGTGTGGGATAAGCGGGGAGGGTAGTCACAAAAGCAGTGCCAAAGTTTCGGTCTTTGTTTCTCCCAACATCCAACATCCAACATGGCACCCCTCCGGCTGGCACCCACCTGGACGAGGGTGTGCGTGCGCCGTGTAAATGTTAATGCCTTGTGCCCTGTTCACCTACAAGGTACCGCCTGCCACAGGACATGGAGGAGGGGAGGCAGGTGGGTATTTGGGTGCCGGAGCAGCGTTTTATCACGTGTCAGCAGCAGTAGAAGCATTGACGTTGACTTGCCCCAGGAACAGGAACTGGAGCTGGAGCTGCAGATGGAGCCAGAGCCAGCGACGGAGATGGAGATGGACACGTGAGGAATGAGCCAGCTCATGTAAATCACAGTGAGAAATGCCACGATTTTTCGTCAGGCGGGTGACAAACGGGATTTTGCAAATCATCTGGCATTTTCGTGTATTTTTCTTATGGCGGCAAATATTTTTGCAAGTTAAATGGCCAATTGTGAGTTAAATTATTCGAATCTCTTACTACTGAGTAACTTGAAATAAAAGTTCTAGATTCAATGTGTTCTAGACCTCTGCACCATTTTAATACCCGGTACTTTTTTTTTTCGACCTTTAAGGGAATATAATATAATAAATAAATAAATCATTTTTGAAGAACTATGCCACATAAGATACGTCTTATTGTTGAAAAGGAAACCCACTTATGAGTTGTTTAGTTTATATATTTATAAATAAAATGTTTAATATGATGTCCTCTTAAAAATTGTTGCATTTAAATGTTTATAAACTATGTTTATAAACTATATATTCGTTAACCCCTGCCGCTTGGTCCTGAAATTTGTATACCTTCCATTAGTATAATTTAAATATTGGAAAAGAGGATAAAAAATGTCCTCCAAAACTTTATAAATTCTTCAAATAAGGTAAAAAAATCTACTTAAAGAGCAATAGTGAAAATTTAAAATAATTAATATAAACGATGGTGACACCAACGCAGGTTGAGGGGGTCTAAGAAATACTTTTGTGAATATTTCAGTTAAATTAAAATTTAATAGTAATTAGATTGTGGTTGTGTGTAATGGAATTGTGTGGCTGTATGTGATACCAGTTTTGAAATTGTATTTTGGGGGAAGTGGCCCAATAAAGTGAGCATGATTTAGTTTTTAATTCAAAAATTGTTTTAATTGTTACATCAATTCAAACTTTTTTAAACCTATTTTAATTTTTTGCATTAACATTGCATTGGAAAAGACGAAACCAGACATGACCGCTTGGATGGCAAAGGACCTTCCTTTGGAAGGGTCCCCTTAGCACCTTTTTTAAATAATTAAGTAAAATGAATAATAAGTAAAAGATACAAGTTTTGATAAGTGAGCCACTTTTTTCGACCTTCCCGTCAAATCGGCGCAAATTGCCGCCATCGAAATATGTTTTCATGGCCTTTCCCTTAACCGCAAAAGTTTCCCCCCGGCCGCCGCCGGGGCGGATGACTAGCATCGTCCTGTTGTTCCTGCCACCCCTGACTGACCTCTTGAACCTGCACATTAGCAAGCCAAACCAGTGCCGATTTCGGGACAGAGTAACGAGCGTTCCGCCGAAGGTGTCCTGACGTGACGGAGGCATTAAAAGCAGGAATATCTGGAGCGGCGTGAGGGCCCCTCCCCCCGGGGGCCGCCGTTTCTGTCATTGAGGTGCAAAGTTTACCTCATTAATTCATTAATCAATGTGTCTGCGCCCTGGCCTTTGCATTTGTGTTTGTGTTTTGCGAATGGGTGGGTGTGTGGGTGTGTGGGGGGTGCGTGTGTGAAGGCAGAGCTTCTGCTTTGTTTTGGCACTTTTGGAGGAGCAGCACCTGTACATAATGGCCTTTGTTCTACGCCTCGGATCTCCAGGAGGCGGGCCACCAGCTTACGTTCCAAAAAAGTCATGTGGGAGGGGACGGGACTTCGGCGTGACTGGGCCACTCTCCTTGCCAGTTCGACGGGAAACTCCAATGAAGATTTATGCTCTGCTCCAGTTACCATTTATAGCCAACGGCCCCACACTTCCCACTCCCGCTTTTCGTCAATCATTTCTGTTTGCTAGTTTCGATTTCGATTTCATGGCTTTTACACGCGCTTTCGGGGCAAGAAGGAATCAGAATCTAGAGCGAAATTTATGCAACTCACTTCCGTGGCAACTGGAAAGCCATTTACGCAACACAACAGCAAAAACCTAATTTCCTGACCGTTCGGACCGTTCCGGGGTGTTCTGCGGCCGTCTCCTCCATCTCCAGGACCCGCAACACATGCCAGAGATCATTAAGGAGGAGATGGGAGGCGAAACTATCGTCAGCTAGATAAACTGCAATTTCGCTGCAACACCTGTGAACTGCTTAAGTTTTAACCAAAAGCTGCGCCATTTATGAGCGAGGCAATAAGCTCCATCCGCCCATCGTCATCTACCACTTGTTCCCCAGGACCTTCCCGGATGTAATCCGAAAGATTTCACCCTTTACGGGCTTGCATCTGGGGGAGTGTGGCAAGTGCATAATACTTAAGCAACATAGCAGCAGGCGAGGAGACATAAAAGTCCAGCCGACAAAGTAAGCCAAGGCTCCGAGCTAGGATAAGGACGGATGAAAGCCAGCCCCATTTTTCTAGAGTTTTCTCATTGGATTTTATCCGAGGGAGTATTTTTGATACTATATATACTTTGATTAAAAACTATTTTGGAGATATGGTTTCAAAGTGCCTATACGAATGATCCCTGTTGCACATTATAATCTGCATAAATTCGAAATATTTAAAATATTATTTTAAAATGACTACAGACTCATTCCAGACTCTCCTCCTTAATAGCCAACCTGATTTTCGACACTTTTGGTCGCCTGTCTTCAAAATCCAGGACTACATAGTTAAGGAGGCAAGTTTCGGAGTATGTGTTTTGCTTGCGATCATTTATGGCAGAACTATGCATACTTTTATTACTCCAGACTTGCATTAATTCAAGCATTATTGCACTTTACGACCAGCTGGTGTCCCTTTGGCGTCGGTCCACCCAAATCCTCCCACACAGGTGCCTGGCAGGAGCCAAACAGCACAGACAGGTCAAAGGGAATCGGACGGATGGAGGAGACAGGGCGCAGGGCATAAGGGAGAGCATAGATTTTTGCATGCCTTGATAGGTCTGTCACTGAGGTGTCCTTGCTGCACCTGCACCAGTCATGGCTGCACTTAAACGCCGCCGCTCCTGCCCTGCTCCTCCGGCCTGCCGGGGGCACATGACTTGTGTCGAAAATTTCTGTCATTCGAAATGCTCGCCTCCTTGCCTGCCACTGACGTTTGGCAGGTTGCTTTGAAATTTAGATTTTTATGACTGCGGCGAGGGGCAGGATATGCGGGGATGCTGCTGATGAGAGTGCTCGAATTGGCCCTGCCTATTAGAAATGCACAGTTCGGCATTATTTCCCATATAAACTGTGGAAATATGCTAAAATTTCAGCTTGTAAATGGTCAGGTGAATGCGGTGCGATGAGGTGGCTCCCATAAAAAGGGTTTCGGGAAATAGAAATGCGAAACTTGTCAACAGGAATTGCTGGGAAAATTATTGAAATTCTTTTAGGTGCTATTTGCTCTGGGTCCAGGGCAGGCCAGGTTGATATAGCCACTTGAATCGGATGTGGCAGCATTTTACTTTTATTTCTATTCTTTCTGCATAATTTTCGCTCCCCGTCGAGTGTCGGTTTACATCCTTGCCGGGTCCTGCCGGAGTGGCACCCCCAAATGTGGCACGCTTTTAGGCTCGCATTATTCCAAGTGTTTGAGTGAGTTTCGAGTGTTGAATTCGGATATCCTTAAACACATTTGCTCCCAAGACATAACCAACTCCAACAACCAAGCCGGAAGCCAAATGAGATGCAGAGGCTCCAATGGGTTAGCGAAGGTTTTCCTGAAAATTAAATGGATGTGACTTTTTTATTGACTGCATTTCAAGGATGGGATCAACCAGTTTTTCATGGGATTGCGGCTTTAATTTGTTGAGCCAACACATAATGCCATTTTCGCCCGCCTCTATCCAGGCGGATTTTGTTGTTTTGTCCCCATAATTCCATTGATTTTCAGGCAACTGAATATTGTTTTCGATAAAAAAGGAATTATAAAGGAGGGGGGAAATTGGCAAACGATTGCAGATTATATATCACATATAATGACACACCCGCCACTCGCACTTAAATCGCCGGCAAATTAAATGTTTTTACACATTAATTCGATTTTTCACCAATTCGCTCGGCTGTTGTTTGTTTGCGTCTTTGAGGTCCTGGAAACACATAGCTGGTATAGCTGGAAATCATTGTCGCGCTATTGAAAATAATTTAATATGCAAATTATTATAAATGCACATCACTTTGTAAAGCAATTTTAATAACTACTCTGGCGGGCGAGGCAAAAAGTCCTTAAACTGATTTCACGCAGGAGCAAAACCCACCGTAGTCCGACTAAATGGACAGGCTGAATAAATGAATAAATAAATCTGCCAGCGTTGAGCTCTCCAATTTTGAGCTGTTTATAGTACTACCACAAATCCTACATAAACACACACATACTTGTATATTTACAATTTTTTATTCGAGTCCTGGCCATGATTGTTTCGGGGCCTGGTCGAAAAGTTGACAAACTCTCTGTGGCTCTATGTTTGTTTACACTGTTTAAGTGGCCATGGGAAGCTGCGTATTTTCAACCTTAAATGGTTAATTAATAGAAATAGTTTACGGATTGAAAGGCGAGATTGCCCGGCAGCCTCGGGCTCTTGCCAAAAATGATGAAGTGCGACAGGCTCTGATAGGTAAATCGATACGCCAAATGCATCCTGCCTATCTCGACAAGGCACTTGTCATACATTTCAATTGTTCACATTTAAAAGACAGTTTGAGGGTAAAAACAAATACATAATATTTTGAATAATCAATTGCGTTTATTGGCTTTTGGTGGTCCCTTACAATATTTATCAAACGTGGAACTCCTCTTCCAACTCTTTTAGAAGTCAAAAAAATGAAAAATAAGAATCAAAGGCATCATTTGGAAATAAATTTTTTTTTTTTTTTAAATTCAAGAAATTAAAAACAATAGTAACCATTTTACAAAATATTTGTACTTTCTTCAAAACCTGAATAATAAATCTAAGATAGTCCTAAGAATTAATCGTCTTCGAAACTACCTTTTTGGTTTACAAAAAATGATTAATGATTAAGCTTTAAGCTTTTTAAAAATTTTCAAATTAATTGTATTGGCAGAAATATTTATCGGTTTGAATACAAATTTTTAAAGAATAAAATAACCCCATCATCCCCATCTGCGTATGATCCCCCAAAGCTAAGCCGAATTGAAAGTTTACGTTGGCGAAGTTATTTGTTTTATTTCTTTGCTTTGGTTTTCTTCTCATTATGTATTTTGTTTTTTGGACGGGCGTGTGTTTTTGCAGTGCCTCGCCCAGCGGCGGCAGTCGCCCACCGAGCACCGAGCACCAATCCCAGAGCCCACCCGTGGCAGTGTGTTTGCGCTTTAATTGAATATAAATGTAAATTAATGATGCAAAAATAATTTTTGCTTCGAGGCTTACTCCCGCTTACCCGTCTCGGTCGCTTCAGCCGGTTAACCCGGTTTTTCTCGCGTGGGAATTGCTTATTTATATTAAAGGATCTGCGAACGTGTGTGCGTGGCCGCTATTGTTGGGGCTGTAAACTGCAGTTTGTAAACATTTTCATTTGGCGGCGCTTTCAGCTTTTATAGGCAGTTATGTAATTAATTTGCATTTAACTAAATTTGCATAAATAAATACAAAAGATTTTAAGTGGTTATAATCCACCCATACATACGTTTACCAACACTACCATCGAAGGGGACTCCCCAGCTTTTGATTTTCAGGATCTAGAGTAGGGAATAAAAACACTGGATGCTTTCTATATATATATTTAATATATATTTATTTTATTTATTTTTTATTTATACGATTTTTTCAGTTTTCCTCTTTCGTTTTTGTTATTGTAAAAGTTGCTTAGCTTGCGGTTTAGTATATTACAAAATGATTTTAGTAAGTAACTTAAACACATTCATAGAGAGTAGTTGTTGTTGTAGTTGGAACTTAGCTCACAATCAAACAATGCAGTTCACAACGAATAAATGATGATGCTGCTTCCTGTTCTCGTTATCCTTTAGTTCTGTATCAAAAATGTCATGTATGGCGACCTGTAAGTGTTCATTTGGCTGTGTGTGTGTTCCATGCATGCATGTATGTGTGTAAGTGTGAGTGTATGGAGGCAACCGCTTGCATTTTATCCTCAGACAGATTGAGGTTAGGTTGAGCTCGGTTTGAGGTTAGGCTGAACTGAAAGTGTGATTAGCCCGGGTGGCCATCGATTCGGGACTGGGAGGTGTTTCCTGCGGTTCCTACTTCAAGTACAGTTGCCTCCGTCTCTCACGCTGAGCTCATTACTGTTACTTATGATCAAATGGCGTTTTGCTTTCAGTTGACTTTACGTTTAGTTTGTTCTTTGGGTGATTTCGATTCTGGGTATCCTACCGGGTATTGGGTGTCGGGGGACTGATGGGGTGGGGCTTTAGCTAATAGCTATATATATCTGTACGTTACACTCTATATAGGTATATTTCGTATGCATATGTCTGCGTATCTATGTATGTGGGTCTGTACGTAATTCTTTCCATGCAGGCGTTATACACAAACACTGAAGATGCTTCTATGATGTCGGCTATGTTAGAACTCTTTGATTGATGTATGTATGTACGGTATGTATGGTATGGTATGTATGCTTCTTCCCCCTTCCTCAATATGTAACTTTGCTACTATGGCTAACGACAATGCAACTACAATTTTTTTTGTGGGTTTCTAACGACACATTTAAATACTTTTGCAAACTGCTCTACTTTAAAATAGTTTTGTATTTTTGTTTTTGTTTTCAAATTTTACTCATATGCAATCCGATTTCCCCCTCTCGATTTCCACTCTCGACTCTTTGCCCCTGTTCGTGTTCCCATATGCGTTTCTGCTTCCGCTTCCGTTTCCGGTCCGCTTCCTTTGTCGCTTTCGATTCCTTGCCGTTGCCAATAGGCTGCCCAAAAAAGTATGCTACACGTTCCACTCCTGCACGATCAGCTACGTTCCAGCGTCCTTTCTTACTCGTACTTCTGCCTAAAACTAGAGTATTTGTTTAGCCTACTACCTCGCTCCTCCTATTGATAGCTATGCGGTTTCTTATTATTGCTTTTGCTTTTACGTTTCATCTCATATATGTATTTATGTATATTTTTGTATATATATGTGTAGTCCTCCCGGGGATTTCACGCTGCGCCTCACAAGGTTCCATTCTCGTTTGAAAAAATCAAGGTACACACTAAAAATAGTTAGGTTCTGTTTTATCGTTTTAGGTAGGTTGTGTTTAGTTTTGGTTTTTTCTTTTTCCTTTTCCCATTCCCATTTCTCGTTTCCCATTCTCCAATCTCCACTCTCTTCCCAATTTCTTTCATTCTTTCCTTCCCGCAAAATAAAAACTTCGAATAGAGGGCCTAAGGACATGTACAAATATCTTGATACTACTAACATGCTACTGTGTGTTCTCTGTGTCTGTTTAAGTGTGTTTTTTATCTAGGGCCTGGCATCCAATCTGAGTCCGGATCCCTGTGGAGCTCTTAGCCAGGTCCTCGAGAAGCCCAGAGATGAACAAAAGGTGTCTTTGAGGCGTCTGCAAAGTTAAACTGGCTAATTGGGTCAGTTTTAAAAACTTATTAGTTGGCTGAATAGAGCTTGGGCGTGTTCTGCGCCAACAAAGGAGCAAAATGGGAAAAAGACATGCGGCTTTAGGGCCGCAGTGTCGAAGGAAACCTAAGTCCTGCAGACTTGGAAGCCGCGCTATGCATTTTAAATGTGGCGACCGTGATCTGGAAAGTTTGGCTTCCAGGCTTTCCATCAGCCCATCAAGACACCTCCTTCCGCAACTCCGGCGTCCCCTCTGGCTCCATCTTTTCGACTTTGCACAAACACATTTTACCCTTTTTGGGTGCATTTCTATGCGATTTTTAGTTTGCTTTTTGGGCTTTTAGATTTAGTTAGATTATTTTAGTTTAGCATTCATTTAGTTTTTCGCTTCTATGCTTTGTATATGTAGTTTTTGAAACTATTTTCCGACTTTTTATCGTTTCTATCGCAAGTACATTTTCCAAAACCGTTTTTGTTGTTTGCTTTTAATTAAATAATATGAATACATTACTTTTCTGTGTTTTTTTTCTGTTCTGTTCTGTTCTGCTCTGTTTTGTGTGTGTTTTGGTTTTTTTCTGGGTGTTTTGTGTCTGTTTTGGCAGTTGCCGAAACTAATTTCCAATTGGCGAGCCAAAGAAGCAATGTTTTACGTTTCGGTTTCCTTCCGCCTTCCGCCATCCGCCATCCACCATTCGCCGGCCTTTGTAATTGAGCGTCCTCTTTTTTGGTCCTATTCTGCCCGGCTTTTGCCTTTCCACAGTCACGGGCAAGAAGTTTAATTAATGCTCCAAACAAAGGTAACAGCTAAGAGGTAAAAAAGAGCTGGCAAGTGAAAAAAATGGCCAGGTTGCTATGACAAAGGACAAAGCGGGCGAATCGAAAGCCAAAACTATGAGGACGATGTCGGTTGCTCATCGCTCCTAATTAGACCTAGTTGGGGCTGCCAACTCGGCTGAAAGCCGCCCGGGAAAGGGAGGAGGGGGAGGGCCATTAAAAAGTTGGCCGACAAGTGGGAAAACCTCAAAAACAGGATGGCCCATATAAAAAGGCTGCGCCTCTGGCTGCACCAAAGTTTCACTTTTTTCCCCTCCAAAAGGACGAAACTCCTCATAGTGTGTGTGTGTGTGTGTTTGTGTGTGAGGCAAACTTTTAATAGTTTAGCGCAAAACTGAATTTTTTTGTTTGGTTGCTTGTTTAAATGTTATTTTGATTGTTTCAACTTTGAATTTGCATTCTGCTTACGCCATTTACTCCTCACTAATCGTAGTTATAGTAGCTATCCTAAAATATATGATTTGTATATATAGCCTTCAATGGGGTGCTTCTCTCGCGCTACTTGGTATGTATAAAAATTGTATGTCCTTTTTTATCGCTTCATGCTTTGCTCTGTTTTTATTTTGTTTCCTTTTGTTTTATTTTATTTTATTTTTTTTTTTGTATAAAATACTCACATTCACATTTACAACTACGAACCACATAACTACTTATAGACGTATGGTATTGTATATATATATATATATGTAGACTTTTTAGTTATAGTTATCGTATCGTGTATATATAAATTTACTTTACTTTCATATAGTATGTATATGGTATATTTTTACTACTTCGAGCAGATCTTGGCGGCTCCCCCACACATTGCTGAGGGTCCTTTACCGTTTCCGTACGCAAGTGTATGTAGATTCTAAAGGTTCCTATGCCTAGAGCTGCTAGGGCTGATCGAGAGCCAAATCACACACCCTGTATAATGCTCCTCTACCACTACCATCTGTCATGGCTAACAATTCCGCGATTAGTATCCGGTTTCCGGTTTCCGGAGTCCCATTCCCCACTTTCATTTCCCAACTTTTCCTTCCACCGAAGAGTATTTACAGCTTAGATCTAGAAAATAGTTGTAGCCTAGGTCCTAGGGTGTGTGTAACTTAGAGAGTTTAGTAGAACGAAGCGAGTTGGAAGGACAGGAGAGTCGACACTTTGAGTGCGGAGAGTATTTGCTTGCGTTTCTTCGTAAAGCAGGTAGATTTGCGATAGCTAACTTATAGTAACCGAAATTAGGAATAAGAAGCGAGGATGCCAGTTGAGAGTGAGGAAAACTATACAAAAACGCGAAAGGATAAAGTTGGCTTGCCCCCGATCAATTTTCATGCTTAGTCTTTTGCGAAACAAAGTAAAGTCCTTCAAGTCTTTTGCTGAAATGTCCTTTTAACTGAATGAACCACCTGCCTCGCCTCTCTCGTATTCGCTTTTAAATGGACGTATAAGTTGTGTACGTGTTTTTATGTTTATGTTTATGTTTATGTTTGTGTGGGTGATCAACAAAGTTGCACTTAGTACAGGGTGGGCCAGGGTATCCTGCCACCCCACCTGCCACTTTGTGCCGATGACGTTTCCCTTCTACGATTGTTTCTTGCAATGCCCAACAAAACCCACCAGACGCTCAAGCTTTACATAAGTCAGACCCTATTATGTATACATAGATATCTAAATATAGGTGTATGCTATATGTCCGCTATGGTAGAAGGAATGACTGCCCATATACGCGCTGTATATTATGTGTAGTCGGGGTGTATGTATATCTATAATATCTGCATCTCTTACAATTTCGCGCTTGTATTATATATTCTATAACGACAACAACAACTAATTATTGCTTTTCGGTTTTTCTCGACATTGTTTTTGCTTCTTTAAATTAAATTCATTTTTTTCTCGTTTTTGTTTTCCATTTTTTTTGTCAGCTTAGACTAATCTTAAAGAAATCGTTAATAATTTACTAAAACTCTAGAACAAAATCAACAAAACCGTGGAGGGAGGAGCTTAAACCAAAGGGACGGGTGGGGGGTGCCCAGCAGGTGTAGGTGTAAGGAGTATGGGGGGAGGCTACGGGGGAAGCTTTTAGATGCTAGCTTATTATGAATATTTAATGTCCTCCTCGTGCCGCACATCCTGCGACGGCGTTTGTTTGTATCTGTAGTAGGATTAAGAGATGTCATTTATAGTTTGAGAGCTGTAGTTGAGTCGCCTTTCCAGTTATCCTGTTTTCCAGTTATCCGTTTTTCCAGTTTTCCAGTAGGCGTCTATGTGTGGGTGTATGTGGTTAGTTTCGAGACGGTGGTGCCTGTGAGTCCTGCTGTTGATGCTGCTACTGCTGCTGCTGCTCCTTCTGATCTCTGGATCTCCTTAGACGCAGTCCCCTCACGTCCTGAGCATCAGCAGGAGCCAGCAGGTGGAGGCACCCAGCCAGAGCAGCCGGCTGGTGAACTCCCCGGACCGGCCGGTGCCCCGGCTCAGGCCCAGGACGTCGGTCGCCGAGCTGCGGCTGCTCCGCGCCGCCCCCTCGATGATGTTGTTGTTGTCCAGTTCGTGCAGCACCGGCAGCTCGCTCAGATCGGACCCGGCTGGCTGCTGCGGGGCGGTTCGCTCGGTGGGCGGGGCGAAAAGGCGCTTCGGCTTGCAGCGCCGGTGCTTCTTGTAGGTCTTGGTCACATTTATGCTGTAGCCCTCGAGGAACTCGGAGCCCTGCGATAGACAGAAAGGAAATAAAGGACATTAGCGGCCGAGGTTAAAAATCGGGATCTGTGTGTAATAAATTGCGACATTAATTAAATTTCTCCCTCTGCTTTTTCGTCCAGCGACGTTGGAGGAAATTGAAAAGCTTATTTATGCCGTTGACAATGCCACTAACTGGAAAAAGGACGAAGCTACAGAGCTTTTCACTTTAAAACTCAGGAAATGAAAACATTAGCAAAGCTCTTTAATTAGAAGATGTTTGGTCTTCGAAGGACACCTATAGGTGCAAAAATCGCAGCAAAATCCAAAATAAATTCCAGGTCCAATTGCAAAACAATGAAGGCACTCCACCTCCCCCCTCCGCCCACAGGGACACCCAAGCCCACAATCCCCTGCAGAATTTTGTGTTTTAATTACGCTGAATAAATTTGGGTTCATAAATAGGTTGGGTCCTGGGACTTGGGCTGCGGTCAAATATTTTATGCCCAGTCGAAAATCTAAATCTAGCAAATGTCTGCATTTGCGGAGCCAAACAGGGGACACAGGATACAGGGAGGCGGGACGAAGGGCGTTCCCGACTTCATAACGATTGTTTACTAATAATATTATGCAAATCTCGCGGCGGCCAGGACGTCGTTTGTTGTTGAATTTTTGACAAGGCACTTCATGAACCGCTTTTGGGGGCGAGTCCAAAACAAAAATGGGGAAAACAAAAAATGGGGAGAATAAATAAGAGTCCAGGACTGGGGCGAGACAGACACCGCATCCACATCCACATCCAGGTCTGGGTCCAGGTCCAGGTCCAGGTGGTTCCCCGTGTTGCCACTGACAGATATTTTAATTGAAAAGAGAGGAGCCGCCTTGGTCATTGAGGTTGAGCGCTATAAAATGTGCAATTTTGTGTTATGCATAAATTGTGGACTTTAATTGCGCCATCCACTCCCCACCCACCTGCCCCCTCTTGTGGCAAGGTCGTAGATTTGGTGTGTGGGCGTGCAGAGATTGACATGCTAATTAGGCGGCTTTGCTTTGGCCTTTTTGTTTTCTGGCTTTTTTCGGGCACATATTTTATGCCGGGCTAATTAATCTAACCCATGGAAAACAGGGTTAGCCCCCTTCCGGGGACTGGGGACTCGGAAACTAAAATGGGGATTGCTTGGAGCTCAACTTCAGTCATAATGCCGTATCAATCAATCGCCGTTCCGTGCCATTTCCCAGTTGGTTAGGCATCCGGAATTCATTGGGCTTAATCTTCAACACCGATGCCCATCGGCCACCTTTGGCTCGAAACTTTTTGCCGCCGGAATCCGGGCCTTCCGACTCACTGGAGCCCGGAGAGCCTGAGCCAAAGCCAGAGCCAAGGGGCTTTGTGAAAATTAATCAGAAACTTCTTGCGCTTCCTTGTCACCTTTTTTAGGTCCGAGCCAGGGTATATTTTTCGCTACATTTAACTGCCATTCACCTTTGCCCGATGCCCGAAACACTATGACCATCCTCTAGCTGCTCCCTTTGCTAATTTGTGCGTTTTAGGGTTTTCGTTTTTTTTCTTCACAAATTCAATGGGCCTGTCCGTCAAAGGCCGGGCGAATGCTGCCGGTGGTGGGCTGTGGCTCTTCAATGAATTATTGACTAACCGACAGCTGCGAAAAAAGCTGCAAAAAATGGCTCAAAAGCAGCAAGGACGAGCATTTAAGGCAATAGCACGGAAAATCGATGACAATTCAAGCGTTGATAATTTCGCTCGGGAGCTGGGCCAAGGCATTTCCTCAGTGTAAGGCATTAAAGGATGCGGCGCCCGGGAAATATATGGTGGCCAAGAAGAAGGCGGCGGAATCATGCTCATATGGGAGCATTCAGTCAGTTGGTTTAAGCCATTTCGGACGTGAATTAGAGGCAGCTGGCTCTGGTACTGGTAGTGGTACTGGTACTGGTCCTGGGCTCTGGCTTGGGCCTGGTTCACCAGTGTGACCCATTAGAATGATCGTTGTCGAAGTCGTACGTGTGCCGGCCGAGCCGGGCATTCACCATCCGTTTTCCTGTGTATCCACCATCCAGTATCCACTCCAGACTGCCGTAAAGTGGCGCCGCCCATGGCCGCAATGCAATTGATTGCACTTTATAACGTGCGGTTTCCGGTAGACATTACCCGCATTTTGCCAGGATGTGGCCCTGTTGGGGGATAGGGGGGGATAGGGGATAGCGGATAGAGGTCCTAATGTCTTTTCTGCTTTAACTCTCCTGCATTGCTGCACCAGCCCGCCCAATGAATAAATGAGCACTTGCCCGGGACACTGGACACGGGACGCGGGCTGTGTGGGCTGTGTGGGCTGGCCATCAAATGGCAGAAAGAAAAATTATCCCAGATATTGTCTAGCAATTTAGCTGATTAAGCTGATGGATGTAAAGCAGCAGGACGAGTGGAGCCAGGAGCCAGGAGCCGGGGAAATGTTCTGGCCGATTAGGGTGAACGAGGAAAGTAAGAAAAACGAGATTGAGATGCCCAGATAGATAAAAAGGGTTAATGCGATTTCGACTGTGACAGAGCTGCCAAGGAGATTGTCTCCCCAACGCCACTGAAAAAAAAAAGGAATACTCCATCTTGAATAGAAAGTTTGGCTTTTATCTTGGGACATAAATCGAAAAGGCAACTTACCGGCACCACATGGTTCTTGGCGCCCCAGCAGATGGGCTTGAAGCTGCCCTTGCGAGTGGCCTCCTGGAATTCGCCAAATTGATTCTCCCAATCGTAAGATATCAGACGTGCCTCCAGAGTCATTCCGGCCAATTCGGGTGGCGATGATATAAGCACGGGATTCGAATCTCTGGAAAATAAGATGGTGGGAGGGACGATGAGAGGCGGGCTAAATAACATTATTAACTTTATTATTATTGTCAACTTTGATTAGGACTTGAAATTTATTACGCTCGCAAAACAGCCAGGAAAAGGCGCTTTGCCAGCACATTTTCAACTTTTTCCCCCCGAAAATTCCCAGGATCCCCCAGAGTCCAGGGGGTGGATTCCTAAGTCCTGGCAGATTTGCGCCAGGATTTTCGTTGCGGGAAGGCGGGGAGAGCTCGCACCACAAAAACTTGAGCTAATTAATCTTTTAGATTTTCATTTGTGACGCGTCAAATACGCTGTTACATTTTCGGTCTGCCAGAGTCGGAGGCAAATAAAAACCGACCTGGGGCTCGTAGAGGGGGGTAGAGAAAGCTAAGCTAACAAATGGGCCAAAAGTGTAAAACCTCAATGCTGTCCAATCAGTGGCGTAGTCCTATACCCCGGCCGGAAGAGCCAAGGCAGATGACTAATGGATTGGCTCATGGTCTGTGGCTCTGTTTGTTTACTGATTATTCAATTGTGTCAGCCCCGCCCGGGTTCTAAAGCCCGAAAGGTCCTTTCTCCTCAAACAAATATGTATAATTTGGCTGCTTAATTTGATTTCGGTTTTTATCCAGGATTAGCTATTAATCATGAGCTCCTGGCGGATGAGCGGAGAATCGCTGTAGGTGATTTTGTATTTAAACTGATTTATGGCCCTCATTCGAAGAGAAATGTCTTTAAATTAAATGAAATTAAAGAATTTTAAACTATATGGTAGCGGGCGATAATCCCTTCTCTCTACGCCTCTGCACTGGATGTTGTGCAATAAAAATTCCTTCTATATATTCATCTCATCGTATTCAGTCCCTCCATTCATTCATTTCGCCTCGTTTCGTCCTGTTTCGTTTGGTCTCGGCCTTTATCCTGCAACCTCCTGCACCACTCCAACCCCCCCGCGCCCAACTTGTCCGCCCTTACAATTAGGCTAATTAATTTTGTTCTTTGCCGGGCATTACGAAAAATGTTGCTTTAATTTCATAGAACACCAGCTTCCAGGGCAGTCAGGGGGGCCCAGGACTGGCAGGGAAGGGAAACGCACATTTTCTTTGTGCTTGCCAGCAAGAGTTGTTTTTGTCGGCCGGCAGAATCCTTTGGAAGCCGCAAACAAATCTCTTTTAATTAATTTATGATTCCACTCAATCCGCATCGAGGGTTGCGTCTGCGATAGTCCTCTTCTGGCCGAGCCGGTCCGGGCAGGGGCGTAGCGGGGGTTGACTCCTGTGGCAAGCACATCGCAGGGGGCGGGCCGGGCAAAGTGCCGCTGCAACGGCCGCAACAATTTGCGGTTGGGAACACGAAAAATATTAATGTCTGCGGATTGATTGCAAAACCCCCTCCCCACGACGGTCGCCTCCTCTAATGGCCTGGCCACTTGTGTGAGTCCTGCCCGCATGTCCGTGCGGTCCGGATCCATGTCCCGGCCCCGCAATAATGATAATATAAAATAATATATGGCCGCCGCTCCCCTCCGGGCATCTGTTTTGCGGCCTTGCAGGGCACTGGGAGCAAATGCTTCTTTTTGAAACTTTGTAATCTGCGAAATAAACGACAGAACGTAGGATTTGTCGCGGTGTAGTTGCAGCACATCCTTCCCTTTCACATCCCTTTCACAGGGATCGCCGGCTAATATATCCGGCCGCCATGACCGTAACCGAGGCCGCCGTGACCTCCCACCTTCATATAATAAATATAAATGCAGTCGGAACTCACACAGATGTTGGTAATGTAAAAACGGGATAACATCCTGCATCCTGGAGTGGAGTGGAGTGTGTGCTGGACCGCCTCCTTCCGCCCATAAGGACCACTCGAAGAGATGCCGCCCCGCCCCACGGAGTGGCATCAATCGTCGGCGTTTTAGCCTTATCGCCATTGACTCCATTGGCACTCAGTATAATTAAAATGATGGCCTGGCAGCAACAGGATTCGGAATCCAGTATCAGCCAACTAGCCGGGAGGTGGACCCCGGATTCGGGGTGGGAGAGTCACTGGTTTGGCATTGTTGATTATAAAACCCAATGGCACCCATCACAATGCCAGGCCCGAAATGCATTTCGAGCGGAACCAGCTCTAGGCCATACACCAGCTTCTCCAGCTCCTGTTCCTGGTTCTGGTACTGGTCCTAGTACCGGTCCTGCTGTCCCTACCCGTCCACTTGCATTTGCACTGCCAATCCGCATCCACAAACATTCCCATCCACATTTCCATTGCCATTCCGAGCTGCTACAGCAACTGCAATGCGCTGGCAATGGGTTTATTTATGTAGCGTTATGACGGCGGGTCGGGGAGGGGCGACAAGGGGCGTGGCAAAGTAGCACAGTAGCTGAAGGATACCCCTCCTGCAAGTGGGTGTGTGTGCGTTAGTATGGCATTTATGACCTCCTGTTCGCATTTCGCATTGGAGCAGAATTCAATTTTGAACTCGAGAACGCAATTGCAATTGGCAGGACGGCCAAAAGGATGGCCGTCGTTTTCGATGACAAATGGAAACTAAACTGGCAGGGCGGAACGGATATATCTGATCGGGCCATCTATTAGGGGCCCCAAAAAATATCCTTGCCTCGAGGGTGGAGTCGGGAAAGCCAAAAAGTTAACAAGGAGATTCCGTATCGCCGCTTAATTGCGAAAGGTATCGATGACAAAGGGATGCGCCAAGCCATCCGATATGCAAAGCCAAAGAAAAGGAGCCGCCGAAAAGTAATAAAGGATATCATGAGCCTTAATGAGGCTGCCTTTTGGGGAGCGAATCGCGGCACAAAGAGGATATCTATATCGCCGAAACGCGTCCTGCCTCGAACAATTAACAGGAGCCACGGCAAGCACTATAAAATGAAGCCAATTTGCGTAGCTCGACAAACAGAAAACGCCAATAAAACAACAGAGGTCGGGGGGTCAAAGGTCGGGGGACAGTGGATAGTGGACAGTGGATAGTGGAATGGCAGTGGAAACGCACACAACTTGAATAATTACTTTGATTTTAATGCCGGACCAACGACCAACGACCAGCGACAAGGACCCAGGACCCAGGACTCAGGACCCAGACACAAACGCACGTACAATTAAAATTAATTTCGGTGGCCATGGCAAGTGCGTAAATTGTAAAAACCACTATCACATTATTTTTTCTGGTTTCGCCCTTTACTCCGGCCGCCGGTTGCCGAAATGGTCATCCATGGGCCACGGATGCAAAAATCAGGCAACAAAACCCGAAAACGTAAAACGTAAATTAAGCCAATAACGGGGCAATCGGGTCGGGGGCCATCGGACCGATTCAGGCATCAGGCGCTCGTCCTCGCCAAAGGACTCTGCCGTGTGCGTGGCTGTGGCGAGGAGTGGGTTGGGAGCTGGGCGCATGATCGATGAACCTCGGCGATTCCCAGAGTGCACAGGCAAAACCACTTTCGTATTTTCAATCATTTTTAATCAAGCGTAGAGTATGGTTTTTAAATCAAAGTCTATCAAATTGAATATTCTGTTGGATAACTTTCCACCTTGGCCAAAAACCATGGCCCGGACTCTCAGGTTCAGTTGGCAATGAAATGCAATGAATACCATACATTTTTAGATTTATTTCCCATAAATGTAAATGTCCAAACAAATACAAAATGGAAAATTCAGATTTGACCAATTAGGAAATCAAAGAAATTTCATTTTGAGTTGACTTTTCCAAATGTGAATCAAAACCAAATATTTAACTGAAAATATCGATGGTTTTAAATATATTTTTCTATATTTTGTTGATTAATATTTAACATTTTTGAAATATAACATATAAAGCAAGGAAAGATCCTTGAAGTCTCTGAAAGAGAGACAGGATACTACTGTCGAGTCGGAGTTGGAACTTGTTCAAACTCCCACAATGCCATTCACAAATTGCAAATTGCCAAGTTGCAAACTTAATCTCGAGCAGCGTTTCTCACTGTGCCGCATTCCGTTCTGCAGCTCTGTTGTGAGTCGATGTCCTGATGTCCTGATGTCCTGACGTCCACCACCCACCAGGCAATGCATTGTGTGCTTTATGTCCTTGGGCCCCGACGCACGCTAACGACTTCAATGAGTTTTGCATGATGACGATGACGACAACGGCCCCGACAACGACGTGGCCTGCTGATGGGCGCCCATTCCCCACCTTCCACCCATAATCCTGCTCCTGGACCAGGCCCTCGCCCGCCCCTCCCACTGTCCCTGATGGCTGATGGAGAGGGTATCTGTGTGTGTTGGTCAATTGAGCCGCAGTTGAACTGCAAACAATTTTGGAAGCCCCTTGGTACACTCGCCGAAAATCAGTGCGTATCAAATTAAATTGAATTTCGACCACAACAAGCATACCGGAGTTGGGCAAGGGAGGTGGAGGAGGTTAAAGGACTCTGGCTCGGCATTTGCAAGTGGCTTATAATTACATTAGTTGCAGACCAATTGAGCCTCAATTTGGGCGGCGATGCTGCCGGCAGCAACCTGTGTGCATCATTAGCTTATCATTCAACGTGGCATGCCGAGTCGGAGGCGGCAGGAGGCGGTGGCAGGAGGCAGGTGGCAGGTGGTAGGAGGAGCAGGACACAATATATGGCCACTGTTGTGTGAAGCGTCAGATAAAAACAATCAATTTCAGAGTCTGAACTAAATAGATGGAAACATTTCATTTAATTTCCACCTACAAATCTGCAGCAATTGTGAAATGTAATAGGTTGGCGCACTGTCAAGGACACTCCAGGATAGTTTCGAGTGCATACAGGAAGGGGCTCTATTATTGAACCATGTAGGGTCGCTTTCGGTCGGAAAACAATGTTATTGCTGGGACGGGTTCGTTTTCCATCATTGTTTAATTAAACCTGAAGCGCACAACATGCGGTACCTGCGGGCGATCTCGACATAGAACAAATAGTAGCCACACATAAGACCACTGACCTCTGGCCGCCCCAATAGCCGGACTCCGGACTATGGACTCCTAGGAGGAAGAACCAACCCACCCACTCACCTCTCTCAACTCGCTCGTTTGTTGTCGTTCGGTTTTCATTATGAATTTTAATCCTCATATCGCATTCGCACTTTCGGTTGCAGGAGCCCGTTTTCCGGATCCGCATTCGCATCCGGATCTGGAGTGGGGGCGTGGAGCCGTAGCCGGACATTAAGCGCTACAAAATTGCAGTGCCCGTAATAACTGACTGGCAACAATGCCAGGGCAGGAGCTGGCCAGGCTGAGGGGCATTGTATTAAACAAACAACAACAAGCGCGTGAAAGAACAACGCCAAAAATAACAAGAGCCGGAACGAGGCCCCGGGTTCCGGGGGCTCCGGTTGGAACATCCCCATAACGACAGACAATTGCAAATGACTTTATCAATTCATGTCGATTTCGGGAGCAGGCAGTTCAAGGGGAGAGGCCTTGTCCGTTGTGCGGAGTCCATGGGTCCATGAAGTGGACATTGTCTGGACAAAGGCCCAGCCTCCCCCCATCACTTACAACCGAAAGCTGTAGGCAGACAATGGCGTCGATGATGGGTTTGGCCCTGGACCATGAAATGCGACATTATGGCCAGGGTGATATTAAATTTGGGGCAGCTCCGGGACAGCTGGCCCTGCTTTAACCCTTCTCCAAAAATAACTTAATCGATCCTCATTACCGGGAATCCTTATGGCGGAACCAATCAGGCAACTAACACTTTTAACCACCGCCTTTCACCTTGACTGTCTCCGTCCGGGTAACTCATTTACGTGGCCATATTTTCCGCTCCTTACCTTGCCCAGCCCGGCCCTAATCCAGTTATGCCGTTTGCTTTGATTTGCGGTGCTGCAAAGGACGGAGGACGACCATAGAAAATTATCTTTGATTCGATTGCAGCCTCGCCTGTGTCAATAGGAAGTGATTAATAGGAAGGACCCCGGCCCAGCCCCGGCCCCGGACTCTGGTTTAATTTCGACTAATTTTTAGCGCACGCTTTAATACAATATTTACGAGCTCGTCCTTGTTATTCCCAGACCACTGGGGCATCCATCGAGGGGTCAAGTGCTGCGGAGAATGGACCCCGAATGACGTCTGACTGATGGCTTGGTGGCTGGGAGACACCAACTCCTCCTCGCTGTTTATTTAGCACTTGTCGGTAATAGAAATCAATATTTTCTAAATAAAAGCGAGTCGAGTCCAGGCGATGTCGAGGATAGCAGTCCTTCGTCCTCAGCTGTCTCGTAATTTATTTTTCCACATTCACAATTCTCAATTAGAGCCGAGGAAAGCTGGCTGCCAGGGTGCACTGTTCCACTGTTCAGCGTTCAGTGTTCAGTGTTCAACATTCAGTTCATTTTCCGATTGTTTGTTAGGCAAATACTTCAGTAGAGAGAACCCGACGAGGACGACCTCTTGATTCCTTCCTCATCCTAGTCCCCGGACCCCTTCCGGCTGCCACTGCGAGTTCGTTAGGTGATTTGGTTATGCAACAACATCATTAAATCACCAATTACTTTAGTCAACAGAGGAACAAACCGAATTTCCTTACACACAAGCCAGGCTGGAGCCGAGGACTTTGGCAGGAAGAGGGTCTAGTGACGCTACAATGGCTCCAAATTGAATGTGAATGGCGAGCAAATTGTTTCGGGGGCATTGTGCCAGTTGCCAGGACTTGAGCTGCACCACTTTGCCGATTAATTAGTTGCAAGTCGAAGGCATTCATTTTTGAATGGGCGATCTATCCGTTCCCGAATTCGAGTTCGAATTCGAGCTTCAGCATGCGTCACTTTTCATCCGGATCCAAGGATCCATACACGCATGCAATTTTGATGGGAAATGAAGGTAAATAAATTACTTACGTTGCCAGTTGCTCGATGCCGAGCGAGTGCAGCACCGTGGGCAGGCTGGGGAGCGAGTGGCAGGTTGTCAGCTTCTTCTGGCGCGGATAGTACAGTGTCAGCACCGTGCAGCTCTCCTCCTTCATGGTGAGTCCACCTGGAAAGGACGACGGAAGGAATCAGATGAAATGCATAAGAAATGCAGCTGTGAAAAACAAAAGCCAAGCATTCAGCCCCCCTAGCCGCGCAGAATGCAAAGAATTTACCGAGAGTCCTGCACAATTTCCTGCCTGGCTGGTCAGGTAAGACTTCCCCTACCTCCCCCCAGAGCCCCTCACCAGATCCAAGACTTGCAACAAAGGAGAAAATTAAGCGGCTGTTGCAGTTGGCGGAGCCGTAAAAGAGCCAAGGCGCCATCATAATAATATTGCAAAACGGAGACAACGCTGATGCTGATGGTGATGGCTCGGAATGGAGCTCCCATTTGCTGCCTGGGCGGGAATTGCTTTATTTGAGTTGTACTTGGGCCGGGCTTTATTTCCCGGCCACACGCCTCACTGCCTTCGCTCCGTCTTGTCGGCGGACGGATCCTGTTCCATTCTTTTCTGCTCAGTTCGGCGAAACATCGTTACGTTTGTCTATTTGCAACTCCAGTGTGTCTCCATTGAGAGTTGTCACCCGTCCGCCCTTCCACCCGTTTACCCATTCCCATTCCCATTCCCATTCCAGGACACTTCAGGACCATCTGCAATTCGCATTTGCCCGCTGAATTGTGTAGATTGTTTGAATTTGTGCAAGCAAGCAAGAAAGTCAAACTTTCGTTATATCCTTTTTATGTCACCACACTGCGCTCTTCCCTCAAATCCACTTAATGGGCATGTCCTGAAGACATACGTCTCCACGTTAGTCACGCCTCGAAGGGGACCTTCAGTCGATAGCAAAAAACGAAGGACTTTGAGTTTCTCGACTATGTGCGGCTATATGGGATGTGGTATACCCGGTACTTTGATTGCATTCCAAAAAATCGGAGAAGAAAGCAGATGTATTTAATCGATAAGGACTTCTGAAGAAAGGGGGGAAAAAATGGAAACTATGTGATACCCATTACTTTTTAGTTTATAGGGACTAAGGAAAGTCTGTAAAAAATTAAAAGATGCAAGATACGGAGTGAAATGGAAAATAGATTTTAGAGTTTCCAGTTTATAGAAAATTAATTTAAAATGAAATGAGGGCTTTCTTAGAGTTTCTTGACTGTGAGGTAGCCGGTACTCATCTTTGAAAAAATTACTTTAAAAAGTTATTATTAAAGGGCATTCGTCCTTTTTAAGCTCGTATACGCATTGCCTTTCAATGCATTTCCGTATCGCTCAAAATCAGGACTTCCATTATCGTTGTCTGTTGTGTCAGCCTCACATTTTTCCATCTTCCACTATTCCAATCTCATTAATAACAACAACATCCCCCCGGCGCTGCCGACGATGTGGCGCGTTGTCCATTTGGTTGGATCCCTGAGCAGCTGTCACAACGGCAGGAAGAGGACCAGGACCAAAAGCGGGAGCAGGACCAAAAGCAGGAGCAGGAGCAGGAGCAGGAGCAGGAGTAGTACACCGCTTTAACACCTGCCAGATATCTCTGTTCCGCCGTGCTAAGTGAAATGTTTCACTGTCTTGGTTTATGTATTTTACAATGACGTTGCTCCAACACCCCCGCCCGGTCCCCATTCGTCCTTGTGCCTTTATTGCCGGCGCCTTTGTCTTGGGCTTTCGTGTGCAACGATCCGCTCCGGTCTCCGGTCCCCGTCGACAACCGTCTCCTGTCGCATATCGTTTGGCTGATTTAAATGTGTCATAACGACGATTGCTCACCGTTGCCACTGCCTGTTTACACAGCCAGCCCGGGCCGGACCAGACCAGACCAGACCGAACCCAATCCCAATCCCATCCCCACTCAGGTTTACGCCCCAGCGCCATCAGCAATTTCGCTCACGACAATGTTTTGGACTCCCACTCGCTACTGACTATGATTTTATTTTTATTTTTTGTGCAATCTTTATGGCTTGGCTTTCTTTCCTTTGTAGTTTGTACTTTGTACTTTGTACTTTGGACTCCCGACTCCCCAATCCCGATATATGTGTATGTACTGCACTGTACTTACCCAGGGTAATTGCCTTTCGTGACGAACTGTCATAAATGCACTCGGCGATGAGCCTGTCCCCGGGCATGGAATGCACCGATTGGGGCAGCCGGCGAAAGTCCTGATAGGCAACATCTATATTGCTGTCGTGTGCAATTGGCGCCAGCTCCTCGGTTTGTCGTATCTGGTTTTAGAAGGAGGGGAAACGGAGTCGAAAGTTTGCTCATTAGCATTTGCATTACGTATAATATATTGTATGCTAGTCGCAGGACTGGCATGCAAGGACACTCACCTGGCGCAACTTAACCTCCTTGCCGATCTGGTGGGTGCGCATCATCACCGCGAATATGTTGATGCCCTGCGGGGGGAAGGCGTACCCGGTGCAGTCCTCGATGCACTGGCCCTCCGACACGACCCGCTTCTGGCCCGGCGGGATGATGTGCCGCCAGTTGGGGTCCATTCCTGCATCAAGAGGGAATTTGGAATTTCAGAAAGGTTTCAACGCTTTTAATTAACGGTTCGATGGGGAGCTCCGCTAAAAGCTCCTGGTGTCCCGGATGGAATGTGTGTGTGATGTCGGGATGGAAACCCCAACCTCGTTATCATCGCTCATCAGAGCCCCCCCGCCCGAGCACTCGCCACTCTATTTAACTTTGAACGTTGATTTTTTAATTCGATTTGTCGCAGCGAGTGTAATTACGTTTTAATTGCTGCTTTTGATGTTTTAACAACTTTGTCAATGCAGCGATGAGCTGCCCCTCTGCCACGCCCCCTTGAGTTCGCCACCCACATATCAATTAGGAAATCTGCTCCTTTTCAAGAAAATTGTTCGCTAATCAAGTTTTCGCATTTTTGAATTTTTTGGGCACTCCGCGCTTTGGTGGCTGCTCGCTCCTCGTTGGCTCAATTAGTTAAATGTTGTGGAATATTGTTCATACACAGGACCCCGCATATTTTGCCCCCTTGGCCCCATTCCCCCTCCCCTGGCCACTCAATTAGGGACGCGTGTCGCCCTGCCAGGATGAAAAAATATTTGAAATTCATGTGCCACATATAAATTTGTTGCCTCGCTGCTCCTCCGCTGTTTGGCATTTCAATTGCTGGTCGTGGGCGTTGGGGCAGGATCTAGGGGGTGCCCCAGTAACCCCAAAGAATGCCAATCAAAATACTCGCGGGAAATACTCGGCCAAGCTGGAGGAGCTCAGGGCCAGGAATTGATTTCAATTTTTATTGCCCCTCAAATTCGACTTAAATCAAGGCTTAACTAAAATATACAGTAATTTCCAAGCTATTTAAATTTTTACACATTTGTGTCTTTGTTTGTTTTGGCCTTTCGGGCTTATTTGACCAACTTTTTATAGCCGATTTCAGAGCCGTGACCTACTTTATGGTTTCATTTTTATTCTACCCCGATCGAGCTTATCCTTAGTAATCCCATTGAACCTGCGTAAAAATATGAACTTTAAGGTCGTTTGCATAAAATATCCATTTTGGCGGACGGCTTTTCCCCTTTTTGGATTTAACAATCTCCAGTGGAAAAGTGTTTCGTAATGAATTGAATTTCCAACTATACGGCAATATATGTAAATTTGCTTTGCATATTTGTTGCCAGGATTATTTCTATTAATTTCATACTCGCTCCCGAATGGGCGCTCGGCTTTGTCACGTAGATGCGAATCAATTTTCAATTACCAAAAAAATTGTTTAACTAAGCCGCGCGTTGGCTTTAAAAAGTTTCGCTCGCCACTCGCCGAATATTTGGTCATTTTACGCAGAATGTCACGCGAACAAAATCAATCAATCTAGTGGAAGTGGGAGTGGAAGTGGAAGTGGGAGTGGCAGGCAGTGGGGACTTTATGAAACCAAAACTCTCTATCATCAATTTAATTGAAAATTACAAATCATGCGTTTAGGGCAAAGTTTTGCGCAAAAGATCTTCTTGGGAGGGAAAGTTTGGGAACAAAGTTTGGGGGTATCCTTTAATTGATTCCCATTAAATTTCGATTCGATCAAGTCCATTTGAATATTATCAGAGACGGCCATCGCAGCATTCAGGGTTTCGAATTCGTTCGGATTCATTTCATTTCCATTTTCATTTCCATTTTTGTCTCTATTTCTATCACTGCGTTCGCCGAATTTCCATTCATTAAATCAAAATTCAATATTGGTCATGCGGAGCATGACGAAATTCCCTGGTATGGAGTCAGGGGGGGTGATTGGCTCTATTTCTATTTCTATTTGATTTGGCCCAAAACGCGGCAGCCCCCCGTTTGCAATTCATAACTACACATATTTTTCAAATCGATATTTAACGCTGAGTTTGGGGGGTTGGGGGTCAGAGGCTGGGGGTTAGGGTTTTGGAGCATGTGGCAGTTGCATGTTGACAGCCAGCACACGGCATAGGCAGAGGCAGGGGCAGGGGCAGGGGCAGTGGCATTGCCAAAATGGCATTGCAAAAACGTCCGATTGCAACTTTTCTAATTATTTTAAATGGCAATTTGTGTCAAAGCGTCATCTGACTCACTTTGTGCCCCCAATTCGAGGACTCTCGCCTGGCGTCCTGCCGTCCTGCCGTCCTGGCGAAACAATTTGATTAGCGTCCGTGGGAGAAATAGATATTTGAGCGTTATTTGCATACTGAGGTCGCCCGGTTGTTAACTGAGACTCTGATAGAATCGGGATTGGGCAGCCACTATTGTGGTTGCGATTCCAAACTGGCCATTTTCGGTTTTTCCAACAAGTATCTCTGATTATTTCGAGTGGCGGCTTTCGAGATGGGGGCTCTCACTCGTTTCGCTTGGGGATTACAATCCCCAGTCGGGCTTAACATGCCCCAACCTCATTTGTCCCGCCCCGGACTCTCATCTCCAAGGTGCCATAAAAATTCGCCAAGCCGCAACATTAATCACAGATTCGTTGCATACACCAGGGCGCTATATCAATAACCAATTAAATTGAAATTAAATGTTGCCACGACAAGAGGGGGGCGCTTGGGTTGGAGCCCAAGAGCTTTGGCCCCCACTACCACCCTGCCACCCTTCGTAATTCAATTTATAGCAAACCAGGAGAAAATTGTAGCCAACATTTTATTTTTTTTCGCAATGATTTTCCTCATTTTTTATTTATTGACTCGTGCGCGTGTCCCTGTACGTGTGTGTGTATGGGTGTGTCTTTGGTGGTGTGCGTTAAATTCCAATTAAATATTTCAATGGCAAATACCGACTGACGCTCCGTAAGCCCGCCCAATCGGATCTGCGCCTCCCTGCAGCACTTCAGGACTCGCTGCGAATTATACGAACATTTTCCCCGCGTTTCGACTTTTCCAAATTGTATTTTTCTATCAAGATGTATTAATCCACTTCTCCTTCTGTTCTATGCTTTTTTCTATGCTCCTGCTCTGTTCTACTCCGGAAGTTTTGGCAACACCTCCTCAAAAAATAAAAAAAAAATAGGAAGAAAATGTGGACGAAGTTCTTCCAAGCGACGCCTCGGCCACCCCCCTACGGGCCATGTCCTTCTGTGCGGTTGGGGAAAAGTTATATTGGTTTGCGTGACTCTCAACAAAAGTGAAATAACAATTGCAACAACAGCAGTGTGGGCGGTGTGGCCACCTCTCCTCCACCCACCCCCCCAAAGAAAACCACCCAGAAATGCCAAAAACAAACAACCGGCCTGGGCAATAGCAAGAACGGCAAAGTAGAAATAAATTGTAAAGTGAAATTAGTATTTTAGTTATCCTGCGCCTGCCTGCTCACCAGCCACAAAATGAATAACAAAAAATGAGTATCTGAGGAATTTTGGCCGGAGTGGGGCCCAGAAGTACTCAGAAAGCGCTTTGCCTTGCGCCACGACTGTGGCAGGACTCCATGGTCAGGTGCCTGTGAATTGCTGTTCTTGCAATAGGCCACAAAGCATGATAATTGAAGGTGAGTTTTGAGGGGAGTGGGAGGGTGGGAGGAACTCCTTCAACCACCCTCGCAGCTGAAACCATCGACCTTTTAAATTATTTAGTTGCTCGGCCCGAAAGTTTCAGTCTCGATGGCTGCCACATGCCAAGTATTTCCAATTGTTTGATTTGGATGCGTGCCTGTCCGAGCTCGAGTTCGGGTTCGGGTTCGGGTTCGAGTCCGAGTCCGGGGCACGTCGAATTTAAAATTAAAATCTATTTGTGAGCAATCGGTGGCAGTTGAAAAACTGGTATCCCTTCCGCGTCAGACACCCATATTAAAAATTGTGACGATACCAACTATAGCTGGGCATGGGGCGAAAGGTAGTTAAACTGCTGTCTGGGTGGCTGGGTGGATGCAGTGACTCCTGCCCCGGATGTATCCCTTTTGTTTGTTGTTTCGCCCGTCGCTGCAGACAATCCGGGGACGGCCCAGTCGCAAACACCCCACCGCATTTGGACAAGCCGGGCAAAGTCATAAGCTTTTGTTTTACTAGCCCCACCGTTGTGGATGTGGATGTGGTTGAAGCTGGCATGGCACCATCTACTGCCCCATCTAGTCCACTCGGCAATCTCATAAATTGCATGACATGAGTTGCATATGTATGGCAAGTTCCTCCTCATCGCTCCATTGCATAAAATATACAAAAGGGCAGCAGCTGCTCCCCCACCATTATTCCCCGGCATAAGCAATTTATATACATGTGTACGGACAGGATATATCCCCTAGTTGGGGTCGTACTTACCGATTGACAATATGCCAGCATCGTTGGGTCGCAGGACGTGCGTAAAGTAGATTTTCAAACCCGAATTATCCGCCATTTGTCTGGCGTGCAATTGGGCAAAGTCGGGCTTCAAATTGTTGTAATGGGTCTCCATTAAATAATATTTGGCCTGGCGCGACTCGATCGGGTAGCCGGCCTCGTGGGGATACGTGAATCCCTGCGAAAAACGGAGACAAAAAAACCAAAATTACAACCGACCGAATCTGCCAACAAAAGAGGACGAAAGGAGGATGCAAAAAGGATAAAAGGATGGGGGAAATATGTTGAGTGTTTGTTTTTATGCCAGGGCCCGGTCCTGAGTGCATATGTACGTATATGTGGCCATAAGTATGTATAAGTTGGGAACGGAAGTTGCTGCCATGGCCATGTGCAATTTAAATGCAGCTCCTGCATCTCCTTCTCCCTCGTTCTCTTCCTTCGTGTCCTTGCATCTCCGTCCATGGGCATTCAATTGCACTGGGGGCCCCCTGGCGGGCGGCAGATATAACATGCTACTGCATTATGGCGCTCATCTGATGAAATTATGAAAATCCTTGCCCTCCCCGGCCGCCTTTCGGACTGAAAGGACTGAACGGAGCAGCCCCCCAAAAACAAAAACATGAGCCATGGCCGAGAGTTCAGGGGCCAATAGGGCCAAGGTATTCATTTTTCAGGGCGATACTCTGTCAGGATTCGGTCACATGGGCTAACTAAATGAACTCTGACCCTAAAGAGTAAGGAATAGCACTTGTTTTTCAAAATTCTCTATTAAATTATAACACAAGAAATTATATCCCCTTATTTTGTTTCTTTTTTCATAAAGTGCCAGAAAGTATGCTAGGATATTTTCAAGGGTAGTCGCTTCTTCGGGCAAGTCCTTAGCAGTTGATGCCTTTCTTCGTGCCGAAAGAAAGCATTTGCGAACGATAAATTAATATTGCATGGTTATGGTTATGACGAGGATGGTGGATGGTGGATGGGGGATCGGTTGGGAGATTAAGAAATCCCCTTCTAGGATGCTTACCTCGCTGCCCCGCGACCAGGAGGCCACGATGGCGTTGCATGCCAGCGGTATGGAGCGGGCGCCCAGGCACTGACGGCCCTGCTCGCGTGCCATCTCCTCCAGCTCGGCGTGCGCTCCCTGGCACTCGTGGAGCGTTATGTGCTGCAAGTAGTGCACGCTGGACGATGAATCATAAATCGGCTCGTACTGCCAGCCATGAAAAGAAAATGAACCAGAATACGGGTGAGATCTCGGGGTGGCAACAGTTTGGTGAGAATCGCATTGTGTGGAATGGCACATGGGTGTGGGATGGTATGCTATGGGAGGGTTACGCGAGACGGGGATAAATTTTTAATATTTCAATTTGGTTATGCCGAGGCCAAGAGACAACGACAACGACAACGACGACAGTGCAGAATGCAGAATGCACAATTCTGAATGCAAAAAAAAGGAAAGCACAGACACCAGCGACAGTTCCTGGCAGACAAAAGCGAATGCCAGGACACGGCTCTCTGAAGAACTGCGCTTGGCCTTAATTATGCATTGTATTTAATATCGTTTAGTCCTGGCCGAATGCCGATGACGATGCCGGTGCTCCGACCGCCCCAAACCCATTTACCAAAATCACTTTGGCTTATTTTCAAATTCCCAGCAATTTTAGTTCTATGGAGGATCAAGGAATTTCAAAAAGTTTAATAATTACTTAAATGATTTTTTTAAATACATTAATTTAAAAATATAATAATAGCGAAACGAGATTTAAATTCAGATTTTGAAGCTTTAACAAATTATTTAGTTATTTTAACAGGTTTTAATGTTTCAATGTTATTCCCTTTAAAATCCTTTCTTTTTTACTTTACAATTTATGGATTTATTTTATAAATAAATGTATATTAAATTATTTAGATACATATTGACATTAAATTTCCAAAAAATTTTAATAATTTAGAGGCATAGAAATTCTTATTTCATTTCCACAAAAAGAATGATTGACATAAAAAAAATATTTACCTTTAAAAAATATATATTTTAACAATTTTAAAACGTTGGTAAAGGTTTTTGCTTAAATCGTTAATTGTTAAATTTTTCAAAAAGATATTTCGATTACATTTTCAATTAAGGATATCGATAAGGATAAAGAGACAAAAAGGCAACCAAAGTCGCTTACCCGGATCAGGTGATGTTTGCGATTGATGTCCTCCAGTTTGAACATCTTGCACCAGAAGAGCGGCAGGTCGCCGGCGGGCAGCTCCACGTCCTCGTTGCGCAGCTCCAGGACGCGAACGCGCTCGTCGTGGGTGGGCGAGGGCAGGGGCATCTGGGCGCTCTGCATCAGGACCATGGGCCGGTAGGGGCGGAAGGCGCTGGTCGGGTCCGGGAGGGTGCCAGGCCGCACCGAGCCGTGCGGCGGATCGTGGGCGTGGTACATGTACAGCAGGCGCATCGTGTCGTTCTGCAAGAAAGAGCGGATAATGGCGGCTTGAAAATGGTTGAAAAATGAGAAATGTGTAAAAAATTAGTTGGCGGGTCATGGGGTCGCAGGCAGCAGGGCGGCAGGTGGCAGATGGCAGGTGGAGAAGTGGCGGAATGACGTTATAATGGCGTTGCAACAACCCAGAAACAGCGGCAATAATGTCGCTGCTGACGTGTACACGGATGCACTGTCTGGCCAGGACCCTTGCCTCCGGAAGCTCCCGCTCCCCGCTCCCCACTCCCCACCTTCAACTCTTCGCTCACAGGGCACTCGGGGCAAGGTTCGCCTGCTAAATGAAGTACACACAAAAAAGGGGAAAAGCTCGCGCCGGCGAACAGCAACAAAAGGGCAGGAAGGAAGCAAGGATGTTTGCCTGTGGGCAGAGCAGTCCGACCCGAGCCACACCGAGCAGGGGAGGGAGCCATGGCCAGGTGGATGTTTGGTCAGCTGCTCCCGGAGGCTGGAGTGGTGCATTGTCGATGGTGGGTTAATGGTGCAAATTGCACCACTGGCAGTTGCCTGGGAGTGGGGTATTCCTTGAAGGACTGGCCCCGAAATGACCGCGTTTCATTTATTTAATTCCCCTTCAACGAATTAATTTGGTGCTGCTCCTGGAGCTTCTCATGGTTCCCAGCCACGTTGCCAAACTTCTTTGGCTGACTGTACTTGCTTTTAGCCGAATCACATTCCCGGACCACTGGACTGCATCTTTGGGCAACCAATTTACACTTGAGGTGGTCGAGGCGCCCCAGAAGCATTCCCAAACATCCGTCTAGCTCTTCCGGAGCATGCAGGCTCCCGAGACATGTAGTTTTAATTGGTAAGCCCGAAAAATTAAAGCAGCCATTAAAGAATCACAGCCCGGTCTGTGGACTCCTTCGACCTCGGCTCCTGTGTCCCGGGGCCCCCGGGGGCTCTTGGAAAGCCAACAGTCAGCTGTCATTGTGTGCCCGTCATGTCCACGTGTGTGTGCAGCGACACAGCAAAAACAACAATAACAACACATGTAGCATGTAGCACTCTGGGCGGCTGCACTGCAGTGTGGCGGATGCTACAAAAAATCCTGGGGGGAGAAAACAAAAAACCAACGTCGGGCATCCATTTGAATTCATTGTGGCAAAGTGCCCATTGTAGCTGTTAAGTGGAACTGTAGAGTACCATGTTCGACAATTGACGGCCCGTTCTCCTCCGAGGAGGTGCAGGACCTGTGGGGCTAGGCCAGGGCAGGCCAGGGCCAGGGCAGAACAGGCCGGGCCAGGGTCCTTGTATCTACTTGTTCATTTTGCCAGCCAACGAGGAGACAATACTTTAATTAACAATCCCTTTCCCCGCATGCCCCTGCCGGGGGCGGAGTGTGTAAAAAACCTGTACAAATGAGTCGGTTGTCCTGGTCGTCCTGGCAAACACTGCGGGCGGTGGCGGTGGCCATGGCGGTGGCAAACGCGCGCACTAACCGCCCGGCAATCGCCAGTAACAACAACCCACAATAACAGCAGGAGCTGCCGGAGTAGCAGTGGCCGAAGCCGAAACAAAAACTGCTGGCCAGTTTTAAAACATTTGGCCAGGCGACAGGGACAGCGCTGGAGCTGGAGCCGGAGAAGGAGAAGGATCTGCAGCACAAAAGTCATTAACGCTGAGGCTACCGAAGCTGACTGGGCCTGGGCATGGCCCAGATGTAAAAACACGACCACTGTGGCAAAAAACTCAACGCCCCCGACCCCGCCCCCGCCTTCTGGTAGCAAAGGGACAAAAAAGAGGCCGTCGCCGGTTTGCAGGACTACGGACTCTGGAGTGACCTGTAAACTGAATCATTTTCGATATAAAAGCTGGTCAGGATAATGGAAGAGCCGATGGGAGTTCATCAAAGCGCCACCCACGGTTGAATGGTCAAAGCAAGGAGGGATGGTTATGGGGGGAGGGGAGGAAAAGGATATTACAATACCGGAGCAATACATTGGAGTCTTTAAATTGGAATAATCTAAAAAAAAAACTGATGTTATATTATCCTTTATGATGTCTTTTTTGGGGCAACCCAAACCCAAAACCCATTAACCCCCCAATGCCAAGTCCAGGGCATTCTTACTATGTGGGAACCAAGTGTGAAAAAGTGTGCTCCGAACTATGCACACGCACGCCCAGAATGACGGGCAGGATGAGCCCGGACGGGCAGGTCCGGAAAAGCCAGAGAAACAACAACTGCGAGTCGAGGCGAAAACTAAAATGAAATGAAAAGCTTCAGCAAGGATTACAACCAAAAATTAATGAAAGCAAACTGGCTGCGGTCATTTGCCGTGGTCAACGGTCGGCCAAGGCTTAATTGCCAAAGACGATGACGATGTTTGTGGCGAGGATGGGAGGAGGAGGGTGGAGAGTAAAGAGTGTGGTCAGGAGCACAGGTTACACTTTAGTGACTGCCGCAGGGCCAGAAGGACTCGACTCGACTCGAGGCTAATTGTGACTGCGGCGGTTTCGGGCTTCGATTGCGACTCGGACAAGGACTCGTACTTGGACGACTCATCAGCACCAAAGCCAGAGTCCTGCCCCCAAAAACCTGCGAGGGTTGCACGACACAAAACCGAAATGCCGGTACAGCCTCGAACGCAGGGAAACGCTCGACTGGTTCCTGCCGCCTGGTTAAGTGCACTCCAAAGGTCGTTTAACCTCCGACTGGTTTCGGGTGGGTTTTCAATGCTCCTTTCCGATCTGGGGTGGCCTGGCCTGCGATTTTTTGGCTCAGTTCGCATTCATTAAGCCTGGTTAAGGTGTGAGGCCTAGATGCATTTGATGGGAGCCGCATTGGAGCCGGAAGTGGGCCCTTATTGAGGCACCAGTACCGTCTGGTATTGGACATGAATGCCACACGAAATTTAACAAGGACTTTTAATAAATTATTTGAATCTTTTCAATATCAACTTAATTCCGATGTGCTCTCTCGAATTCTCTATGAATTTTAAAATATTTTCTAAAATGTCGGCAAAAAAAAAAAAAATGTAGAAAAATTCAATGACAAGAAAATTGGTTTTGAAATGTTTCGATCAGAGTATCCCCTTTCAATTTTGAAGTACTTGTAAATCCTTCTAAAATAAAATCTAATAACCATAAAAAATAGTTGCAATAACTTTGGAAAAAAGTTTCGGCCTAACTAGTTGAAGTTTTATTTTTAACATTTTAGAGAATGTAATTCAGTGCATGCTTTTGTTTAATTTTGTGGATAGTTTCTTTATTAATTAACGTTAATTAATACCGCATTGGCAGAGTCAAAAGAGTACCCTCATTCGTCTCGGCAAAGAATTTAAATGTTTTAAAAACCTTTTTCTAGACAATATTCTAGACAGCCACAAGAAAATTTATAGTTTCTAAATATTTTCAGTTTCGAATTTTATACACCACGCTTTTTTTAAGTCAAGAGAGTATATCCTTTACATAAAATCTATTTTATGATTGCCACAAACTGCTTCAAACTAAAACGTAGAGAGCTCCATTCATCACTACTTTGTAGACTCTCGTTTTGTTTCTTATTTTTGCGCCGAGAGCAAACTCCTGGCATTCGTTCACACATTGCACCTTTAAGAGCCATTTGCAGTAGTTGTTAATGGCATTGTTATCCTGGATGCGTCCTTGCTGTTTCCCGCTCCTTGCTCTCCTCCTCCCATTGTTTTTTTGCCCACTTTCGTTTTGCCGTTTCAACGCGTTGCCATAATGGGCCAATTGTCCTTAAATGCGGAGCGTGTTCCGCTCGCTAAGTTGGCTGCAGACTCCGCAAAGGCCAGTAATGGCCCTGGCCGAGGTCCTGCTCCGGGCCAGGCCCAGTGGTCAAGCCGAGGCAGAGTCCTTGCTCCGGTTGTGCAACCGAAAACTTTGTCTGTGCTGGCCCCGTTTAATGTGAACGTAATTGAAATGCATTTACAATTGAATTATAAACAGAACAAACAAATGCTGCGCAGGACTCTCGTCTCGCACACATTTACATGAATTCACACTTCAGGGGGAAGCCGAGTTGCATTGTGAAAACTTTCAGGAGCAGCTGAGCCTTCTCCTTCTTCTGGCTGGCAATCAAATCAACCGTTCCCCAGAAACCAGTGTCCTCTGCATGTCCTGTGCGTGCGTGAATGGAGTAGGGTGGACCAGAGTTTCCGAACTCTCTAAGCTTTTGTGGGCAAGTTGGAGCGCTTTTCCTCTAGTTAGTATCACTCATACGCCGTGTGGTCTTTAATCCTTCAACAAATACCCAAAAAAGGCAATGGAAAATATAGCTTTTCTGGGTCCTGCTCAGCTTCGATGTGTTTAGAAGTTGTAAGCCCAGTCACGTCAACCAATTTTTGTGAGTAGCTGTCGTGGGATCTTCTGGCAAACCCATTCAATACCTCTATTGTCCTTTTTCCCATTTCTCTCAGTGTCCTTTGCAGTTTTGAGCTTGTGTGCATTTATGCCACTCCAGTCGTCCTGTCAGGGGGGTCTTGTGAAATGTTTTCGGAACTTTCTGACAGATGATTTCAATAACTAATAGGCAGAAGTGGTCATCAGATGGACTGGCCCTCCGCCTCGGCACACCCCCTTCGGGCTGCAGTCTAATTGCCGTGTCAGAATCTGTGATTGCCCCGGGCCAGAGAGAAGCCATGGCGCATTGTTGACAGCCACCTGGACGCAGCTGGATGGCCTCGCCAAGGACGAATCGGAGCAAAGTATTCCCATCTCTGTAATTCTGTAATCATTTTCGGGCTCCTCTGCTAAGTGGCTTAATGATTTTTGTTTCATTAAATTGAGTCTTCGACCAGGACTCGGATTATTCGGACGTTTGGACGACACATTCGAGTCTGGCACGTTTCTCCATTTGCCGTTCGTGCAATTGACATTAATTTGATTTATTTATGGAAGGCAAAGGCCACTCGGCTCCAGGCTCAAGGTGCAACTGCTTTTGGCAATTGCATTTAAATTAACAAATCTAATGAGGTTTCTCGTCAGGATAGCCGGACTGCCCCAGGTGCTAGACTTGCGTGTGTGTGTGTGTGTGTGTAAATGAAAATGCTGTTTAAACTGAGAGGAAAATTAATGTTGCTGGGCGTAAATTATTGCAGCAAATACGTCAGGATCTCCGAGGAGATTAAGTCGAACGTGTAAACAAGACTTTGACTCAAAAGGAGAGCGCCTAGTCAGGCAAATTCCTCAAATTAGAGCCAGGATTGGGCAAAAAGTAGATGTGGCTCCTCTAATCCCGTGGGGGATATTCTCCATCGAAGAGCATTTATTTTGGTTACGTGCAGGACTATGCTTGTTTCTGCTTTCATCCTTAAAGTGCATTGGAAAAACTGCTTTCATATTACTGACACATCCGCCCCAGCTCGTGCCCGCCCCTCTCCACCAATTCATATTCATTTATTGAGCTGCAAGTATGTGTGTGTGCATGTCCTGCCCCTTGAAAGGAGCGGGGTCAAACTGGCATATCCGTTGCTTTATTACATTTCGTTTAGTTTTGGCCAACTGACCACTTTTTTGCGGTTACTTTGTGTGTGTGTGTCTCTCGAATGGCAGGATTGCAGGATAGCAGGATGCCTGGCTGTGCATGTATCTTAGTTGCTCGGACTTTGCGGTTGCTTTGGTCACTAGCGCGGTATTTGGCTTACATCAGAATATGAGCGAAAAAAAACGGACACCAAACGATGGGGACTCCCCATCCTCCCAGGATCGTGGCTCAAAATGAATTTACTAACCGAGTTTGTTTGGAGAGTTTACCAAATGAAAAGCTGAAAAGCGGGGTGAAAAAATGCAAGTTTACTTCGCCATTTGGCCATAAATAATATAATAAAATAACTACACCGGTCAGGCAAACTATTGCATACTTTATGGCGTCCTGCAGAGGGCCACAAGTGGCCCAACCACCTCCTACCCTCCCCTCTTGCAATATGTGGTCTAATATTTTTATAAACAAATTGGATTTGCACAGCTCATGGGGCAGAGAGGGAGGCAAGGGTGGGTATGGGCTGCGGTTTTCTATATATTGTAATTTTTGCCCCCTTTTTTTGCTAGGTGGCGCCCTCTGGCTGTCAGCGTTTGCCACTTTAATTACTTCGGCTCCAAGGATGCGCAGCCTTTGCACCTTTTTTGTTTTTGTTTTTGGCTCTCGGCCCTACCCTGTTGCATTTGACATGGCGGCCCCTGCCTCTGCCCTCGTCCTGCGTCCTGCATCCAGCCGCGCTGAATGGCAACTCAACTGGGCTCGTTATTTATGAGCCCCTCCTCGAAATCCGGTCGCCCGGTCTCGGCCAGAGAAATGGCCAAAAAAGACTACCACCTCCCATCCCCCTAAAAAAAAAAAGGGAAAAACAAACTGAAATCTCTCTTTGCCGGCTGCTTTGTTTGTCATTGCATTACTTTGGCTGTTAAATCCTCTGCTAGAGTTTAGTATTGCTGTTCCGAGCCCGGCACCTGGACAGGACCAGCACCAGCTCCTCCCTGTTCGCGCTCTTTCAATATTTGTCGCTTTAGGGCATTAAAACAAACGTTTCCCATTGCGTTGTGTTGGGTTTGCCTTTTGCTTTGCTTTGGCGAGCACGTTCCCCATGCCGTCCTCCTGCCGCAAAACCATCAACAAGAGCCCTGGTGCCTGGTGCTCGTCCTGGCCGTCAGTGGCCCCTCTAAAACAACACATACCACATTCGCAAACTGCAAACTTCTGGACGCGAAACGCGCAAATCACAGCCCAAAAATAAGCGCAACAAGAGGATTTTTTGGCTGTCCCCTGAGTGGAGTCGTTTTTGGAATACTCTAGTTTTCGAATCGGAAAATGTTGAATTGAAAACTTGACAAGTCTGGAAAAGGATACGAAATTGAAATCGGAATAAATTAATGGAATAGTTTGCTTGAAAAGTCTCATTCTTCGAACCCTTTTCGTTGCTTTTGTGTATTAACCAAATCCTGATTCCCTACGATTCTCTTCTGTATTAATAACTCTTGGATCCCGGTTTTCCCATTCCCCTTCCATGTCCTTCGTCCTGCCAATGTGCAATCGCTCGTGGACTCGTTCACTCATACGAGGCTCGTCAACTCGCAAACTCGTGTGTAAAAAGGGACAATGCTGGGTTTTAACTTTAATAAACCGACTAGTCGGGCCCGGCAGCACTTCAGGACGCAGGACCCCCACACCCACACCCACACGCACACACACATACACATCGCTCAAAGACCACTTTTCGGAACCAGGCAACATCAAAATCCACATTTGAGGCCGCCACCCCGGCTGGCTGGCTTGGTTTCTGGGCTGCGTTTTGGATGTGTACTTTATTTTTGGGCAAAGCGGCAAATAACATTTTTGTTTGGCTTTGACGTTGTAGCAATTGCAACGGTTATTCCATTTACTTGACAAATATACAAGGACGTGGCTCGGGCCCGGCTCGACAATCGTTTCAAACTTGATGGGGTGGCACTGGGGGTTTTGGGTAGGGTGATGGATCGGAGCAGGACTCGAAACTTTTCTCGAAAGCCGAGCCGGAATTATGCGCAATTTTTGTTTGGCTGCTCGGCCAGTTTAAAGTGGTCTGGCTTAGACGAGTGTGTTTGTGTTGGGAAGAGGCTTTCCGTGGCAGGACTAAAAGCGCTGGCACCCTCTGACCCTTTCCCATTTCCAGTTGCATTGTGAAGCTTCAAAGCAATCAACATAAAATGCCTAAAAATGGGCAAAAACATTGCGTGGCGTGATGAGCGGGAATCGCGATCCCTGGAAATATTTCTGGGATTTCTGGGAACCCCTTTGAGCTCCTGCGAAGGTTAATTTCATCATATTTTCGGCGACCACTTGAACTCTCCTCCAGCATTAATGGCCACCGGACCACCTTGCGCACTTAATTCGGCTTTTAGTTGCCATTTTTTTTTCGGGGCCAAAGGCTAAAATGTTCGGTTCTGGTCTTGTGAGCAGAGTTTGGCACTAACAAAGTGCCAAAGGATTTCCAGCTGGCTGCGCCTGCTCCCCCTTGCCGAGAACCTGAAGGACCTAAAAAATTAAATCAATTTGATTTTCGTAGCATACTTTTTCGAGCTTTTTAAGTCCTTGGCCAGGGGGCCGTTGTATTTTGTTGCAGGCCCTATTAAATTTTTAAGTGCCGAGCTGCAACCGCAGGACCCGCAAACACCACACGAGGACCTCGCCCTCCACCAAACCGCTCCACTAATAATTCATTATAAAAGTCCGTGCTTTGGTTTTGGTTTTTGCGTTCTGTTGCGACGCGAATCCATAGTCGTTGCCGTTTCCATCGCACGACCCATCAAGGACCCTCATTGCCGCCCGTCTTCAAGTTTCGAGCTTATGTCGTGACGAACTGCTCACATATGTGGCCCGTAGGGGCGATGTCTGGGTGTTGGTGCTCATGTTTGTGGCACGAATTCGCCGGAGAGCCGAGGGGCCGAGCGGGGGCAACGCGGCAAGTGTCTGTTCCCCGAAACGCTTTCTCAGCGGAATCGCCGGGGTCTGTCACAGGACTTGGCGGGGTTGAACTCGTTGTGAGGAATTCGCTACTTTGATGTAAAAATTGCAACGGTCCTGTACAGTCCTATAGTCCTGTAGTCCTGTAGCCCTGCAGTGCTGGAGTGCTGGAGTCCTGGGCTACCCGGGTCCTTAGCTCGCTTGTAAGTGTTGAAAATTACTGTCGACTTGACTTGTTGCCTTTTTGTTCTGGCGTTGTTATTGCTCTTGTGTGTAGGCCAGGACCCCGGCAGGACCCCATTAATGGGCAAAAATTACTGTTTACAATTGGGGAAACTCCCCTCCCCTCCACCCGCCGGCTTGAGTGCAAGTTTCGTGTTAAAATAATAAACACATAGCAAAAATTGTAGCGCCATGTGCAAGGATCTAGGCTGGGAAGTGGAAACCGGGGCATAATTCCATTACACAACTACTTCAAGTTGGGGGTCCTGCTCCCAGCCCGGACGAGGGCATAAATTATATTAAAAACAATATTTTTAGCCCGCTTCGAACTCATTTGAACTTCACACGGCAGTGGCAAAGTTTTTTCCTGCCACTCGCCGCCTCGCATAGTTTCTGCATTTAAATTTTAAAATTGCCCGGACAGAGAAATGCCGTGGCAAGCTTAAACAATTATGTTGCAACCACGGGGGAAACAATGCGAGGGGAAAACAATATGAAATTATTATAATGACAATTAGTGTTAATTGTCACTTTCGGCGCGGAATGTTGCTTTCGTCTCTGAATTATAATTTGCCCAGTTTAGCGAAAATTTGCATTTTAAATGAGTTTCTTTTCGGCCTAAACAAACAATGGCCGAGAGTCCCGACATGAAAGTCAATGGAAATTAAAATGTGTAATTACTCAATTATTTTGCACAAATCAAAATGGAAGCTTCAGACGTCCTCCAGAACCTCCAGAGCGTCCGAAGAGGGAGCGTCCTTCTCAATGACAATTTCATGTTTATGATCGGGGCGGGGCTTCAAAGGGCTATAAAGATTTTAATGATTCGAAGTGGGCGTTGGGCAATTAAGTTAAGAGTTCGAGTTTGGAAAATTTAATTAAAGCTGCGACAAAAGCGCTTTCGGTATCTATTATTGGTTCTCAAATAAATTGAAACCCATTCATTATCAATCCAGAAAAGGGCCGGGGAAATTAGGAGGAATAATTAAGCCAACTGGACGAGGGGGTGGGTAGAGGCTCAGAATTGAGTGATAAATGTATCTGAATCTCTGCATACCAAATAGTCCTGAGCCAGTCCTGCGCCAGTGCCCTAATCCTTTTGTCATTTTGTCATTCCAGCAATAATTCAGCTCGAAGTTTGGGGATAACGCAGGAAATCATTAAAAACATTTTCAATGAGTCGGAATCGGAATTGACCAGAGAGGGAATGGGAATCATAATGGAAGCTGCAAGGACTTCCTTCGTCCTTTAATATTCTTTGAAAGGGCAAATAAAAATCAGAGTTTCTAAAATCAAATTGAAATTACGCACTTAATGGCGTTTTATGGTTTATGCGCAGTTTTTATATTCCACCTCGCGCCGCGCCCTAAATGCTTGATATCCTTTCATAGATTTTCCGGAGATCCTTCTGACGTCATCGGTCTCTTGGCCAATTGGTAATTCCGTTATTAGTCACGCTCTTCGCGCTTCATTAATGTTCATTACACATAAATGAACCCACATCGATTGGTATTTTTCAGGTCCGTCGTTGGCGGTTTTTAGTGGCTGTAATTTTTGTATTGTGGTTGACGTTTTTGCGGTTTGTCTGCCCAATGGCCACCACATCGTCTCCCTCCCCCTCCCTCCTCCTCCGTTTCCACTTATTTATTTATGAACCCAGAAGGAGGGGGCCCGCCAATAAAAGGGGTTGCTCGCTTGGCCAATTTCCTCCGACTGACTGATACAATTAATTATATAAATAAACATTTTTATTTATATTTATAGGAAAATTTGTCGAGACAAACTTTGAACCTTGGGCCCGGCTGGATAACACCCTCCACACACATATGCTCCGGAGCCAGGATAGGGGTTGCCCGCGGCCAGGGAATTTATTGAACACGCTTAATTGAACATTGGGACTTGAACGGTTGAGCAGCTGATTGACTCCGCCTCCGACTCTGCTATCTGGTATCTGGCTTCCCTTGAACCATTTTTTTACTCAACGTTTTTTATGACCTTTCGCTGAAGGGTGGCTGCCTCCGGCTGGCGCTGCCTTTGGATTCTTGGAATCGTTGCAAGTTATTTAAAATAGGATTTTTTATTATGCGCTCAAACAGCTGGAAACTTTGTTTTGTATATTAAAAATTCAGGTCCTCCTCAGGCTCCTTGCCCCCGTCCCCGGCGCGGCGGGTTAATTTTGGGTCGGGGATTATGCCACTTGAGCGGCTTATACCGATAAATCCATATGGGCCCGGTTAGATGCGCTTTGAAGTGGCAGGGAACCGAGTAACTGATATGATTAGATTGGGAACGGTGCGTAAAGGGTTCGCAAATTGAATTATTTCTTGAAGAGCCACTGGATCGCAGCCCTTAACAATGCTGCTCATTAATTTCAGAAAGATCGGCAGGGTACAGCTGTTTGAGAAACGCAAACAATTAATAAATTTTTAAGTGCACGACCTCCAAGTTCTGGACAAACCAAACTCAAACCTTGCAAATGGCTCTGCACATAATACATTATTAATTTTCACCCACTCCCTCCAGCTCCCACCTCTTATCGCCCACCGCCCTGGATGCACAACAAACAGCGCTTAATTTGCCAAATGGTTGCCCTCCTCCTGCTCCTGCTGTTGCCCCTGCCCCATCCTGGTGCACTTAATGCAAAAAATTGCAAGTTGTAGTTTACTTTTTATTCATGGGGCAGTGGGGGAGTGGCGGGGGGACAGTGAATATTCAACGCGCGAACGGGCAAAAGATGCAAAATACCTTGCCGGAAAATTGCACAGAAACGGAAATCGGCGGAGAAGTTAAGTGAAAGCCTTTATAGGAAGGACTAAACAATACCCTAAAAATATATAATTATCCAAGGAGTATACATGTCCTTTAAATAATCCCCTGAATTTCTAGAAACTTAAATGCCCTAAAGTAGTAAGTAGGTAGTAAAAATTCCTTCCACAGCCATCTACTCCCACAAGGATAGGGCATCTCTAGGACTCTAAAAGTAACAAAACTCCCCTTCAAACTGAAAGTAGCAACTCCCCCTATTCGGGGCTAAATTGTAGCAGCGAACTTAAGCGAAACGGGAGGAGCGGGGTCAACTAAATGGAAATTCATTAAAAGTTTGCATTGTGCTCGAAAATTGCCCCGCAACAGCATTTAGCCGCGAATCCGAGCACTGGCTTATTGCTAACTAATTTGTCTGCGACGATTTGGCCGAAGCGATTTTTGCGGGAGCCGCGCTGGTGACGCGCCGAAATCCAATTAATACGCTAGACAAATAAGGTCCCTGGGAAAGCCCCCACACAAACATCCTTCGAGCGCTTAGATAAAGCAATAACCAAATGTGTCTTGAAACAAACACGCACTTCTCCCCCCGCCCAGCTTTTTGGGTTCAGGCCCAGAATATCTCAATATGGCGGAGTCGTCCTTTGTCGCCATGTCTGGCATATGTGTCCCTCCCCGGCAAGCGCCAGCCACGCGCTTTGTTTACTCAACTTAACCAGAAAGTTTTCTTTAAGATTTACGCTCAAGTTATACGTGATAAAACTTTTATCACTATGACTGCCCCTGCCACTGCCACTGCCACTGCCCCCCGGTTGATTTTTGCGGCTTTGATAGAGTGCTTAGAGGTGGCTGGCGATGAAGAGATTTCGATTTCCCGGCTAATTGCGCAACCAATATGGGGGATTGGAGCTGGTCTGGAGTGCAGCTAATAAGCAGCTGCCGGGTTTATGGCTTCGAGTGCAACCCCTAATCCCGAGTCTTTAATCTTTGTTATTTTTTCACTCCCATCCTTCCTGATCCTTTCGCTTTCCTGATTCCGCGCACTATTTTTGGTTCAAGTTTACTGAAATCGAACCATCTTGGCCAATACACACGGAGAAATCGTGTAAGCTTGACTATAAACATTCAAAAGCCTCGAAAAATGTCGGCATCCTCAAGGAAATGGTAAACCTGGATTTTAAATCTTTTGAGCATTTTTAGGCTATTGGAAACCCGATATCATCAAGAGTAAAAAAGGAAATAATTGTTTGGATTTAAAAATAATGTTCGTTGTGGACTTTAACAGTCACAGGGGAAAAGTTGTTTTAGAAATATTTTATAATAATAAACCCCATTGAAACTTTTGAGAAACATTTCTGAAATGCATTAATGTCCACCACATATCTGAACGTAATGCTTCAGAAACATTTATTAAAATTTCAGAAACCTCACCGAAACCTTATTACATTACATTATGACTTTAATCATAATTATCCTATAGTTTCATGGGAAAAGTCCAGTATGTCCTGTGCTACAAACAAACTCAAAACAAAAAGCTATATGATACCCGGCATCTTCAAGTGTGAAACGGCCACTTGTATCATTTGGGTTTAGGGGGCGGCACTTGCTATGAAACTTTTTTTATTAACAAAATCTATGAGTCAGTCAGAAGCGAGCATAAATTTCACTTGGTCGTGGCCAAACTTTGGGCACTACATCCATTAAGTAAAGGACTCGGGGGGAAGGACTCACCGTTATGGCGATGTCGTGACTGGCGTCGCATGTGTCCAGCTTGCGGCGGAACCGGAGGACGGTGTGGGTGGCGTTCTCGTAGCCCAGCATCAGCATATAATCCTGCGAGGGATCCACCACCGGCTCGGGGTTTCCATTCCGTGTGACGTGTCGATCCTGTAATGAAATGCAGCGAAAAAGAACGGGGATTAATGAGTGGAAAATGCGAGAAAAATGCTTAATTTACGCAGCGGCTTTCGTGTGACGAGACATTAAGAAGATTTCGTTCGGGTTTCGCTTTGGTGTGATTTCCGAAATATACTTGTGTCATTAAGAAGGTAAGTTCTGCAGGACACGTGCTGCCTCCGGCTTGTCGGGATAAGAGATCAAGACATTCATAAGGACACTACTTTCTTTTCTACTTGTGAAATTTAAATATGCAAAAAAAAAGGCCTTGGCTCTCTCAGTTTCGCACTTCGCAGCTGCCCCGGCACTCGTGGCCCCTTCAAGTGTTTTGACAGAGCTGCCAAGTTAAAGGTTGTTTGAGTGGTTCTGCCCAGGACTCGGGGAAGAAGCAGAAGTAGAGCACCAGCAGAAGAAGCAAACCCTTTTCGGTTTAAAAATACAAAACTTGCTCCTCTTCGGTCCGCTCCATTGGCCTCTGCTGTCATCGTCTGGATTTTTTGTTGGCCATGTTGGCCAGATATCCCTGGGAGGAGGCCTGCAAGGATGCGTGGGTGTATGTAAATTCTTATGCGCATACATACGTACGTACGCCCCCACAGGACCCCTGCCTGCCAGCACAATATTTGGGAAATGTTCTCCGAGTTTGTTGTGGCCGGGTGACGGGAAGGGGAAGGATAGGTGGCTGGTAAAAGGATTCGGCTTTTCATATTGGCAGCTGACTGCAAATGGGCGTTGTGCTTGCCTTCTTCGTCCTGTCAGCCCCAGTCTCTTCGTCTTTCTGTTGTTTGGCAAAAATTTTGATGATGTTGCCAAAGTCAAAAGTGGAGTGGTTTGGGGCCCAAGCTCCTTCCCTGATGGAACTTCCATAAAGATATTTTCGGAAATATATTGATTTAATTATTTGATGTCGTATGGGAGGATCCTTTAAAGGGACATTTAAGGGAGCTCTTCAATCTCGTTTATGGCGATTGTATCCTCCGCAGCTGGTGGTCAGTTTTCCGTCCTCCACCTGAGCATTTGATTTATTTCCGTTAATGCTCCGTCTTTTATCACACTTGCCACTCGGCACTCGGCACTCGGCACTTGGCACTTGGCAGGATGTGCACTTTCCCAAGCTCCTTTATCCCATCTGACAGATTATGGCGAATAGAAAAAAGGAGACGGCCTTTTCGTCCCTTCCCTCGCGTTGAGTGTGGAAATGAGCGTTTTCCATCATCTAATTACGGCGAAAAGTTTCCACCCACACAACATACAACGCACCACACAACACACTCACACCTGAGCCTGGTGCAATTAATTTGCCCTAATTTATATCATCTCTACCCCGTTCTCCTGCGAGAATTACATGCCAGCATTTCATTAATCATATCTCCGCCATTTTAGTTGGCTAATTAAAAGTTTTTTCCTCCGCTCCGCCACAGTGTTTACAATAAATTTTGCAGAAATATTTCGCCCCTCCTCGGGACAGGGACATACACATCCTAGTATCCTATTTTTTTGGGTAATCTGGGAACGCATAATTCAAGATCGCAGGCGCGCAGTTCCTCTTCCCGGAGCACAGTTTCCCTTTTAATTTCACATTATCTGGCCAAAACCACACACACACAAAACACACACACACAGACACACCTACATAGTGATACCTTGACATGTTTGCCGCTTATCTAGAAAAAAGAGACGGAACGACGGCAGGCGAAAGAGACAGACCGAACTGACGGAAATTAAAAATACGCGCTGCAATGTTGCACGGAGCGACGTTATCAGAATCTGCGTGTGCGTGGGTGTGGGTGTGGGTATGGGTATGGGTGCGGGTGTGGCTGGGGTGGCGATGGGAGGGGTTGTGCCCCGGGGTCGTTGGGGGGTAATTATGCAAAAAGGGAAGGCGCATAAATTTGCAATATTCTTGGAGCTCTTCTCAAATGCCAACGACGTTTAAACTGCTAGCAACTTTTTTTTATAGGTGTGTGGGTGACAGAGTGTCCTTGTGAGGAGCCGGCATTACGCTTTGGAAGAAGGGTACACTGAAATTTTCATCCTATCTGCGATTATTTCAATTTCATGGCGAAAAACTTGAGAAAATGTTAAAGAAAGAGTATCCGCATAGCAGCATCTCCCTCTGCCGCTTCCTTTTGAGTTGCATGCCACGTTGACTCCACTGTTGTACTTGGCGCGGCGGCGCCTCAACTCTCCTCGCTCCTTGCTCCTTGACAGCCTCACCACCCCAATCCCTTTCCCGTTGTCAACGCACACGTTTTTTTAATTGCTGAAATTTTATCACACCTTCATGGTTCGCAGGACTCGTAAATTGTAATCCTTGCGACGCGCCGACTACTTCTGCCTGAGCAGCGACGGGAGGAGCAGGACTCGCCGGCTTGGCCTTTTTGCGATGTTGTCATTAACGTCGCTGCCTCTTAAGCATTTAATAGCCTTGTCAAGACTTTAATGCCTTTTAGCCAAGGCTGCTCCTCTAATACTTGTGTGGGGGCGTGGCCGGGACTTGGGCAGGGGGAAATCAATAAAAGCAGTGCACAAATTAAGCACCTTTTGAGCTCGGGTCCTGGGCGGATGGTTTACTTTGCTTTTTCAGGCCGCAGCGTAAATTTAATAGGATTATGCAGGCGAGGACGTAGCAGGAGGCGAATCCTTCGAGTGCAACCCTTCCTTGCCCCACACACTCACACACACACACATAGTACAAGTGTAATTGCTCTGATTTTCGCCTGATGGAAACTTTTCACACCCACCCATCCTCCTCAGGAGGCATCCGCCCAAGTTTTGTTATGCCAAAAACAAACTTTGGCAATTTATGATAATTCAACGTCAGCTGGGACAGTTCAGTGAAGTACATTGTCCCGTGGAGTGGGGGAATCATCATCGCAGCTCCGTTCGAGTCAACTCAACTCATCCGAACTGACAGCTGGCTAGCAAGGAGGCAGGCTGAAGGACTTGGAATATGCTCGCAGCACACATTCAACTTATTGCCCACGAATGCCCATCTCCTTGTGGAGATTTTCTACATAGAAAGGGTTGCTCTTCCTCTCCGTCCTGGCACACAAATATCCTGTATGTGGCCACCTATGTATAGGGACGCAGGAGAGTTGCCTGCAAAGTTCTGACCCGCTCCGACAGGACTCTTTGATTAGATGGAGAGATGGAGGATTGAGGAGCTCCAGAGTGGCTGACAATGAAAAAACTAGCATAGATTTCGGGGTTTTAATTTTTGGATTAGACCCCCGCCTGTGGCAACTGAAGGATCCCCCCATGGCCAGTCGCCGGCGCCAAAACTGCATGCAGATTTCAGCCAAACCAGGGAGGCCTCCTCCCACATCCTGTTAAGTTGGTGGCATTGTAAATTGTTTTCCTGTGCCCTGCTTGTCCTGCCTTTCCTGCTCGTTTCCTTGCCAGCCTGCACTTGATGTATGCCAGAGGAGCTCCTTGGGAGACCCCCATCCGCCACTCCCCAGCATGTTTTGGCTCAGGAATTGATGGCGTCGCCGCCGTCGACGCTTAATGCCTTATGTACATTTGATTACGTATACGCCGTGTTGCCTGCCCATTTGCCTGGAGGAGTGCACAAAGTACAGAGGATGCCTGCCTGTCTATATACCTCCTATCCCTTGTGTCAGCGCCGAAAAGAGAGCCCGCCTCGGGGCGAAGTCATCAAGACGGAGAATCCAAATCTCCGCCCCGAATCAGGAACCAAAGCAATTCCGATTCGACTTCTCAGACTCTGACTCCCAGGCCTGACGACGCTGATGAGCTGGGAAAGGGACTAATGATATTGGCATTGGCATTGGCATTGGCAGACGACTTCAGTTGGCTTAAATTACCGCTGCGAGCAAGTATATCAATTAATATAGTTGGAGTGCGTTCCTCAGTGGGGTTGGGGGGGGTCTTGTCGGGATTGGCCCGAAAATGCTTGTATCCTGCCAGCAGAGTGCTCTCCAGCCCAGGACTCTGGCAAATTAAATCGTCCTGTCCGTCCGTCCGCCTGTCCGCCTGTCCGTTCATCACTCAACTAGAAACTCATCTTCAAGAGATGCGTGTGTTTGCCTAACCCTAGACTTGGGCCGGCTTGCTACGTAATCATCAAATATATGCAGACTCGGCAAATTGCTAGTTAATATTTTATGAAATCAAACAGCAACAAATTGTGCAACGCAATGCAATCCAGTGCAGCTTGGCCTGCCAGCCAGCCAGCTCCCCAGCTTTGATGGCAAATACTGGATATTGCCACCCAGTGGCAGGCCAGGCCAGGCCAGTCCAGCAGCAATTCAAGCATAGAAAGGCATTTTATTAAAATTGGAATTGCCCAACAGACTTTGGCTTTTATTTTAGATTAAATATCAATCACTTTGTCTTGCCCAGCGCGACTCGGTGGGCAGGGTCTTCCGGGGGCTACTGCATCATGGTGTAATATATAAATTAGTGTCTGCCATTTGTCAGTGGCAATCCACCGATTTTTCCGCTTCTGCCACTCCAATTCATTGATATTGGACAGTTGCACAAAAAAGGCATATTATGATGATTAAAATGGAAAAGTGGAAAAGGGGAGGAAGGGGATTGGGGGATAGGTGGCAGAAATAAATGCATCTGCAAACAATCAAAATCAAAGTGCAAAAACCCACATCCGGGTTAATGGAGCCAAACAGTGAGCATCCAGAAATGAAAGCTAATGGAACTTCCTTTGGTAAATTTGCTAAATTTGTTGGTGTTGAGCTAAAAAAATAAAGGAGAGGGAGTTTTAGCCCAGAATTCTTTCATCCCTGCGATAAAAAATCGATTAAAATCGATTATCGAAAACACCATAGGATTGTTATAAATGCTAGAGTTGTTGGACATCTTACTTATTACCGTTTATTATTATTATTTTTAAACGTTCAATCTCTAAATTTAGTTGTATGTCCTTTTAGACCAAGCACAAAAAAGACGATCGACGATCTTATAAAAATCAGAAGAACAGAATAAACTAAGAATTATTAAATTAAACTTGCATAAATGATCGATTTTATCGAAAACTGATTTATTTGCGATTTTTTTCTACTCCAAACGTAACTGCCAAAAGTCCTTTATTAGCCGAGTGGGAAAGGATAATGTCATTGTTTTTCTACCCCTAATTGGCCCAGAGCCATTAAAGAGATTCTTTAATTTCGAAAGTCAACGCTTGTTTAATTCCCCCATTGTTTTTTAGCACTCGTCCCATCCGCAATCTCGGTGGCCTGGCCTCAAGGGGCGACTTCACTCGCCCATTTGCATTAAATAATTTCTCAAAACTCAAAACCCGAAGCCCAACTCGATGGCTGTCCATAAACACTGGAGGAATGGGTGGCAGAGTGGCGGGGTGGGGGGTGGCGGGGTGGTGATGTAATGGCAAGCAACCCTTTTAACTAGTGCTCTCAATTAACGTCATGTACACAACCCACTTAGCTAGTCCCCACTGTACTGCGGCGTCATCGTCAATGTGACATACATATCAAAAAGGCAAATTCAATTAACAAACTTTGCACGTCACTCAAAATTAACTCCAGGGCGTTCATCCAGACAGAGCCCCTTCCCTTCCCTAGTCCTCTCCCTGGTAAAATTCGGAAAAAAGTGAGGATTGCATGAAAACCAAAGAATTATTAAAAGAAACAATCGGACAAAGGCGACCATTTTTTATAAATAGCTTTCAATTGTCCGAGAGTGCCGCCCAAACGCTGTTGGCTCTCGGCCACGCCCACCCAGCTGCAAATGCGGATGCGGATATCCGCACTGATGACTGACGGGGAGGAAGGGTGGTCCTGGGGGATGCTCGCATTATATGTATAATAATGCGTTTTTATAGTTAAATGAAATTATAAAGACGAAAAATTGTATTTGTCATATTGTTGAGCTGACGAGTGTCAGTTTTTCGTGGTTGTATCCTTTTTAGTGGCGGGTGGGTTGATACCCTTGGATGCAAGGATTCAAGGGGTCTCTAGGGACTGGCTGAAGTAGAAGTAATATATCGAATATTTGTATTTGAATTAATTTAGAGTAGAATGATAAAAGTTTATTCCTTGAAGGTCCTGGTAACTTTTTCCTTCTACGCATCACAGGCCCCCATCACCCCCCTATAAAAGGGAAAACCACTTTTTAAAAGCGATCTGTTACGCCTGCCACCGAAATCTGTTGAATGTATCTTCCACTCAGCAGACAGACGAACATCCAAACAGCCGGACCCAAAAAACTAAAAGCAAATTCAAATAAATTCCCAATCCCCTTGTGCATTTTTAGCTCCGCAGCCGCCTTTGTGTGGGTGTCCGGGTGTGGCTGGGGGTGGCTGGGGGTGTCCTGGGGAGGGGGACGGCCTGTCTACGTGTCGTTTACCATAAAGGGGAGAGGGGTGCTGGCGGAATGCCCTTAAGGGCTGCATTTATGACACTCCATTTGTCAAGCGAATGAACGACGCCTGAATGAAACGAAACGAAACGAGACCCACGGAATGGATGGAAGTGGAATGAAAGCCAGAATTGAGGGATTGCCATCGAGATGTGTGTCCTGGATGTCCTGGTTGTCCTGGCTCCTTTCTCCTGACACTGCGAATTCAATTGCGCTTTGGTTTCCAATCTCAAATCCTCGAAATCTATCTCAGCCCTCGTCTGACAGCCCCGCAGCACCCCATCTCCATTCGTCCTTCATCCGTTTCACAGGAGTGTGTTTTGTTTGAAAAATTTTGCATTTCGACGCTGACTTCAAATCGCCTGACATTGACGTTTATTAAGCGTTTTTGACACTTTCTGCGCCACCAGAGAGTTATCTCAGAAAAATGAACTTCCACTCAACCCTCCTCCGGGCAACGGGTCCTGTGTCCTGCGTTCTGTGTCCTGTGCCCTTGGTCCTGCCCCTCACTCCACCACTTAACCACTCAATGTCACTGGCAGATTGAGGATTGCCCCTGACATTTGGATTATATCCCTCGGAAAATGTTCGGCTATTTAATATTTGTGCAAAATTTTATTTTAATGAGCAAATGGTGGCGTGTGTGGTGCCCCATCTGCTGCTCCTTTCAATTCCTTGTTTGTGAATTTATTTTGGAGCTTGCGAGAACGTCACTCCCGAGGGTGGCTGTGTCCTTAAAATCCCAAAATTCCAGTTGACGAAAATTAAAAACAAAATACGAGCTCATTAAATGCTTCCGAGTATTCACCCTTTTCCTCACGTACTGCCTGTCCGTCCGGCCTATTTTTTGTCCCGAAAAAATTGCTCATTTCCCGAAAAATGCTCATCTAAATCCTTTCCCTAATTACTTGTCCAGTTGCGTGCTCCCTTTTCGGCCCAATTTAGTCACTCGCCGTCGTCCCATCCGCCTCCTCTTCCGTTTGCTCTATTATTAAGGCCATAAATCCATGATCGCTTTGATATGAGGCTCATCTTCCTTTGGCGAGGATTCGTTTTTATTTCGCTCCTCGCAAAATGCCCCAAAACGTGCCGAGACGTCGAGGGCCCTTCGGCCAGTTTCCAATTTCAGAGGGAAATGTATTAAAGTCGGGGAGCAGGGTTGGAAGCCCCATCCACATCCTCTGGTCCAACCCCCAACGAAGATAAAAAATGTAAATATCATTGTTTGCGTCATAGTCCTGGGGGGTGGAGACGGAGTCAGAGACGGAGGCGGGGCTAATGGGTGGCTGACGGCCAAAAGGCGAATTCTGGAAAAAAGGTTAACAACGGCATTGGCATTGTTTTCCCTGCCGGAGCGATGCGGAGCGACTCGGGAAACACGTTTTCGCATCCTCCCCAGGCCCATTTCTTTTCTCTGATTTTTGACAAGTTTGCAAAAGGATCTCCCCTGCGGCCCCAGGGGAAAGAACACCTTATCACCAACTTATTGCATCCGCCGGCAACAATTTCAAGAGTCTCGTCCTTATTCGACTGCCACACTGTATGTGTGTGTGAGTGGAAATGTATTTCCCCTTTCTGGACGCCGAGAGTTTCCCCAAAACACTTTGTGTTGTTGGTTTTGGTGCCCGGAGGCGGCTACGTAAAACGTTTTAATTACATTTGTATGTTAAAACTTCAATTGACGCAGGCATCGCCTGGCGCCCCAAGCCATCCTTGTCCCTTCCGCCCTCCCCCCAGGACCTCCAGCCCAGGCCCCCCGCCACTGGGACGCTTTTGAACTTTAAACGGGGTTGCGAGTGTGTTTATGTGGGTGTGTCTGGAGTGGCCGATTAGGATATAACTAGATTCCATTTGCCAGCGACTTTTTTGATGGAGGTAAATGGCAATCTAGGAGTAGGACTACCCTGTAGCTAATCCTGGCCCCGGGTGTACATTGCTGGCAGCCCATTAAGGATTACACTCGGGACGCTAATGTACCAGGGTATCCTGCGATTCAAGTCCTTGTTGCTATTTCCTCTAACCCCCAATTTAATTTAACTAAATTCAAATCAAAAGCTCAAGCCAAAAACAAACAGCCGGCACAAGGAGTCGTGGCAGGAGGCCCGGAATTAACCAAGTCCTTAAAAACCAGTCAAGGGAAAGGGCGACCTCTTGGCTTTGCGGCAGGAGGACCTCGGCGGCTTCCCTCAAGGAGGATGTGGGGGAAAGCTGTCAACCTAAGCGGCTAACACTTGTGTGTGTCAATTTTATTTGATGAAAATACAAACACAAACAGAGCAAGATAGGACTGGGCTGGGCTGGGGAAGCTGGCTTGTTGCTATTTGTCGAGCGTCCTGATTGCTGTCGCAGGCCGTCCTTGCAGCCAGGACACTCCGGGCCAGCTGCCATCCACACAGTCCCCTTTTAGGGCCAAGTGTTATCGGTAAACAAATAAAAAAACACATTTGAAAGAACGGAAATAATAGGCCGGCCCATGGGCTTTATCCTTCACTCCCTTCCTCCCTTCGTGTGTACTTAAGGGATAATTTTCCACCCACACACTCGCATGTGGGGCAAGTGGCAAGAGGCAAGAGGCATGTGGCAACACTCTACCATCCACTTATTTCATTGTTCGAGAGCAATTCCCCAATCTTAATTCACTCAAATTCGATTATTGCTCCGTGCACTTTTGGGCTCCGAGGTTAAAATAAACTTTTCCAGCCAAGAAGTCATTTATTTCTACGCTTAAATGGCGAAAGCAACAGCTCCGGGGGGGAGTACGAAATGGTCGAATAAAAAACCAAACTCCAATGGGGACCTTGGGCTGTTTTTCGAGGGAAACACCAGAAAACACACAACAATAATATTGCCGGACAAAAGGCAGGCAGGGTTTGTATTCCATTTTCGAGAGAGTGGAAGATCGAAAGATAAATCCTTTTTGGCCAAATTTGGAATTAACAAGGCTTCCAGGATTAATGAAGGAAATGCCTGACTACACATTCAATATCCGGACATCCAATTACGTTTTTTATTTTTGCCGGAATTATTGTTATTTATCAGCAATTATTTAGGCACATCTGCTATCTGAGGCCACCACACTCCAGGCACTCCAGGCACTCCAGGCACATACTAGAAAGACACCACCGCCGGAGTGATTTCACACATCCCCAATTACTTTACCTGCCAACTCATTGCTAGATTAACTCAATTGCCTCAATCGGGGAAGCCACCCCAGGAATAGAGCACTGGAAGCCCCGGAATCGACCCCCAGACAGGGCTTTCGCAGTTGTATCTGTTTAAATTTTACTTTTGTGCATTTGCGCTTTGTGCTTTGTCTCTGAAAGCGTTTCTGTTATCCTTGTTCCGTGTTGCTCCCTGTTTCAGCCGTTTGAGTCACTCCCCCGTAAAATGGTTTGCTTTGGCTAGATTCGGGTTTATTGGACTGGGCTGGGTGCTTCGGTGCTCGGGTGCTCTGGTGCTCACCTTTCCACAGAAACACCAATTCTGGCGAGGCACGCACACCCCGCCTGCTTCTGCCTGCGAAGAGCAATAAAATAAAAATTGAAAACACAAAGGATTTATAGCTCCAATAGGTTTTCAAGGAGCCTTCAAAAGCTCGGTACAATCGCTATGAGGGCTGCAAAAATCCAGAGCCCAGCCACGCCACACTCCATCCAGGTTACTGCTGTTCTCAGCTTTCAGGCCGAATCGAATTTTGGGCTACCCGACTTGGGTGCCACGACTAAAGGATACTTCATGTGAATCCATATTGGGATTTTTCTGATGAATTTAGATATATTATCGATAAAGTTGATTAATCGATAAAAAAGTACAAAATCGAATGTTTTCAATTATTTTTGATTATTAAAACTGGTAAATATTTAAACGTGCCAAGTTATTTTTGGCTATCCTCAAGGACTCGCTGTTTGTATATCCTCGAGAGCTCCCCTGGCTCATCTACAGGGTAGACACATATAAAAGGAGATATATTTTAGCAGCCATTTCATTGTTTATGTGCCGGGGTGTGTCTCTGTCTGACTGCCCCCTCTCCTTCCCTGTCCTGGCCACCGCCTCACCGCCCATTTTGGGGCATATGGCGCCCACAGATTTAACTTCTCTGATTATTTTTCCACTTCCGGCTGCTCACAGCCCATCCCGCCGGCCCATGCCGTCTCATTGCCACAAAACCCGGTCGGTCGCTCTACCTTTTCTGCCCAATTTTTACATTGATTGAAGTATTTTCCGTTTTGTCGGCTTTCGCACGCCCCGGGCCATGTGGCTTACGGATTTGGATTTGGCTTTGTCTGCCTTTTAGACACATGCAAAACAAACAGGAGAGAGAGAGCTCGGGGGACTTTCGTCCTTCGGCAAAGGTGTAAATAAATATTCTGGGAATTCGTCAGGCAGCAACCAAAACGTTTGTCTTCCTCCCGCACGACTTTAATGAGACGGAAGCGGCTTTGAATGCCTCAAAGTCCCTATTTTTGGGTTTCCACTTTGAGGAGACTTTGCCGTCGACCTCAGGAACAATTTTACATTGTTGGTGCGGAGGCTGTTGGTGAAATAAAAATAAAATTACTTAAAATTTGTCACAATAAGCTGACGTCCTTTCCCCAAAGCTACCTACCCTCTGATGTTTGACTTTCATCCCGATGGCTTTTCCTTTCTGTCTACTTTTTCCTTGATATTTTTTTGTATTATTAAAATTGTTTCAAATTGCGAGGGACGAACCTCTAATAGCCGAACAACAACGGCGGCCAAGCACTCTAATGGACCATATTGTGCGTTTGGTTCTTCATTTTTATTGCGAATTTAGGCATCATTAGTTACGGTTTTTTAATAAAAGACCAACGGCCGGCCCGAATGTCCTGGCCAAGTTTGATTTGTGTGCATTTTGACCGCCTTAAGTGCGCCTTTGGGTGCCATTGTCCGGCTCGATGTGGTCAAGCTTTGTTTGACTTAGAAACTTTTGACGGGAAAGTTGAGGAATAAAAAGTTTTCGGTCCCAAATGGACAAGTCTCGTAAACTCATATCAGCCAAGACTGCGACCTCTCCCTAGCCTATGCCCGGATTTCTAATTAATTCTCCATCTCGGATACCGACCGAATGCCATTACGGACGTACATCAGAAATACTTATGCAAATAACTCAGCGGCTCAGTCCGCTCCCAGTTCCCAATCCGGGCTTAGGGCTCACAAGCTGCACTTGTCTGGAGCTGGAGTCGCCGAGTCCGAGACGGAGTCCACAATCTGTGGCACTTTAACACCTACCTAAGCGGCCGGACCGATGGGGAGTGAGAAATAAAAAAAAAACTACCGACTGATGACTGGCCCGGCAATCATTTTTCATGCTAAGCTCCAACGTCAGCCATTTGGTTTATGGCCTTAATCCTTTTCTACATAAATGAGACCCGTTCCCGTTCCCGTTCCCGCACCCAACCCAGCTCAGCGAATGCCACGCATTTCATCATTAGTCAGCGCTGATGCCCAGTTCCCAGTTTCCAGTTCCAATTGCTGGTTTCTCTCCCCCTGCATGCGGCTACTGGGCATCAGGGAGGGATTTATGCCAGGAAAATGCGACAGAGGCTGCCAGGGGGCTCAGGGGCGGCCTACGCATTTACTTTTGAGTGTATTTATATACATATGGATATCGGAGTGTGAGCGGAGTGCCCTGCCCCATGAAATAATCAAGCGGCGGAGCGTTGACTAAGTACCCAGGAAGTGCCAAGGTTGTTGCACTCACTCCCCGCCGCTTCTAATCGCCCTCCCACCGACCCATCCTCCCCACGTCCAGTGGCTTTTAATTAACACGCTGCCTGGTCAGAGTCCGGAGTCCACGGACCGGAGGCCGGATCCTCGGCCGCAGCGTCCACAGACTCATCATCATAATCACTCTTTCCATCATCATTATGAGTTTCGGCGGTTGCTTCTATTTCGAAATCAATTCCATGCAGTTTTTATTATGTGCATACACTGAGAGAAAAATTTTAAACAATACTCATAACCAGATGAAGTTCCATAGAGGTGATAGATGTGGATTTGATAACGATAATCTATGCTTCGCCTGGTTTATCGACATTATAGTGAAATATCAATTATAATATTGGAATCAATTCTCTATAAAGTGGAAAATGGTTAATAGTTGATAAGTAATTTCTCTTTTTTCCTGTGTCTTGTAATAATAACTTGAGAAATTATTATATTATTTTTATTATAAATATCGATCCAGCCTAAGAGAATGTATTTCGTCGATGTCTCCCGCAAAATAAGGTCCAAAGGAGTAGATAAATCGATTAATTCGATATTTTAAGAAAAGAAAAAATCGATTATCGAATTAAATTGGATACTACCTTGTAGTATGTCTCCCAGTGTAATCACTTGTCGCCCCTCATCTGGTGGCTAAGTGCATATGTGCTGCAGCATCCCCCTGCCACTCTGGATAACTCGACTACGAGGCATGGAGCAAAGCCCCTCAGATACTCCTCACAGCGGGCGTCTGTTTAGCGCTTAATTAATGATGAATATAAAAATTGCCGCTGCCGAGTGAGCGGAATGGTTTGGTAATAACCAAAGCAGAGAAATGTGTAGAAAGAGGCAAGATATTGGGGCTCGTCGGGGAGGCCGAGGCCTGTTGGCCAATTTCGATGTCATTTGACTCGCCGGGACTCGGAGGCCTTTCGAAACAATCTCGACATAAATATGCTTTCACGCAGCTGCAGATGCCGTTAGTGGATGCGATATTAGATGCGATATAGACCTGGCCGAAAGGTTACTATTGGCCAGGGACACCGGAGCACAGCCATGGCTATCTGCATCTCGCGGACCGGGTGTGACTTCTTGTGCCTCGCACAATCAAAAAGTGATTAGCAAGGCACTCGACGACATCACCGGCAATGTCAACAGCCGTGAATGTCATGTTGCAAGGCCTGGGAATCGCTGTTCGCGAGAGCCCAGATGCTTAACACACAAACACACTTAGCGTGTAAACATGGCCAAAAGAGCGTTGACCATATTGGGTCCCAGTCCCAGTCCCACTTCCAGTCCCAGTCCAGCTCACGTTTGCTTCTCCGTTTTCCTCATTTTTTTTTACGCACAACGAACAGGTACAAACAACGACAACGGGACACGCTAATATGACTGGCGAAGAAGCCTCCAAGATGCTGGCCGGGCTGAGAACCGGTCGGAACTGGTTTCTCCTGCCGACTGCCGACTGCTCACTGCTCACTGCTGACACTATCAACATAATCGAGGGGCAACCTCCCAACTGCCACCCCCCTACCATTCGTTCTAAGCCTTTTCAACGCTCATAAATTGCGAGGCCGAGACACCAGAAAATATTTTGCAAACGCAATGCCCAGGGGGAGGATTGGGGGGATGGGTCTTTGGGGAAAAAGAATCGTTCGCATATGGGCAACGGTACTTTCTGCAATTATCCACTGAACGTGGAGCGTGGAGCGAGGAGCGCTGAACGTTGAACGTTGCATGGGTCCAGACCTGGCCCCTTGTCGAAGATGCGGCCGCCAAAGCAAATACTCGAAGTCGGCATTGTCCCGCCGAAAACAACGCACTAATGGCCCGAAGGGGCCTGGTCGGCCAGGGTTTTGCGGTTTTTGAGGTTTGCGTTATGTGTAATAGATTATCAAAATGCTTAGACTCTTCCACGGAGGAGGAGACCCAGCCAGGGGCCAGCCAGCAAGAGGCGAAGCATCCGGCAACGGTTTATGTCACATGAATGTAAAGAAATTAAATTTTCCTCGCACACAGGCCCAGGCTCCTTGCAATTTTGATGTGTGCGATAATTTTAAAAGTCAACCAAGCTGGCCGGCCGAGTCGGCCAAGTTGGACAAGTTGGCCAAGACTCTGGGCAAGACCCGGTCTCCAGGCCTAATCTACGCAACATTCTGCTGCAATCAAGTGTGCATATTTACTTCCTGTAATTGAGCATTTACGGCTTTTATGGCCTAACGGATTTATCCCTGTCCCTCCCCGCCTCCTGTTAGCCTCCTTTTCCATAATTGTTACGGCTTTGGCTTTAAAACTGACAGCCTGGCTAAAAGGAAGTGTATGTGTGTGTCTCGGTTTCGGGCCGCTTAAGTCTATTGATTATAAAGTTTGTGCATAAATTGTAAATTGATTTGGCAGTTAATTGATTTGCCTGTGCGAGTCTTTGGCCAGAATGTGTGTATTTTGATCCATTTAGCCCGATTTGATTCGCCTCGATTGGATAAGTACTTTTGCGGCAGATCCTGGCAAACTTTCGCATGCAAAGTTCATGTGTGGGGTGGGGTCCTCCGGGAGGGAGGAGCGATGAAAGTTATGGAATGATAATTGGGGTACTTTATGAACAGCTCATCCATATATTCAATTGATTAAGGGTTCCCCCTCCTCCCAGGTCCCCATTCATAGGGCTAAGCTTTACCAAAATCGCTCATAACAATTGAAGCAATTTGGCAGCCCGAGGCGACCGGAGGCGACTGGCGAGGGTAAACATCACAAAATTGAATAACAAAATGTTTATGCGTCAAGAAAAAATAATAGACCGAGTTTAACTATTATTTATTTGGTTTTGTGCTCTCGGAGAATTCAATTCTTTGAAGAGGAGGAGCCGGAGAGGAGGGGCTGGTTCTTTTCATCTAAATAATTTGCCAGCATGTATTTATGATTTATGGAGTCGGCGAGTGTTGTGCGTGGGTGGGTGTGCGTGTGGGTCTTCTACACCACAGCTAGTGCTCCGAGGAACAATGGTGAGTGGGAACCCGCCAGAATGGCTGAATGGCTGAATGGCCATTGAGCTGGGCCCGAGAATGCCCAGCACGCGAATCGCCTCGTCTATGGGATACACGCACCACACTATTCAGCGACCCTGGGCAGGGGATACTGAAACCCCCCTCTCCCCGAACAAATTGGATAATGTCTATAAAAACTAATTGAATTCTAAGCGCTGGGCACGCCACAGCTGTGAGAAAGTAATGAAAGTACCGGCGAACCAATCAAACAAACCCAAAACCAGCTACGAAACTCCTCGTTCTGAGGCGATGACATGCAAGCTGCTGGATGGATCTCCGCGAGAGTTTGAGTGGGCAGCCGGTTCGAGGGAGAAGTAACAATTTCACACACAAATTGTACAAAGAGGAAAATTACTAAAAAAGCAGAAACACTCCAAGATGTTCGCATGTCATGGCCCCCGGAACAAAAAGAAGACTAGAAAACAAAAAGCTCATTACTCATATGCCAATCAAAAAGCGGAGGGGGCCCCAAACAAGCCGCAGATGTCCCGATGCCAGACCTGGACCAAACTGCCATAATTAATCATTGGCCGATAATTAACAACGCAGTACGTCCAAATAGAAGAACAACGTGCTAATGCTAATGCTAATGCCTAATGCCTAATGCCCAATGTATCCGCCAGATACACTTTGGGGTCCGGACTGCATGCTGGCCGCATCGGAGGTTCAAAAGGTTGCCAAAGCTGTTGTTTCACTTTTGTCCAACTTTAATGAGATTGTAATGGAGCTTCGCTTTGCTTTATTTTTGTGCAGCGTAACCACTCGAAATGAGTCACACAAGATACATCCCGGGCTGTCAATTCCATAAGTAACCTTCGGCTTGAGTGATGTACTACGAGGGCCGCAGCCACCGCCTCATCGATGGATGGTCATTAGCGAAAGATGACGACGACTGTGATGTTGATGCCGATGCTGATGCTGCTGCTGATGCTGATGGCGCTCCACCGATGTTGTCTACTCGTAATTCTTCTATAATGGATCTGTTATCTCTGCGCTTAATGGGTTAAGTCTCTTGCCCCCTTTGGGGCAGAAAGAGTCCGGAATGACGGACGGACTTAAAACTTGAAATTAAATAATTAGTCGCTGGCAAAGTTGGATTTTTTGTTGGCCGCATATTTAGATGGGGCCAGAGTAATGACCTTTTAAGTACTTTTAAGATACTAATCGCCTCTTGGTTTTTGTTGTTCTCCGCTCTAAGCAGCGAAACAGCCAAACAGCTAATGGCCTGTGGTCGCTTGTTTGTTGTAGTTCACTTGGCCACTTTGGATGGCACTAATTAACGTCAAAAGAAGAAGCTTTCGGCTTTGGGCCCTGTCGGCGTTGAAACCATTTTCACAACAACTTTTCTCAGATGCGTATTAATTAAAATTTTGATAAGACGCCCGCTGCTCGGGGGCTCGTGTAATAAAAGTTAAAAATAAATTACACGGAATTTGTATTTCTCCCAAGGTGTGGCAGCGCCTCGGCTTTTTCGGCGGCTTATCGCAAAAGTATCTACAAATAATGGCCGACTAATAGGCCAAAGCCCCCCCTCCTAGCCTCTTCCTCCTGCCTGATTATGTCAGCTTTCGCGTTTTAACCCGGCTCTTTTCAACTCGACTTGGCCCCCGGCCCAGACCTGTGCTCCTCCGGCGGCGAAAGTGTGCAAAGTTTCCAGTCCGCAGGAGGGGCTGCTCCGGCTCGGGCTTATAGAGTTACACTTGTTGTCGCCGCCGGCGGCGCTGTGGGACGTGTCAGCTCCAGATGCTGGTCAACTGGCCAATAAATGATGATAGTTCTGGCTGAAACCGGAGCTCTGAAACTTGACAAATATTTGTGCGACTTGAGGGATTTCCCAAGGATTGGATATTTACTCAATGGATACTCCGACCTTTGTTTAAATGGGATGGGTCTGTGAGGAGGTCTTAAAGGAGAACTTTATGCTTAATCGCGCCAAACTGTGCCAGCTGAAGGCATTCCAAGTATGCCAGTGGCTTCATGGCACTTGCCCAAAAAAAGCCAACCAAGCCAAATTGAATGCGAAAATTCCCACACATTGTTCAATCTAATGAGAACTATGTCAATGCCTCCATCGAGAAATTCTTGGGCTTATGCTTATGTTTTCGGCCTTGGGCTAGAAACTCTTGGCTCTGGAGAGGCCCTCCAGCTCCATCGCTCCATCGCAAAGTCGATTGAACAAAGTCTATAAGAAAATATTTTATGGCAAGTGCGTTGCTCTCCCTATCAGCCAGCTACCCCGTCAGTCAGTCAGTCAGTCAGTAAGTCAGTGTGTCTTGAATTTTAAATGAAAATTCCACAAATGCCGGCAGCATAAAAATATTCAACCTATAGGAAATATGTATTTTCAACTCTATTGCCTCCCCCGCCACCAGCTCGATTGAGGAAATTGAGAAGCATTCGAAAAATTAGCCAATTAGTGCGCCATAAAGCCATAAAGCTGCTTCGAAACGTCATAAATATTTTGCGGCAATAATTGCACAATTTGTTTCAATTAGGCCCAGAATGGTCTAGGATTTGCTCCTGGCTTCCTTTGAGTTTTTCCCTCGCTGCACTTGCACACCATTAGCACTCAATTAATGTATCAAATGGCAGTATCAGTTTCGGCTCTAATTAACCTTTGAACCTCTTCGCAAATCAGCGCCCCAACAAAAAGTGGGGGGTCTGTCACGGGTCCCATTATACGATATTGTATGTACAATTTGAAGCAACTCGCAATTACCAACGACACGTCAAGATGTGAAATTAACACCGTCACACAACCAGAGGCCAGCGACAGGAGGCGGCAGGAGGTAGTGGGAGGTGACCGGCAGACAGACATATTAATGTATCTGGCTGGTATTTAACATTCACCAACAATAACAATGCGCCAGGGTGGTGTGTGGTGTGCGGGTGACATTTTCGTTGGCTGCCTCGAAAATCATTAAATCACACACACACACACAGAGTCGAGGGAAAAAGCTTTTCCTGTTTGTGTCAGCCGTACAGTTCTCCCATCCGCCAGGGAGGCGGAGAGGACCTGCCCCACGCATATCCTGTCAGGCCGAAGCTGGAGGAGAAAAAAGCAGCCACAGCACGCAATACTCGCATTTCATTAGACACTTGGCAGCGACGACTCCTATTACTCTTCCCGGGGAAGCCAGGAAGCCACTTCCTCTCGGACAGGAACTATTGCCAAATGACGTCGTTCCTGGCTGGGCCTTGACCCTGGCAATTATAGCGCCTATAAAGCCTCTAAATTCCTGAAGGGGACACGAAAGTAAACGGAGCAACACGCCAACAAATCGACTATAAATATTTGAGAGTCCTGCAGATAAAGTGGCATAATCAAGGACCAACTACAAAACTAACTATTCCATTATCTAACCGAGCCAACCAACCGCCAGAGGAGCAAATAAAAACTTTGTGTCCACTGCCACTGCCACTGCCACAAATGAGTTTGTCATTATTCAAGCCCTGGCCCAGACCGGTTTTTTGTTCCTGCCACAAATTAATTACAATCCACGAGAGTGGCAAAATGTTTTTCTTGTGTATTCTTCATACAACATATTTATCAAAGCACGCTTTGGGAGGACGACTTTGTGAGAATAAATTGAATGATATTAGGGCGACAACTTTTCATTTAGTTGGCCAGCCAGGAGCTGCGTAGCGTAGCAGGACTGCCCTTAATTTCCGGCCACACGCATCGCCAAAATGAAAATGTTAGTAGCCGAGGAATGAAAAATCGTTGGGCCCTTTTCTTTTGGACTTTTGGGACCGGCGAGAGATGGGTTTTTATTTTGCGCTTCACTTACCTGAAAATAGGTTTGACCCTTGTCCACCCAGCCGATGGCCATATCGGCCCCGGCCAGATTGCCATCGGGCGAGAATCCGAAGCCGACGTAGCCCAGGGTACGTGCCTGTATTTCAAACGTAATATCCTGATTAATGATTTGCCATAGTATGCGAAAATCCTCATTCAAATCGATGGCATGATCCCAAATGGGTGTTCCGGGCTCGGCTCCTTCTGCCATTGATGCGGCGGCTCCAGGACTTGTTCCTGTTCCTGCCCCTGCCCCTGCTCCTGCCGATGTTTTGTTGCTGCGAGTGGCCGGCTTGCTGGCCGCCCGGGCCCCATTCGCCAGGCTGCCCAGCAGCAGGACGAGGAGCAGGAGCAAGCTGAACGTGTGGCAGGATATAAAACATGTGATTAACGATGACCGCCTTGAACTTGAATGCGCCACTCCCGGAGTCGTGGTCGTAACTTGGCGTGCTTTTCTTGTTGCCTGCCACATTGTGCTGTCCATTTTGTGCTCCAGTTAGCCGGGTAGCCGGGTAGCTGGGTAGCTGGTTAGCCGGGTGCTTGGGTTTAGCAAATAGTTGTGATTACTTTCCTTGTTGCCACCGGCTGGCTACAGCAGCCACGTTGACATTTATTACTCTCAAAATCAGCAGAGACTTGGTAATTACGCAACTGTTTTGGCCTTTGTCGGTCGCTGTCTTTGGTCTTATCACAGTTACGATTATTTATTTAAGCAATTTTACTTTCGGCCCTGCTTCCGGTTTCCGTCCTCATTAGTTTCGCTTGTCACCCGGACACTCGTCGATGGCCGTCGTCCAAGGTAGCCGGCGGCGGATGCAACCTGCAAAAGTTGGTTCGAAATGGAAGAGGAAAAAAATGTTATATAATTGCTATAATTTGTTGTCGGTTATAATGGCTGAAAGAAAGAAAAGAACTCGACTGCTGGCGTGTTGCAATGCTTAAACGCATATAATTACATAAATTATGAACCGGTATCTATGAGATACACATCCCCAGTCAGTCACAAGTCGAAGACGTCCATCCACACATCGCAACAAAGTTGACGCTCTCGGTGGATGGGACGGACGGATGGTATGGAAGTTCGTCAACATTTTCCTTGAAGCGTTAATTAGCCTGGTCACGCAGTTTTCACAGCCATGTAGTGCCTCCAAAGTACTCCACTGAGCTGGGAAATTAAAGCCACTCGAGGGGACAAAATACCTCGGAATAAGCCAGCAAGTCAGAGATATTCTCCAGTCAAGGATTCCCCCACCTCTTGAATTTTTAGAGTGCTCGAATGACTAATTCCGGATCTCATTCCGGGCCGCACTCCGGTATCAAAAGTCCTCTGACTCACACGCAATTAGTGCGTGGTGGCCTCCGCGGCGCAAATCGAAGATAATTACAGCTTGTCATAATTTTAATGAAGAAGGTCGCCCCGGAGTGAACCCAAGTCAGTCAGCTGTCCGTCTGTCCGGTCTGGTAAGTGGAGGCCAGCGCAGACCAGCCCAGCCCTAGCTCAGGCCGGGGGAAAAGGGATTTATTGTATTAAATCGTCGCGGCTTACCCGGAGCAACCGCAAGCGCATTGACGAAGGCGTCTATGGCTTCCAGTTGGGGGCCTGCCACCGCCACCTGCTCCTGCCACCCACTCCACTCCCCAGTCGCAGCTGTCTGCGCATATTTGGTGTGCGGTTACATTTGATTACGTGCCAAAAGTGCTCGCCCGGACCCGGACCCGGACCCGGACGCCTTCCTTGGCGACTCCCCACTTCCACTTCCACTTCCACTCCCTCTGCGCCTCCGCGTCTTTAATTTGACGTCGGCGTTTTGGGTAAATGTCAAATGGTTGGTAATTTGTTATAAATAGCCGACTTCCGCTGCCCCGACTCGACACGACTCATAGATACATCCCGCGGATACTAGAACGTATTTGCACTAATTCCGAGTGCTTAGTCGCGTGTTCAAAGTTGACAAAGGTCAACAAACGCGAACAGCCAACAGAGAAATTGAAAAGCCCAAAAGGGAAACTAAACAATCTGGAGTCGAATCGCAGGAGTCGAATCGGAATCGGGAAGGAGGACTCCATCACCGAAGAATCTCGGCCTAATAGAGGCCAATAAAAGCAATTTTAGGAAGTTCCTGCCATCAGAATGAAATGATTCGACGAATGTATCTATAAGATACTGCCGGATGCGGAGTATCTAGCAGATTTCTATGGCACATTTAGGTGACTTTTATGCTTCGCATCCTTCTTAATGACAAAGTTATTGCGTGGCTCCCTGCCACGCCGTGCCGTCCTGTTATCAAAAATGTATCCCAAAAATACACAACAATGGTATCTTGTTGTTTTTTGTTGTTGCTTTTGTGGCTTCCCTTGGCCACATGGATGGCGCTGAGTGACGGCCGGCAACGTTAAATGACGTTGATTATAATTATGCGGACTTGTACTTTGTACTACACAGGACTACAGGGCTACGGGGCTACAGGGCGCTGTTTCTCTTCTGTTTGTTATTATTATTGCTGTCGTCATCATCATGGCCATCATCGTCATCGTCATCTTGTCCGGGCTGCCTTCGACTTGGACTGCCGTTGATGGGGCGGTCAGATGAATGATGTCGCTTAAATACAGACCGAGTCCAGGCCAGGCCAGTCCGGGCCGGGCGAGGCGAGGCGAGGCCAATCGTACTCATCATGATTGTAGCTGCCGTAAAATTCGAGCCAATTTAGCCTGGAGGGAGGCAGGTCCGGCGAGTTCCTCCTCTTCCTCGGCATCCCAGCATGTTGTCTGAGGACCATACCCAGGCCCAGGCCCAGACCCAGTCATAGGTACAAGTGCTCCTCGGATAGCCCCTGGCGGTGGCAGCGTGTTTCCGCGTGCTCCTTGGCTCAGCCACCAGCCCGGTATCGATCATTTGGGGCTGCCATCTCCAGGGGACATTCATAAGCACAAGTGCTCGTACTCGTATAATATTATTACTCGGCGAATTAACTACGCAAAAAAAAAAAAAAACAAACAACACAAACTCGAAGATTGCTCTGGCAACTGGTTCTAAAAGGCACGAAATAGCTTCCGTAGACACATTAGTCGCTTTTACACAAAAACCCAGACAGCTCGGACAGGCCGGACCGAGGCACGTTGACTTTCCCCTTGCCCCTTTCCATGAGATGGGTGAGCAAAAAAGATGCAACTGAATGGGGCACATAAAAGCCTTCCCAAGCGCCGCTGAGGCAGAGAAGAGAAAAGAGAGAAAGAATGAAAAGGGGCCAAAGAAAAGCAAGAAAAATGAATACAAGTCAAAGACTTTGTCCAATGGTTTTCATCATTGCACGATTTGTGGACGGAACTGGCGGGCACTTCCCCAGAGGGGGCAGGGTCTGTGGCAGCTTCTGTGTGTCGAGTCGGACCGATGGACAGCGACATTGATGAGGATGTTTGGCCCGAGTCACAGTGGAGCAAGCGCCAAGGCCGACATCTGAAGCTCCGACGTTTCAAGGACCTCAAAAGTCATCTCCTTAATTAACTGAAAACAAACACTCCCCCAAAGGTATGGTGCATATTGGTAGTTTATCTTCGTTACTCGACCTCGATTAATTGGAAATACTTTCGGAGCCAACCTCAAGGCCCAGGGGGAAATTCGGCTTTCCTTTCCCCAAAATTGATTCCATTCTAATTACAATATTTAGCCAACTCATTGACCCAATCACTGGGTTCTTTCTGGGTTCTCTCCGGTTTCCCACATCATTAATAACGATGCCAAATGTGTGTGCGAAATATGTATTCCTTTCACCTTCGAAGCAGCCAAGTGCTTTCACATTCGCATACCTCCCCGTGGCGCCCCGCAGATGTGTAATTAGTGATTTTTTTCGCCACAATTCAATACTTTCTAATCCCGTCCCAGTGTGCAGCTCTGTGGCTGAGGCTGTGGCCCCTCGCGCATGTTTTCATTTAGTAGATACAAGCTGCGAGTGCAGGCGAAGATGCTGCCTCATGTGGCAGCCACATTCGGTTCGACGAGGGCTCTGCGGTTGCCGCAGCTCGATTATAAATGTACGAGCCAACTTGTATGACATGTAAGTTGTTGTACTTGCATCCGCGACTGCATCGGTATCTGTGAGAACGTGTATCTGCTCCGGAGGAGCCTGGCCTGTGTGGTTGTCACTGCACCTGTCATCCATTCTGCTCTGCCAGAGGCGGAGGGGCAGCAGCAGAAAAAAATTATTATTTATCATCGGCGGGGCAAGGTCTCCGGTCTCCGTCTCCGAGACAAGTCAAACTGGAAATTATATGCATACATACCACGTCGGGGCCCACTAATTACTGCACATCATTTGCTTACTCGAGTGCCTCTTGGCTCCTCCGCTTCCAGGAGGAGCCCTGCCTGCCTCCGAGCTGCCTTGCAGATTTAATTGAGTAAAAAAATTGACTAATTAGAGTGAGTCCAAAGCACTTGGCCCCGGGCCCCGGGCTCCTGCCTCCCAGCTCCCATCACCCATCACCCGGCACCCGACCCAAAACGAAAACGGAAAAAACAAGGCAGAGGAGGAGGAGGGGCTACCTGTTCTCATTTATTAAGGCCTGGTCAAGAGCGGTTTGAATCAAAACTGCGCCTCCAAGGCTGCGCTCCGGTGTCCGTGTGTCGTCTTCGTATTTAATGATCATTAAACAAGCTTGCAGCCAATTGCACTAAAAGCTGCCCAGTTCCGCCACAGTGGGCCCCGAAAGCTACCCAGCCAAGGGGCCACCTGGACTTGCTAACCGATCCCACTGTGATTGGCCAAGGAGCTCATCAGCCAGCCGGAGCTGGCAAGTGGCTGCCTTTTGTAAATTGCACCGACATTCCAGAAGCTCTCCCCATCCCCATCCGAGCGTAATTTAAATAATCATAAAAAATAATAATTCCTTCTATCGGATGGCTGGCCATGCTCATAGCTGGTCCGGCCCGGCCCAGCCCCGTCCGCTCCGGTCCGGTCAGGTCCGTTGGCCTGCCGCCTGTTGATTATTATAGCCCTTGTAATATCTTTTGCTCGTTAGCAATTTTCGTTTCAAATAAATAGTAATTAGTGTGCCAAAGGAGTGCAGGTCCTTCTGGCCTTGGGGCCTCCTCCTATCCCGGCGTTCCTCCACCTGGAAACTATTGCGCAAAGTTTTTTGCACTTTGCTGACGTTCTCTGTTTTGGGCACTTTTATTTGACATTTTTCATTAAACACGAAATGAAAAAAGGCTTGCCTGTCGGCGGGATGGAGGCTTCGGGGGCCTCAGAGCTGCGTTGACATAACATTTTTATACTCCCCTGCTCCCGCTCCCGCTCCCGCTGCCGCTGCCGCTACTGCCACTGCACCATTTTGGCCCGAAAGTTTGAAGGCATCTGGGGAAATATGTCAGCGTTGTTTAAGTTTTTAACATTTTCAACGGGGGGAGGCAGGGGCGCCGAATAAGAAGGGTAGAGATTGCTATTTACCCTGGCATAATTGGCTTGTCGGCATAGTTATAAAAAGTTGTGCCTGCTCCAATTGGATTAAATGAATGGATACATAAGTACACAGAGCTCAAAGTTTGGGATCTAACGAGAGGCAAACAGAGGCGGCAGGATATCCATCTTATCAGGCAGGAGATGTTAATATATTATAAGGGGTACTCTCCGTTTGATTGATTGCTTTACGGGGGTCAGGGGTCAAGAGTTGCCGACCTGGGTGGCCCCGATTCTGCCGATTCTATCTCTGTCTCTCGAATTTAAGCTTAGTTTACTTTTGGAAGTTGCCTGGAAGTAGTCGGAGAAAGCGGCAAGCTGCTCTTCCAAGGCTGTGTGTCATCTTTTTGGCTTATCAGCTGCGCATCATAAAATTTGCCTCTTTTCTCTCTTTGGCCCAAAACTCATTCTGCAATTGTGAGTTCCGTTCACTTTTTACCCCTCCTTGGCGCTCTTCTCCCATCCACCATCTACCATCTCTGGAAACTTTCTTTTGTTTCTGTCTATTGCTAAAAGTCGGGACCCCGTAACTACTCTATCCCATACCATCCTCCTCCTCCCATCTTCCCGTCCTCCATCCACTATTTGTAGTTATGTTTTTCGACCAGCCAAGTGAATTTTCTCTTTTTGCACTTGATATTGTTGCCGTTTTTGCTGCTCGTCTGCCGGCTTCATGGGAAATTCTTTTGCTTTTTCTACCTTATTTTCGTTTTTCTTTTTTTTTTTTTTTTTTTTTTTTTTGGCAGAGTGAAACTTTTCATCGCTGATCCCTCCTCTGCTCGTCCTGCGCCTGGGATGCTGCCTTTTGCATTTTCGTTAGGAAAGGTACGAAGGTAGGAAATTTAATCTCAAAGTCGTCATCGTCAACTCCTTGTACTTTCTGTTTGGGCTGCTGCTGCTTGTTGTGTTGTCGGCGACGTCACACAAAATATTTAATTAATTTTTCGAATTTTAATTAAAAAGTTTCCGTTGCGTTACGTCATCGGCACAGGCCCAGGACCCAAATGTAAGTGCGAAGTCCTTGTCTGCCGCTAGGCCGCTGCTGCCTTTGCTACTTGTATTTTTCGAAGCTTTTATAGCCCTCAAGTAGCAAATATATTTGATGAGGGGCTTTGGAAGAAATCTGATACAACTCTTCTTCCGCAGCGCCATCAATCAATTCGCTAAGGAGCGCGGGGCATGCGGGGCATGAGGGGGCTGCCGAGTCTCCCAAGTCCATTCCAATAAACATAAAGCAAACACTTAATTGTCTGTCAGCGTTAACAAACCGACAACACACAAATATCATATGACCGAAAAGGGGGAGGGATGGGGAGCCACACATACTGTACATATATCACCTGCTGGGCAGAGAAAATGTTTTTTCCACAAAACTTGTAAGAGTATGGAGATGCCAGGCGACTGATAGCAGAAGAGAACTCCCAACTCTCTGCATGCATTTCCTTATCTGCGACAAAGATCTCCTGGCCATTAAATTAACACTTAATGACTTGTGTGTGCCTGCGTATGGGTATGAGTGTGTGTGTAGGTGCAGACGACAATGATGACTAAAAAAAAAACAAACGCAAAAGGGAATAAAAGATCTCTGCAGCAGCCAGAGCCACACATCATTAAGAGACAGCGGGGAGGCGTTGCCGGTCTTTCGTTACCTCTGCCCAGTCCCAGTACCAGGCCCAGTCCGGTCTTGATACCCTACAAAAGGGCTGACGACTTTGTTAGCCCGGCTGAAAGGATCTGATGCTGCACAAAGAGCAGCATCCGACAAAGGCGTACATAGGGGATGCCTAATCTTTTGTTTGCGAGTTCTGTCGTTGTGAAAAATGGAATTATGCGTCAAGAAAATGGATTAAAGATAGAGGATCTCACTGCTCTTTTAGGGCCACAAATGGAAAAGGTGCAGGTGGAACACCCCCCTCTGAAAAAGTAATTGAAAAATCCTATAACAGGGTCTATTTTCGGAATTTATTTTTAGAAATGATCTCTAAATTAGAACTTCATTCTCACTGTACTTTGTATAATGTATAAATTTCACAATGCGACAGTGTTTCCTGTGCTCCATAGACCCCAACTCAGCCATAGAGCATTAAACGGTCGATGGAATTTGGGGGAAAATATTTATTCGATCCATCTCATTTGTATTTGTATCTAAATCTCGACCCGAGTCCGCATCCGAGTCCGAGTCGGAGTCGGAGTATCTTGTTTGCAGCCATAAGTTTTCAAATTGTTTTTAGACTGACAAAATAAATGATGACAGGCGACGCGGCGGCTTTATCGTCGCTTTCCTAAGTTGTTCTAATTTTTTGTTCCCCACGAGACCCTATAGCGGCCATGGAGGGGGCTGTTACATGCCTATATGTTGGATTCTAGATGAATAGATAAATCTGCCCGGGACGTACTGGGAAACTGCGTTTCGGGGAAGTGTGTGGGCCGGAGTGGGACACAATTTGATGTTTCTCACTTAATTTGTTATGGCCGGAGGCAACAAATTTCCCGTGTTTGTTTCTCGTCCTTAGCATAAATACTTTTATGATAATTTGAATGGGCTGCCGGCCCTAATTGATGGAATGCAATCGTTTGCTGACCAAACCAAACTGAGGAATGCCACTTGCTCATAAATATCTCAGGGATGGGCGGGCCACCCCTACGCAGGGGAAGTGGGTAGGTGCGTCGGTGATGCACTTATTGCATAATTGAAAACGGGACGAAATACTGTCGAAGGCTTTAAAATGCATCCTTCGCCCAGGATACGGACTCGACTGGCTGCCGTTAACAAACGGGGGTTATTTATGAGGTTGCGGTAGACCAACAGGCCTCCAAAGCGGGGTGGCGTCCTTCCGTTTTGTTTAATTAAGTAGCATAACTGTAAACAAATTAATTTCAATATTAACAAAGAAGATTATTGAAAATCTCTCGCATTATTCACAATGCCGAATGACAAAACAAATAAATTATTAATTTCTCCGAGAGCACCACAGCTCGGCTCAATGACAATGCATAATATTTCCCTTCGAGAGGAGTCTCGAGTGGTTGGGAGGTGTGGGGAGGGGAGGGGGCTGTGCCATGTCGAGGGAGGGAGTGTGCACAAAGCAGCCATTTGAGTGTAAACATTCTGTACGATTACAACTTCGGTTACCGTTTTAATTGTCCTTGCCACAAGCCGAGACGCAACCACCCAAGCAATTTGCCCCGTCCTTCGGTTATCCTGCAGGCCCTCAGCAGTTTCTTCAATGTCATGCTCAGCAGGAGGCGAGCCGGGAGGGAAGACGTGGGAGGAGATCTGAATGGGGCAAATGTAGCTTGAAAACGGTGGCCTTTGTCGGAGAGCAGCTCAGTTGGCTTAGCCAATATGACAGCTGGAGGGAGGTCCTCCCTGGGGTAAGTTTAGCTTCGAGATGGAACAGCAAAGTCACTTGTTGAAAGGGTTGGTAAATAATAAAAACAATTGCCGACAGGGAGCAGTTGGGGAGCGAAAATAATTGGAGGGGATTTGCTTTTGTCGCCCCTCCCCCCAAGGACATTAAACCTTTTTAATTCTGTTACATGACGGCTTCAAAATTTTGACCTCGACGCTCCACATAACCTTGGTGCGGGTCATGGGGCGGTGTTTCCGGAAGTGGGATAAAATTTAAGGAGAAACAATTAATAAAGCTCAGTGCGCAGAGAAAGTCCTGCAATAAACCAAAACCTTAAGCTAGACAATTAAAGCACAAAGCCCCCGGAATGCCATCGGATGAGGGCTGTCAAAGCCAGTGACACGACATTGGCTATCTCCGACTCCGGGCTCGGGCTCGGGCTCGGGCTCAGGCTAAGGCACAAAGGCAGCCAGGACATAAATATAGTCCGATATGGAGGAAATCTTTTGCTCATTTAAAAAATTAACTTGGAGTACCTTGCCGGCGGGCATCGGGGATTTGGGACACAAAAGCGATTTATTGGCTACGCAAGATAAATGGCAAAATGTTTACAGTTTGCCAGGACTCCCTCTTCCTCTACCTCTCTACCTCTGAAAGCGAAACGTAAGCATTTTCCGCAAAAGGTTTTTTGTTGGCGCTTGTCGAAAAACTTTCGGCAGGTTTTCGCTTATTTTTTTCTCTCTCCGATCTTTTTGTTGCTACACATGCGATAAAAATTGCTCAAATAAACTGGAAAAAAGGGATAGTGGGACTGGGGAGCAGGACCGCTGCAAAAACATCATTAGCATTACCAAATAAATCACATCCGTTTTTCAGACACAGTCCGAAAATGTAACCGAGGACTCGGCGGGGGTGACGGCTGGCAGGCACTTGAGTCGAAAAAAAGTTCAAAGAAGGGGACAGGCTTTTGAGGGGAAAGGTCCCGACTGCAGGACACTCTGTACAACTCGAATCCCTAACACCCTCGAAAATAAATTACAAATTATTTCAATTCATATGCGATGCAGTTTGGGAAAAGTTTCCATCGCTATTCCCCCAGCGGCCGGCATGCTCCTCCGATACCCTTGTCATATATGGCTGGCCGTGGTATATGAAAAGGATAAAAGCTTTGAACACCGGAGTGCAATAAATTTCTCTCGTGACGAGCATAAAACTTTTTAAACACAGAGAGGGGAGGAGGATGGGGTGGGAGGGTGGAAGGATGGAAGGAGGCCGAGAGCAACAAAAATAACAATACCACAATGGGCAACAACAGCAACACAAACGCATAGCGGAGCGGCAAGTTCCGTTTAAATTCCTTTGCCCGCCACCCACTCTCCCACTATGATTCCACTCTCCCTCTCTCTCTTTGTTTGTCCCCCACATGGAGAGGACTTTAACTGTGTGCACTCGCTGTTTGCTTGCCTCCAGATTCGTCCTTCCCCGCTCTGGCTATGCGGCTCTCTGGCTCTCCGGCTCTCCATGTTTCCCTTTTTTATTTGTGTGCATCAGTTTGGATTTTGCGGTTTGATCCTGCATCCCAGCCAGTTCCTACTTTCCACTTTCCACTTCGGCCATCCCTCAGCGCCGTCTCCAATGATAAAGTATGCCAACTGTCAGCCACGCCCACCCCAACCGCCTCCCTTTGCCTACCAGGCAATACATCAGCTCAGCAACTTTGCTCAATAAATTTTCGTGCAGAGCGCTCAAAAAGCGGCGCCCCGCAGTATGCTATGATTTTTACTGATGTGCAAATGTCCTGGGTGATGCAGGGGCTCCTCCACTGGCCTAAACAACTTGCTTACCAACGGGTCCGGCCACCTGCGAGGGAGCTCTCCAAAGTTTATCCGCGTTCAATTTATCGGAATGCCGAGTTACAAAATTCTTTAGAGTCCACAGAGAATTTATCGTTTTAGGGAGAATATTCACAGTTTCATCAGCAGATAGAAAAAGTTTCATAATCCTGACTCTAAGGATGCTGGCCCGAGGACATCCTCGACCGAGGGGCATGAAATTATAACTAGTTTTGTAATAACATGAAGCGTTTACATTGTGCGACCACGGGACAGGCCACCCCCCACCCGCCCGGCAATCCTGCATCCTTTTTGGGGAACGTTCCGTGCCTGTGGAAATATCTGCATCGGACATAAATGTCAACACCCGGGCGGAGGCAGGGTGTGCGTGTTGGTTCCTGTCTAAGCCAATCTGGAATCAGCTGCAGCTTTTTTCCCCTCCCCATCCTGGCTGCCTGGTTGTCCTGGCCAGGTCCTGTATCTTAATTTTTGGTCAGTGCCACAGCCAGTGCCACAGAAAGTGCCAGTGCCAGGGACCCGGACATGGACACGGACACGGACCTGGACCCGGACCCGGACCCGGGTCTAAAAAGATGCATTCGAGAACGTTGCAGGCATTTCGGCCAATTGGCAAAATGGGTCAACCGAAATAAGCGACGTTCGGCACTGGCCCCGATCCCCACCAGCCCCAGCTCCAGCTCCAGTTCCAGCTCGTAGCAGTCGTTGCAATTGATTGAATACGTGATGTCCATGCAAAAAACAAACTTAAAATCCTCGCCAGACACCGGACACCTCCAATCGAAATCGAAAAGTGGTTTTAAAATCGAAATTGCCGCAAAAGCGTTTGCACACTTTTAATCAATAATAAAACTGGGGTAATACTCCGAGCCAGGATGGGTTGGTCAGCTGGTGAGCTGGTCAGCCCGAGGACGAGGCCAGGAAGTAGGGCTCAAGACACCCACGAGAGCCACGAGTGGCATATTTCCGGCTGCATATTCAATTAAGCAATTGAGCAATTATCATAATTCTCAAAAAGTTACGACTGAATGATAATTTGGCCCCATTTCAGGGACGGGGACCCAAGCGATTGAATTGCGCGGAATTTTCGGGGGCGTGGAATGTTTTGCATGACCGCCGATTATCCGCAAAGTGTAACCAAAACCAAGGAATTTCAAACAAATTTTCCTGCCTGACCTTATCCGGCGGGGGTCGTCCATGAAACCCACGGAAAAGCGAAAAGAGGCGATGAGTGGTTTTTTTGGGATAGTAATTATAGGGAGACACATGTGTATAGATTCGAATATCGCGCGTGGTAATTGTTAATTAAAATTTCGATCGAAATGAGAAAGCTATTTGCCGAATGCGCTGATTAATTAATTTATTTTAAACAGGAAAGAGGGCAGAGGACGGCGGCAGGAGCAGCTTAATGCAAAAAGTATTATTTATTATTTAAAAATTCTTTATAACTCTATAAATATCGCCTGAGAGTTGGGGGGACGGGACAATGCGTAAATTTAATAAATTTTCGTTAATTGTTGTCGCGCACCTGTGGGTATCCTTGGTGTCCTTTCGCGCAACTCTGATCGTCGTGCGGTCGATTTGTGGCATATGAAAAAATATTAAGTGGCACCCTCACACCACACACCACACACACACAGCCCACCACGCCCCCCGCAGGCACATTGTCTGCCCTTTGACATGCAATACATAATTTTAACGCTATGGAAGCCCCCGCCCCAGTAGCTCCTGGCAATTTGTTGCCTTTTTTTCGAGCACGGCCAGCGAGTTTAATTAATTTACACGGAATTTACAACAACAAGTCCAACAACTACATGCATGCGATGTGAAAGTTTAAACGGGAAAGGTGAAAAATGAAAAATAATCGAATTGACCGACCGACCACGGCGCGATACAAAAATGGCCATCTATAGTCGGGGGGTGGGGTACCTGTTACCTAAAGGGTAACTGGCCTAACGGTGATTCACATGACATCCGACATTTTCCGCGACCAAACAGTGGCAAGTGGCACATCGATGGATCCCAGCCGGGTCCTCGTCCATGACTCGCGTGTGTTGCATAAAATTTTAATTAATGTGACTACAAAATACTAGTGTGGCAAGGATATTTCACGCCACTGACCCGGACAGATTCAAGCGCGACCCCAAACTGGATAGGACTCTTATTGATTTTGGGACAGTCGTCGCCGGGAGTGGGGCTAATCCTTGAACAGCTCTCAATCATTAGGCCGATTTACATTGGCCACAATCCGAGCATAAATATATCTGCGCCATTGTCCGAAACAACAACTGGGAAGCCCGAACAATGGAGGCAGAAAAACCATTTGCCATAGTCAGGGCCACAAAACATTTTCATTTTGCAGGAGCATCAGCAGGTCCAGGACCAGGACCAGGGCCAGGACCAGGCCAGGACTGGAAAAGTGCAAAAATATTTGGGCAAAAAATAAAACAAATCCGTAATCTAAATACGAAATGTAACAAAGAATTCAGGCCTGACTAAAAAGATATTTGGCCAAGCATGAAGCATAAGATTTATCTGGCAGAGGTGACTTTAACCGGGCCTAATGTTTTAGTCAGCTTACCAGGACACACACAAGGACTCTCTCACACGCATACATACATACATGTAGTATGTTAATGGGGAAACATTTCTCTGTTCCTGGCAGCAACGTATTCATTTATCAAAAATAATATATTAAATTGCCAACATTGAATGATATTTTAATTTGCATCTTCGTCTCTGAATGTTTCCTTTTGAATAAAACATTAAAATGTGAACATTTACTCTACTCCCACGTCCATGTCCATGACTATGTCTATGTGTGTGTGTGTGTGTGTGTGTGTGTGTGTGTGTGGGTGGTGTTTGCCTCTTATCTTTATTTATTCAAAAGATAATTTTATGTGTTCCGCAGTCGAAGCATAAAATTACTATGTCGAATATTGTTTGAGCAAATAAAAACGGAACTGAATAAGAGTCGCATGCAAGGTGGGGCGGCCCCAGAATCGTGCATCACCAAAAAATGGCTGCCTATCTGTGTGAGTGTGTGTGTTTGTGTGTGTGTGTGACAGGATATGCTATGCAGACTAGGAGAAAGCGGAAACGGCATCAGGACAAAGTTCATTTACATTTATATGGTCTGCTTACAATGTTAACGCTCGTGTACGAGTATGTGATGCTGTACCTCATCCTTATCCTTTATTTCCTCTTCTGCCACCCCCTATCCCCCTCAAATATTATCCGGGACACCCCCCTGGCACTGTTTGAAGAGCCAGTGAGTCGTCGTCTAGTCCATTTGTCTATTTGCTTTATCATTGCTGGCTTTTGCCAACTGATAATCTTTATTGCAGTGAAATATTTAATTTAATAAAAGCTAAAGGACCCCTCCCCTCCCCCTCCCTCCACCCCTCCTGCCGTCTGTCGGCGTAATACTTTACAATTTATTTAATTTATAGACTGTTATTGTTTGTGGGCCTGTTTGCGCATAAACCGACTCGAAAAAGCGTATAAATGATAAACACGCATAAAATATGACAAAATAACAATTGGAGGCAAAAAAACTGGACCGGGAGCCAATAAGCCAGACTTCGTCCTTGTTGTTTGCTAAGGGATTCGCTCCTGTCAGTGATGAGCTGAGCACAAACAATTGAAAGGGATCCTCTTACAACATTTCTATTTGGCTAATTGAATATGGAACTGACAGCCTCTTGCGTCTACAAATCCTTTTTTGTCCTTCGATTCTCACCACATTTCAACGCCGTGTTTTTATTTTTATGCGAAAAATATTCAGAGCATGAAATTTATATTTTTGAATGCAGTGGCGAAATTATTATTTGCCGAGTTAGAAAATGTGTCGCGTTATAATAAAAATTCAGTGGCGTAGTGCGAGGGGGGCCTTTGGTTTTTGGGTTTCGGTTTTTGGCAGCCAACTTGGCGCCTTTTGTTATGGCCGCTGATAAATTGTGGCTGATACACAAATGCAAAAATAAAGCGAAAAAACACACAATCTAAATAACAACAGCGAGAACAGAAGTGTGCAACATATTTACAAGGGGGCGGCAGGATGGCGGGGTGGCGGGGTGGCAGGATGCCTAGACAGAGCTAACAGTAAATAAATAATGTGGTTAAAAATTTGCCTTCACGCATGAGTGTGAGTGCGAATGAAGTTTGACTTTGAATAATGTTTGGATTGTCCCTGTCAGCCGAAAGAGACAGCACCAGAGACGGCGATAGAGAAAGGGATAATGCCGGGCCATGGGACGAAACAACAAGGACGAAACACAGGCTGTCGCTGCTGAAAATAAATCGAGAAATTATAGAACTGTGACTAGTATAAGAAATGGTCTAAGACCGTGGCTCAGAGAGCGTGGCAAGATATATGAGTGTCAGTTAGGAGCCAGTGGAAGCCACAGCCTCGTCCTCAAACTTAAGCCTCCTCGCTGAGGTGGCACATGTTCCAAAGAGCAACTGCACCATCTGCTGTCTCCGGAGTCAGCAAATGAAAGGGCAAAAGTTGCCCAGATAACAAGGTGGAGAAAAACAAGAGACAAGGAACAAGAACCAGATGGATTAGACCTTTCGAATGACCTAGGAAAGCAGAAACAGGACATTTCTAGGCATATTATGGGACATGTTTGTTTTGATAATTTAAACCAATTTCCCAAAAATATGCCCACAAAGGACAAGAGTCCTCAGAGTCCCTCAGAGGGTAGCAACCTATAAGCCCGCCTTGCAACCATAAAAATTGTTTTCGTTCGTGTGAGTTTTTTATGCGCCGATGGCCGGCAGGACATAAAAATTGTTTATTAACAAATCAACAGCAATAACAAAAACAAAGCCCCAGGCCGAAGGATCTGACAGAGGATGACGGCTTGCGACATTGACAAAACATTAAAATCAGCAAAAATGTTATTTGTTTCGTTTCGTTGTTGATTTTGTTGCTTTTGATGCTTTTGATGCTTTTGATGCTTTTGATGCCCGTGGCATTTTTCAAATCGCCCGACTTACGAAAATGCAATAAATTGCAGACGTAGTAGGGATTTTTCGCATAAATTTTATAAAAACGAGAAAATTTACCGACTGACGATGATGATGATGATAAAAACGATACGATGCTTATGTACCAAAGTAAATACGGAGAAAAAGCAAAAAAAAAGTGGGATATGTGAAGGGCCAAGAGGGGGCCAAGAAGGACCAAGACGGCGACCAACAACTGGGAGTCGAGTCACAAGAAAGCAAAGAAATATTTATCAAGAAAAAATGCCAAGGCAGCTCAATGATTGGAGGTTCGGGAGGCGGCCGGGTTAGGTCGTAGGGCTTCAATATTTATGCATTATGGATATTAGTTTGAACCACAGGAAAAATACCATTAAAAGCAAAAGCATGAAGTCGATTACGCGCCAAAAGCAAAAAATTGCGGGAGCCGAAGGACCGAGTGGGTGGCGTTTTGAAACTGACAGCCACAGCGGCGGCCCGGGAAGGGGGCATAGAAAAAATCAATTTACTTGAATTTCTCTTCTCCCCACCACACGCACCCCTCCTCGCCCCTCGAGCCCGGGGACAAAACGTTGAGGACCCCAAGGAGGGCGGATAGTGGGGGTGGTTGAGCGACAGCAGCATCTGCTCCTCCGCCAGCTGAAGATGCTTTTCCTCCTTTTTCTAAGATTGCCAGCGACATTTCGACTGAGTTGCAGGATTATTGCGAGGTATACTCGGGAGCAGGGAGTGTCTCTCGCAGGAGACAATTTGTTTGACGTGCAACGTGTGGCGAGCATCCTGGCAAGTCCTCGTTAGGGGAAAAGTGTCAAGGCATCGCAGCCGTCATAAGTCAGAGTCAAGAACAATATCCGAGATAATAATCGAACACTGAACTGCTCAAAGAACCCTTACAAAAAAAAAAAAAAAAAAAAAAAATAAACACTTGGCTGGGTCCTTTTAACCCTTGCACTCTGCCGCATAATTAGCCCGAACTAACCCCGGAGTACCTTTTGTTCCAGCGCGTTATCGGGATCGGTGGCAACCACTCGAATCAATCGACCCACCCCAGTGCCGCACTTTCGCCTAATTTATGCCGCTCTAGACCCCCTCGCTCCCCGGGTCGCCTTTACACTCTGCCGCTTCCGTCCTGGCCGCACATAAATATTCATCATTAATACGCTTTACGCTTTCGCCCCCGTCACTGTCCACTGTCCAGTGTCCACTGTCCACTGTCACTCCACCCCCGACCATGAAACCCTCTTTGCCAATAACCATTTAATTAAAAGAGTTGGAAAAAGGAAAGCCCCCACCTCCTTCCCGCCTTCGATTCAAATTAAGCGAAATTCTATTAAAAAAGGGCACAACCCGAGGAGGCAAACAAAACAATGAAAGCAAAACAAACATTTGCCAGTCCTCCCTCCTGCAGGTCCTCCCTCCTCCGGGCTCGACTACGAAGCCCACGCACCCATCGTTAATTTTTACGATACGACTCTCAAGTCGTGGAATTTTATGACTTTAAAAGCTATTTTAGAGGCCTCTAGTTTTATTTGACAATGTTTTCCCGCTCCCTGCATAAAAATTGGCGCACAATATGGGCCTCGATTAAATGGGGCTTTATATGGGACGCAGGTCGCGCAAGGGTTAAATGTAAGCCACACACAGCGAACAAAAAAAAACTAGATTTTCGGTGGGCCTTTGGTGATAAGGCAAAGTGATACAATAAAATGGTTAAAGAGCAGCCATTAGCCAAGTTAGTTTCCCGGGCCTCCTATCCTTCCATGGAGCTGAGTCACCTCACCAGACAGAGTCCCGATAAGAAGTCTGGTTCCCATATCAGCCGCTGATGGAATATTAATGAAAAGACTTTGGGGTCGGAACTGGTAGCAAATGGAATTAGTAGACCCTGATAGGGCGGCTCCGATAAAACTGTCATAACTCGACCCCAAATGGAAGTGCATTAGCGGGCTAAGCGCAAACTATATACTACGGACTTACTCATTCAAGTTTCAATCGTATGGAGTCGAGTAGAGTCGAGTGATTTACGAACCTGTAATGAAAAGAATGAATAAATTAGTGGGTATATCTCTTAATGTATCATTATTGTTTGAAGAGGCCGCAGAGGCCTGAATCAACAACTGCAGCAGCTCCAGCTTCAGAGTGCATAAAAATGTGGCGCAATAATTTTGGAATGGTGTGCAAACATTTGCGCAATGCATAAAGTCAACTTCCGGCTGTAAAAATATGTGTGCAAAGCAAATATTGTCTCAGTCCTCCCAGCGCCATCGGGTATTTGGCTTTGTTTGTTGCAGAAATACGTACATGCCTCAAATAGGAAGGGGAATGGGGAGAGTCTTTGTCTCATTAGAGGAGCTGATTTTGGCTCAAAGCCGGGGACAACGTTTCCACGCAATTTCCCGCCACTGCCTCACAACAAGTAGTCGCAGTCAAAAACAGAGTTACGAGTCCAACAGGCGGGTAGAGCAGGTAAAGGGAATGCAACAAACAAAACCTGTATACGAAGCATAGAAGGAAATGCATTGAAGTTTCCAGCAGACTGCGTCCAACCCCAGCCTTTGTTTCGGGGGAAAAGATGAAACAACCAGGCAGGTGAGGCAAGAAAATGTTTCATTTTTTTGTTTCATTGATTTGGATTTCATCAGAATTTCTTTGGGCTCTAATCAGCAAATGATTCTGGAGCATCTCTAGGATCAAACGGAACAGAAATAACAATGTCATCCAATATCTCGAAAAATTTCACATTCGCATTCGCCAATCGCAAATAAATTCGACATCATTATTTAGTAAATCTCCTGACTTTTGAACTTCGCTGGCTGACTGGCAGTGGGAGTGGCAAATAAAATAAAAAACAAAACAAGTCGCAGCCAGGAGGAGGATGCTCCACTTCAGAGCTGCTTCCAACTCCAAGTTGGCACAAGTTTTTCCAGCTTCACTTTTTGTGTGTGTGTAGCTGGGCTCCTTTTGGTCCTGCCTGGCAGGATGCAGGCGGGCAACTTTGTTTTGCTTTTTAGTACTTTTGATGACTTTCTGCCGAACAGATGTCGATATAATGCTAAATGTAGTTATACTATATACGCCATATACAGAGCCCCAAGTGCATCTACCAGCTGAATGGGAATTGTACACGGAGAGAAAAACTAGTTAATCTAAAAATGAATTTAAAATTAGAAGTACATTTGAAGATATTCCAAAATCTATTAATCTAAGTTGGCTTAATAAAAGGTATGGTAGCTATCCCATATTTTCTCTCAGTGTGGTTGCGGAAAGAGAATCCTGGGGCCACTTACATGCAGGCAGTCGCAGCTGGAGTGGCCCAAACCGCAGGACCAAAGAGCGACTCGGCAAAAGAGAAAAACTTCAATGAGCAGCAGGAGCTGCTGACTTTGCTCTGTTTTGTCCTGCCTCTGCCTCTGCCACTGCTGCCACTGCCGCTGCCTGCACACACTCATTTGATTTGAAAGGATGCAGGCTAGGACGAAGGACGAAGGAAGAAGGATGGAGGCTGGAGGATTGGAGGGAAAAAGGAAAAGGAAAACGGGAGGCATCCAAACAGCCATTAAAGTCGCGTTGAGTCGCAGCAACGTTTTTATTATAAACGACATAACTACGTCAAACTGAGTTAACCAGCCACGACACTGGGAGAAACGGGGTGGCACTTTGCCCAGTGCCACCTTTGTGCATTTGCCGTCATTTATTGCAACTTTGTTTCCCGTTGAAACGCACTTACTTGCATCACCCCCTGGACAGGCTTCTCTGGAGTGGATCAAAGGAGTCCTGCGACTCCTCCTCCGCCTCCTCCCCCGCCTCCGCCTCCGCCAGACGATTTTAACAAAATGAACAAGCCCGCCAAAGAAAAGAAGCTACAATGCTACTCCATACTTAATTAGCTGTTTGCCAGTTAAAAATAATCAGGCCCGGCCCAGCCAAGCCAGAAAGCAAATGAAAGTCAGTAATGAAGAGGAGCAGTCGGTGAGTGAGTGAGTGAGTGAGTGAGTGAGTGGGGAATGGAAGGACGAAAGGCAAAAGACGCCCAAGGATGGTGGCAACAAAGTTGCTGTTGCTGTTATTGCCTGAGCTTTGCCTGCATTTTGTTTGTTATATAAAACGTTGTAACAAATTTTTCATTAAAAGAAATCTAGAGATGCAAGAAAGGCGAGGCGAGGGCCATAAAAAATGGCTGTGGCCGGCAAGGAGCAGAAGCAGAAGCAGGAGCAGGAGGAGTCCCTGCAAAGCCGGAATAAAAATGAACGCAAGGATAAGGCACTCTAAGAAGTCCGAGGACGGAGGCAAATTGAAACCAACTGCGCCTGCAACCAAGATCCCAGGGATAAGTCCTCGGACTTCTTTAAGAATTTAAGTGTGAGACTGGAAACTAGAATCATCTCGGGGATCTTAAGTAGGAAACTTTCGAGCCATCAAGAGATGAATGGCTTGATTTCCCAGAAACGTGCATCCATAGACCAGAGAGCCCCACAAAAAACCACAATGTTGTGACTTTGCCGCAGAGTTGTTCTTTGTTTGGGGGATAACGGCGATCCCCTTTTCCTTATTAATAGATCACCATAAAAGTCGGATTTCCTATTCAAATGCTGATTTCCACTACCAAACGGTCCATATATCAAGCGGCCCGGCCCGCCCCCTCCTGGGACCCAAAGGGCCCCCATATTACCAGCTGCGTTACTAAAACTATTAACTAAAGAGCTGGCATAATTAAAGGGCGTGATGGGGCCATCGCTACCACTCCCCATGGATGCAGGGGAAGTGCTCCCATTTCATCATATCTTGACTTGACGTCTCGATTTTCTCAATCCCCGAGCCATCCCGCGCCCATTGCTAATGCCATAAATAAAAATCAGTTTATGTGCGGACTCTAAAAAACTTTTCTTTATGCGCTTTACATAAAAATAAACCACACATAGAGTCGGAAAATGAGATGAAGAATCAAATGGTGGAAGGTATGGGGGACAGCGAAAGATGGAATGGGAGATGGTAGACGGGAGATGGTAGACGGGAGATGGTAGACGGGATATGGTAGATGAGGAGGAAAAAATCCGCTTCAACGAACGTGATATCAAGTTTCGAACATAAATCAAGCTCACGCCCCCGAAATTCATATATAGGAGGTCTGGAAAGGAGGGAGGGAGGGAGGAAGGCAACCGAACCACAAAGACGTCCCCAGACTACTCCCGAGCCGAAAACTTTTGGCCAAAACACTAAAAACAACTAATTTATGACACCAACGACGTCGGACGGAACACATAGTAAATATTTTTATTAAATATTTTATGGTTTTCATTACACATCGGCACCAATTCCTTCCGCTTGTGCTTTATTAAAGCCTCTGCCCCAGGAACACATGATGCATAAATAAGAAAGCAGATGGGGAGTGGCGCGGAGGAGGAGGAGAATTTCACTTTTGCCAAAAGCCAAGTCAGCCAAAATCCCCGCAGACTTTGAATCGGGGCTGCGAAGGATTCGAATCAGGCCACAAATAAACAATATTAGACGGGTTTGGTACCCTGCCCAAGCCAGACCTTGGAGATTAACGTAGTTGGAGTCCCCATATCCCTCAGCCAGTACCCTATAGAAACCCAGAAAGTTTTCGTCTGAGGCCGACAAAAAAATATAATAATATAAAAATAATAAAATGTGCGAAATGCTTTTGACAATTTCATTCAATTCCAAACTTATTTCAACAAATTGTTTGACTTTGTCAACGAGACGTCGGCGGAGCATCGTAGGAGACGAGGTGGCACCGCGAGGTGGCAGGATGGAACCAGTTTCCAGTCGCGATTTGTCACCGCAGACAAAAAGCAATCACATGTGTGCCACGGCAGGGGCCGTGGGGCAGAGTGGCCCCAAGTATCACCAGAAGAACAACAAATAAACAGCCGACACACAATCGTCTAATTTTAGAATCTTTAAGATACACTCAAAAAGATATCAAGCATGGACGGAGGAGGAGGAGGAGGAGGCCAGGACTGAAAGACTGATAGACAGGCTGGCTGGAGAAGGCCTTGTCATCGTATTAGGTGTAATATAAAAGTCATTTAATGACATTGACTGACATTTTGATGTTTCATAAAAAGCAACTCGAGCAGACGATGAAGAGGCCACGGACTAGGCGGGTGTGGCATGAGGACGAGGGTGGCAGATACCCGCACAGGCACAATAGTTTGACAATAGCAATAAAAGGCCTACCCGGCCTTCCCGGCTTCTCGGTCTGACGTACTTGTCGTATCGCCTTGGCATCTTCATTGTTGGAGCCTTTTCCATGGTCCCCAATCCCCAATCCCCAGCCCGGATCCCCCGTCCTCCGTCCTCCGTCTCCAGTCCCTGGACTTCTGACAGCCGGCATTTCCTGGTGCGATGCGCACATCGGCGTGCGAGATTTTCCACATATTCAAAATTAATACGTTGCCTTATTCATATCCTAGACACATTTGTACCCGCCGAGCGCTCCTTTAAGGGAGGCACGTGCTCCCTCGGCGGCTTTCGTCCCGCCAAACGCCAAACGCCAAATGCCAAATGGCAAAAAATAAAAAATCTGTGCCGGGCCTCCTTTCGGCTTTAAGGAGTCGGGCAGAAAATGGTAAACGCAACGAAGCGCGCCCAGGAATTTTGATGTATGCTGAAAAGGACTCCGAAGGAGGCACCCTTTGTCCTTTATTCCATTGTTTCTGGTCTGGCAAATCTCGGGAGAATCACACGTTTGTGGCATTCAAAATGATCCAAGGGTTACTTTAAGGAATCCCAAATAAAGTGAATAATTTTTTGAAACCTAAGAAGTCCTTTCTGCAATCCCTCAAGTAGGTAGAAAGGCTTCCCCTTCCTTCTATAAAGATTACCTTCATTATTATTACTCCTCAATGAATTTCCAATCGATTGGATTTCGCTCAGATTAGTTTTCAAGCTACCGAGATTGAGAAAGCCTCTCAAGTTACCTGCTCCAAGCCCCTTCTTAAATTTCCATACAGCCCGGGCGTGGATGTCCAGCGACGCCCCACCCCGCGCCACTCCACGCGATTCAATTAAACTTTGCACTGGTGCACCGGCTCATCCCGCTTGTTCACAACTTTCCACCCTGGCCGGAGGAGGGTCTCGACTAAGCCGCGTTTAAATACCACGCCCTGGTATCCCCCGCTAATCTGCATGGCGGGAGGCGGGAGGCGGGAGCGGGAGGCGGGAAAAACCTTTTAGCGTGCATTAACTGTAGCCAGAGCCTGGGCAGGAACTGTGCCAAAACAGAGCAGTCTGAAAAACTGAAATGTTTCTTAAATGCTCGCCTGGCCGCCTCGGCTTCTTCTGAATTTAATTTCAGCCGCGTAATTACTTTGTAAACACATGAGCAGCGACGCGGCTCTGGGGCAGGGTTTGGGCCACGGTGCACGTAAATAAAAATTAGTTTCCCGAAGATAACCTCGGATGTGGTAACAAAACATGGGACCTCCTCAACTTGGTGGCCAGGCCAGGCCTAAAAAGGTAAACACTTCGAGGGGAACTCTATTCAAAACAGATAATTTTTTGGCCAAGGCGAATTTCTTTTCGTGTAGCCTCCGAGCGGAGAAACCCATAAAGGCGGCACCAGAAAAACTTGAAATGTTTTTTCCCCGGCTCAGGCCTGGGGAATTGGCCAAGTGCTTGAGCCACCGGCTACTCGACTGCATCCCGGGGTGGTCTCCGACTCCGACTATGACTCCGCCGTCGCCGCCGCCTTCAGCCTGGTCAGTGGGCTGCGAGCCCTTGTGTTTCTGGGCCTCTGTTCTGGGTTCTGGGGGTTTTGTGCAACGAACCAACCTAAAAAGTTATGAGTGTCTTGTGAGTTTTGTGCCAAAGTGCGGTTGCAAGTTGCCCCCTGCCCCTCGCCCCGCCGCACACCTGGCAACTTCTGGCTTTTACCTTCGCCTCTTTTTGCTACTTGTTTAAAATTTATGCGGTAAATTCTTAGCGCGCACTTTATGTTCGAAGCAAAAGTTAGGGCTACGTGTAGGACTCCCCCGGCTCCGATGGCCACAAAACTATGCCAAGTGTCTGGCGCGGCCCGGCCTGGAGAGGATTCCTCGGCTTGGCATTTTTTTGGCCAGGTGATAAATTCCTGGGACAGGCAGCCCTGCAACTGGGACTTAAGGGATCCCAACTTTCTGAGGTCCTGTCACAGTGAGCTATTCGAAATACAAGTTTAATCCAATTAGCTTCTGATTGAACCTCTGAAACATGCAATTAAATAGAGTGAGTGCAACGCCAATATTCTTTAAGAGGATATCTATAAAGTGGCCAGGACCCTGGATGTCCGGCTGCCCGGCTGTCCGGCTGTCTGTTAAGTGCCGCGACGCAAATATTATTAAAGTTTTTGGTGCGTTTCAGCGTGAAATTGATTTTCATACGCCTGCTCGGCCACAATCAAATTGCCGAAGCATGCACACGTTAAATAGCGGGTGAAAAAAAGGATATATCTGGTATGCACACACACACCCGGCCCCTCCGCCCCTCTCCCGGTTTTTAATTTAATAAGTGCGGCATCCACCCACGATATCCAAATACCCATTCCGGCGGGGGCTTTGTTTCGATCTCCGCCGGCATGCAAGTCACATTCTCGATTGCCAATCAGCGTGCAATTGAAGCAGCATTAATATAAAGCGGGGGATCGCTGAAAAGGGCTCTGAAACCCCCCAAAAAAGGAAAGAACTGCGTTGACATTTTGAAAAAATGTTGCAAAAAAGCCAGGAGCAGAGGAGGAGGAGCACAGAGATTTGGTTTTCATGCACGTGTGGGTCGGGTCGGGGCTGGAAAGGTGGGTTAGTCGAACGGAACGTGCATGCGGTTGAGTGGCAGATACTATTTGCCGAAGGTAAATGGGGTAATACTTCTGTGACATTTGCCCCGAGAAGGTCCTGGGCGGGAGCGAGTTAACGAAGGAAATCATTAATGACTTCCTCTCCCCCAGAGAGACCTCAGCCACTCGGGTCCAGGAAATCCAAAAACCGGATATAGCCTCACTCAAGAAAAACTCCATCTCTGACGCATCGATTTCGAATGGAAATTTGTTTTTCCTTTTCCAAGGACTCTTTCACAAAAAGAAAAAATGCAAATGGCCAAACTGCCCGGCTCCTTCCCCTCTGCTAATCAAAACTAAATGCACAAAACTAATGCCATTAATTCCAGTAGACAGCATCTGAATGGAGAGCAGTTCGCTTTTGGCAGCCATAATTGACCCACATCATTAGCCCAAAGGAAATGAGCTGCTGCTTGTGCAGCTTTCGCAGCAAAAATGGGCAACAAGGACTCCGCCGCTTTGAAGCTTCAACTGCAAATTGCCGGACGATGGAAAACGAAAATGCAGGAGCAGCACCACCGTCGACGAAAACTTAAGAGAGAGCTGCAAAAAATTTTATTTTTCCATACTTCAAATGAAATTATCTACACTTTGAGTAGAGGGGCGGGCTGGGGGGGCAGCTGTTGAAAGGGGGTCATGTGCATCGTCCAGGACCTCTGCCTCTCACGCAGCCCTGGCCTGGCTCCTGGCTGCTGCTATTGGCCCAGTCCAGCAGGGCAGAAGCATCCCCAATGCTTTATGTGTTGTCCTTGCCTTGGCTGCTCCTTGCCCCCCTCTTGCGCTCTACTGGAAAATCCTTCACCAGCACAAACACAGGCAAATTACTTTGCATAACGTGTGTGCGGCACGTGTGTGTGTGTTTTTTCTAAAGTAAAACAATCCTGGCGAAAACGAGAAACTTGGGACTTCATGATGGGGCACTTAAACTAGTTCAAAATTTTGCTGCTGCTTTCGTCAACGGCTTTCCTTCGCCGCTCCGCCATGTCATGTCAACCGACGACACACCACCACCACATCCCAGATATGCCAGATACCCGGGGGTCGGGTAAATAAAAACATATACACTTTTTTGGGGGGAGCTTAGGGGGTGGTGTCCTGTCCTCCATGCGGGTCATAAGAGTCTGCTGGCTGTGTTTTGTTTATGGTCTGGGTTTGTGTGAATATTTTATAGTACAGGAGGAGGACGCAGGGGCAGGACGAACTATACTTTGCTTTATGGCACCCCAAAGTACACAGTGTCTGCTGCAAGTATATGCCACACTGCACTCCACAAACTATCCAGCTGGGAGTGCTGGCGTGCGCCTGGCTTCGATTTTTGTTGACCTTACTCTTGAGGCTTGAAGCCTTGGCTTGCCCGGCCCAGGACCTTGCCCTGGCTGGGGGATCGCAGCTGGAACCAGGAACAAGGAACCAGGAACCCAGGGATCTTTGGCCGCTACCCCTCGCGGCACAACAAATCCCTCAACCCAAACCCTGCCAGGCGGCAACCACCCAACCAATTATAAGTAAAAAACTTTCCGTTAGCATAATTCTGTCCAGTTCGCTGGATATTTTCACTTGGCTGCTCCTGCCAACACCTTTGCCCTACGAGAGGAGGGTTGGGAACCCCGGGTTTTTCTAGCTATTTGTATGCAAACCCTGGAGTTGTCGAGTCCTCCAGCCCGAGACCATCAACTTTGCTTACTGCTCCATTCAGCTTCCCTTGGCACAAAATATATACATACCGGGGGGCTGCTCCTGGAGACGCTGCTGCTGGGGTTTCGCCTGCTAAATTTACCTTAAATGTCATTTTGTTGAATTTTTATTTATTTAGACTCCTTTAGGGCTTACCCGGGCCCCGTTTTGCGCAGACGCTGCAGCTGCACCTTGGCTCGGATGCAGTGCCTCCTCCCCCAGCCCAGCCCACCTCAGCTCCCAGTCGCATGGGCACTTTGTTTGGCAATTTATTTATATTTAAATTTCTACCTCAAAGAGGGTTTGGTTTTGCCTTGAGCTCAACTTACTTTCCTTCGCTGGGATAGTTTCTTTTTCGCCTGCGGGCGAGAAATATTGTCCTGCCCGGCCAGATAGCTTCGCCTCCGAGCCTGATTGTCAGAGCCACCACCTGCCTTCCCAGCTATCTGGGGCTTCCTTTTGTTGCCGGCAGCTGGCAGCTGGCAGCATCGGCTCATCCCATCCAAGTTTTTGGCGCAACTTCCTGTTCGATATTCAAAAAGATTCCTGCCATCCTCCCTCCATCGCCTAGGCAAGTTTTGCGAAACTTTTAATCAACTCCAGTTGAGATTCGGAGATTGTCGGAGATTGGGGACGCCATCCATTCGCAGATACTAATTTCTGACCAAGCAGGATCCATTGTCACCGGAGGTGCTCTGAGGTTGCCGTTTCATAAACTTTAATCGAAATGTTTTGCCTTGCACCGCGGGAGGAGCACAAAACTTTCGCCAACCTGGGGGAGTGGAGTGTCTGTCACCCGCCATTCCCATTCCCATTCCCATTCCCAATCCCAATCCCATTCCCACAACCCCTAGCCAGAGAGTCCCCGGCTCGCCTGGAGCTTTTTCACTATTTATCATTGTCAACTTGAGTGCGACGTTTGGCGCTGCTGCTGATGCTGCGGGATGCTGGAGACTGGCAGGAGAGGATGACGAGGAGTGGGGTGTGGGGTGTGGGGATTGGGGAGTGGGGAGTCTGGACCGAACTGGTAGCTGATGCAAGCGACGTTGCCTTCGTTGATTTATCTTTCCGCTAAGCAGATGTAACATTATACGCCACAAATACATCCGCCGCCACTCGCTGACGGCCCAGGACGGAACGTCGCCAGGACGGTCGAAGGCTCAGGGGTGCCATATTTCGTGTATTGTCAAATGGGCGAAGGGAGAGTCCCGAAACCGATGGTCAAAGTTTTTGTGGCGGATGTGGCTACCTGGCGGCTCCCATTGGCGTTTCATGTTTTTCGTCAAGGAGGATGAATTGATTTGGTTCGGCAGCTAAAGGTATCGTGGAATTCGCATACCTGGACCACCTTCCCCAGAAGCCATAACATTCTACTTATCTCTGGTGCTTAAGTTTTTCAACAATTGCCGCCAGCTAACCAACCATACCACAAAAAAACTAAAATATATACACAGAAGATAAAAGAATGGGGCAAAATAAATATAAAACTTCCCAGCCATGAGCTGGCGGGTCAAAACCTGGGCTCGGCCGGGCCGGCCAGAGATTCCATTCGCAAGACTCGGACGGGAGCGGGCCGGGCCGGAGCAGACAGGCCAGAGACTCCCCCAGCAACGTTGTTGCTATTATATTTATTATTATTTTGCGATTCAAACGAAGTGATATAAATGTGTCACGTTTTGCGAGTTCACACATACTCTGGACCCACTCCACCGCCACCGCCACCGCCACCGCCACCGCCACCGCCTCCACCACTCCGCCACGACTGATCCAGAGGCACCATTCCAAAGCCATACAGGTACCACCAGCTAACACCAACACCAACGCCTCCTTTTGTTTTCCAGGCCAGCCCCTCACGCTTTTGTCAGCTTTGTAGTCTGATTTCTGCCCTACTCCGGCCGGGGTATTCAGACTAACTCGAATGCCATCGGATTGAGTCACTCATCCGCCATTAGTCTGTCCAGTTAGGGTATTCAAAACATTCCGCATTGGCTTTTGTCGGGCCGTGGCTTTTTGTTTCTTTGGGGGGTTTTGTTTCTGTTTCTGTTTCTTTTGAAAGTTTGCGCAACAATTTCGTGAGCGCTGGAAGATGATTTGTGTTCCGAACTGAACTCGACTGCCAACTAGCTCGATGCTGGCCGGGACTCTCCAGTGAATCCCAGCCCGAGTGAATCAGATACACGTCCAGCGGGCGTTTCAACCAGTCCCAGTCCCAGTCCCAGTCCCCCCACCGACCAGCATCCAACATCCAGCATTCGAAATCAAGCATTGTTCCCCATCTTGGCCGGACTTACTCCTGTTGTTCCTTGGCTTTGCATTGCGAGAAGCCTGATTGGCTTCTTTGCATTATTCCTGGACTGGCCTGGCCTGGCCCGGCCCGGTATCAGTTACTGCCGATCAGCATTAGCACCTCTGGTGGAGGCCTCGCCTCGTGAATTGCCCGTACGTGTTGGTTATGAGGAAGAAGCCATCCACATTGTGCATCCACCGCCAGATACCTGGTGGTGTGCGAAAATTATGTGGCATCGTTGCAAGAAGATATTCTGCATCTGGCGCGTGGGGCGGGGGAGGATGGTGCACCTTCGCAACTATCTGTATCTTCTGCTCCCCAAGTGCCGAGTTTCGAGTTTCGAAACTTAATTTGAGGCAGGCATGTGGCCGATTGATCCATGTGTGCCACAGACAGGCCGCGATGTGAACTGCATCTAATTTGTGATAATCTGTGGGAAATACACCGAATCGGACATTTCTAGGGTCTAGAGTCTGGAGCAATTGTGGGAAGATTTCCGAGAAGGCGCAGACAGGCCTGGGTTGCAAGAGGTGTTGATTAGCTTGATTCAATTATGATAAATCAGCTGAGTAAGAGTTAAATATAGAACATAGTTCCCAAATCCATTAGCTCCCATATTTAAACCCATGTTACATCCATCGATCCCCATTGAAATTCCATCAAATGTGGCATCTGCCACACGCAGGCCATTATAATTGAGCTTAGCCCGCCTCAGCCCGAACCCTTTTGGAGGATGGATCCCAGTTGCCTTGGCAGGCAGACAAACCACAACCCAATCAACTTTCTTGCCGGCAACCCCATCACACTAATTGTATGTCCTGGGTTGACTTTGTCGGGACTTATCCCACCCCCGAGTGCCGAATGCCGAGTGCCGACTCGAATCCTTTTTATCGCCACCCCCTCAAGTCGCAATTTTCCCTTTGGCCTGCCTACCTGCCGCTTGTTTTGTAATGCAAATCTTTTGCTTTCATCTGCTTGTTATAAATCGAAAGCTATTAACCGACAAAAAAAGGGGAGAACTCGCATTTCTATGCCAACCTGCGCCCCCGCCTTTGTGGCATGTGTGTGGAGGAGTCCTGTGCTATTTGCATTTGAATCATTCGTTTGTGCGAAATCAGATTAAATCGTATAATCGAATCTGGTGCTTTATGTACCAGCCCATACACACTCGCCGGCAAAGGATGACAAAGAGCTGATGCAGGCGCTGGAGCGACCAATCAGATGGACATCGCCGCCACCGCGCAGCAACAACGAAAGGAGAAATATTTATATATTGTATGGATGAAAATCAATAGGGAGTCGGGGCATTGAAAATCCTATGCACATAAGCCCGGGCACGTACGGAACGTTTCGGCTTTCGGGCTGGAGAAGTAAAAAATCGACCCCGAAAAGCCGCAACCACAGGAGCTCCCAAAGTTTCGCCAGACACATGCGGCGGGAAAATACTTTTCAAAGTGAATCAACAAAGTCGGAAAGGGTTGCGGGACTCCTGTTGAATTCGATGGCAAATGACAGAAATCTTTTTGTCTCAGCTGATCGGGGGAAAAAAGCAGGCAACAAAGTAATGCCAAGATACACAGGGCTTCCTAGCTTCCCAGCTCTTGGCTTCTTGGCAGGGAAATTCAAATTAACTCGATCATAAAAGCCAAGATGAGACCCAGCTCCAAACTCCAAACGCCAATCCCAATCCCAATCCCAATCCCAATCCCAATCCCAATCGCAACCCCACTCCCCCACAGGCTTGTTTGCCTTACACTTTGCGCTACATTTTAACTTCAAATTAAGTTTGTGTTCACGTAGCAAACAGAACAACAAAAACAACAGCCCGGCTTGGATGGAAGATGGTATTGGAGAGGAAACCTTTTGCCATTTTTTTTTTTTCGGCTTTGATTTTCTATTTCTTTTTTGGCCGGGCTTGCACTTTTTTCCGCCGCCTCAAGTGGCCTCAAACGGCATTCGAGTTCGTCTTGGCTCGGTTTCTGTGAAAATAGTTCGTTAGCCTTTCCAAATTGTGTTCCTCGTCCTCGTCCTCCCTATCCCTGCCCCTTGCCTCTGGCCCATTCAAAAAAGGGCAAGCGACTTTTGGGAGTCAGTGTGTGGGGGGGTGATTGGTTTTGAGCGAACCAAATTATTGGCATTTATTGCTCGTTTTGACTGTGTGCGCTGCAGAAACGTCACAACTGAAGCATCTAATGCGCTTACAGAAGCCCGATGGGGGCCCCAATGGGTGGCAGGACAATCTTAATGCCGCCTAATTAGCAGCCTGAATGCGCTAAGACTACAAAAGCGGTCCTCCTGGGAGTCCTCCGGCGGAATCGAATCGAAAACGGAAACGAAAACGAAAACGAAAAGGAAACGAAAGTTTTGGCAAATTGAAAATGCGCAAAATGACTTTGACCATGTCCCCGGCTTTCCGATTGGATGCCGACTAAGCGTCCCAAGGATCTGCAGGAGATCATCCATCCAGTTTCTCAATTAACTTAAGCCAAGAGCCAGGCTAATCCAAAATTCCATTAGCCCGGAAAAATATCGAAATGAGCAAGCTGACGATGATCTACATTTATGACATTTCAGTTTCCGCCGATGATTTGCCGGCTCCGAGGATGACCTGGCAGAACAAAAGGACTCTTTTGATATAGCTTGTCAAACCTCTGTCAGGGGCATTGTGATACCCGGCAATCTGGGTATCCGAAAATGTGGCAAATCCGATCCCAAGCCATCCCCTGAGAACATCGCACTTACCCCTCAACCCGCACCACGTGTTTGTGTGTCCTGCCAGATCCTCAGCTGTTTTTTGTTCGTTTTTGTTCAATTTGAATGATTTAACATAAAGCGAAAAGGTAAAGCCGTCCGTCCAGACACACCGAGGAACACCCCTCGTCGATCTGCCATTGTTGCTCCTTCGGCCTTATAAGTGCGAATCTCCTCTTGCAACACGCGGCCACAAAAACTTTAACAACGAACGAACGAACGGAGCGAGCGCGCGCAAATAATTTCAATCGTCGTGAATCATGAATAATTCAAAATCATCATTACCAACACCTTTCGGCCGGGCCTGGGAAACGGGGCAGGAACGGTGGCAGCGGCGGCAGAGGGGGCGGGGCTGGTGCCGGGGCAGGCAGCACGCGGAGTGTTGCCCAAAATGTTCACACTTCCCAGAGGCTGCCAAACAACAACTTTTGCTCAATCTGCAGTCAGCGCTTCGAGTGGACAATGGTGAGGGTGAGGCAAGTGGCAAGTGGCGGGGGCAGGAGCAGGGGCAGGAGGCATGGATGGAGGAGATGCCGCTCAAGTGCTAAAGTGAGGCGGATTACTAAACCAGCATAAGCAAAAGCTGTAGCTGAAGCTGAAGCTGAAGCCGAATCTGTGTAGCAACCACCAAAGCGTAGACTACTTGTGCAGCATCCACAAAAAAAAAAAAAAAAAAAAAACGAAACAACAAGGGGTCTTAAAAAAAAACTTTCAAACAAAGGTGATTTCAAAACCGAATTCCCAAGCGCCCTAGGATAAGGCTCTGACTTTGATGTAAATGGATAATTGTAAAAAAATATCTAATATTCAGAAAAGAGTCAAATAATCCATAAAAATAAGTAATAACATCTAAGGAATCAATTGTAAAGCTTCAACTTGCTAAACTTTCTCTTAATTAGGTTCCTTTGCAACAAAATGTGGAGATATTTCCAAACTTTTTTAATATTTTTAATTATTTACCAAACCCCTAGAATATCCCAAAGCTTATTTCAAATTCCAATTCTTAAAAATCAAAGATTAGTTGAATCAATCTACAATAAATATTCAAACATAAGCTTTTCATCCCATTCCTTCCTTTGTTTCGAAATATTTCAAAGGCTTAAGTGTGTCTCCGATAAATGCGTCTTTCTAAGAACCCCAATACCTTCTTCCTAGGGTATCTGAAAAAATAAGGAGACCTCCGCCCCCGTGGCACTCCCGCGTCCGGGCTTGTTGTTGTTTCATCGTCTATTGTATTCCATCGTCGAAATATGAGGCACGACTCTGGCATTAAACTTCAAACTAAAAAAAATAAAACGGGCGCTGAAAAATGCCAAAATGCAGCCGTGGCGAGGACCCTGGTGTTGGCCAGGCCAAGAACAATAAAATGTGCACAACACCAGCAAGGAAATAAAAAAAAAAAGCATAAGAGCCAGAGGAGCGAAAAGATAAGCAGACGGAGACGAACGATGGATGCTGGCGAGGATTGGGAATGCTGCTAGTGGCTGGTGCTGGTGCTGGTGGCTGGTGGCTGGTTGGAGCCACTTCAGACTCTGGGATGCGCAAGTGTTGGCAAAGAAATAAAAGTTGCTGACCTTAAGCCAGGCCCGGGGTCTTTGTCTTTGTCTTTGTCTTTGTCTATGCAGCCACAGTAAAGTTTTATTTTTTGCTCCGCTCGGAGCCCGGCAAGGATACGAGGCAAATGCAGCTTTGCAGCCTCGGCGGCGGTGGCAGCTGTTTAATAAGTTCAAGCAATTAAAAGTGTTTCCAAAGGTTGCCCCCCAGACGAGTGACAGGCAAGTCGTAGACATTTATAGGCGTATAAAAATCGGAGAGGGGGCCGTGGGGGCAAAGCCCGATTATGGCGATGCCTTAACGATGTGAGGATCATAAATGCATCTTAATGACTCCTCCACTTTGCCAACTTGAGTGGTAACCAAATGGCTTTAGTTTCGAACGCGATACCTGTCCTACAGCCGTAATGAGGCCTTCAGCGTCCTTCTCGAGCCCAAAGAAAACAAATTGCAGCCTCACTTTCCGTTTCAAAATATCAAAAGCAGACTCTCTGGTCTCTGGCCCATTAAGAGTGCCCCCCGCACCAGGTCCCGCTTCAATTTGGGTCATTAAAGTTCCCAGAAACAGAAACACAAAAACTTTGCCGCCAAATGCAGCCATTAAAAGTGCCAAACAAAATAATTCTCAACAACAATCAACTATTAAAAAAAGGTAGCCCGAAAAGTGCACACAAAATCAAACATAAAATTAAATTAATGGCCTAAACACCATCCGCCCCCGAAACTTTTGGGTCCGGCGTGGCGGAAGGACAACAAAAAAAAGGACGTGGGTGGGGGCGCTAAAATTATGGAAAAAGTAAGGGCATATTTCGCTTACTCTCCGATAAATTGGATGTTTGCGAGGATATTTTTCCGATATTTGTTTACGACCGGACTTTTATACAGCCAGCTGTTGGGGAGCTGTCGAGGGAGCCCCCAGCCTCGCAGGACACCCTCGCCACCCATCCACTCCCCACCAGTTGAAGATAAACGTTCCATCGCTAATTTGAGTCTTTGTCACGTCTTACCATATGGAAATATTATTTGTAAATACTTTTATGTTCGGTACGTGACCAGGACGGGGGGATCCCGAATCCGGAGCACGGACCCGTTCATGTGGGGAGTGCCTCGGGGTCACTTCATAGAGTGCGTAAAAAGCTGGAAAGAGCCAGGGTTCGACTTTGTTTTTTATTGTGGCGACGAAATCAAATAAAGCGCTACGAGTGGGTGTGGAAGTCTTTAGTCCTTCGTCCTTCTCCCTTCGCCCTTCGCCCTGCCTCGCTTCCAAAGTATAAAAAATGTATATTGCGAATTTGCCAAACGCAAATCCCTCCAAGAGGCAGAAACGTCATCGTAAAATTGCCAGACGGCTTAGCGACGGAAGCGAACGAATAAATAAAAATTATTTCCAGATGACATATCAACGCGTCTTGGTCGGGTGCTCCGATGCTGACACCTTAAAACCCAAATGCGCTTATAATACAAAATGTTGCGTGTGCCCCCGCAGGAGCAAAGTCCTCGCAAAGGAAAGAGGAAACCAAAAAATAAGCGGGCCCAAATCCAGACCGGTACAAATTGAAACGTTGAAGAAATTACAAAACTGTGCAGACTCGCAGGCATATCCGAGAAGGGACAGGACGGGAGGACTGGGACTCGACGGCGAATCGCAACTGTCAGTTGCCTGGGCTCCCCGTCTCAGACGTCAACTTAACGTGAATAATTGTCTAAATCCCAACGACAAACACTTATTGTCCTGGATTAGCAGGCAGCCGGAGGAGGAGCCGAACCGAAAGAGGAGCCCAGAGGAGAGGCGGCCCAAGGACCGAGAACCGAGAACCGAGGACCGAGTATAAAAAATGAGTGGCAAAAACTTTGGGAATTTTTTCCTCTATTGTTTCGGGCTCCGTACTATTTGGGGCCATGAGGGTATATGAGTTTTATATTTATTCAAAAAATACCCATAGACATAGACTGGAAATAAAAGAAGGTATTTGTGTGTAATGTTTGCTGCCAAACTAGTTCTCTTTCCTCTTTTGTTTGCCCAAGCACTCTCATCTTTAATTGCAAACGTAAAACGTAAACGTCCTGGCCGGCAGTCGTATCCTCTTACCCTCCGAGGTCAGTCCTCGAGCTTTTCCCAGGTGGCCGGTCAGTCCGGGTCGGTAAGCGTTTTTAAGTTAACGAGCTTCCAGTGGCCAATCCACCTCGCCCAGAATCCAGAGTCAGAATGGGTGTATAACCAGGTTTCCGCTCCATGGCTCCTCCGCCCTGCTGTTTACCTTCTGCATTTCTTTGCGTTCAATTAATTTTCTCACAATTTGGGATGGCAAGGCACCCGGAGACGCAGTGGCTCCGCCGTATAGATGGTGTATATCTTGTTACTCAAAGACAAAAAGCAAACTTTAAGTAGCATAAGGAGCGGACTGAGATGGAGGACTCAATATGTAAAAAGGCAGAGAGGAAAAGTTTCTGCTGGAGCTGCAGGATCCCCGGCGGAGCTAAAACTTGGTCCAAACTATCCGTGAAAACCCCTTCTCCGGAGCAGGGGAGGCAACTTTGCCAGCAGGTGAGCAGCATGAGCATCGGCAACTTTTCGATTTCATTGCCAGCCTGAGAATGCAGTGTCCTGGCACCCCATTCAGACATGCAGCGCCTCGAACTTTTGAAACATTTATGCTTCGCCCAGGATGTGGGAACATACTTTGTTGTGGCATAAGGTCGCTACTTCAAGCTCAAATTGTTAACGAGGGCTGTACGAGCGATCCTTCGAGGGAATAAATCTACATTGAGGCAGGACGAGGCCGTTAGGGTTTTCGGAACTGTGTTAATATTCAAATGTGGTAGAAGCCAGGACCCCATACGAAACTCTATTCATGCTTCATTAACTCTTTACCCAAAATTTCTTAATTAAAAACGAGTCCGACCCCGTCCGGGGAGTGCGTTCAATTCCAAAACAAGGCAAACAATCTGAATCCGAATCCGAATCCGTAGCCGAAATCCGCATTCGTTTACAAATGCCAGTTGGCTGCGAAGGATTAGTTTCAGATTTGTTTACCTCGCTAACAAGGAGGGAGCGGGAGAAGCCCGTAACCCTAAAACCGAAACCGGTTATCAGAGTTTGTTTTTCCGTAGGATCGACGCGGCTGACTGTATAAGGACTCGTTCGCACCCAAGCCAGCACACAAGTAGGGATTTGGAAGCTGCGAGAGCGAGTCTATGCAAATCTGGGGCAGAAAGGGACCAAGTTTATAACACGCCGCGGCGTGCAGAGGCTGGCTCGGACAAAAAGGATATACGAGATGATATATATGCAAATGCCATTTGAGAGGGTCGTTGGTCCGGGGTGGGTCCTTACGGAGGCGACAAGTTTTGCTGGCTGCCTGCTGCCGGTAATGTCCTTCAAGGCCTACGCTCAGGCCAAGGTCCTGGCGAGCTTTTAAAACTTTATTCAGGCTCTGCTTTGCTCTGCTTCAAGCACAACGAATTTCAATTAATAGCCACCGACAGACACACACTCTCGCTCTCGGCCCGAGAGCCATTTCCTGCCAGTGTCCTGCCAGCCTCGCCCACTTCCTGCCGACCCACCGCCCGCCCGCCGGCTGACACTAAGCCCAAAGGCTACAATCAGCTCAGCTGTGTGGACCACCAAGTTCACTAGACAATTTATTTTTGCTTTCGATTTTCCAAGCTGTCAGTTCACGCTTAAATGCGCATAGTTCAATTTAAAATGGGTAGCCCAGGACATGCACAAGGATACGCCTCTGCCTCTGCCTCTGCCCCTATCCCTACTCCTGCCTCTGTCGATTTCCCCTGCCCCCTCACACTCGACTGCTTTTTCTGCCGCTGTATCTGTTTCTGTGCTGCTTGCAGTCGCATTCACAAACTGGGTTAAGAGGTTGTTATCCTTATGCCGTGTTTTTGAAAATAGGCAACCAACTTGGAGGCCCCCGCCCCTACCCCTGCCGCTTCGGTGGCCTGTTTGTGATGCCTTTGCCTCATATCCGCTGCAGACACACGAAACGTCCTGGCTGCCAAACCGCAGAGGGAGCCAAACCCAGAGCCGAAAGCGAAAGAGAGCCAAAGGACCTGGCCTGGTGCGATGATCACAAGGATTCCTCATACCCATCCTCCCCCCGGAACGACGGCGATGATGATGATGATGATGAAATTATGAGCGCAAAAGCATTTGCATTCATTATGTATAACATTTTTTTGCCTGCTCCTCCGCTGGAATGCTGCTCTAGAAATTAAACTAACGCCGCTCGTTAGTCTCAGCCGCATCTCCGGAAGGGGTTCTGCACACACACCCTGGGTCCCAGGGGCTTTAAGGATACTGAGACTGGCACTGCGAGGGGGCGGTGTGCCTTAAATGCAATGCCACAAAGCGTTAATGGATTTTTTCGCGATGGCAATGCGAGTTTTGTTGCCAGTCGGGGCATTCAATTTATTATTTGAATAACTAATTAGTACGTATTTTGGGAGGACATTCTAGTCTTTACATCCTCTTCCAGAAAATGCTTTTTATTCGCCCCAGATCCTAAGCAATGAACCATTAATAACTCTATTATCGCCTGGCCATTGTTGATAACTTCTTTTTGTGCGTTAAGTGCATTCAAATTCCAATTTACAGAGCCTTTGCCGGGACTGAGCTTTTTGCTGAAGGATGCTGCCTGAGAGCAGGTCCTGGTAGCAGGCGGGCCACTTTTTCTTGTGCTAAATGATTACACTTAACTAGATTTGCATATATTTAAACATTTCCTTATGCGCACGCAACACGAATTGTGTGCACGTGTGCGGTCGTCCTCGGAGCTCCAGCTCCGCTCCGGCTGTGTTCTGTGCACAAAAGGATTATTAAGGAGCTTCATATGTAAATGAAAACCAAATGCACACGACAACGACGACAGCGAGCGATGTCAAGGAGCGGGGGCCAGATGGAGGCGAGATGGGGAGATACAGAAGTGAGACAGATAACCTGGAAGCCACAGTTTGGCAAACACGGCCAGCCGGAGGAGACGGAGTCGAGTCAGCTCCAGCAGCCAGACAATGTTTGGCCCGGGATCTTGGGGGGAGGGCTTGTGCTCCTGCCGAGCGTGTGTGCAGGAGGTGGCTACCTTTCGAGTCCGCCTAGAAAGTAGGTGAAAGCCAGAGGCAGACGGAAAGCCAACCGGCTCACCCCGTATCCATACCCGCACCAGCACCCGCTACCGTTCGTCCTTTTTGCCCGTTCGTTGGCCCGTAATTTATGCTTAAGATAAAGTCCTTGAATAAATACATGGAAAATCCTTTGAAATTGAAATTAAATACGAATATCATCTTTTTTTATACTTGTACATATACGAAAGAGACGGAGCATGGTGACCGGAGGATGGAGGATGGAGGATGGAGACCGAGGAGGCTCAGAGAAATGCAGACAAAAGGCAAACGGGAAATGAAATTAACATTTGAGTGCGCTTTCCCAAAATTAAACGAGACTCCGCAGGGATCAGGATCAGGAAGAGAGAGCTCTCTGTCCCCCTTTCACACACACACACACACAAACACACGCACACGTATTTATTTATTGAAGCTTCTTTTTTGGGGTTTTAGATATGTGAGCCATCTTATTTAGCATTTTTGGCATTTTCGTCCTGCCACCCAGGGCCGTCCTGCCTTGGATTGGGGCAAAATTCCCATAGATTGTGTGGCAAAACATTTTTCTCAGCCATTTGCCATATGAAATTAATTTTACAGTCAGCAGGCAGAGCTCCATGTGCAGCTTTTTGTGGCAAATAAACAGAGAAACAATATCGAAAGCTGTGGGCTGGGGGCTGGGGGCTGTGGGTTGGGAGTTGCGGTTACCTCCGGAAAATGCCTGGTAAATTGCAATTGGAATATATTCCTTTAAACCAAAGCATTAAGCAGACCAACTTTATTTAAATCGCACTTAAAAAGTAATAGACTTTTGCATCTCCTATTTTTATTACTCCCCAATGGTCCTCCCAGTCGTTTTATCGTTGACTTGTGGCCTCCTCCTCACAGGATCTTCTATCGAGACACTGTTTGCGAATCGGCTTTTCATTTCCATCAAAATTAATACAACGTTTACCTGGAAACTATGGGCTTTGGCCAATGCATTCTGCTCATATAAATTGCATTCGCTTTTCCATGGGCCCCTCTGGCAAAGTTTTATTATTGGAAAAGCAAACACACATATTTCCACATTTCATACGGACTTTTGTTGTTGAATTTTTAATTTGCGGCCAGGATGTGAGGGGGCCGGCAATACCCCCCGGCATGGGCATAGAAAAGCAAAGCACAAAAATTAATTATGGAACATTGTTGGATGTTGCATAAACACCACTACAACGCCAGGTGTATGATATATCAATGAAAATTCAAAGCAGACAAAGGATTCACTTCGGTGACGTCACACAGGTGAGCTGCTACATTTAAATGGGATTTGAAAGTGATTTTAAAATCAATGCAAATAGTTTGCAAACATTTTCCATATTTCCATCGTAGCTGGAAATAATATCCCGAGGTGCATGGATAAATTCCATAAATTGGGTTTAAAGTTTCTGTCACTTTTCGGCAGTCGGACAATGGCGAATGCTAACTAGCATCCTAAATTCGGGCGCGAAAACAGATTTTGTTACCTATTCCATTTAAGGGGCGAATCCTTCTCCCGAAATAGAGTCGGCCGGAGGCCTGGGGGCCCATAGGCCATATAAATTTCAATCTATCATTTATTTAAGTCCTAGGCCAGTCGAAGCGAAATGTTGTGGATGCGAGGGGATGGGAGGAGTACCCGGTCCGGACTACGGACTCTCGCTCCCATAAATCCCCATCAGAGATACGCGTATATTTATTTACTGCAGCTCGCACAGATATTCGTACAAATACGAGAGCCACCCACGCGCCAGGGACATCGTTGGGTGACAAAAATTGTAGCCAAAAAAAAAATAAAATAGATCTTCCTGCCACCGCCACCGCCATGGTCGCCTTCTTTCATATTTTATTTGGGCTTTTATTTTTTATCATCCTCCGGCTCCGGTTGCTTTTTTCTAGTTTCCTCAACCGCTTCGCCTCGTTCCTGCTGTTCATTTTTCCTGTGTAAATATTTTGGAAAATGCGTTTTTCTTTACTGTCGAACGGCGACTGGCATTGTTGTGTCCTTTTATACACCTCCGCCGGGCTGTGTTGAAAAAGGATTTTTTGCCGATTCCCGTTGGGCTGCCAATTTTTATGGTTAAAATATTTGTGCCTGTGCGAGGGAGCCCGCTAAAATATTTATGACAGGCGCCGGGAATACTCGGCCTACAATATTTCAATGTAGCGCGAATAAAGCTCGTAATGTTTGGTTTGTAATTAAAAAAGTTTAATTGAAAACGGGGAATATCTGAAGTGGCAGATGTAAGAAGTCCAATTGAATCTTTATTGCCGTTCATTAGGCGTAGAACGACATCGAATCAATCAATTCTGTCATTTCAAAAGCAGATCATACATAGGGGTTGTCCCATCAAATCCCATTTCATAAATTATACATTTATTATGCATGTATTTATATTCAATTCAACTCCATGGGGGACCTTGAGCATATGCAACAATTTCCCGACCAAAACTTTTAATTGACCCTCCATAAGTTGCTCTTGTTCCCACACCGTGTTGGCCTCTATTCGGCAATTCCAATTAAGCTATCATATTCTTGTCCCGGAAACTTTTACCCGAAAACTAAACTTCACCTCGACCCCCCCCTTAGTGGGTAAAAAATGTGTTCAATTTGGTTTCGGGCTGTCGTGGGAGTACAACCGAACTTTATCTTTAAACTTTGGTATCTCCTGAAGCTCGGAACACAAATATTCGATTTGTGTGCCCGAATAGGTAATTAGATCTTAATATTCCTTAATTCCTGCAGATGTTTCCCTTTGTGGAAAAAATGCAAGACTGCAGAAAAAACGGAGGAAAGGAAATACTGATTGAATGGCATTCCATTGAAGTTGATGGATGCATTAAGAGGTTCGTCTTTGCCTCCCAGTCCCAGTTATCGAGCTATCGAGCTGCACTCACACACGGACAGAGGTTTGTGGTAACCGAAAACACACACAAGACAGGATCCGAGGAGGGGCAGGGCCAAAGACAGAGACAGAGGCAGAGAGCAAACCTGCATGTGCAAGGCACATATCTGTATAATGGATTGCACTTAACATGCCACACACAGCAACCGCAAGTGCCGCCGCAGGTTCCCGTTCCCGCCCTCCATATACACGCCCTCCCACCGTCCCCCTCGGTGGCATCCAGGCAATACATCATTTACACACAACTCACCTGGAGCTGAGAATCTGGAGCCAGAGCTATTGGAAAAACTGTGTGTGCTGCTGCTGCTGCTGCTGCTGCCACTGACGATGCTGCTGCTGCTTCAATTGCTCCCGTAATCCCGGCAACGTAACGTCTAATCCTTTTGTTTACGTTTATGGTAATCCACATGCAAGCGCACTCCCAACACACGCACTGTCAGTCCTATTTGCATGAAGTGAAATTTAAATTTCGGCACACATTACGTGGGCGGCATCTCGTTGCTATTTGCCCATTTGCCTCTCCAATTGTCAGGACACCCACACACACACTCACACACTGAAAAACGTATACGCAGGCAGGCAATGTAAGTCCTTCGAAAGCGTAAGCGGAAGCGTAACGGTAAGCGGTTAACTGTTAACTGTTCGCGTCGCGTAACGTGAAAGCGTTCAGTGCTCAGCCAGGCGTCCCTTTAATGTCCTGCAATTGTTGTTGCCAGGATTTGCCGGCTCCTAAAGAGAGAGCTCTGTCCTCTGTATGTTTTGATTTAATTCGCAAATTATGTCTCTCGGCCTCACTTCCGTAATCGCAATCCGGATTTGCATATGAATGTCGCCGCGCACTGTGAAACCGCTTTTGTAAACTTTAATAATATTCTATTTACAAAATCCACAATCCAACAGAACTCCAACTGCCTTCTAAATATTTCACGCACTCGAATCTCAACAAGATTCTGCCTCGTCTTTCGTGTTTTATTTAAGAGATTTGCTTCTCGTGTCTGGCCGGAAGAATTCGTTGAAAATCATCCGCCCCGAGTACCGTTCGCTCTGAAATTTCGAAATTAACTGAAAACTGGATTTGAATTTACTTGGCCGCGCGCGTACCTGGCCTGGCCTGGGCCACCCTTCATGCGGCAGCACGAGAGTTACGCGAGAGAAACAAGAAGAGAAAGAGTGAAAGTGCTCCGGGAGAGTAAAGTACACACAAAAAAAAACACTTTTCAAATTCTCAGATTATTAAATTATTGTATTCCAATTCGACAATGGGCAAAGGTAAGGGCTAAGGTTATTCAAAACATAGATGAGACATCTCATACGAAAGAAAGCCGTTCTGCCGTTCATTTACTGTCTTTTTATTTTAATATTTTTGTATTTAATAATCGGAATTCCAAAGAACAACAATAATAATAATTCTTCTGAATCAAAAAAGTATTTTGGTCAAATAAGTAATGCACCTTTATTCAAATTTGTAAGGAATTGTATTTAATACAAAAGTTTTGTATCAAAGAATTGTCTTTAAGGGGAGTAATACATAACCATTAAAGTAAGTTTAAAAGGATAAACATAAAGACATAAAGTCCGAAATTAATACCAGAATAGGTAATTTTGCAAAGTGTAGAATGAGAGCTGTTTGTTATTGCGCAGAAGAGTGCCCTCTCTAGCATGTAGCCAACAGTATCTCGCTCTCCTTAACAGGGCTTTCCCAACAGCGGCAGGTGCATCTGTTACGGAAATTGAAATGCCAGACGAGGGGCAATTGAAAAGGTTCGGATGCCATGCACGTACGCTAATTACCGCAATGTAAACAACATTTTTGAGCGGCACAATGCAAATGAACATTAGACAAAAGGGCAATTGTTTTCGGCCCGGAATGGGGGTGGCAATCGCTGGCTGAGCTTTTATTAATTGTATTTTTTGGGCCTATTTAGCATGCCAGATATGAAGAGTCATTCAGGAAATGGGCTTTGGCAACGGAATATTTAAATGGCTAATGGAATCGCCAGCCGGTATAGCCATCTCGGCTTTTTAAGTACGCCTTCAAGACAATTGGACTTGAAAGTGTTGTGTGAAAAGTTTTATCAATCATTAAAATAAAGATAGTACCGCGCAGCAGATAATCTTACATTTCTTATTATATGAAATGTTAATTATAAATTATAATTATAGTATATAAAGGAATAGATTCAAATGGAGTTTCCCCAAAATTCATTAGGAAAGCTCTGGAGTCCAGACTATTTACCTGTTTACCGCCAAAGCAGTAATTTCAGCCATGAGCATGGGCGGTTTACAGGCATATAGCATTTGAGCTCGGTTTTCAGCCACATGGGGACTGATTTGTCAAATAAAGTTGGCCGAACACACACACACTGGCAGTTAACCGCACCCATAACAGGGCCATAAAATGCACGCCTGGCTTTTAGCAGACTGTTAGCGGCGCCATTAACATTAACATTTCGAATTCATAGCGGCATTAACAGCGGAGCAGCTCTTAAATTGATGGCCCTCACTTGGGCCGTTAACATAGCGCAATTGAGATGTTAATGTTGTCGTAGGTTAACATGTAAACAATGCAGTTTTGAGGCCGCTGTTAAGTGGTTAAAGAAATAAAGCCGGCTATCCTGGATAGCTGCATAACTACATAACTATTCGTCCTTATAAACACAGACAGATAGAATGTTTTAAAAGACAAGTTTTAATTATTCCATGCTCTGGTTAACGCTGTATGCCAGTTTTCCCGAGGCTTAGCTGAGTAATTCTATCCAATATCCCCTGATTAAGAGAAGCCCCAGCAATGCCTTAACAGCATTCCATTGGGCACCGCAAGTTAATGTTAGTGCGTTCAACTCTGTTAATGATAAGCTCTTTCAATTTCAACCTGTTTTTGTTGTTCAACCACCGAGAATCTAACAAACCGGTTCCAGGCTGTAAATATTTATACTTTCCAATTTTTCCTTTGAATATGTAAGGTTTATTTATTTATTTAAGGAATATATTTAAGGCATAAGGAATTTAAGGAATATTTAAGAATTTTTCAGTTAATTGGGATAAAAAATTGGAACATCTTCATGCGTAAGGTTTTTGGAATCTAGCATTGGATTTTAATAGTTTGCCACTAATGTTTAAGCAATATCTCTTTTTAAAAAATACACTCCCGTGTAAACAAAATTTTTTAAGTGCAAATAATTTTAATAAATTCCATCCAAGTATGATTTATTTGTTTATCTCCAATTTTGCGACCCAAAATGGTAACAATAACAATTAAACATTAAGAAACTGTCAGTAAACAGTCGCCAAAGGACTGTGTCCTCAATTCTGCTGACAGACAGGATTTCAATGTCACTATTACTGAGAGCAAGGCAAGAGAAGGTCCTGTGAATGGGTTCCTTGCGAGAGAATCACTTTCGTGAGCGGGAGAGTGGGAGAGCGAGAGAGTTGAGATATCCTTTCAGGGTATTTTACTTCTGTAACGAATCATTTCCGAACCTATAAAGTGGCATATTCTTGATGAGGAGGACTTTAAGCCAAGTCAATGGGGCGATGTCCTTCCGTTCGCCCGAAATGCTGAAAGGTATAGCAATCGCTGTCCTTGAAGACAATGCCTTGGAAGAGAATGAAAACTTCGGCTATGGGATGAGAAATTTCTTGAGCTCTCAGGACTCTCCGCTCGTATCTGCCCATCGCTCTTTATCGTGCTGAAATGGTACATTAATAAATGAGTGTTATATGCTTTGTCCTAGTTGACTTCATGACATTCATTCATTCATGGGATCCTCGAGGCCGCCGCCCCTCCTGCGCCCCTGAAACGAAAATGGGCTTTCAAATGGCTTTTCGTTTTCGGCGTCTTCCTGGTCCTTGCTGCGTTAATTGGGTTTTTTATTAACTAAATTGCGTATATTTAAAATGATTCATTATTTATCTGCGCTTTATTTCAAATTAATATTGCTCTAATTTATTTATGTCAGTTTTTTCTAACTGTTTTTTTTAGCCAACCTTCGCTTGAGCATTTAAATTTTTAATTATATTCTGTTATTTATTTGTGTACATTTTTTGTTTACCTCCCCCCTCCAGGGCGCTTCTGGGTATTGATTTTGCAGTCATTAGTTTCCACTGTTTGTTTTGCTTTTTATGTGCATTTTTAATTAGCTGACAGCTTTGAATTTTTGCCACTCGCCGTCCTGACAGTTGTTTTTGTTGCTGTCCTCCTCCGCTGACCTTTGACACACTCGCAGAAAAACGATGACAGTTTATGGCTGGCTTTAATTGCTTCCATCGCATCGCATCGCCCGCTCGTCAAAGTTAATGTAAATGGCTTGTCAATCAATCAATTGATTGCCGCAGGTCCCGGATATGGATTTAAAGCCCCCCTTTTTTGTGACCCGCCATGGGGGATTAGCTCTGCAGATATTTCCCCATGGACACGCCGAAAGCTGCCAAAGGGAATAAGTTAATAAAAACTAAATATTAAAGCCAAAGGCGTGTATCGATAACCAAAATATGAAATAATATTGTGGATTTTTAATAAACAAATGTAGGTGTCATAAAAAAAGGAAAATGCATATAATATTAGTTCAATAAAGGGTCGAACTAAGCCAATAAATTATGAAATATATACCATGGATGTATGAAAAGAAAGCGTAAAATGTTTGATGTTTTTTTTTTAAGAAATTAAGTTGTCTTTAAAAAAAATAAATATCATTTTATTTGAATATTGAAGTACAAGGATAGTTTGAGGAATTATTCAGAAGTTCGAACTTATGTTACTTTCAAAAATATATTTCAATCAACCGGGAAATATATTAAAAAAATCTATTTTATTCAATCTGGCCTTGTAGAGAAACTATTGCGCATTTTTAAAGTGTTTTTAAACAGATATTTGGAATTACAAGCTTATACTCTGTCAAAAGTGGTAAACACTACTATCAGGGAATGCTGAAAATTTAAAATAAAAACAATTTCTTAAACTTGCAAATTAAACGTAAATGTTTTAAAGTGTTTAAACTTTTTATTAAGAATATTTGCATAAAATACCATTATTTAGTTAACAAAGTCAAAAAGTAGCACTTTAAACGATGACTTCACATTATCTTTTGTTAAAATTTCACAAGAGGGGACCCTGTTGTGCTATTATGTTTCGTGAACCCTAGTGGTCATCCATCAGGTCTTCAATGGAATAAACCTAGCTCGAGCCCTCATCCAGACCCTTCTCCCTCTCTTTTCGACGCAAAGGGCTTGGCTACGATCTACCTGTTGCGGGCGAGAATCGCACCAATCGCCGCCGTTCTAGAGGGAAAGTGATGAATCGTGTGTGCCTGAGAAGCAGGTTGCCCTCCGATCATTGGTGGAGTGCCAGTATATTGGAGTACTTTGCAGTACACTTTACCTAATTGGTAAAAAATGTACATTTTGTTTCGAATCAAGATTGTATTAACATCCCTACACCATGGATGCGTTTCGTCACTTACGCGGATAGCCGTCCATAGTCATTGGGAATTATAAGTCGGAGAACGACTTCTATTAAAACTTCTGTTAATTTTAGAAAACATTATTCAAACAACTTTCAAAATGGTCAAAGGTAAAAATGGACCTAATCGTATTATTCCTATTCGGAAACGAAAAACCGTTTTTAATCAGAGGTTCAATCTATCAGACACATTTAAAATAAGTGAAAATATAGTATATATACATTAGTATTAGTTTTGTCTTACTTAACCATTTTTTTATAAGGAATAGTTAAGTTAATGATTCCTTTATTAATCCCTGAATAAAAGTCATATTTTCTAGGAATAATCTTTATAATTTATCTTCTGTTTAAATTTTTAAGGGCGATTACTGATTAAAAACAAAACATTTTTCATAATTTTTTCAAATGATAATTCAAAAAAACTCTTCCTGGCCATTTTGTATGTCCTTGCCAACTTTGCAGGACTGGCCTCGTCTCTCAATTTTGAATGCAGAATGCAGGAGCCCCAAAACATGTATGTATGTCTATGTACAAATTCCATAAACATAAGCCTCGGCCCACAAACACGTTAAGTAAATAAACATACACGAAAGAGTTGAAAACAAGAGCAGATATTGATGTTCTTCGAAACTATTAGCCTTCCATGGCGGCTTTAATGGGAAAGAGACATGCAAATATGAATTCGATTCCGAACAATTCAAATAAACAAACTATTATATCCTTTTTTGCAGACTTCCCACTTTCGGACTCTCGACGGATGAAAAGTTGAGGAACTTTTGGACTTAAATTTCATTTGGCGATTGTCCAATTCCATGATGCGTTTCCATTAATTTATATAAATTTATGCAATTACTTTTGTTTATTTACTTGACCAGAGAGTTGCCATTCCTCTCGTTCTGTCTCTCTCATTGTCCCTGCCTCTGTCCCTGTCCGTCCATTCTGCGGTCTGTCGAAAGTCCTGTCCTGGTCTCGCCTCATATCTGCAAGCCCCCACCCCCTGCCGCTCTCCGCCACGCTCGATCCTTGTTTGCATTGTGTTCCAGTGCATTGTCCTTGCAAAATATTTGGGTCACTTTTGTTGTCGCTGCTCAGTTTCGGTTGAACGGTGGGGAGGACAGTGGAGCGGGGGGCGGCAGGGTGGGGGCCCAATTTTTTATTGACTTGACAGGACTCTCCAGGACTCGCTCTATCTCCGTCTCTCTCTCTCGGAGCTCAATTTAAGGTCGCATTGTTGGCGACACATGTTTGACGTGTACAAATTTAATTTAATTTATTAAAATCATTATGTGCACAAAAGCAAAACAGGCGACTGAAATTACCCATGGAATGTCGAACCCCAGCCGAGGACCGGGCAGGACGAACCTGGCCAGGACCAAGGAGTGTGCCATTGAATAAGTTTTAATGATGATTGCAGCGGCGTGCAGCAAACCGACGACAAATAACAAAGGAGATGGAAAAACAGAAATTTGAATGGTCTAGCCAGGACGAAAAGTCGCACAGTTGATATCCATTATGGTTAAAAATCGATCCAAGGACTCTTTAACCATACATTTATGTTTTAAAGGCAAGTGTTTAAGGACCAGCAGTAGCAAAGCTTTGGAAAAACTTAAGTTTTCTGGATAAAATATTTTAAAGTATAATTTGTAAGCTTCCTTTGGACTAAGTATAGTTTTGTTCACCAAAATATTTTATTAATATAAATTATTGTGTAATTATTTTATTAGTTTTTGTTTTATTTAATTAATTGGCATCCGATTATTATTGTTTTTTGTTGGCTATAAAATGTTGCGTGCTGGTCCAATTACCTCTTTGGACAGACTCGATGTAACTGGTTTTTCCCGGGACTCAAACACCATCTGCACAGGATATTGGACTGGCGTCCTTTGACGAGGACAAATTTGTAGAGTCCTGCTCACTCCGCAATGCCGAGCGGTCCCGAACCACTAAGAAACCGCAAATTTAAATTTGTCGCAATTGCGTCAGTACGAAATACCTGCACAGCAGGTCCTGTCGGCTGGAGAAGGAGGAGGAGGACCAAGGACCTCCACCAGCGCCAGTTAGCGGCAACTCGATGGTCACTCGGGCAAGACGGGGCACTGGAAGCCATGTTCCACGATAGACAGACGTTTGTTGTTGAATGTCAAGAGAGTTGGCCTCCGACAACCTACGCAGATAGTCGACCCCTTCCTAGCAGGTCCTTTCCTGCCTCTGTCTCTGCCTCTGCCACTGGCATTGTCCCCTTCGATCCTGCAGCCCCTCAACTGTGTCCGTCAGTCGCTGCGTCAATGACAGTCAAATAATTGACAGTAGTTGCGTGTTTGTGTGGCCAATCATACGCCACAAACACGAAGAACCATCCTCACAGCTGCTACCTAAGCCCCCTTCCTTGCCACACTTGCCACAGCGCCTTCCTCTGCCTCGGAATCGGACACTGCACTTGGCTTCTTCTCTGGGCCGTTGTGCTGACACTACACTGTACGAATTATCCTTGCTAAAATACTTAATTAAATCAATCAATAATATTAATTCAAAGAGTGTCACATTTCAAGATTTGGGGGAAAACTTAGGGATCTATTTTATATCTTTTACTCGAATATAAAAAATATTAACAATTTCCAATGTTTAAAAAAAAAATGGAATATATATAATATAGGACCAGACTACTGATGAGAGGTGAGAGTCCTGACAAGTCCGAAACAGGTCTTGGAATTTGGTAAATCACATTTTTTTCAAGTGCACTTCACTCCATAGAGGCGACAGCGTTTTATTATGGCAGACATGACACTCAGCTGCAGAAGGATATGAATGTTGGCAGAGGCAGGGGCAGAGGGGGAGAAAACGAGTTATGTCTTTGGCCTGGGCATGGATTTTAATTTTTATTGCACACCCGACCGTCCTCCGCCGCTCCTGCAGCCCTGCCACTCCTGCATCTGCGTCGCCGCGACCCCTTCCGGCCATGGTAATGGGCGAAATTGGTTAAGAAATTAGGGAAAATTAGGGGTTGGCAATATCTGTTATTAGAGTCTCCCGGCCGGGACGAGGGTCCTTCGCCTTGTCCGCAGCCTCGATGAAGAGCCCGAAATGTGTGATGTGCGATGTGCAGTGGGAATGAACTGCGACATTGCGACAACTGGGGAGGGGGCTGTCCATGCCTCTGCCTCAGAGCCTCAGAGCCTGCCCCTGCCTCATGTGTGTTATACATTTTTTTGGCAGTGGCGCAGATCAGGGATCGTTCCGGGGGTTGCTCTACCAACTCTACGAACTCCTAGGCAGGGTGTGCGGAATAATTAATGGTAGTTCGCGGGGCGGAAAGTGTTTGACTAATCGATTGTCAATGAATTGCATTTGGATTGCAATGGAAAGTCGTGACTCAGTCACTTAACCGTTACAATTGCTCCGCTAATTAATTCGATGCGCGATTATCAAAAGTCGAAGGACTACAGGAGCGTATCCAGGACTAAAACTCCATACCAACCACTTTTCTGGGACGACGATGACCAAGCAAAGTGTGGGAAAAGACGGTCAACTCCATTCGGCAACGATTTACTTTTGAGCCTTAGCTGGTTTCAAAACCAATTCACTTGTTACTTGGATTTCAAAATTGGTTCTTCCCGGGCTTCGAGTAGGTTTAGGAAAGGGAACTTCATGGTAGTCCATAATTTTTCTATTTACTATTTTTAATTCACATTTCAATTCTATTCAAGAAAACAAATGGTAAAACAATTTGTTTTAAATTTAGGAGAGACTTTTAGTGATTCCAAATAGATTTTTAAAATAAAAAATATTTTCAAAATTTCTATGATACAATACAAGTGGAAAGGGGTCCACAACGGAAGAGAATACAATATGTTTCAGTGTAAACTAATGCTTGGAATAACTTAAAAAAAAATAAGGATACAAAATTGGAGAACTCTTTTAAAACTTTTGGAATTAAAGAAAATTTACCTAAAATGTGATTTTAAATATAAAGTCTTTATAACATTCGATTTATTAAATTTTAAAATTTGCGAAAAGTCACAAATACATCAAATCCGTAGCTTCTAAAAATATAAAATATATAAAAACTAGTCGAAAATATTTGTATAACATTATGAAGGTACAGTCTACTTTCAAAAATCAATATTAAAACCCTTAACATGCGCCAATTATTGTAAATTTACATAAATATTTGTTTTCCTCGTGTTTAATGGCAAGACTATTAAATAAAATATTAAACGTTTCGGCGCCACTGCCCGGGGCGCTTGTCGCTTGGCGTTCTAACAGAGTCATGGCCTGACCCAGATGGCTGGGGCGACTTGACCAGGCCAGGACCAGAGCAGAGGGCGTAGCTTTTATACGATATTTGGCCCAGCCATCAATTTATTAATTTCGAGCTGAATTTTTGTGAAACCAGCACTCGCTGGCTGGACCCTTGCCTGTTGCATATAATTAGGGGCGTCGTGGGGGAAATTGGTGGCCTGGCCAGTGCCAGTGCCAGAGCCAGCGCCAGAGCCCAGAGCCCGAGGCTGGTGCCCAGATTTTGTGCTTCGGGGCGTTGACGTTGCTTGTGACACAAATTGCTGCAATCGGCGAAAGCTAGTCAAGGCTGGACATGTCTCGCCAAATTGCTCCCTGAGCACTCAATGGGAAAAATACGAAATCGCATGCAAATGCGACAAAATATTTAATTTAATTTACCCCGCCCGGAGGGGGCACCCACCTCCCTCGGCGTGATTGCGGTGGCACACGGGGGCGTGCAACATTTGGCATTTGACGTATGTATATGTGTGGGTGTATCTCTGTGTCTTCGTATCTGTGTATGGGTAATGGCAGGGCAATATCAATTTGTTTTATGAATTGCAATGGCAATAACTTGGAGTTCGTTCGCCCCGTCACCTTCCCGCAAGCCAGATATAGAGAGGGTAGTGCGTCCCGGGATGGGGAATCCTGGGACATCCACAATACATTTTGCACATTTCTTCCGCTTCATTTCCTGTAAAGGAGCGTAAATTTCATAGTGATTGGATTTTATCAGTGCGGCCTCATCTTTGACACTCCGAGTCGCACCGATTGCCGGCTAGGGGTAGGACACCCGAATCGATTGGTTACGCAAGTGAAAAATTATTATTACACCAGCACCCCAGGACTGCGGGGTGGACGGGGTATATCGGGATTACGGAATAGGAAAATGTCGACTGGTAGTAGAAAAAAATATTCCAGGACCTCTTATATATCTTTGCCACTTAGCAACTTAAGACAACTACTCTTTCTAAAGTTCTACAAAATACTTAATAAATGCTTAATAAATACTTTTAGTAATAGTAATGAAAAAGTTGATCTAATTCAATTTGAATAATTGATAGATGATACACTGATTTAAGATCTAAGTACAATTTTTAAGTTGCAACAAGTAAAAATTGTTGTTAATATTTTTGTATTTATTATTTTTTTGTACATCCAATTCTTCTTAGATATTATAATAATAATTCAAACACCTCAATTAATCAAATTGAATATATCAACAAAAAACAATAAACAAGTTTTTTAAAATATACTTCTTAAATTATTACTCCTTCTGCACTTTCCCCATTCAAAGCAAGTCTCCATAATGGCAGGGTATCCTTTTATTCATCAACCTTGAAACTAAATCCGCATCCTGCACTTGTTTTTGTTGCGTATTTTTTATGTCTGGCCATTACTGCAAAAATTGTTGGAGATATTTTTATGATTGGGGGTTAGAAGGACCAAGCAGCAACGTCAGGGCAGCAGGACGAAGACGGGGTTCCTTTTTGCCTTTTGTCAACTCTGGGCAATGCAGCATCAAATTGCCGGCTCGTGTGCGCGTGTAAGAAATGTTTTTTGATTTAGTGTAGCATTTACATAAAAAACTTTCATCAATTTCCCGCCACGTCCTTGGCAAAAGGGGGTAATTGCCCAAGGGATGAGGACTATGGTATCTTTGCCGGCTCATCGCATCGTGGCCTGCGTCCTGTGACTTTGATGCATAACTCTCGACTTTTGTCGATCGGTTACGCTGATAAATGCCTCGATTGGATTAGAATATTTTCCACTCTTGTCCTTCCCCCTAAGCTTGGGGGCGTGGCCGGGATGCGGCATGTGCTTTCCCAAATTGAAATTGCGAACGAGGAAGGCGTTTGGTCATGGAAATTGAAAGTTGTCATTGCCTCGGATCGGGGGATAAAAAAAACGGGGAACGGGGCGCCGGAATAAAAAAATGGAAATAACGCAGCTGTTGAACACATCTAACATATCCAAGTCCTAAGCCAGGGCTTAGCCGAAGCATTTCCAAAACTTTGAGGGTCCAACGCGCAAAGGGGCTGTCGAGCATCCAGGGCAGCTGGGGTCCTGCCAAGATTTGTCACAGTCCCGTATCTGTTTTGGACGAAGGATTTGCACGCCTGATAAGCCGTCCACTTATGTCACAATTTGCATTTCCGTTGATTGGGGGGAACACTGTGGCAATGCGACGGGGTTACCACTCACCTTGCCTGGCTTTTTGTTTGTGATTTGTTTAAGGTTTTCAAAAAGGTCACGCTTTGGCAGGAAGGAGTCTTAATGCGTACTAGCTTTTGTTATTTTCCATTTAATTGAATAAAAATACTATATAATACTTGATTTCTAATGTATTTTCTAGGAAAAGGGGGTGATTGAATTCGCAAAATTCTAGGTAGTCCAATTTCCTTATAAAAGTTCGAAGGATCAAGAGAATGGGTTCGAGATGTATAAAATATTTAAAAAAATGTGTTTAACAAGGATAACATCAAAAGCTTATTTATGAATAAGGAATATTCAATATTCATTTCGAAATATAAATATAAATAAAATAATAAAAAAGCAAAGATATATTGTTTTATTTAAATTTATTGGAAGGACAAACTAAAATTTCTTATGGCTTTTTAACCAAACCAAAAACCACACCATTTATTATGAAAAAATCTAAACAAAATTCCAAAATTTATTAGAAAGTCAAAGCTGGAAGGAAGTGAAGTATTTTTTGGGCCCAAGGAGAGGACATCGATTTAGCCAAAAACCCATTTCTTCCGGTTTTCTTTAGATTCTGGCTCCCGCTTTTACGCACTAATGGCATCCCCCAATCCCGAGTCCGGATATCCCAGTAACTTTAATTTAAATTTGATTACTGGCCCACATCCTGAGCAGCACGGCACCGCAAATGTAGAGTCCTGGTGGAAGGGACCGGACCTACGCAAAACATAACATGTGTGGCCGAAGGAGCCAGGGCGGAAAAATAATCTGGCCGTGGCCAAAACCGACAACCGTCATTAACCACAAATCCTTTACTTAACAGTACGTAAATTTTTGGCACGGCCCGACTCCAAGATAAGCCGCCCGCCCTCCCCTTGGGGCCGAAGGACCATTCCGAATCGGGGTTATTTATAAGCACATATCATTCGACCTTGAGGAGGAAGCGGGCCCAACCTCGAATCCGAGTCGTAAAAGCCACCAACTGTCGCTGCGAGGGGCAGGACGCATGAGGCAAGAAGCAGGAGGCAGGAGGAGCTTTCTAATTAAACACTCCACATGAAGAAATAAATTTGGGTCACATCGTTAAATAAATATAAGTGGGTCGCTGCCTCGTCTGACGACTGGGGCTTTCCATTTCACGATTTACATAAAATCACCAAAAAAGTTAATTTATTTGCAGCCTTTTGGTGTTTCGTCCTGGCTTTTGCCCCTTGCCAGGGAGTGTGTGTGTTGGCAAGGCTTTGTGTCTGAGCCCATCTTTGCTTTTGGCTTTTGGCTTTGTAGGCCCAAGTCCCCCATCTTTAAAGCGTCAGCCTCAATTAAGTTATTAAAGGGTTGCTCGAGGGGAGTCCTTCTAACTTAAACCTACAAGAATGACAAAATGTAAATAATTTAATTTTGTGTTTGGAGGCAACTTGGTTAATTCCATTTGTTTAAGAGCCCTTGATGAGCTGAAGGAGGCCTTTGATTTTTATTAACAACTTGACTTTTTATGGTTATTTGAAGCTCTATCGTCGTTATTAGCCAAGTCTATAAATGAACTCGCATTTCCATCTGTTTGCCTGCAAATATTGTTCCAAGCCATGAAACTCGAGCCAGAATTTATGCTGCAGCTTTCGTGCGGGTGTGCATGTCAACTTCGGAGTCGAGAGGGATTCACCTACACATGTTGCACGTGGAAGCTTGCCCCACACCTGCCGCAGGGTGGCACAGCTCCCGCCCCCCGACATGTGTACTACATTCTGTCTGTCCCGTCTCGGGGCGGCCTCGTTCGCCGCACTTGTAGTTGTTTTCCCTCTAACGCCGAGTGCGAAGGGTGCGTGGCTGGGAAAACGTTATATAATTACACTTTGCGCATTTTCGCAATGAAGTAACAATGTTTTAATTAAACCATTTGAGGGCCAAATAACTCTTGTTTGCTCCGGAGCTGTGGCACTGTGGCAGCAACAGGGATATGGCTAAAAAGCGGCGAGGAAAGGGAGCGGGAGCAGGAGCAGGAGAAGGACCAAAACGCGCCTTGCAACATGGGGAGATGCCCGATACGGAAAAATTCTTGTGGGCTTTGTTTCTCTTATTTGTTTTCCCTTGTACATTTTTCGAATGCTTAATTAAAATATAATTTTACAGACCCGTTTCTATTTGAAAATGCCATCAAATATGAATCATACATATATGGTTTTCGGAGTTCCTGTTCCAAACTTATTAGAAAATAAAAATACACGAACCTGTCCAATTAATGTGAAGGCTTATATTATATATATTTATGATGATTTTAGGAAGAAATCCTTTAAAATACTTTTCTCAAATTTATGAATAAATAAATATTAAATATTGCAACATTTTAAAGTGCCTTTGCAAGTGCGAGAAATATCGACTAATAACGACAAGGACACGCTAAGGCAAACATGTATTTAAGCAAAGCGTTAACCTTATTGTCCTTTAACAATATGGTTAACAATATGTTCCAAGTACTTTAAGAAATCCATAAAAGCAAGTGGGGAAAAATAAATGAGGCAGTTTTACAATTACCAAGCCGAGCTCGAAAAACGCACACGCGCCCGGCAGGATGTGTGTGGTGTTGGGGGAGTAGAGATTTGGCTGGGGTCCCAGGACCTCCCTGCGTAATGTGTAGGGCCAAGTGGAGCAAGCTGTCTGTTGTGTGAATCAACCCGGAGTCAAGTCACTTGCACCCACGCCCATACACCATACGCTGGCTGGCACGCCCCTTGGCTCCTCGCATTGCGCAATTTGCGCAAGAATCTAAAATTGAATTGTTGAGCTGCTCTCGCAGCTGCTGCCCCACAATATCCACACATCCCCTCCGCCCCTGCCCCCTAGACCACGCATACTTCAAGTTGCAGCAGCGGCAGCTTCCCCTCGGCTGGTCAGATGAGATACTGCCGCAAAATAAATACGCCAACAATTTGGCCATCTCTGGCCATGAATCTCACGGAAAGGACTTGACGTCGGGGAAACAAAGGAGATGAATGCCAAAAAATTAATTTCAATTTATTCGTTTTGGGGTAATAGGAGTAATACATGAATAAATTCAATCAAAATCAAAATTATATTAATGATTTTTAGAAGAAATCCACCCGTATTAGGTAACTTTCTTTAAGAAAAGGAGTCAAAAGGACCTGGCAAAGCCAGCCAGGGAATCCCTAAAATGAAACACTTGCAAGTTGAATTTTAGTTTATTTCTGGGAGTACAAAGCCACCCACCCACCCATTTGGGAACATCCTTCCAGTGGTCCTTTGGCTCGAACTCCACCATATTTGAGATGTTTTCAACTTTTGCTGCGGTTTCCAAGCAAAATTCCATTGCCTTTGTCAGCATTGAGTTTGTTTTGTCTAATTGCTACCCCCCCTGCGTCAGCTCCTGCGCCCCCTTTTGGGGTGCATGTCTGTGCAAGCACAAGCATACATGGATACAAGGATACGTAACATTTATATGAACATTAAGAGTATGTACATCTAAATTTCCGCACGTCGTCTGGCATTAGATAAAGTATCTGCTTAGGCGGATGCATATGTGTGTGTGAGTGTATGAGTGTGTGTGTGGACAGCATACAGATACAGTCGTGTATATAGGACGACGCATAGTTTATCTTCTTGTCGAGTCTCAGCTGCGAGCTCGTGTGTGCTGGTCAACAGCTTTTTACAAATTAGCCAGCTAACGGAAATGCAAACCTGTGGGTGAGCGGTCCATGGGGGTGTTTGCATGAATGTGTGTGTTCATGCTGACTTGGAACTTCCGGCGTATTTATAATTTATTTCCGTTCCGCCCAGCTGCTGGCCAACCCCAAAAGTTTACCCCAAGTGCCTGCCTGCGCCTTGGCGAGAGTATATGGCTTCTGGTCGGACCGACCGACCAATTTATTATCCGCAGTTTAATTGGAAAATTCTGATTTCCATTTTAACGAATTAGCACCTGCGACAAGGGCTCTTAATGAGTTATACGGCCACTCGCCTGAGATGACATGCCAAAAGCGCCGTGCCAAAGAGTTTTACTAAAAGGCCCCAAAGTGTTGCAAATGTTCGACACCTCATAGATACCATTCTGGGAAGCCATTTTGACGCTGAAATGTATGCTATAATTTTTCAAAGTCGCATGAGTAATAGACCTTTTTCGGAACAGTTTTCTGGTGAGTATTTTCCGTTGCAAATATCCACGCAACTGAATCAAAGGTAACTTAAAATATTGGGTTAAAATGTTATTAAACGATGTCATAAAAGATGCATTTTTTAATACTTTTTAACGTCATTGTATTTTTGCATTTGTAATATCAATGAAATATTAAATATACAAAATAATTTTTAAATTAAGAGCATTATTCTTTCTTTTGGAAATTCCCAACCTTTGTTTTCCATTCCAGACTTCAATGGCATATATTTCTCATTATTAAACACTTCACTTTAGAGAAAGTATTAAGGATCTGAGTTTAAGAAACTTCAACAACATTTATAATTTCGAATAATGCATCCCTTTTTTTTTGGTAAATCCCGGCATACCCTTTGTAACCCATTCGTACTTACTTACTTACCACCGCTTTTGGTCCGTAAATTACATTTTTCGGGCTCCTGCAGGCCACCCACAAACAAACACAAACGCAAACATATAAATTGCAAGATTTATATGACAAATTTTATTTAATGCATTTTTATTTGGCCCCGTCCTTGTGGGGCCGTGTATCTGTGGGAAGACCAGAAGGAGACCCAAGGGACCGAGGAGGTCCTCGTGGTCCTGTTTTATCCAGAGTCCAGCAGCCTGAGCCCGTATTTATTTTTCCCGCTGCGGCCGCTTTTTGTTGACCGCAGGAGGCTTAAGCTTTTGCCCTTTTTAAGTGCTTTGCAATGTGGAAATTGCTAAAAAATAAAAAAAAAAGAAACAAAGGTGGACTCCACGAAATTATTACCGCGCGAAGAGGCTCGTAAAGTCCCTCAGCATCCGTGGATGGCATTCGATTACAATTCAGCATAAAGAGACGCGCCAACCGGATTAGGATCGTCCTGGAAATGCCCAACAAAGGGGGGGATGGAGCGTAAAGCGGATTTCCGGGGCTTACTCCATTGTGATGGAGTCGCAGGGCAAAGTTGCAACTTTGGCTAACTGGGAAATAGATTCGATGTAATTATTATTGCTGTTCAGGACCCGGAGTTAGGGTGTTGAGGTCCTGCCACTCCAACTTGCAACTTGCAACTGCCGTGCCCCATTCTTGTTATTGTTTTCAACAAGCTTGTTTGCCTTGTTCGGACTCTTGTTTTATTTTCCGGCCATTCACTGGGGTCACATTTAGTTTCAATTAAAACATTTCAATTTTGTGGTTGAAAGGAACACACCCACGGATCGAATAAAACACGAAACGAAAAACAACGCCACAGAAAATATATCATGAAAAACATCAAATTAGTTTTCGTGTAATAATCTGACACTTGCACTTCTGGCAAGGACGCTTTTGGCAAACTCCCCTGAAAGTCATTCAGTTGGAAATGAAATATATTTTGAAAAAATGTTGACAGCAATTTAATTTAAAACCCAAAACAAAAAATGGTCAACCCTTCCACACATGAAGCAATTCAATTAGTACCCGCATAGGAAATGGTATATTGTGTACATTTTGTAATGCATATATATACATACCATATATATTAATAATTTGGTGTGTCCTGGAATAAAAAGTGTCTGGATTTTAGCAAATAATCTCATCTGTGTCAAAAATATATAACCGAAATCTCTTTGGCCCAAATGGTTTTGTTGAAATAAAAAAGGAAACCCGTATTAATGCTTTGTTAAAGTATGGGTCATGTTAGAGACCGTTTTATACTAATTAAATATATTTTAAAAATTAGTAAGTAATAAGGCTTTAACAGGGGCAGAGGGGCAGTATCTCCTGGATCTTGGGAGAATAAAAAAACAGGACACAGCTTATATTTATTTCACCCAGAAGCATTAAGAAGAAGGCGGCATTATGGACAAGGCGAAGTATTTATCTTTTGCTACATGGATCCAATACCTTTAACAGATTATAGATCGTATACAGAATCGGAATCAAAGTGAATGTAACTATATTTTATATCGATTTTTGCTGATTTTTGAAATGAGTTTCTCCTTTGAAACAGGAGTTCCGAAACCAAACAGTTATTTTACTTCATTTTTTAAACATTTTAAAAATTTAAAGCAGAATAAAATATAATCATTAATGTTTTGTGTATTAATGTTTTGCTTGGAAATAAGGATATTTTGTTTATTTGAAAGTTATTAAACGTATTAATGATAACGTTTATTCCTTATTTATTTATGTGATACTCTTATAAAGTATCCCCTCTCGGAGATTACCTTTATAAACACTTCTCCATTAGGTTTTAAAAGTTCCACTTGAGTTTTCGAAAACCAATCAAATGATTAAGGACTAACCGATTAGAACCCATCAGAAGTTGCCTTTAGCTTTGGAGGGATCAAGTTGAGGAACTCGAAGAAGCACACGCTGAATGGTTAGCTTTGATTGCTCATACTTGGAGCCACTTCTGGTAATGCAATTCAAGCAAAGCGAAGCTTATCTTGGCCATTCAGTCGCTCAGAGCCTTTGGGACCCAGACAACTCCTTCTGCAGACATCAACAATGTCCCAAACCGATTTCTGATACTTGACCCCAGACTCCCCCGCATCCGACCGACGGACCCTGGGGTGAGGCCGCCTTAGTTACTCTTCTGGGGACTCTTCATCATTACCACCATTGAAGTGCCTTGGAGATGGAGCCGGATACAGAGCCATAAAAGCAAGTTTCAGTTATGTTTCAACCGAATGTTGCACGCAGGCCCGGAACGGGGACCATCCATCTTAGGAACTCATTATCTTTGGCAAGTTTTTAAACAAGTTAACTCTGCTTTGCTGCGCAAAACCCTCATGTATTTATTTCATATCAACTCGCCATCCCTCGCACAAAGTTCAACTTCATATCAGAGCTATCAACACACACACCCATTTTCCCGTCCCTCGTCCTTTACAGCTCCTGGCTGCCAACATTGTTTCCTTTTCCATTGTTGCCACTCGCCTCTCTTTTGGGGATAAGAAGCCGCAATTAGAAGCGAGTAACAAATTTAAGTGGCCCCTGGCCACCCAGGCTCCCCTGCCACGCCACATGGAGGCACTCTTAACTAGTTGTCGTAAAAATAATTGCCGACTACTTAGCAGCCCGAAATGGCCAGTGCCGGCTATCCCCTGTCCCTCCCCTTCCCCCGAGCCTGTCTCTTTCTGGGCTTGTCTGCCCAATGGCGCTACACTTTCTCAGCGAAAAGGTGTTTCCAGCCAAAGATACTGTCCTCTACAAGGCTCTTCTACAAGATTCCTCTACAAGACCGAATGTCCTGCAATTCTTATTTATTTAAAGTAATTTAGTTACATCAGAAGATGGGAAAAATCTGTATCCTTTATCCAACCAACTTTTACATAACTAGTTTAATTATTTAATAATATATTTAGATTCAGGAATTCCAAGTTTAAGTATTCCGAATATTATAAATAACACATATTTTATTATTAAACTCATATTTTATTATTTGTTATTATATTATATTTTTTTCGTATGACTACTAGAAATACCATTTATTATTATTGGGTAATTTTCATAGTTTTAAAAATTTAGATGTAAGCACGCCTTATAAAATATTGTTATATTTATTTAAAATCGCATAACTAACTTTCCATAGAAAGCCCCAAAATCTCCCGGATATTTAGAATAGAATTGCTTAGAGTCCCCTTTTCCCAGGCAAAGTTCAAAGTTCCCCTTCCAAATCTGTTATCAATTCTAATATCTGAAAACGATATTATTCGGAACTTGGTTTGGAAAATGGAGCCATTTTGTTTTCAGTTTGTGGGACAACCCACCCTGACGTCGGGGAAAATCTTTGATATGCATTTGTTTACCAATTTGATCGAACAACTCTCGCATCATCGACGAGTTATTACGCCCGCAGGGATAACGAGTGTACCGAACCCAAGGTGGTTTCCTCGGCTTTGCCTTTGGGTTTATAAATAAGAACGCCATCGCAGCATAAAACGGAAAACTGGGAACCTTTCTGGCTGGTCGGTTTTGGGGATGCCGAGGAGCGGCCGATGTGGGTGGTGGGGTGGAGGTGGATGTGGAAGTGGCAACCTTTTGAGCCGTCCAAACAGTTGGATGGGTCGTAGTTCATTTCGCTCTCTTTGCCTTTCCGCTTTGCTAGTAAATTCAAACACTTTGGCCCCTTGGCCCACGGCGTCAGTGGCGGGGGCGGAGGAGAAGACAATGGTTCCACAATTTGCAGAAAAGTCGCATGTAATAAAAGTGCTGGCTGGAGTGGCTGCTGCAGCCGAAGGGGCGAAAGATACAGAGACCCTCGGCCGAGAGGGCTACCAGCATTTATATTGTATTTACCTACTTGTTTTTTACTATCTTCAAATGCTCTTAGCCACCTAGCCACCTAGCCACCACCCATACCCAGATCCCATCTCCCAGCTCCCAGCTCCCAGCTCCCAGTCGTATCTAGTTCTATACGCTCAGCGAAGCTGAAAAAACAAGTCGAGCGTCGCCTGCAGTGCGCTCGAGGTATAAATATTTATCTTTTCCTACTCCTTACACAAGTCCTGTCTCTCTTGTTTTTCTACGATTTCTTCCACAATTTTTTGCCATTGTTCGGTCTTTGTTTTAAGGCAATCGGAACCGAAAACAAAATCGCTAGCTGGCGCTGGAGGTGGAGCAGGGGAGCAGGATCGAAGGGGGGCGAAAATATTGTCTATTGATTGATTGTTTGTTCTACTGCACGGTGCGCATTATTAGATACAATTTATTGTGCAGCTATGTGGAATGGCAGGCGCTGCCTCGGATTATTGTTTATTTTATGACACGTGCCGCTGCTACGCCCAAGTCCTGTATTCGTTCCAAAGGAGCTCATGCCAAGGGCCTGACACGCGCAATTGCCTAAGCCTTTTCCTAATAATGCCAATAACTCGGACCCCACGGAGCGACAAAGGACGCCTGACCATGGACATGGTCCAGAAATAGATACACTTATCGACATAACAATATCCTTCAATTGGATTTGAAATACGATTTTGAAGATACAAGTTATCGAATTACATTTTCGTAGCCCCAACTGTAGGACGCAACCAACCGACCATCTAATCAATATACCTATCATCCTGCAACGTATTCGCTATATTTTCCACACACAAATAAAATAGGAGGGTCATAAGCTGACCAGCTCCAAAGGTCCTGGACGCACCCCATCCTTTTTCCATCTCCCATCTCTGCTATGCAAATAAAACAAAAAAGGATTCCCAGCAAGACGATTGTAATTGTTGTTGCATGTTTGCCTTGACAAAGACCAAAAGTTCCTTTCAACAGTTGGCATGGACATGGGCGTGGGTGGCTGGGCGGAATCTGGGAGGAGACTGGGGGCATGTGGGGAAGCCAGCAGGATCAACAGCAGCAGAAACAGCACAAGTTTTACGGAATAGTCTTGGTCCACTCCAGTCCAGTCCCTTTGTTGCCAATGTCAGTTAGTTTAGTTACTTAATTGAATAGTTTGTTTTTGACATAATCTTTATGGGTCTTTTGTTTTTAATGCCAATACACGCATACACGCACCCACCCACAAGCCTGCGAAGAATGTGCCACCAGCGAAGCACTTTCTAGAGCAGCCAGGCGCAAGTCAGGACCAAACAAAGAAGTCACACGAGGACTGGTACATCCTTGGGCACATGGGACATTGATTAAAATCTGAAAGGACCTGATAGCCAAAGTCCCTGATAACGTAGGTGGCGTTAAAAGTTTCAATCGTAATAAAACAAACATTATTACTATTTTATTATCATATTTATTTTGACCAAAAATATTCTACAAAATTATTAAAAAAATACTATACAAATCACTCTCCAACCTATTCATAAGTAGACAATTTTTCAGCTGACATTAGAACATTTTTTGAAGTTTGTGAGAATACACAACTGACTGACGATTAACAAACCCCTTAATTACTTTAAATAAGAAAGCAAATATTTCATTTGTATGTTATTTTATTATTCAATGTTCAAATAATTTTACATCATTTTGATTTCTTTATAAACGGCTCATTTCCTAACGTCACGTGGAACCTTATGTATAGACTATATGAGACGTACGATAAACGGCAGCGTCCCTAGTTCGGTTCAGCGTAGGGTCTCTATGTAGGCATCGGATGCACAGCGTGAAAAAAAACTGTTCATTAATTCCTTATATTTTATGTTTAATATAATTTTTGATGGAACTCCCAAGAGGAGTTTTGTTTCAAAATTCTATCGTTTTTCCATAAAGATAGGACAAAAGTTAAGCAATCTAAATCAGCTTAGAGTTAAAAACTTTTCGGTCCACCCTCTGACTCACCTTGTTTCTGCCCCACCCAGAGCCCAAGCCAGATGTCCTGCCTCGTCATCGTCACCGCTCCCATCGTCCTGCTGCTGACGACCGGCACAAAAATCTTAGCCCACATGGACGAATGCTTCCATAGAAAAGGCTTTCGAAGCCTTCACATTGTTAGGATAGCCCGGTTAGTCAATGAGGTCAGAGAACAAAAGGTCCTGTCCCTCCCAAGCTCCCTTAGAAGCTGCGAGAAAGCGCCTATCGCCTTTGAACTAAAACTGGACGCAGCAAATTACAGTTCTGGGGCTTCATCATCCCGATCATCGCCATCTCGACAGCCTCATCATCCTCAATGGAATCGTTGTCCCCGTCCTCGTTCTCGTCCTCGTCCAGCCCGTTTGGGAGTGTGTATTCTTGGCACTTTTGGCGCCGGCGATGGCAGCTTATTGAGTGGCTTGTAATGTGTTGATGAGATGTGTGCGGGAGGTGTGGTCATTGGCTTGGACTCGGGATGCCGGAGCCTCTGTTATTGTTTTATTGTATGGCCAGTTGGGGCCTCGACTGCCAGGGCCATTGAGGCCTCGGCCAGTGTGTTCCTGGTTAATTAATTTCTGAGCTGACCGACAAAGGACTCCTCCAACAGGGCGTCCCATTCTCACTCTGCCATTGCCACGATTAGGACGGAGCGATGAAGTGGCGCTTTCGAGGGCTTACACGCAGCTTAGCTGCTCATCTCCGACTGCGATTTAGTTACAAATTGGCCATATAAGGTAAACACTCGGTCGGCCTTTCGCTCTAAAAGGACTCGGCTCCCACGGCCCACCTCCCACCTCCCACATATTTAATCAACCCCGACCTCGAGCACAGGCCCTGGGAATTAATAAGACTTCCCCTTCATTTGATTTCGTTGCCTCAAGTATTTCTTGGGCTCCTTTATTGAGTTGCCACCGCCTCGGGGCCATGGGTTTTTATTCGAGCCCTTGCCGGAGCAAGCACCTTTCTGGGCACAAAACAAACACCAAAGGCTAGGCGGCTGGGAGGCTGGCAGGATACAAAAGCGCATAAAGTCTAATAAAAAGTGTGCAACAAGGGAAGACAACAAGAACTATCTTTCTATGGCCAGCAACTCTCGTTATCTGTTTTTGGGCCTTTTTTGCTCCTCCTGGCTCCTTTTATTTTTTGCTGCTGCACTACTAATCCAGGCCATGAGCCCTGTCCTGGCCAACTGAAGGGAGGGGAAGGGGATAGGGAATCAAGGAGGCAGGATCCTGGCAGGACCATCCTTGTTTGCTTTTGGCTTGTTACATTTTGATTAAAAAACGCCCACGCGCCTAAGTCGAACAGGACACTGTGGCAAAAAGAGATGGACAGATAGCTAAAGTGATGGGAGGAGAGAGAGGCACAAAGACCGAAGGAAAGAGACGGAGACACTGTCATGCAACCATAGACTCTCTTGTAATCGAGTCAAATGTTTGACCCCCGAAAAGAAAAAAACATGAAACAAAAACAAAATGTCACAATAGTGCACTCAAAGACAAAAGAAAATGTTAAGTTTGGAGAGGAGGTCCTGTCCTGGAGGGGGACAGCTTACAGTTTTAATTGAACATTTATCAAGTCGATTGGGTATATGTTTTTCACATCCTTATAAAGTGTAGCAGCAGAAGGAGGGAGCTCCTTTTTTGGCAGCAGCATTTCAAAGCCAATCAAGTAGCCAATGTTTGTTGTAGCTTTTTATTCTTCAATTCAGAATGGTTGAAAAATTTTAGTATAGAACTGGAACATTTTCTAAATACAATTATTTAAGGCTTTGAAAATTCAGTAAGCAACGGTTTTCAATTTCTATTACATTTATAATATTATATTATTCTGTTTATATTTCTTATGATAAATGCATAAAGGATATCGAAAATTTCCTCTTGGCAATAGCATTTCAAAGGACGTCGAATAACGATCAAAATGTGAAAAAAACTATAAAATTAATAGAAAGCAGGACCCGTATTTTGATGATTTTCAACTAAAACTTCCAGGCTATTTGCAAGCTAAAACTTCATACGAATAAATTCTTTACCTTTTTTAACGCCTTACATTCCAAGTCCCCTCAAAACCATTAAAAAAATTGAAATCCTAGCTCACTGCAGTTTATTGTTTTATCGAAAGCATATCCAGATGTTATAAAATAGCAAATAGAATGGGTCAAAATTATATTTAATACTTACATTTAGACGTTTCGGAACTAGATAAAATGTAAATCCGATGCGTAAACAAATGTGAATCGAAGCCAGGACACTTGTTTCTGCAATCTCACAGATTTGGGTGAGAAAAGTGCCCCAGACTGGGATGTGTTCAGTGACTTCAGTGACGGGGCACGAAGGCCATCTCATGTTTTAGCTTGGATTCCTGAAAACCACTAGGGCCGGGTGCTCCCAATAACTGTGATTGTGTTAATTTAAATGTCAGTCAAGCAATATTTTTCCACACCAGCAAAGGACGATGGGATCACTAGCTAGCCTAGCTAGCGTAGCCCCCTCCCCAGGTCCTGGGTATGTGGTACGTGCTTTTTGTGCATTGTGCGGCATTGAGGCGTTGAGGGAGGGGGGCGTGGTTTGGGGTAAAAGCGGATAATCTACCGAAAAAAAAATTTTAAATTCCTAACAGGTTCAAAGGAAGTGAAAATGTGTTACTTGTTTATTAAGTGGAGGCTGCCAAGAGGGATGTCCCCCCGCTGGTGAGAGGGATGTCCCGGAGTTACGCTGAGCAGGGGGTCCCCGGTCGCCTTGGTCGCCGGTCGCCGGTCGCCGTCCAAGGGCAAACGCATGTGCAAACGCATGAAATTTCATTGCGTGATTGTCCCCCAAACACCCACACAGAAGGACATAGTCGAGTGCGTGTGTATCTGTACATAATTTTGCGCTTGAATTCATTCGTGAGCTGTGCCACGCTTAGAACAATCCGCCCGGAAAGCGACGGTCTGGCTAGGAGGAGCCATCGCCATCTCGGGGGAGCAGCGAGCCTCCTGGATTCGTTAGTGAAAGCAAATACCAGGACCCAGCCCCTCCTGACATGGCCCCGGGGGCTTGGGGTAGCCCCCGCCCATTTCATAAGCCACGGAGCTTGCATTTACAATATTTTTTGTTTGGCCAAGGAATTATGGTTATTTCAGAGAGTTTGTCGATTTCTAAGGATTTCCCAAAAATGTGATACCCGCTACTCAGGAAACCCGATTTAAATGTTATTTACGGAAGATAATGAAAAATCTTTCCTTAAAATTTAAAATATCCCGAAAAAGGGCATTAAGGAGCCACCAATTCCCCCAAAAGGAGGACCCCATCATAAATGCTTTCGCACTTCCCAATGTGGAGGGCAATTGTAGGACAACAATGACGGAGAGCGGCAGAGACAGTTCAGAGGAAGTCACCGGAGCAGTGGCAATGTGGCCCATATCCCGGGGGAACATCCCCAGGACTAGCCCCGGCCGGTGGCGTATGCGTGATTTTTTTCCTGTGCACCCGCCTGGTATGCTAATTCAATTTTGTTTGCCTTGTCTACACGCCATGTAATGAGTAGCACAAACAGCGGCGAGCACAGCGGCAAAAAAGATAATGATGGCGATGATGATGTGTTCCCAATTCCCACCCTGGAGCGTTTGGGCTGGGCCGGGTCGCCGGGCCACGTGGCCATTACTCGGCCACCCACCAGCCCATCCTGAGAGTCACGTGCTCCGGGTCGTATGGACGCCCTGCGCTCGGGCATCTGGCGCTCATCATTTTTTACACGCAAATGCATATTTATTTTTAATTAAAAACTTATTAAAAACTAGTTAAGCATCAACTGCAGCATTTTTAATTACTTTCGACAAAAGCTCGTTCTCCACAGCATTCTTCCCCCCATCCATCCATCCATCCATCCATCCAGTCAACCGACCAGCCAACTGCCGTGGTCTTTTATTTCATTCTCATCAATGCAAAAGACGTTTGCATAAAGCTCTTCAAAAGGCGGAGGAATCCTGCCACAGAGAACTTACCCTTTGGCGCCGATCAGCACAGTGGAAAGGTGCCTTACGGAAAGCAACTGATATTATACTAGGTTTACGTCATTTTAGGATACGCTAGTCCAGTTGCATCGTATCATTAATGCTTCCCTAATGATTCTAGAAAATGTTTATTAAAGATACTTACCATTATCCCACCTCTATAAGGTCAAATCTTTCCGAACATGTTCGCTGTCTATTTTTTTATTCCCATTAAGCAAAAAGTTATAAAAAGTTTTTAATCCCGAACAGTTCCCCAAAAAGGGTCACGTAGAAAAATCTTAACGATATGCGCCGAATCCCGAGGTTACATATATTTTTTACCCAAAAATTGTATTTTGTAATAATTTTATTAAATTTGTTTTCATGGAATTAGAGTGAATTATTTGTTATATTAAAGTATTTTTGGATGGGACGAAGCCTAATCGGTTACATCAATCCCTAACCCAAAAACCGTTTTGAGGATTCTAGTTTTTCCATGATGCTGGTCCACTGTGACCCGCGGGTGCTGGACTGACCCTATTGACTCATCGATGATGGTTCGCCTGGCGGCTTCTGTTCTTCTATTGCATGGATTTCAATGGTTCAACATTTGCTTTTGGGGTGCTGCGTTGCGTCATCAGTCCGCTGGACCCCCCAAAGGACCCTCAACCCACACCACCCCACGCCACCCCACCCCACACCCCTCGTGGGGGGAACATCACCCTCCGGCCAACTAAATTTGCATTGCTGATATTGAAAGTTTTTTGTTGGTGGCCGCACTCCTCCCCTTCCCCTTCTATTTTTTGTTGTCTATGATTTATGTTGGTTCGTTTTGTGGGCGTGGCACGACTGTGCATGTTCTGCGGTTGCGTTTTTAAGGCTGACGAGCAGCATCCCTGATGCCCCCGTCCCGCTTCCATACTTCCTAACTTTGCAATTGGAATTCAAAGTCCTTTTTGGTTTGGCAATTTTGTAAGCGAAATTGCCGCTGTCTCGTTTTTCTGCGTTTTCATTTTCATCGCTTGCCTTTTTTTTTTCTGCTGCGCAGTTATTAGAAGAAAATGTTTTCCACTTTTCCCCAGTCCGGGGTCACAGTTGGCCCGGGTTTTTCCCTCTCTGTGACGAGGGTTCCTCCGCTGGCCTCCCCGGCTTCTTTCAATTTTCGTCCGAGTTTTTTGCGAAGGGTTAACAGGGTTGACATCTTGTGCTGGGAATTCCGGTTTCCGTTGCAGTTTTCTTTGAGTTGCCGCGAATTCCCTCCCCCGCTTCCTCCTCCCCTTTTTTTTTTTTGGCTCTTGTTGCATTTGGGACAATATTTCGAACTGGCTTTGTGAGTATATTGCCTAGAAAGGATATCAAAGGCAGCTACCAAATTGCAACTGAACATGCGGATCAGATCAGATACGACCAGAGTTAACAGGTCTTGTTGCAATTTTTTAAACTAAAAATTAATTGCTCTAATATGGATGATTAATGGATTAACAATTAATGGACCCATAACTCTTTAGAGTTGGTGTTGAAGTTTCAATGATTCTGTCTCTCCTTTACACTTGATTAATTTTACTTTAATTTCTTCTTTCTTATTGCTTAATTCATCATATATGATTATTCGGATGTACTTTTTTAATAAACACGAAGATATTAAATATATTTATATTTTAAACTATCCTATTGGCTTAGTGCAGTTAAAAAAGTGTTTTTTCACAATTTGAAGGCGTTTTGAAGTCCCTTTTTTCCTGTCCTCCTCCTAATTGCAGCTGTGATCTACGGTGAGAACATGAAAATAATTAATGAAACTTTGAAACGTTGCTTTTTAGAACAGCTTTTAGCTTTTACAGAACAACAAACGGGTCACCTTATTGTTGTTAGTCGAGAGGAGGGTATCTGACTGTCGTGTTTAGATTAACAATTAAATTGCAAGAATCTCACGTTCACTATCATCAGACTCTTAGGACCTCCGATAATCCTGAACAACACGCGAATCCCACAAGGGATGGGGATAGGCGTCTAACATGGCAAAAACAAATCGAATGTAAAAAACTCCGACTGATCTAAAGACGTGATTTCTCCACTGGATCACGAATTCCCTACATCGGCTCTCAGCTGGGGGAAAAGCATGAGGGAGCAACGTTGACATTATCCAGGATTACTCAGGATAGAATTAGACGAGATATGCTTAAAACGATCTACCGATTCAAACTCCCAAACAATCTCGCTCGGAGCCTGACCCTGGTCTCAGACAGGACTCGCCTATAACGATCTCTCAGTCCAGCAAGATTGATGTTAATGTATAGTCTGATCTTAAGTAAGTTAAGTAAGTTAGGAAGATATGTAAATCATAAAGGCATGGAATAGTTACAGACTTGTAAAGTGATGTCTTAGGTGGAAATGTTTCCCTTCTGGCCCCTAAACCATTTTCAGTAAACACTTTCTTTTCAATCGTTGGAAATGCTTTGTTTTTTGACATTTACATAAAACAAAACCAGGCATTAACTCGAGATTTAAATATTTTCTGTGTCGCACCCCTTCCAGCTGGGGGTTATATTTGTGGTCACAATTCATCCGTTAATCCCCCCAGAGTCTCCTTCAATAATCGCTCCCTCCTCTTACTCCTTGTGCTAATTCCATTTGTCAGAGCCATAATATTTATGTATCTGGCAATTGAAGCAGCCATAAATCAAAGGCTCTCCCCAAATCCAGCTCATCACATCCCCCCCAAGCGTGTTTTTTGTCCGTAAGAAATTATTCAGTTTCTTGGATGGAACAGCAACACTCGGAGTAGTCGGGGTCCTTGGCGTAAAGTTTTATTCGCACATATGCATTGCCAACTTTATGCTTAAATATGTGAGATACACTCGGGATGGCACTTGCTGATTGTGCTGCCAAAAATCCAACTGAAATTAAATGACAAAGTCAAAGGCGAAGGGCCGAAATAAAAACTTTCTCCGCACTCTCTCACACACAGTTTCGGGCAACAAACACACACAACAGCTGACTGTGACACCGCCTCGCGTTATCCTTATTTCGTCCTTCTGGTGGTCCAGTTTCTCTTGTTATTTTTTATGTGCCAAGCCAACGCAGTGGAAGAGCAACAAAAAGCGAAAGCTCGCACATACATAACTCGTCCTTTTTTTGCCGCCAAACGTGTGTGTGTCTGTGTGTGCTGTCCGACGGTCCTGTCTGACGGTCTGTCTGTGTTATAAAAAGGTTTGTGCTACATTTACATTATGGCGCTACAGCGACAATAACAAAAACAAACGGCATAATCTGCGAGAATAATTGAAGAGTCTGGCTGGGAATGAAGAATAATGAATACCCTTAATTGAGTGCCACGTTAGTCCAAAGGACATGGCCATTAAGAGTCGGAGAGGCCTAGTGAAGCCAACTGGTTTGCCAAGCCGAAACACCCCGAGTCCCTGGCAGAGTGGCAACAACAAATAGTTGCCTTTGGAGTGGCACAGTGTGGTGCAACACCCTTCACACCTTTTCGGGCCCTTCTCCTTGGTCCCGTCATTTTTTTTGGGGTGGGCTAGGAGGCGTTCCAAAACTTTTGCCTCGTATATGTGTGGCAGGAGTGTGCTTGTGGCAGGCTCAGGAATCGCAGACATACATAATTGAATGCTCGAAAAAGGCAGGCCGACAACGGCAACAGCAACAAGGGCGACGGCAACGCCAGGACTTCTAACATCCTGGCCATGTGTCTGGCTGTGTTTTGGCCTCCATTCTCTGGCCTGGCTCTGACTCTGGTGGTGCATTGCTTTGGGCCAAAACAAGGAATGTTACAATTATGTTCTCTTCACACTTTTCAGCAATTTATGTTTGGTATGTGAATGTAGCCTTCGTCCTTCTGTCCTTCTGCCCTTCTGCCCTTCTGCCCTCCTCCCACTCCCACTCCCATCCCCTCTCCACCGCTTAGCCACAGCTTGACACTTGAAAACGGGCCCACAATAATAATAAGGACAACAGCCACATCTAGACGAGCGGTGGGGGGAGGGTGTCCTGCTTAGTTGGCCTTCTGGGCAGGCACTGTGGCCTTTTGGGTCGGCCCGTTCGCAATTATATTTTTCCCTCTGGTTAGTTATTGTATTTATGTCGCTTAAAAAACCTGGCAACTTTTGGCCATGATTTATGCCTTTGGAATTGGATTTTCTCTCCGCCTAAGCTCAGCTCCCTTTTGTTTCGCCGGCTTTCTTCTTCTGACCGAATTTCCTTCGGCATGGGCATGGGCCTGGGCAGTGGCATGCCTCATGGGCGGCCTCAATTTCGTTTTTGAGGGGGCTGCGTCAACAATAATTCATGACAAGAACACAAGTGGCAACAGTTTGTCAGAAAGGCGTGTGCGGCTTTAAGACGGTTGGCCCTTTAAGGACACCAGAAGCATCAAAGGACATCAGCAAAGTACCAATTTTCGCATTATTTTGCACCTCTGCGTAAAACACACAAATTCATTTTGCGGAGTAAGCAGCTTTGCCAGGATGCAACTACATATACATATATTTCAAAGTGGCAAGGACACTCGGAGCAGTCGCTTTGTGGATTTTGGGGAAAAGGATACGGCCCTGCTCCGGTAACTTAACGTTACGATATTTCAACGTTTTCGGCTTCCATTACGTTTCCAGTTGTCCCCGTTTTGGGGCCACCCCTGGGAGGGATGGGAGGCGATGTGCGGCGATGGGCGCCGATGGGCGACGATGGGCGGGGCTGATGCTCGCCCGACTGCACTGAAACACACAATGGAGTTATTCCAACGGAAAAACACATGCACTTCCGCCGATGTTGACAACGCGACGGCGGGCGCAACTTGATGGGTAGTGGCAAAGCAAGGTCCTGCGGCAAAGAGCAAAGCCATCGGGCTTCCACCACCCCTCAAAGCGAGAAGCCACCAAGTGCAGCGGATGGAGCACCTACAGCCAGACGATAATTGAAGCATATGCCGTGCCAGGCGAAAGTCGCACCCCGGGCGCTACTTTAATTTATCACACGGCGACTGTTCTATTTAAAGCAACTGGATCCACGGAATTTTGTTTAGAATATTTTCAGAATTTAATAGTGGAAAACTCTACTTCTGCTCTTCGTTTCAATTATTGTGTATATTTATATATTTACAAATTAAAGTTTATTTTAATACAAGAACTTCTCTATTTTATTATTGGAGTTTTAATATCAATGTGTAGATTGTACAAAATACCAGAAAAATATTAAATATAATAAATAAAAATAAAGTAAAATAGTATAATCTTTAATCTAAATCTTCAAATAAAGAGTTGAATTTGAGGAGGCAAAAATGAGTACCGGGTATCATATATAAATTATAAATATGTTTAATTTTTTTATAATTCAAAAGAAGAAAGGCAAGCATTACTTTGCACACTTTTATATAAAAATGTGATGATTCTTCTAAAAAATTGTAACAGAAACATATGGGAAGAGCTCAGACATATGTACTTCTGTTATATTCAAATATATAATCAAATACATAATGATTAATGCTACAATTTCTAACAATTCATCGGGAATACATTGTTAATGTCCTTCAATTTATTTATTAATATAAGACTATTCTACCTATTCTATATTCTTTATTATTATTCATTAATAATTCTATTACTTATAAAGTACAAGTTGAAGAAAAAGGATTTTGTATTCTGGATCCTTTTCCTGAAACATGAATATGTTAATCAAGACTAGGGGCGACTTGGTCGTTACTAAGATATATTCCCTGCCGCTTAGACATTTGTTTAAAGTTCCGTTCGTTACCTAAAACCCTTTCATCACTTGCCCCTTTTGGCATCTGGAAGAGCGTGGCAACCTTCCAACCTTCCCATTGCAGGGCGACTCGTAAAATGCAAATAATGCAACCGATGTTGGGTTAGGAATCGGGACAGGCGGATAGGAGGACACGGGGACAGGATGTAGGTATCGGGATGCTGGGACTGTATGACGTCGCCCAGACTATCGCAAACGATGCTAACTGACGACGGCAACTGGCACTGACTGCCACAGCTTTTCTTTTCCACCTCGTCTCCGCTCCAGTTCCTGCCCTTGCTCCTGCCCCTGGATCGACATCCTCCTCTGCCTTTTAGCGTTTCCAGTGTAAGTAGAACATTTTTCATATTTTCTGGCTGCTGCCGTTGCTTCTGCATTTCAGCTCCAAAAATGAAACCGAGCATGCAAAACGGGGCGACGAAGATGCAGTCCCCGAGCGGGCGAGGGGCGGGACCATAGTTCCCAGGACCGGGGGCACTGCCAGTGTGAGTGCAGATTAATGGATGTTGATTTTACAAATTCAAATGGCAAAAATATGCAAGAAAGTGTAAGAGATGCCAGGAAACACTGAGACAATCCAAACTAATTGGGATTGCTTTCTTTTATATTTTTTATCATGATTACAAAATGAGTATTATAAGCTGGTATTATAATTAAATTCCATTTTTTTTTCATTTTTTTTTTTTCAAAACAATATTGTTATCTATTTTTTCATTGTTAAATATATTATTATAAAGTATATATTAATTATACAATTTAATATTATTTGCAGATAAGAAAACTAATTAATTATTATTCATTAGGATCCCTTTAAAAATACCCTTTATAAGAATGCATCATATCGAAAGGAATATCATTCCCATAATCTTAGAAAAATCTTGTAATCTTCTCAATACCGTAAACATTTTTTTCGCTCAGTGCACAGATAGTAGTAACTCCCGCAGATGCATCTGCAACTCCCACGTTCGCTCCGGCTCCCCTCCTGGAGGGGAGCATTCAATTCCGATTCCGATTCCGAAGCCCAATCCGAACAAGAATCCGAGCTGCAGTCCCACAGCTCCATCGCAGATCTCTCTGCCGAGCTTGGCATTGTCGTCGCAAATGCGATAACTTAGCTACCAATATGCGTTGACTGCCAATGGGTGGGAGTGGGAGTGGAAGGATTTCGAGAACCGTATAGCTCTGTATGGGGCATGTGTGAGTGTGGTTCGGTGGGTGGGTGGCCTGGTTTGGTGGGATGGATGGGCTGGTGGGTGAGCCGTAGCATATGCACGGCTGCATTTGTCAGCGGAGCACAAAAATGAGACAAAGTGACGCAGGCTGCAAGGTTCCCGTCTCTTTCCCTCCCCCTGCCATCTCGCTCGCTCCGCCCCAACCGCCATCGCCAGTAACTTGAGCATAGAAATAAATGCGCATTTATGGCTGGCAATCCAAAAGTCTTTAAGATTTTCACATTCCATGCATTGTGTGTCTGCCAGGGACAGGAATCGGACAGGACCTGAGTCATTTTTTTATGCGCTATACCCTGCGAATTTATTTGTAAGAAGCATGCTATTTTTCCAGGACCGATTGGGTAACCCAAGGACCTTATAACTACTTTTATTTCTTTTGATAGAAAGTTTTCTGAAATTGATTGATATTCCTAAAAAACTGAAACTATTAATATTATAATCAATTATATATTTGGTCCGTGTAATATGATACATGGTTATTCCTTCCTCAAAATATAATATAATTAGAAAGGCATAACTAACATATGAGAGAAGAGAAATTTTTAAATTAACTTTCTCCTTATAAGATTTCAAAAAGGAATCATGAGTAAAAATTATTCGATATTACCAGGTCCTACGCCTCCATAGATGGGACTGCGTGCAGTGCACATAAATCGAGATCCGCACCTTCCTTGCCATTTTCAGGATACGAAAGGATGGCTTTTCTCGCCGTCGTCGTCACCACCGCCACCGCCATTGTGCGCCACCGCCGTTGCCTTGGAGCTAGCTGGGTGGACCGCCTTGGCTTCGGCCTGGCTGGGATGCCGCGTCTTGGCCGGGTTAGATAGCGATATAGAGGAGCAAGTGGCACGCCTGTGACTGCGACTATGACTGGGAGCGACTCTGTGCGATATGATAGCGCGAGCGGGACGCGCGTTTTATTGTCCTTGTAAATCGTTGCCGTACGTTTCGGCATTAATAAAAGTGAGCAAATAACTTGACAGACCGAGATAGAGCATGGCGCGAGCGAGACGCCCTGACGGCTTGATAGCCGCAAGTGAGGCGGGCTTCGGGTTTCGGTTTCCATTTTTATTGTGCTCGTCATCAAGTTGATTGTTGATGACTGCCTCCAGCTGCAGAGCGGAGCTCCGTCCTCTGGGGGTTCCTGGGACCCATCCTAGCGTCTGCACACAGCCAAAAATGTCTCAGTCTTAGCTATATAAAACATAACAAAAATATCCCATTAAGACCTTGCGCTTAAAAATATTTTCTCACAGTGCTTGCATGAGTCTAGGACTGGGATGTATTCCTGCCAAGCACAAAGATATTGAGTAATTTGTTGGGTCAGGCGGTCAGCGTTGTGGTTTGCATAGCCAAGCAGGTTTCCTTTTTATTCGCCTTTTGTGGCATCCAGTGCGAAATCCCCAGCCCGTTTCTTTACCTGCCCCAGACATGTAGCATTAAAATACAAAAAAAAAAGCTCAAATAAAATATTTTATGGTAACGAATCATAAATTACCTGCCATTTTTTATTCCTATTCCGATTTCATATTCTGAACTTGCATTTTGAGATTTAAAGTTTAAAAAAAAATACTTCCAAAGGTAAAATGTTGTTATGTTGGTTTCTAAAAATGTTTTTTCAGTGATCCACGAGAATAAAATATATTCTTCAAAAACGTTTATTAATGTTTTTGATAAATTCTTCATAAAAATTTAAAATCGGAAAATTTCAAAACCTTCGTCACCAACATGGATGGCCGTCCCCAGCGACAAGGCTTAATTTAAAATTTAAAAGCACATATATATTTTAATTTAAATATATTCCTTAATTAAAACTGCCGAGAAATTTGGATCGAAATAAGATTTGATGAATCAAAAATTAAACAAATCATAAAATGAAATTGGAAATAATATTCGACACTGTAAAATAGTATAACAATCTATATGCAATTTCCAGTTCTTTTAGAGTCCTTTGGTCAAAAATGTATTGAAAACAACTAGGGTTTAAAGACCTTTGTTGGTGGTTTATTGGTTCTTTACAAGTACATGTCAGTGTGGTCCCAGCTTCCGATCTACATATTCGCCACAACGACGCCTTCCGTTGGCAGCAGGAGGACTCTAAATTGCACAAACAATCCTTTTCGGAGCCAGGATGCGAGAACAAGAGAATGAAGAAGAAGTAGAAGAGGTGGAGCCGTGCAGATTCTCTGGAGTTTCCAGGTGGAGTCAGCAGCAAATAGATTAGGCAATGAATTGATGCATACCTGCCAACAAAGAAGGACGAAGTTGGGCGGCGGGACCGCAGCGATAGGGGCAGGGGACGGGGGAGACAGAAGGATGCAAGTTGTGATAACCGAAAACCGCAGGACGAGACACGACGAAGTTGCCCCAAGAAGCAAAAGTCAGAGCCAGAGCTGCATATTGAGCAGGGCCTGATAAAGGGCTTTGGCCTCGCCTGAAATTGGTTATTTTAACTCTTCTGGCGCTTTTTGTTGGCATCGGACTTGTGGCAAGCCGGGCCAAGATTAATGGAAAAAGTGGATTCGGGCTAAAAAATAACTTGAATCCTTAATGAGGAAGGGGGGAAGATGTGCTCGTGTTAAGCTTAATCCCGGGCTCCGGCTTCTCAAATGGCATCTCGTTAGCGCTCAAGTGATTCAACAGAATGCCTAACATGCCTAATGTCATCTGGCACGGCGCTCAAATTAATAGCCAGCCACTTTTCACCTGACCACCCCTCCTCCTTGGGCCTGGGAGGGGGATTGGCGGAAATGAAAACGTAACGTTTTCCCTGCGACATTGCGATGTTCTTTCAGCTAATCCGCAGCACAAACAGCCACAAAACAACAAAAACGAAAGGACGAAGGACGAACGACGAACGACGCTCGAGTGCGGAGAGTTTATAGGAGAGCCTTAACAATTCCACAAAATAAATGGCCACGACTCAGTGCCGCTCCTTGCTCCGTTCCTCCGATTTTTATGCGTTTTTCTTCTATATAGTACTTGGCAATAAAATGTGAAATGCGAATGCCAAATGTAAGCAGCACCCATATGCACTGAAAACAACGTATTACCTGAAAGAGAGTTAAGTTATGCCTTATTACTTCTAGGCGGTTTTTAGATTTATTGAATAATTAAGATATAATTTAATTCAAGGTCAAACTTTTCTCCCAGTGCATTGCTACACACACTTACATGTGAAGGAGAACTGGCCATTATGACTAATGGTTGACATTTAACATAATCTGCTTAAGATGATTATTGAAAATGAGTGCCACTTATGCCAAATGTTGCGTCATAAATATTCATGCACTCTCCAAAAGCAAGGAGCTAACCAAGAAGTAGGCGTGGCTTAGCATCGGACGCTGGGCCAGGGACAGGCGGAGCGGGATATAAAACCAGAAGGGAGAACACTCGCCTTTATAGGAGACGCCTTCGCTAATAGAAAGTCTCCTTTTCAACGGCAAAGGCATAAAAACTTGGCAACTTGATTTATACATAAATATATATGTACATGTACGTGCCCCCATCCTGATCAACCCGCCATATCCAACATAATGCATATGTATGCCTGATATTTATGTATTTTTATGCCCCACTCTTAGGCCGACAAAAAAATAAAACTCATTTCGAGTTTTGGTTCACTGTGCGTATGTGACGGAGTCGGAGCAGGAGCTGGAGCAGGAGCAGGAGCCAGAATTTGATTTATTGGAATTCGCCGTATATTTTACAATTTAGCGGCCATAATTCATTTTGCGATGCTCTGAGTGGAGCATTAAGATATGCACATGCACTTTGACACATCCAATATGTACATATCCGAATACATAAAGGGGATTATGTCGCGCATTTACGGATGCTGCAGCCCAAGATTACGCCAAAGACATGGTGTTGAGGCGAGACGAATCGGTACTTTGTGGTTTCAGAGAATAACACCTCCCACTCTATTTTTAGGTTCCCTTCCAGGTGACAATTTTTACATGATTTATCTTTCTTGTTTATAAAAATAAATCTCTCATCTCCGATACATATATGATTGTGAATGAAAACATGTCTTTAAGAAAAATTCTACTGAACATATCTAACGCTTCTTTAAACAAAGATATCATTCAAAACTTATGCATATTTCATTCACAGCAAACTATGAATTTTTTTGTATTAATCCAGGTAAATATTCTCTCAGTTGAAATTCTATAGTGTCCAGTTGCAATAAACTAAACCAATATAATACACAAAAATAATAGTTATACAAAGCAATCTTTAATAAAAACATCAAATGTTTCAGGGACATAAGAACTCGAAACGGCATGAAATCTTTCAGAAACCTTTTCGAAATTTATAAATCTATTTACAACAACTATTAAAAATACTGTCTAAGAATACTTTCTATTACACTTAATTTATTTCAGAACTAATAGATTAGGGGAGTTATGTACGTAGTTTTATCCAAGCCCGCTTCATAATGCTATTCATTTTAAGAAACTTGTATGAATGGAATGTTTTCAGTTTTCAAAGGTAAATGGTGGGTTCTTAATAAATATTTCAAAAAGGTAGTTTCGGTCAGAAATTACCCTAAAAAGTAAAGCTTCTATCATAACTTTCAAACCTTATTCCAAACTGGATTAAATTTAACGAAACACTTTTGCGAGACCCCATCGGCTTTGAAATCTGGCGCCCTCCGCCCCAGACATATTCTCTCTCTGCGCGGTTGAATCGCATCTCTTTCGCACCGACGCCCAGCCGGGAGCCGGAGGCCGTTCCCGGGTACTGGATCCTGGGTCCTGGGTCCCGGGCCCTCCCGGCCATATTGCAGCTAGAGGGCGTAGATTGGGGCCCGGCCTGCGGTTATGTTAATGAGCTTGCACACAATTAGCAGCTGCTGCTGATTCTGACGCCGCCAGTGCAGCAGCAAAGGTCGAGGGGCGGGATCCCGAGGAGGCCACTCCAAACCATTTCCATGTAGTGGCATTTGCGCTTGTCACTTCAATTATAGTAAATATTTAATGCCATAGAGGGCCGACGCTGTAGGAGGTTGAAAAGGACCTGAGAACGGGGAGTGGGAAGAGGGTCGAGGGAAGCGCAAAGCGGAGGCCACAGGGCGTGACTATATAATAATCAACGCACAATCAGTTGAGCATTCTAATAAATAAATAAATAATCATGGTCCTTGCTTTAATTACACATCGCAAAATTAAATTGAAAATAAAATGCCGCAGATTGTATTGCGGATGAGGCGAGGGATAAAGGATACCAAAGGACATTTTGGGGCTATTGACGTGCAGCGGCTCGCATATGTTTCAAGAACGAAATGTTCAATTAACTTTGATGGTGGAATTAGTAATGGATTGTGCTCTGCCAAGTATTTAATCAATATTAAATTAATTGCCCAGTTTATTTGCATTGGAATGCTAATGACCAAATTGCGGTTGAGCAATTATTACATTGCATATTGTTTTATGATATCCCTGAGAAATTCTGCCAAGTTAACTGAATACTTAAGTGGTCAGGAGGTCGTTGTGGGAGCTTAGTCAAATATTGTGCATTCTTGTTGCAGGGCATTAGAATGTCGAGTATTGTCTCTGTTTTTTTTTTTCCGTGCGACACTCCAATGAAATGCATTTGCCATTTGCATTTGAATATTTCAAACACGAATCTAAAAACCGCCATCCAGCCATCCAGCCATCATCCCATCCAGCCAGCCCATCAGCCAGCCAGTGAGCAATCCGAGTTAGTCAAGCCAGTCAGTCAGCCATGGCCTGGCATCATTTGAGCTATCGAACTGAAAAATGTCCTTTTAAATTACAAAATTGCAAATTAAACTGCATGCAGTAGCTTGGGCGGGCGAAAGTCCCAACAATCAGTTCGCAGTCTCTTTGTCTGCACCGAAGCACATTCCGTTCCTCCGGAGCTCCGTTCCTCCGGAGCTCTCCGGTTTCTCGGTCACATAATTCAATTCCAGACGAAATACATGCAATTTCTTTTGCCAGAAGAGAGCAGGGCAATACATAAGTAAAACATAATTGAATTCAAATTTGTGCAATCGTAAGTAACTAAGATACAATTATGTACGTGGCTGGTCTGCTCCATTCTCTGTGACTTTCTCTCCGCCCCAGTCCCCAATCCCCAATCCGCATCCCTGCCATCCTGCCAGACGACTGTCAAGTCTCGTCATGACTACATTTTGACACACAATTGAAAGGCGCCGAGGACACACGCACATGCAACACTAACACTAGCTCACACAGAACGCAGGACTCGGTACTGGGGAGTCGGGGCACAGGCAGACAATGAAACGTAATCACACTAATGGCTCCAGGAGCAATGAAGCGCACGTAATTGGTAAAGAGCTCTCCAGGATGCGACGCTGGAGTGTTGAACACCGGAGACTGCAGTGTTGTGTAGTGACATTCTCGTTGACGGATCAATAGATCCTCCAATATCCCGATCAAATCATGATCAAAAATGGATTTCCCTTAGCTTTTTCCTTAGATTCGTGATCCTTTTAATGCCGTTTAGAAATTACTCTGAAATTTTGAAAGTTTAAAGAATCAATGTATGTATTTTATTTACAAGACTAAAAGTTATTTTACCTTTTTGGAGATATTATAATATGTAAACGAAGTGTTGTCCAATCATACTGGAGTTATTGATACTACTACATACATATGTATGTATATTTTAGAATAGTAATCATCTGATGAGTAGTTAATAATATTAAATAAATATATATAGTCACGTGTACACCAATTAATGAATAATCCCGAAAAGGTTTTGTGTCACCTATTTCGCTGAATGCCATTATTCGATAATTGCAATCTCCAATCAGCGATATTTCCTTGAAAGTCCTATGCCACCCACTTGCCACACACCCACATTACTCCTGCCTCACGTATTCTGTGGCACAAGCTTTTGTGTCGCTATATTGGTTAGCTTGGTGGCTGTCGGTCCTGGAGAGTTTTGGGGGTCCTGCTGGGAGCGCTGGCAAAGCAATGCATTTTGGTGTAGCACAGTTTTTGGGGCGTAAGCAAAAGTCGTTGACGTTCGTTACCAATACCGTTATCGCACTAGCATACTCAGCGGGCACTGAGAAAAAAAGGAAGTAAAAAACATGTTATTATTTTATTGTTAATAATTTTGTTAATATTTTGAAAAACATCCTTTAGATGGTCATTTTACAAACTGGTAAGGAATCCTTCACAATACTCTTCGAATCCAGTCGGTATTCTTTATCCTTACAATGAAAGGACTTTCACGCTCACACACATCGCTGCAGTCGCACAAATCATGACATGTGATGTGATGTGAAGGAACCTGCGCGCCAAAGAAATGCAATTACATGTTACCGTTGCTTTCTCCGGGCGTGCGTGTGTGTGTGTGTTAATGCACTCTCGGCCGTGTGTGGGTGTGTGCTTTATTAATGAGTTGAGTTTCAGTTTGAGTTTGAGTTGGGGCTTTCTCCCCCCCTTGCCAACTCCCCCCCCCCCCACCCTGTGAAGTTATGTCCCTGGAAAAGTTGCAACTTTGGCAACGGCATATTGAAAAATGATGCAAGTATCTCTCCATTCTTGTGGCGCCTCCTCTTCCATTTTAATGCGAAAATGAGCGACTGTCACTGGGATAGATGGATAGATGGATGGATGTGGGAGAACTTTGAATTCGGGAAAGTAATGGGAAAGTGGGCGAGTAATGAAAACTTTTTGCTCCTGCCCCTTCTCCTGCTCCTGCTGCAGCTCCTGGTCCTGCGAATCCCAAGTAATGTCGTGTGTGGTAAATTAAAAATCAATAACTCATTTGCCAAACGTCGTCGGGCGAAGTAACACAAAAGTTGTCACAACCAACAACGGCAATGATCATCAGCCGCCGGATGGTTATCCTGATGGAGATGCAGCTTAAGGTGTGCGCTTTTGTAATTTGCATGGCTGCAGAAAGAGTTATGAAGAATATTAAAAAGGGTCGGTTTTGAAGGGCTTGGAAGGGGAAATACGGGCTAATAGGCATCGAGGAAAGTTTTTCAGCTGCAGAATCTGCAGCATCACTCAAAGTTTCGTAATGAGACTTTTGGTGATTAAAATGCGATTTTATGAATGGATCAAATCTGATTTTACGACTTTGATTACTCCAGTATCCAAATGGAACGACAGTTTTGGCCCACTTCACTGCCCTTCGTTTTCAATGGACGTCTAATCCATATAATTGATGCAGTTAGCAGTTAACCTACATTCAAAATACGCCAGCAGCTCTCCGGCATTCAATCCAATTTCCTTGCCCTCCTCCAACTCCAAGCTCCAATCTCCAACCCAAAGTCCCCCCAGGACCGAACCCACATCAGTTTAGAGCTAGCAGAGGATAGTTTCATTCACTTTAGTCACTTTGCCAGTGAAGTGGGCCGAAAAACCACACAACTGACAAATAATGCTAATGAGCGTACAAAAACTGCCATTTGCTAACCAATGAACTTCCGTCAATTGTCGGGAAGTGGGCCGCGGGTGGGCTGTGGCGTCAAATCGGATGCAATGGCTGCAGAAACGGCGGCACTTTGCCAAGGGCCTCCGTCCAGGCAGACAGCCGAAATTTCGCTACAATAATAGTTAGTAGGGCAACCGCAGGGCCCGATTCTCCAATCCGGCAGGGAAGCCAGAAGGACTCGGCTGCAAGTAGCCGCGCGTTGATTGGACCTTCTGCCGTCCTCATCCAAGTCAGTGTCTTTGGCGGAGCAACTGCGCCTGCCCGACTGCCGGCGGGCATTTATGTCAGTTTGTCACGATAGGCGATGGAAGCGCAGAGATTACCTTGGTTCAAGTTAACAACGGATCCAAGCCACGCCAGACACCGGGATCCACACCCCAGCTTTCAGACTCAAAACGCCACCCAGGCCACAGCCACGTCCAGGACCAACCTCGCCCTCTTCTTCGCCCTCATCCCCGTTCGCATCCAGATCCACGTCATCAAAATTCAACGCCAACCAGGACCTGAGCCCACAGGCTAGCCGGAAAAACGTTCGAGCCAATGAGGTACAGTGGGTCATTTCATTCTTTTAAGAGTCAAAAACATTTGTTTTTAATCTTCGAGAGTATTCGAAATTTTTATAATATTCATATATAATTATATAACATTAACATATAATATTCAAAATTAGGACCCCTTTTTTAATTTAAATAATCGTAATATTGTACCAGAACATTATTTTTAATCTTTTTAACGATTAATAAAAAGTAAAGATCCAAGGAGTGGAAATATTTTAAGATTCGAATAAAAAATACCGAAATAAATAGTACTATTAACAGGAAACCCCAACCTGTTATCAGTGTTGAAATATTTGTTGGCTACGCAATGAAAAATTAAGTGACCGAAAATTACGTTTTTTTCTTAATAATTTTTTTTTTTGGCTATACAAAATTTTAAGATGTTCAAATTTTTAGAAAACCATAGAATCCTTTTGTTATTGGTAAATGCAATCTTTCACTTGCTACAGTTTAGCTACAAATAATGCTTTCAATGTGATTTTTTAAAAACTATATTGTAACATATATTATTTGATAACATTTTTGTATCAAGGATAATTTCAGGAGTATTAAAAAAAATTATCTTTGAAAGCAAGGATCTAAGCCCACTGTGCCATGAACTTTACAAGGCTTCGGAGTTTGAAAACTGGCAAAACGTTTTGTGCTCGCGTGCAAAGCTGTTGAATCGCATTAAAATCAGTTTGCTGCATCTTCACTGACTGCAATTTTGGGGGCAAGGACAACACCGGTATGGCATTGCATGAAGCACTGTGGGGAGTGGACCCGGGAGCGGCGGGTAAAAGGGTCCGTGCTCCTCGCCTGTTCGCTCGATTGGCTGCTGTCAGCAGCATTTTATGTTAATTTTCATTAGAACTGCCGGCGTGGCTCTCCGGCTGCCCAATTTGTATGGAAAGTGAATTTGAAACTTGGTTGCCCACGCCTGGTCTCCCTGCCACGCCTTTTGCCGCCCTCCGGCCATTGCAAAAAAGTGTGCCAATTCCTGGCGCGAGTAGGCGGCAATAAAATTGGACAACAAAGTATTTTTCAATTAGCCATGAAGCGGGAGCATCCACACAGGGAGCGTGGGTGGGGCGGTCGAGATGAGCTCGTAAAAACAATAACTGTAAACCTGGATGCCCCCCTTTTTCCATTCAATGGGGGGTGTCGGATTTTGTTTGGCGAATTGCTGCAATTGCGACACTGGAACGGTCGGCAGAAAACATAAATTGTTTTATGGGGCTTCCCTTTGTTTTAATAGGAGGGAACCATACCACCTTCTAGGTAGCTTTATTTGAAAAACAATTACATCCATGCATGGTAAAAAATAGTTTAAGCTTTCAGACTCCTCTTTTACTTTATCCAACTGATTAGACAAGGGATGTTTCTATATTGTTTTTTTTTTCTTAATATGTGTTTGATATTTTTTATCAATAAATCCAAAAAATATGTAAAACCCATTATATTTTGTGCCTTTCATTAATTTTATATAGATTTGAAACTTTTTTCCCCTCCCAGAGGCCCTGGATATCGCATACATAGCGCATTGGGAACCCATATGAAGTGCAGAATACACCATATGCTGGACTTTGTGCTTTTTGATTCATTCGCTGATTTGGTTAGAACATTAGGAAATCATCAGCGCGTCATCATCTTAATGAATTTCCATAAATTCGGCGATAATAATTAAGCGATAGCGTTACCTCGGGGCCCGTCATAGTCCATTAGTGCAGGGACTCCACCCAGCCCCACCCTCTAGAATCGGCATCAGGAGTCCGCCCACCCCACCCCCCGCATCAATCGTTTGCTGTTTATGGCCGCCTAATTACGGCAATCAGGGATCGGAGCAAAACGAAACGAAATGGAATGAATGGTTACCAAAGGCAGTAGCTGCGCGATTTTCCCACAGTCCCACATACGGAACTCGAGTTCCCTAGTAGTTGAAAAAATAATTTCCACTTAATACTAATTAGTGGACATCGAGTGGCCGTGGGGGGAGCTAGTGGTATCGGGTGGAGGGCGTGTCTGGCGACACAGAGGAGCTAGAGCTCACAAATCGCGTAAGCAAGTCAGTGCAGTTAGTGGGTTTTATAGGCCTCTGCCCCGCCCGCTTCATTAGGCTGCGTTTTCAGGCCAGTCAGCTACAGAATCGACAGAATTGAGAACATTCATTATGCACATAGACATACATACGCTGTACAGTGTGCATTAGCTAATAGATTTTGTTTCAATTGATAGCATTATACATAGGATATTTATTCGTTGGACATCCTATCCTATCCTCGGACTTCGTGTGGTATTTTTATTCGATAGAACAACAAACTGCAAACACTAACTTAAAAATACTTTTAAACAAAATATTTTTAAAAAGTACCTTAATTTAAAAATGGTATGCAGTTAAAATGCAAAACCATTTTAGGGTAAAAACTTGTACGCTTTGAAGTTAAAATTCTTTGATTTCAATTTTAACTGTTACTTTAACTTTTAACCACAAATTTATTCTTCTAACAAATTCCATAGAAACACAAGCGTAAAAAAAATGACCATACAAAATTTAATTATTTTTTATTTATTAACATTATTCAAAAGTGTAAATGTTCCTTAAAGAAAAGTTTCTATAATGATTCAGTAATGTTTTTTCACATGTTTAGCTATGTTTTAAAGGCATATGTTACAAAATTAAAAAATTGCGGAAATATTTCATAAATATTCTGAATCATAAAAAATTCATGGAAGATTTCAATTGAAAGATTTGTAAAGATTTCTGAAAATATGCATTTATTTTACAGACCAATATTTGCCAATATTGGCAAACGCATTAGGCTTTTAAATATTTTATCATTTTTGAGATGTAAAAAAAACATTTTCCATCCAAAATTCCAAAAAATGTCGTAAATGTAGATACCCATGAATATTTTATGGGACCCCAATATGTCTTTCTGATTAATTTTCTCCCTTTTAGGAGACCATACTGTACCCCCGCATATACATATGTAAGTGAGCAAATGGCTCTTGACTTGTCCGACATAAACATGAAAATGATGATGTCACATTTGCACAATTGTGCGTACAGCATCGCCTCGGGCAACAACAACATCGACCGTTGAAGGGACCAGTAATTGTTATTGTTGTAGGGTCTTTGCAAATGCAGGACTACGCATACGTTCACCCCCAAAAACCACCCGGACATCGTACCTCCCGCGCACTTCAAAGTGTACTTAATGTGCGTAGTAGATCGGGCAAGCGTAAATCTGTTGATATGGCGATTAAAAATCGAACCGTCGAATAAAAAATCGTTCCCTGTGTATTGGTGTATATAAAAATGGCGGCCACTATTGGACAGGACTTTATTTTTTTGAATCCAATCCCCATTCCGGTGCGATGGCCATTGTTATTTGTATGTCCTGCAGCGGACAGGCGGACAGGACAGGCGGCGCGATAAAACAAAAGCCGCTTTTCAGTTGAAAAGTTTAATTGAACAATGATAATGTTGCGCGGCGTTTTTTCACTCGCAACATCCAAATGCCGGCGTATAAAAAATAACCCTATAAAAATATACAGATTTATCCTGTAAAAATGATTGTACGGCTAATGGTTGGGCACTTTGCGAACATAACACAGCGAATTGGTTAAAAGCCGAGTCAATATTTTGATGGGCTAGAGATCGAAAACCGTTACGTGCTCAACGGTCGAGCCATTATCGGCACTAATCAACCCCCCGGATTTCTGGAAAGACCTCCAACCCTTGACACTTAGCATTCTGTCGTCATTTCCCGTTACTCGCAACTAATTTGGCCCTGAGGCGGTGTAACTCCGCTTAAACTTGTAGTCAAAGTTTGGCAACGCAAAAAGTGACGAGAAATCTCGAAAATCAATTCATTGCACTTCCCATTTGCAGGAGGATGTCCGAGTGAGGACCTTATGGCAGCATAATTTCATAGAAAAGGGATCTGGAGGGCACTGGAAATATTTTTTTTACAATTTGGATACAAACTTTTTGACAACTAAAACATAAAATAAATTTTACTTGAAAAATTTCATGGACTCGAAATTAGAGTTACTAGTTTAAGAGAAATTGGGCTCAAAAGACAAACTTAAAAAATAAAAATATATAGAATGTGTACTTTTTCTTGCACCTAAAATCTAAATATTTTTAAACTTTAATTTTACATTTTTGTTTTTGAGTCATTATTAAACATATTCGAAATTTTCAAATATAAAATTAAAAAAGGTTTAAAAATAAAATTTATCGTACAATTAAAAACAAAATTTATCCCAGAATTTTATTTTATAGTTTAAATGAAAAATACTATAATCAAAGTGTTATTTGCAAGAAAACAAAATCGTTATTTATGATTAAATTTCTTTAAGAGTGTGCAAACCTTTGAAGAGACACACCTACGATGCATCCTGGAATAACATATGTTATTATGGCTCACTTGCCAAAAAGAAAAGAGCACATCTATTTTTGGAAGTGCACTTTTCGCAATGAAATGTGCCTCGGGATATCTTGCCACTCTCTGTGCAACTGTAAAAGTTTCTCCAGCAGCTGGGAAAGTCCCCGGTGTCGGTAAGACCCCTTTTCTTTTCAGGCGCTGCCAGCGGGGGGCGGCTCTCCGCCTTACAGCCTCTCGGCTCATTTGTTTGCCTTTGTTGATGCCACAACAATTGGCGACGCATTTGTAATCTGAAATCTCCCTTGCCGTGATTAAATAAAATCTATTCCGCTGTGGCGCCTCATCGTATATATATTTATACATTAATTAAGACTTTACAGTGCGGATGACACATGCGAGAAGGGGCAAGGCAAATATGACAAAACAATAATGAAAGCTTTGACACGACTAATTGCCTGCGGCGTTTGCTGTCTGCTCGAGTTTCGCTCGCCGAAACTCTCTCTTCCGCTGGCACTTGCCACTCGGCGAATTTGTAATTGAAATAATGCAATTTCCGTTACTCGCTTCGAATACATTTCGCAGGAAATCTCAAAGGGCTCGTCGACACTGGCCCCGGCCCCGGCTCCGGCCCCGGCCCTGCCCCTCGTCGACCTCGCTGAAAACTTAAACCAAAATTCATTAAAACTTTGCATTGTTTCCCCATCAAATTCAGTTGTGCGTCTCCTTTCGCCCCACTCTCCCACTATCTCCTTCTCTTGAGTGTATAAGTGTGCGTGTGGGTGGGTGGCGGTAGCGAGCGATTCTTATTTGAATAGGTATCCATTTTATTGTTTATTCTAGACTTTTGGTATAAGCATGTCGCGACTAATTCCAATTAATTCAGCAGACAAATATCCTCGAACGACGGAAGCGCAAAACTTGCAAACTTCCTATCAGACTCCTCCCCTCCTCCTTCCGACCCTCTTAGAGCTCTTTTAACGAAATGCTGAGCATGCAAGCTGGCTCGCTCACTCACCAGAGCCGCCCCTAAGGGGTGGGCTGGGCAAGTGGGCTGGGTGGGCTAAAGAGAAGCCTAGAGGGGGGCTATGAGCTTTTGGCTTCGGATTTAGCTAGTTGTTTGCCATTGAGTGTTCTTGTTGTTGTTGCTGCTCTTGCCGCTGCCCAGTTTGTTGTTGTTGCTGGCTTTGTTATTGTTTTTGTTGGCAAGGTCGTTCTCGGTTGCAAGACGGAACAAACAACCTGCGAGTGATGCACATTGGTCAGCAAATCATCACTCAAACGTTAATATTTTATTATCGGAAGCTCTATAATTGAAATGAAAGGTTTTTTATTCGCATGATTAATAAAAATAAAATAATCTAAAGGATTATAAAAATGTTTGGATTGTTTGCAACAGATTCTGAAGGTTCAATTTTCTTTTTGATTTCTGCTGCGCACTTTTAGGGTTTTTATAGATATTAGCAATGAATAGGCATTATTATTTTATTTTGTGTTTACTTTCAAATTAACAGAAAAAAAGGAAATGATAAAAAATGGTGATTAAATAGGAGTTTGACGTCAAGGATGCTCGGAAATTGAAGAAGACCTAGAATAATTTTATAGAATAATTTTTAGAGATCCTAAGAATTATTATTTTTCATTTCGGTTTTTCTTAACTTAAAAAAAAATATTTTTTTAGAAACAGTGTATTATAAATACTAAAGAAACATTAAACAAATCAGTTTTTATGCTAATGGGGCAGACAGAATCCACCGATTTTGATTTCCAATAAGAAGGACACATTTATCTAATAAAGGCAGATCGATTTCATTCTCGAAGCGTAGTTGGAATGCTTAAATAAATGAATAAGTAAATTAAATAAAAATACCTGATACTTTAACTTCTAATGTTTATTTTCAAATATATCATAGAATCGTGGGGGAATCCTTAAGCATATCCATATGATAAGAGTGCGGTTGTATTAATAAATACTGTATTTCGTTCTAAAACTCGAAGTAAAAATAACAAATTAATTATTCGTCTTATAAGTGTAAATCTTAACTTTTATAAATATTCGCTTGTTGAAATATGACAAGCTCTAGATCCGAAATAACTAGTAATCCTGGAAAAACAGAGCACCACTGTGCCGCATAATCAAATTGCCGAAAATGCGAGCGGAGCAGAGGGCGAATCGGAAACATTCAGAATCAGAATCGGAGTCCTGAAGTTGCCGGAGTCCTGGCCCCGGCATGTGTGCATGTGTAAAAGCAGCTTAAGTCCCCGCCCTCCTGGAACTGTGTCTGTTTGTGGGCCGCTCGGAGTTTATTTAAGCAAGTTGAAAGTTTTGGCTTGGAAGATTTACCTCTGCCAGTGGAAGACAGCTGAAAACTTCTTTTTGCAGCACCATTGACTTTTGTATTTGTTACCATTTTCTTCGGGTAATTCAGATTTTAGCAATCTGCAACGTGCAGCCTGCCGCAGTCGTCCTCCCCATCTCAAGTCTGTCTGTCTCAAGGATTTCTCGGTTCTGCTGTGCTAGTGTAATTTGTTTGTGCTCAAAACTGGATGCGGAGGACTATGGCGAAATGATATGGGGCTTACTAATAGAATCCCGGATCCGAGTCAGCAACCTTGTCGAAACTTCAAAAAACAAACATTTAAGAAAAACAAATTCTGCTGACTTTTCAATCCCAAGAGCAAGCCTTTTGCTAAGCATTTCATTAAGACATATCCCCGCTCATTAGATGTTCAAATAAGTATCCTAAAGGAACTTTGTGGGCAAACATGACCGGAAAGTTCTCGGCCAGATTGGAAACATGGCACGGGGTTAATTGGCGCCGAAAACAAAATGAAATGGATGCGAAGTATGTATATCTGGTTGGATGTTAATCATGTTATTACTCGGCAAGGCAATTAATTAATGTGAGCTATTCATATATTATGCATCAACCAGATCCGAATGTGCCTGTATCCTGTCCTATCAGCACTCACTCAGACGCACACAGGACCTCAGAGGCTGGGGCGGGGAATGTGCTGAGCCAAGCTGTCAGAGGCTTTGGACATATTTGTTTTTATTATTATATGCATATGTTGACATTTACAAAGCCAAATGGGTGGGGGGTCTCCGCTTGTGCAAATAACTTTTGTATCTATGATCCATCAGCAAATGCAATGGACGACAAAGTTTTACGGAGCAAAAACAAGATTTTTCGGTCTGAACCCTCAACCCTACGACCAAAGCCCTACCCCACCCCCACACAAACCCCCAACCCCCAACCCCAAACACCAACACCAACACCAACACCACCAAAACCATAAACCAAACACAGTAAAGACATTTAAACAAATCAAGCAATGAAGCTAAAAGTCTCTCAACCGTAGCACACATGAGACCCCTGCCGCCCCTGCCAGGACACAAAGTGGAATGCTTCATTTGGCCCGAAAAAGCCAAAGCAACGAAAGGGTTAACAGCTCCCAGGGATCAAGCGGGGACTGGCGAGGGGTTCTGACTGCTTTTTGCTGTCTTAAGTGATGAATATCTGGAGAGAATTCGGATTCTCTTTAATGGATAGATTGCGTTAGCCCAACGAGACCTCTGGGGCCGGGAACTAAAATAGGCTTCGATCCCATACAGGGGTTACTTTTTCCAGTGCTAATTCGGAAAACAGATGTTTCGTTACTTTACTTAATTGACCGCCAAGTGGAATCAATCGACTTACCGAACCAAAATAGTCGTTATGTCATCATATGTCTGATTGAGTAGTATTACGTAACTCCACAAACAGATCCAATAACCCTATAAACCCTTTTTTAAAACTCTATGTGTAACAAATATATATTTAATATATATGATTCTGTCAAATTAACAAATATAAAACATTTTAAGTGAATGTTAATTGTTACTCTATGCATTTTCCATAAACTTTAATGAACCCCTTGACATTATTTACATAATTAAAAAAATTAAGAAAACAATAAAATACTTTAGCCCTTACACTGAATCTCTGGGCTTTCTAGAAACAACTTACAGTCATGTGTCGGGGACCCCCAAATGGTCAAAGGATCTCCAATTGCGGTAGTGGAGAGTACTATGCTCAAAGGTTTTGTAGCGATACCGCTTGCGGTAAAACTCGCTTCCCCATTTCGCTGTGACAAAATTTAATTTTACACATTAATTTGTGTAAGTGGAAACATTTTACATGACATTTAAACTTGCGTCGGCTGCAGCTCGTGCCTGTCTTGGCTGCTGTCTGCTCCTTACTCCTTACTCCTTGCTCCTTGCTGCTTGAGGTTGTCTCGTGGTTGCCCTGCTCCAGCTGCAACCACCCGAAAGATACACCGCACACATGGAATGATATTGTGGGGGCGGGGAGCGCTTTGCACTTTGCCTTTTGGGGCGGAATACACCGCGTTCAGAGCTCAGTTCTCACTTTGAGCTTATTTTTGGAAGTCCCCGGCCCCGCCGCCAGGACCTCGGAGAAGCGTCAAACTTTCCACGAAGCTGCAGTGGTGTAAGTGGTCCTGGGGGAATCCCCCGGGGGTGGTGTGGTGACGGAGGTACTCCCTCAATGCGGTCGTGTAGTCAACTTCAACTTCACTTAAAATCCTTTTTGCTATTACGTTTCGATGCATATGAGGTTTTGTTTCGGAGGCAAGTGCTCCGGTGCACCGCCCCGCCCCCTAGCTTATTTATAATTTAAATTTGGCAAAAAGTTTTGCCAGGTTGCATTTCCAGCCATCCGAGTGGGTGAACTTTACTTTTATGCAAATGCCATACACAGCTCTGGGTTCGATGTCATTCGGAAAGTTTCCTACCCATCCGGCCCAGCCGGGCCCAGCACAGGCAGTCATTATGGCCTATGATTATGGCTATTAGAGTGCAGCTCAGTCCGACTTAAGTCCTGACCGCCGGTTGCCCTGTCGGATTTGGGCAATCCCATCCCAGGACTTTAAAGCGGCGACACGGCACTGGAAAATAAATACACTTTTACAGCTTTATCACAGCTGAAAGGATGGCCCAGGAACCCCGGAACCCAAAGACTCCGACCAATAAAAATTAAAATATTTAAGCAAAGCGTAAAGATGCAAAGCTCGGCAGTAAAGAAAGACTCATGACCCGGGGAACTTTACCAAGGTACACAGCGGGAATTTTATCTTAGCTTCAAATTTATTCATCAATTTTATCATTCAACTCTTTTCTAGCGGCTTCAACCACCGACTTCAATTTTGTTTGTATTATTATTTTGGTTTCCATCGGCAGCTGCCAGGGCCGCTCCCGAAATAATAACCAAACGCCAGTTGTAGCCACTTCATTGTAGTTTCCGAACGATGGGATACAAATCAACACGGAGCGTCTCCTTTTATAGCTCTGGTTTTTACCCACCCGGAACCAAACAGCTTAACAAACCGCCAATAATTGGGGCATAATACAAGTTTTCCAGTGTAAGATCAGAGCAGAACCCGAAGCCCGTCGTTGGGTTCTATAGAAGATTAAAAATTCCACACAACCTGGGTGGTTTCCGAGGGGGACTGAAAGTATCATTGCAAAAGTTTCATTTGCTCCCCGGCAAGAGATTTGGAAGCTGCGGTGGAAATGCCTGAAAGTCCTGATCCATGCTCCTCCCCCACCGCCTCCTCCTGCATGTGCTAAGTATTTTCTCAGTTAATTATGCAAAGATATACGCTTAAAATTTTGCAATATTACGTGCATATTTCAAATACTCGACGTGAAAATTCCCGCTTCCAGCGTAAAAACGGAGAGCCGTAAAAATGCCCCCAAGGAACAAAAACAGCCGAAGGATCTGAGCACACACACACACACTCGGGCTTAGAGACAGATGTGCCAATGAGGGGCAAAAGGTTATACCACGTACGTGGCAGAGGACTGGCTTGCTCCCCTTTCGAAGGATGCTCCACGGCTGCAGGATGTGGGTTATTGGATGGGAATGGAACTGGGCGTGGGTGTGGGTGTGGGCTGGCGGTTGCGGCGGGGTGGCCGGGTTGTGCTACTCCCCAGGCGCACGACTTTTTAATTGCTCGTTTGCCTTGCAATCATCGCTCGTCGTAACGGCTTTTGTCGTTTATTGTTGCCGTTAGAGCCACCGTTACCGTCACCACTGGCCTAAAAAGAGAGATGTTCCCAAGGTACATATGTATGTCTCCCGCGTGACTCTCCCCCATTTTGAGAGCAACTTAAAGATATTCATAACGGTACTAACAGGATGTGCAATATTTTCTCTAGAAGATAATCGAAGAACACTCGATACGGAACCAAGAATTACGGAATAAGGATACGGAATAAGAATTACTTGGAAAATAAGAAAAAAACAAAAATGGAAAGCTAACTTCGGACGGAGCCGAAGCTTATATACCCTTGCAGTTAAATAGCGGCTTCTATTGACTTAAGATATAGTAAATATCGGATATAGTTGGCCAATCTTTACAAAAACATTCATAACAACCTTAGATTCGTATAAAATGGATTTTAAAAGAAGTCCGACGCTTCTATGCCCAAAAACATGAAAGTTGTGGCATTTCCGATCGTTCAGTTATATAGAAGCTATATGATATAGTCTGCCGATCCATATGAAATTTTTTAGATCGGCTTAGATTTCTACAAAAAAAAATCTGTGCAAATTTCAAGTTTCTATCTTCAATAACATGGAAGTTAAAGCATTTCCGATCAATCAGATATATATCTATAGAAGCTATAGGATATAGTCGACCGATCCTGGCCGTTCCGACTTATATACTGCGTGCAAAGGAAAGAAGGGTGTGTGCAAAGTTTCAAGACGATAGCTCAAAAACTGAGAGACTAGTTTGCCTAGAAACAGACAGACGGACAGACGGACATGCTTATATCAACTCAGGAGGTGATCCTGATCCAGAATATATATACTTTATGGGGTCCTGGATGTCTCCTTCACTGCGTTGCACACTTCTGACCAAAATTATAATACAATCTACAAGGGCATAAAAACTATTACTCCTCATCTGCAACACCTCTGTAGCTCAATCATTTCTCCATGCAAGCATGGTTTTATTAGGCGTCGCTCCACTACCACTAACTTGTTGGAGCTGACATCATTTGTAATTGATGGTTTCCAAAATGGCCTTCAAACAGATGTCATCTACACTGACTTTGGTAAAGCTGACTCTGTAAACCACTCACTCCTTTTGAGAAAACTCGATCTTTTGGGATTTCCTACTAACCTTCTTACGTGGATTTCCAGTTATCTTTCTGGAAGAACCCAACGGGTCCTTTTTAATGATGTATTCTCCTGCCTAGTCCGAGCTACATCTGGAGTCCCTCAAGGAAGTCATCTTGGGCCTTTACTTTTTACCATTTTTATAAATGACTTGCCTTTTGCTTTACCGAACTCTCGTGTACTTATGTACGCAGATGACGTTAAGCTGTGTCTTCAGTATAAATCTTCCTCTGCCCAATACAAACTTCAGTCCGATCTGGACAAGTTCCAAAATTGGTGTTCTGCAAATGACTTAAAACTCAATGGGTCTAAATGCAAACTTATGTCATTCTATCGCTTAAGCCCCATCCAGGCAACTTATTTTCTCTATGGGACCGTCCTAGAAAGATTAACTCAGGTTAACGACCTAGGTGTCCTATTAGACGTCAAGCTTAAATTTACCGACCATATATCGGCAATGGTTAATAAAGCCAAGGGTGTGCTTGGTTTCATTAAAAGATGGTCAAAGGAATTTAATGACCCTTATATAACCAAAACTCTTTACATATCTTTAGTTCGTCCGATTCTTGAATACGGTTCATGTGTCTGGAGTCCCCAATATGGGGTTCATCAAGACCGTATTGAATCAGTACAGAAGAACTTTCTCCTTTTTGCTCTTAGGGGTCTAACCTGGGATGCAAGTATTCAACTCCCATCTTATCATAGCAGACTACTATTCTTTCCTACTTAAGAGAGCAACAATGTAACTCTTCCTCGTAACCTTTTTAAAATACTTATTCCTCGTCTCGGATCTATCCCCGCGATTCGAGCCGTACGATAAACGGCAGCGCCCCTCGGTCGGTTGGGCGGGAGGTGGGCTGTACGTATGCAGTGGGAGCCGCGAAAAAAAAAAAAAAAATGGTGGCTGCAAAATGGCGCCGAAAAGATCGGTCCAGTGGGCTACAAAAACGACTAATAATTTTAAATTTATTGAATGTATACTACACTTATTCTTAAAATATAAAAAAATAAATAGCAAGCAACAAATATAACATTTAAAAGGATTTAAGATTTTTGTATTTTACGTTGTTCCCCAAAAATAAAAATTTTACTAATAACAAAACCACAGTTCTAAATCAAATTACTAAATAAGTTAATAATAAAAAATTAAAAATATTCTTAAAAGTATTTTTCCTGTGGGTATTTTTTTTATATGTATCAATATTATGTACTGTTTCAAAGAACTTTAATCTACTTTTCTGTAAAAGTACCGGGTATTGGAGTATTTTTTATTAACTTAATAGTTACTAACTAAATAAATAGTGAACTCAACTCCACCTCCAGGTTAACTTTTTATGGCAGGGATTAAGATCAACCCATTGACGAACTAATTCTAGGAATATGCGCTTATATTCATGGCAATTGAAAACAGGCTCCTGTTTTTGGAGAGCAGAAGGCCCGAGACACGAAAGGGGTATTGGAGGCGGGCTCTTGAGTGGGTGGGGCCGTGGGCGGTGGTTGGGCCTGCAATTGCGTGCTGTTGACTGTGATTTATGTGGGGCTGGCCCCAATTTCGTGGGGCAGGCTACCTCAGCTCGAGCCTGTTCCGGTTGCCGTTATTGCCAACTCAAAACATATGCATAGATAAATTATACGCGGTAAGCGCCCACAAAGCATCCCATCCTGCACCCATCCTCCCCCCTCCCTGGGACCGGCTAACAACAATAGCAACATCAGCAAATAGCGCGAAGAGCAAACATTTTGATGTGACGAGACTAAATTGAGCATGTTGTGCGGTGGAGGCGTGGCCAGGTGCTGCCCTGCCCCCTACCCTGCCCCAACCAATCGGTTGAATGTTTTCACATTTTTGTTACTTTTTTCGGCTTCCCCTTTTCGTGTTTCTTGCCACCCGCAACCCTTGACAGCTTCCCGAACATGCACGTCAGTCAGTTGGAAAATAGATTTCTGTTTCAGTTATCATCGCGGTTCCAGCCAGCAGATGCTAACAAAAGTTGTTCCCTTCAGCGGAGCAAGATTATCCACGGCGCACTCAAAAACTGCAAAAACTCAGTTCAATAAATTCACAAATCAAGCAATAAGCATAGCATTTTCCCCTAACGTTTTGAACTTTTAATGGGCGCCTGGGTCCTTTTGTCCTTAAATAGAGGAAACAGAAGAAAAAATTGTAACTGGAAAAGGATCCTTGCTAACAAGGTTCAATATTGTTGTACTACTGTCAGTTCTTACGTTTTGAAAACATTAAATTGGTTGATAAATGTTAAAAATAAACATGTACTTCATCTAAATAAAAATGAAATGTATGGAAGTAACCCCAGTTTATTGAAATTTAACTCATTTCCCTTATTAAAAATGGTTTATATTCTTTAAAATTTAAAAAAAGAGTAAGTCATACCCAGCAAAATAAATTGGAATTGACAGATTTTCCATTTAAATATATAAAGGTTTTTAATATAAAGCTTTTAGGAGTTTCTTGATAAATACCATTTCTAGAAGAAATTATTAAAAGTATTAACATTTTGGAATTCTAAGTAAAAGCTAAGACTTAAAATTTAATGTTTCCAGGATCGTAATTATTTATAGAAGAGTTCTTTTATAGAAGAGTACATTTTACAGTCAGGGAATAGTCGATTTTCTTCCTAGTTCAAGTGTACCTGGAAGCAGCCTGGCAGGGTGACCCAGAGATAAGAAGAATTAAAGTCATCCCACAAGAATTAAACTGGTTCGCCCGAAATCTTTTGGCCAAACAAATCACAGCTGAGCACACACGCGCCCAAGGGGAACATGCATATCGGGATCAGGGGCAGCAGAAGCATCGTCATATCGATGGCATTCACATGTTTAGCACACAAACGAAATGCCAAAGCAAAAATATGCATACAAATCTATCTGTGCACATGGGATAGCCAAAATCGAGTCCAGTTTCCAGGGTTTTTCGTCCGGAGTGGGAGCTGAATGGGGAGTCCTGAAGTAGAGTCCTGAACTCGAATCTGAATCTGAATCTAAATCTGAATCCAAATCCGAATCTGTCGACTGCTCCACATTTTGTTGTGCATGGCAAACATTGCCATGGAGTGTGTGATGTGATGTGTGGTATATCGTACATTGTCTATATGGGTCTTCGACCACCACCACCCACTCCCACTCCCCCCACACCTCCCACTCCGCATCTCCGCCACATGGATGCTGTCCCAATCAATTGTCCAAATGTCCAAACTTCATTTGTTATGCGCATCACAAAAATTGAAGCAAATCATTTTGCCAATCGCATTTTGATTTCCAATGTCGCTAGCTGCTGATTGAGTGGCAAGCGATGGATGGTTACCGGGGTGGCCAATATCCTGGCTCCCTGACGCCCTGGCTCCTGGACCGAAACGGGGTGGTATTGACCAGCGCCGCCCCCACAGTTTATGTTAATTCCCGTGTATATTTGTAGCCAGTGGCGCCTGAAATTATGCAATGTCTTTATTAATTTATCTCAAACCAAATGGGATCCCTTAGAGATGACAACGTGAAAAGGCACTTGGAGTAATAAGATGCAAATTAATTTAAATAATTATTTTTCTTAAGGCCCAAAAGAAAAATTAAATTAAAAAAATAAGATATATATAAAGAAATTATACAGACAAATCTTTCAGAATTCTTGTTTTCAAATCTTTCAAAAGTCAAAACATTGTAGAAGCGTTTCCCAAATGTGTAAAGCTTGATATGTATATTCTATAGTTTCCGAGGCATTACAGATCATAATTATTTTAGAATCTTATGCTACAAAACTAGTACTTCTTCTACCCTGATAGGAGTTATTTATGTTAACACTAGTTCTTATTGTTTTTATGATTCGAGTTCACTATTTTAAAAAGTTCCAATTCGTATTTGAAATCACCAAATAAAATTTTAGCAAAGCTAGTTGCGTTAAAATCCAAATTCGATTTTCATCAGGCATTTATTTAGCCACTTTCCACCTCCAAGTGTAGCCAGTTTGGTCAACGATTAATTTTACCAAGGCTAGAATTTTGATCTCAGCTATTTATGCAGTGTTTAACTTTGCCTTCGGCCTCACTCGGCCCGCTTCCGCATCCCCTTGCCTTTTGCCAAGCCTTCGGTAGGCGACACATTGACGCGGGGGCGTGGCTCTTTCACGCCCCTGTCGCGTAACTCATTTTCGTCCGGCAGACGAGAAAGAAAAGAGCTGGGAAATGGAAAAAGGGAGAGAAAGTTTCTTTAGCCCGCCACTTGGCACATTCTTAATTTCTTGCGTATTTTGTCAAGACAAATTGAATTTTTATGAGCGTCGCCGTCGCCGTCCCCGACGCGTTTGTGAAAAGCAAAAGAAATAGCAAAAGTCGCCGACGACGGCAGCAGAAACTTTAAACTTTTCCCATCTTGTGAAATTCATTTTATCACAAGTAATTACTTTGTAAATATCCCGAAAGCAAGAAAGCAGGAGCAGCTGCCAGCCGGCACCTGCTGTCCTGTCCGGCGGCTCCTTAAAGGGAAATAAAATGGGTTTAAGAGATAGTTAAATAAAAATAAAAGGATAGAGTTTGAGCTTTCCAACAGTTTATACAATGTTTAATGCAACTTGCCATTGGGTCCGTCAAACCGCGACAATTATTTGCACAGAGAAAACATAATTAAAGATCTTATTCGGTAGCTGTTGAAAGCAGAAGCGATGGGCTGTGGGAGCCGCATGTGCTAAGGGACCGGGCAACTCTGGAACCAGCTTAGTCGAACAGACCGAAGCCCATGTCATCGTCCTCCTCCTCGGACTCGGACTCGGCCTTCTTGGCCTCCTCCTTCTTCTCGGCGGCACCACCAGCAGCTGGGGCAGCCGAGGCAGAAGCGGCGGCAGCGAACTTGCTGGGATCCTTGATGTACTCCTTGATGGTGGTGGCCTCCTTGAATTCCACGTCGGTAGTGGCGGCGATGGCCAACAGGTTCTTGAAACCGTTGGCGATGCTGTGTGGAGCCGAGGCGATGGTCGGGTAACCCACGGACAAACACACGGCAGCCAAGTTGGCCACTCCCTGCTGGAACTTGGCGCGCAGATCCTCTGGCTTGATGTCCAGAATCTCGGGCGAGAAGATGGAGCCAGAGTCGTACACCTGGTTGACGATCAGGCCGTACGAGAAGGGCGAGATGTTCAGCATGTTGAGCAGCGTCGCCTCGGAAGCTCCCACCTTGTCGCCGGGCTTAAGGATGGGCACATCGTTGATGATTTCAATTGTTCCCTTGGAAATCTTGGTGGGGATGGACAGAGCCTGGAAGAAACTGGTCTTTTCGGGTCCCAGGCCGGTGTTCTGGGCCGGGATGATGACGTTGAGGGGAGCAATGGCGCCGGGACGAGCCGGGGCGCGAACCTTTGACTCGAGCAGCTTATCGCGCACCTCAGCCAGATCGCCCTTGGTGAACACAAAGCCCACGTTGCCCTTGATGTGCGGCAGTAACTTCTCCAGCTGGGGATTGTTCTCCAGATGGCCGCGGATGGCCTTACGCATCATCGTGTTCTTGCCCATCAGCACAACGGCCAGGCCGCGCAGGCTGGTACGGATGTTCTGCATCTGCTTGGAGCCCACATTGTCGGCGCCCACAATAAAGCACTTGGGGAACTCGTCGAACAGTTCCTGTTTGCAAATAGTATATTCGTTGGCTCAAAACGCACACACTTGGTGAGGCCAATTCATGTACTTACCACAACCTTGATGAAGTACTGAGCCTTCCATGCTGCCTTGTTCTCCCTAACCATTTTGATGCTGTATCAGGGACTCGTCTACTGAATTTAAGAACTGTAATATAAAATTGTGTTAGCGATTATTATTTGTCGTATCTAGCAATTGTTTTTATGTCGATAGGACCCAGGATGGCTATTTCCTTTCATATTTTTCGGTCACTCACCAAAGCAAAGACTTTTCGGTTTCGCTCACAGAACGGAAAGAGGGTAAGTTGGCGCCGGAAATGGTGACCAGGGATGCCGTGTTTTAATTGGCGGTGGTACAATGTTAGGGATGACACTATTCGATCAACTAATGTTTTTTGACCAAAGTGGCAACGCTTTGTTAGTGTATAATTGGATTCGATAGTTGGCAACACTGATCAGAATCTCAAAACAAATAAAATAAAGCTTGTCCTGAATATTGTTAATAAACTAAATGAAAAAGCAATAAAACGATCCAAAGCTTAACATCACAATGGGAAAAGATTACTACAAGATACTGGGCATCGAGCGGAACGCCACCAACGAGGAGGTGAAGAAGGGCTACCGCCGGATGGCCCTTCGATACCATCCGGACAAGAACGACCATCCCCAGGCGGAGGAGCAGTTCAAGGAGGTGGTGGCTGCCTTTGAGGTCTTGTCGGACAAGGAAAAGCGCCATATCTACGATCAGCATGGCGAGGAGGGCCTTCGGTGTGATGAACAAGATCCGGCGACCTTCGGCCAGCCCACGTCAGATATGGTGCCATTCATGTGCGCCGTTGGGGGAACCGTGCTCTTTGCCTTTGCTGCGTACAAAACGTTCCAGTTTTTCACACGCAAAAAGGAAGCAGCCCCTAAAAGCGATGGATCATCTTCTGAATAATCAAATGGAGATAGTTGGCCAAAAATAGAATTTTTATATTTTGTTTTATTTTTTTTAACAACTATAAATATGTATTTTTTAAAGTTTATAATTTTTCAAGTCTTCAGATCTTTTTGTTGAAGAATATTTAATGTATTGTTTTTTTTTCTTTTTCTTATTTCACCATGCCGTCCTTACATTTTGTATAACCTAATATAAGATTAATGTATTCTATATGATATTGGACATCTTTATAGGAATAATAAAATCAAAGTGTAGCCTAAGAATACAGCAGATCACAAAAGTTGAATATGGACTAAATAGAGAGAATTCAAATAGTCACATATTGTAAATATTCCTTGTTATATGTTTAGGACATCTCAACTTATTTATTGTTAATATTTCATAGTTTTAATAAGAATACTCTTGTTTAGAGATTTGAATACAAATAAAAACAAACTTGTCACATTTCCATTTATCAAATCAAAATCAACCAAATAAAGAGTTTGAAAATGACTGTCAGACGCGGTTGTTGAACGTGTATGAATTTTATGACTCTGTCTAAATCTGGATCTATTTAAAAACGAGAATTGAAAGCTAACTTCGGACGGAACCGAAGCTTATATACCCTTGCAGTTAAATAGCGGCTTCTATTGATTAAAGATATAGTAAATATCTGATATAGTTAGCCGATCTTTACAAAAAATTACATTCAAAACAAGCATAGATTTGTATTAATTGAATTTTAAAAGAAGTCCGACGCTTTTTGGGCGTACAAAACACGAAAGTTGTGGCATTTCCGATCGTTCAGTTATATAGCAGCTATATGATTTAGTCGGCCGATCCGTATGAAATTTTGTAGATTCGACTTAGATTCCCACAAAAAAATTTGTGAAAATTTCAAAGTTTCTATCTTCAATAACATTGAAGTTATAGCATTTCCGAACAATCAGTTATATGGCAGATATAGTATATAGTCGGCCGATCCTCATGAAATTTTCCAGATCGGCCTAAATAGAAACAGACAGACAGACGGACATGCTTATATCGACTCAGGAGGTGATCCTGATCCAGAATATATATACTTTATGGGGTCCTGGATGTCTCCTTCACTGCGTTGCACACTTCTGACCAAAATTATAATACCCTCTGCAAGAATATAATAAATATTTCGTAAAAGTTAAGTAAAATATAAAATTCACGTCCGATTTTTGATTGTCCTTAAAAGCTATGTTACGGAGGACCTTGAGTTGTTGTTTCTATTATTTTCTATAAAGTATCTATCGACTAAAGTAGACAGCAAATATATTTTGTTTATATGACCAAAGAAAATAGTTGTGAAACAGTCGTTTCTTTTGTTAAAAGACAGAAAATATCTAAGATATAGTGACTGATCCTTTTAGAAATCCTTAGTTTAGGTCTCAGTTCTCAGTTCAGTTCTGAATAAAATGGGTTTTGAAAAAAGTCCCATGCTCCAACTTCCATAAATACGAAAGTAAGGCGATTTTCGATATACAAATAGATTGGCACGAGGAAAAACTTGTTCTTCAGCTAGTACCTTGTTCGGGGAGTCCCCGGCATTAGCGTTCGCTTTCAGTGCTGGAGAATTTCACAAAAACTATAATTAAAAACTGGAATCATCGGACGATATCGATTATGTTTACAAGGAAGATCTGTTTCCTATCGTCTGGTTATCGAGAAATTTGACAGCTGGAGTCATATGAGAGGAACTAAGAAAAGTAAAAGCGGAGTGTTAAAAAAAGTTTATAATTTAAAAATTTATGAAGAGCGAAAATGAGCGAAGCTTTTCGAGACTACTACGATATTCTAGAGTTAAGTCGTGACGCGACACCAGAACGGATACGAAATGCTTATCGCAGACTGGTCCTCCTATGGCACCCCGATAAGAATCCGCAAGGGAATGAGTATTTCAGGTTAATACACATGGCCTACGAAATCCTTAGCGATCCAGAGAAACGATCTGAGTATGACAAGACCCTGGGAAAATTTGACCTTACGCCGAAGACCTACCGCAAGAGTTACTTTTTTATGCCACCCTATTCTGATGAGAATCTGGCGAAACTCAAGCTGGGATGCTTTGCAGGCGGCGTGCTGGTGGTGGCCTACGTGACCTATAAGTGGGTGCGGTCATCTCCGTCTTCGACTCCGCCGTCTCTGTCACTGCCACAACCACCCATGGATGTGTCGGTTGAACCAATTGCAACTATCGCCGAGGAGCTGAATGCGCCGCACCCTTCATCCCTCTGGACTCTGATATCGTGGCTGGCGGCTTTGAGATCCAGGCGAATAATAAGAAACGGCAAGCTTGTACCGGGTCTTTCCTCATCCACTTCCAAATCTACGATTTCTTCAGGGGCCAATGCCATTTTAAACTCATTATCTTCAGGATCAGGAAGCAGGATTGCTTCCTCGGCAAGTGTAATTTTGAAAAACATTAACCCCGGACTGGAAAAAAAGGCTGATGCGAATTTAGTTTTCAAACCATTAGCGGCTGTTTCGGAAAACGTTCTTTCCTCGGCAGCCAAAGTAGTGCCAAAGGTCGAAAGCGCACCTGCTCCAAACATTGTGTCACAGACCATACATCTCGGGAAGACAGCTCCTCCCGCTGGCCAAAAAATTGATGATAAAATAATCAAGGAGTGGAACAAAATGTCAGGCGTTGCCAGAAATGTAAAGCCTTTTACCATAGCTGTTAAAAATGACGTTGTTAAAAGAACCAGCAATGCTTGGAAATGGACAGCATCGAAAACGCGCCCGTACATAGATTTAGCTCCAACCCACTTCCTTAAAGTGGCAATGGTCACGGCGTCCAATGCCACTAAGAAAGAAGCCTTGAGGATTAAGAGTCTGTTGCCAATACCGAAGACATTGGAGACACCCCCCCAAGTGGCTACAATACCCAAGGACACATTGATATTACCCGCCAGGATTAGCAGCCAGTTGCCAAAAGACTCTACTATCGGAAGTACAGGTGCTGCAGAGACGAGCTCGCAACCGGCCTCAAGGCTGAAGGTAACAAGCTACATTGGTGGAATTGCTCTGGTTTTATATGGAGTGTACCAATTGGTTACTGATGTATGGAGGGCGCCTCCGCCTCCTTCTAAAGCTAGTGTCGCTACTGATGCGGTGAAGTATGTTGGTAGGGCCTCTTATAATGCGACGAAATCGGCAGGAGTTGCCTCTTATAAGGCGATGCAATCTGCAGGAGTTGCCTCTTACAATGCGACGAAATCTGCAGGAGTTGCCTCTTATAAGGCGATGAAATCGGCAGGAGGCGCATCAAAAGCTGGGCTAGAAAAAGTCTGGAAGTACGCAACTGGTTCGTAGAAAAGCCAACAATTCTAGAAGCTTAAGTCGTTTCATGTTCATTTTATATAAAAGTTGCGTTATTTGATTTATTACCACTGTATGTCCTTCGTACATATGCTTCACATTGTAATGTTACAACCTTAAAAATTAACTCGAAACGTATATAAACAATAAATAAAGGTTAGTCCTGATTCTATTGCGGCAATACTTTCTTATCCTTGGGTAATGTTCAGTGTCAATTTCCAGTAGATGAAACGAGTGGAGCTCCTTTGAAGTATTCTCAGCTAATGGGCATCTTGGAACTGCTCAAGTGCAGATGACACATGGGACACCTTTACTTCATGGAATTAAGCTTTTTTAAATAAATTTCTTTATTGACGAATCGCTGAATCAGGACACCGGAATTACTGTCTTAGTTTTCAAATACGCTTATAAGTGGTAGCTTATTAAATCCTTGGTAAACTTTTATTAAAGCCAGCCATTTCAAAGTTTTAGCGAATTATTTTTAATTTATTTGTTTTTATTATTCATTCTAAAAAGCGTTGCAACATAAAAAATATTTGTCGATTGCCAACACTTTGTTCGCTGATTTCCAGCCAGACCACCAGCACTGTCAAAATTTAGCTTGAAATATTCCAAAGTGACAAAACTGAAGCTAGATGGGATGCACAACGGCAGCAGCAATTTCGCGGATTCAGATGTTCAGCTCCTGTGCGCCCTCGAAATAAACAAAGCCTTAAAGAAAGTCTCAGGTGGGAGTCGAACGAGCCTGGCAGAGAAGATTGCACGTGTGGCCAAAAGAGAACAGCCAGCACGGCAGGGCCACAGGCGGTTTTTTATTCCAGCGGATTGCTTGGTGGCATTGGTGAGTGCGATAAGATCGGATAAGGTCCAAATCTGGTCATTACTGCGCATTACGTTGCGACAACCCGTACTAACTCTCGACAATCCAGCGTCAAAGCTGCGAGTGACCACGCAGCAGCACCACGCAACCGAACGCCATGTCGACGCCACGCAGTTCCACCGATCCAGCTAGTTTGGCCGTTTTGCTGGCCAATGCAAACATCAACGACAACAACAACAGCAGCAGCAACAATAGCAAGACCTCACGCAGCCGAAGCAGCAGCGCAAGCAAAAACAACAACCTCACCCCGAGAAAGTACATGGCCCCTGGCGCATCGAGTTCCTTCAAAATGTGCCCCGCCAGCAATGCAGCGAAGCCCGCCAATAATACAAACAACCAAAAGCAACTAAACTCGATTTGCCAGCGATCCCTGTCGGGTCAAAAGGTGATGATAATTATGAGGGGACCGCCTGGAAGCGGCAAGTCCTTTCTGGCCGAGAGCCTCCTCCGTCAGAGCCACCTCCTCGAGCGCTACGCTGTCACGGAGTTCGTTTTTAGCTCTGACGACTTCTTTAAGACGCGCCGCGGATACGATTTTAATCCCACACTCCTGCCAGCCGCCCATGAGTGGAACAAGGAAAGAGTTCGCGAGAAGGCTGTTCGCGGGTGGAGCCCCATCTTTGTGGACAATACCAATACCATGACCTGGGAGATGATGCCCTACGTGCAGATCGCTGTTCAGCACGGATACATTGTGGAGCTGCTGGAGCCGCAGACCAGCTGGTGCAAATCGGCCAGCAAGCTGGCCCAAAAGAACACCCACCAAGTGCCCCGCGAGAGCATACAGCGGATGCTGGAACGCTTTGAGCGAACTAAAGTTGAGGATCTTATACAGGTGACCTTTGAATGGCAATTGGCAATCATCATTTATATAAAATTCTTCACAAATAATATTCTTTACACCCGCAGATGCTCAAGGAAACCAAGTACACAGTGACACTGCCACAACTCCGCAAGTGCCCGCCGCTCCCATCCGTTCCCGTTGTTTGTGCTTTTGATGAAAGCGGCCCACCGGAGCAGGAGGTGTCGCCCCTTCAAAATGAGGCCAAAAACCCCTTCAAAACGAGCCAAAAGCTGAACGCCAATGCCCAAAGCTGGGTGCCCTACGAGCAGGGTGCGCCATCCTACTGGTCTCAGACCGCCGATATTACGGAGACAGTTGCCCCGGCGCCTTCTGGTATTGCTTCGTGTGAAAAATCGTTGATCGAACTGCTGCGGGACGAGGGCAGGACAGAGCAGACCTCGCCCGTGCTAGAGGAACCCAAACGCTTCCAGCGTCATTGCCTCAATTGTCCAAACGAGCCAGGTGGCTTTGCTCTTCTGCGGCAAATGTATCCCAACAAGCAGATAAGTGGCCTTTGGGACCTCTTCGTCAAGTGCAAGGCGGACGTGGACTGGGCCGTGGATATACTTCTTAAGGAAGACGAACTAAACGCCCAGATGGAATCAGATGCATTCGGCCTCGAAGCGACTCTGAGTCCGGAGGAGGTGTCCCAGTTTCAGTGCGACTGCGGCGGCTCACCGTTGCCAATTCCCCAAACCACGGAGCAGGTTTCACTCCCACCCTCGCCATCAATAACTAAGCTTGCTCCAAAGCCACAGCGACAGTCTCGCAGCAAACGTAACGCGGGGGCCAGCAACAAGGAGTTGCAAATACAAATTGAGAACTGTTTCGTCTTAGGTAAACATTTGCAAGCTTAAAAATCTGTTTAACAATTTAGTATTATAAAAACTGTCTTGACTTTTAGGCGACGAACAATATTCGGAGCACACGCGCAAGATTCGCGACATTCGCAACGGCGTGCTGGATCAGCCCATTTTGGCCGAAGCTGCACCCGAGGAACTAGAGCCCGAGGAGGACGAGTGCGAAGACAATACATTGCTGGAAATGGAATTGGACCCAAGTCTTATCGAGCAGCTGCGGGCCCAGTTCCATACGGAGGACGAGATGCTGCCGTCGGAGCAGGATGCACCCACTGCCACCAAAGTTTTTGTACCGCGCCAGTTGGCCAACCAACTGTACATGCTGTGGCGGGAGGCGGTGTACAACCAGCTGGAGGAGCAAAGGCAGCGGACACTGCGGGATGACGAGCAGTTCGCCCGCCTGCTGAAGCATCCGGGCTATGCCGAGTGCAGCGAGTCGCCCAGCAATGTCGGCGAACTGCTGGATATGGAGTTGGCCTGGAGCATCTACAATAGCGAGCAGTTGGCCGCAAAGCAGGCGGCAGAGCTAGCGGTCCGCCAAAAGCCTCCCAACGACATTGCCACCCACCTGACCAAGATGAAACTTTGCGAGAAGTTCCCCGACATCCCAAGCGACACCGTGTTGGAGATTTTCGCGGCCACGGGCAGTAACTACGGCCGGACGGTCGAGGTGCTGGACAGCAACGTTCAAAGCTCTCTCAGCGAGGCCGAGCTCTATGAGCAGGCAGTTCGCGAGGGCGAGAAGGTGAGAATAAACGTGGAAAAGGGTTTATACATATTAATCCGTGATTGACCAACCGACAGCTGAGTGCCCAGGTGGCCCTTGAGGAGCAGAAGCAGCAGGAGGAACAGAAACAACTGCAAAATTCTTCCGGCCAGGTGAGTTCTAGTTCATCAGCAAACCGGTCACCCCTGCTCCACGAGGAGGCAAAATGCGCTGCCTTAAGGGACTTTGAGGAGACCCGCAACTTGGCCGCCCACCACTCACAGCTGAAGGCCGAATGCTATCTGAAAGCCAAGCAGGCGGTGCAGCGCGGCAATGGAAGCATAGCCCTCTACTACTCGGAGATAGCCAATCTCCACAAGCAGAAGATCGACGTTTTCAACCAGCGGGCGGCCAACTGCATCATGGAGGTGCACCGGCACACCCAGAACAACCCGGATCTGCTGGACCTGCACTACCTGCACGCTGTGGAGGCGGTTAGCTGCTTAGACCTGTTCATTGACCGGCACATCACCGTCCTGCGCAACTGTACGAGGGTCTACAAGCACGTCTTTATCATCACTGGCCGCGGCCTGCACAGCGCCAACGGCGTGTCCACAATCAAGAACCGGGTGAAGGCTAGGCTGGGCGAGCGTCGGTTGCGGTGAGTCCAATATTCCCCCAATGTCCCTTGCAGCATCTAAACCTCTTTTGTTTACATACGTAGGTGGCAGGAGGTCAATCCAGGGCTGCTGCGCGTCAAAGTATTCTCAGCGTCGCGCCACTCAAAGAGCTTCTGATGGGACGTTCCCAGATTTCAAATGGCCGCATAGGGGTACAAACAGTGAACAGACAAGCTATGTTGCTACGTCATCCATTATTCAATTTTGTATCAAAGCTTACAAAAATTCGATGTTGAATAACGGCCGCTCTTCTGTCCTGCCGGGTGTATTACATGTTTTGAATGTGTTCTAAAAACTACCAACATTCCCGCTTTTGTCAGATTTTCAACCGAAATTATCTTTTTATTTTTAAGTTTCTAAAGTCGATTTAACCTTTTTCTTGCTTCCAAATTTGGATTCGCGTAAAACGAGAATTCGACAAACAAAGGTGCTGCAACTTGAGTATCTTCCAGAAGGATATCATGCATCCAGATTTCATATTTTTGTACTTAGACTTACCCAAACCACCACCTAGACTTAAGCTAATCCCAAAAGAACCATTAAAGCTTAGATCTAGTAATAAACACTGCACTTTGTTATTTGAATTGTATTCCCATGACTATTAGTTCTGTTACTAAAAATTGCATTCTTGACTAGTTTTCCGAAGAACTTGTAAATCTTGTGATACCGGCCCTTTTAATGGGTCAAACCTTTAACCCAGGGAAGTCTCGTCTACCGGGGTTTTATTATGATTAGCCATATTTCCCGTGTACAGAGGATTAGCGCGCACCTGGAAAATCTGGGCACCATCCCGCCTGCGTGGCTACCTGCTAATTACGGTTAGCTTCTTGCAAAATCGAAGCAACTCGTTGTTAATGTTTGTAACATGGAAAGACAATCTTTATTCTACCACTACATAAACTTGTAGGGAAACATCTAATGATACACATGCCTGTGTACAGGAAATGATAACTTAGTCTAGAAAATCGATGGCAGTCTGAGCGTGTGCTTCATGGCTTTGGTTGTGGTTGACTGTCTAGGTGGGGTCCTTAGTCGGCGGCGGCACTTTAATAGCACTTGGCGATTGGTTCTCCTTGCCACCATTCAGCCGGTTACCGATGGCCACCAGTTCCATAAGATTGGCCCTGCAGCGCTTTGGTGTAAAGCGCATTCCGCTGGGGTTTCCAGAACCATTGGCCTTTTCCCTAGGCGGAGTATGCAGGAAAACGCCTTCGAAGATGGTCTCGAGGTTGTTGCTGCTCTTGGAAGAGTCCGCGTCGCTGGGCGGGCTGATCTGCGCGTTTATGTCATGCAAAGCCACGAATTCAGGATTGTTGTAGCGCAGTTCCTCCGACGGCTGGTGATGCAACTGTTGTTGCTTGGGGGTCTCGATGTCCAAGTGGTTGATGTCGTCGATAGGAGATGGCGTCCGTCCGTAGGGGCAGAAGGCGCGTATCTCGAAAGCAGGTAGCTCATCGCAGCTTCCAGCGGATTGTCCAGCTTCTTCGTCTCGTTCAAAGGCCAACGACAAGTCGCTTTCCACCTCTACTTCCAAATCGTTCTCCAAGTCCACGGACGAAAGCGAGCAGTGCAGACGGAGGGAGACGTTTAGCGGGTCGTCCGCGTACGTATTAACCGAGGATTCCATTAGCTCTGGCGTGTCTTGTGCGGGCGTCGTTTGCTTATATTCATTCGCGGCGACGGCATTACAAGACTTATCTGCCTCCTCGCGGGGAGATTCGCGGAAATCAGCTAACGCAGGTAGCTCGATTTGAGTCCTTTGCCCTCCGGATGGTTCGCTAATTTTCCGGGAAAATGATTTAAAAATCCAACAAAAACAGCTCAGTCAAAAATGGTTTACCAGCACTAGAAAAATGTTTGTGCACTAGTGCTGGAAAACGAAGCGGTTCATATCGCAGGGCTGGATATCGGACGCTGGTGCCATCACTAGTAAAAATAGCACGTAACGTATTGTTTTTTGAATTTTATAAAAATTTATTAAATTCGATATAATACAAAATAAACATTTGACGATTAATTTTATATTAACAAAGATATTCGAAGTCTTCTTGCACAAGAAACCTTTTTTGATGCTCAACTGACATGACGTGACAGATCTAAAGTTTCTAATATTGACACAGCCCATAAATATTTTTTGATTGATTTTTAATAACTAAAGAAGCTCAAAAAGAGCCTCATAAAAATTGGAATAACCTTGGACCACCTTTTAAAAAAATTAGAAATAGAAAATGTTTAAAAAAGTGTAAACAAAAAAAAAAAACCCAAATAACCAGAAAAAAGAAAAGCTTTCGCCACATTTCTTCGTAACTTTTATTCGAATCTGTCTTTTATTTGTTTCGTTAGTGCTTAGCTTGCACATGCCCGTTAAACACGTTAATTATTGAAAGTATCGTACATCGTTAAAATTCGTAAATTGGGGTATATACGATATAGCATGTACTTTATTTTAGTTTATACATCGATTTATAGTTGTCCGATTTGCTAACTCACCTGCATTCTGCAAAGTGCAACTAAACTTTTCCTATCTTAAGAAAGATTTGATGCGGATGTAGCTTTCAGCTGCCCACTCAACACATTTGTTTCTCTGTCATAAAAACAATTAACGATAAATTATTTAACAAATAGTTTAAAGCGTATTAAAAGTATACATTAGGTTTAGTTCGTTTTTTTTTTTTCATTTACCTACAATTAAATTACGTTTAAATACAAATTTTAAAGTAATGTCTAGAAAACATATTTTATTTTTGGAAGTTTGTATTTCGCTTATTTCTTTAAAATATTTTGAGCGCAGATTTTGTTTAACTACATTTTTGCATTATTTTTATACGCATAGAGTGAAACACGTAAGTTTGCCACAATATTTGTGCCTAAATATTTTATTTAATATTATTAAATTCAATTTGATGCATTTCTCGTTCGGGTGTTGCTTAATTTGTGTTTAACATAAGTACATATGGTATGTATTATATTGTATGTATGGCTATGAACGTTGTTTTACTGAGTAACTTTGATGTTTTCATCATTTTGCGCGCATTTTTTAGAGATTTTCTATAGACCCACCACAACCAGCTTTTTTTTTAAGAGTATTTGAAACCTATCCTAAAATTATTCCTTTGTTACGTTTTCAAAACCTATACAGAAATTAAAATCAAAGGTAAAAGATGAACAACCGAGATGAAGTAACTAAAATCTAATGGATTTATAACCTAATCTAAATAGATTACCGCACAAGCCATACCTAAATCCGATAAAAACTTAAAGTTAATAAAAACAAGTTCTGATCTAATAGATTTTTTAAATTAACCAAAGATCTAAAGCAAATTCAAAAAAAAAATATAATTAAACTGCTGAGATCTCGGCGGATCGGATACGGTCATATGGCCACCTCTTTAAGTTTGGCACTAACTTTGAGTAATGCTCTCCCTTTCACTCCTGCGGGACCGGCGCCCATGGCCTCCTCCAGCAGCCCCCCACACCCCCAGCCGGTCTCAGTTGAGGCCCAGCAGCCGCTTGAAGGCCCGGCGGTAGTCCAAGTTGAATATCGTGTAGATGACCGGGTTCAGGCCGGAGTTGATGTATCCCAGCCAGGTGATGAAGTTCTTGAACTTGTTCGTAGGGCAGCAGCTCTGGCAGAAAGGCAGGATCACGTACATGAGGAAGAAGGGCAGCCAGCAGATGACGAACACGCCCATGATGATGCCGAGTGTCCGTGCCGCCCGTCGCTCCTTGGACAGCGAGATCTTCTGTTTCTCCTCGATGAACTGGTTAACCCCACTCGCCTTCTTTTGCAGGGGCGTGACGGATGCGGCGGCAGCTCCCGTCGAGGATTGGGGCGGGGTCAGCTTCAGCGAGGTCTGCTCGTCCGTTTGTGTTACACAAACCTGTAATAAGAATAGTATTTCATAATTTCTTTCGGATTCTTTTAAAATTTAAGGGGTCTAGGGAATTGTTTGGAGCCCACAGTACCAAAAATGAATACATTTGTACTCTTAAAAATAATATTTAAATTAATATTTAATAGTATATTAATAAGGATTTTGGACTTGAATATCAATGTTTAATAAATAACGTTTGTTGTGGCATTTCTTTAAAGTATAAAATATTCACACTATGCTGAAAAATATTATGATTTTAGAAATTTCTTGAAGTTGTAGAAATAATTGGGAAGGAAAACTTATTTATCTCAAAAACATTTTATCAATGTTGATTCTTTCTTTGAAAACCCCCTTACTAGTTTTGATTTAAATTACACAAAATTGGAAAGAATTCTAAAAGAATATATTTTAGAAAAACTCAGTCCCCTTTAGAAAGCCGGCAAGTCCTTTAATTAGCGACCGAATCCTTAAACATTTGATTTTCAAACCCTGCTAATATTGCTAATAGACTATAAAAATTATTCATTTAACAGAAACAAAAAATAAAACAACTATTTGTATGTATAACCCTTTAAAGAATCCATAATCGTCCCTTACCTGTATGCATCCCTTGGGATCGCTTCCGCTCTCCGTGCTGATTTCGGCGTCGGACTTCCCGCCGGCGGACTGTCCGCCCCCACTGGCTGGCAAGAGCTGCTGCTCCCCGTGTGGCTCACAGGTGGACGAGGACTGCGACTTGCGGACACCTCTGGCCTTTCCGTGCTTAATGGAGTCCTTGATCTTGGAGCGCCGCGACTTCTTGACCAGCACGACCACGTGCTGCTGCTGTTCGCTGGAGACCTGCGAGCCGGGTCCCGTCCGCGGGGCCTCCTGGGCCGCCTGGTGGGTCTCGCTGCTGATGCTCTCTTGGTCGTTTTGGATCATGGGCGCGGCGAAAGGGGCCCGATCCCTCCCGCAGCACAGCCAGCTGGCCAGCAGGCGGGACTTGGACCCGGAGGCGGAGGCAGAGACGCCTGCCGGCGAGGAATTGGTGATGGGCTCCAGTTCCGTGGACTTGAGGGCGATTGTGTTCAGCTTGTTCGCCCGGGCTCGCTCCCGGAGGCGGCGGCGCGTTGCCACGAATATCTCGATATAGACCAGGGTCATGATCGCCAGCGGAATGAAGAAGGAGCCCAGGGAGGAGTAGATGACGTACCCACGCTGTGACGTCAGCTCGCAGGGGGTGGCGCTGGTGAACTCGTCGGGCCAGTCGTTCCAGCCAATCAGGGGCGGACTGCTGATCAGAAGCGAGAGTAGCCAGACGCCGGAGATGAGCAGCAGGACCCGGCCTACCGTCCGCTTTTGGGCATAGTTTATTGGGTCGGTGATGGCCCAGTAGCGGTCCAGCGCGATGGCGCACAGATTGAGAATGGAGCTCGTGCAGCAGAGCACGTCGCAGGTGAGCCACAGCTTGCACAGGTGAATGCCGAACTCCCAGCGGCCCAAGATCGAGTAGGCCACGTTAAAGGGCAGCACCAGCAGGGCTACCGTGAGGTCAGCCACCGCCAGGGACACGATAAAGAAGTTCTGGACGATGCGCAGCGGCTTGTAGGTGAACACGCTCAGGATAACCAGAATGTTGCCAATGATGGTCAGTACGATGATGACCGACAACACCAGAGCGGTCAGGAGGGCCTCCCACTCGGGCACCGCCAGCTGGATGCCCAGAATGCTGGCGTGCAGCTCCTCCACGCCTCCACCGCACTCGCTGGGCTCTTCCTCCGGCTGGCCGGTGCCCAGACCCGCCGCCACAGTCGTCAGGCCCTCCACCAGCGATCCGGATATGTTGGCAGAGCCCGGAGTGGTGCCTTCTGGCCGGTCCAGCACCGACACGGATTCATTGGTTCCGCCGGATTTCCCGGCGCCTACAGACGCCGCCGCTGTCAGGGCCGCCGCCGCCACCGTAGTGGTGACATTTATGAGCAGGATCTGATCTACCGAGGGCATGGTCCGCCTCCGCCTCCACAACCGCAACCGCCTTCGTCCAACGTAATTGGGGCTGCGGCTGCATTCACATGTGCGGTTTCTCTGGTTCGCTTTCAGGAGCTGGACTTTTGCTTGGTATTCCGGGATATCTGTGGAAACAATTTAATTGGTATATGGTATTAGCTGTGGCAATATGATTTAAATGGGGAGAGTTTTTTATGTTTGAAAAAAAAACTAAATAAAATTCTGCTATTTTTCGCAATATTTTGGAAAGGATGAACGTTTGTTTTACATTTTATTGGAATGAAGAGTTATACGGAGAGTTTACATAAACATAAACATTTTTCAAAAACATGGGCTTGTTTTTAAGCTCTAAAAAATATAATTGTCAAATGGAAGAAACACTTTACAACAAAACCTGTTTAAAATCCAGGAAAATGGTAAAGTTACTTTTTAAAAACTGGGATACCATTGCAAAATAGGCGCAAAAAAGTGTGGTATTAGGATTTCTTTTGATGGTTTCATGGATTCCCATATATAAAGGTAAAATCTGCTATTAATTGTCCAAGCAGTTGGAAAACCTTTGACAAAAATTAATTTTCAATTTGAAATTTTAATTACCATAATTAATTAACAAGGAAATGACAAGCACTTGCTATATTGCCCGTTTAGAAATGTGACATATTGGCAGAAACACGGCCTGGGTAGCTTCAAATTGTGTGACAAAACTTTACGCATTGCTTCTCGGAAGGATTAAATATTAAGGAGAAATTAAAAATTCCGGGAAGTAATACCCCTGATGTCCTTCGATAATCTTCGTGTAATTGTTGCCATGCTGTTCCCTTTTTACTCGACACTCCCACACTCGCTAAGCTCTTGCCAACTTTGCTTTATTGGCCCGGCCACCCATGTCCTTGCCACCCTTCCTCCCTCATCCCCATCCCCCATCCCTCGCCACTCCCTCCGCGCCTATGTCCGGTGTCAGTTGAAAGAACATTAATCAAAATAACCTGCTCATAAACTGAACTCCCCAGCAGAGTGAGTCGAATGGAAGGAAGCAACTCTGAAGCAAACATTTTCATTCGGGCCAAAAACTGTTTTGCGTTTTTTGGCCACCCGGGTGGCGAGTGGGTGGCGGGGTGCTCCCCCGGATTGCTAATGCCCCTGAATCCCACCTTGATTTCTGTCGGCAAATGTAAAGCTTTTAGCCGGGGAGTAAAAGGAGTATTTTTTTGCTCCTGCAAATAGATTGGGGAAAAAGTTTTAAGCGATTTTTAGTTGGTTTGCCAACCAGACTCGAACGCGATTCCGGTTCAAGGGTGCTTCAAAGCGAACCTTAAATTTCAGCTCCCGCCGTTTGGCATTCTTAAAGATGGGACAAAAAGTTTCTGTTTCAAACTGGAAACCAGAGAAAAGGATAAAGTTCAAAGATTTTAAAATTTGTTATCGTTGAAATGCTGATTTCAGGACTAAATCTTCGAGGAATATTTCCGATAATGCAATAATTCGTGGGCGCAGAAAACTTGAGAACTTACCATTTTACTTTTGGGCTACTGGGCCTGGCCGGCGGGTGATAAGCTTATTACAAAGCTCCTGATTACAGAGGCCAAAGAGCTGGCCGGGGACCGGGCCTGTGCTCCTGGCCGCCCAATTGTGGGGCGGAATGAACAGCTTAGGATAGTTTTTGCCCGGCTCTTTGGCGCCTGGGGTGGCTGGGTTGGCTTTTGGGGAAAAGTTTTTGAACTTGTTATGCAGTCAAACGCAAAGGAGGCGACCTTGACACATACAGTAGACATATCCGAGGGTGTGTGTACTTTTCCCTTTTCGCCAAACTTGTCATTGGAGTTTGTGTTTATTTGGGAAATGGACTAGTTATTATTAATTATGGTCCTGCGAGGAGAGAGTATCCGATCTTCGCAGTAAGGAACGCCCGTGTCGGGCTCATTAAATATGCAAGAGCTTCGGCATATCTGCAAGATACACGCATCCTTGTCGTCAGGCCGCCCACGCCGCCTTATTTATAGCCCACATTAGGCACTCGGCCGGCTAAAAATACAAGGTCATAACGAAAGCCTTTGATGCTGATCAACTTTGCCTCACAAAACGAAAGAGATACTAATAAAATGCCTGCAACTTGGGGAATTTCTGATAATTGGCATTGATGGGTGTGATGTGGCAGGCTACCTCCCTCGACTCGCCCCTTCCTGTTTCATTTCATTTGCATGACTAATGTGGCGTTCCAAAAATTACCACAAACACATTCGGGCCAACAAGTTTCGGCCAAAGGAAAATTAGGAAATTTATAGCAAGGCACCTACCTGAAAATGGCTCTGATTGAGCTCGGAGAATTTTAAATATTTGACGTGTAATTAAAACAGGGGCAATCGACTGGAAATTATGAAATGTTTCAGGGCCCAAAGTAAACATTATTTGACCATCAAAGGATCCGTGTGTTGGCCTTCCATGTTGGCTGGCAATAAAATTGCCTCCTCGGTTGACAGGAGAGTCCTGGTGGCAATTTCCAGCCATCCACCTGCGTTCCTTTCCGGTTTTTGCAGTTCTCCCATTACAGGACCTGCGAGCCAAACTGGACTAGGCACGGCCCACAAAATGAAGTTCGACCGGAGTTCAATAAAATGCAATCCAAGTCGATTTCATTCCATTCGCATCGCGTCGAGTCCAGTTCTGCTCTGTGAATGGAAAATTGGTTGGGTGCTGGGAGGGGAGGCCCTTATCCGCACACGGACAGCCAGGACTCACGCACTTTACCGCACCCATGGAATTTAGAGCTCTTGGAAACAGTTTTGGGCTAGAAATTGGATTAAGGGGAAGCGGTATCGGAGTGTCAAAAAAATTAAACAACTTTCGTCCTTTTTATATCCCTGCACACTTTGCGGGTTTAATGCATTTTTAAGGAGCAATGGTGGAGCCATACATCAGCACAGGGACAGGTTGCAAATTTGTTTACGTGTTGGTGCGGGGATTCCGGATCCTTGGGTGTCCTCTCCGGCTTGCCGCCTTTTGCAGCTTCCCCAGGTCATGAGGGAAATTTCCTAGCCGATGCTTTCTTTTTTCTTTTTCTTTTGTTTTCCTCTGACAATAACACTGTGATGGGTCTGAAGCTCCCGGGGAGGGAGCCGTAAGATAATGCATGTGTGAAATCGGAGGCTGCTTGCCAAATGAGCAGCAGATTGATGAAGTAGAAAATATTCCATGGAAGTAATGAGTGCCCTGCCAAAGGACTGATTGGACGCAGATGGAACAGTGGAGTGAGACTCGTATTACTTTTTCCATTTAAACTCTATAAGTAATATTTTTTTATTATCCTTAATAAAATTGTATAATGTGCCCAATAATTTCATATTTAATCTTTACTACAAATTATTCATATATTGATGTCAGTGTTGAAACGTCAGCAATTTGTGAGCTCTTCGGAATTCCTGTCCTGGGACCTGATGTCCTGACACGTTCCTGGTAGTTAATGCGGGCCAAGCCATTCGAAAATTGATGCGTCCTATTGAACAATCGCAGCGACATTGACAGGAAAAGGGAAGAAGTGCCAGTCATTCGGACAGCAGGACCGACACATTGATGGACACTGAAGGCTGGAAAAGGCTCAGAATGGAGCGGAGGGCATATCTGTCACTGATAAACATTGAAATCATCCTCATTGCCAAAAACCAAGCCTGACATGAAAATTGCAATGGAGGTGTAAATATATTTGCTGGGGCCACATACATAGAAAACTCTCTATAAATTAACAATTATTTAAGAAATACCTAGAAATACGTTCAAACGAAAGGGACTTAAAGTGATATTTTTGTGTATCATAAAATATTAAAAACTCTTCAATAATGTTGAGGTTTTAATTGGAAAACAATTTATAAAAAAGAGTAAATAAATATATTTCTTAACTTTTCAAGGAACATTTCATATCAAGGTAGTTGTTGGGATCAGCAGCTAGGCTATTGCACGGAATTATAAGAATGTAAACAAACCAGGCGTAGAGGCTACGCACAGCCGAGTTTGCATATCCCAATGCGTTTGTTGTGTGAGCCGTTAGCTCTGTGGAACGCATTGTGCTTCTATGCATTTTCGGTAGTTGATTTTGGTGCGAGAGTCGCTGCGGTCGTGGACCCTTTAAGTTAAATTGCGTAACTTGTGAATATAAAAAATAGAATAAAAATAAAGAAACCAAACTTGACTTTACTTCTCGCTTGATCGCGACATTTTGGTGACCCCGACGTGATTTGTGCCACAGTTTGTTGCAAGTGCAACAAGTGATTAGTTGTCCTTCGTTGTGCGCCAACGCCTCACCCCTCCCTTGCTCAACTTGTGCAAGTGCCAAATGATGGATTCCGGAGCCGAGTTCAGTGCTGCCGATGCTTCCAGCAGGGAGGCATATTTAAAGAAAAAGGCGGAAATAGCGTACCTGGAGTTGGAGGAGCTGCATGCTCTGGTTGTAGCTGCAGTAGCAAACTACGACACGCCTCTTTCTCCATTAGACGTCTTGGAGAAGCAGCTGCGCGCCAAATTCACGGCTCTTCATGACGCCCTCGAGGGTCTCAACCATGTAGAGATTGGCAGCGCACTCTTTTGGAAATTCACCCGTCTTGCCACTAGGGTGTCCCTGACGTTGCAATCAGAAATGGGGAGGCGCTCCTCGCGCGTGGCCGCGCACTCTACATTGCTGGAGGGTTCCAGCACAGCATCTATTGGATCGTTAAAACCTGCCCCCATGTTGCCTCCGTTGCCGTTGCCCACATTCAGTGGCGGTTACGCAGAATGGTCGGATTTTATCTCCCTGTTCAAAACGATCATTGACAATCATCCTCAACTAACGAGGATGGAGAAACTCCGGTGGTTGGTTTCGTGTCTGCGGGACTCTGCGCTGGAAACCGTTCGTGCGTTGGAAATCTCTGATGATAATTATTCTGTGGCTCTTGATCTTTTGCGAAACCGTTTTAGTCATCGTCGATTGATTTTTCAGACCCATGTAAATGAGATCCTCCACCTCCGAGAAGTTAAGCCCGGGTCCGTAGCAACACTTCGGGAGTTGTCCGACAAATTTAATGGGCACATGCGAGCGCTGATGAGTTCTGGATCGTCTAAGGAAATACAGGACTGCCTACTTGTGCAAATCCTGTTCCAGAAGCTGGATCCGTCCACGCAGGCCAAGTGGGAGGAGTTGCAAGCGGCCTCGAGTGAGGATGCTATTCCGACGTGGGAATCTATGTCCAGATTTTTGGAGCAGCGATGCAGGACGCTCGAAACGGTGGATATCGCCATGGCTGCCCATGCAGGCCGACGGAGACTAACCAATAATCGATCCTGCATGCTAGCCAGCGCCCTCGTCGATGCGTGCTCCCTGTGTGGCTCCTCAACGCACTCTTTGCCCGCCTGCCCGAGGTTCAACGCCTTATCTATTGAGGAACGGTGGCGTGAGGCCCAAGGTTAGCCCTTTGCTTTCTGTGCCTGAAACCAAGACACTTTGCACGTGGATGCAACTCTTCGCATTGTCGGATGTGCCATCGCAGGCATCATGCCTCCTTGCATTCACGGGAATCTCGGCCTGCCAACATAGCCTCCGCCTCATCTGTACCTGGTGTTCTTCTCCTGACCAGGTCGTTGATTCAGGCAGGCATGCACCCCCGCAAATTCACTTGTGATTCAGGATCGGCATTCGGAAATTGCGTTGCTGCCTACCGCTAACATTTTAGTGCGTGGCCGCTCCGGTGCCATGGTTCCTTGTCGGGCACTGTTGGACTCTGGCTCAAGTGCACCTTATTACGTCGCGTTTGGCAAGCCTGCTCCAGCTTTGTCCTTCTAGATGCGCCGTGGCCATAACTGGACTTGGAGATACCCAGTTCTCAACAGATGGCAACTCAGTTAGCGTCTACATGCAATCTCGGATTTCCGATTATTCCGCTTGCATCACGGCAGTTGTCGCCTCGAAGATCGCCGAGATTCAGCCCAGCGGTCCCATAAATGTGTCGGACTGGGAAATTCCTGAAAATTTAGTGCTCGCCGATCCCAGCTTCCACGAGCCTCAACGCATCGATCTATTGATTGGCGCAAGTCTATTTTTTGACCTATTGTCTGTTGGCCAAGTTCAGTTGCGTGTTGGTCTTCCAGTTCTGCAAAAGACGCGCCTTGGATGGGTTGTCTCGGGTGGCGGCAGCCGAGCCCGAGGGGCCATCGCAGCAGCAGCATACCACCTTCCGTCACTTGAGGCCAAGGACGCGCTGGAGGAGCGCCTGGATGATCTCCTGCGGCGGGATGTTTATGTCGACGAATCTCCAATCCCAGCTGCTGATGATGCGCCAGGTTCCGCGCATGCTGCCACCAAGCCAGGCGTCACTGAGGATGCCTGCCAAAAGCCGGCCACGATGTCTGCGGCGGCCCGAATCGCTCATCATGCAAGAAGGAGGAGGAGTAAGGGGATGAATGGGCTGGTTTTCAGTTATCTGTCCTCCATCCTCAGCATGATGGTTTGGGCGATGGTCCTGTTCGGTCTCCTTTCTGTTGGCCTTCAGTCTGAGATACGAACACAACATGCGCAACTAGGAAGGATGGACCCTGGCGATCATCACTTGCTCGTGCTTCAAGCTCATGGTCACCCCAGATCAGGAGAATCCCATTTTGGATGGAGTGGACCGCCCTTGCTGGAAAAAATAGGCCTGGGAACGACACATGGAATATTGCTGCTTATCCCATCCCACTAATTGTTGTTGGAAGCTGAACTTCAAACGGGGGGGAGAATGTTGGGATCAGCAGCTAGGCTATTGCACGGAATTATAAGAATGTAAACAAACCAGGCGTAGAGGCTACGCACAGCCGAGTTTGCATATCCCAATGCGTTTGTTGTGTGAGCCGTTAGCTCTGTGGAACGCATTGTGCTTCTATGCATTTTCGGTAGTTGATTTTGGTGCGAGAGTCGCTGCGGTCGTGGACCCTTTAAGTTAAATTGCGTAACTTGTGAATATAAAAAATAGAATAAAAATAAAGAAACCAAACTTGACTTTACTTCTCGCTTGATCGCGACAGTAGTTGTTATACCAGGTAATTGTAAAGTAAGAAATCTTATGAAACTTCAACTTAAGAAAGATTTTTGATTCCATCACATCTATAAGAAAGGCAAATTCTAAAAAAAGGTATATTTGTTTATATACCTAGGTACATTCTGGTGTTCGAATGAGGAAACATTTTAAAGGAGGAAGGGATAAAGTAGCAAAGTATCAAAAATTCAAAAAACTGGGTAATATACAATTATATTGTATAAAGTTTTAAATTTAATAAGAAAATAACAAAGTCAACAAAGAATGGCCTTGGGTTCAGGCCACCCAAGGAGTTGTAGTAAACCTTTCCTTATAAATAATTTTCTGACATTCCCTTCGTCATGAAACTTATTTTTTTTAGCTTTTGCATCTAAATTGTAAATAAAAAAAATAAAAAATAAATATTAACATTCCTCATTATATATACTATTCGACAATTTCGTGTTTAAGACTAATTTCTTGAGTACTTCAGCATTTTTGCAGGGCCCGGCTGCCTACATGCCCAGCTGTCAGTCAGTCAAAAGTTGCACTCGAATGCACATTTTGTGCGAGTGGCGGTGCCAAGCGAATCGAACCCTGGACCCCAGGCCCAAGACCGAAGACAAATCGAAGAGGCAAACATCCGACAATCCAAGAATCCAAGAATCGAAGTCTGAGGACTGGGGGTCGCCCAAAAGGATGCGATGGCCTGACAGCTCGCCGAAAGTTGCAAATGGAAATGCATTTGCCGCTGGCACACGTCCAATGTGGGCGCTTCCATTCCCGATTGCTCCTCCAAGTGCTTTTCGGCGATTGGGAGTGGAATGCTTGTTTGAGAATATTTGTCCGGCACTTGCATATTTAAGCCTGATGAGCGTGTGCTTAGCATGTTTCGGGTATGCATGGGTTTTCTCTTCTTATCATTTTAAAATAAGAATTTGACTTATTTCGCCATAGTCGAGAACGAAGCAAACAATCAGCCTGTTGGCCCGGGCGATCATTAAAAAGACTTTAAGTGATTTCCATTTGCAGTTTCCCTCGCCCTTTGATGTCTTTCACACTTTTTAATCGACTCAACATGTGTTTGGTTTTCTGGGCGCTGCTAGAGGCACTATACATGGGCGTGGGTGGCTTCCTGCTTCCATTACGGTCCAGTTAGCTGACCCTGAAAGTTTTGTTTTTGTTTCGACTTACGCCGAACTGTTCAACTATTCATGAATTGATTTTCCCCCAAACGGGGCATTCTCCCCAATTGGTAAAACTAATTAAGGATATCATCTCTCCGGCCGGGCCAGTTGTCGCCTTCAATTAGCCACTCAGTGTGTCCGGCCCACTGGCCGAACGGTGGCGAGTCAAATTAGTGTGACCGAAGGCGCATGTGACTCAATCGGAATGCCAAATCCTCGGGCCTCTGTTTATCCATGCCTGTATGGCTTCAGTTGTATTGATTTGATTGATTTGCAATTCCCCCGCATTTCACTATTTGCCACTTTTGATTTTTTGCCCAAACAAACCAACTGCCCGGCGTTGGGAATTTTTTGCCTTGGTTCTTAAATTGATATGCAATTGGTTTTGCTTTGTTTGTCTGGCGATTGTGCTCTGAGTGGTCATGGAATTTCAAATTGCGATCGAGTGGGTTGCTTGAAAACTTTTTGATTGCAATTTAGCTGAGATTTGATTTGGCCGGACGGACGGACAGCAGCCGATGCCAATCAACTCCCAGCTTTTGTTGCATCAGACACTAAACTAGTTTGTTTAGAGTCCTCTACACGCAGCTTACTGCCCCGCAGGCCAATAAAAAAATGGGTGTATGTGCTCCTTGTTGGAGGTGCCACATTAAGGCCTAATCCTAATGTCGTTTGCGACCCAGAAACAATGGTCCTTCTCCCAAAATTTAATAAGCCTTGTTATGGCCAACTTTGTGCTCAGCAATATGCGAAAAATGGAGTCTGGAAACCTTTTACTAACCCCGACTGCCTACGTGTCGAGAGGTTTGATTGAAAAGCAATGGTCGATCCTGGCAGTCGTAAAAACTAAAAGGACATCGGCATCCCACAGCACAAAAGCTCGTTTGTAGGGAAAGTGCCCACACACTGGGTCATCGTGGCGACACTCGGGCTACACTGATAAAACTTACATATTTGTTGTATTACATTTCGGGCAGAGAAAGTCCTATCTCATCAGTGATGCCTCATTGCATCCTTATAAACTATATTGTCCATTAATTGCTCAACTAAGTTGTAAACATTTTTGAAAAGTGTTCCATGTACGACTGCACTGGGTGGGAAAAACACAAAGACTCCCATTTCTATAAAAGCTTCTGCGGGGTCCATAAACTGGGACTGTTTATGGACTTTGGCATTGATTGGCGGACATGTCTGGGCATTTGGCAATCGAAATCCTAATGCGACTTGATTCGTTTCGATTACATTTTTTACTTTTCTGATTGCGATTCGATGGCTGCAAATGTGGCGTAAAAAGTAACAGAATTAACGAACGGGTGTCCTTCCACTTAGCCAGCTCATCATTTCTCGATTTGGAGCTGGTACTGGTCCTGGTACTGGTGCTCCCTTTCAAAGCTTGAATGGGATGCATCAAAATCAGGATTCAGTGGCAGCATTTTGTTTTCCGAATTTTCCCTTCGTCCTGACGGAGCGCTTTAAAATTCATTGCATTGCTCTGCAATCCGGTCTATAGTTGATGACGTCTCATCAATATGGGTCCGGGCCCCAGAAAGCAGAAAGCTGCTGCTCCGAATCCGGATCCGGCTCCGGAGAAACTCGAGACATTCCCGCAGTGCCAGCTTTGACATTGAGCGTATTTGTCAGGCACCCAGACCCAGACTCCCGCTCCTCTAACAATTCCCCAATTGATAGTCGACTTTCCCCCGACCCTCCGACCTCCTCCGACGGCTGCGATGGGAGTTCTTCGAGGGGCAGGAGGCAGGGTCCTGTACGTGCCTGGCAGAGCAATCGCTTTGGCTTTGCCTTTTCCTTTGACTCTGACTCTGACTCTGGCTCTGACTACATGCGACAGAATTTACTTGTTCGCATTTATTACATGCAATTTGGCGACCCACTGGTGTTGCTTTATGTTGTTTACTGAACTAACTGCCATTCCTCAATTCTCAGTCGGGACAAAGATGCCCGGAGAGATAGAGAACGCTCTACTTTTCAGGCTTTATAATGCAATGGTTCTACTTTTTGTGGTTCGACAAAATTACAAATGAACTATTTTCGGACTTCAAACTTGTTTATTGGAGGCCCCTCTCATTGCCAGGCACAATTCAAAATTAAATCTTCCAAGTTCTATTTGGTATCGGATTAGTATTTACTGAAAAGGCAAAGTTCTCATATTCGAAATTGAAGTCACAAAAGCAAGATTAGTTCTGTAGGACACTGAAAATCTAACAAAAGGAGAGAAACAATTTATTACCTTAAGTAAAGGGCATTTAAAATTCCAAAAATGTTTTGAAAGTTTTTATGATTCACAGACCGGACATGTCAAAATGTATATATATTTAATTAACAAAAGTGCTTAGCCAAATTTCAGGCTAAAAACGAAAGAATAGATTTAATCTGAAACTGCAATAATCGGTCCTACCATGACAGCTGTCGGAAATATGATGGATTACCATGTATTCCCCTTTTCAGCTGGAGATAATAATGCAGGGAGATAATGACTAAATTCCGGTGGTATTTACCATGATTTCCTGGTATCGGAGATAATCAGCCCGAATCGTTTCGTAGGAACCATCGGGGATCGCCAGTGCCAGGCCCGAGTGGTGTTTGGACACAAATGTCACAAAAATATAACGATTTGTGATAAATCTATATGTCAGTTCTGTCTGAGGTTTTCCTTTTCCCATAAATTTTTGCCTCGATTAACGCAACACCAGCAATTGCCTTCCCCGAGCTCTGCTGTATTTTTAGTGACATATTTTGTACTTTCGCCAGTCGTGGCATGGACACGGCGTATAAATCATATTTGGCAGCCCATTGGCGTCGCCACCCCTCCACTATCCAACCACACACTTTCCACTCCCGCTGCAACTTTATTGATGCATACGGCCATGCTCCCTCAAAACACTTGAAATCTAATAGTGAATCGAAAAATTTGTAAGCATCAAGAGAAAAATAAACACTGATATATGGACGGGTACATCGTATAAATTAAACAATCATGCCGCCCCCATTGATGTTTATTGTGTGTTTGCCTGACAGTATCCTGCCCCCCTCCCTTCCACCTCTCAACCAGATGTCCAACTTATTTTTTATTTGGCAAACTTTTGCCCCAGTCTCCCAGTTCCTCTGATGCCGAGCAGCTGCAGGTGTCGTCCAAATTGAACATCAAGGGGCCAAGGGCGCACCAACATGTTTCCGTTGCGAAAATTTAAATACAAAGACCAAGCGAATCTTTTCCCCTATTCATACTACAAATTTTGCATATTGGAATATCTCTACCTGGGCTCTCATATCATACATACACAAGTAGAAGATATTAAATTTCTCTTACTTGCCATGCATAAATTTCCTAAAATTGTATCCAAAAGATTTTTTATTTTGTTTTAATAAAATGCCGAAATGGAATCCGAAAGATTTGCCAATTCAATTTTTAGATAAGAGTAATTATTAAACAAAGAATGGCATTTTTTATACGAGGTGCTACAACAACAAGTTTTTGGGAAAACAAAATTACATAAAATTTAGGTTTTGTTTGCTGATAAATAGTATCGATAGGCTCTTGTATTTCTAACTTTTAAAAAGGAAATCAAACAACAATATAAGAACTAATCTTAGTCCTTTTGAGAATTGATATTTGGAGGGAGAGTGGCAAAATATACAAAATAAATTTCGAAAGCTAATAAATTATATCTAACAAAAATTTGGGAAAAAAATTTTTAACCATTTACTAAAGGCTTAAGCCTTTACATTTTATAATTAATTGCTTCCCATTGTATTTTTTGATTTGTTTACATTTTTATACCCTTGCAGAGGGTATTATAATTTTGGTCAGAAGTGTGCAACGCAGTGAAGGCGACATCCAGGATCCCATAAAGTATATATATTCTGGATCAGGATCACCTCCTGAGTCGATATAAGCATGGAAGTGCCACAACTTTCGTGTTTTTGGGCGTAGAGGCGTCGGACTTCTTTTAAAAACCATTTTATACGAATCTAAGCTGTTTATGAATGTTTTTGTAAAGATCGGCCAACTATATCCAATATCTACTATATCTTTAATCAATAGAAGCCGCTTGAAATGATAATCTTCAATAAAATTGAATGCTTTCAAAATTGTTAAGCGATGAAATATGAAGATGTTTCGTTTACCTCATGGTTGGTTTACTTGGCCACATAAGAATCGCATTTTTCATAACTCAATTGTCTATTTTCCGGCAATTGCCTAAACTCTCCTCAGATAATATGCTGCTGTTTGCCGCAAAACACTGATTTCCCAATAGAACTGAGAGCGCTTTCCCATTTTCCGCCACCTCACCTTAGCTCATCTGGCGCTGGTGTCTGGCCGGCTGATTTTTGGGCCGGTACAATTGTCTGTATACTTAGCGCAATGTTTTGTCGGATTTATTTTTTTCTGCTGCCCGACTGGGCCGGAGAACAAAAAGAACCAGAGACATCCATAAATAACTGATTCGATTTTTTAGGTATCGCCAATGCCTCAAGTAGTGTGTCGACAACTTTATGGCCCCCCAAATGGGGTCGGCACAGAGGCGTAGGCGTATGGGGAAGCGGAGGCGAAGGTGGAGGCGGAGGCGAAGGCGGGAGCGGGAGCGGAGGCGGTGGTGAGTGCCTGGGAAACTTTCGGTTTTCGCCTTTATTTTCCTGATGAATTCAACAAATATTGACAACGTGCGTGCCAAACACAAAATAAATCATAGTCGATTTTCGCTTTTATTTCCAATTCTTTTTGCCTCGTTTTGCTCTCGTATTTATTTACATGCCGGAAGAAGAACGCCGAACGCCGAACGGCAACGAAAATGAAAATGGAAAACGAAGACGGAGACGGAGACTTCGCCACCGACGCACGTCATTAACGGGTCGCTTCCCCCGTCGGGAGCGGGGCGGTAGGGAGGAGGAGGACCCGCGGATGGGTGGTTGGGGGCTACGCCTTGGATGTATGTATGTCCCAGTGTCATATTTGGTTTGCCCCTTGGGGCCATATCCGGAATGGAAATAAGTTTCTACATTGGCTTGGAAACTATGTTGTACTTGGTATTGGAATTGTTTGCCATTTCGATTTGGCTTTCGGATGAAAGTGAGCTGTTTGCTTGGTTGGATTTCAGCTTGTGGGTCAATAGAACATCATCTTTGGGGTTCTCATGTCCTCTAAAAAGGGTATTTTATCTTTGAGTTACAAACAAGGTCGTGCGACTTTATCTCTTAGTTTTACAACTATCGAGCTTCCAAAGAGTGTACTTTTCAATACTTTTTGGATTAAACTTGGCATGTTGGAAAGCCCGGAAACTATTGACGATATCCCATACATCACATTTCCGTAGTCCGTCTCCATTCTTTTAAGATCTAATGATAATTATTATTGTAAATTTTAATAATTAAAACCAGATGATTTCTTTTAAAATTTTTTTGAATGAATAAATATGAAAACCTTATACTATAAAGTTTTTAGGTATTAGAAAAACAGTAAGAAATATCCGAAAAAACCATTTATATACACAGATATCTTTTTGTTACATCTAAAATAAAATATTATTTTAAAAGATACAAGTTTAGTTATTGTTTCTATCCTTGATGGGAAATCAATAGTTTGGCGCTTCCTCATTTGCTCTGAAACTGATTGATTTTATCTGGCATATAATTAAGAAAACAAAAATGGTATTGTAATCTAATAAAAGTTTTGATAATATCAAATATTTTTTCAGGTATGCATAATTTTAGTCCCAATTCTTGTATTACCGTTATACAAACTCACCATGTTATTTCCGCTAAATATATTGTCCCAGTTGGGAGCATAAATTGTTCAATTAATGTTCCCTTTTATCCTTAAATCTCCTTGGCTTGGCTTACCCTCAATGTTAGCAAATGGGCCAAGTTTTGGCATAAAAATTAACTGAATTGTCCAACCAATTATCTCTACTCGATACCAATTAGTTTTTGTGGCCATTTTCCCCTGGAATGGCCCAGGGGACTTGGCTTTTGATTCACTTTTCTGCTGCGAAAACTCTTTGGATAACTTTTGTTTGGCATTTGGGAATCAATGAGCCTTGAATGTTGCCGAATTATTGATGGCACTTCAGAATGTAAACTCTAAATGGGTGCCACTGCTGCCTCCTGCCCTGCCCTGCGATCCGATCCCAAATGCTTCGCGTGGAGCACACAAAGAAAATTAGTTACGCCTAATTTGCAATTCATTGCAGCCAACAATTGACTTTGCCAATGATACAATTTGAATAGGCCCACCCCCACGACCTTCAACACCCATCCTGCCCCATCCCTCTCCACATGTCGCTGAGTCCCCGGCTGTCTAGGAGCAGCTCACTTTCCACTCCAACGCCTCGGGAGCCGTCTAAGATGATTGATTTTGTGAGCTTAGATGGGTGTAAGGGTAGCAGGGTGTAAGGAATTCAATTAAAAAAGCTCAAAACGCCACCGAAAGGACTAAGCCAAGTCCTTGAACGATTTTGAAAATACATTAATGACTAAATAGGTGGAAAATGAGAATTCAAACAACTTTGTAGGTCCTTTAATACAAGCGATAAAGTTTACAAAGTAATGCATTTAAATATTTAAGTAACTAGGTCACGATCGTTTTTAAGGTTAACTTAAGGAAAGCTTGTAGGGGGCTCAAAGTTTTTCCATTTTTCCGTTGTGTTTAAAAAATCACCTAAGATTTGCTTCTAAAGGAATTTAGAGATCGTTTTGTGATTCGATTGTTCGTGTAAATTTTTTGTTTGTTTAGAATTGAAAATTTAAATTTGTTTTTTTTTTTAATTTGGATTTATTGTATTAAAGTATTGCATTATTTATAACCTATTAAAAATCAAGGATTGATAGGACTTGATGTAGGACTGATGAAAATGTATTTTAAACACTAAGAATGAACTACAATTGTTAAGTCAGTTTTCCTTAATTCTTCTTTAGTTAATCTTCCTAAAGTAGTTAACAAAGTCCGGAAATTGTTCTTGTAAATTTCATTTTAAAAATCGTTGTAAAGACTACGCTTAAAGATTCCAAAAGGCTTTTACTTAGACCTAGAAACCCCCTAACGCATCGCAGATTTTCTATAAAATTTTCTAAATAATGGACAATGTTTCGCTACTTGTAAGATTTAAAAGAAAAGCGAATTGCTTAAAAGGTTAAAGTTAAATTAATTAAGCTAAAACCTAGATGTAAACAAATCTAAAGCCAAGTTGCAAATGGCATTGGCGACAAAATGAATTTTTGTAATGTATGCAAGTCGTAAACCTTCGGTTAATGCAAACTTGCATCCAGCATCCAGTATCCAACATCCCGAATCCAAAAGGGCAAAAGGAAAGCACTGAACAATGGACTATAAATTATATTGGCTGAATTAATTTAGTTTCAGAGCATGGCTTGCAATTTTATCACCTGCTTGAGCTGCAACTGCAAGGACACGGGCTATGGGGCGCCACTTGGCTTCAATGGAACTCCGCAGATGCACATCGTGTATAAAGGGTCGTGTATCCATTTAGCAAATGCAACTCTCGCCGGGGTAGTTGCAAATATTTAGCTAAAATATGCCACACTTTAACATCCTCAGACGGCAGGAGAAATGGGAGGAGCTACGACTCCTTGCCAGCGTGTGCCCTCATCCCTGAGGCTCCTTTTGTTGCCGACTTGGTTGTATAATTTAATAAGGTCTCGTAAAAGGTATTGGTCCGGGCACCAGGCTAAAAGGAACAACACCCACACACACACACACTAGTCTCTGTTATTGTTGCACGTTTTGTAGTTTTCGACAGGTGGGTGGGGGGTGGCTGGAGGTCTGAAAACTGGAAGGACGATTGGTGGCAGTGGGTTGGGAATGCATAATTTCATTATGCCCGACGAACAAAAGCAAGCGTTCTCCATGCAGGGATGCAGGAAAATGGCATAAATGAGTCAAAAAATTAAATTAAGAAAAAATCATTTAGAAACTTTATTGATTTATTTGAATTGTCAATTTTTGTATATCTCATTCCATTATACTTAATAACCATTTGAGACATTTGAATAATATCATCCTTTAATCACTATTTTAGGTCGAGAGTTTGTCGTTGGCTTAACAATCTGGTGTCTTTCCTTGACTTTCCCTGACTTGCTAGATGCTTCATAAATTTCAATTTATCTTTTAGGACCACCTCCACCTTCCTTGGACCGCCCTGGACCGCCCATATTTATTTGCCGCAGTTGACAAGCAACATTAGGCTGGAAGTCGAGTGTGTGGCGTTGTCCTTACAAAGTGCTCCTAATGGCTAGTGCTCCTTGGATAGTGTGTCCAGGCCAAGGGGCCAGTGAAAGGATCAAGTCGAGAACTGGTGATGGAGGAGGCCCGGAGGCTATCGCTTTTTACGACAGACCATTAAGTTTATTTTCTTTTTACTCCCAAGCCAGGTGAGAATAATAAATTGCTAAACTTTCCTCAGGCTTTCAGCACTTTAAGGCTTCAAGCGACCTAATCGATTCCACAAATATATTTCAGTTCAATTGGGCAAACAAAACTTTTCATAATCGAATCGGGAAAATGGAAATACAACTTGTTATTTTGTGATTCGCCCTCCCTTGGATGGGGAAATCTATTGATTAATCCCAAAAAGTCTGAAACTTAATCAGTTCCTGTTTCGTTGCTGAAGTTTTTCATTAAAGTTTGATCCACTTTCTGCACCTGCAGGAAAGTTGAGCTCTTGGAGGCAAAAAAAAAATGGTGAGGTGGGGGCGAAAGTTGTTCTCATTAGCATGCGGTCCTGGTCCCGGGGTCTCGGGGTCCTGGCGAGGATGTCAGCTTCTGCTTATGCGTGAGCAACTTTCAACAGCTGACAACAGTTTTGGCTGCTCGAGGGTTAAGGAGTGGCTGTGGCTGTCCCGGAGGGCCCGGAGCCTAACCCTTTGGCCCGGTCCAAGTCCAGAGACAAAAGTGAAACAACACGCAAGCAAAAAAGTTGTTCTACGCTAGTTGTCGTTTTGTGGCTGCCTCAGTTTCAGCCTCTCGACCACAGCCCCTCCAATCCTTGAGTGTGTGCATCTGATGTCCTGACAAAACTGTCTGCAGCAATGAAAACGAAAAGTGATGCCGTACACTTGAAGAACTGGATGAGCCGGGTGGGAATCAAGAACATACGTTCTAGTAGCTAATAGTCTCTGAGGACTCCAGTCGTGACTAGGATTTTTGGCTAGTATTCCGGACCACTTTCGCTTGGCATCACCCCCACCAGCTCAATTGCCAGACAAGTTGAGAGCAATCCACATGCATAGTTTTTCGAGTGCAATTAAGTGAAATTCGTATTAGTTAGTGGCGATGGAGGGTGGCGGCGGTGGGCAGGACATGTGGCAAGCAGCTAGCAGTAAGCAGCGAAACGTCCTGGCCGGAGGAGGATGCGACACACCCGCGAGCCAAACTTGGACACGTTGCCACGGGGTAGCTCAACGCTGAGCCACTGAGCCACCAAAGGAGGCCAAGCAGTCAAAGGATCTGCGCAGAAATTCCGGGTGGCTGGTAGCTCCTAGCTGGAGAAAAGTTGTCACTGCTGCTTCCTGTTTGATAATGTGAGTTACATGTCCCACGCACTCGCATACAAAGCATGTCATTAAAAGTTACTCCACTGCGTCCTGCCAGCCTCTTCGGCGTCGCATCCTTATTCGTTGATTTCGGGCTACTTTCCTGCAAGACCAAATGGCATCAAATTATGCCCTTGTCTTGGCCCCAAAACGGTGGTTCCTTAAATTAAGGTTCCTTTGTGCCAAACATTTATCGAGCTGATTACATTTCGATTCAGATTGTAGCCATTTTTTGGCGTTTTTGGAATATTTAGCCATTTTCTTTCATATTTCTCTTCAAGTAGGGGAATTCTTGAATGTTTAGAAATCGCAAGCAATCCTTTTTGATTTTCACAGAGATATTCCCATTTTAAGGGGGAAAAATACGATGATTGTTACAAAAGATACTTTGAATGATAAATAGAAACTATAAATCTAAGCTCTAGAGACTAGAGTCTATTTTAATAATAGATGTCGATAAATTTTAATTCTAAGTGCAATCTAACTTATATTGGAGACTATAACTATTTTTAAAAATTTTCTGTTAAGAGTTCAACTTTTACAATTTTGAATAATTTTTTTCTTCATCAAAAAAACAATAATTTCTTTTAAATAAAGTCAAAAAACAATAAATTAATTCAAATTACTTTTGAAAGCATAGAGACAAAATATTACAACTTTTATAATGTTTTCGAAATTATTGACATTATTTCTTATTTTTTTCGAGGATATTTTCCACGACACTAAAAAGTAGCTCGAATGAATGCATCTTGAACTGGAGACCCCATTAGTTAACATCTTCTGAATCTATTTCATCCGCATTTGAAATAAGTTATATTTTTAATTTTTATTTAAAGTTTTGGAAAACATATGGTTTTTATTAAATATCAAAGTATTGCAATGGGATAGTCCATTGAAGAAGCTGAATTAATTGAATTTTTAGACTTTGACTAACGATATGCACAAAATTGTTTGTTGGCTAAAGTATTTTATAATCGAGGGAATTAGTCATCTCCACTTTCCAGACAATTTAATCATTTCCTAAATTCGATCCAAGGAATTCCTTGTGTTAAAGTTACGATAAACTTTTTTAATGGGGCTTCATCACAGCCTGTTCATCTCTAAAAGCTTTCACAACAACAGGACGTGGCAGAACAGGATGGGATAGGATAGGATAGGAGCAGACCGGACCGGCACCGGTCGGCACCGGCAGGACAGCACAGGACAGGAAAAACATTTGCAACAACAGCAACTGACCAAACGCCCACCCATTATACAAAAAGTAAACGAGCCAAGACAAAATTACATGAAAATATGTTTGCACAACTGGGTCGGGTCGTGTCCAATAAGTTCGTCGCCGGGTTTCTGCAGCTTTTGTCACCGGCCACCGGGCATGTGCCTGCGTGTGGCATGTGACCGCGTATTTTTGTGCCCCACTGTCCCTGTGTCCCTGTGTCGCAGTGTCCCAGTGCCCAGGAGCCGCACATCCGAGCCGGACACTCACGGCGCCCCCTGGCCGGTGTATCCAATTCCATTAAAATCAATTTGTCTATTTATTTAACCGATAATCTGGCAGAGCTTCGAAGGCCGGCACTGTAAAGTTCCCGCCTGCCACTTCCCACCGGAGTGGGTGGAGCCGGGCTTTGGTAAATTGTAGATGCATTGAAAGGATACGACAGGTGACAGGAGCAAAGGGGTCACGGGTCGGAGGGTTGAGCAACCACTACCCTGGCCTGGGAAGGCTCGAATTTGTCAACATCAGGCCAGGTGAAATGTTTTAATTTTCTGCTCACACTTTGGCGACCAAACGTCGATTTATTATGGCCCCACCCGCAGACCACCTTCTGTCTCTGTGCCCCTCCTGCCGCCCAGGGGGTCGCTGGGGTCACCTCTGTGTAGTCAATATTTGCGTCAAAGTTGAGCATCATCTGGGCAGGTGGAAGAGGTGAGATGCCTGGTCGAAGGTGCTTTGTCGTAGTTTTTACGACACTATTAACATCATTGTGTATGTGTGGTTTATGTGTGTAGGAGAGGGGGGCATGGGGGCTTGCCCCATTGCACCCATCACCGACCCCATCCCGAATAATGAAATCGTGCCTCACTTGAACTTTGATGGCATGGCTTCCTTGTTCCACTCCGCCGAGCTCTCCGGCTCATAAAATCGACTTGGCGCCCAGAAAAGTAGGCAACATTAGCAGCACTAGGCCAGGAGCAAACACAAAGGACGAAGGAACCAGCAGCTGCCTGCGCAGATTTTGACATATGAGAAGCATTTCGCCTTTATATGTACCACTTAATTATGTTTTAGGATTCGAGTGCCGCGCGTGTCCTTCCCTTTCGCGGGTTTTCGATGATTTTCGTTTGCCATTTTTTTCGGTCTATCGCTCATTAAATGAGATGAGTCGATGACTCTCGATTACATATTGATTTCTAAGAGCCTCATTTAGAGCCATCAACTTGGTATTCATAAGCGGAGAGGAAAAATATTTTTGTGGGTCCAGTTTTGGGGCAGGATTAAGAGTCCCAAATCTTTAAAACTCTTAAACTTAAAGACCTCGTTTTTTTGCAGCCCCATCAGTATGAAAAAAAATTGAAATCCTTGAGGGAAAAGTAGGAGTGGACGGTGGTCATGGCTTCCACATCAGCGCGTCCGTTGACAGATTTTGCCTTGGTTCCAGGACCTGTCTCTGTTGCCGGGCACTTGAAGCGCAAATAATTGAAATTAATAAATTGAATTTAATTGAAAAGCATTTGGAGCCGACTCGGAAAGCCAGCTCTTCAATGAAGGGGAGAGTCCTGGCAGCCACGCTCGAGTCAATGAGTTGTGCACTTTCCAGTTCCATTTTCGTTTTTTCTTTCCTCAGCTGTGACTTCGCTTTGCCTCGTCCTGCCTCGTCCTGGCTCGCCCTGGCTTTCAATTTCCGCTGCATAAATCTTTTATCGCCGAGGACTTTGCGCGTCGAACGCAGAGAAGGCGAGGCTAATCGTCAGTGAATATTTCGTTTGGATTGCCGTTCCCAGCTCTGCTTTCCTTGCTTCTGACTATTTGATTTTCGGCTCCCCTTTTTCGTTTCAGTGCATTTCGACCGTTGCTGTTGCTGCAGGATTTCTGGCAAATTGACCAACAAGGCATTAGCAAACACGGGATTCCGAAACCCTGAGCTTTGTTTATGCGGCTTTCTAAGTGCAACATTTGCACAAAACAGTCTGGGAGTGGAAAGGCGCCAAGCAGGTGCAAAATTTAATACAGCTTTAAGCGAAATTGTGTTTTTGGTTAAAAGCTGAGATTCCTTGAACAGCTGGCCAGGGAATGGATTATTGATTCCAACAAAGGCCAGTCAACTCAATTAGTTGGCTGTCATTGTTGGTTGCAAACAATCAATCATGATTTGGGCTCTCTAGGTTTAAGGAAGAAAAATGGTTAACCGAAAAAGGACGAGGGCATTAAGTTAATTTGTAAACTCGACAAAGTTTTTCCCCACTCTTACTTTCAGTGCTTCTGTTGATTTATCCTATTAGCTTTTGTAAATAAACAGTCCTGAAGGGAACATAATCTGTACACACTTGGCAGCTCCTGTATGTCCCGATGATTGCCTGGCTTGACGTCACTCTGTCGACATTTTGATGGCTTAATTATAACCTTTTTGGCAAGAGTTCCGGCCCTGCCGCCAGCCTGTGTATTAATTGTGGCAGCGCCTCAAATATCCTGCCGCCTCTGTTGATTTATCTGAAAGCATGTTTGATTAATCGCCCGGGCCGGGTGCGTCGGTGAATTATTGGTCGTCGGCACATCGCACATTCGCGCTCGACAGGTGGAGCAATTGATGGCCCCAAAAAGCATCACAATATGAGCCCTATACATAAACTCCCGCCGAGATTCCGCCTCCTGACTCAGGAGTCCTGAGCCTCCTTCTCCGCCTCTCCGCCGACTTGCCAGGAAATTCGGCAGACAGGCAAAGTTTTCTTCAAGGTTCGGCGGAAAGACAAAAAACTTGAGCCACGGTCTTTGGAACTGCTGCAGCGGCGTGCTTTGAGCCCCTTATTTTTAGATAAGTCCCTGCAGAGACTTTCATTCACACTCCTCGCGGGAGCTTATGAGCCAGGACTTTGCCAAGTCCTCAAATTAGAATTTCTCTAATTTCGCTTGGAAACTTGGTAAGGGAATGGCATTTCGGGCAGCAGACGTCTACCAAATTCTTTTCAGTTATTTTATTTTCTTAAATATTTTATAGCAGGATGCTATTACTTCGTTTGAGGGATTAGGATAACTTAAATGGGGGCCAAAGAGTGTGAAAATCCATCTTAATATTCGCGGGTTTAAAATAGAATCTTGCCATTAAGCAAATGGAAATCATGACACTATACTGGCTTTTCCATTATATGCGACTCCCTTTGGGAGGTCGTGAATGCCACATTTTTGTGTCAAGTCAAATTTTCTTTATGCTTTTGTAAATTTGGCAAAATTAAAATCAAACGCCTGAAAAATACCAGCAAAGTGTGTGATTGATGAGGTGGTGGATGGGGGCGGGAGAGCTGTTCACTTTGATTGTAGTCCTGCCTGATGTGCAAATCATTTTCTTATTTGCCTTCTCTTTTGGCCAAAGTCATCCAACACACGCCGGCGTTTTTGGGGGAAATTCTTTTCTTCTCCGGCTCGTCGTCATCTTCATCAACTTCAAGCCGTCACGGAGGGTTTGGGAAGGTTGGAAATGGGAAGGGAAGGTATCCAATCCCCACCCACGTATGCCAGTCAAAAGTGCAGTCATGCGTACCTCAAGTTCTTTCACTTACCCTCCCAAGCGCGCAGCCCCTGACAGTTCTCTGGTGCCGAACAGGAAACTTAATTGCGAAAATAAACAGTCGAGGAAACTGCAACTTTAACGGCGGAAGGAAGTAGCTTACTTACGGCGATCACGACGAAATTGAAATACATTAAAAATCATCATTTCGCATTCTCCGCCTCGCATGGCCAATTGCCGCAAATGAACCGCCTGATTGTCTTCTCCATCAACTGCCCGCACATCCTGCCGTGGTAAGCTGGCACAGTGCTCCATTCCGTCCGATAATCAGGCACATTTATATGCGAGCTGCTCCGCCAGTCGCCGACATTTAAAATGAACATAAATTAAATCATAAATTGCAACAATTTCCGGTGGAAACATTTACTGGAGCGGAGCGTGAAAGGAAAGTCGAGGGAAATCGAAAGGGAAATGATTTTTCAATGGCTGGTAAATAATTATTGTTCTGCAAGGCTCTCGGCTGCCTGCTCCAGGGATCTGCCACTGTCCTCTTTTTCAAAATCCAATTAAACGCCAGACTAAAAGTGTCGATGGGCGGGATGGCCGCTGGTTGTGACAGCTTGTTTTGGCTGAGGATTGGCCGGGATGGCAGCCAGCCAGGCCATTGTCTGGCTGGCCCACTCAAAGAGGTGTCGTCCTTGTCATCCTTCCAACAAAGCACTAAAAAACAACAACAGCTTGACTAGATAAATTCGCAGCGAAACGTTTTGATTTCCGAGATGGTCTTTTTTTGCGCCAAGCCAGGGTATAATCGCGGAATATTCGTGAATCAAGGTAGACCATGGGTGGCACTATAGTCTAGCAACAATTGTAAGGACTTCTATTCATTGGCTGAGTGCCTAATTCCCTGGCAGCCAAGCCCATGTGATAAAAGCCTTCACACCGAAGCACCCAATGATAGGCTCTCATAAACAGCCAAAGGATTGACCTTGTCCTTTAGCCTTAACCCCCGTCTTCCGAGGAGCTTTGTTTGTGTGCTTTGGCTCGGTAAGCGGGTCTCCGATTGCGGAAATTAGCTGGCTCCCCGTCCCAGCCCGGTGTGTGCCGTGTTGTTTTCTTTCCATCTGATGAATATGCATGCCATCCAGTCAGCCAGCCACCAGCCAGCCAGCCAGTGAGCCAGCCAGTGAGCCAGTTGGCGGTGCAACTGTTTCACCTTGACGGAAGCCAGATGGCGGCTGCCGGAGTTTTGTTTGGTTTGCGGGAGGGTCTGCGGTTGGCGGGCATGCGGTTATTAAAAGTGTCAAAAGCGTGCAAATAACGATGACAGCGACCAGAGCAATTTCAGTTAATGTCTTTCTGGTGCGGGTGAGTAATGTCAGCCAGGTGTCAATCCTGTGGCTGTGGCTGCGGCTGTGGCTCTGGCTGGGGTGGCGCTGCTCGCTTTAAGGACGACCATCAGATTTAATTGCCTCTAAACATGTTTGTCGGAGTGTTGTTCCACTTTTTCTGTACACAGATTAAAGAGTTTTTCAGGAAAGTTCTTTTCCAGTATAACGAAAAAGGATTTCATTGAAAGAGCTTTCTTTAATATTGCCTAACTTCAAGAGGCGAAAAAAATGTGAACACAACTAACTTTTTCTTTAAGGACTCTTAACAAAACTGTAGCTCTGTAATAGTTTATGGCCCAAAAGACTGGAAAGGATATAGAAATTGTTTGTGATATTGAAAAATTTTATTCTTGATGGAAACTCTATACAAAGGAAGCCTGGCAGATTTTGGTAGAGATACTTTATTTGATTTCAATTAAATTAAGGACTTTTGTCCAAACCTGATAGTATTTTTTGTTTCTAACGTTCTTTCTTTTATAATAAATTATTAAAATCTTTTAAAACTTGTTCACTTCCAAAGAATACTAATTTAATATGCCGAAATCTTTAAAATAAAGTACCAACAGAATTGAGAAGGATTCGAAATAAAAATAGGTTATGTTGAAGAGTCAAGGACTGTTTTAGGCTTATTTGGAATTTGGCTGACGCCGCGTGTGTTTTATACTCGGAATAGGCCCGAAAATGTGAATAGACTTGGGACTTGAAAGGGCGGGGGGCGAAAATAGAAGGCCATTGAAAATGGGGGCAGGAAGCGTCGCGATTTTGCATTCACATTTCAATTTCAATTCCTTTTTCATATTTACAACAAATTAAAGTGCCCTTTAAAGGTTAAAAAAGTTGTGAAAAGGGTAAAGCCGTAAAACACACGTGGTCCTGGGAAGTATGTAATTAAAAATCAGAGCTCCGCAAAGGATCTCCCGTTTTTAGGGTGCGGGGCCGAGGCAATCAAAAATCGCTGACAATATCAAAAGGTGCAGGGATATTATAATAGCCTTATGGTCCTTTTCTTGTGTCTCCTCTGCGTGGCGCAAATTTTTCAGAGAAAATCAGCGAGGGGCGGTCCAGAGATGCTGCTGATGAGATGCCTTTGACTGCAGCCTGACAGCCTCCACCCCTTCGCTGGGGAAAATGCAAAAGAAAAGCGGGAAAAACTGCTGCCGTCGTCGCGACTCCCGACCAAGCTGAATGAGTGATGTGGCAACAATTTTTTATTCACGTACAGGAAACAGCAAGTACAGTGCGTACTGGCTAAGTTGAGCAGCGCCAATGAGGCGTAAACAAACCGATTGGACAAGACAAACTGGAGCTGACGACTAGTTTCCTGGAAGTGTAGCCTCTTTCTTCAAGCTTTCTTTAGAGAACAGTCTCCCAAACCCAATTTAATCTTTACTGTAATTCATTCCACTAAAAGTTGCATGCATCATCTTGAGTTTAGCGCGCTCGCACAATCTAAAAGCGAGAAATTAAAATCTTAGTACAGCAAATTGTGGGCATTGAGGCGGCAGGGCCAGAAGTGGGGCTAAAACGGGCTAAAACGGATGAGAGGTCCGGGGACTAATTGAAGAGCCCGCACATGAATTGGACTGGCCCGAGGGCTGATGATTAATGAATGATTTATGCGCTAGAAAGTGTGTCGTAATTATCATATTATGCAAATGAGGGAAACCAGCAGAAAAACTTTATTTTTGGCCAAACCAAGGGGAGGGAAGTATCCAGATTAAGGCTTGTCAGCCAGCCTGTGTTTTCAATTAAAATGCGGCACGCTCCATTTGGCCAAAACGGAAGAAGCTGGCTGATAAGCGGGAAGGTCCTTGCTTAGCCCTCATAAGTATGCAAGGCCGTTGGCCTACTTTTCCCCGCTTTTCCGCCTTAAGCTCCAAAACCAAATGGTTAATAATTGCTTTGTTGTAATTAAAACTTTTTGTCAATATTGAGGCAGCGGAGAAGAGCTTTTTTGGCAAACACAATTGCCAAAAAAATTGCAATTTACGTTCATTTTAAGATGACAAGGTCTATGTCTATTGAGACCCCTTACTATGGAAAATGTTTATTCTGGTAAATAAACCTGATTGGGTGACAGGTATTGGAAATAAAATGGAAGGAAAAATGGCAATACAGAGCCGGAGTGAAAAGGGTTTCTTCCTAATTTGTATCCTCATTGTGGTTGAGTGCAAATCGAGAAAGCCGGTCCAGATCGGATCCAAGAAGCTGGCTCCGTGACTGCGGCACGTACTCTTGTCCGAAAAGCTGTGAGCCGGGAAGCCGTAGTCGGATCCGGATCGGGAGCACTTGGATAGCCCTGTGGAATCGCATTATTATGCAAACCGCAACCCAAACTTTCCAAGCTTTTATTTTACTTGCTCTCCTTTCACAGTCCTTGCGAATGTTTTTTGGCTCTTGAAATAATTTTCATCACGCCCGCTGATTGATTGATTGGTAGATGGATGTCCCCGGACCGATGGGGCCATTCAATTAGGTGAATGCATTAAACACGATGCGGATCGATTGAATTTATTTTAATTGTTGTTATTGGGGTCCGGAGCTATTAAGCGTAAGGAAATAATTAGCCGGAGAACCAATATATCCACCGGGGCGTATGCGTGATATGGGGAAATAAATGTTCCGCCGTCGATGACTATTCGGAGCGAGTGAGTGGCTCTCGATAAGCGGGAAACAAATGCTTGTTTAGTCGATGTATGACTTTCAAAACAATCGAATGGATTGGCTGCGGCAACGGGGCGTATGCGCTATTTGAAATGGGAATTCCATGGATTTATTTGGAATACTTATGGAAGAGCTCTGCTGCGATGCTGCGCTGCGGGAGGCGCTTGGCATAATTTCCCCACAGAATATTCACAGCAACACAATTCATTCATTAAATCACCGAGGATTTTGCCCGTAATGCAGATGAGCCCGAACAACTTGCAACTTAATTTGTATATTTAATTATTTTTCAATTACCATTTTAATTGATTTATAGGACAACATCATTTACCATTTACCATTCCCCCCATGTACTGGTTGGCAAACATCTTCGGGGCGCCGTCGTAAATCATTGTCAATTTAATTGAAAAGATTAAACATTAAAAATATCAATATTTTATTGATTGCACAGCGGACTTGACTGCATTAATTTTGATGCCCTCTCCCACGCAGCAGAGAGAGAGTCCTTCTCTGTGTACTTTTTGTTAAAGCTCTGTTAAAGGTAAATAAAATGTCACCGCAAATGTTTTCCCCGAATGCAAATGAAATCGGCTGGTCCAGATAATAAATGATGCCTCCCCACCCGCAGCACAGGGCAGGACCTACTTAGGTGTTTGGCTCTGCCCTGTTATTAAGGCTTAATCAACAAGAGCCAGGACGAAATTTATAAATATGTAAACATAAAAATACATTCAAACAAAAGCTTAAAGAGTTGTCAGCCGCTGTGACAGACAGGCAACAAAATACCAACTTGTGAATTATTAAAAATGCTTTTAGAGTTCATCGAGCCGCAAACCTTCGTTGACTAAACGTTGGCTCAGTCCTCGGTACATACTTTCCTAAATACATATATATATATATATATATGTATATATATAAACAAGGGTCCTTATACATATGGGCTACATGTTTGGGTAAACATATGCACGTGGATTTGCTTCAGTGTCAAAGTCTTATTGAAATTTTCATGAGACGGCGGTCCGAGCAGATAATGTGGCATGCCTTTTGATTAGATTTTATGTAAATACTTTCTGGGCAGCGGCGCAGGCCCAAGGAGTGTCGGGAAAAGGAGCAACCGCAGACCGGAGACAGGAGAGAGCAGACCGCAGGCCGGAGACCGGGGACCGGAAAAATCAAATAAATATATAATCATGCGGTTGGCGCGAAAGTAAGCCGCGCTTTTCAAATTGGTATAAATGCGGCACGCACTGGGACAGTCGCCGCCGGCCGGGGTGCCCTGCCCTGCATTGCCCTGCCCTGCCCCTGCCCCAAGGGTGTGTATCTGGGATTTTCACTCCGATTGTGCCACGGACTAAAAGCCACAACGTGAAATGAAATAATATTCAAGTTGCTGAAAGACGAATCGCGGCCCACCCAGCCCGCTCTGCCTCTCTGCCACCTGAAAGAAAAGCCTTGGCCCGCGAAGTTTTGAGGTGGCCCGCACTTGGGGAGCTGTGCCGTTTAATTAATTAAAGGTGTTCAAATAAAATACGGCGCCGCACTTGGGAAATTCGCCTTTCCTCCCTCCCCCCTGGCAACACACACCACACATGCTCGAGTGTGGAAAGGAGGAAAAATAAAAAGCTGCAAGGTGGGACTTTCCCTGTGAAGTGCTCCTTTGAAGATTTTTGATTGATGCATAATTATATTGTAAACACTTTTATTGCGAAAAATAATAACAAATCGAAAAGATTGATTGTAATTGAAAATTTTTAAATACGGAGAGTAAATACAAAAAAATATTACTGCAATTTCGCTTACCTTCGAACTTCAATTGAATATTTTTGCCGAGTTTCTTGACTTTATTTGAACTTTTTTTTTGGTAACTGCCACCACTCCTTCCAGCAGACTATGTTCGAAGTTGGTGGCTTTTAACAGGAGTTGCCGCAAATATTATTGTGTTTGACATTTCATTTGATTATGCTTGAGTGATATTCGCAAGTCATAATTGTTGGCAATTTATTTTTTACACAAGAACAAGTTCGGTTAATTGGTTTATTTCTGGTTTGGGCCAACTCATTCCAACAGTTTCGGCCTTGCACTGCCACAGACAAACTTTTTTCACTGAAAACTTTGCGGTTGCTTTCTTATTGCTGCGCCTAATGAATCGATGAAGATCGAGAGACAATCGATTCGAATTCAATTTGCGTTGACGTTCTCGGCAAACTTCTTATTGGCTGGGAAATTGTCACTTGAACTTTTGCAGGAATTTCTCGACCTGCCTGGTGCTTGGTGCCTGGTGCTTGGGCCTGATGCCTCCGTCGCTCCTAACGCCGCATCATCATTATCGTCATTAACGTTGGCAGAGCCAGAGCCACGAGAAATGGAGCCACGGCAGCTTCCGAGGTTCGCGTCGCGACGTTCCGTTGGTTCGAACGGAACTAACGGAACTTTCAGTCGCCATGACTCGCCTTTCGCCATCGCCATCGCCGCTTCGGCCAGCCGAACCGAGGAGCGTCGCCCTTTTGCTGTCGGTAAAGCAGTGTGCCGCCTCTCTTAGGACGTTCTCTTTACTTGCCAAACTGTTGATTCTACTCGTAGCCCCAAAACGCCATTAAACACTGGCGCTGAAGCCACCAAAATGGACGAGTTTGGCAAAATGGCTTCCTGGCTTAAGGAATTAAATAGCCGTAAGTTCAAGTGATTTGTCAACAAATTTTTCTAAAACCTCTATATTAGAGGTGGTAGATTGCATAGGCAAAAAAAAAATGGAATTTTTAAAATTGACTATATTATCTTTCAAAATATGTTCTGAAAGAAACAACAAAACAACCAATTAAAGATTTTTTTAAAATTCTATTCATATCCATTGCAATCAATGGAAGAAATGGAACAATAAAATCACCTAGACTTGGCAGTGAATAAAGCGAAAAGTTTAGGTCTCACAAATTAAATAATTTTCATGGTTTTTTGCTTTTAATCACCCAAAATTGAAATAAATTTTGAAAATAAATGTATTTATGATGAAACTGTAGTAAAAACTTATGCTTTATTAATTTATATTTCTGGGTTCAGCTGCCACCTTCTGCCTCCATTGTTTTTATGCGCATTATTCTGACAAGGATTCTACAAATCTTTGTATGACTTTGCTTACATGTTTATGAACATGTTTTTATTTTTCCATCATATGTGATCGATTTTTCGTTCTTTCGTGTATTTAAATATCATTTTCTTAGAAGTATTTTTGGCCACCCTCTCCAATTTTGTGGTTAATGTCTTTAGTGGCATTTTATATTATCTAGTTATGTACTTCTGACAATGCGGATAATGTTTTTTAGTATCAATTTGGCTTACTTTTTCACTATTCTGTGGGTCTGAATAGATAGACTTTTAATATGTACAATCAAGCACCATGATTTTTTGTCTGGGCCGCCAACTTTAAAAAGGTTAATAAAGTTTTAAAATATTAAAATATAACAGGAATAAATTCAGGTACAGGATCTGTGGCACCCCTGTAGTATATTTTCTAGCCAAACCTATTCTTTTTTAAAAATTTCATTTGCCACTACAAAAGACTAATTTTTAGAAATTCTATCAAGCATATTGTTATCTGATAAATAAACGTATCCATAATTGAATAACAAAGTTTAGTTTCAACTGTAAATCCAATTTATTTGACTTTATTCATATATTCATTTTTTGTAAATGTTTATTCAGTCGAATTTGATTTCATGGGAAGCCAGAAGTTTCCAGTAATCATTTCCATAAATTGCTGTCCTGCAACTTAGAAAGCCTTAAATTTCTGGTTCAAAAGAAACATTTCCGCACAAAAGCCTCAAGTTCTTTATTGTTTTGTGTGATTTGCTTGCTTCGTTCTTTGAATTTGTTTGGCTTGGTGCGGTGAAGAGCTCTTACATGAAGGGAAGATGCAAAAGTGACAATTCACATCAGAGATTCATGGCTGCAGGACCTGCAGAGTCAGATGTTGCATTTTATTTGCATCTGTGTGGGTTGTAACAATAATTTTTTGTCGGTGTTTCTGCTCAAATTATTGCCCTGCTTCTTCTGAAAACTCAATTATCCTGGAGAGTGAGCCTGAAAAAGATGAGCCATCTTGTTTTTCCCATTTGACCAGTCCGGGCATATGACCCAAGTCCCAGTGTTGCTCCTTCCCCTTGGTGGTTGTCAATTAAAGTTTCAGCAGTTGCATGCCACAGCAAATTATCCTACACACGCAAGTACATTGACAGTAGTGACAAAAAGTGAGTCCTGGCAAATGACATGGGAGTCCTGGCCAAGTACGTTCTCGTTTCAGGTAGGGCAAAGGGAGTCCCTCGCATAGCCTTTGTAAAACTGTCATAACCAGCCAGGCAAACGACTTTTTAGGTCCTGATTCACGAGAAGCTTCGCCTTTGCCTGAAAAATGAATCACATTTTCAATTAATTTCCACATTTTACCAAAATAATGTATCGATAAAAGATATTTTTCGAATTTGAACAGAAAACTCAATTATTGAACTAAATTGATTTAAACACTCTCCTTAATTTCGAGCAATGGGCCATGAATAAATTATTTGGCCTCCCCACGAATTTGATTTATTTCCGAGTTGAAAAAATAGTGAAATTGTGGAGGAGTAGCAAATTACAATGGCCCGGATCGATAGTTGGCCAATACACAGCACTTACATGCACATACGTATGCATCCTTTATCCTCATCCGAATGCATACATATTCGGTATCTTGTGTCTGTTTTATTGTTGCTGGCTCCCGATTGTGTTTGTTGTTTGTTTATGGCACAAATGAATTGGCATCTTTCGAACACTTTCGGTGTGGCAGCCGCGCCCCCCGTCCACCGATCCGCCACCCAATGTCCTTTTGTCCCATTTACCCTCCAGGATGCTCTTTTTCACTGCATAATCGCCGCAGAGATGGCTTTCTATTCGGTTTGCTGTTTTGGGGCTGCCTCGTTTTCAGCTGCAATGTGCCTGCGAGGGTCCTGGCAATGCATTCAACCAGAAATATGTAGATATGCCAATGAGTTCCTTTCACTTTTCCCTTTGTGCTCCATTTGTGTGTGCTGTGTCCTTTGAGCCTAAAAGTGTGCCACCCAACTGCCTGTCAGCAGCTCTAAGCCCGTAACTTTCTCCGGCGCGCCGGAGGGATAATGGGCCAAAGTCATGATGGCAAATGGCAAACCGAAATGTTGGCCTATTCCATTCTTTTACTTCTTCCGCTTACCAGCTTCAAAGTTTCCCCGGTTGGGTTTCTGGTTTTTTATTGATTTTTCCGACTCGAACTGGGCCACGACTCACTAACCTTTCCCAACAATCCGACCAGAAACTGGGGGGAGTCCAGAGTCGGGTCTGGAACAAAGGTCAACCACGTCTATTAAAAGGTTAGCTGTCAAGTACCGGGTCGGAATTTTAAATTATCCCAGAAATTAATTACTTTAACAATGCTGATGGATATTGTTTTCCAAAATTGTTGCATTTTTAAACAGCCACAGGCAGGTTGTTTCTGTCAATAGTCCTTTTCCTTTCAAAGAGACTCCTTCAATGCTCCAAAGCGGATGAGTGTGCGGGATTCCGATGCAAACAAATCCTGTTTCATTTGATAAGCGAGCCAAGGAGCTAAGGAATCCGTTTTCGTGGCTGCGGAATCTCATAAAAGATTAGCCACAAAAATGTTGACCTCCCATTGGCGGCTCCTTTTAATTATGCGAACACGGATTTCTTTCTTGGGCCTCTTTGTTCCCCGGCTTGTTTGGGCCCGAGATGCTGGATGTGATGGCAGTTGGCCAAAGGAATTCCATTTGGCCTCGATGCAATAAAACAATTTAATTAAATTTTATGTGAGCCAAGTGAAAGTAAATGAAAGCAAATAAACCACAATGAGCTCGCAGCAGATGGCACATATTCCGGGTGCCGGTGTCGGTGGCGGCTATTCCAATCCAGCACCATATCTCCATGTGGCAATTATGAGCTTAATGGTGTGCCCAAGTCCGTCTTCTCGACATTTCCCTTCTCTCTTGGCGCTCCCTGCACTTTCAATTTGCCACTAACTGTCACACATCATCGGAGCAAGGAGGGTCAATGGAGCTCCCAACCTGTTCATTTGGCCATTTAAAAGTTTGGCTTTAAGCAACTGTTTGCCAAATATTTCATTCTACTTCCTTAGTTCCTGTGTGTTTGTGATTTATGCATGTGTTTAAAATGCTTAGTCTGTGCATAAATCGTTGGCAAAGTTCCGGCTTCTTTCAGAGCTCCCAGCCCCAGTTCGCCCAGGTCAACCATCCGGTGCTCTCCCCATTTCGGGCTCATTGACCACTTTTGTGTTTGTGTTTATGGTCTGGCCTAGAAAACTCCATTGTTTGCTGATTGAAATTGACTTTCAAGGGGCGCCTGGGCGACTGCCCCCTCAAAGGAACCAACAAGAAAAGAGGCTAGAACTGGATTTTGTGGGATATTGAATAGGTCCAAATAAGGATATGATTCATAATCAAAATCGTTCAGCTTTTTGGACTACTCCCACCGTATCCTTTGTTAAGCAAAAGAAAGCTATAATCTTATGGTGCATCCCACATAGAATGGAACGGATCCATTGACCAGGACTAGGCTCATGCAAATGTTAGACTTCGACCTCAATTAGTTGAAAATACAAGCACACTTGACCGATGCTCCTCCATGAATATGGCAGAATAACAAGTATACGCCAGGTGTGCCCGGTATGGCTGGAATGGATGTACATATCTGGCTAACATTCTTAAGACGTTTTTGTATCAAGGGTGCTCAGGACTTGTTCGTAAACAAAGCCAATTAGCAGAGCCACTGGCAACAACAGACACACGAAGTTCAGGGAAGAAAGGACCTGCTTCCGTCTCCTGGCGACTAATCTGTGCTTCGATGAAAACGAGTTTCACAATCACGTAGCTGGGCAGTTGGATGGACCTTTAATGAAAGTGAAAAGGACATTGTTTTGTTGTTTACCTAAACGTAAACAGTATATTCAGGACATATAATTAAGAGAGTATGTGGCCATATAATGAATGTCATCTCAATAAATCATGCAATTCAAGCTGATATATACAGAAAATGGTCATGGTAGTGAAATATTATATTCGTGATCAGATCAGAATTATGTCCCGACCGGAACAACTTATATCCTCTTATTTTCTTTGCATGATTTCTTTAATTCTTTCTCACTTAGCAGAGCAACAATATTCGTCTTCCTCGGCATATTTATTAGCCTATTTACATATTTCTCGTCTCAAACCCATCCTCGTCTCAACCCATTCGAGCCGTACGATAAATGGCAGCGTCCCTGGGTGGGCTGTAGTAGCGGTGGGCCGGAGTCGCGCAAATATATGCTGTTACTATTAATTTTGTGGGTAAATATATTTAAAACACAATCTCCTTTCCCCCGAAATCCATCATATTTCCCTAAAATCATAATTCGAAAAGATTAAAGTTGCAAAAGTAACAATAATTTATTTTTCAGTAATAGAGGTAATGAGGAGATTTGAAAAGTTGTGGGTATCTATTAGTCGTCAAACGCGAAGAAGACTCATATCTGGTTTCTCCTGGCGTAGATTTTTCGTTAACCCTTTTGGGATCACTATTTGAAATTGTTGTTAAATAAATAAAGTACGAAATACATAAATACTGTTTATAATTTATAATCATGCAATTCCATAAAATTCCCAAATAAGTGGCGTGAAATGTCACTGTTCTAACGCTATTGGCTACACTTTTTCGATTTTTAATATAAAAAAAACTGCGGGCTTATGTCAAACTTTTGTCTTGTTATTCCCGAACTCGCAGAGCTATGAAGATCTTCCTGGTGAGCTTGTGCATCCTCGCCGTATTGCTGCTGGTCTGCAGTTCGGCGGAAGCTGCCACGAAAGGGAGGTGTAAGGCGCATTATAAATGGAACCCGAAGCTGAAGAAATGCGTTAAGATACCCCCCAAGGGCAGCTCAAAGACTACGGCTACCACAGCCGCTGTAATGAACGCATTATCTGACGATGGGAGGGCATCTACGGCGGCAACCACGGCGGCATCCACGGCGGCAACCACGGCGGCAACCACGGCGGCTCCAGCCTAGTAGGCGAACCATAGCTAATGTTTTTAAAAGCCAAATAAAGATGGGAAAGTGTTCCACAAAAGCAGGGAATGGGGGTTTCGTTTTTGGGTGTGGACTCCATCTCTGATGGTCAAAGGGAGGAGTCGTCTTCCCATTCCGAAATTGAATGATGTGATGTCTCGGAAGCATCACGGGTGCCAGAGCCGTGCAATTGGAATCAGAGCTTCCTGGCATGTGTGAAGAAGGTGGAAGAGCCAACGCATTCCCATTTCGCTTCCAGGGGTGAAAGGATCCGGATTAAGCTTCTCCGCTGGCACTCAAAGGTGGCTCTGGGCATTTGGAATGATTGAATTTGAATTGCCGAGCCAAAGGATGCAACGGAATTCGAAGAAACTCAAGGCTTCTTTGGCCAACATCCCTGCTTGCAAGCTGGTTATCTGGTCCGGCATCCGTTCTGTCTCCTGCCGGGCTCAGACTTTTTGCCTCACTGCTTTTGGGGAAAAACATTTTATTTGGTAGAGCTTAAAGTCCTTTGAAATAAATAGAAACATAGTGGAAGGATGTATGTGCATTTTAAAGGACTTTGCTTAGAGGATATACTATCTTTAAAAAAAATTCTCTAAGGGCATTGCCACTTTTATACTCTTTGTAACAAGTTATATAAGAATTATATTCTGAAAAGGTCCTTCGGCAAGAGTGTAAAAGGCTTGCCCAAAATAATAATTGAACTCCTCTCGCGGATTCTATTAAAAAAAATAAATAAAAAATAACAGCCTAACGAAAAAGTGTTTTTTAAGCTTTAAATACAACTGACAACGTTGTGACATTTTACTAAATTTTGTTTAATTAAAAGTTAGAACGGTAAGGTATCAAATACAACTTCATATGCCTAGTAATCCCTATTTCGTAGAGCCATCTTTCACCCAGTAAATGTTTTCCTTTCCAGGTTTGTCTGTCAAAATTCAAAATTTTTGACGGAAATTTGAAAATTACAGAGTCTTTTGAAATGTTTCCCATCGACCCCAACAATGAGACGGCCTATTCCGTTGTGGTATTCGGTGCCTCCGGAATATTGGCCAAGCAGAAGCTGTTCCCGGCGCTGTGGAGTCTCTACCGGGACAACAGGCTGCCTCAGGGCACCAGGATATACACCTACTGCCGGACGCCTCTGCAAACAAAGACCTATAGGCTGCAGGTGATCCCGTTCATGAACCTGAACAAGGAGCGCGACCCTAAAAAGTACAACAGCTTCTGGACGACGGTGCACTGCGTCCAGGGGGATTACGACAAGCCGGAGCACTACGAGGTTCTGGCCCGAATGATGGCCAGTCACGAGGCGAAGCACAACCAGGCGGTGGCGAACCGCATCTTCTACCTGGCCGTGCCGCTGGTCGTCTTCGACCAGGTGACCCTAAACGCCTTCCGAAAGTGCAGCTCCGCTACCGGCTGGACGCGGGTCGTGGTGGAGAGGCCCTTTGCCCGGGACGATGTCACCTTCCGACCTTACCAGACGGCGCTGTGCAACTCGTACAAGGAGTCCCAGATCTTCATGATGGACCACCTCATGAGCAAGCCCGTGCTGCAGAACTTCCTCGCTCTGCGCTACTCCAACCACCTGTGGGGCGAGACCCTCAACAGGCTGCACGTGGCGGCCGTGATGATCTCGGTAAAGGGGGCGGACCCGGTGCCGGCTAGCCGGGCGGAGTACTTCAACCAGTTCGGCATAATCCGCGACGTGATGACTAACCACATGGTGATGATGATGGCCATGCTGACGATGGACCAGCCGTACACCAACAGCCCCGAAGACATGCGCGCCGAGCGCTTGAAGGTGCTGCGCGACATCCTGACCCCCAACATGGGCGACGTCGTCCTGGCCCAGTATCGAAACAACGGGCGCGAGTCGGACCCGGCAAAGTGCGGCTACTCAGAGCACCCCTACATTCCCAAGGACTCCTTTACGCCCACCTTCGCCCTGGTCGTGCTGCACATGAAGACCCGCCGCTGGGCGGGGGTACCATTCATCCTGCGCGCCGGCCGGGCCTTGAATGACAGCAAAGTCGAGGTGCGTATCCAGTACAAGGCCACCGACTGCGACTCCTTCCACAGCGACAGCTCGGACGTGCGCAACGAGCTGGTCCTGCGCATGCGCCCCACCGAGGAGCTCTTTATGCGGATGCGCCTTAAGCGACCCGGCGAGGATCTCTGCCTGCGGGAGACGGAGCTGAACCTGCGGGTGGACGAGCGCGGCCCGAAGGGGCCGGACAGCTTCCCCAGCCAGCTACTCGACGTATTTACCGGCAACCAATCCCTCTTCATGCGCACCGACGAGCAGTGCGAGATCTGGCGTATCTTCTCGCCCATCCTCTCCGTCATCGACAACGACCGTCCCCGGCCGCTATTCTACGAGTTCGGGACCCGGGGCCCCATCGCCGCCTACCACAAGGCGGAGCGGGCAGGCTTCCTCTTTTTCGCCTCCGATGAGTGGCACCAGAGCGTGGATACCTTGGAGTATACGGTCCAAAAGAGCAAACTGCTCATCGGGCCTCACACCGCTTTCAAGCCGGTTCGGGAGCTCAAGTCCAGGAAGCCGTCGAAGCGGGACTCCTAGCTCGCCTGGCTGGGAAGACTAATAAAGTCAACGGTGAAAGTTTTTTAATTAACCCGGCACTCCTGCTCCTCGGACTTGGTCGATTCCATCAACACATTTTCATTGTTTCTTGCCGGATTGGATGTTGACCCGGATGGGTGTAAATAATACGCATGATTTGGCCATTGTCCTCGGCTCCACACTCTAAATAGTCCTTCTGGTGAATACTCTCACGAATTAATAAAAATCTGTCTCCTGTTCCGTATTAATAAGTATAAGGAACTTGTGGCCAAGATCCACGAGAGCAAGATCCAAAAACTATAAATTTTATTTCTGCAAGAATACCCTTACTTAGATTCCTATATGCCCGGTTCAACTATCAACTTAGTGTATTAACTAGTGTAGTCCTGCTGGCCAGTTGTTTTGTTGTTTATTTCTGCTCAACTTGCAACTTTTCTGGTCCGGCAAAAGTTTCCAATAACTCCATAGCAGTTGATGAAAAAAGTACACATATAGATGGATATCCAGCCGCCGGCGAAAAGAAGGAGCAGTTTGGAATAGTGGGGAAAGTTACTTTGATTTGCGCTTAAGACAACTTTGGCCAGGAAACTTTGAACTGCTCAATCACCAGTCTTTGACTTTTTGTGTGGCCCGTAAACTTTGCTGTGGTCACTTGCTCCTTCGTCCTGATTTCTCGGCAAATAAACGTTAACCCATAACGCTCGACAAGATATCGGACATGCTTCAAATTCAATTGGATCAGCTTGAATATTGGTCTTTAAGATTCAAATGATACTTGCGACGAATACAATCTAATTACCTAATGCACAGAATGGCCATGAACAGTGCATTGTTATCCTGTGCCTGGGTTTCCTCAGAAGATTGCCATGGCACGCAATCCATGGCACGGAAAATATTCCGAGACCACTTCCCCATCTCAAATTTGCCTTCTCCTTGTTGATTTTCCCTGGCCTTTGTAGTTGCCTGGATGGCTGGATGACTGCCTGGCTGGGTGGCTGGCTGGCTGAATGGCAAATCCCACTCCTCCCACGCATATGCTTTGTGTTGTTTTCGGTTCTCGCCGCTCCCTTTGGCAGCCAAAAAGCCAAATAAAAAGATTTCCCGCCCCCGAAAGACGCCAGCACTCTGTGTCGGTCGGGGCTATGAAAATCATTAAAAACAATATTGTCGCTTTCAATTGAGATTGCCTTCGGAGTTTATTTATTTTATTTGCCATTCTACTGCCTCGGGCGTTTCTTTTACATGGGTTGCCTTACCCCGGGGCTGTTGTTCCGGCAGGATATATATGATTGCCTATTTAATTCTCAATAAACATGGAATGGCATAAACGCAAACGGATTAAATTATTTTCGAGGTACGGCAGTCGTGGGAGTCAAAAAACTTCCCCTGGAAGGACAAGGTCATTAAAAAGTATTTTTCACGGCAGAATTAATCTTTTCAATTGCCTATGGAGGAGGAGTAACCAGGTTAGTTCGACTTAGGTAACCGTAGCGTAACCCAAGCTGTACCTAATCGACCCTAACCGAATCTCGGGCCGAGACCAATCTGGGTGAATCTCAGTTCAAATCCCGCTTCTGGGTACACACATATGACTTGCATCCTTCCATGTCCCTTTCGGGTTTTGGATTCTACCATTTCACTTTTTAATACCCCACAAACAGGGGACCAAACAAACACGCCTTCAAACCAGAAAGGGAAGAGGACGAGAGCGAGGGCGAGGACGGTGGCGAGGGTGAGCTGGGCAATAAAAAACGAGTCCTGGCTACACACCTAGTGGCAAAAAGGATTTCGTGTTTGCAAACCGTAAAGTGAAATTAAAATGGCTGGGCCAGGACTGAGCTGGCCAAAGCTCTGCTGGGTTGCTTGGGATGGAGGAGCAAATGGCCAGCGCGCTTACAAAACACGGGCAATCAAAAAATTGTAGTTAGTTGGCTATCGACTCATCCTTCGACACGATTCATACCGCTCCTTCTAGCTGCTCCTCCCCCTCCACCTCCTGGGCGTTTCGTGTTTCCCTGTCTTCCGTATGTCGGTTACGCTATCTTTACGGCTATTGCCAGTTGTTCCAGTGTTCCTAACCAAGTTACAGCCACCTACAACGACCGATTACAACCCGTGACACTCTGCACAAGTTGTGGGCCAGCATTTTGCGGTCTGGACTGGAGTGGACTGAAGTGGACTGGACTGGATTGGACTGGACTGGAGGCGAAGCAAAGGAAAGATTCTCTGGTCAACATTTCAAATTGCTTAATTTAAAAGTGACTGGCAAAAAAGGAGCAACACTCGCCGGACCAGATATATGCGACTGGTGGCTAACCAGTGGGAGGTGGGACTTCGGGTCGGGGGCAGTCGGGGGAAAGTGAGAAAAAATAGTTAGCTAAATGCTGGCCAGTTCGGTAGTTGAGGTCTGTGGCTTTCGAGGTGTTTCCTGGCCATGGTCCCTGGCAGGTCCTGGCATCAACAGCAACAAGCTCGTAATCAAAGCAAACGAATTGGGCAGATTTTCAACGCCTGTTCCAGGGAACTCCGCCTCGAAATATGTTGCCGCAACACGAAATGGAAAGAGTTTACTCGGAATCGGTCCGGCGTTTGGGCTTGGGGGTGTGAAAAATGGGATTAGTGACGTGGGACGGAGTGAAGTGATGTGGCAGCTTGGATTTGGATTCAAAATTGGGAGTGGTGTGAGAATGAAGAGTAACAAGAAATGAGCCGAGTTTTTGTGCAAAAACAAGTTTGGGATCTTAGCCGGGCTTAGTCAAAGTAGAATGGATTCGAAAAACACTCGTTGTGTGCTTAACTTCAATGTGGTCGTACACAGGGCGATGTTTTCCACTTCCAGAGATTTTCACATTTAAGTAGAGCTAAAGGTTTTTAACATAAAAATACGCCCTTCTGCTCTACAAGTGAGGCAGACATTACAATCCCTAAAACAAACCTAAGTAATACCCCATCTAATGTAACTCTTCCTTCCATGTAAAAAAACAAAAACTAAAATGCTTTGATTTGAACCTATAACCAGTTGAAACTAAAACTAATCTTAATCTAAAATTAGTTATCCTAAGTAAGTACGAGCATCGGGTATAAATACTCAGAGAGCATTGACAAATATTAAATGTAATAATGGAGTGTGACATAAAAGCACTCATATAAAAAAATACAAATATAAAAAGAATAAGTTGAATATATTTCAGTACTTTAGTAATACTTGTGAATAACCAAAGAACGTGATTGGATAGGATTAAAAGAATATACCTTCAAACTCAGAATTATTTACAAAACTAAAAAAAAAAAATTATTTTGGAGCTTCTACATAAATATAATTCAAAATAAAATTCGAATGAAAAAGTGTTACTAAAAAATATAAATTCCATGTTATGCTTAATTATTGTTTTTAGTTAATTAAATATACTTATAAAGTATAATATATAAGTTATTTTATAAAGGTTCCTACAAGTAAGAACCTAAACGCACCTTTAAGAAATACTTTATATATAGAATGATTTTTTAAAACTAATAATTCAAACTAGTAATTGAAAAAAAGTTATTTTTAATTTAGAAAGTATTGGACATTATTTTAAAAAGATGATTTTGATTTCTATAAAAACCGGCGATTGATTTAATAATCTCAACGATCTTTTAAATGACCAATTATTATAACTTGCGAGCGATGGAGCTTTGGCCAAATAGGACAAAAGTACCTACGAGTATCGGGTATAAATACTGTGATACTTTCCCCATGAAATCGCGAGGTAATAAGTTTTTTTTGGGCACTTTTGCCTTAGATGTTTTAAATCCTTTTTGCAAGGCTTCAGTTTAAAGACCTGAAAATAGTTTAAAGGTTAGCTCAGCTTTCGGCTCTCAGTTGGTCCTTCTTCCTGTGGCACGTAAAAATGCGGTTTATAGTCCATGTGCACTCGCGGCGGCATCTTGGCTCCTCGCTCCACTCTCATCGGCGTGGTGGAAATTGCAATAGAAGGATCTGGTGATGGGTCTGTGAGGCACAGGGAAAAAGTGGAAAATGTTTATAGTCCTGTGACGAATGGCACATTTTATATTTTAGTTACAGAGGACATTGTCAAGCTCATAGTCTGTTTATGGGGCTTACCTCCAAATGAAACTAAATGAATGCAGCCGGGATTAGGAGTGGAAGACCTCCTGCATTTTTCAGTGCATCTCACAATGGCCTCATGCACGTCTTCAGCTCCTGACAGTGCCGTGGTCATGGTGGATGCCTCTATGAAAGTGTGTCCTCCGTATCCTTTGCAGCTTTGTTGGTGTTAAAACGTGTCATTTGATGCGTAGGGATGTTGTAATATGAGCTAGGTGCTTGAATTTTCCCTCTGATCTCAGTTGACTTTTATGTGCTCCGAAAAATAAAAAAAAATGGAAAAAGGAAAAAGGAACTAGAAAAACTTTCCCCTCAGTGCATCAGCATGCAAATGGCCTGTGCTTTACGACGAAGCAGAACTTCATGAATATTTATATTCGAAATGCTTTTTGGGATGTTTTCATAATCTAATAATTTCGTTAAATAGGAAGGACCTCGCAGAAGCACTTCGAAAGGCGGAATTTTTTAAAGAATTTAGAAAGTCACCTTATGTTACTCCTACTATTTTAATTAAAACGTCCTTAAGCCTATCAAAAATTATCCAGCAACAAAATACAATTTTAACGGCTGTGAAAATGTGGAGAGCCGCCTCTTTAGATTTAATTTTTTCTTCTCATTCATGCATTTTATGGCCCATTTTTATCGCCACATTAACGTCATTTCCAGAATCTAAACCCCACGGTGACCCATTAAGAGTGACGCCAGAGAAATCTCGATTGCCGAGTCATCTCCGTTTGATGGGGTCCTTGCTTCGGCCCAATTTGATTATCGGCTTTCGCAAACAAGGATTATGCTGCAATTCGTCATTTATTTCCGGATCGTAAATACGCTTTTATGTTGCACATCGAGTATGTTTATTTGTTATGCGCCTTCGCTTTTCGTAAACAGGATCTTGGATCGTAGCGGCCCCTCCTATTTTTATTGGATTGAGTTATGGCCAAAGTGTGCGGATGCTCCACCTCCCTCGGGTGTGTCATAATTTCAAAATAGTTCTTCACGCCACAGTTCGTTGAGCATTTTCATAATGGCAATTTGGCTGTGCCAGTCCCAGAGCTGGATCCTTTCGAGGAAGGCTGTGAGGTTAACCCGACTTTAGTTATGGCTGCATTATAAATTTCGAATGCAAACCGAGACACTTGGTTGCTGAACCTGCCCAGTAACCGAGCCCATTTGTCAGTGTTATGTGCTCCTCGCGCTCCTTGGCATACGTTGCGGTTTATGGACAAGGCAATCTCCTTTCCCGCCCTCGGGGTCCTTTTCCTCTACCCCTCCCTGGGAGAATCGTCTGGGATGCATTACGCTAATAACCAAGCCCAAGTGAGTTACGAGGCACAAACTGGATAAATTCGTCCTTGCTGGAGAGATTAGGGGATACGGAAATAAAATGGGTTTTCCTTTAAAAATTTCTATTTTTTCAGACACTAAATAATGATTCTATCAAACCTGAGCTGGAGATGATTGGAGGAATATCTTTAAAGCTTAAACAGGTGATACAACCATTCCCCTGCAAGCCCTGCACCCTCCCGTATCCTGTATCCTGCATCCTCTCGACTTTCCGCTAGTTGACAGTGTTCAACGTCGACTTTTTGGCACACTTCCGCTCGCCCCAAGGCGGAAGTTGACCAAACGCTCCAAGATTGCCCCACCCGTGTGTGTGCGTGTGTGTGACAGGAACTTCCGTGGCATGTCCTGGGCCAAGGGTCCTCATTGTCGGTGCCCTGCCAGGCTTCTCATCTGCTTAGCATATTTGCGTTTGACAGTTTGCGAGCTTATCAATGACCTCTCCGGTCCGTGACTCCAAATCTTGACGCACATGAAGGTGCAGCGGCTATCCGTGTGGGGCACGTCCCTTACATGTGATGACCTCGATTCCGGGAATTTCGCATCCATTCGAGCTGAAACGGAGCGGCCATAAAAGACGATGATGACCACATCACTTTGGTCTCCCCACTTTCCACCCCACCTTAATTAGTGGTCGGGAGGAGGGGCTCATTTTTTGTCCTTTCGTGGGTGGAAGCTTAAAAGCGAACATTGTTTGCATGCCAGTGGCGAATGTCCTTGCAAACTCTGAGCTGATACCAAGGTCCACACCGAATATTATAGACCCTTAATCTCAACATTTTTTTACCAGCTACGACCGCAAGTCAAGCCAAAGGCTCCTGCAACCCCAGGGATTTCTAATTTTAGCTTAACTCTGACACTGAGCCGGGAATATCAAATATTTTGGTAATTTTCATAAGCTCTTATTTTCCACAAACTAAGCCCCACGATTACCCTGCGTACTTTGGGATTATTAACACATTTCCCAGATAAGCTCGCCAGCATGAGGGCAACTTTATTTAATCTGGGATAAAGTTGCGAAATTTATCATCTCGTTGGGCTTAAATAAGTTTGCATAAATCAGAACTAAAAGTGCTATATATGATCCGCACATATTAACATGTCTCAGTCGTAAATTCTCTGGACAAAGCAGAATATATAAAAAAAATATCATGGCCATGTTTGTCTGTGGCCCGAGGCCAAAAGTCGAATGGAAAAGCCCCCCGAAAGACCAGACGGTCTGGGAAAGGACTCATGGACGCTGGGGTTGGTGGGATTGTTGGCCCTGGCGCCAGGCGGATTCTCCGAAAAGGGAATCATTTCAGATTTGGACTGACCCGGCTGAGAGAGATGTTCCCGTCTAAGCCTGTCAATTTGGTTTATTGTTTGCCCGACTCGCACTGCTGCAGGACAGCAGGACACCATGACAGCAGGTGGGGCTTCCATTTAATTGCATTTGCTGCCGCAGGATCTGCTGCATTCCGGAATTCTTTTACGCATTATTATTTAACTAACAAGTAACTAGAAAAGTTTTAAGACTTGGCCTAACTTTTGTCCTTAAATTGTTTGCGCCGCGCAACTAGCAAAGGACAAAGCTCCGGCGATGTCAGCCGCAGGACGAAAGGAAACGGGAGCAGGAGCAGCAACAGCAGCAGGAGAGGCAAAAACTATGTTTAAATTAAATAAGATAAAATCTCATAAAAATGAAAATAGTTTGCCATCGTGTGGTGGCTTTTTGCGAGACTCTCAACCCTCTGTGGCCCGAATCAAAAATTTATCTCATTAAATCCGCGCCCCTTTGGAAAATTTCTTGGCTGGGCGTTCTTGGCTCCTTTGACATTTGCTTAAAATGCACAAATAATTTTCTTAACTCGTTGCCAGTCCACAATCAGAGTGACTTCAATACGCGAATCAAAGAAAAGCAAACACAAGTATTTTGCCTGATTTATGCTTGTTTTCGCTTCCACAACCTGTCTGAAAATCTTAATTCAGTTTTGGCATTTACTCGAAAAAGAAACATGTTGAGGTGTATTTAATGTTTTCTAGTATTTTCCAGATTCAGCTCCGCTTTATGGCAACCAGGCTGGCATCCAGGCAGGACGGCAGGGCCTGTTCTTTCACATTTTTGCCACAAAAGCTTTCATCTGCGCTTGGCTGCGTTTCAATTAATTCAACATTCGCCTGCAAATCGCATTAGCAGCTACAAAAGCAATCGCAATGCCAAACGATTTTCCCGCATTCAAATAGGCAGCTAAAAACAAATTGGCCAACATTTTGCCGCTCGCTCATTCATTTACCCGGGAAGAGATTTGCCGGCAGGATAAGCCCGCCCCTGGCTGGAGCAGCTACCTCCAAATGTTCGAAGCTAAATGGAAAAGTGCAGGATATGTGACAATTTGCATTTTTATGCAAACTATTTCAGCTCAATTATGGGCCCACCTGGGGGCCCTGGCTCTCCCCCAAGGCCTTCCCCTGGAAATGACGTCTTTTCCAGATGCATTTACGTCCAACTTAGAGACGGGTGCGTGACAACTATCTAAATGAGGAATGATTTATTTTTTTCTCTTTAAGGTGTGCAAATTAAAGTAATGCGACTTATCAGATTAATACCGAATCTGTATCCAACTTAACTAAATATTTATTCATTACTAAATTACTATATGTTAAAGTTTCAGTTCTATACATTTCCAAACCTAATTTTTTATTTAATTTAATTATTTCAATAATCATTATCAATAGATTGATTTATAAATGTAGATGCGATTAATAAATGCATTGGAAATAAGGCAGACTTATTTCAAAATAACCTTTGTAAAGTCACCAGATAAAAGCAATTTCAAAAATTAGAGGATCAAATGTAAGCAAGAGTTTATTGATTTCTTTTCAAACTTTTCTTTTCAATAGTTGGTTACGAAAGTAGTTGCAGAAACGATACTACAAAAATTATTAGCTTTACTATCAGCTCTTAGCTATGAGCTATTAGCTATTAGCTATTTGACATAAAAATCGTAATTTTTCTCAAGGCACTCACGATCGCAGGATCCACTCACGCATTCAGCTCCAACTTCGTCAGAGGAGAGGCGAACTAGAGCTGGCCAGGCATGCGAGAAACACATTTTGTTTGGCATATAAAACACGCGCGACTGCTCATGCAATTCACGAGGGGGGTGTGGCACCGAGGGGGTCTCATTGACTACAGTGGGGCACTGGGGGTGGGGGTACAGTGGAGCACAAAGCCCCGCGCATAGGCTTGCACATAACTTTGCATACTTTGGGTGTGTGAGTGTGTGGCAGAGAGTGTCTGTGAGCTCCGCATAATCTATATGTTTATAGAGAATTTATGCATTAGTCGCACCTGCCACGCCCCCCCAGGCACCGGCCCCCGCCCACGACTCAAATGGGCGGCGTAGTCGTGCGCAGCTTTATGGCCATCAGACATGTAAATTAACATAATAACCGTGAGCCCTAACCTGAGGCTGAGCCTGAGGCTTTTCTCCAGTCAAATCTAGACAGTGCAGGGAAAGCTCCGGGGAATGTGTCCTGGGGGAGGAACACTTCGGAGCCTTCCGGACCAGCCAGGAGCCAGGATCCAGGTGGGGCTGCTTAAAATGCGCTTACGGCCTGATGAGGCGACGCCGCAAATTATGCAATGTTTTCCTTCTCTAACTGGCTTTGCTTCCATTTGTTTAGGATTCAGGATTAAAGTGAATCAAATTATGCTAAACTATGCCATGTCTGATGAATGAGCAACGGACTTGGCGTTCACTGGCTTGCTTGTAATTTCCAGGACGAAAGAGAAACGTTTGTGATCTTTTGATACGAAATTTGTACTTTTCAAAAACTTTATAAGAAAAGTGCCAATTCAGGAAAAATGTTGAGTTACCATTTTTCTTAGAAAGTTATTTTCTTGACAAATAACTTGTACTTTGTAAAAAAAAAGTTTACGGAAGAAGTGTAATAGTTACTCTGTATTATTTTACTACACTGTATTATAGTTATTATTTGTGATACTCTCGTTACTATTATAGAGTTTTAGTAAACGTTTTGATTTATAATATAAATATTAAAAAAGGTTATGCTGTTTGTTATAATACAATTACCAATTTACTAGATCTTATCATAATGTAAGATATTAAAAGTATTTTCTGAAAATATTAATATTTGTTTATTAAATGTTTGTGTCATTTGGATGAAGGTTTGGATGGATGATTATTTGTGCGATTAATTCTTACCGTCTGGAAACATTATATATTGGGTAAAAGGGCATTTTGTAGTCGTGCAAATGTATGTGAAAGGAAGAACGAAAGCGTTTCCATAAGGTATACATAATATATTCTTGATCAGCCGAGACGAGAACTCGGCTTGGAGGCTCCTTTAATGTATACGCATATCGCATATGTTTCTTTACATTTGTATAGACTTTTTTAAATCTATCTTTTTTCGAAAAATTCACCAAATGGTTTATAACTATTTTCGGAAGGGGTCGGACAGATGACAAGCTGAGTACTGGGTATCACATAGTCAATAAACTTGATTAAAGCACGTTAAGAATTATACTTTAAAGTCTTCGATGAGCTCAATTATGATTTAATTCGTTTCCCATGACTCTTACTGCCTCCTCCAAGTCGTAATTGAATGGCACCTGGCCATAGCGTAGTCAAGTGAGGTCCTTCATTAAACTTAGCAGGAGCTCGCCCCATCTCTGTTGCCCACTGTTTGCCTCTCACTTGCCCAGACCACTCGGCAACGAGCTCGCTCTTTTGTATCACTTTATTAATCTGCGTGCTTGGCATGTGTAAAAAAGCAAACAATCGCTATCCCTTGTTAATTAATAGCCATTGCATTGAGTGCGAAAAAACCGGAAAAAACGCTGAAAACGCCAGAGGTTGCAGGATTTTAAAATCCCTCTTTACGAGCAGTGGAAACATCATAATAAGCATCACGTTAAGCGCCCTTGAACATCAACATCCACATCCTGAACATGCATCCGCCAGGACAGCGGATTAAAAATAATGTTGAAAAACTTTAAAATCAGCAAAGATCAGGCCACGGGGAATGCGGAAAAAGCGAGTGAAGGCTTAAAGCTGCTGGGCCATTAAAGCCCTGGCAAGTCCTTTAATAAACGGTTCGACATTTTGCAGTATCGGTTCGGGTGTTGCTGCTGCCGTTGCCAGCCTCTGCTGCATGCAGCTTAAATATTTTTAATTGCATTTCGCGTAATCACCGACACCTACACAACACAGACGCCATCAGCAGCAGTCGGGCCCCCACCTCCACGCAGGATCGGAGGCAGGGGTCGAAGCCAAAGTCGGGGCAAGCGATGCGAACATTTTTCCAATAGTTAATGGCAATTTGCTGTTTTGCTATTTACGCCAATTATCCAGCATTTCCCACCAACAACATGAAAGCCCAGCCAAGTCAAGGCACCGACGAGGAACAACACGGAGCCAGGACCTACCAGGAGCATACAAGCCACGCCCACGCCCACGCCCACACCCACGCCCTTGCCGAAGTCACCTCCCAGCCGAGTCATGGCAAAGTGCAAGCTGCGGTCGGTTTGTGCCTCTGGAAATGCCAGGGGCTCCCGCAAAAGGGGGCTGAGACCAGCCTCAAGATTGGTCGGGATCGGTTAACAATTCCATTTGAATCGTTTTGCAAATATCTGGAAAATCCTTAAGGGACTAACTTTGTATTTTTAGTAATAATACCCGGTATTACTTTTTAGTTTAATAATATTTTCTGACTAAACAATCGTATACCCCTTCCACCATCGACAACTATGTAGTTTCTGCACCAATACACGAATGTTATATAAAATCATCATAATTGGAGCCTTCAACAAGTTTCACAAACAATTACGGACACCTTTTGCAGGTCCTGCGGCACCGAGAACAGTAGAGTCCGGAAGCGGAAGGGCTGCGAGAAGGACGAGAGCCTTTGTTGAGCGGTATGTTCCAGATGTTCCAATGGGTCCTTTGTCATTTTATCAAACCGGTAAGAGGTCAATTGCATTACCGATGAGTGTTGCAGGCTATTTAAGAGTTTCCGAATCAAAATACCATTGTCAGTCGCCCTAGAATTAACCTTTAACTCCTGTTACTCTTACGCGTAATTAGTTAACCTTTAACCTCTGTTAATCCTATTCAGAGAGTCATGCAGAGTACATGTATTAAGCAGGGAATCGCATTCGCATTCATTTTAATCCACTCATAATCCCCTTGGAGTTTATGCTAATTGACTATTTTAGCCGCTCCGTCTGGGGGACTGGGACTGGAAGAACTCCCAGGCACAGGACCGGCGTTTCGACAAAGTGCAACTTCTGCCGCCACTTTCGCTTTGGCACTAATCTAATTAAAGCATTCAAGTTTTGTCTAATTTGTTGCGCACAGTTAGCTCTTGTTGTTGGGCTTAGTGATTTTATTAGCATTCAACACACAGCGCCAATTAATTCCATTAGTGGTGACGGCGACGGTGACGATGTCGACTATGTCCTTGCCAGGACTTTGTGGGAGATGAATGGAGCGGCCGGAGCAACCCGGTGGTTGATCAAATCGGCTAAAACAAATTCCCTCCCCACAAATCATTTCAACTTTTTAATTGCCATAATTATTTTTGCCCGGCCAGGCCACCTTTCTATTGTAATTAGCAGCCGCAAGGACTCCAAGGAAAGACTTTGCCAGAAGCGGCTTATCAAAGACGCAGAGTTCTGTTTTATTTCTATAATTTATGCAGTCAAATGGCAGTAAATAATAATATTGTTTCAATCGATTTAAAGACTCTTACCCGAAGGATACATTCCAAGGCTTGGAAAAGGAATTCCTTACTACCGGATTTTTAAACATTTTTGTGTGACTTTTTTTAATGGAAAACCAAGTTAGGATGTTGAAAATGGGTGTGATAATTTTGTAACTAAGACTGAGTAGTAGGAGATTATTTAAAATTAAGGAATTGGCATTTATATTCTTAATTAGCGGCAGATGATTATTAAAAATCGCCATCGAGATTGAATATTTAACGTTTTCAAAGTGTTTGAACAAAGTGAGATTATTGTTTAATTTTTTTTGGGGTTCTTAATAGGGATAATACATTATTTTCTACTTTAGAGTAACTTCCAGACATACATGAAATGTCTTGAAAAGTGAAAAGAGGATGTTAAGAAAAATTTGGAAATCAATAAAATGTTTTTTTTTTAACGTCTAACCTGGTTTTCCTTCCTTTATCTTTAGCAATTTAGCTTTTGCAATTTAAAGTTGGATAAGCATCCATCTATCTCGCATTTGCCTGGAAATCTACCCGCTAGTTCTTGTTTTCATGAAATTATTTTCAAATTATATTGCTCGTTGTTTTGGCCACCTGGCCAGAGGCGAGCCCCAACAACAGCCCCCGCGCCAGCCCCAGGCCCCCTCATTTTGTGTGTCACAGTGGATTTATTGCTATTTGATTGGTTTTATTTATTTACTCTGGCCACAAATGACAACTGGCGGGGACAGGCGGGCCACAATCACATGTGACAGCCTGTGACTAAATACTTTTGGTTGGGAATTCGTGTCGGGCATTTGCATGAATAATTCATTGGCCTGGACGGAGGGCGGGGAGGTAAGCCAAAATAAACATGCTGCAATTGCCCAAGGATCTGGCACTTTGTGTATGCAATTGTGGAATTCAATTTTGATGCTTCTCGGGCATAATTCAACACGATCGGAGCTCGGCAAGGATCCATGTCCAGCTGGAACAGTTGACAAATGCCTGAAGTGCCGTTAGCACAATCTCATTGCAAATGCTGTGTGACATCAATTTGTGCGATTAATTCATCTGCATATATTTGCCCATAAAATCGAACACACTGGGACGCATCTCGAGTGTCCTCACAGCCAACAATGGAATCGCTCTTGGCACTCCAGAGACTCCTGAGTCGCCTTGGTCTGGCCGTTTATCGAGCTGTGTAATTTATGGCATTTGTTGTTAATTTGTCTTGCCAATTGTACCGCCCCTGTCCGGCCAGCTCTGTCTGTCCAATACTTTTCCAGGCCAGGACAAAGCCAAAGTCAAATAGTCGGCCAACCGTGCGTATACTTGATATATGGCAATGGTTATTTAGAGCTTAGAGTCCCGCCTGTTTGACCAGCCTATAAGTTATGGCCATCCAGCGTTGGCTTATTTAACTCTCTCTCTCTCGTTTAGTGCTTTAATTTATTTTTAATGGAATTATCTCCTTTTTGCACCAAAGTTGTGACCTAATTGGCCTCGTTTGTCAATCCCGGCCGAATGACGTTAAGACTGATTACCCAAGAATGTTCTCCGGGACTCAAAGACCACAAGTAATTGCATTTGAGCTTTGTCAATGCACCGAGGTTCGGGGCAAAGAATATTGGGAAATCGACTGGAAATTGATTTTCAGGTGCAGGTGCATCTGCACCGAAGCCGACAGCTGGAGCAAATTAATTAAAGAACTATATTAGCTTAAACCTGAGTATGTAATTAGCGGACTGGGAGCCGAGTGCACGGATGGAGATGAAGTGGAGTGGAGTGGAGTGGAGGCTGCTTGAAACTTTTGTTTGGCCCCCGGGACTAGTTTTATTTTGTTCGGCACTTGTTTTCATCAGAGAGCTTTCCGTGTTGTTCTTGCTGAGAGGCTGCAAAGTTGCACATGCAACCATGAGGAGGCTAACAACAGCTGAAGGGGCGCCTCGAGAACGCTTGGGGAATTGTTTCTCGCAGCGTGTTTGCAACACTCTTCGCCGAGTCGTTGAGTAAGATATGCAGATGTTCATTGGTCCGGAGCCGGAGAGGTGCTCCAGAGTCAACTAATCCGAACTGGATGCACAGGGTGTATCTTTGACCAGTTTCCCATCCCAGATGGGGTGCTGGCAGAACTTTTATTGGACAACTTACATGACAGGACGGGAGCCACTCGAATGCATTTTTCCATTGAAAAATATTCACCTTTTGCCACACAAAAGTTATGACCAGAGTGCGGGCTATGCGGCGTCCCGAGGCTGGAGTCCGGGGTTCCAGTTCCATATATCATATGCAAGATGCAATTAAAACGTTGTCAATGCTGCCCTCGCAATTTTCCAATATTTATATTCTTTTGTGGCAGCTTGGAAGCAGCCAACACCATTCACAGGACAAGTTACTTGGGAGGACCCAACAGCCAACAGCCAACAGCCAAAGAGCCAAAAACCCAAACCACTGTTTACACAACACAAGTTCACACAGCTCAGTTGGCTGTTTGTGTTTGCAGTTGTGTTGATCTTCAAGCTTGATTTTAGTTTATCCCCATGCTCGTCCTTTTGTGTCCCCTCCTTCTTCCCTGAAAAGTCTGCTACGCTTTCTGCATCGGCAACGGACGCCCCAGGAAGGGGTCTGTTTATGTTGCTGATGTTAATGCCATCGCCAGTTGAGCAAGAGTCCTGGCACGGCGAATGCATTTCGCTCATAATTGGATGGGATTCGCTTTATCCTCATTCAGCTCTGGCTTTGGGGTTGGGGGCTGCGATTTAATATTAAGTTAACATTTGCACTTCGGATACGCTTTTGTCAACCTGCACCTTTTCATTCGAAATAAAAGGGTTCTACAAGCTGGCGTCTTCTAAAATTCCACAAATGGTAATTGCACAACAGGCAGGCAGCCCCAGCAGGGCGGAGGACAATGCGAGTGACAATTTAATTAACACATTTCACACACAACAACGCAAACTACATTTTGTGGCAGCAACAATTGGTTTCCTTTTGGCATTTTAATTATGCATTTGTCGGGACCCCCACTCCCCCTGACATTTTTGTGATTGCATGTTTAGTTAAACAATTTAATGGGCCAACCGATATGTCGGGGTCGGGGTCGGGTTCGGGTTCGGGGACGAGGGTCAAATAATTTATGACCACCGGACTGGGAGGAACTATAATTTAACACGCAAACGAACGCTTAAATAACATTTTGCTGAAGAATGTTTCCATTTTATTATTATTTTGTTCCGGCTCTTAATGCACTTGCATCGGGTATGGAATTTGCTCATCTGTGGAACCATTTACCCTTCAGCTGCAAACATTTAACATGTTTTAAAACATTTAGGGTACACCAGTTTATAAATGCATTTTCAGATCCTGTCAGATTGTTCTTGCTTGTACAACAAGCCTTCTAAAAATTGCATAAAATAAATTATAGAAACACAAATTATCCTTTAACCCGCAGAAGTAAAATGGTATTTAATGAAAATACCATCAGGATTTTGTTTAGAAGTCAGCCATCCCCACTTGGTCTACAAGTTACCTTTTGTTCATTGATGTCCACGCCAACAAGGATTGCACGTCATTTGCAGTTTTGTAACGAGTCCTGGAAGCTTATGTTGAAGTTGTAACTAATGTTCAGCTCAAAATGATGAGCAAACCCACTCAGCTCTTGAAAACCAAGGATATGCTACACATTATCCATGTCATCTGTACTCCTGGGACTCCGCATTGATGATTGATTACTCCGGAGGTACATTTGTCTCCAGATACCTTCCGAGTGGTTGCAAAAGTCACATTTTAGTTTCATATTGACAGCCAATTAGGGCTTCCAGACGTGATTGATGAATCTCGGCAAAAGTTTCGCCACTTCCTAATAATTGCATCTCGAGAAGATTTATCCAGAAAGCTAAGCAAGTAATACACGAAGTTTGCATATCCAGGCACGTCCTACGCTTTAATTGCAAAATTGCAAGGAGAATTAGTCGACGCGCAATCATAAAACAAACTGTCTCCCAGCCCAAGACCCTTCTTCGGCATCGTTGGCCTCCTCCTCGAGTCCGGATTCCGGATCCAGGAAATGGCAGCCAGTTGAGTCAACAATAAACGACGATGGGATTTTAGCGCAAAGTTTCTCTGTAACTCGGCACGGGGTCTGCCACTGCCACTGCAGCAGGACGACGACAAGGAACAAGGAGGACGGCTTCCGTTGGCAACATTTCATGGCATATTTAGTTGGCGGGCTCAGTGACTTTAATTTGCCTGGCCAGCCACCTGGGGAAATGCGAAACGCTACTTGCCACTCCGACGACATGCAGCACCCAGTCGCCAAACCCCAGCCCCCAGCCCCAAGTCCAAGGCCCAGGGCCCATTGTTTGTTGGCCAACTCACTTCTGCTTGTTTTATGGTCGCCGTGCCGCCAAGTCGGCAATTAGGAGGCGAGCCTGACGAGCACATGGGGCGTATGCGGAATTTCAAAGGAAGCAGGAAGCCAGGAAGCCACTAAATTGAATCAAAAGAATCCCGCAGTTGTAAATTAATTTGTCTGGCTTTTTATTTAAAGCCTTTAGATGGCAATTACAAGTGATGGGTGGATTGTCACTTAGGATCCGGAACTTTGCTTGGAACAAAATGGCTTAAACAATGCGGCCAAAGGCCAAAGTTATTAAAACTATTAAATTAAAAATAATTATTACTTTTATATTAATAATTTAATGGAGCGTTTGGTTCAAAAGGTTCTAGGTTTTTCCTATGGCAGGTGGAGGACACGTAGTGCGTAAATTTATTCCGAATCGAGCTACTATGGGATATCAATCCGACCGTATCCAATCAAGGCACCGCCCACGCCGCCCCACAAAAGTACCACCATGCCCCTGCCCAAAGCCACTGCCCTCCCCACTCTGCGCCCCTCGCCGCCTCCTTTTCCATCTCCAGCTGGCTTTCATCACATTTTGTTTGCCATGTTGCCACACACTCATTTAGCGCCGAGTTTGTTTTGTAATTGCTTTCCATTGTTGGACTGAAAATTGCAGAATGTTTGCACTACACTCGCAGGATGAGAGTGGCGAGGCGGAGGACTCACTCGGGAGCTCGTCCTGGGAGGGAGTGCGAAGGCGGACTCCCTCATTTGACTGCCGGTGCGCATAATTGTGGACTTGTAGACTTGGCAACGCCAAGCGGAGGACCCGGCGGAGCGATTGCCAGGAATAAACTTAAAAAAATAAGCAGCAACGCCTCCAGTGCTCCCACTCCCATTCCCACTCCCACTGAAAGGTCGCCGCCGAAGACGTTTATTAATAAAGACGCCGACAGCTGGGGCCAGGACAAAGGAAGAGCCTTTCAAATTATGCACAAAAGACGGTTTATTAATAATAAATTTACTGGGGGAAGCCTGGAGAAGAATGATCCCCAAATTCGAACGAACCGCAACTGTCGATGACACTTGCCAATTGTTTCGGCCTGGCTTCGGCGACCTTTGAGCCACCAGGTGGAGGCCAGGACACCAGGGGGTCAGAAGAGAGAGAGCAGGCCAAGTTCAATAGACCAGAAGGCCAATGTTGAAGGTTGTCCAGCCGCTTAATGGGATTTCCTGTCATTTATTGTACATAGAGTACTGAGCACCTAACCAAGCCATTAATTAATCCTTGATTGTGCACCTCGTTAGGCCTCCAGGACAATAAGAATCAGTTAATGGAGTCCCCGAAAGCAGAGGCTTTGCGGCCCGAATGGAATAAACTTATTGAGCAATTAACGGGGGAAAGTTGTGGCAGAAAGCAATAAATTAAGGCCTTTAGATAATGGGTCGACGGCACTTTGTGTTTAAACTGATTTACGATAAGCCCGAAAATATCTTAAACTTTGACACTGAATCAAAATCAGTTTGGCCAAGAGCCAAGAGTAAAATACTAAAGTAATTAACTATTTATCGCAGGCGTTGCAAGCACTCCGAGTCGCATGTTGAAGCCACAACCACATCAAACACGCCGATCCATTTCCAATTGAAATTCACATTGTGATTTATTTCTAAATAAACCAACAATATGGCTGGCCCATGAGCGCGCGACAAAGCAATAAAAATTAACACATGCCCGATTTGCCACGCCTCCTGCGGCCCCACTCCCCAGACGCCTTGCCTCATTTTCCATGCCGACACTGTATGTTGACTGGTGTAAATAAACAATATGCTGCACATTCACAATAAAGGCCAATAAATAATGCATGTCCGCTATTAGACTCGGGGAGAGTGCTGTTGAATTTCTAATATTTAAATGTCGAATGTTAAATGGAAAATGGTGTGAAATGGAATTTCAATTGCTATGTGTTTCATGTTTGCAAAGGCCAAACAATGAAATAAAAACTAAAAACCTGTACGCGAGTGCGGGTCTCCTGGGAGTCGAAGTTTGTATGCCCCATCGGTATATTTTTGAACTCCAGTTGAACTTGAGTTATTCCATTTCCGTTATAACCATTTAAAAATTAATATGCACTAATCAAGTTAAAAAATATATTTAAAAATTAATTAAATTGTACATTTATATTTGCCCTGAAGATTTAAATGCCTTTAAACTTTTTTGTTTATTTTTTTAAGTTTTAAAAAATAATAAAACATTCCCTTTCCCTTTAGATTCTTTTTAAAATAATGAATTCGGAATTGGTTTAAAAACTAACATTCTTAGTATTCTTTGTTGAAATATCGAATTAATTTGATATTATTATTTCGTATAAAATCGTATAACACCACACTAAAATTTATAGATTTTTACTTAATTAAATAAGAATAAACAATACAAAAATTTGCATTTTCTTGGTAAAACTTGGTATAACTTGGCTTATTCTACATTCATTCTATTTTATTTATTAACACTGTAGTTTTTTGAAGATTCTTTTAAATTTAATATCTTTGTTAATAGACCAAGTAACAAAATCACCCAGCTTTGTGAAACAGTGCAACTACCCAGTTTATAGGGTATACAACTAAATAAAACCAAACAAGGTGAAAATGAATGGGTAGCAATGTGTAAACAAACTGCTGTTGAGCATTTAAAATGGAAATTATAAATCAAAAACAGAAATCGAAAAGAGGAGGGATGACACTTTTAAATGAATTGAGTTTGGAGGTTGCAAAGTTACTCCTGGCCAACTCGATAAGGAGTTCATTAGACCTAATGGCTGGGGGTGGCCACGTGGATCACTGAATGGCAAACTTTGGCTCCAGGTCTCGACTGATAACACGCCTGCCCTGCCGCGTCCCATCACTCATATTGTGACGCAATCAATCTTCACCGAGTCGCCGTCTATTTGGCTTTTTGGCTTTCGATTCATTTGCATGCGAGCGCCGCTTGTTGGCTCATTTATAATGGTCAAGGGAACTGGCCTTGATACTCTCAGCTGGCCCAAACAAATCCAGAGCCATTTGTAAACATTGTGTCAAATTTTTGCTGCATTGCTGCAGAATATTTATAAATATTTTCTATGCTCGCCTCGCCCATATATCATATTTTTTGATATTTGCGGACGCTGCCCTGCCCCTCCACTTGGCCACATCCTCCTCGGCTGCCGCTGCCCGGTTGATATTTATAAACTGAATGACAGTTTTTTCTCTCCTCGCCGGCCGACACATGTACGCCTGTTTGTTGACTTTTGATATAGGTCAAGGAAGGACGGAAAAGTTTTCTTGGACCGGCTCTTCCGGTCTTCTTTGTTTGGAGACTAATGTGGCCTACACGTGCTGGCAATTAGTCCGCTTTGGGCTCTTCCAACGTGACTGGGACTGGAGCTGGAAACTGTTTGCGATTAGAACGAAATGAATTCGAACTTTGTGAATTAATTTCACCCTCTGGCATTCGTCTGTAATTAGTTTGATTAATTCCCCCAAAAGTATTTTGCATTCCTTATCCGATTGTGTCGCAAGACTCGGCTCATCACGCATACGCCCCGTATGACCCATCACACCTCTGATGCCCTTTTGAAACCGCTCTGCAAATATTTGAGAAACATAAACATTTACGCGTCATTCGGCTCAAAAGGCAGCCAGGCAGCCGCTGAAATGTTTGCTTAGCATTCGAGGATGGCGCTTAGAAATGAAATTTAAGAGCTGCAGCTTAAGTTTCAACCATCCGCAATCAGGCCGCATAAAAATTTCGCTACTTAAGGCTGCCACAAAATAAAAGCGAGCAAAACAGGAGCCAAAATAAAACTTCCATTTGGCCCCAGGGCCAGGGAGGAGGCTAATTTTAGAAGCGGCAGCAGCTGCCACTTGAGAGCAAAGCACTCGGACTTGCTGCACACTTTTAATTTTTTTCGATGCACTTCCTGGGCCTGTCCTGGGGGCATTTTCAGGATGGCCAAGCTGGCCAGACCCCACATTAAGCTGTTTAACCTCCGAACTCACAAAGGAGCTCCACCCTTTTCGGTACGGATGGCGCTTGACCTAATGCCTCGGCTCAGTTTAATTAGTTGGCCAATAAGCCAGCTATTCGCCAGATTAAATCGCCTGAAAATGTTGGCAGCTTTTCCCATTACAAAATTTTCAAATGAAAATTTAATGAGCTTGTGGTTACAATTAGTGCAATCCAATAAACAAACACCTATCTAATCTAATTTAAATTATAGGATATTTGTAATTTCTGGAAATACATTTTTTCCCCATCCGATGCCAAGAGGAAATACAACTTTGGGATCCCTTTGACTGGAAACCCTTGTCCCGGCAGCAACTGAAAATATTTTAATTAGTAACGAATATTCAGCGAAAAGAACCCTTTTTTCCTGCCAACCAGCCAGCCAGTCATAGGAAAAGATGAAAAATGGGCGTTAAGTAGCGTAAAGTATTTGCCATGAATTTATAGCATAAGGAGTCTCGGAGGAAGGCGGAAGGAGGAGGAGACTGGAGACTGGAGACAAGGATTGGACTTGGTCTTCCTTGAAACTGAGGAATTTTAATTGGGTTAGCTTGCCTGGACAGAGCCTGAACAGGCTGGAAGAATGGAAAGGCCATTTAAAGACTGGCCTGGAAATTGGAGAGAGCTGGCCACTTTGGAAATTGAAATCCAAGACATACTTTATTGTTGGTCTTCCATTTGGCTCATAAACCCAGTCTTAGGCCAGAGACTTATCGGCCCAAGCATCGAAGCCTATGGCTGCCCACTGTCGAGGATAATTTGGCCAAGAGCAGGACAAATGGTTAGATGGACAGGAAAATGTTTGAGCATGGCCTGCCATAATTTGTGCTGCCAAAAACAAACAAACAACCAACCAGTCCGAAAGAACTCTGGCCGAGAGCCGAGCGAGATGTCTAATAAGGCTCTCGTCCTGGGCTTTTGATTGATTAAGTGCCTGCATTTGACGCGGTCCTTGACGAAGCTGAGGGCTTTGCCGGACCGAGGGTCGAGGCCCGATGGACTGCTCTGGATAAAGTTGTACAAATCTATAGAACAGGGCCCGAATGTCCAACATTCGGCGACCTAAACACATTGTAAACATTCGCGTTTTACGAGCGCCGGGCGCGTGGACAGTTCCATGGGCATTACATTTATTACTAATACGCCACGTAAACACTCAAAGCACGGCGGCGCGGCAGAGCCGGGCAAACAAGCAACTTCCGTGTCATCAAAATGAGCCACATGCACACAAACAGCCAAACCATCCAGCCCGGAGGCGGGAGAGAAAGGAGGAGGAAGCTCCGGAAGTCGCACAAAGCCTGGCTCATAACACGGCAGGGGCTCTATGTTGGCTCTTTATTTAGATTGTGTTCAGCCTGCCTTCTGTCTCCTCCTTGGCCTCCGCGCCTCAACGTGGCAGCCAACACGTGTGCTTGGTGGAAAGGATAATTGTCGGAATTGTTACGGTATTTATTTGCCAAGAAATGTAGTTTTTACACTTTTCAATTTTCGAATACTTACTTTGTTTAAATGCTAACTTAATGCTTAAATTTTGACTAAAGCTGATCCAAAAAACGATATAATCGATTATATTATCGATTATATAAATTATTAATCGATTATTGCATATTCCAGTCCCTTTTAAACTAAACACCATACCTCTGAAAACAGCTTCTGAGAAAAGGACATTTATAAATGTACAACAAATAAATAGACAATACTCTTGCCAATAAATTATACATAATTAAATAAATGCAATAATTAGCATATACTGATAATCGATTTTTTATTCCAGAATATCGATAAAAGTCACGTAAAAAATCGCTTTTTATCGCAGCTCCAATATAGACATAAAATTTAAATCTAGTGTCTTAATAACCTTTCATTACACATTTAAATATATGCTTGTTCACCCATATTATTATTTTCTTGGCGGCACATCGTCTGTTTGTGGCTTGTTTGTTATATTCATCCCAAAATTAAATGAACGCAACGCTCGACCGCAACGTGACATTGTCAAATGTGTCTGTCTCGGAATCGCATCCTCGTTAGGGCTGTGGCGAGGGGGCGGAGTGGCTATGTGTCAGTGGCAAGACCAAAGTTAGCATTTCCGGGATCACCGGTGTCACACACACGCCACGCCACGCCAGGCCAAACCAAGCCAAGCCAAGCCAGTCAAGCGTCGTTTCCGAAAGAAGAAAAACCATAAACTGCGACGGCGACCTGCTGGGCTCGTTATTATGCAACAAAAAAAAATAATATAACTTCGTAACCGTGGGCCTAACGGGGGGAACACGGAGGGGGGCTGACAAATAGCAGCAGGTGTTGCCAAAACACGAGAAGAGCAGAATCAACATGAAAGGATTCTGGTCCTGCCTTGCCTGGCGTTTCCTTCCTGGCCAGGGAAGAGCCAAACAAGCAAAAGAAAATTTCTTTGACATGATGCCTGTCTGGGCCAAGTTGGTGGCGTGCAATGATTTCCAGGCAAGGGCGTTTGCAAAAATTTACAAAAAGGGGGAGCTTCTGTTTGCTTTATGTTTTTTCAAATCCTCTTAAAACTTTACATTCATGGGAAGTGTGTCAAAATGTTTGAGTTATTAAAGGGGATTGATTCTGATTCCAATCAACAAATAACATTTACAATATTAGACTTACAAAAGTTTCAAACTTTGATAGTACATAGGGGTTTTTATATTTTAGTTTTAGAAAAGTATTTCATTCAAGAAATGTATATTTGATAAATTTAATTCATTGAAAAAGTAAAACTAAAACTTGTTCTATAAAACCTTTAACCCGTCAGAAGTATTGCAGAATCATGTGTTTCTTCCCTAAAATGTTTTTATGTTTTTTCATGGGGAACTTTAGAACTATGTTACATAATGAATAATATTGCATTTCGGTATTACTTTTTTGTAATATAGCAAAGAAACTTTAAAACAAATGGGAAATGTTTCTTTGGCACTTTTTATGTTCACTGGATTTATCTAAGGCGCCCCACCAAAGGACGCCCTTGGTCGTAGGCATATCCGGAATCGTACTGCTACCCGGACACGTTTCCGTTTTAGTCCGTCCATCTGTTTGTTTGTGTGGGTCTGTCGGCTCTTGGTGTTTGCCGAAGGCAGTACATCAGCCTGATGCAGAGCAGAGCCCGACGACCGGGACCAGGAGCGGTGGTGGGGCTGGAAAATCATCGGCAGCACCATCATCCGGCGTTTGCATTTTTGCCGGCACTTATCTCTGGGAGGATTCTGGGAAGCAGCCTCCCAAATGTTTGCGGGCCCAAGTGAAAGTCTGGGGGAAAACTGCTGCGCAGGCCGAATTTCCATTTCTCGCCCATTTGCTGCATGTCTAAGCTGTTGCTGCTGTCACAGGACTCTTCATTCCCGGCTCCATTCCCCTCCCTTTGGGATAAGTGTGTGTTAATTTTACGCCTGTTTGGCGGAAGGGGGTGGTGGCGTGTTGGCAGCACATGTTGAGGTTAAGTTTTTGCCATTTGAATTAAGTGCCGCCCCCACACCAGCGGCACCCAACCGGCGGTAATAAGTCCCCGCATGTGGCTCGCCTCTGTGATGTTTTTATTGCGGCTAATTGTTCATTTGCAGAAGCTGTCAGCCGATGTCCTGTCCCGCGCCCCGACTTTTGGCCTTAATTATTGAATCCGGGCAGCGTAGATTTGCTGGATGTGCTGCTGGTGGCCGCCGAGTGGCCGCCGGGAGGCGACTATCAAATGGCCACACGTGGCCGACTCCTGATAGCCAACTCCTGAATTTAATGCGTTTTTAATTTGCAGCGTTTTTATGGCCCAACTTGCCACGGAGCCCAGCCGGGAGAAATAAAACAAAATGCGATTCCGCTGACTCGACGCGGAGCTCTCAGTGTGTAATATGCAAGTCGTCCTTAAATACGCTAGACCTGCTAGGACCAAGGCCGTCCCCAAAGGGGGTGTAAACTCAATTGCTAATATAATAAAAAAAACAGCAATTTAATAATCAATTGGAAAAACTACGTTTTATCCCCCTTTGACACCGCCTCTGTGCCGGTGTCCTTCGCCGACTCCTGTTTACAGATGTACATTTTTCGGACAACTGCGGCAGCAACACAAACAGGGCCAACAAATTTCCACACAACGTTTATGTAAAATAGGCTACATTTGTTTTATTGTCATGGGCTTGGGCCCGGCACCGGACCCGAGCCTCTGCCTGGCCTCTCCCCACACACCCACCCCACGATCCTTGGTCCAAATGTTGGAGAGCAGCGAGCACGCTTTCATTTTAATTGCACACATGCTTATCATTTCAACAACAGAGCAGACCCCACATCGGACCACCGTTATTCGTGGCACATATAGAAAGTGCTCTCTCCCGACAGCGCCACACTCTCCACCCTCCACCCACCACCCATCTCGCATCCCCTTCATAACAGCTCGTTAGCTCTTGGGGGGAGTGCAAAAGCCAAAAAAATGTTGCCAGGCTATTTCTGCTATCCAATTCACTTGTTTTCCGCCGCCCTCCTTCCCCCTTCTCGCCGGAATGCCGTGACTCCTGCCAAAATTTGCAAGCGGCAACACTGAGAACAAGAGCGAACAACAACTGTTGAGCATACGTTTGTGTAAAGGAGTAGCGACGGACCCGTTAGGGAATCGAGACTGACAATATCCTGGAAGTGCAGTAAAAGAGGCACAAGAAAGTGTATAATTGAAATTAAAGAGTTATACAATATTAATTTACTATTAACGTATTCATAATTACAACCGTTAGCTTTGTATACGAAAGTCCTTGAGCACCATTTCCGGAATCTGTCAATTGGAACTTTTAATTATTTGTAAGCATTGCTGGAAAATTTGCTGAAGTACGTAAATGGCCGTCTTATTAAATTGTTAATTGTTTAATACCATGTATACTAATTTGTTTTTTATTCGACATTCTATTCAAAATAGTTTTTTTGCTATTTTTCTGAATATGTTTTTTTTATTTCGAAAAAACTTTCAGTCCCCCCAATATTTGTTTCTGCAATTTTCTAAAATCTAAGAAGCAAAATAATTTTTGCAAAAAAAGAGAAACAGGAATCTCAAAATTTTTTTCTATTTTTTTTTGTTTTTCTTAGTCAGTTGCAAGACTATCATCATGCAAAATGTGTTTTACAAATTTAATGTAAATAAATTTAAGGTAATATCATGATTGTGTTATTTTTAAAAACTGTGAAAACCTAGTAATAAATGTAAACCGAAATTCCCCATCACACCCTGCAAAGACTCAAGTCCTCACAAATATATATACAGATAGAAAAGACTGCAGGCAAAACCATAAAAGTCAGCTACTTAAACGCAATTGAGCTTTAATATGGAAGCGGCAGGGGCAGGAATCAAGGACCGAGGAGCGTGGAGCGATTCTAGGACCATCAGCAAATAAACACCCGGCACGAAAAGATTTTTTTAGGGGGCGGAGGGAACCCGCTGGACTATAAAAAAGATTTACTGTCTACAAATTTATGACCTCCCCGGCAAAGCCCTCCTGCAATAGAAACAAGGTTAAGCTGAAGCCAGGACAAAACGCGCTTTGGCCTGTCCTGGCATTTCAACTGCCATTGTAAATCTCAATTAAAGTTATCCCCTTCGGCCCCCTCTTTATCTGGCATTGCGGTATCTGCGGCTGCCGGCAAATGCTTGGCATGCGATGGCCACTCAATATAATTGAAATCTAAGCGCTTTACGCTCAAACCAAACCAGGGAAAACAATGTCCTGTCGATGAGCAACGTCACTCCCGATCGCTCCTGACAAGAGCAGCCTTGCTTAAGGTCCTGTAATCAAAGGGACCCCCATTAGGGGGGATGTCGGCAAGAGAATGCAATTTAATCTCTTTGAATTCCAATAGAGACTGGAATGTGTTGACTCCCAACGTTGAAATGGGGGGAGAATAAGGTATTTTAGAGGAACAAAACAAAATTAATTAGCACCCACTTTTCATTTTTCATACAAAAATGGAGGACGAAAATCCATGTCCGTCTGTCCGTCTGTCCGTTTGTTTGTCCGTTCCTGACTTTGGTAGCTGAATATTTGGATTAAAAATGTATTTCCTTTGTTTCACTTTGACGGAAAAAATTTAATGACAATCCATTAAAGTAGGATAGCGGGTCAAGTACTGGGTATACATACCCTGTCTCTTCCCTATCTTTTCCCTGTCTCTTATTACCAATACTTCTTTTTTTTCCTTTATGGCGTATATTTACTTAACCCTTCCACTTATCACATTCTTTCCTTGCCAATGGGGACCTCGGCTAACCTTAGTCCTCAGTGGCCGAGTACTGTCTTAGCTCGACCGACTTGAAGAGTTATTTGCATAGAAGGACACTTGGCGGGGGGAATTTATAAAGAACTTGCACCCAGTCCAGTCCCCTGCCCCTGGCAGAGTCGCAGCTCCTATTGTCCGGTAATGGGAAGACTCCATCTCCGTCTCGCGTTAAACATTCTTTGAAAGGAGCTCAAATTGCGTATTCCATTTCCAGATTTCTCGTCCACTTCCTTTCCTCCTCCTAGCCGTATCCTTGTCCGAGTTTACATTATCCGCGTGAGTCCTCCTCCACCCTCTCCCGATGCCTCTTGGCGTAAATCGTTTTAATTTCTTGCACATTTTACGCGCTACTCATTTTACCAGCTCACTCACTCTCACACAAAAGAGGTGTCTTGTGGTCCTCTTGAAAAAAGTGTGTACCTGGAAGGAGGTGGGTCCTGTGAGTCCTGCGAGAGGCAACGGGCGATGGACTGTGACTCGAGGGCAGGCCAAAAGTGTTTGGTTCTTTGGTACTCGGCGGCGCGGTGTCCGTGTCAACGTAACTTTTATTTCCCCTGACGACTGCACGGAAGAGCGAGCTGAAGCACCTTCACCTGCCGACATCCTGCCACCCATCCAACCCATGCAACCCACCGCCCCGGCTATTGTTGTCGATTTTTTATGACAAAGAGGCGCAGGCGGCCCATCGGCCCGGCCCATCATGAAAACTGAAACAGTCAAATGGCGTGGGTCGCCCCATCTGGGCCCGGACGCAAAACGGCCAACAAAAAACTGTTTGCTAAAACGGAACTAGCCCCCCACGGTGGCCACTGCCTGCATATGTGGGGGTAATGGCTGGGCGACTTCCACAAGCAGGGTTCAGAGCCCACCTAACCAAATTTATGATGTCGTTATTTACATGGCATAAACTTTTGCCATCCCGCTTCGCCAGTTGCAAATAGATTTTATGCTTTGTTTCTCTTTTCCAGCTCGACACCCAATTCTTCTCTACGGCGGCAGTCGGCATTGTGGCATTACCAAGTCCATAAAGGTGATAGCCAGGCTTTTAAGCCAAGATATCTGCCCCTTCGGCCTTGCATTCCGGACTCTGACGGTGGCCATGGCCCGAGTGTTTTTTGGGTAAAGAGCATTTAAAAGTCCCCTACTTCCAGCCAGCCATCAACCAGTTCGCTTTTTTCTACAAACTCCTCGCTATTTTAATTGGATTTTATCTTCCCGCTGCCAGCTTCACAGCTCCCCTGGCCATATCGTCCTGTTGTCGTTTTCATGCCACGTTGATTTAAGCTTGGGGCAAATGGCAAAATTGGCAAATGAAATGCTTCGTGCAAATAACTGGCTCCGGGCTACGGGCTCCGGGCTCCGGGCACCAGAGGGAGTCCTTCCCTCAAAGAAGGGAATCCATTGCTTTGACATGTCAAGGGTCGACCGCTGAATGACTGCCTCCAAGCCACAAACACGCACGGATACGCAGGCATCCAGGACTTCCAGAATCACCCCATATCAATTGGCCAAATTTCGAATAAGTCCTGACAATCCCCCGCCCATGTGGTGTCTTCTTTTCTTTTGACAAATATTGTGACAATTTTGGCTTATCAGTTATGTGCCGAAAATGATGATTTATTGCCTCTCTTATAGTTTTTGGGAGACAGGTATGGGCTGCCAAAGCAATTAACTCCTTTCGGGGTGCACTCCTTCCAAAAAAAACCACCTCAAACGCTTTGGGGGAAACACATTTTTCATTTAAAGTGTCCTGGCCGAATGACAATTCGATTGAGCCACATAATAGATGAGAAATGATAACTACAGTCATCTGCAAGGACCGGTGCCGGGCCGGGACAGGGACAGGGACAGCTCCCTCACATTCATACAATTTGTTTTATTTCGACAACAGAGAAAAATTGTCCAAAGCAAGACAAATGCCCCTTTGTGCGTCGAAGGCATGTCGGAAATGAAAATGAAAATGAAAACGAAAATGATAATGACAATGCCAATGCCGATGAAGATGACGTCGAGAGGGGGGAGCGAGGAGCCCCAGCTCCTGCCGCTTCAAGGATAAAGCATCGGACGGAACTGTGAGAAAATGTGTTTTGCTAATGTTTCAGCACACTGTCTTAGGCTTCTCGGGGCTTCCCTAATGGACAAACAACAGAAATTTAAGTGCTCACATCTCTCGGGGGGTGGCGAACTGAAACACGTCTGGAAGGGAATGGGATGGAGTGGCGACTGACCGTCAGTCAGTGACACGTTGGCCAGGACAGTCCCCCAGCTAACCTTGACTGTTTATTGTGACGGAGAATTACTCCTCCGAGGGCCCAGACATGGCTTTTATTATATTGTTACAAAAAAGCATATTGGCTTCATGAAAGTGGGTCAAACTTTTTTTACAAGTTCATTGAATGAAGTTTTCTACTTTTCCAATTATTATTTTTGAAACTGACAATAAGAAGCACTTTCCTAATAAAATATGAATGTCCTTGCTCCGGGTAACAATCGTTGGTAATTTGGATTAATTTTTCAAGTGCTTTAGGTTTTGAAGAAATAATTTAAGGATCATTTAAAACTTTCCTTCAAGATTGAATGTCGAAAGCTTTCGATTTCTACCATTCCTCCTCTTACTTCGGAACTTAAAGTCAAGCCAGCATCCTTCAATTGAAATGTGGCTGACTGGCTTTTGTCCTTCCGACTCTCTCTCTCTCTCTCGTTCCAACTTAAGCCTTTCCGCTTTCTTCTCAGCAGTCCTGGGATGGACAGTTCAATACAATTGAATGGCTGCGTGCGAGTGCGAGTGCTCAGGCCTCCATAATTATTTCCAATTTCCTTCGTCCTTAAATTCAGTGCAGCTGGTGCCAGCATTGCGTATACGCCACGTTTGCATTTCATTAAGGGTTGTCAGTGGCCGCTCAAGGTTTAAGCCTTAAAGCTTTTCGACTTTCGTCAGGAGGCGGAACTATAAGAGGCCCAGGACAGTAAAGGATTCTGTGTGCATTTATTGTTAATGGTTCAAATATCATTGGATCTCGGTTTCTTGACAGCCGCCGGTCCCTCTCTAATGGAGCTAATTACCCGACGAGTTCATCCAGTCATGCAACATTAAACATTTGTCATCCGCCCCGCCCCGCGCCTTTCATCGGCCTCTGCTCTTCGTCCTGCTCCTCCTCGGCTATTGCATTTTAATCTGCCCGGACCACTGCATGCTGGCAGGGAACTCAGATGAAAAACACTCACGCATAAATTTGTATGCTTTCTCGCGGTGTTCTCGTACATACTTAATGCTACTATTAATTTATTGTTTCACAACACAGAGGGTTGCTACGAGAGTTTTGAATCTTTTAATGAGACCACGATGTAAAACTGAGATAACCTATTTTAATCATACCTTACTTTTATTTTTCAATTGTGTCTTCAAATTTAAAAACAGTTCAAATTTAAGGTAGTTTTCCGAAAAAAAATAATTTATGTAATTGTCATCAATCTAGAAAGTCCAGGTTTTTGTGTTTTCCAAATTCAATTCTGTAAATTTCCAATATTGTATTTTTGAAACATAACTAGGAATACGTAACTGTCAATAACGAGCGCGAAAATTGTATTAAAATATTTTTAAACTAAAATATTTTGTCTCAGCGTCTTACATGATTAGTTTATTAAAGGAAATAAATGAAACTCATGATTACGCAATTAAAATAAATATTATCAAAGAAATCTATAAAATATCAGAAATAACACTAGAAATAATAGTGTTTAATATTCCAGTACTGGATAGTCTATGTATTTTATTTTCCCCCTTTTCCTAAGAATTTTAATTTAATTAAGAACCGTAAGATGTATGCAAGTTAAAAGACGTCACACTGTTAAAATAATTAATTTTCATTGTATTCCGAACAGAGAAACTTTTAAAACTTCTTTTGTTGGTAACTCGAGTGCACATCTGTTTATAATTCATACACCCAGTGGTCTGGTGGGTGTATGGGCGAGTGGGTATGTAGGCGTGGCCCGTGTCATTCCGCTCACGCATGTAATGCGAATGATTAAACTGCTGCGGCAAACAAAGTGCGAGCCAAGACAATGACGAAATGAGCTGAGTGGTGCACAACTGGCTGGAGACGAATATGGTACATGGGATGCAGGGATGCCGGGAAGGACGAGTGGAGTCCCCAAGTCCCTGCAGGTCGTGTGAGTTAATGCTGGAATTTCTGGCAATCGCACTCCTTGGCAGAGTGTCATGAAATATGCAAAGCAACTTTTCATGGCTTGCACCAGCATCTGGAAGGCGGCAGTTACAGCTTCAGCTCAAGATACAAATTCAGAGATACAGATACAGATGCAGTTAGTCTGCGATACATAGACTGGCACTTTATCATCAATCCGGACAAGTTTATTTGGTGTTTGCTTTGAGCGTGCCTTCCTCAAAGGAAAGTATTTACGCACCAGAACGGAAGAATCGGGATAATTGTATCAAATGGTATATGTACACTTTCCTCCATTTCTTCTCCCTTCTTTGGATCCATACTTTTTGGGGCCTTTCTACTCGTTGGCTGGCTGCAAAAGTTATTATTTAGTGAGCCCTCCGTTTCGCTTTTTCTCTCACCCCGAGTCGCGCTGTTTGCCTGTCCCTCCCCGGGACATCCTGAGAGCTGCAGTTTTCTCGCCTCCAGCCCCAGTCCTTACTGTTACTGTTGGTTTTGTTGTTTTTCTCCATCCACTTGAATGAAATTTCCGGCGACAGCACTAAACAATCATAATAACAAATACTTTTTCCTTTGCACACAATGCTTTGCTTTCTGTCAGTCTTCCTTCCTCCCGAACGCCGCTTCTTTTTTTCCCTCCAAGGAGACTCTGCGAAACTAAGGCACGAAGGAGACCTTCAATGTCAGTCTGGGCGTCCACGGGCGGACAGACAGCTGTCTGAGGATGTTCAGCTCCCTCCAAAAAGAAAATTCATACGAATGTGTGTCAGCGCTGAAAAACATGTGCAATTAGTGAGGGGAGCATAAACCAGGAAAACCCTCGAAAATTTGACCGAATGGGTAACAGCAGCCCCAGAAGTGCTATTGAAATGGATTCCCAACAATCCAAGGGAGCTATCATATTGTCATAAGGGTATCTTGATAGTTTTCCTCCTTTTCCAAATACTTAATAAAACAATTTTCCAAAATTAAGACGCTTTTCCTTTCAACTCTGATATAACTCGGATGCTAGGGCTTTAAAAATCCTTTAAAAAGGATTTTTTTAATTCTCCAAGGACTATGAATCCATTTACTGGTAAATGTATGTAAATGCATAGGCGCCTCAGGGAATTACATAGCTTGGGAACATTACATTTTAATAATAAAACGAAATTATCAACAACTCCTAGCCTTAGGTTCGTGTATTTTTGGAAAATATTTTTTAGCGACTTTATAAAAAAGTGTTAAGATTCGTAGAAATGGTGAAAGGATGCTGTTAATTCTATAACCATTTTACATTTGTAAAACTTAATATATATATGTATATATGTATATAATATGCACATTTCCTTTTGCGATTCCCAATGGTTTATTCCTAAAACGTTTACAAGTCAAGAACGACTTTTTAAATTGAAAATTGTGGCCAAAGTCTCAGAAAATGGATTGTATTTGATTTATTAAAAAGTCAAATACGTTAATTCTCATTTCCTTTTATTTTTAGATGTTTTAAAATCTGAAAGGTTACAATCAAAATCATTGGTTCATAAAATAGTATTTTGAAGCTAATAAAATAGTGAAAGTAATTACTTTTTTCTTTAAAATGAGCAACCAAGTTTTGACTAAGGTTAGGATCGAATCCTAACACACACACCCTTAACCCATGTACGGTCTTGAAAACTGAATTTGTTTGGGTTAAGAGAAATGGTGAGATAAAAGTCAAAAGTCAAAGGGAAACTTTTGGATTCATTCTTAAATCGGGCGATGACTGAAAGAGAGACAGCTAAGAGCGGCGGGGCTGACGAAGAGAAATGCGCCGTCGGCAAAGCAGTGCGGAGGCAAAGATGACGGAAGTCTTGCCAACAAACTTTGTACCGCGAAGCGTCGTAATAAACGAATAATTGCCGTTTCCAATAAAATATCTAATGGCTAATGTTACCCAACTAATGGTCTAATCCGTACAGGACAATGTCATCATATGCACTTTGGCGGGCTAACTAGGCGTATACTTAATATTACGCATACGCAGCAAATGTCTAAAAAATATTCGCTGTGGAATTTTTTCCAATTTAATGCAACAATTAAAAGCCATTAGGAGGCAACAAAAAGTAGCGTGGCAACAGCATCTTCAGCACCTCTCCCCCCTCCCCCATTTCCCCCGTGACCATCCGATTCCCCCACCTAAGGGCAGCTGTTTTTGTTGTTGTGTTTTGAGGTAATGGTGTGTCATTTGCATTTTGCATGATGGTAGCAAAACAACAACAACTTTATATGGGTTTGTGGGCAAATGATTCCAGTGTTATGTCCTGGGTGCAGGCAGAATGCGAATGCGAATGAGAATGCGATTGCGAATGCCACTGCGAGTGAGAAGGATGTGAATGTTGCTCCGAATAGCTGAGAAGGGGTAAAGTTGAAATGATGATGATGATTCTGGTTTTGATGAGATGTTGGCTGCACTCCGTCCACTGAACGGGATATGATGTGCTAATGCGGCAATGTTTTTTGTATGAGCACGAAACTAACCGGAGAAGAGCTTGGAGAAAGCATACATACGTCCACTGCAGATCCCATTAAATCTTAATTATTCACGCTCATTTGGCTGGACATTTTTCATCCCTGGCCCGCGAGTAAATCAAACATCGAGTGCCCTTTGGTGATCGCTGTCGCTGTCGCTGTCGGCGACAAATATTTTGCAGCGCCATTAATTCGCTAACAAAGACAGGGAGCGGAAGCCTTTATTAACGCACATGAAGGGCAATTAATTTTGCAGCAAACAATTTGATTTGAACTTTTGTCCCATGGCCTATTAATCAAACTTTTCAACTGCGTCCGGCTCGACCCGTTCAATTTAATCCGCACCACAGGATGGCAGAAAAAAAGTCAACAGGGAAATCGAATGCCATGGCTGGGCAACTTTTTCATTCGAAATTAGATTGTGGTTTCCGCATTTTATTGTCATGATATTCAGCGTCAATAACAAAGTGCCGGGCGATTGTCGTTATTTCCATGTTTTGCACGTTTTTAATATTGAAACTGTGTGTTTTTCTTCTGCCACAAATGGCAGTTGGCAGCGGCATCGGCAGTTGTTTTGTTTTTGCTCCTGTGGCCAGGATATAATACAATTTTCCATTTTCAATATTCAATGTCGCCGAGTGGACCGCACAACCATATTTAATTATCACCAACATTTCGACATTTCCATCAATGGCGAATTATTTAAATTGGAGTGGAATGGCATTGGTTAGAGATTTGAAAATTTGATATCGAGAGCCACCTGAAAATAGCATTCAAGTGATTTAATCAGTTGCCCTGGCAACTCCTGGCAACTGAAGCCGCAGAACCGCACTTCTTTCAAGTCTCCATCCATATCAATTTTCATCTTCCCAGACTGACCATTTTAATATCCTGGCTTGCAGGCTTGGCCATCTCCACCTCCTGGCCACATTCGGGGCCCATAAATTACGACCACAACTCGCCGGCATTACCAACTCGTTTAGCTAAACTCGCACAATAACTGCAAAGCCACCGTAACAGTTGCCATATTCCAGTCGACCTTTTCACTTTTCCTTTGCAGCACCCCCTCGTCCTGCTTCGTCCTCTGCCCACTCCGGGCCACTCCTCCACCTTGTGCATATTGTGTGCAATATTAAGAAAGAAAGAAAGAAAGCCAAGGGCAGTCCGACCACGTCTGGAATTTCAATATCCGAAGCTCGGGTAATATGAAAATATTGAATTTAAAATTCAGCCATATTATTGTTATTATTAAAAGTAAGTGAAGCCGCAGAATCCGGCCGGGCGGATTCTATTTAGGGCCAGGCTAATGCACATTTATTAAATTACGCCCCGAATAAAAACTCGTACAAAAGGGAAACATTAACAAAAGATTTCGATGCTTACGGCTTCGTTTTGGTTTTGTCCTGATTTCGAGGCCTGGGCTTTTGCACAACTTTTCCCCTCATCGACCGCAATTAGGCGATGAAGTGAAAAGTCCGCAAGGATCTGGTGGTGCGAACACTCGGAAAGAGTTTCCCCCTTTTCTGCAATTAAATTCCGCCGGAACGGAAGCCCCAACTGCAATTGTTTCAACTTGGGTCGAAACCGAAATTCGCTTTTAAATAGTTTCCAGGGTCCAGGGTCTCGACGTCTCGCGGTCTCGCCTTTTCCAATTCAATTGAATTTGATTCGGTCAATATTCATAAAATCAAGGAAACTTTTAACTTTTTTTGCCGAAACTTTTTATTGTTGTCTGGCTTTTTGGTTTTAAGACTGCCAATGAAAATGTTTTTTGCCTGCGAAAGGACATTCCGGGGTCAAATATTTAGCCTGCTGTGAAACTAAATTAACGTCGGCCCACAAAGACTTCGAAATGGATACTGTTTTCTCCAAAATAACCACTCTAGTTCATTTTATTCTGTTGTTGTGATGGAATTAAAACAAATGTTAAGGGCGACACTTTTGTTAGGACTATTCAGAGCTATAGAATAAATATATTTTAGTTTGTTGAAACATAATATTTTTAAATACTTATATAGGAGTTCAGCTGGTGCTGGTTGAAACGTTTCTTCTCCAAAAGTTACCCAATTTATTAAGTTACACTTTTCTTCGCCGTTAACCCATTTCATTGCATCAAACACACTATTAATTCCTAGAGTTTTTGAATCTAAGCGGGTTAAAGACTCTATAATTATATATTTTTGAAATGAATTAATTTTCTATTTATTTTGACAATTCTAAAATAACTCAAAGTTTAACCTCTAGGCCCCTAGTGAAAACAAGGAACTTTAAACCGTAAGAGCATCCAAAATGTAAACTTTAAGGACCTTTTTAGGGGATTTAGCACATCTTCAAATTTATCCTCTGCCATTCAAGTTTACTGAGTTTTTATCGAGGCACATTCTTTTCCTGGGGAAACGTTTGTCTGTTTCCCCACAGAATTACAATCCCATAAATAGCAGCTGCTTAGTATAAAATCCCCCTCGATTGTGGGGCTACCTGTCCCACCTGCATGTGGGACCCACTTCATCGATAAAATGGATGGAAGAGTCGCCCCAAGCCCCAGGTGCCTGCTCCCGTATGCAAATTGTTTTTAAGCTCAGGTCTCGGGCCAAGCTGAGCTCAAGAGGAAGTCCTTCCTTTGACGATTTTCGCGCATCTTGAACCGATGTCATTCTGTCTGCTGCATCCCCAAACTGTAGAATTTATGGTAATTAATGTCAGCGTCTAGGACGAAGTCCTCCGCCCTCCCCCTGCCCCTCCTCCTGCACCCTGCCGCACTCATATAATTTAGTTTGCCCCATTTAGCCACGTCCTTCAGTCTGGTAATTATGTATGCTCAAGCACTTGGATTGCACTCATCACATCATCGCATCATCGCATCATCGCATCATGAGCTTCGGGACCATCCCAGCGGGATTCCAGCAATCGGCATTAAGCTGATGCGTCCTGATGGGCATTAAAAAACAGTTCCCTCGCCCACTTTCTCCCACTTTCATCCATTTTCTTTCCCATGTCCGCCTCTGCCATTGCCCTTGCCTTTGAGTCTCCTCTACTCTTGGTATCCTCTATCAAAGGGTACAATTTAGTCAATAAGAGAATGAATGTTGAGCTTGTATGACCCTTGCAGTTAAATAGGGCTTCAATCTGACTTAAGATATAGTAAATATCGGATTAGTTGGATCTTAAAAAATTAAAAATAGATTCGTATAAAATGGTTTTAAAAGAAGTGTTAACTAAAAATAAATTAAATGAAATTTATAACATTTCCAAAAAAATCTGTAAAATTCCATGTACAAGAAAAGGAATTATGCATTTCGATGGTTTAGAAATAGATTTTCCTACGAAATTTTAAGAAAATGCTTTGCCATCTGATTTTATTCATTTATATAGGATATAGTCGCTAATCCCGGCCGTTGTTTATTAGTGAAAGGATTCCAAAAATGTTTGAGAAAAGAAGAGGGGGGGGGGGACTTTTTTGAATAAAAGGCTATAAAATGTCAAAATCGATTTATGACAACTATGAAAATACTTTTAAATAAATTAATGTAAAACCCGAAATGCACTGTTTTTTATTAAAAAATGCTTTCTACTAAAGAAATATATTTTTTTAAAAATAAAAAAAATTTTTAAATATTAAAAGTCTTACAAACACAAATCAATTGTTTTCTTTTAATCAGAAAATTGCAAACAGGAGTCTAGGATACTGCAATAATTTCCCTTCGATTCCGGGCAGGACATGGAGTAGCCCCTGCCACGCATCCGTTTCCAATATATTGTAATGCCTTCGCTTTCCTCTTTTTCAATAATCACTGCGCTTAATTGCGAGGAACTATTAATTGAATTGAGAGGGGCGCACATGCACACAAACCGTCGCAGGATATTATCCGGAAAAGGGACTTTCGTTTTCAAGTCTCCAGGCAACAGCAGGACGTGGGCATCCCCAGGAAAGTTTATGAAACCCTTGCGTGTTTGTGGGTCTGCCTGAGCTTGGCAGGACCCAACCAATACCTGACAAACGGCAGACGAAGGATGCTCCCCTCCGGGCCTCCGAGGCGTCTTGGGACTTATGGCGTCGGGACAGGACCTCCAGGACGGGGCCGTGTTGTTACCTCAATTGCTGCTGCTGCTGACAAAGACGCGATAATCGCTTCATTCATGGGTTTTAAGCCCGAAACCCGAAGCCCACGCGGAAAGGATAAAAGGAGTTGGGTCGGACTGTCTGACATGTGTGTTCATCCTGGGGCGAGTGGAGAACAAAATCTGTCAATAATTCTCCGGGATTGGGGGGGAAATGAGTGAAGCCGATTCGATAAATGAATTTGCGGCTGGAAACATAACAGAATATATGCAATGGAGCGTGGAGTGCCGGGAAGTGCCCCTAATAATCCAATTCCTCTGATTTTGGCCCAAATACAAGCTTTACCTCCTGTGGCCAAAAGGCATTTGGTTCCATAGTTCTCCAATAATGGGACAGATTTTTTTGATGACACGTTTATGTGTCAATATATTATCGCATCTTTTGATGGGCAGCAATGCATCAACGTCCACGGTCCGGCACGTGGCAATCCCTCAACTTTGACATTGGCGCCACTGTTTCCCATTAACTCTGTGCATTTCCATACACTGAGGGAAAGTGTGAGCTTTTACCTGCTGGGCACTAATTGAATTTAGGGCGAAACTACTGCGAACCTCATGTGTTCAAGCCAAAGTTCGCTCGCTTTTATTCTGGGATAATGTCAGTTTCAGGCTCAGTCGGTCGGAACATAAATTTAAATTTGAGGCTGCCTGAGAAGTTGCTGGCGATGATGGCCAAGATGGCCAAGATGCTGATGGAGTCGCCTCAATTACAAAGTCTGCTGCGGTCATTTAAACTTAGGGATTGAATGGGAGAGACGATACGGCAGGACAGTCTGGACATAGCCTTGAAGGACAGCCGCCCGGAATGACGAAGATGAAGGGGTCTGGTATCATGGTGAAGCCCTTTCTTTATTAATTTAATGGCCGCATGTGGTGTGCACCTCCAGCCAGGGAAAACAATTTGTTAGCATGTCAGAACCATCGCCCATCAAGTCCGAGTCCATGGCCAAGTTTTTGTTAAAGTTTTCGGCCCTTCCGCAGCAGGCAGCAGGAAGCAGGAAGATAACTCGTTAAATTTGGCCTTTAATGGCAGTCTGTTTGTTTTTCGCCTGGCCAAATCTGCATAATGAAAATGGCAAATAGGTTGAAGTATTTGCCTTCGGAATTAACACCAAATTATAATGGTATCTGGCGCTGGGCCGGATGCTTGATGGGGTGCAGCCGGAAGGAGAGTGCATTAAATTAGCATAAAATAAACAAACCCCCGCACATACTTGCTGCCACTTGGTGTTGCAACAACAGGAGCCAAAGCAAATCCAGCAAATTTCTGCCAACTGAAAGCGATAGACAAACAAACAATCGCCAGGATGTGGGGTGTGGAGCTGTTTGCAGGACACATAGAGTCCTCCTCTCGGCCTGCAATTAAATTCAATTTGATGTGTAGACAAGGTCTGCCGAATAATACAACCGATATGAGTTCCATTTTGGGATGTTGAGTATTCGATTTTCTAATACTCTATGTAAAAGGATAAAAGGGACTCGGAGCTCAAAGGTTAAGCGATAAGAGATCCCTGACTCTGGAGGGAATATATAGTAACTCCCCAAAAATTAAATCATATTCAGGAAAGGGTTTACTATATTAGGTAGAACTCTATTCCCATCTGCTGTCCTCTCAGTTGGGTGCCTTTGGTGCCCAGGCTGGATCCATGGATTGATTGAGTGGCGATTCCCACACAACCAGTCCTGACCAATTCAGAGTCCCGCCAAACATTTTGACATTCGGGACTAATTTCCCTGTGCTCCGGCTGCTCATTGGGTGGCGGATAATGAACCGCACTTGTAGCAATGGACCCGATAGAACGGGGCCTGGAAATGGGGACTGAAAGAGTAATTATGGCAGACGAAGTGGGTCGAGTGGTCCGTGTGGCGATTGTGGACCCCCGATGTGATTGCTAAAGAACTAGAGGGGCCCGAGTGGCCATTTGCATGTGTTGCCCTATTTAGGGGGTCCTTGCTGTAGTCCTGGCAGGCATTAAACCAATAAACCCGACAGGATTCTCTGCCTCTGCGAAAAGTTTCTCTCCAACTAATTAAGGAACAGTTTTTGGCACCTGGCTTGTGCCATAGTTGCCAGAGTCTCTACTCCCGAGTCCCGAATCCCGAATCCAGAAATCCTGAAAAGTTTGCAGCCAGAAGTTGAACATAAACATTTATGTTGGCCAGTTCTCCAAGGAAAGTTCTCCAAGTCTGAGTGGGAGTCGAGTTAAGACTGTCACCTCGTCCTGCTGAGTAATCCATCCGGGTGGGCAAACGGAATGTGACAGACAAGACGAGGAAACAGATACCGTGATTGCCTGCCAATCTGGGCGACAATAAGCCATAAGTTTCTGCTGGCCAAGGACCTGATTGACAGCCGGCCAAGTCGAGGTCGAGGTCTAATTAGAAAAGTTTCCCCCAGCACGGACCGTGTTCGTTCGATTCACATGGGTTATTGGTTTTTATTGCACGTTACAACCGATTGTTTCGACACTTGTTATCCTTCTTATCCTACTCTGGGAACACTCCGGGAAGGCAATGCGAATCGAAGGCAATGGGAACTCCGAGTCAAATCAAATAAAAATATCAATGGTAATAAAAAAGAAGGCGTTGCCCGCTCGTTTCTGGTCTTTCTTGTTCTCTTCTTTTCTCTCTATATGTATGTTTTAAAAACTTCTTCATCAACTAAATGTAATTTAAAGATACTTTTTCACTGAACTGCGTCCTCGTCCTCGTCCCTATCCTAGGGGGAGTCTCTCGGGGAGAGAGACAAACACCAGGCAGGCCGTCGAGGAGATGATGGTGATTGTGGCTAGGATGGTCAAGTGCTTAGAAGCACTTGCGGTGGACGATGCCGGGGCCGGACTCGTCGTACTCCTGCTTGGAGATCCACATCTGCTGGAAGGTGGAGAGCGAGGCCAGGATGGAGCCGCCGATCCAGACGGAGTACTTGCGCTCAGGTGGGGCGATGATCTTGATCTTGATGGTCGATGGAGCCAGGGCGGTGATCTCCTTCTGCATACGATCAGCAATACCTGCAATGGTTCAATTAATTAATAAAATTTCAAAAATAATTTAAGGGGCACAAATGTTTAAGGAATGTGGGAGTATTTTTATACCCTTGCAGAGGGTATTATAATTTTGGTCAGAAGTGTGCAACGCAGTGAAGGAGACATCCAGGACCCCATAAAGTATATATATTCTGGATCAGGATCACCTCCTGAGTCGATATAAGCATGTCCGTCTGTCCGTCTGTCCGTCTGTCCGTCTGTCCGTCTGTCTGTTTCTACGCAAACTAGTCTCTCAGTTTTTGAGCTATCGTCTTGAAACTTTGCACACACCCTTCTTTCCTTTGCACGCAGTATATAAGTCGGAACGGCCGGGATCGGCCGACTATATCCTATAGCTGCCATATATCTGATTGATCGGAAATGCTGTAACTTCCACGTTTTTGAAGATAGAAACTTGAAATTTGCACAGATTGACTATAACGGGAATTTAGGCCGATCTGGAAAATTTCATACGGATCGGCCGACTATATCCTATAGCTGCTATATGATTGATCGGAAATGCTATAACTTCCACGTTTTTGAAGATAGAAACTTGAAATTTGCACAGATTCCTTTTTATGGGAATTTAAGCCGATCTGGAAAATATCATACGGATCGGTCGACTATATCCTATAGCTTCTATATAACTGATTGATCGGAAATGCTATAACTTCCATGTTATTGAAGATAGAAGATTGAAATTTGCACAGGTTTACTATAAGGTGAATTTAGGCCGATTTGAAAAATTTCCACGGATCGGCCGACTATATCTTATAGCTCCTTATAACTGATTGATCGGAAATGCTATAACTTCCATGTTATTGAAGATAGAAACTTGAAATTTGCACAAACCCCTTTATGGGAATTTAGCCGATCTAAAAATTTCATACGGATCGCCGACTATATCCTTAGCTTCTTATAACTGAACGATCGGAAATGCCACAACTTTCGTGTTTTTGGGTGTGAAGCGTCGGACTTCTTTTAAAATCCATTTTATACGAATCTAAGGTTGTTATGAATGTTTTTGTAAAGATCCACTATATCCGATATTTCTATATCTTAGTCAATAGACGCCGCTATTTAACTGCAGGGTTATGCTTCGGCCTCCTTGTTCTGTTTTGGTTATTAAATGTTCTCTTGTCGTCTTTCTATTTATATTCGATGCACCCCATGAAATATTTCATTAGAGACCAACTGATGTATAAATATCAAAGAAATACTATACTATCGGGGCTCTCAAAACCTTATAGACACAAAAGACTATATAGAATAGTATTATAAATTTTTTTTTTTCTAAAATGTAGCTTTTGCAGATTGCATCAAAACCAAATAAATTTCTATTATAGTAACCATCGGTGGCCTCTCATCAAACTATTTTTAGAAATCCTACAAGAGGTTTAAAAAGACTTTTTTATAGAAGGGAGAAACAATAAACCAACTATTTCTCCCATTCCTGATATAGGAAACTAATAACCCTAGGAATTTAAACTCAAGACCCACCTGGATACATGGTGGTACCGCCGGACAGGACATTGTTGGCATAGAGATCCTTGCGGATGTCGACGTCGCACTTCATGATCGACTGGTAGACGGTCTCGTGGATGCCGCAGGACTCCATGCCCAGGAACGAGGGCTGGAAGAGGGCCTCCGGGGTGCGGAAACGCTCGTTGCCGATGGTGATCACCTGGCCGTCGGGCAGCTCGTAGGACTTCTCCAGAGAGGTGGAGGCGGCGGCGGTGGCCATCTCCTGCTCAAAGTCCAGGGCCACGTAGCAGAGCTTCTCCTTGATGTCGCGCACGATCTCGCGCTCGGCGGTGGTGGTGAAGGAGTAGCCGCGCTCGGTGAGGATCTTCATGAGGTAGTCGGTCAGATCGCGACCGGCCAGATCCAGACGCAGGATGGCGTGGGGAAGGGCATAACCTTCATAGATGGGCACGGTGTGGGAGACACCGTCACCGGAGTCCAGAACGATACCGGTGGTACGGCCGGAGGCGTACAGGGAGAGCACGGCCTGGATGGCTACGTACATGGCGGGCGAGTTGAAGGTCTCAAACATGATCTGGGTCATCTTCTCGCGGTTGGCCTTGGGGTTGAGGGGGGCCTCGGTCAGCAGGACGGGGTGCTCCTCGGGGGCCACGCGCAGCTCGTTGTAGAAGGTGTGATGCCAGACCTTCTCCATGTCGTCCCAGTTGGTGATGATGCCGTGCTCGATGGGGTACTTCAGGGAGAGGATACCGCGCTTGCTCTGGGCCTCGTCACCCACGTAGCAGTCCTTCTGACCCATGCCCACCATGACGCCCTGGTGACGGGGACGGCCCACGATCGAGGGGAAGACGGCGCGGGGCGCATCGTCTCCTGCGAATCCGGCCTTGCACATTCCGGATCCGTTGTCCACCACCAGGGCTGATGCTTCTTCGTCACACATTTTGTTTGGTTATGGGTTTGGTTCGGCGGTTCGGAGCAATCACTACAAGGATACAGACAGATCGGATCCAGTTATCCTACGGATTCGGTTACGGTTACGGATTGGTGGACAGGCGGCACTCACGACGTGTAAATCCAACAGCGACAGCAATCAGAGTGATTCGTTCTCTGCTCTGTCCACCGCATTTAAATAAGTTCTGTCCCGCTCCCCCCATCCTCAGCCCCAAATCTGCACCCCCATCCCCATCCCCATCCCTATCCCCATTCCCATTCCCATGCCCATTCCTAATCCCAATAGCCCATCCTCCATCCCCCGGATCCCTGCTGCTATCCCTCCTGTCATGTTGAACAATTGTTGAGCTAGTAACATGTTGATGAATTTCGCGATATGCTACGCTGGCTGGGGATCAGGCGTACTCGGGGGGGCGCCCGGGCCCCGGGGGTCGGATACACATCATTTCGTTTGCACCAAAGTGTTTTGATTCCGGGCATTGTGCCTTGGCCAAGGCGTTTGATAGGGATCTCAAGTGGCGGATTTTCGAATAGATTAATGGCAGCTACAATAATTAACGGGGGATCTATCTTTCGTATCTATCTGATACGTCTGAAAAAATCCTGTTCTTTATTTATTTGTTTGTGAATAATTGTAAGATTTTATTTATATGTTTGTTATTCGTAAACTTGTATTATTAAACAATAAAATCTTTCGATAAAGTAAAGAGCCCTATTGAAAACAAAATTTATAATCAAAAATTTATAATAATTTATATCCCATATATATACTTTGAAAATCATTTAGGATACCCATTGAAAACCTGATTGTAAAAATTATGTTTTAAACCCATAGCCAAGATTTACACATTTAAATAATTCCTATTTCATTTATTCAAAACCACTAGTATGTCCCCTTAACTTCATTAAAAATCCAATTAACCTTAGTTATTTACGTTTATATAAGCTTTTTTTATATCCTCTGAAAAAATAAAGATTACACACAATTAGCGTCAACAAAAGTAAATACTTTTATCTAAGCAAACCCTTCCTATTCAACTTTCTCCTCCCTTTTATATACCACTTTCGACCTTTTCATAACGGAATTTAAGCCAATGGAATTAGTAGCCAATTAATTACAAACTGGACTGAAAAGGCTTTCAGGGTATTCATTTTTCTCCATTGGGCTGGGCCATTTATCATTTAGTTTCATTTGGTTTTTGCTAAATTATGTCTAGCTGCCAAGATTGCTATGACTTCGACATACAACTGAGAGAGGGAAATATGCGCCAGGACTTGTATAGGCATCTGTTGATGTATTTTTAAGTTTTTATATAAATAAATCCCCGCGAAGAGAAAAGGCAGCAGCAGCAGCAACAAGAACAAGCCGCGAACAATGCAACGCAGAATGCAACTTGTTCCTCCAAGCACCGGCCCCGCCCCCCCGGATGGGGCAGCCAAAATTTGTGCCAATGCTCTTCGGGCCCACTCGCAGCCCATAGATGGTGTGGCCCAAATGCTGTCACACTCAAAAATGCAGCCAACGCGCTTAGAAGTGATACAAAAGTTGACGACGTCGTGTGGATTTCATTGAAATCAAATTGAAATAAAATTATTTTGCAGCTAGTATGCGCCCAAGGCGAGCCCGGGGGCCCCCGAAAGGGACGCAATGCATCGGAGGCGACACCAGGAGGCAGAGGCGGTGCAATTTTGCGCCTGTCTACCGATATCTTCCGATCTCAACGTGGCATTAGCCACGAGATTAATGCCCACAATCTAAATTCTAATTAAGTGCGCCCCAATCGAGAAGCGACTGCCACGAGTGGCTTCCACGGACGCAAATGGCCAAACTTCCCAACTCCTCTGGAGGTCGGCCCGGAAACTTTGGCGATTGCCTGCCAGCCCGGGCCACGGCCACTACGTGACTCTCGACAGGATCAGGTACGGACAACATTCACGTATCATTGTCCGCACGCGTCCCGAGCAGTTGAAAGAGGTAAAAATTATGTTTCCCAGCATCTGAATGTGTTGCACTTTCTTCCCAACTGCAGCAGGACTCTCAGGGAAAAGGGTGGCCAATACAGTTTCGACCAAAAAAACCTAAAGTGAATGATAATATTCATAGTCGGTGTATTAGGCCGTTTTCCAAACAAAGTGGAAATAAACCAGAAAATAAAAATGGTTTGTAGATGCATTGGTTGCCTTAAATGGGATAAAAAAAAATTTGCATTAAAATGTAATTATAATTCGCCAGCAATTTTGAATGGTGAAGGGTTTGAAAAAAAATAATATATGTATTAGAAATTAACAAAGAAAGATATAAGACCTTGACAAATAGACAGCAATTTTGCAGAAAAGCCATAAAGCACCCAAGTAAATTTAATATCCTAGATTCCGAGGATAGAAGGCTATTACGGTTTTATGTAATAATTGTACCAGAAGACAAGCTTTCAGGATTTCCATTGTCTCTTGTTACTTTTGAGTCGCCCCTGGCACAAATTTGGCTTAAAGTTGCTGGGGGAAATGGTTCCGAAAAAAGTTTGAGCGTTGACAGAACGAAGCACCTTTTTCGCCAGGACCAGGTCCCGGCCGCCCTGCTCCTCCTGCTACTCCTGCAGGTCCTTTTTTCATTTTTCCTATGCGGCCAGCACGCAGAACGCAGAAACTTTCGCCAAAGTAGGGGCGAGGGCTCAGCCGAGGGCCGACAAAGTTGCCAAGGTGTGCATAAAAATTAAAATACTTGCCACGCGGTTGCATGCTAAGTTTGAGATGCTGCACTCACTGGGAGGGGCAGAGGTCAAAGGCTAAGTTCGAGGGCAACGGCTATTCTCAGCTGCACTTCACGTCTCTCCACTAATTTACGATTTGCAGTAGAAATGTGCGCCCGCCCATTTATGATACTCGAATACTCGAAAGATTGAAACTTCAAGTTTCCAGTTTGCTTTACTTTACCATCTCGCTGCTCCGCGAAACTTTTTGAGCCAAAGACAAGGGCTGACAGTTTAAACTACACCTCCCCATCCCCGCTACCTTACTTTATTAATTACACAAGTTGTCTCGCCAAATATTTTTCACTCAAATTAATTTCTCCCATGCAGCTGTCATCCGCGGGGCCGGGCTGTCAGCGCCCCCACCCCGGCCGGATCCCTTTTTAATTACCCTTCGCTCAAAATGCACGTAAAATGTGAAGATAGGAGAAATTGTATTTGGCACACGGGGATTCGCGAAACTACGACTAACAATAAGTGGGGGGTCTTAGGCTAGGGGCCAAGTCCGGCAGTCGGCAGTGGACTAGTCCAGGGGCAGGGTCTCGTGCAGCCACGTGCGACCCCCGCCCTCGGCAAAGTCGGCGGCGGCGTGGTCCTGCCCGTTCAGTATCCACTTGGTGGTCAGAAGGCCCTCCACGCCCACCGGGCCGCGGGCGTGGATGCGGGCGGTCGAGATGCCCACCTCGGCGCCAAGGCCAAACCGGAAGCCGTCCGCGAACCGGGAGCTGGCGTTGTGGAACACACAGGCGCTGTCCACGCTCCCCAGGAACTGCTTGGCCGCCGCATCTGCAAATGGAGAAAGGGAACAAAGGTCAGGATTGTGGAATTGTGGGAAAAAGCGGGCAAATGTGCAAATGCAAACACGAGCGGGCAAAAGTGTTGAATAAAATTAATTTCCCAAATGATTTAAATTTGTTGTGGCATGGCACGGGGAGGGGAGGAGAGGAGGTTGCCATGCATGCGAAAGTTGCACGCTAAACTTGCCCGACTTGAATTAGGATTCGGGTTTGGTTTTTGGTTGTAAGTCGGAACTGCTGAAGAACTGGTGGCATGGCTTCATGTTGGCATGGCATTGGGAGCTAAATTGAATTACACGTGGCGGAATGGGACAATCCCATACCATGCCACATGCCACAATGCGAAGGAACTTGCGAGTATTAAATGTTATGCCACAAAAATGGATGTTGGTTTCTTTTTTCAGAAATATTCCTGAATATACATTTTTGAAGGCGGGTCAGTATTTTCATTTGTTTATACTTTAAGTTTCCGTTAAAAAGTTGTACTTTAATTTAAATGTAATTATTCGTTTGGAATTGGATAAACTGGAATTTGCCACGCTATTCCCTGCTTAATTATCGTTTATAATTAGTGGCGACACTGACCTCTCATCGCTGGAATTCCCTTTCAAACTCAACTGATTTATGCCCCAAATCTGCAGCACAATGTGGCGGACACATTGCATTTCTCATTACTACCGAAAACCAAAAACCAAAAACCAAAACCAAATCAATGGGAATGGGACGCAAGGGGTGACCCTACAATTTTTCAACTTCGATGGCAGCAATCGAAATTAATTTTCAATTTTCGGGCTTTCGTTACCGTTTTCCGTAACAATGACATCGGTGTGGCCACTGCCGTACGTATGGATGTGATTAATGGCCTCCTCCAAGCTGGGCACAATCTCGATGCAGCACTCCAGGGCACCGTACTCGTGCTTCAGGCTCTTGGCCGCCGGGGGACCGAAGGTCAGCTGCTGGTTCAGACGGGGTCCGGAGTAGATTTTGACGCCCTCACGTTTCAGCATATTGCAGACGTCGTTGAAGATGTCGCCGCTCATCAGGTCCTCGTGAATCAGCAGGGTCTCCATGGCGTTGCAGGCTGTAATCGGAAGAGTAGTCCCGCCGGACACGGTTCTAATTAAAGCTACAGTCCAGAGGATTTACGACCTACCAGCCGGATAATCGCACTTGGCGTCCCGGGCGATGCGCAGCGCCTTCTGCAGGTCCGCGTCCCGGTCGATGTACACGTGGCAGACGCCCTCGGCGTGGCCCAGGACTGGAATGTGCAAGGACTGCTGCTGGATGTTGCGGACCAGTTCGGAGGAGCCGCGCGGTATGATCAGGTCGATGTGGTTTTCCATGGACAGCAGGTCACTGATCTCCTCCCGAGTGGAAACCTATCGAAACCGAAACCAAACATAAGTAAGGATAAAGTATTTTAAATTCTTTGAATCGAATTGGGTTAAAATTTGTGGTGCCACCATTTAATGAAAATAAAATCCTTTAAACACCGACCCGGAATGTAATGATTTGATGTAAAATTTATAAAAAGTTTTACTACAAAAATTAAATACAGTTATTATTTTCAAGTATATTAAATTCATACATTTCAGAAGTATTTTTGAAACCTAATCTAATATATTTCTGTGATGATTCTGAGAAGCTTTGGTTAGGTTTCGAAAGGTTACGAAATATTTTTGAAATTGTTCCGTAAACAATAATGTTTTAAAGTAAGTGTAATGTTCAAAACCATGAAGGATTTGAGAAGGCAATTAAATATGCTAGCAATAAATGTATTACATTAAGTTAAGAAATTTATACTCTTGAGGTGTTTAGAGCTTTCACTTGGACATGTTTTCTACTAATCCTAACAATAACGTCATTACAACATAGTTAAATTATATTTGTTCTTGGGATGGATAACAAATATTTGTTTTAAAAAAATTAAGTAACTTTAATTAAATAAATATTTAAATTGTAATTTGTAAAGTATTATTAAAGTTGCTTTGCAAGCACAGCTTTCCGAACTTACATATTATCAATAAATCCTGTATTATTGTGGCTTACAATTGTAATGCTGGGAGTGAAGTGGTTTTGAACTTACCAAGGATACGGCGTGCTCGGCTCCCACCGTGGCCAGCGCCTCCTTGACCAGCTCCATGAGGGCCTTGTTGCTATGGGCCGCCTCCTTGCCGCCCTTGAGCAGCAGGCCGTTGGCGGAGGCCATCGCCAGGGCGGCTACCTGGGGCAGGGAGTCGGGACGGGACTCGAAGATGACCAGCAGGACGCCGATGGGGACGGTGACCTGCTTCAGCTCGAGATGATCGGCCAGCCGGGTGCGTCGAAGAACACGACCCACATTCTGAGGAAAACAGAAACAGGAAAGCGTCCCCGATGACAGATAAGGAACGGAGTCGAAAGGGATAAAGAATAATAACCAAGTCGCCGAGTCAATTCACAAGTCAGCATAAATCGCATAAAGCATACGCCATGTGGGACAGGGCCATAAAAATAACCCGATATTTATGCGACAGATCCACCCGGAAAGGACCTTCCCTTGCCCCAGTTCGATTCCCCGGCGTCCATTTTGAGGCGTTACATAAATCAAGTCGCTCGTCGCGTCGTAATCTTTATTTATTTTTAATGGCCTGCCGTCCAACGCCCCCGCACTTGGATGTGCCACACCCCCATGGCTTGCCCCTACTCCTGTGAGAAATCTCTAGAAAATTGGCTGCAGATAACATAAAGCGGTTGCGGGCTGGTCCGGGCTTGCTCTGGCTCTGGAAGCTTGCTGACAGCCGTTCACTGGCCTTGTTTGCATAAAAAGGACCCCCGGCCAGGCGAAGGACCCAGCCTGGGCACTGCCAAAATTTGGTTACATGGTCATTATTATTGACTCTGGCATTGTGGAGCGTCAAACTTTAAATTATATTTGCAAAGGAATTGGATAAGTCGGGAGCAAGGAGTCCTTAGTGCGGATCATGAAATATGCAAGAAATGCGAAACTTTATAAAGGTCCGAAGCGGAAATTGGGAAACCGTATGGGGCTTCATGGGGGCTGCGTAGTTTCCATTATCGAGGCATACAGCGGCTCACTAAATAGCCCATTTATTTTGCAATAAAACTTTTCCATGCGTTCCAGGCCTGTGAGCCGTAAATAGTCGGGGTAATTGAAAACTGAAGCACTACCTCCCCTCCCACCTATGGAGCTGGCGAGCCCGAAGGACCTCGGAATTTGTTTGTCGCCCCACAAAAAATCACAACAAAAAATGGGTTGAGACAAAAACAGAAACACTTTCCGCCATCGGAGCGACAGTTATTGAGTGCGTTATGGTTTTTCAGGATCCCCAGCCCAGTTCCGGAGTGTGTTTGAGTTTTTTATGATTTTTCACGCTGCCGCCATTTTGTGTCACAATTTCGCTTGCCATTTTTACAATAAACTCATGTCCCACCCCGGCCCGGCCCATCTCGGAGCAAAAAGTTCGGCTGCCTGAGTCCCACCATGGAGGAAAACTTTTTGCGTTTCCGCACAATCACATCCAATAAAACGGTTGGCTTGGAAGGGTGGGGGCCCAGCTAGCAGGGTTCCCTTCCCGCCAATATTCGATCAACTCTGTCTGGCGCTGGGTGGGGGCAAAGGACTCAGGACGCAGGACCAAGGACGACGAGAATGCGGGCTAATGTCACTGGCAAGACAGCGAACGAGAGCGCATACAAGGAGCTTGTCTTTTATCTTCCACTTGCTTAGCTGTCCTGCCGGACCAGATTCTCCGGGCATATCAGACTGTAGGGATGACTAGCTCTTGGCATAGTTCTGTAGGTCACTGGTCAGTCGTTTAAGGGACCTTTCGGCTGCTGCAGCTGGGACTTTCCCCCTCGACCGGGGTGTCAATTTTTGTTGAAGTGTAAAATTGCTTGGAGATTTCATAATGCTGTTAAAGCTTTGGAAACTGCACACTGCCTTTGTGGGAGCTCATGAAACGGCCACTTTGCCGGGCCAGACAAATCCCAGCGCCGGTCCCTGGTCCTCGGGCTAACTCAATTTGGGGCTGACTTTTCGACACTGCAACAAATGCAATTTGCCGAACCTTTCAGGAGGTCAGTCCAGCAGGGGATGCTCCGCAAAGTGGCCAGTAATTAAGTTCACTTACCTTGTGACTGTCCTCGGCGATTTGCTTCAAGCCGATGGAGAGGTTCTTCAGCTTGGCGGAGTTGAGGGAGAGACGCGACAACAGCGGCTTGGCCAGGCCGCTCTTCTGCGCCTCGGCCAGGTCCTTGGCGTTGGCCTCCATGATGAACTTCTCGCGACTCACCAGCAGGTCGGCCAGGGTGTTCACGGCACTGGCCCTCTGGGCGGGGGTCAGGGCCTGCATCTGGCGGCTTCCGGTTCGGGCTGGAGAAGATGGATGGGAGAGAGACACGGGGATTAGTCGCGTCCAAAACAAGTTGCATCTGCCTAATTAACATGGCACTTTCTGTCTTTTCCAGCTGCTGCAACTTAGTCTCAACAACAATTAAATTACTTGCAACTACTGCCCGACTAAAAATAACAACAGCCTCCCACGCAGTTTGTTAACCCATTTAGGGCTTTTGGCTTAAACTGGAGTAACATGTTATTAGAAATGTTTAAAACAACTATATATAAATCTATTAAATAAGGCAGTAAGCTTATTTAATATATATTAGTCTATGAAATATACTTGGAAGCACAGCTAAGATACATATGTATTGCAATCGCAGCTTTTTGAGACTCATTGGCTTCTACAAAAAAAAAGAATAAAGGCTTTCCATTTTGTTAAAATTTCTCAAATTGTCGTATCGTAAACAGATACCCAATAGAACACTTTTCTCGTTCCCATCCTTATGTAATTAAAACAATTATATCCTATATGTACTAATAAGTTGCAAAATTCAATCCCCATTAATTTGATATTAAGAACTCATAAAAAAAGTAACCTTTGCTTTGCTATATTTATTTAAAGATACTTCTTCCATAATTATTCCATAACTACATGTTTCTAGCTAAACTCCCCAATATTACGCAGCCAAGAGGATATAATCCAAACTCTTAAACTAATTTATAACCCCTGAAACTAGTTATTGATCCTCTAAACACCCCTGCCTGAGACGGGTTAAGCCCAAGCAGATAGTCCGGCATGACCCAGTTTCCGGGCCCAGGTCCCTGTTTTGGTGAAACTCACCATAATGGCCATTAGTCTGCCCAGGCTACTTGTCATTCGCTGTTAACATCTCGGAACTTTCTCGCCAATGACGAGGAGCAAAAACACCAACATTGACCCATCCTGGGTGGGGATGGATGGACGAGGGCTGGCTTACGGCTTTGTCCCGGATGATTGGCAATCAATGCGGTTGGGCATGGTCCGAGGCATCTGCCCGTCACCGAAACCGCTAATTATGCCACCCAGTGGAGGGCTTCCTGATGCTATCTAAGTCCTTTCCCCCTCCCAAGTCCTACCCTTCCAGCCAGCCACACCATTCTCGGTCAGTATCCTTTAAGCCGCTCCCTGCGGTCCACTCACCGTTCTCGGCCATCACCTCGACGGGCACGGCGCTGGAGCTCTCGGTCGCCTCCGTGAAGAAGGTGCCGACCTTCCGGCCGCCAATAATGGTCTTGATGGCCTTCTCCTGCATGCCGTTGCAGATGACCACGCTGACACCCCGGTCCAGTGCCCAGGTGGCCGCCTTCACCTTCGAGTCCATACCGCCGGTGCCCACCTGGGAAGGGATAAGTTCGTTAGGGTCATCCTGGGAAGGAGGAGGAGAGTGGAAAATTCAGGGGATTGCCTTTGACTTTTTGCCAAACTCGATGCTGTTGCTGTCGTCGCTGCTGTAGGTGTGCATCAGCTTGGCCCCGTCCTCCCAGGGCGGCTTATTGTAGATGCCGTCGACATCGGACATAAGGATTAGCAGGTCCGCCTGGACCTCGGCGGCCAGCATGGCCGATAAGCTGTCGTTGTCCTTAATGGGAATGCCCTGCGGGAAAAGCAATGGAGACTCAGTGGCTGGTTCCCCGGTCACGTGCATCCAAACCACTCACCCGCCTGGCTCCGCCGGCCGGTTCGTCGTCACGTATGAACATCGGCGGGGAGACGGCGTCATTGGTATTTATGATTGGCACAATATTCAGGCTAATTAATTCGGAGAGCGTGCAGAAGAGGTTGTTGCGTGTCTCCTCGTTGTAGAAGTCCGGCTTGGTTACCAGCACCTGAAAGCCAACCAAACACCCGCTCAAATCTCTGCTAGGCTGTATCCGAAAGGATCGAAATTGTGGCCCACCTGTGCTATCTTGACGCCGTACTGGGCGAACATGGCGTCGTAGAGGGACATCAGACCCGACTGACCTACCGCAGCCGCTGCTCGCGGTTCCAGAGTGGCGCCGTCAAACTAATTTCGGGGATGGAAAGGTGGTTATGTCATGGGTTAGGGGATTCGATTCCAACACAGCTACCTCTTTGCTGTCCTTTGGGTTGAGGGTCTCCCGCATCGACAGCGACATGAGCAGCTCCTGGGCCAGTTTCTGCTTGCCAAAGGCCACCGCTCCGCTGGTCACCATCATCACCTCGCGACCCTCCAGGTGGCACTCGGCAACCTGTCAAAGGAGGTCATTCGAAAATTAGGAGGTTAAGAGTGCTTGACAGATGTGTTTTGTAATTTAACATTAAAACTTAAGTTCTCCGAAACTTGAATATTTTATCAAAAGACAAGAGGGTACCGAGTATTATGCATGTCTACAAGGAACCTAAGTATAGCCTTTAAGTTTTAGCTTTTTTTTAACATGGATATGAGTACTAGGAAGGAGACTTGGTTTTTATTTAATATCTATTTAAACAAGTTTTTCTCTTAAACACTTAATTTAAAAATCCATAAATAATCCATTATTTTGCAAATCCATTGAATCATCTTCTTTAAAAATGGTGGTTTCCGTTAAATAAACTCTTTTTAACAAAAGGATTATCTGAACAAAAAGAACAGAGCTCTGAATAAAATTAATATGAAGGACAAATCAAAGTAAAAATATTCAAAATATTTTTTTTATCAAAAATAGAAACAACTTTACAAACTGTTGTTAAAAATATACCTCTTTTTCAAACTATTTCTGTAAAAAAATAGTTCCGAATCAAAAATTATATTACCAATTTATAATTTCAAATAAAATCTACAATAATAGCTCCGGGAAACAATTAATAATAGAACAATAGATATCTGATTTACAATGCTCATAAAATAGAGATCATTAACTATTGTAAAAAGCTACATCTATGTCTTGTATAATATTAGGTATATAATTTATTATACTAAGAAGAGCGATATAAGAGGTACATCTATTTGTCCTCACCTGTTCCACAATGGAGGCCAGACGACCAAGGGCCAGGCCGTGATTGTCCTCCCGGGTGATGACGGCGCTGCCCAGCTTGACCACCAGCCTGCGGGCGTACTTGAGCTGGCTGCGCTCCGTGAAGGTGGGATGGGCCTTCTCCAGACGCCGTTCGGGGGACACCAGCTGAAATCAGACCGTAAACCGGAATCTTATCGCCGTCAATCGAGGAAAACATGGCAAAGTGAGGTCATATATTCCGACAGCGGCGCTTTAAGCCGCAACAGCACTATAAATGGCAATCCAATTAACTAAATAGTCCCCAACGAATGCACCTAATCAGCTTGTAATCGGTAATCGCTAAAACTATATAACGCCATAAAGAGATCCCCACCTTCACACCACCCCTACCCCCTCCCCAAGCGCGCTTTTCCAATTTCTAATAATAATTATGTGTGTTAATTGGTTTTTTAGCCAGCGGCGCGTGGGCAATAAGTTTGTGCGTCCTGCGTGGGATGGATAATCAATTCGAGATTATGGCCAATTAAATTTTGCATTCCGACACCATAAACTATGGCTTAAAGTCCTTAATTAAATTGTTTACCACTGACCGTTCCAGGAATCGAGATAATACCCAAGACAGGATTGATTCAAGGAAGCTGAGGCTGGAGAAAGGCTTCCCAGAATAGATTGGCCGGACTTGGCAAAAAAAAAAAGTTTCCCATTTCCAGGGACGACTCTTAATGGGTAACCGTTGGAAATATAAAAAGCGAGATAAGATTAGTCTGTCGGAAAGATAACTGCCAAGAAAGCAGCAGAATTTATTTTTCCTACCCCAACAGCTGCAGCCCAGGCACCTCATCCTCACCCTCATCCATCCATCAATCAAAAAGTGTTTTTATTTGCTCTCCCTTCTCTTTCTCCCTGTCAATCGCCTTCTCTTTCATTAGACGGCTTTGATTGCCTTTCAGGCGCAATAACATCGAATCGGCGGATTTGATTATTCACATAACTCGCCGCATTCGGCGTGTCACTTTTTTCCCTTCGACAAAATCAACTCAAATTGAGGCGTAAATATTTTGATTTCGTTACGTTCGATGGATGGCAAGTGTCAAGTGCAGCTCAATAAAATCGCTAGTCGACAATCGCAATCACAAATGCTCAATTTGTTTACTTTATTTAATTGTTTGGTCGCTGCCGGCCTCTTATCGCAAGACGCTTTTTATCACTTTGGCCAAGAGAGCCAAAAACAATGCAACACCAAACGTTTTTACGGCTCTTTGTACGGCCCTCAGGGCGTATGCGTGATGTCGTATGCAATTGCTCGAAGGTCACTCCCACGCCCCCGATGTTTCCTTCCAAAAAGGACGTCTGGTGACCGCCTGTGGCCAACGAAATGCGAGGAAATTCGGTCAATTTGCGGAGCAATTAATTCCCTCATTTGTGAGTTTTCGCTTATGTTTAAATTATTACTGAGTATCCTTTGTCCAGATTAAGTGTTAGGTGTACGATACCTGGTACTTTTATATTTAAAAATTGTTGTATGTTTTTTGCTTTCAATAGAATCCTTACTTTTTAATCCTACTTTTTTTACCTTAAATTTTATTTAATTTAAATTTATTTTAATTTTTAATGATATACAATTATATATTTTTTATATTTATTAAGTGTTTAATTTTTGGTGTCGCTGCCTGTAAGATACCCGCTACTACACTTCTATGGGAAACGTGGTTTTATTTGTTATGATTTTTTTTATTAGTGATATACTATGAAACTCGTATAGTTTATGCATTATTTATATAACGTAACGTATATGAAATATAGCTTGGTCCTTATGTTTTTTTCCCCCAATTTAATAAACACTTTGCGCCCTGATTTTGAATCTCAACGATTTTGGGGCTCATCAAGAATCGAATGTTTTTCGTATGGCAAAGATAGTGCTAAAGTACAGAAAGGGATAAGTACCGGGTATAAATATACGGAGTATACACTGAACAAATTGCCTTCCTTTCTCGTGATACTGTTGTGTCCCCAAGTCACGGCTTTTGTTCCGCCAGGTACCGGGTATTGTGTTGCCGGGTGGCCCGCATGTTCCGATGTTTTTTTAGGACTTGCACACGCACAGCTTGAATAAAAAAGCAGAGAGAACCCAGGCCGAGACCAGAGGCGCCATAACTGCCAACACGTGTCAAAATGAAGTGAGTCAACCGGGGGATGGGTATGGGGATGAGAGCGAGTCGGAAGTCAGCGTCGGCGTCGGGCATGTGGGGCTCCATCGACCCTGACCTAGGCGAACCGTTTTGAGTGTCAAAGGCTGGGCCCAATGTCGGACATATGCAAATGCGGCGGCAAGGACAGCCGGGAGCCGGCAGGGCAGAGTCCTTGCTCGAGGGCAGCAGGGCACTTAGCAGGGCAGTTGGGCAAATGATGTTGCATATTTAAGAGGGGTTGTGAGTTTATTGTGTGGCAGCCCCATGCCCCTGCCCGGCGCCCCACTTTCGATTCGGAGCAATACAATATTTGCACTTTTAGAATTTATTTGAACACGTTTTCCGATTGCCGACCCAGCGGGCAGCTGTCAAGCTGTTAAAACAGTCCTTCAGCTTGTCTGGTTTGCATGTTATTGGAAATCAAGACGAAACTGTATATGATTTATACCTCGACACAGAGAGTCCTTCGATCGATTCGCATTCAATTAGCCGGACCCCCGATTTTGATGGCCCATTCGTTCGGTTTATGGCTGCGGATGGGTTTCAGGGTAACCCTTCCAAGCTGTTCCAGCAATAGGGGCGATAGTGTTTTGCTGCCTCGTCGATTGGTCTGATTAGGCCCAAGTGCCGGGGCGAACTTTCCGGCAAGGTATCCCAATCGTCGCCAGCTGTCGAAAGGCTTACGCCATCAAAACAAAGCACTAGACAGAGAAGGGCCCCCACGGAGGCTCCTCGCCTCGCCCTCCCGGCCGACTGGCAGGCTGACTGACTGGGTCATGGAACGCAGAAACCCCCAGACAATGGCTTCACGCTCGCACGTCATGTCCCGGGGCGCTATAATTTTCCCCTTCGCTGAAATCGACTTTAATCTCCGCTTATCGGTCAACAGTCTGCCGATTTCTTAATGTCATTAAAGATTGACGGCTGATGTTTTAAAATATATTTGAGATTATTTCACGAATGTGTGGGCCCCATTTCATAGTATGGGATTTCTATGAGGTGGAATAAAACCTTCCAGAATTATTAAAAGTTTTCCTTAGTTAGTTGACAGCATTTCTCTATCATTCGACCCAACAAAGACTCCCCTAGAGTGTCTCCAAAAAACACTTTCTTCTGGTCTTTCAACATGGCGAAGCAACCCCTAGTCCCCATACTAGTCCTAGTCCCTAGTCCCAAAACACTTCTTCTTTGATCCGGTTTCATACCAGTTTTCCTGCCCAATTCGATTAGCTGACCTGGGCTGAGCAATGAGCACAAAGAACTGATAATAAATCAAAGGTCCGTCCGCACCATCACACGGCGCACTCGGACTTTGCATCCGAGTACGCTTCCCTCCCCTCCTGACTGGAATCACTGCCGTTATTCACTCCACTCGTTATATAAACCACACTCACTGGCTGGCGGGGTCCGTGGGAGCTGACGGCTCGCCAGGCGTTGCTGGAGAAGCTGTTGCGCAGGCCCTGGGCCAGGCTGAAGCTGTTGCGCAGCATTTTCAAGCGCTGTTTGGGGAATCCTTGTCTCAGGATAGGATGCTGTGGGAGGTCTCGGGACTTAACGCGACTCGGAGCCTAGAACCTGGAGCCTAGAACCGCACTGCAAAGCCCGACAAGTTGTACTGAGGCGACCCAGTGGACGGCCGCTGCTCTTTGTCGCGATAATGCCCCGCAAACATGTGTAATTGTAAATGCTCGTCGCGATTGCGATTAAAATTTGGTGCGATGTGAGTGGCGGGCGGCCTCTCCGCCATCCTTATCAGTGAGAGCTTCTGGGGCACTCCGAGTGGCCACTCACTCGGATTGTGTCAAACATTCGGGCAGGGAGAGTGCTCCTCCGGGAGAGTGCTCGGCCTTATCAAGTGGGGCAGTCACGGGAAGAGGAGCTTATCTGGCCGCTGCCTGTTTGCTGGGCCATTGGGGCATTGGTCGGTGAGCCATTATATTCGCTTTCCTCCATCTCCCTAACACGTCTTTTCCGTTCAAAATTTTAAAAAATTAACTAAGGGTTAATAATATGTGTCTCTAATTATTATTTATAAATTATTCATCCATAATAAAGTCAAGAAACATTGTTTAGGGCCCTTTATCTTTAAACTGACGATCTACCTACAAACTTTCCGGTTTAATCTTTATAATGTTATAATATTATCTTCATAATCACTATATTGTGTCTGGATGCTTAAAAGCTTAGGCATTTATCTTTCTCAGAGTTTGTATGATAATAAAATACTATAAAACAGCTAAATATGAGTAGATTTAAGCTGCGAAAGAATGTATCTGAACGGATAACCAGGTATAAGCGATTTTTATCATATTTATGTTGCAATGATCCTTGAGAGACTATTTTAAAATTAATGCGAAAACTTGTACGTCCTTCTTTGGCCATGATTGCAACCTATTTTAGGAACTTCAAAGTCATTTAAACAAATTCGTAAAAAATGTTTGAACTTTGAACAAACTTGACTTAAAATGTCTAGTCACCAGTCGAAGAATGTCTAATAGATTAGAATAAGTATCCGAAATAAAGAAAACTGGGTCCAAATCCTATTATCAATAATTTACTTTTATTAAATTACCAATTTTCCCTTGAAAATATCATCATTAATGATAAATTCCAACAATTAAAAGAACAATCGCATTAGGCCCACTCGATGGAATCAATCATTAAAAGTCCTTCAAATCGCAGTACTTGGCACTTGAATGAATCCGAAAATGCAATACTTTCCGGGAGAATCACCTTCCAAACAGCAATTGTTGGACTCTGAAGTAGGGAAAAAACAATCATAAATTCCGGCCAGTTGCAAAAATTAATTAACTGCTGAAAATTCCAACTTGTTTATTTGAATGGGCTTTCGAGGCCTCCCCCGGGTGCCCCGGGAGTCCCGGCTGCCGTGGGTCCTCCGGGTCGGGACTCACTGAGAATTCCAACGGCTGCATAATCAGAGCATATTGTCAACCAATATCCTGCAGCTTTCATTTAATTATTTTCACAAAGCGGCAAAAATCGGGCGGGGTGAAGACTGGAAAGTGACCTGTAAACGGAAAAGTTTCAACTCGGTGAGTTGAACATATCCGGCATGGATCCTGGCAACCGGCAAAAACAAGCCACGACGAAAAGCCTGAGTGACTCCGCAGGACACCCGGACAGCAGAACACTGAATTATTTTCATAATTAAATGACATTAAAAAGTTTTGTTGCCGCTTTGTTGCAGCTTTTTGAGTTGGCATACCATCCCGGGACGCGGCAGCTCATCCTTTGGTATTTTGTCCTGGATGGCAATGCATAGAAAAGCCATAAAACACAATACCAAATGGCAACAGGCAACACGAGGTCGTAGGAGAGGCCGCAGGAGAGGCGGGTTGCTGGCCCAGTTTCGTATCGGTCTAGTTCGGTCTGGGGTGGGACTGTCCAGGTCAGATAAGTGCAAAATTATGTCCTGGCCACCATAGCCCTGCCCCCTTAGCACAAAAACTGGCGCAAGTTTTTCAATTGAATCCTACTCTGGTTTATGGCTGGATTTTGCCAGTTTCCGTTTTACTTTGTTTTGTTCGAAATTCGAGTTTCGAATGGTGACCAGCAGGTCGGCGCTTCGCAAGAAACCAAATGCAAATGCGAAATTTATATGCCTCCAAGCGCAAAGTCCTGCGAAAGGACTTTGCCAAGTAGGCCACTGCCCCAAAAAGTAACCAAAGTTAACGCACCCCTCCCATCCCCGGTAGTATAATCGAATTCGGTGCAAAGGCAAAAACCCACTGGAGTCTGAAATTGTTTCCACTTTTTGTTACCGGCTACGGTTTCTGGTCTGGAATGCATTTTCGGACCTGTGCCTCAAAGAGTTTCCCAATTGATTGGTTCCGGCGATCCCGTAAATAATATGGAACTCAAATAAGTTTTGATTTAAACCCACAAACCAGAAACTAACCCTTTGAGTGGAGACCCACTGGGATTCATTACTTAGCCGTGTTCCTACATCCTGACCCTCAAACTCCTGGCCCGGCACTTTACAAACCAAAGACAATCCACATCCTGCGGCGATAAGTTCGTCCTGGTGGCAGCCTCTTAATGTATGCGCAGTGCCAAAGTAAGTCCTGCCACTCCTGAGAGCCCTCTCCGCCGCCCCTTCTGTCCACTCGTGTCACTTGGCCCTCCACTTTTTGCCCAGGCAGTGAAAAATTCACTTACAAAACACTTACGCCGACACCTTGCCACGCCCACACACCGTCCGGGGCCAGGGCGAGGGAGGTGGAGGTGGAGGAAAACTTGTGCATTGCTGCAGAAACTTCATCAAATCCGAGCTAATCACACTTTGATTTGCATTTTGTAGCGGAGCGGAGCGGAACTTTGCCGGGGCAAAAAGCGCATCGCCACCACGAGGAGCACTTAACTCTAAGCGTTGCCTCGACATTGATGAATGACGGAGTCGCCACCCAACCACCCAACCACCCACCGCCTCCTAGGGCTCTGCCGCGCCTGCATCTGGTAATTATGCTAATGAGATGTCTTCAGTTAGGAGGGAAGTAGACTTGGCTGCCTCTGCCACTTGAGTTAAATGCAATTAATTATGTTTTTTTTTCGTTTCCCCCATCAAGGACCTTCTCAAGGATTCGATTATACAATAGCATAAATATATATTTCAGCATCTTAGGGGACTTCCGGCTACTGAGGAAATGGAACAATATTAAGAATAGGATGTGGGACTAAGATTCTCTGAGTAATAATTGGGAGGAAGAGGGATAGACGTTCCCAGGCTAGAACTCCGTTTGCTCGTAGCCGCCATTGTCGTAGATGTCCACACCGTTCCGATCGGTCAAGAAGCTCACCCGTTTGGAACCGGGGGGCTGCAGGTGCATCAGGGGCACCACGGGGGGACGAGTGCCCGCCTTGGGCGTGGGAGTGCCTCCGGGCGTGGTCGCCGCATTCACCTTGGCCGCCGATCGGCGCTCCTGGAGCAGCATCACCGACTTCCGGTTCAGGGCCAGATTCTTCAGGTTCAGGTCGGCGTCGCCGTAGTAGCTGCGCTTAAAGTTCTCAACTAGGTTGCTGTAGTCGCTCTGGGGCCTGTTGCGGTTCTCGTGGATTCGACAAATAGTCTGGCGGCGCTCCAAGAGCTCCCGATGCTCCTCCATCCCATCGAACATCACCTCGTCGTAGTGGGAGTCCTCCTCGTCGTCGTAGAACCTCTTTGGGCGCTGGAGACTGCGGGCTATGTTCACGGCGCTGCCCTTCAGCTCGTGGGCGGCGTCCTCGTCGGTGAACTGACCACCGGATCGGAACCAGTCCACCCGGGTGGCCGCCAGCAGCTGGCACAGGGTGGCGAAGCGGTGGAAGAACATAGCTATGAACTGAATGATCAGGATCAGGCCAAAGAAGATCACGAAGCAGAGTCCGATCGGGTCCAGCTCCTTGTACTGCCGGTAGATGTCCACCTGCAGGTTGTCCCTGTTGAACGTGATAAAGTCCGTGGGATCGATGGGCCAGTTCAGATGCAGGAACTCCTTCTTTAGCTGCAGCAGGAACACGATCAGCACGAAGATCGCATTCACCATCACGAAGGCGAAGGCAATCATGTTCCTCAGCTCCTTCAGCCCGTCGTCCATCAGCTGCTTTTGCTCCCTGCTGAGCTCCAGGGGCTTCAGGTACTGCTTGATCACGTCCTTCCAGAACAGATGCTCCATCATCGGTATTTCCCCCAGCTCCGAGTCAATCAGCAGAGGATCGTTTAGCCAGCCGGGGGGAAAGTTCTTCGGCCCGTCAGGCTGGTCTTTGTCGTCGTCCCTTGATCGTGGGCGCCTCCCGAGTGCCCCAGGACACGTCGTTCATGTTGAAGACCGAGTAAATCATAAGCAGCATGTACATGGAGGGGATGGTGATGTAGTAGATGACGCCGCAGAGCAGGGCCCAGAACTCCTGGGGATGCATGAAGCCTAAAAGTGGAAGAGAGGGTTGGAATTTGTCGTATTCTTATCCAGATTTTTATTTCCCTTACCTGCAATTGTGATCTGGACAGCCACCAGGAGAAAGAAGAGCGAGGCAGGCGCCAGCGGACCATCCTCCAGCATCTGGACTATGATGCCAATAAGGACCGCCATCATGACCAGGCAGTAGGTGACACTGATGACGAAGGCGATCAGCAGCTGGAACTTTTGCTTCAGGTAGACGCACGACAAAATGAAGATGAGGATGGGAAAGAAGTTCCACAGGAAGGCCGTCCAGATGTCGATGGTGAACACGGCCACCAGGGCGCCCACCATCATTAGGAAGATGGTGCCCGGGCCCAGGACCGTTCCAATCATCAGCATGCCCTGGTACCATACGTACATCGTCGAGATAGAGTTGTTCTTCTGCACGACCGTTTTGGCGTCGGCCAGGATGTCGAAGATGTTGGCAATGGTGGAGGGCACCCAGCGGCGCCGCTGGTTGTAGAACTCGTTAAAGCTCTCCGGGGCGTGGGTGTAAGCGTCCGATGCGGCGCAGTACTCGACCCGGGAGCCGGCCTTCAGGAGGAGGGTGCAAAGCCAGCGGTCTTCGCCCTGGTCGTATTGAACCATCTTCATGGCCTCCGAGCTGATCATCGTGTAGCGTTTCATGACGCTGTTCTCCATGAGTGCGCTGGCCCGGAACAGGCTGAAGCATCCGGGGCTGCAGAGCACGCAGCCGATCACGTGCTCTGTGGCCTTCTGGAGCCAGTGACCGATGGCGTACTCGAAGCGCTGGTACCACACCATTGGGCCCCTGCCCACCGGGTGGATGCGGCCGCATGCGGCGCCCAGCTCCTCCACGGCCTTCATCCGGTCGATCAGCAGGTGGACGGCACGAGGCTGAAAGTCGATGTCCCCGTCCAGGGCCAGTATGAACGTGTTCTCCGCAATCACCGCCTTGCGCCGCGGCTCCAGCTGCTCCGTGTCCATGATCCGGTGGCCGAGTAGGTAGTACATGTACATCACCTGGGACCAGCGCTTCTTGTGCCGGATCTTGTCCTTGTTCTTCAGGTGGGCCACCATCTTTGTACGGCCCGGAAGTGTCCACACCAGACGACCTCCATACGGTGTCTCGATCTTCAGGGGAGGCTTGATTCGGATGTTTATGCCGTAGACCTCGAAGGCTGCCTTGTCAATGGTCTTGGTGAGGGTCTTCACGTAGTCGTTCATCGGGGGATTGTTCTTGTTCTCACATACCCGGGGGTCCAGTACGAAGGCGTCGTCGAAGAAGATGTTGGCTGAGGAGGGAATTGTTGGGGTGGATAATAATTAATACCCGCTACTATAGTTTGTCGAAATGCTTAACATACAAACGGACAATCTAATTGTAATTCTTAAACCTATGTCAACATTTTTATACTCATGATATATTTTGTTATTATATTAAGGAGCAGGATAAGCTTGGCAAAAGTACACCCAAGCGAATATTACTGCTAACAAAAAAAAGTAAAATGTACAAATTACAAATCTAATATACATTAAATAAAAAAAAAAGGATATCTGCAATGTGGTCACAAAATTTTATAATAATTTTCGTGGATCTTGATACCTCGACCAATGTTTCATATTGAGTTATTCTAAAGGACTTTAGTAGCTTTGCATTGAAAACGATAATTTTAAATTTTACAAATGCCAGAGTGTATCCTCTGTAGCTGTGAAAAAGATTCAGATAATATCAATCAATAGTAATTGCAAGCCCTCGGCCTTTTTTATCGATGTAACACTGATTTTTAAATTATTTTTAATAATTCATAATTATTATCAACCTGCATTTTTATGTGATCTGTGCTTATTCTATTTTAAATAAACAAAATGTTGCCTCCAGTTAAGGTTTTGTATAGTTTACTTAAAAAAAAATGCAAAGACGGACAAAAGAAAAGGGATATTCATGCCATTGTCATTGCCACTGAAGAGATTATAGGATAAGTGGCACATAGTCGAACAAGTACCAAGTTTCTAAGAGTCTTATATTTGCAGAGTTATCCGCGTATCCTGTGAGGAGGTGGAATTAGTAAGATCGTAAAGCTGTCGCAGGCAGTTGCTGGCTTGGCAATGCCTGGCTTGGTGCCATTTTGGCAGGCGCGGAAATGAAGTCGCCAAAAGTTATAAATAGAGCCGGGAACAGCGTCTCGGGCTTGCATAAATTTCCACTTTGACACATTTTCTATGTGCAATGCAAATGGGGATGCGGAGCCACTGAGAACTGCAGGCGACAGCAGACCAGCAGAAGAAACTGATGCTGCACTGCAGCCGCACCTCGATTTGCATCCGAGTATTTTTTGGCACATTTACATACTTTCCAATTCATAGTACTCGTCGTCCGCCTTGCCCCCGTTGAGATGGGTCCTCGCCATGCGCCGGGCACATTGATCCTCATCCAGGCGCACAATCGACTTGAGGAACTCCATCATCTCGTCCTCGGTCTCGTGCCACATGGTGGCGCACACAATCAGCTGCGGCACCTTGTCCTCCTCCCGGATGTCCTTGCTGACGTTGATGTCTGCCGCCAGAGCCACCCGCTTGCTCCTCGGCGCGGTGAGGTCGCTCTGTCGAGTGGAAAAGATTGAGACAGAAGGGATGCAACCGGGTTTAGTTTAAGCTCCGAATAATTGCACTGGATATCAAGTGTTGTGCGGAAAATCAAATGCAGTGCTTGCGAAGGATGCATGGATTGTGGATGCTGGATTACGTTTCTGTCTCTGCCGCAGGGACTTGTAATAAATAAAATACGCTCTGACCCTCAGACCCCGAGCTTAGATTGCCGCATGTTGAATATTCTTGACCACTTTATCACTACTTTCTTAAAATGAGGCTATGCATTTCTCGGACCTTACAGCATTGTAAAATCGTAACATAACTGACCGCAGAATTTAAAATAATTTAAAGTAGGCTTTAGTGTACCACGGAGAAATCATCTTTAAACTCAAATATTCCAAAAATCAGTATATATTAGCTCCCATATAGCTAATTTTTTACATCTAACTATGAAACGCTGAACAAAATGAAATTCATTCATTCTCCATTTAAAATTCGACACTAAGTGTCTTAAATAAAATTTTAAAAAGTTTAATTTTAGTCAAAGAAGTGCTATAGAACCATGGAATTTTTCTGGGCAAATTAATATTTCCCATTAAACTATATATACTCGGTAGTCACCACTCCTAAAATGCAGTATTACGTGCTTCATAAAAGTCAAAGTTAACTTTACAATGTTTTATAATAGTCCTTATCCACTAAAAGTATATTTTTTGATTGCCTTATTTGGAAATGTTGTATCCCCCACTCAGTTTGCTCGCCCTTCCTAATGACATGAGGGCATTACGAATGCACATAATTCGCCGAGCCCTAATTTATGCCTTTAAAATCAACTCATATGCCCCGATTTTAATTACTTTAATGTCTTTATGGTGCGTAGGCCCCGAAAACATGCGAGTAGAGCCGAAACACTTTTAATTAAGTTTACACCCACCGAAAACCCCAGCCTCCCACCCATTCCATCCTCTGTCCCTTTAGCCTTCTAGGGTGTAGGCGTATGTATGGGTATGGGTATGGGTATGGGTATGGGTAAGAGTATGGGAATGGGAAACGCAAACATTTCCTGAACTTTGCAGTTTCCCCGTCATTTAACTTAATTACATTGCCTGACATTTGAAGCGCACATCAGTAGTGCGAGGAGCTCTGGAATAGTCGAAAAGTCCTAGAAATAGATAAATGTTTGCGGGGTAGATGCGGGTGATTTGGGGGATTTGGGAGATTCGGAATGGTGGGATGATTGATGCCAGCCAGGCGCCTGATTACAATAATTCATTAGCACGAACTCATTCCCCGGGCGGCACCGGATGCGACGCTCACCTTGATAGCCAGATACTCCTCGCTCCAGTCCACAATGCGGCGGTTCATCATCGAGCACTGGTCCACCAGCAGGCCGCAGTACCAGGGGCACACATACAGCTTCTCGGTGGGGGCGTTCCGGTCGTTGTGGGGCTGCCAAATGTGCAAGCATGTCCACACCTGGGCCAGCCACCACAGTGGCCACAGCCACAGGGCCCACTCCAGGCACGCATGGCCCAGTTGCTCCAAATTGCCTCCTAGCGCCCTCAGCCCGAGGTAGTCCGGCAAAAGGCCGTGCAGGGCACAAGGGTCCGAGGCCCTCAGCTGTGCCAGGAAGGTGCCCAGGCAGACGGTGACGGGTCCTGCCAGGGTGAGGGGCAGGGCGCAGCTGAACACCTGGATCTTGATTTTGCAGGAGAACTTCCCGAAAACGTGGCACAGGTACGCCGCCCCCACCTGGGCAGCCAGCGCGTAGACCATGGCGTTCGGACTCGACTGCATCGAAGTCCTGACTGATGAGTTGGCCAGCTGGGTCGAGTTTAGTCCATTCGAGTCCCCGCCGTTCGTTTCCTGGAAGAACACCGAAAGAAATACTTTTAATTAAAATGAAATTTTATAGTTTTATATTAATATAATAGTGTATAAAATTATACGATTATGGATGGGAAGGTCTATATGACTTTAACCAAACGACGCCAAACGCTATGGGATTTTTCCCAGTGCACAAAAATGTGAGAACAACATACCACTAGCGTAATGAGGTGCGGCCGCCAGGCATCCAGGAACAACGTAAAGTACTGGAAAAAGTCTTGCCCGTGCAGCAGGAAGCCCAAGCCCGCAAAGACCACAACCTTCAGGGGTGCCAGGTAGAGGTAGGTGTGGTACCGGGAGCGGGTGCAGCGGATGGTGCGGATGATGTAGGCTAGAAATTACAAAGGACATTGTCGTCAAATCTACAAGAGGAAATTGAAGTTCCTGAAACTCGATTGCCTCGATAAATCATCAAAATCCTAACACAAACCAATAAACATTAGCCCATAAAAGTAATACTTAAAACTTGAAAAGAGCAAACTAAAAATGGGTAATAACTCTTTAATCGGGGGCATCAAAAATGTGGAAGCTAGATTTTATTTATATAAGTTTTAACTTTAAAATACAGGATTCATAAAAAACAATGTTTTGAAAAATAATTTTTAGAATGTTTTGAAAAGGTCTTTTTACTTAACTAGAGCAACTTCTGATCCCCCTTATAGTATTTATGGGTTATTTATTCCAAAAATGTTTACATATTTTAGTATAAAACATATTTCATATTTCAGTGTTCATCAATTCTTATAATTCTTTAATAATCGTTAAATTTGTTTATAAACCCTGAACTAGTTTGTATTAAAAAGTTTCGATTACAATTTTGTCTATAGTACTTAAACAGTTTCTACCTCATTGTTTCTGCAATTGTTTTAAAAATGTGAAACCCCCAATTGATTATTTGTTATTTGTTATTTGTCGAAGTTAATGGAGCCCCACACTTACCGATGGCCTCGTGGGTGTTGGCGAAGTTCTCCCACCAGCGGAACGAGACAAGCAGCAGGGGGATGGAGAGCAGCTGCACCTCCAGCTTGTCACTAAGCGAGGGCCAAACCAGGAAGACGCTTCCCTGGGCAATCAGGGCCAGGATGGAGAGGATCAGGACCAGGCTGTCCACCGACTTCCAGTGCAGCCGCGTTCCCGTCAGCAAATCTGGAGCGCCAAACCGAGGGGCAATCAATTTAATTGTTGTCAATCGACACCCAGTCACCCAGGCATCCAGACACCGATAACACCTCCAGCTCCTATGCAGGAGCGGCGATGGAAGTGGTTACTCACTGAGCAGGGCGGGCACAAAGCAGACGCAGCAGCACACCATGGCTCCCCGTGTCACATCCAGGGCAGGCAGCACGGTGAAGGTGAGAAGCGCCAGACCAACCACGTGCAGGAGTTCGAAGAGCGTGACCTGATTAGCAGGACTTATCAATCAATCTATTTGTGGATTAGTTCCCAGAACCCTTCAAGCTAATGGTACCATCAACAGCGATTTTTCGCATTAGGACAGTTTTATTTATCCAAATAAAAAGGTCCATAACAAAAACCCAAGTAAAGTAAGTAACGCATGCATTTGGCAAACTTTAAAGAAAACATAACTAGGGTATTCCCTGAACTGATAATTTGTTTCGATTTTGCCTATTTTTTTATGTTGACAAGGCATAAAAGATTTGGGAGATTGTTGCTAACTCGTTTAGTGCTCCCATGTGGTGAATTCAGCAATTCTTCAATTCATGATAGATTGTTGCAACTTTTTAAAACTAAATTTATATGAGGAAGGATTCTTTGTGGATTTTTTAGCAATTCAAAAATTTATAAGTTTAAGTAACACCCCAAATATATGCAAACTTTCTGTTAACCCAAAACGAACACTTTTAAGGTACTTGCAAATTGTATGAATAATTTTCTAGTGTTATATTAAAGCTTAGTTTGTTGAACCCTTGATCGTTTTCCAATTACCTACAAGTTTTATCTTTTTGCGTTTCCTATATAACTTAAATGCATTTGGAATTAGGAGGGATCTTTTGACCAGACAATAGACAAAGAAACCTTTCTTTTCAAAGGTATTAGAGGTTGTCTTTCCGTCCCCTTGAACATTTCACTTTTAATTTGAATGAAAATTATTAACCCCCTTTCTAAGTTCTCTAAATGATAAGTTTCGATTATTTCCTTCCGATTGGAAATGTTTTTATATACTTTTTTAATAATTTTCAATTCATTGAAGTGCCAAGTACTTGAAAGTAGTTTGATCAATTCTAGAGCTGTTATCTCCCGAAATTATAATTAGGTGAATGGGTAACATCAATCGTGATGTGCGATTGAAATCTGTGATGGGACATTACTCACCAGGCCCACCTCCAGGCCGCTGGGACGGCGCTCCCGCTTGAACAGGCAGATCCGGAGGGCGCGCAGGAAAGTGAAGAGCTCGGGGGCGGCAAAGGCGAAGACTAGGGCCCAGACCCAGCCGACTTGATCCAGACGGTTGCGGGCGGCAATCACCTCGCCGGCACGGAGAACTTTGGATGAAAGGAAAGAACACTCCCGCTGGCATATCACCGATCCAATATTGACTTGACATTGACTCACGGTACTTGGTGCACACCTGCACTCGCGTCCCGCTGCCACTCGTGTTTCCGGCCATGTACAGATAAACCAGGTTGGCCACCACGCTCGAGGCCAGGACTACGGAGAAGACCAGAAGGTAGACGCACAGCTTGAACAGTTTTAGGAAGAACTGCAACTTCTTCCAGTCGGCATCCGAGCCGCTGGTCTTTTTGGAGGGCGGGTCCTGGAAGGAGTCCCACAACGGGGGCTTGTCGCGCAGCTTTCTGGAAGCGGGAAACGGAAGTAAGCTGGTTATCGGACACTCCACTCGCGGATTAGGCCCAAACCCACCGACTGCGTATATATATGTCTCCGATGTCGTAGTCGCCACTCATGTTGTCTCTCCGGGAACTGACTGGGAACTGATTGGCACTCGCCGCTCTGGCCCTGCCAATCGCCCGATCGGTGGATCGGTAGATCGACAGATAAGGTTCTTCGCGGCGATATCATCGCTGAGAGGTGTCAGCTACCAGTCCACCCATTTTTATGACAGCCACGAGTCTAATGAGTCTAAAGACAGCTAGACAATTACCATCAAATCGAATCACAGCCGAGGCAATTACCATTTATGAAGCGCACTCACGACCAATCGAAAGTCGGGAACTTCTTGATTCCGATCGGAGCGTTCCCAATCATCCCGTCGGTTTCCAGGGAGGGGCTTTGTTTGCACTTTTCACCACCTCAGCGAGCAGAGTGATCCTTTGTGCGACATGGAAGTACGATTTTAAAAACTTCAAGTACCTTCAATAACAGGTGCTGGGGAAGGGCAAATTCAACAAACAAAAAATTTAAACAAACTAAAGTTTTTCAATTAATTTCTGGTAATACATACATTTATTACTGAGAATGGTAAAATGTTTTAGTAAAATTAAAAAGTAAGATATAGGTGAAAGCTTGCAAAAATATGCTTTTGCGTCGGGAGAGAAACCTCTAAGAGTTGCAGCCTGGCATCGAAAACCTATCGCCAGGGCGCCTTAGACAGTAAGAAAATTATATCCGGCGGTTGAAGAGTATACCAGTCGAGTGGCCAAAATTTTCACACATTATGAACACCATCCAACAAAAATCTGGATTACACTTTGAGCACAGCTCCTGAGGGTTTAAAAAATGTATAAATTATTTTTTTTATTTTACCCCTGCTGCTTAAAGTCTATTGCCCAGTCTTAACATTAATTTAAATTTTGCGCCAACTGAAGTAGTGGCGCCCCCACTCGTTGCTTGAAACAAAACGCATTTTTTAGTGTAATAATCATTTTATGACATGTATATTTCAATATGACTAACATTAAAAAGCGATAGATGGCGCTACATCAATTATACACTTAAAGCCAAAATAGGTGTAGTTTCTCCCCGAATAATTTTTTAAACCTCTGAAAAATATAAAAATTTAATACTTAACTCGTAAAAGTGAACTCAGTTTTAAATGGCCGGTTTCCGACTTGCTTACTTTTAATATTTCAAAATTCCTGATTGACAAACTTAAAAATCTAAGTAAACTAATATGTATATTAAAAAGTTAGCACATGTCTCAAAAATAAATGTTATAAATTAACAGAGCAAAAGGCAGCATGGCGTATAAATATCACGAAAAGTTGTGCACATGATAAAATTCGGACGTATCTAAATTAAATAAAACATTTAAAAAAATCAACAACAAATGCATCAGCATCAGCCTCTTTGCAAGTTCCTGTTCCTAATCTCGAACATCCTCAAACGAACTTACGGGCGGGCGCCCTTTCCCCGTTTCGCATCTCCTCCGAATCAGCATGCTCCTCCCCCACGACAGCCTGTCCCCGGCGTTTGGCCAGGTTGAGGGCCTCCTCCATGGTGGTGGGCAGCACCTTGTCCGCAGTCTCTGGAAAGCCCAAGGTCAGGAAGCCGCTAATGAGCGCGAAAGTAGCAAACAGGATCTGAGGGGCGTAGATGTAGTACTTGGCCTGGAAGGATTTTAACAATGAGTAAAGGATGTAACCAATAACCGGGTAATCTTACCAGCAGGATAGTCTGCGGCGCCAGCATGGAGCCAATGCGACCCACCATGGAGCAGAGGGACAGCAGGCTGTTGCGTACATTGGTCGGGAATATCTCGGAGGTGAAGAAGTACAGGATCTGGAAACTGCACGTAATGGCCAGCTTTCCAATGAGGAAGAGGGTCAGAGACCCCACATAGTTATCGGCTCCGACTCCGGCGGAGGCGCCCATGCAGATGGCACAGAGCAGCATGGAGGCGCACAGCGAGTAGCGCCTGCCAATGCGGTCCATTATGATGAGGGGCAGCAGCAGACCTGGCACCTGGATGACGCCGTTTAGCATGAAGTTGTTGTACTTGTTGCCGCCCAGGTTGACCGAGTTGAGACTCAGGCCCAGGGCGATCAGGGTGTGGGTGAACCAGCAGAGGCAGCAGTTGGCGATCCGTAGGGAAAAGAATCGCACCGCCCGCCAGATTGGGTACTGGCTCTCGTTTGCCTGGCTCAGCTTGTTGCGATTGTTAGCCAACAGCTCCTCCACCTGCTCCTCGGGCAGCGGACGCTTGTTGGTCCGCGCCGCTTGACGCAGGACATCGGCCGCCCGCTCCTCGGATCCCTGACTCAGCAGCCAGCGCACGCTTTCCGGAAGGATCCACAGGAAGAGGACCTGCAGCACGGCTGGGGCGTAGAGGACGCGGAGCAGCCAGCGCCAGTCCTGCACCTGCGATGCCAGAAACCCGAGGAAGGCCTCTCCGAGGGGGTACGCGATGGTAATTATAGTCGCCGCTGCCACTCGTCGCTTTGGACCGACCAACTCGATGGCCAGCAGGAAGGCAGTTGGGAACAACGTGCTCCCCACTGCCATGTCCAGGAACTCAAACACCAGGAACATATAGTAATTGCTTGACAGCGACCGGATAACGCCCATGAAGGCGCTCAGGGTTCCGGCCACGGCCAACATGGTTCGACGCCCGTAACTGCGGGTTACAATTTCCAATAAGTTTGATTTTCAGGGTTTAATCATTAAAGGACTCACCGATCTGCAAAGAATCCTCCCAGAGGGATGCCAACAAACTGACCCACATTGTTTATGGTTCCCACCATGGAGAGCATCCACTCATCCTTGCAGTAAATACCAAACTAAGATTTAGGACAAAATATTAGTTTTTAGTCTAGTTTTGTCAAATATTTTCACTTCTTGAATTTACCTCAGTTGAGATCGTCTTCTCATCCACATCCCTGAATTTAAAGTCCTGCCCGCAAGTCTCTTCGTTGCTAGAGAAGTATTCAGCAGCGCAAAAATCCTCTGAGGGATCCGATTCATTGGCCACATATCGATGACAGGCATCCCAAGCCGAGTTCTTGTACGGAATCGTAAAGTTCAGCCAGGGTTCTTCGTAAAGACTATTGGAATTATCGCATTGAGGTACATTGCACCTGAAATTAAATAAAAATTTTTAAGTCTTTACCTCTCATACAAATTTTGATAACTCGAAATCCGTTTCACAAATAGTTGATTTCAACAATCAAGCCTCAATCTGGGCTCATTAAAAACACGAATTAGTAAATTTAATCATAAAATTAAACAACATTAATACATGCATGCCAAATTATGGATTTATAAAAATAAACCACATGTGTATAAATATATTCCATTAGAATGTATCAATGATTACGGGCACTACGGGTACAATCTGAATGAAATATATTTATGATTCACTGTGTAGTTTTCCAGTTGATAACGATGAGATTCGGGATTCTTGCTTGTGAATTTATAAACATTCGAATCACTTTAAAATAATATTTAAGAGAACTTTTTAAAGAAAATATATTAATGTTGAATTATTCATTAGTTTAGGAGTTTCTCACCTGTGGACCACTGTGCTCGCGGTGAACACGTAGGAGATGGAAAAGAAGGCGTTGAAGAGCATGGGCACGCAGAGCAGCACAAAGTTGATGATCTGGTAGCGCCCGAGCTGGCCGATCCTCACCAGAATTGCGTCCAGCGAGTTGTCCTCATCGCCCTGTGTGGGGGGAGGTGCCTCCGGATCGGCATTCCCACTACCATTGGCCGGGCCTGGAGCGGTGCCGTTTTCGGTCTTCTGCCTCTGGCTGGTCATTATTCAACTGTGAGACAACGGGCACGTGGTAGAATGCACTTTATATTAATTGGTGGCTATGTGTCTGGTGGCTGCGTGTTTTATAACTCGCACGGTACCCCACCGAGTCCGCAGTGCCCCTTCGGTTGCGAGTTGGCGCGATCGCGATCCGTCCGAAGCTTTATTTATAGACGCCCTGGAACGTCTGGCTGGGAGCACTGCCACTTATCGAATGAGGGAATCCGTTGTTTGCCCTCCACATCGTAGCGGTGGCTCTCTCTTTGGATTAGGTCTCGCTCTGGGCTTGCTAGTGAGTTACTATTTTTAATCTGTCTGCTCTCCTCCATGCGCCCATGTTCCCCTCTCCTCCTCCACCACCTGCGCCACCTAATCGGACGTTATCAGGCTCAAGCCCAAAATTATTTGCACTTGATTGGTGCCCGGGTTGGCACTTCCGAACAATTTAATACATCATCGGGCATAATCCCAGTTCTGAATGGGCATAGAATCGATATGGGAACTGGTTTCGCTATCTTTCAGATAGCGAGACTGCCAGTCTGAGTGGGAGTGGTGGGTGGTTGGGGGAGGCATTCGTGTAGAACTATGCGAAACAGCTGTTGCCGCTTGTTAGCTGATTGCTCGAGTGGGTCAACAAGTCGCCCCCGACCTGGCCGCCGCTGGGCTCCGGTTCTTATCTTACACTATTTGCCGATGTCATTGACTTTGGCACATGCCCTCGAATGCGCTTGGTTTGCCGCCGACGCCTCACTTTACACTTGACTTAACCGGGCGGATGAATATATTTGATAGAGAAAAACACTTTCTATAAAGAACGAAAGCGAACAAACAAGCTCGGATCGGTTGCCGGGCCAGATTGATAAATCAATGATACGATTCGGACCGGACCTCATCAAGTGGGAGCTCAGTGAATTATTGTCGTGCTGTAATTGAAAGCGCTGGGAAGATGTACGACATGTGGTCCCCGGGCTGGAAGTCGTAAATCGATACAATTGTCGCCAGTCATGCCTCTGATAAGCCCCGTTTCAGATTTATAAAGATATTGGACACTTGCCCAGAAATCACTTTGCTATCTCGAATTATCTCGGCACATATACAGGTAGGTGGCACTTTAATCAGCTAAGAGTGGGATATTCAATACGCTCTTCATCAAATATTGGCACTACTCGAAGGTATATAATTTTTTAATGGTATAATTCATTCATAAAGTTACTTAATAAAATTATTTAACGAATTGTCAAAAACTAAAAGCTCTGATTGCCGACACCAGAGAAGCCATAATGTCTCAATGAAGATTAGACTACACCTTTAGCAGCTTTTTCTCTCGGCATGCTTCTGTCCAGGGCACTAGCCTCCTCCAACGTGGTGGGCAGCACCTTGTTTGTCGTCTCCGGAAGAATCAACACCAGACCAGAGCAGATAAATCCGAACAACGCAAAGAGCAAGTGAGGAGCGTACTGATAGAAGTCAATCTACAAGATCATTCCTAAATAGTTTAGGTAAAAAAAATATAAAATCTCAGGAATCCTCACCAGAAGAGACGTTTGGGGAGCCAGCATGGATCCAAAGCGACCCACAGAGGAGCAGAAGGACAAAAGGCTGTTCCGGCAGTTCGTTGGGAAGATCTCCGAGGTGAAAAAGTACAAAATCATAAAGCTGCCCGTGGAGGTCATCTTGGCCAGGAAATACAGGAGTGACGATGTCAGGGGATAGACTATTTGCGGAAATATAATTTCAAATCATATTAAAAAATTTAGAAACATTTTAAATGTCTACTATGGATGTAATGCTCTCAGGCCTTAGAACTATATCGTTAAAACGCATTAATACCCAATTTAGCCACCATTAAGGCCAGATATTGCCGCTGGGAACCAACATTTTTAGTATACTTTATAGTAACATTTTGTTGAAAAAATTCAGGTAATGGGAAAAATCAGAATTAGTTTAGTTCCATATCAAATGGAAAAAAGGCCGACGCTTCTATACCCAGAAACATGAAAGCTGGAGCACTATCAATCGTTCAGTTGTATGTCAACTATAAGACATAGTCGGCTGATCCCGGCCGACTTATATACATATTTACTTTATAAAGTTGGTAATGTCTCCTTCACTGCGTAGCCCACCTCTGACCAAAATTATAGTTCCCACAAGGCCATACTATCTTATATGCAAAGCCACTATGGGATGATACCTTTTTATGATGGAGTCGCATCCTCTTAAGATGATATATAAAATTATAAACGGCTTCCCGTTCACTCACTTTCATCCGTGGCTGCCGCGGCCAGGAGCAAGGCTGCACAGGTAAACAAGCAGGAGCTAAGAGACCACCGGCGTCCGAATCGGTGCATCATGGTGGTGGACAGCAGGATACCGGGCAGCTGCATCAGCCCCGTGATGCTAAAGTTCTCAAACTTACTGCCGCTCAGCTGGTTGGCGTTCAGGCTAAGGCCCAGGGCGATAAGAGTGTTCGTGAACCAGACAAAGCAGCACAAGGCGATCCGCCATCCGAGGGCGTGGGCAATCTGCTTGGCCGTGTAATGTCCTCCCGGAGCGGTGGACTGGGCTTCCACCTGGCGGTTGGAGCGCACCAAGTCGCTGAGCTGCTGCTCCGGTAGGGACCTCCGGTTCACCCTGGCCACTCTCCTCAGAGTCGCCTTGGCCTCGTGCTCCATCGACTGGCTGAGGAGCCAGCGAACGCTCTCCGGCAGGAGGCAGATGAAGATAAAGTGCAGCAGGGCGGGCGTGTAGAGGACCCTGAGGAGCACTCGCCAGTCCCGCAAGTAGCTGGCCAGGTAACCCATGCCTGCCTCTGCCAATCCGTAGGTCAGGCTGATCATGGTCCCGGCCAGCACGCGGCGCTTGGGGCCCACCAGCTCCACGGCCAGCAGGAAGGCGGTGGGGAAGAGCGTGCTGCCCAGGGCCATGTCCAGGAATTCCAGCGCCAGGAAACTGTAGTAGTCCGGGGCATGTGATCGGGCCAATCCAGCAAAGCAGCTCAGGACTCCTGCCAAAACCAATATTGATTTGCGCCCATATCTGTAAACAAATAAATAAATTATAAATATAAATTAATAATTGTAATGCAAATATAATTTTAAAAAAATTTCTATACACTAAAAACTAATCTATAAACTAAATATTAAGGAAATAATTAACTAATAACAACTAATAATAAAAAGTTTACTATTAAATATTACTTTAATTCATTGTTTAATGTTAAAAGACACAAAATAAATCTCAAAACTATTAAATAATATTTTTTAAGACCATTTTCTACAAAGTATAATTAAGAAATTAGCTTATAGATTTCGAATATTTATAAAATAATTACGTTTAAAGATTTTTTACTTTTTATGGAGACCCCATGTATTAAAAATTTTAAAGTATTTTGTGTAAATAAGGATAAGACAAGGATATATAAAGTATTTTCAAGTTTAAGGTTTTTCAATTTCTAAGAAATTAAAATCAATTTTGATTTTTTTTTTTAACTAAAAACTACTTACCGATCTGCCAGATATCCTCCCAAGGGTATGCCCACAAACTGGCCAATGTTGTTGACAGTGCCCACCATAGAGAGCTTCCATTGATCGGAGCAGAAGATGCCAAACTACGGAGGAAGTCGTATCAAAGTGGATAATTGGCTTGGTCTCTTAGATGAGTCTCTTGGCTCACCTCGCTGGCTATCGTGCTCTCGTCGCTCTGCAGCTTGAATCCCGCGTCGCAGGTGACCCGCTGACCCACATCGAACCAGCTGGCGTTGCACTCGGCCTCCTCCCCCCAATCCGCGTCCAGAATCACACCATAGTGCTCGCACTGATCCCAGGTACCGTGGCGGGGCGGGGTGGTGAAGTTCAGGAATGGCTCGTCGTAACCGCTCTCCAAGCTGTCGCACTGGGTAATATTGCATCTGGAAGGCAATTCCACTTAGACGAGATCGTTATTTTACAGATTTCGTCACCCACCTGTGGGCCACTTGTCCCGCCGTGAAGACGTACGAGATGGAATAGAAGGCGTTGCAGATTATGGGCAGACACAGTAGCAGATAGTTGGAGATCTGAAAGCGCCCGAACTGGCCTATCTGGACTATAATCGTGTCCAGCTGGCTGTCTTGAGTGGGATTTGGAGCGCTGTCTTGAGACTCCGGACCCAGTTCCGGCTTCTCCAGGACCACCTCCAGTTTGGGCTGCAACTTCAGCATTTTGCGGTTCCTAAGCCTCCGAGCGCCGATTTGTGAATGAGCCGCTGCTCAGGGACCGCGGTCGAAGTCGCTCTTAATTGGCAGCGTCGTCGGTGGGTTCTGCCCCCCGAGGCTTGCCCCGTGGCTTTTTCGCACGTTCAATTACCTTGTCACGCCCACAGCCGCCAGAGTTTAATTGCCGTATTAAGTATCCAAAACCAGAGAGCTCCGGAGCCACACTGACTGGGTATGGCAGGTGAATAAACTGCCGCCTTATCAGGGACTCACACTCTCCATTGTAGTATAATTATGTTTTTATTGTTCAAATTCAATGCAAGAATTAAAAATATCACTTGATCATGTTGTGTATGGCTGGGTGTGGGTAAAATAGAGAGGCAAACGATGTGGAAATACTTTAAGGATTCTAAAGCTTAGGGCAAAGTATACAATATATAATCTGAGACTCGTACGAAAACGATTCCTAACTGGTTCTATATGGCAAATACCGCATCAAAGCGCGCCCAGCGAGATATATTTTTACAACCTAATCCCGTCTCGCACAATAAATCTTCTCTAGATTAAGTGCCCGAATGTTGCGTTTGAGTCATTCAAAACCGTCAATAAATAATGCCTCGTTACGGGTGTTTCCTAATCCTACCAAATACAATTCGTAAATAGTGCACTCTAAACGGTGAATACGAGGGCTCCTACGACGCTAAAAGATAATATCAATCAATCTCTTCGATTTGCAATGTGATAATTAGGCTCTAAACTAGTTCAAAGTGGAATGCTGACCAGACCGCCTACAGGTTGTACATGGGGTTGCTGGTGGCGTCGAACAGCTGGGTGCCCGTCGACTCGATCATGGACCGCAGGGCAATGCTGCGCTGCTTGGCCACCGCCTTGCGCAGTGTCAGCTCGAACACATTGTCCTCGTCTATGTTGTCCATGGGCATGTGGTCCCTGGAGCCCTCCTTGCGATCGGGCGTCATGAAGACGAGCTCTTCCTGCTGGTACAGCACGCAGGTCTCGGCGAATTCCTTGGCGAAGTACTGGGCCGTATTCCGATTCTGAATCACCTCACTCGGGAAGCACTGCAGCAGCTCCTCGAAGCTTAGCTCCGCCACCAGGTTGTTGAGAATCTCTGCAGAATCATTAACAAGTATTTAAGATTAAAATTGAAAGAGTAAAATACGAAGGTGCCTACGGACCTGTAAGGTGGGCCTTCCAATTGGGCAGAGCCTCCTGCTTGCTGAGAATCTTCCGCAGCAGACTTTCCCAGTGCTTAGGTGTGAATCCACATGACTGAAATAAAAAAAAACAATAGCATACGCTTATGAGGTAAGGACAAATGAATTACCTTGCCGTACTGCCAAAGATAGGCGGGACAGAAACTCAGCAGATAGTTGATGGCCAAGTTCTTGGGCAACACAATCACCAGGAAACTGTCGATGCCCATCAGATGCGGCGACTTTTGGATAAAGGCCAGAAACTCGGATACGATCTCACGATCCACCCTAGTGGAGGCAAGCAGACTCTGGATCTTCAGAGTGAGGGCCAGCAGCTCATTGTGCCAGCTGAGGAAACGCACTTCGAACTCGCCCTCGTCCTTGTTCGGGTAGCTGAAGTCGCTTCGCTCGAAGGGTGGCAGGCGGTTCAGGTACTGAGGCCTCTCCAGCAGACAGGGAACGGGTCGAATGTAGCTCTTGATGTGGCGGTCGTACTCCTCCCCTTCTGGCAGCTTGTAGTCGGGAATAAGGGGAACGTAGATCAGCTTGCCCGCCAGGGGGTCATTGAGATTCTTAATGACCGGTTTGGGGCAATAGTTGGGTGCCATGCCCACCATATATGAGATGCACTCCAAGCGCAGATTCATGAGCTCCTCGCGACTCGCCTGCTGCTCCACATCCGCGGATTGCAGGTCCGTGATGAGATCACTGAGAGCCTTCAGCCGCCCCATGTACATTCGGAACAGGATCTTGAGGCCCTTGAGATTGGTGGCTGCCGCATCATCGTCTGGCTGCGGCTGGGAGAGCGATGCATTCGAGCTGCGCTTTTGAAATGGGGACGCTTGTTGCTCCTGCAGCTGATCGTAGACAATGCGCTGCTGCCGACCACTAACTGACAGGCTCGTTGAACGCTCTTCGTGCGCCGAGCTGGCACAGGAACTGGACAACGACTGAGCGTCCGCCTCGCTGTGCAGCGACGGGGCCCGCGAGCTGCTACACTCCTCGTCGTAGTCGTCGTCCAGCTGCGGAGGCGTCTGAGACCGCGTCTCGTGAGGCTGCAACGCGGAGCTCACATCGAAGAGATCATAGTAATACACCTGCAGAATGGTAGCCAGTACCTTCTGCGATGTCTGGTAGCCTTTCTGGCCGATGTGGCTGGCGATATAGTTGAGAAAAAGCTGCAACACCACATCCAGCTGCAGGCTGTGCTCGATGCAGAGGGCGTGAATGAAGGCGTCGCTGATGGCCTCCACCAAAGCTGCCTGCTCGTTAGCCAGCAGAATCGTCTCGCAAAAGTCTGAGAAGGACACTATGGCACTGTGGGTGGGCGTGCTGTTTCCAGATGGCTTGCTCTTTCCTCCGGTGACTCCTCGGCGCAGCTTCCCGTTCTTTTCCCTGGAGTTGGATGCCTGCGAATCAGCGGATTGTGGCTGGCGTCGCTGGTAGATCACAGTACTGTCGTCGAAGAGGACGTTCTTGTGACGAATCAAAGAGGTGGCCAGACTTCGCCTTGTGGACTTCGACACGGTTTCCTGGGCCAAGATATAGTTGGACATGCGGCAGGCAGTCACGGCCAGCAATAGACTCTCATCATGGGAACTAATTGGGAAAAGAGGTGAAATTATTTTCAAAAAAGTAGGCCAATTCACTTACAGCTTGTTCAAGTTCTTCAGGTAGTTGATCAACTCGCCGCTCATGGAGTCCGCCACAACTGGTGAGCTGAGCATTATCTGTGGAATGTCTGGCGGGGAATGCCTAATGAACAGGTTGAGGAACTCCAGTGAAATGGGAACCTGCTGGTAGCCCTGCAGAATCAATCGAGCAGGCGTAAAGCAAGGCTGCACAGTCTGGTGCAGGAAGGCAGAGCGCGTCCGGTCCGGTCCCAAGTTGAGCAGGAAAAGCTTCACCGTGTAGATCAGCCCCGCCAGGTGTAAGGCATCCTCAGCATCTCCGCTGCCCATAATATTCCCCATGTAGTTGTTGTAAATGTCAACCAGCTGGAGCTGGCACATTTTGTAGAAACCTGTAGCCTGCAGGTAAACCTCCTGCTTGGTGGAACTGCAAAAAATAAATACAAAATTATTCATTTGCTCAGAAACTCAAAAAGTGTTCTACACTCTACCGTATGGAAAAGTCAGCCAGCTTTCGGCAGTTAGCGGAGAACATTTTGCGCAGGATCTGCTCCCGATCAGAGCCCAGACGCTCACCCTGGAGCGTAAGGCTTAGGCGCAGCATGACATGTGCCTCCTCCATGAGATCGTAAAAGTTGGAGCTACTCGCACTGCGATACGACTCCGCGATGCCCTCGAGATCCTCGATGACGCACTCCACACGAGGCACCTCCAGACTGTACAGTGTCCATTCGTTGGGCACCGCCGCAGAGTGGGACGTACTGCTGCTCCTCAGCAGACTGTTGTGCTTGGCCTTGGCTTCGGCCAGCAGTCGCGCAGCGATGTTCTTCTTTACAGCCACCACCTGGCCACCAGAAACCTCGCTGGTGCTGCGTCGCTTGTGCTGTTCCAGGGCCGCGTTCGTAATTAAGACCAGCTGCTCCCGGCTCACGCAAACAAACTGGACGTGCATAAAGGCCGCCAGCCCCACAACCGCAATAGGCGAGTTTACATCTGGGGCGGACTCCTCCGGGAAGAGTCCGCCCAGCGAGGGGTACTCGAATCGGTTGTGAAAGAGCCTGTGCCCTATGCGCGAGGTGTGTGTCTCCACTGACTCGGTGGTTACCGCATACACCACATAGTCGTTCAAGTGCACCTGAATCACCGGGGCGGTGAAGCTGTAGCTGGACACAGGCTTCTCGTTCTCATTGCCCCACTTACCTTGGGCGGAGAACTGGTACAGGTAGCCATCGACGCTGCTGGCCACCAGAAGAGCGTGTCCCACGCATCGCTGGTGCTGCGCCGACTTGAGGGTGCGACGGTTGACGTGCTTAAATGTGGTCACCGCACTGGGCACCTGCTGGTTTCCCATGTCATACTCGTCGTCCTCCTGGTCCGCACCGTGGCCGCTACGCTGGTAGATGGCCTTTAGGTCCATGCATCGAAAAATATCGAGAACACGTGGCTGTGCTTCCGAGGTCTTCATGCAGATCTGCAACAGCTTTCGAATGTCGTACTGGACTGATGCGTCCTCCAAGTGACTTCCTCCGGCAATGCCTCGTACATTCATCGCCTTGGCTTCGTTAACGAGCTTTATCTTGATGTCTGGCGCCCGCTGGGGGCTGATGGTAATCTCCTGATTGTCCTCCTGACCTCGGCTGCCACCGCCATCCACGTCGTCCCATTGGGAACGCAGCTCCGGCTCGAATTCTCTGCCGTAGGCGTTGTTAACCAGCTTAGCCACGTTAAAGTCCAGTGGGGACCGACCGGGCAGAGCTCCATTGAGAACCAGAGGCAGCTTTCCGCTGCTGGTCGACTGCAGGGAGTCACTCTCGCAGCTTTGCTGGCTGTGGCTCGAGCTCACACCGCCTCCTACGCCACTAGCGCTGGCTTTGCTGCCCAGGCTAAGAGACTCAGACAGCGGCTCGTCCCCGCCCCCGTAGTCGTTGTCCAGGCAGCTCACGTCCTGCGCTCCACTAGTTCGATTGGCCAGGGCATCCACAACCTTAAAGGCAACGCAGTATCGATGGTTCATACAGGCGATAACGTTTTCCGCTACACAGAGACGAAGGGGGATGAAGTTGAGCTGCACGAAGAACTTGAAGGGCAGAAAGTCGATGAAGGCAAACCTCGGCTGGGTATTCTCGTGTACGCACTGAGTGTACTCGTACAGGTAGATCCTGTCCCGACTGCTAACTATTATGTTGCCCGATGTCTGACAGCACTGGACTAGCTCCGGAGGACTTCTGAGCGGCAGCTCGATTACGTCGATGCTCTCCGCCAGCGGGGTTTTCGGCGTGGTCATCGAGGCTATCCGGATGGTGATGGGCAGCTCGTTGAGCCGGCTGTCCGGGAATTTCCAGAAGTTGGCGTAGATGCGCACAAACATTTTGGTGTCATCATCGGAGCATACAGTGTTGGTGTTGCTGCTCGAGGTGCAACTAATGGTAGACGACGAGTGCACCGGGCTGCCCGCCTGCTCCTTCTCCAGGGTCAGCAGATACTTTCCTGCTTGAAAATTCTTCGTTGTAGGGAGGGATATTAGTAGAATTTCGGGACAAATCTTACCCGCCTCGCAGTAGATCAACTGGACCACCTCCCCAACCGTAACCAGGGTGTTCCTAATTGGAGCACGTTCATCGACCCCAGTGGCGATAGGCTCCATCGACGCCTCCGGACCGGTGTATCCCTCCTCCTGGTTGTCCTCCAGAGGATTCTGCTTGCCTGCTATGTCATAGATCTCGATGAACTGCTCGGCACTGCTGATTGCGATCCGGTTGTTGCCAATTAGACTGGCCGCCAGGATGTCGCCGTTCAGGGCGTACGTCTGCTGGCTGGCGAAATTGTAAGCCTGCAGGATCTTCACCATGGCTGTAACTGAAAAAGCACCGCAAATGAGTCAACTCTTCCGCAAATACAACGCCCTGGCCGGAGCAGAGTGACTTCATCGCCGGACGTACACAGACTGATGGTCTCATGGTTAATCAGTCGACCAGAGCAGAGAATTCTCTGGCAGTGGAAAGAGAATTGTGAGTGGGAGTGGGCAGTGGGCAATGAAAGACCACTTAGCGGGAGCTCGGTCAAGTGGTTGTTGTTTCTGCTGTTGGGGCAGGCAATCATTAGCATAATTGCGTTTAAGCTGGATCGGGGAAAGGGAGAAGCTATCGTTCATATAAGGCCTAACTCTGGACTCTCTGGAGAGACTGGTAGTAAATTTTGATCAGCTTTGTGGAATTGAAAATAATTGATATTGGAATGCAAGTCACAGACGCAAGATAATTAGTTTTCGTCCCAAAAGAAGTAGGGTTCTATTAACACGCATCAACACGCATCTCAATAGGAAGTAAAAGCATTATAAAAGTCATATCTAAAAGGTTTAAAAAATATAGACAATTTAAAAGAAAGCTCAATAAGAAAGAAATTGTAGTTAAATTCCCCTTTTATTATTTTGTTTAACATTTGTTTTATATTGATATTTAAATATTGAAACCTAGGAATTGGACCCCCAAACAATATATCCTATAACCTGCGTAAAGCAAACAAGTAACGAGACAAGAAAAAATGGCATGGTGGATACAATTTCAACCGCAACGATGCCTTAAAAGGGCACGGAATATTACAATAGGTCAGTGCTGCACCTTCCACTTCCGTCAGGATTCCTGTGGTGTCGCACCACCCCTCACACCCGAAGGCAGCTCGTAAGGTAAACAGACAGGAAATTAGGTCACAACAATATACCCGAACACGCCCTTCCTTACGCCCGCTCTCTCACGCTTCCGCATCCGGCTCCCGCACCGGCTTCATCCCCTTGACTTGCTTTACCAAACATGGTCATGGTGCTTCTGAACAAGGGCTAGGCCAGTCTGAATGATCCTACGTGCGGCCACATAATTAAGCCGTTGAGGACATCGCCGACCTGCCCTCTCCCCCGGTAGTCGCATCAATCAAAACAGTGTGGAAAATGAGAAGGGGTAGTGGCGAGCTCGGAAAATGCCGGAAACAGAGAGCGGCACAAAGGAATTCTATTTCTGGCCCCTTGTCAAGCCGATCAATAAATCCTCCGATAATAATCCGTGCATTAACCCAAATGAACCTGGGCAGTGGCCAAAAAAGGCTCAGCGAGGGGGTGGGTGTGTATTTAGATTGCATTTTGGCAGCGGCATTCGGCAGAAAATCAATATCGCGGCACACGCAAGAAGATTTTCACAGGAACTTTTGATTCGGTAAGAACTTGAAAATCAAGATTTTGTTTCAAGCCCTGTGGGCGGGTTAGGATATTCTTTTAACTTCATTTCAGTTTGCAATAAGACTCACTTGCGTTATCCGCTCGTATTTCTTTTATTCTTTAATTTACGTTTAGCTTCTCAATAGTATGTTACTATAAGTTTACAAGATTGCTGATTGCACATATCCATTTTCGAAAATTGCACTTGTTTGTTTATATTTTCCAAAGGAAGGGAGTAACGAACGAAAATGTTTAACAGTGTGGCCAAACGGCACAACCTTGTTGTGCTAGAAAACAGGGTTGCACAATTTTTTTAACCGGTTCGCGGTTGCATAACCGTTTCGTTGTTACAGATCCTTATTGGGGGAATATTCAGAGGAAACCCTTAAAAATAATCGAAATAAAACAATCCTTCGATAGGTGCATCATTTATTTAAAGCGGTAACCCAAGAATTGTTGTACCCGATGCGCGAATCGTCCCCTATGTGGACAGTAGCGACACGCGGTTATCGATTTAATTTAGAAATTGATCGACCGCGCGCGGTTCATCTTACTATTAAGGAATGCGAAAAAGTAAACCTAGCACGACATGACACCATGGCTAACCAACGGAGCCAAATCAGCATGCAGAGCAAGTACGACCGGGTGGTCTTGCTGGTGGATATGGACTGCTTCTTCTGCCAGGTCGAGGAGAAACAGAATCCGGAGCACAGGAACAAGCCTCTAGCGGTGGTGCAATACAACCCCTGGCGCGGTGGCGGCATCATCGCGGTGAATTACGCGGCCAGGGCCAAGGGAGTCACGCGGCACATGCGCGGCGACGAGGCGAAGGATCTCTGCCCGGAAATCGTGCTCTGCCAGGTACCGAACATACGCGAGAAGGCGGACACGAGCAAGTACCGGGACGCCGGAAAGGAAGTGGCCAACGTGCTGCAGCGTTTTACGCAGCTACTGGAGCGGGCTTCCGTGGACGAGGCCTACTTGGACATAACAGACACTGTAAACCTGCGCATAAGGCAGATGGAGAGCGTAAGATCTTGCCAACATAAAAAATTATTGCATCATCACCTAGCTCCGTTTTGCAGGGGGCCTTCGCTCTGAAGCCGCAGGAGCTGATGAACACGTATGCCGTGGGGTATCCGGACATCGGGGACTATGTGAATAAGATCACTAACCGATTTGCCAACCCCTACATCGACGACGAGGGCTTTCAGCTGTCCTACGACCAGAATGACCTGCCTGCCGTTCGCCAGAGCGACATCAGGCTGCTCATTGGGGCTGCTGTGGCCGGCGAGGTGAGGGCGGCAGTCAAGAAGGAGACTGGCTATGAATGCTCCGCTGGCATAGCGCACAACAAGATACTGGCCAAACTGGCCGCCGGTCTTAACAAACCAAACAAGCAAACCATCCTCCCGCTGGGCGAGATTCCTAGTTTTTTTGACGCTCTTCCAGTGGGAAAAATCAAGGGACTGGGCGGAAAGTTTGGCGAAGTCGTGTGCGAGACCCTGGGCATCAAGTTCCTGGGCCAAGTCTGCAAGTTCTCCGAGTCCGAGTTGCAGCGCAAATTTGACGAGAAAAACGGGTAAGTGTTGCTTCTGCTTTCCGCAATCCTGAAACCCTGAAAACTCATCCGATTTAATGACAGCTCCTGGCTATTCAACATATCTCGAGGAATTGACTTGGAGGCAGTTACACCGCGCTTTTACTCAAAGAGTATTGGCTGCTGCAAAAAGTTCCCGGGACGGAACAACATCACAGGGCTAAAATCGCTCAAGCACTGGCTGGGCGAACTCTCCTCCGAGATTAACGAGCGCCTGGAGAAGGACTTTATCGAAAACAATCGCAGGGCCAAGCAAATGGTGGTGCAGTTCATCCAGGACATTGACGGCCATGAAATAGCCAGCTCCCGGTCTGCAGCGCTCAAGGACTACGACAAGGAGTCTTTGGCCAAGTTCGCATTAGAACTGATAATAAGCAACACAAAGACACTTCTCCGCGCTGGAAGCGACTCCGCATTAAACAATGCCATCAAATTCCTCGGCATTAGCGTTGGGAAGTTCGAGACAGTTTCCAATATTAAGAACACGCTGCAGGAGATGTTTGCTAACCATGCAGCGAAGAAACGCCGCATCAGCGGGGACGATGCAGTGCAGCAAGCAAAGGTCCCAATCGAAACAAAGCCCAAGCAGACAGCGGAGGCAAAGATGCAAAGTTTCTTTTCCAATTACTTGCAAGGGACCAAGAAAGAGGAGAAGAAACCCACTTCCGAACAAGTCGAAAACATTCCACCAGAGGATGCTCCCGAAAAGAGTTTCTTTGACGAATACAAGCAGAAGCTCAAGGCAGTCACACAGGCAGAATCGATTGCAGAAGGAGGTGCTCCTGTGACCTCAACGCCGCCAGAGTTAAAAGGAAGCTTTTTTGCCAAATACCTCAAGCAACAAAAGGAGGCAAAAACGCAGGAGGGCAAAGCGGACGGTGAGGATTCCGAGGACTTGCAGGGCTTGGCAGAGGAACTGGACGCCATAGAGGCTGACAACTCCAAAGATTTTGACGAAGACACCATAGAGGAGTCAGTGTCTAATTCAGAGGCTCAAAAGGCCACGGCAGAAGTCGAGGTTTTGAATGTTTCAATGGAAACTATGAAAGTGCCGCCAATAAAAGAGAAACGTATTACATTGAAGGCCACAGAAATCATGGAAGCTTCTACACTTGAAATGTCACAGGGAAAGCAATCAGTAGCAGCGCCACCACTCACGGAAGATGAACTCAAACCATCCACCTCAAAAAGGAAATTCGAGCAACTCGACTACAAAGACACTTATGCAGAGTATGCCATTCCAGAGATTCGTACGGATCTTCTGCCCATGGTCACGTGCGATCAGTGCGACGCCAAGATACCTGACGACATCAAGTCCCTCCAAACGCATCGCGACCATCACTTTGCACAAGATCTTAGTCGTCAGATAAAAATCGAGCAGCGGGAAGAGCGTCAGCAGAGTCGGCCAAAGGATCCGCCCAAGCCGACCCCTCCCAAAAAGCAAAAGAAGGCCGGATCGGGGAACACCACTGCATCCCAGACCAATACGATAGCCAAGTTCTTCAGCGCCAAGCCAGACAAACAGCCACCACCAAGCGATGTTTCCATGAAGCAGTGTCCCGAATGCAAAGCATTTATAAAAAAAGTGGACTTGCCAGAGCATTTGGACTACCACATGGCCAGAAACCTACAGCGGGAGCTAAACAAGCAGGACTTGCGCTCCCGGACAGCGTTGCTTGCAAAGAAGGAGTCCTCCCCGGGGCAGACGAAAAACAAAAAGAAGCTAAACAGCATTGGTGGGCCGGCTAGAGGCGGCAAGTCCATTGCCCAGTTTTTTAGCCAATCTAATTAATAGTTCCTTGGAGCCTACTCGTTTATTTTATTCATACTTCATGGTATTTTTCCCCTCCTTTGTTTTTTTTCGATTTAAAAAGGATATAAGATTATTTACCCGATTTACTTTGTAAAAGCTAAGAATATTTGTTTATTAATTTCAATAATTTCGTATCAAATCATCACCTGATGTCTGCCTAAAAAATGAATAGTTTATGTTTTAATTTCAAGTATTTTGCTTTGGAAAGCTTTTTTTCTGTTATTTTTTGATTACCTTGTATGGTTTGTTCTTTAATATTAAGTATACCCATAAGCCCGAATGTTGACCATTACAAATACCGAAATGCAAATCAAAACCCAGTGCTTTGTGTAGCCTAAAATAAAATATGTATATAAGGTTTATTCTTAAAGTATATAACACATTTGAGAAGAAATGTCTTTGTATATGCAGGTAGCCTTTGAATAGGATTATTGTACTGCTGACTGGTTACTGCGGTGGACTAGCAGAAGAGACTAGGTCCAGGTCCTTGCCCTGCGACGGTTTCTTCTTCATGCCGATGGCGTCTGCCTCCTGCACTGTGGTGGGCAGAACGACGTTGGTTGTCTCAGGGAAAAACAGGGTAAGCAGCCCGCTCCCGATAGCGGCTACGGCAAAAAGCATGGCCGGGGCATTGGCATAATACTTGGCCTATGTCGGAGAAGAAAAATAAATAATAGAACACACTTATGCATTCTTCACTCACCAGAAGTGGCGTTTGCGGAGCCAGCATGGACCCGAACCTGCCCATCATGGAGCAGAAGCTGAGCAGGCTGTTGCGCAGATTGGTGGGGTAGATCTCCGAGGCGAAGAAGTACAGCACCTGGAAGCTGGCTGTAATGGTCAGCTTCCCCACCAGGAACAGGATCAGCTGCAACATGGGCTGGTCTGGCCCAGTAAAGATCGTTCCGATGCAGCAAAGCCCGCTGGCGAGCATCAGGCCACAGAGGGAGAAGCGCCTGCCGAAGCGATCCATAATGACTAGCGGCAGGAAGAAGCCAGGGATCTCTACAAGCGCAATGTAGGCAAAGTTGTTGTACTTGTCGCCGTCGAGAAGCACCACGTTGAGGCTCAGGCCGTAGTAGACCAGCACATGAACGATCCAGCACAGGGAGCAGTTGGCGATCCGCCACTTGAAGTTCTTGAAGGCCTCGCGGATTGGAAAGCGGCTCTCTGCCGACTGTTCCAGCTTGTCCCGGTTGGCCAGGACGAGCTTGTCCAGCATAGTCTCCGAGAGCTTGCGCTTGTTCACCTTGGCGGCTTGGCGCAGGATGCCCTTGGCCCGTTCCTCTTTGCCCATGCTGAGTAGCCAACGCACGCTCTCCGGCAGGATCCAGAAGTAGGCCACTAGGATGAGCGAGGGCATGTAGGTGATGCGTAGCAGGATGCGCCAGTCGGGGAAGGCCTTGGCAAACATGGCCAGGGCCACCTCCCCCACAGCATAGAAGACCGTGATGACGCTGCAGGCCAAAACTCGCCTTCGAGGGCCTACCAGCTCGATTCCGATCACGAAGCAGGTGGAGTACAGCGTACTGCTGGTCATGTTGTCCAGGAACTCAAACACCAGGAACCATGCATAGCTGGGCGAGAATGAGCGGATGGTGCCAATCACGGCGCCCATAATGCCGCCCAGTGCAATGGAGAAACTGCGTCCATAGCTGGTTGAAGAATCAAAGGATTAGCGGAGGACACATATTAGGCAGTACATTGATTCCACTTACCGATCTGCCACAAAACCGCCGATGGGAATGCCGAAGAACTGTCCCAGGTTGTTAATGGTTCCCACCATCGATAGCTTCCATTCGTCATCGCAGAAAATACCAAACTTAAATAAAAAGGTGTTTTTATAATTTTTTTTTAATCTATTATTTTGTAATCAATTTTTAAATACATTTTTAAGGTCCCGATCAAACGATTTTCTTAATGGAATTTGATCAAAATGAATTTTAATAATACATATTTTTAAAATGGTAAAAAAAATTTAATTTGAAAAATATGGAATTTCTTTACCATTAAAAATAATCGTATAGTTTACGATTTTCATTAATAAACGCATTAATATTTAAATGATTATTAATATAATAAATGATATATGGCAGCAAGATTTGTTTAGACCTTTTAAAATTTGTTTAAAGTTTTAAAATAATTTCATTGGATTATTATTATAGTTTTTGTTGAATAGTTCTTATATTTTATTAGAGCTATTATTTTTTCCACCTATTAATCATAAGGGATCCAAATAATCTTTATGTCCATTTTGTATTAATAAAGTACGGTTACGGTTTACGAAGTTTTAAAAAAAGCACTTAGGCATTTAAAAATTTTAAGTTAAAATTGATAAATTTATCAATAAAAATATTTTTACTTTGTTATAATTTGAGACCAAGATTATAATTTGTTTATCTGAAATGTTTTTTGACTTTATATTTCAGATGTGATCTGCTGCGCTAGTTTCCCTTGTCAAAAATCAAATTAATTAATTTTGGCAAACTTTTCTTGGTTTTTGATATGGAAATTAAACAATTTAACCAAACCTCTCAATCTCAATAAATTTATGTGCAATTTTGCTACACAAAGAACAAATGGGGAGGTATTAACTGTAATTGCAACCTCGTTTGCCTTTGAATATCTTAGTCTCAATGTGTTGTTCTATGTTGTAATGTGCTGGTCCAGGTTTTGGACTTCTCAGGCACTTATCTCCCAGATGCTGTGCATACATCCCAAGTGTGTATCCAATTGTCTGATAAATCTGATAAAAAACGTTCTTTACGGCTTGTCAGGCCACTTAAACAAGAGCTTCCGACTTTTTGATAGGACCCATGAGCATGACCATCAAATAGGACCGTGAAAAGCGAATTTGTTTACCTCTCGAGTGGTAAAATTCCTCAATTAATGCTTATTAAGTAAATGTTATAGGTTTTGTTTACCTTTGGACCTGCACAATGGTATCTCTGTTGATTCAGCTGGAGCTCTTGCCGCCACATTTAATGGTTCAAGCTCAGTGCTTAATCAATATATTAAGAGGTTTACGGCCCTTTACTGCAATCATAGCTCGTCTAAGTGAAACCAATTCGGGCCCCGTCTGAGAGTCCCCATTCGATTATGATTATAAACTACTCAGGCGGCTATCAGTAATGTATTTGGCCAGAACTTGAAATAGTGGCACACAATCTCAGTTTCCGCCACCCCACATAGAGGATAAACTAAATCAATAAATTATTTGATCAAATGATAAGAATATATTGCTTTCTGAAATTGATACCTCTAGTATATCATTTAATGTTAATTGATTAAATTGCTATTAACCCTTGCCTGATAGTTTCCCATTCAATAATAGGGTTTTTGAAAAAATGTTTATTTAATTTTTTTTTATTTTAAATATGTGTATCAAGAATGTTGTGGCAACTCGCTTATCAGGGTTTCATTATAAACTCCAAATTTTGAAACGATTTTCCTAGAACTCATGTTTTCAAACCGGGACACCTCAATGTCTTAAAACTTCTCCACCGACTTTACTTTTTTCATAAGATAATATATAATAAAAGTTTTATGTATTTCGAGTTATCTGGAACTTAATTCTAAGGGCCACTGTATTTCAACTTTTTTCTTCACGCTCCAGAGCTAAAATCTACCATAACATTCTTCAAATTTCATACCTAATTTTACAAAGCTTTGCACTAATTCAAGTTTTGCTATTAAAAAGTTTTGACCCTTATTCACAGGAATTAACGCATTCCCCCCTTTATCAAATGGCTTAGTCAACGACCTTTTGGAATACCAACCGATTAAAACTCAAAACCGTCTTATCAGGAATTTATAAAGCTATAAAATACGAGTAATTTCGCTTTCTTAGACATCGGATTTATAAGTTTTCAAAGTCGAATAGCCAGGACAAATTGAGGATCTGAATCTGACATGTGCCTCAAATCGGCTGACTTATTATCAAAGTCCACATGTGCCGGCACTGGATTCGAGAGTCTGGCATGCGGGGGTCTCCGCACCTGATAACAGCACCCCCCTATTGAAGGTGGAACTTTGATACTCACGTCATTGGAAATGGTTACTTCATCATCGCGAAACACGAATTTGTTGTCTGGACAGGCTATGGCCTTCTGTTCCTGGTAGTTCTCCTTCTCGCAAATATCCTTCAGCAAGGACTGGTTCGATTGGGATAGCTGGTTGTTTGTGTAGCGGTTGCAGGAGTCCAGGTCCTTTCCGTTGTGGGGAATACTGAACTCCGTGTGATTCTCGTAGTAGACACTGTCCGCCGAGTCGCACTCCGCAATGTGGCACCTGTGGGTCACCGTGGCAGCCGTGAACACATATGTGACCGAGAACATGGCGTGGAACATCATGGGCAGGCATATCAGCACAAAGATGATCAGCTGGAAGCGCCCAAACTGGCCCAGGTGCTTCAGGATGGCGTCCAGGGTGACCTCCTCGGGATCCTTCGCCGACGGTTGCACCTCCACCGTCGCCTCCGCGGGCGGTACCTCACTGGCCACCATTTCTCAATCGATAATCGGTGATTGGGGCACAATTAACGCACGTTTTTGGTTTATTTCAGCACTTGTGCGCTTTTATTTTCATTTACAAAATTTATGTATATGTAGACACATTTATTTTTACCCCGACGGCTGAACACTTTAGCGGTGTGTACGGCACAGTGACGCGCCTCGAACTGCGATCCAGAGACGGAGATCGGAGATCGGATTCACGATCCGCCAGCCATACACCGAGTGGTGGCGATCGCAGTCCGTCGCCGAGTGAGACGCCTCGTTCCGCCGACCAACTGTTGAGCGCCGCCGGCCAGCCACCTCGATAAGGCTGCTGCTCCACTAGGTGCTGGTTGTGGTTCTGGGCAGGCTTGCCGGAGAGATTGGACCAGCACTCTGGAGCGGCGGTGTGTCGCCGCTGGATTGGCTGCACAGAAAGTGGATGGCCGGAGGCTCGAAAAAGGTGATGGCCGGACAAAGTCCAGCTTCGATCTTCCAAGGAGCTGAATAAGACAAACATCTTTAGCGAATAAGCTATACTTTGTAAGGCTCACATTATCATATCTATAACATTAAAATTAATACCTACATAGAACTATTTAACTAAAACTTTAATCTTATCACAATAGTTCTTGGAATTCTGTAGGCTATAATTAAAGTTAAATCGTAGACGGGATAAATATTATATTAAGATTCGAGTGTGTAAATGTTTTTTCCACAACTTTGTTTACTAGTTTTGAACCACTAACAGTTCTTTAATAAAATAAATTATTTTTAGCTTATTTTCATTTTTTTTTTCATATTCAAAAATGCCGATTTGAACTAAATGAACATATTTTGAAATTTAAAAAGTTGAACTTAAAAAAAATAACGAATAGGAATAAAATAGATTCATCGAATTGAATATTAGTTGTATGATAATTTTTTTATAGTTTAAAGTAAATAATAAAAACCAAACTAGTTCACAACTATACAAAAAAAAAATAAAATAATACCATAAAATATTATTTTGTATCACTTTCCTTTTCTTTTTGTTGTGATTTAAAATTTTGGTCACGTGCCGCTGACGTGATAGTTTATGTATATTTATGAATATTTCATTTTCCTGGACGGCTGCCAATATACATCAGTTGAAGCATCCAAACTGAAACACATTAAGTTTGTTTTATAATAATACTATAAATATATTTATGGAAACAACGAACTTGAAATAATAGTGAGTGGTTTTGTAATTATAAAAAAAGAATGCTATTATTCCTAATTAAATATAATTAATAAATGTTGAGTAGAAAAATCTGAATCACGAATCAATTTGTCCAGTATTTTAATGGAAATAATACTTTTCGGAGATCTAAGATCGTAGTATTACATATTCTAGAAAGAAATGGTATAAAAAGGGATTTATTTTATTTGTTACTCGAAAACCTGGCATGGTAAATAATTTCTGGAAAATTACAGGTGAAGGAGTCCACAGTCTATAAGAAACAGGTCCCTTATAGTAGAATTAGAATAATTTTTGGAATAAAGGCAATAAAATATTTATCAACGAGGAAAGCCCCTGAAACAATTAAACTTATTCCACGACTCCGTTTTAAATCGAAAAACTACGTTTTCAATTGGAAAATGCCTTCCAGGCATTACGTATACGCAGTGTTGACACCGATTGAATTTAATTATAAAAAAGCTATTGAAATGGTGTCATTTAAATTGTGGTCTCACTATATTAAATTACTAAAGCAGCAGGCCGAGATTTAATTATGCAAAAACAGTAATCTCTCAGAACGGAATTGCCCAAGATAATTGTTGGTTTTTTTTCTCGAAACGTGATTAGGATTGAAAAGCGTAACGCCTAGATTCTCGTATGCCTGGTCAGGTATTAGGCTGTCAAAAAGCGATCGAATTCCGTTTTTGTTTCATTCAGGTTCCACTCATCGAACGCAATTAGCGGCCAACAAATCGCAATATTACGTGGGGACTAACTTTATATATTTACGTATACCTTGTCGAGTTCCTCTCACGCCCCACCAATAGTTTTGATCTCTTTTGATCTCTTTTTTTTTAACTTTTTTGTTTGTTTATGAAAGAGAGGCCAGCGGACACATTGAATAAGTATTTATTTTTGAATGCTGCTTAAAAGTTTATGAATGAAGTTTGGTGGCCTTTTTAGCAGTTGGCCTTTTGCCAATATACCAGATGCCGTTTGCATTGACAAAATCGAAACAATTAAAAACAAGTCTTATTATTGTCCCATCCATTATTATACCATGAATATATATTTTTCAATAAATGTGAGTTGCCTGAAATATCCATAAAATGAAAACGCAATTCGAGTTTGTTTTGAATATATCTAAACACATACCTTTATTTAATGAATTCAAAAATTGTGTTAAATTCTTGTTTTGGTTTTATGTTCTTATCTTTGCTCTTTCGACTTACTCAAGTGGTACATTTTCTTGATCAACTTCTGCAATTTCAGATTTTCTTTCGACTTTCACACAGACAACATTTGTATGATTAGGTCTGTATGTGATTTGGTTTGAGTTAATATTATTCATTTTTTTTTGCATTTTATTTGATTTTTTTTATTGGTTTTTGAAGTAAAAATTCGACTCAAAAAACATTTATTCAAAGAACGCAACACATTTATGTAGCTTTCGAAAATCGAGCTTGATCTCTGACAATTCGCCATTTGGTTGGGTAAACTTGCAGTGATTCCCTTCGTGTCTGATATGATGTGGTATATGGTATGTATATGATAACATAATTGATTTGCTTATATGGATCAACGGATTGTTTGATCAACGGAAATTCATTCAGCGATATACGCCATGTATATGTAGATATATATATATATATATATTTAATATATGTAGGTGTGTATATGAGTTGTGAGTAAATGCGTATGCATCGTTAATAATAATCATAATCAGTTAATCAGTTTAAATAATTTCACTTAATAGCTTCGTTTAACTCTATAAATTCAATTATAATGCACTTAACTTTCCGTGTGTGAGTGTGAGTTCGAGTCTGGTTTGTCTGTTGTTGTGTCGTTGTGTCGATGAGTGTGGGTGTTAGTGAGTATCTGTGTCATGTTGTGATCAGAGAAGGCAGTCTGACTCCTCGTCCTGTACCGTTACACCCCGATGGCGATGCCTACGAATGCGTGACTACGTGAGTGTCGTTATGTGAATGTGTGAGTGTGAGAACGAATCCTTTTCGGGGCCCTGTTGCCCTCCTCGCTGAGTCGCACATACTTACACAGTGAGTTTTTCTCGTATATATGTAAATACTTTTTAAATATAATTTATATAGAATTGTAAATATGTTGTAAATAATGTTTGCTTTCGAGTGTGGTACCATTACTTTGTGTTCATCTCAACTGTGTGTTTCAACTCGCTTCTACCATTTCTGTTGTACATTAGCCATTATTTCTGCAGAATTCCTTTTTGGCTACTTATTGTATTATGTTTATCCTTACAGTGATTAAGATCTGTGTGTCTAGCATATGAAGAGCATCGTCTGTAGGGCTGTCCGGGTCTGAGATCGAAGCTCGAACTCATCCTACATAGGACACTCCAAAGTAGTCGTGTGCCAATGAGTTCAATTGAGTGTTATTCGGTTTTAACTATTCTCTTTTGTTTGGTTTTGCTTGTTTAGAGTCACAATACACATTAAGAATTATTTAAATATTATTGTTGTACACAGATAAACAATATTAATTTCACTTATGGCTTAACATTACTTTTTATTTTGCGAATAGCCGATATAACATTTCATGGTAGCCCCTTTTTGGGGGCGGGTGTATTTCTATTTTTTTTATTTTACTTTTATAGTGTTCGCTTCGAGTGTATTGCAATCTAAATGTTCCTGTTCTCAGTGCTGCTGCGTTCAAAAAATGTACCCTGAACCTATTTCTGATTACTGATTACCGATTAATGTGTGCCTGGATTACTGGATGGTGATGCCCTATCCTTGGCCTCCTACTTGGGTTTCAGCTCCAGTTGTGGGAGTGCAAAATAATGGTGAATAATGGTGTCCGAGCTGAGCTACAATGTACGTATGTATGTGTATCTTCGTGGGTTAGTTAGCCTCTACACTACACTACACATTTTGGTTCACATCGAAAACTATGCGGTGCTGAATGCTACGTTTTTTGCTTTGATTTCCCTTCACTTCACATGTCCTGTGTCCTATCTGCTGTGTGTCTCTGCCTTGTCAGTGCACCTTGTATCTGTCTCGAAAGTCTTCCCAAAAATTGGTGGTTCTGAAACCAACAGTTCGTTTTCTATACTTTTGTTTTGTTTACTTTGGTTTATGTTTTTAATAACGTTGAAATCAAAACAATTACGCAAAAATTTGCACTAAAAATTGGCACTAACTTTTGGTTTTGTTCTTTTTCTCCTAACAAATCTTTATTACGCTTTAACCACAATAATAACGCAAATCCTTTTTTTTTTTTTTTTTTTTTTTTTTGTTTTGTTCATTGAGAATACGGCTTAAATATATATTTGTCCAAAACACTTTGTAGGCATTTCTAACTTGTTTTATAGCCATAACTCCACCCATTTTATGACATTTTTGTCCTTTTTATTTATTGAAGCTCTAGTTATATGATTGCCTTGCAGTTTTCTTCAACTTGTAAATATTTTTAGTTAGCATTTGCCTTTGTTTTTACCATTTTTATGTCCTCAATTATTCATTGAATTTTGTTAATAGCTGTGCATCTGTTTCTGTATCCGCTACTGCATCTGAATCTGTATGTGAATTGCCTTCCTGCAACATAATCTCAGGGGCTAACCGAACCTGAACGCATTCGCCTAAAAATATGCAACGAAACCAATGGGAGTTTAGCTTTGGTTCATCTGGGAGATTTTTGGCACACTTTTCGAAATAGCAATTGAACTGCGAATACAGCCAGATTGACTATTATTTATACAGAAATGATTACGCTCATCTATAAATTGTTTAGTATTTGGTTTTGGTTTTTGGTTTTTGGTTTTTGGTTTTCATTAAATAAGCTCCTTTAAGTGCTTTGCATTGAGCAAATGTGAACATTTAAATACTTGTGTGAGTGAGTAGCTGTCTGACGACGGTGAATCCATTGAAATTCGTATAATTCCTATGTGTTGTTCCCCCAAAAAAAGCAAAGAATTTACTTTGTGTTCTCTTTGTGGTTGTGGCTGTTGTGCTTTTTGGCCATTAAATGTTGGTAACTATTGCTCGCCTGCTGCTTACTGTTCTTCTGATTTTCCTTTTTTGTTTGCTGCTACCCTTTTGTTTTTGTTTGAATTTTGTTTGGCACAAATTATGTAAGTTTATCGTTTTCTCGTTTTAAGACGCTCTTTAGATTTAAATAGGTAGCTTCCTCTACAAACGTCGTCGGGGCTTAATTAAAAAGTTTGCTTAGGTCTTGTTTTACAATTTAATCTTATATTTAAAATATAAGTTGATCCCAATTGTTCAGTTTTATCAATTTTATGCTGCATATTCATTCTTTTCGTCTTCTTTAAAGATTTAAAGAGAGTAAGAGAGAGTCCTACATGCTAGGCAACTAGTTTGCCCCCCAGAATACTATTTCCGGTTCCGGTTGCGGGTGTGTCCTGCCTCGCTTGGGCTTACAGTTAGAAGAGATCCTCCAACTCTATGGCTACACGTATACAAACACACACATACACATACGTTAATATATTCTTAATCCTTTCCATTGCCACTCCATTTCCCGAAATCCAATTCCGAATCATCCAAATATATTGTCTAACCATGCTATGGGGTTCGGTTGCTGTCGGCTAATGTATGCACTTTACCATATGTGTGTACCATATGCTAGTAGTTACATAAGTTGCTTGTTGTCCTCTACGTAAGATAATGTGATCGATATTTGGTTTTGCTTTGATTCGCTTTGTTATGCTGAGAAACCTTAGATGTTTCGTATATTTCTAGTGGGGTAAGGTGGGCCGGGACGGCCCTGCCCGCCTAGGTGTTCTATTAATTCTTCAATTGCTTTGATGAATTGGAATACACGTAGTTACGCCTTCTACCTTTGCCTTTCATGCTCTTTTCATAATGCTTTCACAAAGAAAGAGAATCACGGAAATAACGGGATTGCTGCACTCCCCGCCAGGATGGATCGGTAGAGTAAAACCTACGCCACCTCTCTGATCTGTTTTGCTTAACAATTCTAACACTGATATTTAGTTAGTTAGTTAGTTAATACACATATATTTTTTGTTCATTACTTAGACCCGATCTACCCATATGTATGTATGCATCTCTCTCCCTACTCTGTGCCTAAATTAAAACTCTGCTCGTATAATTTCTTGTCTTGTTTTCTGGATATTAAATAAGAATATCTAAAATACCTTAATGATAGTTTCCTTTTTGTTTGCTTTTCATATGTATATAAATATTTTGGTTTTGTTTTGTTCGGTTCGCTTCTATATTTTATATACTGTCTTGTTTCTTTCGTACCCATTCCCACAGTAGATTCTCTTTAACAATTATCTTGCATCAAATCTGACCTTCTGACCTCCTGCATCCTCACTCTTTCGACCGATCGATCAAGTGCCTTAAATGCTTTTACATTTGTTGCTTATTGTGTAGAGTTCTTCGACATGTATTGTAAAAATGTGAGCAAATACATTCAAGTGATTTGTAATTACACTGAGAGAAACATTAATGTGTTTGTTTGCTGTATATGTATGTATATAATTTGATAATATTTTGCATGTGTTTTTTTTTTGGGTATTCATTTCATTTTTTTGTCGTTTTTTTTTGTTGGTTTTTTTATTCGGGCTAGTTGTTCATTTTGGATCTCAGTGTCACATCCACTACTACGTGTTCTTGCAGCTAATTGTAAGTTAGGCTGTCGAATCGAATCGAATCGGATTCGAATCCGAATCAAATTCGCAAATGTAACGGGCAACTTTTTGCACAGACTCGGATAGCTTTGAGCAATTGTGGGATCACCGTGTTTCGCTAAAAGGGATAAGTTCTTATGTCGAAATGATATAACACGCATTTTAACTACAGGCCCTCGCCTTCAATCCCGACCAGATTCGATCTGATCGGGCGTCGATCTTCGAAGGGATCGTGGGGAATTCATTGAAAATGATCATCAGGAGAAAAGGAGTAGAAAACTCACATGCCATCCAGTTGAGTACCGAGTTCGCTGAGAGGGGGGGTTCGCTTGAAGGCAGACTAGAAGAAATTTGCTTGGTTTGGTTTGGTTTTTAAGGCACCATTAAAATTGCTTTTCTTACACGTATTTTTCCTTTGCAAATTTACAAGTTCTCAACAAAATGTCTCGTCATTACGTTAAATTACATTAATTACACGCATATTAAGTAAAATTGTTTTGTGAAATGTTTGAGCTACTTCTCTTATACACACATACACATAATTTAATTATCCCTTTCATTACTTTTTATTTTACAATTAATTCCAGTTACCCGCTGTTGACCCGTCTATCTCCGTAGTCGCCCTCGTCTTTTTTTTTTTTTGAATATTTTTTTAGTGTCCTCGTCTGTTCTTTCTTTCCTTGTTTTTTGGTTTTTTTTTTGTGTAACTTGCGCAAAAAATTTACTAAATATTTCGAATACATTTAAATACAAGTGTACATAATAATTATATATTTAATTTATGTATATTTATATATAGATATATCATTCATTTATGTATAGATATATGGATTTTTACTTTCCCTTTTTCAGTTATCATGTTCATTTCCGTTTCCGCTTTCGCTTCGCTTTCCCCTTCCGTTTTTTGTTTTTATTTTTAAGTTGAGAACCGCAGTTCCTGATTTCAAAATGATTGCTTCAAATTGTTTGTCATCAGCGAAATATATTTGTCATTAAAATCACGAAATAGTTTCGCCATATGATATCGTTTAAACGCCGCTCGCCAGTTGCTTGATCCTCGAATAGTTTAACGCTATCTTCAAACAGATATCGGTATTCATTATCCTTCCGGACCAGGCCCCCATCCTGTCGTTTCTAAATTATTTATAGTGTTACTCTTTATGCTATTAACAATTTCCTGTAATCAAGTTTTGTCGTTTCATAAGTATGTCTTTTTTTTAACTTTTGTATGAGCGGAAGATGTTATTCTAATGTCTGGTAAAAATTAGAACATTTTGAAAAGTGACAATAGATGTTGCACAAAATAATCACTTTGCAACCACACTTTGTCGATTAGATTTCGAAGTCAAAAAATAGACCATGAAACTGGATATAAATCATAGGTATTAGATTAATGCATTGCGTTCTCTGGGATATGTTTGCCTTATATGTATGAATTTTTGGGTTAATATTTTGTTAGTTCTGTATCTTGTTGTGTGTTGGTTAATATAAGTTGTGATTAGATTGGTTTTCTTTGCAGTGGATATGTTGGTTGTTTACTTTTATGTTTTGATAACTCGTCTTACAAAATAATTAATATATAGAATAAAATTTGACACATTTTGCCAACCAGCAAACTGATGCTTTCGCTTTCACCTTTGGTTTTGACACCATCATTTTGCCATTTCATCATTAGAGAGGCTGTTTCGTGAATTATTGAATTATTGGTTTTGTTTGCAACTAAATGTTTTTAGGGTGGCTTAAAATTAATTTCCACACTCATCGTGTTTAATGGATGCTTTTTGTTTTACTGCCCAGCCTATCAACTAAATTAGAATAAAATTAATATAATTTGTAATTTTAACAGTGAAAATCAGTTTATTTTTGATGTTTTCTTTTCTTGTGATTCTTTTTTGTTCTGTTCTCGTATTTTTGTTTTGTTTTGCGTATAAGTTTAACAGCTAATAAATTAAAATTATACTTTACTTTAAGCATAATTGTAATATAATTAAATCCATTTTTTGTTTTTTGTTTAGTTTATTCCACGATTCGAAAAAAGTCTTTTTAATCGCCGCAAAATTGCTTAAAAATTATTATTGTAATTCGAATTTGTTTCGCTAATTTGTAAGTAATTGTTTTGTTGTCAGTTGGCAACATTTAACTAGAAACCAAACAGGGGAGGATACAACAATTTTGATAAGTATGCATGTGTATGTATATTCAAGTAGAATCCCTTTGCTAGTGTAAACTAATTTTGAATAGACGAATATGCGTAATATTCGGTGAGAGAAAGGATAGAGATTTCTAATAATTAGTCCATAGTAATTTATATGTATTTTAATTGTAATTAATAAACAGAATCAATTTTGCACATCAGTCTAAACATATTCAAAAATCACAAATACAATTTCGATAACAATTACCATAATAGAAATAATAAAATAAAAATTATCGTATCAATATAATTCGCCACGTCTATATATAAAATATATGTATGTATGCATGTATGAAACCCAACTTACAAACGCAAACATCGATCCCCAAATTCGAATTCGAAGTAAATGTAATGTTCTTGTTGATCTGTACTTTGTTTCTGTCTTTGTTTGCTTGATTTGTTTGTTTTTTGTTTGTTCGCTAGTCTGTTTCAGTGTCTCTTTCTATGTTCTTCGTTCTTCGTTCCATTTTAAGCTTATTCGCTTCGCTTACTCTTGTTTCTCTTTTTTTGTTTGTTTGTTTGTTGTTTTTTTGGTCATGCTCATGCATAAATAGTTTGCTTAGAATTAACTGCATCTTGAAATTTCTGCCTTTCTTGTTTTCGTTTTGTTATGTGGTTAATAGAGTTTTTAGATGTAACTTTTTATTTTGTCTTCATTTTGACTAATCTTAAAATTAATTGCTGTTCTGTTCTTACTTTGGGGTGGCCCCACGCCATACGTCGTCGGGCCCCGCGAAAACGGTGTAACATATAAGTTCTTGTATTTGTTTGCCCTTGCTTTTAAAACTTAATGAAAAATATCATAATTAATAAGAATCAATGAATAAATATAACGTGTATTTATGATTTCCTCCGCGTGTCCGAGTCTATGAGTGTGTTCGTGTCGTGTGGATGAGTGTTTGATTTTCGATCTCCTCCGATCTCTATTGATCTCCCCAATGTTTTGTTTTTGTATTGCTTATTATTTAGCATTCGACATCCTCTGAAACGTGTGTCCTCCATTCGCCCTCCTTCCTCCTCCTCCTCCTCCTCCTCCTCGTCCTCCTCCTCCTCCTCCTCGTCCTTGTCCTCCTCCTCAGTTGCTGTTGGATTTCTTGCTGGCGATTGATTGTTGCATTTAGTGAATGGGCGTTTTAACAATTGCACTGGGCGCGATGTAATGGTATCCGGGTATGGGCAGACCAGCAGTCTCCATGGATATTCTGGAAGATGGAAATTATATTATTAACCAAGAAAATAGAAAATAGAAATATAGAAAAAAGTGATGTACAAATTATAGGACACAGTTGACCCAATCGACTAGGGAGTTATATAGAATACCCTTCTGCCATGTTAAAATTGAACTCCTTGATTCTCCCCAAAACTGTTTACTAAAATAAAAAGGTGACCTCTGTAGTTATTCATTTTTCACTTTATTACAAACGCATGTATTGTATGTTCCATCATTTTGTCATTGCATATAAATAATGTTCCGACGACTACTATTCCATCTATTCGTGTTTCGGTTGAAGTTTCTGTGGATGTGGATCCTGGCCTACGAGAAAAGCCTTTCTAAGTATCTGTTTAGTTTTTCGTTAATGTCAAGAAGTATTACATTGAATATTACGTTTCGACTACTTTCTGTTATTGTGGCATAATAATAATAGAGTTTCGTATATATGTATAGTTGTATGCATGTAGGGTATGTATGTATGCCGTATATGTATGTATATGCATGTATGAATAGTTAGGAATATAATTTGGTTATAAAATCGTAAGCCCGCTTAGCTTAATGTGTTACATAATGTGTGTTTTTCAACTTCGACTTAAAACTAGTTGTATGTAAATATAATAAGAAAATCATATCGCGTATGAGTCACTACAATTATTCCGTGTACTTTAGAGAGACTTTAGAGAAATTTCTTTAGAGAAATTTCAATTTCCAAATACTTTTTCTACATTATCCTTGACCAATCCAAAAGAGCTTGGCTACAAATGATAACAAAAATTTACAATCGCGTAATAAATACAATAAATGGGTTATCGGGGAATTGTGTAAAAACTAACAGAAATCAAATTCCATATACAATTGAAGACTTAAAGTCTAATACAAGTTTTCATAATTCATAATTCATTTATTTTCCTTTTGCTTTTTTTTCTCTCCATTATTTTTTACTTTGCATCCAAGACTGAATCTGACTGACCACCTTGGCTTTGATCTGGGTTCAGTTTTCTATTCAAATAGTTTCGTTTTTGTACGCTCATTGCGTGGATTGCGTCAATTAGAGCGAATTGGTCCATAAAGGTCGTTGATCCCCCTGCCCAGAGCTTGTCCAGAACTCGAATCTTCCCACTCTGAGCTCCGGGCTCAGGGGCTCAACGCATTGGAATTTATTCTTTGTATACTTCTTATAGAAGGTTCTTTCAAATTCTGTCTGCTTCACTTTTTTCTTCACTTTGCTTTCTTCTCGACAAATGGCTTTTGTGTCTTTATGCTTAAGATTTCTATATATGAATCGTATATATATATCGTATATATAGGGGGAATACATTTAGTGCTTAGAAACTAGGAGAGTATAATGTGTAAGATATTGGAGCGTGTTGTATGTTACAATGAATGGTTTGGATTGGATTCTGGATTTTGGATTAGACTGGGGAAAGATTTGTTGGCTGAGACTAACACCTACTACTCTATATATTTTGATGTATATGTAAGTATATCGACGTCCAATACTCCGATATCCGCGAACTAATCTAATCTAATGCTTCGAAGAACGCTACTAAGGACGCGCTAAAATTTGGCAAATTCTATAATGCCCGAGACACACCTGAGAAGGGGGTGTCCGAGCCAATATATTAGTATTAGTATGTATGTATTTATCAAAAGTTTTGGGGTCCAAAATCTGTAGCGCCCGCTTGGGTCATTGGTCACTTGGTCAAAAATATCTTGATTGGGCCATCCCGGGAATGGCTCTGTCCTATATATTCGATAAACATCATGGTTCCAGTTCCATTGCGCTGTCTATAATCTAGAATCTAGAATCTAGATCGAATAACTAATGTCTAGGCGATCCGATTGGACCGATCTACAAATATGTGACAGTTTCTGGTTATTGGATTGTTTGCTTTTCAAAAACCTTGATAAATATAGAAGTAATGTGGTGTACAGACCCCGTCTTAAATACCTCGCTTTCGCTTCACCTACACATAAATTTGTCTTGAAATTTCGAATGCGATTTCGGGATTGGGTTAGGATTGGGATAAATAAAGAAGTGAATACGTTTGGGATGTACTCTAAGCTACAATGGAACTTAATGGAGAATTTTATACAATTTTGTTTCTTCTTCAAGAATCTAAACGCTAAAGCTTTCGCAACGCTATCCAGGAATTCCTAAAAATCTAAGCGACTGACTATGACTCCTTCGTCGGACTACAACCACTCCTAATACGGATTGAACTTGTTGCGCGGTTTCTCCGCCTCGCCGCCGGTCTCCGTCTGGTGCTGCCGGAAGCGCGAGGTGGCGTAGTGTCCCTTGGCCCGGTTGACGCCCGTCGTCTGCACCTGGGGTCCGCCCGGGGCTCCGGCGCCGCCGTTGCTGCTGCCCAGGGTGGTCAGGCTGAGCAGGTCCAGGGCGCTCAGGTTGGACAGGGCGCTCAAGGCTCCCGGCTTAGTCAGCAGCTGCAGGGCCGAGGCCAGCGGACTGGATAGGGGGGGCGGCGGCGGCGCCAGCGCCTGTTCCGTTGGCTGGCTGACCGCCATTGGCGCTGGCATAGGCGGTGGCTGCGGCCGTGGCACTGCCGTTGGTGGCTCCGTTCGCCACTAGGGCGGTACCGTTGCTTCCGGGCACTGCTACCGAGCCTGCTCCGGCGCCAGCTGCTGCTCCTGCTCCTGCTGCCCCGGCCACCGCTCCGACAACTGAGCCCGCGGCCAAGGCCGCCGTGGTGATTGCCCCATTGGCGGCGGAGGGAGGAGCAGCGGGAGCGCCTCCGGTGACCGCGGCGGCTCCTGCCACACCTGCGGCGATCACAGCCCCGGCTGCTCCAGTTCCAGCTCCGGCAACGGCTGCAGCGCCGGGAGCCGCGGCAGCTCCTCCGTTCTGCTGGGCCTGGGCCTGCTCCAGGAGATTGGCCTTCTGCAGCTCAACACTGTGGATGAGGTTCGGTTAAGGAAGATAGAAAGAGAGAGAGAGAGAGAAAGAAAGGAACATATTGGGATTTTTTTTTTTGCTTTGGTAGGTGATAGGTATTTTCAAAACATTTGGTTCTTTTCGATTTTGTGGAATTGAGTTGGTTTTGCATTTGATTTTATTCAATTCTTTTTTTTTTTTTTTTTTTTTTTTTTTTGTGTTTGTTATGCAAAAGGTTAAGGAGGTTTTTGTGTGGAGGAACGGTTCGGAGTTTGACGGAGAGAGAGAGATATACAGAAGAAAAGCTTTTTCTGCGTATTTTGTATTTTTTGGGGGGTTTTGTTTTTTATTTTGGAGGGAGAGCGGCGTTCAATTTTGGATGGTAGGAGTTGAAAACTTTTGGTGGTTTTTGGTGAGCGTTTCTCTTTAATTTAAAGGGAATCATGGACCGAAAGAGGATGAACTTGGTTTGGTTTTTGGGGGGATTCAGTTTGGTCAGGGGGTGGGGCGGTGGGAGAGGTTTTTGGATCTTTTTTTTTTTTTTTTTTTTTTTGAAGAGTTGAACTGCAGTTTGAAGTACCAATTGGATCAGGCCGGTCTGGCTGGCCAGTATTGACGGTTTCGATATCTTTGATTTTTTTTCTTTGTTCGGTTTTTCGGTGTGAAAAGTGTGCGATGCGTAGATTAGATTAGGTCGGTGCTGGCCTCATCGTCCTTTTCCTGCTCATCCTGATCATCGGTTGCTGGACTTTACCATATATTACAGATATTGGTATGGCTTGGTAAAACTAGATGCTATGGTTTATATAGGTTAGATATTTATAGATTTCTATTAGCTAGAACATTTTGTTAGGCTAGTTGTGTTCGATGCCAACTACGATCTAGGGGTGTGGTGCTGGAAGCTCGTGGCTTTGCCGGGCTTACGACTTACACGCTAGGACATGTGTGTGTTTTGTGACTTATAATACAGAATGGTCCTGCCCCCTATTCCTCGTTCCTAGTCCCTCTTCCACCCGCCCCCATCCCTTTTAGCTTGTCTTCGTCTGGATTTTGAACGTGCCGCCGCTCCGCGACTAAGACCTGCGACCTGCGTCCTAGGACCGAAGACCTCCTTATACCTTCTCTTTTGTCAATTAGCAAGTCAATTCGACAAAATTGATGTTACATAACACAAGCATTAGACACTTTACACAAATACTAGGCTTATGCCAAGAGTTCAGGTCACTTTGCAATCGTTTGACAGATCTCGATTTTGCAAAATGAGCACCTTCTGAATGGTTTGGCATAAACGAAGTAGCAACATGGAGACATTGATATCAAAAGCAGTTCCGAACGAGAGTCCACGGCACTCACCTCATGTTGATTAAGTATTGGGCCAATGCCACCGAGTCCGGGTTGCCGCTGATGGTGATGGTGCGGTCGGTGTTGCCGCCTTCGCGCTCCTCGCAGTTGGAGATCCGGATCATGGCGCCGGAGATCTGGCGGATCTCGGCGATCTTGGTGCCGCCCTTGCCAATGATGCAGCCGATCAGGTCGTTGGAGACGGTCATCTCATGCTGCTGCTGCTGGGCTCGGTTCGCGGGATTCGCTGTACGTAGTTGCGACCCGGCCAGTGCAGCCAGGGCTGCTGGGGCAGAGCCTAGATTAGATTGGAAATCTGTCTGGCATCTGGCCGCAGAAGCGCTCAACTCACCTGTGTGGTTGATGCCCCCAGTGCTGGCCGGATTCATCCCGGCCAGGCCCAAGGCAGCCAAGCTGGCCAGCGGGTTCTTGGCCACCTGTGGTCGGTGCGAGGGAGGAAGAGGGTTAAAAAAGATATTATGGATTAGTTATCGGTTGGATTTAGTGTTTTCTGTTTTTGTTTATCAGTTCAGGAGCTTGTGGCTGTGTGTGTACATGTGTGTACAGTTGGGTTATTGGGTCGTCAATTTATTTTCAGGGCGGGCAGTATCGGAGTGAGGTCGCAGGACCTCGGGGTCTCTGGGTGACAAGATCACAACACAACGCGCGTACAACTTCCAGTTATATATGTATGTAGTAATAAAACGGAAAGGATCATAACAAAGGGTAAATAACGCGGAACGGAAATGGAAACAGGAACAGTAACAGTAAAAAGTAAGAAAAACGGAAATGAAACGAGGAACGTGGAACGCAAAAGCATCAAACACAAACCAAATAGTTACACAAACAGAATGCAATAAGCATAAGCAAGAGGGATAATCTTCATCTCCATTTCCAGCTCTTTTTACATACACCGTCGAATAGAATGTGTGGAATGAAATATTGGGGGCGGATGGGGATTCACAATTCTCTTTGTACATGATTTTGGGTATTTTCGAGTATTTTGTGCAGTGTAAAGCTCATGTGTTTTATAAGGACTCTGTGATCTCCACTGTCTAACTGGCTCTGGTTCTATACAATTTACAAATTAGCAATTTACAAATGGGGGAAGAGATATAGATATAGATACAGAGGAAGCCTGGGATCCTGCGCCCAACTAACTAAACTCGTTACTGCAAATTACAATTTTTTAATGAAAGGCCTCGTTCCCTTGCTGCAGAATCTGGGTTAGGATGTCCTTCGCTTTGGCTAAATTTAATGCAATCTCGATGGGTTCTTCTCTTTTCACCAATAACACCCACAGCAAATAACATACACACACTCCGCCACGCGTGCTGTTAAAAAAGGACCCGAAAGGATGAAAACATGGGTGGAGGGTGGTGGACTTTGGGTTTGTGAGGGGTGGAGACGGGTTCTATGCTCGCGCTTTATAAATTAATCAAATCAAATGCAACACTTTCAAGTGAAATTCGAATAAATGCATTTGAATGCAGCTAAAAAGGGGAAGGGGAAAATGGAACGCAGGACGCAGGATGCAGGACGAGGCGGGTTTTGGTTATGGTGGAAAACTAGAACAGAGCTCTCAAAAAACAAAAACGAATACGAAAAATTCAAATAAATCATACAATATTGAAATGCTTTGTTTGTTGTGTGCGTGTGTGTGGTCGAGGACTAAATGCAGGACTCGGGGGTGTGGGTGTCTGTGTGTATGTCTGCTCGCTATTTGTGTATGTTGTTAGCTTAGAGGCAACAAGAACTGAAATATTTATCAAAATGCAATATGAATTTTAAATGAAGAAATAAAACATGCGCCGGGGAAATATTTTATGACCCAAAAATGAATTGCAACTCAATAAAAAAGTTCCCGTCACAGGGTTGGGGGATTATCTAGCAGAAACTGTCATAAAAACTTATACATGTTGGCACATTAACAAACCACATCTTGCCGCATCACTTACATACAGAACACAAATGGGAAAACACACAGAAAATACATAGTATAGGTGGGTAGAGTAGGTTGATAGTTGAAACAATTTATAAAAACTACGAAAAAACTTTAACTTGCGAGACACGGGTGATAGGGAGGGGGGGACTACAATAAAAATGCATTTGTTGATGACTTTTGGTTGGGGGTTGGGGACTTGCTCCTCCTCGCCTTGCAAGACCCAGACCCAGACCAAGACCCAGACCGAGTCCCCCGTCGCCTTGGTAGCCTGATTTTTAGTGTTTGGCCAACTATTTTGTGGCTGCAATACGACTTCGGGGACCCTGTCCCGGACCAGGACATGGAATTGCAGTTGGCCCAGTGCTAATGTCATTGGAATGCGGCCAGTGGATCGTAAAAGAAATACCAGAGGTGGTAAACGGGTAACTGGGGGCTACTAAGAGGAGATGCTACGGGGCATAGAAAATACAACAGCAACATACGAACACAGCTACGCGGACTCAGAAAAAGGGGTTGGGAATTGTTAAATTTAGGCAACTATATAAAAGGCAGCGATAGGTACCGGGTATAAATACTCCCTTTTTCTGAGTTCTCTGGTAGATTTGGGGGAGGTGGGGCGTGCAGGCAGGGTAAAAAAGGGCGGTACAAGGGTTCGATTATATGGATTTAACGAGTACAGTTTTCGTTCAAAAGTCTGGTGGAGAGAGATAGATGTTCAAGAACCGAATCGCATCGATAGCTAAAAACTCACATCGGGCATTTGCTGTAGGTGATGGTGGTGCGCTGGTACCGCTCCTGGTAAATGTGCCCCCTTTAACAAAGGATCCGTCAAACCTGAGATACCAGCATGTAGACCGCCGGTAGCCAGGGCAAGTGGAAATACTGGACAGGTCTACGTTCGATTGATTGATTGATCGTTACCGAATAATTGCGATTAAGTGTGTGGTTTGTGGTGTCGATGTTTAATGGAGTTTTAGCGTCGTTTTTCGGTTTATTTATTTTTTTTTTTTTTTTGGCGGTTTTTCAAAAAATGTTGACAGAGAAGAGAGAAAAGTAGAAAAACGAAAATTGTATACCACAAGTAATGTTTTCGGAGCTAGTTTATTTTTAGTTTTTATCTTTGTAGTTGCTATGGAGATATGGAAGCTTATCAGATACGTAACGCTAGAGAAACTCTTGGAGAAAGCTTTTCGAGATGCGTGTGCAAGTTTTTCAGGGGAAAGGACTTCCGTGTAACGCAGAAATGAGATACGTACAACAAAATATGTGGCAACTAAGTGGATGGACAAAGGAGGACGTTAGCGCGAGACTTTGGTTACTACTCGGCCGGTTTCCAGTGATCCAAAAGGGTTTTTTCGTTTTTTTTCAGACACCATATCATGAAGGACTCGAAGCATGTAGGTGGCAGGTAGCCGGAGGGAGGTACAGTTGCCAAAATACTGCGTTTCAAAATGGCAACTGTGGGGGGAAGAGAACTCTTGTAACACTAAACGCCACATTTGGCTAAAACCAACACCGACAACAACCGGGACCGGAAACCAGGACCGAGACCAGGACCAGGAGAGAGCTAGTTGGATGATAGACATAGACAGAGAGAGAGAGAGAGAGATCGCAAATGGTACAACTAGTTTTTGATTTATTACATTTTGCTGGACATTAATTGAATTTGATGCGACAAAAAACTTTGTTTTAGTTTTGAGAAACTTTTATTTTTCGATGGGGCAATGGCTGGCGAGGGGCTCTGGAGGGCAGAGAATATTCTGTGAACAACTGGAATTTACTGTGCTGTACTGGACTAGAATGGACTGGAGGACTTTTTATGTAATTGAATAGATTCTTGTTAGCAGGTTGCTTGGCTGCTGTTTGCTGTTTCCTGTTTTCTGTTTTCTGTATATTGTTGCAACGCAAAATTGAATTTGGTTCAGGAACTTTTGACATAACTATAAACAATATACAAAATTTATCGATAATATCGATGTGGAGGAAGACAGACAGACGGTATCGGTGTGTGAGATGTGAGGGCTCGGGCATGATGATATTCGACCAGTATGCTGGATGCTGTTTTCGTAATTGTTCTATTTCTAATTTTTTGATTGGCTTGGTTTCAAATCGAATTACATACAAATCAAGATAGAGAGACAGAGCGATCGCAGGAGATTGATGTTTTTGTTTTTTTGATAGGATAATAGAGACAAATTGCGGGGTATTGGCAAATAAGATAATATTAGAACTGAGTGGTGTTGCTTGTTTATATTCTCTACAATACAATTAGTTTGCTGGCACTCAAAGGGATTCGTATTCTGATGTGTGTCGGGTCGGGGGGTTCGAGATTATTAAATGTTACTCTGTAAGATGTAGTGGGATAGTAATGGTAGATTATGTTTGTTAATGGAGTGGAGAGAGGTGGACTAGTGTAGTTTGAACATACTTCTCCACACACGCTGCCAGCGAGCCCTCTTCAGAACAGAACTTAGAGACACAGAGATTGAGCAGAGAGTGAAGAGAGAGAGGGAGAGAGAGAGTTCGAGACACCGCTCATTCTTTTCTCACGAACTCGCGAACTCACTCGCCTCGCCTTGCCACGCCTTGAACACATTTCTCTGAGGCGGAATACAGCGATTCGCTCAGAATCCCGATTCCCGAATCCCTCATCAGGATGCTGCGGACTCGATCCGAAATTCAATTCGATCCCGATTCTCTGGAGAGAACGGTGAGATTCTCGCAGCCACTCTCAGCCGCTCTTAACCTGAGAGAAGAGAGTTCAAAAGAAACTAAAAACAAAACAAAAATACATATTTAAAGTTATTTTTTTTTAAAATGCAATTTGTTAAAATATCGTCGTCGACTCGGTGGCTGTAAAGTTTGTTAACACATTAGTTCATTGATCGGGGTCACCAATTAGACTTGAAAATAGATGAATCTCATGGAAACGACGATGGGTAATCGGTAAACGGTAATCGGTTTTCGGTATCGGTAATCGGTACAACAGTTTGAGAGGTTGGATTAAGGGTCAAAAAACGGGTCACAAATCGAAGGGGGTAGTGGGTCGTCTTCTCTAGGCAGCATCGGGGTCTCCAGAAAGGAAAGAGACTAGGTTTGGGGCGGGGGCTGCTCTCGGACGGAGACAGAGTCGCAAATAATAATCGGTTGGAATTGAAACGAGCAATGGTAACTGGATTATCAGTGGATAGATTGAGAAATATAAACAGAGAAGTAGAGTGACATGAACTGAAGAGATATACGTATATTAAAAGGCAAAACAGAAAGTTTGTGTAAACGCGCAATAACCAAAAAGATAGTTTGGACTAGTCTGGGGTCAAGGGTCGGGTGTCGGGGGGTCAGGTCAGATAGATACAATATTGTTTAGCTGGACTAATGGGGGATCAGTTAAAATAGAGACAGAGCGAAAAAGATAGCTGCAGTGACTGGCAATAGAGTACACAACACTGTTCACTGATCTTAACAACACGTTTAGCCTGGTTATCAGCGTGCGAATGGGTCCAGGTGGAGGGAGGACCTACCTCTTGTGTGGGCACTGCGTAGTTTCCTTGGATGGTGAAGGCCTGTCCGTTGGCCAGGATGACGGGACCAGTAACTTGTGGTTTTGGTCGATACGGGATGGTAGCACCGCGCGGCGGAGACTGTTTAATTAAAGTAATTTGTAATTCGAACTTGGTGGGTTGATGTATGTAAATGGGAAAACTCACCTCCAACATAACAAGGCATATCTGATAGATGCACTGGGTGATCTGCTCAGCACTGCCGCTCAAGGTGACCGCTCGCTCCGTCGAGTTTGGCAGCATTTCACTGGCCACCTGAATAGAGCAGCCTGTGGTCTGGCGAATTTCCTTGATTTTAGAGCCACTCTTGCCTGTCGCCCCGCAACATAAATTTTGGATTAGTTTTGAGTAACCTTTTTGTATGCAGTCCACCTACCAATTAACGATCCACATTGACTGGCGGGCACGATCAATCGAATGGGAATTTGAGTTTTGCCAACTTTGCCTACATCATTGAACTGCGAGCACCACTGAAACGGGTCAGAAGTTAGCAATGGAATATCTGGGAGCATGGAATAGGGCCTTTGGTAGGTTGAACGGCACACATACCTCTTCAAACTTCTTTGTAATGAGCGTGAATGCCGAAAAGATTGCATTGGTTGTACCAGACACAGTCACAATACGTTCCGGGCACGATCCATCCGAAATGTTGATTTTGGCACCAGACTGTGGATGACAAGATCACATTAGTATACTTCTGCTAGTTAACTCTAGAATAGAAGACTTACCTCTTCGCGAAATCTGTTGACAATTTCACCCTTTTTACCAATAATACTACCAACTTCCTGTAAAGACAAGACAACGGGAAAGCAAGTGCTTTAATAAGGGAGGTAGGCAAGTTTCAAAAGGATATTTTTCCGAGGCTATTAAGAGCATTTATGCGACTGTGTTCCTCGCCTTGCCATTGGCAACGACGATGTTCAAATTTGATTAATTGTTAAGTGATGCTATGCCCGGGCGTTCGGGGAGACATGTGTGTGTAACTACTTTTGCATATTTAATTGCCTCAAAAAGCAATTCACACTCCCCGCCGCGCTTCCACCATGGGCAGGCCATGGCGGTGGCAACTGGCAACCAGAAAACACCAAAACCCAAAGCGAACCCATTTCCCCAGCCCAGCCTGCCAGACGCTGTCTGGCGCTGCCCAGAACTGTCGCACGTAATGAAATTTGCGGCCAGCGCGTTTTACGCGTTTTAATTGATTGTAAATATCAGCACTGCCACAGCCTGTCAGTGGAAGAGGCCGGACAAAGGTAACTTCCATGGAGATGGGTTTTTCTTTTCACTGTGCACTCCGTGTTTTTTTGTTTATTATTAATATTTATGTTATCCTTTTCACAGATACTATCATACAGTTTAATTTGAAAATAAATTGTATTGGGAAAATCATGGTATGATGTATGTATGTCCTACATTACATACTTATACTTCAATTAGTGTTCTTAAATATACATTTTTCATGTGCCATCTGCAATTTGGATCTGAAATATTCGAGAGGCTTCACTTCAAGTAGGTGTGTATATACATTATCGGTTTATCCATCTAATTCAAGTTAATTTAAGTACAATTAGCCTGCTAAACCTAAATAATCAGCCAGACAGATGTCTAGACCAAGTCTTGATGCTGATAAAGAACATAAATATCAGCTAAAAGCTTTTATTGTGCAACATTCTCCCAGAGCACGATTGCATTGAAATGCATTTTTAATACACGTTTGAGTTTGATACTCGCATTTAAAATGCACCGCGCCATGGTGGCATGGCGGCATGGTGGCACTTGCATCCATTCAATTTGTTGGCCGTAAACCATAGAAGAACCTTCACAGATCCAAAGTGCTGCAATCCATTGTGACTAGCTAAAAGAGCACACCCCGGCCCAAATCCGAGCCCAACTAATATATCTCGGCACGGGCACATTGCCAGACAAAATGCAAACTGGGCAAAACAATGTGCGAGCAAATTCGAATCTGAATCTGATTCGGATTCGGAATCTGTCCCTCCCATCGCCCCCTGACATTTATGCGCCGCTTGCATTTCTGGCCACTCTTCTTCGACCGAATATTTGTGTCCACGAGAGCAAAATAGATGCCCAATTATTTCCCTATATCTGCCATATAATGTATATATAATATATAGATGGTAAAATGTCCGAGTGAATTGGCATAATTATTGGCGCAATTATCGTTGAACGGCGAGCGAACTCGTCTCAGATGCGTTTTTACGCCTGTCTGCACTCACAGACAAATTTCCCGATGGCCTGTGTAATTTATAGGACAAGTTTGATGGCCTCGTTGGCCTCCCAAGACATCCCAAAGATATAAATTGTATCTGCGTATCTGTATCTGTATCTGTATCTGAACGCAAACTGGCATAGAGAGTACGCACTTTGGGGGCCCTCGGTCCTCATAACCATTCAGGTTGATGGCTGCTCATCAGCGCCTCGGCCTCATCATCATTAATAATGTGGCCGCCAAAGAGAGGCGCCCCCACCTTTCCATTCAATTATCTCGTTGTGATTGCGGGCTAGTTCCGTTCAGGAGTTTACGAAATTTGCATAAATCGGATCCTGCCCCTCCCTCTTCTACTACCTTTGACGGCTCCTCTTCTGGAAGGACCCGTTTTCGGGGGGCATTTACTTGATTGCATTGATTTGGCCGGCCCGCCCTTTCGGATTACCATTTTCCCAGCCATCAATTAAATTCCCGGAATTTCTCCGGCCTAAATCCTGCAACAATGAACAAACGCATTCGGCATTTTCGCATTTTGGCATTTTCGTATTTTCAAATTCGTGCGATTTTCCTGTGCAACAATCGCTTTGCGGTTGAGCCGCCCTTTGTTGAACGTTTTTGGATTCTCTCCACAGCTTATTGAGCTCTTCTTCACTTCGGATGGCAATATATTCAGAGCAAAAATAGCTGCCACGGAAAGCCGTTTTTGGAATGCAAGTATTTTGTGGTTTACGAATAAGTTTTGATTGCTCGTTTTTATTGATTTTGGCCTCAAACTTGTATATTTCATTCCTATTCATGTTAAAACTCGGTATTTTAACATGGCACCTCTACATTAAGCCATGAATCACAAAAATAATAGCAAGTGTTTTAGAAAATATGGTTTGATACTCAAACTTTGATTAAATAATTTTAAATCTCTTAGTTTTAGAAACAACCAACTCCAAACTTGGGACTCTTGCTTATTCCTTTTTATACCCTTGCAGAGGGTATTATAATTTTGGTCAGAAGTGTGCAACGCAGTGAAGGAGACATCCAGGACCCCATAAAGTATATATATTCTGGATCAGGATCACCTCCTGAGTCGATATAAGCATGTCCGTCTGTCTGTTTCTACGCAAACTAGTCTCTCAGTTTTTGAGCTATCGTCTTGAAACTTTGCACACACCCTTCTTTTCTTTGCACGCAGTATATAAGTCGGAACGGCCGGGTCGGCCACTATATCCTATAGCTGCCATATATCTGATTGATCGGAAATGCTGTAACTTCCACGTTTTTGAAGATAGAAACTTGAAATTTGCACAGATTGACTATAAGGGGAATTTAGGCCGATCTGGAAAATTTCATACGGATCGGCCGACTATATCCTATAGCTGCTATATGATTGATCGGAAATGCTATAACTTCCACGTTTTTGAAGATAGAAACTTGAAATTTGCACAGATTCCTTTTTATGGGAATTTAAGCCGATCTGGAAAATATCATACGGATCGGTCGTCTATATCCTATAGCTTCTATATAACTGATTGATCGGAAATGCCACAACTTTCGTGTTTTTGGGTGTAGAAGCGTCGGACTTCTTTTAAAATCCATTTTATACGAATCTAAGGTTGTTATGAATGTTTTTGTAAAGATCGGCCAACTATATCCGATATTTACTATATCTTAAGTCAATAGAAGCCGCTATTTAACTGCAAGGGTATATAAGCTTCGGCTCCGTCCGAAGTTAGCTTTCCATTCTCGTTTCCTATGTTATGATCGGGCTAGATGTCCTACACCAAAAAAGGTCGGAATTGCTTTAACTATATAACTAAATGATCAAACATGTCTTGACTCTTGGATTTTTTCATAAAATCCATTTTATAGAGAAATATAGTTTTCACTTGGATTTGTTACTGTATGCGATAGTTTCTATATCTTTTAAAAAAGTATGATACACATATGACCTTAAGCTTCTCTTTGAGCATGTTATTCCTCTTGGATTGGATTGCAGAAAATATATAGTTATGCGAAATAGGAACTCGCACTCGAATAGGATTGCATAACTTTGACAATGTAGATCAGCCATGTATTTCATATATTTTGTCTAATTTTCCCACACGTAATTGGCAGTCAAGCGCAAAATTTGGTGGCTTCCATTTATCACCGAAGACGAAGCACTGGAGCGGGCGGGGCGGAAGATTATGGCCATAACAATGGCCTTCAGCAAAAAAAAAAAAAAGCTCACGCAAACAATGACAGCAAACGCATTAAAGTTGGAGTTCGAATAATGGACAAGCTAATTGTGGGCCAGCCAGTTGGGGCAACAAAAAAAATGATGTTAGTGGAGCAGACAGTAAAAAATACGTAGAGAATACGGAGAAAGGAGAAAAGAGAAAAGACGATGGAGCTCAGAAACAACAATCGACAATCGGTATTTGGCTTTGGCTCAGACAAGAAACCAAAAAACAAAAAAAGGCAATACTCGTTTTTATGTTTTTGTTGATTTTTCTGTTTTTAATGTGTGGCGGCGTTGAAAATTGTAAAATGAAAAAGAAAAAAGAAAAACAAAATAAATTATTTGCAGCAACAAACAATCTCTGACAGGCATTGCAAAACCGTGAGAACCATTTATGGGAGCTGCAAAGGAAAAATGCAAGAAAAACTTGCAACAAATGTTGGAAAATGCAATGTGACCTGCGATGAGTGGGGCAGGGAGGAGGATGGGGGAATGGGAGCACATATGGTGTGTGTTGGGGCACACATGTTGCAGGCCCCTCCCTTCGCCCCCCAGCCATGCCATCCAATAAATCATACAGCACATTTGTCGCCCTGTTTCGAATTTTTTTTTTGTGCCACTGCTATTGCTGCTCCTGGCAGGCGAAAAACGCAAAACGCAAAACGAAAAAAATGTACAATTAAATTATTTACAATTTGCCAGGGCCAGATGCAGGACAGACCGCGCAGCAAGTGGCAAAATTTTAATTTGATTAAATAACGAAAAGAACGCACGTAATGAAAAAAAGATGTCCCCTGCGAAGAGAAGTTGCTCCTCGGTCTGGTCTAGAGATTTGTCGGATTTCGCAGCAGGGTTATGTGGAATCATCCTTTGCTGAGTAATTGGAAACGAATCCTGGGGCAGGCCATCTAATCAATTACATAACTGAGTGGGCCTTGCGCCCACTGGCTTTGCGAAAATAGTTAATTAATATTGGACGAGTGCTTGGGAAATGTGGCAGACTGTGATGAAAATTCGCATAAAGGTGCCACGAAGCCGACAGCCGAAAGCCGATGCCGATGCCGACATCGTGCAATTTCACTAATTAAAAATGCATGATTCAAAAATAAGAACAACTGCAACAAATATCTCTGTCTACTGGCAATTCTCGGCGAGAGAGCAACCCACATTTGGGTTTCTTTTCAATGCAATTTGCGAATGGTTGCCAAGAAAAAAGAATACAAATAAAAAGGTGAGCAGGAAAAACACCGTCATGGCAGAAGCGGAATAACAAAAAAGAAAAAGGTGTTTTTTTCACAATAGGTTGCGGCCCTATTGCCTCGCAAATTGTTTATTTTTCTTTGCGTTTTCAGTTTTCCATAAATTAATTAACTGCATCACGACTTTGGTAGCTAGCGTCTGTGACACTGATTTTGACTCAGAACCGAGACGGAACCCGGGTGGCTGCATGGTTCTATGGCTGTGAATTTCCGTCGATGACTGCCACAACTGCAAGCTGCACGTTGCAGCTAATAAGCCAAGTTAATTAGAGTCCAAAGGAAAATATCAACAAAATACTTTAATAATGATGGAAATGGCCTCAAGCTTCCATGCTCATCTATTGAGGGTCTCCAAGAGTTTTTAGATCCTATCATTTATTGATAATTATTGATCGAATAATAACTTTTATATTATTTAAGTTACCTAAAATATAAATGCGTTTTCCCCACACTTTTGAATTGGCGACCAAGAATATTCGAAAACTGGTAGACTTTGAAATTTGAAAAGTTTTAATACAGATTTTTAAAATCAATATTGTCGCATGCATTATCGATTGTTTCTTATTTTTGATTGTCTTTTCGTCGAATCAGATAATAGATTTTCAATTCTTTAATTTGAAAAACTGAAGAAAAAATGTATTCAATTTGTTGTGCCAATCGATTTTGTATGAGTAATGGAGACATTAAAGATGTAATTTCCATTTATTAAGCTCTATATATACAGACAGTTTCGATTATTATTTCCAATTTTGAGGAAAGTTTTTGAGCAAATCAAGCGTACATACCCCCATTAGACACTTATTAGGCATTAAAATCCTCTGCAGAAGTATGAAACAAACTCGGATTCAGCGTCTTCAACTTGATTCCATTTAATGCCAACTCAGTTGACAATATTTTCCGTTTATTTGCTCTCCTCAGCCTCTCCCCCCTGCCGCTTTGCATTACGCTTCGAATTTATTCACATCTGCGCGGCTGTCGATGAAATCGCATAAATCATGCTAATCTATAACTATCGATCAAAAGCCCAGCCAACCGCCTCACACTACTCTGCTCTGTCGTCGTCGCAGAAAAATGTCTTGGGAATTTATTGCCCCAATCCTTAGTAGAATAACAACTAACATACAACAACAAAAAGAAAATCTCGGAAAATGTGCAGAATTTACATTTACACAATTTGTATATATGCAGAAACATAGAGATTGCGTAAAAGTCAAGAAGTGCGCAATTATTCATGAGATCTATGATCTCGGACCAGGACCAGGTACTACCGTCCTTCTCTATATGCATATGTGCCATAGCCTCCTAATTCTGCGTTCTTTGTCTGCCGGTTGGCGTTTGCTATTTCTGCCATAAATTGTCGCGTCTGAACATATTTGTGGCCTTTTTGCCAATTTTCGGTTACACATCATGTTAGGTTCCCGGCCAGACTCGATGGTTTATTCACACCACGAGGAGGAGATGCACCTGCCGCTGCCTTTCAATTGCATTCGGATTCAGTATAAAAATAAAATCCAACAACGGCCAAATTTATAATTAAATCGATGCCTGGGCATCAGCTCTCAACGAGGCTAAAACTTGACCAACTAAGCCCCCCACTCCTGGCCAACATCTCCGAAGTGATTGTGATTGTTGAATAATGGTTTTAATGGCTGTTGACTGTTATTAAATAAATAAGCAGCTTTTTAGTGTCGGCTTTTCTAGCCTCTTTTGTTTGACGCCGCTTTTAGCTCAAACACTTTGCTTTGTCTACTCTGAGTCACTCTTGAAAATGATGAAGCTGCTGCAGTTTGCTTGGAAATAATCTTCTTTTATGGTAAAATACCTAAGATCGTAGCAGAATCTATCAAAAATATTATACTAATTACCATTTCGAATTGCCTTTCATATATTTATTTTAAACATCATCTGTCAAAACAATTCCCTGGCAAATATTTGGATTACTTCATATTTTTAAACACACATTTTTCGACTGGTTTAACCCGTCCTTAGCCTTTAGCTGTTTTGCATTGCGAAATATTTGCTGCCAATACTCAGATAATGAAAACAATTTACAAGTTGATGTGTTTTATTTGTAAGCGCCTTTTTTTTATTGCTCGTATCTGGGAGTCGTAATGATTGTTTAATAGCCTTTGCCTTATTTCGTCTCCATTTTTTATGGCCTTGCGTCTTATCGTTACATATAAATATATAACATATAAATATTCATATTTATTTGCATATTCCCCCGCGCTCCCCTGCGCTCTCCTCTTTAATTTACCTTAAACGCAATGTCATAATGCGTGACGTGGCGCGTATTTAATTTTAATTTGCATACAAAATGCACGCGTTAATTTGTAATTTTTTTTCATTGTTTTTCTCTTTGCCCAGGTCGGCTTTCACTCTATTCATTTCTCCTCCTCCAACGCCCACCTGATTATTGATTTTCGTGTGAATACCAAAAGAGGTCTATAAATATTTAAGATGACAGAAGCCAATGGTGTGCATTAAAGCGTTTACATTTTAATAGTTCTGCATTTGTGTAAAATCCTAGAGGAGGGCAAGGGACTGCTCTAAAACCTCTTCCTTTGGTGGAAATGAATATAATTGTATTATCAAATTTCGGCTGCATACCCCGCTGCATACGTACAGACCACCTCCCGCCCGAATCTGAGGGACGCTGCCGTTTATTGTACGCTTTGAATTGCCAGGATAGATTCAAAACAAGGAATTAATATAAAAAAAAAATATATTTTAACTAATTTCATTGTATTTTTGTTATGGGTAATTTTATAATGTTAAATATTTTCTATTACCCAATCCATTGCCTAACTTCCTAAGAATATCCCAAATTTCATAAAAATTACTGCAAACTCACCTTTCCTTGCATAATCAGCCTTATTGTGAGTGTCACAGATGGATCCTCCTGTTTGATGGACGCTCCGCCCGCACTGCTGCTCGTGTTATTGTCCTCCATGGTATCTATTTTGCTGGCTTTTGGTTTCTCCGCTTAGATAAAAATGTATCTAGATCTGACCGTGTTCTGCACAGCGGTCTGTATCTCAGCAGTGGTCTGTGTTCTGTTGTCTTTTGTTTTTAATTTTTTTTGTGTGGGGCGGACACCTTTAGTTTAGGTGGTACCTTTTGTAAATATAACTCTTTTTCTATATACCAATCATAGATGATCGATACACGCACTTTGGCTACTTTTTCTTGTGTGTTTAGTTTTCTAGATCAAAATTAAATTGGTGGTTTTCTTTGCTAATCGCACTACGTTGTTGGTTTAAGCTCGCTGTGTCCTTTTTGCTGCTCCTCGTTATGCTCCTTTGCTTATTAAAAATGCAACAAATAATCACGGCTATTCCTTTGTGGTTTTTCTTTATTGTTGAGCAAAAATACTGTTGCTTAGCTGATTAGATATTTATTTATCTTTTTTTATGCTCAAGCTGCAAAGAGAAATAGAGAGAGATTTGGAAAATTATTAATAAATTCTGAAAGTATGCAATTGCCCCATCAAAATGCTTAATTTTCTATTCCTGCCAATAAATCATGAAATTAGCCAAAATGCCGGCTATGCATTTAATCACATTCCCGTGCAGAGTTCGCGACTTCCGGCACTTTTGGCTGAACAACAACAAAAACAGAAACAACGACAAAGGCCCCCAACCAGCATCCCAGCCAGCCTCGTCCATCATCCACATTTTCTGGCAAACGGCACCCAGAGTTGGTGGCCCCTGTCCTGGGCCAGTTTGTAATTTTGATATGAAATTCTTATTTTCCCTTGAAACTGCGCCAAGTTTTCGTTTTTTTTTTTTTGTTTTTTTTTTTCCAAACTCTGCGACGCATATGTACAAAAGTATATATAATATTCGACGGTCCCCGCCCCCCAGAGGCATTTCTTACGCTTCAAATCACTTCATGTGCAATTAGTACAGTACAGATACAGATACATATTTTGCTCCTTGTGCATTGCAAATTCCCAGCATAACTTCATGTACACGGTACATACATGCATGTAAATATGTAACAATGTTGCCGACATCGGACAAATATCATTCCTGGGGGAGGGCACACACAAAAAAATATTTGCACAGGAAACCAACGCGATGACTACCAAAAGTTGCCGCCCCGCTCCGCACAGTTGCTTATGAAATTATGCGCACTAATTCCCCATGTAACGGTGGCTCAGCTCGCCTAGACACACGGAGACTGCGGTCGAAATTCTGGGGCTTAGAACCCACCGGCAAAAATGCGCATAATTTGCTGCACTTAACATTTGACAGGCAAGCCACGCCTAATTTGAATGTCCGGAAAAAACGGCCATTGGCTGTTCTGCTCCGGCTCGAGGAAATACTCGAAGAAAAACTAGCTGTTCTAAGTGATTAAATTCAAATAGAGGTAGGACGATAACTTTATTTGGAGATACAACATATGGTCTCAGTTCCTCAAAATAGATCAAATAAAATATAATTGGTAACTACAATTTTTCCTTTTAAAAAGCTATACAAAAATGTTATATCTATAAAATATAGGTCTATAAAGTTATATAGTAAATACCGCATATCTACAATTTCTAATTTATTTCTCTATAAAATTTTATTGTATCACTCAAAACTTGAACTCAGTATTTCTTGACATTATGTACTTTGGAATAAAGAAACATTTCAGTTTGGTTTAAAACGTATCCCTCTATAGGATACAACTTTAAAACTATTGCTGTCTTTAGAAAGAAACACAAGTTTTAAATTTAAAACTAATTTTGTTTCCATTTTATTTATTTCCTTATTTATTTCAACTCTACTTATTTGAAACTCATATAAAGCACCCGAAAGAATAGTCAAAAAATATTTTTTGAGTCCCAAAATAATGTCCTGGAGACACATTTTCCGCAATTTCCAAGCCTTAACTATCAAACATAAGCCTCGGAGCCATTTAGGGGCCAAAACAGCTACGCAATTGCCGGCTTCAAAGTCAATTGGAAACCACAACTGTCTCCGCGCCGTCGTGGTGCTCGCCGCATGGCAATGGCAATGGCATAGCGATATGTAAATGGCACCCACAGGTATGACAATGGAGCCTCCATCGGAAGGCAGTCGCACCCCAGACCAGAGTCTTGGCAGTTAAAACCCGCCTGCTGGGAAGTCCTACGGTTGCACACCGGGGGGATTTCCCGGCCAAGGAGTGGAGAAGGAGCTTGGCAGGAGAACTACGACAGCTCTGGCAGCTGTGGCCACACTTTAAGAAGAGGAGGAGGAAGTGTCCGAGCCAAGTGGAATGAAATAGTAAGTTCTGCAGCGAGAAATGTACATTCTTTGCGTTACTCCAACAGGATGAGCTGGGGAAAAATGAAGATGTCTGCAGAGTCGCCTCTTTATCTTCATTCTGGCAGCAGTTTCCAACTCCCAACTCATTATCAATCATACGCACAAGACAAGACTGACTTCGATTGCGACTTCTTTCCTGGTTTTTAATGACTTTTTCCCAGGGAGATGGGAGATGCAGAAGATACAGGATAGTGGCATAACTAGTTTTCTTTTAATTAACTCGACATATAAATGCCAACGTCTGTAATGGCAGGAAAACCAGTTTGCTTTCCAATTTTCTTCAAACGGCAGAGTGAGTCTGGGAAAGAGTGTGTGAGGGAAAGATTTCTAATTTCCTGAAAGACAAAAGCCCAGCCGCAAATCCTCAAATATTTTTCCCTTTCATTTTCAGTCTTATTGTTCTGTGGCAGAAACTCCATCAAAGTTCCCCAAATGGGAGTAACCCTGACACAAACTTCCTTTTCAACCTCATTTCCATACGGTTTCAATCAGCAATTCTTCCAGTTGCCAGGATGTGCCAGTTATGGTTTAATGAAAAAAATATTCTGTAGTCTACTCGGGGGCTACCAAAAAAAAAAAAATAAATAAATAAATAAATAAAAATAATAATGGAAGGAATATGTAGGAATTTCTCCAAGACACACATTTTGCCAAGTTTTTCAATTCAATTTCTGGCTTTCTCTACAGCCGGGGAAAAAACAACAACAAATACAGAGGCTAAATGCTGAACGTGCCTCACATGCCTCAAAAGTGTTGTCATGTGCTCGGCGATGAGATGCAGGAAAAGCGACTTTGTTGACGCCGTTGACTTTATACGTCAATTTCATCGCTGTCGTGGGGAGTTTTCGTTTCGTTGATGGCCAGGTCCAGGCAGCCCAGGGAGGGCTCAAAACAAACATCAGCGACAGACAAAGGAGGCTGGGCTTTCACCCTGCCATTTCTAGTCACTAGTCCGTCTCCCGGCTCCCTGCAGCCTCATGTCAGGTTGTCATCGTCGTTGTCGTTGTTGTGGCAAAGTCAACCGCATCAGCATCATCATTATCATCATCATCATCATCATTATTTTCTTCATCATTGTGGCTTCAACAACATTTTTGTTACTCGGCTCACCTGATGTCCTGGCGTCCCATCGGAGTGTGTGCTTAAAGCACTCCTTGATGTAGAATTAATTTTTAAAATTAATTATGCACATGTGCAGGTGGGCTGCACGGCGCAAAATAAATTCTGGGCACTGTCAATGGATGTATTTCCACTTGGCACTAATTAATCCTCAGTGTAGGATAGCAGGATATCACACTACGCCCAAGGATTGCGGCGGCAAAGTGAAAACCCATTAAATTGCATAATTATGTGTTGTCCCTTGCAATAATATTAATATTAATATTAACATTAACGTAGGATACTCAAATATTCAAGATGGAAGCGGTCAAGCCTTTCAAGGGTCCTTTACGTCCTCAGACTTGGCAATGTTTCCGGTCCTCCTAGGGTCATCACAATTTGATTTATGATGCGGTTTATGCCCCAAAACACTCGCAGAGTCCCAGGACCCGGGCCAGGTCCAATCACCTAGCCGGAACTGCCGCCGCAAATGTTGCAGAAATATTTAATTACCTCCTGCGGGGCACAACTGAAAATTATAGCATACTTATGTGGGCGGAGGGAGTTGGATGGATATTAATTTGTGTCAAATAAGTGAAACGCAATTAAACGCACATGTCAGCCGCCCACGAACAGGATGGGGAGAAGCACGCAGCATCGTTTGCAACACAATCGATACTCCACAAACAACAACCATAACGCATAACGCCGGGGAATCCCCTAATATGATGACCTATTAAAATTACTATTTCCCCAAAACGAAAAAGGGGGGCCGAATGGGAAGGGGAATGGTAATGGGAATTGGAAAGAAAGCCGCCCACACATATTGGCAAACAATCGTTTTCGGGTGGACTAGTTTTCCATTTCACCATGAGATTGTATTCCTCCTCTCTCTATTAATGGCAAAATGATATTCTTTGCCAGCGAGTCTGCCATGATAAAGCAATTATTGGCCATCAACGGGGAACCACTCGAGAGTGCCGGGAGGAAGTTACTTTGATTGTCACGTGGCTGTCACAGCTACTAAAGGAAATCCCCCAATTTAATTTCCAATTACTTTGGCTTATTCCCAGCATCTCTGCTCTGCCAGGCCCTTCATTTCCCTTCATTTTAGGCAGAGTATTTGCATATATTTGAAAGGGACCAAACCCATGTCATTCAACTTTAATGACTTGTACGAAACTGCCGGATTAATAAATAAACCTAGAGGAGAGTAAATTATAAATATTGGTCTACGAGTGCATCCATATTCCAAAAGGTTGTCACTGGAGGCTCTAATTTTGATTTGATTATATGCACGAGGAGGAGAGCGGCCAGGTCAGGTCAGAGTCCTTGGCTGGGCTTTGCTAATATTTGCGCTGGCTTTGTGGGTCTGATGTCTCTGATTATGTTTTTCGACCCAGTCATCACTTTGGGACAGTCTAATTAAATGTTACTCCAAAACTGCCTGACTGCCTGACATTTATGTATCAAAACGGGTTTGCATATGTGAGTGGAATCGCTTCTGGCTGTGTCACATATCTCATCGTTTTGTCTTCCCTTTGACAAAACACATGTCCATGTCCGCATCCTCATCATCATCCTATCCTCATCCGTGAGCGCATCAGGACGGATGATAGAGGATTCTGGCCCGAATGACAAAAAAATAAAAGTAAAAGGAAGAAAAGATGGAAAAACCTGTGCCACCATTTTTGTCACTCCCGTCATTGTTTGTTGCATTGTCTCTTCTGTGTATCATTCCTCTCCATGCTTGTGGTTGTGACATAATCCTTAATCCTTCTACTTTATTGTGCATTTACATTTCCATTCCGCCGTCCGACCAAATCATTTCGAGCTCTTCCCCCCCTTTTGCCTTTTTCTCCATCCATCCGACCACACGCACAGTGTCAGCAAAAAGTTCGCCAACAGTCAGTGTGCCCGGAGCCCTGATAATAACTTTAATGAGGCCACTGCGGCTGAATTGTCCGCCATTTGTGTTTATAATTTGACTTTTTGGGAGGATTGTGGACTGGAACTATTCGGGGGAGTAGGGGAGCGAAACCAAAGTATTACAGAAATGTCCAGGTTCATAATTGTTCTATTAATAATGTATTATTTTGTTATTTTCAAAACTTCTAAGGATGGGGTATGGAGAAGAGGGTTAAAGGTTTCCATTCAGAGGATCCTTGGAAGAATCCTTCGCAGTCTCAAACTGGGGTCTGGACAATAGTTCGGGTAGTTTCTTAATTTTTTGGCGTTTAAAAGCCTGGTTATTACTTGACTTTTGCTTTTTTAGGGACCATGAGGTCCTCCTCCAGATTTTGTGGGGCTTCAGAGATTCAGCGCAGAGATTTTGATGCAATTATTTTAATTATCAATTCATTTATCTTAGTTTTTGATAAGTAATTAATATGAAAATGGCCATACTATTTGTCCTGAATGTGAGCCGAGTATAGAGATACCCCGAAGAACTTTATATCCTGCTAAGTGCATTGAGGGCGGATTTGTTTGGGTTGACTACATTAATCCAGCTTTTGGTAAAGTGCCCGAATCTGCACAGACTCTGCACAAAAATCTCTAGGAATTTTAAAAAAATCTTTAAAAGCACCTGGTTTAAACTTTTCTAATTTCCCCATCCCATAGCCAACCCCCTTCCGGTTTCTTGGCCCTAACGCGGTCAATCACACGACGCTCGCCATGTCTTTCTGCAAATTATCTGCCGGTTGTCGCATGCGAAGGCACTAAGTATCTGCCAGATACATTTTCTTTGGCTGCAGATTTACGCTTTGCACCCTACACTAATTACAAATTGCAGTGTGTAGCTGCCCCATACCCATACCCGCACCCATGCCCCGTGCCCCATGCCCCATGCCCCATCTCGCGTCTCATAAATTAAGTAGGCCACCCATAGACCGACGACTGCCTGCCGCCTCAGCGGGATAGGATTGGTGCAGGTTCAAGATGGAGGCGCATCTTTATTAACGCCGACGACGTAAACGGGGCGAGACATTACAAATGTTGCCACGCAAATACACACACTTGCACCTGTGTGGTGGCATGTGCACCTGTCTTGAGACATCGTCATCGTCTGCTTGAAGAAATCTTATTAAAAACAACAAGAAGAGGAAAGCTAGAAAAATACATGAGAAGCAAAAAAAAACACAAACTGAGTGAAAATATGGCCCAGGCCATGTTTGTTTCTATCTTTGATGGCTGCCTGGCTGACTGTTGGTTGGCTGCTGTTTGGTGTTGTTGCACTAGCGGAAGGCACCGTTGCAAGTCGCATAAATTACAGCCAACCCTCCCCTACCCACGCCTCCCCCCCGCCAGCAGCACACCTTTCCCCGTTTGCACCTCTCCAGGGGGCATTCGCCTTTTTAGCACCCAAAGATGATTATGGCAAAGCATGAAATGCGATTGCCGAGCTATCATCATCATTATCATCCGTCTCCATCATCGTCAACGCATCGCCAGACTTCAGCAATCAAAGACGGCGTTAACTTCCCAGACCAGAGGCAAGATTTTTACGCCGCCATTGGACCCAAAAAATAGTTTTGAAACCCCAATTTGGAATAAGTGTAATAGTTTTTAAGTTGAACCCATTCCTGGGACTTTATTCAGGATACATTTTAATGTTCTTTAAAGAAAAATAAATGGAATAAAATGGACTGTAAAAGGACTATAAAAACGGTTTAGTATAGTTAAAATAATCATAAATCCTATAATGAACCATAATTTTTTGGAGACTTTTTTGTCCATTTTGCATGGAAGCACTTCAAATAATATTTATTTTCCTAAAAGGAATTTTTTGAGAATAATATATATTAGTATATTTTAATGAAATGTAGTTCTGAGTATTGTATATTGCGTATTCCTAGTTTCTAGACTTTAGCCTTTTAGAAAGTTAAATCTAGGAGGGGATGATAGAGGATGTGCCAACATTGCAACTAAGGGTTTCCCTCCGTATTTTGGTATTACCTATTTTTTAATTAAATGACTTGAATATTGGTCTTGCAAAGTTTGAACAAGGATTAAGAACCTTTAAGACCATGACATATTCAAGCTTAATATTCCCGAAAGCTCTCGAGATATCCGATATTGCTTAACCACAAAATCAATTCCAAGTTATCCCTTCAGGCTTGCAACAAGGCTTGTCATTAATTAGCTAATTGCATGTAAGTGACCGATCTCGTTATCCTGGCGCTAACTAAAGGACATCATTGTTGCATCCAAAATCTGTGTACGGCCTGCAGGGAAATCCAGGACCTGCATTTTCCCCAGGGTCCGAGTCGGCAATGCTTTTGTGACCCATCCACCTTTGATTTCGCCAGATATACTGACGGGGCGTGGCAGCAAAAGTTTGAACTTTTTTGACTGACATTTGTTTTAGAAAGAGGAGGAGAGCGAAAACGAGAGCTTCCCATTCTCGGCTTTTATGCAACAGTGCACTCTGAAAAGTATCTGGCATGGCAGAGGCAGAGGTAGAAGAGGCACAGGTTCTGTCACTAGTATGGTTTCGCAACAGGAACGCCACGCCACAAGCCAGTCAGCATATGAAAATCGCTTTAAAAGGCATTAAAATTCATTTAGGTTGCCATCGTGCCCCAATGCCCCCGCCAATCCCCCCCTTTCTGTTGCCTTTTCACCATCCATCCTCGCACAAATACCCGCCAGGCAGAGGCGGAGGCGGCGGTAGAGGAAGAGGAAGGGGAGAAGCTGCCACATCGATATTGAAATTTATGCTACAGATTTAACTAATAATGCAGTTAAATCCTGTCAGACCAGACCAACTTAGAAGCGGAGCTGTAAGTAAAGCAATCACACGCTTCATAAGCCGAGGCAGACGCGACTTTGTGCCCCGAGAAGAGTTGGCCAGGATGGGGATACAGAGTACGGCGTGGGGGCCCAGGCACAACAAACACAATTGAATAAGCGAGGCAATCAATCAAAATACAAAATCTATTAAGGAGCAGGAAGACGCAGACATTGGCCCCGAAGCAAGTTTTCCAAAGCCCAGGACGACAGTGGGACCAAACGGGGAAATGTATACCCAAATCTGGTCTTGGGCTTGGTCCTGGAATCAAAACTAACTCAATTTTTGAATAATCTGTGACATTTTAAAGGTATTATTTTCGCTTGGTCCTGGGACGTCCTCTGTTCCAATTAAGAAGCGTCGGGAAATCGAACGTCGGAGCTAATTTAAAAATGCTGCAGAGCAAAGTAAATGACATAAATTAATAATTTCATCGCTTTTGTGTTGCGCCAGCGAGCGAGTCCTTCTCTTTCACTCAGAAATGGAGTCTGAAACAAAGTGCTTTCCATTTTAATTTATTAATTTAATGACGGTCCTCGCCAGCTCAGGCTACGCCAGGCCGGGGCAAGGGCAAAGGCAGAGGCAGGAAACAAAATTGCCTTGGCAAAGCAAATTTTGAATTTTTAATTCAATAAAGCGACAAAATGTTTGCCTATTGGAGACCTTGCTCCCTCGCTCTTCCAGGAGCAAGGATATTTAGCGCGACAGTCGTCGAGGCCATAAAATTTAAGGCAGCCTCAAAAAAGTTTCCTTTCCAGCTATTTTTAGAGACAAAATATGGCCAGTACATTACACTTTCCGGCCCGACCCGGCTCGGCCCTTCTCGGCCGGAGGCGGAGTATGTGAAGGCGACGGATTGGGGGATGGAGAGTCCTGGCCAAACGATGCCTTGAGGGCGCTGGGAAAGCGGCAAGTCATAATGCTTATTGGATTTTAGCTGGCCAAAAATATAATTATGGCTTAGGAAATAAAAAGTCTCGGAGGAAAAGAAACGATAAAAAGAATTTCAATTAAAGAGGCGGCCAGGATTTATATTAGAGCTTGCGATGCGAAAATCTAAGGATTCTCCTCCACGACGAGTGAGTAAATAAATTTTTTTTTTCTAAATTGTATGCCACCAGAGCGGAGCATAAATAACAAATTGTGTTTTAATAAAGACCATTTTTAGACATTCTGCCTCCAGTTCTTCCTTTCCTAATGAAAGCCCCGGCCCAGAGCCTTTCGGGACCCTTTTGTTATATTTCATTTTCTCTCTCTTTATATTATTCGTTGTTGGAATAGCTTGAAGTTTGCGTTGCTTAATGAAACTTGACCAAAAAGTCGCTTAGGGAAAAATGCTTGAAAAATGCTTTGTTCGATGTTTGCTTTCTTCCCTTAGAAGATAGATCTGGCAACATAAAATACCTATGATTACTGGTTGGTATTTGAGGTTAAAGAAGTTACGGAAGAGTTGAATTTAAAACTCTTCATGGGGGTCCCGCTCCCAGTCGAAATATTTTCCACAGAATTCATGCATTTTTCTAAAGCAAAAAAAAAAGCGAACAAAATGCCACAGAAAGTTTGCAGATGGTAAACAACAAAAAAAAAAAAATGGAAAACCAACAAAAAACCGAATCTAAACCCAACCCACACTCGAAACCAGGAGTTATGCAATTTTTTGTATAGCAAAATCGCTTTTTGAGATAATTGCCAGACCCAAAATGCTGGTAATGTGTGGAAAGCTGAAAGCTGTTGAAAATATGCCAAGCCAAACGAGCTGAAGTAGCAGTAGGTATGCAGGTTTGGGGCATGCCACTAACAAAAGAGCTAGTCCGGCCACTTCGCATCCTGTGGGTTTTTCGTCTATTTACATTAAAGTTTAAACTTGAAACCGGCATGAATGAATTATTTGTTCCAAAACTAAATATTTATTGCTCAAACTTTCAATTAGCTTAATTATCTACGGACGGAGTTGAGAGCATTTTAAATTCGTTTAGCCCGGAGAGATACAGCCCGGGAACTTGTGCTGCTTCACTGCCACACAAGGGGGCACACACACACAGACACTGGCGAAATAAATAGCATTTAGTGCATATTTAGTACAAGCAGCGACAACGAGAAAAGCCAGGCCAAAAAAGAAAAAGAAAAAAATGAAAGGGGGGAGAAGAAAGCAAACCCGACTAGACCAGGCCAACATACCTGCAACAAAAAGCACCCAAAACCTGGCCACAACTGGTTGTTGTTAGCAAGAAAAATGCATCAATGCATGCAGCTAGCAAAAAGCAGCGACAAAGAAAAGAAGCCAAAGCAACATAAAATGCATAGAAAAATAGAAACAAGAGGCGGATGGGAGGAGGAGCTACCCGGCCAGCAGAAAATGGCCAAACATGTTCTATGAATAAGAGAGGGGCAGCACGACGACGAGGAGAAGGTGGAGCAGGTTGGCCAGGAAAAACTTGGCGTGCCTGTTTGCCATTGGAGTTGTGGAACCTGCTGGTTTTTCTTTTTATCCATGTATCTGCACTTCTCCTCTTTTCCAGCGTTTTTTCATTGCCACATGGAGGGAGACTACGAGTGGCAAACGCGTTTTCCTGGTTCAAGTTAAATTGCAATCTTGGCCTGGCCAAAACCGCCAAGATATCCGCCACGGCTCCAGCGCCGCAGCACACATCACTCGGTCATTCATTTATTCCCGTCAACTCTGGCCAATTCCCCTCGGTCGTGGTCTGCCCCCCTTGGCCCCTACACCAGCTCCTTCAGGGGTATTATGATGGTTTCTGGGCTCTAGAACTTGCAATGTTCGTACATCAATTAGAAGCTGCAAATCTCTTCCTCCCGGAGCTGCCGCAGAAATCCCAATACCTTCCACTTGAACTCCAAGATGCGGTTGCCAACTTGCCAAACTTTTCAAGGCAGACTCCCCCGAACGAGAGCGCAACTTTGTTAAGGGATAAATTTCAGGAAATTCGATATAATGAACTTTTAATCAAGCAATCCAGGCGCAGCCAGAGCTCATCCTCCGTCAGAGTTCGCACTGTGAGATACAAAGCCTCCTTTATCAGCTTCAAAAAAGGGAAAAGGAGAAATAATGTTCTGTTCAAGAATATATCCTTCATTTTTCAAGTCAAAATTTTCAGTATTTGCAAAGATATATAGTTTTACACCAAACAAAACCGATGTTAAATTGAAAATTTAAAAAATATATTGATAAGATTGTAGTTTACAAAACTTTTTCTATGTTTTAAACCACAATTAATAGAGCCATGCGCTATACAGTACAAGAATATTTTTGTCGATAAGTTTGTAAAATGCTGATTGTAAAAAATATAGTCTTGAGCCCCTTGAGCTTGTACATAATGCATCTCTAAGAACTCTTTTTTTGGAGAGCAGTGTATCTTGTCAGCTGCATCCGAACTGCATGCTAGCATGAAAAGTGCCGGGGAAAACTTTAAGAAGGAATTTAATTATAGTCAAAGCTCCCGCTCTTCCCATTTTTTCTGCTATCGCTCTCTCCCATCTTCATTTTCGCTTCGAGGGAGGATAAAATAAAAATTAAAATCATCGGCAGCGAGCGAGGCGTCTAGGAGCCCCACGCTCTCTTTATACGTCGGGATCCGTTCCCCTCAGGGCCCTTTAGTCGGTTGGGTCCTCTCAGTCTCCATTCTCTTGTCTCCTGTCTCCCCAGTTGCTCCGTCTATCTTCCTCTCCTTCTGCTTCTCCGGCTGCTGCCTTTGCTTCTGCTTCTGCTGTCGGGTTTAATGAACGGAAATCTCTTGCAAATATTCAATTGCTATACAACTCTGAAGCGCAGACAGTCGCAAATACATATATACACAGATATGCACATTTCCGTAGCTACATATAATTCTGTATATATTTTTTTTATACCATATATGTATGTATATGTATGTACGTAAGCGAGTGGAAGCCAAGAGACAAAAGCGAAGTTACCCATGTGCAATGCGAAGTTGCACTGTTCTGCGACGAGTTGATAATAAAGTTTTAATATTGATAATGATTCGGCCCCAGAGTAGAAAGGAGGGAGCTCCAGAAACCAGATTAACCCACAAAATCCCTATTGCCAAAACACACGTCTAGGGCCCAGCACCCACCACCCACTCACCCAATCCTGCTCTTCTTTCGCACACACATTTGCAATATTAATAATCTGCTTGCCATTGAAAGCCATACAAGGCGCGACTCCGCCGTACGCCATACGCCGTACGTGTCAACATTCGACGTCGACTGCGACTGCGGCTGCGACCGAGGCAGCGACTGAATGCGCGACGGCGCATATAAATTTTGTGTTCTTTTTTGGAGTGGTCTAGGAACTTTTGCGCCGTTGCGAGTGGCATGCAACCGAGCAGCGGCAGCAGCAACAACAACAACAACAAGGGCAAAACTCATTTGGCAGGCACTGGAGTTGCTGGCGGGGATGGGTGGCACACGAAGGAGACCCGGCGGCACAGTGGACGTCGTGGCAATAAACAAGCCGGTGTGGGAAACTTTTGTGGTCAAAACGGTGTAATCCCCAATTGCAGTGAAATTGTTTCTCTCGAGAAAATTGTGTCATGTCACGTCGCAAGATAGAAACTTGATGAACGGATCTAATAAGATCACAATTTATTGTTCTGACATGATGGGAAAAAGATTTGTTTGTAGACAATGAAAACAATAAGTGCCCTAATTTTAAAAGACTTCTATTACAAATATTTTTAATTAATGTTAGTCTTTTCTAAAATTTTAACAAACTTTTATATATTCTTATATTTCTATAGTCTTTATGTAAATAAAGATGCGTTTTTAAATATGAAAACATATTAGTAAATTACAGTTTTCCCCCATTTTTAGCAATATAATGTATTAAAGTAAATTTTTAAAATACCATATACGGTATCATACCGGTTCAAATATCTTTTAAAGGATTATCGTCATCCACACCCTCACTACAACCAATATATGTGAATATTCATTTTATTAAAATACTTTTAAATTATTATTAGCAATTTTCAATCGTAAAGGCTTCAATTGAAGTCCAATATCTAGTATGTAGTTTCTATGATCAATTATAAAGGTAAGATATTTTATATTAAGGTAATATTTAACTATTAGAAAAGTATTATTTTTTCTTTTATATTTTAAGCAATACAATCTAGATAGACTTTTAAAATATTCCATTATTAGCCAATTTTTATTTTCACAGACCTCAACCGAAGCCATTTCTTTTACGTATCTTGACCTTATCGTGACTTTTATGACCGAGATAAATTATAAAGATAAGTTGTTAAATGTTATTTAACGGCAAAGACAAAGAATCGTGTTACGACTTTGAATGGAACCGAATGTCATGTTGAGGTAAGCAATAAAAAGGTTTTTGTTTTGTGCTGCATGTGCCTGGCCCACTGTGACCACAAAAATGCCTAGGCATCTTCAGTCTAGTGCCAGGAATACCGGGCAGCCTGCCTTCCCATTGGCCTTTGTTTGCTCCCCCTGCACTTCTGCCCCCCTGGGGTGATCCTAGTACTGTGTCCCTTCCTCCTGGCGGCTTTGGTGGCGTCGAGTGCACAACAAATATTGTCGCCGGCTAGGTCGGGAAATCAACGCACTAAGCTCCCTGCTGCACCCGCCCCTCCTAAGCTCCTGCCTCCCCCCACCCAAAGGCATTCCCTTCCTTTTTTGCAAATGCCGGCGGGGACAAAGTAAATAGTAAACAAAAATAGTTGGCAGGGCAAAGTAAAAATGCAAAAAATAAAAAAAGAGATCGACAAAAACAAAGCAAAATGCGAGGCAAGGCAAAGCAAAGCCAAACGCATGGGCAAGTGAATAAAAATAGAATTTTAAATAAAATGCGAAACAGCTTTATCGCTCCCAGTCATTTTTCCTCCGTATCTCCTCTCTCCCTCTATGGGATTTTTTTTTACATTTCGATTTTGTTGGAATAAAATTAAAGCTGCAAATTAAATGCAGCAGCCAGACAAAGCTCACTGAATAACTTGGCCGAGGAGGAGTCCGTTTCTACCCATTCTCCCATATAAATCCATGTGGCAGATCTATAAATATCAAAGAGCCCATTCATATGTATGCGAGTTTATCAACTGATTAAATGACAGAATAAACCGGCAACACCGACTAGCTCCATAAATTGATAAGCAATCGGCCAGGCTAGGGAGATTAATCAGCAATCGGAAAGTGGAATACAACTGCGATATATGTGTAGTAATAGTTTCCCCAAGAAATTCAGACTGGCCCAGGAAAAACACATTTTGCTTAAATAAATGGATCTATTTTTTTTAAGCAGATAAAAAAACCATTAATGCGAGCCTTAATATTTTTTTATAAAGGTCAAAGATGGTTATGGGTTTCACAAAGGTCCGAGGAGGAAAAACAATACAACTATTTTTTTAATATTTCCAAAAAAGCGGATAAGGTAAACTTTAAAGATAGTCAAATATGATAAGAGAAACATAGCCCGATTGAACCACATATTTGTTGAAGCAGATAAAAAGCTTTTAATGTGACCGTTCTATATTTCGCAAAGGTCATACCGAGTGACCTTGGGAAAAGATTTCCTCGCTGCCAGTTCACAGTGCAAATGATAACATACCCACAGACCTGTATTGTATTCTACTTTACCACGACACAAAAAAAATGCAAATTTATGCGATGCAAAAAAAAAGACAGATTAACAAATTAAAAATAAAATCAAAATGCAGCAAAGCCAGAAGCAAAAGCAAGAAAAAGTATGAAGAAAAAGCAGACACAGCAAACGCGGGCAATGAACGCTTGATATACGCAAAAAAATATATGTAAGGAATAAATCGAGAAAACATAGGCGATGTGTGGAAGTCGAAGACACACACATCGAAAGAAATGCATACATGGGATAAGGAGAAGAAAAGTTAAACATCTGATTGAGTTGGCGATAGAACAACAACAAATGCGACCAAGAGGGAGTGAGAGGGGCGACAAGCGAGGAGCGAGGAGAATGAACTTTTTCAAAGCTGGCACATTTGAAATGCACATAATTTAGCAGTGGAATCGATCAAGAAACTTCCAGGGGGAAGTGCTAATGCTGCACACGGCGTATGAGTAATATTTTGATAGAGGGAACCGGTTTTGCAAAGTTCAGAGCGGAAAATATCACAGTTCAAGCGCGGCAAGGTCTCTGGGCTGCACTATTTTTGCAGCTATCCAATTACCGTGTCACAGATGCAACAACAATGGTGGAGACGGAGACACACGTAAACAGAGCCCTTAACTAACGCACACGCAGATACATATTTACCCATTGCATTTCCCTCGCCCTTTCTCCTTCTTTCTGTTTTTTTTTTTTTTTTTTTTTTTTTTTTTGTTGTAGCCAAAGTCAAACTATCAATTACAATTATGTGCACAAACGAGACAACAATGCAATCGCAAATAGATACTCGATACTCACAGATACATCTACTTACTCAAATAGATACTGCCAAAGGCAGCAAACAATTAGCCAGAAGTCAGCAGAGCACAAAGCATTAAGCTCAGAACTAAATCCGGGCGGGCAAGAGCGAGAAAGACGGCCAGGCCCAGAGGCTTAGAGAGAGGGACGGCGAGAGTTAGCCCAGACTCGTGTGCCAATTTGGAAAACGAGATACCCGGATAAACGGAACGTCGAGGGTCCCTCGCCCGCCCGATGGGTTCAATACGGCTTGACCCAGGCGAGTGGTCGGATGCCCACTGGCGGATCGGGGACTCGGATGAGCCCCAAAGATGACTAAGTAGGCCATTTGTGGAGCTCACAGAAAAAAATTTATTAGTTACCTAAACTAGAATCAGGTGAAAAGGAAAATTGAATGATAAATGGAATGATATCGACTCTTATATACGGATTTTTTCGTCATCGGTATTTCACCTCGCCAAAAAGTTAATTCTTTTGATGTCGGGAGTTCAAACTATTGGGAAAATAAAAATGTACCGAATGAGCTATTATGTATATGAGAATTATTCTAAGATAATGTTGACATAAGCCATTTCCTGTATAAGTTGTCCTGAAGTTTTCTTGTGGTTTTCCTGCAGGAGTTTTTTTTATTTGTAAGTTTGGTAAAGGAAAATAATATATTTATGCGAATGATAGCTTTAGATAGTATTTGCGTTCGTGTCTGGTATTTTACGTTGTCAAAAAGTGTTTCTGATACCAGAAGTTGTATCAACGATTAGTCACCGGTATTTTCCTTTGTCAAAAGTAATTTTTGCAAACTAAATCAAAGGATATAACATGATCTAAAGCAAAATTCCGTATTTTTAAATAACACAAGTTATGGCACAATTCCCTTTACTACAAAACAATGAACATTACTTTTCCTGGCTTGTAAAGACAAGAACATTGCCCTTTGTCTCATCCTATAAACGGGTCTAACCTTCGACGAAGCTGGGCGAAGTCAACAGATTTTCTTGTTTTTCTTCAATATTAAAAACAAGCTGCACGACAAGGAGACAGGGGAACAGAGGAGCCGGGATAGGTAACAACAATTACGCTTCAATGCATCTATAAGACATGGTATCTAGCGAGTGCATGTGCCGCCTGTGGGCTGTATCTATATCTGGAAAGCTTTTGTGTGTGTCCGGGTACGTGTGTCTATTTAGATAGCTTTTGCTTGTAGCAGAAACTCGGAACACGATGCTGCCAATGCAGATGTATCTGTATCTGTGCCAGTATCTGCAGCCGGATGGAACACAGATGCGTCCTCAACACAGGCACTGGCACTGAAACAGGAACAGGCACAGACAGCCGCAGCAGCAGCAGCGGCAGAATGTTGCAACTTTACGCAGATAAGATAAGAGCGCCTGACACTTCCCCCCCAGTCCCTGCTGCTGTCTAAAAAACATTGACAACTTTTCTATTAACGGTCCGCACGACGAATGCAAAAAGCAAAGGCAAAGTATCTACACAAAGAAATCTTGCACAAATACGGGAGGGAGGTCAGTGGGCAGGCGGGTGCGGTGGGGGCGGAGGGATTCATGGAGAAGAGGCTGTGTAAAATGCAATCAGGCGGCACGATGCTGCAACAAAAGTCTGCAATTGATTGAAGCAAAAGTTAAGTAGATTATGATGGAAAAGTTTCGGGCGCAGAACCGAAAGATCCTCGGCCCTGGATAACCACAAGCTGCATTGGGAGGAAAAACTTTTCCCAGAGTCCCAAAAAAATTAGTAACAGAAGCAGGATGCATTTTCGAGCACTTTTCCCATATTTATATGCTGCTCTTAAGTTTCCCAGAAAGCGCGTCCGCAGAGGAAAATAGTCGACTTCCTTCTGGGCCGGAAATTGTTAGCCGACTAGAGCCCATCAACCTGATTGTTTAAATATTGATTATATGATTTGTTGTGGTGCAAAAAAGAAAAAATAATTGACTTGCACAAAAGTTGAAAAGAGGAAATACCTAAACTCCTATTTCTGCCATTTCAATTGAGGCATCTCTTTGCCTTATTAAGATAATCCCCACAGTTTAACAGTTTATCTGATTCACAATCTGCACCACTTATTTTCACATGATTAGTCCCAATTTGTTGATGGATAAACAGCTCGCCAGTCTACTAGGGTGATGGATTCCGTAATTACTAAAACATCTGCTACTGGAAAAATTTATTCCAAGAAATCTATTCAGAGTCAGACGTTTTATGGCCAGAGCTAAAAATTCTTACATAAAATTGTAGACGTTTTCCAAATCGTTTTTCAGAAAGTTCAATTCATAAACACGTACCTGAAACGAGAGAAGATGATAACATAATAAGTAATTGTTTTAATTTTAAATTATTACTAAAGGAGGTAAATCTTTGCCGGATATTGTTGAAAAAAGAGATTGGCGGAGTTCATAAATTACTTGAAAGAGACCTAAATGAACTGAGAATAAACAAACTTGGCCGCTAAAAGATGAATTTATTGGAATTTGTTCGTTGGCTTGGCATTAGCAGCTGTTGGAAAACAAATCAGGAGAATGTTTAGATTGGGCCAGGAAGTGGAAAACTATTACTTGCACGCTACAAAGAGTGCATTTCAATTGAAATTACAATCGAGCCGAATGGTTTCCTACTCTCTAATGGCCACGTCACCTCAGATATAAATATTAAATATGATATGATTGCCAAAACTGTAGGTCGAACAAGTTATTTTGAATGATTTTATTGAACCGGTGCCAAGTCTACCCTTGGGTATGCATTTCCTCAAGAAATGTGATTTGTGACTGATACGACATAATCCGCCGTTGTCTCGTTTTAAGCTGGTTAGCCGCGCCTCGACTTGCCTCGCCTCGTGTGGTTTCCAAGCCGTTTTCGAGACATTTTGACGTCACACAAAGCCACGAAACGAAACGGAACTTGTAACCCCCGAAAAAAACACAAAAACAGATGCTAAAAACTAAAGTAAACCAGCTCAGCAGGTAGCTCGCCAGTCAGTCAGTCAGTCGGTTGGTTAGTGTGTCCATCATATGGTCAAGTGGGGCAGCCGCAGCCGCAGCCGCAGCCCCAGCAGCAACAACTAATCAGAGACAACTCCAAAATTAAAGCCGGACACAAGTTTGTGCGAGGCTTCTTAATTGCTTCTGCAAACTTTAGTGCTAGCTTTCAAACATAAATAGAAATTAATGGAGAGGCGCGCTCTCGCCTCATATGGGTCAGTCAGTCGGCTCGGAGGAGAGGATTGCCAAACGAAATAAACAAAATTGTGTACATAATGTGAATATAAAAAATAATAATTAAAAAATCGCATGTCTGACAGAATTTTTGACAAATTGTTGCCCCCGCGCACAATCCAAAAGTTAATGAACTTGCCTCTGCCAGATGGGGGGAAACAGAGAGAGAGAAATCCCAAGAGCTAATGATAATGCCATAATACAACAGCTTAGATACAGATACATCTGCGATGAGGGGTATGAGTATAAAAAAATAGCGCGTGCTGCCCCTCGCATAAAAAGATTTATCATCTAAAACTGTCCGATCCCGGCGACTATGAATGAAAATGCCGACACATAAACAAAAGCAAACGCTAACACACACACACACCATTTAGTTTACTTGATCAAAAGCGTGAAGCAGCGGCGAAAAGGAAAACATTTAAAACCAAATAAACAGAAACAGAAGGCGTTTTAAGAGAGCCATCATAATTGTTTATTAAACTAAAAGCTGGAGCACATTCCCCCCAAACGCCAAAGAGCACAAAAGCCGGAGCCGTTACCGCGTAGCCATAGCCGGACCCGGAGCCGGAGCCGGAGAGAGCCCCCGCACTCTCTAATTTCTTTTCTGCGAAGCGATGCGTCAGCCTCACGTTTAGATAATTAATGGTCGGCCAAAATGTTTACACGAAGCCAATGTACATAATTTTAAATGAATAGACTAAAGAGAAGTCAAAACACTGACCCGTCGTCGAAAAGTCACGAGGCATTTAATTTTACAAAAGCAATCAATGTTTGAACTCAATAACTGATTTGGAAAACTCTGAGAGATAAAGTCCGCAGAAAAGTGATTTACCTCTATCCACCCTCCAAAGAAAAATTTTTTTCCCAACATCTCCCCCTTTTAAATGACATTTAGTTGTATAAAATAATACGAATATTATTGAAAAAGTCGTATACTAATTAAATAACATTTATATACCACACTTTATAAAATTCCTTAAGAGGATTTAGAGGTTCCCACCTCGATCAACCGTCATTAAAATAAAATAATTTAATTTTATGAAAAAAGCATTGTTATTGCCAATAATAATTAAAAGGTTAGACAAGAAACAACTAATTTTAACAAGTTAAGATCACAATCTAATAATTTTTCTCTTAAAAAATGAACAATCTCGTACAAGTGCAACCAAGACATCGTGAATTATGAGAATTAATCATCAAAATTGCCTTAATAAACTCGCACGCCCCTCAATTGAAACGCTCTCCTCCTGTTGAAATCGTTTATAGGCCAGCCCACACATTGCAGGCAGTTTAACTCAATAAAAACGTTTTTATTTTTTCGCGCATTGTGTGTTTTTTTTTATCAACATTTTGTATAGGAATTCGCAAACAAGATATTCTTGGTGTGGCTCTCGTCGACGTCGAATTTGCATAAACAGGTCGAAGTTGCTGTCGGTCGACCCGTTTAGAATTGTTTAATTTGCTGACGAGCCGGAATATTTGCTGCCATATCGGAGAATCTCTGAGATACATTTCGCATAGCACAAAGGAAGTGCGAACCGATTTGATACGTTGACATTTAGTCAACGAATTTTACAGTTAATAGTTGCTACCTGTGTATCTGAATCCGAAAAATTTTGCTGCGACAAATTGATGATTTTTTTTCGGTGTCTCTCGGAATCTCTTGGGAAATATGGGCAGCTAAGGAAAAATCTCTAGCGCTTTTTTTTTAGGCTGGGGCCCAAATAAGGCACAGCGACAGCGCCAATATGGTCAAGTGGTTAAAGCCGCTTTGACGTCTTTGGAAAAATCAATGTTTATTGCAGTTGCAGTTGCAGTTGCTGTTGCTGTCGTGTTGCCTTTTTGCGGTCTGTGTGGTAATTAGCAACATCGCCGAGAGACAGCTGGCAGCGCTGGGCTTTCAAAAATTCCTAGAAATGGGCATTGCCTCTGATTGAGTCTGCTTCGCAAGAATCCGATAGGAGAGCGAATGACCTGAATCTTGGGATGCGACTGTCTGCAGCCTTGTCTAACCAGATGCAATTTGGGCAACTTGTCGATACAACTGTCAGAGATTTCATCAAAAATGCTTGGCCAATCCAACAGGTTTCCATTTCTGCAGATATGGTACGTTTTGAGATGCAAATCAAACTGGTTAAACTGATTGCCGCATATTTTGCGAATCGACTAGATATCGCTCTGAATTGATAAATACTTCCTCGAGGGGAGAGCCCCTAACCTGTATCTGGTATTCGAGAGATACACTTCTAAACAGGTGCCCCGCCTGGCTAAGATACTGCATCTGCAAAAGTAGAATTCATGTATCTGCAATTATGAAGATTGATGGAAACATTCGCTTTACTTTTTTTGTTTTTGTTGCTGCCCTCTTATGGCAGAGCAACTTCCTGCCACACAAATCGACGAGTCCTTCACTCCTTTGACAAATCTGACAGCTGGCCCGAAAAAAAGCCGAGAAACGAGAGTGTATCTCCAACCCCCAAAAGGAGCTCAACAACATAAAGCTTATGCTGGCACAAAGGGGGTGACAGGAGCAGGGGATGGGATGGTATATGGCATATGACTTGGGGTGGGTTAGTCAGTCAGGAGGAGAGGCAGGCGGCAGTCATTATCAAAGCCCTTCAAGGCCTCTCAAGGCAAGCGCCTGTTTTACAGATTTTTATGTTCACGACACGCACTCACTTTTGGGGGGTAGTCTCATATATTTTATGAAAATTAGGAGAACCTGCCGCCCAAAACGGGGCCAGAGAATGGGTGTGTGTGTCCGGGGACGAAGACGAAATGTGGCCATAAATAAATGGTCTCGTTTACGACTTTGGACATTAACCTGTTAAATTTCTAATGTGTGTGATGGGTCCTTGTACTCCTTGTACAGGCCCCCGTCCACCAGGATCATCAACGTTTTGCATATTTAAGCAGTCTTGGATAATCCCACATACCAATGTGAGCGAGTGGCTAAGAGGCCAGACCAGTACCAGCCCCAGAACCATCACCAGCACCAGCCAGAAGGAGGCAGCTCTGGCTTCCAGAGAGACCACAAAATCAATAATGATTACATTTACCTTGCATATTTCACCAGCCAAGAGAGAGAGGACAAGAGTGGGCCGTCGAGTGGGTGGCTGGGTGGGTTAAATGACATTTGGTGGCATACGCCAATTGGTTGGCAGGTCAGGTGGTTGCTCCTACGAAGCCTCCACCCCGCCTCCCGCTCCTCTGTGGCGAGTGTGAAAAGACAAAAGACGGAAAAGCGGTTAAGTGGCGAGGTAGTAGCAGCGCCAGCCAAAAGCCCTTACGAAAAACAATTCTAGGCTCACTCTCCTTTATAGAGGGTTCTCTATATAAGGGAATCACAACGCACATCCCCTCGTAATCAGAAAAAAATGAATTTTTGGTCAGAAAAATAATAAATCTTAAAAATTACATAAATCAGTTCGAATATTGCCAAAAGTTAATTGGAATATCGATCAAAATTATCAAAAATTTAAAGATTTTATAGGATACACTTTATAGTAAATACATTTTTAAAAAATATGAAAATTCTTTTGTAAGTTGTATCTTTCAATACTAATTGTATTTTTACGAGTATTGAGTAGAGTAGTATCCCAAATTCGCAAAAGGGCTGCAAAAATTATTCCCTATTTTAGAAAAGATTAATATTAGTTGTGACATAAAATATTATATGTATTTTTGTACTAGCAGGTATGCACCACCAACTCATAAAGCTGTTCTTTTCCATCGACTGTTTACTGTACTCACCACCACCACCGAGTACTGTGGCTCTGGTGGGGCTTCGAAGCAAAAGAAATGCAATGCACTGCCACCAGTGGAAGATGCAGGCGAAGAGAAATGCAATAAGTGGCGCGCAGGGTCAACACGATGGGAGGTGGCAGGCAAGAGCAGAAGATGTGGCTAGAGAGGAAGATGGGAAACGAGCTGGGAGACGACGCCACTCAATGCAGTCAACGGCCTACAGACTGCGACGACTTAGCCACGATGGGTTGGCTTTGGGTCCTCTAGTCCAACCAGTTAGAAAATGCTATGCTAGCCAGACCGGCAAGAAAGTGCAACAAAGTACAGACCTCAATCTGCAGCCTAGCCAACGCACACACACATGAACGAACGTGTGTGTATATAAACACACCACCCACCCCCAGCCCGCCTCCCTCCTTCGCTTGACAGGTTGAAATCCAACGCAGCAGAACGAACGAGCGAAGCGACGAAGCAAAGTAAATGAAAAATAGCAAGGAAAATGCACACAGAAAGTAGCAGCCAAAGCACCAACAAAGAAAGCAAAAACGTTGATGACGTTGACGATGGCTGGCGACAAAGCAAATGCACAAAATAGGCAGAGTGCGAAAAGTTGCCGAGGAGGTGGTGGAAGTACATGCCGAAAAGAAAATGCATCGCAAGGCACAAAGCCGAGCACCCAAAAACTAAAGAACCCATTCCAGAAACGGGAATACCCAGTGGAAAGTACAAGCTGAGCTTTTTTTGCGATACAAGTAAAGATTTCATTCACTGGGCTTTATCACAAGTAACGGTTTTAACAATTCTGTACAGTGCGCTTCAAATTTTTTTTAAACTTAATAATTAACCCATAGACTGGCAAAACCTTTTAGTCTCTTAAAAAATAAGGAAAATAGCTAACTTCAACTTCAATATTACATAATTTAATGATAAAAACATAAAATGTATAAATAAATAAGTGTATAAGTTTCAAAGTTTTATAGATTAAAGGCCACAAAAGTCACTGGAAAATTATTTTCGGTTTAGATTGATTCATTTTAATAATAATATTATAAAATAATTATAATAGGCTAATGTATTCGAAAACAAAAATACTATATTGCTTCCTTATAGTTCTTTCTTCTCTTATTTAAATTTTATGTTTATTTTTTCAAGTATAAAAATCTTCTCCAAAACCTTGTCTAGTCTTAACCAGGTTTTTAATTATCTTTAAATTATAAGCAGATCCAATACATTGGTAATCTTCCAAACGATCAACAGAATTAAAATATAAAATATTCGACAAGTTTTTTTATATCACACAAATCAGTGATAATAAAAATGTTACACTTTAGAATAACTTGTTAATTCAATTTAGGCAAAATAACTTTTACTTTCGAGAGATGCTGAAATGAGTCACAATTGTTCTCAAGAGCTTTTTTTATACATTGTTTTATAAATATGGGTGATTTATGCCCTATTAAATTAATTTCGGTTAAGTAACGACGAAGCTGATTTTCTGTATAGCCATAAATTGCACTTGCAGCACTAATTGGTGACTGTGAATAACGAATGGAATAATTACGATTCCCAAAAGCTTTTTCCTGAAGCATTCATAAATAGTGTAAATGATATTCCAGCAATAATGCGGAGAGAGATTTAATGAAATACAGGCGAGATTACAGTAATTTAAATGGCGGAAACTCTCTTAGGACTAAAAATAAATTTGTAAAGGAAAAGCTTCTAGTGCAGCGAGGCGATTTCGACGGTTTCGCCTCCAAAAGTAATCACAATCGAGTTTTGTCACCAGCCTTGGGATGAATTTCTTGCCTTGGCAGGGCCTGATAAGACTTACTCTGTATATGTAGCGAAAGGAGCCCAGGCAACGCCTTTTTAGCCAGGCAAACGCCGGCCGAAGCGGAAGTGATTAAACAGCGGCGGGTAGCACCAAATAATAAAGGAAAAAGGCTGGCCTGGCTGCCAAAAATTTATTCTTTTAAGCCCGACAGAATGCAAAACAACAAAGGAAACTAAGCAATGGAAGTGGCGGAGAAGGGGTTAAGAAGGAGACGGAAAACGCGCGCTTTACTTGAGCCGCTGCCCACGCCAATTAGAAGTTTTGAACCCAAGTCGCCGCCGCTTCGCAACACTGGTCGACGCCATACATGCACACGGGCGCACACATACTCTTGCATCCAGAGCCAGTTTGTCTGGCCCAGCGCAATTGAACAATTGAGCACAAAGAGCGACTTGCGCCCCTTGCCGGAGAGAGGCGGAGAGAGAATTCTGGCAAGGCGCGCGTAAAACAACGACGCGTTTTTTGTTTAGGGTATAGAAAGTATATAGGGACTGGTTTTTCAAATTCCATGGGAGTTTTTGCAACATTTATAGTTTTATATTATCCTGCTGATAAAAGCTTACTGATAAAGATCGTGATTTTTTCGCCATGTCTGCCTACAAGACCAGACCTCTTTAAAGAAATGGGGAAAAGAGTAAAACGATTATACCCCCATTCAGACATTTACGTACAGCGATAAGGGTGGCAACAGTAAATCGAACACCAAAGCTTATCACACGGCGAATTCCAGTTACAGGGTATCATCGCTGCAGGGAATCTTCCACTCAGAACGGCGAATGCAAGGCACAAAAGGAATCGGAAAAAACAACAAAGAGCAGAAAACAACAGAGACGGAAGCAGAGACAGAGACAGTGAGAAAATGGCAAATAAGAATGCGAAAAATAACGTCGGAGGAGCAAAAATCAATTTGAGGCGCTGAAGTGGATGTTGTATGCTGGATTCTAGATGGATGCTGGGCTTTATTTTCGAGTGTTCTTCTTTTTGCACAAAAGTGTAAAAAACTGTATACAATACACACACTCACACACTTGGACAGACACACACGCACACACCGGAGAGGGACAGGCAACACGCGACGGCTTTTGCCGGTTGGGGTAAAAACTACAGAGAAACTGGAAGAAATACAGAGAATCGGCGGTGGAAGAGAGCCAGACGAGAACGCTTTAATTATGCTTAATTTGTTGTTAATCAAACTCAGAATACCGTTTTGGAAAAACTCACGCGGCCAACCGGAGAAAAGCAATCAATTGGTTTTTCATCAGTGAAAATGCAATGAAAAGAGGCGAATTTATGGGGCTCACGTTTTTCTGCTGCGGTCGTAGATCGAAATTGGAACCAGAATCAGAATCGGTTTGATTCACCGCTGCCGGATTGTTATTACACGTTTTTACCAATTGGGTTTTTCTGTGAGTGAATCTGTTCCTTGCTTTTGCACACTGCTTCCTTCTTTCTCTCTTTCATCGACTCGTTCGCACACTTTAAATTTGCATTTGCAATTCGCCAATTGCCAATTGCCTTTATATTCGGATATAATTTGTAATATGGTTGTTGCTTGTTGCTATTATTATTATTGTTGCTGTTGTTGTTGTTGTTATGAAACCCCGGTTATTTGTCACTTTGATTTACTCTATTCAACACACCGTCGTTATTTCCGAAAATCGCTTGGCTTCCCTTCTGAGATGTATTTTCTGGAATTGAAAATTTAAATTCACTCTGGCGAGAAACTGCGAGACGCGCTAGCTGCTGAACGTAGAACCGTACACCACCATTAATTTTTAATAAATGAGTGGAGGTAGCGCAGAGCGCGATAAACAACAGAATAGACGACGGGGGTGGACACGAAGCAACACGACACGAAGCAGCACGTCGCGGAGAGAGCAACATCTCTGTAAAATGGCTGTAAAGCGCGAACTCACTGTTGGTCGGAGAGCAGCACAGTGGTAAAAACAGGCAAATTGGTCTTTTACATTTTATAGCCAAAATGATGTTGCATTTTGTTGCAATTATGTTAAGGATAAAAATAATATTTGTAACTTCTGTACCCTTGAAAGGCAATTTTAGGCCCTGAAAGAGAGAATATGTGTCTATGCGAAATAACTGCTGTCCGTTTTTAACATCCACTAAACTTAAAAAAATCCGTTTAACTCGAAGTTCGGTTATGGCTTGCACTTCACAGTGTCGCGGGTGTGAGCAGGACAACCGTAGAAATCGCAAAACAGTCCAAGCCGAGGGAAATAGAGAGCAGCAGGCGCTGCGCTGCTCTCAGATTTTTTCCCAACTGCGCATGATCTGCCTTGGGAGTGCTGGTATGCGAGAAAGCACTGTTAAACTTAACAGAACGAGTAGGCACTTACAAATTCCGATCACCTGCAAAATCTTTTACCCAATCCTGCCGCGCCCGCTGACCATCCTTTTTGGCAAGCAAATTAATGTAAGGGATTAAAATATAACGCACAAATTGCATGCAACAACAACTTTCATAGGCAAATGTAATGAATTGCTTTTAAATCAAATTATGTAATTAATATTATGCCAAACAGCGACAAAAGGCAACAAAGGATTACACAAATATTTTTACTTCATTACAAATGAGTGGCCACAACAACTTTTTTTAATTAGACCAAAATGCGGTTGCATTTCGCAGAAATTTGTTGAACTCGATTCTAGTGCTTGACTTTTCTGCACCGTATGCTTCTCATGTCCTGCCGCTCCCACACGCTCCGATTTCAAAATTTGGGTCTATTTTCCTACATGAATATTAATAAAGGATTATTTTCACTCTTCGTTTAGACTTTATTTTGCTTACTGTGCATTATTTTTCAAAAAAAATGTATCCACATTGAAAATATTTCATATGTATTTGAGCATAAAACACTCAAAAACACCAACGGAGGTGACCCTTATCCACAATATACCTATACTTTATAGGGTCGGAGATATCTCTTTCCTTGCATTGCACATTTGCGACCAAAATTATAATACCCTCTGCAAGAGTATTATTGCCGGGCGCAAGTTTTCCGGCCTATTAGTTGCATTTTAAAAACAACATTTCTTATCTTTTCCAAATATGGAAGAAAAGTTGTACGACTTCTTTCTTTAAATTATTCAGTTAACAAACAAATAAATTAACTAAAGGTCTCTAATTTTGTTGTATGAAAATGAAATGACCTTCACGTCGGGGAAAATTAGTTGGGAATTGCAGCCAGCAAAAATTTCCTCTTGAAACTCTCCTTTTACCTGGAGATTAAAGAAATGCATTGCGCAAATGTGAGCTGGAATCTTATGCTCGAATAAATATGAAATATTTTAGATGTGGATAAATTTTCAGGTCAAACATTCACTAATTTAAAGAAATTTCAAGGATGTTACTAATGATTTCTTGACTGTTTTGGTTCTCAAATGATTTGATAAAATTATGCGCATTAAGCAAAACAAAGTCTACAAATTATGAATCGGAATAGAAAAGAGAAATAATAAATATTTATCAAAGGTTATAAAATAATGGCTGGATGGTTTTCGCAATCGAATCCTTAAATAAGATGCATGTAGGAAATAGACCCGAATACGGATTCTGCCGTCCCATGCCATTCTTGTTATTTGAACACATACATACATATTTATTTTGCAATCGGGGCGTGTGGGAGGGGCAGGACATGAGAAAACAAACAGTGCAGGAAAGTCAATTAATTGATTCAAAACAAAATGGAATCGAAGGCAAAAATGTTACTGGAAAAAATGGCAGAAAAGGTATGCACTTGCTGTAACAAAAATGAAAACATGAGCTCTGGTCAGTGGTGGGCGTGGCAATCCATTCAAATGTGGCGCTTCCTTTGAGGCCTTTGTCAGTGAGTAAAAACGATAAGTGCAGAACTTAATTAAATTTCATTTCTGGCGCAAAAAAGTCAAGCGGGGGCGTAGGCCAGGCGGGGTGGCGGGATGGCGGTATGGCGGTATGGCGGTATGGCGGTATGGCGGTCGGCTGGTTCACTAGGTTACCACCGAAGTACGTTACAAGCGAAATGCATTAAGCTCCAGAGTTTTAATTAAATTATTATTAATCTCATTTGACTGCCACTCCCGGTTAAATCTCCCCTCCGTTCGTCCTCGCGTCTGCCTTTACATGACACCAACAAAAAAAAAAAGAATTCGCAATTCCATAAATAAACAATCCGAGCTGATAAAATATTAAGAGGCAAAAACTTTGCCATGTGCCGCAAAATGTTCCTATCTGTGCCAAAAAGTTAACTACCTGCGGTTGCCTGAAGCGGGTGAAGCGGGGCGAGGGCGGTGGCAGCTCCGAAAGTGACTTTCCGGGCACAGCAGTTTGACAGGGAAAATTAGGTCGCCTGAATTTTGAATGAACTCTAATTGTCATGAAATGCGGCTAAAATTGTCAATATAGTCGATTGCCACCGACCGGGTCCCGCCTGCCGCGCCAATCCGGGCGGGGGGAACCCTTCATCGCCGCCCACCTATCAACTAAACAATTCCCTCGTTATCGATTTCGATTATGCAAATCCCCACATTGGTCACCTTCATTATCCAGATGCAATTATAGATCATATTTTCAGGAATGAGTATTTGAGGATTTCATAGGATATTCATTTCGAATCGACAAATATGGAAAAATTGGATCATGGATTATATGGCACATATGTATATGGATATGGATTAGCCTTGGTCTCTGACCCACTAAAATATTTATAAAAATGTTCTAAAAACCGTAGAATTTGTAAACGCTCTGCAAGGTTTATGAATTTTCCAATGAAATTATTCATACGCCCTGTGGTCACTTTTCAATTTTTGGTAAAAAGTTTCTACGGCCAGAGGCTTGAATTTCGAAATAGAAAATCTAACCACCGCAGTTAGATGCCTTCACTGACTTTTTTAATTTTTAAATTTCATATTTCTTATATTTCACCCAACAATTATCCTTAAATTAACTTGGGCAGGTATTTCAACAATAACCGTAACATTTATTCAAATTTAAGCCCAACCCGAGTTGGAGTTCATTCAGTTAACAAAAAGGTAATAACAACATTATAATAATTATTATTATATTTACTTTAATACTTTGAATTATGCGATAAAGATGTTAAAGTACCATTTTAGATTGATAAGGCTTAGCTAAAAATAAATATTTCAGTATGATACCTGATACTCCTTGGCAGAAAAAAATCGTTTTTAAGTAAAACAAAACAGATCAATTTTGAAAATATTTGAAAACCATAAGTAGATAAAGGATACCAGCTCATTTTACAACACTTGTTGAACAAACTAAAGGAAAACCTGCTGGCATTAAGGATTTCCCTGGTTGTCTGTAAGCCGTTCACCTTCCATAAGCTTCGGGTTCTTAGCAAACATTTAAATGCAAATCTATTTAAGTTGGTCCCCTTCAGTGGCTTAGTGGTTTCCAACTGAAATGGCCAAAGCCGTGCTTGAGCAAGAAAGCGGCAAGTTCATTTAACTAATAGCCAACAATTTATAACTAGCTTGAGTTGCCTTTCATGGGCGTCCTTTGGCCGTTGCGAAGAGCTTGCGATGACATACAACTAATGGCCTGACCCACCTGGAACTGTGTCCCGCCCCGATCCTGCTCCGCAAAACTAATCCGCTTAATGTTTTGCCTATCTCCTAAAATATGGCCAGGGCTGGCTCTGGTCCTGACCAGCAGGATGCGACAGCTTCCTTATGCGTCGGCCTGTGTGCTGGAACTTGCTTACACCGTTGATAAGGCAAGCCAGTCCAAAGGCCAGGACATCGACAACCGGACCAAGAAAAAGAAAACGTTGGCTAAAAATTGAAATAAAAGTGGTGGAGCAGTGCGTCGGAAAAACTTTCCAGGGGATAACTTAAATGGCCCCCAAAGACACTGGAGAGATAATGAAGCGATAGGCAGTTCCTGATGGTAACTAGGGAGGGGGCCCAGGTCCTGGAGCAGATCCAGGACTAGAGCGTGTCCAGGACTTGTGTCTACATGTGAGCCTGCTAATTAACTAAATTGAAGACAAAACTTTTGTCGCTCTGCGTCTCAAAAGAACAAAGACGCGGAACAATGTGCCAGAGCTGGGAGTATTCCAAGTCGACGAAGCAGATAATGGATATTATTCCTAGAGGGTCAGACTACTCGGTACCCCTTATCGGGTGAATACTCCTTGTATAATGACGATAAGGACTGGACGCTTGAGTACTTTACAAAACTTAAAACTTACTTACATTTTCTAAAATTTTACCAAATTTCAGGAGAATAATAATAATTAAAATATCCCACCACAATATCTGTTTCTCCAACCCAATATCGATCCATTTTGTGCCACTTTTTAACCGCCTTATCTCATCATATCCTTGATTGACTGTTAAGTCCATAACCCGCTAAGCGCCAAGCCATCCCAATTGTTTCCACATGATGCGTTCGCAAAATATCAAATCAACTTCCCGTTTCTGGGGCACACACCCCAAATTGAATCGCACACACGCACACCCCGCCAAAAGGTAGCAGCTGCGAGCGCTTATGAAGCTTTGAATGTGGCACGCCACGCGCGACCCCGAATTTTCCGTTGCATACTTTGCTGCGCCCAGGATGTGGGGGTGTGGGCTGATGTTTTTATATAAACTTTCTATTATAAAGTGTTTTTTTTTTCGAAATACTATTCCGCTGGCTGCCAGTGTGAAAAGTTGGTTTCTGTATTTAATTTCCCGCATAATTGTACGCAGATTGTATGTAGCTTCAAAGTTGAAAAGGCTATAAAAGCAAACAAACTTTCCCCTGAGAGAAGCCAAAAGAAGTCAAAACCAATATCAGATGCACTTTATTTTTGCATTTTCTCCATTTTACATTAAATCACAATAAATTGTATAATATTCACAATGGTCGATTTGGCATGACGCCTTCCTGACTTTGGTTTTTGATTAAAGCCAAGATATTTGAGCGTAATTCGAAAGAAATATTAAACATACATCTACTTCCCCAACCAAATCAATTTATTTAAGGCAAATCCATGAGTATTTGTTGTATACAAAATCTAACGTGTGCTACCGGTCCTATAAAAAGGAACCTCAAAAGCAAATTCAATTAACCCTACAGACCGTAGAGAGCATAAGCAAATACACTCATCCAATACAAATACTAGGACCGAGACAGACAAACCAAAGTCTCCTTCTTCCGGTCCGGCCCTCCGCCGGACTGAGGCACGCGCCAACAACTCCGAGTCCGGCCCGAGCTGGGGCGGCAGCAGTTGCGGGGGGCTGACCAACCGCAAGGACACAAAGTAACTAATTATCTCGCCTTAACCCCATGCCGAAAGCTCTTCCTGCTGTGTTTACTTAGCACTCCACCCCCAAACCGGGTTCCCTTCTAAAATTCTCCCACAGCTTCGTCGCACGTGGCTGGGAAATCTACAAAAAAAAAAAAGGAAAGTGAGTGGAAAACGGCTGAGAGGGAAATTAAATGCAAACTCGATATGTTTTTCACATTTGAACGGACAATGGGCAGCGGAGGGGGAAGCGAAAAATAACTTTAAATTAAATGTGTCAAATGCTGGGAGGCTGGGTCCGGGAAAAAGGGAATCCCGTTGGGGTTCCTCCAGGTGTCAAAGGGTTGCCAGCGGAAACCGATTCCTGCCTACGACGCGACTCTCAGGGACCATCGCCGACTGAATGAATATTTATTGATAACAAACTGTGAACACATAACCCCTACTTCCAAGTCCAACATCAATTCCATTTCCACTCGACACAACGCCAAACAAGCGAAATTGGATGGGTCTGGTCGAAAGCCTTTCATCGGCTCTGCATCTTCCTGCGAGGAAGCTCAAATACAAGTTCATGAGGGACTTTCATCTGCAATCTCGAACTCGCTCCGCTGGTTGGATGGATGGATGGATGCCAGCTATTTGGACAGCACTCGTGGCGCTCACACGAAATGAACATGGCCAACTACATCCAGAGGGGGTGGAGATGGGGGGAGATTGGGAGGATAAACTGCTTAGAGTGGGGGAGGAGGATTTCCCTCTTGCCAAATGGCACAAGCCATTGAGCTAACGATCCAAATTGTATCTTGCACGCATATTTTGTATCCGCGACAGGACACTGCAAAAACATCCTTACATCCTTAATTTTGTAGCTAAGACATGACGGAATAGCCTCCAAAATAATACATAGCTTGAGGCTATTTTAGATTATAGAAATGTCATTTTTTATTGTATTCCGAATTTACTTTCGAATATTTATTTACAAGATCCAATAATCAACTAAATGATACCGAGTACTTTTGTTAAAGACTACAAAAAGATTTGAGATTGAGGTACAAAGGTACCTTGAGGTACGATGAGGTACCTTATCAAAAATAGGTGGAAGCTAGATGCTGAATGTTAAATCTTCCATAATGTATTTTTAGGATTTTTTAATTTTCTTTATTACTTACTTTAATAAATCTGGATATATTTTTTAATGTGTATGTTACGCATTAATTCTTTGAATAAACTTGAAAAAGAGAATGATTTCTTACAGTGCACTTCATACACTCTTCGGCAATCGAAGCTAGAGTCCCGAGCGTTTAACGTCAAATAAAAACCAAGTAAATAATTTAGCAGCCCGGGCAGCAGGACGAAGAGCTCGAAGGACGAAGAGGACGTAGAAAAACTTTGGCGTATTTATTTGCAATTTTCGCATTTTAAGCCGATAAAAGGGGACAATGTGTGCTATGGGGGAGGAGGGTCTGCGACTGGGCGGTCAAGGGGGTGTGGCAAGAATAAAATGACAAGCGTTTGACACAAGCACCGGAATATCCGTCAGTACGGCGACGAAGCGGACGACACCGAGTCCTGCGGAGCTGCAGGAAACTTGGTGGGGGCGCTGTGGAAATGTGTGTCCTGCGTGTGCACTGTTTGCTAGCGTGTTACAGCCACATCCATAATACAAAAGGATGCTTCTGCCAAGCCGGGCGAGCATCATTTCCCGATGCCATTTTTAGTTGTGTTTCTCGGTTTCCGTTTGCGTATGTCAACTATTCTAATAGCTCTCGCTTGGATGCCCCTTTATATAGAGAGACACGCGTGTGTTTGTGTGATTTACAGTTGCTCTGATTGCAAGGATAATGCCAGAGGACTTTCTTCTCTGGCAGGAAGTCTCCGCTCGCACTCTTCCACGCCAAGAATGGCCCTGCCAAAGCGGATGTTAACTTAAAGGTATTAAGAAATTGAATCAAAGTGGAAATATTATAAAAAGAAGAAGTACTTACCTATAGCGCCAGATTGGAATCGAGAAAATGTATACACCACGAACAAAATTTTTGATATCCTTACAAAATATCTATACAAGTTATGAACATTCTTTAAATAATTGCAACAAATATTGTCGATGATAAACGATATCGTTCTTTGAAATTAATCATATAATATAATATAATATAGTTATATAATTATAATTAGATGTTTTCTAACCTATATTTAAGTAGAATCGTTTAAAAATTAAGTGTGAAAGCTAGACGACAGTTTACAGAAAGATACAATGATGAAAAGGCAATTCCACGAAGCAATACAAAAAATTGGTATTACTTGAATGAATCAATGTAACATCGATATTTTCCTATACTACCCCAACATTTCTCCGAGTGCAATATGTGAAAGAAGAAAATAAAAAAAGTAGTGGAAAAGTAGAAGATGGAGTGGCGGATGCTGCAGTGCATTTGCCGTTGCCTAAGTGCCGCACCGACTTTGAACTATGACGTTGGCTTTTAGTGTATTAAGAAAATGTCAAAGGAGCCGGCAGGCAACTCAGGCTCCAGTCGAAACTATACCAGGTGCCCTCCGCATCCCTGCCGAAGATGGCGAAAAGGTCCGCGGCACCTAATACATAATAATGCAATTTTGCCCGGGACAACGGCAATGCGAACAGAGGATTCATTTGGCTTAGACCAAGTGCCAGCGTATATTTAATTTAAATTCGCACAAAAAATTACGTTAAGGGCAGAGAGCGAAGGGAAAGGTAAGGAAAGCTTTCCGGATTATAATTTTCAGCAATCATTCCGGCCGTACTTGTTAGCTTAAATGTGTGGCAGCATCAACGGCACTCAATAAAGAGAATAAATAAAAGCGAGTGTATGGCGCACAGCAAATTCCATAAGCTCGACATAACAATTACAGCCATGTTGGCGCACATTAATGTTGTATAAGACCCAGAATCCAGGGATCCAGGCATCCTGGCTCGAGCATCCTACCTAAATTCAGGTGTGTGTGTGTGTGTGTGTGTTTGAGTGTGTTTGTATGTGTTACCCCCAATGTATAACCACTGGCAGTCCCAAGTGTCCTGCCCTGCACTTAATCTCAATTTGATGCCTATGCGTACCCTGTTTCCGGTAACAGGAGAGGGTAGTCTTTGAGGAGGGACGTCAGGCAAAGCTAAAACGCTTTTAATGGGTTACTTTCTTTATGATTACAATTAAGAAAAATATTAAAAAACATATCCAAGAGTAGCGTTACTACCTATATTGTAATTCAACTACGAAACCCCATTTCTTAATAATATTATCCAATATATAACCCCGAATTTACCTCCTTGTTTTATTATAGATTTTCATATGCACTTTTATTTCGGCCATTTATTACAATCCAACAACAACGTTCGGCTTTAGACCCCGGCCCATACTCCGTAATCGTATATGCCATAAGCGTATTAACGCAATTCAATTTCGGGCCTGTATTCCGGCCACCCCAAAGGACTGCAGCTACAATAGAAGGAATAACTACAGCAATAAGAGCTGGCCGAAACAATGTAGATGGCGCCACCTGCGCAGCCCACGGGACGAAAAGGTAAAAGATTGGGCTGCCATGAATGCCATATATCCTACTTGCATATAATTATTAAAAAAAATATATATTTCACAAGTATGCAAATTTGAAATAATATTTTAAATATTTTAATAGAAACATTTTCGAAACGTTTTACGTATGCAATGTTTCAAAAAAATGTCTCAGAAATCTTTCTAAAAGCTATAATTTCTGTAATCTTTCTGACTAAACTTTCCGAACAAAATATTTCCCAAATGTAAACAATTAAATCATTTTCAACGATGCCATAAATAATTATGTAAATTAAGCTTTTTGGAAAAATATTTGATACCTTCCATACGAAGTATTAATTTAAAAAACAATTTCTTTGTTTTGTGTGTTGCAAACCTTTTAAAAGAAGCTATTTATGCCTATTTTACATTACTAAGTGTTTCACTTTGTTACAGATTTTTACTGCCAAAGAGAACGCCTAGATGGGAGTAGGGTGCCAAAGAGACCGCCTAGATGAGAGTAGGGTGCCAAACGGTAAACGTATTAACTTCCGTTCACTTTTATAGGCAGAAGCGAAAACACCTACACAGACCACCAGAACTCGATGATGACCACAGGATGCTCGTGTGTATGGACCGCCCTTGGGCAGCAAACGGGGAGGCGCTGGTCGGAGGTCCTGGTCCCGTCCTGGGCGACCAGGGACTCTAGCAGGACAGGACTTTGTTCGCATGTTGGCCGGCTCTCATGCATACATATTTCGGCAAACTGGGCGGAGGGGTGGCTTCCGAATAGGAGGAGTCAGGACAATACGATTCTGGCCGTGGCGCTGCCGCTGGTGCTGGTGTTCCGTGTAGCACAGTGTACCGACGTGTTTTGTAAGCACTGGGAGTTGCCCTTGTACACTGCGACAATAAAATTGATATTTTAAATTTTCCATTTAACTTTTGTTTTCTTTTAAATTGTTTCTTTTCCTTGGAACTTTTTGTTTCTTGTCATAAGGTGTGGGACCCCTTATAATATTTCAAAATATAAGTATTTTCTCTCACTGTTTTTAAGGCTGTTTCCTGACACTGGCAGCCAAGAGCCTGTTCAATTTTGCATGGCTACCTTCTTGGTCAACAGATGGATGTCGACCTTTACGTGCAGTGCTCTGTCGGGTTTCCATTTGAGTGTTTTGTTTTCCGGGCCTCGGATCCGTCCTGGTCCTCAAACCCTTTCCCGTAACCAGCACCTACTCCGGCTCGGCCCTGTCCCCTCCCTTCCCTTCCCTTTATGGGTCACCGGAGCGAACGCTCACGGACAAAACGAAATGAAAATATTTTTCTGTTGTGAGTTGGAAGTATTCGATTGTGAAAGAATCGGATTGGACGATTTGGAGCGATGGCGGTTTTGAATATGTGCTTGAAGGGGATGAGCTTTGAATCGCGGCTATTGCATTGAGTTGATAAAGGATTGGGGCCATTGAGGACTCCACAGAGGATAATATGGGTTAAAAGAATGTGTTCGTTATGCACTGTATTTAGTAACCAATCATGTCCAACCAACTATGTATATCATAAGATAATACTAGAGGAATCCACAAACCCACCCATGTATTTAAATCGATTGCAAAATAAACATCAGAAAAATGCTTGATCCAAGATTCAAATCAACTTATGAAAGCTTTCAGCTGGTTAGGCAGGACATGGGCAAGAAGTGAACTGGCAAACTAAACTTATCAGTCGACTTCCGGTGTGGAGGCACAACAAGACAAGACAACGCACCAGGACTGGACAACCAGAGCCGGTGACAAGAGCTCACCACCCACATGGACATTCGCAGTGGCATTCACATTCACATATACTGGGAATGCCAGCCAATATCCTGGACAACATGGCGATACAATGCAAACAATCCCCCCGCTCGTTTATTTCCTCCGCCTGGCCATGTAAACCAACTAATGAAACTGTCAACTGGCCACAACAGCCGGGGAAAGGACTCCGGACTCTGGATCGCAAGGGAATAGGAGCGGAAGGTACATTCAGCCAAGAGCTGGTGCTTTATCGTTCTTCCTTTCACTTTTTCACTTATCCCCACACACGGGGAAAATAACCCGTGATTGTTAAAAAAGTAAGCTCCTTTTTCTTAAATGATATTTATTAATCTCTATATATAAGAAACTTTATTCGCGTAAACGCTTCTTAAGGGAAAGGATAAATTTATAAAAAAATAAAAATCTTCAAAAAAGGTTTTTTCTACAGTCTTTACTCGATTCCATATATATATACATAGATGGACAAATGGACGGTCGGACGGATATAGACCACATATCCTTCAACAATTTTATTTTTTATAACTCGATAGAATATTCTCTAAGTCATTTGAAAGTAATTTCAACTGATTGTAAGAATTATGAGGATTTCCCAACTATTAGGTCGAACTCTTTTTCTGTGCAAGAACTGACAAGCAACAGGCTGGTCCTTCGGACCAAGGTGGCTTTATTAAAAGACCTCCCCACTAAATTGATTGCCCAGTCGGGCAGTTTGATTAGCACTCGAAGGCTTAAAACTTATCAGCACCCAGCCATGAGTGGCAAAGACAGAGGAGCAACGTTTTTTTTGCAATTGGGGAATTCATTTTCCCAGGACAATGCCCGGCCAGGGACAGGGAGTGATTGAAAATTTCCATGTGTCCGCGGTATGGCCAGGTCACAATCGCAGGCCCAGCTCAAGACAGGGTCGGTTATGAAAATGAATTTCCCCGCTATTCATACATATGCGTCCATTGTGCACCAGCCCCCCAGTATCTGGGGGGTGGGAGCTTCGGTGGCACAACGGATACGTAGCATAGTGCCAATCCGAAATGTTCCAGTCATTGCCTGAACCATATGGGGTTACATGGTGGCACCCATCCCATTTGCCAGACGATAAAGCAGCAGCCCTGGGAATGATCTGTCTTTCCTTGGCAACCATAATTTTATATTAGCCGGAGCTTTGGCCATCAATACGATTCTCTGTCTCTACTGTTATCCTTGCTAAGCTTGCCTTAACATTGTACCCAAATTTTATTGCACAAAGACTTTTTTCCAAAGCATTATTATCGGTTAAGGATGTAAGGATATATGGGGAAAGAAATTGTACATAAGCGGTAGGTAAAAATAAGGTTTACGCAGTTAACAATATTTAGTCCAGGACAAAATCTTTTAGAAGGGTATTCCAGTTGCTGTTTTCCCTGGCTACGGAGTGTTTTTATGGGCTCCAAGCTTTTCCAAGAGCATGCAAATTTATGACAGGTGGCACTGGGCCGGCTGGGGTTGTGTTCGTTGGAAACAAAGGTGGGTCTGTTCCGGGGGGCATGGGCTCGGGCATGGGCGTATGCAGGAGCGCGGGCGGAGGCGGGACTGCGGATGTGTGCGGATATGTTTTGCCGCTCGAGTGAGCGTTTGTATGTGCCAGGATTTTTTTCTGTGCCTTTGCCATAAAATAAAAGAGTGGCTTTGTATGTTGGGGGCGGAGAGTCGGTTTTTTGTTTGGATGGTTGAATCTGTCAACACGGTGCCTGACATCACCCACACCCACACACAGATACACACACGGACGCATACGGAAGGCATTTGTTTGCTCATGTTTGTTGCATGTGTTTGACGTTAACGCGACACAATTAAGTCGCTGAAGTACATACACACACTCACCGTCCCACTCCCACTCATACACAAGTCAGCCATTACACATTTCAATTTTGAGGTGACAGGGGAAAGGGAATGAGCGAGAGAGTGCTCCTATCTCCCTCCGGCACAACTTTCTTAATGAAATTTCAATTTATCTTCGTCTATGAGAGAAAGCGAGAAAAAGGACATGCGGGCATGCAAATTACATTCCCTATTGCCATTGCCTCTCACTCCCTCCCTTTGATTATCCGTGAATATCTCCTCTCTGTTCTCATTTATAATTGAAAGCATTATATGCACACATTTTAATTACACGATTTGAAAGGATTATGATTATGATTGCGATTATGCTGCACATAAAAATCTCGAGGGAATTTCGCCACAGAAAAAAGCTTTAAATGCCATCGGGGCGTGGCGGAGAGGAGGAGGCTTGATGGGCGGCTGCTTTCACTCGCCTGGGTGAAAGTTGCCTTGCAGCGAGGCCGCAGAGCGAGACAGCTGCTCTTAAGGGAAACTCAAGCCCCGGGCCGGATAATCGAGAGGCTCTTCGAGTGGTCATCATAGTCATAACCAATGATGTTGGCAACAAAGGACGGGCACACCTTCGAGTACTTTGGATCGTCCTCTGTGCTGGCTTTTTAACCCATTTTCACGCGACCTTAAGCTAGATGATTTATCCTTTTCCAAATATACTTGCAACAAAGTGAAAAATGGTATTGAATCCTGAAATTACTATAATATTTTTTTTTTTAAACTGAAGTATTATTATAAAAATATTAAAAAAAAAAATGCGTTTAATGGGGAAGTCGTCTTAGCTATTAACACAATTCAAAAAATAATACTCTTGTTCTAAAGATTTTAGTCTTCATAATAAAGACTAAAGATCACCTTCAGGAGAGATTTTTTATTTAAGGACCATGTTTATATTTTTTTCGTATAATTTAGAATAATTCAGCAGTTTTTAGGGATATTCCCCTTTTTGGGTTTTTAAGACCATTTACTTGGTAAACGGAGAGCTTTCGATATTTTGTATGGAAAAAGTTATACTTATAATGATATTACCCTAACTTAAACACCATTAAGGAAGAAAAATCCATTTAGATATTACTCTTTTTTGGCTTATCTTTATTATTAAAGTTATTTTTCCCGTTCTCTTGGTTTCATTTTCCATAGATTTTTCATTTTCTTTTTAAAGTTTAAAACCTTGACAAGATGACTCATCTGAAAGAATAGTCGTCGTCTAATTGGAACTTAAAACTGCCACCCGGCAACACATGGCCATTTAAAGCCAGATTTAAGCACACACATGTCTAATTAGCAACCCATTAGCCAGCTCGTCGATGCAACGCAAGGCCCCAGCCCCCCATTTTTTGCCTCCTATTATAGTTGGTCAGGAGGGGTGGGTGGGGCAATTGGGGCAAGTACGGGATCAATGCTTATCGGAAAACTGCAGCAGCAGCCGCAGCTGGCAGGAAAAGCCGGAACACGGGAGGGCAAGGTGATGGGGGTGGGGCTGGGAAAAATAGCCGAGGACCAACGTTTATTGTTTCAGGCGAGTGAAATAAAAGTCACCAATGAGGAATTGTTGCCACCGACCTTCCTTTGGCCATAATGACATTTTCAGTTCAGCATTGTCCGTCCAGAGAGAATCAGTATATTAAAAGTACACTGCCAGAAATCTGTGACGCATCCTGGCCTAAGGTGAAAATATTTTGAATATTTTCTTTTTGCAAGACCTCTTTTTCGCGCGTCTCCCCCTGCATACAGCAGAGGGGCGCTGCTGTTTATCGTACGGATAATATTGTTTTCTGTTATGAAGGACTATTTTTGACAGAATAAAATAAACAACTTTCATCTTCCACAGATTAAATACCATGAAGATTGCTATCTATTTGAAAGCTTCAATTTTTGGTCGTGCAGGACAGCTGATACCGCAATGTTTCCCGCTGTCATGGATCGGGAACAGAAACTGAAACAGACACAGAAGCCGGGAGAGCCCAGAACCAGAAGCTATCTGATAATGTGGTCAATGAATGTCATATGCAAATGCTCAAAGCATTACCCCGTGGCAGTTATTGTTGCCACCATCGGCTGCAGGCCGGCCGTCCGGCAGTCATTTCCAATTATCGGCGAATAAGTGAAGTGAAGAGTTGGAAAAATTGAAGTCATAAAAACATTGCTTGTAAATTCAGCATCTGGTCATCCAAGGTTGGGCTGTCCAGGATGTTTGGACAGGAAGGAAATCAGTAAGCCGAATCAGGTATGCGCTTAATTTGGATAGATTTGTGGAAAAACAGAGGCAACCGAATTGTTGGAAAATTGTCAACTTTGAAACCTAAAGGATATTTTTTTGTGATTTTTAAGTTTGTTATTGCCCTGGCACACATCCTCCAAGCTTGCAGCTCGAAGACATAAAGACCATATGGAGATGAGGTCATCCGTGGCAGCTTTTTCCTTATAGGGAACCAAATGAGTTAGCAGCAAGTGGAGCAAAGGATGTGGCAGCGGGAGCAGGCAGCCGGCAGCAGGACATTGCCAAGTCGATAAACAAAGGAGCAAACTTCGGACCTGGGTGAGGTCCTGTGCACATGAGCAGACGTTTTAATTTTATCGAATGGATGACAGGCTGCTGGCCGGGCTGGCCGGGCTGCCCGGCCTGGACAACGAAGGACACCGGCAGGACACTGGGCCTCACAATTGAGCACGCTTGGCGGCGCAAATAAGTCCAGTCCAGTCCGGTTCAGTTCGGCCCAGAGTGGAGGAGGCGTTGCCCATTGGACAATGACAAAAACCGTATTGGAAAATGTGGGAAACCCAGCAGCAAGGAAACTCGCCTCACACATGGCGGGGGGTGGCTGCCGACGGGGGTTGTATTTTACAAGCCGCTGCTCCTTAATTTAAATATGTTTCAATGCACAAAGCTAAATTAAAATGTATTTATAAAACACAAAAGGGGGGTGGTGGGTTGCCAAAGGGGTGGGCAAGATGACAGCACGGAAAACCTATCCTAATGGTTATTTTTATCATGTTCGTGCTTACCTTGCGAGTGCTCAGCCCAGCGTTAAGTACGAAATCCTTTAATAAGGCTCAACTCGTGTCATCCCGCCCCCCCTTCGGTTTGTGTGCACTTGCTTCATTTGGCGGCAAGCTCCCGCATCCTCTCACTAAACAGTGTCAACCACGAAGCCAAACCAAAGTCCCGCTATTGCGTCCAAACAGCCGCACACTTTTGGACACACCCACCACCCACATCCCGAATCCGCAGCGACCAGGTGGGGCGGGTGGCGGTCGGGTGCCCCCAGGGGTAATTAGGGGGAGAACTCTGCATTTGTGCCCCCGACTGTTTTGCGGCGGAAAAGTGTGTCGATAGCAAGTTGGGCAAGGGGAACGCTTCAGTGAGAATTCCCAAACATTATGAATTTCACAAAAAGTAATCAAAATGCACAAATCCTTCAAACGGTTTCCCGTTATTAAAGGACTCTATCAATAAAGATAGATGATAAAGATAGAAGATAAAGATATTAGAGACCCATCCAGCCATCTAAAGTGATATTTAAATGGTTCGATTTTGTTGACGATTAACACATTCTTTCAAATAAAATCTGACGATAATTCTATATAAATATAATACTTTTTTTAAAAAGGTTTGTTCATCTCATCCACCCTATATTAAGAAATGGTATTTAAGAATTTGTATAATCAAGTTTTTAGTATGGAAATATGTATTAGAATTATAAATAATAAATGAACTAAAATATTGCTTAATACATGTATGTGAACTGTACATAATTATCTTTAGTAAAACATAAACAAAAATTAAATCAAAATAATAAAAGTTCCATATATCTTAGGCAAAAATATTCTTTCAATTTCTTTAATAAAAACCTTATTTTTTCTTAAATAATAAACTACAAGAATCACAATAATTTTTTTTGCTGTGCCTACCAATCATTTTTGACGCCAAGTAGAGCATCTGTTCCGAGCAATAGCCTCCGTGGCCATCCTGGCCAGAAATCCCGCCTCAGTGAGCAGCCCCCTTGGGACGGACGGGGTCTCAGACGAGTTCAATTAGCACAGTGAATCCGCACTGAAGGCAGCCCCACAATTAGCACCGAATCAACAGCGATCCCCGAGTTGGCTAACCCAGCTGCCACGCCCCCCATCCAACAGTTGGATAAACTATGGCAAGAGCGGGGCTGGGATGATTTTCCGCAGCAGTTTGTCGGCATGAAAGAATGCGGGCCCTGCAGTTGTTCCGATTGCGGTTGCCAGAATCGTAGTCCGGAGTCCGTGTCCGAGTCCGAGTCTGAGGCGGAGTCGGAATCTGAATCTGAATCTGAATCGGACTTGGATGGAACAAGCCGAACAGACGCCTCCGTGGCCGCTTAGGTTAATTTCCCTTTGATGATGGCATGTTTTGCGCGACCATTGAAGCATGCAATGGACTGGCTCTGGCTCCGGCACTCCAGCAAACAGCAAAAGCAAAAGCAAACAGAGGAGGTAGTGGGTGGGTTGAATGAAAGCGCGCCTGAATAGTTTGCTTTCTGCAAGGAAACTTCGGGCCGAACTCTCTTCCTTTGCCGGCAATAATTTTCCGTTCCGAAAAAAAATTAACTTTTCAGTGGCTTCATAATAATGAAGCTTACGGTTTCCTTTAACTCGCTATAATTTTCCTTTATTTTGATTCCTTTTTTTCGCCGACCATCGGACCGAAATGGAAGGCCAGCTCAGCACCCAACAAAATTGAATTAGAGTTGAAATTTAAATGGCTAAAGACGAGCCAAAAGGCAACCCAGGAGGCAGTAGGGGAGAAGGAGTCACGTAGCAGGTCCTGCAAGGCTCGTCCTCGTCCTTGTTTGTATATTATTTATTTTAATGATTGTGATTACCCCGAAAGGAAGCCCGCAAACCCAAAACTCAACTGGGCGGAACACAGTTTTCTTTTACTTTTCCTCGTTTTTTGCCCGAAAAGCTGAGCCCCCCAAAGCGTGCTAGGAAATCATTTGAGAATTGCTTTAGAAAAGCCAAGGAGGAATGGGGCGCATGCCAAAGTAATGTTTAAGAGCCTGAATGCCAGAGCATGTGAAATATTAAGGGGTAATTTGTCACCGCAGGGACAGGGTAAGGGATGAGCTTTGCAGAATCGGTATGCGATTTCTTAACCCCAACAAAGGTGGCCAAGAAAAACGAGAGTCGACGGGGCAGAGCTGGGAAATATGAAATAACATTGATCATATTCACCGAGGCATAGTAGCTCTCAACTATAATATACCCGGAACTCAGTACCGTTTCTATCTAGGAGTAGAGAGGTCTTTGGATCTTAAAAATATCTTAAAATCTTAAAAAGTTCGATAGATATTATATACATCCGAATTTATCGGCAAAATCGATAGAGTTGATAAACACCGGATTTTATCGAAATGTTAGCAAAGGATTAATTCAATTTAGAGGCATGAAATATCTAACTCCTATATACCAAGAAGGGAGAATGTAGCCTATTCAGTAGACACTGAGCTCCAATACCTTCATGGTTATTTATCAAGAATATCGGAATATATATTTTGAAAATAAAATTTTGCTGCAGAATTATCTTATAGATGAATTGAATACTTTAAATATAATACTATTTCACTTGGTCCTTATCCTTTTGTTTAAGGCAAACTTTAAGCAAGAGTTTTTAAAAGAACTTTCCCACTAAGCTACAAATTTTCATTTCGAAAAAGGGATTTGAAATTTGAAATTATTCGCCCCCCGAAGAGCATCCGAACACATTCAACAAATGCCTAATACTTGCCCCAAAGCTTTTTATGATTACAGACACATCATAAAAACCCAATTTAGACCAGTCACGCCTCCACACCATCGGCAAACAGTCCTCGTCCTGCTCCTTGCTTCTTGCTGCCATATCCCCGCCCCGCCCCCTTTCTGACACCATAGATATTGACTGAAATCTCAGCTGCGGAAATATTGAAATCTAAAAAGCAAATAATTTAATTCGCTTAAACTTTTAGCCTGAGTCAGGATCAGGATAACGTGAGGGGGTGGCGTTACAGGAAGGGGAAAGACGACGGAGGCATAAAGGACCGCATAGACAAGCTCCGTTGCTGTTGCCTTACATCCGGACATTTTGAGAGAGGCACACAGGGACAGCGACAGGGATAGGGAGGGGAAGGAAGCCACAGCCGCCATCAAATTTGAATTCGCAAAATGGGAGGCAGGTGGTAAGGGACACGGTAGCGGGGGAAGGGGCTGTCTCTGTCACGCATTACCTAGAAGCTGGGTGGTGGAAGCCATCCCCCATCCTCGCAAGACACTCAACGTTTTTAGCGCAAGCTGTCAAGGCACAGGACACACAGGACGCGGAATACAGAGAGAGAAATAGAGCGAGCATTGCACTGAACGCAATGGGTGATAAAATTTTTATATTTTATTTGACAAAATCGGAAAAGTGATAATAGTTTTTAATAAAATAATAGTATTTCTTCAGTTGTTATTGGTTTGAGTTAATGATATCCCATTCTATAAAGTAACTGTGACTATTTTATATATTAAACACTATATTTTAACGATTAAAAGATAGCATTCTAAGACCACTTAGTTTAAATATTTAAATATTTAAACTAGAATTTCATCGAAAGAACCAAAAGAATTCAATGGTAATAGTAGCAAAAAAACATTCAAAAATTAAAGCCTTTATTTTCTTATATCATAATTAATTTTTACATAAATAAATAAACCAAATAAATAAAGAAACCAAATATGCTTGAATGGTTTAAATCCTCATAGAGAACATTTGCATCTCAATTTGAAAATATTTTTACAGCAAAAAAAGAGTTTAGGAACTATAAGATAAACTTTTTTCAAAATTTAGATGCTTCGAAAAAAATGATATTCAACAATTATTTTTAAATAACATCGATTTAATGTTATTAGCAACATTTTCCCTCTGTGTAGTCATGAATGCTGCGTGATTTCCTGGAAGGAGAGGACGACAGCGTGTCCATGTCCTTCTCTGCTGTCTCATTTGGTTTCCATTTTTATTTGCCGTGTTACAACCAACACGGAACGCGGAGAATGGAGAATGAAGAATGGAGAGGCGGCTCAGAGCTGTGAGCTGGCAGCGGGGAGCGGGGAAGGACAACAAAGTTGCCGTGAGGCATTTGACGCGTCGCAGAGTTTGCGTCTAAATGCTTTTGGGGCAGCACTTTAGTGGCAGGAGGCGGGGGAATGTTCCTGGGAACAGGGATGCGGACGCAGGGGCTTGGGCGGGGCATTGTTAGGAGGTGGACAGGTCCTGCCGATGCTCACTCCCCTGGAGGCCGCTTCACTTGAGCAGATAATTTTCACGGTTGTGTTTTGATAATGATGATGTGAAAATTTTGTTGGTTTAATTTTTTGTCCTTTTTGTCCGTTTTGCTGGGCTGCAAGGGCGGTTTCTGTGGCGGCATCGTGCCAGACCGAGTTGTTGTGACACTTTTTGTCAACACCATTTTAAATAGTTGGCTGAGGTTTAACTAAAGTTGAGCGGAAAATCATTTCCCCCAAAAAATAACCATCGGAAAATTGTCAACAAATTATAAAAAGTTTGACAAGAGCTCCTCCGGTGATTGGTGGTGTTTGGGTTCCCAGTAAATCAATCCGTCGCTATCAGGACCTTTCTTTTGTTGCTAAACAAGGACTAAAAGCCTGAAAAAATGTTTATTGCTGCTTGATTTACTTTTCATCGCAACACCTCGAACAAATTCCTCTAATATCAAGTTAACATCCCTCCACGGGATTCTTGCTGAAAGTTGGTCACCAACCACTCAAGCTGAAGTGTCCTGGCCAAAGTCTCCGTTTACATCAGGATATTCTAAATTTTATAGCCACCCAAGTCCCCTTCCGTCCACTTTTGATTACCGTTTGAGGAGCTGCATTCGAAATCAGTTTTAGTTTGCATGTCCTTTGGCGCATAAAACAGAATTGAAATTGAATTTTCGGTCTCCCCGGCACTTTGATGTTGCCCTTCTCCCTGCTCCCTGCTCCCCAAACAAGGATAAACAGCAGGACAAAACACAGATCACTTAACGGTTTTGGGGCATTTAGGGACATCAAGTTAATGGTGGAAGGGAAAGTGTCCCGGTATCTCTGACTTTCTGATTTGTCCCCATTTGATTGACTGACTGACTGAGTGAGTGGAGGACTGAATGATTGACTGATTGCCCCGCATGTCCTGCCCTTTGCCGACCTCCGGCATCTCGTGACACGATGCCGGGAGCTCCTCTTAGTTGGTCCTCTTAAAAAGCTTTTTCATGATTATCGCAGTTAAGTGTCAATTTTAATCTAGAGACGTACCCCCAATGCCCGGCTGCGCTTTTCCCAAAGTTTTCAGCCCACTTCTCTTAAAGCCATCGAAGGCCGAGCAGAAGTTGGGGCTTTTTTGAAGGATAAAGTTACTCAAAATAATAAATTCAAAATGTTTTAAGTTTCTCGTGGAATAATGTCGGATACAGTTACGAAACTATAAAAGATTGCGCCTCAACTTTGTTTAAAATGTGTGACTATAAAGACGCTGCTCCTAAAATGACAGACAAAATGATTTTAGAGATGACTTGCAAATGTTAATGTCAGGAAAGACTTAATGTTTCTAAAACGTTCTTTTTTTACAATTTCAATAATAATAAAAATGTTTCATAAATATTATAAAAAATCTGCTTTGAAATGGCATAATAAAAGTGGTAAAAGATGGAATACATATTTAAAGGCATTGCATAATTTTAAAAATTTTTATAATTTTTAAAATTCAATTTTTGAATCAGTTGGCAAAGTATTGGGTTATAAAGTACCGGGTATCATATAGCTTTAGAACTAAGTATTATAATTAATTAACAAAATTCGGGTGCAGTTTCCTGGTTTAAAGGAGAACGATAAGTAGTTTTTCAATTCTGAAATACTAAACATCCAATCACATAGAGAATTTGCGCATTCAAAATGATTTTTCATTCACATTCGCCAAGCTTTTCTTGGTCTTTAGAGAAGCTTTTCTGGCTGTTGTTATGTTACTGCTTAATATGCAAATTACTTCGTTTCTAATTAAAAATAACTGTGCACTGCTTTTTGGGGTTTCTCTCCTTTATTTTCATTTTCCACGTTTTTTTTTTATTGTCGGTCTATTTGGAAACACATTTTGGCCACGCCGCAAGGGGGGATGAGTGCCGAGTCCAGAGTCCCTTGAGCCTGAAGGATCTATTGGCGTTGCCATTGCAGAAATAGAAAATGCGGAAAAAACAGGAAAATTACTCCCTAAGTGGGCGTGGCACTGGCTCTGAGCTCTCATCTCGTTTTCGTCCTTTTCCGTGTCGTCTGAGTTGGAATGAAAAAATGTTTTCCGCCAGAGTTGCCATCGGTTTTGTACACCTCAATTATAAAATACTCTCCAAGTTTTAAGGGTTGGGTTTTGTAAAGTCGAGCAATTTATTTAAATTACCGAACTGAACTTTAATGAGCCCATAATAAGGACTGGAGGTCCTTTTAATAAATACTTGACTTGGGAGTCCCGAGGGATCTTCATTTTAGATAAAATATGTAAAATTCAATATAATAAGATTTCAATATAAACTTTTTAAATTATCTATTTAAATATTGTACTATTCTATCTAATCTTTGATTACATTCTAATATTGATTAAAGAATATTTAAGGGGAGAAAGTAATACACAAGAATATTTTTCAATTCCAATTTAATTGATGGACATTATTTATTTATAATAAAAAGGTCAACTCCCAGGCTTCTAAATTACTAAAAATAACCAATAAACCTAAAAACAAGGATATTTTGGCGTGGGAATTGGGGGAATGGAAGAATTGCACTTGGAAAATGCCTGTCAAATGCAGACAAGCTCCAAAACATCTGCAACAAATCAATTATTGCAACAACTTTTGGACTTGCCCCATCCTAAATCCCAACTCCTAAATCCTTCTATTTTGCAGGATGCTGGCCGAGCATTTTTATTGGTTTCGGGATTTGGCAAAGAGTGGGAGCTTATCGATAAACTTTCCGATAAAGTGTGGTCATTGGGGGGCGGCACTCCCGGGCAGAATTGCATTTGCCCAAGTTGGTCCGACCCGGTTCTAGTCCTGGCTCTGGCCTGATGCTGGTCCTGATGCCGATGCTGGCGTAAGTGAGTCGAAGACTTTGTTGCTGATGTATCAAAGGACTTTAAATCAAAATTCAATTACGCCCCCGCCCCCACTCCACCTCACTTTGAAGCTTTTGGGAATTGTATCAGCAGCGGGGGGGCGTGACCAGCCCCACCTAAAGGGGCGGGGGTGGGGCTGATGGAAATTGTGTCGAGAGGAGCCGCCTGGCAGTGACAGAGTTCAGAGGCTTTCCAGGCTCACTTTGAAGTGTTTGACTGTGGCACTGGCACACCTTCATCCTTCATCCTCTATCCAGCATCCTCCACACCTGCACCTGACCCTCGACCTCGCTCTCCGCTTTGGCAAACAAAAGCGAAAATCAATCCCATGCCACATTTTACATATTTAAATTGGGCAAACTGAAAAATATATGTATATGTATATGTATGTTCGAGTTTAGCTCTCGGGGTCTCCAGGAAAATTTCCAATTTTAAATTTTCGCATTGCATTTGCTGGCGACAGGAACGCTGAAAGCAGAGATGGAAGGGGAAAGGGGGTAAAGGGAAAAGGGGTTGACCGTGCCATGGCGAGCACTTACAACAACTTATAAATAGCCCGAGTGTGTGCAAATTTTCACATTAATTAAATTTCAGCAACGACGACGACAACGCAACCAGAACAGACCAGACCCAGACCCGGGGCGGAGGAGCAAAGGGGGCGGCGCCAGGCCACGACAACGTTGACATATTGAAGGAAAAAGACAGATTTAGTACATAATATATAGACAGAATACATATATGTTTGCATTCTGCTCAGATACAGACACAAAGTGGATAGATGGCCGAAGAGAAATGCCTTCAATAAAAGTAAAAAGCATCATTGAAAAAAAAGATCAAAACAAATAAAGGCATTGTCTTCCTTCTATCAAATCTAACAGCGACTAAAGAGTGACTACTTTTCACTAAGAGTATCTCGGGTCTATCTAGCTGGGGGTATAGCTCAGGGGTAGAGCATTCGACTGCAGATCGAGAGGTCCCCGGTTCAAATCCGGGTGCCCCCTTCTCTTTTTCCGGTCTTTTCTGTTTTTGGTTTTTAGTTACGCATGTTTATATTATAAGCCATTACTTTTTCCGCTCATAAACGAAAATATACTGCCAGCGAAATCCCTTTTCGTAACATATCCCCCAGACATTCATCACCTTTTCCACAACTATTCCGTTGTCCCTGCTCCTCGGCGTCCCCCCGCTTGCGTCCGATGAAGCTGAAATGTTGCCACTGCCGGGGCATCATAAACCACTTCGCCTGGACCGAGCTGCATCAACATTTTCCACCGAGTGAGGCTCTTCAAACAGGACGAGATTCTTCGCTGGAGCACAGTGGGAGAAAGAGTTCATTGGCTGGATTATACATATAATGCCAAGACGAAAGCCTATTATCCTACATCCTTTATGAATGATTTTGTCTATAAAACTCGCCCCTAAAACATATATTTTACCAATTTGTTAAATATTATATACATCGAATAATATAATTTATTTGTTCTTTATATACCAAATTATTCTTGCTTTTTTTTAGCTTCTTTAATTTAAATCAAAGTAAGGATGATATCCTACTTAGATAGGATATATAGAGGTATCTTAGATAAATAAATAAAATGTCTCTTACACAAGAGATGTCTCTTTACACAAATACAATCTAGATCTCGAAGAGGCGTAGCTAAAAAAAATCTTTGTTGGGTAAAAAGCTCATTCCATCCACTGTGCCCCGGAGGATAGCGAGCAGTGGAGCGGTCCAAGTTGTCCCCAGCCCTGCCACGAATCTCGAGTGCTGTTGAGGCACTGAGGCCACTGCATTTGGCATAGAGCGTGGAATCCTCCGTCCGTCCATCCGATCCCTCGGCTCCTCGCCAGCAACCAGCGTTTTGGGGGAGGAGTGGGGGGCACTTAGAAGTGGCATCGTTGTCGCCGTTCGCTGACGTCGTTTATTTATAGTCGGGACTTTTCTTCTTTTATTTGTCGCTTATTTCTCTCCGCCGCCATTCTCCCTTGCCACTTACATCGCTACGCAAAAATTCGCGAGAAATGCAACAAATTTTTATTTGTGCAATTATTGTTGATTTTCGTGTATGCCAGTGGACATGAAATTATTGTTAAATTAATTGAAAGCTGCGCAAATAAATTCAAAAAAACAAATGGCCCGGAGGTATAGAACTCAAAATCGTAGCCAGGAAAAAAATTGCAAATTTTTTGGCAAGGGGAATTTTGTGGGAAAACATAAAATATCATACTGGTTGGTTATGAATATTATTTTATTTTGTAGGGCACAACGGTATTTGTCGGTTAACTGTGTTTGGATTTGTCATGATTCAAAGCTTTCAAATTCAATGGCAAGACAATATTTTCGCATTTTTTGGACAGAAAACAATACCCCCTGGCGGGAATGAAACTAAAATCTATTTTTACTCAAATTAATTGAAAGTTGCCCGAAGGTGGATTTGCATTTGATTATTCCTGTTCAATCCATTTGATCTCTTTGGATTTTGGGCCATGGCTTAAACCAACAAAGGTCGACGAAAATGAGAAGCTCAGCGCAATAAAATTCAATATCCCTGCCGATTTTGCACCAGAGAGACTTCAGTCTGGATATCTTTTTAGAGGGGTGGCCGGGTGGCCGGGTGGCCGGATGACTCGGAATCCATCTTGAAGTGCTGCTTCTTCCTTGCCAGTTCCTGTCTAGTATCTAATGGCCATGTAAAGAGCGTGTAACTCCGCCCCCATCCGGGCTTTTCCTTCAATCATGTGCACCGAAAAGTATGCAACGCTTTTTGCACCCGAGCCACCGTTTGCGTTGCGGCTTCTCCGCTGGATTTATTGGGTCCCGAGAAAACCCTCACAAATATGCGACTGCCAACCTGCTCCGAGCCCCCGCCTCCTGGCAAGGATTTGTCAAGGTAACCGCACTGCAACCAGGACCACTCACACTAACGGCGGGCCTCATTAAAATTTTAAATAAATATTTTGCCGGGCCGGAGAGCGAGCCGGGGGTGCAAATAATTAATGAAAAGTAATATCAGCAACACCACCCGCCCTCGTCAAACCTCGGTTGACCGCAGAAAGTAGCTGGCTCATAATTTAACAGAGAAAGGCATCCAGAGAGCTTTTCCGCTCTAATTTGATTAGCACCGGGCACCAGGAAAGGCGTTTACCACAGCTTCGGATTGAAGGAGCCGGGTGACTGGTGCTGGCGGTGCCTTCCTTCATTTCCCGATTGATGGCTTTCGTCAGCCGAAAACGGTTTCAGGTAAACGCCAACCTGGGCTTCATTAAAACTTTTGCCGCGTCACCTTCAGTCGCCCGTGATGGGTTGCGGTCTGGACGGGAGCAGTTACGCAGGAACCGCAACTTTTCATTACATCTCGAGTTGCCGGCTCGGCTCAAGATGCGGCTCGATTGGGAATTGCAATTTGAATTAAAATCGATTGGTCCCGCTAAGTAAAAGTGATGTAATTATGGCCAACAGCGCCGCAAACCATTGGCATCATCGTGAATCCCTAGATTGGCAAAAGGAAATTTCAAATATTCCCAGAGATTCAATCTCGGAAATTTTATTGTAATGCAACCAGAAGTATTTATTGTTACTTACATTGTATTAAAATTTTTGTATACCTATATATTTATCACGTATCTATTACCTTTACTTTTAAAATTAACTTTAAATCTTCTGTTTTGCCAATACACACAGCAATACATACATTACGCTTATGCATTATTTTTAATTGAATATTTAAATATTTCAAAGAAAACATAATACAATTAATGAAAATAAATAATATTTATCGTTATTAGCTATGAAAATAAACACCAATCAACAAATCGTTTTTTTTTCTAAATGTTCCCAATAAATTTGCTAGAATTCAATTATGATTTATATTTATTTTTTTAGGCTGTTTCTGTTTAAAGTTTTGATTATTTTTTATAGAAAACATCTCTGTTTACTCTGGTATTTGAAACGTGAATATTAAAATTAGACGAAACTGGCTCAAATCAATCCACTTATGAATTATTGAATGCCATGCAATGTGAAATTTATGAGAAGAATGAATATCAAATACACGGGACAAAAAACAAATAATACAACAACAAAAAAAGATGAAACTTATTAATTTAGCGTTTTTTTCTAATTTTATTTATTCCCTGAATTCGATCTAATTGTACAGATGAAGTTTTTCCCTAAAAGAAAACACTTTTGAATTAAAACAATGTCACCATTTGACCCAAACACTCCTGGATAGTTCCAATGCCTTCTTTCATTTCGAAGAATTGTAACAGCTTTCAAATTGCCAATTTTCATATTCCAGCGTTTTTTGGAAAAATGCATTCCCTGCGAGAGGGAAAGGTCGAGGATAAAAGATAAAAGTCCGGCTCAGCGGCTGTCAAGCAAATAACAAATAAAATGCAGGAGCTGAAGGAATGGCCGGGGCCGAAAGGAATCAACAGAGTGAGCCAGTTACAAATCAAAAGGAGAAAACTAAAAGAAAGGAATTTTTGCAGCATTTTTTCGTTACTTCTGTTCGGATGCCAAGTCAGAGGCGGGAGTGGGGGCGAGGGCGCAGGAGGAGTGGAGGCGTGGAGGCGTGGCAACACAAAATTGGCCAATTTACATGCGTTTGTGTTTCTGCAGCCCTGTTGTGGCACGAAGGGGAAGATTGAACTTCAATTTTGAGTTTTTTGTAAGGGTTAGTGTGGGTGAAACAAATGCAAAGTGCCAAAGCCGGGCAGGAGCAGCAGCAGAGCATAAGCAGGATCGGGAGCAGGATGGTGGATAAAATTGCAAACTGCTGCAGCGTTGAAATGCCAGCAAAGAGTTTAAGCCCAGCCAAGCGAGGCACTCAAGAGGCATTAAGACAGAGACACAGGCACAGGGAAGAAAGCGAGATGGATGGCCGGGGAGAAAGAAACCGAAATCGCTTTGAAAGCGTCTGCAACGGAAGGACTTTAATAAGCTGCAGGTGGTAGCAGGAGTGGAAGTAGAAGTGGAAGTGGAAGGACAACTTGCAACTCCCCTTCCCTGGGACCAAACTTTAGTTTCTATGGTTTACTTACAATTTAAACAGATCCCCGGAGTCCTTGGCATACGTTGCGTATACGGTTTCCACGGCCCCCTGAGCTATCTCCGGCGCAAGGATAACATTGTTGCTTGCATTCCGCTAATGAGCTTATCAGCCGCCATTACATAACCAATGAAGTGCCAATGCACTTGGCTTTCAACCGTGTTTATTTTCAGTGACAGTTGCGGCTAACCAAACACACTAAATGCGTTCGCCAACTAAAATGTGTAAACACAAATGTTTTTTAGGGAACATTTTATAAATGAAATTGGACAAAAACAATAAATAAATTTACATATTTATTTATTTCGATTATACTGGGGGCGAAAGGAATGAGAATGATTACAAACGTATTTTGCTTCCACGTTGAAATTCAAATTTTTGTAGCACACTTTTATGGGTATTTAAGGAATTTATTAGATCCACTTTTTCATTCCGAGACTCTCCAGTTAATACAACAGAATTGTCTTTGCGGACTAATAATCTATCAGCAGTACCGGCTATGGGGTGCTCGTTTCAAGCAACAAGTACCCCGCTTCGCAGAAAACGAAACCCTCCTAACTGCAGCAAAGAACCAGCCAACATTAAGAAGAGCAAATCTAATGTAAACATTGCCAGCATCGCTTGTTCAAATCAGGCTTCTACGTCTAATGGACTGAACAACAACCGCTTCGCACCTTTAGCTGAGGAAATAAACTCTATTGAGGAGATGGAGATGAATGAGGAGTCATTCGATACCAATAGCCAAGCGCAAAGTTCAAGCCAACCTGAACTGGCGAAACCGAAACCGAAACCTCCGCCCATATGTGTGCCAAAAATTACTGATATTCATATTCTCGCTCTGGAACGCACCCTAGATGAAATCATCCTGGCAGATAAGTATGAGATACGTACATCCAAATTCGGATGTGAGTCTTCCCGCAAGGTAGTTCGTAGCTTGAGTGCTTTGAACTGCGAGTTTTGGCTTCACCAGCTCCGTGAGGACAAGCCCCTTAGGTTGGTGCTAAAGAACATACACTCCACAGTCCCTAAGGAGGAAATAGAGCGTTGCTTCACGGACAAAGGCTTCAACGTTACATATATTTACTGCCCAAGAAAGCCTGGCTTGCGCGGGACTTCGTCCGAGGTCATTAATAAGGACAGGCAAAATTTGTTCTATGTTAATCTTAAGATGACTGATGTTGCTTTATAAAACCGGTTTGTGGGAATTGTGCCGGGGACCATCCTACCAACTCCAAATCGTGTGAGTCGCATCTCAACAACCAATGCTTGTGTGCAAACTGCGGAGAAAATCACTCTGCAGGTTCTAAGGGATGCAAAGTTTGAATGGAACTGAGCAAAAAACTTAAAGCTGGAGTAAGTCTAAGGAGCAGAACAAATTCTAGGACTAACGAAAGCCGAACGAAAGAGATGGCGTATCTTATGCAGATATGGTAAAAAAAAAACATTCCAAACAGTAACATCACTGCAGCTAGGCTGACTACTCCACATGTACCTGAAGTACATGTTCAGGTTCTTATTTCTAGGAAATGACAGTCTCAGCTATAAAAATCGGATTATGGAATGCAAGAGGAATAGATAACAAAATTGAAGAACTTCGTCATTTCCTTCTTGATAACTCAGTCGATATAATGCTCATTACTGAGACACATATGCACCCCGGCCTATTTTTATCAAGACCAACATTATCCACACTCAGACTGAGTCCACTTCGCGAACTGAGATACAGATAGCTAGTCTTGATATTCCAACAAATGTAGGAGTCCTTAAAATAGCTTCATTGTATCTTCCTCCCAGTGAGCCATGGACAAAGAACAATTTTGACCAGCTTTTAGCGTCTCTGGGCCCAAAATTCTTAGCTGGAGGTGACTTCAACGCCAAGCATCAATGGTGGGGCAATTTAAGGTCTTGTTGTCGAGGAAGGCGTCTTCAAGAGGCCATAGCTTCTAGCTCTTGTCAAGTTCTAGCTACTGGGGAACCCACCTTTTATTCTGCCATACAAGGCTCACGGCAACAGCTCTTGACTTTTTCATCGTTAATGGAATACAATACGAGCAAATACAATACAAATACGAGCTATCCTCGGACCATTTGACAATTGTTGCAACGCTTAGTCAAACTCTTCAATACAAGGCCAAACGGAAATCACTTCTACCACACGGCTCCTCCGTTGAAAAGTTTAATGAAACCCTGGACAGAAGCATAAATCTCAACACTGTGATTAACCACCCAGATGAGCTTGAAGATGCGGTAACGTTTTTTATGGAAGAAATATACACTGCTGCGAGAGATGCTACCCCAAACCTAAGACAACCTCCGGACCAAAATAGAAATCTGCTCCCACAGAACGCATTAGTTCTTATACAGCTGAAGAGAAGAGTTCGCCGAGAATACACAAGAACAGGAGATGTGCGCGTCTACAAAATCTACAAGAGACTTTCAAATCGACTAAGTAAAGTCTTGAAAAGAAACAAGGAGGATCAAATTGACCATAGTTGGAAACTGCGAGTCCAGATGCATCGACTAACTACTCTCTATGGAAGCTCACGAATCGATTTAAGAGACAGGTGACTCCAAAGGCTCCTATCAGAAATCCAGCTGGTGGTTGGTGTGGCTCCAGTCAGCAGAAGGCTAATATCTTTGCTGACAATTTAGAGGACAGATTTAAGCCGTTAAACCTAACTTCGATGGAAAATCGGATGCTTGTTCAAATGCGTCTGGACAGGCCTTTTCAAATGGCTCTTCCCACAAAGCCTGTTACCCTAGAAGAAGTTGCGACACAGATCGGAAAGCTCAAAAAAAAAAAAGCACCAGGCGAGGACCTTTTAGACAACGCTGTTCAACAGCGTCTTAAGGCTGAGTCACTACCCAAGTACATGGAAAAGTGCTATGATCACAATGATCCCCAAGTCTGGAAAGCAACCCACCGAAGTAGACGCATGCAGGCCAATAAGTTTTTTTTTTTTTTTTTGCACTGGGCAAAATGATGGAATCGGATTCTTAGACTTGAAAGTGTCAGCAGTGCTATTCCAAGGTGGCAGTTTGGTTTCCGAAAAAGTCACTGCACCCCTGAACAGCTTCATCGCGTGGTCAATTTCGCTCTGGATGCCATGGAAAGCAAAATGTATACAGTTGCTGTGTTTATGGATATCCAACAAGCCTTTGATAGGGTATGGCACGACGGCCTTCTAAGTAAGCTAAAGATACTACTAACGCCGCAGCTTTTCCTTCTCATACAGAGCTTTTTATTGGATAGGAAATTTAGTGTTGTTGTCGATGGTGAGAAGTCGTCAAAATGTGTACAAGTGTACCACAAGGCAGTGTACTAGGCCCGACAACATACGCCGACGACACAGTGGTTATGGCCAGGAGTCCAAGCGTAGACATTGCAACCTTAGGCCTGCAGGAGTACGTATCACGTTTTGAAAAATGGACAACCGAATGGAATATAGGCATTAACTGCAACAAATGTGCTTGTGTTACATTCTCCACAAGGCCAAAAAACTGCCCAGGCATTTCCATGCTCGGTTCTATACTTTGTCATGAGTCCCACTACAAGTACCTTGGTGTAATTTTGGATAGAGGACTTACCTTTCAGAGGCACACAACAATGGTGAAGCAGTCAGTGCTTTCAAAGGCAACAAGTATGTCCTGGCTACTCACGTCAAGAAATAAGCTTTCGTTGTCCAACAAAGTGCGGATATATAAATCAATTCTCAGTCCTATCTGGAAATATGGATTACAGGTCTACGGCATAGCGTCTAAGTCGAACCTTAACAAAATACGTGCAGCGCAAAGCAAGATTGTCAGATCGATTTGTAATGCCCCATGGTTCATGAGAACCAGAGACATAGAAAGAGATCTCAAAATCCCAAAGATAGGCGATGTTTGTCGAACGCATGCTGAAAACTACTTCAAACGCCTAGGCTCTCATCCTAACTCCCTCGCGAAGAGGCTAATTAGGAGACCAACAAGAAGAAGACTAAAAAGATACCACCAACATGATCTTCTTTTAAGATATGTTTAACACACCTCTGCAGTAATTTAAATTGTAAATAACTAGAAAAATTGTAAATAGAAAATATCTGCTATGATTTTAATTGTAAATGAACAGAAATATTGTATAGCCTTTATACCAACACTTTGTTATCCCCTATATTTAAAACATGCTCAAGCTGCCTCATAGGTAGCAGTATACCTGTTAATTTTGAATAAATATAAACTGATTTAAAAAAAAAAAAAAATTAATAATAATAATAATGCTACGACAACAAAGCAGAAAATCTCGATAATTATAAAAAAGTAAAAGCAGAACCATAAGAGCGTTTAAGGTATACAAAAATAAAACAAAAGAAACATCTCGCTTACTGACAAACAAATGGAGCATTAGTCCAAGGTCTGGAGTTCCAAACTCCAAACAAAATTAATATAAATATGAAAGTATATTCAAATTAAAAAAAAAACTATTAAATTTAAAAGTGAATAATTAATCAAGTCAAGTTTTAATAGAAGATGGTAATAATATCGCTTGATGAACTGGATACTGCAGCTTTGGACCAAGGTCTAAAGTTCCAAAAAAAATTAAATTATATAAATATCATAATATAACTAAGATAATGAGAAAAACTTAAATAAAATAAAAACCATTAAGCTAAAAAGTAAATTATTCTTTTTTTTTTGGTTCGAACCGGACGCTGTCCTGGTCACAAATGATTGGAAACCTATTTCCCCAAACGAATAAAACAAAACTCGCAATGCCAGGGCCTCCTAGATCGATTGAAACTTCGATAAATGAAAAGATTTATTTTTGCAATCGACAAGAAAGTCAAAGCTACTGAGTCCGTAGTCCGTATAGCAAATACTAATGAGCCTTCTTATCTTCCCTGCATTTCCCCACACATCCTCATCCATTCCCAGATCCGGCTTAGTCGTCGCATCAAGCTTTTTGGTCCTGCTCTTGCTAATCCGAACACTTTTCACACATTAGCCGAGGGCCCCGAGACGGAACTTTATCCACAGGACACAGGGTCCACAGAGTGGAAAACTTTTGATGCACATTCGAGAACATTTCTCTAATTACTGGCCCTCACATGAGACATAACTAAACAATTCGAAAGCCAGATGGGGGGCCGATGGAGGAGGGCGAAGTGAAACCACTCATCCAGACACACACCCACAAATCACTGGGAAGGAGGAGAAGGAATCAAGCCGAACAGGAAACATCAACATGACAGAGAGAAGACCAGGACAAACATTCAACAATTTTGCAGGAACAATATTCAATTTCCGACTGTCTAATAAGTTTTTGGCCAACACACAAACGTCCGTAGAGGAGTTGGCCCATGTAATAAGCCAACTCCGAATGCCAGAGTTGTCTATCCATTCGTCTCTCCAGCTCCACCGAGAGAAAATATTAATTTCAAATTGTTAACTGTTAACTTTGGAAAAATATTTTTAACCCAATCTATTAAAACTCTGGAAATTAAATATTTTTTTATTTATTATATTTTTTATAATACACATTTTTATAGTAATAGTGTTTATAGTGCATGCTCTATCCAGGACCTGGCCAAACTTCCATTACTCAAACCGAAAGAGCGACGCAACATTTTCCTTTAATTTCCTTTTTAGTTTTTTTTCGGCGCCCAACTTGCCAGGCCCAACCCCTCCACGTCCTGCCACATCTGGAGCCCCTCGCAGGGCCGGAATATTGTCAGCTTAAAGTCGGGTATCCATGCATACCCATTCGGATCCCTCAACTTTAATGAATACCCGCGGGCCAATGCAAACACAACTGTAACGGCTAACGGGCCATATAAAATGCATTTCGAGTAACAAACTTTAAACACTGCCAACGCGTTCAGTTGGGAACGCCATGGATGCTCCCCAGTTGGGTGACCTGAAGGGCTGGGCGAGGCAGGGGGCCTCGGATTTCGTGGTTGAAGGTTGGAGGTTGCAACAGTCGAGGGCTGCCACCGAACAAGTATACCCCTTGGGTGTCAGCCAATTACGTCATCTACATTCTATTGTACAAATGCAAGTTTGCACGGATCAATCTTCAAAAACAAACTACATTCGAAGTTATTGGAAATTTTGTAAGCTTGGTTGAACCATTTTTAGGATTAGGATGCAGCTCTAACCGTTTAATGTTTGAACTTTAAGTTAATAAACTTAATTATTTAGTCAAGTAATTTTATTCGTTATAATTTTCAACGTTTTGAATTATTTTCGAGAATTATTTTATATATATGATTTTTGTGTTATATAGATAATTAGGTTTGAAAAAAAGTAAAGGTGAGTTTTTTGCATTTATTTTTTTGTTATATAGTAAAACATCTATACTATCTATCCGATATAAATGTAGATGATATAGATGCATAGATGATATTATCTAGTATACAAATATTGAATAAATAAAAAAATAAGTATTCATTGTTCAAAATTGTATGGTTAAAAGAGAGGTGTTTTTTGAACGTCATAAATCAACTAGAAACTTGTTGGAAGAAAAACTTCATAATTTTTTAAACCGATATTGTGGTCACTCCTGGCACTAACCAAACAACATATATTGCAACTTCGCGCTAGAGCCAAAGACCGAAGGAACATATGACAAATAACTCAAACACTCCCGAACTTTGTTGGGAGTTTCTGTGGGTCCTGTCGCAACAAAATTGTTTGTCCATTTTCGTTGACCGGTCTATTCGGTCACATACCCAAACATACGAAACCAAATTATACGAAGTACATGAAAAAAAATATCCATTTCCAAAAAGAAGTGTAGTAGTTTTAAAAAAAATTTCATTGGCTGTTTTTAAATCTTGTAGAGTTTATAAAACAAATTGCAAGTTAATAACATAAATTGCTACGGTAAGAAAAGCCATAGAAGATTTCAACATTCTAAGATTCAACAAATATTAATAATTATTATATCATAAACGTTTATATTATAAAGTTTTTAACCTTGCAATCCTCACGGGGAACTAAACAGAATTCCCACGTTTTGAAACCGATTGTTTCGAAATTATTACAGATAAGGAAAGCCATAAAGGACTCTTTAATTGTTAAATAAATATTTGACGGTTTCGATAGAACCAGAATATGGGCACACATCAGTTTAGAATAAAATAATAGAGATTCGTTTACGACGAACTAGAAGTTATGAAGTTATAACTAGAAGTTATGACGATTACTAGAGAATGCACTCAAAAATTCAGTTTTAAATATTGTAAGATTAAGAAAGTGTGACTACCATTTTAAAATAATGTACAAATAAACAAATTTCATTATTACAAATTTCAAGTGGTTTTCCAAACCAAAAGTTTATAAAAAAACCCGTTTTAATTCAATACCACAGGTAAAATAAAAATGGCGCAGAAACCACAAAATTGTACCCATACAATAAATGATCGATATTGCATATATGAATATTGGTGATCTGAGTTTATAAATCGGCTAGAATAGAAGAACCAACCAAAATTTCCTCTCAGCAAAAGACATTCAAGGGAAGTCTGGAAGAAGTCCTCAGTAATTGTGAAAGACCAAAAAGTCTTAAATTGCAATAAGAGTTAATTTAAATCAACCCTTTAAAAAAAAATAAAACAAAAATATTCGGGGCTTACTGATTTTGGTAAAAGGAATTTAAAAAATATATATTTTTGAAAATAATGTAATATTTATAGCAAAATTTATAGAAGAGCCGGATATACAAAAAAAAAAATGAAAAACAATAAAAATACTACATGATAGACCAACTAAATAAAAGTAAAGTTTACAAAAAGTTTACCAAAGCGGATAACAGGCATATAAATCGATTTAAATATTAAGCCAAACATCACCAATGAAACAAAATAATAAAAACTAAAATAACCAAATAAATGTAACCAATTGATATTGCGCTAAAAAGGGGATAGCTGAGAAGTCGTTGAGAAGCCGTTGTTTTGTCCATTTGGTTGACGCTTTCCATCGAAAACGCGTTAGCTAAATTTTAGAGATTTCACAAAATGCAGCCCTCTAAATGTAATCGTATAATAAGTCGATTTTAGAAATCGATTCGGAAAGATGGAGGCATTATATCTGCAATCGGGGCCATTTTTATTTCGATTCCTTATTCAGAAAAAGTTTTAAACCCATTTTTTTGTGAATTTTTCCAGTGGACCCCCCTTAAAATTTGATAGTTCACATGGTATACACATGGCGTCTTGTTATGTAATATTGACTTTTTTTCAAACCAAACTTTACAAGTTGAAGAAAGAACTGGGCGTTAAGTCTTCAGCCCCTGTGGGTCGTGATGTCAGCTGTAAAAGCACGACCTCAGCTGACTTTACGGACCAGGAGTCGTGGAAATAGGAGCGGTGTCCCAACGGAAGGAGGCAGACGTGGTGGCAACGTAGGCGACGTGGAAACTTGCTGTGGTTTGCCATGCCAGCGATACCCATGGAAGTGACAGACGATGTAAAAGAGTTCATTAATATTGCAAGGTACGCTAAAGACGAGGACATGACCAGGGACGGGCAAGGGACAGGCAAGGGACAGGAGAGCATGAGAGGCCAGCACCAGAAACAGAAAAGCGCCAGCCAACGAGGACAACATTTTGACTGTGCGCACAATTATTTTGTAATTTGTCATATTTTGTGGACCTCGGTTCAAGTCGAAACGAGGCCGGGCAAAGTGGGTGGACGAAACAAGGGCAGAACATCGTAGTTTTCCAAAATTTCAAGAAACAAAGTCTTGTACTCAAGTGGCGTGAGGGCCGGCGAAAAGAGTGCACTTTGCGAGAATAGAGGGCGGATTAGTCGATTTAAATTATTGAGTAGCTAGCTTGGACATTGTATCATGTAATTATCTCAGATAGCAAAACAGTAGGCGTGTCTAGGTTGCACTTGAGAGATGTTTTAAATTAAAAGCACATATTGTTCCAAGTGTAAAGTCTACCAACTGCATAATTGTTTGTATATTACGCTTTACATGAAAGCTAAGCAAATCTTTTGTTACCCTGTCTAACGGAGCAACGTATAAGCAGGCCTACAAGCCTTCCTCTCGTGCCATCCACCCATCCTGTTCGCCCTGTCTCTTTTCCCTTTTGTTAGTCTTACGCTTTGTGTGCCTATTCTAAACATGGCGGCGCCCGGCGGTGGCTACCTCAACCTACTTTCGGTTCCTTCGCTGAGCTTAAATAGTGCCTGTTCACCCGCAAACGCTAACGGTTCTCCACCCCCGCTCCAGCCACACCCCCTTTTAGTTAGTCACCAGAGAGGAGTGCAGTCAGTCAGGCAGTCAGCCAGTCAGCCAGTTTTCTTGTTGTGCTCGCCATGTTTACCCGGCCCCAGTCACCAGTCGCCCCTCATAATTATACCCTAGCCGTGGACGGGCCACATCATATTCCGTGTCACAAAAGCCTACCCGATTTTGGTTCGCCGTCGTAGTATGTATGTTTAACTTAAAATTACAGCAACCTATGTACTTGTGCAAATATTTTTTTTCTTCTGATCAAATTGGTTTTACCAGCCACCTTTTTTACATTTACAATTAAACATTCTGTTTAATTAATATAACTATACAGCAAAAATCAATCGTTTCCTTTTATCATTTTTATACCCTATTAATGTTCAAATTCCTAGATCCTGGATTTCCAGGAAAGTATCTTTTAGAGCAGAAGCATTCTTTTAGACCAATTTATTTAAAAATTGATACTATATCAGATGAATGCTATACGATATTTATTTTAACATTTTGAAATCCCGTAATACAAGTTTTTTAATTTCGAATTATCGTATTTTAGATAATATTTTGTTATTGTAGACTCTAGGAGTTTCGCTTTAGAAGTAGTATACTTATATTTTCCGTACCGTGCCCCTAATATAACCATCTTGCAAACTTTTACACTTTCACATTGATTTTTTTTGCACTCATCATTTTCATATAGCAGTTCTTCAGTCCACTTTTCGAGGCAACCCCTCTTTGCTTCCCGAAATGTCCATTTCTTTGGGTTCCGGGCGCCTCTTCTATCATTTCGTACACATTTTTGTTTGTGCTTGCAGTTGTTTTTGTTGAATTACATGCACACATACACAGGGACAAATATTTATTTAAAACTTATGCCCGAGGCCTTTCATTACTGTGCTTGGTAAAAGATATACTATATTGTATATTTCACTCTCCTGTTCTCGGACCGCCAGTGCTCTCCTTTTCGCCCATGGTATTCTCTCCCCACCATTTTGTGTCGGTGCTTCATAGTTCTTGCTACTTTTTTTTATTTTATTTTTTTTTTTTTGCACTGTGCAAATGTGCGGAATGTTGCTTTGTGCTCATCATTCGCTTTCTTCGCCCACCCCCCGGTCTTTAGAATCCTCTTTCACTGTTTTCTGGATTTTTGGTCCATGGCTATTAAGTGAAAAGTCTCAATGCAGGTCCGAATAATTGGGAGGTGGGTATCCAGAGTCCTCGCCTACTTAATGCACTTGTAACCGGCTCCTGTTTCGGATCCCTTTCGCCACCGCCACACTCCCAAATTACGTGTTACGTATAGCGGAGTTTTAATTAGTCGCCGTACCAGACTTACACTTAAGTCTCCACTTCCCCTCCCCTCTGCCCGCTTCCTTTCGCCTTTGTATTGTTTGTGTCCTTGCGTCTGGGCCATTGTCTTGGCCCGCAACGAGCAAAATGCATTATTTTGTGCAACAAAATAGCCAAGTTGTTCAAATTTTTATGGGATTTTCTCAGTGAATTATTTTAAAGTAGAGTGCTTAAAAATCTACCAACTGCCACGATACCGACGATAAAAGCTTTCAGGAGAGCAGGATGCAAGAAGGACCAAAGTGGGTTTACGGCCAGTGATGGAAGTTCATTAGGCAAAAAAATACGAACTGCAGTGATGCATGCTCTTATAATTGATGGAAACTCCCGCGATTGCCTTGAAGAAGTTATGTAATGATTTAATTCTCAATATATCGATCAATTACACGCTTAATTAAGGTAGAAATAATATAAAACAACACCGTTCATTTACTTTCTTATGAAAAAATTAGTAATATCTCCATGTCAATTATTTTGAAAATGATGTTAAGTCATGGAATGTATGTATGTATAGTATACAAATGTAGAAAATATAAAATGTAATAATGACTTTCAATTCGTTTATTATAAATATTGCATAGTGGTGTATGTACTATTTAGCTGTCATAAAGGGTGAATGGATAATCTCTATCGAATCTATTCGTCGAAATATTTTAATTAAAAATAAATAAAATCTAGACCACCCACATTGTACATTGTACTAGAATCTAATGTACGTCAATTAGAAATAAATAATGTTTTGATCGGTCATTCGTAGACAAACCAATTATAAATAAATCATGATTTCAATATTCATGTTTCAGTCGGAACTCACCTGTCAACTTTGATGGCTCAGAATTTACATTAAATTTCGTTCGCTTTGGTAAAATGTTGTTAATTAGTTTCAATGGTGCCGTTGTTTGTTTGTTTTGTGTTTGTTGTTGCACGAGAATGTTTTTAGGCGCCAAAAGTACAGTCACCAACACAAAGGCAAAACACGCGGGCGGTCACACGCACTTTTACACCCACTTTTACACATACACACCCAAATAGCTGTCAAAACTATTTCCCCTTTCTCTTTGACGCTTTCTCTTTCGCTCCAGTGTCTATGCCGCGATTTTTCTCTCTGTCTGGGCTTCTGATTGCTGTTGGCGGCTTTTTGGATAATGGCTAATGCACTCGATCAACTGTTAGCCCCGCAAATCGGACTCAAATCAAGGGAGCGTGGCAACGACAGTAAGGATTCCTTAATTTTTTGGCAATTGGTGCTTATGTTATGGGTCGGGAAACCGGTTGTTTGCGTCTGATTGATGGATGCTAAAGGCGAACACACATTGCACAAGAAATACACAACTTGACTGAACAAAATTGCAGAAATAACTGAATTGAAATATCCCCCCGCCAAACACACCCACACACTCACACGCACAGGCTCACCGACCAAGGGATAGAGAGCGAGAGAAAGGCGGAGCACCTGTATGGAGGAGAGTGGGCGGCTTTCCCCGCTTATTTCGCTTATTTACAACGAATTTCTTAAAAATTTCCTAAAACCCCAAAAATGAGTAGGGAAGCGGTACAAGTGGATGCTTGAGTGCATTTTAATTGATTTTTTCCTTGCTGTTTACCTCTGCGCTTTCACTCAGAATCGGTGCTTAGCATCTCGCTCTGGCCCACGCGGTGTATGCGTAACATTTTAGTTGCATTTCTGCAATCTCTTCGTCTCAGTACCCCTTTGAGTGAGTTTTCCACTCGCTCTTGAGTGGGTGGGTGGCTAGGGGGAGAGCGATCTCTTGTGACCCACAGCGGGACTGCATTAGTTGCTGTTCTTCATAATTTTAAGTTTTAATTAGCTTTTTGTTGATGGTGTAATTTGACAGCAAACAAAAGTTGCTGCTGCATCAAATTTTTAATTAATTACATGTAAAAATGTTGAAAAATTGTTGGCCAAGAGGTTCGTTCGTCTTTCGTTTTGGACAAACAATTAGCATTTCCCTGTCCCAAAATAATAAAAGAGGAATGATGCGAAAATAAGGAAAAGTTTTATGAAGTTTTCTGAGGGATAGCTTTCATTTTACGTTTGTTCAGCTGGAAGGGGAGTTTGGATAGGTGGTATAGACAAACTTTTTAATATGAAAATTGCTCGTTTGGGGTCGAGAAAATTAAGTGGTTGGATTGGGGCCTGGGGAAAAATGTACCCTTTTCTATTGATTCAAGGTTAAAAAGTAAGGATTTCCGTATTTTTATCCTTTTCAATTTACATTAAAACCAACGGATTGGCTTTAAATATTTGTCCAAAACTTTTGCATTTTAGGCGAAGCGCGACTTTCCTAAAAATAAAGAAGAATTTCCAATCATTTCTCAATTAAATGAAATGCCAAATAATTGTGAAATTTTCAAAGTGACAAAAATAAAAGTGATATTTTTTGCATAATATAAGTAATAATTCTATGGTTCGGAAATTTCGTTTAAATGAAAAATGTTAAAATAACCGGATTTTTCCATTTTGTAAGTTTATGAAATTGTTTATAGACAAAAGTTAATGTAAACCAATTTTTAAGTAGCTTTCTCATTACATTTTTAATGGACCTAAAGGTTTTATTTGTTTTTGATAAATTTTAGTTTTTATTAGTTACGCTATGTTAACTAATAGCCAATTAAAACAAGTAATTTGATGAGTTGTGAATACTTGGGCAAATATTTAGTGTCGTTATAAGTAACCAATAGTTGGTTACAAAGGTAAAACTGATATTCATTTATAATACTAAGTTGAAAATTTTTTTTAATTTTTTCAGGTATCCTTTTCAGAGTAAGGTCTATAATCTAACTGAAACTTTTATTTAAGTTTTTCAAAGTTTTTAAATCGGAGTAACAAAAAAACGACCTTTGCAACGTTTATCAAAATTGGGTCGAATATACATATGTATTAAACAAAATACTATTTTTAGAAAGAAACCCGAAATATTTTTGTGATTTATTTGCCAATAGCTAATTACACATTAAATATTAATGAGGCAATCGATTGGTTGACATTAAAATTTAAAAATGTAAGTAAATGTTGCCAAAAAGTTGGCAAAACAAACTGCAGACCCTTGACACACGTCCGCCGAGCTCAATCATTCCAAGCTTCAACCCGGAACAGGGTGCCCCGAAATCTGTGCACTTCCGGCCGGGACATGCGCACGACAATCTCACTCAGTCGGAGAGCGGTGCAATAATGCAACACCTACGCGCCGCCGAAACACACCTGCACAGCACAGGAGAAAGCGGAGGCGAGCTGAAAGAGTAACGGGACCGAGTAAAGGAAGGAACAGCTGCATGGAGACCCAAAATCTGGATGGGGCTATTGTGTGGAGTCCGCCATTGTTGGCCAGTGTAATGACACACACCTGCACAAATGAGTGCAATACGGGGAAAATGTTTAAAATATTTATGAATGAATTCTTGTATGCCTGCGCCCCGAAGAAAAAGGCTTTCGAGTGCATAATATAGCTGGTTCTCAGATTGATTTTATTTGCCATGATATAATAATAAAAAAATTAAAATAATGAGTTTAGTTATGGAATTGGCCACCGAAGCATGGCCAAGGGTAAAAATCGGTTCCGAAAGTCCTTCACAATGAACTTCCAGCCGAGGGGCCAACTAATCGCGATGGAAAATCCGAAAACCAATATAATAGCCGTAAATATTACGGTTGACCTCATCCGAAGGGCGTTGATGAGCATTGACCACCGGGACTGGGAGCAGGCAATGAACCTCAAAGAGTGGAAACCACCGTCAAAGTCCGCACATGACTAGCCCGCTTAGTCAACATGTTTTAAGGTTAATGACTGTGTTTACACAATACAATTTGGGAACCCCTGACCAAAAAGTCGGTTAACTAATTTAAAGTGATAGCAAAACGGTTATGACTAACACCGTAGGGAACTGGAAAAAATTTGTTTTGGTTTGTTTTTTCAAACAAACAAAAAAATGCGTTCGATACGCGATTATTTACGATTTCAAAAAATTGCGTATACGCCGCTTGGGTCATGCACGACCGAACAAACCGACCGAGCGGCGGCTGATGGGCGGCCGATTAAGCTCCATTAAAAAAACGTTTTATGCCTTTAAAATGGCCAACTCTGGGCAGAAAACTCTATAAAAACAGTGGCCGCCAGAATTTTGGCATTCAGTCCACATTCGAGGATTATCCACCACTAACAGGCCGCAAAACTATGTCAGCGAAACAGACAAGTTGTTACCTCCTCCGGTTGGCTTTGATTCTGGCCGTAACGGTTCTGAGGTGCGCCGAGTGCCAGTATTACGGATATCCTTACTACGGCGTGGGAGCGGGAGTGGGGGCGGGAGCCGGCTCTGCGTACGGCAATGGCTACGGCAACGGAATCTACGGCTATCCCAGTTACGGCGGCTATCCGTACTACTCGTACCCCAGCTACAATCCCTACTCGATGTACGGCGGATACGGCCAGTACGGCGGCTACCCCTACGGTACCCCTACGGCGGCAGTGGCGTCAGTAAGTACTCGCACTCATAGTTTCTGCCAAAGAGTTCCTCCTAAAAGCACCTGCCATCTAAAAGTGTTTTGGACTTGTTTCCTCCTCTAGACACGGCATACGCCAGCAGCAGCGGAGGATTCGCCACGGCCAGTGCGGGCGGAAACGGATACTACGGCTAAATACTGCAAGCTGTGATAATTCCACCCTAAGCTAGTTAAACTACACATAAGAATTGGTTAAGTATTCCTACTAAATTAGTGTGCCAGCACAAATAAACAACTTTGTACATACTGTACTAACATTGCTTTTTTTATTTCTCGAGGAATTCCACTTTCATGACGAAAGTGTTTCAAAATAGACAATTTTTTTTACAAATTTCTCCAAAACGGATCAAAAATATTCAAGTTCGGCGGCATCGATGTTTGGAAAAGGAAGCATCGATGCAACATCGATACATCAAGTTTCTAAAATCGTCTGCATTGTCTGAAAGTGTAATCGAGTTATCGCTAACGATAACTCCCTATTTTTGGATACCGCGTTCACCCAAAAAGCTAAAGCAAGGGCAATACGAAATGGTCGACATCAGTCAACCAACGACTCCTCAGCTCTTCGCTTCGCTTCTTATTTTTATTTTTTATTTCCTAAATTATTTAATTTCCTCAAATAATCATCGTTCAATCATCTCAATTTAAATAATTTTTATTCTTGCCAGTTTTTGATGGCCAGAAAGGGTACTTTGGGCTTTTTTTGATGGCCAGAAAGGGTACTTTGGGCTTTTAAGCGAGAGGCACTTGTCACCCGTGAGTCAGGACCACCAACTCTTCAATATTTTTATACCCTTGCAGAGGGTATTATAATTTTGGTCGAAGTGTGACGCAGTGAAGGGACATCCAGGACCCCATAAAGTTATATATTCTGGATCAGGATCACCTCCTGAGTCGATATAAGCATGTCCGTCTGTCCGTCGTCCGTTGTCCGTCGTCCGTCTGTCCGTCTGTCCGTGTCCGTCTGTCCGTCTGTCTGTTTCTAGAAACTAGTCTCTCGTTTTTGAGCTATCGTCTTGAAACTTTGCACACCTTCTTTCTTTGCGCAGTATATAAGTCGGAACGGGGCGGGTTTCTATAGCTGCCATTATCTGATTGATCGGAAATGCTGTAACTTCCACGTTTTTGAAGATAGAAACTTGAAATTTGCACAGATTGACTATAAGGGGAATTTAGGCCGATCTGGAAATTTCTACGGTCGGCCGACTATATCCTTAGCTGCTTATGATTGATCGGAATGCTTACTTCCACGTTTTTGAAGATGAAACTTGAAATTTGCACAGTTCCTTTTATGGGATTTAGCCGATCTGGAAATATCTACGGATCGGTCGACTATATCCTTAGCTTCTATATAACTGATTGATCGGAAATGCTATAACTTCCATGTTATTGAAGATAGGATTGAAATTTGCCGGTTTACTATAAGGTGATTTAGGCCGATTTGAAAATTTCATACGGATCGGCCGACTTTCTTATGTCTATATAACTGATTGATCGCAAATGCTATAACTTCCATGTTATTGAAGATGAACTTGAAATTTGAAACCTTTTGGGAATTTAGCCGATCTAAATTTCTACGGATGGCCGACTATATCCTATAGCTTCTTATAACTGAACGATCGGAAATGCCCACTTTCTTTTTTGGGTGTGCGTCGACTCTTTTAAATCCATTTTACGAATCTAGGTTGTTTTGATGTTTTGTAAGATCGCACTTTCCTTTTACTTTCTTGTTGAAGCCGTTTTAACGGTTGTGTGGTTTTTCTCGTTTATTTTCTTTTCTTGTTTTATTTTTTTTTTTTAATTAATATTGAATTTAAAGAAGATTTTAGTCTTGAAACGAAACACTTTTGATGCTAGTGTTTTATACTTCCAGTGTGTGTAAGGTTTATCTGTAAAGAAACAACAATATCCTTTGTTCTATTTTCACTAGAGCCAATTTAAAGATTAGGGATGTATTGTTCGTATTTTTCAGAAATTGCGATAATACAAAAGTTGTATTCAATGAACTATGAGACGGCCGTTCTGTTTTTCTGCTGTTTAAAGGCTTTGATCTTTGTTTAATTTTCACTAGAATCCTCTTTAATGGCTTCTTAAATGTGTGGCCCTTGATTTCATGCTTGCATCTCGGGTTTCTGGACGACATCCAAACTCGCCTGAGTCGCCTCTTTTCCAGCTTGAGAGCTGTGACGTCAGGGTTCCAAAAGTGGATATCCCTGTCGGTGGCTCTCGGGCGGTTGGAGAGTCTTGGAGCTGCCTCAGCTGCCGCAGCCTGGATTTGTGCGGTCAATTCCTCGAGTTATGTCCGCATTCGCAGCAGAGCACATCCAGGACTGGAACTTCCCGATGTCCGTTGTTCTGTAAATAAGCTTCCTCCGGCAAGAGCGCTATGGTCGGATATAAGGTCCGCGACTTCTCGTACCTGGATTCCGGCGGAGTCCAGTCCTCCTGTGATGGCGAAGTCCAGGACATCTGGGATCTTCAACGGATTTGTTGGCAAGTAGGTCGGAGCGCCTGTAGCATGGCAGCCGAGGTTACGAGCCCGGATTTGCCTAAGTAGGGCCACGCCTTTTGGGTTCCTCACTCTGGAGCTCCACCAGGGGTGCTTGGCATTAAAGTCCCCGCCAATGAGGAACTTGGGCCCGAGGGAGTCCAGGAGCAACCCGAAATCTACATCCCTGACGTTGTGTCTGGAGGGGCAGTAGGCGGCAGCGATGTTGATTTCTCCATAGGTGGTGGCGACCTGGATTTGGGCGCATTGTACCCAGTCTTCTCTGATGGCTGGCAGGGTCTCGTATCTGACACTGCTGCGGATGAGGATGGCCGCACCCTCGCGACCTCTACCTTTCGGGTGGTTAGCAGCGATGAGGTCGTATCCTCTGATAGTGAGGTACGATCGGTTTGTGAAGTGCGTTTCCGATATGAGGAGAATGTCAGCTTCGTTTGTCTTGCAGTACAGCTCGACTTCTGGACTGCTTTTTACCAGGCCGTTGGCGTTCCAAATTGTCACGTCTAGTCCCGTTTGCATAGTGATTTGCACACGGTGGCGATCATTTGGCTCATTTGACCCATGACTTTCTTGATCATCCTTTCAAACATGGCCTCCATCCTGGCCATAATTGCGTCCAGTGAATTGTCTTATTTAAATGAATATAACTGCTCCTTTCGTAATGTACAATACAAATCGTTGATAATGAATGTGTTTTGATTGCAAATAATCTATCCATCCTAGCTTGTACCTTTACACCGAGAGCACCACCTTTAAACCTTGTAGCTGTGTCCATTTTCAGTGATATTATACGGTTCCCCAAAGCAGCCGATATTTCTGATTTAATGCTATTACATATATTTCTCATCAACGAAGCTCATTATATTTCGGGAAGTTATAGCCGGCAATTCTAATCCTCTGAATATTTGCGATGTCAAAGTTTTAAAAGTTGGAAACCAGTTTATATTTGGACGTTTTTCTTTTCTCATAGAAAAATTTATTTTGTTCTCTGAAATGGGTTAGTGATTATTTTCATTATCTGCTTCGAAATCGCTTTTGTACATGTTATATTAAATTATTTTAAAATTGATACATTATTTCCTGAGAAACTCTGAATTCTGAATTCTGAAACTCTTATAAACGAGAATGGAAAGCTATTCTGCGTGCAAAGGAAAGAAGGGTTGATCCTTAATCGTTGTTTTCCAGGTGTTCATCGTGTTTAGGGAGTTTATTCTTTAATTTCTGGTATTCTGTTTTACTATTTTGCTAAAACGGGGTTTGTGTGTGAATGTGTTGGGCTATTAAATTAGTGTTGTTTTGTAGGACGGGAATGGAGGATTTTTTTGCCAGTGGGGAAGGGGGAAATGAGACATGCCGTTTGTATCGACTTAGTCTAAGATTTGAAAAAGGGACGGGGGTATCTTAGTTTCAAAGATTTTCTAAAGCCCTGCACTTTTGAATAGCATATTAGAATAGCAGGTTGCAGCATTGGCAGTCACCAGAGTGTTTTTATGCATAGTTGTTCTTCGGTGAGTGTAAGAGAACAATTAACGCATTTTTGATCTGTTTGCTTGCAGCGTTTGGCAAAATGCCCAAACCTAAAACAGCGGTAACATTGGTTGAATGGAATGAAAGGATTGACCTCTAATATTGTGTATAGGAAATTAATTTCAGTTTGAATTTGATTTCCTTTGAAAAGAATTTTGACCCTAGTGGTATTGACAAAGTTATCCCTGTAGACCCTGTCCCTAACCTTTGCTCTTATTATCTCTTGAATAGGTACTGTAGATGAAATCTAGCTAGTTAACTCTTCATCGGAGAATTTGGTTGGGATGTTAAAAACTATTTCCATTTTAGAAATGAAATGTTTGAATATTTTTGGTTCATATCCGTTGTTTTTTTTTAATTCCGATTTAAGAACATTATTGGCTGCCGTCGCTGACTTGAACTCAGCCTTACATCGGCCATAACCTATTTTACTGTCTACATGTCTTTATTATTTAGTATTAATACTTAGTTAAATTAAGTATTTGATATTTTAATTTCTCATTCTGTCGATGTAGACAATATAAGGTCCTTCATGTGGGTTACTGTATATAACTGCGTGGTTAGTGTTCGTAATTGTATCACTTACTTTAAAAGTCGTGTTTTCCACCATTTCTACTTCGTTTGTTTCGATGTCATCCGTTTTTGGTATGTTGATTTTCTTGATTTTAATTCCATTTTTCTCCGAGGTAGGGGATGGCCCCTTGTCCTCGGAGACCATTTTTTTTTTTTTCGTAATCTTACCCGTATTAATTTATTGAATATTCTATATTGTACAATATATTCTATATATAAACACATTGACGTTTGAATTTCGATTCCACGGTGTTTATTCGGTTTAACCGAGGAGAAGGTTTTATCCAAATAAGGTATATGTCGTTAAATTGGGGATCGGAGCAAATTTGTAACCGTGTAATGCCGAGTTAAACATTTTTTGCAACCATTTTGAAGCGCGACAGGAATGAATTTATTTGCATCAATTTTTGAAGGGGTTATGCAAATTTACGTTTTTATAATACATAGAATTTAAGAAAGTGTAAACAACATTAAAACGTTAATCATAGTGGCGTCTAACATTTGTGGCGCTACCAGTTCTTTTTGATAGCCAGTAAAATCGAAGTCTAAGGCAGTTCAACTCGTAATCCAAGTTTTATTCGATTCAATCAACCGCTAGTGCGGTAGCGTCGGGTTGCAGATCAGCGTGGTAGAAGGACGGTCCAGGGGTAACAGGGGTAAAAAGCTTACGGAGAATGCGTAAAAGTATCCGTGAAGATTTGACTTTCTTTTTAACGACAATATTAAACATAACTACATTGTAGTTAAGAAAAATACAAATTTTTATTAAATAATTTTACACTTTGTTACCAAGTTGAATTTAAACGTCCCGCGACATGGGCAGCATTGTCGGAATTTCGTTTTTCAACACTGAATGCATATGCTGCCCCACCAAATTGTGATAAACAGCTGATACAGCCTTCGTCGGTAAAAAGCATTGAAATTACCTAAATATAAGCAATGATTAAGTTATCCGTGCTGTGCCGAGTTGGCGGTACCAGTCGAACTGCCACCTTTGTCACCAAAGCTGCAGTCAAACCAGCCACCACAAAAAAAGAAACACTGCCCAGAAAAAATCAAAAAGCACTGATATCCTGTAAAAGGAGTCAATTCAATTTATTTGAACACGAAAGATCAGATACGAAATTCGGAACTCTTCCATTGGCCTCCAAGGGCTGGTTGCACCAAAAGTCCAAGGGAGACTATTTTGTCGTGAATGCGAGCATCAGCGGCGAGGAACTCCAGCAGAGCCTGCAGGGTGATCGACTTCAACAAGGCGAAAATGTACAGCTCCACCCACAACTCCAGGAGAACCTACGAGTCGAGTTGGGCATAAACCAGCTAACTTTGATCCAAGCTAAGGCCATGCCCATTGTCCAAGACAATTGTCATACGCTTATTGCAGCGGAAACGGGATGTGGCAAGACCATAGCATACCTCCTGCCCATCCTGAATAGGTTGCTCGGAAAAGAGACGCCAGAAAGGAAGTTGAACAGTCCTAGGACCCTAATCCTTACCCCCGGTAGGGAACTGGCCATGCAAATTGCCAATGTTGCCGAGCGATTGGTCCAAGGAACCGATCTCAAGGTGAAGTACCTGTTGGGAGGAAACACAAAACATATCATGATGAGCCCGCAGTTTGAAGAAGTAGATGTCTTGGTGGCTACTCTGGGGGCTCTCAGCAAACTGGTCACCACTGGTATCTACCGGATGGAGCACGTGCGGCACCTGGTGCTAGATGAGGCAGACACTCTCCTGGACGACACCTTTACAGATAAGCTCACATACTTCCTTAGACGTTTTCCCGTAAGTAGTTTCAAATCGTTATTAGATATTATTAATTGATTGATTAACAGTTTCACCTGAGCCAACAATCCAATGATCGGACACAGCTCATTCTGGCCTCCGCGACCATGCCGTGCAACACCAAAGAGGTCCTGCAGAACATTGTCGACGTCGAGACTATTCAGGAGGTAGTGAGTCCGCTCCTGCATCGTTTATTACCGCACGTAACGCAAAAATTCGTGCGTTTGACCAAGGCAGACCGACCAGCCACCCTCCTGTCGCTCGTGAAACAGGATCTGGCCAAGCGCCGGCCTCTAATCGTGTTTAGCAACAAATCCGCCACTAGCGACTACGTGTCCATCTTCCTAAACAACAGCGGGGTCAACTGTCTCAATTTGAACGGCGACATGCTCATGAAGATCCGCATCGGCCGCTTCGAACAATTCCAGAACGGTCACTGCGATGTGCTATCCACCACCGATGTGGGCAGTCGTGGTCTGGACACTACCAGAGCCAGGCATGTTATCAATTTTGACTTCCCTCTTCATGTGTCCGACTACATACACCGTTGCGGGCGCATTGGAAGAGTGGGAACACCTGACAATGCTCTGGTGACAAATTTAGTTTCCTCCCGCCGTGAAGTCGACGTCGTCCAGCGAATAGAGCACGCAGCTCGAACGGGCGGATTACTCCCGAATGTCAATGCCAATATCCGAAACATTATTAACAAACAGATTATTGCTTCAATGACGGCGTCGGGTCTGCCTCCTCCAGTAATAGGGGCAGGTAACGGACCCCAATCGCAGGAAGAGGCTTTTTAGGGGTCCTATGTGGCGGAGATTGTCCAAATGGGAGCTAAATGCTGTACATTTTAAATATATTGTTGATTTATATATTCTTCGTGTGTATCTTTTACGTTTGGTTTAGCCTTTCTGATATGATCTCGATGATCTACACTAAATTGACTTGCAATCGGTAACAAAATAATTAATGCAAGTTTAAATTTTATAGGAATTTCCACTTAGGAAGTGTCAAGTTCTATATACTTTGTGGTCTGATTCCAGTAAAGTTTTTTTAGGATAGTTAGGATATATAGTAAAGATAGTTTTTGGTTATTGTAGAACTATACTTTCAATGTATACATTTTTAAAGGAGAAAGGTATTCTATACATTGTAAAATGTTTTTGAATTTCGAATCTTCAGATAATCGTATATGAAATGGAACATGCAGAATTTAAACTTATTTTTTATTTATATTTTACATATTTATATTTTTATTTTAATAATATTAAAATTAATCGTCTAAATATGTGAATTGGCAATCGGCAGGTTATCAAATCAAAGCAGGTTATTCATGGGAAGTCTTTTTAAATTGTAACGTAACTTTGTCAAACTTTTGACCCCTTTTTATAGTTTTGTAACCATAAATTCTGTCAAAACAATTAAATAAATTATATCAAAGTTTGAAAGGATTCAAAGTTATAAGTGCCAAGGTGCCTGTGGGTAGGATATGCGGATAGTTTAAGAGCTTTTAGGGGCTTTTATCCGAAACACCTGGCTACGCTGAACAGATATTCGTTCTCTGGCAACTCTGGGCCAAAAGAAATATTTTGAATAGGCCAAACAAAAGCACGGTCGTAGTGCTCTCGCTAAAAATCCGCCGACGTCGCCTCAACCAATTACAAAGTAAGCGCAATATCGATTCAGATTTTCAAGTAAAATCGAATTTGAGGTGGAAAAGCACCTGCCAAGAACGATAAAAGGTCAATGAATGGCCTTAAAAAACACATTGCGTAATTGGGGGCAGCCGCAAAAACAACAATGCAAGCAAAAATCCAAGTGAACGGGCTGCAATAAGTGTGCCTGTGTGAGTGTTTAGATATCTGCGAGTGTACGTGCATATTTGCAACTAACAGTGTTTTTTTTGGCCGATTTACTTGGCCTCGAAACAACTTTTAACATGTTCAAACGTAGAGATTTGCTGGTAAAAATCGATCAGCGCAAGCTGTCAACTATGTAGGCTTGTTCAAAAACCATTGTCTGCCTTTTCGACAACAGATTATTAGCCACTTGGCGAACAATGCATAGGCAGAAGAAGTTAAATAGTGCTTGCTCCACATTCTGCATCCCTTCTCGCGTCCTCTCTTCGCTCTCCCTCGCTCACGCGCACGGCGGGAACAGCGACAGTGGGGTGTTTCGCCGCTTTATCCCGCCGCCCCTGGTCTCGGCCGCTTAAATTCATAAATCAAGGCAGCCAGCAGCGTCAGTTAACAAACAACAAGAACTACCTTTGCACATCCCCTACGACCCTTCCCGAAACGACCCGTTTGGGCAATAGGAAATTTCCGTAGACACCGCACAGTGGGTATCAAAAAGAACATAATAAAAGCTTTAAAATAGAAAAACTGATAATCACTAACCATTAAAATAAGCATTTTATTCGGTTCGATGTTTTCCATATTTTAAATCTACAGTCAAAAATAATTTATTAAAAAAGTTAAAGTTTCGTTCTAATTGAAATAGAAATTGAAAAGAAATAGTAGCTTAAACCCATATACTTACATATATGGTCCTTTATTATTTATATCTTAAATAATAGCCACTAAACAAATTAAATTAAAAAGAAAAATTAATTACATTAATTATTAGATAAGTTAAATATTACATTTAAATAAATTTGTTCATCTTCTAAGCACCTAATTAAAAGTTTTTGAATAGTGGAAACATCTTCAACCGGCAAAGAAGTTTAAATTAATGAATTTATAGAAAGTTTAGTTATCGTATGTTTTTTATATATATATATTTTTTTTTAAACAAGTTAAACTAAAAATAATATTCTAACTACTTATTGTAAGTACACAAAAACTTTTGCCCACGTCAGCTTAGCTTTTTAACCATAGTACGCTCGCTTCGCAGACAGAACAGCTGATGCTTGTCAAATTTCGCTGCTGTCGTGGGTACATAAAAACTCAAAATCGTGTGTGTGTTGGAACTTGAATATCGATAAGTTAAATAAACCTGAAAATTGTATTCATTACTCGACGGGCAACCCATTAAAGTGGGAGAGCAAGCTAATACTGTAAGCAGAAATTAAAATTATGCGGCGCAGTGTTCCCTTATCTGGGGGTGTGTCGGGCGCAGCACGTTCGGTTGCTTATCAAAATCACGCGACTCGGCGCGGACCCCCAATGAAGTCTCAAGGTTGCTTATAAATAAAAACTAATCAAAAGTTTGTTGCTTTCGACTCTCCTCTCTCTCGCCCCTATCTCTGTGGCTTATCACTCTCAGATAGCAGCATTCTAGGTGGTACGAGCCGACACCTTATATAATCAAGCACCACAGGAAACCGGCCCCCCAAATCCCGACGAGATGTTGAGAATGTTGTGCAATTCCTACGCCAGCTGCTCCAGCGTGCAGCAGAGTGTGCTGAAAAAGTATGTTAACCTAATCATAAATTTTCATCGACCTTTATATAATGTGAACTTTATCCAGTTGTACTCGAAGTCTGGGCTCCGTTTTGCCACAACTGAAAATAAATGACTTTCAAGTGGTCAACGAGCCGATCCTGACTTACCGCAAAAATTCCCCGGAGCGCAAGGAACTTCAGCGGGCTCTGAAGGCCGCCGCTTCGAAGTGTGAGGAGATTCCGATCGTCATCGGCGGCAAGGAGTACAAAACGTCGGAGGTCCGGACTCAGGTTATGCCCCATGATCACCAGCATGGTATAGCTCGCTTCTATTACGCCGATAAAAAGCTTTTGGAGAAGGCTATTAAGACAGCCGTGGAAACGCAGCCCAAGTGGGACCGCGTTCCCCTTGAGGATCGCTTGAAAATCTGGGAGAAGGCGGCGGATCTGATGGCGACGACGTATCGCCAGGAGCTGAATGCGGCCACCATGTTGGGCCAGTCCAAAACAGTAATCCAAGCGGAAATTGATTCGTCAGCGGAACTGATTGACTTTATAAGGTTAGTCTTTGAACTCTTGATAAACTAGATGTGTAACCAAATATCTCTTTCCAGGATGAACGCATATTTCCTCAAGGAGGCCACTAAATATCAGCCAATCAGTGAAGACATCAAAGTTACCAAAAACTCCCTGCGTTATCGTGGTATAGATGGCTTTATAGCCGCCGTGAGCCCCTTCAACTTCACAGCTATTGGCGGCAACCTGTCCTACACGCCAGCTCTCATGGTAAGCCCTAAACAAGTCCGGAAATTTCCAATCAATTAAGTAATCAGCCGACATTCCCTCCCTTAGGGTAACGCCGTACTGTGGAAACCATCAGACACAGCTATGTTGTCCAACTGGCGCATTTTCAACATCATGCGGGAGGCGGGAGTACCGGATGGAGTCGTTAACTTTGTGCCAGCCGATGGTCCTGTCTTTGGTGACACGATTACGGCCAGCCCCCATCTGGCCGGCATTAATTTCACCGGCTCAGTGCCGTAAGTGATGGTAAAAGTATTGATTTTTTGAGTCCTAACGTTTTCTTTGTTCTGCAGGACCTTCAATCGCCTGTGGAAGCAGGTGGGCAACAACATTGACACGTACGTTAACTTTCCACGGTTGACGGGTGAGTGCGGAGGCAAGAACTTCCACTTTGTGCACAAGTCCGCCGATGTTGAGTCGGTGGTCACGTCCACCATCCGCTCGGCTTTCGAGTACTGCGGCCAGAAGTGCTCCGCCTGCTCGCGAATGTATGTGCCAGAGTCTCTGTGGCCAAAGGTTAGTATCAGATGATAATTAATAACTAAAAAAAATAATCTTGTCACCCAAACAGATCAAGGAGGGCCTTTTGTGCGAGGCCGAGAAGCTGAAAATTGGCGACGTGCAAGACTTTAGCAGCTTCTCATCTGCTGTAATCGACGACAAAGCATTTAAACGCATTACTAGCTACATTGAACATGCCAAAAAGTCCCCGAACCTTGAGATCATCGCGGGTGGCACTTACTCGGACAGCAAGGGCTATTTTGTCAATCCAACCATTGTCCTCAGCAAGGATCCTAAGGACCGTATCATGACCGAGGAGATCTTTGGCCCTGTGCTGACGATCTACGTTTACAAGGAATCTGATCTATTGGAAACCATGAAGCTGGTTCACACATCAACAAAATTCGCTTTAACCGGAGCAGTATTCGGCCAGGACGAGTATGTATTAAAGGATATTTTTATATGAACATGTCTAACTTCAAAATAAATTTTAAGGGACTTTGTCAAATGCGCCCTGCAGGAGTTCAAAATGGCCGCTGGAAACTTCTATATTAACGACAAGTCGACTGGATCGGTGGTGGGTCAGCAGCCCTTCGGCGGCGGCCGGATGTCCGGCACCAACGACAAGGCCGGCGGACCGCATTACATCCTGCGCTGGACCTCGCCGCAGTCCATCAAAGAAACCTTTGTGCCGCTGCGGGACGTCAACTATCCGTATATGAGCGAATAAGCTGGTCAGACGCCAAAATCGATTTGAAAGACGATGAGGATGTGGGGAGGAATCGAAAACCGACAGGAATCTCATATAACTACTAACTAAATATATACCTATATGTGTATTTTGTTGAACTAATTTTAAAAAGCATCCGAAACCCTCACCTTACTAGTTCAGAAAATTTGAAAGTTTTATACATACGATCTAAGAATCTCAAGCAAACCCATGAAGAGCATGCCTCGAAAATGTTGTAAATTGATATGCTGATAATCCGTTTGAACCAGAAACACACCGCAACATGGATAATATATAAATCGAATAATATCTGATAATACTACCAATTTTAAACGCATTGTGATTATTTAATTATATGATTTCTATATTATACGATTTGCCAATTTTTTTAAACCATTGGTATTATATCCTTTCAACCATTTCAGTTGTAAAGAGCGCGTCTATATACACACCTATATATATGTAAAAGCAAACACTTGACAATACATTTTGATTACTTAATGTGAAGAAGCATAAATAGTTAATCGAACTTAGTTACATACAACATAAGCATCAAATTCGGTATAATAAATCCTTAAATTGAGAAAAGAGAAATTATTCACGACAGTGGAGAAACTATTACATATCTAAACAGCGTTGCTATTAAACAGGATATGCTACTGGACGCTATAGTGTAGTATTATTATTTTCATCTCTGGGATACGTTATTTTTCGAAAATATAGGTCTCTGTCTCTAGGGAGATGGGTAAGATATTTTTACCAATATAAACTAGGATACATTTATTAAGTTTGTGGAATTATGTTTTAAATAACCAAAATATTTAATCCCGGTATACTATATAAAGGCAGTAGTTTTTTGTGTTGGGTGTCCAATAATCGTTACCATTTTAAAGTTATTATTTCTTACGCGCATAAAGTTATCGTTAAAAAAACAAAATACTTTGGTAAGAAAAAATTGAGATATAGTCAGTTACGAAAAATACATATATTTTTTCCATTTCTCTTAAGTTTTATTAGCTTTTACATATTGAAGTTCATACGTGATTGTAATTGTAAACTAATTTGAAACGTTGGAAACATAAAAATGATAAAAGACCCTTCATCTGGTTGATGCTGCCAACAAAATGTTGCTTCTTTTTTCCAATTTTTTTTTTAAAGTAAAAATCCTCAAAGAATAGAAGCAACATTTTCAGACCAACAAACAAGCAAAAGGTCAAGGAAATCATTTCCATTTTTTGACATAATTGAAAATGATTGGTTCTAACAAAATAAGTAAACTTATGTAAGCTTAGTCACGGTTTTATTGACCGCCAGTTCCCATTGAATAAGCTCACATTGAAACTTAGAATCAAAAAAGTGTAGACCCTCGTTAAGTCAAGCGAAAGATGGAAAGATATTACAAGGTTGCGAAAATATTGCATACGTCATTTCCTATCGGCAATGGCGTACATGTATAGAAAACTATTCTACATAGTTTCTTTTTTTTTACTTAATAACTAGTGTTTTCTGTTAGAATATTGATTAATTCTTAGAGTGTGTTTTGTATAAATCTATTCAAACTTTATAGAATTGACGCCCGTGTCAATTTGGCCGCCCCGATAGCTGCCGCGCTTCTTTTTGGTCTTCTCGTGCTTGAAGGACTTTCCGCGCGTGTGCTTCAAATCCTTGTTTGCCCGTTCGCCCCAGGAGCCGGCAGCGTTTTTCTGTCATAGTTTAAAAAAATTATAAACAGGTTTATTCCCTAAAAGGGCTGAATCTTGGGTGTGTGTGTGTTTGCAGGTGGGTGCGGTAGCTAACTGTAAGATCTAATTATCGAAGGTGATTTTTTTGTTTTGCTTGGGCGCCGACGAGTCGAAGGATTTGTTACCGAAACCGCCGCCTCGTCCACCACCCCGTCCACCACCTCCACGGCCACCGCCACCGCGCCCTCCGAAACCGCCGCCTCCGCGACCACCACCACCGCGTCCTCCAAATCCACCTCCGCCTCCACGTCCACCGCCTCCACGGCCGCCGAAGCCACCACCGCGGCCTCGCTGGTTGTTGTCAAAGCCTCCAAAGCTCTTGCGGTCACCAATCTTCTTGAAGCCGCCACCTTCACCGCCACCCTCGCCATTGAATTTGTTGCTCTCCCAGTTGCTGCGGTCCGGGCGGCCAGCAAAGCCGGAGCCGCCGCGTCCTCCGCGGAAATTGTTGTGCTTCTTGAAGCCGCCGTCCTGAAAGGGGAGACGCCAAAGAGGGCAAACCACAAATTAGCAACGATTGGAAGTAAATTTTCAATAGAGATTAGGAAAGTGCCACAAATGATTTGAGTTCCTTGCTAATTTGTGTGTCAGCCCCCCTCTTAGCGAACAGTATCCCATCCCATCTTCCTCCGCAAACACACACATTCCCACGCGACTCAAATGCAGATGCGGCACTTACCTTGGCCTCGAACGACATGTCCTGCACCCGGACATCCACCGTCACCTCTTCGGTGCGAACCCGGCGGAAAGGAGAGCGCCTACCACCGCTCCCGCCTCCACTATTGTTCAATTGACTTTTGTTCTTAAAGTTGTTATGTGGAGTCGAGGTAAAATTATTTCTCTGCAAATTTCAAAATGTCACAGATCGGAAGATATATCAGACAAAACGTAAAAGTACAATATCTGGCTCTAGTTAAACCCTGGTGTCTGTGACCCAAACCTCGATATCAGTTCACTATTTCCTTTTAAGCTCAAAGAAAAAAAATAATCAAAATTATTACCTGTTGCTCGCCTGACTTGACAAAGTTGTTGTACTTCTTGTTGGGCGTTGCTTCCTCTGCATCGCCGCCGCTCAGCTTGCGCTTCTGACCCGGCTTGGCTCCTCCATTGGCCACCGCCTTGGGCTGCACTTCACCAGACTCCTCACTCGAGTCGTCGCTGCTGCTGTCCTTCTTCTTGGGCGCCGGAACAGGCTTCTTTGCTGGGGGCGCATCGTCCTCGGAGGAGTCGTCTGAAGATGATTCGTCCTTCTTGGCGGGGGCGGCAGTCTTTTGGACAGCTGGCTTTACAGCAGCAGGACCCTCGTCTTCACTAGAATCCTCGCTGCTAGAAGAGGCCGCCTTAGCCGTAGCCTTGGGTGCTGCTGCCTTAGCCTTGGGTTTTTCATCTTCAGAGCTGTCGCTGTCCTCTGAAGAATCCTCAGAATCATCGGCTTTCTTGGCGGGAGCAGCCTTAGCAGCGGGCTTGGCAGCTAATTTTTTTGATGCCCCCTTTTCATCCGAGTCACTGTCTTCGCTAGAGGTGTCGGCCTTTGCTATCGCCTTCGCTGGAGCTGCAGCCTTCTTCGGGGCCTCGTCTTCGGAGGAACTGTCATCACTGGAAGATTCAGCTTTCTTACCGGCTACAGGCTTGACGGAAGTAGCCTTGGCTGGAGCTGCTGCCTTCTTAGGTACATCGTCCTCTGAGGAACTGTCTTCACTGGAGCTATCGGCCTTCTTGGCGGGAGCAGCCTTAGCTGGGGCTTTGGCAGCGGGTTTCTTCTCTTCCTCCGAGTCACTGTCCTCGCTGCTAGACGAGGCTGCTGCCTTTGCTGCGGGCTTTCCCGGAGCCGCTTTTTTCACAGATGGCTCGTCATTGGAGTCACTGTCTTCGCTAGAAGAGGCTGCTTTCTTGGATGCTGCAGCTTTAGCTGGAGCTGCTGGTTTCGCATCCTCCTCGGAACTGCTATCTTCGCTGCTGGACGCAGCTTTCTTTGCAATCGCTGGCTTAACAGGCGCCTTTGCCGCTGGCTTTTTCTCGTCTTCGGAGGTGTCGCTATCATCGCTGGAGGAGGCGGCTTTCTTGGCTGGGGCAGCCTTTACAGGAGTCGCCGGCTTTTTGGGGGCCTCATCCTCGGATTCGCTCTCCTCACTAGAACTTTCGGCCTTCTTGGGAGGCGCAGCCTTTGCTGATGTCTTCGCAGCAGGTTTCTTCTCCTCCTCGGAGTCGCTATCCTCGCTACTAGAAGCCGCAGCCTTGGATTTTCCGTTTGTTACGGGAGCAGCGGGTGCCTTCTTGTTCGCAGCGGGAGCTTCATCAGAGTCCGAATCGCTGTCGTCGCTGCTGCTCCCAGCGGCCGCCTTGATGGCCGGAATTTTCGTGGCACTTTTGGTTTGGTAGAACTGGAGGATGTCACTAAGTTTTGGCGTGTTCTTGGCGACAGCGGCCTGCGGGAAAAAAGGGGTTTGTTGGTTAGTGAACAACACGTGGTCGGGCAGTGGCTTAAGGGAAGCAACAATACGTGATTAAAGTACATTCCATAATGGCCCAAATTTTATTTGCATTGCAGATGTGGCTATTCACAATGCCGGATGGGGCTGGTGCATCACAATCGAGGATTGCACTTGCCGCATGTACCCAACTTACTGCTTTCGTCTTCTGCTGAAAAACCTTTGCCAGGTTTTTGTCCTTCGACTGCAAATAGTCGAGCACGATTGCGTCCGTTATTTTTAATAGGTCCGTCATGTTTCTTTCACTTATTTCGCTATATTTTCGAGCTGCAATCAATTCCTAGCCGCACGCTGCCCTCACACGAAAAAGAAATCTCACACACGTGTTTATTGCTCAGGGCAACCCTGCCGCGGCAATGCAACGCTTCTCAACACTGATACAGTGGGTGCTCTTTAAGGAGAACAAGATGGAGTACAGGTCCTACAAAAAGACTTAAATAGAATATTATCTAAAGGCAAAAGACCAAAAATTATGCAAAAACATTTATTTACAATATCAGCGATTGATATAGTTGCCTTAGCCTGGCTGTGTATATTTAGTAGTTATTATATAAACTTTGAATGTCAGGAAGTTAGTAACTCTTTATCCTCACCAGTTTCCTTAAAAAAATTAGATTCACATTTATTAAATCATTTTTCAACATTAAATGAAACACATTGTAAAATTAACAGGTAATTAAGAGAGACTCAAAAATTTGTCGCTATGAGATCGCAGAACTTTGAAACTCCTTGGCCAAATTAAAAAATTCGCGGACTGCCACACTGAAGAGTATTTTTGTTTGTTATTCGATTAAGGAGGAAATAACACTAAAAAAATCGTAGCTAAAAAAACAGCAGGAAGAAACTCGTGACCGCCGCGGTTTGCTTTGAGGACACATCCATCATGGGGGAGGAGTCGATTCCCGAGATTCTCCAGCTGAATGACGACTGCCTAGAGGCTATCTTCGACCGGCTCCAGGACCTGCCCTCGGAAATTGCCTTCTCGAGAACCTGCCAAAGAATGCAGGATACCTGCCTGTCGAAATGGCGAATAGGCCGGGCCTACGAGTTTCTCGATCTGGACAAGTGGCGCGAAATGCTCCCAAACTACGAGGACTTAGTATACTTTCTGACACAAATGCGACCGTTTGTTAAGGACATGGGTGCCACCAGCTGCCTGTGCACCATGATCAAGGACCTGGACGAAATGAACATCCCAGTGTTCCCCCGAGTGATGAGTTTTTACTACGACCCTGAGGACGTTGACTGCTACCCTTCCAACGGGAGTATTCGCAAGCTAGCCCAGATGCTTCCGGCTCTCAAAAAGCTACGGCTAACCACTCCGGTCGATGGCAAGTACCTATCGCACTTCAAAAAACTGCAAGAGCTCCACCTCTATGAGGATCAGCACAAGGCCTATGAACTGCAGCAGGAGTACCTGGAGGATCTTTGCCGGTAAGTATGATTTTTGTGAGTCTATCACTTAGCCTAATAGATTTTCCTTTACAGGAAGCTAATCCACCTGAAGCTGCTGGACATTCGTTCATACGACATTATAAGTAAGCTACAGCTGGAGAACTGCCTGCCGAACCTACGAAATCTCACCGTGCTTAAGCTGAACCTTGCTACGTTGAAGCCGGTCCTGTCGACGGTCCTGGAGCTGCCCGCCCTCAAGCAGCTCGTTGTGCTCCTCGACACAGAATGGCACATCCCGCCGCTGGTCAGTCCAGATAGCTACGACCACAAGATTCGCGAAGTATCCGAGTTCTATGAAATAATGGAGCTCAGAGCCAAAGATATAGAGGGCTTTGCCGTAGACGGCTATTATATGCCCTTAGAACCGGGCTGGGATATGAAGCTGCCCATTTGGGCACATCGCAAGCTAAAGCGCCTGGCTATTTGCAGCTGGAATCATGACCCTGGCTACTTGGAGCGCTACACCTGCATGAAGGATCTGCACCTGCTTTGCCTCCGTAACTGGAGTATGTTGAGCGACGAAAATGTACTGCTGTTCGTCGAATTGTGCCCGAATCTGGAGCACCTAGACGTGTCTTACTGTCGCCGGCTGACTCCCGCGTTTCTGCCCCGTGCCTTGAAAATCCTGAAAGAGCGAGAACCGCGCAAGCAGCTCCCAGGATATCAACACGCGCCACCTCTAAGACTATACTACGACCTCAGTGGACTTGAGGAATATATAGACAAGACGGTTAGTTATTTTATCAAAAGTCATTAATGCATTCGTAATTCCTTGTTTTTCCCACACAGAATCTCAAGAACTCGCCGGACTATCAGGGATACATAGTATTCACCGCCGATTTCCCCATAGGCTCGGAGCGCGGACTTAGTTTTGTAGATCGCGGCTATCAATTTGAGTTTGACTGCCCTTGAAATTGTAGATACATTAGCAGTACTAATATTTATTATTAAATATGTTGCTTAAAAACTTTTTTATGTTTGAGGGACTTTATTTACCATTGCAAAGATTAAATAGGTGGTAATAATATTAAAAAAAAAAATTATTTTTATAAAAAAAAAAAAAAAAAAAAAAAAAATTACATTATTTTGGTTTTTATTTTTATTTTTGTTTCAGTTTGTGTTAACAAGTTTTAAGTTGCAAAAGGACACCATCCTCCACTTGGGTTTGAATAATAACGAATATTTACTGTATCTTCATCAGAAACATTCCTGGTCACACTGATTTCAATCTTATGAGTGTTTTCGTTGTTTATGTTTACAGTAAGTTCAATAAATTTGTTTTTGTTAAAAAATTTACAAACAAATCCTAATCAGGATAGTAGTTACTTAATAATCTGCAAGCAGATACCTCGGCTATTGTATGGTAATGGAAATATAAAAGATACACAACTTTACCTTAAACACCTGATACTTCGCACTTAGGTGGGAATCATGGAAAAAATACCCAACTTTACCACGGAAGAGGAACAGGAGCTTCTCAGATTGGCCGAAGAAAACAGAAGCGTCCTTGAAAATATGCAAAACGGGCAGATAATGTGGAAGCTTAAGGAGCAGACATGGGAGAATATCGCAGTAACGTTCTACAGTAACACGGGGATAAAGCGTACTGCCCAGAGCCTGCGAGTCAAGTATGAATTGCTCAAAAAAAAACTCCAAGCTGCACAGATGCTATCTTCCTCCAATGGCTGCAGTTTACAACCAATAAGAAGTTTTCCGAGCAGAGTAATGCCAATCGTTAACGGGTGCCAAAATGGCGACACGATCGGAAGTAATGATAGTAATTTAGGACCACAACATTTGCATTCTGTTCCATTCACGATTTTCGCATTACAGATACCCAAATGGTTTCATCTAAAAGGCCCCGTGTGGATACTAATGGAGTCAGTCAGCCAGCGGAAACACTAGGTCTTAATCATGGCCAAGGTAACCCCAATCCAATCCAACCTCCGCAGATACAAACAGGCCCTGGGGCAGCTTCGAATCCTGTTCTTATTGAAAATCCAGTTTTATTCAATATTAAAACCATTGAATTAACGGATCAACTTCAGTATGAGAAGTTATTATTAATTAGGTCGCAAAGATTTTTTTGTGAACAGGAAAATATAAGAGCGCAGGAGAAGCACGCGTTGGAAATGGAATCATTAAAAGTAAAACGAGAGTTGCTTTTAATGGAAATTTCAGAAAAGAAACAAAAGAAATCTTAATAAGGTTGTTGTAACTAACACGGTGATAGAAAATCCCATCAGATCACATGATTACATGTATTTTGTTAAGAAATTTTGGAATGTTAATGGTCCATATAGCTTTAGTTACTATTAAACATTAAATACGTTATGAAATGTAAATAAGTCTCATAATTAAGTACCTGTACATAAATTCTAAATAAAGAATTAAGCCATAGCTGTACTGGCATTTATAAATAACAATTTTATAGATTTAGTTTCCCTAAACTCTGTTATCGAAACTTTACTGTGCAGAAAAAATGCAAACCTCTTGCACCTCAATCCAATTTACTGTTTTATACGTTACGAAATGTAAATAAGTCTCATAATTAAGTACCTGTACATAAATTCTAAATAAAGAATTAAGCCATAGCTGTACTGGCATTTTTAAATAACAATTTTATAGATTTAATTTCCCTAAACTCTTTTATCGAAACTTTACTGTGCAAAAATAATGCAAACCTCTTGCAACGGACATGGTCACTCTGGGCAGAGTGTGTCTCGACTCTTTCACATGTTTTTATTTACAATTGTGCAATCGATTCAAATATCCAAGAATTTCATTTAAAATTTGAATTTAATAATACATCATGACTGAGGGTAAGGAGCAGAAGCCCGGGGATGGAATCCGCTCCATGCGAAGCACCAGCGTTTTCAGATTAATTAATTTTGAACTGTACACGAAACCGGTAAGGTTTTAAAAGATTTTGATTAGTAAATATAAACTCTACCTTTATCATTAGAACAAAATTATCATGGGTCTGGGGCTAACTGCTGTCGTCGGAGTTTTTGGATACATTGCCTATATGAGGTACAAGTACGAGAGCCTGGGATACTATGTCGCCGTCAAGGAGAATGGAGCCGAGCAGTTTGTAAAGAAAAAATCAAATTGGGAGAGCTAGAAGCGTCTCTGAACCGAACGTCGAAGGATTGTATTCGTAGAAACATCTTTATTTACTCGGTAGCACAATTTGGTACATAAATTTGTTTTGTTTGGAGTTACTGTTTGTTTTTGCCAAAAATTTGATAAGAAATCACAATTGTAGAAAAATGTTTTTAACTAGAAACTTCTGCGGCAAATGTGCGCCGCAAAATGAGCGTAAAACAGCAGGAAGGGACGGAGAGGAATAGGAGGAGAAAGTGGAGTGGACTAGAGCGGAATTGAGCAAAGATGGAAGAGGTGGTGTACACATGTGTATCACAATAACACGATCACGAAATGCTAGAGAGCGGCGGAGTCGCCATCTCCTTTGCCGCCTCCCATTTCCCTCTTTCCGCTGCCGTCTTTCTTGCACCATCCTCGTCCCATCCTAAGCAGACAACTTGAGAGCCTTAAGCTCATCCAGGTACCGTGCTTCCATCTTAATCTTGTTCAGTTGGTTTATCTCGAGGCTTTCGCCCTGGCTTCGGCGCAATTTCAGCTTCTTGATGTCCGACAGCTTCTTGGCGACGGTACGAATCTTGCGATCCTTCTCACTAATATTTTGGCCATTGGTCTGGCCCCCCTGCGGATGAGTTGGCTGATCGGCCGCGTTTTCCTGCTGGTTTCTTGCTCTGGGCGTGGCATGCTGCGGCTGCTGCTGATGGAGCTGCTCCTCTCCGGCGGTTGTGGCCGTCGATGGGCTGGCTCCTGGACGCGCAGCCACCTCAGCTGGGGCAGAATCCGCATCGCCGCCATTCACAGCATGGACATCCTTTCTGACTCCCCGGGGCTTATTCTTGGCGTTCCGCTTGTTGTTGTTGCTGCTGTTAGCACCACCTGTAGGCGGAGGAGAAATGCAAACAGCAATTAGCAAGCACATTGCCGAGCCTACTTACGGCCGCGTCAATCCCTAATCCTAATGGCATGTTAATACAAAATGTGTGAGGTGGGAGTGAAGCTGATTGGCTAACTAGCTGCGTGAATCTGAATCTAGTAGCGCTTATGCTGGTAGGGCCGATAGCGCCGGTTAGGGCGGCTGGTCGAGGTGCCGCCATTTGCAGTCTGACTCTCGCGCCCGCCGGCCACCACCACCTGGCACTGGCCCTGCTCGCCCCGTCTCATGATCGGATTGTCCAGGTCGTACTGCCTGTGCCAGAACTTGCGCGTCGTATTACCTGCACCAGCACCTGCCGTCGCCGAGCCTAGTCCGGGGATGCTTGGCTGTGGCAGGTACTTTTCCGGATTCTTTCCCTCCTTCAGTAACCGCAGATGGGGTGGCGTGTAGGCTTTCTTGCTGGCCTCCGGTTGGCTCGACTTGATCCCCTCATGCTTGGCCTTGGTAATCTTTGGCTCGGCAAATGTTTTGTCCTGGAACTGCTGCCACTCGATACCCAGAAGCTCCTGACCCTGCGGCCACATGGTCTCATGGAGAAGTGCTCCAGAATAGTGATAAACCTTGAAGCTGCAAATGGCAAGTAAAATATAAAATTTTCGGGCTAATAAGCTTAACTTACCCGTTGCTGATCCTGAGTCTGGGCGCTGTGGTGGCGGTGACAAACCATTCACCGTTTGGATGCCACTCAAAGACCGTGGTGTCGGCGCACTTGAGATTCGCCAGCTTCTCACGCTTCGAAACATCCCACACCTCGACGGCTCCTGGCAAATTGCCGAAACCGGCAAGCACGATGAGGTTGCCGAACGGGTTGAAGTAGGCGCAATTGCGCGGTCCCTCGCCAAAGTCAAAGATAACATCGCATTTGAGATTGTAGAGGGCCGCCTTCGAGGGCATGAACCCATAGACGACCACAAACTCATTTGCTTTGGGACTCCACTTGACGCAATGCACTGGTCCCTCCTTGGAGAGTGGCACGGAGCATGTATCACCCTTGGTGGCCATGAAGTGGACGGCTTGGTTGCCGTAGTAAGAGGCACCACTCTTGTCCACCTCGGTGCTGGTCAGCAAGAGCAAGCCGCTGCCTCGTTTATTCCACAACATTTCGACGCGGTCCGCTTGGAAGAAGCTCTTGCAGGCGACGGTCTGGTTCTGTCCCAGAGCCGGGTACTTGTAAAGTTTGCACATGGAAGGGGCCCCCTTGGCTCCCGGCGTGTAAAAGGCCAAGAACGGTGGGCTGTTTCCGGGGCCAAGAGAGAGCATTCCTCCGCGGCTTCCGCCGATCTTGCGCGAAGTGGAAGAAAATCCCTTTGTCGTACCCTCACCCAGATCGTAAAAGAGTGCTTCGCCACCGACAACCATGGCGAAGATGGACTCATCTGCGGACCAGGAAGGCTCCCAGTCCGTCTGGTTCTTTTGCACGATCGAGAACACTTCGGTGCCACTGGCCACCTCGTAGACAAGAAGATTGGGAGACCCTTCCGGTCGGTCCTTGGTGATAGCATAGTGCTCCCAGGTGCACAGGTAGCTACCACGCGGCGAAAACTTGAGGTAGAAGGCCTTAGGCCGCGGCAGCGTGCACTGCACCGGCCAGCTGGCGTCTTGGTCCTTGCGCGTCTCCAGAACCTTAACCTCGATCCCGTTGGAGTAGGCAAAGTAACGACCATCGGGACTGAAGCAGATCGACCGGGAGCTCTTCGTCTCCTCGCGGGGCAGGTGGGGCTTGTGTTCGTACGGCTGCTTGGCGCCGGCCGACGACCACAGCTCAACGGCCACGCTAGAGCGAACTGCAAACGGATAAACGGACAGGGTAGCCCCCTATTAGTGAACAACACGAGGTCGAGTGACTTTTTGCTTTTCCGTCTGCCACGCGGGTCAAAAGCGGGTGCCCCCACCACACAGGGTGGGCAGCGAGTTGGGGCCACCATTGGCGGACTTTTGGCGAATTAATTCGCAAGGAATACTCACTGGCAAGGGTAGGAACAACCAGATCCGCAGCTGCAGCCATTGTCTTCCAATCTCACACGCACACACACACGAGAACACGCACACGCAGGCCAGACGTCGGTTATGTTGTTGTTGCTGTTGCTGATGTTGTTGTTGCTGTCTGCCCGTGTTCTGCTGCAGCCGTCAGTGTTGGTTAACGTCTGTGTGATATACACGGTTGCTGTGTACTTGGTGTATCGATTAACGACGACGATGACGGGAGTCAACATGCATTGGCGCGACACGTTGAACAATCAACCAAACCAAACCAAACGTATTTAGAACTGCAACAAAATTTCTGCTCTACGTGAATTTAAAAACATTTTAGTACTAACACGTATCGAGCTGACACATCTGAAGCTGTCAATGGGACCAATCAAGGGTGTGTTGATATCTGACAAATTTTAGTTATATATTTTTTATTCAGTTTTTGAGGAGATAAGGTATATTTTAAATATATTTTTTTATTTTAAATCTATAAAAAGGGTTAACCCAAAATTAACACCTTGTGGGAAGAGCCTTAAAACCATCGATGGTTATATCGGTAGTATCGATGGTGTCTTCCCTGTTTACCTCGATTATTTTTTACCACAGCCGAATTGCAAGGTCGATGAAATTTAATTAAAATTTTTTCATATCGGATAAAATTACCATTAATGTATAAGAAACAATAAAAAATGCAGTACAGATTTAATTAAGATACATTGTAGCAATAACTTTGTCCAAAGTTTATGAAAGACAAATTTATGCATTTTTGTAATAATTTATTAGCCATTTTTTCCCTCAACTTTGTACATATTAAGAAAAATTATTGAATTCTTTTAGAGATATATCCAAAATATATATCCAAAAAATCCTTAAGTCAATACCGAATATCGTTTATCTGAATGAAAATTGATTAAGGAAAACTGAAAGTGATGAAGTCTGGGGCCTTTCGAAAGGAAAACCTTCAGTGTTTCGTTCTTGCTTTTATTTTAAGCTTTAAATAGTTGGGCATATCAAATTCAGTTGTAGCCCAGGTATCATTTTCACCGGACAAGTTGGACCATTCGATTACCCAAGAGTGACGTGACGCATAGCCGTGCACAATTGTAACCAGTTCAGTCACTTTCGCTGAAAAGTGTCGGGCCGTGCGTCGATGACACCTGCGTTGACACTGCGCGGTGGCGCGCATGCGTGTCAGGCCCAAGCCCGTGGGGCCGCAAGCCCGTGGGGAAAGAGAGTTGGATGGCAAGGCAATGGCTCTCGTGTTTCATTTCATTTCAGATTTCAGACAATGTTTCGTTCGTTTTATTGTGGCAATAGACGGTAGCTGCGTTTGTTTCAATTGTTACTATTACTATTCATTTTATTTATTTATACCCGCCTCGCCATTGCCAGCCGAGCACTTTTTCTGCACGAAGCTACGACAATTGACTTTAAATGTCGCGCATTCGCCGCTTGGCCACTATGAAAGTTTGTGCCGCCTTTCGGCGTTTTCTTTATTTTTCGATAATAACCATGGCGAATTGAAACTAATATAGCTTGATAACTTTCCCAAAGAAAATGAAAATCGTCTTATAATTATCAGTAAAATGAAAGAGATGGCTTGTGGAGCGCATTCAGAATATGCGGTTATGCAATATCATTTAATGTTAGTTTCATTTGAAAAGTCTTTGAAAAAACAAGCTGGGGACTCCTCGTGAAGAGGAACTCCGGTCCTCATAATCAAAAGTCAACTAAAGATTAAACTAAAGAGTTTAACACCACTAGATCAAATGTTCTTTAAATGGAAGGGGGCTATGAAAGTAAAAGTTATAATTTTACACCGACTTCACTTTGAACTTTTAATACAGAAGAAAACATAACAGAACAGAAGAAACATAAAAAATTAAAGAATCATATAATAGAATTTGATTTTAAACTGCTAGACACATCTCCAATCAATTATGAGAAAAAATTCGGAGGTAAACACTATCGAATTGTTTAATATTTGTTAAATTATGTTGTATATTAAATTAAATTTTAAAAATGTAATAAAAATTCGATTTCAATAAACATATAGCACAGTTTTTGGAGAAAATGTTTGAACATATGTTCTATGACTAAGGCGAAACCTAAAGGTCTTTCCTAAATTTATAAATTTACATAAGTTACAGAAACACGAAATTTCATTTTTGAGTTTATTACATTGAAGTAGTTCAACAAGAAAATGTTACCACTAGTTAGTTTCATATTTTTGAACAGAAGGGCCAGGAGTGATATGTCAACACCAGATTGAAAACTCAATTCAGCATCGAAACTTGAAAATATGTGATCCAAACTTTCGCAAATTGACTAAAACAAGATAGGCCCGGAAATGACCCTGCCGGGATTCCTGGTGCTGCTGCTGGTGATCATAGATGGTCTTTTCAATGTACTGCTTTCCTGGGTCTCTATTTACTGATCCGGGTAATATTGTACATAAGAATAAATTAAATTAAAAGAATGTCAGGCCTTTGGGGAATTGCTCTCCTGCCAATGGCGATGGCTGCTCTTTTGACCTGCTTTTGTCTGATCTGCATTTGTGTCCTGTGCACCGGAATGTGTGGATGCATGATGCGATCTCTTTATTGTTGTCCACGTTTGGAAGAGGAGCTAACCGATCCACCAGTAGGAGGAACCCTTCTGTTGCCATCAATTCCCGCAGTGCTTGTTGAGGAGCCGCAGGGGACCCAAGGAATGATATCGGAAGACGAGCCAAATCGCCCAGTAGAAAAATCTATTTTGAATAATATGGGATCCCAGATTGTATAATTATTCCTAGCCTGCCTTTTTATTTTCAATGACTATAACTACAATTTAAAAATTTTGTTAATATATTTTTAAAACTACTCAAGTTATAAAAAATGTAAACAAATTAAGGTTATTTTAATTTAAACATGAATCTTTCCTTCTTATATATTGGTATGTTAAAACCTTAAAAACCCTTTTAATTCTATGGTTTATCCCAATATTAAATTTATAAAATTTTTGGTTTTACAATTTAGGTTTACAATTAAGATGTTGTATTATTTTTAGGGTAACTAATGGATGTTGGATATACTTTTTCTTAGGTTGTGACGAAAACGAGAATGGAAAGCTAACTTCGGACGGAGCCGAAGCTTATATACCCTTGCAGTTAAATAGCGGCTTCTATTGATTAAAGATATAGTAAATATTGGATATAACTAGCCGATCTTTACAAAAACATTCAAAACAAGCATAGATTCGTATAAAATGGATTTTAAAAGAAGTCCGACGCTTCTACACCCAAAAACACGAAAGTTGTGGCATTTCCGATCGTTCAGTTATAAGGCAGCTATAGGATATAGTCAGCCGATCCGTATGGAATTTTTCAGATCGGCCTAAATTCCCCAAATAATAAATTTGTGCAAATTTCAAGATTCTATCTTCAATAATATGGGTGTCTTAGCATTTCCGATCAATCAGTTATATGGCAGCTATAGGATATAGTCGGCCGATCCCAGCCGTTCCGACTTATATACCGCGTGGAAAGGAAAGAAGAGTGTGTGCAAAGTTTCAAGACGATAGCTTAGAAACTGAGAGACTAGTTCGCGTAGAAACACACAGACGGACCGACGGACAGACGGACATGCTTATATCGACTCAGGAGGTGATCCTGATCCAGAATATATATACTTTATGGGGTCGTAGATGTCTCCTTCACTGCGTTGCACACTTCTGACCAAAATTATAATACCCTCTGCAAGGGTATAAAAAGTAGAGAAATTCCGATCTTTGTACAGGCTTTTCTTTCAGGACAACCCAAAGGTCAAGGAGATTCAAAATTTCCCTTGGTTTTCAATGAAGCCTTTGAAAATGAATATTTTATTATTAATATCCAATAATTATTATTAGTATCCAAGAACCAATGATCATTATGGAAACTAGTTTTTTTCCAACCGATTGGAATGCGACGAATTAGAATGCAATATAATATCTGTTCAGCAGTTGTCAAAGTGAAATTGAAAAAGCGCTGAAATTATTGGATTCTGGTTGTAATCCTTGCGGTACAGGCCTCGCGTTCGCGTTCGTGGCCTCCTTGCTTCCGTCGCAGATCGGCACCCACAATTTCCACACGGGCCACACGAGGAGCATGAGCAGCCACACTTGGCACGACGGCAACAGGTTACGAAGCGCAGATCCCATTGCCACGGCCAGTGGAAGAGGCGGCGACGCATGCGCTGCTGCGAAAGCCGAAGCCGAAGTCGACGTCGACGCCGGAGCTGACGCCAGAAAGACCGCACCAAGTGCTTAAGGAATGGTAAACGTTACCAGGTAACGTCAGTTCAGGTTGAGCGCTCGAGTTGGTCGGTTTGGAAGTCGCGATAGATCCGGAGCGGCAGTGGAAACAGATCAGATACCAGATCAGATCATATCAGAGGCTGGAACCGATCCCGATCCCGATTCCAAAAGATACACATCCGTGACGTGCGATCCGTGGAAGTGAAGTGCTAAGATACCTAAGATAGACCCGAGAGATACGCGATCCGAGCTCGAGTTACGAGAAGAGCCCAAGTGCCCAAGTACAGCCAATAACCCAAGAATCCATCCATCCATCCGTCCATTCAACACTCACACAGCCCCAGCTACAAAATGGAATACCGGTGCTTAAGTAGAAGTTCTGTCAAAGTAAGTGACCCCAATAAGCACAAAAAATAAAGACACTAAAGTCGGACGGAGCGCCCACAAGGAGAGGCAGCAGCTGCAAGATCTCTTACACGTCTCTCCGCTTTACACCTTTTTGCCTGAACTTGGCATTGTTCTCTGTGACTGCGTCTCCGCCGTCTCCGACTCCGTTTCAGTCGGAGTCTCCTTTTGGAAACCTGTATGGCAGTGTTGTGGCATTAAGAACTCATATAGCATGGCTTTATATATGTGGCTATCTCTGCACCCAGCACACATGCAGCCCCATGTCGGCCCCGCCCACAGCAGGCAACACCTTCGGTGGTCCAGTCCACTAAGTGCCTGGCGTGGATTGCCATGGGATGGGATGGGATGGGCTGAGCCCCGCAGTTCGCCGTTCGCCCACTTCGACCCATTTTTCTGCGGCACAATCGGCCGATGGCATGAATTAGCACCTTTCTCGTCTTGGACTTTCTTTTTGGCCGGTCTTGACGAATTTATAATGAATTTGCTTTGGCCAAATAACTTTTACTAGATAGAGCTCTTCCCTAGCTCTTCCCTGGCCAGTGCATGGCTTGGCAGTCGGGTCACGTCTAGGCCCTGGCACTGGAATTGGCAACTGCAGAGTGAGCTGATGTATGGCATGGTTGCATGAATGTGGCAGGGTGGCAGAGTGGCAGAGTGGAAGGAGATCTGACCCTGCGATTGGGGTTATTGCCTGAGAACGAAAGACGCATTCCTGCGGCCGGGACCGGCTTGCCTTCGAACCAAGTAGCTGAAATGGAACCCAATCGCTTGCTCTGAACTTGACCGAGTTTGGAGCCGAAAAATAAAAAATGCTAATCAAGCGGCCAGCGTAGAAAGCAAAAACACGCCTCCACCCGCTCCGTTTAGTCAAAGATTTCCCTTCCCCATTCGGATTATTCGATTGGATCTTGAATTTCGAAAACTTAATCATCTCGTTCGGGGCCCTGGATGATTCAAGCCGGCGAGACCCTAAACACCGTGCCGCGGGCAAAAGCAAAATAAAAAATTTTATAAAAAGTAGGCTAAATATATTCATACTTTGATTTTTATGGGTTGCTGCTGTCTGTCTCCGATTCCGGCTGCTACCCACTCGCACTCGGCGGCACAGGTAGAAAATTCTCATTCAAGCGTTTCGTCTTTGTTGTTCTGCTGTTCTCCAGCCTGGAGGGCGAATCCCAAGACTATAACTATTTGCCATCGGAATTGTAAACTGTTAACGTTCTGGGTCAAATATTTCCAAGATCTTTATTTGGCATCTAACCAAATAAGATCTAACCCCGGGAATATTGTCACAGATTTCGTGTTAATTGCCGTTTCTAATGCTGCGCCAAGAGGTAACAGTACCCGCCCTCGAAATAATGAGCCAGATTATCCAGCTCCAGCGAAATTTCTTCCATGGACCGTTCAGGCCGTAATGAGTAAAAGTGTTGCTACTCAGACTCGATTGCCATTAAAATTCCACCGTTCTAGCAGTGGTCCACCGACCGCAGCCCCGGCTCTTAGCCCCGTTTCCACGGATCTGATCGGTGCGGCTCCCACCATCTGGTTTGGACAATGGTCGCGGTTCAAAAATGAAAGCGCCGCTGTCGTCGCTGCGCGGGGGAGTGAAAGAGGCGGTCGGAGGCAGCCGGAGGTGGAATCAGAAGTCAGGGTCTGTGCACTTGTCCCGCTCTTCTTCCCCAGCCCTTCCTTCCCAGTGCGGTCTGGGAAAACGTGATCTGCATAGTGGCTGCGCCACCGGGCCTGCTTCTTGGGGGGAAAAAACCATTGAAAGTTTTGTCGCTTCGGGGTTATCACGGCATCGAGCTTTGTTGTTTGTCGCGGAACGAAAAAATTAAAAAAAATCAACAGAAACAACGGTCTAATGCGCATCATGACTGAGAACCATCATCAGAAACCTATGGCTGCACTCTTACCTTTGGCAAAGCGATATGATTGACCGTTTACCGATAAGGTTTTCTTCCTCTTTTCGGAAAATATTCATTAAGTGGCGCCAAATCGATTTAAAAAAGGGTTAATTTTAAAATTAATGCATTTTTAATGGGATAATAAATAATTATATTTTCTTTTAAAGATTTAAAATTTATAATTTGTAGTTTTTTTGTAGTTTTTGTAATAAAATTGGGACTTTTAAACATATCTGGTTAAAAATTAAAAAATTTTTAACTTTTGCATTGCTTATTTCGTAATTATTTATTACATTTTTTTTGTAAATATTTTAATTAGTTTTACAGTGTCAAATTACAACTAAAAACAAAATTTAAATACAAAAGTCCTCCTCTTAAAAGAGAAAAAATTAAAAAATTTAGGAATCAACGTAAAGTTTTTTGCACGATTTCTAAAGAATGTTCTTTATGTTTAATTACCGAAGAGCGATAATTGGGTGAATCATATCCGGTTCACATTTACATTCTAATAATTCTGTAAAAACCTGGAAAAAAACCATGAATCTCCTTTTAAAGTTAACATCCCACCCGGCGCGAAGATACATTTTACTGGATTGCAGGACTATAATTAATAGATGTTTTAATAAATTTATACTTTTTGTTGACTTGAAATAGATTATTTAATTTGGTTTTTCAATTTTTTATAATCCAATACTAATATCCATATTCATACCCATATCCATACTAAAAATGGTTTGTCAATAAAATCCCATTTTAAATCAACATCCAACCAGATGCAACTATAAACTTATCAGTATTGCCATAAATAATACAATTTTGATTACTAGATTTTCTAAATATGTAAATTTTTTTATTTTATGAATTAGAGGTAGACTTGAAATAAAGTAAGTAAACAATTCGATCTTAAAGAATCAAGTTTGAGGCAAGAAGCAAATGCCGTTCAAAACAATTGGCCTTTAGTTGTCATCAGCTTTTCCTGACCAACTGCTCCACAATCGTCGGACAAAAGCCTTTGGGAAATTGTGTCAGTCAAGTCAAGCGGAGCCCCCGGCCAGCCAAGCTTTAGAAGCAAACAATTCTCTGTCAATTCGTTTCAATCACAATGCATTATCACTGACATCCATTGAGAATGTGGAGCTGCCCAGACGACCAGGGCGGCGGGCGGTGGGCGGGGGTCGGTGTTTGGTGTTCGGAAGAGAGCCAGGAGATGGACCCGCGGCTATGGGCTAAGCTTATCAATTCAATAAACCAGTTTCAGTTTCCAGCCGCATCGCGTGCAATCTTAGCCAAGACACAGCTACGACCTGGCGGCTATTTGTACGCCGTCAATAAGCTGTCCGCTTGGCCGGCCGTGTGCTTTCCCGAATCCAATTTTCACTCTTGCAGCTGTTTGGGCTCGAATGTGTTAGAATTTAATTCATTTGTTATTAAACGCCAATGTTTGTTTAAAGTTTAAAGATTGCCCATTCCCGATCCAAGCCGATCCATGAGTGGGGCTCCAACGGTGAGCAAGCGAGACAGATGGAGATGTGGGTCGTTAACCTCGTTATAACGGCACCTGATACACGAACTGAGCCGCTGCTCTTGACAGTTTTGCTCGTCGCTTTGTCTCTTTTCGCCGTTGTTGCTTTTGCTGCTGCTGTTGGATTCCTCGGTTCTTTCTAGCCTGCTTTGCTTTTGTTTTGCCCCCCTCGTTCGCAGGTATCGCAGCTAAGAGAACGATAAACCAAGTAGTGCACTCAGGTGTTCTGTTGTTGTTGTTGTTGTGGTTGTTATGTAAGCCTAATGACGGGCCAAACTGAAATTGTCAACGGTTCGTCAATGGGTTTTTGATTAATGCATGAGTTGCCGATTTCCAAAGCCCAATTATGAGAGTGCCTGCGGCTCCAAATCACAAACAATCTCCCATAATTCCAGGTATCCCCACTCTTAAGTTCATATACATACATATATATGTATATCGTGTGTCTATAGCTTGAAGCTAAGTTTCATTATGATAACACTTTTAACCATAAATAAAAGTAGTTAATAAAAAAAAATATATCAAAGTATTGTAAACTAAGTACATACATATGCTTTAGGAACTCCTTTAGAAAAACTCGGAATTGTCATTTTCGAGATTATTAAGGGAATTTTAAAAATATTAAAACAAAATTAGTTAAATATGAACTTCATGCTTGGATTTTTGTATGCAAAAAGTCTGTTGGAATTTTTGTAGAAACTCTTGGAATGTTTGAGACTGTTGGAATAGTTGTGAAAAAAAGGATTTGGTGGTTATTTGGTTGTATGAAATATTTCAAACATTTTTTTTGTTAGAATGCTTGTTGGAATGCTTGTTTGATGTTGGAATGTTTGTTGGTTGTTGAAAATTTTGTTAAGGAAAAACTTCATGGCAATAACAATAATACATTTTTGATTTATTTGTGTGGTTTTTGATAGCTGGGAATGTTTGTTAAAGCCAAAGATCAAGAATTAAAATATATATTGGACAATTTTAAAATGGAATGTTTGTAGGAAAAGTAAATATTTGTATTTCCTCAATAAAAAGGCGGTTTATATTGACAGTTTAAGAGTTGTTTGCATTTCTCTGCGATTGTCTGGTCATTCGGTACAGTCATGCCGCTATCACTTCAATGAACCCGAGCAGACCTAAGAAAGTCGCCTCATTAGGAGACCCAATCAAGATGGCAATTACCAGGTAAAAATCCGTCTGGTGACAGGTTCAAATGGCAATGGCTGTTTTTGGTCCCAGGGTCTCGTTTGCTTTAATGTCGAATTAAGAGGGGACGGCGAGCTTTTATTAAACGAAATTGCTGAAGACTCATAAAAACGGAAAGTCTGACAGACAAACGGACAGGTGGACAGGCGGCAGACGGGCAGAGGGACAAAATGACAATGACAAGAAAAGCGCGTTTAATGAGCCACAGAATTTGACAAAAGGAGGTACAAGATCGGTGAGAGTGGCTGGTGTCGCACTGCCAAGCTTCACTGTCTGCACGTCTGTCTCCCCCTGCTGGCTTCCATAGGTTTGGTAATTTCATGTAATGAATGTGAAAAGAATTAAATAATAGAATTTCGCTTTCGTTTTTCGCTTTTCGTTTTTCCCACCATACCAGATTCCAGATATGGCCATATACACGCAATGACCATTATGGCCCCCCGACATTGTCGGATGTCTGAAAACTGAAAAGAAAGTTTTGGAGATGTGCGAACCGAACAATAATAGAAAGAAAATATTTATATCAATTAAGAAATGTTTGCAGTATCTTTTCATTGACAGTCTCAAAAGAAACTCTGCGGCCTGACCGATTATCGTGGACGTTGGGGTTGGGGTTGGGGTTTGGATTTGGTATCTGTACAAGATATGTATGCTATGTACGTGCAACGGTTTTCTCAGCAGAAAGCCACACAAATACGAGCACGAAAGAAAAATGGCAAATTTTTGTGCTGCAATTTTAATTCAATCCAAACTGGTTTTCGGCTCTTGATCAGGCACTTGATCAGCAGCCAAATCTGCGCAGAGAAAGTGAAAGAAAATACAAGCGAGCGAGCTAGCGGCTAGGCTAAATAAAAAACCGCAAGAAGAGGCAATAAAAAGTTCAGACCATATTAGAAGTCAGCTAGCTTTGCATGCCGTTAAAAAATGTTCAAAAAATGTACGTATCTGGCTGCCAATGTGGGTTTCTTCTTTGTTTTTACTTTCACGTACGCTGCCTCACGAGATTGTTATTTATGAGCTTAATTAATTTGTTTATGGATTTCGGGTCTAAGCGGGTCAAGTATGTGAAAATAGAAACTTTTCATCGCTCGAGCCCCCCCTCAGAGGCGGGCGGGGCCCTTCCAACTGGCTGGGCGCCTTTCTGAGTGTTTCCCAGAACTCTGCCAAAACCCCCCAGACTTCTGGATGTGTTCTCGGGCCATGGTCAGGGTCAGCGGTCAAACGACCGGCCATAAAACACGTTACAACACCTACGGAAGGGCTGTCCCAGAGTCTATGTAGTCTGGAGAGTCTAGACCTGCCGGACCAGTTGGCCGGCCAGAAAGAACCCCGTCTCGCGACAGGCTTGCCGTTATCCGCACGGGTTTCAACTTTGAAACGAATTCAAAATTACGATACCACCTCTGGAAAATTGGGGGAACAAATTTTTAATATGCCCGGCAATGAGGAATTTTAGTTTGAAAAAGTTACTATCCATATTGAAAGACCTATTTTGGTTAAACATCTTTTCTTAAATCTAAAAAAATTAAAGTCTGACTTAGTAAATTTAAATTAGTAAAAAGTCTATATTTTTATCTTAGTTATTTATTTTATAAGGATCTCATTGTCGACTAAATACAATAAAAAAAAGTTAACCTTAGAGGTTAAAATAAATAAATTTCTTGCAACATTTTCAAGAAAGTCGTGTTTGAACAAATTTGTTTGGAAATTTTGCATCAAGATACTGCCAACAAAATAAAATATAAATACATACATATATGGTATAAATGATTTTTTGTTTTATAAAATGATCGGAAGATCTGTTATAGTAGAATATTATAAAGGTATAGTAAAGTTGAAACACTCATCACAGGAATACAGGATATGTTCCCTATTCATTTTTTAAGGATATTCTAGTATGTATCGATACATAAATAATAAAAGTTGCTAAACATTCACAAAGGGATGTTTATCTATATTATTCTACACTCTAAAGAAAATCATGTTTCTCTTTATTGTGTGTAAGGGTACAGGAGAGATATACGAATTTGGAAATGGAAATAAAATATACAAATTTTCTATGTATAAAATGTGAATGCGAGTTTAGTGAATAAATAAAATAATAGCCAAAGGCAAATGAGATGCACATAAATACAAAATGTGATTAGAATGGGTACTTTTTAGGAGATCATACCACATTAGCCTGTAAAAAGTAATACCACCGCCTAACTGTTTCGTAACCCACATTTGCACTCCATCTTTGCAGCACCTAACGGCCCTCTGCTTCATCATCTCTGCGTTTACCAGCGCCAGCGCGGCTCTGTGGCCGAGCTACAGCAGCGACGATGCGCCCAGCCGGTGCGCCGGGGGGCGTGGCCTGAAATACCTGTCCGGCGACGCGCTCACGGACTCGCCCGACTGTCTGGGCCCCAACAATGCGCCGTATCCCAGGTAAGTCTGAGTCAGAAATTGCGGTCAGGCCGCGGCGGTAACTTTCTTTTTAACACCCCCTACTTGGAATCTTGGGAATCGCTGCAGTGCGGCCGTGGCGCGTACATTCTCCAACTGGAACGGAAACTCGCGACGTGGCCGTCAGAGCAAATTGCCGAGCACGCTGGACCCCGCTATAACCACCAGTGCTCTGCTGAGGGCCTACGACGAGGTGAACAACGAGGCCGTCGGAAGCAGTCGCTACGGTAAGTCGGTCAGGCCATCGATGGCAATTGATCGGTTCATTTGTCCCCACTTATTGGGTCCGCCGGTGCGGTTGATTGATTGACTCACTCGCTGATTGATTAATCGTCCAGGTCGATCGCTGAAGAACGCCACGCCGGCGCACCAGTGCAAGAGTGAGACGCCGGCTCGGCTCTGCAAGACTCGCTACAACACCACGGCGCCCATGTACGGCGTCAGCCTCACCTCCGGCCAGCCCGTGACCATTGTCCAGAAGTTCCCCGATCTCTTGCAGCAAGTGGTCTTCGAAGTGTGCGAGTAAGTATGAGAAATGTCCGAGGCTAATGCGACAATTTGGAATATTATTTTTAATTACAAAATATTGCACGCTTCTCGACTATTATATATCCAGTACTCTTCCCTCCCACTTCCTACTCCGTAACCCAACCCTTTTTTTTAATTGGCTGGAAACTTTTTTTATAAGTTTAAATTAGCTATTTTAAATATTTGTCATTAAACTTTTTTTTTGATCAATGTTTCAGTTGTAATAATAAAAATAGATAGAAAAGATGGTCAAAGGAATTTAATGACCCTTATATAACCAAAACTCTTTACATATCTTTAGTTCGTCCGATTCTTGAATACGGTTCATGTGTCTGGAGTCCCCAATTCATCAAGACCGTATTGATTCAGTACAGAAGAACTTCCTCCTTTTTGCTCTTAGGGGTCTAAACTGGGATGCATGTATTCAACTCCCTTCTTATCATATCAGACTACTTTTAATAAACTTACCATCCCTACTAAACCGTAGGACTATGCTGGGTGTAGTTTTCATCAATAACCTCATTAATGGTGAACTCGACAGCCAGAACCTTCTAAGTCTGTTAAAATTTAACGTTCCTTTTAGGGCTTCTCGAACTTTCCTCCCCTTATTTCTTTTGTAGGTTAACATATGCTCAGCATGACCCTTTCAGGGTACTATGTTCTGACTACAATAACCTCTATCAAATCATTTCACAGAACTCTTGCATTAAATCCTCTATTCTTTCCTACTTAAGAGAGCAACAATGTAACTCTTCTTCGTAACCTTTTTAAAAATACTTATTCCTCGTCTCGGATCTATCCCCGCGATTCGAGCCGTACGATAAACGGCAGCGCCCCTCGGTCGGTTGGGCGGTAGGTGGGCTGTACGTATGCAGTGGGAGCCGCGAAAAAAAAACAAAAAATAAAATTAATAAAAATACTAATATGTATTTATAATGAAAAAATCCAAAATAAGGAAAAATTTATCACCATGACAAAAAAGAAAAATTTTATAAAAAGAGGATAAATCAAGGGACTTTTCGTTTCTTGACTTTGTTAAAACTTGTCCATAACTTCATTTGGAAGCTAATCGAGAATTTTTTTTTAGGAGCGAAACGCGTAAGAAAAATTCTTACGAGTCCCAAATATAAAAATTACTTAACTATAAAACTAAAAATAAAATAATTTAAAGTCCAAAAATGATTATAAAAATTTTGTTGTTTTTCCAGATCCTCTGAGTGCGATGTGGTTCGAGGCGAGTGCACGCAGACCTATGTGCCCTATCTGTTCCTGGTCATTCCTTTGGGACCGGTGACGCTGACTGGACAGGATTATGTGCTGGTGGAGAGCGGATGCGTGTGCAAGCCCAAGTACTCCACAGGCGCCGCCCAGGAACCCAATATGATACCGTAGGATTCGGGTCGGGGCACTTCCAAAAACCCCCACCCACCAGGAACACCAACAGCAACCAAAAGAACTGAGCGAGTTTTGGGTCGGAGCGGAGCTGCGCTGGCTGGCTAAATTAATGTGTACTTAAACGAGGAATTATTTTTTGTAGCGAAATCAATTTTGCAATGTTATTTAATGTTTCCCCCATCTCTCATGCCCCCTTTTCATCCCCTCAGCTGTATAAAATTGAAATGCAATTTTGCTCAAAAAATAATCAAATCCTAATGTTAAGTCTAAATTTAAACAAATTTGAATTAATGCTTCTGTGCATTTGTAGCGTGTATTTATTAGTAACCCTAATCGTAGCATTCGAAAATGCTAAATAAAAACATTCGTTTCGAAATGAAAAAAACCTTTTTTGCGGTAAATTCCATTATGGGACTCTGTATTTTTTTTAGGGGACCAAAAAGCAAAAATCCACAAGCTTACATAAGTCAAAACTTTTAGATCGCTAGTGTAAATTAGTGTAAGCCTTTGAATTAATTTTAATATTTTTAGATTATCGCCGCCATTTTCCTTTACTTCGAAAACCCGCTTTTTTGCAACACTGCAATTTTGTTTTACTTTTATCGATAGTTCGGAGATTGTAACAATGTTCTGATATATCGATGCTTCTGTTCCTCTAGATGAGGGTTGGCAAAGGACAAATTTTAAATATGTTTTTGTGCACAAATTTATTTCTTGAAAAAAAATATATTTGTTAATCTGATAAGGAGAACCTCCCCTAATGCAGTATTTTTCTTGAAACAGTTGGCAGCACTACCTCTAGTATCCGCCTGGTAACACTATTGGTCACACTGCACTCTTGCACCTTTCGATTAAAAAAACGCAATAAATATTTAATAAGTAATGAATTTTAGCCAACGCCAACCAGAATGGCAAAGAATTCCAGCAGTGGCTCTAAATCAAATCTTCGACTATCTTTCTCCCGAGGATCGTCGGTCGGCCGCGAGTGTTTGCTATTCCTGGAGACTTATCTTTTTTCAGAAACGGTAAGTTGGATTGCCATTGCGTGTGTGTGTGTCTGTGCGGTCTGAAAAAGTTTAATTTTTGCTTATTGGGCGTTTGCGTATATGGTTTGAGACTCTTTGTACTGGCCTGTTTGCTCGTACACTCTGACAATGGGTTGATAAACACTCGGCGACGCTGCTTTGCGCGACGTCGCATTTGGCAACGTATCATGTTTGTGTGGGAGAGCCCAAGATAGGGGGAATTCCCCGAGCCAACGACAATTTGTTAGTAAATGAATTTGGCTCGTGCCTGGCCTGGCAGTTACACTTGTTTTCAGAGGCTCCTTGCCAAGTTATTGTAGTATACCTTTTTATTTAAAATTGTTTATAACATTAAGCTAAGCTGGCGACGTCGCAGTTGAGGTCAAGGAAAATGAAAGCTAATTTCTGACATGTCAAACAAATTACTTTAATTTCCTATTAAAGTTGTGTCTGGAATGTCCTTAATTATGTCTCCAATAAATTCTATATACCCCTATATCAAAAAAAAAAATATTTGCCTCTATACAAAAAAAAAAATGTTTGTCCCATTTATATATTGTATATTTTATATATTCTCATTTCCTTTGTTTATGGTTTTTATCTTTTTTCATATCTATTTATGATTTCATTTTCCCAAAAACGAACTTTCTGTCTTAACGCAAATAGACACTTTTTGGTAGAACCAGATAGAATAATATCATACAAAGCTAATGAACTCTTAAAGGCATTGTGCATTTCATTCTAAAAATTTATAAACGTGGGAGGAATGCCAGACGTATACAACTGCAAGCTCTGAAAAGAATAACTGACTAATCAAACTTTTCTATTATAGATATTTTAGGAACTTTCGATTTGAGCTAGACCTGTCCCTAGATGACCAGTTGGCGTTCTTCCATCGTTGCATGGCAAACCTGGCCCGGGAAGTGATCGTGGTATTTGACTTTCACAATGAATTTCACATTCAGAAGATGCGACGACTCCTCTACAAGTAAGGACATAAAATGAGTCTCAATCCTTTGTAAATAAATATTAACATTTCTCTGTCGCAGAGTGGCACGCTGTGATAACATTCAGGGGTTGCGTTTTCAAACGCATAATGTGGGCCTAGTTGGAGTGGGCAACATGCTCAGCGAGCACCTGGTTGCTATTGAACAGTAAGAAACTCAATATAAAAATAATGTTACAGTATTAATCAAACGATTTTTTAAGATGCTTCGTGGAGCCGCTGAAGCTGTTTCTCAACCGCAAGCGTCAACCTTGCCAGCTTCTGGATCTAGGAGCTATCGAAGCCCTCACCTACTATGGCGATGACTGGCTAAAGTCGATGGGAAAACCACAGGAGCTGTTGCAATTGACTCTAGCCAGCATTAAATACGACCCTAGTCACTATCCGATCCTCACCCTCGACACGACGCTGTTGCAAAAGTGCGCTGCCCTACAGGTGCTCTCCCTGGACTACGACACACTTTCTGACGAGCTGCTCCACACGATTCAGGTGCTACCGCTGCGTAAGCTACTCATCGCAGTGCACGGATTGGACAGTGAAGAGGATCAACATCACGGCGTCTCGGAGTCGGCCTGGGCCCATTTCGCCGCGCACTTTTCGAGCATCGAACTGGTGTTGACGCTTGTCTATGCCTACGAGGCCATTGAAATGCTCCAGCATCGCGTCCTGCGCCGCAACATGCCGGTGACCCACGTGCGACTGCTTTTTTGTGAACTGATGAATGCGGAAGCCCTTGACTGGATGTCAGTGCATAACAGCGAGACGCTCCGCAGCATCCACTACGTCGACTCGACCTACAAGCATTCCAATCGCGTGGACTACGCCCGCCACGGCTTTCTGCGCCAGGATCCATTTGTTATGATGGCCTGGCGCTGCAAGCAGCTGGAGGAGATTGTGGTGCACGGCTACCTGATGGATCCGCACAACTTGGTGGGCATTGCCCGGCTCAGGGGTCGCCAACTGAAGCGTCTGGAGGTGTCCATGATCGACTGGTCCAGCGCAGCTTCGTTGAATGCCTTCAATGAGGTAAGTGGTGGCATATATTTTTGGTTGTCTTTCCTAACTGATATTTGGTGTTATCTTTTAGGAAATCAGCACCTTGTTGGGGCAGCAGTGGTCACACATTAGCCCCGACAAGCTGCCCCCATCGCTGGCCTTTGACTACGAAGTGCGCGACCAGTTCGTGTACGAAATGCTGCGACGTGATCTCAGCCAGTAAGTGAAAGTCGAAGTAGGAACTAACTCAAAAAATAACCAAAAACTGAAGAAAGTTAAGTCATCGGTGAAGAGGCATAAAGTGCAAACATGACACGTGATCGACTCGAGCGAATCTAGAAACTAATTTAAAAAATTCAATATTTTAATTCTACGTAGCTAAAGAAAAACCCACGAGAGAAGTGTACGCAAAAAGAAAATTCAGCCGTTAGACTAAGTTATCAAAATTTATGTAAAGCAAACACTCATTGGCAAGCGTTTCATACAAGTTACATTTCCTAATTTTTTATCTTTGTAATCAAAATCATAATCAACCTTTGTTTGGCCAAGCGAGCAAACGGCGAAAAGAAAGTTTAGGAGCAAAGCAAAAGACTTGAGCACTTTACAAATGTATGTAATTATGTGTAAATGGGGGCGAAATGAGTTTGTTGAAACCTGCTAGAGAAACATCATTTTAAGAGCAACAACAACTGTGATTCAAACGAAATGCGATTGCGAAATTTAGCCAGTGGGAGACTTGTGGCAACCCAACAACTCTCATGAAACATAGCAGAAACAAATACAAAAACAAAACTAAAAACGACATCAAACAAATTGTTAAGCGAATTGTCTAGTTAGCTAAGTTTAAAAGTAACAAAACAAAAGAAAAAGTGTTGAAAAAATGTTTGTAAAACCAAAACTACGACCAATGTCAAATTGTTTGCTCAAAACTCAATTGGCACAAATTGTTAAACCTTTGTAGTAGTGTGAATAAGTACGGAACCAGAACCGCAAACTGAAACGGGAATCGGCGAATCAAATGTGATAAACGACAAAACAACCACAAAAGCAAATGTACCAACAACGAGAGCTCTATCCTCGTTTGCTAAGCGCCGCATTTGTGTAGTTTAAAGTGATATTAACAACAAGCATCAGCAAAGCAAAATTGTAAACAAATACAAGAAGACCCACACAGAATTAGCCAAACTCTGGTAAAAATATAAATGTAAGATTTCTTGCATTGAAATCGTGAAAAATCCATGGTCCTCAAAATCAGCAGTAAACATTTTTAATTAAAATTTCAATCAAATTCTAGACGAATTGAAGCAATGACATATTTCACGATTTCAAAGCAACAGTCGTGTGGGCTGTACATGCGTTGGCCAGAAAAAAATGTAAAAGCTTCCGGAAGCCAGGAAAAATGCAAAATGCAAAAACCCAAAAACCAACTTTAAGTATTTTATAGCACAGGCATTAATTTATACAACTATGTACTATATTTAACCTATGTTTGCACAAAACAGCAGCGCGTTGTCACGAGTGCTGCTCATCCTCCAGAGCTGCTTAACCAAACAACAAGTACAACCAAATCTATAACAACAACAATGGTACCTGAAGATCATGCTGAGCATTTAGAGAACAACAGCAACCGCAAAGTACTTGCTCAAATGTAACAATCTAAACAAAGAAACAAACAAAATCTATTGAAACAGAAGACTGACTGAGAGTGCTGGCTATGTTGTCAAAGCAGCTGGAGGAGTTGGAGCTGGAGCACTGGGTTCTGGGTTCAAAGATCTCAAAGACAACTCTTACAACTATCCAATCAATCGACCATCTATATTTGTATGTATGTATATGTAACCGATGCATGTAATAATTTTTGTTATGAACTGCAATAGCGAATATTAATTTAAAGATCGACTGCAAAAATCATGTATGTAAAGCGAAGCAATCGAAGAATGTCAAGCAGAACAGTAACTGTAACATGGCCACGATCAAGGCATCCAAATATCGTGTCGGGGGATTAGATATTCAATATCCTTGCATTAGGACACGTATTTTCCAGTGGCCGTGAAATTAATTTAAGTCTAGTACGTACCATCAAGCAACACCAACAAAAAATGTGATAAAAGTGTCATGCCGCTTCCAAAAACAAGATCGAGTGCAAATTTCTATTCAAAGCCGCACATTGTTGAAGCAAACAGAACGGAAGTAGCATTGGAGATCCAGGGCCTAAAAGAACTTAGGGAATGGGAATTATAGATGAAGCTTTATTTCACAGATATAGGGACCCAAACCCGACAAATAATCAAAATTTTCAAGATTTAATATTGGAAAACTTATTGGATAAAAACGTATCCTGTAACTATGAAATAAAGCATTTGGAAATTAGTAGGTCAGAGCCCAAATGTCCACCCTGTAGAGGGCCGCAAAATCAATGGATTCATTCGATTACAATCAATATAAATTGAGAAAGTATTAATTTTTCTGTTACACTAGAGTCACTTCCAACGCTGCTGCATATGAGTAACGTTCTTTTGTAAACTTACTACAAAAAAATATATATTTTATATGCCATTTATTGTATTTAAATTCAAAGAGACAGAAAACCGATTTGTAAACCATTCCACATATGCTAACGTATGTACTGAACCAGAAAATGAACAACACTACGGAAATTGTGACAAAGGCAGAGTTTAAGATAAGCGAAGAAAATAACAGCAACATCGCGAAAAGGGCGTGTTAAATTTGGAATGAAAATATATATTGTTTAATATTCGGCGGGAATTGTGAATTGTGAAACAACAAGATTGACACAAGGAGCTGAGAGGGGCTAGCGGGGAAGGCGATAAGATACAGCCGTGCATTAACAACAATGTTTATATATGTATATGCAAGTTATGCTTAAAAGTTATAAGAGCAAAAGTGAAGAAAGCTGTGATACAACAAAATCCAAACAACAACAAAAGGCAAACAACAACACACAATGATAACACCAACACATTGACAACAACAACAACAAGGAGAAGATGAACAACAAGTGTAACAGACAAGCCAATTCGAAACATGTGCGACCAACAAAAGAACGTTAACAACTTTTCCAAACCAACAAAATATAAATATAAACAAAAAACGAGGAGAAAGTTGAGGTGGAGAAACATTAACAAAACTACAAATGCATCAATTTTTATTTAATTTTTAAAAACATTGATAACATAACGATATTAAATTCATAGTTTTAAAAAAAAAATCAAAAAAATTGATATCTTCAACAATTAGTGTTTCTCCACCTCTTGAGCAAAGCGATAATTGGCCTTGAGAAGAGCAGCCAAATGGCAGAATAACGAATTGTATAAGATCGAGGCAGATCCAGTAGTAGTAGCTTAGCAGGATTAAAAGCGAGGAGGAACAGGAACCAAAGTTTTGGAAGAAAATTGTTTGTGTGAAACCAGGGCACGCGGGATATTTGCACCTTCCGATCGGGAATAAAAATCAAATGTTGAATTATATCGTATGTATGTATGTAGAAGACATAAATCAAATGCACATAGTAAGCTTTGAATGAAAGCAAAGATTTTATTTGAGGTTTAATTCCATTTGTTTTGCCATGTTTATTATTTGTTTTAAAGCAAAGGTTTTAAGCTTCAATTATTATATAACAAGCAAACGAAAAATGAAGCCAACTGCAGTTTGAGTGGCATATGCAATATCATTACCATTTAAGACAAACAATAATTATAAACAATTTAAAAAGTAGCACACAGAATGCATTCAATTGAGAAACCAATAAAAAGTGTTTGAAATTTAAAACCCATTCGTCCTTCTGGGGGGTCTTTAAATTATTGTAGCATACTTCGTGGGTGGTGTTATGCAATCGCTCCCAGGGGGGGCAGATTAAAAGTACATAATTTAAAATAATAACAACCAAGTAAGCCCTGTGCGAGTCGTCAACAAAAACAGAGCACCACCGGAAGGAAGGACGTGCGCTGAGCAACGCAAGCGCTCCAGGATGTTGCGAGCTTTTCTCAGTCCTTGAACTTTTGACCTTGTTTCTGCCCGACTACAGCGGTTATGTAAGCAGCTGCATATTATGCAACCCAACCAAGGATTTTCCCTGGCCAGCGGTGTTCCTTCATTTTTCCCACGCAGCTCCAGTGGCTCCCAAACTGGCATAGTACGTGATATTGTGATATCGCCCGGAGACCAATTAAGTGGGCTTTGCGGACCAGATAGTGGTGTTGAATGAATGACTGGACTCTTATCTGGACATGTTTGTCTTTGCAGACAAAAAACTAAGAGCGTAAGCGGATTTTTTTCAGCGAAATGTGATTTGTTTTTTTAAGGAAACTTTCTTAAGGGGAGAGTCTCCTCTGAACACGGCCGAAAATCAAGGAAATTCTGACATTTTTTTGTGGACTAATTACCACAGAGACAAACTTTCTCTTTTTGATTATAATTCGTTAGCTTGGAAGTATAAAGAATATGATTTACTGGAATTCATAAAGTATAAATTCAATAAAAATTAGAACCGAAAATTAGAAACTTATATTAAAGTTTCAAAAAAATTCTAAATTTTTGGGTCAGAAACAAAGGTGTTTTCAAAACTTCCAAAAAGATGGATTCGAGAGATCGAGAGTTACAAAAGAATGTACATATAATTTCGAAAAAAGTTTTCGAGTTAAATGTGTTTAGGAAGTAGCACAGTGGGAGCTGCAATAATTAATAAAAGGGTTTATTAAAGACTTCATCTCAAGAAATATAGATCGCATCGGAATGTCCTTTGGAATATATGAATATATTTATTTTATGATGACAAAAGAATGTGAGGTTCTCCTTCCTTTAGTACATATGCTTGATATAACGGGTTTTATTTAAAGTTTACTGTATCGATTAGGCTGGCCGTTTGGGCCATTTATAGCTCGATTATCGACACATAGCTACCGCATAGCGTAAGCGAGTGAGTAAGTAACCAAACCAACCTTCCAATCGCAAATAAATAAATATCCAAAGTTAAGTTATACCAAGCCGGGGGGAGGAGGAGGCCTTCCGGGCGGGGGACATCCATCTCGTGAGAAAAGCTTCGCAAGTGCAGCTAGGAACCATTTGACGATGGCGACGGCGACGGCGTCGGCGCTCTTCGGCGCTCTCGGGTTTGCTTTTTCCGTAAACGCGAGTCACGACGCTTTTGCCCGCCAGTAGAGCATTCGATTTTCGCACGGAGCACGACAGTCGAAAAAACTTAAAAGAAGCATTCAACAGCAGCGGCCCGCCGACTGACACAAAATTCATATTTTAACTAGACCAATCTAATTAAAAAATAGCATAATTTCTAAACTGGCTACACCTTTTACCAGCTGTGAAGGAATCTTTTGATACGAAACCAAACCAAAAAAAAAAAAGGAAAACGAATTAAACGAAAGAGAACCCCACGAAAAGTTGTCACCCTTTCTAGGCCGTTTTATAATCCAATACTAAAGGTGAGTGCACGCCAAGAGGTTGTTTATGGTGGGAGACATGCATTATGAGAACATTCTCATTCCCATCCATCAATCCTATCCATCCACCCACCCACACATCCCATCTGTGTGACGTAACTTTGTGTTTGTGTTCGGAGATTGCTCATACGCCGCGTGTGCAAAAAGAAAACAACTCAAGAAGTGACTGCAAATCCGGGGGATAAACAAAGCTCAAGAACGGAGAGTTTCAGCCAAACCCCGAAAAAAGTACTCATAATTGATCGATGGCGATTGTAATGGTCTATATTTAGACCCCTTTCCTTGCGTCCACTGGGCGCCATCCGGTGCAGAAGCAGAGTCCCCCTTTTCGCCCTGATGGCCGAAGGCTGGCTGATTGCCCAAAAGTCCCGACGTTCACGTGCGTTTTTTTATCTTGCATTTTGCAGTCTCTTGAGCTCTTCTCTGCCGCATTTGTTTATAAATAAACCTTGAATAATGCCGGCATATTTTGACTGCCTCGTGAATTTTAATCTTTTTCTCAATGTATACGTTTCCCGACTTTAATTGAGCTACTGAGACTCTCTGTGGAAACTCGATTGAATTCGAGTGACTACGTCATTTGTTGCGCTTCTCGAGGTCGGTGATTCAGTCCAGTGTCAGCCCAACAAGTGCATTTTTATGCAGGTGCGGGGTGTGAGTGTGTGTGTGTTTGTGGAAATTGCCATTTAGAGACATTATCCATCATTACAGCTTACATATTTATTAAACCATTAATGGGATTTTCCTCTATTTTTCAGCTAAAATGTTCGCTTTGTGGTATTTAACTTTCGCTGTCGACGAAATACGGTGAGTGCAACGAGATTCCACTGTAGGGTGGGTCCATTTTTGTAGCCTACTTTCAGGCGCAGCATTGGCTGCTCATGTAAAATTAATGTAGATGAGGGTGTGGTGGGCGTCTCCAGGACCTTTCTTTAATTAATACGTTTGACTAACAAAAACACTAATTTAAATAAAAAGGTAGTGCCCTAATATTTGTTAAGTATGTATTTTTTAACTGTTGTGCTATCCTGTCCCTCCCGGGAAGGGCTTCTGTCATGATTTTTGTTTATCTAACCAAAAGACACATAATGTTGGTTATTTTAAATATTATAAAATAATTACATTACATTTTTCACAAATGTTTAAATTGATTAAACAAAGGGTTTGAATAAATTATCAATTTAGTTTATATAAACAAACTATAGGATTTTTTCAAAAAAATTATTAAAAAAGCAAGACTGTTAAATCAATTCTGTGCATCCTTATATATCAGTAAAAAAAACACCTTTTTTAACGAAACTGTTTCCCCCAAACAACACAATAGAATACGAATTTTCTAAAACTTTGATGGGATGTGCGGTCTCTTCAAAAGTCCACCCTATGAGTATTTTCATATTAAGTGTGTATTCTTGAAACTATTAATTATCCGCGTTTAAGTCTAGCCCCCGTAATGCATTTCATAAATCACAGTGATAAGTTTTGTCGGAATATGTGTCCAAGTCAGTGCAAAAGCCACGAATTCGATAATCTAATCGGTGTCACTGGATGTGTGTATTAGCCGAATCTCGCTTTCTGGCCGCACCTGTGGGCCAATCGGTCGTTATGGTTCGTTCCATGGTGCTAAATATTGCTTATTCAATATCCGTGCATTTGGCAACAAAGTTACTTCCCGACCGCACTGTCACATGATGAGTCCCCTCCTCAGACCCCAGACCGGCCAACAACTGGCTTTCGAGGCTCTAACGCTCATTCGTGATAAGTGCAATCAGCGCCCTACCTTCACAAACACACTCGCTTGTGCGAAACCGAATTCGCAAATTCGCCAAAACGAAAAAAACGGAGCGTCCAGCTGTTTTCTGCCGGCAATTAGCGTAATAATGAAAGTGATAATTGAACCTTTTTCGGTGTATTAGTTATTCCGTTCTCAGCCACAGCCGGCTTTTTGGCCATTTGGGGCTTTTTTGGTTGTATTTGTTCGGAGCGAAGCTCGTTTATTTGCTTATCTATTTGCCTCACGAGTATTCCGCTCATTTGCGATTTGGCCTACGTGACGGCGGAGAAATTCTAACGCCTCCTCGAGGAGTGGGGGAGTGGAGAAAGTAATTTCGTAACTCGAGCAGAAAACGAGCCAGCTGTGATCTGAATGGGGCTTTGTAGGGGATTCCGCCCACTATTATATAGCCACTCTACTGCCACACCCCCTCATTGGCAGCCATAATTCTCTTTTTATGGGGATACAAATAATTGTCCTTATTACGGTAGACATTTTCTCCAAGAATACAGTATTTCCGGTACTTGCATCCTACAAAGAGGAGGCTTAACTTATAGTTTATTTAGTATTGGGAAAAACATTGTTCATTTGGGTGAAGACATTCGATTGTTCGCTATTTTCTTGCTTGCTATTCATTGCTCAGATACTCACTTTTTTTGATATTAAAAAGAGCACTGAGTCGAGCTGATTATTTACCAGTAATTATTATAGGAATATTAAATAAAAAATACAATAATGAGCGAAACTGAAGAAGTGAGCAAGCTTACATCAATAGGAATGAACCTTTTAGTTTGTTCACTTAAGTGAACTATTCATTTTGTGTTCACCTACACATAATTAACACAGGATTATTGTCTATATTTCAAAATTAGATCCCATTGAATGGTAATCGAAAGTATGGGCTAACATTCTTTAAATCGATTGTAAAATTTCCAAAAAGAATAAAATTCAAGTAATTATAAAATTTGAATTTAAAATCAGAGTTGCCGAACCGAAATGACAGTCCTAACTCTCAGTATGACCAGTCGCTGGACAAATTCAGGTCACTCTGCTGTCACTTGCATTGTCCCTTTTACTTTTTCCATCCGCCGAAATAGGAAGCTGAAAAAGAAGAGATCGCCAAAAGCAATTGTTTTACAAATAAATCCGTTGTTTCGCTGGGGAATTGATTGATTATTATTGCACTAAACGTAGGCGGTGCCTAAAATAAAGGTGGGTCTTTCTATTGCTGCGAATTCTGTGAAAATGCATTTTCAATGCGGACACGCATCGCTGACTTCCAAATGGAAGCTTCTGGAAGTTTTATTGGAAAAACCAAAAACCATGTGGATGTCACAATTGAGAAAAACCTTCTAATTTACAAATAACCTGGATTTCATTTTAGTTTTTTTAAGTTTTAAGATTTTCTTTATAGCTTTTCAGTTTTTAACTTAATTTTTTGGTTTTTATTTTGTGTTTATTTTTTGTAGCAAACGATTAGCTTGGTTGTTTAGTTCCAACAAGCCAGCAGCTCCAGCTTTAGACAATAAGCCAACGGATCCTGCTCCTACAAAGCCTCCAACTCCGGCCCCAGCTCCTCCGAAGGAATCTCCACCTGCGAAGGAACCTGCACCAAAACCAACTCCCAAGCCAGAGCCACCAAAGCCAGCACCGGTTGTTGCCAAGTCCAGCCCCCCGCCCACTCCTCCAAAGGAAGAAGCCCCTGCGCCCAAGCCTGCTCCCGTAGTTGCACCCCCGAAACCCGTTACCCCACCAAAACCAGCTTCCCCACCGAAATCAGAGGACAAGATGCCAATCCCTCTGCCGAAATCCCTGACCGAGGCTAATACCAATGGCGAAAATGGAGGCCCAACTAACGGAAATGCGGATGAGAGGCTGCTGGCCGGCCTCCAGCCCAAGACGGCCCTGCCCCAGGCCAAGGATGCCACCCAGGACTTTATTAAGGGCGAGAGCAATGCCTTCATCAAGTCGATTAAGGAGGCCCAGTTGCTGGGCGAGCTGTAAGTCCGATTCCTTTTAGTTTCATTTTCATATTATTTTTGTACATTTTTGAGTTTTTAAATTTGATATTTTTGTCCACCGGTTCCGCATTGCGCAGCGTGTGGCAGAGGCGGGTTCAACAAACTCGGGTGACTTCTCCTCTTCGGCGGTCTAAAAAGAGAATAGTTGCCATGGGGTAGTGTGCGCTTGGCGACAGTGGCAATGCAGCATCAGCGAATTTGTTATATACCCAATGACTGCGATGATGGGGTCCACGATTTGCTGTTATTTTCGTCTCATGTTCTGTGTGCTTGGGCGGACAGCTCCACACTTCCACAGACACTCCATTCCACAGAGAAGTCTGCTGCATGTGCAGTTTACGGTTTATTTATGAGACCATGTGTTCGGTCTCCACTTCCTCTAATTGCCACAATTGATTTTCCATTAATATTAATCGAACTCCTGGGTGCACGCAAGCCGTGTGCTCGGCGCCTTGTCCTTGCCCAGGTGTTCAAGGATATGGCCTGCCCCAGCCCGTCCTCCGCCCTCCTGCCTCGGCCAGTTTTGGTTTATTCATGTTTGGCTGGCTGCCCATTTTCAGGAAACACACGAAACGAAATGGAAATTGAAATGGTGCAAAGCATTTGGACGGGCCATTATGAGACCTGTCGTCCGCTACTGCTCCCAGCTCTGACGAATCTCTACGGTCACATGATCTCGCCCCATGCAAAGTTTATTTATATTTGGAGACGCAGTCGCTGCCGCAGCCGCGGTGGTGGCGCAACAATTTACATGATTGTTTCATTGTTCCCGCACCCGTAAATTGGCTTCGTCGAATGCAATTGCATCTCCTGCCGGCGGAGGGATCCCATTTTGGCAGAGCGTCATGCCTCATATCTGGCCTGGCCTGGCTGCTTCCTGATGGACTTCATTCTAGGTGTCTTTGTTTGATGTGTCCCCTCATATATGTAGATATATGTATACACCTACGGATATGTATTTCGGGAACTTGGCTCGCGTCTGTGCAAAAAATTGCTTTTGGCAAGCGTCGGTTTTGAAGTGCTGCCAAAATATTGTTTAGCAAACAAAAGGCAACGTTGACAACACGGACAGAGCTTTTAGCTGAGTATATTAGCGATATTCTTAATTCAACTATATGTATGCTGCGGCCAATGCAATTTATTAATAATTATATATGTGGCTCCACCTCCACCTCCTCCTCCTCCAGTAATTTCACAGCTAATTGCTGCGACTCGTGCTTGGCTGACCGCAAATTGCTCTAATTAATATCGCATATTTCGAATGGTTTACTCATTTTCGGCGTCAGCCTTCGCCGCTCACATAGATCTCCAAATCTCGCAGTACCAGTGTAACCATAAGCAGAGGTATAATTATGCAAGCTGTTTGCTCCATTACTCAGATATCGGAGGATGGGAAAGCTGTGTGAACAAGTCGCGGCTTAGCCCAGAGTAGGCTTGTTCTATGCATCATCCATCTCCCCCAAAAGCGATATGTACCTTCTATATAGTCGCAGTCGGCTATGTGTCAATGTGTGGCTTTCGTATCTACGTATCAGTGCGCTTGTTTCGCAAGCTTTTCAAGGTCAACCCGCTACGGGGTCTAGTATATGCCGCTTTTGCCTCTCCCACTTGTTAGTTTCTGGCTAGGGGCTTAGTTCCATTGTTCTATGCGAAATACCAGCCCCCAAAGGTGGCTCGCTGGGATGCCAGAAGCTGCTGAGCTCCGCTGGTCTGGTCTGGGCTGGGCTGGGCTGGGCGCATTTACGTAATCTCAGCGCCACTCGACGCCAGCAATTGAAAATGAAAACGAAAACGTAAAGTGCCGGAAGAGGGACAGAGACCAAGGGGATTCGTTTCGTTGACAGCTACCGAAGTAATGCGAAAATGCCTTAGCTGAGAGGGAAAGGGAATCTTTGCGACGACATTTCAGGATTATATAAAGCATCCCCATCGCCTGGCCCGACCATTTAATATGTATCAAAAATTAATCTGAATCTATAGCATTTGTTTGTTGAAATTATGGTTTTATCTATACATTTCTAATGACCGCCCGTGGAAAATTCGTGCGCCGATGAAAAGCAAAAGTCGGGTGTGCTTTTCGAAAACAACACGTCGATGGTTGGGTTTTAGGTATATAGTGGAGGTATCCCATCCTCTATATGTCTTCCGACGTTGCATAAATTTCGTTGGCAACTGTTCAAATATTTTGCCTCGGCTTTTCGTTCAGTAACAAATGAATATGTTCCTTCGATGACACAACATATGTCCTATGCTTCTGTGTCTTGGATCTTCGACAATTCAATATCAAGTTCAAGACTCGTATGTCCGAGATCGTATGTTCATTTGTTGAAAAAATAATGAAAGGAATAATGAGAAGTGTGGGTGGTAGAGTCGCAGTCGATTTAAGGAACATATGTAATGGATTTTAGTTGGCACAAATCCCTATTGTTTATAGCTTCTCCCTCAATTTTGTTTAAATCTTTTACATTTTATCACAACATTTTTCATTCTATATGGCGGTATTAGTGCCAAAATTTATGACGGCGACGTTTGTTTGCTTTCTATTTGGCCAAAAACAACAGAATCTTATATGTAGTATAGTTATTATAAAATATCTATATTTAATAAAATTCTGGGGTGTTCAGGAGTGCCTTGTAACATGAACTTTCCATTATTAAATGGGTTTGGTATAAGTGGAAATTTTTTTATGAATTTTAAGAATATTTGTCTTTATTTTAAATAAATTTGTGGATCGTTTTGGAAATAGTTTGGAGTTTCTTTATAAGATTTTAAATCTTGTTGCACCTACAAAGCTAGACCGACTGGATTTGAGATTTCCAGAACTGATTCATCCAAATATTATCACTTCCCCAAAGCCATAACTGGTGCAGTTGGGCCACTTGCCAGCGATGACAATTAAGCAATGAAGGGCTTGTCCCAGTATGGGTGCCGAGCCACACACCCACCAAGTGGAGGAGCCTCCTGCCTGCACCCAGACACATCCACATTTTTGATTTGCGACTGCAAGAAGTCTCGCTCCCACACTCGCACCATACCATGGAGGCTACATATGCAGTTTTCTAGCCGTTTGCGGTGGCCGGAACACTTTCCTTTTCTCCTCAACCTGCATCTGCTCTGGTATTTGTGGATTCGTATCTGTGAGAGTGGAGCTTTCGCCGAGTTAGCCGGCGCGAGCTTATTTTTCCGCTTTTTAGTCAAACGTCACGTCCTACGTCAATCGTCGCCGCGAACCCACACATAGGAGGATTCAGTTTGCCACGCCAGGAGGCATATGCATATGCAGTTTTCTAGCCGTTTGCGGTGGCCGGAACACTTTCCTTTTCTCCTCAACCTGCATCTGCTCTGGTATTTGTGGATTCGTATCTGTGAGAGTGGAGCTTTCGCCGAGTTAGCCGGCGCGAGCTTATTTTTCCGCTTTTTAGTCAAACGTCACGTCCTACGTCAATCGTCGCCGCGAACCCACACATAGGAGGATTCAGTTTGCCACGCCAGGAGGCACACTCACAGATACCCACGCACACCACGGCACACCAGCCCCAATGTGCTTTTGGCTCTCTGTCGCTCTGCCGGCTTCGCTTCTCGTATCCGTATCTGTGTATCTTTTGGGTCTGTGTTCGGGTAGTTTGAAAGTGAAAGAAGGAAGGGTGTCCGCTCTGCCGCTGCCGCCGCCACCGCCTCTGCCTCTGCCTCTGCCGGCTTCGGCTATAGGCTATAGCCTCCGAGTGCAGTCAGTTGGGCCAAAGAACAGAATATTCCGATCATTGTAACGTTGGACGTTGAATTCTACGGTTGCAAAGGTGAGCCGTTCTCCAAAGCTAAAATTTGCAAAGCAAGTGAATATTTTTGCTGAAAAGTATCTCAAAGATACTAGAGTGTCTCTCGCTAAGATTTTATATTTTTAACAAGTTTTGTGGCAGCTAAAAGTTAGTTTTGGTGACACAAGTTTCCATTTAAATTTAGTTTTAGTATTTGTGGATAATTTTAATCTTGAATTTAAACTTAAATAAGTGAAACTATTTACTTAATTACTAATGTGAACTAATTTAATTATAGCCATGTTTGTGCAAAAGTATTTTAAATTGAATTTGATTGGTTTATGGCAACTAAGAGTTTCTATTGCCAATTTCCATTTAAAATGGTAAAAATATTTTTTACTATCTATTTAATTTCTATCTTGTCATGTGCTATCTGGAGTTGTACAATTAATAATTAAATTTATCTTGTGATATGGCAGTGCTTTTGTGCAATTTTCACATCTCTCCGTCCCAGTTGAGTCACCGATGCATTTTTGCAATTAAAAACCGGTTACCGGCAAATAAGAAATTCATACGTTCGTCGTTTTATAGCTTCAAGTTTATAGTTACGTTATGCACTTCTGCCTTTTTTTTTTGCATTTATTCGCAAAGCAGCAGAAACTTGTTTGGCCACGGTCTGGCAGTCTGTCCGACCGTCTGACAGTTTGGTAATTTTGCGGCCAAATGCCAACGAACTGAGAACTGAACCGCCTGCCAAGTGCAGGATGATGGCTTTGCAGGGGTGCAGCCGGTTAAGGTCGGGCGTTCGTTGGCTCTGGGAAAGTGTCGGGTAGCCGGGTAGCCGGGTAGCAATCGATTCCGATAAGATATTGGCCCGTGTTAGAACCAACTGAGCGCTAGATAAGAGGCGACAGAGTTTGCACATTGTTTTGGCTTCTTTTCATTGCTTTCTTTGCCCTGAACTTGAACCACCACCACCCACACAGCGGCAGAAGCAGTAAAACATTAATTTCTTGGTCAATGCCAGGCGATTGCATAATCGCAGAAATCTCGGCAATGGACTCTCGGTTATATAAGCCCGCGAAAGTCCGATCGAATTCTCGCCCGGCCAAATTTAGTTTGGGTTGATTTAATGCCGGCTGCTAAAAATACCCCGAAAAAAACACAACCCCGCCAAAGCCAAAGCGAATAAGCAAAACAAAAGCACCACCACCGTCTGTAGAAATGGATGGATATAGGGCTGGGAAGCCAAATACCTCTTAGCTGTGCCCCCCGAAATTCCAAAGATATACTCAGGTTCAGGTAAGAGAACAGCTGACAAGTTTACGAGGGAATTTGTGTATATCATACACTCGGCTATATTAAAGCAAACAAATCGCGAAAATTTGTTGTACAAATTGTTTGCTCTGGCGCGATGCTGTTAATTATTCAATTGAGATCCATTAAAGCGCTCGAATTCGAATGAATAAAACGGAAAAGGCAGAGCTGGTCGGGAAAATAAAGGCCCGCTCTTCTAGGCTGAGGAACTGGCACACGATTAACTTGTCACAATGATGGAAAAATCCATTTCCCGCAGTCTTTAGATAGTAAACAAGGTAACGCTTCTATTTTCCCAGGCAACACAAAAAGTTTCTGGGCCGGGGAGTTGCATAACCAGACCTGGGTTGGATGGGTTGGGTTATTTGGCTAGACAGGAAACGGAATCGCATTCGCATTCAGGAGAAAGGGTTTGGGGGTTTGTGGCGGGGAAAATGCTAGCCAATCAATTTCAAATAATACAAATCTGCGCTATTCGCCCCACAATTCATTAATCCAGTAAATAAACAAATATTTGGACTATCTGAAATTTCAGCAAAAACGTAAACAAATCTAATGGCTCGAACGCTTTCAGCGAAAAATGTCTGGCTACGGGGGTGTCGCAATATTTCAGACCCGACTGTTCGCATGAATGAAAGGGGAAGCTTTGGAAATGGGAGAAAGCTTTTACTTTCGCCGCTAAACTTTTCAAGGACGTTAGGTGGCTGAAATTGCCGTTAGTAAATGTCTTACTAAAAGCTTTGGAAAATTTATGATTTTCTCTTGCGTGTCCAAGGGGTTAACTGTATGTAAAAGATACTTTCGCATGTAGAATAGGGGGCGCCACAGTGTTTATGTAGAAAAACCTACAATAACTTAAAATAGAGAATATATTTTGCGGATTTAAATATAATAAAGATTATATAAATGTTTCTGGCACCAAATCAAAAGATTTTGCAGCAAATGTTCCCAGTTTCGAGCATCCTACTCATAAACCCTTTGCAGCTTCTATAGCTTAATGAAGCGTCATCTGATTTTCGCTGATTGTCTTCCCAGACAGCGCAAATTTAAATCAACGACATCCGGGTAAAGCCGGTGGCAGATATTTTTGCCACATGCTGCTGCTGCCCTGCATTATTTTTCATCCTCCCATTTTGCATATATACTATCATTCTGCCTAATTGAGTTTGAGCCTCTTTGACGCTCTGCCAAAAGAATTTTAATTAAATTAGGAACCTCTTCCGAGAAAAAAATTAATAAATAGAGATCTCGGAGCTAAAATGCGGGTGACTGGGAGTAGTCACCCCTTAACCCAAAACCCTCACCCCTATATAATGCCAGATATTAATAAGAGCTTTATGTCGAATTCATGTCACAGCCAGAATATTATTGGCAGAATGCTGCCGCCTGCTGGCTGCTGGAGTTATTGTCAGGGGATAGGGGTTGCGATTGGGATTGGGAGATGACCATGTCCAACAATCCCAGATTCAATTAATGTCGAGCAAACATTCCAGCGATTGTAATGAGTGTGTGAACGAAGGTCTGGGCAGGGCTTACTCATTTCGGTTATCTATCAGTTATGTTTTCTGGCAATTTCAGAAAGTTTCCACTCTCCCCCCTTATCGAATCCAAAATAGTTTGGAGTGGCCTAGCCTTGCCTGGCCAATTTCCCGTTGCAGTCACTCACGTATGCGTTGTCCAATTTCCCGAAAATACATTTCAAATTATTTTCGTACACTTGCCAATTTCTTTGTGCAATCGACTGGCCAAAATCGCCGGTCGATGCAATTAAAGAAGGCAAACTATTGCAGCGATTTCTCGGGTGAATGGCCAGACTGTTGGCCATGTTGGCCATCAAGCGGATGGCCCATTGCATCGGGACTTGCCCAAACGATTCCCAACGGTTCGATGCGATTTTCTATTTTAATTCTTTTTACTGTCACTTTTATGACTGGATGATAGCCATGGCCAAACAACCACTTGTGGCTTAGAAGAACTGTTTGCACTCATCTCCGGCCATATCTTATCGCATCGCTCCTTTCGGCGGTTTACAATTGAAAGTTTAAAGCTTATCAGACGTCTCTGGGCTTATCTGGCCAAAATCACTCCCAGCTCTCGCCAGGCAGCTCTCTTTCTCCGGTTCCGGCCTCAGGCAGCCACAGCTATAGATCCAGCTCCAGCTCTAGCTCTCCGGCAGTGGCAGCTGTTTTGGCTTTCGCTATTTTTTAACGCCAGCCATTCGCGAATTGTTGCCAAGCCTTGACGGTTGCAAAAAAAAACTTCAGTGCGTGATATCGTTATAATGCCAAAGCTCTAATTTGCCAAATTAAACCGACTTGGTGACGCGTGTGCTTAGTTGCTCGCTCGGCTGCCTGATCCTGTTGAAACTGGCGAGGGTTGTCCTGCTTCCGTTCAGATTCCGCTCAGACTCCCCTCTGATCCCTGCCTCGTCCTGTCGGCTGCTCATCAAGGGTTACATAATGGAATCAGTTTTTCCAATTGTGCGCCGGGCTAATTCGATTTGCTTGGCTTTTAAATGTCCTGCCTCTCCTGCCAGATGCCCTAATGGGGTTTCTTTTCCCCAGGGCGCGATGTGTACTCGCTCCAGTTTCCCTATCTCGTCCGGGGCACTCGAGTTAATTGATTAGTTCGAGCGTCAGCGAGGCAGCTAGTCAGGCCAATAAGTCATTACCATTATCTTGCCAAATTCCGGGCCACTTAGGACCTGGAAACTTTACCAGTCACGGGTACATTATTGCAGTTTGCGAAAAGCCCCCTTTATCGTAACGGGCCTTAACAAGCAGCCCCAGATTACTCATGCTGGAGTGGCAATCGAATCGAATTGGGCCTGGAAACCAGTCATAACTCCAAAGCGGCGGTGCCGTAGAAATTTCCACAATCAATAAACACTTGCCAAGGCTGCGGCTCGGATGGCAAATACTTTGCAATTTAAACATTCATATATGTATACTTATATATTTATGGAGTGAAAAACGGAAAGCTAGAAACTGGCAATTGGCAAGTGGAAGAGGAAAAGTGATCGAAGGCGATTACTCAGACCCAGCCTGACTCAAATCCGCTTTTGTTTTCGTTTTGTCTCCACTTTTTTTCTACTCACTGAGTAATTGAAGCTGCAAATGAAATTAGCTTAAACAAAACAAAAATAAGGGGGCTTTGGTGTGTGGAGAGGGGGGGGGGTGGGGGGTACGTTTTCCAACTTAATGGGTGCGAGACATGCAATGATGAGTTCGGAACTAGTTACTGGTTCCCCAATCTGTCCCCGAGAGTTTCCAGTGCCAACATTCAAGCTTTAAGGGCTCGCGTCCTTGTCCTGGGAACCGGGCAAGCTGACTTTGATTTCGATTTGCCGAGTAATTGATTTTTTACACACTCGAGAGCCTCTCCAGAGGGGGAAGAGGGAGTGGGCTGAGTCCTGCCCGGGTTGAGTCGAGGCACCACCGAGCCCTGTCATTGCCAGGGCACATTTCACACTTGAAGTTGACTTGACCGACCGACTCAGCTATTCCCAGCTGTCTGCCGCTGTCGCGTGCTATAAATTTTATTGATTCGGGACAACAAGAGTTGGTTTGGGTGGTGGTTGGTGGAGGGTTTCATTTGAGTTCAGGTTCAGGTTCAGGTCCAGCGCATCGCGTAAATATATCCTTCCGCATTATGTTGCTGCTCATCCGGCAACAGTTTGGACCGGCGCCTGCGGGTAGGCAATGCCGTTAATGCTGCCGGTTGCTTCAACCCCTCAAAGGACACCCAGCCCAACCGAACCCAACTGAACCCAACCATACCATACCAAACCCTCCACCGAAATTATAACGACTATTGAGAATTTTCGGCAAATATGTCCTCGTATGTAGTACTCCACGGTACACTTCGATTATGAGCCGGAGAGACAAGCCGGAGCTCTCCGGAGCTGAGTAAGCGCTGAATGGCGCTTTGCCGGTTGTAAACTCCGGGCCCTTGGGTGCGACCTCTCTCCGGCTACCGGGTACCGGGTACCCAGTTTCCAGTTCCTTTCAATTTGCCGATTGAGCCTGTTCGTCCTTGTTCGCGCGCGCTAAAATATTTTGCAGAGCCAGAGCCAGAGCCAGAACCAGAGCAGAGTAGTAGTCAGCCAGCCGAGCAGCAGTCAGCAAGTCCTTCGCTCCCCCAATAGTATTGCGTAGTGTTTGTTTAGTGTAGTATACATTTGGGCGCGGCCAAGTCTTCGGAATCTGGAAAAGCGACCAAAAAATTATTCAAAAAATATATTGCGTCCGTTATTTTCATACCAACGAAGCAGACCACCAAAAAATCTTAAAACTACCAAACAGTTTTAAAAAAATCCCTGAAAATCAAAAGCAATACATTTAAGCCAAGCGTGTGTCTGCCTGTGTGTGTGTGTGTCTGTGTGAGCGATCCTTTTAGAGCTAAAGCTGCATTGTGATTTCATTTTACCTGCAAAACTGCAAAAACCACATTCTGTTTTATCTATACAAAACAAATAAAAGAATAAAATTATAATACCCTCTGCAAGGGTATTAAAAAAACCCACAACTTTGTGACCAAGAAAACGCCAAATTTTTTAAAACGTTTTTGAAACTTTACAACCAACTCTACAAAACCAATCTTAAATTACCAAAAATGGGTCTCTGCGCCTCCAAGGACAAAAAGGAGAAGGTGATCGAGGGCGAGGTGGCCAATGGCGAGCCCAACGGCACCGCCACGGCTGCTGCCGCTGGAGAAGATGGGTGTGTATCCCGGGATCCGGGCATATTTTTTGGCCTAGGTCGCCTAGACACCACTTGTCTGTATCGGGGGGAAGTGGGAGGGAAAGTTCTCGGGAAGGGGCGGATGGCTGACGTCATGTGTGTGTGTGTCTGTTTTGGTTGGTGGCTGGAGTGCGTGCTGAGCTCTGTCTGAAAGCGCCCAAAAATAAAGTGCCATAAAAAAATTATTATTGCGCCCTGGCCTGGCCTCGCCTGGCCGCTTGTCCAGGACCTCGGCTCGGCCCGTCGCCATTGCCGTGTTGTGCTTAGTGCGCATGATCGGAGGCGAGAGCAAGGGGACGGGCCGAAGACGGGGCCGGCTATAGTGGGCTGTCGATTTGCGTATTCAGCGGCAACCGGCAAAATTTTATAGTCGGATCCCAACCACCACCGAAAACCAGAGACACACAGAGCTCATAGTATTTCCACAACCCCCACTTAAAATGGGCGGAGTACAGTGGGTTGCGCACAAATTTTAAAAAAGATAATTTATTTTGATATCAATTTACTATAAAGAACTTAAACTTTTACTATTTGAGGTTATTTACGGAAAACGTTTTTAAATATTTCTCTTAAACTCTTTTCCATTAAACTGAATTCTATTCTATAAGGGGGGGCTTCACGGATTCATAATTTATTTTCTTATTATTATTATTTTCTTATTATTTTCTTAAATATTTTGAAAAATTTATATTCATAAAAATATTTTGTTTTATTTATTTTAAATTTAATGGTCAAAATTCAAAATTCAAAATTGTGTATAGGGTATTTTTTGGGTTCTCAAATTTTTCGTCACCAATTCTACAAAATATAATCATTTCAGATTATCAAATCTACTCAGAATAAAATTTTCATTTTTTAATTTTAAAATTTTAATTCTTTTCATTTTTGTGGTAACCATTTCCTCAATATTAATAGATCTATTCATATTTATATTTTTCAAATTTAATTTTATAGTTGTATCCATTCAAAAAAATGCTTTCAATCCTGAATAAAAATATTTCTCCCTAAAAGGAACTTTGTCGTCAAAAATATATTAGAGTTAACCACTGTTTTATGAATCTGGGGTGTGAGGCACATTGGGTTTTGTGGAATGGGGTATGTGTGGCAGTCGCGTGCCAGAAAAAAGTCGAGCTTAAGCACATGGCCATAACCCGAAACTAATTGCGGGGCAAGTTGGAAACAAGAAGCAAGAAAACATGTTGCCGACTTTTAGGCGCCACAAAACGATGATTGACTAAATTTAAAATAAAGAAAGCAATAAAATAAAAATGTGCCACGCCCTTTTACTAATGGTCAACCCCTCGCTGTTTGCTCCTCATTTTTTGCAGCAAACAAGACACCATGGTTGATGCCGCTGTTCTCGCTAAACTGGAGGAGGGTTATGCCAAGCTGGCTGCCTCCGACTCCAAGTCGCTGTTGAAGAAGTACCTGACCAAGGAGGTCTTCGACAACCTGAAGAACAAGGTGACCCCCACCTTCAAGTCGACCCTGCTGGATGTGATCCAGTCCGGCCTGGAGAACCACGATTCCGGCGTAGGCATCTACGCTCCCGATGCCGAGGCCTACACAGTGTTCGCCGACCTGTTCGACCCCATCATTGAGGACTACCATGGTGGCTTCAAGAAGACCGACAAGCACCCGGCCTCCAACTTTGGCGATGTTTCCACCTTCGGCAACGTGGACCCCACCAACGAGTACGTGATCTCCACTCGCGTGCGTTGCGGCCGCTCCATGCAGGGATACCCCTTCAACCCCTGCTTGACCGAGGCCCAGTACAAGGAGATGGAAGCCAAGGTTAGCTCTACCCTGTCCGGACTGGATGGCGAGCTGAAGGGCAAGTTCTATCCCCTGACCGGCATGGAGAAGGCCGTCCAGCAGCAGCTGATCGACGACCACTTCCTGTTCAAGGAGGGCGATCGCTTCCTGCAGACCGCCAACGCTTGCCGCTACTGGCCCAGCGGTCGTGGCATCTACCACAACGATGCCAAGACCTTCCTGGTCTGGTGCAACGAGGAGGATCACCTCCGCATCATCTCCATGCAGCAGGGCGGTGACCTGGGCCAGATCTACAAGCGTCTGGTGACTGCCGTCAACGAGATCGAGAAGCGTGTGCCCTTCAGCCACGACGACCGTCTCGGCTTCCTGACCTTCTGCCCCACCAACTTGGGCACCACCATCCGCGCCTCCGTGCACATCAAGGTCCCCAAGCTGGCCTCCAACAAGGCCAAGCTGGAGGAGGTCGCCGCCAAGTACAACCTGCAGGTGCGCGGCACCCGCGGCGAGCACACCGAGGCTGAGGGCGGTGTCTACGACATCTCCAACAAGCGTCGCATGGGTCTCACCGAATACGATGCCGTCAAGGAGATGTACGATGGCATCACCGAGCTGATCAAGCTCGAGAAGAGCCTGTAAATTGTTTGCACACCGCCGAGCATCGTCCCCCCGGCGGGTCCTGATCCTGCAATTGGACACACCACCCCTTCCAACCGTAGTCAGCAGCCGGGGAACACGCAACAATCAACAAAACAAAATATTAAGAACAACTAAAAAATCTTTGGCTATAGTTTGCGGCGATGGTGCGGATGGGAAGCAACTGTCCCAGCCCGGCGACTTTCGGCATTTTCGTATACTTTGAGAGTTACGGGAACAGTGGTCCCAGTGGTTCCATCTGCCACCTATTGCTCCTACCACCAAGCAGCTACCACAACGGATAACTATTTGACAGAAAAAAACCTTTGCTTAATTACAACAACCAAACAATGTAAAACATTTTGACATCTGTGTCAAGCAAAAACAAAAAAAGAACTTTAAATACTTTTATTTTAAGCCTTAAGTTTATAAAAGAATTAAAATTATTAAAAAATAAAAAAAAATCAAATAAAAAACCCTATTAATGTATGAGTTTTTAATAGAACGGAGGAACTAATTAAGAAATTGCTTTGGAATATTTCGATTATTCGCTGTTTTTTAAAAATCTTTTTAAACATAGACAAATTAGTTTATTTCGTTTATTTGTTGTTCATTTAATTTAAAATCATTTAAGGGTTTACCCCCAGTTGTAATTTATTATTATGAAATATAATTGCAATTTAAAATCAATTTAAAAAGTAATTGACCAAGATATGAGCGTTTAAAGGGTGAACTCTGTTGAGAACTGAAGTGGAAACTTTAACGCGTTTTACTGTAAACGCATTTTTAAAATATATAGAAAACTCCTGATCCGATATTTTAGAAATTTATTTATGGTTGCTATTTATGGAAATCCGTTTTATGGTTAATAATTTTGAAAAATTTTAAATCAATTCTTTTATATTTAAAATTTTTACATTATTTAGTTATTAAATGTAACTGCACTTTTTGTTTCGAACAAAAAATATAAACCCATAAAAGTTACAGTTAAAGAAAATTGTATTTCATTTACAGGAATTTCAACAGTCAAAAAGGGACGTGGTCTTTTGTCTTTAATCCTAAAATCTAGCATGGACTACTTGGCATTGCACTCGGCTTCGATCAGAGCCTTGATACCGTCGTGCATCTCCTTGATGGCCTCATACTCCGTGAGACCCATACGCCTCTTGTTGGAGATGTCGTGCACTCCGTCCTTGGCCTCGGAGTGCTCCCCGCTGGTGCCGCGCACTTGCAGGCTGTACTTGTCCGCCAGCCTCTTCATCTCGTTCTGGTTGGCGGTCAGCTTAGGCAGCTTGATGTGCACCGAGGCGCGAATGCTGGTGCCGAGATTGGTGGGGCAGAAGGTGAGAAAGCCCAGCCTTTCGTCCCTGCTGAAGGATATCTTCTTCCCGAGCGCCTCCACGCCCCCAATCATGCGATCGTACACCTTTCCCAGGTCTCCGCCCTTTTCCATCGAGATGATGCGGATGTGATCCTCCTCATTGACCCACACCAGGAAGTTCTTCTTTTTGTTGAAGAAGATGCCCCTGCCATTGGGCCAGAAGCGGGAGGCACCGGCTGCTTCCAAGAAGCGATCGCCTTCCTTGAAAAGGAAGTGGTCGTCGACCAGCTTCTGCTGCGTCTCCTTGTCCATTCCAGCGAGGGGCATGTAGTTGCCGCTGTACTCCCCCTCAAGGGAGTGCAGGGCTCCGCAGAGCTTGTACTCCAGATCGGCATACTCGTACTCCGTCAGGCAAGGATTGAAGGGGTAACACTGTACGGATCGGCCACAGCGCACCCGGGTTGAGACAATAAAGGCGTTGTCTGGGTCCAGGTTTTCAAAGTCCTTTCCGCTGCCATAGCACGACTCCGGGTGCTTGTCCGACTTCTTGAATCCGCGATGGTATTCCTCAATTATAGGATCAAAGATGTCGGCAAACACCTTATAGGCCTCCGCATCCGGTGCGTAAATTCCGACGCCGGAGTCGGTATTGCATAGCCCAGAATTGATGCAGTGCAACAACGTGGAGTGGAACGAGGGCGTCGTTCTCGTCTTCAACTTGTCAAAGATCTCCTGCGTGAGGTGTTTCTTCAGCAGCGATTTGGAGCTCGATTTGGTGAATTCCTTGTACCGCTTTTCCATTTCCTCCAATAGCTTCTTGTCAATCTCCGTGCCTTTCTTACTGTAGTGGCGGAAGATGGCAGCCTGGGCTTGGCGGATGGAGACTCCAAATCGGAGACGGCTTCGGAAGAAGACCTGCATTTTCGAAATTGTCTAAAAAAAGAGAAAAAGGAAATAAATTACAAAAGCAAAGCCTTTTATGTCTAGAAAACCAAAAGGTATATAGATACCCATGCGATCTATAAATGAAGTTTATAAAAAAATAGTTAAATATATCTATTTATCCATCCACAAAATGTATTTAGCTAAGAATCTAGAGATGCGCTTTTACAAGATTTCTAAAACAGCAATCTGTCAGGCTCAACCTTTTTGGGAGTAACACCGCCCGCCCAACCACTCAGGCGCGCTGCCGCAGGGATAGATCCAAGACGAAAATTATCAATTTTTGAAAGGTTAAGAGGAAGAGTTAAATTGTTGATAGTTATTTAACATATTGTTGTATTTAATTAATTTTTTTCTACTTTAAAATCTGTTCTTATTATTTATATTATCAAAGTTTTTTATGTATATATTTATTTTTTTTATATGCCCATATTTTTACATATAACTGAACAATGATCATCTTTAATAATTTTTTTTTAAATTTTTGCACACATTTTATCATGTTAACACCATTTGGCATAGGAACTACTTACATTTGTCATACTTATGTCATACATAGAAAATTATTGAATAATAGAGTAGCATAGAATAAATCTAGGTACTGGAATAAGGTACAAAAAAGTTAAGATCAAAGATTGCAAAAGTATTTTAAAATATCAAAGATGTAGTTTGATGATTTGTTTTTTAATAAAGAAAACATAAAAATTTGTCCCATTCTTTTTTTTACTTTTACCCTTAGTTTTTAAAACAATTGCTGACCCAAAAATCGTATAAATGGGCCACCTTATATACACGAAGCAATATAATTACATGTACATATAAATATCCGTTTATGATCTGCTTGTTTTTCTCCCAAGTGCAAAATGCAATTAAGCTTTGTATGCTTTTATCGGCACAAGGGGCAACAAGCAAATCCTCGAGCAAATATCCGATTGATCTACAAATACGCCACCAACTGGAAACTCACCTATAAAAGCTTTGCCCTTTTGAGGGCACTCATCCAGTTCGACGAGAATGGCATCTGCAACCGTGTGGCTGATCCTCATCTTGGGGTTTCGCTGGAGCGGCGCTCTGGACAACCACGTCCCGAATAATGGCACCAAACTTCTGACGGCTCTCAACTCCAGCGCTCCGGTTCAGGAGGTGTTATTCCACATTGACATCTGGAGAAATGAAGCGCCTGTATACGGACACTTTGATGTCTGGACTAACGAGGCGGCTCTTGGGGCTCTGGGTGCACCTGGGTCATCCCAGCTGGAGTCGCTTATTCGCGCCGAAGTGGGTGGAGACTGGGAAAGAGGTAAACTGGTGCTCCAGCTGGCTAACGAGGCAAAAACACTGGAGCTAAAAGAGGCCATCTACACAGCTCTCTGGAAGGAGCTGCAGCAGACGAAGCAAATCTACGACCCCTTAAAGATTCTCCAATTCCATGACCAGTTGCGCTTCCACACCAATGTGCCCCAGGTCCTTATGGAGCTCATCTATGAGGCTTTTGTGAAACGTAGTGCCCAAATATTGGAGGCACCCTTTCACACGGACAGCCGTGACGCCGCCTTTCCGTTGGTCGACTCCCTGATGCAGCGCCTGACCTTCAGCACCATAGATTACCTCAGAGACATCCTGGAAGTCCTCTACAATGCCGTGCTGGCACTGGAAACCCCGTTGAGTGTGGTGGAACGGCTGGCCAATTTCACGGCCAACTTAACACAGCTAGCTCAGGCTAATCTTCAGCTGCTGGCTCGGGAGGAGCTAAGGCGCGACGATCCAAACGTTCAGATTGCTTTGCAAAGTAATCTAAGGAATCTTCTTGAACAACCAGGATTTGAGCAGGAAGTGGGGGCCTCTCTAAGAGCGGAGATCTATACCCATCTTCCCAAGGACGAGCAACTCCTGTACACTGCTCGCAAAGTATGCATCCGCAACGTTACGGACAACTCCTATATCTATGAGTGTCCCCAAACATATTTAATCTGCAGCAATGCTCGGGACTTAAAAAAGGCCGCCTACTTTGTCCAGCGCGGAAACAGCAACAACAGTCGCCCACAATTTGCCTTCTACAGTGCCTACTGGAGAAATCGCTACATCCTGATGGAACCTGGAGCTCTAACAGGGCCGAATGCCAACCATTCCATTACGAAAAATGTGTATAGCCGGGGCAATATCAACTGGTGGCGAGTCGCGTACGGAATCGGCGGAATTTCATTGTATGATGCGGCCACTGAAAGGTCGGTGCTGTGCGGCGGAGATCCCTCACACTGGGATGGTGTAGAGCACCATGTCTACACCCGACGGGCATCGGAGTTTGCATCCCATCGCGAGGAGTGCACCTGGAGCTTGGAAGACTGCAGTGATGCAGCCTAACTGGATTTGTTAACACTGATGTCCATTTATTATAACTATTTTTATTTTGACTAAAAAGGCACGTGAGAAAAGTATCCGTCTACCTTTGCTTAAAATCCCAGGGTATGCACACGGTTCCATCCATAAGAATGGAGTAGTAGTGGGTAATGTGAAGTTTCCCCAACTCCAGTTCCTCAAGTCGCATTTGAGAAAGATCTCGCAGCGCTGAAATCATTCTATCCGGTGTGACGGCGTCGTCTTTGGTCAGAGAATGTAATTTAAGTCGCTTGTTGCAAATCTCCACTAGCTCTTGCTCGACGTGTTTGTCCTGAGCGTACTTTTTTATTCTGTTCCTTGCCAGGTCTATGTTTTGAGCAATAAAGTCCACCAATATTGCACCCGGGCAAGTGGCGGGTGTAATGAACTGACCAGTAGGACTGACCATTAGAGGGCCTGCCTCGGATTCCACTACGATTGTGAATTCTTTGAGCGACTCGGGCCATTCTTTTGGAAAGTGTTGTTTTCCCAAATAATCGCTGAGCGATGTGGTTACTTTCATGAGGTAGTTGGCGTAGCCGCTAGCTTGCTGTTTGGGCATAAATTTGCGACGTCCGATTTGAATATCCCGCAGAACTCGCGACAGAGTGCGCTCATAGACTGGAACCACCTTCAGGTAGGCGTCGTGCTCGGGAATTTTCTTAATAAAATCGATCCAGTTGTTGAGAACATCCCCGGTAAATAGCATCACGTGTCCTTCCAGGCTAATACCCGTGAAGGGAGCAAAGACCACAATGCGCCCCTTAAGAGGGTCCAATTTTACACCGTGAGTGTTGGACAGTCGCTCGAGTGTTTTTAGACAGCCCCGATAGTGTTCAATGTTCCACCCACATTCGTATCGGGCATCAAGCAGCTGCAGTTTTGCCACCAGAGCCTGTTGGAGTTTATCAATCTCAGCCTGAAGCTCGGCTGTTTCCTTGGCACGCTGTTTCGCCTTGCTGAAGTTTTCCTTCAACCAGTTGTTGATTTCAGGACGCTTACTGGCACGCTCCTGGAATTAAATAGTATTGTAGAAGATTTAAATATAGAATCTTTGCTATTCTTACACTCTTAACATGCGATTCAAACTCTGAAAATTGCTGGTCGTAATGATAGTCATTGCCGGCTTTGAAGCCCATGTGGGGGTTTATTGGATTAGAGCTCCTTGAGGGCTCCGGTAGTGGCTTTATTTTCTTGACGTACTCCGTCGATAGATTGCAGGACTCTAGAAGGCCCTGGATGAACGTCTTGGGGTCCCTGGTACTCTGTTTATCTGTGCGAATTTGAATCAAACGGAAGGAATCCCGCTTGTCCGCATCCGGGCTAGCGCGAACGTAGAATTTCAGCACCTGTGTGTCATCATACTTCTGACGACGCTCGTACAGCGCTTCCAGATGTTCACTTAACAATTTCAAAGAGTTCTCGTTGGTGGTCCGCTGCTCAGGATGCTGGGCAAAGAAATCCGGATGCACGGCAAAGTAGAAGGGCCGCAGTGCCGTTGTCAGATCTGCCTTGAACAAATCACATGATATCTTGGTTCTTGGGGGTAATACTAATGCAAATGTACTGACCTTGGTTCAGCGATCGACACAGGTGAAGGATGGGCCGCTTGTCGCGCACAAACTTCCTGGCTTTGGCGACCAGTGACAACGACATTATGTAAGCGTAGAGCAGTGGCGCAACCCTGCCCCTTTTTCCAGCTGACCCGCATACGGGGGCGACTAATGTTTGCTCAAAATTTGAGATGTGATCAAGTTTTGATATTGAAATTATGAAAGGCAGGTAGTTGGTGTGGCCGTTCCGAAAAACGAGTAAAATACTATTCTTTCGCAGTAAATGTTCGGCGAGAGCACTGTAAAAAAATTGTATGTTTCATAAAATATTTTATTTCAAATGTCATTTAAGCAGAGTATTTTAAAACGACATTGTTTTTCAGATTTAAATAAGCAGAATCAAGTTTAAAATATCATAATGCTTACTAAAATTAAAAGCAATATTAATACTTTCAATATAAAAATATTACTTTAACTACCTTAAAAGCGTTATCGATAAAACAAACAAATATTAAGTTTAAAGTATTTTATTTCAATTTAAAGTCATTTTTGAGAAACATCGTATCGCACCCTTTAACAACCGCCGATAGTTCTGGTGTGACCAGTCTTTGCATAGAATCCGCATTGTTTACCGGAGCTGCTTAGAAGGTTTAAGCGAAATTAATTGAACAAAAGGACAAAACAAAACCTAACTAAAGATGACTGCTGTCCCGCCACCTGCAAATATTGCCACGCTCATGCCACTGGGTGAGTAAATGTTTGTAAGCAAAAGAAACACAATATTAAGGAATCCCATTGCTTCCTTTGCCGGCTTCAAGAATTGGTGGACAAATGCATTGGTTCTCGCATCCACATTATAATGAAGAACGACAAAGAGATGGTGGGCACGCTTCTGGGTTTCGATGACTTCGTCAACATGCTGTTGGATGATGTGACGGAGTACGAGAACACGCCGGACGGCCGCCGGATTACAAAGCTGGACCAAATTCTGCTCAATGGCAACAACATTACAATGGTAGGTTCCTATTCATACCTAAATGTTTATAATGCGATAACTCTTTTATTTGTTTCAGTTGGTTCCAGGAGGCGAGCTGGCGGAGTAGCAAAGTTCAATTAATAAACAAATACTTCATTAAATTAACAAAGCAAAAGTTTTAATTCAGGTTGGAGTTTCATTTGTGCATATTTTATAACAGAGGCATGTTAACCGTCAGCAGAGCAATGTTATGTGGGGGTCTTGCTTTGATGTTAAAAATTAGACTATATTTTTCAAAATTCAATCTCATAAAATATACAGAACTATCATGAATTTATATAGCAAAAGCTTGTAACAACAAAATAGAATATACATTTCAAATAAGAGCCAATTGTTTAAAAATAAATATTTTGAATTAAATATAAACCCTTTTGTAAAATGATTAAAGCAAATATTTCAAAAATTTATATTTCGTTAATATAACTAAACTTAATTTAAATGTTAATTGTTTTCAATGCAATATCCAATTTTAAATATCTTTCAGAATTTTTACCACAATCAACTTTTATAATTTAACCCAATTGCTTGAAAACAAATATTGTGAAACTTTGGGTACGTTTTCAAAAATTATTTATAGAACCCATTTCGAATAATTGTACTTTCAGCATAGAGTTAGCATAAGTTAGGGCCATAAAATTTAATGCTAATTGATTTTCGTTCAATATTTTAAGCCTTTATGCAACTTTTAACAGCTATTTATGCTCCTGGTGGACAGGTTCAAGAAGACGCATGCGCCTTGCCACTTGGAGCACAGAGTTCCATCGACTGGCAGTCAACATGTGCCATAAATATTAACCGCTTTTCCCTGCTGCCTAGTCTTCTGTGTGGGTGCAGTGCGCTCTCTGCTCCGTGGTCCGCTCCACCGTTCTCCATATCCGTTCTGGACACTCAGTCGGCACCTTCGACCGTACGCTCAGTACGGCATCAAGCTTCAACGGAAGTGGAACAAACCGAGCGGAAACAGACTCACGCGACACAAAAGAAGCAGAAAAAGTGGAGTCGTACCCCGCACGAATATGAAAAAAGTTTTCCATCAACAAATATAGCTCTGATAAACGTAGCTCGGCATAGTAATCTTTATGAATGGCAATGACAAATTGTAATTACCACCAAGCACTCTCTGTGTAAACTTGGCCGGTAACGGTGGCTTTTCGGTGCCAGTTGCAGGCTCTGTGTCGGTTTTGGTTTCGGTTTCGGTATCTGTATCTGTCGGTGTCGCCTTTGGATAGTCAAAGAAAGATCCGGCTGTAATTATGGCTGCGTGAAGAAATCAATACGAGGATGGCCAGCAAGCCCATGAGCAGCAGCTGCCAGAGCATTGCGACAGCTGCCAGCAGTGCGGCCACGACGGCGGCGGCGGTGTCCATCTCGGCATCGAATGCCACCTCCGTGGGCTCCCTGATAGCCGCCGCATGCCAGCAGCAACAATTGCAGTCCCAATCGCAGCAGCCGCACTATCAGACAACCCATCAGCAGCCTTCGCACTATGTGAACGGCACCGGCAGCCTGGGACGCCTTAAGTTCCATAAGAGTCTCGACGCCAGCGACGAGGAGATCGAGTATGCGCAGGTATGTCAAGTCCAACAGTCCAAGTCTCCAAGTCAATTGCAGGGGCCTCGAATTGAATTGGATTGTCCCCCACTCTGAGTAACGATAATGCGACAGGGCAGGGTCCTGCAGTGCTGGCTCAATTGAATTTGTCTTGCGGGTGCTGGGTGGTGGGTGGTGGTAGGTGGTAGGTTGTGGGTGGTAGGTGGTGGTGGGTTGTTCGTTTGTTGAGTGGGTGGCTTGGCCCGTTTTTTGGGGTGGTTTGCCCCCTAACCCATTGGGCCTGTGCACTGGCGGCCCCCTGGCTCTGGCTGTTTAACCTCCGGCCTGTCGGGTCGTTATGCATAGTTTACGCTTCGCCAGGCAACCTCAACAGCCGCCAACAACCGCCGTCGTCGATCAAGTGTTAATAATTCAATGCCCCGGAAATAGTCGGATATATGTATATATCACATACACGCAGCTAGCAGATGGATCCATGAGCAGGCCCTGACTCCGGTCCGGGCAATTAGAAAAATTAACCAGTTGGCTTATTTAATGGGCTGGTGGAATGGTGGACTGGTGGGGGCCACCCAAAATGATGTCAAAATCAAACTAAGACAATGGGTTACAAAAAAATGATATTTTGCATTAAGTAGAACTGTTTATTTAAGAACTTCTTTAACTTTTTCAAGAATTTTTATAAATCTGATGAAGATTTATTCGGTATTTCTGAAAGTATATATATCTTATTTAAAATTTGTTTTTTTTAAATGAATTTGTTGCATTCATTATTGTATATCTCGCTTTTCCTTTTAACTTTGGTTAGTTTCTGTTGGTTTCATTTTTCCATTAAATCATATTCATTCGTTATATATTTTTCCCATTTTAAATGAAAACTGTATTTTTCTACCATCATAATGCTATACAATTTGCGCCTCCTTGCCAATGGCGTTAGGGCCGGCGGGAGTCCAATTCCTAATCCTTTCAAGCCAGTTATTATGGTCCGCACAATGAAGCGTTAATGAAAGAGCGGTGCGGGATATCCTTGCATTTTTAGCTTGTATCTATGTATTTGCTTTTTAGAACAGTCGTGGGCAGATAATAACAATTTCATTTTTTTCATGAAAAATATATTTTTTTAGTTTATATAAAAAAAGTTTATATTTTATAAGGATACTTGTTGTAGTTATTTATAATATTAACATTTATAATATATGAGGGAAACGCTCAATGGTTTGTTTTCATAAAGTTTTTTATGCATTTTTTTATTTAATCTAAGTCTGTAATTTAGGGGGAGTATCTTTGCTGTTTTTATATTGGACCAACACTTTATGGGTATCACCTTTAGGGCTATCCTTTGCTCCGCACCTGTACAGTTTTGTGTTTTGAGCAATTTGCGGTCTTCTTTTCCCCCTCGGACTTCCTGGCTGGAGGAGGCGGGGGCGGCCAGTGAAAGTGTTGCCTGCTGGCTGGGGGCTTCATCCAGTATTCATAGAAATGCTTTCAATAAAAACAGGAAGAGATGCCAGGACACGGGCTTGGGCTTGGGCTTGGGCTTGGCAAACATCATTTATACGATGGTTTTCGCCACCATACCTGCCGGCTATTTGATGTGCCACATTCCGCAGACGTGTAAATACCCGGAAGTCCTAGGCGATAGTTTGAGTTACAAGCTTTTCACTTTCACCAGTTAAGTTTATTCATTCCCGTGTCTTGTAGCTATCTCGATCGACCCACATGCTGGGGCGCTATAAGTCGGAACGCTTTCTCGCCTCGAAGCCGGACGAGGATCGCAGGCGTCGCACCATAATCGTGGAGAAGAAAAACGATTCCTATGGATTCACCCTCCAGAGCTACGGCATCCACTACAAGCGCGACGAGGAGCTGGAGATGATCACCTATGTAGACTATGTGGAGTACGGAGGTCCTGCCTACCGTGCAGGAATGCGCGAGGGCGACGTCATCCTATCCATCAACGGCAGCGACATGGAGAAGGCCGACCACAAGACCATCGTGGATTTCATCAAACAGTGCGAGGCTAGGATGCGAATGGTTGTGCTTTTCGAGGATTGTGTCCGAAAGGTATGAAAATTAGTTCTTTAACTCTCAAAGAATCTTTCCTAACATTGCATCCTTGACAGGTGGATCTCCATATGCGCTACATCCAGCTGCAGAGCATGTTGCAGCAGAAGATGAACGAGCTAGAGAGGGTCCACCTCCGGGAGCGAGAGCTATTGGAGGGTAAGTGGAAAACGCACAGTCTGCCGGCCCGGAAAAAGGCCAACACAAATACCTCGCCCAGCGAGGGAGAGGGTGTCTCGCCCACGGAAGGAGGCAGTGAAACGGGATTCTATCGTCCGGCCCTGTCCACGGAGGATGTGGCCAATATTGCGGCGCGCCAGCAGGCGGTGGGTGGAGCCGGCATCATCCCCCCGCCTGCCCAGTTCATGCTCACGTACCACTACTTGGATCCCACTTATCGCTACGTCCTGCGACCCACTCACGGCAGCTCCGAGGACTACATCGATGGGTTGGGCCTTCAGCGCAGCAGCAGCGACCATCAGCAGGCTGGGCAGCGATTTATTCTCGAGCGCACGGAGTCGGTGGACACAAACACAATTACCCAACCAACAACTACGGCTCCTACGCAATACCACAGTGCCACGGGGGGATCGCGCAAGCCCCCAGCTCCACCACCACGCACCTGCGAGAAGCACAAGCCGCCCGCCAAGCCTCCCAAAACGGAGAAGGAAAAGCACTGCCACGTTGGGCACTCCTGCAATCCCTGCTTGGGCCACTTTCGGTGGAAGTCGGCGGCCAAGACGCCCATTCCCGCACCGGATAATGTCAGCCTGGATGCATACGATCTGGCCAGCCCTTGCTGCGACACCCACTGTGTGCCAACAAGGAGACGCCATCGCCAGCACAAGGAGCACTCCCACAAGCACAAGCACAGGGAAAAAGAGCGGGAGCGGGTGGAGAGCAAAGAGCAGCGGGTCAGGCCCAAGTCCCAGTCGCAAGCGTCGCCCAGCGCCAACGGAGGTGCGACCGGGCATCACCATCACCACCATCATCACCATCACAGTCACGACCAGCAGCCGAAGCAGCAACAGCAGCAGCACCAGCACTCGCAGGGAGTGCCTCATCACCACCATTATCCCCACCAGGTGCAGAACTCCTGCCAGGCGCAGTCCCAATCGGGCAGTACCAGATCTCGGTACTTTGACTTGGCGTCCGGCCTGGCCAGTCACTGCAGCCTTCACTCCTGCACCTCCAGTGAGTTTGCACCGGGGGACTCCGCCTCGTATACCACTTCCATAAGCACGGACACCTTGTTCTGGGATCCCAAAAGCGACACGGGCCAGTCCAGGCAGCCCTCTACGAAGTCTAGACAATCGTACGACCAGCAGGTTCAGCAGCACCAGGGTCACCATCACCACCATCATCCTCACCAGGTGGAGTACCAGCAGCGTTACCACGTGACCGCCAGCCAAATGCAGCCATCCCAGATTTATCCCAACACCATCGCCTACGTGCAGAAGCCAAAGTCGTGGGACAATCTGGCCAACAGGGCAGGCTATAACTACGGCTACGGTTACCTAGACACAGTGGTTGTTCCGCCGGTGAAGATGCAGATCGCCCAGCAGCGCCACTCCATGCCGCGTAGAAACCCCTACGGCAGATACTCCACGTATGGTGATGTGGAGAACTACGCCCCGCCGCCCACTGAGTTTGTGGGCGAACTGACCACCACCACAACGACCACGATTACGGCAAAGTCCACGGAGGAGCTCCTGGCCGCTTGCGACTGCCTGACCCCCCAGCAGCATGCCGCCATCAAGGCGGCCCAGTACCAGCTCAGCCAGAACCAGAAACTGACCCACCAGAACTCCTGCCAGATGGGCTACTACTCGCACCTGCCGCCGCCTACCGCCGACGTGGGCACCTCCACCAGCAACCAGCAGGTGCACGGCAATGCTGGTGACGTCCAGACCGTTTCCGAGGCCACGAGACTGTAGGTCTTGGCGGAGAGCAAGCATAAAACTCAGCAGGATGTAAGATGTAAACAGGTGCCGTCTAATGAAAAAAAGAGTGCATTTTTAGTTGAAGAAGAATTGGGAAACAGTAAAGATTGGAGTTGATTATCATTAATAGGGTTTAGTTATAAATTAGATTGATAAAATGAATTTAAATCAATGAATTATTAATTACCAATTTTAGTTAATGATCACTTTTTTATATTTCTCAAAATTATCTAAAGTATGCACTCGTATTCGATTCCGTTCGCGTCTCAAAAACCATACATCGAAATCATTTAAAATGGTAACCAAAGCCAAATTTTAAATACCAAAAAGATAAAACCATCAAGTAGCTAAACTATCCAATAATCAGTTAGTTTCAAATTCATAAGATTGAGAATTATAAAGGGAGACAAGAAAGACAATACAGAAAAATGAGGTAAATACAGAATAAAAAAAGATTAAAATTTAGGATCTATGAAATGGTTAGATCTTATAGGTATGAAACTAACTGTATAGGACGCATTGACTTTATGATTTTTGGATTTATTTGAAGACTGAAAAGCCATGCGCATATTCCGAATGAGGAAAGGATCTGGCGTCTTTTAATTATAGATAGAGGATTATATATACACATGTATAACTGTTTAATGCCATATAATATGGTCACCTATCATTCAACTAGCTATTGTTTTAAATGTAGCATGTATACATTCAATTATATACATTAATATAATTATATACACATCCATAAATTAATATATTTATTGTATACTGTATCCAAACAATGTAATTTATTTCATTGTGATAGTGAAAAAGCAGGCACTTAAAACCGCAACAATTTTAGTAGCAATTTTATCATGCAACAAACCAAAAATATAATTTAAAACGCTTTTATGTAATGCGAAAGTAAATGTTATTGTATTTTATGTATTGCAATAAAACTCAAAAAATGTGTTCATGTAGTGTGGCCCATAGTAAAATCAAAACTTTCAAATTTCGTCTAATTTGATAAGAATATTTTTAAGAAATTTATTCTTTTCTCACTTTGAATATTTTTCCAGTGCATCGTGTGTAGACTTTTACCAGCTGATCAAAAGTATTCAAGCGCCATCTATCGCCAGAGTTGAGAATTTTCCCACCCTCTGGAGACTTTCTTCACTGTTGTAACGGGGATTCGCCGGTCAGCTGTTCAACCCCTGCGATTTTGCCAACTGTCATCGGGGCTCCCTGGCGGCCATCGCCGGTACTACCAATCTGTCATAGTGGCAAAAAAATCAATACCAACCCCCAACCCTCCTCGTTAAAAATGTAAATGCGAAAAAATTCAATACTGTGCAGCCAAACGCGATGGTCGCAGCGTTCTCCACTCTAAATCGCTAGAAATCCCCGCTTTTTTCCCCAGCACTCAATACTCGAGATTCGGATCCGTTTAAACCAAAACCCGGAAAATCGGTTAAGGATTTACAACGGTAAATAATTGCCAGCAAAATCCAGTCCTTGTGGCCAACTTGCAAACCGGCAAAAAAAGAAAGCAAAATCAGTGAGTGAAAAGTGAAATAGTGAAAAGTTTGGATTCGTGGCTCGGAAGCAAAGCTAAGGATAAAGGTCCTGGCCAAGTCCGGCAAACATATGTCAAGTGCAGGGCGCCAGGAATAAAGCTAAGACGGCGGCGTCGTCGTCGACTGAGGCAGAGGCAGCAGCGGCAACAAAGACGGATAATTTAATTTCTTGGAGGCGGCAACGCCGACGGCCACGGTGACGACAACAACAACTGGCTACAACGGCTCCGGTGGAGGAGGGGGCGTCGACGTCGACGGCGGCATCCAGCAGAAGCTGCTAGCAGAGGCTGCGACTGCGACCGAGGGCGCTGTTTCCGCATCCGGATCCGCTTCTGTTGTTGTTGTTGTTGTTGGTGGTGGCGGCAGCAGCAGATACAACAATGATAAGGTGAGTGAATGATAGTCATTTTTTAATTTGTTTATAAAATTGACAGCAAAACAACAATAATTTTAAACAAAATAAAGGTTTCTAAGTTGTAATAGTTTCTATGTATAGTTCCTGTTTGAAAAATAGTGATTCAGTAAAAGAGTTTCGTTAACACATTTTTTAAAACAATTGTGTTCATTTGAATAAAAATAATTGTATGTTATTTTCCTAATCATTCATAGTTTTTATAACATTGACTACTGTTTTGTTTATTTAAAATTAAACTTTAAAAAATAATTAGTTTCGTCAAATAACAGTAGCTTACAGTTACATATATCTATACGAGAACTTGATGTAGAGCTTTCTAAATGTTTTCCTCGAGATCCATTTTAATAATAATAGACAATTCTTTAATAGGTATATTTATCTTAAAATAGAATAAAATAAATAATCATAGAATCCCAATCATAGAATAATACGCTTTCAAACTTCTTTGAACAAGGCCTTGCTTAAATTATGAAAATAAACTTTTTTTCTAATTTCAAAATGTCTATTTCCGCATTCATATCTATCCTCAATATCTTAAATTAGGACTTTAAAAACTGTTGCCTACTTTAGGGGGAGATCTATTTCGATAAATAGAAATTGCCAATTAAATGTGAAATGTAAATTGCCCCGAGGCCGTCCCTTCGACTGAACAGTTCACAAAAAGTGTCCTGCGGCCAATGGAAAAGTTCTCCTCTGGTCACTCGCATCCGGCTTTTTGGTCCTGACAAAGTTTTTTGTTCAGCTTGTGATGTCTGCTGCGAGATATGAGAATTGTAACTTTTGAGCCGAATGCCTCTCGGACTGTCCATATCATTAGGGTAAAGTTGGCCCACTCAAGCAGTTGGTTTTTATTCGTATGAGTATTTTTTTTGTTGCAACTTCGCTGCCATTAATTATGAAGGCTGAACTATGCCAAAGTTTTTCAGACTACCCCGTCGCACTTTGAGCTGCTCAATTGTTAAACCGAAATTCATAAGTCCTAATGACTGGCCCGGTAGGAAGGGTAAGGGTAGTACGAGTGTAGGGGGGGGGGGGTGGGGGCATGGAGGTGGACAGACAACTTGAAGTTTGCTGCGGATGCGAATGCGGATGCGGACGTTGCATGAACGACAACATCGTTATCAGCGTTGGCAGCGTCAAAATGCCATTAAATGTGTAGCCTACAATGACTTTGAAGGATTACACACCCAACTAGGACCCCTTCTTCTCAGTCCCTCTGTTTTCTCCTCATCCAGACTGTTTACTCACACACTCCCCCTCAGGAGAAAGGAAGAAAAGGAACGGAACGAAACGGAAAAAATGTGCAGCTTTGTGGAAGGGAGGTAGGTAGTAGGGGGTGGCAATGAATAGTTGTTGCACGGAAAGAAATTAAATAATTGTAGACCTGAGATGATGGCCATGATGGACCTACAACTATCTAAAAAAAAAGAATCTAAAATAATGTGGCATTATGGCCAAATTTATAATCAGATACTGTTTAAAAATACACATGCATGTATTTACACCCAAATAATTGCCGTTATTCCCTGTTCCTTTTAAGTTGTTAAAGTTGTTGTTGGCGGGCGGGTGGATGCTTATCCACCCACCCACTCACACGCACTCCCTCTCAACCGGCTCCACCTTCTTTCCCCTTTCCACCCACTCCAACGCCGAAGTGCGTCGCATACTCCACTTCTTCCTTTTTTTGCACGCTTTGTTTGACTGGGATTGGGATTTTCCCCAACAGTTGTACTCGCTCTCTCCAGTGAGCGCAAAAAAAAAGAAAAACTTTGCCACGTTAGTTGTTAACTGACGTTGGCAAAGGCGACAAAAGTGTCAGGATACTCAAGATTTCAATTGTAAGGTATTGGTAAAAATATTTTTTTAATAGATTTAATTTTTAAAGATGAAAAATAGATATTTCGGAATAATTTAATTTAAAATTTATAACAACTTTGTATAAAATTTTGATACTTAATATAGTATGAGAAGTATATCCCATATTTCATATAAAAAGTTGTTATCTAATTCATCTAAAATGTACTATCTGGAATGTAAAAGCGTATTAAAAGTCAACAATCAAAAAACTATATATTTCTAAAACTTTCATAATACATTTGAAATATTTGCTACTCCTCCGACATCCTGATAATGTCCTGCACCAACTGTGAATGCGAATGTGTGTCTGCCCCGGCAAGGGGGTGGGGTGGAATAGCAGGAGAGGGTGTTAATGAGCAACATCGCAGTGGCAACGACTCTGCTTAGTATTTGTGTTTTTTTCATTTCCGGCTTCTACATGTTGACATGCTGATGATGTTGGTTAACTTCTGCCAAGGATGATGATGAAGTCAGCAGGAGTGGGAGTGGTACTGGGATGGGAGACAGAAGCAGCAGCCAGTCTGTCATTCAGGGAGTGAGCGAGTGAGTGGGCAAGTTGGTTAGTCAGCTTTGTTTTGTCCTGTTTTGTTTTCGTTTCTGTTTTGTTCGGTCCCGCTACTCCACTCTCCACTTGTTTGTCAACGCTGCGTATGCGTAATTTTCATGTTATGTAATTTTAACGCACTAAATGGAAGCTTAATTTGATTAGAGCGCCATAAATGTATCCTACTCGTAATTGGTAGGGCTCCAAGCTGTCGGTTTGGGGTGACGCATATCAATGTAATGCCAATATAGTTAATGACAATTAATTAAATAAAAAGCCTCTTTGGAGAAACGGATGTTTAAACGCTTTACAATACCAGACATTCTAGGATATACCAATACCAGACAAGCTCGGAATTATAATTTATTTTTATGTTTTAGGCGCCTACAAAAATTTGACAATAATTATTGATGGTTGTAAGTAACTTTTAAAAATAGTTAGTTTATATTTGCATTTTTTTTTAAATCGATCAGATTTAAAAAAGACAAAAAAAAGAAACGCTTCCAAAATTACCAATTTTGATTGATGAAATCTTTTTTTTTATTTATTTTGATCTCTCAAAAATCTTATATTTAAAAGTCTAATGTATAATGTTTATAAAATCTTATGGGTGATTTTTTAAGGAAGTAAGTTTATACTTGTATAGAAAATGTTTGAAATGGTAGCCCTTTTGCTCAGGGCGCCAAAAGTGTTCCCGCAGTATGTGACCCAACTGACTTGTTGAGGTGACGCATATTTGACGCAGTTTCCAAAAAAAGAAAGCAAACTTTATTTACACCACCACTCCGTCCATTTCTACATATCCTATCTCCATTTCTGGCTACTGGGCTGCTGGCTGATGAGCTCATATTGAAACTTTTGTTCTCTGTGGGGCGACCTAGTTTTGGCCAAAGCCAAATCAATGTGGCCGCTGTGGCGCCATTTGCACTGCCGACCCTTTTGTGCATTTACTCTGTTTTCCGCTCTGCCCTGCTTGAAATTTTCCTGGTTTTTCCTCGACTTTCCTCTGTTTGGTGAGCTACATTTCCCTTCTACATTTCCCTTCCCCTCCTTTTTTTTTTGTGCAAACAATTTCGCCTGGTCGCCTGGTAGCCTGGCAGACTGGTCGGGCGTTATTAATTGAGCTTTTGATGCATAGCCAGAGTATAACGATTGTCTCATCCCATTTTATCTCTCATCCATCTGTCCGGATCATGGACCGGGTCCCGGTCCGGGTCCCATGTCCATGTCCGTGTGCACTTAAAAGGCACCATAATTGTTTTTACCAAATTGAAATTTTAATTGAATTCGAGTTCGACCCCGTATTGGAAGCGGAATCGGTTATGGCTAAAAATCGCAACCAATGTATGCTTGGAAAATAAATCGCAAAGCTAATCCAAACAGTGGCTGCATCAAAAATTCGGGAACATAAAAATTAAAAATTTAATATGCATTCTTCAGAATGGTGGGGAAAAAATAGCCGCATAGGCATTCCGTTTTGTTGTAAGCAAAGCTCCGGCATCAGCATCAGGCGGCCCATTGACATCGACATCGGCATTATCCACATTATCCGCATCAACAATGGCTCAACGAGCTGCTGAATGAATCTCAAGTGGGCAGCTGGCTGCCTCCTCCTCATTTAGACCAGATACGTGCACCGATAGATACTTAAAAATATATATGTACTCGCAGATGGATGAATGGCTAGATGAAGATCGAAAAACTGCATGATTCACACATAATTTATGGGCAGGCAAATCACTCCGGGGTCACCTCAGGGGTGTGTCAACCAGTTTCTGAAACTGCGAAGCCTCTCTCGATTAATGAAACAACATTTCCATTGCAGCAGAATCGATTCGCAGACATAACACATTGCGGAGGCGGTTGAGAAGAACGGCATGGTGAAAATGGAATCCACGGAAGAACAGGATCGAAAGCTAGTATTGGAGTTTTGCCATTTGCTGGAGAAGTCCAAGCAGCTCTTCAACGGGCTCAGGTGGGTTTCTGATGCTCATGATCATGTATCTAAGTGGTTCTAATTGCTTTATTTTGATTTAGGGATTTGCCGCAATATGGCCATCGTCAGTGGCAAGCCTACTTCGGTCGCACCTTCGATGTCTACACCAAGCTGTGGAAATTTCAGCAGCAGCATCGCATGGTCCTCGACTCCAAGTATGGCCTAAAACGTTGGCAGATCGGTGAAATAGCGAGCAAAATTGGTCAGCTCTATTACCACTATTAGTAAGTATGAAATAACAAAGGGGGAAACCCGGGTAGAAACATTCTGGAATATATTTTTTAGGTTTAAAACTAACTTCCTATTAGTACAATAATATCAGGAAAACCGCTAAAAAAATAAATGTCGAATTAATTTGAAAGTTTTTGAGTTTTGTGAATACTTTTTATTCAACTACGGAAAATTTTAACCTCTCTCGGAAATGATGTTACAAGCTTTTGGAGCAAAAGAGATGTAGAAAATGATATGAAAAAACGTAATTTCAAGTTTTTATTTTATTGAATTTTGGATCAAAAAAATATTGACTTCATACCAATACTTTGACCAAAATTCCAAAATTAACTTTGAAGTATCATTAACCATCCTTAAAAGTAAATAAAAACTAAGTAATCTTTCTCAGTTAATCTATCCTGGTTTCCCGTTAAATAAACTCCCAATTTAAATTAAACAATTTACCAAAAATAATTTTGTAGCTTAAGAACCAGCGAAACCAACTACCTGAACGAGGCGTATCAGTTCTATGCGGCCATTAGGGGGCGTGCCTACTATTCGCGAGCGGCCAAGGAGGACCGGCCCGATCTGATGGTGAAAAAGCTGCGCTACTATGCACGCTTCATAGTCGTCTGCCTGCTGCTCAAAAAGATGAAGCTGGTGCGGGAGTTGGTCACTGAGCTGGAAAAGCAGATTCAGGAGTATACAAACACGTAACTATAGAAATCGTAACTCTTTTTAATTTAGTATTAACCCTTTTGAATAACCGATTGCAGATACGAACCGGAGGATCATTTGGAGTGGTCGCTGGTGCTGGAGGAGATCAAGGGCTTCATCAAGGCGGAGGCGGCGGTGGCCGTTCTACACGCCGACTCCAATCCCATCATCCTGTCGCACAGGTGAGTCGTTGGCACAGCTTTAGCCCGTACACGCGTTTTTTGCCCGTGCTTTCGTCGGCGAGAAGGAGTTTGGACAGCTTGTGGGTGGGCAAGCGTATGGCCTTTACTAATTACTGAATATAATATATTATATTTTCCGTGGGTAGAGCCTTGAGCCCTGTTCTGTTTGCGTAGGTATACGAGTTTTGCTTGAGTTTCGTTGCTTCGATTTTGTTAATTTGTTGTGCTTATCACAGAAGACTTGAAACACCAGAAACACTCACAGTTGTCATTTTGTCACGCACTTTTACCATGATCTTTGTCCCAATTCCTCACCAGCCTCAATCACATCGATTGTGGGCAGAGTAACTGTCAGGGATTAAAGAAAGAATATAAAGAATTGACATTCCGCATGACTTTCATATATTTGGGTCCTTTTTGGACCATAGAAAATAACATATTAAACTAATTATTAACGGAGGTTCTTTTTTTTTTTTTTTTTTTTTTTTTTTTTTTTATTTTGCAAATTATTTGAAGATGGCATGAAGATAAATTCTAGTTTTTACTGTCAAATTTCTTTTGAATGAATGTTCTTTACAAAGATGGTCCCGGAATCTAAGGGACCTAAACCTCTTGTTAAGACTAAAATCAAACCAAAACAATAAATAAAAATTGTTTATATGAAAGTGAATCTAAAAGTTAATATGAGGTTTGAACATAAATTCAAATATTAAAATAAAAAAAAAAATTTTAACAATTTTGCTTTGTTCAAACAATGAATATTTCTCTTGAATATTTGTTATATATATATAAGCCACAAAGGGTACAATTATTCGAAAATGACTTAAATAAGGAAAATCAGTACAAAAGATTTGGGGTTGGCCTGATTCGGTCGAAAAAACGTTGCTTGATGAGAAAGTTATTGAAAGAAAAATTAATATCCACGAAACTGTTTCTTGAACCTCAAATATGAGTCGTTTTTTCTAAGTTTAAAAAATAATATACAATCATATCCCCAAATTCTGAAATAAAACAGTTATTCTGCCTAGAAAACTCAGACACAAAAACACCACAAGAAGTTATCATTTCATTATCATTTGAACCCCGAAACTCCCGTACACACCCCCGTACCCTTGTCACCTCATCTGTGCGCCACATTCTCAATTCTTCTGTGAAAGCACGGGCCCCGCCAACCGCCGGAGGACGAGTGAGACTACTCCGACTGATATGTTCAGTGGTTCCGGTTCTAGGTTGTCGCCTCTGACGACGCCGCCCTGCGAGCGATCGCCCCACATGACCCTCAGCCTGCAGGAGATCCTGATTGTGGGCTCCGCCTGCGAGCAGGCCAAGTTCTCCGAACTAACCATGGACATGTTCCGGATGCTGCAGACGCTGGAACGAGAGCCGACGGAGTCGGCAACGAATCCGCTGAGCATGTCACACGGACTCCATGGCCACGATGCCAGTCCGGCGGCCAGCCGGATACCGCCGTACGGGGTGCCGGGCTCCAAGGGTTACTTGGAGAACGGCCGCCACTTCCGAGACAATCCCCACAAGTATCTGTTGTATAAGCCCTCGATTAGCCAGCTGCTGGTCTTCCTGGCCAGTGGCTTCAAGGAACTGCCACTGGGCGGAGCCCTGCTGCTCTACATGTCGGCCGATGGCTGTTTCTCCACCACCAAACATCCTGAGGATTGTGAGTAGAACTTTGGATTTCGTTTTGATTGGTAATTAATAAATGTATTCTCCTCAGATGGTTACGAGCTGGGCGGCCTGGCCACCAGTGTAAAGCGAGACAGCGTAGACGGCGGCGGACTGTCGTGTCGGGGGAAGTCTTACAAGGAAAACCACTGCCTCTATCCGGGTGATCTCTATCCCTTCACTCGCCGGCCCATGTTCATTATCATCGACTCGGACAACTCGTTTGTCTTTCAACACATTCCGCGTTACTTTGGCCAGCCTCTGGTGATTCTAATGTCGCCACAGGATGTGCCACCCGCATTCCAAGGTAACATTAAGATTCAATTTCTTTAGGATCAGTTTATTTATTTTGTATTGCCTTTAAAGCTGACGTCCAGCACCATGGCTCGCTGTTTACATTGTTCCTGCACTCCCCGCTCACCGCCCTCTGCTACATCTGCAACGTTGGAGACGTGCCCATCCACCACTGGGAACGCTGCCAGACCTACGTGGACCGCTTTATTACGGAGGCCTCCCGCTTGGTCACTCGCTGTCGCATCGATGAGATCGAACAGGGCATAGGATTTATAGGTGAGATTCAGTATTCAAAATAAAGATTCAAGGGGATAATCAAGCAATTAAAAAAAAGTATTATTTACATTTTAAAAAGTTATGAGAGCATTAAATCCCCCTCTTTAGAAAATAAGAGAACTGGGTTGACCAAGATTACGCCTTGAAGTTGTTCGACCTTGTGGTCGTATATAATGTATATAATGATTAAAATTTGATTTAAACGAGAATGGAAAAAAAAAAAAAAAAAAAAAAAAAAAAAAAAAAAAAAAAAAATAAAAAAAAAAAAAAAAAAAAAAAAAAAAAAAAAAAAAAAAAAAAAAAAAAAAAAAAAAAAAAAAAAAAAAAAAAAAAAAAAAAAAAAAAAAAAAAAAAAAAAAAAAAAAAAAAAAAAAAAAAAAAAAAAAAAAAAAAAAAAAAAAAAAAAAAAAAAAAAAAAAAAAAAAAAAAAAAAAAAAAAAAAAAAAAAAAAAAAAAAAAAAAAAAAAAAAAAAAAAAAAAAAAAAAAGTGACGGACAGAGAAAATATAGTATTCTTGGAAATAAAGTGTACTTATTTTTATTATCAATTCGAATTTCGGAGTTGAGGTTTTTCAAAATTTTTCTTTTGCCTAGAAGCTACTTCATAAATATTATATTAGTGTATAGAAAATGTTTTCCAAAATTTAATATGTAAAACAAATATTTGAATATCGACTCTCCTAACCCTATAAAATTTAGGGCCTAAAAGGTCTTTAAGCTTTGAATTTAAATATAAACTTAAATTATAACCATTCTTCCATTTTGTAGACTCGTCGTACGTGCAGTTCTTCGGTGACGACTTCCTGCGCACACTCATCCTGCGCTTCGTTTTCTGTGATGTGGTCCTGCGGCTGCACCGCGGATTCCGTGGACGGCACATGCGGCCCCGGTGCGAGCCGCAGCTCCCGGCGAACGAGCTTCTGGAGCACCCGTCGCTCTCCCACATCGTCTTTCAGCTGGCCTCGGCCTTGGACGTACGCGGACACTTCTCGGAGGGGCCGGAGTGCGACTGATGACTTTTTGTGATCGTTGTGGTGGTCCTGGCCGTGATGGTTTGCCTGCGGCAGCAGCTGCTTCAGGCGTTTGAGAGGCACTTCTCCGGATGGTGGATGCCTTCGCTGTACAATAGTTTTCCGCTTGGCTGGAACTGGGCCTGAGATCGAGATCGAGATCAAGATGGAGCTTGAGATCGGGCGTCGGTTGTCCATGGGTTTCCTTTCCTTTGCAGTCTCCCAGCTGCTGGCGTAATTCATTTTAATAACGTAATATGGATAATATGGATATAAATATATAAATACGAGTATAATATTTAATCAAGTAGCTAGTTTTCTTATATAGTGCGTCGCGCAATGGAAATGGTCCAATGTTAGTTGCTTAGCATATACATAATTAATGATAACGAACATATAGATACGTGAAATTAATGATATTCAACCGATATCGCAGCAGCAACAACAAAATACCACAGACATGTCAAAAGGAACCTAACAAACGATAACTGCCAAAAAGAAGATGAAAAAAACTTACATAAGAATATTAAGCAACCAAAGTTGTAATCAAGTTTAGTTGAGCGAGTGCAGGACATTTTTACGATACGAGCGATTGTGAGGAGGGATTTTTTTGCATCGGATCGATCGGTTAGGGTCGATTGGATTGGGTCGATCAAATAAATATATATACATATAACTTTGTCATACGCAGCGAAAAACATTTTAGCTTTTATACAACCGATATTGAGAGAAACCTAATCGAAAATCGAAAATGTGAATTACGTACACGACACACTATATAAGAAAGGAGATGCGTTTTTTATGCATTGTACGCGGCGCTCATAACAAATTTAAATTTCGAAACCAGAATATTATTATATGTATGTATTATGATCACAAGATGACTGAAAGTTACTGTTTCAACAATGAAGAAATAAGGAAAAAACAAAAAATTAAAATATAAAAACAGGCGAATAAACATTAGAAAAGGTAATAAAAATAATAATAACTTATACATAAAGCTCTAGTTAAGTAAAAACATGAAGAAAAAATATACAAAATATATTTTGCGTATGTTAAAATAAAATGGAAGAAGAAAAGCCCAACCAATATTTTATACGAAAGGAATGCAAACAAAATTTACACTTCAACTAAGAAACGAGACTTCTGTTCTGGAATCATTTTTCCAACAAAATTTTGGTTTTTCAATTTTCGGTTCAAACTGTGAATTGGAACAGGTCACCGTAAAAATAACAAGTATGATAATATATAGTTACAAGACACACGAACTCTATGGATTTATAGGCAAATTATAAAGGCAATATTGAAAGTTACAAAATTATATATAAAAAATAAAGCATATATATTTCAATATGAAAATAAACTAGTTGAACGCATAGTAAATTACTTGATCATTTTTTACAAAACAGAGCCGCAATGAGAAAGAAGAGGATAACAATTTAACAATTACTTTACATTTATTGTTTACTTTTACTATGGATAATATGTGCATTTTTATATATTTATCAAAGGATATCAAAGAAAACAAATTTTACGCTAGTTACAAACAAATTTTTCTAAAGTCTTCAGCAGCCGTATTAAGAGAGAAAACAAACTAATTTATTCAGCCGATTTCTTAATAACTTATTCGCTTTGTTAACTTACAAGATGTATAGCTTTTCCACAATTTCGTTTACAATTTTGTACATATAGGACAAAAGCTAAATGAATCGTTGAAAGAACCAAGGTTTATCACTCTCACCCATTCATTTCGAGTTAGGTTTTTGTACATTTTGAGAACTGCATTTACGAAATAGCGACAAAACCAATAAAGTACATACATATATTTAAATGAAAATCGCAACCAAAAACTTGCAAATAATCAGCAACATTAACCACACACACACACTCGTAAACAAAGCCCACAAAACCGAACAACTAAGCATTATCATAAACAAATTGTTTAAACTTTAAACGACATGCAACACCGTCAAAGTCACAAATAACATAAAAACCGATAAATAAACATAATACATAAAAACATGATAAGAAAATTTAGCAAAGCCACAAGAGAATATTATTAAAGCAGAGCGGAGAACGGAAGTGTATGGGAGTTTGTATGAAGTCAATAAGAATAAAGCACACGTTTGAAAAGAACTTTCCTTTTTAATTGTTTGAATAGTTCCAACATTCATTTGAGACCTCCAGTGTGTATGTTTATCCACTTTATAAAGGAAGAAACTCGCGTGGAGATATCTGGCACTTTCCGTTTGCACACAGAGTCGAAGCCGTGAGACACGATCCCCACCAGCGTGTTGGATCTATCGTCTAGGACCATGGGACCGCCCGAGTCCCCTCTGCATGGCAGCCCCCGCTTGGTGTCAACGCAAACGAACGATTTCGGCACGACCTTTTTCCTTTTACCCTTGAGCGCCTTGTTCCACTGCAACTGGCACTGCTTATTCGAGAGGATATTCGTCCGGACGTATAGAAGTGAATCGCTCGAGTTTTGATTGTCGGTCAGACCCCAACCAGAAATGACTACCCTGCGACCCGTGTAGGTCCTGTAAGAGCTGGGCAGCTTCACCGGCTGGACATTTTTGGCGAAAGTAAGGTTCTGAGGCAGCTTGACTAGGCCCAGATCGTTGTACACGGTTCTCCGATTGAAATTCTTATGCACGATGGTGTCGCTAGCATTAACCAAGATGTCGCCTTCACTGGGAGCATCTAGTCCTCCGACTAGGACTATAACTTTGGTGCTGTATAAGTATTAAAATTAAATAGATAATATCCAAGATATGAAACGTACTTACAGATTAGCATCGGGATCCTGGAGGCAATGGGCGGCTGTCAGTATCCAACGCCGATCAAGAATGGCTCCGCCACACAGACTGGGGTCCTGGGAGCCCGTGAAGTAGCAGAGAAGTCCCACCTGGTAGGGTAACTGATTTTCAACGGCCTTAGTGCCATTCATAATTCGCAGAGATCCCATATCTTGGGCCAAGCCCAGGCCAATCCGAACAAGCAACAACAACTGAAGGATCATTTCAACTGATTTAGGGCTGGCGCACTTAAACCGCTTTTATACGACCCACTCTCGAGGTGTTGGCTATGTAGATTACCCTATTTTTATGGGCACATCGTGTTGTTGTCATAATCGAACTTTTTGCATAATCTGCGTGCTTTCGGTTTATTGGTTATTACTTTGGTCGGATACATGACATTCTTTTGTATATATGGGTTAGATAGGGAGTTTAGATCTCAGTTGAACACGCCAAACTTGTAGATGACTTCGTGGCTGTAGCGCTCTCCCGGCCGCAGGATGGTTGTGGGAAAGTTACTGTGGTTCACCGAATCCGGAAACTTCTGCGTTTCCAGGCAGAAGGCCCCGTGTTTGCCGTAGGAAGCGCCATCCTTACCAGAAATTAACGCTTCTCCGCGTTCCACATCCGGCATGAAGTTCGAGGTATAGAACTGCACTCCAGGCTGGTTGCTGACCACCTCCAACCAGCGACCACTGGGGGGATGCGAGGCCCTGGCCACCATGGCCAGCGGTTGTGGTGGATCAAATGTCACGCAAAAGTTGTCATCGTATCCTCGAGCGGGCTGCAATTGCTTAAGACGTTCCCCCAGGTTGCTTGCCACACGAAGGTCGTAGGAGGTGCCTTCCACAGGTGTGATCTTGCCAGTGGGAATGGAGTCCTGGTCAGTTTCGGTGATTCCATACGCATTTATTTCGATGGTGTGCTCGTAGAGGCCGTTGGCTCCGGTTTTGTGCCCTGCCAGGTTGAAGTAAGAATGATTGGTGAGATTAACGGGCGTCGGTTTGTCAGTTTCCGCAGTCATAAGGACATGGAGGCAGTTATCCTCGCTCAGGGTGAAGCGTGCAGTGGCTGTAACCTTCCCGGGATAGCCTTCATGACCGTCTGGGTTGGAGTGCGACAGGATGACACCATCCCGAAGCAGCTCCACCACCTCCCAGTTGGCCTTGTCGAAACCCAAAAAGCCGCCATGAAGCTGGAACTTGTTGTCCCTGTTCTTGGACACCTCTATCCACTTTCCATCCAGCTGGAATCTTCCGTTTCCAATACGATTGCACACTCGGCCAATTGTGGCTCCGAAGTAGGGATTCTTATCGCTCTGATAACCGGCCAGATCATCAAATCCCAGAGTCACGTCATCAACTTTTCCGCTCGAGTCCAGTGTTTTGATGCTGGTTATGGTGGCTCCACGGGTGATGAGCTGGACGGACATGCCATATCCATTGGTCAGGGTGAACCTCCTTATGTTTTCAGTGGCCTTGGTAAATGGGTTCACCGCTCCGGTGGCGAATACATCCTCCTTGACGTTGACCATTCTGGATGCAGCTGTGGAATGAAGTGAACGGCAGTTGCACTGTCGTTTTTATTTGACTTACTCCTTGGCGTAGAGGTTAATCAGCACTTGATGTCGCGTATGTGTTTGTAGCCGCAGGTTTAATTATCGCAAAAAAGCCGCAAACAAAAACACAAGCATATGTAAATTGTGTTATCGCAAGGTGAAAAGGAGGGAAAGAGTGTTATGATAAGAACGAAGATTAGCACAGGAACACTCTCAAATGTAAGTTGATTTTTATTTGCAACATAGGTTGCAAAAATTAAGGTTTGATTTATTTGTTTACATTTTTTCAGTTGAAATTGCGGCTTTGGAGTTGCCACCTATTTTGAGCAGAAGTGTGGTCATGGTCATGGTCGTGACGGATTATTTTTAGAGAGGGGTTAATTTTCAATTTCAATAATAAATACATTAAAAAATGTATTTTCATAACTTTTTCCGGTAACATTTTAAGAGATTGAAATGAACTTTACATTACTCGCAAAAGTCTCAGTCTGGCAACGTCGTGACAAAAAATACCACACGTGAGCCGCTTTCGCCGCCGACAACAACAGTTTCAAGCCGGGTTGGCAGCGCAACAGGTTGATTGTTTATTTTAATTCGGGCTATTTGGCTGGTAAATATTTATTCATTTGGCAAATAGAAATCTAACCGGCATAATTCCCCCACAGCTGACAGAAAAGGCATTTGAAATCGGTGTTTGACGCCCTTGAAGACACCCCACCCCATCCTCAAATCACAGCCGACAAAAAATCCCAAAATGCAATTGACGTGGCAGAGAGAGCAGATAAATCTACTATTCCCAATCGCTCTGATTTGTTGTTGTCTACTAATCGACGTTGCTACGGCGCAAGAAGCTCAACAGCCATGGTACGAAAATCTGCCAGCCGTGGCCATGGACTACAAGGTGGGTTAAAAAATTCTTCGTTCTTGAGGATTCAAGTTGGATGCTTCGTGTGCCATTTCCCTTTTGAGTGACACATATTGTCAAAACTTTCGTGAATTTCAAAAGATTGCATTTCTGACCCCATTTACTAGAAATATTTTTAGACAGTAACCGTTCCGTCTGCCCACCTTACATTTTATTTCAATCCAATTGAAGGCAGATCAAATTTCAAATCTAATATAAAACCCTTTCAAGTTTTCAAGTAATATAATCAATATCGTTTACAGGTTCATATCGATGCTGGTAAAGAGGACTGCTACCATCAGTATGTGCAGGCAGGTGCCACCTTCTATGTGTCATTTAGTGTAAGTTGGAATGGTTTCAATTTCCAAAGATACTCCTACCTCATAGAATCATTTTGCATTTTCTAGGTGGTGCGAGGAGGTGATGGGATGGCTGGATTCGCCGTACGTAATCCAGCTGGAGAGGTAGTGAAGCCCTACCAGTGGCAGGCTACCGCAGATTACACAGACCAGGTATCTCCTGGAGGTTACTACTCTGTGTGCATCGACAATCAGTTTTCGCGCTTTGCCGGAAAGCTTGTTAACATCTACATCACGGTGGTTAAATACGACGCCTGGGATAAGTACGCCAAGGAGATTGAGCAGCTGCAACTGAACATGCAAAATTTCACTGTAAGCCAAACTGGTTTCGCGACACGCCCAAAAAGCCAAAACTATAACCATTTCCCTATTTTTTAGGCCACCATTGGCACTGTGGAGCGCAACATCAACGATATGATGGGCTACCAGGCGCACAGTCGACATCGCGAGTCCCGCGACTATGCCCTGCTGTTGGACAACAATTCCTACATCCAGACCTTTTCGATTAGCCAAATCGTGGTCATATTGATCACGTGCTCTATTCAGGCAAGCTCTTTTCCTTGAACCTTCAATTTTGTACTAAATGCTTTTTGTTTCAGGTCTTTTTTGTGCGCAAACTATTTGAAGTCAAGGCAAACTCAAAGAGCCTCATTTAAGCCTGAAAAGTTACTTTTCAATGACTTTGAACTTTTCCTTCTATATCCATCCACATTTCCAAGACATTCATTCTGGCATATGAAGCATATGTTTTACGTTTTTGTAATTAGTTTCAATATCACCTGCTAAACAGAACAATTGCGAATAAGCGGAATTTCTTCGTATTTGAGGCACTACTTATGTCATGCGAGTTATAGACAACAATACTTTTTGTGATAAGTGTACATTTGTGTGTTTTGTTTAATTAAAAGATTGAATTTTTTGTATATTATGCATTTTTTGTATTGGTTTTTGTCCACGGAACACGGATGCAGTTCGGGGGTGTGTTTACCAACTTAGGTCTAAATGTTCTGCAAGCTTTTGAAAGCTTTTACATACAGTTATATTTTGTTAAAAGTTTCAGCAGGAAGCATTTAGTTCTAAGTGGTTTATAATATTTTAAAAAACTCGATTAGAAACTATTTACAAAGAAAAAAATGAAAAATTGATGATTTTAATTTATTTTGAAAGAAATGTCATTCCCTTTTAATATCCCTAAGTCTTCATGTTCTTCACATGTATTTTAAATCTTTAATTCAAGCTCATTAGTTTAATGTTGAAGTCGTCGGTACTTGGCCCAGCTGCCACACACCCTTCATCTTGGTGGCGAATTAATCACCTTCAGCTTATCGCAAATTATCCTGCCCCATCCAGGACCTTAAATCATGTCGCCACGCTCACCGCTTATCTAAAAGCCATTTAATGCAAACCGAAATACATGTGTAAGAGGAGCTGGCATGTTAATTATATCCTTTTTGGCAGGCACATCTCGAAATCAGGGGGGCGCCTTTTGTGGCCACTTATGCTCGAAATTAAAAGGTTATTATGCGAGCTTATCTGCGGGCCTTAAAGCGTCCGCAAAACTAGGATCCTAATGGCCTCACACACACACACATACACGGAGAGGCATACGCACACCAGCGCACGCTCTTTAACTGTTTTAAACGCCATTGTTAAAATATTGCTCATACGCACTTCCGCCCAAAATGGGGTCTTCTCTCCTCGGCAGCACTAATGATGCCCGCCCGCTGCCTGCCGCCTGCTGCCCAAGAACCTGGAGTAGAGCAGCAAAGGACCATCCGTAGCATCAGGAATAGCATCTGCAGTAGAAAATACTGTGGGCGGAGCCAATTTCGTAGCAGCAGAAGCTGAATATATAGAAGGAGCAGCAGCAGCCGATGACAGCGGCAGATAAATGGACCCTCAGAATGGGGGATGGGGCTGGGGGTGCGGAGAGCGCGCCTGCGCAGTGGCCACCGCAGGAACGGACGACGGGGTGACATCCTGACAGCTATCTCCCCAGCCCCAGCCATCAGCAGCGATTGTGGGAGGAGTGTGTCGCCATCTTTGAGCGCGCTGAACTGGTGCCTGGACGGGATGATCTGGCCGCCACATTAACTTGGAGTGCGCGCTACCAAGTGCAACACCTCGCGGACGACATAATATCGGTACTTTGCGGTCTACATTCGTCGGTCACACGTCGCCAATATCCCATATCCCATATTCCTTGCACCAGGAAGGGCCAACCTTACTTGGCCAGGACAAAACATAAAAACAAAACGCAGCAAAAACGAGTGAAGTAATCGAGGAGCAGAGGCCAAGGAGGAGGCCCAGTGGAAAACTTGGACCCATACGTGTACGCCCAGCTTGTTGCTGGCTGTGGGCGTGGCAGAAAAACAAGGCGGAAGCCAAACATACACCCAGACAATAGTTACCATTCACATGTGTCCTGCCTGCCAGTGTGTCGCGGAAATTTTTGTGCGGAAATTATAGAAATTTCGCTTTTTGATTTCATTTTCGTTCCGCTTTCGTGCTGCCGCCTCCCCCACCCTGTACTCCCTGTTCTCCAACTGTCCCGTTAGTGTGCACCTGAGGAAATGCCCAAGGAGCCCGCCTTGGCTGCCGTCGGTGTCCAGTCGGACTCGTCCTTGCACTGACAAATTTCCTTGCATATCCGCTCAAAGAACCGTTATTTGCGTGGCGCGTCTGTGTCGCATATCCGTCGCCATTTTGACAATAATTTCATTTCCGGTGTGCAATTTGTACGCACTTGAGTTGAGTGATTAACTGCTCCGAACGAAAGTTATAGTGTGCTGTTTTCAACGCCAAGTCTCCTCCGAGCGATACTTCCCAGAGGACTAACTTTTTTGGATAAGACAAATTATAAAATCAAGCACAATCCTGAGGTGAGTTTGGCAAACATGTTTTAGCGACGGGAGTTTCTACTCCAACATTTTTTCTTTAAGGTGCTTCTATTACGAATTGTACATTTTTATTTTATAAATAAGACATCGATTATTAGGCAGTATTAATTCTATGAAGAGACAATGTTTTATTTACCAAATCAAGAATACGCCGTAAAGTAATATCAATGATAATGGGTGCAATGGAAATGTTAATTAGATAATAACAACTAGGATATTAACAATTAGTCATATTTTGTATCTAATAAACATTAGCGAGGGTAAATTTGTACGGAGCAAAATATAAGTCTTAACCGTAAAAATATAAGTGCTCTTCGAAGTGTTCCCAAAAAGTGTTATAGTTAGTGTTATAGTTAGTATGTCCAAACAGATCCTACAATTTTGTCGTATTTAGGAAAATGTTTTTTAGTATTTAGGATTGATAAAAAATCTGAAAACTTAATGAAAGTTGTACGAAAAGATCCCAAATATCTTAAACAGATTCTATCAAGTCTGACTTTTATTTTTATTACCAAAAATGTTTGGCCGTTGCAGTTATTGTTAAGAAATCCACTTTACATAAAGCGGAATAAAAGGACCAAGCTTCTACACTCGAAAGAAACGATAGTTGTGGCATTTCCTATCGATCAGTTATATAGTATGGCAGCTAAAGAACTTTTAAACTTTCTTAAAAAAGATACATTGACCATATTTCAATATGATGGCACCCTTTTTTAATATTACTAGTAATTTTATAATATTACTAGGGGACACCTATAGCCCTAGGTCTAGTTCTATGCTATATTAAATACATCCTATTTTTATTAATGGAGGAACCATTTAACTGAAAGCATATTTTAGTATTAAGTAAGTTATATTTACTGGAATTTTTACGATGCCTGCAACTCATTTGGTAAATTTTTAATACAAACTGCATTTCGAGTTAAGGGGTCGATATCATCAAAGTGAACGATATACCCCATTATTTAATTGTTATGAACGCCATTATTCAATTGGGCTTTGTATTTCTAAAATGTCCATGTTTTTTCCATGTTATCCAAGTTTATCTCAAAGACATTTGTATAGAATTGGTTTTAGGAATTATAATTTGAAAATAAAGCCTGATTATCTGGCTGTCTGGTGGACATCAAACATCCAACCCCAAACAAGGTTATTAAAGGCAAGGGTCAGACCCCCGCCCACTTCCAAACTAGGGAAAAGCTTATGTTTTAGCTAATCGAATTAGCAGACCCAGACGGAAGTATTCATAAACCAGCGACAGAGCAGCCGCCAGCGTTGGTCCGGCAATTAAACAGCTCACTAGTTCCATCGAACGGAGGAGAGTGAAAGCATTCGTTCAGTACTAAAAAAAAATACACGCCAAAATCACATTAAAATCTTACAAACCATTAAAGGGCAGCCAAACGTGTGGCCTTTTAATTAAAAGATCTCTTGTCCAACAAGGGGATTACGCCACTACACCATTAACAGCTGCTAACTGGCAACTGTCGAAGAGCCAGGACTCGACAAGAATCAGCACGCGTTTGAGTGCAGAACGAGAAGGACGAGTAGGACGAGCGTTCAGGCCATCTGCAGACCGACATCCTGGCATCCCGCTCGTATTTCCGGAGTGCGCGCGTTCGCTCAGCGATTGTGATAACTTTTCAGCTACGAAAGTGGAAAAAAATAAGGAAAATGTCTGCCTGCTAATGTCTGATGTTGAAATTTGCTTACATGCAAAAGCCAGTATCCTGGCCCCAGTACAAATAATAAATAATAAATGAGGCGTGTGCAGGCCGTTTATAATGTCTGACAAGGAGCCAGTTGATGATGCTCTCAAGATGCGACCGTTCCGATAACGAAATCTATTCTCCTCCCCGTAAAAAAATATTAAAGCTTTTCTGATTTGGTTTCGGTTTCAGTTTGTATCTCGGGTCTTTAAGCCAAACGGGAGACAGGACAAGTCGCACGTTGTGTGGCATAAATTTCGTTGGCATAAATCAAAATCCGGTAACTTCCGACGAGGGCAGAGTGCAAAAATTTGCATGCCCTGCGTCCTAGCTGCCTGGCTGACTGCTAACTGCAAGCCGCCCGAAAAGGCCAAACTGCCGGGAAACAATGGTGCGCCCTCCCTGCTCCCCAGCTGGACATTAGAAATCCACGCTCAAATGGCCGCCACCCACGCACGGCTCAGCGCCCGTAGCTCATACGCAACGTTGCCCCAGTCCTGGAAGTCCTCTCCGAACTGCGAACGCGGGACTGTACACACAATAAATAACAAGCCAGATAATTATGCACGTCGTGTTTATATCTAAGGGAGCTCCGCAGCCACTATTAATTATGCTGGAAAAACGGCATGGATTACGGATTGGGAGGCACTTGGGGGACTCGTGTAACGTGTTGGAGCTCTGGCAATTAGAGCGATTGTTTGGCCCCGAGAGCCACTCCGAAATTGCAGTCTTTAATTGTGGGACCCAGGCGCTATGATTTATGAATATATAGTTTAATAACTTGCCATGAGGTGAGTGATGGTGTTGAACAAAGTATTACTTTAATTTTGTTACCAAGGGAAACCAAGACTTATATAGGGGATCCTTTTTTAAACTTTAGAAAATTTTTTGAAATTTGAATCAATCCTTTACAGAGTCAAGTGGAACCCCTTGTTCAGCCAACAGCCAGCCATCCAGGCTCCCCAGGCGTGCGCCATGTACGAGAACTCCTGTTCGTATCAGACGGCGCTGGACCTGAAGCGAGTCTCTCCGCCCTCCCTCGCCCAGGTGAAGACGGAGGACTGCCTGACCCTCGGCCAGTGTTCGCCCGACTGGACCTCCTACCGCTTCCATCAGTCCACTTTTGAGCAGCTAAAGCAGAGCGTCGAGAAGGCCAAGGCGGCGTTGCAGGATCGCAGTAGTTTTTTCGGGGCCAGCAGTGCTTTCAGGTGAGATTTGGTCTCAAATGAATAATAATCACGATTGTTAATATTAATTTTAAAGTTATAAAAATAACTTTTGACACAATATCAGTACAGAAAACATTAAATAGATTTTACTGGTTTTTTTGTAAATTATTGTTTATTCTGAAATATATTTCTTTCAAGGTTTAAGGAGTATTTTAAAAGTTAGACACATAATTAGGACGATACCTACGCTTTTGAAATCAAATCGAAATAACCGAGATCAAAAACTTCTAAGCCGACTTTCTCAGTTCCTCAAATAAAATAGTTATGTTTTTAATAAAAGATTGCTCATATAATTATAATAAAATATAATTTATATATATACATTATATTTTTATATAATTATAATAAAATAAAAAATTAAATGATATATACAAAATGATATAGCTATTTTAACAATTTCCACATTTTATTAAGATTATAATATTTTATAGTTAAAAAATGTCGTAATTTATAAATTCTCCAAAGTAAAAAAAACCCAACTCATTATTTATTTAGGGCTTACCAAAATAACTTCACATTACAACTGCAGTATTGTTATAATATATTCTCTAGAAAAACTAAAAGATTCACTTCTTAAATATCCTTTCAGTGACATTTACTCCAGCCAGCGTCTTACGGATAGCCTGGACACCCTGCCTGTTCAGTCTGGCAATGGAACCGGGAATTGTCTTGGCCTCCCCCACAATCCCAATGTCGGAGTGGGCGTGGGCGTCGGTGTCGGCGTAGGCGTGGCTGGAGTGCTTAACTACAATGCGGTTAGCAGCAGTACGGCCGGAGTCCTGGGCAGCAGCAGCGGCGTGGGCAGTGCGAGCGGTAGCAGCCTGCAGCGACACCGGCTGGACACGTTGCAACCTCCCGCCGGGTGTTCGCCCGCCGGCACCCAGCACGGTGTCATCACGTCCAGCGCCGGACAAGTTTCGTCCGGAACGATGGATGCGGTTAGTGCGGCTCCGGTTCTGCCCTCGCTAACAGCGTCCAGTTCTTCGCACGTGGAGCACAAAGTCAGGGCAGGTAAGCTTCGAAAATGATATTTATATAAGGGCAGCGAGGGATATTGAGGATTTTCAAACTAAAAGAGTTGTTAGCTTCAAAAATTGTTATTTAAATATCCTAAAATATATATAAAGAACCTAAATCAGACGGAGACGGGAGGAAATATGAGTGTCTTGAAAATATTTTGAATGAAATCCCATGGTTTCTTTAGGATTGTTGAATAATTTGGTGTTGTATTATCTTTGGTAATACCTAAAAAGTGAAATAAATATTTTATAGGGCATCAACCCACTGACCTTCTCGCAATTGTCCAGCAGAAAAATGTCAACGAAATGGCGGAAAAACAAATCCAGCGCTTCCGGCCGAGGCAAAACGAATTCAAAAAGCAGGAAAAAAGGCGCCCGAAAACGTTGTGCCACAAAAGTGGCAAATTTCTCGTATTTATTTAAACACATCCAAGCAGCATATGTTGGCCAGCGGCCACCCCCGCCGACCGTCCGGGGAGTAGGGCGAGTAGAACCACCAAATATGTCCGAGCCCGTAACATTTAATGGCCAAAACAACGGCCAAAAACCGCGACCAACCATGTACATAATTCTGCTTGTTGTGCTAACAACAATATAAACGGCAAAAAACTTGTGCAAAAAATTTAAATTGAATTATCCATATAAACGTTGAGGTCTCTTGGGGTCCGATTCTATGGCTGGCTTATTTTTCTGCCTTTTTTTGTGGTTACATATTTATCAATTTAAGCCAGGCCAGCGGATGTGGCTTATAATGTGGCCCTAGCCGGTTGCTGTTGACTGTTTTCGGTTTTCTGGTCCTTCGGTCCTTGCCAGCTTTTGATAGAAACATCAAAAACCGAACAATTTCATCGCGTGCCTGGCAAGAGTTTGTTATGCCGCCTCCGTGCCAGTCAAGTTGTCCATGTCCATTTATTTCTATAAGAAACTTCTTCTTCCAGCTATCCTTTTTTTTGGCAAATTTATGTCTTGCTTCTGTTTCGGTTTCAATTAGACAAGGTCTGACTTGGCCTGACTTGTCTGTTTCTCGTTCAAAGGTCGCCTGGATCATTGAAAAACTTGGCTAAAATTTAATAAAACAATTTGCGAAGTTGGCAAAAACTTATTTCGCTTTAATCGCAAATTTTGTTGTTGTCATAAAATGGAGTCCCAAGAGGTCCCCTTGCTAGACACAAAATGGCCGCCCAGCTCATCTTTTCTCAAAGCATTTCGACGCGCTCAAGCAAATATGAAATGAATCCTTTTCAGCCTGCACCCCCACGTCCCCATCCCCTGTCTCTCTTTCCCTCCATCCGTCCGTCTCTTTCTTCTGGGGCTGCTGTCAAGCTGTAGCTGAGTTTTTGCCGCTTTTGCTTTGCCATGAAAAGATTTTGTCATGCGTAACTCATTATTTTTTGCTCAAAAGACGTTTGGCTCACAGAAGCGCATAAAAAATAATTACACTTTCCCAAGCCAAGTCAAGGCAAAGAATCAGTACGCTGGCCAAAGTTATATAAATATTACATGAAACGAGAGTCTTTTCATTTTAGAGGACAATTTTGACAGATACATTGACTTGAGTATCCACTGCGTTAGTTTTTACATCAACTTGCATAACTAACTTGGATAAAACATTTTCTAAATCATTTGCTTACTTAATCCAAGAAAATAAAATGTAAATACTTTGGATAAATTAGAGATGTTTATCCAAAAAATAAAAGCAATTCGAAATTTTACCTTATTTTATTTAATTTCTACAATATTCCACTATTTCTATAGTCTTCTAAAAGTCTAAAATTCTAAAAATTTATGTTCACGGTTAACAAAAGACAAAAATCGAGAACCAAACCATTTTAAAATGTAAAGAATTTGTATTTAAATATGATTTAGATCCAAAATATTAAAATATTTATTTTTTATCGACAAGAAATAATAAGAGAGGGTTTTATTTTTATTGAAAATAATGTATTTTGAAAATAAATTTAAAGAAAAACTGAAATTTAATTGTGTTTGATCTAAAAAAATTTAAATGTCTTTCAAAATAGTTTCAAAATAACTCCAGGTGAATAAGCTTATCAACATAAAATTTGTAATATTCACTTCAAATGTTTCAATAGTTTTAATATTAATAATAAAAGAAACTCATGGCCTCAACTTCAGGATTATTTGAACAAACGTTTCCCATGACAAGAGGACAATTTGGTGTTGATAATAAAAAGTGACACATATGATAGAGAGTTGGGTTCCCATCATATCCAGGGCCATCATTACCCCGGCTCGTATCATATCCTGCCTGACATTTCAATTGAAAGCGTAGCCAATTCCTCTCGGATTTTTGTCGGATCGCTGGCTTATTGTTGTTTACATCAAACAAAGATTTACGGCAATTAAACATCTCCATCGCTGGTCTGTGAAGTGACAACCCTCGCGATTATGTCCTTTGCGGTTCACAGGATCTGTCGGGCGAAAAGACGAGGGCAGGGGTGAGAGGGCGTCTGCCGAGCGACGCTGCGTGACGGCATCGGGGAGGGGGAGGGAAAAATAGAACATGGAGAGAGCCATGAAAACCCTAATTCGGGCAATAAATAAACCAGTCAGCTAGTTGTGATGACAATTATCTATGCCGAGATTTATGTGCCTGGCCCCCAGTTAGTTTTCACTTTTTTTTGTTTGTTTGTTTTTTTTTTTTTTTGCCAGGGTCCTTTCCGTGGCAAAAGGCGGAGCGTGCCGTGCTGAGTGTGCAAATTTGCGCTGCCTGGCAATTAAAATATCCTTTTGTTTGCTCCTTTGACTTGCAGATAAATCCTCGCTGGACTGCGCCACCACATCCTCGCACGCCGCTGTGCCCTCATCCTCGTCCTCGAGTGGCGACCAGCAGGGCAGGATCAGCGGCAGCAAGAGCAATAGCAGCTCCACAGGAACTGGCGGAGGGACAGCCACCGGAGGTGGAGGAGGAACAGGAGCCGGCGGCTCCGCGCTCTGTAAGTTTAAAGTTATAAATTATACTACTATGTGCGAAGTGTCCTTTGAGCTTTTGACAGCTTTCAGTCAGGACTGCAACCTGATGATGAGGGAGCGAAGTTCCAATGTGTGCATAAAAGGTGGCGCTAGTGTGCCACTCGGGGGTGGAATGTCCTGGCCAAGGATTTTAGTGGTCAGGGGGTGGTGGGACAGAAAGTTTCATGGTTACTATCTAGCAAATAATATTAATTTGGGTATTTGGAGGTCCATTTTTTAAAATGTGGTATTATTTCAATAAAATAAAATAATTGTATTATGCTCATAAGAGGTCATAGGACCTCATATTAGGCCAGTCTGTGAAAATGTTTCTCAATTTCCCCTTTTGCAAAGAGGTAATGGAACTATATGTGTAATCATTTTGCCTTAATATGTAAATTATTTTATATGGCAACATTTCTATAAAACTTGATTTAAAAAATTTGAATACTTTCAAAGAAAGACGTTTTAAAAAAGATATACCATGTATCGGGTGTCATTATTGAAAAAACAATTTTCTATCTATTTATCTATCTTTCTTGAAAATTATTTAAATTGTTTTTATTTTTTGAGTATTTTTTTGTATGTTAAATACAGCGGTTACCTATTAATATTTTAAAATTTTTACATAATTTGTTATTTAATAATTATTTATAAAGAATAACACTTTGAAACCATTTTAAATTTTCACTTTAATATTAAATTTTTAATTCCTAATATAATTAATTATTTTAAATCCTGGTTTCCCACGAGCAATCTATCTAATCCTCTCACTGCTTATAATAATATCCTTGATATCTCAATTGCTCACTTAAGCAAAGTCCTTAAGCCTGACTAATGTCCGTAATCTGGAAGGCGAACCTTTTGATCCTTCGAGTCCCTCTGGGAATGGCAATTGGCAGTGGGAAAGTTGGCCAACAATTGCGAGGACTGGCTGTTCATTGTCCTTGCTTACTGTAAACATACAAAACGCAACAGTCACAACATTCCCTCGCTTCTGGAGCGAGAATCTGTGGACTGCCCGTTGATAATTTGACTCTTAAGGGCTCTTCAGAGCTAATCCTATTAAAGCGTGTTAGTCACACGCTCGCACAAACACACTTCACAGCCACTCGGCGAGTGTGCCGCAAAGGACAACCCCTGAGCTCATCCAGACATCCTGTCTACCAGTCACCAGTCCGGTGCGAGCAACAATGAGCCTAATCGACAGATCATAAAATGATCAAAATGTTATGTGAAGCGCATTAGGGCGCACGCTCCGTTGACAGCGTGGTAGATACTTCTCTATATGGAAGATATATTCTCCAGGGGAAGGGGACTCCAGGGGAGGGGTCGTCCACTGCCTGTGTGGGATTCCCTTCCTCACTGACAGTTGAGCGGTGAGGTGTGCGTAATGGGAAAGGGTGCAGAACGGGAGGACGACGTCGTCCAACTCATCGAGTGGCAATTGGTATAATTTATTGCTTTATTGCATTGATTAGAGATACATATATTTATTTGTTTATTTGATTTTATTACACAGCTACAGGTCAGCTACTGGGGTCGGAATAATAATTCGAAATGTGACTTATAAATTGAAGCAAATCTTTTTTATTTTAGTTTAAATACCTATTTAAATTATTTATTAGGCTCTTAAGGTTTTTATGCAGTGATTTGATTTTATTACTCATTTGATAATAAGAATTCTTAAAAAATGTAAATACATTTTTGAAGAACAGTTTTTAAATAAAAGTTATAAGTATATACAGCTGGGACATTCAAGTGCAACTTTATCATTATCAAAAATATATTCGAAAGGTATTTTTATAAATGTTTGTTTAAGGTTACTATAAATATTATATGCTAAAATATTTTTTCCTGATTACACTTTCTCAATGCTGATTGTTAATTAATATTTGATTTTTAAAAAATATTCTAAAGTCCCAGACCTATAGAAATAAAGGTTACATTTTTAAGCTAAAAACAGCATAAAAAAAATTATGAGATGGATACCTTTCCAAACACTTTGCATTAGTGAGGCTTAAGGAGGGTTAGCTCAAGTAAGGAATTGAGATATCAAGGATATTATTATAAGCAGTGAGGGCTCAAGATAAATTCCTTGTGGGAAACGATGATACAACATAATTAATTGTTCAAGGAATTAAAAAATAATTTCAAAATGAAGCTTAAATATAGTTTTTTTACTTCAACCAACCTAACAATTTCTTTTTATAGCCTTGCAGAGGGTTTTGGTCAGATGTGTGCAACGCAGTTGCATAAAGTATATACAATTCTGGATCAGGATCACCCCCTGAGTCGATATAAGCATGTCCGTCTGTCTGTTTCTACGCGAACTAGTCTCTCAGTTTTTGAGCTATCGTCTTGAAACTTTGCACACACCCTTCTTTACTTTGCACGCAGTTATAAGTAGGTACGGCCAGGATCGGCCGACTATATTCTATAGCTGCCATATAACTGAACGATCGGAAATGGCACAACTTTCGTGTTTTTGGGTGAAAAAGCGTCGGACTTCTTTTAAAATCCATTTTATATGAGTCTAAGTTTGTTATGAATGTTTTTGTATGGATCGGCTAACTATATCCGATATTTACCTATATCTTTAAGCAATTGAAATCGCTACTTAACAGCAAAGCGAAGTTAGCTTTCCATTCTCGTTTTTTATTCAGTTTGCCCGCCACCCCCAAACCCCTCGCCCCTGGCCCCTTTCAATTCTAATTATATTTTATATGACACAAATTCGAATTTTTCGATGTCTATCGTCATCTGTCGCTCCGCTGTTTGTTTGTTTGCCAGTGGCTTCCCAAAGCGTTCCACTCTAATCGGGATGGTCGCAAAATCTGTCAGAAGGCTGGCCTCCATTCACACCCACCGGTCGCCCACCCATCCGCCCCTCATCAACGCGCCCGGCGGGTGGTTGCCACCCGCCCCCTGAGCCGCCCACAAGTAAGCGCCACATTGCGACCTTTAGCCCCGATTCCTCCTGCTCCTCCTGCCCGGAGTCTGCCGGAGAGTGTTCCTATCTCTTTTTTCAGCGCCGTATGCTTTGCTCACTTGAAATTTAATTTCTGATTTCATTTGCGCACAGTTTATACTTTTTTTTTTGTTGCTGCCGTAATTGTTTCAGGCTGTGAAAATAAATTGAAAATGCTGCTGTGCCAACTGGCGCCAAAGGACGATGAAGTCCTTTTTGACAGCTTCGCGGACTGACGCTTGCGCTGAAATTTATTCACTCGCATATATGATGTTGCAGAAAAACCGAAAAATATAGAATAATAATGCGCATATTTGGTGAGAAGAAAAGTTCAGCTTGGCGGGGAGATCCTTCGGTTCCCAGGCTTCCATTGACCGGTCATGTGTGCGCCTTTTGATGTCCAAATATTTTTATTCATGGCCCTTTTCGCGGTTCACTTAACTGTCGATTCAAGTCATTACCCAACCCCCGGGACTTGAGAAATTTCAGCACGAGCCGCTCATAAATCAAGTCCCTGATGGTCCAACCGAAAACTCCCCCTGTTTTGGCAACAAGCTGGAAAATGCTTCGCTAATTTAGTTTTTGTGTGGGCATCGATCGAGGCCACCAGATAGGCAAACAAATTTGCCTGGGCGAGCCCGAAAACTTTACACAAAATAATTAAAAAATTTCCAGCGACAGAGTCGCAATAGAAAACTGTCATCGAGTCCAACAGGTTGGCATCCGCCTTCGAAGTTTGCCGTTTTTTGTGATTTATGCCGCTGGAAATGACCCGCTTCCGACATGAAATATCAGAAAAGGAAAATATATACATATACATATATATGTAGGTGGGTATGAGAATGGGGAAAAAAACAAACCCAGACTGGTGCACTTGAGAGTTTTAGAAGCGGGTCCTACAACTACTACGGCGGAAACGCAGCGCACCCGGAGCCGGAGGTGGCTGTGTCGAAGCGTCTCCGGTCTCTCCGGCCGGGCCAGCGCACTGCAATTTAGTTGTCAATTGAATTTACGAGCTCGCTGAATTTATGGCCACCGAAAGAGGTGGCCACCGAGGACACCCAGGCCACCCAGGCCTCAAAGGGCTCCCGCTTTTATCTCAAGTGACACAACTCACCGGGTGAGACCGGGTCCGTGAGAGACAAACGCAGAACCCATGACCCGCCAAAAAGTCAATCCGCGTTATCAATTGACAGCGAGGGTCGCTGGGAGTCAAACCGCGGTAATTTATAGCAGTCAGGGCACGTGAACCCAACCGTCCTCCCTCCCCACCCCTTTCGAATGTTAATTGTTTGTTTGCTGTTTGTTGTCATTGGCCCTTAAGTGGCGCGGGGCGAGGGGTGCGGCGTGGCGTGGGCAACCCCCTCGGGTGGGCCGTGTGAATATGTTAGCTTTCAGTTTATAGAAATCAAAAAATAAAGATATACTTATCACGAAAATAAAAAAGGCGACTGTGTGATACCCGGTACTTTTTTTTAGGGGTTGGAATATTTGAAAAGTTTTTCAAACTAGCGGATAGTCAGCTTCAATTATAAAATAATGTTCTCTTTTCATGAATAATCTTAAAATATTTAAAGCTATATTTTAATGATTAAATTGTCTGTATCCGTTTACATTAGTTTTTAGAACATTTTTAGTTAAATCGCAACATGGACTTCCTTATACTTCCCATTCGAACCCATATACCCCTTACTCCTAGAAAAACTTTACCTTTGTAAACGAGCCTGCCACACTCTCCTGCAATTATCTGAGAAAGTCAAACGCTGGTAATCGGAGTCGCCCACCCTGCTCCTTGCTCCTTGCTCCTTGCTATCGTGCACCCTGCACCCTGCACCCGTGGCACCCTTTACTGCCACCCCCTAACCACCTCGTCAAACGCGCAATTATTGCCGGCATTGTTTAGATAGACAGCCACGAGGACACTTTCAATATGTCCTTGTGTGAATTTTTCTTTCCACGCTCGCTCCTTGCTCCTCGTTTGTTGTTCATGTTCGTAATTTGTTTTCATTACAATTTTCACTTTGTTGTGGGGCTACCTTTTTTTTTGTGGTCAGGACTCTGTTTGATTTGGCGTGTTCCCTACGTTGTGTCTGAATATTTTAGTTGCCATTGTTTTTATTTTGTGGGAAAGACTTCCAGAGAGTCTTTAAGATTTGGTGACTTCGATAAGCGAGGTCTAATTGGTGTGAATAAAGGGAAGCTTGCTTTAGGGTGTCCTTTTTTATTTTGTTATATCATTTTTCTACATTTTTAATTTTATAGTGTCGGTAATTACAGTTCTTGATATATTACAATAGTTTTTTATAAACTGCATTTAATTAGTACTCTATAACAAGGTTTAAAAATAAAAAAAGAGCTTTTCAAGGCTTTTTACTAATTTAAAAAATCTTTTTAAATATCTTTTTTTTTTTGTTTAATATAATAAAACAAATTTGTTTTCTTATTTTATACATTTTTATATATTTTTTATTATATAATTTTTATATTTAGTTTCCATTTCTTTAATTGATTTCGACTAAAATTTTTAAATGTTATAATATTTTTGGATAGGTTAGTAATTTCAGAATCACTTTCAGAACAAACTATTCTTTTATTCAACTAGTTTAGTCAACTGATTTACAAAATTAACAATTTTGAAAATTATATTTTTTATTATTTTTTTTTTTTTTCGAAAGTAGACTCCCATTCCAAATGCGTCCCGTCCACACTTAACCCTCTCGAAGCTTCTCCATAACAGCCTTCGAACTGCCAATTTTGGTCTGAATTATGTGCCAAGGTTGCCGCCCATTTGATTAGCAAATATTGAACCGGCACGGCCAGGGCAAATAAAAAATCGTATGCATTGTACTTTTATTATTTTTATGGCGATTATAACAATACGCATTTTGGCAATAACAAAATGCACAGCGAAAGCCAGAATGCGCCGCGGGCGAAATGAGCAATTCCGACGAAAAAAACCTCGTCAGAGGAGGAGGAGAAGGGGCGCAGTAAAGACCCGCAAGGAGTCAATGAATAAAGGAGCAGGGGCATCTTTTCGCCTGTCATGCCTCGCAGGACTGCTGGCCACGTGCCGCGTCAAAGTCTCCATCGCGTGTTACATCATTCATACGTCATTAATGGCCACGTGTCTGACTTTCAGTTGTTATTGTAGGCAGGGCCATTCCCGTGTTCGGCTTCCAGACACTAGCTATTGGATCCTGGGCATTGGGCATTGGGTGTTGCACATGGCCGAGGAGTCGAGGAGCATAAATATTAGCAGCTCTCTCGCTCCTGCCAACCTAGATCTGCCCCTGCCCCTGCCCCCTGCCAGCTTGAGAAAACAAATCGCGGCGCTGATTGCGTTTCTTATTAACTGCTGTGGGTGGTGGGTGGCGGTTGGTTGGCCGAAACAATATGCTGCCTGTCTCTGTAGAATACACTTTGAGAAAATCCTTTTACTTCTCACAACTACAATGGGATACTTAGAAATGACAGCCAAGATAATAATTAAACATTTATTTATGAAAACTAAACGAACTTAGACCTACATAGATAGTATTTCACTTTTACTTTTATATAAAAGTCTAACTACAAAAGTAAGTTTAAAAGTAATGTCTAAGTTTGTTAAAATAGGAAAATTTTAACCATAAATAAATGGGAAAATAATCAATAAATAAATTTTAAGTAAAAGTGCGGGAAACGTTAAGTAATGTTTTCTTAGATTCTTAATTTTTTAGGTCTTTTACTATAGATACGATGCTTAAGAATTAATGGTGTTTATTAAACCACTATATTTGTTGATAAAAACTTTTCTTGCAGTTTTAGTCGAATTTTGAAACTTTATATAATTTCTGTTATTGTTTAAAAAACTCTTTAAATACCCAAATCCCAAGACACAATCTAGTAAAGAAACTTTACAATTTATGGAACCCAAGAAACTCTTCAATAGTTTCTCCAAGTGTCCTCGGTGCCGTCATGTTTGTCTTGACGCTCCGTTGAATATTTTGTGACTGCACACCCACAAGCAAAGCAAACGGACAGGACCCCGCCTGCTGATGCATTGATTGTCCCAATGGGGCACAGAGACTAAATGCCATGAATGATTCAGGCCAGTGTTCCGCGGCCTAAACTTAACGCCAAACACTTGACTTGTGGGCGTGGCGAAGGAAGTGCGATGGCGTCGCCAAATTGCGGAAATGCCACAACAAAAGGAATTAATTTAAAGTTTTTCGCTCGAAAGCGTGAAAACGAAATTACATAATGAATGCAATTAAAATGTTAAGCCGGGCTGAGACACACAAACCCACTAATGCCTCACAGCACTAAAAAGTGTATACAAAAAGCTTTTCCTTTTCCCTCGCTTTTGGCAGAGCAAACATTCTGAGCCGAGTGAGACTTGGTTTTCCTCTGGCAGAGAACAGCAAATTGCTATTTAGCCATTTTAGATGCCATTAGCAGTGGCCTCCCCCTACACACCCCATACACACACGCAGGACCTAAGAGCTTATAGTGGTAACTACTTGGAGGGGGCTCTGCAGGAAGGATGGGGATCCTTTTCCTTCCAGCTAGGTTTATTAAATAACTGCGTGTCAAAGCAGCTCGACAACGCACACCCACACACCCAAGCCCACAACTAGCACACCCACACCAACGCATTTCGCCTTGACTTGCTAAACTTTTTACTTTTAGTGTGTGTTTTGCGTGGGTGAAAAGCGAAATTTGTTTTTAACAAAAATAAAATCCAGGGGCTGCGAGGAGTGGCAAAAAAGGTCAAACAGTCGAAGGCCTGGTGGTTCTATTCCAAAAACAGAAATTAATTGTTTACTTTAGGCTTTCGTTTTTGTTTTATTTTTAAGCGTTAGTGTTTGCTTCACAAATGTTAAATATACATTAAAAGCTAATATCCTGGAGAATTATTTTTGATTTTCAGTGATCATTTCCACAACAAAAGAATCCAGACATGACAATGTGCAGCGTTAGAAAATGCCTTTTTTACTGACTTAAACGTATTTATTACAAATGAATTATTTTCGAGAATATCTTTGAACCTATAATTTTGTCAGTTATAATAAGGCTTATTTATCTTGACTCATTGCTCACTTCAAATAAAATTTTTAAAATAGCTATCTATATTTTTTAGGGAAAGTTGTATTAGTTTGATTTATTTATATTTAAAAGCATATAAATACAAAAAAAACTTTCAAACTTTAAGGAGAGATTTGACTTTGCTGCGTCGCTCTTTGAAACTTTAATTATTTAAAAGCAATGTTTTCAAATCAGAACATTCGTCTTCCTGTTTTCCCTCCTTTTGGAGTAAAATTTAAAACACACCTTCCAAAGGCTCAAAGTTAACGTTTTTAAATTCTTAGAAAGATATTATAGACTCAAACTGAAAATGTAACTTTTTTAAGAGTATTTAATCAGCATTATGATGAAAACGCCTTAATGAAAGCAAAAGAATCGGCTTTGTGTGTGTGAGGAACTACAATTTGTTCGTTGACGCCTATGAATTAGCCCGTGTGCCACCCACAAGGATACACAAGGACCCACTCTCGGCTGGCATGGCCAGCGGCAAAAGTTGAGCAAAAACAATTTCAATGAGGATTCAAAAATTAATTAAGCCAGCCCAAAAGGCAGCTGTGTGAGGATGGGCGTGTGTGGGGGAGTGTGTTTGTGTTTGTGTGGGTCTGTCATGTTGTATAGCCTGCTTCAAGGAGCAGGGCGGAGGAGCCAAGGAGCTGCCAGGAGTGGGGGTAAGCGCCACAATTGCACTTGAGCAGCTGCAGCGATGTGGACGTCGACGCCAACGCATGTGCAGGACCACCCCCACCAGGCACCCTACACCCGCCCCGCACCTGACCCCTGCCGCCGTTCCCCCGTCCGCGGAGCAGTCAAAGCCTTTCACAATCAACTATTGTTGATTTCCCCAACGAAACCCGTGCCCCGCCAACTTCTCGCGTATTGTTTTTGTGAGCCACCCAAAATGGCACCCCACCACGGGAGTGGGAGCTGGAGCTGGAGCGGGAGCGGGAGGTTCCCCCTGCTCTATGGTAGTGGTGTTGTAGGCGAACGACGAAACGGTAATATCCTTGTGTTTGGTGGAAGGAAAAAGGAAGTGGATAATACATCCGTCCTTGTTGCTTCGTGTCACCCACTAAAAAGGCGATGCCACTTCTGGAAGCTCTGCCACAGGAGCAGCAGCGTCGGAATCGGAATCAGGAGCGGCAACAGCAGCGGCAGCGGCTGCATTGAGTGGCCCGCGACAGAGACAGCACTAGTGCGCGGGTGACAGAGACAGAGACGGAGTGAGTGTGAGAGTCCTGTGGCTTGTTCTCAGTCAAGTGGAAACGGTAACCTCCTACAATTCCCCCAAGCCTAGACCAGTCTCCAAAAAGCGATTGTTTGAAAATCTAAAATCTAATAGTTTCATATTTTGGTGTGACTTTTCCGAGTTCTGCAAGTCCTGTAGGTCCTGCAGTGGGTAAAATAAACGCTCTGGGTCTCTCAGTTCCTCAGCCATTTGCAAAAAGCTCTCTGGGGAAAAGCTTTCGCCAGGCCACACCCCATCTCTCCGCTGATTGGTGGCTGCCCGGCCAGGGGGTGGCTGCGGATTAAAATCCTAAGAGTGTCCTGGCAGAATCGCCGACAGCGGCTGCGGCCGAGGCAGCGCCAGCGCCTGGCCCGGGCCCAACCAGGCCGGCCCAGACAGATAGATACACACAGCGAGCAGCACCCACCACCCACCGGGCAGCCAACCACCAGCCACCCCCACAGGGCCGTCGCACCACCACCGCCACCGTCGCGAAACAGGGGTTGGAGGCAGGACGATGGCAGGATATGCGCGATTTGACGACGGAATGAAATCAATTGTTACGCTACCGTGCCACAGATCGGACGCAATCCGGTGTCAGTGCTCAAGCCCGATAGTCGTCCAGCCCGATATCCTCGCCAGGAGAGCATCCTTTCTTAGCCAAAGTGATTTACGCGATTTGTTGGGCCTACCCAGCTATATACCCACAAACACAACCGAAAAAAAAAACAAAAACAAAATCACGAATACGTGCGCTCGAACATTGACACATATAAATCAGTTGGACACGCGAACTGGCTGGCAGGACGAAAAGTGCATTGGAAAGTTCGGGCGGAAGTCGAGGTGTCCGGTAAACGGTAACCGGTTCCGATCGTCACTTTTCCCGTTCCCGTTCCCGTTCCTTTTCCGGTTCCGCTGAGCGTCGCTGCCCTCTGCGAGCGTTTGCCTTTTTTAAACAAATTCAATTGTGGACACCACTTGGCGTCGTCTCCGTCTCCGTGTTATTAGTTTCCGGACTCCGGCGACCAATTTACCGCTTGCCAAAAAAAAGGAGCAAATCAAAAAAAGATTTTTAATAAAAAAGGGACAAGAGTGAAGCCAAATTTGAATTGGAAATTTGAACTAATTGTTTGGGGAGTGGCACCGAACCACTCCAATCGCAGTGAACCCAACCGCCGGCGGTCACAATGCTGGACATCAAGTCCTCCGCCGATTACTTGTCACGCTCCACGGGCAGCTTCAGCAACTTCTCCATGCTCTTCGCAGGTGAGTGGGCACTGTGTGGGCCGCCTTCCCGACCGTCGGCCACCTGGAATCCAAGTAATTAGCCCAAGTCAAGCTCCTAAGGCTCTGCCGTCGGTTTTTTTTGCAATAGAACAACTTTTTCATCAGCGTTTTCTCAGACTTTTCCAAGGTTTCTAATCAATTGTTGTTTGTTTTCTTGCAGATTCCTCGTACAAATCCTCGTGGGGCTCCCACAGTTCCACACAATCACAAGGTAAGCTTAATTTTTTTGTAAAACTTTTTTTTAAGAAAAAATTGAGTTGAAATGAAAAAGTCTTGAAAAGTGCCCAAAACAGTATGCTATAAAATATTTTTTTTTTGTTTCTTGGAGATCCTTTTAATAAAAATGGGCAATTAAGCAGATTGCATAGTTTAAGGAAACTTGTACCACTTTCTTGAACGTTTGAAAAAATAAAGAAAATATTTAAAAAAAGTGATCTATCGCTTCTTTACAAAGTTTGAAAGATTAAAGTTTCCCTCCGTTTTTACAAATCAGTTGTAATTCCATCGTTTTTCGCTTTTTATATACATTCATCTTCATGAATAGCTTGAAAAAAGGCTCAATCTAATAATAATATTTAGTTGGAGCATTTGACATGAAATAATAGTCTTTAACTATTCAACTTCATCTGCAAAAACCACCAACCAATACCCAGAAACTTCTCCCCAAACAGAAACAAGACCAATTTGCAAAGTTTCAATGATCAGAAATTGTCCTGAAATATGGAAAATACACTCTGAAAGTTCTGGGAGAGACCCGAAATTACAGCAAATAATTTCACACAAATCACAAGCCACTCAAGAACCTCAAAACAAATGTAAAATATGCAAAACACACACACGACTGGCACTGGGAAACCAAAAGGGACGGAGGCTCACACGACCCGGGACCCAGGACCCGGGAGCAGTCAGGCATGCAAAATGTGTCCTGATAGATGTGATGAAGCAAATCAACAAGCCGTCAATAGAATATTGACAGGCACGGTTCGGTTCGGTTCGGTTCGGTTTGGGGGGTTCCAAATCAAAAGTGCAGATAAAAGGACCGAAAAAGGTGCGGAATACACGTGTTCCTGGGGTTGCTCCGCCTCGCTGATTGGCCATTGAAGCGAGTCGAGGGGTTAAGGGTTATTAGGCTAGTTATGCCACGCACTAATTGAAATTATATTGTCCTTTGACACCCACTCCTAAAAGCACCAGCCAGCCCCGAGCGTTTTAAATCTGAGAAATACCAAAATATTTTTCACAGAGACAACATTTCAGCTTGGCTGAGCGCATTTAGCTCCTGGCCACTGATGATATCAAAATTGTGCACAGCTAAAGTTTGTTCTCGACGCCTGCACCACATCGCACCGCCCAACCACCCAGCCTGGTCCAACCGCCCCCGCCCCCTGGCAGGGGCTGCTGCAATCGGCCGCCTTTTGTGCTCTTCGCAGTTGAGTGGCCACGCAAAGGCCAAAACCAAAAAATTTCATATGAAAGGCGGTCCTTGTTGCTGTTTTTTTTTTTAGCACAATAACTGACAACGAAAACAACAGCGGGCGGTGCAAGCACCACCCCGCGGTGTCCTGTATTTTACACTACTAAAAAAGGGCTACACAATGGGGTTTAAATATTGTGGATATTTAGACGATGGTTCATTTAAATCTAATAGACACTTGTATTTCTTAAAGTCTTTCAAAAATAATCTTTAAAATCTCTGTCCTTAAAACGGTTGAAATAATTAAAACATAGGGAACGCAAATTATTTTTAATTTATTGCCTTTGGACTGCGCCTATCATACACAATTCTTTAGTTCTCTTGATTTAGTTTCTATTATTCCCCAAAGAGACTATTTTTTTTAAGTGCTTATCCCTTGTCCTGCGGCCTTAATTCCACTCGAGTTCCACAAGCGTGAAGTTTGCCACACAACTTGAACGCGCAGAGATTTTAAATTGAATAGCCAACGGCATTGTTTTCGCTCTTTGCAATCATATTCCATTAAGCACGAGCCGAGAGATCCTGTGATGCTCATGTCACAGTTGTGCCGCGTGGAATGCTGCCCTTGGGCATAGCTCCATTCAAACATTTATTCATTCACTCCCGCCACTCGTCCTTTGATGACAACGACGAGATAATGTTTGTGTTGCGGTTGAGTTGTGATTGCCTTTGATTGTTCGACTGAGAGTGTTAACAGACAGGGCCGACAGGTTTATTTAACAATTTGAATTTATATTAACGCACTTTCCAATGATCTCTCTTCTCTCTCTCCAGGATACAGCTCGAACGCCTTGAGCATCAAACATGATCCCCACTCGCAACTACGGCAACCTGGTGAGTGTGAATTGTGAATATTATGGGTATACCTTAATGAATGGGTCCTGTGTAGAAGAAACTTTTGTTTCATAAACAAATCCTTAAAATAAATGCTGCATTATCCTGGAATTATCAAGTGCAGATGCTTCAGCCCACGTGCCGCTTTGTTCAGCCTAAAAACCAACATAAACATTTTGCAAAACTCGTACAAAGTTATTCGAAACGAATCTTGTTGGCCAACACTAAAAATATCGAGCGAACGAGGGCCAGTGCCACTCGAGTCCTTTTTTATCCAGCTACCCTCGGCGGGCTTTAAAATTCATTTCGAATCCCTGCTCTCCAAGTGAAGAATTGAAACCGAAACCAAAACCGAAACCGAAACAGAAGCACAAATCGAGCAAATACTGTCGCAGAATCCAACCTTAAATACGCCACTTGAGCAATGGAAATGGTAATGGAAACAAAAGTGCCGAGCGGTGGAATTGAAGCGTAATGGAAACAATTGAAACACCATAAAGGATTCTCAATTAGAGGACCTCTGGGAAGGGCGGAGGGGGGCTCCGGAGTCCGGAGCACGGAGTCCGGGCCCAGACACACTTGGCTTGGCTTTTGTTGCTGTCAAATTTGACGGCCGTGGTTGAAAAAGACGCGTGCCAGTTACTCTGGAGAGGGGCAGTTTTTTCGGGGCATTAAAGTCGTTGAAAGCCCAAAGCTAGGCCCAGAGAAACTGTTGGCACAACAATGGCCAGCAGGACTTGAAAGGAGAACAAACGGCGGAAAGAATGGGCCAAGGATCGGCGGAGGACTCGTGCTAGATGATGCGAATTACGGACAATTGTGCTGCACACATATACACACAGAATGTCTGGTCCCGGTCTCGTTGCAATCAGAGTAACCTTTCTCTTTAACACTGCAACATCCTCCCACTCTCGTACAGTTTAGGTTGGAATTATAGGAAGGACATTTTAGTATCCACTTTTTCGGAAAAAAACACAAAATTTAAAGAATTTTAGGCATGTTTACTATACAATACCATACTATACTATAATATTAAAAAACCTTAAAGACTTGCGAACATTTTCTACAAGTAAAGTACGTTACATTAGATTTTAAAGTATATGAACACAAAGGATAAATACAAATTTGATTCAGGAGTTACAAAACAAGTTAAAAAACATTTACAAACATTATGAAAATATTTTGAATACCTTTTCCAAAGTTTCAATCATTGTTGGTTAGGAAACACTCGCATTCTGTCCGCCTCTGTACTTGAATACTCACAAAGCCGGGCTTTGGCAACGAGCAGGAAACGCGCACCGGATAATAAGTGAAATGGATATTTCGAGTGTGAGTGTGATGAATGCGACTGCGACAGCGAGTGTGAGTGTGAGTGTGAGTGTGAGTGTGCACTCGACAAATGCGCACAAATGAAGCATCTGCATATACATACATACATATGTATAGCACGTATAGTATGTAATATATAAAGAAACAGCGAGTTTTGGGGAAATGCATTTCGTTTCGTCAACGGAAACTAAAACTTGCCTTTACGCCCATATAATAAGTGTATTTGCCAGCGGCCCCTTCATTAAGATATTTGCATAAAGGACCCACTACTAATGCCACGCTTTCCATTTCCATTTCCATTACCATTCTCATTACGATTTCCATTTCCATATCCACCCTCTCCGCAGATCCATATCAAATGTTCGGACCCACCAGCAGCAGACTGGCCAGCTCAGGTGAGTGAATAGTGTAAATCGAAGTCACAAAAGCATAAAGATGCAGGTGCCGCGATTAGTTTCCACCAGCCAGTGGCCACTTTCCACGTGACTAAGTCCTGGCCTCCCCCCCTGACTTGGCTTTTTGATTTAACCCCAAAAGCACGCTAGCCGCCCGCACTTCATTATCATATCAATTTCTGGCCGAGATTCGGCCTCTTAGTCACTGCCCAGACGGGGGGCGACCCTAACAAATTAACCCATTGCATGCGAGTTTAACCCTTTAGGGGTGCAGTTTTCTAATTTATGCGAAAGGTGTTTTCCAAAATTTATTGCACCGCTCTGTGCTATATGGTATATGGTATGTGCATGTGCGGGGCGTGTCCTGGCAATTGTTTTTTTTTCATTTTTGTTATCCTTTTGCAGCTCTGACTTTTTGTTTCATTCATTTAGCGCTGGGAATTGTCTGTTTTCTGGGCACGCGCCCTGCAAATCCATTAAAAAGGAGTTTGCGAACCCGGAGAAAGGCTCCGTCAAAGGGTTTTTGGCAGTGGGCGGGACCTCCATAACGGTGATAAATTGTCGAAAGGACCAGCTCACTTTTTTCTCACAGGAACGCTAAAATGACCATGAGAAATCTTTACAGGATTTGCTCGGTGCTCGTAGAATCAGAAATAGTTTGTTAAAGTATTCCAAAAAATATCACATATTTAACTAAATTTTCTATAATAATTCTAACGTAAAATATAGTCGATTTTCATACATGTGTTCATTTGAATTAAAAGTAATCAAATTAGTAAATTCTTTTAAATATTTCTGATATAATTCTTTAATGGCTTTCCGATTTAAAACTAATATATATAAAATAGAAAATTGCATAAATTTTTCAATTAAACAAAAGTCGACTTGAAAATGGTTTTCATTGCCTTTGACCACGACCACCACCGAACAAAATCAATAATTCGTATTGATCCTGCGCTGGGGCAAGCTTTTGACGCCGCTGCCGCCATTACGATGGCGGGAGCTCCACCCACTGCCACCCACTGCCACAGACGCCCATTTCCCGGGCCAGAGCCCCACCCCCGGCTTCAAGCAAAAACATGGCGCTCGAACGGAATTAGCATAAAAACCCAGACGCCCAACATTTTCCGGCGCGACATTTACACGAATCGAGCCACTCTCTCTTTCTCTTTCCGCCCCATTGTTGCCGTCTCTTTCGATTGTTTGTTGTGCGGTTTAGGCCGTTGCCAAGAGTTGGCGGCGAAATTAAACTTCAAATTGAAATCGGACGCCAAAGCTCACTGAAAGACACTCACCCCAAACCCCAAACCCCAAAGCCCAATCCCAGTCCCAATCCCAAAGCCAAACCAGAAAGGACTCCACAATGTAGCGTCGTATGTGGTATATGCTGCGCTTTCGCTTTTTGGGTGGCAAAAATGCTGTTTTTGATTAATTATGGCTTCCTCTCAACACGGAACCGCTTTGTTAGCCAGGTCCGGCGGCCTGGCCACCACTTGACATGCCACCCTCATTTGCATTTGCATTCGCCGGTCAGCTGCAGCTTGCATGTTGGCCTAAAAGTGATAAAAACTGGAAACACGAGATCGCCTTGCCTTGGCTAGTGGCTAGTGGCTGCATAATTAAATAAGCCAACTCCTAACAGGCTTTTTTTAATTATCAAAACTGTAGAGTCGCAAAAACTTCGCGTCTTACTGCAGCTTCACCTCAAAGGGCGGCTTTTGGCTAATTGCCTCCGGTTTTGGGGCTTTATTAGGTACACATTTTTCGGCTTTCATGGTGACACTCCCTTATAGGCAATTCACGCCTATAAAATTTTATTGTTTCTTTAATAAAAGCAACAAACAAAACGTCTTGATCTTTGACCTAATTGAAATCACAAATATTGGTCGATATTATTTCATCCCAACTTTCCCTTTATCTAAAGATTTTGGGACAAGGCCTTCTGATTGAGGGTGTCGTTTGTCACCTTCATTCTCCTTAACCCTCTTTCCCCCTCCGTCACTAATTTTGTTCGATTTAAAGATTTTGTATTTGTTTAAAACAAAGGGTTAAATGGGAAACTACTTAGTGTTCCATTGGCTTTTGTTGTGAGTTAATAGCGTGTCAATTGGCTGCCCTGGCACGCCCTTTTTCTGCCCCTGGCTCGGTGTCTTCGGCAATTATCATTCATCATCGTCATCGTTGGGGAGTTGGGAGTAACTCATCGTGCTGGCACTTAGCACATTCACTTGGCCATGATTTGCAATTAACGCAATATTCATGACGTTCTCACACATGAGCGCCCGGGTCCACCACCACCAGAAAGCTGTCCCAGACTTTTCCCACTCAAGTTTGCCGAACCACCCCTTCGGCCATGGTGTGTCCTTTTTTTACGCATTTTGTCTGACAGCAAACAGAGGGAAAGGACGATTGTATTCCTTTTATTCGTCCTTCGGCTGCCACGGCCTAATTGCAAAATGATTAAGCGATTTATGATGTCTGCATCGAATGCGTGGCGAATTCGGCGCACAATATACAATCATAATTCTATAAATGTTTTAGCACGAACAAAGGAAAAATCACCGAAAGGATGGGGATACGGGATTGGAATTTTTTTTTATTTTTCGGGAAAGTTTGCTGGAAACAAAAAGTCAAAGTTTAAATGCGAAAGTTTAAGTTGCTTCAATCATAGGGAATCCTTGTTTAAATTGGCTTTTAAGTTGTATATATTAAATCACATATTTTGTAGTGAAAGTGCCAGTGGGACTGTATCTCTTTCAATCCTCGGAGCAACCCAACCATCCCGGCTCCATTACTCTTACATGCAATGCTATTTCCGTTGCGCTACACTTCTCTTACAATAATTTGAGGCAAGCGTCATAGATTACCCGCGGTCTCAGTTATTTATAAAGGGGGATGTCCCCCCTCCCAGGACCTCGCAGGACCTCGCAGGACCTCGCAGGGCCTCTCCGGCCCCTTGCTTTTCGATTCCCTGGCCAAGAAGTCCTTGAGCAGGAAATGCTTTATGGGGCCATTGCATGCCACAAAATGCTTACATTTTGGCCACATCCCCGCAGCTGTAGTTAATTCAGGCCCGAAACGCCAAAAGGATATGCTCTTTTGATGGACATTTAGCCAAGCCCGAGACCCAAAAATACCCACATTAAATGTCTCTATACAAAGAAATCACAGAGCCCATTTCTCACTTTCGGATTCCTAATTCGTATTTTCTGACTTGCGCTCCCCAGGCTCGGGCCAGATCCAACTGTGGCAGTTCCTGCTCGAGCTGCTCTCCGACTCCAACAACGCCAGCTGCATCACCTGGGAGGGCACCAACGGCGAGTTCAAGCTCACCGATCCCGACGAGGTGGCCCGCCGCTGGGGCGAACGAAAGTCCAAGCCCAATATGAACTACGACAAGTTGAGCCGCGCCCTGAGGTGAGTTAATTTTAAACTAAATTTAAAATAAAAATTATGAAGATCTTTTATAGATTTTTTGTTTGACATTCAAGGTGTTTGACTTATAACTCAAACTTTTCTTAGCTTATTTTATTAAAACAATATTTGTTGGTCACAAAGAAATTTATTATTGAATAAAAGAAAGGCATTCATACTAATAATACCATAAGGATGACAAATATTTGGAAATTCAAAAAACTTGAACAATTTTTGTGCTAAGCCTACGTAATATTATTTTTCAAGAAATAAAACAATTCCCTCTCGATTTCTAAACATTTTCCAGAGTTTATCAAGAGGGTTGTTACTTTTTCTTGTCCATCCAAGTATTCTGTAATTAGCAAGGATCTGTTCCTGGCGAAAAAATCCGAACATGTGTGTAATTTGGCTCATCAGTAACTAATTTGTCCCGGCACTGATTAGCCGCTTTTATGGCAAAACAGCCAGAAAATCACCCAAAATCGTCGAGGGCCTACAAAAGAAAAAAAACTAATCCACTTGCTGGCCAAGAGTTAGCCCACTTGATTGTTTGTGGGCGTGGCTGGACGGAGACAGAAATTCAATCATAAATTGCTCTCTTTCGCCCAAGGAGAATGTAATCAAAAATCCAATAAATTCGAAATCTAATTGCAATGGAACGAAATTCGATTTGTAAATCTAGAATTCCAGGGACATACAGGGAAACATATGCGAAAACTATGGTACATATTTGTGCAACGGTCAATTTGCTAAGCAAACATGGCCGGGACCTAATGCTCTGGTCCTGGCAGGCCTTGAACCCTTTTAGCCGCCGCCTCCTTGAAACTGTCACTCGCAATCAGAGAGCGGCAGAGTGCCAATGATGCGAATTCGAGTGGAAAAGTCCTGGCAGCCAATTTGCAACATGTCCCGCTCGCATGTAAATAAAATGTAAAAAACCGAGAAAAAGAATCACACTCTTGCACACACCCACATTTCCTTGATGACAATGAGGCGAGCAAAAAATCCTTTTTGATGTGCAGGAAGCCTCAACATGTCCCTGTTCTTTTTTGCGCATTTCAACTCAATTGAACACAAGAGACATCATCGCCGTTGGCTTTCATGTTTGCACAGAAATGCGAGGACATCAGTGTGGGTGTGGGCTGTGGGTTGTGGGTTGTGGGTGTGTAAATTAACACTCAGCCTCAATCTCCAGGACACCCAGCCACCCAGGCACCCACACACATAAACACCCAACAAGGACAAGTGCTTTAATGCTTCATTTGACATGTTTATTCACAGCCAGCTGGCCTTTTGTCGTCGCCTGGCCAATCCTCGAAATGGGTTTACTTTAATCCTTTCTTTCTCCGCTGCTCCTTGTTCGTCGCGCCGTGTTCCATGTTCTCCTTCCTCGCTGATTGAGCGCCTTTGTCCTTAGCCCCATTGATTGGCTTTGATTGTCTCTGGAAAGAGCAGTTCCTCCCCCATTTTTTGCGAGTCCACCTCGCTGCCTTTTGTTTTGCAACGCTTTTAATTTATGGCCGTAATTGGCATAATTTATGGACAGGACAAAAAATGAGGGAAGCGCTCCCTGCACGCATTATGCCAATTTGCATTGATGCATTGAAATGTTTGCTCCGACTCTACTGCAATTCTTTGTAATTTATTTGCGCTTTTTTTTTGGATCATTCACTTGTCGAGCGGAAGTTGTGGACATTTTAAAGCGTAACAATAAACGAACGAATTGCAGGATTGCAGGAGGAAGAGGATATTTAAATTGTCGCTAGAATGCTATTGAAACCGCCGAGCGTCCTGTCTGCCAGCCATGTCCTAATGGATGGCCAGCCTAATGAGAAGAAATCGCAGCCTAACCCTCGAATGTAAACAAATTTCAGCTCGCATTTCTTGGCCGTCTGCCCGCCCACATAATTCCCCCTCGCCAGGACGAAGAGCCAGCTTCTATTTGACTTTGGCACAAGGCGTTGCCATTTAATTGCAGGCCGGCGCCGAGGACTGCGCCAGGGGAGCGGCACTAAAATCGCTTAATGTCAGCAAAATTAACTTAAAACGCATAAAGCGAGCATTATTTTGTAATTATTTATTGTCCTTCTCGAGGGGAGATCGCAGCTTTTGTTTGAGTTTCCCACATTTGGATCAGGGCAAAGGATTTCTAGGGTTGGTTGCAGGATATATTATTTTGTTTCTACTGAATGTTTCTTCTTGAGTTACAATAATTAAAGTGTCTTTATTTTTTTAAGTATTCGAAGATGAGTAAATTTAAAGGATGGTAACGCATGGTAAAGCATTTAAGCCGCATTTAAATTATATTTTTGTGTAAATTAAATAATTTGTTACAATATTGGACTCTACTTTGGTATATTGATTAAACGAGCTTTTCAATGCAAAACATAATACAAATTTATATATTTTTACACATGCTAATGGTTGCCAAATGGAATTGAAATTTTCCAAACATAGGGAGATATTTTTCTGGCAAGGATCTTTGGGAAAAAATAGAGGCTAATAATTTAAAAAAATTGTACTTGATTTAAATAAAAGTTCACTCTATTTTTAGGTACTACTACGACAAGAACATAATGACCAAGGTGCACGGCAAGCGGTATGCGTACAAATTCGACTTCCAAGGCCTGGCAGCCGCCACCCAGCCGGCGGCCAGCGATCCCACCTACAAGTACCAGAGCGACTTGTTCATGACACCATATCACCACAGCGCCAAGCTCAGCTCGTTCATGAGTCCGCATCACGGGATGACCTCATCGTCCGGTAAGCACGCGCTCCGTAGCCTCCATAACGGGGTGAAGTCGGGTTTCCATAATTCAAACCTCTGGCTGTCACCAACGATGCTCAAAAATGCGAGAAATAAGCAAACGGAAAGGAAAATAGTTTAAATTAGCTCTGAAGAATTCATTCAACTCTCGAATAATAGAACAACTTATTTGAACTAGTTTATCGATCTACAACAAATGCCAATTAATTTGCTTCTTTAAATATTTGATTAAGGCTGGTTAAAGTTTGAGGAATTATAAATCAATAAATGCTATATTGATTTTTATAATTTATAGACCAGGGCAATTTATTTTGAAATTTATAGTCAAATTAACGAAAAATTAAAGGTCATCTAAACAAAGAGCTAAGTAAATAATTTTTTTAAAAGTATCTTGGTAAAAGAATTTAATTATCCTGAAAAAAGCAACTACACAAGGCTTGGTTTAAAGAAAACTCTTTTTAGGAAATAAATATTAAAAAATTCAGATGATTTAAAATATTAAGGACATGTTATTTTTCTTGCAGCTTCCATCTTCCCGTCGGCAGCATCTTGGGGCAACTGGGGCAGCCCAGCCACAAACCTGTACCAGCCCCACTCGATGGGCCATGTGACCCCATCCCACGTGGCGCCCCACCTGAGCAGCTATCCCCACTACGCATGACCATCATCGTCCGGTGGCGCCTTCTAATATGAGAGCAACGCCATCAGTGCCTCGGGCATTGGCGGCGGCAGCGGCACCACATCGGCGGGCGTGGGCCTGGGCGGGGCAGGGGGCGGTGGTGGCTCAGGAGCAGGGGCCACCACCACCGGGGTGGGATCCACATCCAGCAGCACAACCAGCAGTGGAGGGGCAACCGGAGGAAGTGCAACTGGTGGGATGAGCGGCTTTGGCGGCAATTCGAATCTAAACGGCTCCCATGTGTCCACCAGCGGGGGAGGAGGAGGTGGTGGCGGAAGTGGCGGAGGAGCCTCGGCGAGCAACAACCTCAATATTGCCACGGCCACCTTGACAGCGGCTCCGGCCCATGCTAGTGCCGGATTCGGCACCCTCGGCGGCCTCAGTGTAACCGGAATGGGCGTGGGGGTCGGAGTGGGAGTGGGCGTCGGAGTGGGCGGTGGCAACTCGACGCTCAACTCCCTGGTCGTGGGCAACCGGCTGATGAACAGCAGCCTGCCCACGCTGCTCAAATGATGCCACTTGGAGAAGTTCGGACTGACGATGGGCGCGGGGCCTTCGCCGCCGGCCGCCACGCCCGCCGCCTCCGTTTCCGTCGGCCTGGACAACATCCCGGCGACGTACCACCATCCCGGACACACCGGACTTCCCGGACACGCCGGCAATTACGGCGCCAACGAGCGGGCCCTCTACGATTATCTGGACATGAAGAGCGGCGAGCAGGCCACCTTTTTACTCTAAAGTCTAGGAAAGAGTACTTGCAACCAGAACCACCAGAAATGATCCAAACAAAACTCTAAACTTAACGCTGGAAAATATATTCAGCGGATTTTATTCATAGGTATTTAGCGAATGTAAACCCCCTGAGGACAAAAAGACAAAAACCGAAAGCAACCCCAGGCTCTGAATATTTTACGTGAGTGCGAGTGGAATGGCGCCAGAGTGCATGTGTCGTTGTTGCTTAAGGGTTAAGGGTTAATATAGCCCCCCAAACTTTCCACTAAAATACGATTAAGAAGCAAACACAAAAGCATTATAAGAGTCTCAGTGTTTTTAGATTACCAGAAGAAAATACAAAAAAAAAAATGTCCTTCCCTCGATTCACACAACTTCAAATAGTTCTAGACTCCTTCGATTGTTGTTAGCATTTTGTGTGTGTGTAAAGCATTTGTAAATAGCCAAAATAATAATAATAATATCGTCTTAAAATTAGCCCTCAACAACTAAATGTCTAGATGTAGGACTTGCCACATTCTCGCTTCCATTTACGATCTGTAAATAGGCCTAAATGTAAAAATGTCTAGACTCTAGAAGCAAAAGTAGTTTGTTCGTGTGTTGCGTCTTGAGTTTCCACACGAACTACACACTTTTTGGTTGCACAATTCTTCGATTTTCGTTCTGAGATGGTTGACTGTGATAGTTGATTGTACAGTTAAAACTCTTACATATTTTTTAACCAAACCAATTACAAACGAATCAATATTTAAAAAATAACGAGAACATATTACTCCCGCGAATCTAGACATACTCGATATATTATATATTTGTGTGTAAAAAGGACAACTTTTTAATTGTAAGTCAAAAGTTTAACTATAATAATACGATACGATGTGTATAACTATCTCCATGTGTACTAAATCGAAATACCACAAAGGCGAACTAATCGTTAACGATCTAAGTGTATACAATTTTTAAATTCTGAATGTAAGCTCTAGAAGCGAAAACGAAACCGAAATTCAGTATAAAGTATAAATTTAAAAGAAAACAAAGATCAGCAATGCCCACACACCGAAACCCTCTAAGAATTTAGTTAATTTAAGACAAAACTTTCAACAAAATAAAACCCAATTCAAAACAGAGTCGATTCTTATCTGTTAACCCTTGTTTCTTGTTTTTTTATTTTATTTCAAAATTAACAAATTTTTATGTACAGCAAGAGGGGGGAAAAGGAAAAGAAGGCTACCTTAAGTTTTAGGGAATTCACTCCGGTTGATTGAACCACTTGAATTCGTAGTGCTTGAGGGAGTTCTCCTGGGGCAAGGATGCCTTGGTGTCCAGTCGCCGCCAGCTGACGTGCGGCTGGAATCCAAACTCGTTGGCAATATACTCGATTGTCCGCTCCACTGCGTCATCTCCGATGGCGAAGTAGCTGCCCTTTTTGTCGCCGTTGCGACCGCCGGTCTCCTCGTGTCCGTTGTAGTCCAGGACGTATTTGAACTTGTACAGGTCTCCAGTGGCACCAGATGCACTTCCTCCTGATGCGCCGCCCCTTCTAATGGTTCCGGAAACGGTGTTGCCTCTCTGTGATAAGGAGCTGCCTACGCCAACGCTACCTGAGGATCCAGATCCCTTGTTTCCGCCTCCGACTCCACCAGGTCCAAAAGCTCCGTTAGATGCTCCGCCAGACGCTTTGTTTCCTCCTCCAATTGATCCCGCGCCGGAAGCACTTCCTCTGGTAATTCCTCCAACTCCGGCAGAGCCGCTTCCACCAAACTTGTTGCCTGCTGATTTATTAAAAATTTCTTAGTTAAAATACTGGGTTTGGAAAAAAATCACTTACTGGCTGCATTTCCGCTTGCTGAATTAGTAACTCCTGAAACTCCTGTGAGGGTTGGTGTACCTGATAAAAGTTCAACGGCAATTTAGTGTATAACCAAACCAAATTTACGATTAAAGGGTAGTTCTTTTCTCAAACGTAGATGGCGCAAAACCTAACTTTTAAAGATTTAGTGACTAAAAATTTGGTCATTCCGGTATAATTTTCCCGGCACGAGAGAACGATTGTAGAAGGTTATTTAGTGTTCTAATGAAAGCGAAAGTATACCTCTGACCTACTGCCGAGAATAAGAGAGTATCGCAAAGAGGATGTATCTTTATATCTCATGATATCCGGAACGTAAGTTCCATTCAAATGCATATGCAATTTCTGCAGGGATCTACGAAATGCACAAGTTTGAGCCAACTGATTCCACCTTCCTGTTGTTCTTAAATACTAAATTATTTTACACATTTACTCCACATTTTTGGCTTACTCGATAGTGGTGTTTGGAAAGTGTCAAGTGTGCGTGTAGGTGTGTGTTTTTGAGTCGGGGATGCTCCTGCAGATTGCGTTGGCTTTCGGGGGGAAACCCTTTTGGCGGCCGAAACCCTCGACTTGGTGACATGTCCGAATATAACGCCGGGATGCTGCGTTATCTTCTGGATATTGGAGCTGGCAGCTTGGTGTCCCGAATTTCCAACGGCAAAGATTTTCACGTCGCTGGCCGGCACCGTGGCAGGAGGAACTAGTGGCTGGTTGAAAAGTGGCACGAGAGCGGCATTACCTCCGTTGGTGTAACTGGGTTTCCGGAAGTCGCCCTGGTTCAAATTGATGTTCAAGGGACTGCCACTCGATGTCGTTGACTCCTTGGTGGTCACGCCCACATTGAAGTCCACCTTGTTGGTGCTGCTGGGCGAATGGGCGCTTTGGGTCTGAGTACTCACGTGTCCGGTTACCGCCTGCTTCGTCGTGGTGTAGGTTTTCATGGCCAGGTTCAGACCCTGGAGGATCTGCTTGGTGGGTGCGTTCGTGTTGATGTTCGTGTAGGTGTTGTGGTGTGTGACTGTGAGTGGAGTTCCCTGGGGCAGGCCCAGGACCACCTGTGCAATGGAATTACGGAACGGCAGCTCCACATTCACGCCCCGATCATTACCTGGTGCTGCCTGAGCATCCACTGGCGAAAGCGGTTGGGACAGAGGACGAATCACGGTTTTTCCGCCCGCAACGGGGGTCTTTTTCAAGAAACATCCCGCACATCCCTCCGTGTTGAAAGCGCTTCTGGGTGGAGTGGCTGCAACAGGCAGAGCCGTTGGTGTCGTGGTAACCGGCGAGGACTCTAATTAGGAGAATTATTAATATGGCTAAAATGGGGTGTTGCTAAAAATATTTTTAAATATAAATATAAAAAAAATAGTGTTTTATATTTACTCTCACTTTCAAAGGAAAAATATGTGAAGATGTGTTCCGGTTTTCACTTGCGAATATTTTATTTAAATACCACTTGGTTTCCTGTTCCTGTCTTGGCAATTCAAGTAGCTTATATAAGAATTATTAATTTTGGTAAAAGCCAATATATAGCAGAGTCTAATGTTCTATTTATCCAATCAATCGAAACAGAATATTTATTTTATATATTTTTACAGTTAATTTTGAATAAATGCATACGAATTACCTTTTATTTTCATTTGAATAATTATTAATTACCATAAAATATTTGATGTCAGAGTTTTTATGGTTGAAAAAAATATGTATTTATAAAACCTTTACGCATCAATTTTTAAAATCATTTTTATGACTACAGAGTATTCAGAGTTAGAATCTCTTTGAATAACTAAAAATAATGTTTGATTTTCGATAGAAATATAAAACCTGAACTTGAACTTTCGAGTCTTTGGCAGCTTCTCTTATTTACTTTTTTCACCTCAATTATAATCGAGTTTTAAATTTAAATAACGTAGCAATTTGTAAATACAAATGAATAATTAAATAATCAATTATTTGTACTCACTGGTCGAAACGGGTCCTGCGTAGGGGTAGCTCTTCATGGAAATGATCCGGAACCGGCCCTCCTCGTCAGTGGCGTAGACGGTGACATGGTAGATTCCATCGGAGGTGATGAACCCAAACTCGCCCATAACAATGCCGCGTTCATCTGCGGATCGGGAAACAAGATGAGCCCAGATTCGGACAAACAATTTGATGTTTATTTCGAATATGAATGCGAATTGTGTGGCGATTTGTGATTTTTGAATTCGTTTCATAACCTGCCCGGCCAGGCCCATAAAGATTAAGATCTAATAAACTGTATCGATAATGGCGCTCATAACTTGTGAGCTGGTTTCTTATGTCTCTTCTAAGCTCCCCAGCCACCCCCTCGTCGTTGGAGCTCGATACATAAAACCAGCTACCTACGCATGAAACATTCCTATGCTGGCTGAAATATTCCTCTGACACCCGAGACGCTCTTGAAGATGGTGCAGATCGCACCGCAGCATCCTGTCCAGCCACCCACTCGAATGCGTCCAGAAATCGAGAATCTGGATTGTGTGGCCTTTTGTGTGTTTCTGGCAGTTTGAACAGGTTTCCTCGATTTTGGCCAACGAGTTTTAACGGTTTTGGCTTTCGCTTGTTTGTTTTATGTTTAATTTGGCTGGGATATGGCTTCGTGTCACATTCCCATTTGTCACGATCGCCTTTGGCTGCATTAGAAAATAATTCTTAATTGAAATTAATTCTATTGTCGTGACAAATTCGAGCTCGAATTGCTCAATGAGCTCTGTTAAATAATAGAAACTATTAAAAAGGAATCAATATAAATAAACTTTGCCTCTTTGTCTTGGTACTAAAGTGGAGACCAATAAAAACGGAACAATAAAATTAGCACATCGTTTTATGATAGTTATAAAAACAGGTGCAGAGACTAAAGATGTGTTAAATTGAAACTAATCTTCTATTTTGGCGGGTGATGTCATGCCCCAAAAACTAGGCTCTACAAAATGCTCTAGTTGAAGAAATGTTGGGATTTGTGTTTGAATAAAGGCAATCAAAGCTCGCCGAATGGGATACCTTTTATAATCAAATTTAATTATATGTCAAACAATCGAATATCGAATTTTGCATGCACAACAAGTTCCTGAACTTTTGTGCGGATCGGATCAGATCAGTTGAAATATTAACGATATCCGAATTGTGGCCTCAACTCTGGCATTTCATATGCCAGAATTATACTTATAAATATTGAAATGCGGCTGTTCTTTTTGGAATTAGCATTAAGCCAGAGCCGAAGAAAGAAAAACCATAAATAAGGCAGCGCCTGCGCATGGAAGCGACTGGCTACATGTTATGCAAATCCCCACCGATTCGATTTCGTTTTTCTCAAAACTTTATCACCGATTCAGCATAGAAATAAAAATCATAACGACCATGCTATATGCTGTGACAATGGGGCCCCCACCTGAGATTCGGAAAAAGATCCAGCTAATTGTTGATGCTGATGAGCTTGGTGGCTGTGAATGCTGTAGAGGCTGTGGAGGCTGGGGATTTGGAATTTCAATTGCTGGCTGGCGTTGACCTGTCGCTCAGGTGCAGCCATCAAACGTGAATCTGCGTCCAGCGGCATTGCAAAAGCCCCCTCGGCAGAAGCACAAAAGTCAAAAGTTATTGCCTTTTTTTGGTAGGCATTAACCTGTTGATGGTGTTGGAGTTGCATCCACATCCATGCAGCTGTCTAACGACCGCCGAGATGACGCATCTCTATTTACATATTTCGGTTTTGGTGTCAATAAATTAACGCACAGTAGTCGAGATACGCTAATGGTTTAATTAGCGTCATTAGTCGACAACCAGATCTCACCTCTCTGCTCCGCCCGATGCTGCTGCTCGTCGATGGTGAAGCCGAACTTGTAAGGACGCACTGTGGTCGCGGCAGCGGCCAGGACCGCACTCAATCCCAGCGCCAGGAACTTCAAAAAGGAACACCATCAATACTCTGCCAAGATATCATAATTCATTCACTTACAGCACAAGCGACTGCCACCAGCTTTAGGCTCATTTTGTGGCTTAATTTGTATTTAAATTGGTCACAAATTTATTTTATTTTCACGCCTCTTGTTTTCCTCTTGCTTGGACTATTATTAATTTAAACGGCTCGCGGTCACACGAAAAACCATAAATAATGGGGCATTTATATTTTAATATAAATATATATTGGTGTCTGAATTGGGTATCTGAGTTCGAGCGGACGGAACGGCGCGTTTCTCACGGCGAGATTTTCGTATCGGAGCAAGCGCCTCGGAATGATACACACCCCACGATGTTCGGCAGCGAATTGACAATGTTAATAATATTAGGTAAACATTATAAAACATTAGAAGCGGACGCGGACCTGCCGCTCGCCAGGCCACTGGCCACCGCCTGCATGTGTGTGAGTGCGTATCTGTGTGTTCTGGGTGTTCTGTATGTGTGCCCGTGTATCTGTATCTGTTCACCTGTATCCGTTGCCCGAAGCTGGTGGCATTGCCAAGAACAGCAACCGCATCACACCTCTTCAGGCTTCAGCCAAGCCTGTCCTCATAACTTTGAATTTCATGCACTCTGCATAGTTATTTATTTGATTATTTAAACTGTTTGTCAGCTAGTTCCAAATTATCATTAGCAGCCGCGGAATGTCCGAAGCGACAAGCAATATACAAATTAGTTTGAAAAAAGAATCGGAATAGTTCCATCTTCCTTAGTTGATCAAACATTCGGTTGTACTTATTTCAATCCCTAGAGGGTATTTTCCAATATTTACTTAATAGTGTCAATACTATTATGGTTATTATTTCACATTAAATCTGAAATGTATAATGATAAAGAAAACATACAGGAAGTCCAACAATACATTTTATATCGTGTGTAGCCATTTCTTCTCAAAAACTACAAAATGGCAAACATTCCCAAAACATATATTAAAAGTTCCTTTGTATCCTTCTTTATTGTATTTGTATCTGCATTGTATTTGTATCTGCATTGTATTTTTGTACAAAATTACGACTAATTATCGACACTTTCCATGTACTATCTTTAATGTTTCTCTAAATTCAGGATATTTCCTTTTTAATTGACTGGGATTTGAATGATTCTTTTTTCATAAACAAATTCGAATGTTAGCAACAAAATATTGTAAATATTGCAACAATATTTTGTTGCTAACAAAGACCATTCTGGTTTAATTAACAAAATTTATTGCTCGTTTACTGAATTTTTTTTACCAATTTCATTTACTAATCTTTTTTTCAAAAAAAAAAGTGAGCTGGGGGTCAAGTGACTTCCCCTAACCGGAATAATTACCCCTACTATTTGCCGTTAATTAAACGACACACATGTATTTGTCTTCCAGCCAGTTGAGTCTAATCAGTGGTCAGGCATTTGACCTGCCGGTGAGCAAATCGAAATGCAATGAGGAAGATGTTTGCCTTTCAGTGTTCACATTATCGATCGGCAATCAGCAGTCGGCTGCGGCGTGTCTTCTGCCGGATGCTTCTAGCCAGCAGCCAATTGTAATTGAAATATTGCTGTCAAGTTCGGCAATGACGGATGTTGCATGCGAAATTTGCATATAAATTGCAATAACTTTGCCTTTCAGTATGAGCATAAAAAATGCGAATCTAACAAGGTTTGCGCGCACTAATTAACCAGTAGACTGCCCAACACCCAAAAGTATGCAACGAAAATAATCGAGTTTGACGCCCAAGTCTTTCGTTTAGTTCAAGAATTTTGCTTTGAGCCCCTAAGGCAGCTTTGTATTCGACTCAAAGCGCCTATTCCAAAAATGCCTAATCTCACACAAGTTTTTGAAGAAATTAATTTAAAAAGCCCATAAAAGTAAAGGTTCATGGATGTATTTTGTGTAAATCTGAAATGGGGTCTATTTTATCAACTTGTTTTCAATAAAGTTTACTTTTAATATAAACAAATATAAACTGAAAGAAACAATAAAGAAAGCATGAAAGAGATTGATAACAATAACACAAAAACTAAAAACTAAAACCTAAAGCAAAATGTGACCATCAATCCTAAAAATGTTTTACTTGTGTCTTTCTATAATGTATTATTTATTTATTACACTTGAAATAAGAATAAACTTGAAGCATAATAAATTAAAATAATAAGTTAAATAAGTTAAAAAATACTCATTAAAATTGCAACTAGAAATCACATTGTTTACTTGTGTGATTCGTATTATATATTTGCGTATTTCGAATGAGCATCTGGGTCCGTTTAAAAAATCCTGATACGTACTACGTACTATAGAATGTTAAAGAAGTTATTGTTAATTTATTAATCATAAGGACGGATAAAAAAAATATTAACCTATAACTTACGGATTTATTTTAAGTTTCTTTTATCCAACCAAAATGCTATATTTTTAAAGATTTAGTTATCAATTAAGTTGTTTATGTTTTTTTTTTTTTAGGAATTTTTGGTTTTACGAAAATTTGTACTAAAAAAACCTGCTAAATCCTGTTTACCTGCTAAAGAAGGACTAGAGGACTATTTTCTTGCTTACATTATTAACTAGAAAATGGGGTAATTATTTCGTCCTTATTATATTAATCTGAAGATTTCCAATTTAAATAGGTAAACCTGATCTTGGTAATTTTAAGCTAGCATTCCAGAAAAACACATTTGGGAGGTATGTATTCATTTTTTATATATTCAACAAACTATTTTCTTTGACTTAGGAGTTTTCCCTTGAATCGAAATGGGTTATCGATTCAGAGAAGTTCGGGGAAATAACAAGGGATTTTTGAAAGATTGACTGAGGAACTACAGAGGCTCTGATTGGGAGCGACTGAACTTAGGCCTCGGGGGCAACGGGCAGATGGGCACCCTGGGGCTGGAATCCGTTCTCGTCAGCGATGTAGGTCACCTCGTAGGTCACTCCATCATCAGCAACAAAGCGGTAGGATCCACGGACGGCAAGGGACTCCTGCTCGGTTCCAATGTTGTTCAGCTGTCCCTGAGCCTGGGCGGCCTGGCCATCGCTGGTCTCCCAGCTGGATAAGGAAAATGCAGAGGATAAGCGTTCGTCCTTTTGTGTATGGCCCTTTTACAACTTACTCGTATTTGAAGCTCTCGGGTCCAACATCGGACTCAGACCTCAAGATCTGGGCTTCCTGGGAAGGGGGGGCGGCAACAGCCAGGGCGAAGAGGGCAACGAAGACAATCAGGAACTTCATGGTGATTTTTGGGGCTTGTGTTGATCTGCGATTCTCGAACAGTTCGCGACGAATGGTACTGATGGAAGATCGGGTAAACCCTTTTATAGATGGCCGGCTCTCGGAGTTTCTTCAAAGCGGGCCAAACTAGTCAAACGTGTACAAAACATAATCAGCAAAGTCAATGTTAATGTGAAATGTCTGGTTTGGGTTTCGTTTTCGTTCACAAGATGAACCATTTAAAAGGCCCAATACAATATGTAAATTACAAATAGGCCCACCAGTTGAATCCAAAAGAATCGCACCCATAAATATTTCATTATTCAAATTAGTGCCTTCTTATTTCGCTATTATTATACCTAAAAAAATGTGTGACGTCAGGATCAAAATTGATAAAATATTCCAAAAGACTTGGTCTTATCTTTTTTAAGGTTTGTTTGCTTTTATGACTAATTTATGCTATTACTCTATATAGATACATTAAATAAGTGCTTCCAATTAATATTCAATTTATTTAACTCATTTTTTAAGGTAATAAATCCGGGGCCTATGTCACCAGCCTGAATTTTGGGTGATAACCAGTTTCATCGGCGGTAAAACTAATCTCGTACTTTTTGCCATCTGGAGCCGACCAGCTGGTGGTTCCTTGGACGGAGAGGGATCCATCGTCTTCTCCTGTACCGGGCTTTACTTCTCCAGTCTCCGTACGCGAGATTCCATTGCTGGTTTCATATCTAAAGAAATACAAGTAGTTTTAAGATTCTTCAATATTTTGCACTTAATGTTTTAATTTGTTTAAATTTGTTTTAAATAAACACAACAAAAACGTAAAATATAAAAACATAAAAAAGAACTAAAGGTATTCTTCAAACACTACAATAAAAATGGATAGTTAGATTTACTATTAGTTTTTAGATTTAAATATAAAAAAACAATATTTAAAACGAAATGAAAGTAAATTCTTAATATTCCAAGATGAAATATATAAGCCAATTCCCGCATGTTACAAATTTTAGAAAACTCTTGTAGTTAAATATTTTACCAATGTTTAAACTTTAAATGTTACTGGTTGTACCCACGCAAAGGAATATTTATCCCCGGTATTCTCGCTCTCCATTTTAATGGTCTCGGCCTGGGCATCCTCTCCGGCGGGCAGGGCCACGGCAACTCCCACGGCCAAGAAGGCAGCCAGCCACATGGATCCTGACCTCAAATGCATCGCGGGAACTCAATTATTTTCACAGCTTTCGTTGCACTGACACGCGGAGATTACTGAGATGCGCAGCGACTGGTGGGAGCCCTTTTATAGAGAGTAGTGTCCTCATCGGCGAAAAATGCAAAATAATAGAAACAAATGAAAAGTAAAGAAATCAGCAATAATGGAATCATTCAATAAAACACATTTTAATTACAGATTACCACTCTAAATACCCTGGAATAATCGTGAGCTCAGGTATGCCCAGGCCGAGATAATGTATGCAATCAACCTGTCCTCCCATAATGATACAATCTTAATTATATTTATTTAAGCTTTGCCTCCAAATGTACTAATCACACTAATTAAATAGTGTAAAAACATGATTTTCTGTTTAAGACTCCATCTATAGGAGACTTCTCAATTCGAGGTTTGATTGCTTCGGGCTCAAACTTTTGTTATTGTGCATTGTGATTTTGCCATTGTCATTTCTCATATTACCATCAAATAAATGAATGATTAAGTATTGTCACACGTGCATAGTATTTGTTAAAAAAAAAAACCAATTGCTATTCAAAAAATCAATCAAAGATCTTGATAGATCACGGGAATAATGTTCCCAGACTGATTCCTCAGATCAGAGGGCTCATAAAATACCACGTTTTATGGATGCATTTGCCAATGGATGGTCAACAAATTAAAACGCAAGTTGTTAAATTTTCATTTTCTCTCTTTTATTATTAACAAGTTTGGGGATTTGACTTAGTTCCTGCCTTCATACAAAGGTCAAGATCGGTTTGTTAGGGATTTAGGTATTAACAAGGAAGAAGTAGGACCTGACTTAGGCCTCGGGGGCAACGGGCAGATGGGCACCCTGGGGCTGGAATCCGTTCTCGTCAGCGATGTAGGTCACCTCGTAGGTCACTCCATCATCAGCAACAAAGCGGTAGGATCCACGGACGGCAAGGGACTCCTGCTCGGTTCCAATGTTGTTCAGCTGTCCCTGAGCCTGGGCGGCCTGGCCATCGCTGGTCTCCCAGCTGGATAAGGAAAAGGTAGAGGATAAGCGTTCGTCCTTTTGTATGGCACTTTTACAACTTACTCGTATTTGAAGCTCTCGGGTCCAACATCAGACTCAGACCTCAAGATCTGGGCTTCCTGGGAAGGGGGGGCGGCAACAGCCAGGGCGAAGAGGGCAACGAAGACAATCAGGAACTTCATGGTGATTTTGGTTTGTTTGGTGTTTTGATCTCGAGGAGTTCGCGACGAATGATGCTCTCTGGTAGCCGGGTCACACTTTTATAGGTAGATGGATGGTCCAAGACATTGGTAATTATGCGAAAGACGGCCGAACTAGTTAAACACGTCCGAAGCATAATGTGATAAATGTGTGATATTGGTTTTGGGTTAGAGACGCCGAATCGTAAAAACTCCAATACGAAATGCAAATCGGCCCTATTCGCCGAACATGGTGGCATTGTCCGTTGGTGTCAATCGATTCGGGCTATTCGGATTTGACTTGTAGATTACACCTCAAACACATGGCTTCAGTAGCTTTCAGCCAAGAATACATATTTACTCCTCTATGTTTCTCGCTAAAAAATGTTACATTGGAAATTGAATTGGTGTTGGGAAAACTAAAAATAAATCACATACAAAGGCGTCATTTTTCAAATTGTCTTTATATTTATTATGGTTTTGATTTCTGGAACTTTCTCAGATTTTATGGACCAACTTAAAAAAATTGCAGCTATTTAGCATTTACCCCATTTCATGGTCCCAATAACTACTTTATCATATAACATTATTCCTAAGATAATTGTTTAGATTTTAATTTGAAACTACTTTTAAAATCTTCCTGCCTCTCACGAAAATTAGAAAGACACAACAATTTTTTTCATATTCATTTTTTTTATTTAATAATAACAAGTTAAGCTGGTTGACTTAGTTGCTGTCCTTTCATAGTAAGGACCAGAAACCGTTTGGCTAACAAGGCATAACAAACTGCTTTCGACGAAGGCAACGCAACTTAGGCCTGGGGGGCGACGGGCAGATGGGCACCCTGGGGCTGGAATCCGTTCTCGTCGGCGATGTAGTTCACGGTGTAGGTCTGACCATCATCGCCCACGAAGGAGTAGGATCCCTTGACAGCCAGGGACTCGTGGTCGGATCCAGCGTTGTTCAGGATGCCGGAGGCCTCACCCTGCTGGCCATCGCTGGTCTTGTAGCTAATGGTAGGGGTTTGCATGATTATTGATCCCTTTTGGTTATTATCCTGTCACTTACGCATAGTTGAACCTTTCGGGTTGGACATCCGACTCCACATGCTCGATGTAAACCTCAGGGAGGTTGGGGACGGCCAGGGCCAGGGCGAAGAGGGCGACGAAGGCGATCAGGAACTTCATGTTGCTGTTGGTTGGCTGTTCGAGGACTTCACGACGAATGATACTCTCTGGTGCACAGGTCACACATTTTATAGCAAAAAATTGCCATTATTGGTCGAGTCAATAATGCGAAATGCAGTTGAACTAGTTGGGCGACATAATGCGACTATCGATTTCCAAAAAAAATGGAAATTAGCCCTCTACGCAAAATTGAATTGCGTATTTTTCGCATTTAAAAAAAACTAACATCAAGCCATAATTTCTTAATGCTTCACTTTGCCATTCACTATCTGATTTGCAAACTATTGGTGCAGCCATGCCAACAGAACAATATTCAAATATTCGGGTTTCTAAAATAATGCATGGCAGACACGATTCAGAAAAAATACGATGTTGCTCAAGCTTAAACTTGACTTTAATAATCATTTTCAGCACAGAGCTTAGTTAGTTAAAATATAAACACTAGTGCCTCCGATTCAGTTCTTTATAGTATTTGATTGGATTAATATTTATTGGGATTTAAACGGCGCACTCTATTATAATATTCACTTTCTACCCCTCCCGGGGTGATACAATTCTAATGAGATATCCCCCATTACCATTAATCGATTGTTAGGCACCTTATTGTTTTTATTTATAGACTACCTCTATTACTCACTCAATTTCGTTTGCATTCGACTATTATTATGCTTCTACACGAGATTGCATTCCAAGCATTTAAAAAAAATTTAATTTAATTTCAGTTAGGCATTCGGCTGCTACTTCCCATTTACGGAACATTTACGCTTTTATCATATTTTCAGAAAAACGCAAACAAATAAATAAACAAACGACACCCCACAAGCCTTATAATGACCAGCAATAACTCTCTATTTTATTTAAGCTTCTCAATGGTTTTTAGAAAAATATTTTTTACAAAAATGAAAACCTATCTTGGGACGTAGCCAACGATTGTATACCCTTGTGACAGTTCCGATCGTTGAGTCCATCGTTCCGATCTCTATACGGTATAGCCAACCGATGCATATGCCCAAAGATCCGATCGTTTCATTTTATGGCAGGAAGAAGACTCCGGAATAGCTTCAATTCTTATGAAAGAGGCTTTGAGTGAGTGTCATAAATCTACTTTTAAAAATATGAAATTTATTACAGCTCCGATCGTTCAGTTATATGGCAGCCATAGAATATTTTCCCCGGATTCCGCCCGTGCCGACTTTTATACTGCGTGTTAAGGAAAGAAGGGTGTGTGCAGAGTTTAAATTTAGTAGCTCAAAACGTTTTATCGACTCAGGAGGTGATCCTGATCCAAAATGAATACAGTTTATAGAATCGGAGATGCCTCCTTTACTGCGTTGCACAATTCTGACCAGTACTATAATACCCTCAGCAAGGGTATAAAAAGAAAAAAGTAATGAAAAGAAGTTGAACTAAGCTGAAGTCTAAGGTTTTTTGAAAGACGATGGAGCCGGCGTTGGCACGAGGCACAATGGAGCAGATCTTGTAATCTTTTTTCAATTACAAGTATTTTTAAAAGCAAACCATATTTAAACAATTTTTAAATGGGATCCATTACTTAAAATATCTTTTAGTCTGTTCATATCTTTTAAAACATCTTTTAAAAAAAAAAACAGATCTAGAAAAAAATCCGCTTTGTTGACCTGTAAAATAAAATACCTTGCAACGATTGATATTCTTAAATTTGTTTTTATTTTTTAACAAATAATATTTTTTGACTTAGAAATTTTGGGGGAGTGGGGAAGAGGGATGTGGGTAAGGCTATAATAGCAAGGAACTAGGGTATCCCTTAGGCCAGAGATAACTTAGGCCTGGGGGGCGACGGGCAGATGGGCACCCTGGGGCTGGAATCCGTTCTCGTCGGCAATGTAGGTCACGGTATAGGTCTGGCCATCATCGCCCACGAAGGAGTAGGATCCCTTGACAGCCAGGGACTCGTGGTCGGATCCAGCGTTGTTCAGGATGCCGGAGGCCTCACCCTGCTGGCCATCGTCGCTGGAGTACCTATTAAGGAAGCGGGGACCAATATATTTTTTTTGAATATTTTATATTAATTTTTGAGCCACTCACCTGAAACTAAAGCCATCGGGCTGAACATCGGACTCCTGTTGCAGGATATTGGCAGGGGGAGCGGCCACGGCCAGGGCGAAGAGGGCGACGAAGACGATGAGGAACTTCATGGCTGGATTGTTGGGTTTGTGGGATGTGTTTTGATCTCGAAAGACTTGCAGCGAATGATATTGAAACGAGAGCATGAACTCTTTTATACATACTCGAGCCAAAGAAAGGCCAGATCAGCCAAGCGAAGGTGCAACAAAAATTCCAAATGTGAATGATTCCACCAAAAAGCTGCGGATTGTCTGCAAAAATATAAAAGCCATATATATTATCCAAATGCCGTCCCTTTCGGGCTTGTGAGTTTCAAAGTGGATGTTTATGTTGATAATTAAATTAGGTTTGCTTTAAAGCGTTTAAGCTAATAGTAGTACTACTCCTTCTTTTACTGCTACTACTACTTCTATTACTATTTTTAGCACTACCACTATCCTACTACCTGTGGCTAAAGGACCTTATAAAGACACTATTTAATGAAAGGTGTATTAAATTATTTTAAAATCCCACTAATAACCAAGTCTAGGTATCCCCAGACTTGAAAAGTCTTTCAAGAAACGTGTCAAAATTAGGCAGTTTGGGCCAACTTCTTAGAGTTCTTTTAAGCCAAATAAAAAGAGATATTATATGTAGATTTCATACAATTGGGCATGGCAACTACGTCAGCAAGATTTATAAAAAAGGAAAAATAAGAAAAAAGGGGAAAAAATAGATGCTAAAGTCGCGGTCGATCGGATTATAATAAAACTAGTTTGATCATTGTCGCTTTTTATTTCATGCATATTAATATGGCTGGTTGGCTTTGTGTTCGCTATGTTTTTTCGGAGTATTTCTTCTTTTTATTTGGCAGGCATCTTCCAAATTTCATTAGCATCGCATGAAATTTAAATCAACGCCAGAAATTAACCTTCAAAACTTCGTTTTCATTCGTGGCCAGATAGCCAGATAGCCCGATCGCCAGCTCGCACATATTTCAATATGCGCCACTTTAATTATGTATTAATTACAAAGACAACAAAAACCCAAACAAGTTCCAACGTGCCAAAAATTTGCAAATTTCTGTCGGCCGAAGGTCATCCGGGCCAAGTCGCCGGACCCGACCAGACGAGAGAAGAGCATCGTGTTCTGCCAACGGTGCGTATGAAACCGCGAAAACAAAGAACTGAATCGATTCTCTATTCTTGCACCTTCCACCTGTTGCGTCATACTTTTCTTTTCATTTCGCCGGAGGAACAAGTTATGGCCATGGCCCTTCTATTAATATTCCATATTTAGCATAGTGATCCGGGTTCAAGGAACGGCAGATCCACATCCACATCCAGATATATTCGTTTTAAAACATTTTATTATTGGTTAGAATACTTTACAAAATGAACAAATACTGATTAATCCGGGCTAAGCTCCAGGACTTCACCTAGTTGTGGGGCAGATGGTCGCCCTGGGGCTGGAAGCCGTTCTCGTCGGCGATGTAGTGGAGGGTGTAGGTCTGGCCATCGGGAGCCACCCAGCTCACAGATCCTCGGACACTGAGCGCCTCCTGGTCGGTGCCGGCGTTCTTCAGCTCGGCCTGCTCCTGCCGGGTGATTCCATCGCTCGTCTCGTAGCTGAAAAAAATTAAAATTATAATTAAGAAGTACATAATATAAAAAAAGGGCAACAGAAGATTAATCATAATTGGATTCATAAACTATTCAACGACCAAACATTATTATTTTATATATTTAATTTTCCTTTTATTTTATTTCCCTTTCCTAAAAACTTTTAAGTAGTTTGTCCATTTTAAAATGTTATCACTAAATGCAATTGGTAGCTAAAAATTGGAAAATTAAAATTCCCAAAAATACAAAAATGTTGTAGCTTTTGAGAAAATAAAGTATTTTTACAAGACTCCCAAAAAGGACCTTTACGCCCGTAATCCTTCTTACACTTTAACTCACTTGAAATTGTAGCCGTCAGTGCCAATGTTGTCGTTGTCGTATCGCAGGATGGTGGCGTGCTGGGAGTCATCCAAGGGGGCGGCGCTGATCGAGGAAAACAGGACAAAGGCGCACACGGCCAGTACACAAATGTTGAAGGATTGCATGTTTCTTATAGTTTTTTTTTGGGACTGGAAAGTAAATCCTTTTGGGATATCGGGTTTCGGTAGAGCACGCTCCGGTAGTAATCACAATTAGGCGCTAACGAGTAATGTGGCGCCCTGTAATGAGTGTTGAGCTATTTATAACGGGCAGGCGAGTACCCAAAGTGCTACCTAATAGTCGAACCCACACTCACAGTCACAATCAGACCCAGACTCCGAGTCGGATCCGAAGCGATCCGTGAAGTAATCGCCATCGGGTGGCCCATAACAAACGCCTCAAATGACCAGACAATTATCTACCCATCGCGTACGCATATAATTGAAGGCAAATGAATGTGCCAGAGTGAGTGTGAGCCAAGCTTTTAATTGAACAAGCCAAAGAAAAAATAAAAATAAATAACAATATATAAAGACCATTAAGCATTTGATGGGCGCTTAAAACTCATCTCAATTGCCTCGGCACCTCGCCACGGGAGCTGAAAGCAAAATCGGATTTGAGTTTGGATTTGGACTTGGATTGGGATTTGGATTCGGATTCGGATTTGGATTTGAAGATGGAGATGGGCCAAATGATAATGAAATGTTTGGGCCTCCTAACAAATATTTGGCCAATGCGCGTGCTTTGTCCATAATAAGTGCACAGTCACATTCACACACTCGGATCTATGGCAATAGGTCAATGGCTATGTTAGCACTTACAAACGAATTGCGATGAAGAAGATTAGCCCGAAACCAAAATGGGTAGACCATTATGGGCTAAGGTGTCCCCTAAAAGTTGAGGAAGTGTTGGACTTAACTACTCGTGATGAGGAAATTAATTTCGAGAAGAATGCCAGCTTTAAATACCAGAAATTCCCACTAAAATGTTAACAATTTAAATGGGTTTCCTTATTATTATTTAATTTTTGTTCAGTTTTACTCTTAGCTTGTTTCTTCTTCATCCTTGCAGGAGTTGGCGAAGTTTGGGCATTTCCGCCCCGAACCGCTGACACAATTTCCGATTAAGGCTGGGCGATTTAGTCTCCAAAAGTCTCGAAACGAAACGAAAACCTCCACTGCCATTTGCTTGTCAGCTGCATTTGCTGTTCAAGTGAAGATGCGGCACGAGAGATTCAAGATTACGCGGCTGGCTCATCATCATCTCCACCGCCATCGCCATCGCCATCGCCATCGTCAGCAGCTGAGTGTTGGTTGATGACCTTAGTCAATAAAATAAAAAACCATTTTTTACCAGCCAGGCCAGGCCAAGCCAAGCCAAACAGCAGTGGCCGAGACAACAAAAGATGGGAAGCTTCGTTGACTTAAGCTGGGCTATGCCCTACAATACAACGGGGCGTATGCGTAATGCCATTGCAGGTCATTTGCCGCGCTGGGCCAGCACAAATCGTACAGAGAACTGTGACTGCTACACAGAGGGAAAAAATTCTATTCTACAGAAAATATTACAAAGATACAAAGGGTCTCCTAGTTAAGCCATGCTCCTAAGTTTGATATTTAAATAAGTTTAAATTCAATTAAAATTATATTTGTAGATCTCCCAGTGCAGGATGACACTTTGGCTAAGACCTGATTATTTTCCACTTTACGGTTGATAAATGGCTGGAGCTTGGCAGGTAATTGCCCCAAAATGCCCTTTTCAAGCCGAGTTCTCACTTTCGTTTCCCGCATTGTGGCTTCTTTAATTGTTGACTTTTTCACTTTTTTTTGTTTCGTTTTTTGGCAACCTTTGTTGGGTGCTCCTCGGCGTTTATTGAACCGGTTTGGTCAGCTCCCGCAGATTGCCGAGATGGCAGCCACATATTTGGTTACCGCACACAGTCCCAAACAGCTCGGGGCGCGAGGAGGAAACGGGTTTGCCAGATACAAATGTATATGCTAATTCCCCGCCTAGAATCCAATTCAATTTTCGATGGGTGAAAATTTATGTCTAGGTTTTATTATTATGTTTTAAGTTTCTATTGTCTGCCTTTTTGGTGGTTTCGCTTTTGTTTAGTATTTTATATTTGCTATTCTACTATATTCTACTCTAGCAAAGTCCGGAGCTATCACGTGATCAGTGCTCCACCCGGGGCAGGTGCTCGCCCTGGGCCTGGAAGCCGTTCTCGTCGGCCAGGTAGTTTAGTTTGTAGTGGACGCCATCGGGTCCCACCCAGTTCACCGTCCCCTGGACGGCGATGGCCTCCTGGGGAGTGCCGGGGTTCTTCAAGGTGGCCATTTCCTGGCGGGAAACCCCGTCGCTGGTCTCGAAACTGTCACGAAAATAACTCTTGATGCTCTCATGGGGTTTTTGACTAAATCTTCACTTACGAGAAGGCATATCCATCGCTGTCCATGTTGACATTGTCGTACCTCAGTATCTGGGCGGTCTCGTCGGCATTGGAGGCGCTGGCACAGAAGCTGGCGAGGATTAGGCCGAGGAGTAGCGTTAATCCCGCCATCTATCCTGCGCTGATCCGCGGATGTGACTAACTCCGATTGCGCAAAACCCGTACAATATATCCACGTACAATCCTCGATTCACACTCTGGTTAATTAACTCTGGCCGTGGGTAATAAAATCGATTGGAGAAGCCAGCAAATCCAGTCCAAATGAAATTGAAAGCAAACGAATTCGGATTGGCGGTGAAGAGGCTCTAAAAAGTTCAAATGGTGCTGAGTTAACCCCCTAAAAACTTCGCACTGGTGCTTATTTTGGCCTCCAATTCCCATTTAGAAATTCTGTAGGTGATGAAATAATCATATATCCCTGAAAATGACTTTTGTGTTAAACGAGTTCTGCGATTTGACATTGAATTTGGAAAGGAAGACTGAAAGGCTTTTATTTCTATTAGGCTCCGCTTTTCACTTGCACTTGAGCCCGATTGGCCGGGTGACCCAGTTCCCCAGTTTCCCATTTTATTGACTATTTCCAAGCGACTGGGGTATTTCAACAAACGCAACTCATTGCCCGGGCTGGGCGCACTTTGTTTTTAATTTGTTCAAGACAAATGAAATCTGTGTATCTTGTCGCTGGGCAATCAATCAATCGCAAAACAGCCAAAAAGCCAAACAGCCGTCGAAGATCCCGCAACTGGTTAGGTAACAAGGCGTCAGCCAGTGTGGGTCAAAGGAAACAAAACCAGAAACTGGTTTCGCCCCCCAAAATCTCACTCACTCACTCACTTACTATACCAGCAAGTATTTCTTTTGCGCCGATAATTGCCGCTTACACTATTATTGGATTTTATTACACGGCCCCGAAGGAATATAAATTGGCCACTCGCCGAGCGAATTGCAAGCATTGTTTGCAAACTCCTCGAGCCCAGCACTTGAGCCACTTTCAGCCAGCCAATCCAACCAAGATGAAATTCGCCCTTGCCATCGCCGCCACCTGCCTGCTCAGCTGCGTCCTGGCCGCTCCACCTGCCCAGCCGGAGGCCCAGGTCCTCCGCTTCGACAACGACGTCCAGCCCGAGGGCTACAAGTTCGCGTAAGTATCATTCCCCCTGGGAACTGTGTCAAGGTCGTGGAGTAACCGGTTTCTCATTTACGTCCGATCTCTGTATTCCCTGCAGCGTGGAAACGAGCGACGGCAAGTCGCACCAGGAGGAGGGCCAGCTGAAGGACGTGGGCACCGATCACGAGGCCATCGTGGTGCGCGGATCCTACACCTATGTGGGGGACGATGGCCAGACCTACACCATCAACTACTTGGCCGACGAGAACGGATTCCAGCCCGAGGGCGCACACCTGCCCCGGGCTGTCCAATAAACTCCCGCGACTGCCATCCCCCCGAGAGTCCGATTGAAAGTCATCCGCCAATCTGATTCCTGTCCAGCGCAAATGTGTTAACTATGTTTAAGTTTCGTCTGAAAAGCATTTACATTTAAATAAAATCATCAAGTAAAAGACAAAGATTTGGTTTCGTTTTCGTGGGCTTAAAACGTATAGTTCTTTGATGTTCTAATTTCTTTTGAATTTAAAAATACAGATAATTCGAAAATAAATTTAATAGAAAGAATTACCAAAGTAATAAATGTTGCCTCTGTTCTAAAATTAATTTTTATTTATTTAACATTGTATATATTATTTATATTAACTAGCGGCGTTGCAACTCCCCTATAGATTACAAATTATTCAATTGATAAATTGATTATCAAATAAATAATTCAATCACAAACCAAATATAAAAAATTGACTTTCTATATTTTTAAATTCGTTAAATAATTAACTGCATTGCATTTATTCTTTTATAAATTTAAGGAGGAGGTAGACTGTATATATATATATTTAAATATATATATTTTTTTGGATATCTGGATATCTGAATGCCTTTTTAAAAATTTGACTATATATCATGTGCATATGTCTCTCTATTTAGAAGTGTCCGGTAAACCCCCTTTGATATGGTAAAACACAAATAGTTTTATTTTTGAGTATAAACAAAAAATGTATTATTGAGAATTGTCAAAGATTGTATTCTGGTTTCTCATTTAAATGCTTATAATTTGTGTCTCCATAGTAAAGTCCTATACTTAAAACCATAGGCGAATAACAAAGTTAGATAAAATCTGCGCTGCAATTAATTTTGTGTCTTGGACTTGCTGGGCATGGGGCTGGAGGGTAAGTAAACCGGGCCCTCTCGGTCTCGGAACAAACCAAGAGATATGACGACCCATGGATTATCAAAAATGTGTTTGGTTGTTGTCTTCGACTTGGAAGCGATTGGATTGATTGATTCACGAAAAATGCAAATGACGATGATGAGGTATTTCCTAAAAACGGCGTCGATTTGTTTGCCTTAGAAGTTTTTGTTTTACGTTATTATTTTTGTCTTGTTATTGGTGCTTTTTTGGTGTTTGTTGTATTTTTGATTTTTAGTTTTTGTATTTTTGGCTTTTTTCATCATTTGCGAGCTGTTGTTGGTGCGTTTTTCAAGCCAATTTGTTGGCTTCGGTGCTCGGCGTGTAATTAGTCATTTTTATTTTCGACTAACTTTTCTTCAATCGACGGCCTCCGATCCGACTATATAAACGCCTGGATGCGGCCATAAACATCACAAATCAAGCAAAGTTGACTAGCCGTTCGGTCGCAAGATCCCATCGAGTCCCCAAATCAAATATCCAAATAACCCACCATGAAGTGCATCGTCGCCGTCGTCTTCGCCGCCCTCTTCGCCGTCGTCCTGGCAGCCCCCGCCCCCGATGCGGATGCCCAGATCCTGCGCCTGGAGTCCGATGTCCAACCCGAGGGCTACAACTTTGCGTGAGTATCCTGCACTGACCAGCACCAATCTCGGCACATGGATTAACCCCCAACCTCTCCATCTCCTGCCTCAGTTTGGAGACCAGCGATGGCAAGAAGCACGAGGAGCAGGGCCAGCTGAAGAACGTCGGCACCGAGCAGGAGGCCATCGTCGTCCGCGGCTCCTACTCCTTCGTCGCCGATGACGGCCAGACCTACACCGTCAACTACATCGCCGACGAGAACGGCTTCCAGCCCGAGGGCGCCCATCTGCCCAATGTGCCAATTGGCAACTAAGGAGCGGATTCGCAAACCGAGAGCTGTTCTATCTATAATGGTTTTTAGTTGATTATTAAATAAACGCGGCAAGAAAATCGAACCAAAGAGTGCTTCTTTTTTGAAAATGGTAACGAGTCATTACCAAACAGGAAGAAAGCTGACGAATTTTTTGTAGAGGCAGGGAAAGCATTCTCTCATTAGTAAGAAAAAGCTACAGGCCTGATTCTTAGCAACAGTTTACAAATAATCATACACAAATTTTTTGATTATCCTGCTCTTAGTAGGAAACAAACATTTACTTGTGAAATATTTCATATATGGTAGAATTCCTATTCTTTCGTCTAGTACATGGCGGCAAAGTAAATTTTCCCACCTCTTTTGGACAGGTATTCCCATAATACAAAACAAACAATATCACAATAAATGCTTTCATTTCGTTAATTCATATAATATACAAATGTTTAAGTTTCTTGTTTCAAAAGTACAATATTCTGTAATTTTCCCGGTTAGTATTATATTCTACATTTTTTGTTTGACCTTTTTTACCTTAACTATTGGCATTATTTTATTTAAAATAACAATACGCTTTTTCTATATTTTAAAGGAAATACATTGGGAACACTCTATGGCAACATCTCTTTGCGTTATCTATTCAGTCAGTCGTTATCCCCTAATTATTAAATTACTGCTGAAAAACTGATACTAAATCGAATTATAATTTATTTTTTCAACTTAAGAAAGATCACCGACCGACGCAGCATCCCCTTTCTTCCACTTGCAGTGCAGCAACAACAGAAAATCAAGTTTTTTTTGACAATAGTTAGACAAATCACAATGCGACGACGATCCAGTTTGACCGGAAATAACGATGCGCTCATAGCAACTCGGATCTACATTAATATTGGCAATACTAATTTGCAAATTCGCAAAACTTTGTTACCGATTTGGGGAGCCACCTTTGACTTTTGCATTCCCGCATTTGGTGTATAAAAGCGCCGCCCAACTGCAGTGAAGGCATCAGAAAGTATCCAGCCTTCTATCCAGCTCCAACATGAAGTTCTTCGCCCTCGTCTTCGTCGCCCTCTTCGCCATCGCCGTGGCCCGCCCCAACGATGTCCAGATCGTGAGGCTCGACTCTGATGTCCTGCCCGACAAGTGGAGCTCCAACCTGGAGACCAGCGACGGCACCAGCATCAACTCCAACGGAGTCCTGAAGGACGTTGGCACCGAGCACGAGGCCGCTGTTGTTCACGGATCCTTCTCCTGGGTGGATGAGAAGACCGGCGAGAAGTTCACCGTCACCTACGTGGCCGACGAGAACGGATACCAGCCAGAGGGTGCCCATCTGCCCGTTGCCCCTGTCGCTTAAACTGATCAAAATCATTTGACGAAACCAATTCGAATAAATTCTGCTTAAAAAATATACACATAATCGAGTATTTCATTTAAAAGTGGCTCCCACATTACGATGCCGCTCCTGGACTAACTATTGCTTCTACTACATTTTTCCGAAATGGGAGCAACGGTTCTGATCAATAAACTCTGTTAAATAGTAAATAATTCAAGCTCCATAAACAGCTATGTTCAGATGTTTATAAATTCTTATGGTATATAAGGTTTAAATATTTAAACATCGTGTCTCCTCCCCCACCCCTTTTATTAAATTAATATTTCCAAATGAGGTTAGCAATCTTTCACAAAAATAGGATGAGCGGGAAAAAGGTGCGTACATAAATGAATTAAAAACCTCTATAATTTCACGGTAGATTGGGTTTTTCAAGTACAAAATCTTGGCATCAAAAAGATATTGAACTTTTTCAACTTGGGACTCAAGAGTACACTCTTAAGGTTGAAAGCTTCTTTCTTCCTGTTACAAACGTTTACACGCCTACAAAACACCCTTGGACTCTACGAGTACCGGGTATAAAAATAGGATCACGATACTAACCTTTCCAATTTGGAATGAAACGTAATCACGATCATAAAAACATAAACATTTTTAATAGGACTTACAGATTTTTCTGTGCATGTCACACTTTCAGATCAATAATCCCTTAATAAACTTTAAAAATAAATCAGAAAAAAGAACGATTCCATTCAACGGGTAATCTATTGTAGAACTTTATAAAAAATAATGTGAATGCTCAATAAATGTTTTTAACGAAATAATTAACAAGTTGGTTTAAAGTTTTCGTCGTTGCTAAGGATGGAGGCTATTTTTTCATGTTGCTTGTTGACAGTAGAAACATATTCCATAAAATAAAGAAAAGTCTCAATCCTGTTCTTACTCCTTCTGAAAAATGTGTCTAAAAAACGGGTAACAAAAGGATTAACCCATTTATACCACCTCCTATTTTCTAAACAATAGGTTTGTTTTATTTAATATTCAAATGCACACGCGACCAACTGGTTTTTTCTTCGTTTTTTGTTGATCTTGGCACAGAGCTCCTAATGCGGATGCACTGGGAAACTAGATTTTGTCCATAATTTCGAATCGGATTCATATTTAGATTCGGATTCGATGTGTTTCGATTTGCTTAGCGAAGTGCAAGCTCTGCTTTAGTTTCCAGTTAGACCGGAACAAATGCAAATAAATTTGCCCGAGTATTGTCCGAACATTAATATGCGTTTGCCAAATTTTTGCAAACTGACTTGAGCCTCACCTTTGACTTTATCTTATCACAATTGGTGTATAAAAGTCTCCTGCCAACTGCAGTGGGGCATCAGTTAGTTATCCACTATCTAAGCAACAGCTCCTCCCAGATCCAACATGAAGTTCTTCGCCCTCGTCTTCGTCGCCCTCTTCGCCATCGCCGTGGCCCGCCCCAACGATGTCCAGATCGTGAGGCTCGACTCTGATGTCCTGCCCGACAAGTGGAGCTCCAACCTGGAGACCAGCGACGGCACCAGCGTCAACTCCAACGGAGTCCTGAAGGACGTTGGCACCGAGCACGAGGCCGCCGTCGTCCACGGTTCCTACTCCTGGGTGGATGAGAAGACCGGCGAGAAGTTCACCGTCACCTACGTGGCCGACGAGAACGGATTCCAGCCCCAGGGTGCCCATCTGCCCGTTGCCCCTGTCGCTTAAACTGATCAAAAAAAAAAAAAAAAACTGAAACGAAAATAAAATGAATTGTGCTTAAAATCAAGTTTAATTTCTAATATTTCTTTTTCCAAAAAAGTGGCATAATATCTAGTAAGACAAAAAAAAAACAGAAAGAGTTCAACTTTAGAAAAGTTTGGGAGCCAGTTTCAATGAAACAAAATTTAAGAATATTATTAAGTTATAATAATATTAAGTTAGCAGTTACGTTTTAGCATGTTTAATGAGTCTAATAGTGATCTTATAACTTACATTTGAAAACTAGATCTGTTTCGTTGCCAGCAGGAAATTCGTAGTGACTTTTATTTTTTTTGTTCATAGAGCTGATCGAAAACGCCTATCACTGATATTGTGCCTTCTATCTAAATGGTATTCAAGTCAAATGGATTTTTTGTCAGACTATTCATATTAAGTTTTCTTCTTCATTATGGCGATTAATAAACTAGTTTTTAGACTCTATTTAAGTGACTCTCATCTCACTGACGTGACTATAAATAAGCAGCCGATAGAGCCTAGAGAGTATAGTAATCTTTGACTGCTTCAACGATCTACACGCCTTCAACATGAAATTCGCCATCGTCCTGTTCGCCCTCTTCGCCGTGGCTCTTGCCGCACCCCCTTCTAATGATGTCCTGGTCCTAAGGTCCGAATCCGATGTCCAGCCCGATGGCTTCAACTACGCCCTGGAGACCAGTGATGGTACCAAGAAGGAGGAGTCTGGCAAACTGATAAACGCCGGCTCTGAGAACGAGGCCATCGCCGTCAGGGGATCTTTCTCCTTCGTGGCTGATGATGGTCAGACCTACACCGTGAACTACGTCGCCGACGAGAACGGATTCCAGCCCCAGGGTGCCCATCTGCCCGTTGCCCCCGAGGCCTAAGTTTTAGATTAAAATAAATTGGTTACAAAAAAAGTCCATTCGTTTTTCGCTTAATACTTACAAATAGGGGATTACAAACTTCATCTGGTTTGACCAAAGCCACCTTAATGAAATGGAATTTAAAGAAAACGGAACCTACAGGATTTACTATACAATACATGTTATTTATCTAATCCAACAACCACAAAGTTAATGTTACGTCGAAATTAAAGTGTCGACGTTTACATAGCGCCGTTTATTGATTGGAGATATAGCAAATATCGGCCATAGTTGTTGCCCTATCCTAACAAATACATTTGGACTAAGTTTGGTTTCACATAAAATGGGTTTTTAAATAAGTTTAAAAAACATCAAAAAACATGAAATTTTCGATCGTTCGATTCCGTTTCTGACCAATATTATAATACACACTGCAAGGATTTAAAGAAATAGATTTGTACACTTTAAACAAGAAAGCAGTATGCCAAATCTGTAATTGAAATTCTAAAACGCTTTCATCCATTGTTTCGCATTACGCCCCAATATATTTTATTTTTTCAGCAATAATGTACTTTCTTTACGATTACGATCAATTTATTGAGTTTTTTCTTAATTTATTTATATGTAATTGAATGACCTCCAATCGGAACGTTTAAAAAAATAAAATAAAAAAAGCAAACATAGAAAATAGCGCAAATGGAAAACTTTGGATATCTTATTTAGAATGCAAATAATATTCATATACTATACATAATAAAATATTATTATTATAGGGATGGTACGCATTTCATATAATCTAATTTTAAAATATTTAAAAATAGTTTGGCTAAAAAATCAAAATCTTAGAAACATGAAAGCGAGTCGGAAAGCATTTTTCAACTTTTATTTTATTCAATTTATCAATTTGCATGTGCTGACCTAAGCTTTTGTTAATATTCGCAAAAATTTCCGAAATAGAAAAACACAATGCTGTTTCAAATTACTTTTGAAAATTTTCTTCTTCATTATGCTGATCATTAAACTAGTTTTTAGACTCTATTTAAGTGAATCTCATCTCACTGACGTGACTATAAATAAGCAGCCGATAGAGCCTAGAGAGTATAGTAATCTTTGACTGCTTCAACGATCTACACGCCTTCAACATGAAATTCGCCATCGTCCTGTTCGCCCTCTTCGCCGTGGCTCTTGCCGCACCCTCTGCTGATGTCGAGGTAATAAGGTACGATTTAAATGTCGAGCCCATTGAATATAACTTCGCCCTGGAGACCAGTGATGGTACCAAGAAGGAGGAGTCTGGCAAACTGATCAACGCCGGCTCTGAGAACGAGGCCATCGCCGTCAAGGGATCCTACTCCTTCGTGGCTGATGATGGTCAGACCTACACCGTGAACTACGTCGCCGACGAGAACGGATTCCAGCCCCAGGGTGCCCATCTGCCCGTTGCCCCCGAAGCCTAAGTTTTTTAGATTATCAATAAATTGTTTATAAAAAAAAAGTACAATATTTTCGGCAATCAACTAAAAGGCCTGGGACCAAGAAATTCTTAGTAAGAACATATTCTAGATGTATGTTCTAGGTTTCGATAGAAACTCTTTACTGATAAAAAAAAGAGATCACAAATCATTAGAAAACGGATAGAGAAATGACAAAGAAAAAGATTTACCAAAGTTTAAATACATTGTACATATGTATATGGATTTGAGAGTTGGATCTCATACCGAATAATATGTCATTCAGTAAAACACAAACATTGTGGTCATTCCGATTCGGTTGGTGCCTAAATGACGCGATAGGAACCCATCGCCGCGTGAGAAGTGCAGCATAAATGGTAAAGTCACGACATGACCCAGATGACACGACGGAAAGGACATTAAGGGGCGCTGAAGTTTATACAAACACCATTCCAGTGACTATTGTGTAGGGATATTGCATATATCGGTTACTGCTGGTTGATCCTTTTGGGAATTTTAGGATAATACTAGGACAGCCACTTTTGGATATAGAGTCAACTGCAAAGGAAAGGAAATTTTTATATTTTTAATTATAAAAGGAGGAACCAATTATAATAATCGGATTTGTTAAATTATCAAATCATTAACTCAAAATCGACAAACACGAGTTTAAAAATAAAAATCATAAAAATCGTATTAATCAACATAAACATAATAAAAATAAAATGTTAGCTATTTGTGATTTTTTATACTTTTAATGTTTCAAATTTCATCAATTTTATAATTTGATGTAATTTATGGAAATAGTTTTTAAGGGATTACATGTATTTGTCTCTGGCTGGTTTGGATTCAGAAGGTTACAAAACGTGGCATGGAATCGAAAATACTAACTTCTTTCGATCCAGCTAATACATTCCTATCCCCCATCCCATTTCTTTAACGAAACACAAAAAGATTTTTTTTATAAACAATTTATTAATAAACTAAAAACTTAAGCCTCGGGGGCAACGGGCAGATGGGCACCCTGGGGCTGGAATCCGTTCTCGTCGGCGACGTAGTTCACGGTGTAGGTCTGACCATCATCAGCCACGAAGGAGAAAGATCCCCTGACGGCGATGGCCTCGTTCTCAGAGCCGGCGTTGATCAGTTTGCCAGACTCCTCCTTCTTGGTACCATCACTGGTCTCCAGGGCGTAGTTGAAGCCATCGGGCTGGACATCGGATTCGGACCTTAGGACCAGGACATCATTAGAAGGGGGTGCGGCAAGAGCCACGGCGAAGAGGGCGAACAGGACGATGGCGAATTTCATGTTGAAGGCGTGTAGATCGTTGAAGCTGTCAAAGATTACTATACCATCTAGGCCGGGCCTGTGTGAATTTATAGTCTGACATTGGCCAGATCGGTTTTGGACAACGCGCGTCACAGAAGCAGAAACTAGTTTAATGTCCGGCAAAGCGACGATTGCTTGAAAATTTGAAACGAACACTAATTTGAGCTAATAAATGAATATATATGGAAATTCATAAGATGGACAAATAAGTGGAAACGCCTTTGTATATTGTTTAAATTCTAGAGTTTGCGGGGATAAAATTACAAACTTTAGCTTTGGCAAAATGACGATGCAACTTTGACGAAATTTAACAGAGTTTGCTTGCCGAAAGAAAATGTTTTGATTTGATTTAACTTTTGCTTTGAAAAAAAGAATTCAACTATATTAAATTAGCAGTAGAAACTGGGTTTAAGTGTTAATTGTATCAACTGTTCCAGCCTGTTGCAATCGTATAAAAGGCTTTCCACGTTTTTGATTTCAGACAGTAAGAATATCCAAAGAAAATAACTCTGAAGATGAAGTGCATCCTAGTTCTTGGACTGCTTTCGATCGCCATGTGCCTGGCCGCTCCAACGGGTCCCGAAGCCGAGATCGTCAGCCTGGCTTCCGAGGTCACCGCCGACGGATTCAACTACAACTTTGAGACCAGCGACGGCACCAAGCAGGAGCAGCACGGCAAGCTGAAGAACCTAGGCCCCGAGGAGGATGTCCTGCAAGTTGCCGGATCCTTCAGCTATCTGGGGGATGACGGTAAGACCTACTCGGTCACCTACACGGCCGACGAAAACGGATACCAGCCCCAGGGCGAGCACATTCCACACCTCTAAAAGGGATTTAGTTTTAAATGTAAATAGGCGGGAAAATATTAAAACAAATTATTATTGTTGCGTTGTTAGAAATCGAACTTTTGACAGCTTTAAATAAAATTAATCCTATTTTCAAATTTAAGACTTTTACTCCACAAAGATTCTCAGATTTATCTACTTTTAAATTGGAATTGCTCTTCAGGAATGTAGGCGAAACCAAGGGTTTATATTCTCTTTTTTATTCAACAATTGTTTTTTTTTTTGTTTTCTCATGCAACCAACAAGGTTAAATATATATCTTTGGGCTTGGGACATAGTAGGATATATGGAAGGGTCATGCCAAGGCTCTTGTTGCCGCAAATCGGAATCACCATTGAATCCGAAAGTCATCCCAGTCTTCCTAACCCAATCTTAAATCTAAATCCTTGTAACTGATTGTACCTAAAATTAAACCGCAAAGTGATACAAAATCTACACATCCAAAAATGAACGTCAAGTGGTTTCGAGAATCGAAAGTTCAGCTTTAATGCGAGTAACAAAAAAATAAAGAAAACAATGCACGACACTGACTTGACTGACTGATCGACTTACTAACTGACTGACCGACTTGAGAACTCGGGACAGCACTTTAGCACCGCACTCTATATGGCCGGGATGGTTTGGTGTTTGGGCGTATTTACAGGATCATCTCCGGGTGTAGGGGAGGATGACCTACCCACCTACTTGGGCAGATGCGCACCCTCCGGCTGGAAACCGTTCTCGTCGGCCACGAAATTGATGGTGTAGGTCTGGCCATCGGGGGCCACCCAGCTGACCGATCCCCGGATCGATATGGACTCGTTCTCCTGGCCGGCATTCTTGATCACGCCCTCCTCGGTGCGGGTGGTGCCGTCGCTGAGCTTGTAGCTGAACTTGTATCCATCGAGGTCGACATTCGACTCGTACTCCTGGACCTCGACTTCGTTCTGGGGACGGGCACTGGCCAGCGCCAGGAGCACTGCCAGCGAGCCAACGACTAGCATCTGGAAAGCGAAAAGTATCCTTCGTGGTTATCCTGGCTTATCCAAGGGCTTGCACTTTACCAATTTCATCATTTTGTTAGGTTCTCGGATTGCTCGGATTCCCTGTGCGGCTAAAGAAACTGGCGGATGTCTAATGGTGGCACTGCATCGGCGGCCACTGCATTTTATACTGCGCCGCTGCATTTGCAAACGTCATAAATTTGCACAATTGTAGAAGAAGAAGCCGGAGTCGAGCAGCAGAAGCTGCACCAACACCACCACCAGCACCACCGGCTAGGCTAAATGTTTTTCTCTATTTCCATTTTTTTCGCCACGTTTTTTGCAATTGGCCAGAGATGCACCAAAGTCGCTGCGACAAGTAACATTTAAAGCGGCTTTGTGCATCGGCGGACTCATCCGAAAAGTATTAAAGCTCCCACACTCGAAAAATTTGTAATCTTAGTTCTATGTCAACTGGCAATGGCTGCCGGGGCTTAATAAATATTTGATTAAATTATAGTGTTTCCATGTCAGTTTGTAAAAGGCGATATCTTCTCCAAAATATCTTCTCCAAAAAGTATTTATCTTTTAAATAAACATGTTGCACCCAAATTAGCCAAACTAATTTTTAAGTAGGTCAATAACTTGTCTTGCCATTTATTTCTCCGAGTGTTTGAACGGCAGCCTTAGAAACCGCGAAAAAGTTCAAGATGATGTATTGGGGAAAAGGTTGCCAGCCGAATGGCTTTGCAGTGGCAACCGGGGAATTCCTCGGCTAGAACCAGATCCAAATCCAAATGGGAATAAACTTTGGCCAGCGGCAACCACCAAACATCAACCATCAACAATCAACCAGAAATCTGTTCATCTGTTCTGTGGTAAGTTCAAGTGCTGTCATCGGCAATTTGCAGGGCAGCAAGTTCAAGCCGCTGACACGAGGCTTAGCCAGAGCCATGTGTGATGGCCAAAGTGCACAGATTTGAGTGTATGGGAGGTGGAGACGGAGATGGCGATGGAAGCTCTGGTTGACTTTTGGCATATGCAACGGCCTTTACAGCACCCGATTGATGCTGATGTGCCTGCCCGGTAACAACCAAAACCAAAAACCAATGGAAATAAAAAACACATCGAATAACCTACAACTGCGGCGGCTCGCATGCAATTTAAATCTGAGAAACTTTTGTTGTTCCTCAGTTTGCCAATTTATTCCACCTTCGATGACCGCTACAGGCCGAAAGAAGATGCCTCAGACTCAGACTCAGACTCAGACTCCGACTCAGACTCGGTCTTAGTCGCAGGCGTTGATCTGGCAATCCGGTCATTCGGGTTTCGCCTTTGGTCATCTGTCGGCCTCATCTGTTCCACCGGCTCCACCTCTGTCCATCCGTCGGATTGACCCACGGCAGGCCGAATTGTGCCAACCACATTATGTCGCTTCTGTCTTGAGGGCATTTTTGACACGTTGGCTTTGCCATTTCCTCAAACGATTCTTTTGCAAAAAGAATCTTTAACAGCTGCAAGTTTGACATTTTGACATTTTTCAATTTGGTCAATGGCTTTGTTGTTAAGCTCTAAGCTTAAGTTAAGGATGTTTTAGGGGTTCTATGTTCCATTATTTAGTCTAATTTTACAAATTAAATATCTACAAAAGTAAAAAAATAAATTTATTTATTCAATAAATACAATAAATCAAATATTTTGTATTAAAGACTTTCTCAAATACATAAACTCAATAACAAACTAAAACTCAATCTACTAATATTAATTTCTACTAATATTATTAATAATATTAATGAATATTTTAAAATAATTTTGATTCATAAGAGTGGCATCTGCTACCACCCTTGAGAGACAAATACCTTTGGCAAGCTTTAAATTTCGAAAAGTTTCACCCAAAAAAAAACATTATTTATCAAGACCTTATAAACAAAATAATGTACTACCATTGTGATTCAATAAATTAAAGACTTAATTAATTGGGTTAGGCCGCCTACAAATTGAACTTGAGCAGAGGGCACTCGGAGCCCTTGAAAACGGATCTGAGATCTGATTCCATTCAACTCGTGACTGCATAATATTTACGAGCTGGTATTATGGTTTTGGATCTTTTCCGTGGCTTTTCGAGGGCATCTGCAGCCAGATGCATTTATCAAGCTGGATTTGCATAATTAATCTGGCTTTGATCGATTGCTCTGGGTGCTAATCGGAATTTTCGATGATCGCTGGCAGCGGGGGCGTTGTCATTCACACATTTATCAGAAGATTTATCCATGAAGCGGACGTTCTTCTTCCTCATAATCAATAGAATCATTTACATAACTGTTCTAATCAAGCGCCAATCGACAGGTTTTTCAGCTTTGTTTCAGCTTTTTCAGCGAAGCTGTCGCTTTCAATATACAAATACGAAAGACGAAAGAAACTATGAGATACGAGATACCAGATACAGATACAGATATAAGATACCTGATGCCAGACAGACTGACTGACAGACAGACAGAGCCATAGCCGCAGATATACAATAGACATTTATGTAGATGCGTCTTCACATTTACGTCTTCAAGGTCAGCGCCAGATGCTGCTGCTGGTGCTTCTGCTGTGGCGGTTTGTCCATCTGTCCGGCAGCTTGTCCGGCAGCCTGGCGTTTTTCCCTTCTGACCGCTGCCGTTTCGGCCCGGCTTTCGTTCGTTGCCAACTCGCACGCACCACACCAAACTTGGCCAGACCGGCTTCGAGTCGGTTTCTGGGACTCGAGCTCCAGCTCGGAATCGGACTCGGGCTTGGGCTTGGGCTCGGGCTTTCGGTTTTTTTTTTGCCCAACTCAAGTGGGTCTGCAAAATTAGCACTTGAACGTTAATGGCAATGTTTTAATAGCATATAGTATAGCCGTCAGTCGCCCTTCCAGCCTGCCGCCGCATCTTTAAATATGTAAATGTCACATTGCTGTTGTTTTTTAATTTCTTTTTTATCACGTTGACCGCAGGTTTCGTAATATTTGCATTCAGACGCAGCTAAAATAAACAAAATAAATCCGAAACCGAATTACTTCTCCTTCTACTTCTGCTTTTGCTTCACCTGACACTTGACATTAAGAATCGTGCGTATAATTTAATTTTATAGCAATCTCTGGCGATGTTTTTGTCAGTTTTTTAATGGCCTGAATGCAACGCATCTTTAAAAAACGATGACGGAACGATTGATTACCATGAGTCGCTATAAAGTGTGTCTCGGTTTATTGCAGGTTTTTAAAAATAACCAGAATTTAAATGGAATGCCTGGCGGGGTTGATTTTAGGGTTAGGAATAAGAAATCAAGTTTTTTTATTTTTAAAATAAGCAAATAGGTATCTGAGGGGAAGTCAGGTTCTTTAAATAATCGTATTTTTAGCTTGACATTTTCTTGCCTCAAACAAGTTTGTTGTTCCCGGCATTAAATCAAAAGACTTAGGCAAAAAACTTGCTTCGAAATTTTCGATCCGTACCACCGTCACATACTTTTAGGCAAAGGCATAAATTAAGTTTTTTTACATAAAAAGACCACAGGGGCGTCTTAAGAAGGGGTATTATAGGTAATCAAACTTATTGGTGAATCGTTTGAAAAAAATATTTTGTTATCAATACAAAAATTTAACACATACAAAAATTTGAACAAAGAATTCACGCCCGACACGAAATCTGTTACAAAAGAATATGGAAAGCTTCATTGCTGGACCGTCAAGCTTATGTCGTGGTCAGCTTCTCTATTCGATAATTCTAGGACTTGTTGGTTCCCAATCTCTTCTTCATAATTTTTTTAATGGTTCCTACGATCTTTCCGGTCCATAAGGTTATAGATCCGCAGGTCAAATCATGCATACCATGAGCCTTTCCGAATAAACTACCATCTAGCCCGTGTCATAATTTCAAAATTATTGAACTCCGTTCAGCCTAATTAATCTTACGTTTAATCTTAATATTAGAATTAGCATATTATTATTTTAAATAATAAACAATGATCATTTAAAAATTAATAAATATCCGATACGTACACTTTCATTGGATAGATCCCAGTGAATACTTGAACTTATTAAAAGTATTGCAATTTAAAAAGTAAACGCTTTTAGATGATAGATGTCTTGCCAAGAGAGAAAATCAAATATTCACACATTCCGAAATTTTATTGGGTTAGCTAGCAATAGAATAAACAGAATAAATAAATCCCTTTTAAGGCTTCCCTTGATCTACTGTGTCTCCCACTTCATATTTCTCTATCTCTTCCACAAAGTTACAAAACCCTTCCATATTCCACTCGACACATTTGCCCATCACTTTCTCAATCACCATGATTTATGCAGTTTGTTCCAATATTGTCATCGAGAGTTCCCTTGCACAACAAACGAGTTTCCAAGCTCGGCGAGTTTGTTTTGTTTTTCGATTGTTTTATTGCTTGCAAAATTATCAGCTCAACTTAAACACTAACCTAAAACAGTATTCAAAACTGTTGTAATAAATTCGTGATTGACGGTTAATAGGAGAAGTAATCCACTTGAGGACACAGGTTAACCGGCCAGGGAAGCGAGGGATTTGCCAGAGAGCTTGCGCACCTTCAGACCCTGTTCGCGGGAGGGACGGTGGTTCTTGGCCAGATTGTTGGCGTTCTCCAGATCGGCAGCGGCGGAAGATCCACTCAGAACCCTGCCAATCTCATCCCGGAAAGTTCCATCTGGAAGTGTGTAGCTGGAAGTAATTTATAATTAGTATTTTAATACAATAGAATCAATATCTTATTGAAAATTAGGAATTACGAATGCGAAAACGACATTTGGGAAAGTCATATTTCAAATTTGTAATTTTCTAATATTTGAAGCTTTACATTCTTCGTAAACTAAACTTACTTGAATTCGTATCCATCCCGAGTGGGCACATAGCTGAATTGCTCCAGATCCACCTCGCCTAGCTTGATATCGACGACTGTGCCAGGTGGGAAGGAGGCGTAGTTCAAGTTTGCGCCAAACAGGACAAACGCCACAAGGAGGATCAGGCACTGCACCATTTTGCTGTTGAGATTCAGTCCCCTGTCGGCCTCTTTCTTGCCTCGGCTGATGGCAACACTTTCCACCGGAGTTGGACTCATTATAAAAGATCGTTAGTAGGAGTACGCGGTTCGGGATCAAAAAACACAACTGGCAACCGAGGCGGCTGGGAACTTAATGAAGCGTCTGCTTCGAGGCCACTGCCATAAGACACCTGTGGGCCCATAATGAGTTGTTGGTCCAAAACAAAACGGGCACCACAATCTGCTGAGTAAGCTTCGGATGAACAGCCGGGTTGCCCAATCCGCTGGCGTTTGATTTTTTGATTTGCATAACGAAAGCCAGAGATTTCCATGGATCCCAGCACACGATTTGGAGGAGCAGCATGCGACTCTCAAATATGTGCATTACATTTTAAACGCCATCAAATTGGAGAACTAATCGACCAAACCCGTGGAAAGAAAGTTGATTTTAGCAAATAGCGACTACAGTATACTCTTTTATAAAAATTACTTAAGGCAAAAGTAAATACAATATCTGGGAATTCCATTCCAAAATTGAATTATACTTGTAAATATGAGACCTGAAAGAAATCCTAAATATAGTGCATCAACAAGCTTAGAAATAAATGTTAATATTTTATAATTAAACTCAATTGAACAGGAGTTAAAAAATGTTATACTCATTTTGACTCACTAATTAATTCCCAAACCCAATAGAAAAATGGAAAAACTCTTCCCCAATTTCAGTGAAACAGTAACTCATTTTCATGCTATGGATGTCGAAATCGGCGTATCTCGAGGTGATTAAAGACCAACGATCCGATCCGAATTTATCTAAGCTTTTTCAAGCCAATACTTCCACCATAAAATAAAAGAAGCTTTCGAGCCACGCTTAGTACACTGATAAATTATGCGGATTTTTAATCATCTATCACAAAACAAAGAAAATACAAGAGTGTGTGCGTTTTTTTCAGCTCTTATCCGGTTTGATTTTGTGGGCCGTCACATAGGGCTGGAATCCGTTTTTGTTGGCCTTGTAGAGGACCTGGTACTCGTAGCCATCCGCCGAGATGAAGCTGTAACCGCCTCGATATTCCACGGGCTTTGGCGTAGTCGTCCCCTTGGGATCCAAATCCGTTTCCGGCCTGACTGTGTATGTGATATCCTCGCTTCTTTGGTGACCATTTTCCGTTTGAAAACTGGAGAGGATTTGTTTTATTTTTTTTACATATTTGTAGGCTTGAACTCCAGTAACCTCACCCAAAATGTACAGCTTCTTCCCTCTCGCCTTTCTCCAGAACCGCCGACGAAACCAGCGATATCATCGCCACCAAAAAAATTGTTTGGCCAAACTGTACTCGCAAAAAATACGTGAACAAGTTAATTGGCTTCTAAATACTCATTAATATTGTTTTATACTCACCAGATGCATTGCCTTTGTTATTTTGTTTAGATGGAGCTATTTATATGTAGGTAGAACCCAGAACTTGAGAACTTCGATGTTGACAGTTTGAATGGCTGATTTCAACTGAAGATGGCTGGGAGATGAGCCAAGCAGCCGAAAAAAGACCAAGAGATCGGAATAATGAAAACAAATATCTGCGCAGCCAGCTATTTAACAGTGAGTCTTAGCCACAAAGGGGTTACGTCATTGTTTTTAGGTTTGACTTTTGTTCTAAGCGTTTCTCAAGAAGCGCCAAAGAAAGGCGATTAAAATAATAATAAAATAATGCCATCAAAACGGGTATTACATACTCTATAAGCCCATATTTTACATAGTAATCCAATACCTTTAAACTGTAAAGCATTGAATCATAATCATATTCTCTTTATATCAAATATAATATATTATCCAATTAGCTCTTAAAATTCGTTTCTTCATTTTATAATTATTAATTCTACTACAATTATTATCTTTTTTCCAAAGTTGCAAAAGCCAAAGAAGAAATGCCTTTAAAGCTCTTGCTAATGTATATTTTTTATAGAAATTTTTTGCGCCAATAAATTTTATTTACCTTTTGAAACGAGGCTATCAGTTTCATTTAGTCACTACAGTATAGCGGAATACTTAAGAACGCAACATATTTAATTTTATTTTAGTTAACCCTTTTTTTTGTTAGCAAATATCGAATCTTCTAGGGATCCCGATGGCTAATTATATTGTAATATTTCCGCAAGAAAACAATCAATTCCTACAACAGTTGCACAGATTCCCGCGTGTTATTTCATATTCAAGCTGTCAGCGAGGTCCTGCGGCCAATTTATCAACGGACCTCATCTGAAAATGTTGATTTAAGCGAGCCGAAGAACTTAATCGGGCAACCCCCGCAAAAAGGCGAAAAAATCGCAATCAGATCGCCACGCTCAGTCAGAATTCGGCGAATGCGGGCGTGGAATATGTGCCATCGGTGCGTGGCTAACCGAAACCGAAAAACCGGGAATCAAGGACCAAGGACCGGGGACCGACAATTGTTGGTTTATGCAGCCGGTGCAGCAGCCGGATCTTTCTGGTCCGCCCCGGTGGTTGCTTGGTGGCTAAGGTCCGCGAAATATTCCGCAGGCGAGCACGTAGTATGTGGCTCGGAACCCACAGCTGACGGTACGAGCAGGTTCACAAAATCCACACTCCATTCCCGTATCCTGGGAGGCCGTCAGCTGCGCGCCAGCACATTACAAGTAGGACAAGCTGCAAACGACATTGCCATTAGCCATCGTCCTTGCGCGTCCTGGGGGAGGGTTCGATATTAGCGGCATCCACGACAGGCACAAGCCGAGCTACCAAATGATAAACACACACAACAGCAGCCGCAACAGCTTCCATACAGTGGTGAAAAATACGAAAGTTTAACTTATAATTTAATTTATTTAATTTTAAATATTTTATTTATTTACAACGTGAAAGAGGCTTTTTTGTGGACCGTTTAGAATTTCGGTTTACTCGATTAGTTATTATTGAAGTGACTATTTAAAAATTTGAAATTCAAAAATGTATTTAAGGAGAAACCTTCATGCGATGATGTGTTTTAGTGAATAAAAAAAACAAAAAAAACAAAAAAGTTTTAATCATTTTTTTGTGTAACCCGAGCCCAGTGTGTTGAGGCTGGCAAAAAGTTAATAGACGATTGACTAAAGCCGACATCCCTGCTGTTGTTTTCGGTGGTCCTGCGTCCTGGATCCAGGACTTAGCACCCCCTTGACAACAGGCAATGTGCATTAGCCCAATGAGCGGGATCGGGCGGGGTGGGACTCGCCCGGATTGGATGGGGTTGAGTTGGTCATGCAGGTGTTGCCCGATCCTGTTGAAAATTTATTTTGAATTAAAAGTTTCCGCTTGTGGCCGGGCGGGTTTTGTTGTTTTTAGCGATTAGCTGGATTGGTAAAGGCTGGAAAAGGGGGATCGGGAATGGGTATCGAGATTGCACACTCAATTTATTTGCGCTTTGTCAGATGTTGGACTAATCGGATGGCCCCGGGGACTTGCATTGGCCCAGTTCTATTTTCTTCATTACGCTTCGTTCTCCATTACCATCGGAAGTTGGGCGACGTGACTGGTCCAATGGGTGAGGAGTTCGTGGTCAGAGAAGACTACCTGTGTCTGTGACTACAATCGGAGTATATAAACCTCATGGTGTTTGGAGCAGAAGCCACAGTTAGAAGTGAAAATGAAACCGACTATCTTGCTCGCTCTCGTTTTCGTTACACTTACCTGCGTCTGGAGCCGCCCGGATGGCTACCCCAGTGCCCGTCCTCCGGCCACTTACCTGCCAGCCAAGCCACCAGCCGCTCCACCGCCGAAGAATGGCTACGGCCCCCCTCCCAAAAACGGTAATGGTAAGCCGCCACCTGCTCCGCCGAAGCCCAGCTATGGTCCACCCAAGAACGGTAACGGCAAGCCACCATCCGCTCCACCCAAGCCCAGTTACGGTCCGCCACCCAAGAATGGCGACGGAAAGCCCCCACCCAGCAATGACTACTTACCGCCAGGCAATGGAAACTCCGGCTCATCTGGAAACGGCGGAGGGGGCGGCTCGGAAGGTGTTGGAGAAGTAGTTCCAATCATCAAGCTAGAGTCCCAGGTCAATATGGCGGATGGCTCTTACAAGGTGAGTCCAATAGGATATTATTAAAACCAAATTAAATTAAGTTAATCATTTATTTTAGTATGAATATGAAACGGGCAATGGAATAAAAGCCGAGGAGATGGGCTACCTAAAGAACGCGGGAGTGGAAGGAGCGGAGGCGCAAACGGCGGAGGGCTCCTTCTCCTACACCAGTCCTGAGGGACAGGAAATCTCACTGACCTACATTGCGGACGAGAACGGGTTCCAGCCCCAAGGTAACCACCTGCCCACGCCCCCGCCCATACCCGTCGAGATTCAGGAGGCGCTGGATAAGTTGGCGGCTGGAGGAGGATGTCACGGCTGCGATGACAACGAAGTGGGTGGACAGGATAATGGCGAGGGCGGTGGTTACTCATACCGCAGGAAGTAAATGACAAACACAAAGGCAAAAAAGTTACAAATATAAAGTGACATAAAATATTAATAAAAAAAATACAAGGCATTCTTAATTTAATATAAATCGAGTCCTTTTTATATCCTTTGAATATCCAAAAGCAATGACATTGTATCGTCTAAGTAAAATTCTTGAAATGAAAACCTTCGGGCTACTTATCTAATACAAGCAAACACCAAGTCCGCATTGATCATTCCCTGGTACACCTTGCTCCTGGCCTGGTGTTCCGGACCCAGCCTGCACCCTTCCTCCGACCTCCGGGCAGAGACACCCTCGAGACAGAGCGACGGCTGTGTGACTGGCAACACATGTTTTTTCCCACTTGGCAAATGCTCGTTCAACTTTATCCTGTTGATCGGTGTCTGGGAGGAGGGGCGTGGGCTAAAGCGAGGGCGAGCGGTGGCATGCCGCAGCGATTGTGTCGCAATAATGAAAACATTAGCCTCATAGCATATTTGTCAGCAAACAGGAGCGGAGTATCTAAAGTTGAGGGTTGTCTACTCACTTAATAAAAAAATTTATTGAAAAAAATGAATTAAATAGTCTAATGAAAAAATTTATGTATTTGTATATCTGTACTTATTTTTTTAAACAAACATTTCATGATAAATAAATGGAACGCTCTGCGGTGACCAGGATATGTTCATCCAAAATAATAAATCCGTTACAAAAACAAAATTTTTAAATCTGGCAAAGGAATGAAATTATAACGGCTTCTTAAAAACGCATAATTTTTAAAAATTCGATAGTTTTATGATTTTTTAAGTTGCTTATTTAAAAAATATTTTTAAAAATTTTACAAAAGTGGTTTAGTTGCGATGCCTACCCTCATTCCGCCCAGCTGCCTTCCAACCCACCGCCGAATGCAAAAATCACGACCCACCCCAAACCGCAAATCGGGAAGCGATACAGGCCAATATATTGGGGCATTAGCAACGGGGCGGGGTAGTCCTTGGCAGGGGATGTGGGATGTGAGAGGCAGGACGACATTGAGGATAGCGAATGCCATTTGTATACGGTGGAATTACAACAACAGAAGCAGCAGCGCAGGGGCAGCAACAACAAGCGATCGTTTAATTTCAATTAAAAACACTTTTCTTGTGCGCAGCCCAAAAGCCAAATATAAAAGGACGAATCGCAAGGGGGAGGGAGGGCTGCGGGAGGTAAAGGACTCTTGGAATACGCACACTTGCTACAGGCCGCTTAGCTTGGCTTAGTGCTCTGGTGATTGCGAGGACATGATGTTGCACTTGCCGAGCAACCACCAGGACGCACCAGGACCTCGAAAAGGGATGTCAGCCGGGCATGGGGGTTGGATGGATGCTCGCTGCCGAGATGTTCTAAGCCAGTAAAGTGCGTAGCTATGTTGTAGGCCTTACAGCCGAACAGCCGTATAGCCGGTGCCGGTCGAGTCCTGGGCTGGGCTGGGAATTCTTGCACTTGCTGCAAGGCCGTGCCAAATCCGGACGAACAAAATAAGGGAGCGCCGGATGCGGAAGCGCGGTATAAAAACGAAGGTCCGCTTCCAATTGGACCGCAGAATCGAATTCGAACCCACACGATGCACACGACGGCTCAGTTGGACAGTCTGGAGCAGAAGCGCTCGGCCAGCCTGATCTTCCGGATCGAGCAGTTGCTGCCCAGCAGCACCAGTGCCACCACTTCCTCGACTGAAGCAACTCCAACTACCAGTGCGGTGGCCAGTCCGGCCAAGAAGATGAGAAGCAATCCCCGCCCAGGAGTCTACGTTGCTCAGTACACACCCAAAGATACCTGTTCCATAGCAGTACCCACAGCCGCCTTACTCACCTCCCCGGCCACGCCCTCTGATGTCGGGCGCAACCACTGTCAGGTGGCCAACGGAGAGCTGATCGTCTCAGCCTCCGTGCTCCGCCAGATTAAGCTCTCCGAGGACGTCTATAGCTTTAATGCCATTTTCGAGCTGCAGAGTGGACAGGTGAGAGTGCGCCTGGTGCGAGATGTGGCACGTGACGATGAGATCGTGGCCTGGTTCGGAGAGGAACTGGTCCTAATAATGGGCATACCCTTCCTAACGCCCCTAAATATTCAAGGTATGTCTAGAGCTCTTGAGAATCTTGAGAAGAATAACTAATTAATGGCCTAACTTTCTTCTATATTCCAGGAAACAATCGGTACAAATGTCACCTTTGCCACCTGACCTTCGAGACCCCGCATCCGCTGAAGATCCACCTGGCCCTTGGCTGTGGTCGCAGTGCCATGGACATTCTGTGGATGAGACTGCACTACGCCCTGAAGGCAGCGGCCCGGAGTCAGACGTCGGTTACCCAACTATCCCCTACGCCGGCGGCCTCCTCCACCTCGTCGGCCTCGCCCACCCACTCGCCACCGCCCCAGATGCCCGCACGCTTTTCCGCCTTCCGGCCCATCTCAGCAATTGCCTCGAATCTTCCGCTGAGCACGGTCACAACAACAGCTGGAACAACTCTCTCCTACCTGCCCACACTTTCGATGGCCACCGCACCCTTGGGCGCGCATCCCATGAACGCGGCTGCCCAGATCGAGGCGATAGTCAGCAATATGGGCGCCTCCAAGCAGGGTCACCTGTGCATCTATTGCGGCAAGGTGTACTCCCGGAAGTATGGCCTCAAGATCCACATTCGCACCCACACCGGATTCAAGCCTCTGAAGTGCAAGTTCTGCCTCCGACCCTTCGGGGATCCCAGCAATCTCAACAAGCATGTGCGACTGCATCTGCAGACCCACCCCGGCAGCTCGACGTCTGGCGGAGGAGGAGCCTCCTCCCCAGTTGGTGGTGCCGGGAGCGATGTGGACATCGAGGGTGAGTCGGATGCCGGACACCAGTGTCATATTTGCAACAAATCCTTGCCGCGCCGACGGGACCTGCTCCGACACATGGAGAGTCGGCATGGTGGGTCCAGTCACGCCCAATCAAGCACCACCAGCACCACCACCCAAGCCATCGCTACTATAACCGGTTCCAGGTCCACTGCATCCGCGTCAAAGTCGAGCTGAGAGCGGGCTAGGATATTGATTTTTGTAGCGCACTTTTTGGAGCGCAGCTGTGATAGAAAAATAAATTTGGAACTATTTACAAACATTATTTTTAGCAGTCTTAAGAAAAACATAGTTTATTTACAAATACAAACAAATAAAACCACCAAGTGATTTATTACTTATTCTTAGTAAAAAACACTAAAAAAAAATTAAAAAAAAAAGAATGTTAGAACTGCAGACAAATTAACTATAATAATTATTAGACAACTTCCAAAAAATATTAAATGCAATTTTTTTCGAAAACATCTATCCGAGTTTCAATCCTATCTCTTGATTCGTTGTTCCATATTTCTATATTCAATAGAGAATATAAATAGAGTTTATTTTCTCCTATTTGAAAACGTAGCATCCTTGAGTTATGGGCCAATGCCGCCATTTTGAATTTGGTTGCCAACATGCCACGAAAAAGGTAGAGTCGTTGTCTTCTTTTCGGCCAAATAAAGGAGATCGTGTAAAAGTAAAATTCGAAAAGCAATTGTTTAAGAATCAAATAGTATCGCTTTATTGATAAATTTCAATTCAAATTCAAAGTGAATCTCTATCGTATAATGCACAAATCTTATTGTTAGACAATTAATGCTATTACTCGTACAATTTCGCTTCCGCTTTCATTTCCGCTTCCGCATCCATTTCCGCGACGAGCGGCTTATTCCATATTCGTGTATACTCGCTTAATTTTTAGGGTACATACATGCAAAACAATCACAAATTGTCTTTAAATGGGCTAAAGCGGTTTTTTAACATTTCTGTCTGTGTGTGTTTTAATTGCTGTTTTTTTTTTTTTTTGTATTTATTTATTTTTATTTGTGTATGTGTGTGTGCGTTGAGCAAAACGTATACGGGCCAAAAACACTCACAATTACAAGATCTAATTCATAGTTAAATCGTACAAGTGTAGAAATGCGACGGTAAAGGTATTCATTAAATACGTATATATGTACTTATAGTAGTTTATAGATCGGAGCATAAAGTTAACTATTTTGTTTGTTTGATTTCTGGAACTACGTTTAGTTGGTTTGCTCGGGGCTAACACTTAGTTAAAGTTTGAACAAAGGTATCTCGCTTTCAATCTTTTTCTCCCTCAACAAATGCACCGAAAACAATTGTTTAATTTGTAATAATTTCCTCTCCTTCTGATCCTCTCGGAGCCTCCCACCACTTCCCAACTCCCACCACCCACCTCCCTATCCCATTTTGTGTTCTCCTTCTCTGTCAGCTTAAGGCACTTACTCAAGAAATCGCGATTCCAGAGTGTCCCTTTGGGGTTAGTAAAGTATTCAAAGTATCCTTCGGTGTTTTTTGAACAAAAACAATGTGGCAAGCAAAGCGTCGAGGATGTATATAGTGTGTCCGCTGCAAGTGTATTCTATGTGTGTTTGTTTGTGTGTGTGCAATAGAGTGGACCTGTCTGTTGTGATATTGCAAGATTCATTATCCTAAAATTGATATCCAAATAAACACAAAATACAACCATAAATATTAAAACCGAAAATGGAAATTGAAAAACATCTGGAAAATGCAAGCTTGTGGAATCCAAATTACTCATACGCCATGTGCGCCAGTCTGAGATTTTTTGTGGAGCTACAAAGCTGGCTAAAAAAGGATGTATTATTTAATAAAATCAAATTTAAATCAAATTTTAAAAAATAAGTTATGTCGATCCCAAAAAAAATAATTTCGAAAAAAAAGTTGCTCATACGCCACGTGCGCCAGCCTACGAGAACTACTTTTTATATAGAAACCATTCAACTATTTTCAACTATTTATACCTAAATGTGATTCTTGTTAGTTTCTCAAACAAATTAGCAGTCCACTCAACCATGCAGCTATCACCTGGAGCCCTTATTGTATTCATTTCTTTAATAGCAAGTTGTATCTCTGATGACAAATATGTCGGTATTTTGGATATTTGACGATACGTTTCGCGGTTCCCAAAAGTCTGTACTCGGCTTACATATACAAAGATAATATATATATATATATATATATATATATATATATATATATATATATGTGTGTGTATTTAGGTATAGTTTGGTAATATATAAATGTATATGCATAGACACCAATAGTTGTTTTATAATCGTTAATCGTTAAGAGTAATATGCAAGTTCTGTATGTGGCTTTTCAATCGCTTGGTGTAGTTAGGAATATGTATACATACGCGTACTGTGGATGTAAATATCTAAACATAAATTCATACATGAAGCACACTTGGGTTCGGTTCTCATTAACTTTGCTAATGTGGTTAGCAATTCGTTCAAAGTTTCGCGTTTAACAAAATATCCATTATGTTAACAATTTGCTTTCTTATTTAATACGACTTTAATTCGTTTTTCTCTTCTATTTTCAAATATATATGTGTTGTTGAGTCTAATTATAAGTTTCTTACAATTTTTTGGTTTTTGTTGTATTACAGTTTCTTCTTCCTCGTTGTTGTTCCCGCTGGTTCTTTATTTAAGAGTTTATTTAGACAAAATTAGACCCTCGATTGATTATTTCAAGCCCTCTCTTCTATGGCTTTCTTGTGGTTTGCAGTTGGAAACCATTCTGTATCATTGTTCTTGGGGGTATTCTTTGAGTTGGCTTAATTGAAATACTGAATTGCTGAACACACACAGACCAATTGGTGTACATATGTACGTATCGATACTTAAAAGTTAGCATATATATATTTCGGACCTTAGTCCCAACTCTCAAGATCTCGGTCTCAATTAATTGCGCCACGAAAATTACAACCTCACTTAACGCTAATGCATGTCACAAAATAACCTAGGCCTCCGAGCTGGATTCGAATCAATCAATGAATCAACTTTTTAGTTGGTAAATGTATTTATTTTGTATATAGGCATGCATGTACATACATATGTAGGTGTGTATAATTATGTTTATGCTTCTCATCAAGGTGATCGAAACATTTCTGAAGACTTTCTTGTTCACAATTGTTCTTAGTTCTTGTTAGCAAAAAACTTTGGACGTTTGGTATTCTTCTTATTCAAGTTCATATTTATATAATTAGACAAACAAAATGCTTAAAGCTGCCCACACGAATTAATCTACAATGTTCTCATTTAGGTAATATAATTACGATTCAATTTTGGTTTTTTTCCAGTTTATCATTATCGTATCGTATGCTGCCTTAACAATTAAAAGACACACATATGTAGGTGAAAACTATTGCTACGATTATGAATACTACACTCTCTATATGGTAGTGGTGAATGGGTTTTATAAATGTTTTATAATTTTTTAAGGCATATGCACAAGGGAAGGACTCGATCATCGTCGCTTATCATTGGATTTCGGATTCTAAGTTAGTTGGTAAAGACGAAAACACACATAACTAGGGGAAGACAATACTGGGGACAATCTTTTACGCTTTTATATATAGTACAAGGTTTACAATTGGCTGCTTGATATGAGTATTATTTTTTTTTGCTTGTGTTTTTTTTTTTGTTTAGTTTAGTGCTTAGTTTCTGTAAAGTTACCGGTGTTCGGTCTCAGAGATATTTGCGCACGGCTAGGGACTACACATTAAAACTCCTTCAATTAGACTTCATTGCAGTATTTATTGCTGTGTGGTTGATTCATCTTGCTGTCCTAACCGACATGTCCTGCTGATTGTGATGCTAAAGAATCGTATAATTAAATTGTTTAGTTTCGTTTCGTATGTGAGTGTCTCGTGTTGGCTGTGTTTTGTATTTCCAAATGGTTGAGTCCATTAGTTGATGTTTTACAATTTGTTTAAATTAAGTTTGCTTTATCAAATACCCTGCAACTTCATTTAATTATCACAGTTTTTCATCAGAGATAGTTTAAACGTTTCAATATTTTTTCGCTTTTCTGCTATTATTATTTTTAATTAGTTCTCTTGGTTTTCGTTTTGTGTTGCTACAGTATGCAAACATAAAGATTAAGCGATTTGAGATTTGTGCAAATTGGTGGTGGCCTATAAATAAGCTTCGTTTGCCGTTCCTCGAAAAGGGCCTAACTGAATTGGCAAACACCGATTATTTTCATAAAGGATGTGCGGGAGGGGTATTACTTTATAATATACTTATTATTTCCACACTTTCATGCCTGATATGCTGCCAACTTTCATTTTCTTATTACTATTATTCTAATCTCTATTATTTTTTTTTTATAGTTTTTATTTTGGTGAGCAAATTGTCACGTGTAAAACAAACATCGATTTTACTTTTAAAGTATTTTTCTTTTTATTTTTTAACATAATTAAAATTTAATTATTTGGAAGCAAAAGATGGCATATTTGTTTGAATCTTTTCAATTTGTTCGTGGTTCTCTGCACGTTTAAAACAAACAAAAAAATCTTCTCAACGACAACTCGACAAGAACAAATAAAACATAAAACATACATAAAAAATGTTTAAAATGTCTTCTTAGAAAGTCTTCGTTTGAATTTCTCGTTTCATTTTGTTTGGTTCTGTTGCATTGCTAGGTAAACAGACGGTTTTATAATAAGAAATCGATTAATTGTATCTCAGGGGGTGACAAATGCCGGCCGTTCGAAGTTTCTTTCAGTGTGTTTTGTACTTGCGACATTACATATTTTTTGGTTATACCGATTTTTATACAAATAAAGTCGTAATGGCAAAAGTTTTGCCATTTGTGCTTGCAGCATGTGGGTAGTGTATGGTGTGTCGATTGGTGTTGACCCTTTTGGTATTTTGGCATTGCTTTTGCGTTCATTTTAAAAAACAATAAATACAAGTCTCCAATTTAACAATACAAGTGTACTCAAGGGGCTCCAAAAATATCCAAACATTCAGTTTTATGAAAGACACTCAAAAAATATTCGGGATGAAAAATGGAACAAAGTCGAGACTCAATATTTGGATATCCCCTAAATAATTGTGTGAATATATATGTATAATATGTATAGGTACCCCTTAGCTGATGGAGCCTAAACAAATACATTAAGCATATAAACTAAGCATTCTAAGACGTTGCGTGAATTTTGGTACTTTAAGTAATGCTCATTCGTTGCCTACCACATTGAGAGTATTGAAAGTAAAGCGTAATTAAACGACAGACTAATACAATTACAAACGAAATACAGTTCTCTTAATTAGGAAACGTGAAGGAGTAATAATTAAAATAATTGGCAATACGAGCGAGGAGCAGAAGGAATCAACAATATACTTTTCTTTTTGAAAATTTTTGTACCTTTTTTTAAGTTTTTTTTTTTGTTTTGTTTCTTCATTTTGGTTTTTGGGCGGGCTTCGGCCTTTTGCTAATACACAGGTATATTCATATAAATATGTATGCATGATTATGTATAAGAATGACCAAAGAGCAAATCAAAGGCATTTTAACAAATTGTTGTCGACACATTTTATGCTGTACAATTGCAGTTGGATGACGTACGAACGTTATTGACATTGATGCTGTTTATGTGGTTGTAGATGCCATTTCTACATTGTTCGTCTTAGCGGCGCCGGCGGCCAGTTTCTGTTGCTCCGTTGTGACGTTTCCGGGCTCGTGGCCATCGACTTGGGTGCTGCTGTTGTCGTTGGCATGGTGGCTAAAAAGTAAAATAAATTAGGGCGTAAATACCCTAAGTTTGTAAAACTAAAATTAAACCCACTTACAATTCGTTCACTTTACTAGTTGGCCCATTTAATACCGACGTAGTCTGCTCCGTCTCCGAGGTACGATCTGCTCCCAGTGGCTTAGTCCACATCCCTTCGTCATCCTCGTAATCGTCCTCACCGTCCAGCAGCACCGACTGCAATCGGGTTACGATCGAAGCGGCCTCCGCGACTCCAGCTTCGGAGAGTTTATCGCTGATGGCCTTTTCCACGTTGGCGTTATTATCGTATTCCGCTTGCTGATCGTGGCTATTGTTTGGAACTGATAAATCCAAAGTTTCATCGGCCAGACGTTCCTGGGTATCCTGATCCACATCAGTGGTGGCTGGCGGTACCTCTGAAGACACCTCATCGGGAGGTGCGCTTGTGGGCATGCCCAGATCACTGCCAAAAGTGCTAAAGTGCGCATCGAAATCGGCAAAGTTATCCGCATTTAAATCGGCACCCCAGTTGGCAGTGCCAGTATTGACCTGGGACGACACACCTGGAATGTCAGAGAACTGGACATCCATATCCCAAGGATCTGCCAGGTTGTTTAGCGTGACGGAGTTCTTGGTAAACATTCCATGCCCATGCCCATGACCGTCGCCTGCTCCCGAATGGTCACCATGTTCATCGTCATCGTCGTCTTCGTCGTCAATGTTGCGACCAAATTGAAACAGGTTCTGGTCATTATCCATGGTAAAGACAATGTCCTGAAGCGTGTTATCTAGATCGCTGTAACCCATGTTGCTGTATGGCAAAGCTCCAATGGTCCAAGCATTAGTCTCGCCCAAGTAATCCTTTGAACCCACACTGTACTCGTTCTCCTCGAGGGGATTCCAGTTAGCCAAGTTCTTTGTCTGCTGCTTGGCTGCCAATGTAAATTCGCCCGTTTCAGCATCGATTAGTGACTGCCAGAGAGCCTGCTCGGCCTCGTCGCTTAGGCTGGAGGAGATTAAGGCAGCGATATGTTCGGATTCTGATATACAATTAGTGATGTGGCGTAAGATTTTAATAAGATGTCCCATGTAACCTAGGCGGCGACCTTTTTCAGCGGCCCTGTAATTTTTTCCACTGATTAAATAGAAACAATATAGATTAATGTTAAAAACTCACTGTGCCTGAGCATTGTGCTGCCAATAGTCAACCAACTTGGACACCAAGTGGCAGTTAACAATCAACTGGAATACAAAAATATATTAAAGTTCTAAAGATAATTTCTCAATCACTTACATGAGTTTGCATTTGCGAGGGTTTGGGACCAGGCGGCTTCTTAGTCTTGAGGAGATCATTTAAAGTTGGTTTCTCAGTCTGCAGCTCAGCTGCATTTGGACCTTCAACCTCGGTGTTGTCCACATGATTCTCTACGGCCTCGCTTGCAGCATCTTCTGTGGCATTTTGCTCTGCTTGAGCTTCAGCAGCAATTTCCGCATCAGTTGGCTTTTCCTCCTGGTCTTGTTTATCGACTTTTACCGTTTCGGCAGTCACATCTTGTGCGGCCGCCACTTCTATTTCGATATCCGCCGCGACGGTCCCCTCATCATTGCTACTCTCTGCTCGCTTGGCGTCGTTGAGGGCATTCTTTAGCTCCACTTCCGACTCAACTTTATCGGTACTAACTTTGAAAAAATCAATGATGGCGTCTAAAAACTCGCCCATGGGATCTGTATTGTTATTGTTATTAAAGACCAAGTACAAGGCCTTCTCCAGTTCGCTGTGCAGAAAGTTGTTCCAGCAGTATTGTTTGAAGTACTCCAACAACAGACTAAAATACTCCGTTGCGCAGATTCTGAATTTAAATAAAAAATATATTAAGTTCAATTTTTTACCTTACTTTAAATGTATTTACGCCTGCTGAATGGTCTCGTGCTTGGTTTCAAGCAGAGCAGTGAATACCCGGCACACTTGCAAGCGGGTCTTGCCAAATGGGGGCGTCAACACGGCTGCCGTCGTCTCTAGTGTGGGTTTCTGTAACAAAAAAACTCAACAACTCTTTCTCGAATAGGAGAAGGTACATTGAAACTAACCGCGGGTGGGTTCTTGAGCACATGAACAAATTCCTGAAGGCGGGGTGCCATGACAGTGATTACAGTCTTCTGTACTTCCTGGTGGAACTTCCGTTCACGTCCCTCCAGCAACAGCTGCCGATCGAAGTTGGGCTCATCTCTGAAATAGTAAGAAAGTAATTAAAATGTTTATATATTAAGAGTTTCATGCTAGAACTCACGTAAAGGTAATTTGCTTAATAAGCGTAAGTACAACCGATATTCCTGATAAGATTGCGCTCTCCTGAGCGTTTGGTTCCAAAATCACATTTAACAAGGCTTCAATTGTGTCTGCGGATTCAATTGTCTTCAGAATGGGATTGGAGCCTTCGAAGGCCGGCTCAAACGAATCGTTCTCCTGCTCCGTCTGACGCATCAGTCGCCCTTGGTTAATAAGATCACAGAAAAAGTCGGCAACATTTGCATGTTTTTCGGTTTCTTGAGGATTACGCAATATTTCAATCAGTCTCTCAACAATTTTATCTTCAGTTAGCCACTATAAAATACAAAACATATAAGTATTCAACTTATTGAGCTGGATTATCAAGAAAAACTCACTTCGAAAAGGTTCCGCTTGAGTTGACCACCCTCGATGTGCTTCATCATTTGCATTATTAAATCAGGTATGACCGGTGTGTCAAAGTGTTTACAAAGGAAATCCAAAAAGTTCTTCTGCGATTTAATATACTCCAGGAGTTGTAGGCACATGTGTTGATACAAAAACCAATCTTGTTCAGGCTTTTTGGTAAAGAGCATGCTAAACGTTTTACTAAAAAACGACGATAGCAATGGATTTAACGGTGGTTCCTTTTCCAGATATGAATACAGCAGCTGTAGAGTCTCCGCGTCAGTCAGGAGCTTTTCATCCAGGGACGGCAGGCCGCTAAAAAGACCAACGTATGATACAATGTTCCTTCTACCGACACCAATATAAGCCTACTTACAGTGTAAGAATCTCACAGGACATGTTTGCGTAGCGGTAACGCTGCGCCACGGGAACATCATCATTGGGCTCGGTTGTAATCAGCTCCACCAGGCGCCGGATGACTTCGGGACGTTTAAAGTAGTTGACCAGGTTCTTCTTTTGCGTCTTGCATTCCTGCAGTATGTCCTCTTCGTCCAGGAATTCCTCGAGTGTGGAGTTCTATAACCCAAAGTGGTCGTTACTTGAAGATTGAAGATCCCCATTTCAAGGGCCACCTACCTCCTTCTCCAGTAGCGCCTCTATATTCGCGGAGGGCGCAAAACTCTTGTCCCAAAACATTTTTCGCACGTACGTCTTGGCGGTGACACTTTCGGGCTTTGGGGAACAACAAATCTGACTTCTTCGCTCGGCTCGCGAATCTCAAACTTGGCGCGGGCTGGTTTTTGACTAAGCATCCACGGCACTGAAATTACAATCACTTAATTAAAACACTCGCACAAAGTAATGCGTAAATTTTGCAATTATGCCAAGTAGGCTCCACATATACACAACGAATGCTGGCTGCAAAATCGTCTGCCGCGCGTATGCAGTACGCAATTCAGTTCGGGGACTTAGCCGCTGCACTTACGGGTTAGGTGCGCTTTGTTTTTCTCACCGTCTGTTGCACTATTAATTGTATTTAATTGTTTTTCGTACGCTATAAAATAACCACGCTATAATTTTCTTCACTGCTTGTGGGGGTGGACAATTTTCGATTGGTTTGTATGGCAACAGAGTGTGATAACGTATCGATATTTATCGATTGGAACTTTTCAACACTGTCAACTTTTAGCTTTTCGAAAAGTGTTGAGAAACGGCACGAAAAGTGTTAGACCGTACCCCAAATAGTGGTGTTGAAAAGCGTCCCAGATGTGGTTTCCAGAAATTTACAGCACTCTTTGCAGCAATCGGATCTAAAGCGCGCTAACCTTGGGCGCCCGTTTTCAAACTAGTCAATGTTAAACAGCCTTCTTGGCGAGGTGGTGGTCACATTCCACAAAATAACCATGGCGAAAGTATAACATGTTTTCTTATTCAATGAATATAAATGGTCCCTTTCGGTTCCCGTTTTTCACAATAAGAGCCTGGAAAGCGCTGCGAATGACGAAGACCCGACTCGGGCGTCCAGCAAAACGTCTCGGACTTAGCAATTATACCCAGCTAAATAAATAAATTAGTTTTCAGAAGAGCAGCAATATTGCCACATTGGGGCATTAGACACCATGCCAATTACGTGAATTATCTTCAGGCTCATTGAAGAAACACATCTCGACACATATGAAACAACCATTCTGCCATGATCGAGGACCCTATAAAGTTTAACTTGCTGGATGATTTTCAGGCGGAACTAATCAAAAATTGAGAAAATGGATTTCCCAAACAAATTTAATTTAAAAATTTAATACCGCCATAGGTGCTGTTCTTTTTACTTTTAACTTAAACAAAATGCAAAAAATTGTATTTATTTTTGGTATATTTGGAATGTGAAACAAGTATATTTTTAAAGTCTAATCGGTTTAATTTATCGATAGCTTCGCTGTCACACCGCTGTACACCATCTATCCCCACTGTTGTTGTTCGCTCTTATTCTTCCCCAAAACAATAACAATGCACGGAATTGTTTTGTGCGAAATTGCGGATGAAATACCTGGGGAAAGCCCGCTAGAACCGTGCGAGTTTAGTTTCAGCAAGCGACGGTGGAGATTCAAGAACTTTTTGGCGGAAAACACAGGGGCTATTGGGACTTGCATACAAAAATGTGGGTGGAACAAATAAATTTCACGGTATTTTAATGATTTATGGTTTATTTCAGGCCAGGAAATTCGCAGAAGGATGAAGCTGAACTTCAAAGCGATCTCAAATGAGTCGGGATTGTGGAAACTGGTGCTCTTTGACGACCAGAGAGTTCGCCGAGCTCGTTCCTGGGACTTGCACATGGCTGGCATACTCCTTCCACTGTTATTTAGAGATTACAGGCCCAGTCTGGAGATCCAGGTGGGGGAACAGGAGCATCTGCACCAGCAGCCCCTTAAAACCTACGTAAGCACAAAACTGTATGACGCCCTCTATGACCGTCATCTCAAAGCCAAGATCGGGGACCAAGATCAGTCACTCGTCCTGCCAAGCCGGTTTAAATCTCGACTGCGAAAGTACCAGGAGCGTACGGTTACCTGGATGTTGCAGAGGGAACAAAAGCCTGCCGAACTCACTGCCAACTACACTTCCCTCTGTGCCCTAGATGGTGCCAATAGGGTTTTAAAGCACAACTACTGCCTGCATTTTTACGCCTATGAAGATGAACTACCTAAGATGGTACTCCCGCCCGGAGGCATTTTGGCGGACGAAATGGGTTTGGGAAAGACGGTTGAATTCCTGGCAATGTTGCTGATGAATCCCAGGCCGACGGAATCCTGCAAAAATAGATACTGGCACACAAAAATCGAAGATATTGAAAGCGAAGTTCCTCTCAAACTGAAACGAAAAGACGACGACGAAAACGTATTCTGTACCTGCACCACTAAGAAAACTGCCAAGAGTCCAAGAGTGCAGTGCTGCAAGTGTCGCCATTGGCAACACAAAGATTGCATGAATAGTTCCGATGATATGCCTCACCTTTGTCCCAACTGCTGGGCGGAGGAGGTAGAAGCCTCGGGCCAGCTTGTGGAAACGGGGGCCACCTTCATCGTCTCACCCAGTGCCATAAAGATGCAGTGGTTTCGCGAAATGAAGAAACACATTGGCCCGAACCTAAACGTGCTGCTCTACAGAGGCTTGAACGCGGGCTGCGGTAGCTGGTTCAGTCCGCTAAAGCTGGCCGAGTACGATGTGTTACTCACCGACTATGCTAGTCTGCGCAGCGAGATCTACCATACGGCAGATTTCAAATCCAATCGCCAGATGCGCCACCAGCAAATATACATGCGAGCCCATAGTCCTCTCTTGATGGTCAATTGGTGGCGTGTTTGCCTGGACGAGGCGCAAATGGTGGAGAGTAATGCCTCGGCGGCGGCAGAAATGGTACGAAAGTTGCCAGCCATCAACCGCTGGGCCGTTACTGGCACCATTGACGACCTGCCACCGTTGCTGGAGTTTGTGGGCCGATCGGATTCAACTCAGCCGCCGGATGCCTGGCGGACAGTGGACAAGGCCTTTCAGCTCAACCACCAACCCGAGCCGCTGCTCGATATACTCCAGCACAGTCTTTGGCGTACGTGCAAGTCCAAGGTCGAGCACGAACTGGGGATACCGCCGCAGATAGAGGTTGTACACCGCCTGGAACTCAGCAACGTAGAGGCTCTCTACTATCGCGAGGAGCATTTCAAGTGTCACGAGCAGTTCCTGGCCGCAGTCGTCAGGCACACACGTCACAATACTGACAATACCTACTGTCTGGCATCCATCTCGGTGAATGTATTACGAGGCATTCTCAAGCCGTTTCTTCGCATCCGCCAGACTTGCTCCGTGCCGGTGATGCACAATAGCAAAGTGTCTAGCACGGACTACCTAAACCCGCAGGACCTTCTGGCGCGCCTGAAAACTAATAATGAAATGGAATGCAAAACGGAGCTTCGCAGTTGGGTCTCCTCCTACAATGGCTTGGCTGCACTTCACTTTATTCGCCAGGACTTTTCCCAAGCCATTAAGTATTACAAAATGGTGCTTCAGCTAGCTTCTGATTACAACGAAGATAATATATCGTAAGTAACCCTAAAAGTATAGTCTGTTCGTTTAACTTATTTCTTTGGTCTTCCAAATAGTGTAGACAGCGTTCTGCAGATTCATGCCATTTACAACCTGCTCCAGTGTAGTGAAGCAGCGGCCCTTCCAGACAAAGTGTCCGAATTGGAGCGAGAGACTTATGAATCCGAGTTAAAGAGACTGGAGTGGAAGTATCTGGAGGACAATTCAGTCATTCTGCAAACCGCTCTTGCTTCCTACGAATCCAAACTAGCCGAGCTGCGCGATCTGGAGAATAAGTGTGAGGGCAGTGTTTTGGATTTGCTGGCAACAGTCGTCAGTCATATGCCTGCTTTAAAAGATGCCATGTGGAACAAAGTCCGGGATGAATTCGCCCGCAAGAACATCCCCATTAAAAAGCTTCAAAATGTGGACTCCATGCATGGCATTCTGTATGTTGTGGATATATGGTTCCAGAAGGTTCAAAATCTCTACAAACATGCCATTGAGGAGCTTTCATTGCTCAAAGAAGTAATGCAAAGTGCCTGTGGAACCATTAAAATGGGAGGAATTCTTTCACAGGACATTCACAACTTTATACAAACTGTAACAGATTGCCACCTGGCAGATATTTTGGTAAGCCATGCAACTTTGCTCCTGAATTTACTCGAATTTTAATTATTTTTCTAAAGGACGACAAGCCAAACGATAATCCAGAAAAACCAAAGAAAGCTCGTCACTGCCGCCTTTGCAAGATTAGGGACTGTCTTAACCAATTCGAGTGTCTGATGTTTGCCAAGGAATTGGACGACGAAGCCGAAGCAACGGAGGGCCTTGAAATTCCCAGCCCAGAGATTTGTCTCATAATAGGTAACTACACATTTATGAATCTCGTACAGAACTAATTTTCCACCAATCTAGCCATCTTCGGCTTCTTGCGCTCCAAACATGAATTCAGGCGGTGGCACACAGAGTTTCAAACAAATTTGAATTTCCTGGCTTGCCTTCAAAGTGTCGTAAAACTGCAAATCAAGTCCTGGATCGAGGTGGAGTACATGGTGAAGGCCTTTGATGAACTGGTAATGTGCAAAATGCGCATCCAGTTGACCGACAATCCGGATGAGCAATCAAACTGCCGCATTCTGACCTGTCAGTTGGACGAGCAGATGCAGTCCAATGAATGCAACTTGCAGAATTCGCAACTTAACTTTACCAGACTGTGTGGTCGCTTAAAGTACCTAAAGCATCTAAAGGAGGACGCCGACGACAAGGCCTGCCCCATTTGCCAGACGCAGGACGACATGCGGGTATTTTTTTCAATTTGAAGCAACAGAGATCGTTAACAAATTCTTATTTTTGTCGTTATCGTAGTACGTGATGATGGTCTGCGGCCACTTTGTGTGTCAACTTTGCCTAGAGAACATGAGGAAAAGTATATCCCATGGAAACGCCAAGTGCCCCATTTGCCGACAGGACTCCCCGCAGTAGGATATTTGTTATATATGCGTACAATTCAAATTTAAAATCAAATTTTTTAGATTATACTACTCTGTGCGTCGAGGAGCTGGCAAATCTATTGCTGGTGACTTTTCCACTAAAATCTCATGTATTGTGGAGCAAATTCTGAAAATAAGGTCCGCTAACGGAGAAGAGAAAGTCCTGATCTTTTCTCAATGGCAGCCGATTTTATTTCAAATTTCCAAAGCTCTGGCCCTAAATGGGATCGAATTTCGCAGCAAGTGTACGGAGCAAGATTTTTCGGATTTTAAGGTAAAATGTATATTTAAAAAAAAAAAACCTGAAAATGTTTTAAAATTTATTATTCCCTTTAGAATCCTGATCTCAATGTTACCTGCTTACTGATGCCTCTGTCAAAAGGGTCCAAAGGTCTCAATCTAATAGAAGCAACGCACGTCTTTCTAGTGGAGCCGATTCTAAATCCAGGAGACGAAAAGCAGGCAATCGGACGCATCCACCGGTTCGGTCAAACAAAGTGAGCACCAAATTAAAAAAAATATATAGTTTTTCTTATAAATAATTAAAACCTTTGCAGGGCTACCAAAGTCCATCGTTTCATTGTGAACGGGACGATTGAGGAGAACATTCTTTTATTGATTACCTCAGCCGATGACAGCAAGACGCTATCCACCCACTGGGATCTAGAGAACATGACGCTCGAGGGGCTCAAGAAGCTTTTTATACTCGAGGAGAAAAAATGAGATTTAAGATAAACTATAGATTGTTTCCATTTTACCTTTTACAGGGGTACAAATATGTGTAATTATGTGTAAGGACTCAGTATTAAAAAATATACCATTTTGCACTCACCCACTAGACCTCCCCTGGATTAATACTTAGACATATAGCTTAGTCATTTCATTTCAAACTCATAATAATTTTTCTCTTATCTACCCCTAACATTAAGTTACATATAAGTCAAGTTAACTATCACAAAATTTAATGGTTGTCCAACAGGGACAAACGTACAAGGTGCGTTCCAAAGTAAACAGAACTTTTAACAAAAGACAGAACAAATAGTTTGTTCGGCAAAATCAATTTATTTTATTCAAAACAGGCTTCTGCTTTAATACAGCTTTTTGCACGGTTCAAAAGCATGTCAAACAAGTGTTTTAGCTTGTTGTCCGGTATGGCCGCCAATATGCCGGTGAATGGCCTTTTGAATGGCCTTGACGTCTGCATAACGCTTTCCTTTCATCGGCAAATGCACATTTCCGAAAAGGTAGAAGTCGCACGGTGTCATATTAGGTGAATACGGGGAGTGGTTGATGGTTAAAATGTGATTTTTGGTCAAATAGTTGGTCACAAGCGTCGATCGATGAGACGACGCATTATCGTGCAACAAACGCAAACTTCGATATTCGCGATATTCGGGCCGAACACGTCGAATACGGTGCAAAAAACGCTTCAAAAGTCCAAGGTACAATACCGCATTAACGGTTTGGCCGGGTGGAACCAATTCTTTGACTTCTCCAGGCGCGATTTTTTCGGTTTCGGCTCGTCCGGCGCCTTCCTTTCAGCACTCTGGCATTTCGTTTCGGGATCATATTGAAAACAGCACGTTTCGCCACCAGTCACAATCTTGTAAAGGAAGTTCCGGTCTCTTTTTTTAATGATGTCCTTCGAATGTTGAATTCTGAGCAATTTTTGGACGTCAGTCAATTTGTGCGGAACAAACCGTGCACACACCTTTTGTAAGCCCAAATGTTCGGTCAAAATGGGATAAATCGATGTTTTGGAGATGTTCAATGCTATTTTTATGAATTTCCAATTTCGGCTGATTTTTTATGAATTCACGCACAGTTTCAATGGAATTTTCGGTGATCTCGGATTTTGGTTAGCCCACATGTTCGCCGTCATTTATGTCCTCACGACGCCTTTGAAAACGTTGAAACCACTCGTGCACTCTGCTACGGGATAGGCAACCATCGCCATAAACTTGTTTCATCAATTGAAATATTTCGGTAAAAGTTTTACCAATTTTAAAACCAAATTTAATGTTGGCTCTTTGTTTGCTGCTCATTTTCGCACTGATGACACTTAAAACGCAATATTCTCATTTCCAAAAGAGGAAATGTCATGAAATTTTTACTGGAAGTCGATAAAGGATAGCAGATTCTAACGCACCAGTTGACATATAGATGGCGCCACTAGAGGGCTCTAGTTTTGAAAAGTCCTGTTTATTTTGGAACGCACCGTATTTATTCTCTTTATCAAGTTAAAACCCTCATAAATGCACACTGTACGCCTAAAGTTATATATTTTTGTAGAATACATTTTGTATACTAGTTTTAAAAATGAAAAAAATATGTTAATATGCAAACATAAGTATATGCTTAAGTATATGATACACCTTATAAGAATTAAAATGTATTGCTTGCTGAACTGATTTTCTGCCTCAGGCTTTATGTCTCACACATGGGATATCTTTAAGTCGTCGAGACAGGAGCCTTCGGCCTGGGCCTTCTGAGCGTAGTAGCCATCGTAGGAGCTTTGAGCTCGATCGATCTCCTGCTGATGCTGCAGTCGATGAAGCTGCTCCTGGGCAGCCTCTTGGACGCGGCGTCGCTTTTCGTCGGCATGGCGCTTCATTTCGTTCTCCTCGATCTGCTGCGCCTGGAGTTCTACAGACGCAGCGGCTCTCTCCGCCGCCGCCTCTGTGTATTCGTCGTAAGAATGTAGGTTTCGGTCGGTCTGCTCCAACTTGTGCAGCGATGAAAGCTGCTCCTTGGCCGCCTCTGCGATTTCCTTTCGTTTGGCCTCCGCCTGTCGCTTGGCCTCCCGTTTGCTTCGTTCCTGTTCCTCCAACTCCTCGCGCGCGGCATAGAACTTGGGTGAAATCACTGGCGGCCGATTCTCATGGGTACGCTGGTGGCGTTTCAATGCCGTCTCTTGGCGAAAGTGGGTGCCGCATGTCTTGCACTCGAACGGCTTCTCGCCGGTATGGATCCACTCATGATGCCGCAGTGTCTGCGCCTTGGCAAATCTTTTTGGGCAGAAGCGGCAGGCAAAGTCCTTAACCTTCTCATGGATGATCTTGTAGTGGCGTTTCATGTTCCCGATATTGTTGAATCCCTGCCCACATCCCGGGCATATGTGCTTGCCCTCCTTCTTGGTGAAGTTCACCTGAGGCGACCACGAAGGCACAGATACGGAGGGTATAGGGTTCACAGCAGTGCCCGCCAACTGGGCGATGTCGACCCGTTCGACGCGGCGTGGATCTTTGGGTATGGTGGCCACAGATTCGGCGCACACCTTTAGCAGCTCATCAGCTGCGTTTTGGGAAACCATTATGGGCTCAGCGGGAACCCCTTCGACGGGCAGGCCTGAGAGATCTGGAGTATTGAGCAGTTGATCGCCAGGTGATTCTCCCATTTCCACCTGCCGTTGACGATAAGTCTCGATGGCCCTAAGCACCCGTTTTTCGTGCGTTTTCAGGTGCTTTGTAAGGCTTTTTGGGTACAGGAATTTCTTGCCGCAAACCTACAGGATTAAGGTTTATTAGAATAAAATTTAAGCACTCAAATGCACTTAAAAACTCACCTTGCACTCACAACGCTTCTCACCCGTATGAGTCATCTCGTGGATCTTGCAAGCGTGCGACTTGCCAAAGGTTTTCCCACAGTACTGACAGGCGTAGTTTTTGATCTTCTCGTGAACTATCTTGATGTGATTCGCCAAACTTTGCTTGTTGTGGGAGGCATGCTCGCAGATGTGGCATTTGAACTTCTTCTCCTGGGTGTGGGTAAGAATGTGGGTGTTCCACTCCTGGCGTGTGGTTTTTCCCACTCCACAGTATGGGCACACGTAGTTCTTTATTCCGGCATGCCTCATTAAATGGTCTTTCAAAGCACTGTTTATTACGAACCGCTTGCCGCATATGTTGCAAGGGAAAGGTAGTTCCTTGCCATCGTGCTTGTACATGTGCTTCTTCAGAGCCATCGGGCACCGAAAGACCTTATCACACTCGGAGCAGGGGTAATCCCTCGGTGGAGCAGCTGCTTTGGTGATTCCGTGAGCCTTTTTCAAGTGAAAAGTAAGAAGGCGGACGCGGGGGAAAGTTTTTCCACAGCCCTCTACGCTGCAGGAATGCACTTCGGATAGCTCTGTGTGGGCATGGTCAATGTGCAACCTTAATCCTCCGGCAGTTGTAAAACCTGAAATCAGTTTTGAAGATTCAAATTTTTTAAGGAAATCGTTTTCAAACTTACCCTTCCTACAACTCTCCACGGTGCACTGGAAGGGTAGAAGGTCGTTGTGGTGCTTCATGTGCTCATCGTAACGGATTGCTTTCTTGAACTTTTGGTGACAGATGTGGCAGTCGATGACGCGGTGCAGGTGACGCTCCCCAGCCGGAATTTTCTTACGCTGGATCCTTGACTTCTCGCCGTCCTCATCATGGTCATCCGAACAGGATATGAGCTCATCCTCCTCCTTCTTTGCAGATCGTTCTGCTCTCGACTTTGTTGCTGGCAGGGTATTTTCCCTGACCCGCTGCGCCAGGGGCACATCGTCGTCGCTGCTGTTGGGCTCAAAGTCCACAGCTTGGGCGTCACTCTCCTCTGACGAATCCCCAGCGAAAAGGTCGATTAGATCCGCCGAGTCCATTTCGTCCTGCTTCACCTCTTTCTCCACCAGCTCTGCCTCCTTGTCAACGTGCTCCAGCATCTTAAAGACATCATCATTCTCAATAAGCTCCATCTTGTGATCCACCAGAGGGTCAAAGTTGATGCGATCCTCCTCCTCTTGTCCTACCAGCTCTGCTTCATTTCCAGCCACGTTGAGAACATCAAATGTTTTCGCTGTGGCCGGAGGACAAAAGACGTTTCTAGCCACCAAGTCCTGGAACCTCTGCACGGAATCCACACAGAGCTTCTGGAATTCGTGCATGTCGTCCAATTTTGTGTAGCATATGAAGCACAGGCATTTGGGGAAGCCGTCCTGCGGCTCCACCGCCAACGAAGTGCACACACATAGTTTTTTTGCCAATCCCGGCTCCAGGAACAAGTCGTGACCCCCCGATCCGTTGTCGGGCAGTCGGTTCAAGCAGATTCGGCACACTGAATGTACTGAGTACTGGCCCCGATCTACCTCCATGGCGCCCACAGACCAATGCTTGATTTTAGGCGTTCAATGGCCAGAAAAGTCAGAAAAAAAGATATTAGGACCAAAACACAAAATAGCGATTGCACTTTAATTAGCGATGGCACTTTGCCAAAGGTGGCAGCTCTTATATAGCCGATAAGCTATCGGCTATAAAAAAAAGGCGCCAGTTTTAAATTAATTTAACCAAATCTTAGCCTGAATCCTTTAACTAGTTCTAATCCAAAACACAATACAAATGCAGCAAAGTAGTTTAAATAAATTGTCACTTATTATTATGCAATAATGTGCAAACTCAAAAATCTGAGCGGAAATAATTGTTTACATCGAAAAAAATGTTGAAAACAGGCTTTCAAAAATACGAAAACTAGTTGGTAATCCTTAGAGACCTATAACGCATATGTCCTTCATAGAAAAACACAATGAAAAGGAGCGGACCCGGGCTAAAAAAAAAGGGGAAAGCGTCTGAATTCATCTTAGACGTGATCGAGCTTCAAAGCGTCTACTGATGTGCCCTCCGCCTCCGCTTTTTGGGCGTAGAACCCGTCGTATGTGTTAGTCTGCTTTTGCAGCTTGTTGAGCTGCTCAAAAGCCGCCTCCTGGATCTTCCGCAGCTCCGCCTCGGCCTTGCGCTTTGCTTCGTTCTCCTCGATTTGGTACGCCAGAAGCTCCGCCGTAGCAGCAGCCCGTTCCGCAGCCGGATCCTGGTACTGCTCGAAGTTCTTTGGCTGCTGTCGCTTCACCGTGGTAGTGCTGGTCTCGGATTTGGGGCCCGCGGTCTCCTTGGTTTTGCCCGGCGGACGTGGAGGCTTGTCATGCACCTTCATATGCGTCTTCAGCACCTGCTCCTGGCGGAAGTGCTTGCCGCAGACCTTGCACTCGTAAGGCTTCTCACCCGTATGAATGTATTCGTGGTGCCGGAGATACTGCTTCTTGGCAAAGCGTTTTGGGCAGAAGCGGCAGCAGAAGTCCTTTACTTTCTGGTGCACCACCTTGTAATGTAGCTTCATGTTGCTGACGTGGTTAAAGCCCTTGCCGCAATCGGGGCACATGTGTTGCCCCTCTTTCTTGGTGAAGTTTACTTGCGGCGACCACGACGGTAGATTGACCGAGGGTATCGGATTGGCCACAGTGCCTGCCAATTGAGCAATGTCCACGCGTTCCACGCGTCCCCGCAAGTGCGGACTGGGCTTGGCAATCGTCGTAGAGGTGGACCCGCCAGCCGCGTCGGTTGCCAGGAGATTGGGAGTCGGCTGTGTCTTGGGCAGGTCCCGCTTTTCGTGAGTCTTCAGATGCTTTGTTAGGCCCTTCTCAAACAAGAACACCTTTCCGCAGATCTTGCACTCGCAGCACTTCTCGCCCGTGTGACTTCTCTCGTGAATTTTGCAGGCATGCGACTTTCCAAATGTCTTGCCACAATATTGGCAGGCAAAGTCCTTTCGCTTCTCGTGCACCACCTTCACATGGTTAGCTAAGGCCTGCTTGTTGTGGGAAGCGTGGTCGCATAGCCGGCACTCGTACTTCTTCTCCTTGGTGTGCGTCAGGATGTGCTTGTTCCACTCCTGCCTGGTGGTCTTGCCCACTCCGCAGTATGGGCAAACGTGATTCTTGATGCCAGCATGACGCAGCAGATGGTCGCGCAGAACACTGTTGATGGGGAAACGTTTGCCGCAGATCTCACAAGCGAAGGGCAGTTCCTCCCCTGTGTGCTTGTACATGTGCTTCTTGAGGGCCGTGGGACAGCGGAAGACCTTTTCACACTCCGTGCAGGGGAAGTCCCTTGAAGGTGTGTCCACCTTGTGGACCCGCTTCATGTGGAAACTGAGCAGCACGGGCCGGGCGAAGGTTTTGTTGCATCCCTCGTAGGTGCAAGGATGCATGGCCGAACTCTCCGTGTGAGCGTGCTCCACATGGACGCGTAATCCATTGGCAGTAGTAAAGCCTGTAAAGATGGTAAAATATATTGTCAATGTTTCTTGATGTTTTCGCAATCGAGCCATACCTTTCCTGCAGCTCTCCACGGTGCACTGGTAAGGCAGGAGGTCGTTGTGATGCTTCATATGCTCCTCGTACCTTATGGCCTTCTTGAACTTCTGGTGGCAAATGTGGCAGTCGATTAGCCGGTGGCGGTCGCGCTCCGTCGCGGGAATCCTTTTGCGTTTGGGCTTATTATTGCTGCCATCTTCGTCGTCGTCAGAGTACTCCGAAGAGCTGGTCTCTTCCGAGTCCTCATCCCGCTTAGCAGTCGCCTTGCTCTTCGGTTTGGCCTTGCTCGCGGTTCCTCGAGTAGCTCCTCGCGTGCTGCGCTGTGCCAGCGGCAAGTCGTCGTCGCTGCTGTTGATCTGGAAGTCCTCGTCCTGATCGTTGTCGTTGCCGCTTTCAAAAGAAGAATCCCCCGGCTGAATGCCGAAGGGTTGGGCCATCTCCTGCTTCTCCACCTCCTCGACTTCCTTTTCCACCGTCTCCAGCATCTTGAACACATCCTCCTCGTTCTCAATTATCTCGATCTTGGAGTTGAGCAGAGGGTCGAAGTTGACGTTGTCCTCTTCCTCGACCGGAAGATCGGCCACTGCGGCACTGGGGTCCAGCACATCGAATGAGGTCTGACAGACAAAGGCGTTGCTGGCCACTAGGTCCTGGAACTTCTGCACCGAGTCCACGCACTGCTTCTGGAAGTCGTGCAGGTCGTTTAGTTTCGTGTAGCAAAGGGTGCAAAGATTCTTTGGAAAGCCATCCGTCTGCTCCACGGACAGAGAGGTGCAGACACAAAGTTTTTTTGCCAATCCGGGCACCATAAACAGGTCATACGCCGCCGTGTTGTCCAGGGTGGACAGGCAGGTGCGGCACACCGTATGAATGGAGTAGTGACTCCCCGTGCTCATCGTGGACACTCAATTTGGGCGAACTGCAATCCCGAGACGTTGGTAAATTAAAATGTTCTGCGCCGAGTCGAGAAAAAAATCCAATACCACACACATTTGTATGTACTCGGGTGCGTGTGTGTGTGCTCGTCAGCAGTGCCACTGCCCGGAGCGACGAGTGGCAGCTACTCGCTGCCACTTTGCGCAGCTCTAGCAACCACACACATACATACTGCGATTTGTTTTGCTTTTTTAAGATACAAATGTATCTGCATGTGTGCTCGGTAGATACATATGTACGTATGTATATGCTTAATTAAGACAACAAACCAAGCTTATAGGAATTTAATAAAAAAAATATTACCCCTAAATAGAAGTTTAGAAACGATTTTAAGACCCTGATACTTATTTTGGATATATATATTTATTATTAAGCTTTAAATACTTATTGCCCTGCATTTCCCAAAATTAGCATAGAAAATGGTTGACAAATCTGAATTTGTTCCAAAACAAAACAAATTTTACACAATTTTCCTGAAGAACCCTTTTGAAGTGTGAAAAATATGAAAGAAGTAAACGAAATCTCAGCCTGAACCAAAAAATAACACAAGCTCAAGATAATGTATGTATATACTTTTTAATCCATTACTCTAAGTAAGCACGGGAGACATTACACGAAAAAACATAAAATACATATATTGTATGTATGTATAAATGTACGTAAAAATAATAAGTGTTTATATAATTATAATTTCTCGAATAATTAGGGGCAATAATCTGATCCAGATAGAGAGCAATTCGAGGCGTGCTTGATAGCAGCAAGGACGATGGATGCGTATGTGGTTAGCGAATAAAGGACGAGGACCACCCGAAATACTAGACATGGTCGATCTTCAGGGCATCCACATTGGTGCCCTCCGCCTGGGCTTTTTGAGCATAGTAGCCGTCGTAAGAGGTTGTGGCCTTCATGATGTCCTGCTGCTGCTGCAGCTTCGTCAGCTGCTCGCAGGCGGCGGCCGCAATCTTTTGCCGCTCAATGTCGGCTTTTCGCCTGGCCTCGTTTTCCTCCAGCTGATGTGCCAGCAATTCCGCTGTGGCCGCCGCTCTCTCCGCCGCTGGGTCCTGGTACTGGTCGTAGTTCCTTGGCTCCGCATCCGGCTCCAGTTTCCTGAACGTTATTTGTGTGGGCGCACTGCGCTCGGGAACATGTCTCCTGTTCGGTTTCTCGTGTGTCTTTATGTGTTTCTTAAGCGCCGTCTCCTGGCGGAAGTGCTTGCCGCAGATCTTGCACTCGAAAGGCTTCTCCCCGGTGTGGATCCACTCGTGGTGGCGCAAGATCTGCGCCTTCGAGAACCGCTTAGGGCAGAAGCGGCAGGCAAAATCCTTAACCTTCTCGTGGATAATCTTGTAGTGGAGTTTCATGTTTCCGATGTTGTTGAAGCCGCGACCGCAGCCCGGGCAGATGTGCTGACCTTCCTTCTTGGTAAAGTTCACCTGAGGCGACCACGAGGGCACGGATACAGAGGGTATGGGATTCACTGCGGTGCCCGCTAGCTGGGAAATGTCCACCCTCTGGACGCGACGCGAGTTCTTCGGTTTGGCAGGCGCTTCAGCGGACCCGCCGCCACACGCCTTCATCATGTCTTCGCCAGAATTCGGCTGTAGTTGACCTGCCAGTCCGGTCGGATCAGCGGGCATCTGACCTGGCAGCTGTCCAGGCATCTGGCCAGGAATGGGAATGTTAAGCTGCTGGCGGTGCGGCTCCGACGGCGGCAAATCCCGCTTCTCGTGAGTCTTCAGATGCTTCGTCAGGCTCTTGTCGCAGAGGAAGATCTTGCCGCAGATCCTACACTCGCAGCACTTCTCTCCAGTGTGACTTCTCTCGTGAACTTTGCAGGCATGGGACTTTCCGAAAGTCTTTCCGCAGTACTGGCAGGCGAAGTCCTTTCGTTTCTCATGCACCACCTTGACGTGGTTGGACAATGCCTGCTTATTGTGGGAGGCGTGGTCGCATTGCCGGCATTTGAACTTCTTCTCCTTGGTGTGGGTGAGGATGTGGGCGTTCCACTCCTGCCTTGTGGTTTTGCCCACCCCGCAGTAGGGACACACGTGATTCTTTATGCCAGCGTGCCGCATAAGATGATCCCTTAGGGCACTGTTGATCACGAACCGTTTGCCGCAGATGTTGCAAGGATAGGGCAGCTCCTCTCCCGTGTGCTTGTACATGTGCTTCTTTAGGGCAGTAGGGCAGCGGAAGACAGTGTCGCACTCGGGACAGGGGAAGTCACGAAGCGGAGCTGCTGCCTTGGTTATTCCGTGCACTTTCTTCATGTGGAACGTGAGCAGGCGGACGCGAGGGAACGTTTTATCACAACCCTCGGCGGGGCAGGGATGGACTTCTGAGAGCTCCGTATGGGCATGGTCGATGTGAATGCGTAGTCCGTTCGCCGTGGTGAATCCTAAAAAGCAAAGCGTCTATTAAATGGAAAATGAAGCAATTTAATGCCAAACATACCTTTCTTGCAAGTTTCCACCTTACACTGGAAGGGCAACAGATCATTGTGGTACTTCATGTGCTCCTCGTAGCGAATGGCTTTCTTAAACTTCTGGTGGCATATGTGGCAGTCAATTATTCGGTGCAGATGACGCTCATCGGCGGGAATTCTCTTGCGTTTCGGTTTATCCCGCGTCGTGCCGTCGCCATCGTCATCAGAGTCATCCGTTTCAGAGGAGCTAAGTTCCTCCAACTCCTCCTCCTCCATCGGCTTCTTTTTTGGCCTGCCCCTGGGTCTTCCCCGGGGCTTGGCTTGTGCTGTTTTTTGACCTGGCAAAGCCGATCCCGATTCAGAAGCTGTGCCTCGCATGCGCTGGGCCAGCGGAATGTCGTCGTCACTGCTATTGGGTTCGAAGTCCAGGTCGCGATCGTTGTCGTTACAGCTTTCTAGCGAGGAGTCGTCGTCAAACATCTTGAGCGATCCGCTGGGCTTTTCATCCTCCTCCTCCTGCTTCTGCACCTCCTCGGCCTCCTTGTCCACGTGCTCCAGCATCTTGAAGACGTCCTCCTCGTTCTCGATTAGCTCCATTTTGTGATTCAGTAGCGGGTCGTAGTTGATGTGGTCCTCTTCCTCGCCGTGCAGGTCCTGCGCAGCGGCGCTGGGGTCCAGAACATCGAAGCTGCTCTGGCATACGAAGGCGTTGCTGGCCACCATGTCCTGGAACTTTTGCACCGAATCCACACATAGCTTTTGGAAGTCATGGAGGTCATTGAGCCGCGTATAGCACTGGGTGCAAATGTTCTTCGGGAACCCGTCCTGCGGCTCTACAGACAGAGACGTACACAGACAAAGTTTTTTCGAGAGTCCCGGAACTAAATACAGGTCGTAGGCGGCGTCGTTCTGCAGGTGATTTAAGCATATCCTGCACAAGGTGTGTATCGAATAGGTGCGCGCCACGTCCATTTTGGATTCACTGACGCGACGCTCCGAATCGATTAAATTTCTGTAACTTTTTGCGTCTCTGCGGCCGAAAAAATAAAAAATAATATTGACACAGAAAAAATTGTATACTCGTCCACGGGCAAATGAGCGAGTGGCAATAAGACCTGCCAACGAGCTACTCGACAAACCCAAGCGCTCGTTTATTTTTAATGTGAAAAGGTGGCAACTCTTATAAGTATTGTACATTAACCCATAAATAAAAATATGTTATTATTAATTAACAAATATATTTAAAATTAATATATTTTAAGGTTTTAATTACACAAATTTTTAACAATTGTGGTCGATTTAAGTCCTTAACCTTCAACAAAGGGCTAAAAAACGACGATTCGGTCCCACTGAAAACCACACTGGAAAAAATTTGTTATTTGTAAGCTGGGATTGGAACCCCCGAAGACACGAAAGACATGGCCACCAGGAATCGCCAAGCAGTGGCCCATAGGCTATGTCGGATTTGTCTACTGGAAATGGAGCAGCCTGTTTGGCACGATTTGTTCCAGGAACCACAGCTGGCTAACAAATTCAAAGTTTGCTCCTCTCTGGATGCTGACAAAGAGGACGGATTTCCGAGCCTCCTTTGCGAAACTTGCTATAGAAAGCTAAACGAGCTCCACGGTTTCAGGGAATTGTGCCTGAGTTCCAAACAGCGTTTCAAGGATATGTTGGCCAGTAATTTGGTTAGTCCAATTGAAGTATTTGAATCCGTCAGGGAGGATTCTGAGGTGGAGGAGCAGGCCAACTTTGATCCCCTGTTAAACCACAAACTGGAGATTATTGACAACGAGGAGGAGGTGTTCAAGATGTTGGAGACAGTCGACAAGGAGGAGCAACGAATTTCAGAGGAATCTTTAAAAAATGAAGAAGACGAGGGCGAGGATGAAAAGCCGCTGGCCAAGCGGCAGTGCAATCAGAGTATGATGCGTCAACGTCCTCAACTTATTAATTGTCCTATTTGCCAGCAAAAGTTCAAAAAGCAATCCAAATACGACGAGCACATGAAGCATCACAACAATTTGTTGCCATTCCAGTGCTCGGAGGAGACTTGCAAGAAGGGTATGTGTGCGCTGGGACTTTTGTCTTAGAAATTGATACATAGTCACGGTTTACAGGCTTCACCACAGCGGGAGCCCTGCGTCTCCATGTCGACTATGCACATACGAAAAAGTCCAATGAGATCCCCTGCACCGTGGACGGCTGTAAGCTGATCTTTCCTCGTCTCCGCCTGCTAACGATTCACCTGAAAAAAGTTCACAACCAGACCAGGGTGAGTGCGCCTCGTAGGGATCAGCCCTGTCGCGAATGTGGGATGGTGTTCCGTTGCCCAGTGGCTTTGAAGAAGCACATGTACAAGCACACTGGCGAGGAGCTGCCATATCCCTGCAACATCTGCGGCAAGGGCTTCCACATAAACAGTGCTTTAAAAAATCACCTGCTGCGACATGCCGGGATCAAGAACTACGTTTGCCCATATTGCGGAGTGGGGAAAACCACCAGGCAGGAGTGGAGCAAGCACATCCTCACCCATACTCAGGAGAAGCAGTTTAAGTGCCAGGTCTGCGACCACGCCACCCACACGAAAAGAGCCTTGGAAAGCCACGTGAAGATTGTCCACGAGAAGGTCAGGAACTTTGCCTGCCAGTATTGCGGGAAGACTTTTGGAAAGTCGCACGCTTGTAAAATCCACGAAATGACCCACACGGGAGAGAAACGATGTGAGTGCAAGGTTTGCGGAAAGAAGTTTCTTTACACGGAAAGCCTGACTAAGCATCTAAAGATCCACGAGAAGAGCGTGGAACGGGCTTTGGAAACCTACCGTCAGCGGCAGGGCGATGGGGACATTTCCGACGCTCAGGTGAACGCGGATGAACTGCTAAAGGTCTGTGCGGAGTCTGTGGCGACCATTCCCAAAGATCCTCGCCGCGTTGAGCGAGTTGATCTGGCCCAACTGGCAGGGACAATAGTGAACCCCATTCCTACGATCCAGCTTCCGCCTAGCGAGACACCCGCTTGCACGAAATTCGTCCAGAAAGAAGGGATGCACTTGTGCCCGGGATGCAGTCAAGGATTCAACAATTTGGGAAACATGAAGCGCCACTACAAGAGCGTGCACGAAAAGGTTAAGGACTTTGAGTGCCGCTTCTGCGCTCGCCGCTTTGCCAACTCACAGTCCTTGAAGCAGCACGAGTGGATCCACACTGGGGAAAAACCGTACGAGTGCAAGAACTGCGGCACTCACTTCCGCCAGGAGGCGGCTCTCATTCGACACCTAAAGGTCCACGACGAGCGGCCATTGAAACCCTCAAGGCCTCCAAAGGAGATAACGGGCAGGGCGCGGCAGAAGGCTATCCAGAAATGCGCCCATAAGCGAAAGGTGGAAGCCCTCCGGGAGGAAATTGCCATGGTGGCCAAGGAGGAGCTGAAGGATCTGGAGAAGCAGCGCGCACTGGAAAAACAGCAAAATACCTACGAACAGTATCAGGCAGCAGCGGCCGAGCCAACCAAGTTTCCAGAGGAATCATAGATATTACATTCTACGTGCAAAAGTCCCTTTTGTGGACTTGAAAATTAAAAATCAAGATGTCCTAACTGTTAATACTTAATTGTTAACTTAGTTTTAGGTAAATAAATTATAAAATTTAAGGTTTTGCGATTTTTTTTTATTTTTTACTTTTACTTGCTTGTTATTTTGATGAGAGAGTGGCGTTTTGTCGTCAAATGATTGCAAATATGATAGATGGAGTGATGGATGGATGATAATGGTTAGTTTAAAACGATATAAAATACGATCAAAAAAATCTACAAGTAGATAGCAAAAATTTTGTATACACTTAAGTGGAGCAAAATGTTCCCTTTGCAGTGGAAAGTGTTTTGTGAAGCAGCGGCCATCCGCCTGCCGCTGGACTGGAGGGCGATGATGGTCTTAGGGGGCCTCGGGTGTCTTTAAGTTGTACTTGGCCTTGATGTTGTTTAGCTCCTCCTGCTTCTTGTCCATGTCCACGCGCTTGAACGCCTTGTTGGACTGGTAGTAGAGCACCACCAAGTAGCGGTTGCACACATTGAAGCCGGACAAATGGTCGCAGGCGTTCTTGGCATCAAAGATGTCCTCGTAGACGACAAAGGCAGTGCCGCGGGTCTCCGGAGTGTTGCCCCTGCGATATGTGCGAACAAATAAAATCACAAAATCCCATTTTCTTAAGTGACGCCTCCTACTTACACCCGAATCTGCCGAATGGCTCCAAACTTGCCGAAAATGTCGTACATCTCGTCGGAGGTGATTTTGTACGGCAGGTTGCGCACGTACAGCAGCCGATTCACCTCCGGCGGCAGGCGGATCTGCAACATAAAATTATTTTGCCCATTAAATTAATGTCCTTTGTCCGGAGTTTAGCATTTTTCTCACATGGTTGCGCTTGTTCATGTCCGATTGCCTCGGAAGCTAAGAGACAACAAGAAGTACTACTTTCACTCTTGCGACTGGAAAGCGAGTCACGGCTTTGTCTGACCCGGGATGAATGTCCTGAAGCGTGCTTTGGTCCTTTGTTTAAAATTGATGACCCCTCTGTCTGGCCTCAAACCAAAGGAAAACACAAACGGAGTTGACAATGTCGGTGGTGAAATACAGATATTTCCTCTAAAATCGGCTCTGCAGCCCTGTTCCTCGAGTATGGCAACACTACATTTTTCGATATGCACCTTCTCTAAGTCCATCTCTAAAAACGAAACGGTCTCACAACTCTATTAATTGTGCAAAGAAAAGGTGAAAAAAAGAGAAAATTGTTGAAAAAGTCACAGTAATTTTAACCGAATAGTTTCATCGCGCAGGCAACACCCAAAGGTAAGTAGGGAACATCTGATTTCGGGGATTCTTCACTTGGGCGAGGCGAATTCCCGGGAGCGACGGGTCCCGCGGAACATGGCGGTGGAAGGCGGGTTTGTCTCGCGATTTTTCGGGGCAGGAAATTGCACGCCCCGTGCGGGGAAGAGCTTTTGGTCGCGCGGTGGAGAAAGGAAAACGTGCCAGGGCACTGAAAATAAACGGGATTGGTGCGGTTTTACATGGGAGATGATGTAAATATCATATCAGCAGACTTTCAACGCGCTGGTATGCGTGAGTGGCCTCGAACAATGTGTAGCTATCTCGCTTGCCCGCTCAGCCCCCTTCCGGTCGCTCCATTTGCTACCCCTTTTCGAGGTTATTAACCTTAATCTCTTGGATCCCATCTGATCTTCTGCAGAAGCAGCAAAATGACGTGGGAACCGCGGGGCGAAGGTCTGCAGCAGATCATAGCGATCCTCAAGGAGTCGCAGTCACCAGACACAGCCACCCAGATGGCCGTACAAATGGTGAGTAAGCAGTAATCTATCGAAAGCCTATCCAGTCCACAGCTGTTTCATTTTTTGTTGTTTCCTTAGAAATTAGAGGAATTCAACCGCTATCCGGACTTTAACAACTATCTTATCTACGTGCTCACCAAGCTAAAGACAGAGGACGAGCCCACGCGATCGCTCAGCGGCCTGATCCTCAAAAACAACATCCGCATGCACGGCAGCACGCTCCAGCCGGAGATTGTCGAGTATATTAAGCACGAATGCCTGCAGGCAGTGGGCGATGCCTCTCCCCTAATCCGGGCAACAGTCGGCATCCTTATCACAACAATCGCCAGCAATGGCGGCCTGCACAACTGGCCGCAGCTGCTGCCCTCGCTATGTGAAATGCTCGACTCCCAGGACTACAATGTTTGCGAGGGCGCGTTCAGCGCACTGCAAAAGATTTGCGAGGACTCTGCAGAAATCCTCGACTCGGCAGCACTCAACAGACCTCTGAACGTCATGATTCCAAAGTTTCTGCAGTACTTCAAGCACAACAGTCCCAAGATCCGTTCGCATGCTATCGCCTGCATCAATCAGTTCATCATCAACAGATCCCAAGCGCTAATGCTCAACATTGACACCTTCATCGAGAACCTATTCCACCTGTCCTCGGATGAAGACCATGAGGTGCGAAAGAACGTTTGCCACGGACTGGTCATGCTGCTGGAGGTGCGCATGGACAGACTCATGCCGCACATGGCGCAGATTATTGAGGTATTTTATAATTTTTCTTAAGCCTTATACCTTAATATAATGTGTCCTATTTCCTGCAGTACATGTTGTTGCGCACCCAGGACTCCGACGAGGGTGTAGCCCTGGAGGCTTCTGAATTTTGGCTGTCGCTGGCAGAGCAGAGTATCTGCAAGGATGTCCTCGCCCCATACTTGGCCCAGCTGGCTCCCATTCTAGTGCGCGGCATGCGCTACTCAGAGATCGATATCATTCTGCTGAAGGGCAATGTAGAAGAAGACGACATGGTGCCGGATCGCGAAGAGGATATTCGTCCACGATTCCATAAGTCCCGCACGCACACCATTAAGAGCGGGCAAGAGGCCGGTGGCCAGGGCGCTGGTGCCGGCGAAGACGATGACGACGACTTTGATGATGGACTGGATGACGACAGCTCCCTATCCGAGTGGAATTTGCGAAAATGCAGCGCCGCCGCTCTTGATGTCCTGGCCAATGTGTTCCGCGAGGACTGTCTACCCATCGTGTTGCCCATTTTAAAGGACACTCTGTTCCACCAGGAGTGGGTGATCAAGGAAAGCGGAGTTTTGGCACTGGGAGCCATCGCTGAGGGCTGCATGCAGGGCATGATTCAACACTTGCCAGAGCTGATTCCATACCTGATCAGCTGCTTGTCCGATAAGAAGGCTCTGGTGCGCTCCATCACCTGCTGGACGCTTTCCCGGTACGCAAATTGGGTGGTCAACCAGCCGCACGATCAGTACTTGAAGCCGCTAATGGAAGAGCTGCTCAAGCGCATTCTGGACTCGAACAAGAGGGTCCAGGAGGCAGCTTGCTCCGCCTTTGCCACACTCGAGGAGGAAGCTTGCACGGAGCTGGTCCCGTATTTAGAGTACATTCTCAAGACCCTCGTCTTTGCGTTCTCCAAGTACCAGCACAAGAACTTGCTAATCTTGTACGATGCCGTTGGCACTTTGGCCGATTCCGTTGGCCATCACCTGAACAAGCCCCAGTACATTGACATCCTGATGCCGCCACTCATCGACAAGTGGAATCTGTTAAAGGACGACGATAAGGATCTTTTCCCCTTGCTGGAGTGTCTGTCAAGCATAGCCACAGCCCTGCAGTCGGGCTTTCTGCCCTACTGCGATCCTGTCTACAGGCGCTGCATCTCTCTAATTGAGCAGACCATCAACCAGGAATTGGTGAGTTAAATTTAACATGTTCTTTGTGTATATTTTTTATTTAATACCAATTTTAGCTCTGCAAACAAAATCACACCTTTGAGCATCCCGATAAAGAGCGCATGATTGTTGCCCTGGATTTGCTGTCTGGCTTGGCAGAAGGCTTGGATCGTCAAATCGAAACTTTGGTGGCCAACAGCAATATTATGCAGCTTTTATTCCAATGCATGCAGGACATTTTGCCCGAGGTGCGTTTATTTCGAAATTTTATGATTAGCAAGACCAGGAAGTTTTCTTTATAATTTTTGACAGGTGAATATTGGCAGTCAACATCGAGGTTGGACTGTTTATATTTAATCTTAAATTATGTTGACCTATTTCCTAGAATAGGAACCTACATCGTACAAAAGTTAAATATTGAACTTTTGCGAGATGTTTGGTTTTTAAATATTTTTATCATTGTTCCGACTCTTTTCAATTAAAAAGGGAATATTCAAAGTTTCCGGATTTGAAAAACAGTGCCATTTGTTTTCTTAATGTTAAAATGAGTCTAACAATTTAATTATAATTAAAAATTTGAATCTTTTCAGGTGCGCCAATCTTCTTTTGCTCTGTTGGGCGACTTGACCAAGGCTTGCTTTCCGCATGTACATCCATTTATGGGCGACTTCTTTCCCATCCTGGGTCAAAATCTGAATCCCGATTTCATTTCCGTGTGCAACAATGCCACATGGGCCATAGGCGAAATTTGTATGAAATTGGGTGGGTACTAGATTAATTTTTATATTGGCTTGTACATTTATTAAATGCACTCTTCAAAAAAGGTGAGGAGACTAAGCAGTACATACACCTTGTACTCAGCGACCTGTTCATCATAATTAATCGCCCCAACACCCCTAAGACTCTGCTGGAGAACACAGGTGAGATTTTTTCATAGATTTATTCAGTTTCATGTCCATTTATAAACTATAAGTGATTCTGTATGTATGCGTGTATGTGGAGCTCTGGACCTTTGTTTCTGTTTTAGTTTGTGTTACTTGTTGCATGAGAAGCAACAACGAAACAAAATCAAACCTCATTCCCATACAACATGCATAGAATTTAGAGATTACTGGATAGAAAAAAATCAATCAAAGCGATATATATGTGGTATTTTACTTCAGTTGATTTATTTCTACTTATTTTTTCTGTTCTTTTAGCAATAACAATCGGTCGTCTAGGTTATGTGTGCCCAGTTGAAGTGGCTCCTTATTTGCCCGAATTTGTACGACAGTGGTGTGTAATACGTTTTATATTAAACTAGATTATTCTTTCCTTTTCATACATCAAATTCCTGAAAAAATTATGCTTAAACACGTTTATTAAGTAAACCTCATATTCGAACTTGCTATTAGTTTTCTGTAGTTCATTTCATAACTTTAAATTCCTTTCACACTTTGGTGTTTCTATTTAGCTTGTTCCTTATGCGCTTATCGCTTTTATCGTTTAATTAATTTACTAATTTTCTAAAAGGTGCACATCGCTGCGTCACATACGGGACAATGATGAAAAGGACTCAGCCTTCCGTGGCATGTGCCACATGATCACAGTAAATCCAGCTGGCGTGGTTCCCGACTTTATATTCTTCTGCGATGCCATTGCCTCGTGGGTTAATCCCCCGCAGGATCTGCATCAGATGATACAAAAGGTAAGCAATAAAAATTTCAGAATTATATCCTTCAACTTTTATTTTTCTATTAGATTCTCCACGGCTTCAAGACCCAAGTGGGTGAAGAGAATTGGCGTCGATTTGTGGAACAATTCCCGCCAACCTTGGCCGAGCGCCTGGTCACCATGTACAACATCTAAGGCCGGCGGAACGTCGAACAAACAGCACCACCCACCTGCACCCGCTAGCGAGCCGAGCAGTCACATCTTAACTAGACAATTATGTACAAGTATGCGTAGTAAGCCTGTCGTCTTAACCCCTAGAGCTTTAAGTTATCCGATTCGATGCTGTTCGAATGTTACGTTAATATTGAAATCTAAGCTTATAGAAGAAAAAAATCCAAAAAAAACCGAAACATACATTATAACCAAAAAACATATATCAATATATCCCATAGAGAGGATCTTACCCAAACAGTAGGCAGTCGTCTGTCCGTGTTTTCGGGGATTTTAAATATGCCCAGTTCCCAGATCAAGAAAACTATGTGTTCCGGCCGTACTTAACCGGAGTCAGTGCTACAAACAACCAATCCAACAATAAACTTCCCAAACTATCATCAACATACGGGTGTTGATGATACCTTAAAGAATCTGTAAATCTCTTCGTAACTAAATGATATTGCGGGTCGTGTCGCGGTAATTAAAAATAAAAATAAAAGTAAACAATCGTCAGGTGAAAGCTTTGGGTTCGTTGTGAAATTTAAAGATCAAGATCGAAAAAACAGATGGCATACTTATGTAGAGAGAAAATGTTACAAATCAAAAAAGACTGATGTTTAACCAAAACTCCGTTCAAAACCATAGACAGCATTCATCAAAAGCCGATAGGAATTCCACAACGGAACTCAAAGCTCCCACCAATAAATGGAAATATAATAAAATATTAAATCGCGGAAAAATCGAAAATAGTCGCGCAAAAATCGTCGCGTTTCGGGTCCTTACGGTTTCGCGGTCGCGTTCGCGTATTATCGTCGCTCGTTCGTTCGTTCGTAAATCTTGTAATCGTCGTGTCGTGGTCGTGGTATCTCGTCGGGTTAATTGAAACATGAAAGCAAATAATACAAGGATAATAATGCAACTGTTACTGATACAAATTTACTTATAAAACTACATGATATTCATATGCTATACAAAATTAGGTGTTTTTTACGCATTGCGAAATAGGAGAAAAAATTTCAATTGAGATTAGGATTTTGTTGGATAAACTAACTTATTTAATTTTGTGCGATTCTTCAACTGAATGCAAAAGCAACCATTGACTGATCACTTTTTAAAGTATTATTATATAATTTGTTTGTGAATATAGGGACAAGTGTAATTAATTAATTATTATTATTTTTTTTTTTTGTCAACCTTTTTGCTATATTTTTAGTAGGGTCGTCTTTTGCGTAACCTTTATAATTTACCATGTTTGTACAGAACAAATTTTTTACGATTGTACGATTAGGTGTAAAGTGTACTACTAAATGGAAACAAAAGTCTTTGAAATTGTCGCGGAACAACTAAAAAAACAAAATGGTATATACGAAAAAAAAAAATAAAACTAGGGAAACCAAACTCAGTCGAACTTAAAAATATGAAGAAAATGTAAAAGAAAAACCAAGTAAATCTAAGTAATAGTATTATGTAATTATGCAAACCGTGTTTACGTTTGTGTTTTTATTTCGTTTCAAAAATGGGGGAACGTGTGATAATAAAGTAACTTCGGGTCGTTCGTTCGCGTCGCGTTAATCTCAAGAAAAGTAAAATCTAACAACAAGGGACTTTCGCCCCCGAGTCCCAAATAATAATCGCAGAAATTGATAATTATAATACGGTCTAACTAAAACAAAAAAAGGAAAGGTGAGGCCCGACAGGGCATAGAACCGAAACTGAAACTAAACTAAATGGAAAATCGTGATTTCGTTGTACCTTAATCCGGATTCATCGCGGAATCCGGTCGCGTTCGCGTGCGTTTGTATCTCTCTCGGGTGATCTTAGTGATTAGCGTTTAAGCAGTAAACTAAAAAAAAAAAAAACAAAACATGTAACTACACGAAAACTACACACAACACAACACACGCTCACACACCTCTGAAACATACATACAACTATAAAGAATATATTTATACATTTTATGCAAATTAGGTTTTTGTTCTATGCATATTATTTTGAAAACTATAGGGTTAGCCAAAAAACCGAAACCGAAAAGAGTAGGAAAGTTAGGTAAAATTAGGACGAGAAAAATTATCAAAATGAAGACGTAACAGATCAATATTGTTTCGTAATCTTTACATTAGTCAGAAGAATCTAATTAAACTCAAGTTAGGAACTGTTTTTAGACATTTCTCCTTTTGTTGTTTACGGTTTAAAAGAATCAAAGAAAGAGGACCGATACTAGTTAATATTGTTTTAAAACAAACACACACACTCTCACGTATTTCGTAACACAGCCCACAAGTCTCTGATAGGTTTTTGACCTTTGACCCTGTTTATCTGCCAATCTAAGATTTAATCAACTCCAATAGGTGTGCAAATGTCTAAATACACGCTCATACACATACAAAAACATATGCATATATATTATAATGAAGAAGTACATGCTACTATGTATAATCCCTACATATAGAGATACGGATTGAGAATATTGGCCACTAATATTATTCTTTTGGAGTTTGAATATTGTTTAACTGCTACTCCATTTAAAATCGACTATGTGTACATTGGAAAGTATATATCTGAATAAATCTGTATGTATAATATAAATACCTTATTTTTGGGATCTCTGGAAGAAAGAATCGGATTCAAAGGGAAACTTTTTAATTGGATGAAATTCATATTTATTGACTTTAAAAATGAAAGATATACAAAATAACTTGAAGAGTTATCAAAGTTCTACAAAGTATTCAAAGATATATGGCTGTAATAGATTGGCACAATGTTTGACTTATTAGATATAGAAGAAATATACGACAGGTAGGCTATGCTGGAAATCCATTATCCCCGGAATCCCAGAAGAGGATTGTCTCCTGTCGATTTTGTTCGTTTTGGGTTTGTTCGTTCGTTGTCCTTTGATTTTCCGAGTCCGTCACTCAATAATTTCCCTTGGCTATGTTGTCAGACTAAAAAGGATTAAATCGTTGGTCCGTTTGGCGTTCCTGTCATCACTTTAGTTTGTTGGGCAGTAACCCTGCCAGACATCGCCGAAAACCATGCTGGGCGTAATGGTGACGGACTTCTTGTTAATTTCCACCTGGCTGATGCAGCCCTTAAAGCTCTTCTTGGTCACGATGCCCGGAGCCTTGTTGAAGAACTGGTGGCCTCCCATAAAGAGCGGTCTGTTCGTCTTGGTCAGAGCTGAGCCCTCGTTGCCCACACCGGGATTCGAGCTGATAAAGTTCACCGCAATGTTGATCACGAACTTGGACTTGATTGCCTGGACATTGCGTGTCTCGCCGTCGCAGAAGCTCTCGTCGTTCGGCAGCGTGAAGTTGGTGGTGATGATGTTCTTGGGGTCGGATTTGACTGTGAAGAATAGCGTGTTGTTCACCAGCTCCAGGACCGCGTACGAGTTCTTGCCGTGCGCGGAGAAAAGCAGGCCGTTAGGATCTCTGGGCCGGAAGTTGAAGCTGATGGACATGTCCGAGCCGACAAAGAATCGGTCGAAGATCTTGGCGTACGACGACTCGCCATTGAAGTACACGCCCCGCTCCACTTGCTCAGAGCACGGTACCACTCCGAAGTCCTGAGGCGGCGTTCCCAGCAGATCCCTGTCGAACTTGATTTCCTTGAGGCATCCGTTGTAGAACGGGGCCTCCGTCCTGAAGGAGGTAAGGTTCTTGACCTCCGCCTCGAGGAACTTATTGATGCCGCCGAAGAATATGGGCATCTCAACGGAAAGCACTGGAGGATTGCGGTCTGGGTTTAGCTCCAATGATCCAGCCTGCTCTGTTTGATCCACACTCAGGCTGATCTTGCGGTTGGTGCGCAGCGCCTCCACGGTGTGCCACTCACCGTCGTTCAGCACCTCCTCACTGGTGATCTTCGCCTGCAGGAGCTCTCCAATGCGCACCACATGGGTGACCTTGCCGTCGAGAAGATAGACGGCTATGAAGTCGTCCCTCTGCTTGCTGCCTGCGTAGAAGAGCAGGCCGTTGGGGTGCTCGGTGCGGAACGAGAGTCCGATGTCGTGGTGGCGGCGCAGCTTTACAGGCAACGAGCTAATCTCTATTCGCTGCTCCCGCAGTCCATAAAAGCGGTAGCCCGCCTCTGCGTAGGTCACGTCGTAGTTGGGTTGCCCTGGCAGCTTGCAGCGCACGTCATTCGGCAGATTCAGCTTGGCCGGCGGGCGGGTGGTCAGTGTCCTCTGGTTCTCCTGCTCCCGCTCCTTTTCTCTTTCCTTCTCGTCGTCCTCGTCGAAGGATGGGATGGGGGGTGACTGTGTGGTGGTTGTCGTTGTGGTGGTGCTTGTGGTTGTGCTGGTAGTAGGGGGTGTGGTTGGTGGCACCGTAACCGGGTTGTAGATCGGTTTGCTGTCGTCGGGATTGAACCAGGGCTCCTCCACTTCGTTGGCCCCACTAGGATAGAAGCTGGGTACTCCGCTGGGGTCATAGGCTGCAAAGAAGTTGCTGTAACTACTGAGTTATCCAAGCAAGGATGCAACGAACCTAGGACAGTCGGTGGGCAGCTATTGGTGTTTCCGTTCTTCTTCTCCACGCTGTTAGCAAAGTTGATGATCTCATTGTTGACGGTCACGTCGCTGATGCAGCCCACGAAGTAGGCAGTGGTGGCCAGAGCGTTCCTGGGAGTCCTGTAACCATCAGGCAGTCCGGCAAAGAAGATGTCTCCTCCCTCCAATTGAGGCGCTTGCGGGGATGGAAGTCTTTAGACAAACAAAAATACTTTAATAAATATTTTTCCAAATTAATAGAAATAAATATCCTTACTCCTTGGCATCCAAATCATCCACGGCCAGTCTTAGCTTGCCATGGCTTTGCTGCACTGTCACCTGGTGCTCCTCACCGTCGCTGAAGTATCGTTCGTCCAGGACCAGCTGCCTGCCCAAGCTGTTCAGCTTGAGGGCTCCCTCGTCCAGGGCCAAGCCCAGGGTGAAGCTCTGGTTGTAATTGGTGGCATAGAAGAGGACACCTGTGGGCTGGCGGGTCCTGAAGCGGAGCTCCACGTATAGATTGTCGCCCGCGGATATCTCATTGACGCGCAGGAATCCAAACTCGTAGGGGGCATAGGAAAGCACGGTGGAGAACTTGTCGGCGCATCCCTCTTCCACTCCCGTGCCATTCACGTACTCGGTGAGGTCCACGTGAACCAGATTGATTACCACATCATCGATGCAGCCCTCGAAGCTTGGCTGGAGGCTCAAAGTGCTGTTCTGACGTTTGGGATGGCCACCGAAGAACACCCTTCGCAGGCGAGGCAGCTCCCCGTCGGCTTCCATCGGCGCCGCCTCCCTGGCCAGCACTATGTCGTCCACCTTGAGGAGTCCCTGACGGTACTCCCGTTCTGCCACCACCTTGTGCCACTGGCCGTCGTTGTATCGATTTTGGTTGGCCGACACCAGTCCACCGCCCTCTCCCAGGCTGATGTTGAAGTAGATGGCTCCGTCGATCATCTCAATGGACATGTAGTGCTTGTCCCGGCCGTAGAAGAAGAGCAGGCCGTTGGCCGCATCCTTGTCGGCCTTAAACCGGAACTCAATGCTGGATCGGTTTCTCAGGTTCGAAGAGGTGTTCAGCTGGACGTACCCATTGCCCTTGAACCGCAGACCTGTCACTGGGCGCTCCTTGTCCTGGAGTACGTCCCGCTCCTGGGCACCCTCGTCATTTTCCTCGCCATAGACAAAGTTCCACAGACCCACCGGCTCGTCCCCGATCCTGAGGTCCTCGATGACACCGTTGAAGGAACTGGCTTTGAGGTCTTCGGGAGGATTGAAGTCGGACGTGAGAGGGTAGCCACCTACAAAGAGCCGGCTGTTTCTGTCGACGTGCAGGATGTTTTCAGGTCCTTCCAGATACCCAGTAGCCGGGTACTCCTTCACTTCCCTGTTGGGCAGCTGCTCCCGGATGGTTAGCTTGGCGTTGGGACCCACTCGGTCCACCACCGCCTGGTACCACTTTCCGTCCGACACGTACTTCTCGTTGGTAATGCGCTCGGCCCCGTTGCCCATGTCGATGGAGAGAATCGGGTAGCCGTTCTGCAGCTCCACGGCCACGAAATCGTTGTTCTTCTGGGCGGTCTTGTTGTCGTTGCCCAGGTAGACCAGGAAACCGTCGCGCTCCGTGGTGTGGAAGAAGAAGGAGAGGTTGGTGCGCGTGGCCAGCAGCTTCGTCTTCTCGGGGGTCTTAAGTTCGAGGATGGTGCTTGGCTTGAAGTTGACGCCCACCTTGATCTTGTTGGCCGTCTGGCGGGCAGTCTCCACCAGGCGCTTGAGGTTCTCGATGTCCTGGCCGAGCTTTGCCGTCTGTTCACCCACATGCTGCTGCTGGTCCTCCACAGTTTGGGCCAGAATGTCTAGGTTCGAAATGTTGGCCTCCACATTATCCAGCTGGATGTTCGCCTGCGAGATGTCCTTGTTGGTCAAGTCCAGGTGTCGCTTAATGTTCTGGGCCGTCTCCAGTTCCTTGGGCGTTTGGGCGCTGACCGGCTTCAGGATGTCCAGGGCGTTTTTCAGGATCTCCAAGGCATCGCTGGCGTTGGTGTTCGAGTTCTTCCACATGTCTCTTTGGGACTCTGCGGGCAGTTGGCTCATCAGGATATTGATATCCTTTAGCTGCTGTTCGGTGGCATTGTTCAAAGCGGATATCTTTTGGACCTTGCCAGCGGACTCGTTGAGACGCGGCTGTAGATCGTCCTGGACCTTCAGGAGGGATTGGCGCGCCTTCTGCAGGAGCTCAGCCGATTGGGAGTCAGCCTGGCCAGCCCGATCTTCAATTCCGTCAGTTATTTGCGTGGCATTTCCAGCAGCTGTGATGGCATTCTGGCTGAATTTCTGGGCAGCTTCGACGGCCTCGACGATCCCGGAGTAGGCAGTGGCTGCCTTGATGGCGGGTTCTGCTTGGGAGGTCATGTCTGCGTATTGGAAGGCTAGGTCCTGGGCCTTGGCCGCCAGTTGGGCAGCCCTAATTTCTGCATCCTCCGTGAGCTTCTCAGCATCGTTGTGTTCCTCCTCCCTGGATGGTAGTTCATCATCCACCTTCTTGTTGACGTTTCCCAACTCCTCCAAGGCCTCTCGCAGACTGTCCAGTTTATCCTCGATCTGGTTCAGGGTCAGATCGCCGTTGATCAGGAAATTGCCAGCCTCGTTGATATTCTTCTCGGCCTGCTGCTGTTGCTCCGAAACGGTGTCGAACTTGGAGTTGTCGAAGGCCTTCTGGTTGGCCAGGTTCCTGAGCTCCACATCCGCCGACTTTTCCTGCGACTTCTTGCTCCAGTCGAAGAGGTCCTCCACCTTGTCGCTGAACTCCCCAATGTCGTTCATCAAGGCATGTAAGCTTCTGTTCTGCTCCTTGATGGGCAGCACCAGGGTGTTCACCTCCTCGTAGAGTTTCCGGGCCTTTTCCAAAACCTCCTCATTGGGCAAAAGCTCGATCTTGGTGTCGTTTATTTGGCCGAGGATCTTCTGAGCCTGCTCCAGAGCCGCGTCAATCTTGGTGCTGGCGGTGGCCTCTAAGTTCTCGGAGAGAGCCTCCACGGCGGAGATGGCCTCCTTGGCCTGGGCGGCGCTCTTTACCGCGTCCTGGTAAGCTGCCGTGATGTTGCCCAGAGTAGTGCTCGATCTCTCGCGGATGTCCACGGCATTGGCCAGGGTCTGGTTGACCTGCTTGGCGAAGGACTTGGCGTCCGACTCGATTTCGCTGTTGGCCTTCTTGGAGGGATTGAGGTTGACGCTCGTGGGATCCAGGGCCTTGACCTTTGGCTCTAACTCGTCGGCCAGCTCGTCGTAGTAGTTTAGCTTCTGGCTCGTAAAGAAGGCCAGCGTCACGCTGTTGAAGTCCTCCAGGACACTGTCTATCTTATAGCGCATGGCGTCGGTCACGTCCAGCAAGGCATGGTGGCAGTTGTTGCACTCCTGGCAGCCCTCGTCCTTGATCAGCACCCAGCGGTTAGGACAGGCATCGCATCTGAAATTGGAATTGGGGATAAAAAGGACTTCTATGGTTAGGATTATATTTTACCTATCTCCGATAACTCCTGGCAGGCACTGGCATTTGCCCGTGTTGGGGTTGCAGCTAAATCCTCGAGAGTAGCCCTGGTTGCAGTTGCAGGGGGTGCATCCGTCCACCTCGTACTTCCAGTGGTCCACGGCGCAGCGGTCGCACTGGCGCCCAGTGACGCCGGGCTTGCAGGCACAGTGGCCGGTGTGGGGGTCGCATTGCGTCGAATTGGATGCAGTTCCGCAGTCGCAGGCACGGCAGCCGAGGCCGGACTCGAATCCGTAGTGGTCTGCCTTGCAGCGGTCGCAGCGTTCCCCGATCACGTTCTCGTGGCAGGTGCACTTGCCCACGAAGGGATCACACTCCAAGGTGCCCAGGTCGTCGCAGTCGCAGCTCTGGCAGTTCTTCAGCTTAATGGCGTCGCCGTAGAAGCCGGGGGCGCACAGGTTGCAGGCTGCTCCGAAGGTGTTGTTCAAGCAACGCAGGCACTCACCAGTCTTCGTGTCGCAGGATCCCTGGTCCTCCGGATTGATGTTGCCGGAGCACTCGCACGGCTTGCACACTTCGCCCAGAGACTCCGGCTGGCCGTAGAATCCGTTGGCGCAGGCTTCGCACCGCGGTCCCGTGTATCCGGGCTGGCACTCACAGTGGATTTCATTTCCGCTCTCGGATATTTCGCAGCTGGTGGCAAAATTGTTCGAGTCAAAGGGCAGGGGACAGGCGCAGATCATGCAATCGCCGGGAGTGCCCCTGGTGGCATCTCCGTAGTAGCCGGCCACGCACTGCTCGCAGTGGTCACCTTGGGTACCGTGCTGGCAGGCAGTGCAGATGCCGGTGGCACAGTCGCAGGTCTCCGAGTGGCCGTTGCACTCGCAGGGAATGCAGTAGCCGCCATATGGTCCGTTGGGGTCTCGGTAGTATCCCGGGGCGCAATCCTCGCACGAGTGTCCCGCGTATCCAGGTGGACAGGAGCAGCGTTCCACGGGCAGGAACTGAAACTCGGCAGTTCCATCTGCGTCCTCATCCGCCAGCGTTAGGTAGACATCTACCAGGTGGGTGACTAGGGTCTGCTCCCAGTAGTTGGCCCTTATGAAGATGGACTTCAGGTCCCGCAAGACCATCATGAAGTCGGCGCGGGAAACGGGCTTTCCGGAAACGGTCTGGAAGTTGGACTCCACCATTTGGATGCGGTTTGTGAACGGCTGATTCCTGTTCGGCTGCTCCCAGCTCTGGTGGACCAGCGTGCTGTGCTCGCTGAATAGGATGACGTCAGGGGCTATGATGGACTTGCCGTCGAAACCGGAGCTGAAGTGCAGGGTGTAGGCCAGGTCCCCGCCGTAGGAGGAGATGTGGTTGTTTTGGTTGAGCAGGTAGTCCAGTACCCCAAAGTAGGCCGGCCTCTCGTCGTGCAGCTCTCGCAGGGTGAAGTCCGCCTGGAGGGTGGTCTCGTTCAGGAACATCTCCTCCAGTGGCACTGACCACATCTCGAACTTGATGCTGTCCTCCCGGAACTGCGGAGTGCTGATTGACACCTGGCGCAGAAGGCTCACGTTGTAGACTCGCAGGTAGGCGCTGTCGCAGCGCGAAGTCTTGCCAAAGCAGAAGCACGTGGTGCAGCCGTCCGGATTGCTGTCCTGGAGGTTGTAGGTGCCGTCCACGCACTGGTCGCAGTCCCGTCCGACCACGTTCTTCTTGCAGAAGCAGCTGCCGTCGATCTTGTCGCAGACTTCCAGCTCCGTTCCGGGGGTGTGGCAGCTGCACTTCTGGCAGTGCGGGAAACTAAAGTAGCCATTGGCGCAGACGTCGCAGGCCCGTCCTTCGATGTTGTCCCGGCACTCGCAGGTACCATTAAATAGGTCGCATTGGGTGTTCCCGTTGGCAATGCCCATGGGGTTGCAGTTGCACTCCTCGCAGCCAATCACCTGGTGGAAGCCGTAGGTGTTGGGGGCGCACTTCTCGCACATGTCCCCGATCACGTTCGGCGGGCACATGCACTCTCCGGTGGACGCCTCGCACATGGCGCTGCTGGGACACTGGCATGGCTTGCAGTCCGGGAATCCGTAGTAGCGACTCCTGCAGGCGCCACACTGGCGCTCGATGACATTCGGCTTGCACTGGCACTGGCCACCAAACGGATGGCACTCGAAGCTGGTGGAGCCGGCGTAGTCACAGTTGCACGGCAGGGAGCCGCTGTTGTAATCCGCCGTCAAGGAGAACACAGACTTTTTGCAGAATTCACTGGCGTTGTGGGTGATGTGGAAGTGGTCGTGGCCACAGTTCTGGATGAACTCCTTGGTCTGGTCGAAGGTCTCCTCCACCAGCAGATCGTCGTTAAACTGTGTCACCGGTACCACAACCAGATAGTCCAGCCACACGTCCTGAGGTCGCGGGTTCTAAGAAAATAAAAAGTTTCAGGTTTGAAATGAAGTTCCATAAAAATAGGGATTCATTTGCATCTCACCGTAATGGTAAACTTGAAGTCATCGTCGATTTCGAACCAGCCGTCCTCTCCAGGCCGGATGACTCCACGGCATCCAGAACTCGAGGGGCAGTGCTGTATGTCAAACTTGCCATCGTACTGATTCTTTCCAGCCGTCAAGGTGTAGAGGACCTGGAACTTGGGATGGTTCGGCTGGTAGTACTTCACCAGGATTACGTACGTGTTGGGCTTGGCATAGTCCACCTTGGACCTGGAGATACACAATGTTTTGAACTCTATCTTAGTTATCACATCAGAAAAACTCACTCAATCACAATGGTTCCCTCCTGCTTGCTGTCCAAGTGGACCAGTTTAACCCTCTCATCCAGAGCGGCATAAGGAGGCTTGTTGGTGGCAATGCGATCCTCGTGGTCAGTCTCGAACTCGATCTTCTTGGAGTCGGGAACGGAGAGGAACTTGGGCGTGGCGCACTGCTGGTTGTGGATCACACAAACTGGGCTGGGATTGATGTAGTCAATGGACCACTGATCCACGGGAATGGCCGTCACGGAAATAATCGGCTGGCGGAAGTCGTCGGAGATGTCAGCCTGGAAATTATTTCAAGATTAGAACAAGTCCCGTTCCCTTCTTTACAGGACCTACGTATATCGTTACTGGCTGCAGATCCTCCTTGCTAATGTAGAAGGGCTTCTCCTGGCCGTCGTAGTTGACCGAGGTGCGGCAAATGGTGGAGTACAAGCAAGGATAAAGGAGCACCGACGTCTCGGAGTCCGGGTTGTTCTTGAGCCTCAAGTTGATGTAGTAAGTGTTCGGGGAGTTACGGTCGCTGACGTAGTCAATCACGAAGATGTAGCGTCCACTTTGCGGTACATCCACGATATAGTTCAGCTCCTTTTGGGTCTCGCTCAGCACTGGAATGTCGCCCACATGGCTCACGATCTCCAGGTGCTCGGAGTCGGTGTATACTTCGGTGGGGTTGGTGGGTTTTGAGTTGGAGCCAATGATAAATGGCTTTGTGGCCGGCTCAAAAACATCGACGGAGGCGTACTTGTAGTGGCGGCACAGCTCCATGTTTCCCAGTTCACAGGGATTCGAGATGTGGCGGGTGAGGATTCCGGCTTCGTAGTAGGCGGCGGGCAGCAGGACGAAGTAGTCCAGCATGACGTTCTTGTTGGCTTTGGTGGTGAAGACGTAGTGGCCAGGATCCAGCACAATGGCCGAGGGTTTGATGCCCTTGGGACCGGAAACGGTCACGAATTGCGGCTCCAGAGTGGGTTGGAGCAGCACTTTAACGCTTAAAGCAGGGAAGTATAAGCGTTTATTAAAAAAAGGATATAGGATTAGATGTATACTTACTTTTGGTCCACCTCCAGTGGGTTCTCGGATTGAATCAAAATGGTGGCGGTGACATTTTCGGGGTTGGGGTTCACATAGCGCAGGACAATCCTGTAGAGCGACGACTTGAACACGTTAATCTCGTTTCGCACCTCGTTCTGAATGGCGTTGAACACCACGTAGCCCTTGCTGCTAAATCCGGGGAAGGCCTTCTCGTCGTAATCGTATCGCACCTGGGTGCTGGACGGCAGCTTTCCGTCCTCGTACTCGTATTGGAACTGATGCAGGGTGGGGAAGAAGTGGGTGGTCAGGGGCTGGGTGCAGGCACGACCCGTGACCCTCGGATGACACTTGCACTGGCCACTGATCTTGTCGCAAACACTGTTCCAGGAACCGCCCACATCGCAGCTGCAGTCCTTGCAGCCGAAGAGCGAGGCGCTGTCCAGGTCGAAGGTGCCATCCCTGCACTCCTGGCAGCGACGGCCTTGGGTGTGCGGCTTGCAGGGGCACTGACCGGACTTGGAGGCGCAGGTGTCCAGGGCCGAGATGGTACCATCGGTCCAGCACTCACAGTTCTCGCAGCCCTCGGGATTGCTGATGTTCAGGTTCCAAAAGAGCGGCTTGCACTCATCGCAAATCCTGCCCTGGACTCGGTCCTTGCACTTGCACAGCTCCCCGACGGGCACAGAGCCGCATCCGGCGAACTTGTCAATCACTCCGGCCGGGTCGCAGTTGCAGTCCTCGCAGCTGGGGAAGTTGTAGAAGCCCTCCTTGCAGGCGTCGCACTGCCTTCCATCAAAGTTCGGCTCGCACAGGCACTGGCCGTCCGCATTGCAGGTCACTCCCAGCGATCCATGGGTGTCGCAGTGGCAGGCTGGGGGAAATGCATGGTAAGCTTGATAGGCTATTCAGATGATGAAGATTAGGAAACCTACGTAAACAATCCGGATAACTGTAGTATCCTGCACTGCAGAGCGTGCACTGCTTTCCGGCAAAGTTATTCAGGCAGTTGCACTTTCCGGTGTTGTCGCAGGTGATGGCCGAGCTGCCCGTGCCGGAGCAGTTGCAGGGCTTGCAGTCCGGGTAGTTGTAGTAGCCGGGCAGGCACTGGTCACACCTTGGCCCTCCGAATCCTTCGCGGCAGATGCACTGGCCCGACAGCTTGTTGCAGATCTCCGACTCGGTCCCTTGGTTGTCGCAATCGCAGTCTGGAAAGCAAAAGTGGATAAGGATGAGATGCTTTTTGGGACATCCATCTATAAACTTACAGGAGCACGTGGGGTAGTTGAAGTATCCGTGCTTGCAGCGCTCGCAGTTGTCCCCTCCGAAGTTGGTCAGACACTTGCACTCGCCGGTGGTCACGTTGCAGTCGTTAGTGATGGAGCCGATCTTGTTGCACTCGCAGGCCTTGCACTCGGGGAAGCCGTAGTAGCCCTCCGCGCACTGCTTGCAGTAGGGTCCTGCGAAGTTGATCTTGCACGGGCACTGCTGGCCACTCTCCGCCTCGCAGTGGTAGCCGTTGGTGCCGTTCAGGTTGCACTCGCACTCCCGGCAGTTGGGGTAGCCGTAGTAGCCGTAGGCGCAGGAGTCGCAGTTGGGCGGCTGGAAGGCGGCCAGGCACTCGCAGTTGCCGGTCTCCTCCTCGCAGTGTCCGGTGGAGAAGAAGTAGTCGCACTGGCAGGCTGTAGGGAGCCATTAGTTTCCTCTTATTATGGAATTAGGGGAAAGGACTTACGACTGCAGACGTCGGTCTCGTTCCAGTGCTTTCCCTTGGGCCTGTAGTACTTCGGCATGCACTTGTTGCAGTTGATTCCCACGGTGTTGTGATGGCAATTCTGGCACACTCCTCCGCCCTCGTAGCGTCCATGGATGTCCAGGGACAGACCTTTGCGGTTCACCTCCTCGTCGTACTTGCACTCGTTGCTGTGACCGTGGCAGTTGCAGGCTGAAAAGTAAAAAGGATATTTCACAATCTTGATGATAGTCCAAGTCATAACTTACGTTCGCAATTGAAGGGCCGGGCGTTGGTGTTCTGGCGCCACTTCTTCTGCTCGAATCCGGGACAGCACTCGTTGCACTGGATTCCGCAGGTGTGGTGCTGGCAGCGACAGGCCAGAATCCGCACAGGACTCTTCGGGTCCTTCACGTCACAGGTGTCGGCGTGACCGTTGCACATGCAGCGTCCTCCGATGGAAATATCTTTGATTGAGTAGAAGTAGCGACGCGTCACGGTGGGATCCTGTCGCGCCACGGACATCAGATGTCCCAGAAGGTTCTTGGTTCGCAACAAACGGATCCTGACGTTGGTGGCTCGCGTCCACTCCTGTAGCACCGTCGAGTTGAAGTAGTTGGTGGAGCTGGGACGCTCGTTTAGCAACATGACCGGGATTTCTCCGTTTTCCAGCGGCACAATCTTTGAGTATTCGGTGGTGCAGATGACGTCGTCATCGCGGGTGATTGGCTTGTAGGTGTCCTTGCCGAAGTACGTCTCGCAATCGGCGGGGGTGTCGGAGAAGTGCTGCCAGGGGGTCCAGGTCTTGCCGTAGTCCGTCGACTTCTCCAATGTCCAGAGACCCGGACGGGGGGAGTTTCCCATGCGGATGAACAAGTAGGCGACATGGAATTCCTGTTGGAATTTCATTATAATTTAATCATTGGAGACTTAAAGAATACATGTAAAACATGCATATAAATTACTTAGTTTCTTCAAAATAACCGTTGCAACTTGCAACCAGAACATATCGTCTTTTTGTTCCTGTAGAACTCAGAAAAATAGTCTTAACCCTTATTCTGCTTTGAAATCTTTTCAAACACTTCGAGATATAAAGTCTCAGGCAGCATTTGTGTATTTCGCGGCAGCAATTTCATTGAAATTTATTAGTCAAGAGTACACATCACTCGTCTGTATACATAGATACGAACCACACCAGCATATGGCATATGGAAAAGTGTGAGGCGGTGGCATGAGATCACTGGACGAGAATTAACTCCAAATGTTCCATTCTGCAGTGGTCTCAGTCAATGTTTGTGCGTTTATTTATATTTTCTTGGTTTATGTTTGCTTTTTAATTTGGGTTCAATTGAAAGCGAACCAAAAGACACCCAGATATGTATGTATTGTCCCAAGATACAGATATTCATGCGAGTCTATGTATCTTTGAAGTAGATAGCTTCTATAGAGAGAGGTTGCCCTGATTTGTTTATTTTCATGTTTTTATTTGTTTAACTCGAGTCCATGAATTTTTTGCTTAAACAGAGACAATGTAGGAAGGAATACATTGGATATCATGTTAAAAACTATTATTTAAGAGCTCGAAATCCGCACAATGCTGTGCAGTCTAAATATAATCCACAATCTCATGTTCGGTTTGCATTCCGTGAATTAAGAAAATTGCACCATATGAATTAAAACTACCATGGCATACTCGTAAAATTGGATGAGATCACGTTGAGCTGTAGAAATCTTAGTGCAAATTAAAATCCCTCCACGGAAATCAAATTTTTGGCTCTCAAATTTATAAATTTTTAAAAACCTCGTGGATGGTTGTGCCCCGTTTCCGTTGCAAGTGCGATAAAAACGTTGGCCTGCGAGACCCCGAGGTTTTTATAGAACAGATTCAGGCTTTCGGATGATAAGGCAGTAGTTTTTTATGCTGATAAGCAGACTGCTCCCAATTCGAATATGTCGCATGCTGGGGCCCCAAGAAAAACGACTTATCGCTTAAAAAATACAAAACCAAGAACGACGAGCCCGAAAGAGTCAATGCTCCGGGTCGGTTTCTAAGCAGCTTGTAAACCGAGACTTCCCATTCAAGTATGTATGTATAATATATTTAGTGATAACCCGCAACTCCAAAGGGGAACAGCCCAGCACCAAATCTCTGGGCTCAGCAACATTTTTTTGCTGCGTCGTCGACGTAGCCGTTGAAATGAAAACCCATTAAAATTGTTTTCAAATTTTACGATCCCATGGCTGGTCCCGAAAACAAGTTGCATCCAACCCTGCTCCCTTTCGGCCTTTCCTGGCCTTTCTTATGCGTTTCTTTCGGCTTCCCCTGCTTACCTGTTCGAAATTGATGGTCAGATTGACTTCATTGAATTTCATGCCCCTGGATAAAGGAGGACTCTGCCACCAGGCCTCAGTGCCATCGATGGCGTTCTCTGGCGGATGGTTCTTCTCCGGCAAATTGGGATCACAATAGTCGCAGACCTAAAACCAAAAACAAAGCACATGTTAGAAATCTTACAGGAAAAGGCCCAGCGATTATTTTTAGAGACCACGACTGTTCGACACATGTGGGGGAGCTCTAAATGCAGCATACACTTGAAGAAATTTCATTACAAATTTCAATAATACAAATTTTAATTAAAAGGATAAATTATCTCAACACATAATAAATCTTGCAAAATCATTTTAACGTAAATGTTTTTTCCCAGTGTAGGAGCATCATCAGATTTTGTGTGTATACTGGCACCAATTTTTTTGGGCGTTGCTGGCCCGAATGGAGAAGTAATTACCTGTCCCTGGATAACCGAGTAGTCGATGTGGTCGTTCTCCGTGTTGGCTCCCACCAATTTACAGTAGAGCTCCGGTCCGTCCGTGTCCTGGCCGCAAGTAGCCGTGGCATAGATCTTCCTGCCCGTGGCCAAATTGAAGTACGGAGGCGTTAGTTCCGCCTGGGTGTAGGCTACCACCAGACCCAGGAGCAGGACACCAATGGAGGCCATCGTTAGCCCCATGGTACCAAAAGTTCAAGCACCCGCGCTGCGATAACAAAAGTCCTTCAGCGGATGACCACTTCCGGTTCTGAATCTGTCACACTGTATGTAATTCACTTTCTTATCAGCTGGGTGGTCACTTTCTTCACTGTTTCTTGATCGATTTCCAAGTCCTTTCACTTTTTTCAGGTTTTTTGGAGCTCATCCAACCGCACTGGATGGCTCTTCGCGAGCAACTGACGGAACTGCACCGAGAATGTATCTCGGTGCCCCGAAATTCCGAGGTTCTGCCGATCTGACTTCGTTCTTCTTCGGTTCTTCGGCTGCCAGTTGCGAGTGATAAGACACTCTTGCCCCTTTGTTTTGATTCTTCTAGTTTGTTTACTTTTGTTTTTTGGCCTTTTGTTGATTTTTTCATTCGCCGGCCGGCGCGAGGAACGATTGAAATGGAAATCAACAAACCGGAAACCGGTTTCGAAATCAAGTGGAATATTGTGGAATCGATCGTGCTCATTTCCGTGGAATTTTTCGCTCTTTAAATGCTTTGGGGAAAAACGTTATTCGATCTCAGTCATGTCATAAAGTCACATACTGACCTCCCATCCTTGCAGGCTTACGTCCGTGGGATCTGGGATAATGGCACATTATGCGATTGGATTTTTTCGAATAATCAAACGAGGAGTGTTGATCTTTTGTTTCCTTTAATGTTTATCCATTGTACGACGTAAATTTTGCAGCGATATCCAAATTTCAAACACATTATCCTTTACATGTGATACAAATTTTAGAAGGATGGGGTATTACCGGGACAATACAGAGAGTTTCTGAATTATTAAATAAAGTTTTCATACGAGGACTTGAATATATGGTGGAAATGCTAGGACTGCTCTGCATATGAGTTAAACATTTTCAGTCATTTTTTAAATCCAAACTAAGAAATTTTTTATAAACGCCGCCGGTGAAAAATACAAGTTTTTACTTATTCTTAATTGTATTATATATTTGTTAAAAATACGCTTACAAGTTTAAAAATAAATTTAGTTAATTAATGTTTAATTACCGGATAAACAAAGGAGCATTAATTTTCTGTTAAACAGCTGCGCAATCTGTTGGTTCTGCCGTTATTAAATGGAAGTGCGCCGATAAACCGAAGGTGAAAAAACGCTCAAGTCACTTCCAAGCCAAACTCGCTCAGGCCTGACCAAAAAAAAAAGCCACGGAGCCACACAAGAGTCGTAAAGTAGCAGCTAGTGTGAGCTCAACCTACAATCGCCGAAAACTTGAAGTTTATTGCTAGACCGATTAAAAGTGCCAAATGCAGAAACTAGCAGCTGCCATAACCACTCTTGAAAATCACGATCATAGAAAAATTGTGCAAATTTCATGACCAAAGCAGCGACTGCGCTGCTCAGCCAACTGCTCTGCCAGCAGCGGCAGCGCAGCGCATTGATCGGCGATATTTTGATATCGCGATCTTTTGGGGCTAACTGTGTTTGTCGTATGAAAACCCGTTTGGTGGCGATCGCATTGACAAAAGTAATTGCATTGATAAAGACGGCTACCAGTGTCAGAGCGACTTGTTCTTTGGGTATTTTTGGCCTCAATTGCTGCGCCTGCGCGGCAGCTTCGCAATCCCCTGCTCCCAGGCCCCACGGCTGCATGTAAACGAGTTCTGATGACGTAATTCGAGTCGCTAACCGTTCTGTGCCTCCCTGGGCCTTATGCAATCCCCACGCAAATGAACATGGCAGAAAAATTAATGGTAATATGTGTGCGCTTTTAAAAAATCAGCAGATTGCAACATCAGCAAAAGTTCTTGATTAAGTTTGGGCCCGAAAGACATTACTGTTGGACGGTGGGTACGGCTTTGCATATGGTACTCTTTCAAAATTTTTATTGATAAAATTAATTTATTTTTTAATTAGATATTTCGAAGAAAAGTGTAGATTTGAATACTTAAAACTTAAAAGTCTTGTTGAACTCCACATTAAAAACATTTACTTCATAAAACCACTTTGGATGCAACACCAGTTGATGTTATTCCTAATTTAAAGGAAATTGAATAAGCAAACAATTTCATAATTGCACTACTTTAAAAACAATTGCACATAAAACAATTTACTCAACACAAATAATAAATAAAAGGAAAATTTACAATAAGATGAAGTGACACTTACTTGCGAAATGTTATATTAACATAAAAGGCTGTTTCAAAAAAAAAAGCAAAAACTGTTAAAGGTTACGAAACTAACAAAAACTTCTTAATTGGATGTTTTACTGTAAAGAGAAAAGATCATAAAATATTTAAGCACACATAAACATTATATACAAAGTGTACTATGTACTACCTCTGTATCTTATTAAGTATTTATCTTAATTTTTTTAAGCAAATAAAAATAAACTATAGTGTCAATTTTAAAAGGCTAGGCCATTTGTAATAAAAAATAAAATTTTGCTCCACTGTAACGAATTCTGCTCGCGTTGGCAGCGCAGTCGCAGTCGCCGTCGCAACCGCTGCTCGGCTCACACAAGCGTTTTCACTTATCCGCGATTGCATGTGCGAATCGGAGTTTAATTTTGTTCTAAGCCCCGGCGCGTGTGCATGGGCGCAGTTCTTTGGACTGGCGACATCCGATCTTGGATCTAGAAATACCCGAATTCCGACTTCCGACCGAGATGGTGCTGCTGAAAGTGATCAAGTATCTAGTGGGTTAGTGCGAGTGATCTGTTGAGATGCTGTGTCCTCGATATAACGTCACTATCTTCCTTTGAAGGCTGCGTGGCGCGGGTCTGCAATGAGTTGTCCCAGAATATGTGTTCCCTGAACAAAATGTTCAAGTACCACCTGCTGGAGGTCAGCTAGAGATCCTTGGAGCAGAGAGCAGCGACTGAAGCTCGCCAAAATTGTATATATTTTCATTATCCGTTGCTGAGCGAGTTTGTTGCCTAAGTCTTTTGTTATGTGATCCAATAAAACGAATTCTACCCACTTGAAAACTTTGTTCTACACAATAACAAAAAGTGTTGGAAATTTTAATTAAATAATAAGTTCTTATACAAAATTCTTTAACATTTAAAAAAAAATATTACAGTTTTTAAAGGAAAGAGAATACTTTTTAAGCGGATTTTGCTAAAAGTTTTTACCTGTGTATCTGAAATAACGGAATAAGTTATAGAATGGCCACTTTAACCTTCAGATTTGCTTGTGAAATCGAGCTAAGAAAAAAAAAAAAGAAATCCATGTTCAAGTTGATTTCGGGGCCTATTCATTCGGACGGAACGGAGGAGTTGTTCTAAAGAATTACACGCTAGATATGAATAGTACCGAATTTTGGGATTTTCCCAACGACAAGAAATCCCAAAATACGCGCTGAAAGTGTCCCCGCAAGGTCTCATAATTACCGATTGTAAAAAAAGCTAATATTTGCAATTAATGCCGGCTAAACAATGCACAAACAAGTTTGGACATAAAAGAAAATAAATAAAAATAAAAACAAAAACACAAAGCTAGACGAAAAAAAGGCGAGAAATTAACATTCGGCGTCTCTCGGTTTTTGTGTCGTCACACATAAGCGCCTTATAAGAGCGAGCCGTAAAAAAACGCTTGGATTTCTCGAATTAAGTAGCTAAAAAATCCCCGGCATCATTAGAGGGCTTGGTCGATAGAGACGTCATTCCTTGTACGCTCAACACCTCCCCATTCATTCATCGATATGATTAATTTCCGTTCTGCTAGGAAAATAACTTAAGCCCTTGTTATTGTGACATCTCTTTTATAAAGACAGGTCGAGTCCAAAGTATCACCGGTTTCAGGACGTCACTAGTGGTAAGTTTGTGACGTCCTAGTGACTCTCTTAACTTGACTATCTTAAAAAATTTATAAAGTTTTTTCATTTAAGAGAGTGGCTTGGCGCAAAAAAGAGTCGGACAGTAGCTGTAAATTTCTACATAAATTACTTATTAAAAAATGTGGGTTAGTATAGTAACAAACGAAAATGGTGTTTTGTTTGATTTTTTAGGAGCGCCTGGGTGAAAATCATAACAATAAACACCACGGGTCATCGTCTTTTCTTTATAGGAGAACAATTAAGTCGTTTAAATGGGTTATTAAGATTCTAATGCGTTTGAGGAGTAAAATAAATGAACTTCTAAATGAGGACACTTTAAAGCTTAATTTAGAAAACAATTTGGGGGTTTCCTGCACGATTGTTCTTGAAACCTTCCCAAATTCCAGTCTTTTTAGTTTTCAGGACTTCCGGGATTTATAAATAAATTTTGGTGTAGTGAGTTATTTACTATTTTTTTTTTTATTTTCAAAAAAACCACAACAATTTGGTAATACTTTTTTGGAACTCAGCCCGTTTTTTATCATAAACTTAATCAGTTTTTCTTACCAAAATCTAACTTAAAGCTGATACATTTCATTAGTCCCTGAGGAAGGACCTGCCAAAGTTGATGGCGCTATTCACGAATCCCAGCATGGTGGTGATCATGGAGTGGGCGTGCTTGGAGCTCTCCGTGGACTCGCTTCTGTCGTTCCTAGTGGGTCGCACCACCGATTTCCGGCTTTCCGACGGCTTTTCGGCGCTACTGAAGAGGCGATCCAGCCTGAGAATGGGTTTGCGGAACCATTCCCCACTGACCTCGTTCAGGCGCTCGTCATCCTCCCGGCTGTATCGGTCGAACGGCAGGGCAGTGACTGAAAGGAAAAGTGCATCCTATAGAAACTGTAGGAAGTTTTGGAGCTAAAGAGACTTACTTGACGCCATGAGCAGGCAGCCGATAAGGAAAAGCACCGTCATCTTGAGTGTGGAGGTCATTGTAAGTGGCAGCTTTTTGCACTTTTCGATCGGAATCTGAATGGGAACTGTGTGAATCGAATGCCAGACGGTTGAACTTTATAGATAGGCGACCTACGGAAGTTCTACGTGCCGGAATGAAAAGTAACAATGCGCACGTTTTACCAAAGTATTTTTGTTTTATTTTATGCTTGTACATTTCGCCTAAGCTTAGAAAGAACTAAAAGTAAGCCATAACCATAATTAACACGTCATAGGTGTATTCAAAAAGCACACATATTCTCGTGTTCACAAAATAGTACACGAATCGGTTGCAGTTCACATTCTGGAGGGGTTTTCCGTTGGTTTCCGAGGTCGCAGATCGAACCTATCGTAGGCACTGTCCAGTTCGGCGTCGGCCAGCCTCTCGTCGGGAACCGGGGGCGTCTGGCGGTACAGCTCCTCGCGCTCCTGCAGGGATAACTCCGAAATGGGTCTCCGGGTGGGCATGCCCGCACTCAAGCTGACGGCTGCAATTACAGAAATTGCAAAGGTAATTGTGTCTCCAATATTTGACAATCAATTAATTTCACTAACCACAGAGAAAGAACAGACTGATCAGATAGAACTTTAGCGACGCGGGGCTCATGGTGCTGTGGTGCTCCGGTGGAATTGATTCGTCCGATGGGCATTAACTGACAACCGAAATGCGGATGGATCCACAATTTATATATGAGCTGGAGCTGCCTGCTGATTGGCGATTCCCGAGGAGGCCAATGGCTGTGGCGCCGCTGGTTCGGATTATGCAAAGCACCCACCGAAGACCCCAAAAATAATACACAAAAAGTAAAAAAAGATGCGAATAAAAGGCTCGAGGCGTCGTTCTGTCTCATTGAGTGCGAAAAAGCGCCGGCGGCCATCGATCGCCTCCCTACCGGTCTTTGACGTCGTCAGTTGGCCTGGCACGTGAACGGTGGCCGCTTCGCGTTGATTGATTATTTATTGAAAGCTACCTAATTAATTTACACATTCGCCAAGTCGTCACTCGCTCAGCCCCCTGCCCTTGCCTGTAAATAGCGTCTAGCGTTCCAAATGGGGGATCGTCGCACCGCCACACTACTGTAGTCGTAGTACTCAATCGAACCCAAGGGGGTTTTATGTTGTTATTATTAGATTAAATAAAGAGCGGTCCACTGTCATTAGAGAATACAATTTTACATTAATTAAACTGATTTTTACGTTCCCGACAGATGGCACATGGGCTCGTTAATCCGAAGGCAGTTATTATCTTTAAGCCGAAAGAATAATGACTCGTTCCCACATACATACTGTCCACTTTTGAAATATAATCCTTTCTGTTCATTATTATTTATTATTTATTTATTAAAGTAAATTTCCAATGTTAAAGTATTTTACTAAGGGTACACAATATAAACAGAAAATATTGGAAGCAAAATAAGTTTAAATAAAATAAATTGAAGATTTTAAATATTTACTTTTTAAAACCAACGTTTTTAATCTTATATTTAATATTTTTCGTATCCAAAGAAAATAGTCCAACGCTCATATGTAGGCGATACTTCGCAAAGATACGATTCCATGGAGCAATAAACGTCACTAAAGTCGGTAAAGTCTGTAATGAAATCCAAGGGATTTCTTAACACTTATTTAATTTTAATTTTTTAGGAATACTCACTCTTTCCCGCTTGGCAAGCTGCAATATTCAAGTGACATCTTGAGGGATATTTGCGAATGCATCCCAGTTCTTCATCCAAGCCACAAATTTCGGTGGTACCATTTACACTTCCGCAACTTATCTCCAAAGGACACGATTTTATTGGAAGACTGGCACCTTGAGCGCAGGCTGTTCTTGGGATATCATTAAAACTCAGTTGAAAAGTTTTTCAACAAAATAACCCACCTAGCCAAAGTAGGCAAATCGTTACTACTTTCATATTGGACTTATTAAACAGACTGCGGCTAAATGCAGATAAAATTATACAATCGCCAAAGCTCTTGGAAGTAAATAAAACTTTTTGGTATCTAATCTCTTAACAACATCATGAAAGCAAATAATTAATTTGGGAAGCTCATTACTTTCCTTAGATTAGATTTTACGGAGACGATAAAACGTGATGAAGTTTTAATATTAGGGTTATTTCCCAATCTGCTGAGTTCTTCAAAATTTAAATATAGAACAATAATATCAGTTTGAGAGGGAACGCCCTTAAAAATACCCTGTTAAATTTTCAACTTAAGAATAAATTTATAAAATTGAATTTGAAATTGAATTAACTATAACAAAAATTTATCTACATTTAGATTCTGGAACCAGCAAACGAACAAGATCTTTAAAGTATATCATTGGGTTAAGTGACTAAATACAGTTTGTATATTTTGTAATAAAGAAGCAAGTCCGGTTTCCTCGTAAGGAAGTCCAGCAAAGGGCCATGGCAGCCGTCGCATGACATGGAGGAAATTAAGCAAAAACGCATCCTTCCAATCCTACGTATCCTCGAAAAAGCAGCACCCCAATCAACAATCCCGTCACTAGAATACAGAAATATATCTTCACCGCCACTACTGAAGCGGCTGGATCACCAGCACTACTTCAAACGAGTTATGTTAAAAGTTTCCGAGGTTCTGAAGGACCTGGAAAGCGGTGTCCAACCAGTGCACCATTCGCTGAGTGAAGTAAAAGTATTAATCGCAAATATTATTGGCCGCTTGATGCTCAAGTGTAAGGAAAAACAAAAAAAGGCGTTAGGAAGGTTGGACGACCACAAAGGATTTTTTGTACAATGAGATATCAATGCGAACAGGATCAGGTGCACAACAAAGGCACATCGAATCCAATGTCCGAAAACTAAGGGGTGTCCTTTCGTTTCTATATGAAAACGCTTTTGTTTCCGGAGAAAAAAGATTCTTCTCGTCGCCTGGACCCAGAACCTGACATATGGATTGCAGAAAAAAAGCTGCGAATATATTGATTTTTGCGGAGATAGGCGACTAAGATGTATAACGGAAAGGTTTATGTTTATTTATCATTATTATTATTATTTAACAAGAATCATTTTATTGCTTATGGCCAATGACAGTGCGGTTCGTGTCTAAACTAATTGATGGAATTTCTTAATTGCATACTTTGGTGCTCAGATACTTTGAGGGCATCTCTAAGATGCTTTTGTTTGGCTGCGATACAGTTTCGCGTAAATGCCATTCTTGGCCAGGAGCTGGGCATGCGTTCCTTGCTCCATTATCCTCCCTGCTTGGATCACGCAAATCACATTGGCGTTTTGGACTGTGGACAGCCGATGAGCAATGACGATGCAGGTTCGTCCCGAGCAGGCCGAGTCCAGAGCCTGTTGAACCACCTTTCAAAATAAAATAAAATAGATGAGTTAGCTCTTGGGTATGGATAGCAAAAGCTTACTCTTTCACTTTGGAAGTCCAGGGCTGAGGTGGCTTCATCTAAAAGCAGGATCTTGGGATTTCGAACCATTGCCCGGGCAATGGCAATCCTCTGCTTCTGGCCCCCAGAGAGCTGGGTGCCTTTGGAGCCCAGAACCGTCTCGTACTGGGCGGGCAGCGACATGATGAAATCGTGGGCATTGGCCATCTTGGCCGCCTCGATGATCTGCTGCATTGGCACCTTTCTGGACGTGTCTCCATAGCCAATGTTATCGGCAATGGACTTTTCGAAGAGTGACGGTTCCTGGGACACGATGCCCATGCGACGACGCAATGTCTTGAGGTCCATATCGTGGTGGATGCTTTCCTGGTCGATGAGCTATAAAACCAGGATTGGCATTACCGGGGAAGTCTTCATTCCAGTGGATACTTACAATTTTTCCCCCATCGGGGTCGTAGTACCGCATCAACAGCTGGACGCAGGTGGACTTTCCCGATCCGGAGGCCCCCACCAGGGCCACCGTCTGACCCTGCTGGATGTCCAGATTGAAGTCGTGCAGGACCTTCAGCTTCGGCCGCGAGGGATAGGCAAAGTTGAGGCCCCGATAGCTGACTCCCTGCTGGACCACATTCGTCTTGAAGGGCGTTCCGTTGCCATTCTGCTGGATCGCCAGGGCATCCGGGGACAAGATCTGCGGCTTCCGATCAATAATCTCGTACATGCGATTAGCGGAGAGAAGGGCGGCGTTGAAGGCGGGAGTAAAGGCAAGGGACTGGGCCAGAATGAAGAGCCCATACAGCATGGTGTTGGCTATTCTGCAAGAAATTGTAATCCATTAATCCTGGTTAGTTAACGGAAAATACCTTCACCCACTTCATAATTGTTTCGAATTTGATATTTCCATCGGCACACATGTGTCCTCCGTAGGTCAAGGTCACCGCGTAGCCGAAGAACATTAAGGACTTGCCCAGGGAGTTCACAAGACCGCGCCATTTGAGGCGGTTTAGGATTTGCACCCGATATCGCTCCACCTCCTGATCGTAGACCTTGATCAGCTCCTCCTCCCGGCGGAGTCCTGCCACTGTTCTAATTTGGGCAATGGTTTCCGTGGCTATGCGACTGGTTTCCTCCAGGACCTGCTTCTCTTTTATGGCAGACTTCTCCCCGAAGCGGGCCTCGAACACAATCGAGGCGATCATGAAGGGCGAGGTGCTCAGGCAGATGAGGGCCAGCTCCCAGGAGTAGGGAAAGGCGATGGACACACTGCAGATAAAATTGGTGAAGGCCTGGATGATGTTGCTCAAGGGGAACCCAATGGCGCCCTGGACACTAGCGGCGTCTCCCGAGAGCCGAGCCGACAGGGCACCAATGCTATTATCCTTCCGATCGAACCAACCCATTTCCTGGTGCATGATGCAGCTGAAGGTCTTCGAACTGGAAGCCAAAATCCATGATTAAGACGTAAAGAATTTTGGACATCCAAAACCTACCGCATTCTCATGGTTAGCCAAACGCCCGCCAAGTTGAAGAAGAAAGTTTGGACGAAGCACACCACTCCGGCAGAGACTCCAATTACCAGGGAAATAATGGACATGGAGGCACTTTGATCCAGCACCTCCTCATCCGTGGGCTTAGCCAGCGATCCATACAGTTCAGCCAGGACAATGGAAAACACCGGCATGGTGACTCCGTAGATTCCCGCACAAATCGCGCCAATGATAAGGAAACTCCACTCCGGACGGGCCCACCCCAGAATGCGGAAGAAGGTGCGGATATAGTTGCCCGAGGGAGCCTCCTGATCCGGGCTTTCCTCTTCAGGCTGGTGCTGGGGACCGTTTATGTGCTTCATCTGGAACTCTGCGTTCTTCTCAAGAGAAACGATTGAGTTTCGAGTGCCTAGTTGGAACTGCTCTACTTCGTAGGACATTTTGCGCTCCTTTATTTCGGCCTCTTCCTCCAGCTCGTTCAGTAGCTCCTCGGCAGAATCGTCGTAGGAGTGGACGGTCACCATTTTGTGGTAGAAACCCTCCAGCTTCATCAGCTCCTCGTGTGTTCCTTGCTCCACGGCCTTGCCATTGTCAATATAAACAATTCTGTGGGCGTGCCGGATGGCGGAGAGGCGGTGTGACACCACCAGAGTGGTCCTGCCCTTGCAGGCCTTGTCCAGGGCAGCCTGGACCAGCTTCTCAGAGTGGTAGTCTAACGCGGAGGTGGCTTCGTCTAGCAGCAGGATCTTGGGCTGCTGGATGAGAGCTCGGGCAATGGCGATCCGCTGGCGTTGTCCGCCGGAGAGCTGTACACCCTTCTCGCTAATGTCCGTGTCGTAGCCCTGACAAAGTTTGGAGATTTTTTAAACTTTTTTTAAAATTATTAAGTTAAGATTACCTTGTGGAGAGCAATTATGAAATCATGGGCATTGGCGGCCTTGGCGGCATCCTCCACTTCCTTTTGAGTGGCCTCCGGCTTGCCATGCCGGATGTTCTCGCCAATCGTGCCCTGGAAAAGCACCGGTTCCTGCCCCACCACAGCAATATTGGATCTCAGCCAATTGAGGTTGAATTTCTTCACATCCTCGCTATCCACGAGGACCTGTCCGAAGACAGGATCGTAGAAACGCTGGAGCAGCTGGATGCAAGTGGACTTGCCGCATCCGGAAGGACCTACCAGAGCCACTGTTTGACCTTCTTCCACCACCACGTTAAGGCCCCGTAGGACGATCACATCCTCCCTGGCAGGATACCGGAAGAACACATCCCGGAACTCAATCTTGCCCTTCAGACCGTAGTTGAGGATTTTTCCTGCCTTCGAGAGGGGATCGATCAGGGAGACGCGGTCGATCACCTCGAAGATGGCCGTGGCCGATCCCCGGGCCATGGCGAATGTCTCCAGGAATGGGGATGTCCGGGATATCTGATTGGCACTCACGATAATGCCCGATATCACAATCATCACCACCGCCGGGGTGTACTCGCGCTCCTCGATGGGGATCTCCGGATCGCGGTAGAAGAGGATTAAGTTGGCGCCATACCAGAACGCTCCCGCCCCCGTGATGAACAGCATGGCCTTCATCACGGTGTCGCTTAGTCCGGAGAAGACGCCCTTCCACTTTCCGGCCTTGAGGGCGGGCTTCAGGAGGCTGTCGTACCGCTCCGATTCTGATCGCTCTCCGCCAAAAGCCACTACGGTGCGAATGGCTCCGATCACCTCCTCCACAACCGAACTGGCCTGTACATAAGAGCTCTGCTCCTTGGCTGTCAGTTTGCCTTGGTACTAAAATAAATAGGGAGTGATAGTATTATTAGAAAAGTATTAGAAAAGTTTTAAATTTAAATTTTGTAAATTGAGGCTTAGATTGACAAATTATTTACATTTTATTGATTAATTTTGTATAATTTTTATTTAATAAAATTGTATACAGCTACATAATTAGTCATTGGAATTATTTTTTTATTTTGTAAATTTATTTCCAAATATTTTTATAGAAATAAAAAAGTTGAAAGCATTTTTTGCATTATTTACAATGGCAGAAAATTAGACGCCAATAGACAGCCAGATACCTCTTCTATTTTATTTCTCTTCTATTTTGTTTCTATTCTATTTTGTTTGTAATCTATTTTAAGATTATATATTTAGACTAAATGAACGCTTGGCCAAGTTCAGTGAAAATCTCGTTGCCACACATGTTTTGTTCTCGAAAGTGAATTCTCTATTTTAGCGAATCGAGAAATATTGGCCGAGAAATACCTGTGGTTTCTAGTTAATAATTTTGCACTAATCTTTTGGGACAGACTTACATGAGCTACGGCTGAGTTGACAAACAGGGTGAGGGGGATATAGAAAACAATCGCCAAGGCCAATTTCCAGCCGTAAATGAAGGATAGAGCCACGCTTATGACCACCTCGCACATAATATCCACATAGTGACCCAGATTCTCGGCAATGCCACTACGGATTTTCTCCATATTGCTAAAAGGATTTTAAATTAAATAAGCTTGATGTTTCAAGTATTTTTTAAGTTACTCTGTTATGCGAACGGCAAAGTTTTGATCCTTGGCCATGTCATGCCATCCTATTTCCTGTCTCAAGGTGGCCTTGAAGAACTCCCTGCGGATGCGAATTGTGATCCTTAGGGCCAGTCGGTTGAAGGCGTCCACATAATACATTCCGGAGAAAAGCATTAGCAACGTATTCAGGGTTATGAGTATACCAAAGGACACGCTGTCCTTGCGCAGTTCCTGCATATTCTCTTCGTGGCTGGCATTTGTGCTGGTTGACCAATGGGGATATATTTTTAATATTTTAATTTTCATATTTGTTCAATATTAGTTAATGCATTCCTTTTGTTATAACTCATTTGTTATTTTAATATTATTTAGTTTTAACCTAAATTTTATTTAATAGCGTATTTAATAGCTGATTTAAAAAATAGGAATTCTTTTTTTTTCTTTTTCAAAGTGAGCTTTGATATGATTATTTTAAAATTAAATGCTTTTATAAAGCAGGTTACCATTTGGTGTGCAAAATAATAACAAATTTTTTTGTGATTTCTTATAGAGACATCTTTTTCAATTGTCTAATTGAGTATTTTAGTTTTCTAATTTATTTTACTAACTATTTCAAACTATTTCATGTCAAGTCTAAATTGTTAGTAACTTCGAGGGGAAACTAAAGTTAGGGGCCCATTTTAGACACGTACTTGGGGGATAAATCTTTCGAGATGTTTCTATTAACTCACAGTATCTTGCCTCCTCCGAAGAGGGGCAGCCCGATGGTATTCGAACTGGTGCCCTGGCCGAGTGTCCTGTCGATGAACATGGCCACCAGCTCGCTGTAGACCACAATGGCTATGGGATAGACCAATGACTGGAGGAAGGCAGCCAGAAAGGCCGATACAAGCAGGACATAGTCCCAGCCTGACATGTACCGAAACAGCTGGGTATAGTTGATAATGGGCTCCGATTTTTTTTTGGACTTCTCCTTCTTCGCGGACTCTGGCGGGGACTCATCCTCCGCCTCGTTCCTGATATCGTCGCGGTTCTCCGACATCTTCCGTCACGAACTATAGCCTATAGACTCATTGACCGCCGGGGTCAATTAATAGTTAAGGAAATTTAGTGGCGGTACAAAAACCAAAAATCGAAACGAAACACAACACGAAGTGCCCGCAGATCGTTTGCCTGGGAAGCACTCTTTCTCTGGCTAATTAACTCCCTTCCAGATGCAGATGCACTGATGCACTGAAGCAGATGAGGCTGATCTGCCCCGGCACTCGCTTCTAGCCTTAATTGTTTTGCATTCCGGGCACCAAAGTCTCTGATCTTTCGAAGATCCGCACTCGCGCTCGCGTCTGTTCCGCTGGGATCGCAGATTGCGACTGACGAGTCTGCGGCGATGGCGTCAGTTTTCTACAAATTTGGTTTCTATTAAAGTTCAAATAGACAGTCCATTCGACAAAACCCTAATGGCAGTTTATTAATATCAATTGAATTGATTTTACCCAAGGTTCCCAGCATGACTAGCATAAACTCCAGGAAAAGGTGTGAGCGGGTATGGTATTCCATGTACCGCGGAAATGGGTCGCCAGCCATTTAAATTCCTGGCTGGTGAAATTATGATCTGGCTTGTCTAATTGATAAAGGTTATCATTTTTATCACAGGCGGTTGTGTAAGTCAAGATTACCATGCCATTGACCATGAATATTTGCAAAAGGCGTGTGGGTCTCCACTTTTACAGATTCAATTAAGATATTTCTTTATATGGGGGGTGTCATAAAAATACATAAGGAGTCTCTAAGATCCAGAGAATAGACTGTCTCTTGTCTTTATAACTCTGAAAGTGGTTCAGCTTTTTGCTTTATCATCGTCTCCAATTTCTTTATCTCTTGTGAAATTGATTTCGAGATTGCGAAAATATTTACTTGCCAAATATTATAAAATTTGAATTCTAGATAAAAAGGTAAAATAAGCTTAAAAGCTGTTTATTAAATTTTACTATTTTTATTTGGGTATTTTATTTGCTTCGTCAAGAGGGGATTAACATCCGATTTCATTCATCCATATTAGCATTATGACCTCCTTTGGAAATCGGGTTCTGGGGATTAAGTTAGACTTGCAACTGGTTTAAGCTTTATCTTTGATTACAATTTTACACTTTCCGAATCCTTAAGGAATGATCTTCACATGTAATATGAAAAATAGACGCTGATGTTCCTGGATTTTTCATGCTACTATGTACTTATTATGCATATATTTAAAATACTTAAACCATATCCTTGTCAAGTTACAAACCTTTAAAAAAAGCCTTTCATTTCAAAAATGTTTGGTGATAATTTATTTAGTTTTTGGTGTTTAAAGTGTACACGTCATAAAAAATGAAAAAAAGTTGAGGACATTTTAATGATCCTTTTGAGTTTTGTGCAGCTTAGCGTAGATGCCGCCCTGGGAAATCAACTGGCTGTGGCTGCCCTGCTCCACCACCCGGCCGTTCTGGATGACGCAAATCATATCCGCGTTCTGGACGGTGGACAGCCGGTGGGCAATTACGATGCAGGTCCGTCCAGAGCAGGCCGAGTCCAGGGCCTGCTGCACCAACTGTTCGCTCTGCAGGTCTAGAGCGGAGGTGGCTTCGTCCAGGAGGAGGATCTTGGGGTTCCTCACCAGGGCCCGGGCAATGGCGATGCGCTGCTTTTGTCCGCCGGACAGCTGGGTGCCCCTTGCTCCCATCCGGGTGTCGTAGCCATTGGGCAGGGAAATAATGAAGCTGTGGGCGTTGGCGCTCTTGGCGGCTGCAATGATCTCGGCCATGGGAACTGATCGGCGGTTGTCCCCGTAGGCTATGTTCTCGGCAATGGACCGCTCGAAGAGGGTGGGTTCCTGGGAGACGATGCCCAGTCGCGATCTCACTCCCTCCAGGGTCAGGTCGTGCTGGATGTCGTCATGGTCAATGTGCTAGTGGGGGGAAAGGATACTAAGAAACCCTTTTCTGAATCCAAAAATCAACTCACAATGCTTCCCTCCTCGGGATCGTAGTAGCGCTGCAGCAGCTGGACACAAGTGGACTTTCCGCATCCGGAGTGGCCCACCAAGGCCACGGTTTGGCCTTTGAGCACCTCCAGGTCCAAGCCATTCAGAATCTTGGCATCGGGTCGAGTGGGATAGCGGAACTGGATGCCGCGATACCTCACTCCCTCGAAAAGATTCAACTGTTTGGCCAAAGTATTCTTGATGGTGCCCATGGGCGACTGAATCAAGGGCTTTCGATCCAGGATCTGGAAGAGACGATGTCCGGCCACCAAGGCGCCGGAGAAGGCGGGTGTGAAGGCCAGGGACTGGGCCAGCATCATGGAACCATACAGGAGGGTTTCCGAGACCCTAAAAGGACACATTAAAGGATTCTTAGTGGCAGATAGTATCTCCAAGCATACTTGATGATATCCTGGAAGGGCAATTGTCCTTCAGAAACCAAGACACCTCCATAACAAAGAGCCACCGCATAGGCGAAAAAGGCCGAGGCCTGCATGGTGGAGTTGAGAACTCCCCGCCAGCGCAACTTCTGCCTGATGAGCACCTCCACCCTCTGGATCTCATCCGTGTACTCCCGAATCACATCCGCCTCCCGCCTCAAGCCGGCCACGGTACGGATGTTGGTAATGGACTCGGCGGCAATCCGACAGGCCTCTTCGATGACCTCCTTCTCTCTTACAATAGCAGTGGACATCATCCTGGAATAGAACTTATAGAATCACGGTAAGAGATAGTTAACATAACCCACTTGGCCTCCAGGATGACCGATCCCACGATGATGGGGCAATTGGCCAAGCAGAGCAGGGCCAGCTTCCAGTTGTAGTACATGGCCACGGAGACACTGGAGATGAAATTGGACAGGGCCTGGATCATTCCACTCAGCGGAAAGCCGATGGCGCCCTGGATTCCCACTGCCTCTCCGGACAGGCGGGCCGAAAGGGCTCCCACGGAGTTGCTTTCATCGTCGAACCAGCCCACTTCCTGGCTGACCATGGCCTTGAAAGTCATGGCTCGCATCCTGGTGGTCAGCCAAATTCCAGCATAGTTGAACAAGTACGTTTGTAAGAAGCACACCAATCCCGTCAAGAAAGCCAGGCCCAGACAGGCCCAGGAGAGTACTGCTGTCCTTCTCAGCGCATCCTTCGGATCCTGCTCGGCAAGAGCTGCATAAAATTCTCCGAAAATTATGGCAAAAGCCGGATACAAGCAGCCCACAGCTATGGCACTGATAGTGCCGAGGATGAGATAACACCACTCCGGGCGAGCAAGCCTCAAAATCCTTGCAAACGTCTGGAAAAAGTTCGGCTTACTGGCCGGCGCTGCCACGATCGGGGCGTTGGTGTCCTTGGCACTGGGCTTCACGATAGGCTCATCGAACTGGACGCTGTTCTTGTGGCCCTTCTCGAAGTTGAGAGGACTAGTCTCAAAGGACTTTTCATACAGAGCCAGGCTTTTCCCTAAAAAGGATAAAGATGTAGCAGAAAATGAATATCAATTCGATGGTAAGCCTACGTTTGGCTTCCTCGATCGTGTCTTCCTTTTCCACATCCTCGATAACGTTAATGTCGCCAGCACGGACCATATTGTAGTAGGCTCCCTCCAAGGTCATCAGATCGTCGTGGGAGCCCTCCTCCAGGACCTTTCCTTCGTGGATGAATACAATCTTATCCGCTCCCCGAATAGCAGACAACCGATGCGAAACCACAATTGTGGTGCGTCCCTTGCTGGCTAAATCCAAGGCCTGCTGGACCTGCTTCTCCGACTGGTAGTCCAGAGCGGAGGTGGCCTCGTCCAGGAGCAGGATTTTGGGGTTCTGGATTAGGGCCCGGGCAATGGCAATGCGCTGCTTCTGCCCACCGGAGAGCTGGGAGCCCCGCTCCCCGATCATGGTCCGGTAGCTCTGCGAATGGGGAATATATATTTTAATGTTTCCATTTTTTAATCGCAGCTCACCTCTGGGAGGTTACTAATAAACTCGTGGGCTCCCGCCTGGGTGGCGGCGGCTTCAATCTCTTTCTGAGTCGCCCCTGGCTTGCCGTAGCTGATGTTTTGAGCTGCCAGAGGTCGAGGGGTTAATATGTGGAGTGGGCCGAGACTGTCATTCATTTGAAAACCCACCTATGGTGCCTAAAAAGAGCACTGGCTCCTGACCCACCACGGCGATGTTCGATCGCAGCCACTGAATGTTGTACTTTCTGATGTCGAGGTCGTCCAGCAGGACGGATCCGAACACGGGGTCGTAGAATCGCTGGAGCAGCTGGACGCATGTGGACTTCCCGCAGCCGGAGGAGCCCACCAGGGCAACCGTCTGACCAGCCCCGATTCTGATGTTCAAGCCCCGGTGTACTATGATCTCCGGGCGGGAGGGATAGCGGAAGAAGACGTCCTGGAACTCCACGTCCCCACGAAGGCCGTAGTTCAGAATTTTGCCATCCGTGGAAAGAGGATCGATCTTGGAGGTGAGGTCGATGACTTTGAACAAGTTTGTGGCACAGCCACGCGCCGTGGCAAAGGACTCCAGGAAGGGAGCAGTCCTGGCGATGTTATCCGCACCCACAATGATGCCAAAAAAGGCCTGTTAAGAAATTTGTATGCTAAAGGGACTTCCACATAGATTGAATAGTGCTCACAATCATAAGGATAGCGGGGGTGTACTCCTTGTCCTCCACGCCACGATCGTCTATGATGAGATTCACGCCATACCAGAAGGCTCCGGCACAGGATAGATACAACATGGACTTCAAAACGGCGTCACTGAGTCCAGAAAAGGCTCCCTTCCATTGGCTGGCCTTTCGGGCGGGAACCAGGAAGTTCTCGTACCTCTCCACCTCCTGCTTTTCGCCGCCAAAGGACACCACTGTGCGAATCGCACTTAGAATCTCCTCCGCCAGGTTGCCAGCTCCTGCGTAGGACTCCTGCTCACGGGCAGTCAGTTTGCCTTGGAACTTTAAAGAAACATTTTAATTTTTTTGAACTCAAGCCTGCGCTAGGAGCTCGTACCTTCGCCACATAGTAGTTGACCAGAATCACCAGGGGAATGTAGGAACTCACTGCCAGGGTGAGCTTCCAGCCATAGGCGAAGGAAATGGCCACGGTTATAATGAATCCCACCACGAGGTATACAAAGTGGCCCACCTTCTCGGAGATGCCATCGCGTACCTTTTCCACATCGCTGAAATATTCGAAATATTTTTGGAAATTTTTTTGAATATATTTCTTTTTTCCAACTTACTCCACCATGCTTTGGGTAAAGTTCTGTTTGCTGGCCAGATCGTGCCAGCCGATGTCCTGGCGCATCACGGACGTAAAGAGCTTGATCCTCATCCTGGTGACCTGGCGCAGGGCCACCATATTGAAAATGTCCACCGAGAAGATGCCGGAAATGAACATGACCAGGGAGGCGATGGTCAGGAGGATGCCGTACGATATGGAGTCGTCGTAGAGGGCCTCACTATTCTCCTCCTGGGTGGCATTGGTGCTGGGTTAGCATTAAATAAATGGAATTGAATAATAAAATCAAAAATAACTATAAAGTCCCAAGTTTATCCTCAAGATATTTCTCATATTCTTTTCCTTTATAAATTTTGAATTCTAAAAACTCATAATATCGAAGAAACCCGTTCACAGTGCGTATGATTGGTTTTTTTAGAGAAGGTATAAATATAACTTACAGCGTCTTACCTCCCCCAAAGAGAGGCAGGGCGTGGACCTTGGAGCTGGTCCCAAACTCCATGGCCCGGTCCACCAGCATGGAGGTGAACTCGCTATAGATGATTACCACGGCAGGCAGGGTGAGGGCCTTGATGCAGCACATCACGAATCCGAAGAAGAGCCAGGATATCTCCCCGTAGGTGGAGAACTTGAACAGGGACAGGAAGCTGACCGGCCGGGTGGCCTCCAGGCCCTCCGCCACGGGCACCTCCTCCACTGACTTGCCCTCGCTGGTCGAGGTGGAGGCCTCGTCGCGGTCCATGATGTCCCCTGCGGGCAATCAAGCGTTTCGCAAACATATATTATTCAATAGGCCATCGATCTGTGGTCAAGATTTCCACACTCATCGCCGAGCAGACAAAAAGGTTAATTCAATTAAGCCACTCTCGGTTGGCGTATGCAAGTTTGTTTCTCCGGCCACATAGTTCTCATTGACCCGCGGGGTTAACAAGTAATAGAATCTATACGTGGACGCATTCCAATGGCCACACTTTCGGGGCTAGAATTTAGCCCCTTCACTGGGATATTCACCTTTGTTTATGTCACTTTTCGAGGTATCCTTTAGGTTTTCCAGGCGATTTTCTTTTGAAGACGCAGACCGGGGATGATGTTCGCTTGAGCGTCCAAGCGCGACTGGCCGTCATCTTCCACGAGCATCCATTTAAATTCACCAACTATGCCTCGGGGGTTCAATTCCAATTGATCTTTCTCTTGGGGTAGGCCCGAAGAGCCCCGATTGATTGAGGAAAGAGTTCTGGATGGAAACTCTCCAAAATCTCTTATGCCAGGTGAGTCCCGGAAATTTAATCGTTTTGCTAGGTGATAAATTTTATTTAAATACAAGTAGTTGCCTCCTTTTGTGCAGAGGCATAGATCGCATAGATTTCCTACATTTACAATATGGTGGATTATCTTTAGGGATTATAAACTACGCGCACGTCTATCTGGATAACAATCGCATATCACATACTGTGTTGGTTTATTTACACGAGATAGAGATTCTTCATAAGGGGTTTCGCTTCGCAATCAAATCATTCGAAGGCCTATCTAATATGGCAAGTGCCAAAACAACAAGTCCGTTTCTTACATCATAGCTATTATGTACAATGCAACTTAAGATTACGATTAGGCTTGGATTAAAACATGTTTGCTCTCACTAGAATTTCGTTATAGTAGCTGAGCGAATAGGGTTAACAGATCTACAACTTGGCTCTTATCGGTCGCATTTCCATTAGTAACACTAGTTTACAAAGGGGATCAAATAAAATAATTAAATACAAGTAGAATTGATTGTAAATTACACAAGGACTATAGGCATATAGTCTCATATTTTGTACAGAAAGTTTGGAACCAATAGAGCTCGATTTAACTGTGATTTTATAAACGTTTTTCAAATATTTCAAAAAATTGTCTCTTTTTAAGAAAACGCAACGCGTTGCTCCGATTTGAAAGATATCCTGATCCGATCGATCCTCCAGATTATGGATAATATCATCTTAGTGGCTCTGGGGCGACTCAATGCCTGCGGTTCTTAATCCTAGTTACGTGGTTCGATTCGCGATCAAATCTTGAACCGTAAAAAAGCTCTCGGGGTCACACGTACACCTCGCCGGTCTTCTGTTCCGGCTTGTGCTTCGCCAGGGTGGAGGGAGCCGATGATCCGCCAACTCCCGCTTCCTGGCCCGCGGGCTTGTGAGCCAGCGGCATCGTGGCTATCGAGGCATTGTCCACAGTGTCCGTGTGTCCCACGGACCTGACCGAGGACCTCGGATCCTGCATGTTCAGGTTCACATTAAAGCTGCTGTTCCGCGAGATATTTGGATGACCATTCAATGGCTTAACGGAGAGTAGGGCGGTGGTGGTGATGCCACTGTTTCCATTGCTGGAGCCGCTGTTGCTGTAGCCGTCCTGGCCATCGGCCCCGGTCAGCTCCACAATGGACAGGGCTGAGGGCGTCCTCTGAATAGAGAGGGATACGGGTATCGTGGTGATCACGTCGTTCGGATCGTAGCCACTGGCCGTGGTGGTGATCGTGGGCAGCTGGGCGTTGGCCGTGATGGGCAGGATGCTGAGAGTGCCCGTGGGAATCGTGTCCCCGCCGCTGCTGGTCACCGTGAAGGGGAAGGACAAGGTGGTTATGTTGGCAGCAGGTGGAATATCTAGAGGATCAAAGGTTCTTATTAGTTATAAATTAAAAAAGATAATTAGAGTCTCTTACTGGTTGGCATAAATCCTTCCTTCATACTGGCTGCCAAGGCTGTGGTGGCCGGGTGTCCTGGAATCAGAGTGTTATTGGACGATGAGCTATCCATCTCTTTGATGGGCGAGAGGAGCAGCGTGCCCAGCACCTGGCCGCTCTCCGGGTGCATTGCTGTTGTTGTGGTGGTGGTGCTGGTGTGGTCGGTGGTGTAGGTGGCCGGGAAGAGGCCCGGTGGTGCGCTGGGGGTGCTCAGCTGCTGTGGTGCCATTAGGACACCACTTGTGGCTACACGGGAGTGGTGCGATTTGAGCAAAGGAGTTGCAAGAGTTGGGTGCAGGATTTAGGGTCTTGACTCACCTGGATTCGTGTTGCCATCCTTGGCCACCTCGGGTGTGGGGATTCGGGGCCTCACCTTGTTGGCCACATTTACGTTTAAGCCGTTTAGTTTGGAGTCTAAAATGGATATAAATCTTGGTTATAGGTGCATACTTTTAGGGGCATAGTTTTTTTTTTTCGAACCAAAAATAATAGGAGGGAAGAATTTTTTGAAGTCACTTACTTTGCTTGATCAGTTGACGCTGTGCCCTCAGAGACTTTCGATGCACAAACTTCCCGTAGAGACTGGACTTGGTCGGTTGCGAGCCAGCCTGCTGCTGTTGCTGCTGGTGCGCCTGTTGCAACTGCTGCTGTTGCATGATCGAGAGCGGCAGGCCGGACTCGGGACTAGAGTACACGGAGTTCAGGCGGTTCCGGTTGAAAGGCAGGCCGCCGGAGGAGTACGCTGTCGACTGGCTCCTCATCGACCCCATACGGGAAAGTTGCCGCACTAGCCAGTTGTTTTTTCGACGCTCCACCATGGGAGTGTCCACACTTTCCTATTGGTAACAGATATTATATTATTTTATTTAATTGAATTATATTTACAATAATATTTATACAATAATAGTTTACAATAATAGTTTACAATAATATAAATGTACAATAATTGTAAACTTGATCGAAAACCCGATTCAAAGCTTTACGACAATACAGAAGAGTTCTTTAGCAACTGTCCTCTTATGGGAATTTAACTTTATGCAAAAATTGCATTTTTAACCTATGTATTTTATAAAAATTACTGTGTCCGTTTCCTTTTATAATTTATAATTTTATATTTAACAAAAGCCTTAAAACTTGGAAACCTTAAAACTGTGTTAGTAAAAAATATAATTTAGGAAGTGCGTGATGATAAAGTAATATATCATCAAAAAAGCTGGGTAATATTTTCAAACAAAACAGGTAATGACTGTCTTTTGAACATAATACTGTGATTGTTAAATTGTTTACCAAAAATAAATAGTAAATTTAAATAACCAAGAATTAAGTATAGCACCAATAAACTTTCATATGAGGTTGTCTAATTAATTTTGTATTTAATTATTTAGTTTGTTAATTCAATTGTTTCCTGTTTGTCTCATTTATATATATTTGATAATATTCAATAGTTTATTATTACAAATTTTCACCCCTTTTAAATTTTTTGTAAAAAAATGAGCTTATTATAAAATTACTCACATAATCCGCATAGACGTCGTCGCTGAGGATCCGCTTGCCACCGCCAGGCATGATGTTGGCGTACATGGCGTCCTCCTTCTTGACCTTGTACTTCTCAGCGGACCCCTTGGGTTCGTCCCGCCTGTAGTGCTCGGAGGCGACGGTGTAGGGCAGGTCCTTGGGCACCACGCACTCCCAGTACTGGTCGCGCAGCAGCTCCGGGTGCTCCTCGTGCATCTCGTCGACGATCATGTAGGCAGCCTGAAAGCGATCAAAAATGCGAAAAGTGGATCAGTCGAGGGCTGTTCGAAATCGGAACGTGTTCGCCATTTGCGATTTCGAGAGGAGGCACTAAACCCAGTTGCGTCACATCAATTGAGTTGTGTGGCCCACATTGGAACAAAAGAAAAAGTGAAATTGTTTGCCTGTTTTTGTTTTAATTATTCGCGTAACACGGCCCACCACTAGCCAGGGTAAGAAAAAGAAATTGGCTTAATCATTTGAGTGCACAGTTCCAATTTGAATTGGCGAGTGAGGGGTTCAAGTGGTCCAAGTGTCACGTCTGTGAGTGAGAGGTGTTGGCAGTAACCCTCTGGCCACTAACTGATAACCTGGCCAATACCCGCGATGCACTTCCTCGACTCTACCCAATTCGAGAAAACTCTGCTGCGGTCACCGCATAAAAATACACAAAAACGAAAAACCGTCAATGATAAAGCTCTACAAAAGAGGTTTCAATGTTTTCAGTTCGTACGTATTTTGTTCCCCCCCATTTTTCGTTTTTTGAACAAAAACCTGTTTTCAATTTACTTTTGTTAATGCTGCTGCTGCTGCTGCTGGCTTTTGTAAATAATTGCAAGCGACGGCAGGCCCCAAACCCAGCGATACGAGCTGACACAGAGACGGCAGATTGCACACATGCAAACCAATCTCCCAACACAGAAACACCGGGTCCCCAAACCACCAAACCCCCAAACACCGATAGCCCTAGGTTCAAAACTTCAATCAGCCCCAGCATCAGCATCGGAGCGGAAGGGATATAGACGAACTGCAATGCCCTAATCCGATTCCGAATCCGGTTTTGTCGATTTACAAAGGGCCACATTTAAAATGCGAAAAGTTCTAATTAAATCAGATTTATAAGCTATCATGTAAATGCTAATCTTAGTAGCTGTCATTGGTATTTGGTTTAATATATGATGCCATTTTAGAAATTGTTTTATAACTTGTTTTTACCTAAGTTCTAAATTATTTAAGTGATACATTTACATTATCTACTACAAAGTACTCTCTAAGCTTTGAATCTTTAAAATAATACTGAGAACGACTTCTTTGAAGATATTCTTGTTTTTAAAAATCGTTTGAATCGAATAACCATAAGTTTTATCCAGGGATTATGATTAAAAGTTGATATTTTCTTCTTCACCGATAAAACACATTAGTATCAATCGATTTTTGTTTGAGTGCCAATGATATAATCAAGTCTCAGCCTATCGATTAAATCGATATATTATAATGACTCGGAATGAAGCACCTTTAATAACTTCCACCATTTTCAGCATTAATAGAGAACTTGTTAGTTCGTTATCGTTGAAATTTGTTATCGAATCACAAGGCTTTTGTTGACTATTTGCAGAATGCCTGTTATTTTTAGCACGTGGCAGACGCAGACATGTTCTTGGCCTCTCAGAAGCCATTCAAGAAGGCGATTACCGCCTGTGGAGCACAAAATCCTCACTTGGTTAGCACGATAACCCAATTAGCGGATTTGGCTCGACGAGGGCCAGATCTAAGCAGTCATAATACTTGGAAACTGAATAGTAATTATGGCCACGTTTAAGTATCTGACGGATGTCGGGGGCTCAAGGTTCAGTTAATAACAGGGAAGTACTCTTTCCAAGACGGAGTTGGCTTAGCCAGACCTAACATCTGGCCGGTTCATTCTCAACCTAATTTCGAAAGTCGAATATTTTCTCTACCTCTTGCTAAACACAATTAATTGGGAGTTATACAGGTTTTTGTCGGGGGGGAATTTTTTGATATTTTTTTACCACCAATTCGCACTTATCCGGCGAAAATATTTCGATGATCACTTTACTGTCAGTGCTTATTAAAGATTTGCCACGGATGATTGGAGCAACATGGTGGCACATGTAGGTGCCACATCGGGTTATGTAAGGCAAGTGAGTGACTCACCTTGATGTGCCGGTCAATGAGCCAGTTGAGCTCTATGTCGTCGTCGTCTTCGCCGAAGGGATTGATTAGCACCTCGGCCACTTTCAGCCAGCCCACGTAGAAGACGAACTGCAAGATTAATTGAAAGTGATAAGATCAGATAATTGCACAATAAAACACAAAAACATCAAAACAATTTCAAATGAATGCGAGAACACGCCAGGGAAAGCTTCACATTCCCACTCCCATTCCCGAATGGGTTTTTTATTGTGGATTTGAAAATTTATAACGTATAGACATTAACAGTTAATAATGATAGCTAAACACTTGTCTGAGATATGTATCTGCCGCAAAAAAGACCATAGAGCCCGGCAAAATGCCAATTTATTAGGAGGGAACGTGACCGCGAATCGTTTACATAAGGCAGGTACTTGAAATCTGTCCCCAACGACCAGAGACCAGAGACCAGACCGCAGAAACCGAAGCGGAAAACAAAAACAGTTGTAACCGGCCCTATCAAGATATATCCATTATGGTATACTATATATGGAGCATATCGCTGACAAGGTGTAGCCATTACATTTCGACCACTCGCCGCAGCTCTTAGGCAAAAAATTAAAACAAAAATTATTCAAACAAACCGCAACAAGTTTCGAGGCATTTACAAAACGCCGAGACGTGCAAAATTGACTGTGATTTATGGTAAATAAACCGGAACGTGCAAATTAAGATAACTTCTAAACAGTCTTAAATCATACGAGAAAACTTTATTTCCAATACCAGGTACGGCCATGTGATTTGCAACTGACTCACCTGCAAAACGGTAAAGAGGGGAAAATACAAATCGGGATCTTCACGGCCATTTTTGTCCAGGACATTGGGCAGCATCTGGCGGCCCAGCAGGGCGGCTATAAAGTAGGTGTACAGCACCAGGGTAACCACCTGAAAAATAACGTTTCTTTTAATCATATTGCTTAAAAATTATTGCTAGTTCTTCCCCCATCATTTTAGCTAAAATAAAAAATATATATATTTTTTATGCTTACCTGCGTGTAGACCAGAGGAACACAGACCGTATCGTAGCCAATCAGACCTCCCAATCGCCTTCGTATATCCGAGAGTTCCACCAATATGGTTTGCACAATATGATCCGAGGCTATCAGGCCATCCTTCCGGGCTCTGTTTATGATATTGGTGGCCCAGACCAGGGGCATCCAGTACTTGGACATGGGACTCTTCTGGTTGAGGGCCTCGAAGATCTTCATCTCGGACTCGTGCATCAGGCCCGCGTCCACCAGGTGCTGGGTGGTGGGAAAGCGACGCTTCACTCGGAGAGAGATCCTCTGGAGGGTGATCACGTAGGCCAGGACCATGTAGCGCATTATGTTCCGACGCATTAGGCGACCAGTTTCATTCTAAAAGTTAGAGTTTTGTCGTAAAGGATAATCCTTTCTTTGCTAAGAGGTCCTTACATTGACACCTCCGTTGGAGTTGGGAATGGCGGCACTAATGAACAGGGCCAGCGTGTCGGGCCAGGGCAGGAGACGGTACTGCTCCCACCATCTCTTCACCACCAGACTCACATAGAAGCCGAGGACAAAGGACATGGGTATGCTTTCGCCCTGCTGGCCAAAATACTGTCGGATCTTGTTGAAAATTCTAAGGGAAGATGGGATCTAGTTTTAGGAATTCTTCGAATAGAGAATGCCCCGGAATACTCACGCCTGTTGGCTGGTTGTCAGTCCGAATCTGTAGATAACATTTATGGTAAAGTAGAGGCACAAATACGCAATTAATTCGCGCCACACCAATTTGTAGACACTGCCGCGCCATCTGATGAAGATTTTTTGACATATTTAATTAGTTACTTGGACCAGAAGCAAACCCAACTAATTTAAAGGCCGGTCTTGCCGACTTTGAACTGTAACCAACTGGTTTTGGCGTTTTTGAAACTAATTTCCTCATTCATTCCCATGGTTAATCGTCATATTTCAATTTTGATTTTGAAGCTTAATAGGTCGCCAGTTCTGCAAACCCTGGGGTATTGTCCCATCTCGTATGTCAGTTCCACGGAATTCGATTTGATACATTATTAAAAAAAGTATTGTATAAATAATGATTGGCATAACCGCTTTTGAAACTGGTACTGCTCCGGTTGGGGTCTTTGTTCTGTTTGTTTTGTCTAGCCAAGGTTCCCGCTGCCATATTTTCTACTTCTCTACGAGAATATGTATCGTAAAAAGTATGATTTAGACAGTCACAAAAAGAAGCCTCTTGCATAAGTTTTCAATTAGAAAATCCATTACAAGCCGGGTTTGCCTTATCAGCGTAGCTCCACAGTCTGTAACTGGGTCTGTAACTGGAAGTGGAAGTGGAATTGGTATTCCAACTGCCCAGTTACGAGTGACTGCACTTGCTGAAGCGAACAATTAAAGCGATCTGCGGGGTTAAAAATAAACCCACTCTAAAAACAAAGTGTCCAGAAACCAGATATTGCCCGGGGACTGGTCGGTACTGGTCTGGGGGCTTGATGTATAGAGGAGCTGAGTGTATTTGATGTTAATTGTGCTGGCAAACAATCAGCTAGGATGAATCATACGGAAAAATCCCCGGAACGGTGGCTATTTGGTTGGGTGACCCAGATTACGTGGATTCCAAATTAATATAAGGGGGTTCTTTTATATTTCACATAAAACTGATTCCACATTATGTCTTTACATTATTCTATCTTATAAAAGCATAATATATTTACGAAGTATTAATATGTTCTACTCACTTCCATAGGATCTTCCAGAAGCAGCCGAAACTACTTCCGTTTGGCACTTCACCCGCGTACGAGACAGTCATTGTTTTCGCACAGTTCCTCTTTTTGACTTAGTTTTTTTTTTGTTATTATTTAACTGATCTTGTTTTGTTTACTTAATCACAAACAATTTGCTTTTATTTTTGTTTTTGTTGCCGGCACTAGGCCGCTGCCAATACGGGGAAGGCCGAATCGTTGTTGTTTTTGCTCGATTCCATACGCGAATTTTGTTAATTGTTGTAGTTGTCGCGTCATTGAAAGCCGCGGAGTCGCCGCATTGATAGCTTTATGTATTTAAAATATATAAGTATTTCACACTCCCCTGCCGGAGGAGGCGACTTTGTCTCTTTTCTTTTCGTATGCCTGAGGTGTGTAAGCCTCTTCTGAAAAAAACCATAATAAATTATACAGTTGGACTTTAACAGCTTCAGGTTCTTTATGATGCAAAAAACAAATACACTCTTAGCGATTAAATAACCAAAAATATTTTACTTTAAAGTATTTCTGTGGAAATATATTTTGAGAGTTTTTATCTGAAATACGGTAGTATGTTAAGTGTTATATTTTTAAACAATATCGGTTCAATACATTTTTTTAAACCATTTTTTTAACTTTTTACTGTATTTGTAAAGTTTTTGTGGCGCCTTTTTTCCCCGTGTAAAAAATTAGTAAATACCGTCAACTTCTATATGATCCTACAAACAAATATTTTCCAACAAATTATTGTTTTTAATAATATTTGCTGAAAAAAAGAATGTTTTTAATTATTTATCAAACTTTTGGAGTTTGACCTTAAATAAATAACGTTCATTTTTATTTTTATATTTGTTTTAGCAAGTTTTTAGAAACATGAACTCTTGAATTTAAAAATATTATTTTACAAAGATTGTAATGACGCTTTACTTTACTAAAGATACGCTTTTAGTTTAACAAAAAAAAAGATTTAAGGCCATATTTAATATTAAATAAATATTTTTTTTTAGAATTTTCACGGACCCTTGTGTAACCCTTTATATAATCCTCCTCTGTAAAAATAGTGTCCCCTGTAAAAACGATTTTCAACTTATTGAAGCTCAACTGTAATGGCTACAATTATTGTGGGGCGGAAGGGGAGAGGCAACACGCGCCCCGTAAAACTGAAAAAAGCGGTACCCACTGGCGAGAGGCGGTGCCAGTGAATTTTACACAAAAACAAAGACCCATGCAATCCATGCAAATACTGGAGGGCTTAAAAAGCTAAACTTAAATTCCAGCACGTATCGAACTGTTTGGCTACGTTGTTGTGGGTATTGTTGTTGCTATTGCCGTTTTCCACATTTTTTTCAAATTGTAAATTTAATTGGCTATGCACTTTCGGATCGGGTGAAATGTGGTATTTTAAGCCGTGAACCGATAAATGGCCATATTTGAATATTTGAATATTTCCCAAAGGTTATATTCGGTTTCACTTCACTTTATCTGGGTCTTCACCTTGTAGACACCATTAATACGGATTCCCTTTCGCACCGGGCGCATGTTCAAGTACGCGGAGATCACTTTGCTGCCAGGATTTCCCCAATAAATAATTGTGTACTCTCCTTAATGGCACAACGACTTCATGGCGTTGATATTTTTTTCGGAAGAAACCTTGGGATGGGCAAAATTTCAGCAGTTTCTCTGAATTTTTGTTTTTATATCTCTGGGGTGCTGGATTTTTGGCCAGTCAGCGCCGCAAATCTTTGTTGTTTCCCGTTTTCAGTTTCTGTTTACTCCGGGGGCCTGATTAATTCCGTTTAGGTTGCGTTTCTCCGACGCGATTTTGATTAATCGAACACAAATTCCGCAAAGTGTTTCCAACTTGGATGAAGATTTGAAACCTGTTGCTCCTTAACTCTACTCTGGAGCTCTGAAGCTCTGGAGCTGCAAATATTTGCATACGCAGCCGCGGAGATCCAACAGAACGGGTTCCACTCCAGGCTTAGAATGCCGCGGCAATTTTCACTTTAGCACGTTAATTTCGTTAACAAACATAGCAGGTGATCTTCAGGAATGTAAGAGGTAACCGGTTGTGCCCGGGTCTAGGCCACGTTAAGTCACGATGGCCCAAGCTCACCCACCCACTGATGCCACTGCCTGCTGCGGCTGCCTACAAAGAGCTTGGTAATTTTCATATAATTAGAGATAAGATCTTGCGTTTAAGTGATTTTCATTGTAGTAGCTGGAAGCTGAATCATTCTATTTATATTAGAGAAAATCTTATCTGCGTAATTTATTTCTAGCAGCAGTCGCGCTTCTCAGGTGAGTTATTTATTCGCGTAGTTAGATGGGTAGCCATATGACCTCCTCAGGAGACCTAATCTTGACTGATTTGTTATCAGAAAAACCAACAAGCTGCCAGACCACTGCAGGCTGTGTGACAAGCACACACTGCGTATGAGCGATATTTAATAATTCGGGGCTTTTATCCACAGAAAGCGAGGCAAAGACTTGGATGGTATAAATTTCACTTTCTTTTGACATATTCGTCTGGCCATTTGTTTACCAAATGAGTCAAGGCAAATGGCTTTCTTATACTGTCACTTGCACTTTTTCCGGCCTGATCCGTTCCCAGAATAAAATAATCGAGCGGTGGGAGCTTTGGGGCTATGGCTGATTAGCACACAATAAGCCAGATGTGTCTAGGCCCGGAGCCGACTTCTGTTAGCATTGTTAGCATTCTCAATAAACCCATCAAGTGTTATTGAAGCACTTTTGGGAAAAAATTAACGTGCTTGTAAAATAATTAAACTTTATCACAGTGAATTGTCCGTTTTTGGCATTGATTGGGGAATTAAATTATTCAATAAAGCCTGATGGACAAATACTTAATTTATGACTCGTGGGGGGATTATACAACCGACAATTACTTCATTTCTCGTCTATTTATAGTAATTCCTATATATAATCTCTCATTAGGCCCGATCAATTGAAAAAGTGCATCCGAATTTGGCCGGAGGTAGATACTCAATAGAATGCCGCCCAAAACATAAATAAACGTAAACTTGACCAGTTGGGAACTGGCCTAGGCCATTTAGAGCTCGAGACACGCGCTGGCGTGCGACGCGTTTACGATTACAGATACAGATACAGGTACAGGTACAGATACAGAGATACAGATACGCGGCTCAGTGGAGACGTGTATCTAATAAATGCAAGTGGCTGGGGTGGCCAGATCAAACGAGAGTTTAGATTTTTTTTTGAAACGGGAGATCTCTTTTTACTCCGTTTACATTTTGTTACACATCGCACACTTGAATCAAAAACTTTTCGGAGATCATTACACAATTACAGTAGCAGTACCTCTGTTTTGTGTAAAAATTTTACTTTTTGTTGTTCACTCGATTGGGGTTCCGCACGATCAACTGGCGCTGGCGAGCATGGGTATTTTTCAGCTTTCGGCTGAGCCCAGTTAAGAGCTTAAATCCACGTACCGACTGCGCGACGACGGGTGTACCTTTGGACTTTTCAAGCTCGACTGCTCGATGCGATGCGATGCGATCCGATCTGATCCGAGGCGGTGGGACTACCGACCGCCGAGCAACCTCACCTCGACCAAACTGCGCTCCAGCGCTGGCCACGAGCGGCTCTTAACTGACTTTTTTTCGGCCCGCTCGAAAAAAGTTTAGTTGGCAACAGGTAGGCCGACCCACGGTATTGCCATGGGCGCAGCCTAATATTCTTTTAATGCTCAATAATTTTTTTTCCTTTTACTGCGACAAATGTTTGCTTAAAATGTACTAAAGAGGATTTTAGGATTTTTTCAACCACTGCTGTTTTTTTCAAAATGCTGCTGCTTAAACAAAAGCATTAGACATAAAATGTCTAAAATATATTTAGGTTAACATTTTTTAACCCCCCTTTGAAACGCCTCTGTTCAAGGAGAGAGTCTGCAGCTTCTCGGCTTTAACCTTCTCTTTTTAACCAGCTGTGAGTGAGAGCCGGCTTTGTTAAAATTAATCAGCTGATTCGGCTTTGGCCTTAAGCGAGAGATTTGGCTCAGAGAAAAGCTGAGAGAAAATAAACTTTGAGAGATTAATTAAATTTCAAAAATGGTTAAATAATTGATTAGTTGAATGTAAAAAAAAGGGGTAAGGTAGAGAAAATTAAATTTCCTATATAAGTTCCTATTTTATTGAAAAAGATTAAGATACATGAACCTTTTTTTGGAAATCTGGTAATTATTCGAAGTTAAAGCAAACTTTTAGGCCCTAAATTTCAAACTAATAAATACTTTATTAACTAAACTATCCATGTAAAAACAATCATAATTTACAAATAAATTAGGAAGCTAGTGTCCTTTTTTGCTGGTTGGTTTCTCCAGACGTTTGGTTTTGTAACGAAGTCCATGTTCCATATATGTGAATGGGGGATTCGGTTGGGTCAGACAAAAGTAGAGGCCCTTGGCATTGGCCGGGTAGACCAGCCCGATGTTGAGGGTGTTCTGGAAATTGCAGTCTCCCTGCCGGAACTTGGCCCAGCTCTCGCACTTGGTGGCAGGGATCATCACTCCCTCAATTAGGGCCTACAACAATATTTTTTATAGTTTGAATCACATTTTAGAGAAAGGAAACTCACCTCCATGAAGAGCACAAAGGGGTACATGTGGCTGCAGATCTTGGACTCACAACCTGGCTGGAGCTTTCTGCGGGGGAAGTAGCCTATGCCATTGGGATAGATGTCGATGTGACCCATTGGGACTCTCACCCCAAAGACATCCCCCTCCCCATGCAGGACCACCACTCTTCCGGCCACATTCTGCTTCACTAGGATATCCGTGGTGCGGCACATGGTGGCCGGGTCGATGGCTATCAGTTGGCCTACAACCTGCTTGTTTTCCTTGGCAAAGAGCTGCGCCCCTAGAGCGGCTATGTTCGCACCCACCGAGTGACCCGCCAAAGTGACATCCTCCATCGAGATTCCCGCGTCCTTCAGGACTCGCAGGATCTTGTACACAAAATAGCCATGCACCGACAGGTGATGACGCACGGCATAGTAGAGCTGGGCCACGTCCTTGGCAAAGTCCACTACGATCACGTTGAGGTCCCTCCGGCTGTTCTGCAGCAGGGTCAGGTGCTCCTGGACGCTGAAGTAGCTGTCGGCCGTGTGAAAGGCATTCACGTAGACGAGGGTCTTGCGGTCAGGCTGGATGTCAAAGTCCTTGATCTGGCCCAGGGACTTGATGGGGAGTTCCACACTTTGGTTGGTGATGGTCATCACGTGCAGACGGGCGTCACTGGGGTTGATACCCTGGAACAGGGACATGACACCCTCGTCCACCGGAGCGTCACCTGGTCAAGAATCAGGATTGAGATTAAGATATAAAAATAATGTTTAAAACTTACAGAAAGCCCTCCAACCCCGATTCAGTTGCTCCGTGAGCAGTTTTAGGTTGTGCTTTTGAACATTTTCAATGTTCTGACCCATCTTGGAGACACCATCCTGAGCCAGGGTCAGGGCCAGGCTCTGACACACCAGACAGACAAGCCCAAAGATCTGGTAAGTTGTGCTCTTCTCCATGGTGAATAGTGCTCTCATGGCTAAAGACGATCAGCTGGGCGCTTTTATAGCCCAGGTCTTATCGAATCTCGAGACGCGGGACCATCTTATCTAGCAGCTGGCTCAGATTTCGCACGTTTCTCGATGGCCAGCCACTGGTCAGAAAGGGGAACTGTCTAGCGGTTGTCTGTGATTCCGCCCCAAAATCTCCAGGCCCGAAAGAGTCAGAGCCGGTGCAATCTTGTAACTGATTGATTATCGCTTTGTAACCGATCGTGCCTCAAAAATACTTGCCTTTCCATTCACATTTTTTTCCGTCAATTGAATATTTTCTGATTTTTGATGGGTGCTCGAATGCAACTAAGTGCTTAATCTTTATTAATTAAAGTGTATATTCTGACTATATGAGATTCGTTTAGTTTGTTTAGTTTAAGTATATATTGTGAGTATAACTATGGATGTAAATTTGACTAGCACTCGGCGTGAGCGTCTCACAATTCAAAATTTACGCTAATGAGGTAGCGGCGGTTGTTGTCTGACTCCGATTTTTAGATTCTCGAGAGCGTCCTTAAAGTTAGATTCCTTAGGAGGTAGGGTCGTGTAAGTGGGGAGCCTCTCCAAATCCAGTCCGTCAAAATAAAAAAACGAAAAGGAAATATTGAAAAACCACCAAAATAACAAGAGAATTGCGATTTTAACTTAAAGTTTAAACAGTTTATTCGTGTGGAATACAAAAAAACTAAGCCATAAAAATAATAAATAAATTGAGAGATGATACTAAAAATAAGCAGTGGTAGTCAGAAATACTTGATGCTCGGTCAGTGGCGTTTCCCCACTGGATTCTGCTCCCCCGTGGCTCCGAATTGGACTAAAATTAGCATTCCTAGACATTCATTTACTTTGTGTTTTAATTTTATGCTGAAAATGCATCGGTTTTGCGTAGGATTTTTGAGTTTAGAACTTGAGTCCGGCCTGGACGTCGGCCATGATGTTGGCCGACTTCTGCAGCTGCTCAATCTCCGTGGGGGTCAGGATCTGCTTGACCACGGAGGTGACGCCGTTGGCATTCAGGATGCAGGGCAGCGACAGGAACACGTCCTTATCGATGCCGTGTTCGCCCTGGAAATAAAATCAAATTATTTATTGGAATATTTTAAAAATAAAATTAATCTCTTACCAAAACCGAGGTGGAAACGGCGGCCACGCTGCTCGTGTTGCGCAAAATGGCCGAGGCCAGGGAGGCAGTGCTGAGGCCGATGGCCCAGGAGGTGTATCCCTTTAGCTTGATCACCTCGTAGGCGGAGTCCACCACCTGCTTGTGGAGCTCGTTCCACTTCTCTGGGTCCTCGCCAGTGCCCAGGGTGGGGTTCAGCTCGCGCAGCCGGACGCCGGCAATGTTAACGCCGGACCAGACAGGCACGGAGCTGTCGCCGTGCTCGCCGATGATCCAGCCGTGGCAGGAGGTGGGGGCCACGCCCAGACGCTGCGACATCAGGAAGCGGAAGCGGGACGAGTCAAGGTTGGTGCCGCTGCCGATGACTCGGTTCTTGGGCAGGCCGGACAGTTTCCAGGCCACGTAGGTCATGATGTCCACGGGGTTGGACACCATCAGCAAGATGGTATCGGGACTGTACTGTAAAAATATAAATTAAATTATTAATAAACAAATATACATTTAATTAGTTGATTTCGAGACTTACCTCCACCAACTTAGGGATAATGTTCTTGAGGATGTCGGTGTTGCGCTGCACGAGGGACAGGCGGGACTCACCCTCCTTCTGGCGCACGCCGGCAGTCACAATGCACAGCCTGGAGTTGGCCGAGGCGGCAAAGTCGGTGCTGGCAGTGATCTGGGGGTTCTTCAGGAAGTTGGAGCCGTGCTGCAGATCCATCAGCTCGCCCTGGAGCTTGTCCTGGCACACGTCGATGAGGCAGACCTCCTTGGAGACGTTCTGAGCCAGGATGCTGAAGGCGCTGGCCATGCCCACCTGGCCGATGCCCACCACGGTGACCTTGTGCCCGGAGCTGGGCAGCACCTCGGCAACCTGGGCCAACAGACTGTCCTTAATGGCGGCCATTACTGAAGGAAATGATGAAAAAGAGGAATAACAAGGGATATTAGAATAATTTTCTTATGGCTTTTATGCGATTTACGAAACACATTTACATTTTGTTTATTTATTTTGGGGGAAAACTCTTTTCCACACAGATACGGGGACACAAACACGAACATACAGCCGAGTTGTCGCTCTGTGACCTTCAGGAAGGTCGAATTAATGGAAAAAGTGCGACATCGCCACCACACGCCACCGGACCAAACCGAAAACATTGCGGAACAAATTAACCCACGCGTGTGTTGCCTCTTTTATAAATGTATCTATCAATTCGCAGAACGGCACATGACTCTGGACATCAATTCGACATCTTCTTCCGCAAAAAAAAAAAATTATAATCAAATTACGCCCCTAATTGAAGTTTTTATCAAAGCAATCCAGGCGTCGACTCTCGAAACTAATCCCCATTACTGATTTCTTGACCAATCTTATCAGTGATAATCGGTAAAGCCATTATGGCTTTTGCATTATAAATGGCGATTTCTGTTTACCCCTAATGACTGCGATAAAAAAGTGGGAGGTATCTGGAATCACAGTGACGTACGACTATGCGTCAACCCTTATCAGGGTTGGCGGAGACCAGGAAGTCGAAGCCGAGGGGGCACAAAGTTGACTCCGAGGCGAATGTTTGCAATATAGATTTCAGATTAGATTTTCCGAGATTAGAAGTGCATATTGGATCGCTTATCGCTGGGAAAATATTTATATAAACAGGTGTCACGTTTTTAATTAGAAAACGCTCGATTTGGAGTGCTTTTCCAGTTTACGAGTAGAGTTACGATTGCACCTTTTGTTTCTGTGGAACATGGGTGGGATAACAAAAAACCCAAAGTTTCCAATGACTTCCGCAGAGACAAAAGCTGGCACAACTTCGTACATATACAAAAAATATAATGATTAATGGCTGAGTGACCGCAGTTTATTTTTGTGAGAACTAGATATATACAAAAAATGTTTTAAATAATCTTCAAGTGGAATAAGAGATACTTCTATTTACAAAACTTTTTTCATATTTACTAAGGCTGCATATAAGGTTAGTTATGAACATTTTTCTCATTTAGGAATTTCGGAATATGAATATGGCCTCTGACAGTGATTACCCCACTTGTTGCAAGTAAAAAAATAAAAAACTTGCCTCAAAATTGGGCCTATGGAATGACCTTCTCTCAAAGTCAAACACGGTTGTTCCACTTCAGTGGGAGGCGTACGTCACCCCAGACAGAAAAAAAATAATTAACGAACAGCTGTTCATGGCTCGGCGCATGCTCTCATTGAAAACGAAAGTGAAAGCGAATAGTACGCCCCACTGGCGCCCCCAACCACCCACTTGCCACCCCCCGGAACGGTGGCATTGCGGAAGGCCAAGGGCGAGGTTCAGACTCGAGCTCCGAGCGTTGCACTTTTGCCTGCATGGGAGGTTGAATGCACTTTGGTGTGGCAGGAAGTAGTGTTTGCTTAGTAACTGTCACTAATTTTATTTCTCTGCATGCAACATTCTCTTCTGTATTTGCTTACTTTTTAGGTTTTGTGTTGGATTTGTTTGATTCACTGGATTTTTTCACTGGATTTATTTTTGGCGCCTCTGACTTTTGGGGTCGTCGACGTTCCGTTCACTTGGGGGGTTCGCTTCGAACTGTGGGCACTCCACTCGGGCTGCTTTGGAATTTAGCTGCCAGCCGCTGGATTTTGTAACCTCCGCCGGGGCTATTTCGCTCTCAGCCGCTCTCACTCGCTCCCCCAGGTGGCGTACACCAAGAGAAATGCATGGGTTAGTGTCCTTTTAATTAATTATATAGTAAAGGACATAAAAAGGCACCAATTTTTTAAAATTTCTGAAGCAAAATGGTTTAAGATTTTATTAGATTATTAACTTTTTATTTATTTTATATATTTATTTGATTATCCATAATTTATATCGAAGCAATCATTTATATTATTTTAATGATTTTTCATTTAATTTAATTTATTTAATCATACTACATTTTGTATATTCGAAATTTTTTCCCGTGTAGGCAGCTGTTTTTCTGCCTCGGCCGGCGTCGCAGCTGCTGCGTCAGGATGAATGACGAAACGGCCTCCGCAGCGTTGTGAAAGTGAGCGGCATTTCTTTTCTCCCTGCTTCTGCTTCCGCTCTCCAGAGTTTTTGGCTCCATTCAATTTCAGCCAAGTTAGTCAAGGTGACCTTTCGCCAAGTGGCTGGCTGTGGCTGCTTGTCCTCTGCTTTTCCTTTTTTTCCCTATTTATAGTCGGCACGTTTTCGGGTTACTCGATTTGATTTTCCTGCCGGGAGCCTACGGTAGGTGGGGGCGGAGTTGTTACCGGATAATTCTTCATTTCCAATTCCCTCGAGCCATAAATTTCTTTGATCTGCCATTCGGAATCCATTCGGTGGTTGTTCTACCAGTCTTGTGACAACAGCTGGGCACTCCTGCCTGAAGAGGCACACGTGCCCAAGATCACGCAGACTACATAAATATATGCATCCTGAGGGGTATTTATTGGCTCTATGTATTGTGTGTTTATTTATTTTTTGGCCAACTGCCCAGTCAGGCGGCATCTGATACTGCAAATGCAATTTGGCCAAAATTATGGGGTCGTGGGAACTACGGCAATACCCTAAAACTGAAATTATACATACATAATACATATTTTTGAAAAGTGCAAGTTTTGGATAAGTTCTTGGGCATTTATTTATTGTAAGTACTTGAAACTTGGAGATTAAAATTAAAAAGTTTTTTCATAAATAATAAGAGATTAGTCGACAGTTTTGATATTAATTTGTTCAAGTTTTGAAATAGAAAAAGGTAAAGATGGAAATTTTAAACACCTTTTAAGCACTAGTTCCTCGGTTTTTTGCTTAAAAGAGTCGATTTTAATTTAGCTAACTTGTGTATTAAATTTTTATTGAGTGTTTGCAGATAGGAAACAACTGTTTGTCGCAAACGAACTTGTTACTTTTATTTACACAATGCTATTTTAATTTTCAATATGTATCTATAGATTCATATATTTAGAGCGTCATTGAAAATTGAAAGAAATATTAATTGAAGGGAAATGCAAGACAATATCTTGTATCTGTTTGGTGACTTATTAATATATATTTCTTTCTTATATTTTGGATATTTTAGTTTCTATACGTCTTTCGCACATTTTACAAAATTATTTCGCACATTTTAACCTGGATTAAAGCATATTTATGACCGCTAGGATTTTGAACTTCCCAGAGCGAGAAAAATCGAGAATCGAGACCCCAGAGAGAAGTTGCTCCACCGGTTTGCCGGCGTTCGTGACAGAAAACACATTTCACACCTCGACGTATCTCTCCCCGTATTGTTTATTTCTCAGTGATTCACTGCAATTCCGCAAATTCTCTGTCTCTTCTCTCGTCAAGTCTGCAGTTTCGCAAATGGGCTCACCAGCTACGTCATCATTAACGTGAACTTGAGCCAAATATTGGGGTGAGGATTGGGAAGGTTATAAGGGGGAGGAAACCTTGAACAATGTCTTGCAATTCATTGCGTCCGTTGTGAAAGTGCCTTCTGCTGGTGTGTGACCCACATTTATCCAAAGCCACCCATTCCAGTGCCAGTGCACTTCCCTCCTATCCATCCCATCTCTTGCCCCCTTTGGGGTTATGACGACAGTCTGGCCTTCAATTGTGAAATGCGGTCAAGAGTTGAAGGTACTCGGACGAGTGCACTTAATGGAACTTGTTTTGGTTGGGTCTGAGTTTGTTGAACTTTTGTTTCTCCACTTTGTTGCTGATGTTATGATTGAATTTCTCAGAAGTTTATCCAACTACCATTTGATGATGCAGTAATTGTTTATCCCCATGAAACTCAATAGGGCTCGGCACTTAAGCTTTCTAAAAAAAATTGAATAATAAAATAAATAAAAATGTATTATTTAAATGGGCATTTTAAGCCAAGCCATATAGTATGTAAGCCATAACATTTTAAAAAGTCTAGTATTGACATTACTTTAAATGTTATTACCAAATATTCATAAAATTTACGTATGATTCTGAATAACAAAGTAACTTTAGAATAATATGATATATCCTCTTTCTGTTAATATTAACTTGTATAAAAGTATAAAAAGTATAAAGTATAAAAAATATTGCAAGGAAACACAAAAATACAAAAATCCTTAAAAAAGTACGAGATACGTAGTCTTCCAAAAAACACTCTTCAGGAGGGTCTTGTAATTATGCCAGACAATTTTGTTCCATTAAAAATAATTATATATTTTATTTTATTATCAACTGCATTTGTTTCTTATTTGACATTCTACTGGCTTTTGGGATAACTAACCGCTAACGCTACTTACCGCTAGATGGCGACCAAGAGCGTAGAGAATATGTAAGTTTAATGTAGATAAATTTGAAATAAACTAGGAGCCAAGAAAAAATTAAATACAATCAAAGCAATTTAACAAAAGGAAAGTGAAATCCCAAATGGGAGAAATTTCAATACAAATTGTACATTTTTAAGGATAAACATCAACTAGTTTATGTTCGGTAAAAAAACCGAAAAATGTGTAAAAATAGTCCACAACTGAATTGATATCTGCATTCATCGTTGAGTTGAAATATAACAAATAAATTGTTAAGACTTTGTTTATAACAACTTGTTTTATTTTTGTACGAATGTGAAAACAAATATAACGAAAATTTGGCAGAACCAAGTTATTGTTTATATAAAATTCGGCAAATAAAACCCTTAATATGTAGGATTGATTCATAAATGAGTTTTTATTTTGGAAGGTAAAAAACTTTCCATATTACGCAAACTTTGATGCATTCTCAAGATTAGACAAAACAAACATTTCTCAACATCTGCCGAGTCTCGGGAGCCTGCGTGCCAGCTAAAAAGTAAGAGATGCACCGGCAAACCGATAGTACTACTAACGCCTGGATGGGCCCCCAGTCGTCCCCCAAGCTGTTATCAGAATATGGGAATCTGATTAGAGCCATGGCCAAAGCCGGGGCAGCGTGTAAGCCAAGTGGCAGTCGGTGGAGCGACTTGATCCTCTTTCTGGCTCCATTCTCGGGAGCACGCAATCGAGTCGCGCTGCCCCATCGCACATTAATATTCAAAAATTGCGTTTTTATGCTAATTCTCACACACAACGTTTGGCCGGACTAAATGGCCAACCTGTCGATAGATTACTCAATGACAAGCCAGGGAGCTGGAGAGCTGGAGTGCTGGAGTGGGTTTCGTTTTGGGTTTGGAAGTGGAAGAGCTTGGGGCGGATGTACACGCTCTCCAAAGAAAAAAGAATATGCACTGACAAAAATATTCATAAAACCTTAAAATTGTATCAAAAACGGGGACCTTTTTCTTTAAATATTTTTTTCCTATTTCATACTCTTGATTTTCCCTCTGTGCTTTGTGGTTTCGGCTTTTCTAGCCGGTGATGATCATCTTTCGGGCATATTTTTGGCAGCCCCAGAGCCTTATTATTACATTCACTTCACCAGCCACGACTTTTCCAGCCCCGAACCTCCAATATTACTCATACGCACCGTTGTTTATTTGTGTCTGGATCTGTATCTGGAGGTGGCTGTTGGACTGCCGGGGCCTTCGATGCTGTTACCGGAGTAGTTTAGCAATAATTAAGTTGTTAAATTGTTGCACGTAAGTCAGTCTGGTCGTCGGAAGTCCGTCCTTCAGTCGGTCAGTCAGGAACGGTCTTGGCCGCGCGGTGGCTCCGCTTAATAATAATGTTCGGCCTGACTTACGATCCACGTCCTTGGGTTACTGATATATGCGATACTTAAGGTATTTATTACAAGCGATTGTAATCTCATGGCTGAATTTCTCTATACCCGAGTATACATTTATTTTTTTTCTACTCCTCCAGCCAGCAGCAGTGGCAAAATATTTATAGTCCCGTGCTGATTAGCAGGGCTTAGGCAGCTCGGAATACCCTGTAATTTGCCTACTAAACAGGCATTAAGATGTTGCCAGAGATGCCAGCATGCCAGGCAATTAATCATGTTTCCAGCGCATCTCATTATCCCGCTACGGCATACCCCTCCGCGGCGGATACCCTGCATATTTGCACTTGGGAACCACGCCTCATTAGAGCCAGGTCTGGTGGCATCTCCCGGCGCAGCGTCCAGAGAATTATATAATACATAAACCATATCCGCGACGTATATAAGGCAATGCGGCAAACTACAGTCTTGCATAGGTAGATGTGACTTTTTAGAGTAACTTTTCCAGGGAGGGATGAAGGAGGCTTCTCTGTACCTCCTTGGGCATCGCGTCCCGCAAAAGACCAGACCAGTTTCTCAAGCCGCGTCGTTGCACTTGTTACGTTTTCGGTTTCAGCGTTTTTTTTTGTGTCCTGTTGCATGCCAAATATGCAAAAAGTCTCGGCGCATGTAATTTTCCTGGCCAGTTTGTGTGTTTGTGTTGGCATATAATGATTATTGTAGGTACAAGTGCGAGAAATCGTGTTAGATCGCGGGTAATAAATTTAGACACCAACTATGCAAAAGGAGTCCTGTCCTAGCCGAGCCAATGTACTTGCAGTTCCATCCGTCCCCCCTCGATTCCGCATCCTGGTGTTCTTGTGGCTGGTGCAAGTTTTAAGCACTTCCTTTTATTATATTTTATGGGCACTTGTTTTTTTTTTCCTCCCCTCAACATGGCGACTTGCGGGGCTGCCGTCGCTGTAGTTTATTTTTTATAGACGCGGGACCCTGCGTGGATCAGTTTGTCCGGATCGGGACAGCGGCTTATTCGGTTCATTAGAATTTCAGAATGATTAGAAAAGAACCACTTTGATTATTTTTCAATAATGCAACGAGTTGGAATTCTGAGTTGGAATTAGAGTCCCGAAATATACACGAGTGCATCCTCAAAAGAACTTTAGTAATGTGGACTATGGGTGAGAATTCAAAGCATTTACACTGCAAACATTTACAAATACCTAACAATATGTCGAGCAGAGGAATACTTGGATACAGGAACAAATGGTATGATGCCGTGTGAAACTTAGTTGACCATAAAAGCCCAGGCAAGCCGGCATTATACCTTGATCCTTTCCGTATTTTAAATAACCGCCCCAACTTGGGCATCTCTGGTATTTTCTAGTTTCTTTCCTCCTCCTTGGAGTACACTAATAACGGCCTGAAGAAGTCCTGATCCGTTCCTCGCCCTGCTGCCTTTTAATGTCTCATTAGACCGAAAGCCCTGCCTAGTTATGTATTTTGGAAATAATAAAATCGTTAGTTGGTTCCCTGAATAGATGCTCAAGTAACAACACACAGGAACTTTATTTCGGGGGCATATCACTCATTGACTCAAACAAATTCAATTCAATCTCGGCCCACATCCGAACTTTTACAGATTCCTTCGGTGAATCATTTAGCAAAATGTCGCCAGCTTACACACATAACTCATAACCCCCGCACTCTAGGACTCCGAGGCAAACAAAAAATGAATCGTTTGGCAAACCTTTTTCTGCCTGACATTTTTCCATGCCATTAACGACAACTTGAACCAAAATAAACCATTTTTTGTTTCCCTAGCACAGTTTTGTTTCTACTTTTCTGCCTTATGACTTTTCACCAATGCACTCGACTTGGCCCGAAGTGAATGGCGGAATGGCCCTTAGTGGCTGGTCGAGTTCGAAGCCAGAGCCACAGCCAGAGCCAGAGTCGTAGTCGAAGCTAGTGCCTTGGGTTTGTTATTAGTAGATGTCATATTGGAGGCAGCCACCAGCAAACCGCAGCAACAATGTACAAAGAGCCAGAGTATAGACCAACTTCACTTTTAGCCACGACATTCGATTTGAGCCCGGCATGGGGTAGAGGCAGAGAGATACTGCTTGAAACTGGACTTGCTAAGGTATTTTTCAAATACCCAGGAAAATAAATAAATAATAAATTAAAAGCCAATGAGGCATACGGTGAGTATACTTAATATTTGTAATTATTTCAGTTCCATTGAATTAAATATTTTCTCTAATTACGAACTTTTTTTCGATCATGCCCATTGGCCTTTGAAAGTACTCAGTACTAAGCCGAAAAACTAAAAAACCGTTTGCAGTTTCAATTTTGCAATTGCCAATTGAAGCCAAGTTGCTGAAAAAGTTTGTTTGTCGACTTCGATAACATTTCGACATTTGGGCTTTAATTGAATTGCCAACAGAGCGGCACAACCTCCATTGGAGCAGGTGAAATCGAAAGTTTCTTTGTGGCCCATCTCCTGGACCGGGAAGGTAGATGGATGGATGTGCGGGTTCCCAGCTGGTTATACTAATTAGATCGCAGCCGATCTGAGCCAAGGTCGCTGACAAAATTGAATGCATAACAAATTTCATTGAAAAGCCGGCACGGCACGCAACCGACGCAACAGATCAAAAATAAAAGGAGAAAAGTCACTTTGGCAGGCTTTTAGCTCTGCCATAACTCAGTCCGATAAGCGATCTTAACTATCTACACGATCTGGACAGGCCGGACCGGACTGTCGTGGCTTTCTGGCCACTTGTTGCCAATTGCATTTCGGCTTCTTGTCGGGGTCGTGGCTGTGACAATATTTGCATGCTAACTCGCACACTCTGCCAGGCTCCAGGTGGAGTCGGACGCGGTATCAGGGCCATCATCTCATCATCGATATGCCATCAATGCGGAATGGTCGCAAATTATCTGGCCTTAAGAGCGGCCCCAGTGCTGCGCCTGGAGATGCACTAGAAAATAAAAATACATGTGGAATTCTTCTGAACCGATTTCTAGTTTTGAAGATGAAGTATCTATTTCTAGGTAACATTTAAATATATAATATAAAGCTACTTGTGATATAATTATTTTAAAGGTATCTTCAAAGGTAAATAGTTATAAGGGGAAACCTCTTTAATACCTTTCTAATATATAGTTTTAATTCGTAAAAATATGTCTTTAATAAACTATTATCTTTAGAGGAACTATGTCAATTTAAGCTACAAATTTTAAACCTTTTGCCTTAAAAATTACATACCTTGATCCCCATTTTCTCCCAGTGTCCTACTAGCGGATCCTCACCAGCTGGAGGCACTCTGTGGGATCGGTTCGCTTAATGCCTTTGTGACATTTTAAGGTTCAATTTGGCTAATAATGGCGGTGCAGATGAAACAGGCTCGCCGCAACAGGCTCGAAAAGTGCCAGGATTGTCAGATTGCATCCCACAGGATAGAGTTCTAATGAGCTGGCAGTTAATTGTTATGCACTGCCAATATCTGGCCGGGTAATTAACGTAATTACAATGTCTCGAATTTCCCGCGATCAGTCATTTCATTGTGTTTCTCCGTTTCCAATTTGTTTGCCTCGATGTCCCCCCAGAGCCAAAACAAATGAGTCCCGGTCCCTGTCATTTCCTTTACCGTTGTCTTGCTGGCTGGCTTACTCGCTTTTGCAGATTTTTGTTGGCCAACTACCGCTGCCGCTGCTGCTGCTGCTGTTGCTGGCCCAAATGTTATGCCAAATTGCAGCTACCGTTCGCGTATCTTTTGGGTCTCTGGGGCCAGTTTGGTATCGGCTTTAATCTCTCCCTGGTCCCTGGTACCGACTGCCGGCTACCGGCTACCGGGTACCCGTGTTGCCCGAAATCGTTTCGCCAACGCTTTCCAGAGGGGGGCAGGGGACGGCGTTTGATCGCATCATCGGAATCAGAGGGCTTCCATCGAAATCGCTCCCTGTTGGCAAAGTCGCTACAACTCTTTCTGGCGAAGGACATCAAACAGAAGCGGCGATCGCTTCTAATTTGCATAAACATTCGTTTAACATTTATCCCCAAAAACGTTTTCGCTGTTGCCTTTTCTCTTTAACGTGGCCTCTTGTTTCATCTCCCTCAAAAAGTCGTCATAATCCGCGGACGTTTTTGGCTGAGACCCACAGTTTTGGGTGCACTTTGTGTCGGTGTATCTGTTTGCCGATTTCATTTCTGTTGTGCGATTTCCAAAACCATTTAAGCCAAAATAAGCGCTTTTGTAAGAGTCGCAACAACAGAAGCCAGAAATCGATGCTAATCTTCAATTTGGGATTTGGGATAAAAAAAATGTGCTCAAGGGATACCCTATTAATACTTTTTAGTAATAATTATTTTAATTCGTCTCAGGGAGGGTATTTTAAAGTCATTTCATGGGCGCCAAAGTATTTCCTATTTGGGTTCATAAACCTTAAAACAAAAAATAACAAATGGAGTTGTTTTGCATTCGTTCTTTTGTCATGTTTCTTTTATCGGTTTTGGATAATTTTAAAAACAACTCAATCGATGGATTTCAAGGGACTTGCCTCACTCTTGAGTTCTTAATAAGGATAAGTCTTATAAGTCTGTTTTTCTCTGGACTCACAATCTTGGTATCGTGTTACAATCAAATAAATTTCAAGACCTGTGCCTTGAACAAATTTTTCTAATTTTCTGTCGCAATCAAAGTGTTGAGCTCCGCCCTCCTTAGGGGTTACGCCCCTTTTTCTCAGCCTTGGTAAGACCCAGGAATTGTGACAGGCAATTGCCTGACAAGGCAGCCAGCCCACAGCGACCTAAATTGGAACTCCCAGCTCAAAATTAAACTTTGCATTCGAATTGAAATTTCTATTTGTTTGCCTGACAACTGCAATCCCATGGCAAGTCAGTCCCCAAGAAGTGGCCAACTCGAAAGGAGTTAAGACTGGACTCTGGGAGCAATCATAAAGGCAGCACACATGCAATATTTATTGACTCAATTAAAGGTATCCTACGAGGCTTTAACGGAGAGGTTTTTTTTGTAATATTACTTGTACAGGAAAATTGAATGCAGAATCAAATAAAGATGAAGGATTCTAATAACAAAATACTCAAGAATTTCCCCTTTATTTAAATTCTTTTCTAAAGGATCCCCTGATTTGGTCAAAGGAATATTTTATTCAAGCTTTCCTTTGGCAAGCCAGCCACTGCCCCCAAGTGATTGGCGTTTGAGGTGCGCGTGCGCGTGTCTTTGGAGCGAAACAATTAATTTGAATAATTAGCAGGTAACGACGAGGACGGCGGCAACTGAAGCTGCAACAGCAACAGCAACACAAACGAGGCTGCAACAGCAACATTAACTGAGATTGCGCTGACTGCTTTCAACTTGTCGATTGTGTCACGCCAACAGGAGTTAAGGCCAAGTCAAAGGCAAGGCACTCGCCTCCTCGCCAAATGGCGGTATAAAAAATGCATTTGGCACTTGAGAATTTATGTGCCGGCTGCTGCTGTTGCTGCAGGAAAGCGGCGATTCGGAGGAGCATCGGCGGGGCATGGCCGCAGAACTCCGGAGTACGTCACGCGAAATGATGAATTACTCGCCGGGGACGCGCGTCAGTCTTTGATGAGGAACGACAGCGTGAAATTAGACAAAAGGGTTATGGCAACGCCGCTGGATGAAAAGGGTGGCGATCAAAATATTTTCAAAGGGGGTGGCTATTCGGTGGGAGATGGGCTTTTAATATTTACGTTCTTGAAACCGTAAACCGATTTCTGGAAATATACATTAAGCGACTAAAAAAAGATTTTAGGAACTAAGAGCAAAGTTTTTGAGACATCGTTATAAGAAATACAGAATAATGCAGTCCTTTGATTATTTTTTTATACATGTTATAAGTCTGAATAGAGTTTTCTTTAAATCATTATGTTTTATAATTTATATATTTTATAATCAATATCCATATTAATAAAACTTAATTTAAAACAATATATTGCATAATCCTAAATAATATCTTGACAGGTTCAGAACATGATAGGAATTGCAAAAAATGAATTCCTGTTCCATTAAATTAAAAAAAAGCTTAAAATAAAAAGCTCAATAAGCGCCTCTTTATTACTTTTTTGCATTTTTGGCAACCCCACTCATTCGCTGCCCCTGGCCTGATGTGTGCCATATGTGTGACTGAGGCTGTCGCGTTGACTCTGCACTCGAGGACGCGCCTTGACTTAATGAAGATGACGGGCCGCAGGAGGCAGAGGCGCGCGGACAGGGGGACAGATGCGGGGGCAATGGCGGGAAGACTGGGCGTGTTTTAATCCTTCGTAGACCTTTCGGAGTGCCAAATGCTAGGTGTTGCCGCCGATGTTGTAGCTGATGTTGTCATTGCAACACACGAGGCGTTAATTTATTACAAATTATTATGATTCCTTTTTGCGCTGTTTTGCGCCGCTGGGCCCAAAACCTTTTTTTCTTCCGCGTTTGCTGGAAGCCAAAGTTGCAAAAAAAAAAAAGAAATAACAAGAATCCTTGTTGAAGTCGTCTAGACAAATGCACTTTAAAGGTTAACATGATAAATGTCGTTTGTTGCATTGTGACGCGACAACTTTCATGTTGCAAATGCAGTTGGGGATTTGTTTTTCTTTTTTCTGTTTTTCTGTGTCCCTGTTGCATTGTTTCTTTAGCTTTTTGTTGCCTCGCGAGTCGGGAATTATTAAGCCGAGCATGTAAACAAATTAATCAATGACGTGAGCAATTAACGAGTGGGAACAAAGGCCCCATAGGATTCAGGGAAAGGTGGGCCGGAGTGGGAAACCTGATTTTGCATTCTAATTTCTGTGTTTCCTTAATTGTGACCGTTGCAATTGCATTCGATATGCGGGAAACGAGTCCCACTCTTGGAAAAAAATGAAGTGCGGGAAACCAAGCCGATGGTTGCTTCATCTTCATATTCATCTCCAGGCTCGCAATTGGCATTCCTCGCTCGGATGGGATTGGATGTGATATGATGTGGTTGGCCAGAGCGTGGACCGCAAACAGCGATCAGACCGCAGCAACACCAACGAATGCGGCAGCGGCAGCGGCAGCGGCAACTGCAACAACCGGCCAACACTAACAAGCGACTTTAGCCAAATTAAGTTGTCCAGTTTGCGGTGTACGCACAGCGGGTTGCAAATAACAATCTCCTGTTTACAGCAACCACAGCGCAGCAACCAACAGAACAACAATTGGAAACAACACCAAACTAACAACAGCAATCAAAACTGAAAACCTAAGGAGAGGCAACAAAAACAAAAAAATATGGCTGCGACCCAAAAAACGCATTTAACTCATATTTCTTGCCAGTCGCCAAATTCGTTTTTATTTTCATTTTTTTTCACGGCTCCTATAAGGCACCTATGTCGATTTCATATAAATTGTCAATATTTGACACATTTACCCGGCGCAGCCATAAAAAAGCAAAACCGGGTAAGAAAACAGAAAAATATTTGTCGGCGAGTTCAGAAATTTATCAGGAGTAGAGTTCGAATAAAACAGAAATATAGAGAAGATGAAATACTCTGAAGGATTAATAAAATTTAACAACACGGAAATTGTATATAGTGTTGCTTTTTGATGCTTTTCTCATTTATTGAAACGTTTAAAATAAATTTTTTAATAGAAATAAAGAGCATTCTTATACTTTCAATGTCTACTGTTACCAATTAAAAATTCCTACAACTGCAAAAAAGAATTATTAACTTAATTTTGTTAGCCGAAAAATATTTTTGTGCCATTACGAAAACCGATTGGTAGTTGGAGCTGCAACTCCGGCGGTTGCCTTGGCTGCTGCTGCGGGACAGCCAAAAATTATTAACTAAAAAAGCCAGAAATTGCAAAAAGATTGCCTGGAAATTGACATTTGCTCGTTAATGTGTGCCTGGTATTGCTGGTTAGGCCCGGACCAGCAGCACCATCAGCAGCGGCAGCTGACCAGGCCAAGACTCTGGCTCTGGCCCAGGCTCGTTTGTCGGCATCGCATGCGACTGCCAATAATTTAGAGCTTTTAATAAAAATGTTGCTGCTGCTGCAACAGCAACAGCCAGGGCAGCAGCAACAACAGCAACAACAGCAACATCGACAACGTCGGCGGCTTCGATTCGCCGGCCGTTCAAGATTTATATCATAATTTATTTATTAATTTCATTAAGTAAATTTCATGTGATGAATGAGGTTGTCTTTTGGTCGCCTTGCAGCGGCGGTTGCCGAAATGTTTATTGTTGTTGTTTCCAGCTACTAAAGAGGCACCATAAATTACGCCGCCAAAACGGTGTGTGGGAGTCGAAATTTTGATTTGGCAATTATGTTTTTCCATTCCAACATATTTCCATGTAATGCTGTAAATGAGTCTACAAAACTCGCCAGACTTTCCCTCTTCGTGGTAATCATAATCGAGATGCAACATTTTTTAATCTGTTCGTAATTCATTGCCATTTCGGTTTGGACAAGCCACTTGTTGCACAACAAAAACACCGAAACATCGTGAATAATGGCGCGCAATTTAGCCGAACATCAAAAAATGATTAAAAATCCATTTAAATTTATATTCAATAATAAAACTGAAATGCAACATCGAATAAATTTAGTTGGCAAAGCAGGGGAATTGTTTAATGTTTGCAACATCGGCCCAAGCACAATGAAGAAAAATCAAAAGCCCATAAAACTGACGACTAAAATCAATTGCGACGCTAAACTTTAATACCCCATCTAGAGGGGACTTGGCCAGAAAAAGCTACCAAAATTGAAGGTTTCAGTCTGCGCTGGCTGGCCAAACAAAATCGCGACGGCCTCTTGCCAAATTCAATGGATTTTACTTTTCGTTTAGCCAACAAAAAAAAAAAAAAAACAAAAACAACCAGAGAATAGTACCAAAGAGCTGAAAAATCGAAGAAAAAATAAACCGCTGTCGTGACCAATTAGTGATCCAGCCGAGGGGGCGAGGGTGCAGCGGGGGGCGTGGTCGCGCAGGCGCACGTCGACTGGATATATCTCGAGCTCGGCAGCAGGGACGGGAATAGAGACAGCAAGCCAAAAAAGCTGCAATCGAGACCTGGTCTGGACCGAATCTGAATCTCAATCCGAGTTCGAGTCTGGGTTCGAGTCTGGCTCTGAATCTGAGTCCGAGTCTGAGTCTGAGTCTGAGGCGCACTTTACATTCAAATATTTTGTGACACAAAACGTTTTTTGTTGCTTTTGCTGGGGGTCTCCCTGGGTCTCACTGCATATTTGTTTTGGCTTTTGTCTGTGGCAAATCTCTGGCCATTTTTCTACTTGGGCGTGTTTGAATGCCATGCGTTTATATTGTATACCCTAACTGGGAAGTACTTTTGAGCTGAAGATTTTTGTGTGGAATTTTTTGGGGCTTTAAATAAAATGAGAATTAAAAAGTACAAAAACATTTAAGTACATAAGCTGTTACTATATAGTTTAAAAATTTTTAGGACTTCAAAGCCCCCATAAAGTATGCTACAAATGTTTTCTGGGGAGTGAGAGTATTTATAATTCGTCGCTCTTGTATTTTGCCAACGCTTTTCTTAATTTAGTGTCCGTTTTTCAATTTAAGAGTCTCGCATATTAGTCAGCGTGCCAGGACCAGCAGCAACAGCAACAGCAGCAGCAACATCAAGCGGAGCCAAAGCAGCTTCCATGACTCATTTCGGCTGATGCGCGCGACATTAAGAGACTAGGCTGCAGCTGAGGGGAGAACAACACAAAACAGCAAAAAGACCCCTAAAAAAAAAGGAAAATTGCAGCGAAAAGGACCCAAACACTCACTTGACTTGAAAATCTGCAGAGGAATAACTGACAGTGTACACAGGCAGCACTAATTGCTGTAAAATTGCAACCGTCGGGCTGTTGCTGCTGCTGCTGCTGGGGCAGACATAGAACAACAAAAATCCCAGCAGCAGCACAAAAAACAACAAAAAATCTTAACGGAATGAATGCAACAAACGAACGAATGAGCAAACGAAACAAGCAACAGCGGCAGCAGCAACATGAGGCAGCAACAGCAACAAAAGCTGCAAACAACTCAATTAACACAAACAACTGCCCCGGCCGGAGAATCGCGCTGAGCTTGTTGTTGTTGTTGCTGCTGCTGCCTTTGGGTTTTTGCCCCACGGACCCCGCCCCAAAAAACTGCAGTGCCGCCCTTTTTCCTCCCTCTACGCCCCGTCGCGCCCTTGGCTTTGCTGGACACTTTTCGGGTTGTCCCCGATGGCCACTTCACAATGCAAATGTATGCAATTTCAGTTTTGGGACAGGAAATATTGCAAAGGAAGTGCAAATAACGGAAGGATTTGTAGTCTTAAAAAGTTTTCCTTATATACGGATATACGGATTTCTTTTTTTTTTGGACTTAAAATATAAATAATAAGGAAAGGTGCCTTGAAATAAAATAGTTTTTCGAGTTAGGATTGCAACATCCCAACATTTTATTAAATGGAGTTTAACCAATTTTAGGGCTATGGGTAATAAGATAATGGCTTTTAGTATTTAAAGATATTAAAATTAATTACTTATAGATTTTAAAACTAATTTATTTGACCATCTAAATAATAAATAACGAGGAAAAGTACTTTTGAAAGGTAAAAAAGGTTCACTAGCGGCTGCAACATCAGCATGATTTGAAGATATAAGAGAAATATATACACTCGCTTTTATTAATGGTAATTAGTTATAAGATTTACTATAGCGATTATAAACACTATAACCCTATACCCTATAGACACTATACTCTTTTATAATTCTTCATCCAAACCCACAATTATCTCGCCAAAGCCTCTGAAAACTAAAAGTAGAATCGTTTGAGTGTTTATGATTTATGGCCCCGAAATGCTTTCAGTAAATTAGCAAGCTGTCTAATTTGTTGCATCCACATGCACATCGACAGCCAGCCGCCAGATTGTGGCAATCAAAGGAAAATGTTCCTTTCTGCGGGATCACTTTGCGGATTCGTCAAGAAAAGCCGCCACAAAACTGAAAGGCTCTTCGATTCCTGCAGAGCTTGCAGGCCTGGATATGGAGATGAAGCTGGAGCTGGAACGGCAGTGGGAGCAGAAGCGGGAGCGGGTTAACTTAAATTGCTAATACCTGACATTGGAATGTTTTTAGCACTTCAGTTGTGTTTGGACAACAGCAACAATGGCAACAAATGCAACAAGCGGCAATGACTTGGCCAAAAGCCATTGGCAGTTGTGCTAAGCCGCCACAGAAATGCAGATGCATCCTCATGCATTTATGCAGACAGAGCTGCCGCCAGCTTGTCGTCGATTTACCTTCAGCTGGACTCCCCTTCGCCCTGGTTGCCACCAGAGTCACCCACCCTGCCCCCCCCCCTCTCTTAGCCACCTGCTTAGCAATGCGCATATATTTGCCAAGTGTTCGAACGGCTTTGATCGACGTGGCTGCCTCGTAGCTGACTTTTCCAGGCAGCGCGGAAGGTGTCGACCAGCCGAAAAAAAGAATAAGAAATGCCATCAGCCAGCAGGTGTTGGCTCTCAGCTCTCGGCTGGCACAAAAAACGAATCCAAAAGATACAACCAGGTAATGTAAAGGAAACCCAAATCCCAGCCCCAAAAGCCAAAGCCAAAGCCATCGCCAAATTGATTTGTCAATCGCAGAGAACCGCAAACTTGCGCACATTTCGTTGGCATTTGAAAGCCATTTGAATAACATTTCACCCAGCCCGAGGACTCGTGGTGATGTTTGATATTTTCCTTGCTATTTCCACTTTTTTTTTTTTTTTTTGGTTTTTGGGAAAGTATTACATTTGAGGAGAAGCTGGAACTGCTGGTTGGACTGGCCTGCAGGCTGGCGATTGAAACAATTACCGCAAAGAGTCTTGAGTCCTGTCCCTGATTACACAGCCTGTTTGCTTGACCGAAAATTGCTTGAGATATAAGCCGATAAAAAACAGTTCAAACAGTGTTTACCCTGGCGACACAGTAAATATTTTTTTATACCAAAGGTGGTAATATTCCATAAATAAATAATACAACAAAATCTCCATAAAAAAATGCTCCAACTTTTGAAGTTAAAATAGAGTTTGTATTTGTATTAGGGATTTCATAAAGAAGATGGACATATCCCATGGATAAATAATATTAAAATATTTTTCATAAATTTTAGGACCATGAAAAAAACAATATTGGAAAACTCTAATAGATTTGGGATTGTAAGGATTTGTAGATCCAAAAATGTAAATCTTAAGACCTTAAGCAAGTTGATAAGAAATAGATTATAATATTTAATAATTATTTGTAACTTTATCCTTAAACTATTAAATATATTTAAGTTATTTTATTTTTCTTGTGCAGTGTTTATGCAGCTGCAACTTTTCCGCAACGTTGTCATCGTCTGTGTGGCAGTTGCTGTTGCCGTTGCCGTTGCTGCTGCCGTTGAGCTTATGGGTTGCAAGTTGTCGCCGGCCTGGTCTGGTCCCTTCGCCAATTTGTTGCTGACGCTGCTGACGAAGAGAAAGAGAGGCTTGGCCCAGGAAAGAGCCAACAGTTCGCAATGGCAACTTGGCAATGGAAGCGCATAAAAACTAATTGATTGGATGCCAAGATGTTAAGCGCATAACGGCAGCGGCAATAGCAGTTGCAGTTGCTGTTGCTGTTGCAGTTTGTGGTTGCAATGTTGTCGGTGCAACAACTCTCCTGTCTTTCAGCAACTTTTATTCAATTTAAATGCGCTTGCAGCGCCAATTCCGATCCCAACTTCTGCCCCGCCCTGTGCCGACCAATTCGCTTAAATTAATTATTTTTTATTAACTTTTCGCTCATTGATGAAATTTTTCACATTGTTCCCCGCATTCACATCCACTCCCGATTCCCGATTCCCTGTTCCCGACTCCTGTCCCGGCTCTGGCCATGGCAAATTTGTCGCATGCGACTTTAACACTGATCGTTTGGCATTTTTTTGCTTTATGGTATGTTGCATGCCGCATGTGGCTGAGCGCTACGGCATTAACTTTGATGGCAAGTTAATAAAATGATATTGCCGGCGGAGATGTTTGGGATTTTCGGGGAAGCCATAAAAGCGGCGAATCCTGGGATACTTTGGTGGACCTTCGATTTCACTTAAGTGCCCGCGTATGTCTCTGGGCTAACGGGAGTGGCGTTCCCCCAAAAATATTTAGAGATGGTTCTTTTATTATTTTAAATATTATACGTTAATAATATTTAAATATATCCTTTTACTTTACTTGAAACTTGTTAATCTTCCGATAGTTGGATGTGTACTGGAAAACTATTTATCCACCCAGTCACATCGCTGAAAGTGAGTTCCTTTGGCCAATGAGGAATATGGCTGTATCTCTGGCAGTTAATCGCGTCAACTCGTTATCTTGTGACGTTAAATCCACTTCAGTTCCCTCCCAGCCTGGCCGCCACTCCCAAATGCTGGCGAGCATTTATCAAAAGTTATTGCAAATTAATTGCAATCTGGCCGGCTCAATCTGCGGCATCATCTCGAGGCGATCTGGCCAAGACCCCGTCTCTTATTCTGGCATTTTCGGCCATGGGTCTGTGTTGCTTTTTTTTTGGCAAGCTGCTGTTGCCGCTGCTGCTGCTGCTGCTGCTGCTTACCAAAATTTATTGATGCCTTATTAGCTGATAATCACAAACACACTCGAGTCTGGCCCAAACGGTAAAAAAGTTTTCAACTCGACTGGCATATTAAAGTGCATTAAGATAATTGAAATGGCCAATAAAAAATATTTTCCCTTTTCAAGACTCCATTGCAGTTTTTTATGCCCTTTTTTCGGTTTTGGTGTCAAGAACATGTCCAAAGTGTTGAGTATCGCGCTTTGGGCGTTTTCGGGGTTTTTGGGGTTCTGGGTTGGTTTTCGGAAACGGAGCTGGACCTGGGAGTTGGAGCTGGAGCTGAAGCTGGAGCTGGAGAGGCTCTTGAGTTATGTGAGTGCGCATGTGAGCTCTGAATGGAGCTGTTTTTTCTCGGAACCCACTCGCGCTGAAACGTTTTTCAATTTCCACATTTCTCATGTCGGGGGTTTTGATTTAGTGATTATGCTCCGACTCCGGCTCAGGCTCCAGCTACGACTTCGGCTATAGCTCCAGCTCCAGCACCACCCTGCCCCATCACCTTTCCCCGATCCGAGTGCATTATGTATATGAGTTATTAATAAGCTTTCTTCTGATAAGCCAAGCGGTATTCTCCAGTTAATACAATGGGCGGCCATTTGCTCAAAAGTGTTTGCTCAAAATGATTTAAGGCGTTTCTCCGGCGAAATCGGGATGTGCCTGCGCCAATCCAGGACATCTGATAATTGTTTTTACGGTTCTCCTTTGTCTTGATGGGTATACTGGGGGATCCCATCCCAAGAATAAAAAACAAACATATTTAGGCTTAAACTCCCAAGAAGACCAACTATTTGAGGATTATTTAGTGCCCTTCCACTTTGACGATTACCATAAATTAGCCAATGCCATTGGGGCCTGGAGAGGATCGGAGGACTGGGCACCGATGACAGCATTTACACCAGGAAGTAAGCGACCTACAAGCGTTTGTTTGGGGCCTTCTCGGAATTTCCAAGGCGTAGCAACTGTTTGTGACATGTTTTGATTTGTGTTGTCGACGTTTACGAGCTTGTAACTCTTGCCAGCAGAAAGCCTGAGCCTAGACCTAGGCTCTAGACTGTAGAGTCCCAGAATCCGGAGAAAGAGTCGGACCCACCAACTGGTCGCCACTCACCCGACACAGAATCCAAATGTTATCGATGACATTAATAGCGATTGGGGTTCTTTCATCAATTACAAGGCTTTGTTGCCAAACAGAGAAACAAAATATTTTCCAATCTTGTCCCTATTCCTGCTTACTATTCGAAGGAAAGAGGCATTTTTCCGAGTGCAACTCTGGCAGAACTCAGCCTACGCACGAGACCCGGCAAAATTGTAAATTATTACAATGCAAATGATTTCCATATTGTAAATATGATGTGAGTGCTGATAAAGCAGCGGGGCTGGCAAAAGGGAACCGCCTCTGCCTGTTGGCCAAGTTAGTGCGCGAAATGCAAACAAAAGTTCAACGCATTCAAAGTCAAGGCAGCGCAGACTTGCCAGGCCAGGCCAGGCCAGTGCAGGCCAGTCCAGGCCACGTCCAGGGCAGTTAAAGTAATTTTGTGAGTACCGTTTTGGGCCTGGATTGTTGGGCTTTAGGTTTTGGCTTTTAGTTTTCGGGTTTTGTACTTTGCGTTTTTCGTTTTGTGTTTTGTGTTTTGCGTTTTGGGTTTGAGGGTTTCGGTTTCCTTTTGCCTTGACCACCAGCAACGTCGCCGGCAATCAAGTCAACTCAGCTCAGTCCCAAGTCGGAGGAGTTGGACCCGAACTGTATTAACTCTTGTCTCTCTTGGCCAACTGTTGCCTTTTGCTGTCAGTTGGCATCTTCCTGTTTGCACAAAACGTCACGTTCGAGTCACGTTTCCAACTGCCATCAATGGGTTGCCCGGGCACTTAGTCTCGCCCATGGCCGGGCCGCAGTTGATGTTTCCCACAAATTTAAGGCCGCGGTGTTCGCCGTTCGTCGTTTGCCATTCGCCCGCCCGCCTCTACCAATCTGGCGTAACGCAACAATTTCGCAATCACCTGACAATGTGACAGGTAATAGTCGTGTCCAGCATGCTAGACATTTGCATACTCATAGCCACCACGGCACTGGCACTGGCACTGGCACGGGCACGGGCACGGGTACGGGCAAGAACTGTGAAGTAATTTCGATGCCAGGCTCCAAAACGAGCATCGGCACACTAGATCTGGTCACCGAATGTCTGGAGTTCTGCACTTTCGGAGCATACTGTGATAAGTAATTGCATTGCGTTCTATGCAGTGAGAGAAATAATAGCGTTACTTGAATACAAAAGAATTCAGAATTCAGAATTTCTTCAAAAAATTTACTTAATTTTACATTGAATATTCCCTGTTAATAATGTAGATGAGTTTCATGATGGAACTCTTTATTTTAATTAGATTCGGGTTACCGATATTTAATTCCAATTAATTAAATTCCTGAAAATTAAAACTCAATTACATTAAAATCATATTTCATTTAATAACTACAGGAGATCATGTTATAGTTTCGTTCAAGAGAAACCACTTCAAACTAATTTTGTAGACATACCAATGTCTCTACTCGTTTCGCTCTGTGTATCCAGGCATTTGACTCAAACATTTTCGGCCATTGCCAGTGGAAATCAGAAAACCTGGAGAAACCCATGGCTGGGGAAGTCCATTCATGAAATGGGCACCCGCCTCGAAGCGGCAATGGAAACTGAACCAAACACCGAGCCGTATAAATTGCTCAGATTTCTCTTGGCTTTGACTGCCGGCCAGGCTTGTTATTAAAAGTTCAACCCACATGAGAAGCAATTTGCAAACTGTTAGAACGTATAAATAGTTTAGCAGGGAGTAGTCCTCGGCCGGCTCTTAAGTGGCACTTGCCAAGGAATTTGATAAGCCGAGCTGGCCGAGATGCATTTGCACCTGAATTTAATCCGGAATCCGAAATCCAGAATCCAAAAGGTCAGCCTGGCAACTCGACACGAGCCTGGAGAAAAACACTTTGTCCAGCCATTGACTTTCATTTTGCAGCCATTTCCCATTTCATTCGGAGAACAAATAAAATCCTCTCGACCAGATTTTTTGCAATTCAATGGGAAGGCATCCCGGCAGATGCCAAGCCTGTGAGACCTTGCTCTTCTGCCTTTGACTCTTGGCTTGTTTGCGCTTCGCTGATTATTTCGCTGATTAAGTTTATGGTTCATAAACCAGAAATTTCAATTCAAATGCGGAAAAGGAGAAATATAAAAGGGGCGCAGAGCGAAGATTTTAAATAAATTACAAGCTTGTAGGCTAATTGTATGCAGAGGCAGTGGCAGTGGCAGTGGCCACGGCAATACAAAAAAAATATAATAATAATACTTACTAGAGAAAGAAAGAAAAACCCACCAGTGCCCACCTGTGGGATGTGAGTGTGATTTGGGTTGGGCTCCTTTTGGCCACAACCCGGTCCGGACTGGGAATTGGGAACTGGGAACTGGCGACTGGGATTGGGTAAGCGACAGTTGCAATTTGCAATGTGCTTGTAAGATGCTTTCGCCAATCTTTTAATAAGAATCAAACACCCGACGAGAGAATTCAAAACCATTTCGTATATGAGCAGTCCCCAAACTTATCTCAGATCGTGCCGGTAGGTAGTTATACTATTCCTACTAGGCACTCTGCAACGGCAACGGCAGCGGCAGCAGCATCAGATGGTGATCCGAGCTCGCATCTCAGGCTGGTGGGCAGCGGATGGCAAGGCAGGCCTGAAAAGTTGGCCATTACAGTTGCCCTGGTCAGCGGGGCCGGGTATGCCAATCATGCGTTGGACATACCGTCCAGGCCACTCGCTTGCTGCACTTTAAAAAAGCCTTTGGCACTTCCTCGCTTTATGATATTTTAGTTTAACAAAAATGCCGACAAAAATAATGGTTCTATTACGAGACATAAGGACTAAAGTAAATTGTTTTGATTGTAAATAATCTTTGGTACATTTTTTCTTGTTTTTGATTTCAAATTAAAATCTTATCGTATTAAAATTATCCCCAAAATTAATTTATTTAATATTTAATGTTCAAAAAATTATATTAGGTATTAGATGGGAGTATTACACCTCACCTCCTACCATGATTAGTACGTGTTAAATATAATTCCATATAATTTTTATCATTTTTTAAAAACTGCAACTTTTTGCAAAGTGACTCTTTGGGGACCTCCCTTTGCCATTGCCCATCGATGGCCAAAACAGAAGTTCTTGTCGCTTGCTCCTATTCCTGTTACCTGGGTTGTCCAGCGCGGCCATTGAATATTTCAAATTGCAATCAGTTGGCAGGCATCGCACTCCGCTCCGCCGGCTACCGGTCCGCTGGACGGGCTCTGGCCGGGATCCCCCCGGTTCAGTGGCAGGCGGGTGAACTCGGCGCATTAGTTTCAATGCGCTTTAATTTATTAAAATATCAAATTCAAGTACATGCTCCACGGCAGCTGGTGAGGTAGCCAATATCTGTGGCAGCTGCAATCGAGATTTGTGTGTGATTGGTGTTGGCTGAAATGGGAGAGCCTTTTGGGGAGCCCGGGGAGTGATAGATGGCCCGGCTAAAGCTTAAAGAAATTGAAATTGAATTCGGGCTTGACGGGAAAATATTTTAGGCTTGAGTCCTATCTGCGCCAGCTTGCTGACGGCGATCTCGAAGACTTTCTTCAAAAGCAACTCCTCTCTTTGGCACTTTTCGAGGCTAATAGCTTTCAACTTTAGCCCAGGCCCGGGCCACGCCTCCTGGCCCACAATACCTGACCTATTTCTGGTCATATTTCTTGTCTTGCGGAAAGAGGAAAGAGAAACCGCGTGTATTAATTAAACCCTAAGGAATGCCTTTGAGAAGCGGGGAAAAAAATGTGAAAACACAAAGGAAACATAAATTTTCCACAAGACACTTTCCTTGTGGACTTGTCCCTGAATAATTCCGATCCATTGAATCCCGATCCAGAGCCAGAAACCAAACTGGAACCGTTAGCCCGGCTTTTGATGTTCGGCGAACAGACACATTAACATAAATATGAGCCCGAGATAAGTGAGGAACACACCCAGGTGGAGGCTCCGCTGATGAAGAATGAAAATTTGCCAAAGGAGTTCTTATTCTCCCTCGGATTTTCAGTTTTTAGTTGCAGCTCCTCCGCCTCCTGCTCCTTCTCCGCCTGTGGAGCTGCAAGTTGCAGCTCATTGACATGCGTTAGACAACGACTTGCCAGTTGGGGCGTGATAGTGCCGAGTGGGCGTGGCCGCAGCATCTGGCTGGAAAATCTCAATAGATGATCGTAAACACAATTTCGGCTAGCCGGCCAGGAGGAAGCAAAGTACCAGCACAGCCCAGGGAACACCAAAAACAAAAGACAACTGAGAAACTGGTGGGAGTGGCTGCCCAAAACGCCGGCAACACATTTAACAAATTGGCAACATGTCGCTGGCAACATGCAAATGTTGCAACACGTTTGAATCGGGTAAAAGGGATATTTTTTATTTCTACTTGAATATCTGTTATCGAGGTGATTTAAAGGCTATTTTTGCATTTATTAAATTTTTCAAAATAAATCCCCTTATTTTGTGGGCCTGTTCTTTTTTTTTTTTGCTTATTCAACCTGAAAACCTGCAACATGGAACCTTTGCAGCCTGAAACTATCCCAGCGCCAAAAGCCAGCAATTTCAAGGTGTGGAGATGACGGCGGCTAGAATGCGATTTCCCTCTCGGTTTTGGACAATCAAATGAAGCCTCTTTGATGGCTGACTGCCATCCCAACTGCCAGATGATGATGATGTTGCTGATGAGAAGTACGACAATGGCTCGTTGCCTGTTGGCTGTTGCATGTTGCTGTTGCTTTTGCTGTTGCACTGTCAGTGATGTTGATGTTGTTGCTGCCGGCCGTGGCCGATGCTGAGGCCGAGGCTGAGGCTGATGGGCCAATGTTTCGGTCAGTTGCCATAGCGAATCACAGTGCAATGCGCAACACGTTAAGGGTTGCCCCGCGCAAACAACGCGCAATTTATAAAATGTCTTAATTTTTGCGTTGCCATTCCCATGCAGCAACAACAGGACGAGGGGCGGCAGCAACACCGGCCGACACCAGCCACAATATTCGGCGGGGCGTTCGCTTAAAAGCGCCGCAGGAAAGCCAAAGATGTCCGGCTTAAGCATCGCTTTAGAGATGAGTGCTGACTTTGGAGTTTTTGCTCTGGAACACCACTTGAATTTGTTTATTTTGATTGCCAAATTGCAGTAACAGTTGCATTGTTTGGCTCGTGTCACGAACTGGGTTCCTCTCTAGTACGAGACCCTGTGAGCACTTGAAAAAATTGGTTGAGATTTAATAAAATTTACTTTAATTACTTGGTAGCTCAAATATGGAAGGAGTATTGAATATTTATGTGTTGCACATGAATAAAAGGTTTTAGAATAAAAATTATGCTTTGTAGTTAAGTGAAAGTTGTTAACCCAATTATCCGTATGTTTTATTTTAGTTTAATAGAAATTGTTTAATTTTTTCTAAGCGTAAAATCTCGGCCAGTTGACTAAAATGACTGACGCTGATGCCTGTCAGTTCGTCGGACAACTTGTTGTGGTCGTTGGTGTTGGTGTTGCTGCTGTCGTCGTCATCAATTTTTTTTTCCTCCAGGACTGAGGCTGGGGCTGGCGATAAATTGCATTTTAAGCGTATTCCCTGGCATTATTATGACTTTATAAACTCTGCGGGCTTTATGCCCTCGCACAATGTGCACTTTGCATTTGTTGTTGGTGTTCCTGCTGCTTTCTCACCGCCCCAATGCAACGCCTTTTAAGCCAGAGCTTGGAGTCAGTGCCGGAGCAGCCTTGGCCCGGCCAGGAGAGGTGTGAGCTATTTTTATATATTTTGATTGGCAATGATGAAATGCAGCTTGGATGGATCCATTGAGCCAAGGAGGAGGCTCTTCCCTGTTTCCCTTTGTTGGTCAATCGGGCCACTTGATTCCTCTTCTCTTCTCGTAACAAGATAATTGCTTAATTTGATTAGCAATTGTTGCTGTTGTTAGCCAAGTTGCTGCTGCCGCTGCCGCAGCCGCTGCTGCTGTTGCTGTTGCTGCTGCTGCTGCTGGCTGGGCGTGCAAATTGCTAACAATTTTGATATTTAAATTATTGAGCCTGTTGCCGTCGAGCCGCAACATGACAGCTCAATAAACATTCCATCAAGAATGGAGTGTAAAATCCAATTTTCATAAGTGGCCAATGCAGAAGCAGGAGCCGAACGGACAGGGACTACTGTCCTTAGCTCGTCCTTGCATAAATTAGCGGCTGCAGCTGCAATCGCGCCAGTCAGTCAGGCAACCTAATTATGAAATGTATTTCTTATAATCGAGCCCAATTTATCAATTATCCTCTACGTTGCCCAGCACAATTAGTTGGCAGCAGTGGATTCACTATTTTTTTACATAACATAATAAAGCTCACCTACATTTCGCCATCGCTCTCAAACTGCGGAAGCTGCTGGAACATTGTCGGCAATTAAAAGGCTTGAACGACGAGCTCAAAGGATTGGTAGCGACATGCCCTGTTTGTTTGTATTTTTGTCTTATTATTATTATCATTTTTTTTTCTTTTTCCCGGCCACTTTCAGTCTCGAAGACTGTTCCCGATGTTGCTACCTTCAAGCCCTTTACTCCACCGCTTCTTTTATTTATTTTTTCTACTGATTAATCACTTTGGCGCGTATAATAAATTAAAAATTTCAGCAATTTTGAAAGTCAATTAATCATCGGGAAGGCACTCTGTTTGTTGTTGGGGCCGCGATGAGGCCGATGTTGCTACCTTTTTGCTGCCGTTGTTGGCGATGTTGCTGCCGTCGCCGATGTTGCTGCTGTTGGGGCTGGGCATAGACAACAGGAACAACATCGGCGACTCAAAAATGTCAGGCCATGACTACGCGTTGCACATTTTAGATGATGATGAAGTAGCCGGCAGATCAGCCCCGGAGCTCGGATCTCGGATCTTGGATCTTGAAAAAGAGCGTGCAGCTACACTGGCCAGGCCAGGGACTCGAGTTCTAGAGAGGTGTGGCTATGCGGCAGACTTTCCTCCTGGTCGAGGCGACATATTCCCCGGCATTTGATAAATGAATGTGAGGGTCAGTTTCGTTTTGGGAGCTCCAGAAGTAGCAGCAACAGCAACATCAACAGTAACAGCAACAGCAACAGCAAACGGCAACAGCAGCAGAAGCAACTTTCGAGATATACGAGCATTTGTCAGATAAAACTGCAACGCCTTTCCCATTGTCAGCTCGCCACCGAGTTCAGTCGCGACTCTGTTTGCTTTTGGCCATAAAAAATATGGGCCCGTATCGCAGAAAGCTGCGAGTGTTGAAATTTAAGTTTTAATTTAAGCGATACGAAGGGCGAGACCGTCTGCAGTCTGAACTCGAATCGTGCACGAAATGAAGCCATTTTCATATTTATGAATTTTGCCCCTTATCGAAAAACGCTTCAATTGGCCATCGAGTCGGTCCGGCAAATTAAATATGGGCACTCATAAACGATACTGACAGTTCAGGGGGGGAAGGTTGCTAAATTCTGAAACTGCAGGGCATCCGGAGGAGTCAGAGGAGCCGGAGGAGCCGGAGGAGGGAGCAGAGACGGGTAGCCAGATCCAGATCCCAGAGCATCCTCGCCGGCTTAGCTGAGTTATTAAGGCATCTTTATAGCCAATCTCAATGAGGTGTGAAGTGCAATCGTTGTTGGCCTTTTTATTAATACGCAAAAATATATTATATTTGTTGTTACTGCTCCGATCGCCTGGGATCTCGACAGCCGGCGGAGCTCCGAAAGATTTGTTTCGCTTTTATGGCCCAAGCAGGGGAATTTTTATGATTCGGTTACGAAATCTTTTACGCCGGGAATGGAGTTGATTAGCGTGACTCAGCCTTGCCTTCCAAAGGCTCAATAAATTAAGCATAAATTCAGCTCGGAAAGTATCTACTTTTATTACTTTGGCACCTTGGGTAATATTTGCTTTACATTAACTATTAACTTTTGTAATTTCCGCTCCAATCCTGGAGTAGGTGAATGCATGTATTATAATAATATTGCATCAGAAGGCAACTACTTTCCCCCAAAAGCGTATCTTATCCGCAGATCTGAGCATCCGTTCCATCGCATCGCCGTCTGCATTTCGGCAATAATTCATATTTAAGGCGCTGATCCGAACTCAGACCCTTCCTCTGACAGGCGAGGTCGTTCACTTGTCGTCTTAATTAAGTGCGTGCAAAAAGTTGCAGCACCGCAGCAACAGATTGCAAAAAAAAGAGTGAAAAAAGTGGAGAGAGCAGCGCATTTAAGGACATTTTGACTGCGGCGTCGCGGACTGTCAATGAAATCCCATAAGCCGACAGCCAAGTTGTTTTATGGCCAACACGAGATGCTTGAAAATGCAGGTCACAGATGCAAATTTCGCCGCACTGTTCCCCATGCTCGTGCTGCCAATTATTTATTAACATATTTCTCCTTTGGCCAGGCCAGGCCGGTGCTGGTGCCGAGGCACTTGCAATTTGCATTTGTACTTTGCGCAATTAACAGAAGGCTGTGTGGCATTTAATGGCCAATTCCGTCATACGGACATGTGTTTGTTGCTAACGGTTTATCGTTCAAGGGGCCAAGAACCAGGGGCCCAGGGACCCAGGGACCTTAACACACACAAACAAAAAAAAAAAACAAATGGTTCAAATGCCGTGACTTCCTGACCATTTCTTCCCAAAGGTAAGGCCAGGCTCCGGTGCATTTAAATTTGAATTTGGGAATTTCAAATCGAATTTCGGTTGCGCCAAGTGCCAGGTTGAAACAAAAACAACAACAAAATGGGAGAAAAGTGGAAGGAGACGACCGCGAAATTCACGCCATAAGTAGAATGTGATTTTCTCGCTTTTGTTGGAGTTGGTGTTGCTGCCGGGATGTTGCTGTTGTCGCGTGTTGCCTGGCTTGTTACGGTGCCCAAATATGAGCAACATCACGAGAATCGTGCGATTTGCCATGCATATATTTTACAATCCCAGACCCAATCCCAATCCCAATCCCAATCCCAGTCCGCAGTGCCAATCCCATATCCTGAATCCCCCAGTTCCAGGCCGACAACGAAAACATCTCCCAACCCATCCAGCCATCATTACCAAAAGCTGCAAAGACGAAGGCGAACCTTTCTTTCCACCTCCACTCGATTCTCCGGCTGAGGTTAAATCCGAGAATGAGAATCGTAATGAAGTTATTTGTCCTGCGGCCATGCGAAATCAACGCACATATCCTTTTTGGCAATTGCAATGCGCCTGTCGCATAAATCATTTGCCACTCGCATGAAATTGGGCATAAATTTGCTCCACTTTGGCTCGAAGGAGTCGTGTCGCGCCCCCCAGCCCCATTTTTCTCTTTCTCTTGGCCGAAAATAAGTCGTTGGCCTAACCAATTTCCAGCTGGCAGAGAAGCACATGAGCGTAGTCCCTGCCGGAGGGGCATCGTCTGGGTTAGCGGTGCGTGATCCACGTGAAAGCCGAATCTGGCTTTGATTTCCGAAGGTTAATTGCTGCCAAAATGAGCTGAAAATTGACAATTTTACGTTATTCTTGGGGTGAGGTTTTTGTATATCCACTCAGAACATCCTTTTGGCAAGGAAAATATATGTATTGTCATTTGAAAATTATAGAATAATCAAATAAATGAAGACAAACCACTTTGTACCTTTAAACAAATCTTTTTTATTACATTTAATTTATTAATCTCTAAAAATTATTTATTTCCTACAATTAATAGTATTGCAAACTGGCCTCTATTTGGTGTTTTGATTGCTAATTTCTGACCACACCCATACCTGCCCCGCCTCTGCTCCAATAAACTTTCTTCAGAGGATTAGCAGGCAATTCGATTATTAAAACAGCCTGGCCTGGAAGACAATTGCCGCTGGTGTCGGAATGAAGATTGGAAGCCAGGTGAGGCGAGTGGCGAGCTGCAGGACCCGGATACCCAGCCAGATCAGAGCGTTAGTCCGCGAGAAACCGTAAAGCCCCAGACCCAGACCCAAGCCGAGACCAAGACCAAGACCCAGACCCAGACCCAGTTTCTCGCACTGTTTTCATACCTGCTGTGATAAATCAACGTGAGACTAATGCGCGCTTAACACGCGAATTATGATTTTGCAAATGATGTGAAGTGGGTCCCGAAATACTGTAGGAAGTGCAGTGTACTCGGTTGATTGCTTTATAATCGCCAGACCAGGCCAGACCAGGCCAGTCCAGGCCAAGACATTTAATTGCAGTTTAAGGAGTCTCCCGATGGGAAAGTGACCCCTGAACTATCGGTAATTAGTTTCGAGCCGGGCCACAAGACAAAATCAACAGCAAATCAACACATGGGCTTGGCCAACTCACCAACTCGCCAGCCGGGCTCTGACCCAGTGAAGTGAACGTCTGAGCGTTTAACCCAGTTATTATGACTGCCATTTATAACCGGGAATTGCCAGTGGATCCCAGTGGCGTCACAGTCACAAGCGAGGTGGGGGCCGTGGGAGGGTGTCTCCTTTAGTGCGGCTTCATTGGTTTGCTGGCTGTTGGCTGTTGGCTGCTGTGTGGGTGTCCTTTTGACCCGCATGTCGTTTATGGCCAGCTTCTCCGGCTGCTCCAGCTCCTGCTGCTGCTGTTGTTGCGGTGGCCATTTTGCGGTCCTGCCCTGTTTGTCAGCCCCTCGGCATGCCATTGTTGTCCGTTCGAGGTCGTCACACAGTCAGGACCTCTACTACCAACCCATCCGCCACCCAGCCACCCACCATTCCGCCGTCCTGAATCAGGAGCCACCCAGGGTCGATGGCAAATGCCACTGACAATGGCACAGTTTTGCATGCAATTGACTTTCACAGCTCGTTGCTTTTTACTGTCTGAATGTGTTGCCCGAATCGTGGGTGGGGTTGGGGTTGGGCGAGGAATGGCTCATGGCTCTGCCAGTCGAAATGTGGGTGAATCTTATCGTTTCTGGCACTGGAGTAAGTGTACTGATTAAATTTACGGAAACATGTCATCGCCAGAATATTGGGATATTGTTTTAAGGAAGTGGGAATCCATATATCTAATATTTAATAATATTTTGCTTATTAATGGAACTTACTTTAGGGGTTCCCAAAAATAAAATTTTTTTAAAATAATTTTATTTAATTGTGAGATTGTTTAAGAACCTTTATTCAACTGCTATACAAAATTCAAAACTTAGTTACTACACCTGTAAGGGAGGACCTTCCTGGACCAAATATTGAGTAGTAATGGCAAGAAAATAATATTTGCTTCGAAATATGCATTAAACCTCCAAGTGATTAAAAAACGAAAGCCCCTGCCAGGTATTGCAAACTATTCCTGGCGCATTTAACCTTCCAAGAGAAACAAAACCGACAAAAATCGACTCTTGATTGGAAAAGTTGAATTGGGAAACGAGGGAATAGAGCAGGGAAAAAACTTGCCCAAAATGGTGCCCGCAAATGCCACAAGTTTTTCCCATTGTTTGCCATTGCCAGACTATCCACCTGTAAGACAACAATTGTCTGTTGTTTTACGCATGAATCATTTGGCATTCCTCTCCAGCTCCATCCCTTGAAGCTCCTGAATAAGCCAAACCACTCGAGCTTTATAAGCCGTCATTGAACCTGAAAATATTGCCAACACAATTCGCCATCATAAATATTTTATGCACTGTGCCCTGGCGTTGTTGTTGCTGCTTTGGCTTTGCATACATTTTGTCAATTGGTAAGAGAGTGGGCCAAGTTATTCAGTTACCAGAGAGGGGGAGTGCCTATTAGGCTGCATATTAAAAAATATATGCAGGCATGAGGCCAAATAAATAACAGACCAAACGAAATACAAAGAAACGCAAAGGACGGCCGGGAATATATATTCCGAATGAAAAAAAAAAACAAAACAAAACAAAACAGAACAGAGCGCTAACCCTTTTTTATGATTATGAATGCACGTCAGCATATTTATGTAAAAATTATGCAATTTGCTGCCGTTCTATGCCAGTGCGTGATCCAAGGGGGGCGATCCAGAGGGGGTCGGAAATCGGCCGAACTTAGCCAGTCAATCAAAAGGCTGACGTGCTCGTCACAGTTGTCGCTGTCGTTTTCTCCAAAAGGACAATCGAAGGAGCTGCAGCCGGAGCTGTGGCTGGAGCTGGAGCTGGAGCTGGAGCTGGAGTTGGAACAGAAGGAGCGCGAATTGCATCTTGTGGAGCAATTTGCAAACCAAAATGTGTATTAAAATTTATGACGAGTGCAAGTCAGCCAGCCAGATGAAAAGAGGGGTCCACAAACAGCAACTATGTTATTTATGTGGCTGGGAAATAGCGAAGGGCTTGGCCAAGACAGGAAGCGTGTGGCTCCATAGCTAGACCGTTGAAATCTAGGACTTTCTTTTAAACTCCCTTACTTTATCCGTTAAATCATGTGATTTCCATCGGATTTACATATATTCCATTACCTCAATGCCCCGATCGAATTGGGACTCCGAGATGGACTGCATTATTCTGCGCCTGCCATATAGGGCACTGATCATACCCTTTCCGGAGAACGTCAAAAATTAGCATTGACCGAGTGAAACGAGATTCCAGCTGCAGCTGCCAGAGTCCACTGCAGTGGAGCATCGTCGTCATCGTCATTTGAAATTTTTGAATGCCAGCGATCATCGATGGATTACAAGTCCTCCAATCCTCCTCCTCCGGAGTCCGGACCCCAGCAAATTGTATTGAAATTCATGTCTCTGTTAGCGAAAAATGCAGCATTTGTTGTTGCTGTCACTGTCGACATTGTTGCGATGATTGGCTTAACTTTCACCGGCAAATGTCGCAGCTCAGTATTGTCGTGATGACTCGACAGCGATGCCCCCCTTAATCCCATTCCACGGAGTACGAGTGCCCCCCTCGACTCTCCTCGTTCGTCAGGGCCAAAAGCAAATTGTTAAGTTATTTGTAAATTTCATTGTTCACTCTCCCGCTGGTGCAGTGGCTGCTGTCCTCTGTATATTCAGTTGATTTCGGAATCCGCATATGCCCCGGTTCCTGCTCTTTTTGCGCACATTTTTTGTTGGCATTTCATATGCAGCCACTGCGGATTTTCCATGGGGCCAAATCCTTTTGGCAAATTGTATATGCATCATAAAAAACGCCACCGCTTCGAATTAAATAAATTTCACATTTTTCACTACCCTGAAAGTGGGGGATGATCACCTGTGAAGATCCTGTGGTTTTCCCAATTAAAAAAAGTTTTAGGCATTCATTTTCTTTGCCTTTCTTCCTGTTGTATTGTAATTATTTTATTTTTTTAAACCATTTTATTACCTCCTTAAACATCCTTCCTCCCCAGACACACACTTTCCCAATGTTTATATTTTCATTTGTGCCAAGTAAAACCCTTTCATGTGCAGATTTTATGTTTGTGCCGCTTCAGGTTTTCCATTCATTTTTTGTTTTCGTGTCTGAGTTCTTTGCCAGGATTCTTATATGCAAATTTATTGGCATTTTGTTGGTCTGGGAGGAGGGTGAAAATGGGTCATGTGATGGGGTTGGGGAGTCGACGGCCTCATTCATTTGGTCTGCGGATGCGAATGGGAGATGCGAATTAAAGAGCCATGTATCCCAGGAAGTTTCAATCAGGACCCTTTGAACTCTGGACTCACTTAAAGCTGGCATTTCCGAGTCGGAGCCTCCACTATCGGGGCTCACATGAGCCGGAGCACTTAAGGCAATTATCATGGCCATATTTGGCCCGGCCCTATTGGTGCAGCCAAAAATGAACTGAAACTTAATTTCATTTATCTTATCCCTGGCCCGCCCTAAGGGTCATGAGCAATATAATGCATATTGTGCTTGCCACAGGCGGCAGCACCGAACAGCTGCTCCTGATAAAATGGCAGGGAGATGGAGGAAAGAGGGTGTGGGGGCTGTGGTGTGGCGGAGTATGTGGAAGCCACCGTATGTGAGTGGTTCAATTTGCGTCTTGAGTCTAGAGTCTTGGTTCTCTATCCGTTGGTGCAGCTACCACAAAACGCTGCACTTTTCAAAATTCTACAAATGATATTATGCTATGTGTTTTAAATATATGTATATATTATATATCAAAAGTATGTTATGAGTTTAAAAACAATTAAATATTAAAATAGTAATTAAATGTATTTTATGTCAATACATTTTATTAGATTAGTTTAGCATGTTTCTTGGATTTAGGAACCCAATCATAATATTGGTTTGCATAAATAGCACTTACATAAACATTAAATATATATAATATATATAAAATAAAATGTATTAATTTTCCCCAATAACAATTTCATATAGAAATCATTATTTGTTAACTTATTTTAATAAAATAAGAGTAGGTTTTTGGGATGGTGTGATTAGCAATCGGATCGCGGCTTGTAAGGGAAGTTGAAACAATGGAGAAAACATAAAAAACATAATAATTAATGAGGTATTAAGAACAATTTTTTTTTTATGAATATTTTGAATAATACTTTCCTTATTAACCCTTATTTTCTTTTAGTGTGCTCTCCTTTTCCCTGAAGTGGAATGAAATTTGCGTTGTATGTAAAAATGTTATCGCGTTTGCCTCGACGCTTGTCGGAAAATATTCGACATATCCTACCAGTCCGGGCATCCACCATCCAACCCACCGCCGCCCACCTCCATGGCCCACCCCCCACTGCTTTCGTCCACCATCCCGCCCCCTGCTCCGTCGTAATTGGGCCAACGTTGAACTGTGGCAGCTGTAATTGTTTCACCGTTGGATTCTCGCCCCAACAGCCGGGTGTAACAATAATTTTCCACTCTTTTGTTTAACATGGCCGAAAAACATTTGTGCCTCGCATGTTGATTTTCCAGAGCCTTTCCCGCCAGCACGAACAGAGGGAAAATCAAGCTGTATTTGACCTCCATTTCTCGGAGGTATTTGCACTGATTGCTGTTTGGTCACTGGCCCACGGGGGTTCCTCTCGCCGGAGCTGGGCCTGGGCCTGCGACAAGGCAAAGGAGCCCCTCCCGTTCCAGCCGAGATTTATATAGAGATTCAAATCGGGGCTTTCGGCACCTGTTTAATAACTCAATTTTATAGGCCCGGCTACAGGTTGCTTTCCCCTTTATCCCCCCCACCTTTGCGGCTGCTTATTCATCTAACTCGGCTATGTCCTTTTGCCGATTTTCGTTCCATGATTAATGCGAGTTTCTATTCTCTTAGCCGCATTCGTTGCCAAAAATATTTCATAATTCATCGCCGAGGCATAAAAATGTCCATAAAAAGTTTTATTACCATTTTGGAGATCCTGTTGCCTGTTCGCCGGGAGAGTTCTATTCCCATCTTCGTTCTGTGTCTGATTTGCTTATTAACGTGGCTCGAGTGCGTCATAAATTTCTGGGATAGATTTATGCTGCACACACATGGTCGTCGTCCTCACTATTCCTCTCTCTATTTGCTTTGTACTGTCGGTTCGACATTCAATTTCCTGCCTGCCTCCGACAAGTTCACATCTCTGGATTTTGCAATTTCTGAATTTCGGAATTTCTGGGCGAGACACAGTTTCCAAAACGGAGATGAGTGTGAGAAAGCCAGATATTCCGAAGGAAAGCCATGTCCAACGGTGCGTATACGCAATCACCTGAGGAGGCAGCAGTGGCACCGAAAAACAAACACAACTCGGAATTCCCCGGAGAGCACTCTTCAAATGCAAAGAGTCATGGTCAGGCCGATCGAATGCAAAGACATTGCCATAACTCATTGGAACGACACACGGCACTCGGCCGATCGATGGAAACAACAAGTCGCCAGAGGATTCGCAAAAAATCAAATGGACTGGGAGAAATGGGGACCAGAATGGGAGTACTCCTTTGTATATCTTATCTACTATATCATAATAAAGTTTGTTAGTTTAAAATTGTAATGAGAAGTGAAAAGTATAATAATAAATAGAAAAGAACAAGCAACATTGGTCAAGGGTTTCCTTCCTGCTAAAGTAGCAGTGCATCTAAAACTGGCCTGGGGTCAGAATGCATTCCGATGGAAGAGCGATCTCGGCGATTGCCGCTGGCAAATGTGCGATCGGGGATCACTCACGGCAGATTCCCGTGTCCCCAGCTCTCTGGGCAATAAATTTGTTCTGCATTTGTAATTTCTATTTTACAAGAACCGGCCCGAATGGCAGACGATCCGATCCGAGGTATATTGTGGTATACATGTGGCGTATGAGTGATATATAAGCGGAGATGGAGGAATAAAGTGAATCGATAATCCCAGCGCTATCCATCAGATGGCATAACATCCTCTCTGGGCCATCGAATGCGCTTCGCAGCATATTTATGGACAACGCGTCGTATGAGCGATGCCTATTTAATGGCCTATTGCATTTGCATTTGCATCGGGCTCAGTGCATTTTGGGCCGTTAGATTTTTACATTTTTCCGCCATATGTCTGCATATTTAATGCTCTTTGGCCCGCGCCCCGTCCTGCCTCTTGACTGATTCGCAGTGGGCGTGGCACGGCTGGGCCAGCCAGAAATTTATGCATTTTTCAATGCCATTACTCAGCTGTGGGTCCCGCGGCGCTTACTGACTTGCAGTGGTTCAGTGGTTCAGTGGCTGAGATATTTCTTGAGCTAAATGCTACCAAATTAGTTTGAAATTATCTTGTGAAACATATCGCCGGCATGGCCAGGCCAGGCCAGGCCAGGCCAGGCCACCACTGCCGCTGCTGAGTTGCAGCTTTGACCGCCTTTTTATTGCCATTTATGAGCTTAAATTATTTATTATTTGCAGCTTAATTTGCTTCCGAGCTACGAGTGTTTTTCTAACGACTCTGCCGCGGGCGATTTCATTCTTCAGAGCCATTGGGACCAAAAAAGGCTTAAATACTTGCATGCAACCAAGTACGCCAGGTGGTAATTGCTCCCAGAATCGTGTCTAATTACACTTGGATATTTGGCCTCGGGATTTCCACACAAGCCCTCTCGTTGCCTCCTCCATCGCCACACAATTTAAATTTTTAGTGGGAAAACTTTAGTTTATTGGGGAACTTGCGAGAACACAAGAGCTTTGCCAAATTAAATTTCCGATTGATTGTCCATCAAAGCGCACTTCAAAGACATCTAGCCCGGGGTTATCCCAAAACGAATGGCTGCCTGGGCCTGGGCCCAGACTTTTGGCAGGCACTGTGGCCCTTGCAGAACAAGATTTATATGCCAGAGCCGATATAGGAGCCAGAGTTCCGTTTGCAGATCGAAGGCAACAGCAAAAATTCAATAAACTGAAACTTTTTGACTTGCTTCCGGGCTTTTTTGTTTTGTTGGCCAGCTTGTTGTGTGTGTTGTATGCTTTTTGCCACCAACTGTGTAGCTGGCATTTTTATTGTTGCTGCCGCTGCCGCTGTAGCCTGATAGCCTTGTGATTTCAGTTTTTCAGTTTTTTTGAGAGATTTGCGCTGCTTTGTCGGCCATGATAAATACACAAAGCATTTTCAGGTTTCTCGGCCGGTGGCCGCAGGACAAAAATGCCACAATCCCAGATCGCAGATGCAAGAACCGAGCCTTGGCCAAAATGCCACAACTACGTTAAGATTGAGTCAACCTTCTGCTGCTTTTGCACTTGGCCCCCGTTCATTGGCACTCAGTCAAAAGTCGCATCCACATCGAATATTTTATGTTAGAGGGCAGCCGGCCTGACAGTAAACAGGCCAAGGGCCCTGGGATGAAGTGGCCAATGGCCACTGGCCAGGTTAGGACCACACCTCGGCAACCCGAACTGGCGACAATTCATCAAGCAGCAAGACAGCAAATGAGCAGCGGGGGTCGTCCGCTGTTGACACTGACATACAGGTTGCCGCGTCGTCATGGTCTCCCCGCTGCCATCCTCCTCCTGGCCGAACTCCAAGGAGCGACTCGGCCGTCTCCAACTGAGTGATGACCGCGACAATGGCGAAAAACGAAAGCCCAGACGGTGCGATCAAAACTTCCTGGAAATTAATTAAAGATCTAACTGCTGTATTCCACTGAAAACGGTTTAAGTGGTAAATGTAGAAAATTGTTTTTTTTTTTATCTTTAATACATAATACAGATCTTTATTTCAATATTATTAAATTATTACAGTGAATTTTTCATTTTTCAATATTTCATTTTTTCCATAAAATATGGGCAAAAAAATGTATAAATAATACCCTCTGCAAGGGTATAAAAATTTAAGAAACTGAAAATAGTTCAAAAAGCTCTTTAAACCTAAAACTGTTTCCGTGTATTGAGCCATTGACCATTCTGATCATTGTCCAGGGTCTCTAACTAAGCCCCAACTGGCCCCCGTCTGGCAAGTCTGGTCAATAATTATCGACGCTTATCAAAGACACCGTTACAGATGCTCGCACATGGACTCGGAGGTTGCCAAGGAGCAGTGGCTGGATGCTGGACGCTGGGAGTTGGGAGCTAGAAGCCAAGTCAACAGCCCACCAAGTATGGTCAGTGGATATGTGGCTGGACTGGAATGCCGCTCGGCTCCTGGAGATGGCTGCGATGGCCGATGCAGCGACTAGAGGCCGAGGCGATATCCCATTCCCATTGCCGGTCGGCTATGGACTCCCTAGCCTTTGTTCATTTTGGTGCGGTGCAATTAATATTCAACGCCGTTGGCTGATCATAATTTACGTGCTGAGTTTACGATGCACTCGACCGCATCGCATCTACTGTCCACCGAACCGCCATTCCACACTCCACACTCTGCTCATCCCAGGGTAGAGTCCAGTGCCGGGGGCGTTACTAACATACAGCCTCCAAAAGGGGGCGTTCGTACATGGACTAGCTCGACAAAAGGGCATTCTATTTACATTGCGCACAACGCAGTCCTCTGCACGTGTTCACTGGAGTCGTGGCTGGGGGCCACGAATTAATTCGCCGACCTCCTGACCATATATCAAAAACCCGAACCTGCCTCGGGGGTCAGCCGAGTCAATAAAAGTCAGGCGGCCAAGTTGGGCCAATTCTGTGAATTGAAAATTCGGTAATTGACAAACATTTGGCTTGACAATTCCATCCAACGTTTTGCCCGCTAATTGAGAGAGAAAGCCTTCCAAGCCTTCCAAGTTGGGACCTGGCCGGGCCACCCAAGGTAGTCGTCGAACCCAGCTCAGTCGCCGTTGTGGCCCATTTATGAGGCGCAGAAATAAGGTTAAGAGTGACACCCAGGAGACCTACATACGCGGCTGGCGAATCTGTATCTGCATCCGTATCCGAGACTAAGACCGAGTCCAAATCCGCATCTGATTTGCATTTCAGCCTAACGACTTGGATGCAGGGCAGAGCCAGGACCAGTCCCAGACCCAGTACCAGTCTCAGTTCCAATTCTCGACTTGGCAGTTGCATTTCACATGGATTTATGCAAGCCATTCGCACCGCCTTGCCATTTCATTTCGTCCCGACGGCTGCGGCTATCACTCTGATCGTTTGGCTTTTCTTTGGATCCAGTGTTGCCAACAAATTTTTTGGCTTTTATTGGGGTTGCATATTTCTTTTATATATATTTTAGCCATCAGTTCAGAGTTGTTAAAGCCAAATTTATTAAAAGAAATGCAGTGCATGAATTTATAAAAATTTATTTATGAATTAGAATTAAATATTATTTAAGCAAACTTATTTTTTTCTAGAAAATTATTCTCACCTTTGTAATGGACCTTTACCAACCCCCTACATTTAAAATATTTATTACCTAATTAATTATATAATTTATAATTTAAAAAAATATTTCTTCTAAAAAAAGAGTTTTTTAAAAATCGAAATGTGGGCACCTCTGTCGGCGACTGGCATTCGGATGTGGGTCTTTGGGGAGCCGAGAGTCATTAAAATATATGACACCCACAGATCAGCGATGCACCGGCGGCCCTCTCACTGGATGCTGGATGCTGGATGCTGGACGCGGGGTACTGGCTAGAGGCCCTCTCTTTCGCTCACCTGTTCGCCTGCCTAATTAGACACAGTCGCGCCCTCTCTTTCCCATCTTTCCGACGTTGCTTTCTTCGTGTGTGGTCCAATTAATTTTTGGGATAGAGCAATCAACAAGTTCTCCTCGGCCCTCACAGCCTTTATGGCTGATGTTCAACATGTTGCAGGTCAATTGGTTGCCCGCTTGTCGTCTGGTCTGGTCCTCTCGCGGCAGGTCTGGGAGATACTCGGAACCCTCGTGACGTCAGAGCCCCGCGCCGTGTGTGGTCCGCTTAGAAGCCCCAAAAACAAAGCAAAAATTAATAATGAAGGCCTCGCGCTTCCCTTCTCAGCTGGCTTTCAATTAGAAGAGGTTCTGGCCTGGTCTCTGTGTCATAATCGTTAATTAGTCAGTCTTTGTCGCCCCGTGGCTGGAGTTTTCCTTTTGCGGCTCCAGCTCTCCTTATTTGCACCGAATCTCCTGGCAGTTGCATTTCGCTGCGGTTCGACTCCTTGGCACGTTCGACTCTTAATTAGTTTGATGGCCCAAACATACGAGTTGGCCCAAATTTGACGCTCGCGGTTTTAGCTAATTAGTAAAGTGTGCCTACAGCTTTGACTGCAGATTCGGATTCAGGCTGAGCGGCTTTGGGTTTGGGGCTCGGATTCGTATGCGGATTTCGGTTTGGGGTCGCACCGCAAGCTTACGGCTGCTTTCGAGCCGTCTTTGCAGCTGCAAATGCAAATTGGCCAAGACGGCGGAAGGCCGCTGCCGCAGCCGCAGCCTGATGACGTTAACCTCGCGACAAGGCTTTCAGTTCAATTAGCCCAAATTTGTATCACCGGAGCAGCTGGTTTTTATACTATTTTTATTCTTATTTTTTTAAATATCAAGTTTAACAAATTTTAATTTTTTTTAACACTTAAATTTAATCAAAACTAAGGTGTTTCTCATTATTTGCATTCTTAATTACAGGCATTTTTAATCGGCATATTGAATGTGAGATTTTGAGACTTTAAACATCCTTTGAAGGAATTCTGTATATATTGTCAACTTATCTTTCAAAGGAGAGATACAAATTTTTACCACGGAAGAGATAAAAATGGAGACTTAAAGACACATCTAAAATATTCGCTTTGAATAAAATAACTTAGTTTTAAGAAACATTCTTAGAGTCTAGGACTTCCATCTGGGATGTGTTTTTTCAGAATATTTCCAGGGCTTCCCCCAAAAACCCGTTGATTTCGGTCAGTGTGGAAAATAAACTCCTCACGTCTAACAAACTCCTTAGTCACCGATCCCCAGAGCCATCCTCCGACTGTCAGCTCTTGTCTATCCCGGAATGGCAACAGTGCGCCGGAAGTGGATGTGTGTTAGATTTTTCAATGCAAGTGCAATGAGAGCGTAAATGCTTCACACACTCTGCCCCACACCCACTCCCCGGAGTGGTCCATGGAATCCCTACCATATAGTATGGAATATTCCCCGCCCGTTCCTGAAAGCCCGACATGACACACTCGTATATCTATGTAAATGGCGGCGAGGTGTGCGAAATGTATTTCTGGCCCGAACAGCCGAGCCAGCGAAATAGTTTTTGCAAATTTTATGCAGCTCGGGGAGCCATGGAGCTGGTGGAGCTATTGGAGCTGGTGGAGCTGGTGGAGCTCCCGCTCTGGGACATGCAGGCAAATAAAATAGAATAAAACACTTTTACTCCCGCAACCGACTGCGAGTGCGACTGCGACTTGGACTTGGAGCTGTACATGGACTGGGAAAAATACAGGAAGGGAAAAATAAATGCGAGAAATAATCGAGGCTTGCAGCAGTTGGTGCTGCTGCTGCCGCTCGGAATAAATTGCCATGTTGTTACAATTTCTTCGTGTTGCCGGCATAAATTTAGGAGCCCAGCTCTGGCGAGGATGCCACATACCCTACGCAGCATCCCCAGGTTGGCTCCTGGAGGTGGCGAACATGCAAATAATTAATAGCATTATAAGATGCACTCACGAAATCGCGCACAACATCGTCAGGCGGTGTAATAACTCAGCAGCAGGCCTGGGAGCCGACTTTAAATCCGTATCCACCCAGTCCCAATCCCAATCCCAATTGCAATTCCTATTCCTATTCCTACTCGAGTCCAGGCTACAGATTGTGTCGCTCCAAGGACAAGGACAATAAGGGTTTGGGAAAGCCACAGAGTCACGCTCCGGACATGGCCTAGGAAAATACATAACCCGGTTAAGGTGTTAATGCAAATCTTCCAATATGCTAATGAGGCGATGGCACAAAGGATTTCGAATTTGGCTCGCCCGGCCGAGCTGCTGTTTGGGGCTTTATGTGGCATCCACATGATCCGGTGGCAGGCATAATTGCCTCAGCACGTAGCCAGCGGTCTGGGGGCAGCTTTGAGGTCAGCGAACCGGCCACAAATTGAAGACAGCCAATGCAGCCCGGCTCTGACATTGATTTATGAACTCGTGGAAAATTAGGTAAGACCATTTTTGGTCAGCAGCGCCTTGCACCAAATTTCCAAAGGCCACAAAAAAATTACACACAATATGTGCCCCAAAAATGTGACAGAAGTAAAGGGTTTCTCTTAGGGGGGCTAAAGGAAAAATATGTGACTATTTTAAAGCCTGCAATTAATAGAACTTTAAGCTCTTATAGGCTCCTTTGGCAGTTCAATAACCGCAACGGGCATCTTCTGGCTCCCTATATGGACCGCAAAAATACTTAAATGTGGGCAAAAATATACAAGGGGCTTCAGCGATTCATTACCAACGTTACCAAAACGAGTTAAATTTGCGGCGAAAAAATTGCATAATTTGTGTGACATTGACTGCCTGGCCTGGCCGCCAATAAAATGTCATTTACCGGCGAATAAATGCGGAATGCATCCGCATCGGGGGCACCGGAGTGTTTGGCCAGCGCGGAGCTGACATCAATAAATATATATTCATTTTTGTAAAAATGCACGAATTTTAATTAATTGATAAATTCAGTAAAGAGAACAATCCACACACTTAAAGGCTCCATCGCGGGGAGGAGGTGCAGTGGAAGTGCGGCTGTCAATTACGAGGATGCCGGCGACTCCTTGGACTCCTCTTATTTTATTCTCAAAAATTTTAAATCGAAACTACATTTCACATACCCTAAAACGTTTAATTAATGTTTTATGTTAATGTTAAGGTTAAAGAAAATTAAAGCCCCAAAATATCGTTTAGAACTCTTGGTAACTATTTCTAAAAATCGTCCTTTTTTAACATTTAGGGAAGGGTATACCCGTATACCCGGGTATCATTTTCGAGCATTTTTTTAAAAGTTTTTTCCACCCATCCTGTTTGCGGCTTCTGACGTTGTTGGGGCGTTAATATTCATGAATCGAAATAATTTGACAGTTCGGGGCAACATGCGAGAATGCCAGGCGGATGGTCCCAGCGATATTTATGCCTCTTCGCCGACTGATTCGGCGCTGTTTTTGCCCGATTTGCGGAGGCTTCTGGTTCCGGAGAAGGACCAGGAGCCCGGCTGTCAGAGGCCCTGCGTGAGGCGTTGGTGAAAAGTACTCGAAATAATTGACAGCTGTGGCTGCCTTTTTTGTTGCCGTTGCAGTTCGCTTTTAATTGTAGAATTTTTACAACTCCCGCAGCTCGGCGGCCGCTTCGATCTGTCAGGGTCCGATGGCATCAACTTTGTTGATGACTTCCAGCCACGATTGCTTGGCCTGGTCAGTCATTAAGTCATCGCCTGGGATAATCCCCCACCACGGCGGCCAATGCGAATCTTTTATGGACTCATAAACTAGCCGGCCAACATTTACGGGCTCGTCTCCGTCGATGCGGATTTCGATTCGCAGTCTAATCAAACAATAAAAGTCTCGCTTATCTGGCAGTCGGTCCTCCATCCTCCTGGAGGATCAAGCGCAATCATTAAAGCCCGAGGAATGCAATTGCAGCTTTGCGGATTTTAGGATCGGGAATCGGGTCGAGCGTTACTTTTACGATAATGGAGAGTATCCACTAAGGCACTCAGAGTTGGAGACGATCGAGGAAGAGATTTTCGGGGAGATTAGATGGCCTTTCGGATGGAGGACGTTGATCTGAAGTAATATCTTTCGAGGAGGCTTAATGGTGCGTTAAGTTCCTGGAATTAGAAGACTAACATGCGGCCTAATGGTATGTAAAGTATCTCGTTGCCATTTCCCTAATTAAGTAGCCATCAAGTTAAGTAACTATTAAGTTTTTGGCCCAGGAATTTATTCAATTATTTCTTTATGCTAGTGAGTCGAAATAATTCCGTTTTCGTGACAATCTTCCGGACAAACATCCGGACAAACCGAGTTTACTTAAACACATAATTGATTGCAATTGGCGACTCCCCTTGGTAGGTATGTCGGTTCCCAACCAATCATAGTAACTTGGCCAAAAGAACCCTTTGTCTCTCTTCGGCAAAGAAAATTAATTGAAGTTTAGTCGAAAAGTTGACAGCCAGTCCAGTGCGAAGGTTCATCATTGGCCAGTTGACCAGTTGACCAGCTGTTGGAGTTCCTTCTGTTCGACTAATTGTTTTAATGAATTCGTTGCGGTTTGGCGCAATTTGCATGCAACTTTTTCATTACTGCGTTGCCAGCCAAAAGGCAGACGAATGCACCGGAATGCAACCAGCACCCTGCAACCGGCAACCGGCAACGTGTGTTTGTCACTGGCAGGAGGTAACCTGTCATGTTGACGGTTTTCCGACATGACCGAGCTGCCAAAACGAGCTGCACACGCAATTGCTAATTGAATTTAAATTGCACTTTAATTTGATGAGCAGGCCCGGGCCCGAGATGATAAATTGTGCAAACGCTTGCCAAAGCGCTGACCGCAACAATTGAGGCCGAATTAAAGATTCGACATGCCACTTTCACTCTGCCATGACGGCTGGGCTGGGGACCTGCCCCACCCAAAGCCACCCCTGCACCACCCAATCCCCCAGCCATATTTTTGACCATTTTGCACGGGGGAGTCTCGCCCACGACGGCCAGTCGCTCTCATAAATTGCAACCCATTTAAATGTGGCAACAGTGGCCGCGACTCTGGGAAACCGGCCGGAGTGCGGAGTGCCATAATTTTTAACTCTAATTGCGCCACTGTAAAAGGGGGTACCCGGGATCTAGTTGCAGCCAGAAACTCCAAAACCTAGACTGGTCCCAGTCCCAGTCAATTTAGCGATTTTTGCGTTTATTTTTCGTTTAATGAAATTACAATAAACGCCCGTCGCATGCAAAGGAGCCAGCTCCAGAGGAATGGGGCATTGTGGAGTGGTATCGTGCTGCACTGCGTCCCCATGTGTGTACGTAAACATGGGCACATGAGTTGGCACCACAAAGCACCCATTAGTGCGTTGGCGTCGCTGCCTTTGCCTTGGTTTACTTTGCTTTTTCTTAGGAGCACTGTGAGAAACGGGACGGATACTTCGCTTTCTTAACACCTTACTTTGCCTATAGAGATGACCCCGATTTCTCCCAGTGGATACCCTCCTTTAGTTCGAAAAACTTCATTTTAGTTTGCTTACCTTTCGCTAGGTTTGGAACCAGCCCATTCCCCGACTCTGAGGTAATCCCCATTATTAGCGCAATTAGTGCAGCCGAGTGGCATTCGGATGGGCCTGTGGATGCGGCATTGTTGCCCCTAGAGTTATGTACCCACACTCATTTAGCGGAATGCCAATGTGTTTGGCACTGATTGGTTTGCCTGGCCGGAGATGCTAAAAGGAGGCAAATGAACAGCCGATCTTGTCTTTGATTGAAAGTCTTGCGTGGGCTTAAAGGCCCCAACGAGGCATTCGAGTCACTTTCCCCCTGATTAATTGCAGGCCGCATTGAACTCTGGTTATGGCGGATTAGACTAACTGCACCGCCCCACCTCCTTCTCCTTCTCATGGTTAATTATCAATATTGTTTCCATTAGGTTAATCGCACTTCATACGGAACTAACGAGCCATAATGGCTCATAATTCGCTCCGATGAGCCGCTTGACTGTAAACAAACACCTGCTCTGGACTTTTTACATTAACATTCCGAAGGAACCTGGACAGCCTGGAGCCTGGAGCCTGAGCGACTGGACGATTCGCTATAATCGCCGTGTGCTGCACTTGAATACCAAAAGGCTTTGGTGCCACCCACCACCCCCGGCCCGGCCCGGCCTAGCACCTCAATTACAAGCTGCTCCTGACAGGCTGCGCTACGTGACACAACCCACAAGCCGGGGGAGACACCTGTTGCGGTGGCTACCGGCTACTGCCAGCACCACCAACCCACCAGCAACCACCAGAAACCATCGCCGGCCCATGATGTCCGTTAGTCGCATAACTTGTTGGCGCTGACAACGACAACGGGATTTTGAACACTGATAAAAGGCGACGTTGTGGCGGTGTGGTGGTGTGGTGGTGTGGCGGTGCGGCGGTGCCACGTTGCGGTGGGTGGAAATCAAGAAAAACCATATTTAATAAAATGACAGTGGCTGTCAGACGCCGTCAAAAGAAATACTTTTTGCCAGACAACCAGACTCTGAAAACTTGGCTTTCCAAGCACGAGCCTGGCCAAAAGCCACCCGCCGCCGTCACAAGGCAGCAGCCACCATTTGGCCGAAAACAATGCCAAATGACAATCAACGATTATTGAACATTGTGTATTATTTGTTATTGTATTTTGTCATTCTGTCTTGTAGCTCACCCACCCTGCTCCCTGCTCCCTGCTCCCTGGCCCCTTTTAGCCAATGATATGGCCAATTAATATTAACGTGGGCGTGCGACTTGTTTTTGTTTTTCGTTTCGTTTTCGAGCCTCTGATGAAGGAAATGTTATGCAAGGCAGGATCGGCGGAGGAGATGTCGTAACTCCGGCTCAAGTGCCCAGCTAGGAGGTGTTCTGCCATAAAGAAGCGGAACCTATGGCCACCAGATGTTGACCGAAAGCGGCGAGATGGATTGGCAGGGGCGCAGGATTTGATGGCTCCGATATGCTAATAGAAATGGACATGAGTGGGCAGTAATTTGTTTGCCTGGCATACGTGTTGAGTAATCGGATGAGTTTAAATACGGCAATAAAAGTAATGAACATTTGGGAAGATGTAGGAACCACAGAGATAAAGCTTAAATATATATTTTTGTAATAATAGGGAAATGAATTGCAAACGCCTTAGAAGTGCGACCCCAATAAAAGGTGCTGGCTAACTGGGTTAGATCCCAGATAGTCGCAGTTACTATTGCTGGCTTGTAACCGAAAATTATCATAACTGAAAATTATTGAGAAAAACTCCGCAGAAATGTCTGAAATTTGCAACGAGCCAGAACCAATTGCAACAGCCACATGCAACAATGCCGTTGTCAAAGTCGCGGCTGCGAGGATGCAGCTATGAAAATTGCGTTAGAAATCTGCAATTTATATCGCATTGCCCCAAACACACACCAGCCCCCTACGAACTCCCAAAAGAACGAGTCCCAGGCCAAAAACATACTATAAATACGGGGGGAGAACCATTCTGGCTAGTGTTGGGTGTACCATCCAGGTTCAATTCCCGGGGCTTTGTCAAATTTTGCTTCTTGCCACTTGACTACTGAATACTCTGATTTGCTAGAGAATTTTTAAAATTTTATTATAAGTAAGGATTTGAATTCTTTTCCATTTCTATAATAATTAATTCCGTTCGACATTTCAATTTTTTCACATTTTATGAATTTGTTGCATTTGCCAATATTAATGTTGCGCTTTCAAACGTTTCAAAACTCTGTGATTTTAAAGGAAGATTTTATGTTTGAATACCTTAAGATAAAGTAGAAATACCCTCCCAGTTATAGAGTATTTTTCACGTCCGATAATCGCAATTGTTTGCAGCTTGCGCGGCTGCCACAACGCATTCCCAGATTCTGGCAGATCCGAGGTCCATTGCTGTCGTCGCCAGGTTGCTCGACTGACTCCCAGGTCCGGCGTTCTTTGGTCGCAGGAAACATTGGAAAAATGAGCATGGAAATGGAAGACGCCACACACCAAAAAACAAAAAAAAAAAATAAGACAAAAAGCCAGTCAAGACGGGTGAATAGGAAAAAAGTGAAAAAGAGGAATGGCCAGCGAGTGGACTCTGGCAGCGGAAAACCTCTTCATTGAGGCCCCATCTTCATCCAGGGCCCCATCCATCGGCGGATCTGTTTTATTTTGTATGCACGCGGCGTCTGCCTGGCAGAGGAGCAAAAATTCCAAGGAGCCGGAGAGGTCCAGACTCTGCAGCCGGAGCCTCTCCCACTGCCAATTTGTTTGGGCCAAACTGGAGCAATTATTGCAGTTGCAGTGGGTGCCAGTGCCTCTAGTTCTCCGGAGCATGGGGGGCATTCAAATCGATTTGGTACGCATCTTCCTGTAACTTGCAACACCAAACTTGCAACATGTTGCGGAAACACCGCACAAAATTGATTTGTTGCCGGCTGAGTGTTAATTGCCAGTCCACGACCGCTGAGACTCTAGAAAAAGGAGGCGGACATGGACATGAAGTAACTGTAACTCGGGCTGCCGGAAAATCTGGGCCACTCGGCTGTCGAGGGGGCGTGGCACGCTCAAGCACACACACACACGCTTACAGTGGATATTCTGTGGCAATTATGAGAGCCAGTGGTACGTGTGCGAATGCGTTGAAAACTCACAAATTCTAATGATGATATATTGCAGGTTGGGCATCGGCAAGGCTATCAAATTAACAAGATCATCGCTTCCGGCCAGCAATTGCATGAATCTCGCATTGACTCGCGCATTAATCTTTTCAACTCGATGGCTCCTCCTGGGCTTCCCCACTCGCTTTCCACCTGGCTTCCCATCGCCGAGGAAATTTATGCCCGGGCGACGACTTTGATTCCACGTCAAAACTCATGGGTGTACGAATGCATCATTTTGATGGTCATCATCAGTCTCTGACTATCAAACAATCGACAAGCCGCAAAAAGAGCAGGCGGTGGCCGGCTAACGGCTGCGACGGCAGAGACGACTTAGACGTTGGCGTTGCAAGTTGCACGTTGCCCGCTACCCCATTGCTCGTTGCACATTGCTCGTTGCCAACAATTACCCAGGCCAGTCCGTTGACTGCTACAAATTTCAGGCGTCTCACTGCGAGGCAGCCAGCGACAGCAATCTGCACTCGGGCAATCTGCAACAGCAACAGCAACAGTAACTGCAACTGCAACAAAGCCACTTCAGCAGCACAGTTGGAATCAGAGCTAGTGATGGTACAATAAATCGCTATGATTTTTATAATCATTTTAATTGTGATGTCTAAAAATAGTAGAATCTTCATTTTATAACTAATAGAATATATATTTGATAGCATTTTGAAAACACAGATATATTGGCCATAAAATATGAAACAAAGATACTACTAGACATTTTTTTATTACGTTTCCTTGCCATTTTGTATTCTAAAATCTCTTTAAAACAACTCTATTCTTGTTATTTCTGTTTTCTCTATTTCTGTTTAAGTTTTATACATTTAATCTAAGCTCCCATAAAATTTGTTATTTGTTTATACTAATCCTTTTTTGTTTACATCCCTAATCGGTGGGGCAGTGAGGATGTTGCAACCTGTTTCTGCACTTGACCATGGCAACTGGAAACTGGCAACATGTTGCCGAATTGACAATTTCGCTAGGCCTGGGCAGCCAGCAACTGTTGTTGCTGCTGCAGCAGTTGCAGTTGCTGCTGCTGTTGCCGTTGTCAATTGTCAGTGCTTTTTTTTGTATTTTTTTTTCGTTTGCGCTTCGTTCTCCCAAAGCCTGGTTTATGCAAATTGCAATGCATTTCCATGGCCTAGCTCGAGTTCAAGTTCCAAGTGGGCGTTTGATTTCAATCGCTGGCATTTTCACATATCCACGGCCATATGTTGCTGGTGTCGACAAACGGATCCTCGTCCTGTTGGCTGGCCTAGCCGGCTGCTTGGCAGTTTCTCTCCGCGCAGACTGCTTTTTGGTATTAACGGTTTGCCATTTCGATTTTATGTTTGGTTATATTTCAGGCCGCTCGTTATTTTTCATTGGATTCTCCTTCATATTTGGCCTCTTGATCTGACTGCCTGCAATCTGCGCCGGACGATCATTAGGGAAAATCATTTTTCACCGCACGTCGGAGGGATCTCCGATCCCCCTCCTCACCATTCTCCGGTTTTCAATTTGTCGATCGCCGTGCACTGATATGATAGAATATTCCCCTATTCCGATCCAGACTTCCCCCTGATACGATGACAAGAGAGCATTTCGGGGGCCATTGCCACCACATTCCTGGGCATACTCTTGAAATTCTGGACGGTGGCCCATCTATCAGATATCCATGGCGGCCTACGCCTCGGCTCCTATCTCGTAATTCGATCTTAATGCTCATCGTGTTTGTTTTTGCCCATCTATCCACTTCCCAGCAAAACCCCCAAAAATTAATCTTCCACACTTATTGAGGAGCTGGTAATATTCAATCGACTTATCGTCCGCTTGTTAGCTGTCAAGTGAGTGGCATTAGAGGCATCACCGGCCATGTCAGCGCTGTGACATTTCAAATTGGGCATTCCAGATTGGGGTAAGTGTGCGTGAGCGGACTCCCACCCGGGTTGAAGATTAGGGGCCTGGGTTGCTCAGGCCTGTGGGATTCGGTCAATAAAAAAATATACATTATTTGTGGTCTAATGTGTTTATGGGATTAAAAACGAATGGGTAGTACTTGGTAAATGGGAAGTATTACTGGGCAATACAAGTGGGAATACGTAGTAAATGCGTCCATGTTATCTAAACCCTTTTAAACGTCTCAGCTATATACTACTTATACAACAATTTGTGGAAACATAAACATCTCTTTCAAGATCTTCCATCCGAATAATATTTCTTTATTAGCAGATACTTCCTCAGTTACTTTCCGGAATACTTGATATCTTTGGAAGTATGTTCCTGTAACATATATACCCCATCAAACCCGACATCTACAGGGAATAATTATGCATTGCAGCTATAATTTTAAATGCAGTCCCGCGACTCGAGCTGGCATTCAAATGCCGAGCACGTCGCCGGGGTCGTTAAAAATCGAACACGCACTCGAACAATCGAGTCACATTGATCTATGTGCGTCGGGTGCATTGCATACGATATGATTTACGATTGAGCCATGAAGAATGTCACGATTTAATGGGCTTATCGGCACCAGCCCAGCAACCCAACCCGTTCCCAACCCTCCCGAAATCGAGGCCCAATCCCCTCAGATTCCAATCCCATTTCCATTTCCATTTCCAAGCGTTGGCTGCACTGCGTGCGGTCTAATTATTTTATGACAAACCAGACTTGTGGGCGGATGGGTAACCAGCCACGGAGCGGGGGGAGTACTCCCCGGGCCCCCCTAGGAGCACAATTTTCAATTTGGTTTCGTTGGCTAATTAAAATTTCAAGCCTGCCTCGTTTACAATCAACATAAAAATCAGGCGCTGCACTGCATATTCCGATTTGATTTATGCCCAAAATAATAAATAAATAAATAAAAATCTGAATGAGCATTTCCCCGCAGCCGTTTGAGTGACACTCGCTCCGCGGGGGAGCGTTCCACCTGACTAACACTTGCCTTTTTTACGATGCCCCCATCCCGGCTCAGGCCCCACATAGATCAAGTGGCCGCAAGAGTTTACGGCTCTGGCCACGAAAATCGTTTAACTTTGATTTCGAATTTCTGATTTCTGATTTATTTGCCCAAGTCGCAGGCAAAATGCATCTACGAGGAATGCCAGTGCCCTCTTGGCCATAAATTTCCATCGCCCAGCTGGGTTTTCCGCCCGGCGCTCGCTTTTTGATATCAACGGTAAAAAACTCACCATAATTTTTAATTGCACAAATTTATGGCACGGCTGAGGGGCGTCGTCTCGGCCCAGATGATGGAGGGCCTCGTCCCGATGACGGCGTTAGCGGTTCTTTTGTCCCCGGAGCCGAGCTATCAGTTGACCATTTTACAGCCGATTTATTTGCGTCCGCGACAGATAAATAGCCTCGGCCCGGGCGGCTGAGCTGCTCTGGCTATTAAAATCAAATAAAATCAATGCCCGAAATTCGGCTCTTTAATGAATAGTCGAGGCCCATAAATCAGTAATCCATACTGTGGCCCACATCCCAATAAAAGCCATTGTAATGATGCATTTATAAAAATGTTAAAATGTTTGCTCTTGCTTTCCTTTGTTTGCGCCCAGCGAGATATTAAAATTAATTTAAGAGCCCAACAAAACGCCAGAAATGCCAGCCTCATTTGGATGCGTATTTAAGGGAATTTCCAGGGGGAAGGCAAGGTGAAATCCGATCCGTAATAGGCTCATCGCCAGCTTCTTGTACGACTAGCATCCTTTCTCGATATCCTTGTTTGGCCTTGTATGTTTTCTGTTTGCTGCTCGCCGTTATCGCCAGCTCCTGCTTCTGCTCCAGCTCCTGCTCCCGCCTCTGTTTTAGATATAAAAATATTTGGCATAAACAACGAGAATAGCAACGCTGGAATTCCCCCCGTCCCCACCCGGGGGGCTCATATTTCAATTTCGATTTTTGAAAACGATGCGAGAGCTAAGCGCAAACAAACAAGCCAGCCAAAGCGAGCAGGCAAACAGATAAACGGCCAAATACATTGCACGGGTTTCGCCATACACGTCCATATATGCATAATATGCTCTGCCCCACACTGCCACCAAAGTTTTTTCCTCTGCAAGGTTATTAGTTATTAAAGCTCAAATAAAATTATCGTCGAGTGCTTTTTTTAGGGAATCGAACTTAATTTGTGTGCCACTTGGCAGATTTTCAAGTTGTTACGCCTTCAAGTACTGTCATTCTCAATCAAAGTCGACCAACTAAAATTTGACACCTTTTTCCCCAAAAGTTGTATCGTGTTTTTTGGCGTAAATAATAACATTTACCATTATCCTATAATGTAACTTGGATAGTTCCCCGGAGTTAATCGCAGAAATATATTAATTTTTGTGATTTTATATTCTTCATAGGATCAAATGCTTGTAAAGTTTATAGTTTTTAAAGGTTTGTGATTGTAAGTGTGAGGCTTTTGCATATTTTAAGCTTTTGTTAAAAAAGGGATTCTTTCCCTAGTCATTTTTAATCTATTGTCTAATTATTTTCTTATGAAATACTAACTTTTGCGTTAAAAACACAAACTCTTTACAAGAAATCCCCAATTTTGGACAAACGTCGTTATATTTGCATAATAAATCTTTAATCTATGTTATTTCAACTTTAAAATATTGCTTATTTTTTAATAAATGATCCTGGATGTCCATTCCAATCTTCTTTTTTTTTTAAATTTATTTAAAATAAATTTATTAAACCTTAGATTTTAATTGTCCAATATATGAGAATCACTTTTTTCTTGGAGTGCATTATAGTTTTGGCACATACATATATCTACGCGTTGTGTCCGACATGGGATGCAACACGGATGCGCATCGGAATTGGAGCTGGGAACGGAATCGAAGCGCAGCGGGGCAAGGCGAGTGGCATGGACAGGGTCCCGGGACCGGCACCATAGGGTGGATGGGTGCGGAGGGGAGTGGCTGCTGGACGTTCGCACAAACGCATCGCAACTTTGGCCCTGCCAGTGCCCCGATGTCGCCGATGTCGTCGTTGCAAAATGTCCAAAAATGAGGCACAAACATGCGCATGAATTTTGCAACTTGCCACAGCAGCAGGACTAACAAGTTGCCCCTCACCACACGACCACGTTCGCATTGGCCGCCGCAGGCCAGGACAGAGTGTCCCTGTTTTGGCCAGGAAATGCAGTGCAAATAAATGAGCCAGCCAGGCAGTCGGGGACCGGGCATCCAGGCAGCAGCCGCTGACCCTCGTCCGTCCACCAATATTTTGGTCATTTGTAATTCTATATTTTGTGCCGTGTCGCAACAGCCAGAGTTCAATTCGAAAGCAAACGAAAGGGACACTCCGAATGTTTGCATTTTAGATCTGCCTTATTGGAAATTCTATCTGGAGCAGGAACATGTGTTGCCGTTTTCGATTCGGTTTTCGATTCGGCTTCAGTTCCCAATTCTTTTTAGAGTTTCTTTTTTTTCGGCCAGCTGTTGCCCGGAGCCAAGTGTTGGGCCAACACCTTAATGGCCCGAAATGCGGCTGTGAGCCTAAACTTTGGCTAATTGCCGGGCGGGTCGTAGACAAGTGTGGCTTTCGCGCCCCCTGGGGGGCAGACACTCCAGCTCTCAGACAGTCGGGCATTTACATAAACATGCAACGTGTCTAATACCCGAAGCGAGAAGATGGACCAGACCGGACCCAGACTTCCGGCTCAAGGCCGATACATGCTCCAAAACACAGTCGAGCTTCTCCAAGTGAAGCCCAAAAATATATCAAAATGATTTAGAAAATCTGAAGAGGAAATAGCTATAGATTTCTTGTATTGTGCTTCTGAAAGACCCCAAACTATACCCAAATTATTTGTTAGAAAACTAAGCTGTAGCTCCATAAAACTAAAGATTCAATTAACAGCCAAGACGGACATGGAAAGGGCGTGGTTTTTTTTTGTGGCAGCAAACCCAAACAGGAACTGCAGAAAATGGCCTTGATTCGGGAGCGGGAGCAGAGATCCTAAGATTTTATCTGGGCAGAAGTAAGGCAGCAAAAACTTTACGATTTGGAGCACATTCGCCCTTGTATTTGGCGAAACTTGCGAACTTGAACTTGCCACAGACGACTGCGAAACGGCGGCAAAAACTACCTACCGCATTTCGTGGCAGGCATCCGAAAATGGCCAAAGTCAACGTTCGGCGGCATCTCGCAAGTGGCGTTTTGTCAAATATTTTTAAACAGTTGCCGACCGACGGAGAAGGTCTTGGACTGGCCTGGAGGTTGGGGTCTTCACGACTTTTATTTAATGAATTTCGCAAATTTCTGGACGCAGCATCTCACGCATGCGAATGGCTCTGACCAGCCCGGCCAGAACAGAACTTGTCTCCGGCGGACACAATGTGCAAATAATTGTCTCAATTCCTCGGATTCCGAGGACCTGCAAGTTGCAAAAAGGCCACGAAACTGAATGAGTTGCCTGGTGGGGACGAAAATACCGAATCGATTATCGGTTATCTGAGTGTTTAGGCGCCTCTGGGGAAGATACAAATGCGTAGATACTTTTGGGCAGTGTCGGATGGGAGGGGGAGCTCGGGTATGGAAATGGCCATAGCTGCTGAGCTACTGCCTTGCAGTTTAAGGTTCCTCATTCCGGGACCATCATTTCGCAGAGCCATCAAAAAATATTCCATTGAACAAGCCTAGTCCGTTCCTTGGATTCCATTCCCATTCGCTCATTTGGGTGCCACAATCTTTCTACATGGAGAGAAATTTGCCCTTTGGAGGCTATCTAATCCCATTTAAGTCTAACCAAATAAATCATAAAATAAATCATAAAAGATTCTTATCATTTGAAACTTTTAATATATTGTATACTCCTTTTTTTGTTGTGTACGTAAATTACTAGAAAGAGTCACTGGCACCAGAAGGCTCGGATCTTTTCAGAATGAATTGCCAAACGCAGATGACAATGAGCCGGAGCCGGGCCAGAGCCAGCATGGAATCGAAAAGGAACCAAAACAGCCATCGTCGTCGTCAGTCAATTCGAATGCGATTCGGGGTATGCGCGACAGGTATTCCTATGAAAACCAGGCTCCCATCCCATCCGAGCCCGGCCTGGCGACAATTTTTCAATTGTCCGCCGCGACTTTGGCAACCACGGAGGTCGTCGGCGTTGTCGCCAATGTCGCCTTGGTTGCCAATTGTTTTCCTTTTTCCCTCCTGTTTTTTTTGTTTTCGTTGTTGCTGGTGGCATGGCACTGCATTGCTCACATAATCGGCAATGAAAAGCGCCGCAGCGTTGCAGGTTGCATATAAAAATCTGTTTTCGACTGCAACTTGTTAATTGCGCAAAACGGAGCCGGGGAGGGGCATTTAATTGTTGTTGCGGCTACTGTTTTGCTGCCTTGAACCTGGCTGTCTGGGACATGGGATCTGGTTTTCGGGCCTGGACCTGGACTTGGCCCTGAGCCCAACAATGGCCCATGTGCGTGGGCAGCTCCAATTACGCGTCCATACAAAATTCCGGAAGAAAACGAAAAAAATGAAAAGCAAAGCGCCTGACGCCTCCCGCTGCGAAGGCTCAGGGTTTCGGTTGGCTTCGGCTTACAAGAGTGAAGAAGCGAGAGCAAAACCCCGGCAAACGAAAACAAAACTAATTAATAAATTAATTATGCCATTACAATAATACACACACACACACACACCACACCCCAAATACCGCAGGGGAGGAGCTACCCCGAGCCTCACGCACTTTAATTATGAATATTTTCATGCTAAAATATGCATGCACTTGCCGGAGCAACGCAACCGGTATAAATAGAGGGTATCCCAGGGTGGATCAAGGCATATTATATGACATAGGGTTACAATTAAATATATATAGTTGTGTGAAATATCTTTAAAGGAATTCTCACAAGTTGAAGGGGTACACCATTCTTCGAAACTAATTTGGTGTTGAATGTTAGGAGGTACCTGCCCCGTTCGAACCATCTAACCCTCTAAGCCAGGTTGATTTCGGTGGTGGCTGGTGCTGTTCCTCCAACGGGAGTTGACTTAATTAACCGCCCCAGGTGAGGCTGGCGAGCTCAGGTGGGTTCAGGTGGCCTAAGGTGGATGGGGCTTCTGGCCGGGTCGCTCGGGTTGGCTTCGTTTTGACATGGCTGCGTATTTTTTGGCAGCTAATTAGTGACGTTTGAATTAATTAAATATCCAAAAATGGTCAATTTCATGGAAATTTTCCCAACGATTCACGTTCGCTGCTCGCGATTTGCATTTTTTGGATTGTGGATTGTGAATTGTGGAGAGCCGTGCAGTCGGCCGTGGCCAGATAGTTAGATTGAATCTATTGCATTTTATTCGAAATTTTATTCCCATGTTAACAGTTCTATTATCCTTGCGGCCATGTCGGAACACCACCCCCTGCCACACTGGCTGGCCCGGGACTGCAAAAGCCGCTGAATGATAAATCGCAGCATTTACGTGTGTGCGCCCAGGCAAATATATCAGCCGGGCAAGGTCATAAATATTAATTGTGTTTCGGCGGAGGGACTGGCATTGGAATTGGGAGCTGCTTCTACACTACAATAAATAAATTTTAAATGCTTTCCCTTAGCTATACAAGCACTTTTCATATTCATTCAAATGTGCCGATTCAGACCACACAATTTTTTCAAGTGCCGAGGTCCTGGTCTTAGTTTGCATGTCCCGCCGCTTGTGTTGCCAGGCACATTGTTGCACTGGCCTGTGGCAAGTGTTGTTGCCCGTTTTCTGTTGCCATTATCAATCGATCGAACGCGAGCTGCATTTGCTTAGCGGTTTGCTCGCCGGATGAACGAGCCCGAATCGCAGCCAAACACATCGCATATTGCTAATAAATATTCAGCTCTCGAGTGGGCCAGAAGTGGATTATGTTGTGATGCTGGGCCGATATCCCCGCCCATTACCCAATAGCCAAACATCGGTGACAAACTGTATCTAACCAGTCAGTGTTTTCTGGGGAAATTTCATTAGTTTGGATCGAACTTTAAGGCGAACTTTAACAAGTCGCCTGCAGTCAGGAGTTATTCAAAAAGTGGACTGGACTGGAGCGGAGTGGAGTGGAGTCGAGTGCTGCTGTGATTAATATCCCAGGAATGCAGTTTATTGTTGCGCGACGACAACAGCAACGAAGCTCTTGTTGCCGCAACGGTGGGTTGGGGCGTGGCAGGGGCAGACTTTTGGCAGGGAGGTGGCAGGCCCCCACCGCATGTGCTGGGGTCACGGCAGCACTCCAAGCACTTTAAAATTTATGAATGTTTTATAAATAAATTCAAAGTAAATAATAAAATAACTTGGAATACTGTGTCTGGATAGGGTTGAGCAAAGATTAAATAATTGTAGAAAAATTGTAGAAAGGATCAAACAATCTCTTTACTTGACTTTCAGAAACAAAAGGCAACAAACATATTTATTTATTGATTTAAATACGATCAAAAAAAATGTATAGTTTTTCTCACTATTTTTCTCAGTGCCTTACAATTTCTAGATGGCTCGCATCATTTTCTAAGGCCGCGAGGCGACGCAAATTTGTGTGCTTTATTTTTTGTTATTCTTTTTTTAACGTAGCAGGCTGCATATTTTTATGTTTTTTTTTTTTTTGTGGCCTCAAAGGTTTTTCTTCAGCTATTTTAGCTCAGTTATAAATTACGCGGCCCATGGGCAGAACTGTGTGTGTGTGTGTGTGTTAGCCGGTGTGTTGCATAATCTGCGGGCTGAAATCTTTGGCATCCACTTGAGAGCAAATGCAAACAGTGACGGCGGGCCAGGAGAAGGGGCGTCTAGAACAATAGCCCAATGGGTCGCACAATGGAGTCGGGAACCGGGCGCGGACCTTGGAGAAAAGGCTGGATCCGCGGCAGAATGACCGCCACTCTCATAATAGAGTCATAAAATTTTAGTGCGCCAACTGGAAAGCCAAAGCCGCTGGAGAGGCAGAGGGAGGGCGGGAACCCCGTGGCGCCTCAAAGTCAAAGCCAAAACGTTTCGCTTTGTTGACCATTGTCCCGGCCATTTACTCGGACCATGGAAATATATAATTGTGATTAATTATACGACATAAAAATGTTTCAGATTCAACATTTTCATGCATTTATAAACCAAAAAATCACTTGAAATGACCAGGTTAACTTCCAGGCCCCTCCTGGCATCTCCGCTGATCTATTATCAATTGTAATAAAGGTTGGCCTTTCGGATTCCCAACTCTTAGAAATTCGGGGCGGTTCTCCGGCTGGGGGCAGCTTTTAAGGATTATCTCTGGGTATTACTGAGTAAATATGATGTTAAGGAAATTCATGGCAGTCAAAAGGATAGGATTATTCAAACATTTGTTCAATTAAATGCTTTTACAAGGGGCTGCCAGCCATAAAATGAAACAACTTGTGATTACTTTTACATGAGGAAAACTTTAACAGAAAATATTCATAAAGTTAAACGGTTAGATGCGAACTACTCTAATTAAATTCTTGTTCTGGGCGGTAGATCCTCGTTAAAATATTCCTTTAGCCACTCTACAGCCTCCCAGTCTCCCTTGGTAGCTGGGCTTAATTGAGTTCATATGGCGCATTTTTGATTGTCAGCGTTGTCATTGCCGGAGGAAGTGGAGAACATCGCGGCCCAGGTCAGAGCCGCGCTCCACGCTGGCGACAATGGAGCGGTCTTGGCCAGGACTGGCTTCGTTATCACACAGAACATGGCAGCACATGGGAATTGTTGCCGCCGCCTGGTGGCTGGTAGTCGGTAGTCAGTCAAGGCGGCTGCCTCTCTGGACCAAAACAATGAATGGTAGGAGCTGTGCGACAGCCGCAGGAGTGCTCCTCTGACAAGAGCAATCCATCCGTACTCGTATTCGTATTCGTCCTCGTACTTGTACAAAGGCAAAGGCATTTCATGCTCATCAAATGCGTTGACATTGAACAATTGCGCGTAATGTTGTCGTACACTTGACAAGCGCGCAAATTGTAGTGCTACCTGTACTTTTCAGCTGCAATCTGGCCCAAAGCGAAAGCTACCACTAGGGATGTACAATTTCGAGGTAAATATATTCTTAAAAAAAATATATATTCTTAAAAAAAAAAGCAAAAATTGACAGGAAAATATGTGATCGATGTCGATCTTTTTATGAAGAAACACCTCTTTGAATATTTTGCTATATTTTTAAAACTATAAAATATGCATTATCTGAAAATGTCTACCATCTCTAAACGCTTTGGAACTCACATCCGAATATCGATCTCCGTTTGGTCTAGCCGAAAAGCCACAAGCTTCTTTTGATGGAAATTGGCAAAGTTGTCTGTCTGTCTGATTGCTGCTACGTTTGTGGCCTTAATGAAGCAAACGACAATCACCGGACAAGATTCGGTCCGTCCGGTTGCCGGCTGCCCCTCGGATGCTGGAGCCACTTGCCAAATATGCAGCGACAAGTCCTCGCTAAATGCTATCCAGATTAATAAGTCCCAGCCGGCCGTGTGGGTGATGTGGAGCGAAAGATAGTCGAGCGATAGTAAAAGTCAGAAGTCACTTCAAGTTGGACGTTCTGACAACTTCACACAAAAATATACAATTAAAGAATTTAAAGTTCCACGAGTATCTTTATTGTTTCAATGCCTTCTGTCATATATTTGAAGCCACAACAACATTTTTTTGTCCTGGACAATTTTTTAGAGTGCACAGCCTCCAGGCCTCCGACTTTGTGGCTTCCAAATTTGGCAAATGCAATATTTTTGTTCGTTTGGCAGGCCGTTAGAGATTTGCAAAAAGGTAAAACTGTAAAAAGCATTTCGGTTTGCCTTAAATGGAGCGGGAAAAGCCAGCAGAACGCACGATAACGAAAGAAAAGTGCAAACACTGTTGCATTTCCCGGCTCCGAGTGTGCAAATTTGCCTTTCAATGCCCTGGCCAACCGCCTATCCCAGAACGGCAGCCCGACAATGGGAATAATGCCAGCGAGGAGGGAATCTGCAACATGTTTTTAAGTGGAAAGTATTCCAAAGTATTTGCCAATAATTGCAGAATACGAATATGAGTTTTACCTACATTTCCGGGGAATTGGCGGCTGCAATTTCCGCAATGAGAAATCATTTTAGGGCCTTATTATTCGGTGGCTTTACACTTTCCATTGTCCGGCTGAAGCCCAAGAAAGCATAAATAATATTTCACAATCATCATAATTATTATTTTATGAAAGTAATGGCAGCACCCATTTTCGGGCACTCCAAGAGAGTTCTCCAGCCAACTGCATTTTATGCATGCGACCCCAAAAGGTCGCCATGGATATTTCGGAGAGTGGTCTTCGGACCTGCCGAAGATCGGGCTCATAAATTGGGGGCTCGAACTGGAAGCCGAGTCTTGGCCACAGTGTCTTGGCAGCTGGCTCGGTTTGACGGCTCCGTCATTAGCTTGATTGAATCTTATTGTAGGCAATTAACCTTCGCTGTGATGGGGCAAGGCACAGCCTCCGAGGGTCGGTCTGTGGGGGCTGCGATCCCGGCATTCTGCTCCGCGAATGCGGCCAATAACTTCATTTTCCGCAGCTACAAGGCATGTAATGTCATTTATCCGGGCTGCACTAATTGCCAGCGACAAGTAGCTTTCAATTAATTAGCCAACGCCAACGGATTAGGCCAATATGCAAAATCCATACGAAGACATGAGACCCAAACCTCAAACCACGACAGGAAAACATAAGGTTTTTTTTTTTTGCGTTTTATAGAAAATAGAGAAATTTACTTTGGCTAAGCTGGCGCCTGAAACAGTGGTTACTTTATATAAAAAGGCTTTAAATGTTTAGTTTTGATTATAATATAAATATATTATACTAAAGAGTTTATTAGGTTTGTAATAAAATATACATTTAAAGCTTGGTTAACACTTTTGAATAAAAATTGGGAATTCTGTTATAGATCGAAGATTAAAGACCAATATATTAGTTTTAATTTTTGGTAACTGTATCGATTTATACATTTGTATTTACTTGCCCCACTGTCCAGCTACAATGTTGTGGGGCAAGCGATTTGTCAGCCTGCGGTTTCTATCCTCGTTGTGGCTCATTTAAGACCTCACTTCCTACTTACGTTTGAATATTCGCTGGTGCAATTGCATTTCCATTTCCATTTCGATTGTGTTTATTTACTTAGCCAGCTCCTTGGCTGCTCCTCCTCACCTCCTCCTCCTCCTCCTCCTTAGCCGTTTTCCATCCAAGTTGCATGCAGCGCCTTTGTCATGACATGACAGCAGCCTAATTCATCATTATGGCTGCACAGGACCGACTGCATCGATGGATGCCGGGATCAGGCGGGAATCGGGGGCATGGATTGTGAATTGAGAGAGTTTTGTCGCGACTTTCGCTAGACGTTTCTGCATGAGATGCCGAGCTAGTTGCAGCTTGGCCTGTTGCAAGTCGCAAGTTGCAAGTTTGCATCTGAGCTGCGATCTCAACGTGATTCATTCATGCGCAGTAGTTGGATTTTTCGCTTGCATGCAGCTGGCAAACGACGATGATAATAATGATGATGATGCATGCGCCCGGGCCTAGGAGTTAGTTGCATTTAATGGGTGCGGGGCAGGGACTGGAATTGGGATTGGGAAACCAGGGGAGCCCAGTAAAACTTAGAAGAGGAGTTGGAGAGGAGGCAGAGTGGGAGGGAAGAGGAGGCACTGCACTTTAGAAGGCAAAAGTGCACTGTCGATAGGCTGATGATTCGCCTGTCGACATTCAATGAGCCGGGCCAAGACGACGACATTATCGGGATGTCAGTGGCAGCTTTGCAGGGCATGGCCAGGGGGCCGGGGCAGTTATTTGTACGGTTTATTATCTCCGCACAATATCGCACATTGTGGGGGCTTGTCGAAGTTGGATAGGAAAGTTATTGAAAGCCCAAGCCCCTCGAAGTGAAACTTCTGAGACGCGACACACACCACACACTTGGATTCTGAGAGGAGCCTGTTTCTCGGCCTTTACGCTGAATTTAAAAAGCGAAGGAACTAGGTTGAAATAAGTCAGCTTGGACTCGGTTTAGCTTTCCAGTCATTCAATATTTGCCTAAGCTTATTTCAAAATGAATTCAGTTTTCAAAATTGATGTTGAAGATGAGAACAAAACTATGGAACGCCACCAAAAAAGATTGGAAGGATTAATCGCTGAATGTGCTGGCATTCAAGATAAAATCCTGACAGAGTGTCGAGGCCAGCACTTCAGTAATGTCATGTGGCAATCCGAAAGAAAGTGGACCCACCGTGGTGATTATGGTGTTGTTTTTTATTTCTAATTTAATGTTCCTTTTTTGGTAGTGAATCAAAATGAAATCATGGAAACTTCAAGTGGAATTTTGCCAGAAAATGAAGCCGAGACTCCGATGCTTACCATTGGAGACCAACCTGATCGGTCACCCAAGGACTAACTATTTCGCTTTTAATATCTCTGTGTAATTTGAGAACAGACTTTTAATTTTCAAATTTATTTGGAGAACAATTCGAAAGTTTGGCCATTATATCTAACTTATTGTGAAAAGTCTTATATAAAAAGTTTGAGAATTTCTTCAACCGAAACAAAAGTCTCAAACCAAGTGTTTGTGCCACCGTTTCAATCCAGCGAGTTCCAGATAGCTATCTCTTGGCCGAAATCGTGTGACATTGTAAATGGCGAAGAATAAGCGACCCAGTTAGCAGGCTCTAACCATGGCTCTTTTCCATAGAGCATTTCGTCCACCCAATTTGCTGACATGCGCCAATTCCCATTCCCATTCCCCGAGCTAAACACAAAAAAAAGGTGTCAGACATCCACTCCGGATCCAGTTGGTGGACTCTTAATCATCGAACCGTACAGGACAAATGCCATGCACGACTTCATTATTAGGCAGCCTCATATGCACATCATCGTCTGGAGCTCGTGACGTGGCCGCCAGATTGAGGGGCCTCTGGTCTGGCTTCTGATTAGTTTTCCCTCTCATCACAGACCAGACACGAAAATGTCCCTCAAATTTGTTTTGTCAACCCGGCGGCTTTCTGGGCTCTAGGAGCTCTGGGATCCGGGAGGGGCCATAAAATTCCACTGGGCTGTTGCCTGTTTGGCTGTCGCTAATGAAGTCATAAAACCGCATGACATTTCGATGCCTCCGGCAATGGCCTCGCGGATCTCACTTTTTGTCAGACGATCTCCTTGTCATTGGTTGTACCCGACAGACGGGCTGTGACCAGTGTGTCTGCTGTCCGGCCAGTTCAATCGTTCCAATATGCAAATGCCGGCTCGCCCGCCGCCACCCACAGACACTGAATGGAGCTCCATATGACCGACCATATGCTCGTATCGGGGCCGAAATCTTTCGCTTTCGATTGCCTTCCATCCGCAACATTTTAACTCGACTTGAGCCGGGCCAAGTTGACTGCGACTAAGCCTGGCTTTATCTCCGCTGCGAGCTGATTTTTCTGCATTTCGACCCGGCTTCGTGCTGAAAATATGCAAAAATGCTGCAATCTGCGGACGGCACGTTCGGAGGGCCTTTCGTGTCATAAATGGCATAAATATTCCTTCTTGACCGGACAACCTAAATATTTTTGCCTCTGCAGATGCTGCTGATTTTTGCCTCTTTTCTCGGCTTTTACTCTCGGCCTTTCCCCCTTGCGAAATGCGAAATGCATTTTATAACAATGCGAACTTTCACTTTTTTTTTTGGTTTTGGGGCTCTGAAGATCTCCACAGAAATTGAAATTAAATCGTTTTTCATTTTTATGTGTTGGGGGATTATTGATGTTCGATTTCTGGGTCCGGGACTGCAGAGCCAGTACGGATGCGAGGCGATAACTTAGCGTTAAAGTATGGTTACGAGTAGGTGCCCCCCTTCCCAGAAAGTAAAACCAACTGAATTTGCATATGATTTTGTATTTCGTATTTTGCTTTTTGCATTTTGCATTATTTATGCACAATTTAATGAATTCGTTTATGAAAACTATGATGTATTTTCCTTTTGTTTTGTTTACATATTCCACGTAATTAGTTGGCTAATCTAAACATTGGAACATTTTGAGTTGCTTTTAGTGAATTTTTCGCTTCCCTTTGCATTAGTTATTATTAATTTGATGTTTGAGTTTTTAATTGTAAATGCTAATTACGATTATTGTTACGGTGACAGAGAGTAGCTAGGTAGTAGGTTGAGGAGGAGTGGGGGAAAGGGTCAAAAGGTGCCGTTTATGAATAAATATTTAAAATACAATATTGCAGTTGTTCTTTCATCTCGTTAAACTAATAAATGCCGCATGAAGAATTAATTAATTGGCTTAATCATAAAATTCGCATTCAACTTTTTATTTTTTGTACATAGCAACGTTGCGACTTAAATGACTAGTCTTTGGTTGTGAGTGTTTAACTTGTAATTTGTAATTATTTATTGTTGAATGAAAACTTGAACTTTGCGTTTGCTTTTGCTTTTGCGCTTGCGTTTGCGTTAAAGAGGAATGTTTTGTTAAATTATTTTTCTTTTCGCCTATCGAATCGAAATTATGCAGTATTACTCGTAAGTCGGAGAAGAAACTTTCAGTTGCACGCTCCCTTAGGTAATTGCCAATTGGAGCGGATTGCGAAATATATTTACACTTTTACTATATACAATGGCGCGAGTTTTCCATTTTTCACTTTTCATAATTTAGCTTGTTTACGTTTTTTTTCTAGTTTTTAGTTTTACATTCAAGTTGATGCAAATGTTTGATTGTTTTAAGTACTTTTGTTGGCTGCCGGCTTGTTGTCGAGTTTTTGTTGATATGCTTGTCATGAGTTTGTTATTACGAGTACCTGTTCCTATTAAAAAATGCAAATGCCATTAGATGCTTGAGCTCGTAATTTGATTAATGATTAAGTAGATGATTTCGTCGTTTCTATATTTTTTGCTTCCATGCTGGACTTTGGCTTCAGCCTTCCCTTTAAAGTCTCAGTTTGCCGTGGCCCGGCCCATCCAGAAGCCATTTGCCCTCGTCATTATGCCGAACGAGGACGGAATGAAGTGAAAAGCCACAAAGTTGTGGTCCAGTGCCTGTCTCAAATACCAACCCACAGCAGCTTAGCCGAAAATGTCTATTTAAACAAAAAGCAAGTGGCGAGTGTATAGGATCTTGTGCGAAAGGGTATCCTTGGGTATATCCCTTCGACCAACAAATAAAATATTTGCAGTGTTTGCGTTTCACAATATTTGCCCTGCCAATTAGATATTTTTTTTCGGAAATTATGGCTTCGATATCAACTGTAGTCCCTTTCCAGCATGCCCCCAAAATGGCAGCGATTTAAACTTGTGGCAGTTGCCAGTTGGGTGCAAACAGAAAGCACGCCCTTTACTTGCTTTAATCCGACAAAATCCCAGTTCTAATGCTGGGCGGCAATAAAGGATAAAACGTGGCGGGCATGTAAAGAGCATGTGCCCGGTATGTGGAATGTGCCACATGCCACAACCATGGCAATGCCGATGCCGATGCCACCACCTAACCCTCTCACTTCCTCCCGCCGTCCTGTCTGGCTCGATAGTTTGCGAAACGGAAACGGAAGTGACACTAAATTCGTTTCGGTTTTCCCAATTGGAGACACAGACACAGACACTGGCACAGGCACAGGCACAGTCACAGAATAGACAGGAAGAGTCCTTGGATGAACTGGCAAAAATAAACTTCACAAAATTGTTACGTGTAATCCCCTTTATGATCTGCGCCGCCCATGTGCGCTGCATCTTAAGTGGGCTCAAAAAGCATTCCCAGTCTCCATCACTGCTCCCAAATCCAGGAGCAGTCCTGGCCCGTCTCTCAGCTGGCTATCACCATTGTGGCCGTGGCAGCAGCCGGTGGCCAGTGGTTGCCCACCGCCCCGCTGCCGGGATTGGAACCGCCTCCTCCGTCCAGAGGTGGCAGGGGCGACGAGCCCGCCGTGGACAAGGAGCTGCTGCTGTTCGCCGAGTGCAGGTCCTGCGGCTGGTGGTACTCCGGCTCCTCGTAGGCGGCGTCCTCGTCGCAGTCCAGCGGGTACAGCGGCACATGGTGGTGGTGCGAGTGCGTGTGGGTGTGGGTGTGGTGCACATGCTGCTGCTGCTGTTGGTACGGGTGGAAATAATGGTTCGTCGGCTGCTGCTGCTGCTGCAGATGCGGCTGGTGCTGCGGGGCAGGTGGCGAGACAGACGCAGGCGATACTCCTCCCGACGGCGGGTGGGGCAGTGGCAGCGGCAGGGGCAGAGGCAATGGCTGTAGCCCCCGTATGCTGTCCGCCGGGTGGGCCGTGTAGATGTTGCTCCTCCTCAGGTGGTTGTTGTTTATGGTGCTGCTGCTGCCGCTGTGATGGTTCAGGTGGTGGTTGAGGTGAGCGCCTCCAGCCGCTCCAGCCGCACCACCGGCCACGCCCGCACCATTCAGTCCGTTGCCGTGGGCGCGCTTGTTGCGAGACCACCACTGCACGTGCGTGTCTGCAGGTTGGGAGTTTTCCAAGTGGAGATGCCGCAGAAGAGCAGTCATGGGGTTCCGAAAAAGAGCAGAGCAAAGGGGGGAAAGTGGGTGAGACACAGTTGCGAAAACAGTCGGCGCATGTTGTGAGAGTCAACATGGACGAAGGCCTAAGGACAGTGGGAAGCTTAAAACATGTTTTAAAAATAGTAATAATTTATTTCTTCACTAATACAAAATTCGATATAAATCTTGCACAGTTTTGTTATATGTTTAAAATATATGTGTCAGTTTCTTCTTTGATTTTTCCCACTGTCTTGGCCAATATTTACTCATCCGCCCACCCTTGTTGGCCATGTTGGCCGTATTGGCCATGTGGCCCATGTACTCACCGTTGCGATTGTTTGAGGACTTTTTGCGCCGGCAGCGCACCACAGCAATCATGATGATGGCGCCTAGCAGCGCCGACAACACGGACACGATGATCAACGTCAGGGGCCAGCCCAGTTCCGTGGCCTTTTCTGTAACGCAAAAAAAAAGGAGGCGAAAAGCGTAACGGTTAGTAACGGGAGTAGCATATCCCTCAGCCTCTGGCAGTGGAAAAAATTATAAACGTTGCCAAGCTTTTGCCCCTTAGGTCCCCTACTTTTCCCTCAGTATATCCAAGCTTTGCATTCGCACTCACCTATCGTGCCCTCGAACATGAATGTGCTCTTGGTGGGCATCGCCCAGGAGCATAAATCACATGTGGTCAGGCCGTCGCTCAGCACCGGCTCGTCCACGAAGAATGGGGGGCGGGGCGGGGGCGGGACGAAGCGACCGTTCCACAGGCCCTGCTCGCTGGCATCGAAGGCCATCGGGGAGCCAAACAAGTCGTCATCGTCGTCGAAGATGTCGAATGTCACGTCGCCGAAGCTGCTTAAATCCTCCGCCGACGAGCTGGCCACCAGGCTCGCGATCCTTGGCGGACTAAAAGTGGGGAAAGACGATGCGGATGCGGATGCGGATGCGGGTGCGGATATGGAGGCGGATACGGATACAGATACGGATGCAACTTGATTTACAACGTAACTGAGACGCGCATCGTTGCCAACGCCACCGCTGCTGTTATTTCCAACGGATGGCATTTTCTTTGAGTTTTCCGGGGGATGTGCAAGGGGTGCTGGATGTTCCGGGGTTATGTAATCCTTTGACTCTCCTCGATTGCCAGTTATCGCCGACGGTCTCTATTGCAGCTCCGCTTTGGTCGGCATCATGGTGAAGGGATTTTCGCCGGCTCCGGACTATTTTCAGCTTTTCTGTTCTGTTTTTCTTTCTCGGGTTTCTGCAAAGAAAATGCAAACGGCAAACGGAAGAAGCAAGTTAGTTTTGCCAATTAAAGTCTTAATTGTGCTGTCAGTATTTGCGCATTTCTCCACTTGAGCGAGGAGAAAGCTTTCACATTTTCCAGGCTCTGCTCGGAGAGTATATGTATCTTCGTCTCGCAGCAAAGTCGACTCGTCTATTTCCCGGTGCTAATCCTGTCAAGCTAACATGCTAGCCCCCCGCATGCCAAGCTCATGTCAGCAATCGTTTCTCAATGACTTTTTCTACCTATTTCCAATTTGTTACTCCCAAGCCCCCTCCCCTCCTTCCAAGCATGTTGTATCTTTTCGGCTGGAAATTGAATTTTTGAGCAGCAATGCCAGCGCTATCTGCCAGATACCCGCCGGAATAGCTGGAGCCACTCGGCACAGATACACACAAGGACATCACACATGGCAGGCACTGCTAACGAGAATTGACAGCTTGACAGTTCGATATCGGGATGGAAGTCAGCATTAGTTACAGTTCCGAGTTCTGAGTCCTGAGTTGTGAGTTGTGAGTCCTGAGTCCTTGTCCGCCTGCCAATCCCCCCAAAATTTGCTTTATTAAAAAGCATCCTCCATTGTGTGCTCAGCAATCAACGCTGATACTCTCTGAACAAACTCGATTTGCAGGGCAATAATCCAGATAAATTAGCCGTAATTTGCAAGCGCCAGGAGCGCCAGGAGCACCAGGAGCACCAGGAACACCAGAAATGCTAATCGGCAGGTGAAAATGAAGGGGCGTGAGAGCACTCCACTTCGTTAGTTGGACTCCTGCCAGTCCAAAGCCAAATAAATCTGTTTCGCTCCACTTGGCAGCCCTTTCACAAGAGCTCTCGCCCCCTCAAGGGGGGAGCCTCCTTCCTGCCGGCCTTCCTGCCAATTTGGCAGAACTCTCTTTTTTTGGAACCGTTACCAACCCATCAGTGGCCGACACGTTTCGGGCATTAGCCCGTGCGGCTGCCGAAATTTTCAACGCTTTTCGCAGCGGGAAATGCAATTGCGGGTTGAGCCCCAAAAACCAGTTAAAATATTATAGATTTCCTACATTTGGAAACTCTTACAAATATCGAAGAATATTCGAGTTTTCTTCCCGTGCAGCCACTCTTTTAATTAAAACCATATTCATATACTCCTGTTTGCGGAGAGAAATATTAAAAAGTACCGACTCTTTCCGGGAAAAGTTCTACTGCACTTGCTTAAATAATACTTCACATGCAGAAATGCATCCGAGTGGCACGAGGGTCGACCGAGGCGTAAGCGATATTTAGTCAGTCCTGAAAATGGGAAAACGTGAGGCGCATAAATTGACGCAAAGCCCGGCAACTTCCTTCACGCAAACGGAATTGCAAATCCAACTGCGAATCTTTGGCTTTTTTTGAATGAATGAACCCAGAATGAGCTAAGGGGGGGCCAAAATAATAAAAAAAAAAAAAAAATGGAAAAGATATGGTACTTGCTGTGTGGGTGGCGGCAATTCCTCTTCTTTAGCGCTGACTGGGGCTATTAATAAATTTATTTTCGCTGCATGCTTGAAATAAATTGTAGAGTCACGTGAGCCGGGCTCAGAGCTCTTTGATTTGCTTTTGATGGCAAAGTGGTAGAGAGTGGCAGAGTCTAGCGGGCTGAAGTTGCGTCTTTGGCAATACGGCGACAGCTGTCAGCTGCCAGTGCGTGGGCTGTTCTCCATCCACCATCCTCCATCCTCCAACCTGCACCCTCCACCCACAATTCCCGATTCCCAATTGAATGTCCAAAAACGCTTCTTCAGTTTCAATCGGTTTTGCGTGGAAACGTGCCTGCCGGCGGCTTCCTCTGTTTGCCAATGGAATACGGGGGCGGGCGGCACTGAGCACCCACCGAATAGCAAATAAACAAACAAGTAACGCCAGACTCGCCGGGAAATGAAAAGAAACAATGCTGCCCGTTCATCAATAACTGCAGAATGCACAACAATTGGTGCTCGCGTTTTCGAACACGGACGGACGGACGGGTCGGGGAAAAGCAATTACACATGTCCTATATAGGACACATGTCCTGGCAGCATCGATTCAATATTTATATTTCCGATCCGATTCCTTTGGCATCCCCTCCTCGGCTTTTTAATTAGTGCGAAATGTTTGAACATTATTTTCATTTATATTGCAGGCGCACTTTTGTTTGCCCGCAAATATGAGCCTGTAGAAATTAATATTTCATCCGAGTGGAGCAAAGCGGCAAAGCGGGGAGCCGGGAAAGTTTCGAATGCACTTTGACCCCCCTGCGGAAAACTGCTGTGGAGAGTTGCCAAAACGAGTATTATAAGTTGGCATTTGAATTAACTCGGCATTAACCCAACTCTCCCCCTCGACAATTTAATTACCTAAATATGTGGGCAAAATATACCCAGGCTACAGGCTGCAGGGTAAAGGCTCCAGGCTCGACGGGGGTCACCCAACCACACAGACCGTTAAATGTATGTTTCCATTGAATTCCGGATAAATGAAAAATGTGGCCGAGCATTTAATTATGGGCCATAATCTGGGGAATTATTCATTGAATTTAAACGAAATCCTCCGATAAGAGCCGGAATGAACAAAATGCAAACCAATTTAAGGGCAAAAGGTCAGTGTAAGTGAATTTGTTTGCTTTCGCCTTTAAGCCCGAACTGCCAGAGCCTGTCAGGAAAAACGCCCATCAGAGGCAGAGAGGCCTGTTTACTCTAAGGCCTCCTTAAAGTCGGAGCGACGGCCAAGGATACGTGTCTGGAAACGAAAAGCGAAAATAAATGTTGCCGAGGCAACGAAATTATTTGTTCTTCCAATAATGAAGAGGCACTTGCTGGCCAGGTCAAGTGTGTCCGTCAGGAAGTGCACAAAATAATTGAGTTAGCATGCCGGAGGTCAACTGATATTCGTATGCATGAAAATTGAAATTTTATTCAAATGTCCGACACAAGTACTCAGAGAGCCAGATAAAAGCGACAGCTTTCGTTGGATTTACATAAATTATGAGGACGAGACTCCGACTGGGCCAAGTGCACTCTGGTAGAGATCTGGGCCCAAGCAAATTAGTTGATTTGTATGCGCGACCAAACGAAATTAAAACTAATAGAGTTGTATGACGAGTTGTGCCCCGGAGGCCCTGGGTCGGAGTTGGGAAAACTGATAACTGGAAACTGGAAAACCGCAGTCCGGAGATATTTTATTTTCTGTTTAATGCGACCCATCGGCAGCTGATAAACTTGGCGTTTTATTGCCAATTCAAATTCAAATCGAAACCATCGAACAAGAAACCTGCGACTCGGAATTTCTCTGTGGGATCTTCGATTCGCTGCGATCGATCGCCAGATGGATCGATTTTGAAATTACCAAACACACATATGCATAATACTAATGAAGCTGCGATAAGATTGGAGATTTCGGTTTACAACGCACCATTGTTGGGGAGCCGAGACGTGCTGGCCAGATAAGGGCCCGGATGGGATGACAGTTTAGATTAAGGCCAGCTAACGACGCTTCTTTTCCCTGAAAGAGTTCCAAAACAAATTGTGAAGAGTTTATGGCTCCGTTAAGGATTCAAGTTCGAGATAAATAAATTTAGAAATTGTTCCTGTTTCGAGATAAGTGAGAGACGCTACCCAACCCAACCCAACCCAACTTTGGGCAACAAAAGTGAACAGCAGTCTGACGGGTATTGTCTTAAGCCCCGAAAACCAACTAGTTAATGCTGTCTTGGCTTATGTCAGCATTGATGAAACTCCCCCCCAGCTCAGCACCCTTTGTGTGACGTGAAAATGCCGTAAAGCAGTCTGCCAAACAAAAGGCAAGAGATTTGAGCTGCCAGAGCTCCCATCTCCTTTGCGTCTTCCCGTCTCTCAAAATCAAAACTGACTGAACCACACACAGCGTGTGGGAGCTGCTGCTCCTCCAGAGATTCCGTTCCCAGATTCATAATTTTCGACAAACAAATCGCTTTATAATCCCTTTTCAAACACACTCACTTGGCTTCGCTCTAATCCCGAGCTGTCAATAAGACATTAATGCCCCGGCTCCGGGCGAGACCGAGTGTCTAGGGTTTGCCAAAGGACGGCGGTGTGGGGGCCCGATCGAGTTACAAAACGCATTCCGTTGAAAGAAAAAGGATGAGGCGGCCTTTAAAGACACACTCTTGAGATTTTCCCTGCAGGCACTTGACATATTCGGGGTTGAGTTCCCAGTTCGCTGCATGTTTACGATATATTTTTGTTTAAAATTTAATTTCCACTTGCAGCTGGCCCCGGCCCCTGCCCTGGCACATAACAGAGGAGTTATGACTCCAAGGACTCACACCCCGGGAATTTTCATTTCTTTCATTTCTGCTGCCAAGTGTCTAATGCAATTTGCCAGCGAACAAACTCAATAAAGGCTACCCTGCTCGGAGGGGCAATAGAATTTTCTGCGGGAGGAGCTGAAGCTACAGCTGGAGCTGGAGCTGAAGCTGGAGTCGGTGCAGGATGGTTGATAGATTCGCCCGGGCTGCCGCGGGCCACACACGCGCAGAATGGAATAGAAGCCCTGGCACTGGCTCTGGCTCTGGCCTGGCTCTGGCCTGGCTCTTTGCTCACCTTTGGCTCATGCCACTTTGCTTTTCGCAATCATTTTTCTTGCCGGCAGCAGTAGGAAGGCAAGGCAGTGGAAGCTCGTTAAAGCCAACTCTCTGGCAGATAAGTTCCTTGACGGGAGTTGCCTGTACGGGCCCTCCACTGTAGATGCCAAAGACTTGGCCTGCAGCCACAAGTCCATCCATCCATCGATTCCCAACTCCCAGGGAGAAATAATCAAAAGCAGAAAGCAGCAAAAAATATAAATAAATAAAATAAATACGAAAATCAATATGTAGGCGTAAGCAGCAGCCGCTGGAGCGACGTATCCACAAGATACAGATACTCCAGCCCACACACACACACTCACACACACACAAAAACATGTTCAGGAAACATAAAATGAATTAATTCCTTGTTGTTAGCACAGCCGGGCAGCCGGGAATCCAGGCAGGACGCAGTCTAATCGAAAAGCAAGTGAAAACAGCCACTCCTTCTGCTACACGGAGGAAAATGCGACAGGATAATCCACCTGGGGCTCGAAATTAATTCAGGTAAATCGTTATTAATACAAGGGTTAAGAGGGTTAATGCCTGCCCCGGGGAAAGTGATTATTATTTTCTTAGCCAAAATCGGATTATTAGGAAACCGAGAAGAACCGAATGCTAAATACATTTCCAATTCCAAAATCCTTATGCAGTTTTTGTGGCAGTGCCTTCCCCCTCCTGGGAACAATAACTGCTCCCAATCTGGTCGGGGGGCGTGGCTGGCCAAGGCAGTGCAAACATGTTAAGGGCGGCTGAGAGCGGCAAAAGCCGGACAAACAAACAAACAACAAAAAAAGCGGCAAACAACGACAGAGACACAAATCTTGGCACATAAAACAATTAGCAGCCCGTGGAGGGGGGAATCGGGCTCGAGGCTGGGGAAAGGACTAGAGAGGCTTAGGCGGGGGTGTGGCGAGAATAAATGACAACAGTTTCGGGGCTGTGGAAATTAGTTTGGACCCCATCCCCATCCCGGTCCCCGAAAGCCCTCGGCGGCAACAATATTTTATTCTATTTATTTTTCTCCATGTTTTTCTCGGGCTGCAGAAATTTATGAATATTAAATGAGGAAAGTCAAAGCGAGTAGCAATTTATGGCACATGCAAATGCCTCATATATCAAGTGGTTGTGTGAAGTCATAAAGCACGACCAGGAAGAGGGTCGGGGAAAGGACAACTGTCCGGTCTAGGACAATGTCAAGCCGGGAGGACAGGACATGGCAGGACAAACAAATTTCCAATCGCAAGCAAAACATTTTCCCTGACATTAATAGCAAAATAGGAAAATACACACGAAGGACGAAGACATCGCCAATTCCCTAAAACATATATGTGTTTGCTTTATGTAAGGATAATACAAACAGGGACAAGGTGAGGGGGTGGTGTATGTCATCATGTCTGCCTGCTTGACTGGCAAAAACAATAGATTAACGTCCTCCGCTTTTGTCCTGTCCGAAAGTCGACAGAAAAAGGTCAAAGTTGGCACAAAATCTGGAGGAATGCGGCCCCAAAATGTTGAAATAATAGAGAAATTTGGATGTGAGCTGGAAGATAAATTGAAATACACATAAATATATTATCGTGCCATGGACAAGTTGGCCAGAAGTGGCAAGTGGAAGTCGTTCAGATGCCAATCGCCACGGACTGACCAATCTGGAAAGTTTGCTCTCTGGGTTACCGGGCTAACTGCTCCCGCTTCTCCTTCTGGTCCGACATTAGAGCCCTCCATCAAATTAACAACTTTCAATGGCTCTCAATAAACTTGATGCCAACTCTCGCTCGAATCGAATTATAAACAAATAAATACATAAAACCATGGCAGGAGGCACAGGAGGTGCTCCGGGCTGGGGAGCTCATAAACCAGGCTAAAAACCGAGCACATAAAAGCCAATGCCAAGGCAAGCAGTCAACAATATTGGCCAAGACGACGCAAAATGGCCATCAACTTTAATTGAGTTGAAGAACAAAAAACAACAGCCAAGCTCCAAGCGCCCAGCTCCAGGAGCTGAAATTGAAGGAGAAAAATGTATCTCCGAATCAACCAGGGGCGCCCGCCGAAAAGGGGGCCCAACTTCTTGGTGAGCTGAGACTGAAGACCGAGCTAAGCTGAACTCCTTAGAACAGCAAAAGAAACAGTCGGAGAGCGGAAGGAATTTTAGCAAATTAGATTGTTTTCCACTTGAGTTCGTTTTAACGCTTACAGACTCTCCCTGGCCCTGGCCATGGCCCTGGCCGAAAGCCAGTTGAGTTGGGAAACCGACTTCCAGAATGAAACTGACTGAGTCTTGTAATCTCATTGCCATTTCTTTTTGAGCTGCGAGCTGGGGAGCTGTTGGGCTATTTCGGAGTTACCTTTCCACCCGCCACCCACCTTGCCACCTTCCCGTTCCCAAACATTTACACTTTAAAAAATTTTAACAATATTATATTTTAACGAGAATGGAAAGCTAACTTCGGACGGAGCCGAAGCTTATATACCCTTGCAGTTAAATAGCGGCTTCTATTGACTTAAGATATAGTAAATATCGGATATAGTTGGCCGATCCTTACAAAAACATTCATAACAACCTTAGATTCGTATAAAATGGATTTTAAAAGAAGTCCGACGCTTCTACACCCAAAAACACGCAAGTTGTGGCATTCCCGATCGTTCAGTTATATAGAAGCTATATGATATAGTCGGCCGATCCGTATGAAATTTTTTAGATCGGCTTAAATTCCCATAAAAGGGGATTTGTGCAAATTTCAAGTTTCTATCTTCAATAACATGGAAGTTATAGCATTTCCGATCAATCAGTTATATAGAAGCTATAGGATATAGTCGGCCGATCCGTATGAAATTTTCCAAATCGGCTTAAATTCCTATAAAAGGGGATTTGTGCAAATTTCAAGTTTCTATCTTCAAAAACGTGGAAGTTATAGCATTTCCGATCAATCATATAGGAGCTATAGGATATAGTCGGCCGATCCGTCCGAAATTTTTCAGATCGGCCTAAATTCCCCTTATAGTCAATCTGTGCAAATTTCAAGTTTCTATCTTCAAAAACGTGGAAGTTACAGCATTTCCGATCAATCAGATATATGGCAGCTATAGGATATAGTCGGCCGATCCCGGCCGTTCCGACTTATATACTGCGTGCAAAGGAAAGAAGGGTGTGTGCAAAGTTTCAAGACGATAGCTCAAAAACTGAGAGACTAGTTTGCGTAGAAACAGACAGACGGACAGACGGACAGACGGACATGCTTATATCGACTCAGGAGGTGATCCTGATCCAGAATATATATACTTTATGGGGTCCTGGATGTCTCCTTCACTGCGTTGCACACTTCTGACCAAAATTATAATACCCTCTGCAAGGGTATAAAAATGTGTAGGGAGATTGTAGGTCTTCACAAGAGATTCTCTACTCAGTTGAGTCCTATATTGCCTCATTGTATTTATAAATAAGTAATAACATAAGTAGGATAAATGTAAGTTCGCAATCGAATTGTGGTTTCTGTTATGATAATTAAAGCTAATTAATTTATGGGAATATATTCATTGAATAAAATTAATTTTTGAAACGCTTTCACATTCTATGTATGATGTATTTATCTATTTTATTATTTTATATATTCAAGAAACTTTTTCAAAAATTCTAAATTAACCCATTAGGAGTCAAGCATGGACGAAAACAATGTAGGATATATTCCATACAAAAATTATTGCAAATCTTATAATCAGGTAATGATAAATGCACATTTCCTGCTCTGGTTGGCTCATTTCGCGAGGTGTAGTTACCTTTTTTCAGAGCCTGGCGCGCCACCCACCGCGCCGCAAGAGGCACCCACCAGGAACAGTAACAGTAACAAGCCCCAGCAGAAGTACTACAGCGAGGGTAAGTGGAATCGTTGCCGGGTTTCCGCTCGCTGGAACAATCATCACTCACTCGGCCGGCAGAAAATTGATGATAATAATCGCACGTACTGGCGGGCCAGCAATTGCTTGGGAGCTGCTCCGGAGTGGGAGTGGGAGTGGAACTGGGGGCCCCTCCACTCGATTTTTTGTTACTGCAGATGGAGAGCAGTAATACCAGGGCTTACTGGCAGAACGCCACTCCAGATGATGGCCAACAGCTGGTGGTGGCGCGGAGCGCGGAATCTCCAAAGGGACACCTTGCAGCGCTGTCATTAAAGCCAATAAAGTGGTCGCCAAATGACATTGTCAGCGCGTCGCTTCAAAGGCAGCTGCTGCCGCCAAATCCTCCTGGCCACCTTGGGCACCTCGGGCACCACACCACCCCCCACCACCCCCTCTGGATTTTGCTCCGTTTTTTGTTGGTTTCGCTTGATTTTTTTGTTTTATCGGCGACAGCAAAAAATGAAGCGAATTTATCTCTATTACAGTTAGCTGCCGCCGGGCCACGCCCCTTTGTTGACGCGCCCATCATTTGTATTGTTGACATGTTGTGCAAGAGGGGGCGCCCGGCCAGGGGGCGTGGCTGGAAAGTGATAGAGCAGATAGAGATTTGAGGAGACAGCTGCGGATGCGACTGGGAGGCCCGACGCCTCGTCCTGGTCGTCCTCTAATGGCTGGCCCGGAAAAATGATTGATGGTCGCCCAAAAAAACGATTTTCCACTCTAAAACCGTTTGCCAAAAAAAGCAGAGGGGGTCCAAATTGCCCAGCCAGCGTAGATAATGGAAATACTTGGCACACTCCCAGATAATCCACAGTTCCAATCCAAGAAATTATATAAAATAAGTGCTGCAAAGGGGGTTTCGTCAATCCACTTTCAGAATTAATCAAAGCCCTCGGGTTCCCACACATACCCACTAGCATTAGGCATTTTCCAAAATGTAAATATCATAAAAGATGTTAACATTAAGTGTCTAATTTGTTGTCATTCCGAATGGCCGGCACCAGCATGATGGGGCCCAGGTCGTATCTGTATCTGTAGCTGTCGTCGTCTTCGCCGTTCGAGAGCTTCTTCAGTAGAAGAAGTAGCTGCGACATGGCTTGGAAAAAATAGAGAAGGCGGCAAAATGGCCTGCAGCGGATTCTACAACGTGAAAAGCTACTCAACCGGCAGCCGTACGGGTCGGGTTATCTGTTGGCCAGACGAGGAGACAGACCCAAGACAGACAGATACAGATACAGATGGATGGACAGTGGAAGTGGAAACGTGTTTGAGGAACCCGCACGCTAATAACTCTGCTTTTGACGTCGGCCAAATTAATGACAGACGAAATCATTTTAGCCAACTCGAATCACCGTAAGTGCAGCAGACAGAAGATGAAGTAGCGCTCCGATAGAGGTTCCCCAATTTTGGGCAAACATTAATAAACCAGGGGCTTTTAGAGCCAGCCAAGAACAAAGAAAAACGCTTGCCAGCCACTGCATGCATAATTCCCCTAAAAAGTTTCCATTTTTTCTCTCGGCTTTTCCCGTTTTCTTGTCTGCGCGGAAGATCCGAATCCGAATCAGAATCCGAGTTGGAATTGGAATCCGAGAGTCCAGGGCCATGGCATGACCATGACCATAGATACAGCCCGGCTATGAGAATGAATTCCAAATGGAGGCGACATGAAAAACCTTTTATCTGAAAGTGCTTTCTGCTTTTCCCTTGCCACCGAAGATGTCTGTATTAGCCAAGCGAATGCAACTGGAAGGCAGTAGAGGAGACCGGCTAAAACACAGCGCCTCAGTCCAATAATTTGTGGCCGAGACCCGAAAAAACACAACACAAAGAGGGTAAAAAACAGCCGCTAATTTAGTTACTAACGCTCTTTAGAAAACACAAAACCCAAAACCCAAAAGCCGACCCTCGTGTACCTGCGGTTACCGGCCACTGCAGTCCAGTGTTTGCCGTTTGATGGAAATTGTGTAGCCGCCGCTGCTGATGATGGCTAATTAGTTGGGGCAACCCCTGCCCCCTCCTGGACAAAATCTATCACATCATGATGTCTCCATTCGCCGGTTAGAACAACAATAGTGAACCCTTTGAGGTGGGTGGAGGAGCCACCAAAAATCCCACTTGATTGTCTGTCTTTGTTGGGTGAAAACGACTGCCCATTAAATGGCAACACCAAAGCGGGCGAGACCCACAAATTTCGATACGTTTTGGCTTTTCAACTCTCCGCTCCCGACCGCAATTTAATTGGTCTAATAAAAGTTGGACACCAAAAAAAAAAAAACAAAAACGAAACGAGACCAGAACTACCGCATCTATGGATGTATATATATTTTAATGCTAATGTGCACACATTTGTCGGGCAATCCACATTAATCAGCATTGGGGCCGGATAAATGTATATATATATATATATTTTCAGTTGGGGAATTACGGGAATATATGTTTTGCGGTTTCTGCTCCGGATCGGAGCTGTGTTCTCGCCTTCGCACCAAAGTTTTAATTATGAAAGTGCTTTTAATTGGATGGTGGATGGTGGATGGAACAAGCAAACCAATTTAAAATGGAAACTGACTTTTAGTGACTCATGTTGTTTTTTTTTTTCTGAAGATCTTAAATTACCCCAAGGACTTTCCCTTTGACCTGTTTCCTTATCGTTTCAGGAGTACCCTCCATGGGAATGCCACTCGAGCAACCCCCAGTTTCCCCGAATTTCCCTTTCGAACCCTTTCGGAAACAAATTGTTGGAATATTTTCCCACTGGCACTTCACTTCATTTCATTTCAGCCCAGAAACCACAACCTCGTGAACTAAATGGATATGCAAAGCATATTACGTTTCCATGTCTGCCCCACCCGGCATCTTCCACCTGGCTGTCTTCCACCTGACTCCGACACCTTCGCCCGCCGACGCCAACCCGCGTCCGATATTTGTGTTTGTTTTAATTTTAAACACACCAGAAAGTAGAGTCGAAAAGTTGCACCCACGCCCGAGGAAACCCAAAGCCCAAAACCGAATGAACCTTCGCCAAATGATGCGTGAAATTCAATACAGTAGCCCCACCCCGCCCCTCTATTTGTTGCCAGGACCAAGGCCTGTTAGTGTAAACACCAGCCGCAGAAGGCACTTCTGACTCCTGCTGCCGAAAATTTAGGAATTCCACAGCCCGTAAAAAAGGGTGTGAGGGGGCGATGGGCCAGGACGAAGGGCTAAGGACGTTCATGGGCTGACTAAGTGTTTCTTGAGTTTTATTCTCGTTCTCCTTTTTTTTTTGTTTGTCAGTTTCGGGTTGGGGTTTCTGGTGGTGTTTGTCTTTCGCTCTGCCGAATGTGTGAAAAGGCATCAAATGGCGTTAAAAATGCTTAAGAATACTAAGCCAAGAAAGCACTTGAAGAAAATAATAGTATAGTTGTGTATGGTATCAAATGTTTGGTTTTCAAAATTAAATCTCCTCCAAGGACTTCTTCCGAGTGCATATGTCAGTCAGTCTCCTGGTTGGTTGCCAGGGGAGGGGGCCGTTTTGCGGCTTGGGTTGGATTCTGTCTGTGGGCTGGGGATTGGGTTTGGGCTTGGGATTGGCACTGGAACTGGCACTGAACCTGCTGCGACCATAAATTCCATTGATTGTCGCGCCAGCGTTTTGTATGACAAGTTCGAAGTCTTGTATTGTCTGCCGCCGCGTTTTGTCTTGCGTTTGTATGACTTCTGCTACCAGCCACACCTCTCGGGGGGCAGAGCGGCCCCCTTCAGCCGACGCCTCTGCTGCCACTCACCTGCCAGCATTCGTTTGTTTACTGCCTCCTGCCTCTGCCGCTGCCGCTGCTGCTTCTTTAGTTTCTTGAGTTTCCCTGGCCCGCATGTCACATAAACCGCATCTGGGAATCCCACACCCCAATCCCCGATCCCCAATACCCACTTGGGATTGGGAAGTGTGAAGCGGAAACCAAACAAAAGCAGCCTAAAACAACTGCAGGTAAGACCCCGGCCGTGGCCAGATAAGATGTCTTCTGTCCTCAGTCTTCAGTCGGTTTTCGGGCTTACGGTCCTGGGCATAAGCGAATTTTAATATTGTACTCGAAGTGAGGGAATCTTTTCAATCTCTGCGGCGCTTGCTTTTCTCACTTTTAGTTTTTGTTTACCTGCCTGGGAAAAGCAATCTGAAACTTTTAGAAAAATTTCAGAGGCGGGCAGCTGGCTTTTTCACACCTCCCAGAGACCAGAGACCAGAGAACCTCGCAGAGAATTCTCACCTCGCGTACCCCTTCCGGGATCTGCCAAACTATCTGGCCCTTTATTTGAGTTGTCGCTGCTTACTTAACAACTTGTCGCCTTTTTCCAAGGAAAAGCCCCCATTCCTTCCCAACCCCCCTCTGGGAAGCATGTCCTTCGGCCGGAGGCATGAAAAGCTGACAAGGGACTCCTTGGTCCCCAATACTTTTCGCTTTTTTTACGATTCTGTTTGCTGGCCTCCTTTGCATAACTGGCTACAAAATGTCCTTAGAGCCCTCAGTGGGCCAGTCTCGTCTGAAGGGTTTTTCGAGAGATGCAAACGAAAATTTTGACACGCGCCACGAAAACGAAAGGTAAGCCTGCCCAAGGACTTGAAGGACATTGGTGGGGGCAACGAATCTGCCGACCCAAAAAGTTTTCAGATTTAAAGCCACATAGTTCTAAGTTGCATTTCGGGAAGAATTAAATGTGCATATTCCATTTCAATTTCGGTCATTTGCCATTTGAAAAGCGTCTCAAATAAAATCCAACTTTTTCCTTTGTCACCTAAAAACTTTATCCTTCAGGAGTGTAAGCCCCTTTCCACGTTTGGCCATCACTTATTGTTACTGTCGAAAATTCCTTTTCCACATTTCCATCGAACTTTCGCACACAGTCGGCCGAGGAGAAGCAGGAAAGCCAAACTCTTTTTAAGCTGTTCGACTGAGAAAAAAACTTTCACTTTGTTGCCCAGGACGATCAACGCCAGTCCGAGTCCTGCAAGGTGGGGAGAAAAGTTCTAAAAAGTTCCGGTATTAAGTCCATTTAACCCGCCATTGAACTTTACGCCTTAACGGCCAGCTAATGCAACAAAAAGAGTAAACCGTAAAGGGTAAAGGATGCGGGATAAAGGGGGCCAGAATCAACGTAAAACCAACAACCAGACTTAAAAACTAGCCATGGCACATAGTGGACCAACTATGAAGGACCAGCAAGGACAACAAAGTAAATGAGCAGCCTGGCAAAGCCGAGGGATCGCGGGCGGGAGTCAGGCAGGCAAATGGGCAAAAAATGGGAAAATGAGGAAAGGAAAATGAAACGAAAAACTTTTGTGGCTACAGAATTTTCCCTGTTCTGTTGCAACCTGCAAAAAATAGTCCTGTGGAGAAGAGGGGGAGGGAGGGAAAATTCAATAAAATAACGCTTTCCATCTGGGCAAAGTGGTAGGAGGACGAAACTAAAATAAAGTTTTCCCGAGGACAATTTTCGTGAAATTTGTACAGCTCCTTGCCCGACCGCCCAGCCACGCCCCTTGAGGATACCCGGCAACCGCCCACCGCCATTTGGCATTAAAGTTTAACAATGGACGCTGGCGCGTGTGAGAGAATGGAAGAAAGAGGGAAAGAAAGAGCGAAGGGAAAGAAAAGAAACCGCAAAAGTATTTCAAAGAAGAAGGAAGAAAGGGGGCGGTGGGCGGTGGATGGTGTGCAGTGGGAGTGGCTCAGGCAGCCATTTGTACTTAAACTGATCTATTGTTGTTGTAGCTCAAGTCCTAAACCCCCCCGCCGCCGGGGGCACCCCGCATCTGTATCTTTATCTGCCTCCGTGTGTAAGCGTGCGTTTATCCTGCTTACAGTTACACAGATAAACATTTTTGTTAGGGACAAAAATGCAAGAGGACGAAAATAAGCAGCAGCCCGGGCGGCTAAGGAACATCCTTGGGCCCGGACTCCGGCTTGGCATCCATCCTTTTACATCACCCCGCATTTTGTGTGTGACTTGTTTGGATGCATACTTTGTCCGGGGCTTGGAAAATGTTAAATTCCCAGGCAGCATATGCAGCATAAAACGCAGAAGATGAAGCCGTTCCAGAGGCGGCGTGAGTGGAAGGGTGCCAGAGTGGCAAATATTTGCCATGGATCTAGCATATGCTGGCCATGTGATTTGTTTCTATTGGGAAAGTGTAATCGCATCCATTAGCCAAGTCGATAAGATGCTTACTTACTCCTAATTTATTTAGTTTCGAGAAAAATCCCTTGACTTGCGACGCCTCTGAGCGGAGCAACTTACTATTATCGCAAGATAAATGCCAGTTGCACATAACTAAGGCTTACCCGGAAAGTCCTTGCTCGGGATGCTGCAGCTACAGCTGCTCGGATGAGTCCGACAAAGCTGCTAAGCCGCCAGCAAGGATAAGTAGTGAGAAAAGCGAATCGAGAAACGCAAAAGGACGGCCGGGGCAACCTGCATTGCAACCAGATGGAGGCCTCCCACTGGATTCTGGGCATTGCGGCATCTACGGCATCTGCGCCAAAGTCCTGCCTGCACACAAGGACCAAGGAGGACTCGCCGAGCCAGCATAACTCCGCCTCGGAATTTTAATAGAGCAAATTTCAACAACAAGCCGGAAAAAGGAGAGCAAATAGAAATGGTTGTAAGAAAATGCGATCCATTTTATTCTGCGCTGGTAATAAAACTTCAAAATGAAGTTTAGAAAACTTTTTAAATGCCTTTCTCCTCTATGATGGACACTTCCAGCGGGGGAGGATGCGGAAAGTAGGGGCGTGCTCCTCCATCGCCACCCTAAAAGCGACGATAGAAAAAAATACCCAGTAATAACACAGAAAGAAAAAAGAATAAATAAAGCAGGCCATAATAACGATGATGACGCCTACAACACAACGCCTACGCCTACGCCCACGCCCACGCCCTGGCCACGCCTCCCCGAGCGGAGGCGGAGGCGGAGGCCGAGGCAACTTAGGATCCGCGCAAAATGCTAAACGGGCCCCAAGGACCAAACAGCCAGGACACACGGCTCGGCCCGGCCAGCTTTTTGCAAATTTACGATTATGATTATTACAAGTCGACGTCTCCTGCCAAGGATTCGTGTACGCGTGGGTGGAAAAATTCGTGGGGGGAGGTAAGTCTGACATTTGGACAGCTGGCGGAGGAACAAGGAGCAGCATCCAAATCGCAAAAACAAGAAGAAGTGCAAAAGAATGCGTCAAGGCATTTTAGCACTTTGGCCCACAGCTGAGGGCCCCAAACCGAATGTATAAGCAAAAGTTGTGCCAAAGTTATTACAACTCTTAAAGATGCCAGCCAGCCATCCAGCCAGCCAGGAGGGCAGAAGGATGTGTATCCCAGGGATGTGCCTTCCTTCGAGTGCCGCAAATGGGGTGGCACGACCGGGGGAGGTCGGCGGGCGGAGACATTGACCTCCAGTTGGTTGGTTGTTGGACAGCGTCTGGAAATCGGCAAATTCCATGGGGCATAATAAACGTAAGATAAAAGTCAAAGAGGGACAAAAATTATATAATAAACTGTACACCGAAATGAAATTATTGCAACGAGGGTGGTCGGAGAATGGGGTGTTCCGGGGGAAGTTGTCCGGGTTAGGGAAGTGGTTTCGAGCGGCAGGGGAGCTGGTGGATTGCCCTTAGAAGCTGGCTTACACTCGTAATATTTTTGAAGAAAGCTATTTTTGCAAGAAATCTAGCTATAGGGTAGCAATGGAACAACCTTTTACGATTTTCTAAAAATTTATTTGGTTTTTAAAAAGTTTACGAATCATTTTTATCGCGATGCGAAGATTGGAAATGTTCCTCTTGGTACTGAAGAAATAACTTTAAATTTCGCTGGGCTGGGTGATGGGGACACACCTACACGTACTCCCCGAAAGGTACAACAATAAGTCAGGAATGCAGGTGGAGCTGGAGGAGATCGGCGGGGAATTGTGAGAGGAAAAAGCACAAGGCGCTTTGGGCTTATCAGGTTGAGCGCATCAAATTCCCAAAAATAATATACCAAATCATAAAAGCATGACGATGAGCAATTTACCAAAGCCAAATACTCAGAAACGAAACAAAAAATAAGACACACCGGGAAGGGGCATCCAGATTCAAATCAAGAACGTGCCCCAAAAGACCAAGTCAAGACGATTATATACCTTTAAGTAGGTATATATTCGGCTGCGTTTGGGCCTAAAATCAACAAACTAAATGATTAATGATGAACCGCTTTTGTCTGCTACATTTTCACTTTTTCCCCAGTGCCCAGGGCCGAGTGCCCAGTGCCCGGGCTACTCCAAACTGTAAGCAATTGAAAATTGAAAATGTTATTTTTCAACTTGAACTTCGATTGCTTGTCGACCCCGCCCGCCCCTCCACTCGTCAGACTCCAATTCTTGGATCTCGCCTCGCTTTCTACGACTGGCAGTAATCACTTTGTCATTGCCATCATTTTTCAGCATCAATTGTTTAGCGGCTCGACTCAAGTTCACTTCAGAGCCAGAGTCAGGCCCAGAACCAGATCCAGATCCAGAACCAGGCTGCGTCTAATGGAAATTGAGAGATACAAGAATCGAAGCAGTGTCGATGGGCCTGGATCTGGTTGAGTGGACTTCCCTGGAATTGGCCCAGAACCTGGCACCGGCTTTCAAGTCGCACCGAACCCAAGATCAAAGCCGAACTAGTAGAGTGACTTTGCTGCAAGTATGCATCCACGAGGCTGGTGATTACCTAAAACTGGCATCCATATCGAAACCAATAATGGTTCTTAAGCCGCCTTAAAATGTCAGACCATTTTAATTTTTTAGTCACAGCTAGAAAATATTTGTTTTCCAATTAGTCCAATCTCGATCCGCCTTGACGATGGACTGGCTATTTTTTGTACTGGCGACCCTTTGCCTTTTCCATCGCAATCCTGCAGAGGAGATTGTGGTCGGAACAGGAACCAACGACTTGGACGAGGCGTCGGGATCCATAAGGATCGACGGAAAGGGATATACGGGCTCTGTAGTGATTGACAAAACTGAGGATCGAAGAACGACCGTCAAAAGTGAAAATGAGCTGGAGGAAACATTACCCGATGGAGTGGACAAAGGAAGAGGAACGACAAGGGCATTGGTAACACCAAGATATGATGAAAATTTGATACCTGAATTGGGTATAAAAATACCCATAATAACAAAAATAATAGACGCCAAGGACACTGTGGTGAAAATTACGAGTGAAAGTATAGTCAAGAAGGGAAATGAGTCCAATGTTGTTATCGCCAACGTGACGAAGAATAAGAGAAAGACAAAGAGGCCCCCAACAGTGGCTCCAACTTTGGCTCCGATAGTTGGGGAAATAATTATCGAAGGACTCGATGATGCCCCTGACACTCCTATTGGGTATGGCCCGGATCTAATAAATCCGTTGAATTTGGGTCTGGGATATCTTTGAAAATAAAATGTAGCAAGTTTCGTTGCGATTGAAAAAATATAAATAATTAAAAATAATACACTTTTGTGTGGCAGAGTCTCCTCACCTCGTTTTGATTTCCCGGTGAGCCAATTAGCCAGATGCGTTTCCAATTGGAATGTTCACTTGTCTCGGCCTTGTGGCTGACGTTGTGGATGCTGCAGTCGTTGTCCTTTCACGCGACGACTCCGCGGCGTATACGTAATCCACAACTTGAGTACCGTTTAGTGGCAATGGTTGCCTGTTGTTGTTGTTGTTGTTGTTGTGCAAGGATAACGGTAATTAACCCGTCGGGGTCGCCTGGCCGCATTGCATGCCAGTTACCAGTTGGCCGTTCGTTCGCCCGCTTGACACTTTTCAAACTTTTTCTTATTCCTTAACCCGCAAACACTCACACACCAACTCGGCAATAGTAGCACCGGGGACACACTTCACTATGCGCTAATTTTTTGCTTATTTTTCAGCTTCAGCTTCAGCTTTGGCTTCAGCGGCAGCATTTGCTTGCCTCTTGCCTCTTGCCGCTTGGCTGATGCACTTTTTGCTCGGGTCCGCGCGTTGTAAATCTTAGCGCGTTGTTTTTTTTTTTGAGAAAAATTCCAAGGAGGACGGACAACGCGGCAGCGTTCTTCTGTGTGTACGTTGTATTTATTTATTTTTTTTTTTAGCTGGATTTTTTTGTTTGCCGGGTCTGGCGCTCCGGCGGCAGCTCTTCCGCAGAAACAAGCTTGCAAGCTTCCAAGCAGGTTGACCAGGCAGCCCAGGAGAGAAGGAGAGAAGGTGTGCAGGAGGTGAAGGTGGTTTCTCGCTGGCGAAGGGGCGCGGCTGCCACAGACTGCAACTGCAACTGCAACAGCTACAATCTGCAATCTGTTTGTGGCATTAAATCAGTGAACCAAGACGCTCCGCTCAGCTCCGTCCAGATTTGTTTATGGCCATATCCCCTTTTGCCTCGTCGTCGTAGTCGTCGTCGTCGTCGCTGGTTATGCAAATTTGTACTACAGCTGTACGTACAGCTCAATTAACGCGCGGTTCTCGCGGAGAATCGGAAACCCGGTTTCGGTATTGGATTGCTATCGATCGCCGGATCGGCCACTGATCACAAAACTCACAAAAAATCATATATTCGCTGAGACACTAAACACTGGCTCGGAATCCCGCAAGACGCCTCGAAAATGCAATGTTGTTGCAGGTCTTCTTCGGCCAATGTTGCAAGTTGCTGCTGCTGGTGCTGGTGGACTGTGTTGCTGCTGCTTCGGTGTCGGTGTCGCTGACTGGTTGGTTGAATTCGTTGTCCGCGGCCCGCTGACTTCACGGCTGGCAACGTTTCTCGTTTCTCTCTGGCTGAAACTGAAACTGAACCGTCCGATGGGGCACTGGGAACAGGTCTCTGGTGGAGCAACAGCAGCAGCGCAGGCGGAACACTCCGAAACCGGACCACTCAAGCACCCTCCGCCACTCACTCAACTCAACCACCGAACGGCGCCCGAGTGGAATGCCTTTCGAGTGAGACTCAGGGACGAGCTCAGGAACTCACTCGGCCGTTTGGAATTTTCGGAGGCAAGTCGGTCAGGTGTTTAAGCCGCTGCTGTTGCCGTTGCCGTTGCTGTTGCTGTTGCCGCTTCCACTGCCACTGCCGCAGTTGCGTCCGCATCTAATTGTGAATGATTTATGTGGGTCGTCGTCCCCCACCAGGCGGCATCAGCACCGCTCTTTTGGGCAAAAGAAAGTACCATAAGCCGCTGCCGCTGGTGCTGCTGCTGGTGCTGCTGCTGGTGCTGAAGGTGCATGCCCCTCCGATGCAGTTGGCACAATTAAAATGAGTATTCAGATAGCCAAAAGACTGGGATCCGGGGAATTTCCAACCGCACTTGGCCGATAAGAGATTACGTTTTAGCAAAATTAAAGCTTTCAAAGATTACATTGTCTTTTGATAAAATCAGTCTTCAATTTATTTTCAATATCTGAATGAATAGGAAATTAATGAATTTTAATTAAAAACAATGAATAATATTAAATATAATATTTATAAAAAAGAAAGTAACAAGTAGAACTCATCTAATCTTCAACAATTTTTAAAAATATTATTTTATTAATTACTTGTACTTATAACCCTTTAAAATTCAAAACAATTTAATAATATAATAAAAACATAATTATTAAAATGAAAATGCAATTTGAATGAAAGTGTCCCAAGGAACATAAAAAACCCTATTCCGTAATATTAAAAACAATTTTAATACATTTTCTTACCAAAAATAGGGACTTTGTGGAAAATATTGACAGTTTTTCGAAAAGCGTATAAATAATTCACAGTTATTATATTTTTTATAAAAAAAAAAAAATTTATTTATTTGGGTTAATTTGAAATATTTATTCGAAAATGTGCTCTTGTAGATCTTGTAGAAAACTATAAGAAATAATTCATTTTGGGAATACTTTGTCTCATTTAAGTTTTAAGCAAGTTTCTTTGATTAAAATTCTTTAAAATGTATATTGATTTAGTCTACAATGTAATACAAGCTGGAAGAGTGTTTCGATTTAGAACAACTTAGCCCATAAATCGGATTTGAAATCCGAAACCCAGCTTTTATTCTCTGCGTGATTCGAGTGGAAAACAGTTCCCATTCAGTTGCCTTAATCCCGCCTAGGTCGTTGGCTTTAAATTATCAACGGGACAAAGGACACGACGCCTTCCAGCTGGCCAACTCCCAGTGCCCAGTGACCAACGAGGGGAGTGGAAAGTTGGTAGTGAAAAGTGACCAGGGCACTGGCCATAACTAAAATCGCCGGCACATTAACGGTTCGTGCTGATGGTGACTCAGGCGGCGGGGTCAGAGTCAGACAGGTCTGCCCTGATCCCGTTGGGGGAGGAAAGCACCTGCTTTATTATGCAAAAGTTTGCAGCTCCCGACAGGTGAGTGTCTGCGGAATATTCTGTGCCAGCTTAGGTCGCAAAGAGGAAGATGTGTGTGTTTCCATTTAAAGTTTAAGTCCTGCCGAGGTTGAACTTTTGGGGCAACAAAAAAAACGCAATTCAAAGGCAAAGAGATAATGATAAAGGAAGGCACTTGGAACTTTGCTTTTACCTGTAATTAAACTTCATAGTGTATTTTTTATTACAGGAAAAGGAGCACTCTCTTTTCCTTTATTGAAAACAGGAGACTTTGAATTATTAAACCTTATTCTGTCATTCCATCCCGCTAATGTCGCGCGACTGTTTAACTAATTCGAGATGGACAGGGACAGGGACAGGGCCAACACTCATCGGACTAGACAAGTTCGTTGCCTTGGATGGACATCCATCGGAGTGGGACAGCCGCCCCGGCCCACCTCCAGATCTTCCCTGTCAACCCGACTTTCCTTGACAGCCCCGAGATGCAATGCCCGCCAGAGAGCCTTGCGAATGATTTATGGGAAATGCGCCGACTTGCCAAAGTCGATTCCAGAACCGAAGACGGAGGAGCGCCAAGCCAAGACAAACAATTGACATTTGATGGATGCGTAACTCGTGCATTCAAATGCCTCCTGCTCCGGGTATATTTGGGCAAGAGGAGCTGTGGACCAGCGGCGATTTGACAGACCATCGGGCAGGCGTCGGCTAATTGTTATTGATAATCGGCCAGAGCCTGGACCGTGTCCAGGGCCTGTTATGTCTCTGTCTGCCGTCGATTAATTAGTCACTTAATGAACATGATTTTGTGGAACAGCCACCTTCGGGGACAGGCGCATCCAATTGCAATTGCAATTCCTCGCAAGCAGTGGCAGTGGCATCTGGGTCTCCTCCTGGGCCTCGCGGCTAATCAGATCCCTTGGCCGGCTTCCACACGAAGACCTTTTGCTCCGCCGTTTGAATTATGCTCGGGCATACTCATTGTCTGCTTGGGTCCTCCGCAAATCACGGCTCCATCCTGCGCCGCTTAGCCCGGCCTGGACGCCTAACTGCAAACAAACTTCTCTATTATTGATTTATACCTTTCAACGATTCTCTGTATTTATCATGAGTGCAAGCCACATTTATCATTAATAATGCCGCGCCAGCTTCGCGAGCAGCACCCTCGGCAGTAGATTCCGCATCAGCAGCTCCAGACGCAAAGTGGTAGCCCAGAGGAGTACAAGATGGACCAGGACTAGGAGAGGCCGGGCAGTAAGGGCGTGAGGAGATGCCCTGAGCATCCGCATCTAGCCAGCTGCCAGACCCTGGGCAGTTACAGTGGGTGTGTTAAAAACTATCTAGTTTAACTTTACAGATAATAATGATATCATAATGATATTATTTACAAATCTGAGTTATTATCCATAAATCATTAATAAATAACAAATAAGTTTATATTAAACTTACGTTTTATAGACAAATAAATACCTAATGTTAAGGATACATTTAAATGATAATTATCAAGAGTCTCTAGGGTCATCCCCTAAAGTCATATAAATATACTTGACATTTATTCAAAAACATGGTTGTGTGCCGTTTTCCCTTTAACTAATTACCCATTGAGGCATCCGCGCGTAAAGGGCCCCATCTATTAGCCATTGTGATGGACCCACTGTGCCAATTGGCCATCTCCCAGGCCAGCACTAGTACTGGCACCCAGTCAGATATTCAGAGAGGAGTCAGGCAACCAGGCAGCCAGTCAAGCCGGCACCCCCGTCGAGCTGCTGGCTGGAGGAGCTGTCTGGGATGGCTGAGCTCGATTTGGAGGCCAAAGCTAGAAGAAGCTGCTTCAGCTGCGATCGTTTTCCGTACATCATTTCTATGGTGTATTTATTGCCTAGGCCCAATCGCATCGGGCCTCCATTTCCGTTTCTGCGGCTGCGCAAAAGTTCAGGCCAAGATCGGCGACGAACGACGGCGGCGAAATCCATTTTGGGAAGGTGATCTGTGGGATTGTGCTAATGTCAAATCAAGCTGTGCCCCCTTGTTATTTAGCTGGTAGGGCCCAAAAGGAAGAAGCTGCTGTCCGAGCAGCTCACAAGGAGAATCGGAGAACCACCAGCCAGCCACCAGCAACTAAACTCCATGTTGATTTTATTGTAAATTGCATTAAAAGATTGCATATAAAGAATTTTATTTATCACCTCGCGGTTGTTAGGGAAAACGCTGTTGGAGACAAAAGCTGTGCCCCTGCCACCGATGCACTGTTGCACTGTTGCAGTGTTGCATTGTTGCAGTTGTTTGCTGTTGTTTGTCTTGCATTATTTTTAGAGCGCCCAAGGTCCCTCGATCCTAGGCCCCATTCTTTGGCGAAGGTGTCGCGCCAGTTTCGAGGCGAATTTCGATTCGATTTGACTTTATTTATTTATTTCAGTTTTTTTGCCCAGCACCTCTTCGGTCTTCGGCCCAACGATCTTTGCCAAATTTGTAAATGTTCTTTTAATGGAATTTGAACACTTGCTTGCGTTCCCCCGGTTTGGATGTGGGGCTGCCAGCGAAGTGGAACTGAGATTTGAGAGCCTGCACCGGAAAAATAGTCATTGGGATCCCCTATTATATCAAAATTTTTAGTAAAAACTCTTTCCAGGATAAGACATTTTCTTCACGTGTGGTTCCAATACATTCCTAGACTTGTCAGCAAACCAAAAGCCATGTGAGTTAGGAGTCACTGCCAGGGTTAGGTTAAAGAGTCCTCGACATGTAATCCCTGTTCTTCGGTCTGGGAACACAGGATTTGAATTTCAGCAAGGCTTCAGCTTGAGATCCCCGATTCGATGGAAATCTCTGGGATCCCCCCACCAAATCAAAATCAAAATAATCAAGACCCACGCTTTTATGGAATCCTCGAATATTGTTTGATGAATGCGCCAGGTTAGTCATATTCGGAGAACCCTTCGGCTCGGAAGTGGCCATAAGTAGTTGGGCCAGACTGCTTTGCGGCCCGAAAAATGCCTTTTGAGAAAGCGAATTTGCAGACAAATAAATCAAGCCACCTATTTTCGAAAAAGAGTGTCCATTGTGCCCGGGGTCGCCGGTCTTTCTGGTATCTGGTCTCTGGTCTCTGGTTTTCTGTTTTCAGTTTTCGGTTGCGGTTTTGGATCGGGCTTGGGCTTTGGTCCGGGGTGCCGACGCAATCGTTGATACCTAAAAATGGCAAAGACCAGAAGAGCCCCGTTCAGATTGAGAGGATTGCTGGATTGCCGCATCGGATCGGATCGGATGGGATCGGCGCTGCTGCTTTTACTTCTCTGGTTGTACAATGCAATTGTTAACAAGCAAAGTTATGCGAGGCAGGCCAAAAGCGAACACGAGGAGGAGCAACATCAAAGGGCAGGCCCAGCCCTATGTGTAGAGGATGTTGAGGATATGCAGGATCCATGAGCGGATCCATGGCGAGGAATCAAATACTCTTCACTACCGCAATCCCAATTCAAACAAGATCCTTGAAGCCCCAAGCCAAGCACCTTTAGTGAGGGAATCGAGCTCCTAGAAGGGAGGAGGACTTCGTGAAGTGGTGCCTTAAATCTTGTGCCTTGGCCAGAACATGACAAAGGATGTGTGCCGGTTAGTATGTGTTGGCGCGTCCTGCCCGGGGTGTGAATGTATTGGGTGTGTGCGTGTGTGAATGTGACTGAGTGAGGAGAGCGAAACGGAGGCGATTTGGCGGCCAACGTGTAGCGGAAGGTGTTTAACAAACAGCCCAAAAACAAACAATTGTAAAACAGCAACAGCGACAACAGCGACATGCAGCAGCGGCAGTGGCAGCGGCAGCGGCAACAACACGATGCGGCGAGGGCGTGGCTGGCGATGTACGCCCTCCTGGAAGTGGAAGGGTCGCATTTTATCAGCGATAAAAGATCGGAGCTTGCAGCTCGACGAGGCAGGCACAAATAACCCACAAAAATAAATACGAGGCGCATTTTTATGCGGAAACACAAATTGAAATTCAATGCGAGGCAAAAGCTGTGCTGGCCGGGCGCTTTGTGGCCTTTAAATTGGCTTTTGCAAATAAATAAAAAATTGCCAAGTTGGCCGGGTTTCGACGGGTTGGCAGGGACAGAGACAGGCGGAGGGTCAAAGGCGCTTTCGAAAATAAACAACTGCCCCATGCACGCCCCAAAAAATACATTTTATTCTTATGGCCGGGGTCCTGGTATTCTCGTATTTGACTTTTCTCTCCATTTTTATTTTATTCCTGCCTTTATTTTCGGGACTTGGGTGATAATTTCGCCAGCCAGTTAGTTTCGGCTAGGGGCGTGTTTGTGATTGCAGCTTGTTAACAAGTGTTGGCAGTTTAATCGACTCCACCGGGGCAGCGGGGGGAAAGAGGGGAGCTAAAAAGGGACTAAAAAGGAACTCGTACTCGGACGCATCCTGTCGCTGCTGCAAATGGCAATCAGCTGTCAGCGGCTGCCTCAAAGTGTCCTACTTAGGCACACGCACGCCTCTCTCCCGCCCGCTCCTGACCAAATCCATTTCCATTTCCTGTCCTGTCCTTTGGAGGGATGTCCATTACTTTTTGTAGTGAAACTGGAACTGTGAATTTATGACGTCACAAGCTGTGGGAAGGGGCATCAGTAGCCGCGAAATAAATTGCTCTTACCTAGCTGTCGATTAATTGCTGCAGAGGTATTTTCATTACGTCGACTAGGTAATAAACAAGGGCGGAGAAAGTATACATTTTCAAGGGGTAATTATAGGAGAAATAAAGGATGGGACATCCTACCTTGTTACTTTAATCCTGGTCAACAAGATAATGAATATCATATTGTAAGCGAGATTAAAATCCCCCTTGAAGCAACCCAACTACTCCTCTGCCCTTAGCCAGAGCGGTTAGCAGGAAGTTGCCCAACCAGACTGGGGACAGACAGACATCCCCAGAGAGCCCCAGACCCGATCGGTCGGTCCAGAACCTGAACTAACTGTGTTATAAATGATCTTATTAGCTTTTTTGAAACAAGACATTCTGGAGATCATTATTCAGGCGGGCAGAGATTCTCGATTCCGGACTCTCTTGGCTCGGGGAGCGCACGCAAGGCAGTCTGGCCTGGCCTGGGCTGGCGGATCGGGCCTCTTGCGTGATCCGGCAGCAATTAATCATCGCACACCTAACCTAACGCGGCCAGCCCGGCAAGTGGCTAAGACCGCAACAGCGGCAGTGGGAGCAGCAGGAGATGCATATTTGAAAATCTGCAAATCATAAAGCGGACGGATGGAAGCGGCGATCGATCTTGGCAAGGGGCCATATTCAGCGGGCAGCACAGGTAACTCCTGGAGTCGCCTGCTTAGTCACACAGCGTGGCCAAAAACGCCCCCAGCCGGAGATTCACTTCACCTGGAATCGAAGCAGCACTGAGACACTGAGAAAAATATTTATATTAGGGAGGTTTTCATTTACGCAAGGGAGAAACTATACAAAAATGGTCCAATGCCAAAATTATATTTTAAAAATGTCAATGCTACAGATTTTTGAAAAGGATTTATTTGTAAAACTTTTTTTCTCTCATTCACATAAAAATGTTTAAAGTATTGTTTGAAGGTAATTTTGAAGTATCCCTTCAACATGCATTTATTTCTCTTGTTTTCTGTTTTCAAATATTTATCGCAGCCTGCTTTGGACTACCTTGCATTCCCTATTTTCTCTCTATATAATTTCTCTCAGTGCATTTGTAGCTTAACGTTAGCCGAGCTTGTTCGATTTCCCTCCGATCGTTGATTGCATTCTTTGATAGCAACTTACCTCGCTCTGGGAACACTGCGTCCGTACGTGACACTCATTGGCTGCTCCTGCTGCAATCCTGGCAATCCTCCGTCCTCTCGCCCATCTTCCCACCCCCACCACCTCCTCGAGTCCTGATCCTGCTCCTGCTGCTGCTGCTGCTGCTGCTGCGTTCCCTTAATAATTAATTAATGTAATTGGCCTGTCGTTGTTGCGGCCGATAATGATCTCATCAAGATGTGTGTTTGCAGATTTCGAATTCAATTTTGAATTGCACTCGCCGGGCTGGAAAAAAAGGGCCTTAATGAAAAGCCGATTTTTATTTTTTCGCTTATTTCGGCAGACCTTTGTCTGCCAGATTTCTGGAGCTGATTTGTGCCTCCTGGCGAGCCGGTAATTTGAATTCCGCCGATCGAGAGGCTGGACGTTGTGTCCAAGCGCTGGTTTGCGAGCAGAACACCTGACTGCCCGACAGCCCGAACTAATAAATATCCCAAATCGGGACTGCGATCAGCCCTACCCCACATCAATCGATTTGGGTGAAGGGGCCCTGCATTCCAGGCGACTCCTGTCACCCCCGACGCCAATCGGCAATCAGATGTCAGGAGGCGAGGTCACAGATCCGATTCCGCGGTCATAACCATAAATTTCACGCATTACATAAAGACAATGGCTGACAATTTCCCAGCTCTAAGCAAATAATTGAATCGCATTTGATGGAGGAGAGCGCGTTCGAGTGCGACCCAAGCCCCAAACCAAAAACCCAAAACCCAAACACAAATCCAAACCTGAAACGCTACCCCAAGCGGAAAACCGAAAACCAAACGAAAAGGCAAATCTCGGCGGCTCTTGGAATGCCGGGGCAGGAGTCGGGCCCCGAAATGTGAACGGTGCGTGGTTGCAGCCTGGCCAAATATAGAAACAAGCTGCGTGGCCCCGGAATAGACAATAGACAATACCTATACGCACAATTCTCAAGCTCCAAGCTCCAACTCTAAGCCCGGGCCACGAACACGGCTGTTGGGAAACGAGGTGCTGGCCAAAACGGGTCAATAAATGGGAGAGTCTCGCTCGAGACATTCAACGCTTTTAAAATGTCTGACAATATTTTGTACACTTATTTATTTTCTTTTTGAAATAAAATAAGTTTTTATATAGAATCAACTACATGGGAATCATTTTGCAAAAGCAAGGCATCGAAATGGAAGAATATTGACTTCCACTAAGATAAACTCAAGGCTATTATCCTTAAATAAGTATTTTCATATTTAATAATTAAGAAAATGTAATAAACCTATTCAAAACGATAGAATTTTATGCAATGGTTTTTCAAATTTCATTTCAAAAATGGTTTGGAACTTCTTCAAAATATTTGAAAATATTTTTCATAATTAAGAAAATTCCAAAATTCAAGATATTAAAAAGAGTATCAAGAGATAATGTTTCCTAAATGTCCCAATATTCCCAGTTGGTCTTTGCAAGTTTCTGGAGGGGATGGGGCAGGGCGGCAAACTTTGACTTGGCCCCGGGCGAACAAAATGGGCCAAGAAACTGTTTGGGGCCAGGGGCTTACGGTTAAAAGCCTTTTGTGGTGATGCCAGGCAAGAGCAAGCGATTTCCATTCCCAATACCAATACCAATACCAATACCAATACCAATACCAATCCGAGTGCGAATCTCCTGGCCAAAGGAGCTGGCTGCTGGCCAAAGAAGATAGTGGTCGCAGGGCATTAGATATCGAGCAATACCGGGAAGCGTATCACCAGAGTGCTCATGAATATATTATAAATGCTATTTAATGCCGTGTATTTAAAGACAATTCATAGTTAACAACAAGCGGCATTCCGTGGCCAATACCAATCAGCAATTGCATCGATATCGAGCATCGGGCAACGGGCAACGGGCATCGGGCATCAGGCATCGAGCCCGGGGTTCAATCCCCGGCTTTTCTATCCATAATAATTCTTTCAATGCAGTTCGCAGTCCGCTGCCACGGCATTTCCTTTGTGCAGATTGCACATTTATGCATTTTCAATGAACAATTTTTATGCAAAAAGTGAACAAGTTGCACAATTTACCATGTAAACTGCAACTGCCTTCGCCGAGGATGGAGCAGCAATTGTTGCTCTATAAAAGTGGATAGCCTTCTGCCAGCCCTCCACTTTGCCCTGGACTCCACTCCCAGTGCACTCCCAGCTGCAGTGCCTTGTGGTTGTCAGTGGGGATTAATCTGAGCACAAGACCTTGCCTCGTTTCAGGCCTCAGGTGCACCACCGCACCACCAGCAAAAACAGTAAAAGCAAAAACAAAGCCTCGTCTGGGATGCCAATTCCTGTCCAGGCCCTGGACCTCGACTCGAGTCCACACGCAGGAAAAAGACGTTAGTAAATAGGAGATATGGAATCCTTTTAAACCGTTTCAGGTCCTCACTATACTTCTCATAGTCTTGCCTAAATTACCTTATCGTTTATTATTTCTGACAGTGTACACTCAGACTCGGTTTCATCCTCCAAGTAGAGCCAAAGCCAAAGCCACAGCCAAAGTCGAGGTCCGAGCACCGAACGAACGCACTTCATTTGAATTTCATAATTTCTTTGTTAGCTCCAATTTATGGTCACGGTTTGCTGGGCAATTTATGGTCATAAGCATCGAGAGCGTTTACAAAACCGAAAGCCAGCCCAGACCCGGACCCGGAGTACCCGGACGGACGGACTGGACTTCCCACCCGAACAAGAACCGTCTGCTCGGAAACAGTTGGCGACAAAAAACAAAAGGTTTTACCAAATTGACGATAACGATTGAAAAATGCATACGAGCCAGCATAGCCCCGGCATAGGCTTCACTTGGCCGGTTGGCTAATCTTGCATTGATTTTCCCCCGGCCCCCGAAATTATAATAAATATCAAATGAAAGCGCCCAAGTCGAAGCCCCAATCTTTCCCGAGCAAGCCAGTGGACGACCGACCCGACCTCTCCCCACTTAATTTGTTTGGTGAGTTATGGCAGCTTTTCGGAGCTCTCCGATCGGAGGCCTTAACATTCATGAGCTGATTGAGACGTTTTGTAGGAAGTGGCTAATGGAGTTATCACGTTTTGGGAAATTGGGTTAAGCCATAGACAAGAGGCAGATAATTATGGAGGAGAACTAGAATTATAAGGTCTAGTCTGGTTCTTATTTTTATACGGAATATTGTATACAGAATTACCATCTCTCTTGTTAGAGAGTTTTCTGTCTGTGTTTAAAGTTTAAAATTGCAATCTTTAATAGCACTGATTAAATACAGATTTAATCACTAAAACTTTCACTTGCTAGCCACCCAAACTCATTATGTTTGATAAATCTAGCTTATTTTCAAGATCGCTTTCAACAGCCCGACCAACGATCTCCATAAATAACACCTTTGGTGGTGTCGGGGCTTGAATATTTTTGAAAAATTCAGCTGGCGCCTCCGGTGCTGTGGCCATTTGAATGTCCATGACCGCCGGCACCTAAGTGGAACAACCATTTACCTGTCGGCGGGAGACTGGCCAAGAACAGGGCCTCGGACACGCCTCTGATTAGAAATAAGCGCACCTGTCGCAGCTTTTGATCGTGCTACCTCTGCTTCTGCCTCTGCCACTTCCATTGCCATTGCCATTCCCATTGCCACTGCCACTGCCAGTGCGGAATAAAATGAAATGAAATAACACAGACGAGGAACAACAGCGAGGTGTATATTTTCACAACTCTTGACATGAGTGGGGATGTCCAAGTGCAAGTCCGAGTCCGAGGCCCAGACCCTGGGACCTTGGCCGGCTTAGCCCGTTGGCCATTATCAACGCCGTCGCTGATTTGCGTTTAGTGGAGCAGGCTAGTCCCGCATATTCGCGCTTAATCAAACATGGACATGGAGCCAGAGAGAAATCCCTTCTGGGCTTCAGTGCAGACTGCTCTGAAGCCATTTCGGCCCATTCCGACATATTTTCTAAACAACTCGGTGCATAAATCATCGGTCTGTTCCCGGGGTACCACCTCCAACCGACAGCTACCAGCTGGCCATCCACCATCCTCCGCTCCAGAGCCACATCCTTTCCTCCTCCCCATGTCCAGATATTTTGCGTGCCGAGTGCAGTCGCAACTAATGAATTTATGATGAGATTTTGCCCGGTAGCTCAGACTGCATTCCCCAACTTCCCAACTCCAGCACCAACTCCATCTCCGTGTCCATCTCCATCTCCAACTCCATCTACAGATGCAATTGAAATGGAAGTCACCCAAAATTCCAGCCTCCGTCAGAGCCTACTCCAGTCTTGATTTAGAAGTTCCGGGACTGGGACTGGGACTGGGACTGGAGTCGCGCCGAAACCGAAACTGAAACTGGAACTGGACCAGGACCCCGATCCCGACCCGGAACGGGCGTTGACCGTTATCGTGGTGGCATCTTTATGGGGCCCAGACATGCTGGCATCAAAAATTCTATTACGTGGCTGCATTTTGAATAAAATACGGGAACGTCGAAACGCTGAAACACAACACTTTCAGCTGCGGTTTCGGGCCAGGAAGGAAGAGCGGAGCCACAAGCCCGGCACAGTGGTTCAAAATACAAAGACTGAGGAGTTCAAGACATGGTTGAGGATGAGAATGTTGTTTCGCTTCACTGTAGCCTAAAAAGCAGTCAGAAAACCGCAGACGGAAAAGGGGTCTCGCTCTGAGGCTGCGAGTATGCGACTCCAGAGTCGCCTCGACTCGGTCGGTTCCTGTCGCCATAATTCAAAAAACAGCAACATTCGCACGTAAAATGTAAGCGAAACCATGGCAGTGCAGACAGGGACGGCCGTATGGGGACGAGAGAGAGACAGGACCATGGTCAAAGACAGAGAAGGAGGGTAGGGCTTGGGCAAACAAACGACCTGGAGTTGAGCCTCCGACCGAGCCTGGACAAAGGGCAGCAGCCACATCAGCAGACCAGCCACAGAGCCAGAGAGCCAGTCGAGGGTTAAACGAACATCGCACGCATAACAAGGAAATCCTTTGGGACCTTGGTACCGGGCAGACGCTTCGACAATGCCAGCGAGACCTCCATTGCCCACTAGTCCTGCACGGGAAAAAAATGGGTCATTGTCTAAGTCTTGCCGTTGTTCTCCAAAGAGCTTCTCTATAATATTAAGCTCAAAGTTTCTAGTTAATTATTTTCCTCTTTTAAATAATATATATCAAAAATTAGTAAAGTTTTCTCCAAGTGCTGTCCAGGATTCCCATCTTTGCCACTCGTTGTTCCTGGTCCTGGTCCAATGTTTGCATTTTGTTTTGTTTTTCGGCATTTTTTGCCTGGTCGCTGCGGAGGAGGAGAGCAAATAATTGAAAGGAACAGGGACCAGTGGCAGTTGGTCATTCAAGTGCCGCACTGCCGATTACATTTCAAGTAGTTTGACCCTCCCCAGGATCGCGACCGAGACCGGAGCTATACAGGGTTAAAAGGCATAGACAAAATTCGTAAGCCCGACTCGGTTTGTTTACATTTCATTTGCGAATCTCTGATTGCATGTCTGCGAGAGCTAACCCTTTAAGGGCGAAAGTTAAAGTAAAGCCCAAAAATCCGGAGCTGGTGTGTCATCATCGCAGCTCATTACGTGGCCCCGGGCCAAGTGGGGGGTGACCCACATCCGCGAAACAAAACTGCAACCGAAATGTGTCGCATTTAAATCGCAGCCTCTCATGACAGCCTTAATGAAGTTTTTAGCAGGGCTTTTATCGGCTCACTGCCAGCGGCACATGGAGTCCAAGGATGGAGGTTAAACTACATAACATACATGACCGAAAATTATAAAAAATGTTTTTAAAGACATTCAAAATGTGCCGCCGAGCGGTTGCCCCATAGCCTCGGTCTCATGTGGTGCATTTCGGCTTAATTTGTTCGCAGAAAAGCCGACCGCGAAGCGTATAAAAAAAAGTAAAATAAAGGAAAAAATAAAATATGAAATATTTGTTAATGAAGTCATTTTGCGGCTTAGCTGCCCGCATCGCCTCCACTTCACCCACGGAAGGTTGAAACACGAAAGAAATATAAATTCTGCCCTGATGATTTACGAAAAGCGGCTTGCGGCGGCACCTACACACTGAGAGAAAAGATTGTTATAATGTGAAAATGGATTAAGGGGGTCCGAGTCGGCGGCCCACATCAAGTGGCCAATCGAGCCGGCTGATCGAGGGCTTAAATTCTTAAACACTCTTAATACGCTGAAAACAATAAAAGTTCGTCTGGATGGTTTCCTGGATGGCCTCCCACGCACTGAAAACCGATATTGAAATCCAAGTGGAGCGAGAAACCCCGTTCAACCTGGGCCAATAAATTACAAGTTTAAACAATTAATTTCCGTCCAACTCGGGGGCCGGGGGGAACCGGAAGCCAAGACGACAAACTTCCATCCCACGCCAAGCCACGCCATTCCCCGTTCGGGCCAAAAACTTTCCCCAGGTATTGGGTGCCACTAATTAAGTGTAAATAACTTGTAAATCGTTGCTTAATTAATAAATCTTGTTAATCGTTTTCTGTTAGTTTTTATTTGTTGGCTGTGTTTTGCTGGTGTGGGGGCGCTTGACCTTTGACCTGTGTGCTTGGCAAACAGATAAGCATCGCCGTTCGGTTCTTTTCCATTTGCTGTTTTGGTCTCCTGACCATGTTTGGCCAGCACACTCTCCTTGTTTCTAATCAAATGCAGTTGCTCCCGAAAAATTCAATCAACATATTTCAGCAGCACTAACGAATTTACAAAATAGGCAACCCAAAGGATGCGCCGCCGCCTCGGCCAACATGGCCCAAAGATGATGATGAGACCCAAGGCCCGTCCTCCGTCCCCCCTCGCATGTCGGCTTTTTTCTGCATACGCTGATTTTGTTCATTTTTGGAGCATCGGAGGAGCGGGGCTTTGAGGCGAATCCGCTGACCAGTTGACCACCAACCACCAAATGCTGCTGCTGCTGCTGCTGCTGCTGATGGCCAAGAGCCATCCAACCCGGCCAACATCCACACATTTTGCTGCCGCTGTTCGTCTGCCAGTCTCGTGCAATTTGTAAACATTTCCATATTTGGCGTTTACGCTTTTGCCGGTAAATTTTCTACCTTTCCTTGCCAGCCAGCCAGCCAGCCTGCTTCCTGGTGAAAAAGTTTACTGATTAGAAGCTGAAGTTTCCCCAAGTCTGGTGGACTCCCAAGACTTGGGGGAAAGTGACGGATATGAGGCTGACAGAAGCTCCTTTGAAATTCAAAACGATCTGGAGATGCTAATTCCTTTCCAGAGGCTTCACAAGTATTTTCCAACTCATCCAGCATATTGCTAGCCTTATTGTCTTAACCTCCTGGGCGACGATTGGCTGGGGTTCTCTCCATTTTCTTGGGAGTTGGGAGACATTAGCGAACCGGAGCGGGCTCGTTAGCAGGCCATGGGCCATTTAACCGTCCGGGCACTCACCATGGGCACCCTGGAACAAAGCTGGCACAGAAACCGAAGGCGATATAAAATACACGCATTTTACATGCTCGTAAACGTGCGTTACATATGCATAGGACCTACGAACGAGGCGCTCGCCAGGGGGGCCCGGGCCCGAGAGTCCGGGGGAAATATATAACATCAACTACTTTATGCATAAATTCAGCAAGATTGCGAAGCTACCCCATGGCGAGCTAATGTTGTAAATTATAAATATGACACCTACTCCTAGCTCGCTGGCCAAGAGCGGGCTCCAAATGCCGTGGGCAGGCCTTGGCTTTCGGCCTGGCAAATTTATATCCGCCGACAGGGCTCTTGGCCCGGCTCTGGCGAGTATCCTGTCTCCTTGTGGGCCCAGAAAATGGGTCGGGGAGCCGACTTAATTGGTTACCAAGCAGCGGGAAATCGCCGCCGGAACGCGCTTAATTAACCAAAATGCATTTCCAGTTTAGAATCGGAATCATAGTTCTGGACTTGGCATTTGGAACTCGGCCTACGCTTTCGGTTTTCGGCTTAAGGTTGCCTAATTTCCGAAAAATAAATAAAATGCCTTCGGCTTCGCCAGGAATGTTCACAGACTGTAAGTGAGATATGTTGTGAATTTCCCAGTTTTGGCCAAGTTAATTACATTGGCCAACAAAGTGTTAGCTAGGAAACATGTAAAGGAGCTGCGAGGAGTCCAAAGAAAACGGAGCCTGCTCTCCAGTGCCTTTCCAAGGGTCCGAAAGCAAAAAAAAAAAACTAAAACTGGCTACGCATGCGTTTTGGCCTATTGCTTTAACTTGGCCCAAAGCATTGTTTGTTTGCTGGCGGAAGAGGAATGTAACGGTTTTTTATGGTAAGTTGGTCGATCGCTCCTTGGATGCGTGTGTTGTTTGGATCGGAGCTCGTTTAGGTTTGTTTTCGGTGGCTCAAAACAAAGGCCAATTTCCAAGTAGATTTAATCACGCGCCAGCCGCAGTCGGCAACAATGGGTTAAGAGTGCCCGAAGAGTGTGTTGTATGTGCTGTAAGTGGCAAACGCATTAGAAAGAAGCCCAGAAGCCGCTTGCCACATCGCCGGCAAGGAAAAAATCGAACATTGCCAACTGCATTCTTTACGGCATTTCATTTTTCCGCTTCGGCTCTTTCCAATGAAAAATAATAATAATTGACAGGCGGCTGGCTCTGGCGCAGGGGCAATGTGGGAATTTGGATTATTAACGAATTGTTTGCTGCCACAGCCAACATCGAACACTGAGCACTGAACACTGAACACTGAACATTCGAACGTTCAAACATATCCAAACAGTCAGCAAAAGCCAAAGAATTTGCAAGCAGACGCATTAAATTTATGCCCTAGCCTAGGAGGACTAGCAGATCCTGGCGAATGCTTCGATCACGTACGCGACGCAATTAAATGACAATTCTTTAGCTACTTGCCAATTGGCATGTGCTGCCCCTGCCCCTGCCCCAGCCCCTGCCGCTTCCGATCCGATCCCACATCCCAGATTCGAGATCCGAGATCCAACGGATTCGATTAGGGATGCGCCTCAGAAATATCGTATCTATAAGGAATGGGAATCAAAAAATGAATACATTGATTTTTCCTTAGGATCTGATAAAAGGAAGTACTAAGAATCTTCTTACTTTGTATTAATCAATATACAATTTTTAACAATTTTTTTACTTGCAATTTTTTAGACAATCATTTTATAGGAAAGTCAATAGTTTCCAAATGAAACTAACAAGTATCTTTTTGGATATTAAATCAGCAGAAACTAAAAACTTACACAAAATTCTGTTTAAATATAAAAAATGTATAAGCATCCATTAAAATAAAAAATTCAACCGTTATTTATAATTAGATATTACCAAAGATTATACAGTTCTACAGTTCTATTATAAAGCTTGAATATTATATATATTAAGGAATATTAACAAGTATAAAGACCATTCACTTTTTCGCATTTTTCCCCTACAAAATATTTAAATATATTAAATGTTAACAGCTAAAAATCGATTTAAATGCAATCTCTTAACTAAAGTTAGTCAATTTATGTAGGATTAAAAATAAGTCTATACCATCTCTAATACAGGTAAAGTAAGGCATAAGAATGATTCGAGCTATTTAGCGCATCCAGCAGATACAGTAGCTGGTTCGGCGCGGTCCGGGCAATTAAATCTTTCCAGTTGTTTCAGTTTTGCCTCCGAGATTCCGCGACTGCCTCTGATTAAGGGCTTGTTGGCCATAGATTGTGAGCCGAGACCGTGGCCGAGACCAATACCGCGACCAGGACCGGGTCGGCATTTCTATGGCTTTCGGATAGCTGCCGCCCGTTGTCGCCAATTGAATTGGTGTGTCGGAGGTGGGGGCAGTGGAGGTAGCCCATGGTAGCCCCTGGTAGCCCCTGGTTGCCCCCAGATATACAAAAACAAAGAAATTGTCAACAACAGCGAGCAGAACAACAGCTTTTGGCATATTTGAGCTGCCTGCTCCGCACCGGAGCTGCTCCAACTGCGTGATCACAATGGATGTTGGAGGAAGGATTCCGCTTGAGGTTGGGGGTAGAGGGAGGTGGATCCCAGCTGGGAATTATAGCCAAATAGGGTCGAATCGGAGGCAAGGCGACTTTCCTTTCGGCGGATAACAAATCAAACTGATTCATATCTGCGAGGCTGCAACATTGTCAATTAAGAGAGCCGAAACTCGGCCCGAAATACGGAAACATTCAACACAATTTGTAATTGAAACTTATCTCTGTGGGGAATGCGTTAAGTGCAGCGGAATGTTCCCGACTTGAGAGGTCCCGAAATCGAAGTTCATTTAAAAGCCAGCTCCAACTCCAACTCCAACTCCAACTCCATGTCCAATACCAAGGCCCAATCCCAGAGCCAGAGCCGGAGCCCCTTCCAGCGGCGTTTGCTTAACGGTTTTAAGTGGCAATCACTGGCACCAAGTCGCGCATTGATAACGTTAAGAAAGCCCCCGAAAATGGCCCGAAAAGGCAAAACCAGAAGGCGGCCGTGGCAATGCCAGAAAGCCGAAAAATCAGCCAGAGATCAGCAAACAAACCACAAGAGCCCAGTCCGGGAACGACTCCAGAGCCGGCAATTACCAAATTCCGAAAAATGAAGAAATTTTCAAATAAACGAAGCCAAAAGCTGGCAATACACAAAAGTGAGAACTTAACTGGCAAAAATGGCAACTTTTTCTGAGATTTTCACTTCGAGAAATTATTTACCTAATTAGATAAAAAGTTTTTTTTCTGGTAAAGGTATTAAGGCCTTAATTAAGTAATTTTTGGTTGATCTACTAGATACTTTAGATCTTGTAAAATATTAAGTTTTGTTAATTTTTTCTCACTGTATCGGATGCTTGTATGGTTTTGTGTGGGACCCGCGGTTGGGACTCTCACACTGGAATATGGAGGAACCCCAGACCCAGACCAGCAATTACAGTCAAGTGAATAAACGAAACCAAACCGAACCCCAAGCCGGGGCCTCCCTCGCCCGGCTCCCTGCCTTTTACTTAGCCTTTTTTCGCTGGAATCCATCATCATGCGAATTATCCAGCCCCGGCAGAAGGGTTTTTCGGCAATAGGTTCTCGCTTCGACTTGGTCTCGGCACTGCCAACTCCGGACCTCGTACCTTGGCCTGGTCAAATACGGCCATGGCAATTTAGTTGTCATAGCAGGGCAAGAATTATCGCTTGTGGCGGGCGGTCCACCAAAAATTTTGTTGTCAACTGGCCAATTGGTCGTCCCTGCCAGGGGGTGTGCGAGGGGCAGCGTTCCAAACGCTCCCGACACGCAGACAAGGTCGGAGGCAGTGTGAGTTTATTATGGAAGCAGTGCCGGATTGCCGGATGGAAGTGTATTTTCAGGTACTACCAAATTGGAACTACCAATGTCCTTCCAAATCTCTGCACATTTTTTTGTATTTATTTTATTTTATATTTTAAAAGCTCTCCAAAGAGCATTTACATTTCGTCAGAATATATTTTGGAAACCCCCTGAAAAATATTTGGCAACTTAGTCCGATCTGTCCAAGCCCTTAACAAATCCCGTCCGCAAACTGGCTATGCCGTGTGTTTAAGTAATTTGCCAAAAGGAAAGGCCGGACAAGCAGGCAGGACAGTCTGCCTCGTAGGTGTTGTTATTGGCCCTGCCAGCTGTCACAAATGATTATGTTTGATGTGAAGTTAATTTGTGGTCTTTGGATTGCGAATCGCAGTCGCCCATCGAATTTGGGGCGACAGAAGTGCGAATCCAGCGACGCATTAGAGCCAGAAGGCCCTCGGAGTCCTCGGATCCACCTCGATGGCACCGCTGAGTGGCCCTAAATAGCCGTTATGCCGGATTATTGCGCCATATTTCATTAAGCAAGTTCTGTTTCGGCCAGAACCAGAGTCGCTCGTCCAGGCCAGGGAATGTGAGGCTGTCCCGCCGCTGCGCCGGATCACTGCATGGCTGGCTGGATGGCATAATCTCTATAGGCCACATTTATTTTCATGGGTCACTGATAGTGCGGCTATCAAAACACGGGAACACTTTTAAAATCGCAATGAAAAGCGGCAAATGGGATGCACGCGCTAATAAAATGCCGATATTTTATGGCCGGCCGCGGGGCTGGGGGGTGAGCGGGTGGCAAGTGTGAATCTGCATACGAGAATGCAGATTCCCAACGAAGGCGGCTCCAGATATGTAAGGGCATTGCAAGAAAAAAAATTTTTTAAAATAATCTAAAAAAAAAAGGAATTTAACTGACAGAATATTTTCCCCTACAAAGAGTTTATTATATATTTTAAAATTATTGACAATGCATTATTTCTGCCAGTGCATATCGCCACTCAGTACTTTTTTTCGGCGCCAGTCGAGACTTGAGCTTGTGCCCACACAACCTCGTCCACATGAGGGAGAAACCGATGCGAAACGGACGCTGGACCTCCGAAAATGAATTGCAAGTCATTGGGAGTCGGGCCATATCCAGAACACACGTCACTCTGTCTAGGATAAAGCCGGGATGGTACAGGATGCACTGCGCCCGCTTAAGTGCACATTACTCGCATCATTTGTAATGCTAATCAAAGCCAGTCGTCCAGCCAGCTAGCCAGCTAGCCAGCTAGCCAGGGCAGCCCCAGTCCAAGTCTGGAACGTATCTTGAGTTGTGCGCGGAGTTAACCTACATATAATGCAGATCCAGATCCAGGGCCCCGCCCGGCTTGACAAATCTGTAACGCCCCCGCTGATTAACAATCGGAGACGCAACAAACAACTGATAATGACCGATTGATTCTACAAATGTGACTGGCAGGGGCGGGGAAATGGATAGTCCGCTCCAGGATAGTGGGTGCTTTCAATTAGGGCTGGACAGTCTGGAGTAAGCTCTGGAAGTACATATATGATTTTGAAGCTAATTGAGCCCATAAACCTGAAGAAACGTACGCTATTAAGCCCCCCAAAATATATGGAATTTTTACCACACCTCTGGAGCCATTTCCCACACCTAAATCAAACTCTCCCTTTCTGCGCCCATGTCCGACTTTAGAATCAATTTAGTAAATCAAACATCTCTCTGCCGGCGAACTTGGCTACCTTTATGTGAAGTCATAACAGCAAATGTACCGTAAAGCAAACATGTTTCAGCCAACTGCCATATAAGCCAAGTGCTTTGTACAAATTCCGACAACCGAGCCCAGGGAGTCCAGGTCCAAGGGAGTCCGGGAGCCAAGAGCCCCATCGCCCCAGAGCCCGAGACCCCGAGAGTCAAAGAAAAAAGCAACAAGCTGAACGAACAATCGCGTCATAATCGTTTGTAGCGACTAATTTATGATCTTAATGGCGTCTAATTAACACCATTTTCCACAATTGAAAGATTTTCCATTAAATAAAACACTTTATGGAATGGCCCAGCAGCACGCAGTGCTCCGCTCACGGGGACCGGGACGGGGACTGGGGCTTTTCGGACCAAAGAAAGCAGCCAACTCATCCACGTCCACCACGTCCACAAATGCTGTTCAATGCTTCAGTAACCTTTCCCCCTCTTAAATGCACAGCCCCTTCCATGTCAGAGCACTGGGAAAAAATTCGCTGTAAAAGGGATTCTTAGTTCATATTCAAGAATTCCGAGGCATCTAAATTCTAGACAAATCGTTTCAACTCGCCTTAAAATGTTATGTAATTACATAAAATTTTTAAAATAGTGAAATAAATGGAAACTATTATTTATATTTATATTTAACATAACTTCCTTGGTGTTTTTATTTATAATATTTTGTTTTAAAGTTGTGCAAGTTGATCCCTTATTTGGAATCTACCCTTATTAAAACAATGACATCTTTTTTTCAGTGCACTTTCTGCGGAAGTTGAGCGGCAGTTCGATGCGTTCGCTGCTCAAATGGAGCAAAACACACACAAACTTCAGAAGGAGAAGTGCAAACAAAGCAGACCCCAAATGAAGGGCTACCAGCTGAAGGCTGTAAGGGGGAGGGTGAGGGCCAAATTGCTAGGGGCGTATGGTAAGAGGGGTTAAAGGAGTGGTCAAGGGGCAGGCAAATTGACGGCACTGAAAGCTGAAAGAGTCACTGGAAATTCTTAACGCATGACCGCCGACAATGTTTGTAGAAACAAATGTTAGTAAACTATACGAATTACGAAGGTTAAAATATAAGAATTGTAGAATTGGGGCAATAACATACAAAATCTTTGAGGATAAGCTATCGATTATTTTGCAGAAAGTATAAAAAATAAATATGGGCCCCAACAAGCAATCCATCTATGCAGAAAAATGATCTTCCCTTGCATTTTGTTACCTCAAGATTCGTGTTAAAATAAATGTACATCAAACTCTCATAGAAAGTCCAATACACCCTTGAGAAAGAGTATTCCCTGTCAAAAGTAAGAGTATCATTAAGGGCAAGTCTGGCTTAGAACTCAGTGAGTCTGGCCGCCTGTCGCCGCCCGTTTGGCTGGCATGACCAGGGGCCTGGCCAGAACTGGGAATAAGATTGGGAGTTGGAGTGGGCATACGAATACGAATACGAATACGAATACGAATAGGAATGGCACTGGGAAACGGGTGTCCAATCGCTTGTGACGAACGATGCGATCGGATCTTTGAGGCGGCGGCAAAGTCACAGGCCAGAGACTCGGCCCAGGTCCGAGTAAAAGTCCACGTCCAAGTCCCAGACGGAGTCCAAGAAGTCCGAGTCACAGTCACAGCTGACAACTCACTGAACGCGCAATGATTAATCGCACAATTGTGCGCCAATGGGCCCGGATCGGATCGACTGGGATCGGAGCGGTGGAGGTACAGATACATGGCAGCGATAGAATTGAAGTGCCCTTTTTCTGCTAGTTTTCGTTTTTTAATTGCGATCAAAAGTGTTGCCGGAAGCCATTTACAAAAGCTGTCACCAGAGTGCGGCCGCTTTTATCGAAATCAATCAAGGGATGGCTCGCAGGCTTGAACACTTTACGCTCTGATTGAAATGCATTACCCGCCGGGTCAGCCCACGCAGTCCCCAGCTTAGCCCCCCCGTCCCCAGCGTGGTGGCATGTAATTGAATTAAAGACCAGAGGACCCGGAGAGGGCTGATTAAAATTCCGCTACATCTTCGGCTTTGTTGTACGATGTCTGCTGCATAGAGAGGAATGTGAGGCATGTCCAAAATGTGGCCACGATCGGCTGTGTGGCACCTGCAGCCTGGCCCGGCCACGATCTGGTGGATCAGGCCTGGCTTATCAGCCGCATTGCAATCTATGTAATGCGCTCCCAATTGCCGGGTTAAAGCAGAACCCAAAACGAAAAAAGGTAAATAAATAAAGGAAAACGAAGCCGCAGCTGATCTACGATCAGCAATCGACCGTGGATCGATCGATCCCATCGATCTAACCTTAAACGAAGCAGTCAGGCAAAGAAAGTGATGGGACTGGAAAAAAACGCGGCGACGACTGCAAAATGTTGCTCAACAAGGACGCAACATGCCAGGCAACATTCTAGCCTCGTTCCCCATCTCCCTCCCGGAGGATGAGCAAGATTCAGCCGTCGTCCGGCCAGGCTCCGATCTCCCATCGCCGGCGGTGACATCTTGTCAACTCAAAAATCATGATCAACAAAATGTTCGCAGAGCGTAGTTCGGTCCCGTCGCCCATCGCAAAACATTTCTATTGGCAGGAGACAGGACCGGAGGAAAGCAGAGACGAGGGCCCGACGCGATCATCTTTATCGATCGCAACGAACAGGCAGCGGCAGATATTGACAGCCGCCTGGTAGGTTCACACATAAGTGAGGCATCATTCAAGACGTCATTGGGAGCGATTAAAAGGCGCACACTTTTTAAGGAGCTGCTGTCACTTGGTGGACGCCGGTCACCGCCGATCACAGATCACCGATCACCCAAGATCACACGCGAACTCCAGCTCGGAACCGAACGCGATCATCCAAACGAAATGAATGGTTCACCTGTCAGCGGAATTAATCAGGGCGAGTATCTCCGTTTGGAGGTTGGGGTAGGTCTTCTAGGTGATCCATCCATAACATTTCCAGGTAAAGTGGAGAGGGGAAGGAAACCGATAAATTTATGTAATATTAATGACTGCGAAACCGATAGTCATTGCACAAAAATTTCAGTTTAATCGCTATTTATAGAAGATTTTGGGAATGTGTGGTTTTCAAAAAGGAAATTAATGTTTTCAGCTGCGAAAGTAATATAAGTTTTGAAAAATTGTACTTTGGACACAATATTATATTAAATCGAAAAAATGTCCATGAAGTAATCAGTCTTTAAGTTATTTATTTTAACTGAAAGTAGGGAATCCAGTTACCATGATATTTATTAAATGATTTATTCCTTTTTAAATAATTCCTATTGTAACGGGTTATTAAAACTTGAAAATTTAATTGAAAATAAAATATTGTTATATATATATATACATAAAAAGTATATATTAGTAGCTACTCCACCTACAATAAACATTAATTTGATTTAAGACTCCAACCAAGAGTTCAGCTACTTAAATTTAAAACAGAGATAAATTGTAGTTAAATACACGAGAGAAACGTAGTTTATTACGCTGATAAATGCGCTTCCTTAAATCGTAAAAGCAACAATAAAAATGGTAAAATGGTTACCGTTTAATTTTAAAAGCGTATCACATAAACCGCCACCAGCCGGGGCCACCTGAGCAACTCCAGCACCGGACCCAATATCCAAAACCGATTTCGATCCAATCCGATCGGATGGGTTTGGATCGGATCCAATGCCGATCAGGTACCGATCCGATCCCCACCGCGATTGCCCCCCGTGCTGGGATCCACAATCGCGGTTATAAACCAGCTGGCAGGCTAGTTGCCGATTTATTGATTTTAATTGCAACACGAGACGTTTATTTGCGGTAAGAATGCGCAAAAGGCCCCGAAACTGCGAAGCCGCGAAGCTGCGAAGCCGGGAAACACGGTAAACAGAGTTGTGCCATGACAGTGGCCATAGTTTTGGACAAGTTGAAAACAAATACAAATGGCCTTCCGACTCCACCGTTTGAGGGTCCCCACTGAGCGTGGGGCATATCATGACATTTTATTGTGTTGTCAGACGGAAAAGTGCTTATTACGCATGCGCAACGGCCTCCAAGTCCCGCGTCCAGGCTGCTTATAATTGTGGGGTGCCACATCGACAACGTGGAGGATTACAGATTGCAGTTGAAGTTGCAACTGCAGCCAACCAGGCAGCCAGGCCAGTTTGGTTGTCGTTGTTGTTTACGCCGGCGATTGTTTTACAAATTAATATTATTTTATGATATCGCGTTTGTTTTGCTAATTGTTGCATGTGTGGCGTAGATTGCATTTACCATACCTATACAAGCTGCCGCCGCCAGCTCTGGCTCTGGAGCAAGGAGCACTCCTACCCGTCCGGTAGCCGCAGCCGGTGCATTTTGACAGTTTTACGAGCTCGACTTGCATTGAAATGAATACCTGCTAGGAGCTGGGAGCTGGGAGCTGGGAGCTGGGAGATGGCACCGTGTGAGTTGTGGCCATGTCCGCGGCCAGGAATGCGGCAAGCCACCCAAACATAGGAAGCCTTTAATGAATGTTTAGCCAGGGCATCGTAAATTGAAGAGGAAAGAGCGATTCAAGCGAATATTAAATATACTTTTATAGAGTATTGAAGGGGCTTTGCATTTGACTCAATTTTGCCAAATAAAAGTTAATTAAAGTGTAGCTTCGCTCAGCTTACTCAAACATTGTAATTCAGAGCATTTGGCTTTGCAGGTCAATCAAAAACACAAGTCAAGCGAAAATTGCTGATAAAACTCCTCCCCGACTTGGCCAATTCATTGGCAGCTCTCCGGCGATAAGGAGCCACACTTTGTTTTCCTTTAATTGTCAAACGACCAGGCATTTATCTCCGGAGCAAAAACAAGGCCGTTGGCTCGGCAGACAGCTTGGCTCGATTCAGGAGAGGTCCCCGACCAGACCAGGTCCCACATCACACCACCACGCCCTGTCCCAGTCTGATTTTGAGTTTCAGTTTGAGTTTGGGTTCCCGGACCCTGGCCTGTCCCTTGCTAAACTGTCAACTGTCAGTCAGTCAGTCAGTCAGTCAGACGGGCCGCTCCACTCTCTGTGGAACATCAATAAGTACACCGAAAACAATTTCCAGGAAGGAAAGGTTTGCGGAAGGAGACCCTCCTAAGTGAGGAGAATCGCGTCACACTCGTCTCCCATTAGCCACATCCAATCAATCATTCATATCCAATTTAAAAAAAGAAAAAACGCGTTACATGTTCAGTACTATCGGGACTCATAACACTCGAATCACACCTGTGTCCCCATTTTTATCAGAGTAGCGGAGTTTTCAACTAAAAACCGGGTACGATCAGTAAAAATTTTTAACATAGACCTTTTCAAAATATTTTTACTGATCGTACCAGGCTTTTGATTGACAAATGGAAACAGACTACACACCAGATACCAAGATTTGTGTTTATTCAGAATGTGTATGTGTTCATTTTTTTAATATGTTTAGTTTAAGTAGGAAAAGAGTAAAATCAGAGTATTTTTTGCAAGTGTAAGTATGTGTTTCCATTTACTCTTTTGCCGAACTGTGTTCTCGGTGTTTGCAGCTTGTTTCTGGGCCTGCTGATAACTGATATTTGACAACTTTTGATCCACTGACATTGACGACGGCAGGACGACTACGGCGATAGGATGAGGACAGGGACGTGGTGCATGGACTTGGACATTTAAGAAATTGGACAGCTGCTGCGAAAAAATGGCTGGGGCCCTTGTCTATGCAAAGGATGGTGGGCCATGTTTCTGGCTTCGCCTTTTATTTGTGCAGACAGGAAACGTTTAGTGGATAACTCAAATGGGACTGGAAGCACCGCCATATCCGTATCCTCTTAGCCATCGATGGCAACACCGATTTGTGGTCGATTCTCACATCTTTAAGCCCATTCGAGCGACGCCAGTCCCGGTCCCGGTCCCGGTCCCGACTCCTCCCGGAACGGAATTTACCGTGAAACATTTCAATAAACCCCATTTCGCTGCGTGATCATTTCAATAACAAGCTCTCGTTGAAGGAAGCCACAAAAAATGGGCCTGCAAAAAGCAGGGAAGGAATCGCCTTCCGGTAATGGTTATGACCAGAGTGGAAGACCATTCGAAGCCGCCTGTAATGTGAGTGGAGAAAACACTTTATTGAAATGAGACCCGATCGAATTGTGGTCCAAATGAACTTGTTTCCAACGAAGGGGCTGCCAGGGGGGGCTACCCGCCTGCAATTTCAAAGCCACCGTCAAAGGTGGCCCGTCAATTTATGAGGTGGCCAAAAAGTCGGAAGAAAAATCCGCGATTGGGTGTAATTACAAGCAAGTAGCCCAGATGATGAGGCTGCCATTTAGGTTGATGAATATGAATTTTTGTGGCAGGTTTTATGGCCCCCCATTTCCCCGATTAGGAGCGCAGCTGGGCTCGTTTTGGGGCCCACTTCGAGGGAACTTTAGTAGTTGGAAAGTTGGAAGTTTTCTAATTACCAGCCGGCACATGTTAATTGCTCCCGAAGAGTCAACCTAATTATTAATAAGCGCCAACGTGGATGTCATTGTCAGAGGCCTCAAAAGACTCGCAGCCCCCTCTCCCTCTGTGCCACCCCACTCGGCTGTCATCATTTTAATGCCAACTCGTTATTTTATTTATCATCAACATCATTTCGAGCTCCGACGCTGACAAGTTGCCAGTAGCCGGCTCAGGAGCTGCAACTCCAGCATGCCACATGGGCTCCGAGGCTGGTAGCTGGTAGCTGGTAGCTGGATGGTGAATGTTGGATGGTGGATGGTAGGGAATAGGGAGACCTCGGCGTCGACTACGGCGCAGATAAAAGCCTTTCCATGTCGCTTCAAATTTAAGTTTTCAATTAAAAAAGACATAAAACGTACAAGTATGAGTAGCTGTCGGTGGCCGTATCTATGTATTTATAGCGGTGTCCTCTGCGCCAGTGTGCGAGAGTATCTGTGAGTGACGGCGACTTCATCAAGCGAATAACAAATATTGTAAAGTAGTTTGACTTTGACACAGACGTCATAACTGCCCAAGTATCAGTCAGGGGTTAAGTGGGAGCTGAAAAGTGGGGAGGGGACTAAAGCCGAAGCCCATAAAGTGGGGGAAATCCTCTTTTAATTGTGAGAATTCCTAAGGCCCCCAAAAAGAAAATTGAATTTCTTCTGGAGAGACAAGAATTAGAAGAATTATTCAACGAATTTGAGCTTTTTGAGAATATCTAAAAACCTTCTACGACATATAGAGCATTTATCAAGTTTTATGGCTTTATCCAGACGAAGCGCTCGTCATGAGTCGTGTGTCTTGGATCGGTTTCCCCCATTCACCTGATATGCAAATAACACAATTTCTGTTTTTCAACACATATTTTTGAAAACTTTATTGCCGCGTGCTTTTCACACAAAATTAATGCAAACTGGACACCATTGAAATGGCCGTTATAGCGGCTCGGCCCGACGCTCTTTGTGGCCAAAAACCACACAACGAAAAATTGGTAACTGGTGCCCATTGTGCAGGTCGGGCATTGGGAAAGCGTGGCTCTCCACTTGGCAGTTCTTTGGCTTTTATTGTTGGCCAATGTTTAGCGGAATGGAACGGAAAGAGAAGCCAGAGCCTGGCCAAGCGGGCCTCTGGACCGTCTTTTGAGCCAAAAAGATAAAGACAATTATTATCGCCATTATCGCCAGCATCTGTTCTTATTGCCACTTCCTACGTTTGAAAATGATATGCTGGCAGCGATGGCAGCGAGCTATTCTGCTTTTCAGCCGCATACAAATTGGCAATAACCATCAATTGGCGGCCGAAATCGGCTCTTGGCCAAAAGGTGTTTTTAGCCCGTGTTTGCATTAGAATGAGCGATGCCAAGTCGCAAAATTGCTGAGAATCGAGGCTAAAACAAGCCTGGCTCGAATCGGATTCGGAATTCCTATTACAGAGCTGCCTTGGATTTGCTTTCGTTGTTGGGTTTGGCATTGTCTTTTGTTTTCTATATACTCTAGAAGAAAGGGAATTCTACTAACACTAAAGGGTTTATATGAACCTTAAATATACATCTATCTACCTTGATCCAAAATAAAATTACCGCAAATGTAGATTCTTTTGAACAAATCTAATAAGGGAATTGTTATAGTATTATCTCTGAGGTAGAGTATTGAGTCTTCCTTTAGACTTATCTTGAGAATTCTGCTTACCCCAATCTCTTTAGAAGATCGTGTAGCGATCGACGGCCATAATTGTATTTTCGGCATTTGATTCTAGCCAACAAATGCGATTGCGATTGCGAATTCGATTGCAATGTCTGCGGACATATTCGGGCTGGGACTCGCATCCGCGTCTTGCCATCAGCTGGAAACTAAAAAAATATATATAAGAAAAAAATATATAAATGTAGAAATAGTTGGTAGCTGGGGTCCATTGTTCGGGGCAACTGTTTGTGGCACCGCACCGGCTTCTGCTTTTGCCGCTTTTATTGAATGTGTAGCATTCCAGCCAGCGCATAATTGCCGACTCTGGTATGATAATTTTCGTGGCCTCAGATCGCATCCGATCGATCGGATCGGATCGGATCGGATTGGATTGAATCGCATTGGTGGTGTAGAATTTTAAGCGAAATTCTAAAAATCCCTCCATTGAAATGAGCATCTGCATAGGATGTGGATGCGGATGAGGATGGGGATGAGGATGAGGCTGAGGAGGATGGGCCATTAATTAGAGGCCCGTAGCTCAGTTTGGCGCCTGTTGCCAGGGGATATTTACCAAAATAGACAATTCATCAATTCTCCGCCCAGCTGCCCCCCCGCCCGGAGCCATTCAAACTGTCAACTGCATTCGAGATGGGGACCCTACCAAGTGTCTCCCAGGGCCCGGAGCACCTCCATTCAGTGTCCTGGGCCCTCGATAATTGCACTGTCACTTGGCTGAAGACATGGCAATTTGTGGCCATAAAAGCGCGCAAATTTGTTATGAGTTTGCCGTCTAGCTTTGGCAGCTGCACGCAAAATAAATATTCCAAAAAAATATATTAAATAAAATATGAATAATAAATATATATAAAAAAGGATGGTTAACATTACTTATGATATATTTTATTTTTATACTATTTCCGCTATAGCCCTTAAAGAGAATCCCTGATTTTTGGCTGACTGTATCCGTCGCCGTCTTTATTGGGCCGTTGATGAAATGGAAATGCAAAGTACTCAGACCCAGACCTACTAGAACCCAGAGTCTCGCTGTTCCCATTGAAATCCATTTAATCGAGCCATCATTCTCTGGCCGCTGTTGATTTATGAAATATTTTGCACAGCGTTCGCAAATGAAAATCCATTGCCCGTCGTCCGATTTCATGGGCCCGGGCACGCGTTCTGCATCCGACTGTTCGAGTATCTGAGTATCTCGGTGAGTAAAAGCGAGTGGAGACCGGGGCCAGGCTAGTGCCCAGATCTCGAAGCTCGTTCAGCGCTAAGCAGCTAAGAGGCGTTGCACATAATTTGCTTTGATCTGTTTCGCATTTGGCCAGCTGTCAACCAAAAGGATCGCAGGGATCGGATCGCATGGCTGACAATGGGAGCGAAAACTCCGCGGATTGGAGATTGGGATTATGGCGAGGCCTGCTGTTCGGGCGTAGGTTTTTTAAATGCCAATTGGACGGAGATTTCGCAATCAACTTGCATGTCCGCATTAATTTGTTGTAATAACAAATTGAAAGTGCTTGGAATATTTTACGAGAGCCTCGCATACGTGCGGAACTGAAGATTTATATTTAGAATTATTTCAGGGCCAAGACCCTTCCAAATGGATGGTAATTCGGGGTGACTCTTCAAATTTGCTTCTAATAATGCTGCCCTTCTTTGTACTCAAGATCAATGATAAAGTCTAAAACAAACACTCGACCAATATATGAAAGCGCGTCACGTTTTTTTTTTTGTTTGGGATACTTTAGGTCGGTTTTTGGGCAGCCAAACCCCCAAAAATGGTTTTAAGTGCAACCAGCGAGGATGAAAATATGTTATGAAAATAAAAACCGATCTCGAGTCTGCGGATGTGTAACAAATTGAGGTTGAGGAACCAAGCCCACGGCGATCATGGCCCTCGTCGATTGTCATTATCAATGTGATAAGGCCGTGGTGGCTCCGATTCCGACTCCGATTCCGACTTGATTCACTTTGCTCCTCATTTTGAGGCGGCCCCACAGCCGTCAGTGGGGGAATACTCCGAATGCACTTGAGACATTTCTCTTGAACTTCAACGCCTGCCAGGCCGCTGTCAAAATATTTCAATGGGTTCCTTCCCTCAGCCGCTCAGCCGCTCAGCCCGACTTTTTATGGCCCCAGATCGATCCGAGTCGCGTTGTGCGGTCTTTTGATGAGATCTCAATATGACGGCTGTCCGTACTGTCCGGGCGAGTGTGTGTTTTTGTTTGGATTGTTAGACAAATTAAATCTGTTATTTTCAGTCTGGGGCCTGCAGCCCACAGCCCACAGCCCACAGCCATCCGCTGGCCAGATGGGATCGCAGTCCGACTTCTAAGTAAGTGAAACTTGTTCTAAGAGACCTTCCCAATTTGCCAGAGAGCCGCAACCGCATTCCCATGTCGCGTTTTGTAACCGCAGATGATCGGATCGGATCGGATTGGATCGGATTGGAGTGTAGGGAGTCCGCCAGGGATCTGGCGACCAGGTCCGGGGAGATCGGATCATCACCGGATAGTGGTGCTAGCCGGCCGTGTCGTGTATTTATAAGGTTTCTGTCATTTCAGTTAAGGATTGAGTTATTTGCTTGCCAGCGCTCACCTTTTTTCATACATTTTCTGAGCCGGGAGTGCCTTTGGGGATTTCTGGCCAAGTGTTCGCATGCAGAAAATGCGGTTGTTTGTTATTGTAAGACGATACGTTCTGCCACAGATCGCGGTCCGATAAAGATTGTACATAAACTGCACAAATATTTGAATAAATCATAGATGGCATCGTCGCGTTTACCAAACAAGGCAGACGAAATTCCATTGTAATTAAAATTGTGGAAATAATCTTGTATTTCCATTAATGGCTGTAAATCTAAAGTCTAATTTGTCGATTACGGTCTTGAGTAAATATTTACTGAGGCTCTCACTCTTGAATTATTTCCCTCCCCAAACAAAAGGCAGTGGAAATTGGCCTGCCAAGTCCTAATGGCCTGCATTTGTTTGCATGCGACTCCTCCTTGCATTCGGTCCCCCACAGAACTTCCCACAGCAATCAAAACTAATTTAATTCTGATAAATAACAGCTGCAATTTCATTATTTTAGAGCTTGGACAAAGCTATGGCAGGACAAACAATAAAATTGCAATTAAAGCAGCTGCAATAAACATTTGATTGCCATTATTGTTTAACAATAACAACGACAACTGGCCGGCAGATGCAGGGAAATGGAAAATTGTTTGCCGGCAAATTGATAAAATGGCCATAAAGTTAATTTTACATGGAAAGCTCGATAGTGGATAGTGGATGCTGGGTGCTGGCCTCGCACCGTAATCGATATCTAAATCTGAATTTGCTTTTATTGACAGTGTCTTATCATAACTAAAATCATTTGCATGCAAACGAGGCAGGGCAGGGCAGCGGCAGCGGCAGCGGCTGTGGCTGTGGCAGCGAGAGGGGACCCCGTCACCCAGAATGAGCCAAACATGAAAATTCAATAAGCATAAGACTTTCGAATTTACGATGAAATTAACAATAATATTGCAGTTGCTGAGGGCGCAACACGCAGGCTGGGGACACTTCTATCTGTCTCACAGCCCCCCCATGGACCCCATGGGCGGTGGCTGGGGACAGGGACCTTCCAAGACTAAGAGAAAGGCGCTGTGGTGGGGAGGATGTATCCTGATTATTGTATGAGCTTGGGATCTTTAAAATATTTCTTAATATTAAAATAATTAACACAATTAAACTAAAGCCTTCTCTTTGAGATGTTCCTTTTGGGTTTTAAAAATGTAACAATTACTTTTACAACTAGCTTGCATTTATTATTAAATTTTGTTTGTTTAGTTTACTATTTTTATAGCCCAGTCAAAATAAGAGCATTTATTGTTCACCTTTCGAGTAGAACTGCCCGCTGGCTGCCTTCTTTATGGTTTAATGCATTTATTTAATAAATTCATATAGAATTCCGGACAACGCCGACGGGGCACAGGCGACTGGACATCACGCACCCAGAAAGTGGCACTTGAATGGTCTTGTTCATCCATTGAAGACCCCATCCATGGGTGAGACAGGGGACTGGGGACATGGAGACCATCCGACGACCATCGAATCGATTGTAAACAATTTTACGAGCTCGCTTGCAATAATCTACGCAATTTTATTGACACTCGGCTCTTTGTGGTAATTCATGCGTTTATCTCGCCGCGGGGCATCAAGTTAGTTGCCACAAAAACGAAATAGAGAAATGTCTTGGAAGTGGGGAGGGGAGACCCTTTGAGTCGGAGACTCTTGTTGCGACTTTCTCTGGTGATAAGGCGACCCACTTGACTCGGGGAATGCGCTTACAGGTTGTCCCATTTCGGGAAAGGTCTGCATCTCAATCTCCCATGACCCATCTGATTGTCACCTAGCGGTTGACTAATGAACTGCTGGCCAAGATTGGGATTGGAATCGGTTGGCAGCTGGATTTCGTTTTGTTTCCAAAGTGTCGCCTGTAGCTGTCTCCGGTAGCTGTCTGACGAGCTTATCTCTATCCGAGTCCCAACTATCTGGCCATGGCATCTCTGTGCCACTTAACCGAATCACTAAAATCCCCCAACTCCCCTATGGAGCATTTAGTATGGCCCTGGCCCCGGCCCTCTCCCGCCCGTCGCTTTTAACTTTTAATCGCTTGTCATAAACTGCAATCGTATTAATTTCCCGGACCGTCTGACATGCAATTATATGTAAATAAATATTTATTTAAAAGCCCACTTATTAATGGTTTCCATGGATGCCAGTCAACTGTTTCATTTGGCAAGTGGCATTTTTATGAGAACCTCTTCATTTAATTTATCCAAGTCTATTAACTATATTCGGAAGGGAAAGATTTCATTGAAAACTGTTACTTGCTTTCCATGGGAACAAAATTCTGGGAATGGGGGGAACTCCCTCATTAAGTAATCTCCCAACATCAACCTTTCTCTGACTTTCAAATCAGTGATTTAAGTGACCATCAAACACATTCACCCTAAAACAAAAAAATTAGAAAAAATAGTTGGCTTTTATCGATTTCTTACACACATAACATAACTGATTTCAAATTAAACAGCATAATTATTAACCTTTAACATTTTCACGCTTGGGCTTTGTGGGAAACGGACAAGAAACGAATAAAATATTCCAAAGTAGCCGAGAGTTTTCAGGCATCTTTCTGGATATTATTTATGGACGTCTATTTGTCAGACGCGGATGCGGATGCGCAGGCAGCCATGACTAATCAGGCCGCGTTCGCGGGCCCCAGGTTCGTCCCCAAGTCCGTTCCTCCCCGTCTCCCGTCTCCCATCCTCCGTCCGGTTACGGAAAGTTTTGCCGGTTGCTAATTGCCGTGAAGGCGCCGCCACCAAAGGGGCACCAGCCCCTTCGCCCCGTCGCCCTCGCACACCCCACGAGCCATGCAAATTGCGGCAACAAGTGCAAGAAGTCCCCGGCATTGTCCTCGCTCCACTCACTGGCCAGGCTCTACGCTGGCCAAGAGATTCCAGCTTAATTATCATAGCGCATTCGGACACTAGCAATACACGGAGCAAAAATATTTAGGTTTCCTTGATTTCAACATTTAATTTATGTCGAATTCTAATGAAGAACTTTAGGGTCTCTACCAAAAACTCATCCCGAAATGTGGATTCCCAAGATAAATTTTGTAAAAAGATAGAAAGGGAAAAATAAAAAGGATAATACATTATTTGCCTAAACGTTGGAATCTTTGATAAGATTTATTGAAAAAACGAAGGAATAGCCTAAGATTAAAAGGAGCAAGTTTTAAACATAAATTGTCAAAATTAGAAAAAAAAAGGCAAAGAACAATGTATGTATTCTACATTTTTCTAAACTACATTTGGTGCTAAGGTATAGAAAATGTTTCAATAAAATTACCAAACCATTGTTTTTTAATTTTAGAGCATTTTCGAACTGTGTAGACTGTTTGGATTAGCCACTTTGGGATTTGTGTGTGTACAACCAATCAACAGCTGCAAGTCGCCCAAATGAGCAGCCGGAGCAGAGTCAGTGCCTCATGTGTCACCCGGAGGCTGGATGCAACGTGTTGCGCTAATTTTATATGCAAATTATGGCAAAAGCGCGACTTGTATGCTAATTTAACTTCTCTGCTTGGAGAGAATCTCTGCCCTGTCCGACTGCCGACTCCGACTGATTTTTTAGCACTCCTTTATTTTAATGATCTCCGGCAGTGTGGCAAATATTTGGGGAATGCGGCGATGCCTTCGATGCCTTCGATGCATGCGAAATGTTTGCGTTTTTTATCTGGCGAAAAAGTGTGAAATTTTGACGCAACGTCAAAGCAATTTCTCGCTTCACTTTGTCCCGATATGTGGATCAGAGTCAGGTCTCGGGCCGGTCCCAGAACCGCGATTCGCGAATCGGAAACTGGGGAGCACTCCTTTCACCGCAAGGCGGCCGTTAATGATTTTTGAATATATCATGCTGGGCCGCCTGTCACCTTGTCTCCGATATTTTATTCCCTTTTTGGGATGCCTTTCGGACTGTGTCTTAATTAGATATTCCAGCCGACAGCGACAGCCAACCAGGCGAGAGCCAAACCATATATATTTGGGAATTTTTTTCATGGAACATACAATATGGAAAAGACAATTAAAATTCAAACTAGGTCGGCCCCTCCAGCCGATACTATGTGCAATCAGGCAATCTAAAGCGTACTAACCCAGAAAAAGAAACAATTTATGAAAATTTATAGAAAATGCCGAACGCAAATCAAGTGTTACTAAATTGTGAATAATGACTCCATCGCGGCCAGTGCCGTGGCAGCAGAGGCAGCCGTGGGGGCTGCCCAATTTCCGAGTGCCACAAAAGACCAATACAAAGTCTAACGAATCTAATCAAAAGATAAACTCACGCGCATCGACGAGGAAACCCTCCTAACGAGTATTTTAAAGTTTCAATCAAAAATTCGTTACACTTTGCATGCGGCGGTGGGGCATTGATGGCTGGGGCTGGGGCTGGGGCAGGGGCAGGGGCATGAAGGGGAAATACCAGCTCGTGCAGCTAATAAGCTGCGGCTTACAGAAATGCGGCAATAATCATCATTTATTTTCGGGTTCTCTCCCTCGTTCGCGTCCCAGCTCTTATATTTTCATCTTCCTTGTTTTGTTCCCCAGCTTTTAGTTTGTTGGCCGCAAACATGAAATTATGATTTTTATTGAAGAATTCGCACAGCGGGCGGTGTAATTAATCAGCGGCCGATGGTCAATGGTCGATGGGCGATGGTCGATGGAATGGGCGGCGGCAGCGTGAAACGGGCGAGGTCGAGTGTCAGCAGAGGCGGCAACAAGCAACATCCCCCCGGGCTCCCAGCCATGCCCCTCCAAGACAGTGGCTGCCGCTGGCCCGGGGTCGGCCACGTTGCGTATGAGTAATTTCTGTCCCGGTGCCCGTGTCCCGCTGCGAAAGTGAGTTTAACGGTAGTTTCGAGCGGCCATCTAACAATTCCATCGCGGCTAACGCTGTTTGATTTAAATTGTTGCTATTGTTGGCCAACGGCTGCCGCTTTCCGGCCACACACAAAACCTGGCCAGAACTAGGGAGGTTCACTCCATATTGGATTACTGGAGACTACGATAAAAAGCGTTTCAGCTCAATAATCTCCACTCCATTATTACTTTTAATGAAAATGATTTTATAATTTCATTAGATATTTATAAGTAAATGTTTGAAAAATTAAAAAGAGTTCTTGAAACAAAAAAGTACAGATCTCATCCATAAATTGAATTTATGTTAAACTAGTTTTGATGTACAATTTAAGAAACATTAAATAATGGTCAAAACATCTTGGGTATTAATATAATTATTTTTTATTTGCCTTTTATTCTATGAGGTTCCATATATATATAACAGAAGAAGAACATCAAAATGGTAAACAATATTAATTTTAATTTTTAATTTTAATTTAAAATGTTATTCAAAAATGTGCTTTTATTATTAATAACTTGGCTTTGACTGAAAATTATTTTTTGAGTTAAAGCCAAAAGAAAAGCGAAAGAGTGTTTCGAGATGTCTTGTTTTAGCCTTTTTCGTGTCTTAACTTTAAAATGTCATTTAACTCTTTGAAAAGGGTTTTTTATTTTTAGTTGAATTGTTTATTGCTTAATATCAAATTCAATATTTAAGTAATATAGTCGTGTAACATTATATTCATAACAAATATATTCTGTAACAAATATTTTCCATAAGCTTTGTTTAGGGAAAATGTGTTTAATAAATGTTGGAACATGATATATGTATATTATATTAGTTATTTGTATTAAACATTTTACATTAATTATTTATATATATAGCTACAATTTTAATGGGACAGTTGGTATCAATCATACCAACATTTTACAGGGATACACCAGTTTGATTTTTTATACCCTTGCCGAGGGTATTATAATTTTGGTCAGAAGTGTGCAACGCAGTGAAGGAGACATCCAGGACCCCATAAAGTATATATATTCTGGATCAGGATCACCTCCTGAGTCGATATAAGCATGTCCGTCTGTCCGTCGGTCCGTCTGTCCGTCTGTCCGTCTGTCTGTTTCTACGCAACTAGTCTCTCAGTTTTTGAGCTATCGTCTTGAAACTTTGCACCCCTTCTTTCTTTGCCGCAGTATATAAGTCGGAACGGCCGGGATCGGCCTACTATATCCTATAGCTGCCATATATCTGATTGATCGGAAATGCTGTAACTTCCACGTTTTTGAAGATAGAAACTTTGCACAGATTGACTATAAGGGGAATTTAGGCCGATCTGGAAAATTTCATACGGATCGTCTGACTATATCCTATAGCTGCTATATGATCGATCGGAAATGCTATAACTTTCACGTTTTTGAAGATAGAAACTTGAAATTTGCACAGATTCTCTTTTGTAGAAATCTAAGCCGATCTAAAAAATTTCATACGGATCGGCCGACTATATCATATAGCTTCTATATAACTGAACGATCGGAAATGCCAAAACTTTCCTGTTTTTGGGCGTAGAAGCGTCGGACTTCTTTTAAAATCCATTTTATACGAATCTAAGGTTGTTATGAATGTTTTTGTAAAGATCGGCCAACTATATCCGATATTTACTATATCTTAAGTCAATAGAAGCCGCTATTTAACTGCAAGGGTATATAAGCTTCGGCTCCGTCCGAAGTTAGCTTTCCATTCTCGTTTTTAAATAAGGTTCTCCGACCGGATTGTCGGACTTGACCCGGGAACTTGGCAGGCGCATGTGCTTTGTTCTTAATTGAATAAAAAAATTCTAATAAATTTGAAAAGCTCAGAAAAACACTTATATATTACATTTTTAATTGGCAAAAATTACAACCAATATAAAGAACAGGTTATTTCCCAACTGGCTTTCCTGGTTGCAAGGCTTCGCTTCCTTCCGCACTTTTGGTTTATTGCATACTCTGTGGCAGCTGTTGGTAAGAGCTGTTAGTAAGAGTTGGTCCAATTCTGTCCCTAACTTGGCTCAATCAAGGTTTTCCCTCTCTGGCTGGTACGAGAGCCTGAGCCCGGGTCCGAGCCACTTAAGCCAAACCTAAATTACGCCAAAATCGATTGCAATTGCGTTGATTATCGCTGTCCAAGCTGGCCGTTGCCGAATTTATCGCCCGCAAATGCATTTCACGCGAAATTTATGTAGTTTTGCCTCCACATGTGCCCCCCTAAAACAAAAGCCCCCTTACGGCCATGGTGGCTGAATCGGCGGAGGCTATTTGGCCACCGGTTTTAAGCGGCGGTGGCTGCCACAGCCGCTCTTTTTCGGACTTGCAGCTTATCGTGGCAATTACAACGAGAGATTTATATGGGCCAGAAAGGGGCTGGGGGCTTGGTTGGCTTGGTTGGGCCAAAAGCCAGAGGCAAACACCCGCACGGAGTTCAAACGAACGCAGCCGGCAGCCAAAGCGATCCAACTAATCGCCAAGTGTTTCCCCCTTGCTGCCGTTTTTTGTTTTTTTGTTGTTATTTTGGCCACAAAATGTCGAATTAAATGGATTTTTATTGAAATCAAGTCGGTGGAGCCAGGGGCAGTGGCCGAGGCTGAGGCCGAGACTGAGGCTGAGGCTGAGGCGGCAAACGGGCGCTGATTGGATCTTAAAGGATCTAATTGGTCTCCGCGAAGTCGAGACAAGGCTAAATCACCGAATCGCGGTGGTCGTGAGGGGTCAATTGAGCTGGCCTGATCTACGACAATTGCAATTGGTCTTGCGACCAAGAATTTGCGGCTAGAACGGCCTGAGATATGATCGCCCGACTTCATAAAGTTCCAAAAGTCCAAAACTCTGCGCCGATCGCCAGATAATCATTCCAAGTGTATTGAGTAATTGATCCGAAAAAGACCAAATTAAATGTAAAAAACTTTAATGATTGTTATCTCTACAGATTTTTCATTAAAAGTGATTCGATTTCGTTTAGCCAACTGCAGCTGCAAACGGAAATATTTTTGCCATTTAAATGAGGAAAATAAATAGTTTCTGATCTGATCAAATATATTTCGTACTTCCAGGCGGAATTTATTATTTTCTGTCAAGTGAACATACTTTTCGCCAGTGATCTCTTTTAAACTCGAGTGTGTTTGCCATTCCGAGAACCAAGGATAGCCCAAGGGCCCCCAGGATCGGGGAATAGAGTCATAAGCATATTAGACCGCTCTCTTGCCACATAGAGTTATTCACGGCCAAGTGCATTACTAATTGGCAGCAGATTTTTATCTAATCCAGCGCCATGAATTACAATTTCAACTAATTACAGTGGTACCTGTGAGGAGTGCAACTTAGCAGGTGAAGGATGCTTCGCAGCCATGTGGGCAGGGTCCAGAACTTGGTCTCCTCGAGTGGCGGCACTAAATGATTTATTGGTTTGTAATTTCCATTCGATCCCACGAGCTGAACACCAATGAGCCGGCCACAGCCACAGCCAGAGCTCTAGCTCCTGATCTGTTTGGCTCGAATGTTCCTGGACATGAACATGCGACAGGAAAGGCAAACACGGACGGACAATCCTAGTGGCGGCCGAAAGGCCCGCCAGCGATATCCAAACTGGGCCTAAAAACTATGATGGCCAAGACCAACTCAGCCATGGTCGACGTTCGCCGTTCGCCGTTCGCCATTCGCCGTTGGTTGACATCGGAGCAGCGTCAACTAATGAAGATGCGCGATGCATCATGCACTTCCTCCATAGAGTCTCGAGTGGAGCAGGGTGGTGCATGGGTGTGTTGCACCATGGAGCACAGTCAAAGCCCAGAAGCAATTTTCGTAATCAGAGAAATTCATAAAAATTAAAAGAGTCATTTGCATATTGTTGCTGCTGGAGACGCAGGATGCGGCAATCTAAAAGGTACAGTAGATACCTGGAGGAATGATACAAAAATATATATCTTTAGAGGATTGCAAATATATTAAATACCAAGAGGAAATGTGCCAGAGTTCAAGTATTAAAATTTCTCCAACTAATCCGCTCCCCCCCGAAAATATGTAAATTAATTTCATACTTAGTGACCGTTTACTGTATTGTGGGGCAAGTAATGCAAGAAGGATTTGCAGCCGAGCAGTGGCCAGAGTCTTGGCCTCTCCTCTCAACTGGTTTGCGCCAAGAGCTCTCGGCATTTGGGTGTAAAATAAAGGAATGACTAATTTTTCAACGTTTCGACGAATGATAAATGTGGCATGTGGCGAGCCCGAGAGCAATCATGTTGCACTGTCACTTGGGGCGCACACACAGCCAGCCAGGCACCCCCGAACCCATGCTCCTACCCAGACACTTGCAATCACAATCGCAATCCCAGAACACGTCTCCTAAGCTCTGGCTGCCACGCTGGAATTGTTGCAACGTCATAATTATCCATCCAGAGCCCCGACTCCATGGCCATTTCGATTCCCATCTCCAGGCTCATCCACATACTCCACGTCGTCGTCGTCGTCCTCGGCCCTGGGAATGAGTAACGACTACGCCGGTAAACGGAGACTGGACTGGTGTCCACACAGAGAGCAAAAGTCTGGTCGGAAACCGCCACCATTCCACGATTCCATGACCTAAATGCTAAATTTTAAATTATAACCAAGCCAAATCCATCATCTGTGCAAACTCCATGGCGCCCTGGAAATATTCACTCATAAATTTTCCAAATTCGTAGACATTAATTAAAATCTATTTTTGTGATTGATTGATGTTTCTCGGGTTTTTAATAGTTTCCAAATAAAGTAACCAAAGACCTTCAAGCCAAAAGCTTGAGGCTCTAAAAGTTTGACTTGTGTTTTTCCAGTGCACCTAAGCGTCCTAGAAGCACATCCCGAAACTAACTGAAAATTTACATTTTACGAGAGTGACGATCATCCCTACCCGCCGCTTTTTGGTCATTAAGCCAGTGGTCTCGGATCATCTAAATGTTCTGCAGGAGATTTAGGACCTCGCCGCTCTGAGTTATGACACGAAGGACACCATAGGAGACCATAGGACACCATAGGACTCCATAGAGGGCGACACACATTCAAGGTGGTCTGGTTAATATGGCCAGGCAACTGCAAGTGCCAAGTAACTGAAGAATGCCCTCAAGGAATCATTTTATAGTCATCATCGGAAGTTGTCCAGGAACGAGTAACGAGTCGCGCCAAACTAGTTTGGAGCATTTAATGAAGTCATTAAAGCCAGCGCGTGTGGCGCGATCTCAAATTACTGCGCATAACCGAAAATTACATACGCAGCGAGGTAGGGGAAGGTGGGTAGGTCCTGCAGCCGGGAAGGTGCAACTACGATAGCCCTTGACTAGGACGCGCCCAGAAGAGCTTAAAATAAACCCTGGACTGCTGGAGCTACCCTCCACCAAAAGGGGCAACTAATGGAGCTCGAAACTGGACGCAGTCTGCGGCTGGGAACCGGGTGCGGGTCTGGAGCTGCGACTGAGCGACTGTCAAACCGGTAGACAGGGGCCAGGAGAACAACCTTCAGAGCCGACCGCATCCGCGAACTAATGGACTGTGCAAAAATGAGTGACGCAGCATCAGGCAAAAAGTGCATTGAAAAAAATAATGGTTAAGTTGTTAATTTATTTGAATAGTGAATGTAAATAGCTGTAGCTTTTAACAAATTGTTATAGATTCAATAAAAATAGTTGTGTTAATTTAAAAGTTTGCATACCACAAATATTTTAAATTGCATGAAAGATTTAAATGTATAAAATAGGGATACATAATAATATAATTAATAATAAATAAAATTATATTTAATAATAAATTGTATCTGGCTAAAATATTTAAATAATTGGTTTGGAATTAATATAATAATTTATCATGGGAGACAATCCATAATCATAGACCTCAATTTTTGATTCAAACAGATCTTATTATGAAGGTAAAGGATCCACACATACACCTGATTAGTTTATATTCTGAGATGAAGTTTCAAATTTTAGTTTTCAGTGCATTGGGGGGAGGGGAATTGGAATCCTGTGGCGAACAGCTGCCCTGGTGGATGGCGCGTCTTTATACGCAATGGCCATATTTAGATAAGGTAACGACAAAATTTTTACAATATAAATGCCAAGTCCAGAGCCAGCTCCTTGGGTAAGAATGATGTAAAACGCATCGGGGCTGGAATGGAATGGAATGGAGTTCAGTGAAGTGAAGTGAAATGAGGTGAGGAGCGGGCAGGATGAGAGTTAAATTCGTGTTGAAATAAATTAATTGCGCTAACTTGCAACTCATGCGGCACCCGGTACCCGATGCCCGGTGCCCGTTGCCCGGTGCCCGTTGCCCGGTGACCGGCTTGGAGCAGCTCCTCCAGCTCCAGCTTGGTACTGGGCCAAGGCATTTCCAAGTTGAATTTGTCGTCGGAACTGGGGGAGATTGGCGGAGAATCGTTCGGTAGCTTTTGGTGGAAGCTCGCCTGCAGCATCATGAGTGCCATCGATCAAAGTCTGTGTGCAGTTTGAGTTTTTTGGTTTTTGGAGAGACCCAAGACCGCAGACCGAACCGAAGATGGGGCTTTGTGGCTCCGTTTGTGTTTTTGGTGTCTCGCCTCGAGTCAAATGTCCACAAATTAATTTTCTTTATTAAATTTCAGCATGAAAAATGACGCGAAAAACGCTTCCGCATGCGCACCGAAAAATCTAAGACTCAGGTGTCGGCCCCTGCCAGCTGGTGAGCTGGTGAGCTGGTCAGCTGGATGGAGCTTTTAATTTGGCCAAGACAATGTGCCGTTTTGAGAGATTCCTGACGGTAGCCCAACGGCCCGAGAGCGTTTAATTGATGGGAAGAGCTTAAAAACAAGTGCCACTCGAATGGATTCCCCCATTCTCGCCTTGATTAATTCCTTGGCCATCTTAACGGGTTGTGCAACGCCTCATGGACTATTGATGAGCGCCAGTAGTAACCAGGGGGCCGAGCCCCATTGATCTCGGCCAGAAGCCGGTTTGGGTTGCATTTCCAACACAGATCGGTCGCCAGGTCAGCATCTAAAATCGCTACCAATTCCGCTTAGGCTTAATTAACCAACAAAGCCAATTGGTAATTACCAAGGCCCGTTTAAGCCAGGCACAATGGGCATTAAGTAAGTCAAAAACGAATCGAAAACCAAATTAAGGCCGAGTGAATACCGGGTTGTAATGAAGAGATTAGGGGGAAAAAGGTCAAGTCACTTCCACACAGTGGAACTTCAATTAGGCCGAGTTCAATTCAATTGCCAGCCCAGAATGGGAAAAAGGGGACTCCACTCCGCTCTGTGCCACTCCGCTAAGGAAAAGGAAAAGGAATTGGAAATAATAAGGCGTAACTAAATGGGCGCTTTAGTCTATAATCATGACACAATTTCCGCCGGAGTCTCCGACTCACTCGAGCTCCTATGGATTTCCCGCCCGCGTTTGTCAGGAAGTTCTCGTTCTCAGGCACATGACTTGGCCGATGAGTTGGCAGAAAGGCGAACTACTTTGGACATGTGGAGCCGGAGCATTGAATTCCGCGTCACAGTTGAGAGTTCAACATGAAGGGAAGCGACTCCGTAAGTAGCAGCCTAAATGAAGGCGATGATGATTTGTAATAAATTGAATATTAACCAGCATTTGTTCGGGAGCGGCATGAGTCTCTTCCAACACAAGCGGCACTGAGAAAAAATAGATGCAGTTTGTGGAGCACAATTTCCTCTGTGCAAAAATAAGAGAAATTTTTATGGTAATTCGTAGGGGCGATCCCAGAAACGAAGGCCCGGCGCGAGTGTCACTCATTTGCACTCGTTTTGTGTCCCGGCCCGGAGCGGGCCAGATATGACAGGTGCACCGGAGGCCCCCTCCTGCCCCCTCCTGCCGCTTTCTGGTGTGGCACTCCTAGGCCTATAATTAAGATACCAAAGTGGTGTAATGCTCACATTGTTTCGGTGGTACCAGTGGCGTTCCCGGAGCACAAAAAGGGTATCCATAGGAAGTCCCCGCTCTCCTCTATAATTTGTGAACAATTACGCTTTGTAATAGCATTTAATGACTTTATTTTCCGAAATAGCGGCGTCTGTCATTCCGCGGCCTCTGATCTTATCGCACCTGGTTTGTATTTCCATATGAAAGGAAAGCTCTGGGGAAAAGATAAATTTCCTTTAGAACACCAAGGCAAGGACAGGGACAAGGACAGTCGTGTTAAGTGGCGACTAACTTGGTCCAAATCGAGCCTGGTTGCCTAACAAATTTGTAGAGCAAATTGCAAAAAGCTTTTAGCATTATCTGGCCGGTAATCTGATCCGATTATCATTGGCAGTGCACATTAGCAGCGGCTCCAAAGTCTAGACTCCAGATCCTAGACTCGAGACCAACTTGTCGGATCAAGTTTGGCCGCAGCCCAGCCCTAATCCTGGCCGATGTCATTAAAAATATTTAAAGCCAATCCAATCTGGAAGTGGAAGTGGAACTGAAAATGAAACTGGTACTAGTCCCAGTGTACTAGACACTGGATAGTGGACACTGGACACTGGACACTGGGGCACTGCCAGGATCGAACCGAGCCATAATCGTAAACATCACTTTGCATAATAAGAACGCTCCATCAATTTGTGCACTATCTAAAGTGATATTAATTAAAAGATCATTTATATCGGTGTGCATAAAATAGCAAAATGTTCAACCCGCTGACGGACTGGGACTCATCAATGCCCAATGGCATCGGGCGACGACACCGCACGGAAAGCACGGAAAGAAGTTGTCGCTCCGCGCGTTGATATTTATTGATACTGACAATGGACCTCCACCTCCTGGTGGTGGTGGTGGTGCTGCTGCTGCCGCTCCACCTCCTCTCCGGATCTCTTGAGGATGACAAGTTATGCAAATCGCGGAGACACCAAGATCAAAATAAACTTTACGCATGCAGATGCTCTCCTCCAGGTGAGTGGGCAGAACGCACGACAACAACCACAGCAACTCACTGGACAAGGTCATCTCCTGGACGGGGACCGGACACCAGGCATCAGGCACTGGGTACTTGCAATTCCTCAAACTAAGTGACTCAGGCAGATGACCAGGAGACTCTGGCGAGGAGCGACTCTGTCCGAAACGAGTGCAAAAGTGAAAGATTGATGGCGAAATTACTTTAAATGTTTGCGATGCCATGTTAAGGTGGAGCAGCCACCAGGAGCGGATTCAGGATGAAGGCAAAATATTTATTTTATATATGGAGCTTTCGCTAAAAAATTAAAAATAATAAATCTATTGTTAATATGTATTTCTAACATTTTATCCTCTGTTATTGAATACTTTTTTTTACATTTAATTAATAAATTATTTATATACTTTAACTTATTCCTTATAATGTATTAACAAAGGACAGAACTTTTTATGTATATTTTTTTAGAATTTCATTTTTTAAAATTCCGAAAAAATTGTCCTGATATGATAACCGATCCTGTAACCATCTTGACTCATCCATGACTATGCAAACCCTAAAACGTGAACAAGGCAGGCCAAGTCTTAGACAAACGTCCTGGTCTGTTGATCAATCTGTGCGACGCCTACCCAAAAACGCGGAATCCTATTCGGTCTCTTCGGCCTTTGGCTTTGGATTGAGCTCCAGCTTCAGCTTTAGCAGCATCAGTCCCAGCTCCAGAGCTATTCCTTTCCCATCTCCGGAGTCCGGGACGATGTCTCGACTGGCGACAGGCGACAAACCTGTCTGGCCGAGAAGAGTTCTTTGGGACTCGATGCTTGGCCACTTGCCTACTTTGTAGCCCGACTTTGGCAGCGGCTTTGACTTTGGTTTTGGCCCCGGCTTTGGCCATCAACTTGTCGCTATTCATGGCTGAGCGATGGAGTTGCTTTCCACAAAAAAAAAATACTAAACCTAGAATAATTTTGTTTTGAGACCAAGAACAGATTGGAATCACAAATGACAAAGTCTATTTAGATAAATAAGAAAAGAATGAATCTTCAATATTCTGGTACTGATATTATAATTTATTTCGGTGTAGAATGGCTTTTGTTTTTATGGGACCTGATGGAGTAGAGGAGGATAGGCCGGGCCCTGCCTGGCTGGCTGCCTTCAATCAGTCGAACGCAATTCGAGTTGACAACATGTCGCAAATGCGTAAGGTTGTTAGGGGGTTGCGGGGGGAGGCATGTTACAACATGGTACACTCTTATGATTATATAGATTATATTGCCTGCCATCCTTGGATGCTGCTCCTCCTGTCCCCGGCCTCAGTCCCATCCAGTCAGTTGTCCAGTCAGCCGCGATGTAATCCGCATATTTGTCCCAGTCCCCCGCCGATACCCCGCAAGGCGAGTGGCTGGCGTGATTGAAAGATTGAGTGCCAGGCACAATTAAAGTGCTGCATGATGATGTATGTATAGCAATTGTCACAAGTCCTAATTTGGCTCGGATAGCTTAAGCCAAATGCATCGGAACAGGTGCAAATAGGCGGCAAAAAAATGGGGCATTAGAGGAGAGGCGTTTGAATAAATCGCAAGTCGGGGCTTCCTCTTCCCCATGGACCACAGTGCAGTGAGAAAAAACACTTTTCTAACTTTTGTACTAAGTTCTAACTACTCTCCTGGCCATTTTCCATTTTCCGTGTGCAACCGGAAAACTTTGCCAACTCATCCAGCGCGTTTATGGCCGTGGAAGAAACCTTCATTATTTATGCGCTTATCGCGGTGATAAACTCGCTTCAACGGCATTTGCCTGCAGCCTCGATGGGCACTTCCCCTCATACTGTCGATCTTTTTTTTCAAGACTCAAACAAATCATTAAATACATCGCTTTGGCATTAGGTGGAGAAAAAGGGGCTCAATCAGACGCCCATTCTTCGGACCATTTGTGCACCTGTCGTCGCTGCCAAAGGCGCCTGGAAATTGCGGAAATGCGCTTCTGCCCGGGCCAACGCTCGGCCAACGGTGGTTATTGGTAGCGGCACAAAGCCAGATTATTGACACAACAATAAAAATGCACAACAATCAAAATAATAGAAGATTTACAACAAGTGAGGGGTCGATGGGAATCAAAATGCAGATGCCACAAAAAGCGCAATGAAGCTGCACAATAAAATAAATAAGCGCATAAAAGGTGAGCAGCGAAAATTTGCAGTAATTTGAGATTACGTTGCCATTATGAGCCAACTCGGGAAGTGCGGGGAAGCCGCAGCTCGGAGCTTGGAGCTCGGACCTGGGACCTCCAACTTTTACTGCGGCGACAGCAGAACCTCAAAAGCTGAGAGGCGGTCCAGGTCCACGAAAGTCGCAGCTGTTAATGAATGGCGATGGCTTTGTTGGTAATGAAGTGTTGGCCATAATGCCGCCAAGTCGGCAATGACGACCAACACGGAGCCGCAGAGCCACAGAGTCAGTCTTTCCTAGATCCTAAAGCGACGACGACGACGACATTGACGCGGAGAGATAAGTCATCTGGGGAGGAAGGAGTTCCTCAGTCAGTGGTTTAGTTTTGGCCTTTGTTTAGTGGCTTAGAAGGGCAGTGGGCCAGTAGGGGATAAAGTCCCACACTTATTCCCAGAAATATTTAATTGGATTCCCTTTCCAAAGACTAATTTAATTCGTTTTATAGAATTTTCCCAGCTCGATGCATAAATTATGAACGAGGCCTAATGGAAAACTTTGGCACGGCCATTAAAATATGACATTAAATATTTTACATCCAACATGGCCATAAAGTGCACACGGAGGCAAAAAAAAAATTGATGGAAAAAGTGCCGAACAAATCAGACCTTTCTTTTTTCAATGTTTCGGGAAAGAGTTAAAGAGACATAAAAAGTGAGCCACTGCTGTCCATTTGTTGTTAAATATTTGTCTTTGATTTAAGCCGGAGATGGAAGTTCAGGCCTCACATCTACATCTCCCATGGATATGTATGTTTCGACCATTTGCATTGTCTTGGCCGGCCTGGTTGGAGGCTAGGAGGCTTGGAGGCTTGGTGGCTTGGCGGCTTGGCCATGCCAAACTGACATGCTAGACACAAATCATGATTTGCTGTTGGCTTTTGCTTTCCTCCTGGCATCCCCGGCAACTCGTTTACAGCTGCGCCTTTGGAGCAGCGCAGCTCCGGAGACGTCAACAATGAAATTGTCAAGTGTTGACAAATAAATTTGAGGATTTCGAGGAGATTTACTTATGCTAATGAAAGACACTTGTCACAGATCCGTCGCCGCTCGAGCCACTTTGCGGCATCGCCTTGAAGATGCCACGCCATGCCATCCACGTTGCTTCGCATAAATGTGTTTGCTCTTCGGTACTCTTAGTTTTTTTTTCGGTTTTTGTCGGGAGTCTCTAGTTGCGCTGGCCAGCTTCGCTTTGAGCCGGGAAAAGTACCGTAGCAAATTGCAAAGTGAAAGAATTTGAGTAGAAACACTAAATTACAAAAGGAGCCACAGAGTGAAGAGTTTCCAGCTCGGAATGGACTCCAGCTCGGACTCCAGTTCGTCGCATAAATATTTATGAATCTTAATGCTCAACTTGCAATGTGAAGATTGCACTTTTTCTGCAGGGAAACTCTTTTCATGGAAAGTATTTTATATTACACACAAAGTAAAATGGTTCCTTTTTTTATTTTTAGCTGATACTAACTAAATATGATACCAATCAAAGGTAAGTATTTAAAACCAATAAATTCTATGTATTAACAAATTAATTGCAATTTTTATATTCATAGACTTTTCCTTTTAATTAGAAAGTAATAATGACACTGCCTCATAGTTTCTACGATTTATTCGTTTCAAAGAACTTTGAATATTTTGTCTAAGTTTCCAATAACTTATCCAATTGTTATCAAAATATTACCAAATTTATATAATGTATTATTTATTTCGAACTATAAAACATATTATTGTACCACTTTAACTATTTTTTCAACTGTGTAAGACTACCTCGTTTAAGGTTGATTGGCGGTCATATCCGTAACTCATCCTAATTAGAGTCCACCTGCCTGATGGAAGCCTGCCGAGAGTGTCCCTATCTATCCCAGCATTTCACACGCTCATCAAATTGACGCCTCGGCCTCGATTCGAGCCATAAATCCAGCGCCAAAACATTGTAAACGAATGAAAAATCTCCATTGCCATCTACCTGTGAACTCTGGCCGATAAAAAACAATAAATTTCAAAAATACAGCCACTAAATTGCATAGCTGGCTCACACACACCCAGATACACCTTCCACATATCAAACTATTTCGGTGTAGAGCAGCATAATTGAGTAATTAACTCGAATGTAACTCGAAATGAAACCTGTTCTGCATTTCACTCCACTTAGGTTGGAGTTGGGTTGAGCGAGATACAAGTGTATTTCACTCAAACTGCGCAAGCCGGTTTTCCACCGAGTGGAATGGAACGGAACGGAAATGAGTGCTGCCTTTCCTTTGCGTTTTTGTGAGATTGAAACAAATATGTTGATGTTGTCTGCGTCGACGTCGACAGCGCTGCATCAAACAGTGGTAAAATATAAATACCGCTCTTTTGTTTATAAACAAATCAAAAAATTATAGAATTTTTAGGATCGGTGAAAATATCCGTACTTGCCACCTGAGAAAGGGGTTTCTTATAGCTTTATAGCTTTAAGATTTTCCTCTTCCAAACTTTTACTCTCTAAATGGTATCCCTTTTTAAAAGCTAAAACATCTTCGTCTTGTTCTAGGTTCCTGTGTGACCCTAATTTGTTCGTTCATTGATGAATAATAGTCCATATACTAGCATATATGAGTAAAAGCTAACTTAACTGGATTTGTATATATTTAACTTGCTGTTAAATTCAAATGATATATACAATATTGTTTATCGAGGATTCGAGGACCATCGTTGATGGTTTTTAATGTTGACAAGATGATATTCGCCCGATGAGTACCGATATTCTAAGCTTCATATTGATCTATAGGATTTACCACAAAAAACATTTTGGACCACTGTGCTCTGCAACGAAGTTGGCTCTCTCGTTCTCGTGGCCCAAGAGCAGAGCGTAAGAAGTGGAACATGGTGATAAAGAAACATGTTGAGAGTCCAATTGGAACTGGGAGATTCACTCAGTTGTAATTTCCTACTAATTTTATCTATTTTTTGTAAATTTTTGACAAATTTTGGAGTTTAGACTTACAAAAAATGAAACTTTTTAATAAAACAGATACATATTTATCTATTTAAATTGCCAACATGAATAAAAAAATACTCAAGAGCATAAGCAATAGAAGCAAAAAAACATAAATAAATTTATATATTTATATGATAAATATAGAAAAAATAAAATTTGTTTATTTTAAAAAATAAAGTATAATCAACAAGTGCCGGGATAAGGCTTGGATGTTGGATGGCATCCAAATGCGAGTCTGGAGCCAAAGCCAAAGCCAAAGCCAGAGCCAGGGCAGCAGCCAGCAGGCAGCATTCTTCCGGCAACGCAGTCGTCGCTGGGCTGCCTTTGAGTTAACAACGCAGAGTCGCTTACAAGACGCAAGCAAGTCGCGTACTAATCGCTCGCGATTCCAAACTCGTTTATCAAACAGGACAACGAATTTCCGCGAACGTCTCAAATGTAAACTGAATTGCAAATCTTTTTTATTCTTTGAAAACAAATTATACAAGTGCGTGCAAAATATACATATAAAACATATATATGTACAACAGCAACAAATTGTGCTCCCAAGTGCCTGCATTTACCGGATTAAATATATAGCTAACATAGATTTGAAATTTTTATTTTTACCCATTAAAACGCATTTAAAATTCTATACATCGAGTGCCAAAGAGAAATGTTGTATGCGGTGTGTGATGTGTGTTGTTCGGCAAAGCAACACCAACAAATAGAGTAAATAAATATTGAATAGCAGCAGATTAAATATTAAAATCTATCTTTGCAAGTGCAAACTGCGGATTGCAGATGAAAATTTAAAAATTGAAAAATTGAAAAATCACAGCAGCGCCTGAAAAGTTGTGGCGAAAGTTTCGCATTTGTTTCGGCCTTTTGCCGCCCCCTCCAGTTTTCCAACTAATTTTCCGGCTTCTCGCTGTGACGCCTGCGCAGCTGGCTGAAAAATTCTAATTGGATACTTTTGTGGCGAAACGGACGCAGGAAACGGAAGTCGGCTGCCATTCGCAACAGACTAACCAGCGAGGCCCCTGGCAAGGTATGTATATAGGTGCCGGCGTATAATTAGCCAACTTTTTTGTCACATTTCGCCAAATAAAATATGAAATACATTTGAGGACAAAATTCACACGGCTTTGACACTGACCGACACCGAAAGAGAAACTCGGGCATGCGTTTGTCATAAACTTCAAAACATGCCAAAATAATGTCAGTCACTCGATTTGAAATTTTATTTTTTGCCTTTCCCTTTGTTGGGTTTTGTTTGCATCTGGTGTATCTTGTATCTTGTAGCTGGCGTTTTATAGCCAGCGTTTTATAGTATGATTAAATTTGACAGTTGACAGCATTTTGGCCTTATCTGAGTGGCTAAAATCGCTCCACTTCCTCCGCGCGCTCGTGTGTGCTTTGTGTGTTAAATGTTAATTGTTGACAATTTTGTATAAATTGACAATTCAACTGGCGTTTTACATGGTTTGTAGCTAACATATCGGCATTGGGCCGGACCAGCGACGAGTGTGTGATGTTGGCTTAATGTATTATTAACTAGGCCGACAACAGAATGACTGAGCGCACATTAGGCCCGTTTTACAAGGGCGTGATTTAATGGCCCAGTTTGGCGTTTTTGATCCCAGCCACATTACACCGACTTTTTGGCTTGTAATGTCGTGTATAATGAGCGGAAATCTTCGCAGGTGATTTACATTGCCATTAGTTGCTCAATTTCGCGGTTGTAATTAACCTTCTCGATCTTTATATTAATCTGAAAAAATTCAAGAAATGCAACTGATTAGACAAGGCAATCTCAAGAATTTACTCCGATGTGAATCACATATCGGACCTCTTCAAATCTGTAATAAACATCAGAAACCGTCGAAGAAACCGTCAGCAAATTGTCATTCCCATAATTGTTTATCTGGCAAGTGTACATTTTGTTTGGAAAGCCCTTAGCTTAAACGTGCTAAAACCAGCTCCAAAGTGACAAACTTTTTCTTTGGCAAACTTTGCTTTTCCGCTCACAAAAATCTGGCCAAATGGCATTTTAGTTTCGTGGTTTTTGCCACTTTTGTGTGTCCAAGTCTTGCAGCAACAGGCATAATAAAGAAAGCAACAACAACAAGTTGGGCAGAGACTGAAATCAGCACAAGGTCGAGGCACAGCTCCGGGCCAGCTGCCCTTAGTTCTTAACTTTTTGGACTCCGGGCCCTCAAATCACGAACATTTTTCAACCGCCCCGTGCCACGTACACGTACACGGACTTCCGTCCGACACAAAATTTTTAGATTTTCAAAACATATTTGCAACACGTAGTGGGCCAATCGATGCTGGCTTTCTGGCCAATCTCAAAGCCTAAATTTAAATAAGCATCTCGCTGATGTCTTTGTCGGCCTGTCTTTTAATTTATGGCATGAACCCCTCGGCCATTATAATTCGCACTGTTTCCAGCCTTTTTTGCATAAACAAATGTGTCTTTCATGTTTCGTTCGTTCTCATTCGGGCCGTTTGTTCTAATGTTTATTCAAATCGTTGGCCGATTGTCTTGGCCGGCTGCTTGAACCCTGCGACTCTGGCCCGGCTCGCTGTCTGGAAGTCTAGACAGCGGAAGGAAGCCCAAGATGGAGAACTGCACTTGAACTTGAGACCCTCGTCTGGCAGCATTTTTCCCCTGGCTCCTGCCCGCCGCCTGCCTCTCAGGAGAGATTCTGTGTGGGTTTTGCAACCCTTCTATTTTTTTGCATACCAACCATATTTATTCCCTCGCATGTGTTTAGGTCCTAAAAAAAATGGCAAAACAAAAACACGGCACAGCCCATGAATGAAATAAGCCTGGACGAGGGTGATATCGTTGACTTTGTGGAGAGGGGTGTACTCCCCCTAGAGAAAACCACACCAGAGCCGGGAGACCCAGCAGACCAGGCCAGACAGCCATCATCCCAGGCCCAGACACCTTTGTTTGCCCAGATCTTGATGTCTGCCCGCCGCTCAGTTCTGCTCTGTCCCAGCTTTGTCGTCAACTATTGTCAAGGCTTTAATTAGAGATTTCCATAGCGATTCCTGTATTATCTAGCAGCCATTATGATGATGATAGATTCAGCTGAGTTTGCTCATTTATATTATAATTTATATATGTACAAGCCTGGCAGACAGGAGCTGCCAGGGAATTGAACTTTGCCACTTAATTGAAACTTTTGCCTGCCACCCATGTGGCATAGCCCACCCGGCGTATGCGTAATATTATTTCCACTGTTACCGAAAAGTTATTCCAAGTAGTTGTTCTCTTCAACACACTCGGGTTAAATATTAATTAAACGTAAGCCCAAACCAGAAACTTGTTGAACTAATTGAATCGAAAAGCGATACGTTTGGTCTATTGGATTAGGGATTCATTTCAATATTCCCATCTGATTGGCTAATTAGAAATAGTGTGAGTTTTATTATTGGAGATTTGACTTTATAATCCAGTTCATAAAACTTGGTTAAGATAAGGTTTTGAAATATTTTCGCATTCAACGCCAATCAAACCAAATGAAGATATCAAATATCCAAAGTTTGGAGCTCCTTTAATGAGCGCCTTAATTAGTTGCAATTTATGTGGTCTATGCTAATTTTGCTAATTTTATTTTATCTATTATGTGCAAATATATTCCCAAGTAGAGGTCACATTTTCTCCTATATCTTGTAGATAGCTTGTAAAAGAATACGCCGATGCCGAGAACGACTTTGATATGGGCTGATGATGAGCTCTAATTTTGAAATTATACAAGATTGGCTGGGAGAAGAAGCAGCGAGGGCTGGAGATCTCAAGAGGCTGTCAGTTCGGGGCACAGTTTCGGTTTCAGTCTCTGAAACTGTCTCTCTGCCCCTGCCTCTGCCGGTTCGGGTTTTTTTTCGGTTTTTGTGGGCACATAACAAGTTAATTTTGATGTAAATTTCTGTTTCGGTTGGTGCCCCGACGAGCGAATGGCAAAAACCGAGGCAGAGGCAACGAAAACGAAAAAAGATCGAACCGGTTAGCATAATCACTTAATTTTCTGATTGTATGTTATATCTGTATCGGGGGCGAGTATCTGTGTATCCGATATTGTGTATCCGAAAAGCATCGTTTTCAGCTCGTAATCGTCTTTTGAAATTCTATCTCCGCTCTATGGCCGCTGGGCTGGCTGAAAAGAAGTGTCAATATTATTAAGTGATGATGTCCCCATCTGAGGCTCAATCTTTGATAAACGAGCCGATGCTGTGAATAAAACTGGACAAACAAAAAAACAACTCACACAAAAAAGTGGAAAAGATAAATAAACAGACAGAGCCCGGCTAAGCTCTAACTCATCCGAGTTGATAAATTGTATCTATATTTATGTTTGTTGCTACCAGCAAATAATTTACAATGTTTGAGCTGGAAAAACTAAAGCCAGGCAAGGGCAAAAAATTTACTATGTGTGGAGAACAACAAAATAAAAAAAAAACAAATGGCAGAACAAACAAAACAGAGGCAAACACGGAGCCACAAAAAAGTCAGTAGAAAACAAAAAATTGAAACAAATGCTGAATTATTAGCACACGAACCGCCAGTGGGTGGATGGAGATGGGAGTGAGAGTGGGGGAGGGGGTGGTGCAGCTAGTGGGTTTTGTTTATGTTTTGCTTTTATTCTATTTTCATTTTCGGTTTCGTTGATGCTGCTTATTCATGGCCCTGCCCGCCGAAGTCGCAATAAAAACAAGAACAAATTGCCAAGAAAAAACTTGCAGAAATAGCAACACGTGAAAACCGCAACAAAAACCTGGCACTGCAAAAAACAAATGTTTATAGTGGGGGTTGGGGGTTGGGGGTTGGGGGTTGGGCAGCAAAAAGCAAGCAGCAACCACACAAACGCCACTCGAATATGACGAAAATAAAAACTAAAACTCGCCTGCATTTGGCTCCATGTGAATGGAATAGGGGCAGGGACTGGGAGTGGAGCAGGGCGGATGGAAAAGTTCCGGGAGATTACAGCAGATTACCCACACAGATTGAGATACTCGAGATCCTTGAGATACGCAAACTCCTTGAGCAGCCCTCGCCGATGCAATTACCCTCGCGACGTCTGCATCCTCCGTGAGTGTAAGTGTGTGTGTGTGTGGATGTATCTGTGTGGGTAACCATGCATTTATGACGATTTTAAGCTTGCAGGCATCATCAGAAATGCAACGCCAGGGCACGGGATGGGGCCGTGGTAACCCAAGCAGGCTAAACAAGCGAGCGTTAAAACCAAACTAACTATAAATAAAACCAAAAGCCAACAATAGCAAAAAAAATCAACAGAAACCAAGATGAACCTATCCGTGGGGGCTGGGGTAGTTGTTATGAAAAACACACATCAGAGTTACACTGAAATCAAATAAAATATTCTGTGGGTTGAAAAAGGTAATCAATGGGATGAAGCAACAAAAAATATATTTTTCTTTGTGTCGAATAAGTGACAGCTCTGGAAATAATGCTATTAAAAATTTATTCAAGGACTTCAAATGTACAAACTTCAAACTCTTAAGTATAAATAATTAAATTATTACGATCTCATGGTATATATACTTAATTTGTTTTTATTTTCCCAAAATCCGGATACTGGTTTGAATACCTTCAGAGTACACTTCTAGCAACAACAATAATATGTAATTTAATCTACAACATTTTCCTCTGTGTATCGCAGCTGAGAAAGCAAAAGGCCGGGCGAGAGAAAACAAAGCAAAATAATAATACAAATAACTATAGATGCATAGATACGAGGATAGTTAGATGTACGAGCAGAGGATGTGCCACAGAGTTGCCTTCCCTTCCCTTCCGACTCCTTTTTGTACCCTTTTTCTTCTTTCATATCCCTTCCTCCATCTGAATTCTCTCCGCACCCCCCAATCATCATCATGGCAGTTGTTTTTGTCGCTGGGCGATCGCAAAGCCGTTGCCATAATTGTTTAGTTGGCCGAAGCGGCCAAAAGCGTCCCGCCCCAGTCTTGGCTTTAACTTTGTCTTTAGCCCACCTGAGAGCCATGCTATCGGCCAAGTTGCCACTGTGGTTTCATCTCTAAATTCTTTTTTGTATTAACAAGTAAAAAGGAAATGCCTTGGTTTAAATATTATTTAACCTTTTATAAATAAATAGTCTGAAAACTTTCATTTACTTTTCTCTGGTTTCACACAAAAAGCCGATATCCTTCTGAAAGCTTTCAAATATTTGATGCAGAAACATTTTCCTTTGTTACGAATACCTATATTTTAAAAGTGTAGCTAAATATCCCTAAATATCCTAATTAATTAGTGTCTAGTTTAATTCCCACTGACTGCCATTGATCCTGGTCCACTGTGCCTAGTCCCGGCTGCTCTTTTGTGCAATCATGTGCAGTCAATAATCTGTGGAGCTGGTGGAGCTCTCGCAGCTTACTCCCTTTATGCATGGGCCTCGGATGTGGTGGCTCAGCTCCAGCTCCAGCTCCAGGTTCTGTTTGTGGCTAAAACCTGATTATGACTGGCTGTAGCCCCAACTGTTTTGTTGGCTTACATGTTGTGTATTCTAACACGCTGCGGACGTCCTCATCATCGGCGTCGTCATCGTCTTGGCTGGATGGCAAGATGGCTGGGGATCTGCTGGGCAAACAAAATGCGTCTTTAATGCAAACATGAAGTTGCAGCAACAGCAGCAGCAGCAGCTTCCTTTGAAGTTGCAGGGAGGAGGATTTGGGAGGGAGGAGGATGGTGGATGGCGGAGGGCCAGAGGAAGCTGGCGAGGCCATTGCATGTGCGTACAAAAGTTTAAACAGGAATTTTAACAACTTGCTTTGTACTTGGCTTGTACCAGCGAGCGATGAACATTCGAACAACCGCAAACAACATTCAACTTGCGGCTGCAACAACTGATTTATAAAGAAATTTCTATGCGTCGCCTTGGCTGTGGCCAGCCAGGGAGCCCAAAAAGGAAGTGCATGCCGATGCAGCGGCGGAGGGGTCAGGTGAGATCAAGGCAAGGCCAGGGGCAGTTCCAGGGGGGTGCTTGATCGAACTGCATGCCAGACAACGTGCCATCAGCCGCTAAAAAATGGCCAACAGCGATCGCTGCCAATTAGAAGATTTCATATTTATGCCACAAAGCATTTTAATTAGAGGAATTCAGGGGAAAAAGTGTCAAGGTTGAAGGCCAAAACATCTTTTTTATCCTGCCAAAAACTCTTCACTCCTTTCAATGAAATCTTTTTATAGCTCTGCTCCTCCGGCGGGGTCATGGAAGCTTGGCCATAAAATCTGTTTTTCAATGTAAACATCTTTATGCCTCCGTCATCAATCATCGCACAGATTCCATCTCTGTGCATTTCAATTAGCTGGTGCTGAGGTCAAAGTTGAAGCTCGATCGGCAGATCAAAGCCAGCCTCATCGATACTAAAAAGAATATAAAAAAAAATAAACAAAAACAGGGAGCAGCAGCTGGCATCGGGGGTCTTCGGCAGTTCCAACTATAGCGCCACAACAAGCCGCCGCCTTATCCTGATAATTAACAAAAGTTTAATAGTCGCCCCCGGCGCTACCCAGCTGCCACTTCGACTGCGACCAAGTCGCATATTTTCGGCTTCAGGCCACGCCGGGTGGTCAGCAGTTTTCGGCGGAGCGAAGAAGATGGTTATGAAAAGTTTATCTGCTGTAATTAAAAATTGCCACTCGACGCAAACATTTTAATTATGGATGGGGATGCCGAAATGGCAAACGCACGCAACGCTCAACGCGATCGAAAACGAGAGTCGGTCGGGAAACAAGGTCAGGGCTAAAATAAAATATACACTGGATTTTTTTCCTTTTTGGCGGCTATTAAAAGTGCATTACAAGCAGACATCGATAGATGTTGTAGCTCTGCATTTTCGACAGCTGTTCCACATTGCGGGGCTTCTGTCAGCTCCCAAGCTGTCTGGCGCATCAACCTCCACATCAAAGTCGCGTCTGCTACACATTTCTCATAATTGCTGGGCTCGAGTGGCTGGTGCTGCTTGGCAAAGTGCGTTTCAGCCTTTTCGCAAACGGACTAAGCTGGAAAAAGGCTGAAAGGCATTGAGATGTTCGGCTTTCGACTTTGGCTACCGCTCAAGTGATGACACATCAAGGTGGGCCACGGGTATCCGCCAGATACTTGCAGCACGAAGCTCGAGATGAAGTTGAAGCTGAAGTGCAGTTTAGCTCTGCTTTCCTTTTACTTTGGGACGAGCATGTCTGCCATGGAGTGCTTCCATCTACCAGGATGCTAGAGAAACTTAAACCCGAACATAAAGGCTTGGCAGTTTCTAATTAATCAAAGCCAAGCATGCAGTTTGCATAACTTAATAAATTGTTTAAAAAACATCTATCTACATAAACTAGCTTATTTTATACATTGCAATTTTGTGTTGGCCTTGACATCGGGCCGGGCTAAAAGCAAACACTTTTTAAATTGTTTGCCAAAGTATCTGCTTACATGTAACCGAAGCAGACACAATCTCACGCCAGCCCACACGTTCGTGCCCGGGGCTGGGACGCGGGGCTGGGAGTCGCTTCGACAGGCGTTTAGCAACAATAAACAATAAACGTAGACCAATAAATGACATCGTTTTATTAAAAATAAATCCGAAAACGCCAGCCAGCTTTGACAGGCGACAGCAGCAGTAACGGCTAAAAGCCAATCACCGAAGACCTGGCTGGTCACCAAGATTTCTGTAAGGTAAGCCAAGACACCTGTGCGCTCCAATCTGTGAGCAAAACGTGTTCGCACGACACCAACAATAGGCAGAGTTACAACTACAATAACCTGACCTTTCTGCAAAAAAAATAAGAAAAAACTATGATAAAAATAGAAGAGAAAAGAAAATGTATATATTTATTTTCGTGGTGGGTCTGGAGAAGAAACCCATGAACACACCCACTCAGAGAGACTCGGCATTCGTCATGGCCAGGAGAGTGTGGGTGTGGGGGAGAGATGGGGGTATCCAGATGGAGGTGGAGGTGGAAGTGGTGTTGGACCTGGGCTGCCAGTGCCAAGCTCATCAAATTCTCGCATGTTGCCCTGTCAAACTCGCAGTGACAACGCACACAGATACTTTCGGCGACTCAGATACTCGGATACTTGGATACTGGGGATACTGTCTGCCTGGTGGGACAACACCATCTGCAGCTGCTGCCCTGCACCAGGCTGCAATTCCTTTGAAAAATTCCACCAGTTGCAATGCCACTGGGCGAAAAATATAAATTAGTTCAAAAGAAAGTTCTGGGAAATACTTGGAGAAGAATTAAAATTCGAGTTTTTTAGAACTAAAAAATTCATATTTATTAATGTATTGCAAAATCTCAAAATATTTTCCCATAAAATGTCTATATTTTTTGTGAAACCTTCACCTTTTTGTGTGTTAATTTTTTCGTTCTGTAGCATCGTTGGCTTTTGTTTGTTTTTGTGCGCCTCCCCATAATGTTTTTATGATGACCCACGGCGCAACATTCTCCGCGCAGCCTCCTCTGCAGCTCGCCTGCCCCTGCCCCCGTGGATAGCCCCCTTTATAGGCCCCCCGCCGTCCCCTGCCTTAATCCGCTGCTGTCTTTATTTTTGCAACTGCCTGCAATTAGCTGCAGTTGCCTGCAACTATTCTTGCAGTTGCCACACAGCTCACACAACACCACACTCTCATCATGGGATAGGAAGTCTTTATGCCAGACTGGATGGCGTTACGTCCGCCAAGCGTAAAATTAATTCTACAAAAATATAAAAAGCAACATAAAATACATAACTGGAAAGTGAGAGGGGGAAATCGCAATGAAATTTGAGCATCGATTGTGGGTCAGGCCCATTGGCGATTGGCAGGACAACCAGCTGGCCGAAAGCTCCGCAACTCCTTCGCAAAAAAAAAAAAGTAGTAAGAAAACTGGCTTGGAAGACGCCACTGGCAGCTGGCGATTCTCCAGGTAGCGAAGACACCGCAATCCATTTCAATTGCCGCTTCGCGTTTAAGATTACGCAACCGATTAGCCAGGCAGCTGGAAAATGTGGCCCAAAGAGACCCAAAGAGGGTCCAAACAGGCACGCGTACGTCGGCCAGCAAACTTGTTTATTAGATGGCCAGCTAGGTGCGATTTTTCCGGCACGTGCCCAACCATCGCTCACGTACTTTTCGTAAACGACTCAAATGACGAAAAATCATTTGTTTTTTTGTCGCTTTTAAAATGTCAATTGGGTAATTAAAAATCAATGTTACAAAAATTTCAATGCCACGCTAACTTGAAGCGCTGGCACATTTTCTGCCAATCTTTAAAGTCAGCAAGAAATGCGACTCTTCTTGGCTAAAACGCTTGGCATTTGTGTTAATCAGCAGCACAAAACGACAAGTTTTTAGCCAATAAAAAGGGGGGTCTGGGTGCAGGGTAGCGAGTGGCGGCGAGTGGGTGGTGCGGGCTGGGTGGTGCCGGGTGGGTGGTGTTGGTGCAATCAACTCGGAGACTCAGACACTCCGCAAACAAAATGCAAAATGCTAAAAGTGAAGCTAAAACTGCATGGCAACAGGAGAAAGGGGTCTTGTCAAGGATTTAGACAAGGGGATACCTAAGGTGGGGGCTTCCTTTGTAGATATGTTTTGGAATTAAAAAAGTTTTATAATGATTATCTGATTATTTAATTTTTTTATTATAAGTACTAAACTTTGTAGAAGCGTTTCCAAAATGTTTTTAGTTCGAAAAAATTTTTTACAACTTATTCAATCCATATAAAAGAGGTTTGGTCAAAATTTTTGGTGAACTTTGAACCAATATCAAAATAAATATCAAAATAAATGTTTCTTAAACAGTAATATATACCCAAAAATCCTCTTAAAATATAATTATTGTAATTTAGTATATTTAAATATTAAACAAAGCTAACATTCAACAAAGAGTTTTTTATACTGAGAGTAACTTTCTTCCATACTAATTTAACTGTATATAAAGTCTATTTCCAAGTTATATATCCAATATTTTAACATCTTTATGAATTCCTGGAAATCTCCTTAATTTATAGTCCGAGATCAACCCTTTGGAGTTGCGGATATGCCCCTCGCCTTGTCCTGTCACCACAGGGTATCCCAACAACTCAAACAACATCCCATTGCAGTTTGCAGTCAAAGTTGACTCTTTTACGCATTTTTAAGCGCTCCCCCGCCCCCTTGCAGCCCACCCCCTGGCGCACACCCCTGTCTGGATATAGTGTGGGAAAAGTAGGCGTGGCCATTGGGCATTAAACGGTATATTTCAACTTTAGCTCAAGCTCATGCTTTTGTTGCCGGCCTGGGCCTGAGCTTGGGCCTGGGCCGGGGCCGGGGCTGGGGTTCGTTGATTTCATTTGGCTCTGCTTGGTATGTTTACCCGATGTGTGTGTTTTTTTTTTTTGTGTTTTCAGTTGTTTTTTGTTTTATTTTGCCTTGCAATTAATTGAGGAACGTCGACTAAAAGGAAGAGATTCGAAGGAGCCGCGGGAGGAGGAGGAGGAGAAGGGCTGGCAAACAGACAAACAAACAAACAAACAGAGACGTCATGTGAACTGTCTGGGACAGTCTTTGTATCCCATATCCTGTGAGCTTCGTCCATTAATGGGCTCCCCTAATCAACTCAACTCGGTTCGGGACAGTCATGCCCGCTCATCGGGGATAAGGAACTTCATCATTAAGTTGGCCGCCGCCCGGCAAATTGATTCATTAGTCAAAGTGACTTTTATTTAGCAAACGAGACAAAGTCGGCCGTCGGCAGACTGCATTCTACGTTCTACGATTCGATTTGCGTGCCCCAGGGCATTCATTTATTTATCAAATTGCATTTGATTTGTCAATTAAGTATGCTATTTATTAGCTACTTATTAAAGCTGGCGCCATAAAAATTCAAATGCTTAACACGCCCCGACCGAACCGGACCGGTTCCTGGCCAATAGTCGTTCTGGCCAACTGGCTGATTGGTCTCCAACTGTTATCAATAAATGAGCCGCTTGCCGTTTTGATTGTGTCACATTTTGTGTTTATTACCTGGTCCATATTTATGGCAACAAAATCTACGTTTATTGCGGAATTAATGTTGTATTAGATGGCTGGCGAATCAACAGGCGGTCCCAGCGCCCAAATCGAAACCAGTTATCCTCCCTTTAGCGGCCAACTCTCGCCCACGCCAACTGGAAGCGTTTTGGTCATTGGCTTCCACCGATTTTGGCCATCTGGGTTGGACCACTAGAGAGGCTTCCTACTCTGGCCAATGTGCGTGAAAGATTTCCCAGGGGACTAGGCTCCAAGATAGCCAATTTTTACCAACTTTTAATTACATTAATTATTTGCTACTTTATACTTTTACTTTCCACCTTCAACAAAAAGGCAAAATGTCAGAGATCAGCAACTGTACCATATCTGTATGTAATCTATATATAGTGACAGCCGCAGGGGAGCGGCCCAAGCCATCGGAGTGTCACCTTTTGCGGTTCTCAATCCCCAATCCCCGATCCCCGATCTCCGATCTGGGATCGCGCAGCGTCCGCTGTCAGGCGTAATTTTATACGATCAGCTTTCGATTTGGCTGGAGCTGAAGCCTGAGGTTAAAAATTAACATGACCAGAGCCGGCGATAAGTTGAGATTGGGCTGTGGGCTTTTGGCTCTGGGCCAGCTCCCCAGCTCAATGTAATTTTGTGGTTTTTGCACCAAAAAAAAAAAAAAAGGAAAAGGGAAAATGAGGATGAGGAGGAGGAGGAGGTCGGGTGGAGTGCAATTGATATGGCCAAGGGACGCGAACGTTGAAGCGGATTGGGATTCGATTGTCAAAGCCATGTAAAGCGCAGATGCCTTGCGGTTGTCCCTGCCCCTCTTCCCGCTCTCTGATGAGCTGTCTTCCCCCTGGTTTTGCCTTCGCCTTTGCGATATGAATTACACAAGTTTCCTGGCACTTTTGTACGAGCGTTTTATGGTCGTTTTCCTCTTTATTATGATGCATCCGTGTGGGTAAGTGCTCGTCTGCATGCAGGACCTGAAGTGTACGGGTGTTCGTATAATATAATAATTAAATGAATTGCGAAAGTGTGTCCGCAGCAGACGTGCTGGGTTGGCCAGGAGTGGGTACTAGGGATGGGCTCATTTTTGGGGGCGGAAGTGGAAGATAATAAAAATTGTACATGACCGAAAAAATTAATAATAATCAGCAAAAGTCCTCCAGACTTTGCCAACAATTTGTACATAGTTTGTTAGCACATCCTGGTCTCTCCTCACTAGCCTCCTGTCTCTGGAATATTCCTGTGAACTTTTTAGAAAGCCTGCAGTCCAGAAACCCAGTCGTTGGCCTGTCGAAAAAGGGTTTTTATTTCAACAGCCTTTATTTGTTTTTCGCTTTTTTGGCCCTCGGCTCTCTGTTCCTTTACACTCGAGGTGTCAATTTCAACGCCCTTCTTTTGTTTGGCGGGCCTGCCGGGATCTATATAAATAATCGCGTACATGCATATGGATATTATATGGCGAGTATACATATATTGTATGTATATTACCCTCGTTTTTAATTTCTGCCAAATTATGCAAAATGTTCGCCCGCCCTCGGAGTGTGAACCCTCCAACAGCACTCCAACAGCTGGATGTGGAAGTGGAATTGTTGACCCACCTAGCCAAACGCCCACCAAGCGCGTGTGCGGGCATAGGTATTGGAAATTTTAGCAAACTGAACAAAAAGTCGCTTTAGCCAGGCTACCCCGTGGGGCGTTGCCGTATCAGCACCTCATCCTTGCCTGCCACACATGTGTCGCTCTCTGCTCCTCTGCATAATTTCCTTTTTGTTTCAGGGGAGGCTGGGGCAGGGCGTGGCCTGTTGCATTTGCATGTGCTCCATGCCACTGACAACTCAATAAAATGTCGCTATTTTAATTTCGCCTTGATGTCGTCACGCGGATGTGACATGCCGCTGCCACTTCCACTTCTGCTGATTCAGTTGCAGCTGCGGCAACTGGCGATGATGATGTGTATATTGCCATGGAGCATTATAAGTTTTATGGCTTTGATACCAGGAAAGTGCATCATAGTCGGGGGAGGAGGGGGAGTTTATTAAACAAATTAAACGGAGCAAACTCAAGAAGCTCGTAAAAAGTTGGCCAAAACCTACGATGTTGCAACTATATTTCTCAGGCGGAAGTTGGCAGGTCTATGGGGAATCCTTCATCTACTTCGCGGTTCATCCTCTGCATTCCCGAAGCCCCTACTCCCTTGGTAATTCCTGTTAAGTTCGCCGCTAAGGTTTCAAATTAATTTTAATTAAGCTACCCAGCTGGAGAGGAAAAGAGAGGCAATCATTGTTGCTGTCTCATCAATTTGCATCCCCAGCGGAAATGCCAAAAAAAAACCAAAAAAAAAACTTGAATCGAAGTAACTAAAGCATTTCGGTTTGGATTTTCGTTGTTTGGTGGTTCACTTGACTCTTTTGGCCTTCCTTTGCATTTTGGCCTGCTTGGATTGCACCTCACCCCCCGCCCCAAGCCCAGTGTTTTACTCAAAATTAATGAAGTCATTAAGACGACATCTTCCTCGAGATCGGCGCGTAATGCGAGCGAATTATTAACAACGTTCTCTGCACGAAAACAAGCTCGACTCCCAGAGATACGGCTTTGGCCGCCAGGCTGGAGTGGCGTGTCCGTGTCCGTCCGGAGTCCCGCCAACGGCATCAGCGGCAAAAATTAATACACGGGTACAACAACCAGCAACCAGGCAAAAGGAACACAAGCGGCTTTCATAAATTTGCATGTTGCTGTCACAGAGCCACAAAAACAAAATCAAAAAAAAAAATGTGGAAAGGGAGCGATCTCTGGAGGGGGCCAGGTTATGAGGGGGCGTGACAACAAGTCAATTCCTCGGTCTGTATGGTCAAAATGTGGCACAGAAATCTTTTTTTCGGCAGGCCAGAAAACTGAAAAATCGTTAACCAGCCCAAAGTTAAAATTGGGCTTTGATCGAAGCGAACAAAAGGATACTCTAAAAGTATCTAAAGGATGTCAAAGTATCTTAAATAATTTTTTGTAAAGAATTTAATGATCAAGATAGGATGCTCTTAATATCTTAAGTGTCTTAAGGAATGAAATATATATATCTTAAGTATCTTCAAGTATGAAAATATATTTATTCGAATTTTTGCTAAAATATATAATGACTGCGAAAAGATCCTTTTGATGTATTTCAGATATGTTTATACCCTTTTGCAGATAGGGTACTATCCACATTAAATGTAAACACCGAAAAAATTGCCAGGCAGAGGGAAAAAATCAAAAAAATTAAGATTCGGGCATAAAGAACTGCTGGAATAGCGCAAAAAATTGTTGAACGCATTAGAAGATTGATGCTGGCGGCTGTTTGCTCAGGCTAAGGCTCAGGCTGATGTTTGGGTTGGGTGGGGGAGGGCCAGGCCTGGACCAGGCCGAAAGTGATTGCAATTTTTGCTCTCTTATTTCGCCATGTTTACTTTGTACATGAGCAGATTTCCGTGCTTTTTATCCTCGGTTTTTGGGTGGCAAGGAGAAATAAAACAAAATCAAAAATCCGACAGGAAGAAATGCAAATGCAAACACAAGACGTTTTCAAGTCGTCGGAGATGTTGATTTTGGCGTTTCCTTTGGCCCTGCTTTAGTAGGTAGTCGCCAAGGAACTGGGTTAATAAGATCGCCGGACCGTAGTCCGTAGCCCGGAGTCCCCGACAGCCCCGGCTCCCGTTTTGGCTTTTTGAGCAGCATTTAATAAATAGCTGCTTTTAGCCCCGCAATGCAACTCATTTATTATGCATCAAAGATAAACCTAACTGAGATTATTGTCTCACTTCAGTTCAGGCGACAGAGGCGATAGAGACCAGTGGCCACTGCAGTGGGTGTGGGGGGGATATATGGGGGTCTATGGGTCCGGTGGCCAGGTGAGTTAATAGCTATCGAAAGGGCGAGAATCATGCAACGATTATCCGGCAGAACCTGTGCCAATTATGTCCGCTGCTAATAATAAAATAAACTGCACGTTTTATTATGCAGAGTGCAGATCAAATGGGATCGGGATCGGGTCTGGGTTCGGGTTTGGGCTCTGGCAAATCCAATTACCTCAAGTTGTTCTCTCGGTTATTGTTGTTACACGCTGTGGGTACTTTAATTTTAATTTGCCAAGCAGCTGCCAAGCTGGAAAAAAAAAAACAAATTAAAGGAGAAAAGCTACCAGCACGCAAACTCAAAGCTGTTGAAATTGTGCTAACCTTGGATCCCGAGCTGGCTCTTTTTATCCAGTCTGCTAATTTGAATTAATTTTGTTGTCAACACGTAGTCATATAAGGATGTGAACAGTTAGCAGCCAATCTAAATCGTAATTGAGAGGCCGAAGGAAGTTGGCATGGCTCGGTGGGAACTCGACTTGGCCAAGAGATACTTTTTCGTTTTTTGGCAGCAAGTGCAGTCATTGGAAAGTTTAATGGCCGAGAATATCATTAAGACAGGGAGAGAAAATAAATATTAAAGTTAAGGGGGCACTGGAAACTTGAGGCACTCCCCAAGGCCTTCAAGTTTCTCTTCAAAGTAGCATGCCCCTAAAATAAGTAAACTACTAAAAAGTAGATAATTTTTGTTCTAGTCACTTTCCAGCATCACTTTCTCGTTCCGCCCCAAACGGATTCCCATTAAGCTGTTCCCGATCTTGGCCATCGGAGGAGCCGAAAACTATTAACGCCCGATACTGCGGTCGAAGATCGGAGGCGACCACCGCCTCCTGTCCTGGCCTGGCTCTATCTAGGTTGCCGTGCAACGCCCAAAAATCTCGGCGAGCTCGTTGCCGTTAAATGCAGGCTGCAGATTCTATAAATCAGGCGTATTTCTCAACACCTCGTAGAGCGTAGACCCGCTCATTAAAAACCATTAAGGAAAATATTTCGCTTGGGAAAAATTATGGCGTAAATGATACCCTACCCCGCCCACCAGCCAGCCACCTTCCCGCTTGTGGGCCATTTTGCGTTTCGGCTTAAGCGCGCTCTGCGGCTCAACTCGGTTTCTGTGTCATTTTCTTGTCTGCAACTCGGGCTTAAGCGTCAAATAAATTTAAGTCTACACCTAAACAGCCGGGCCGGCAAACAAAATAAAATAAAGCTCTAGGAAAACTAAGGGGAAAAAACTTTTGCCGGATAGCTGGTTGCGTTGTTGTTCTTTCGGCTCAGCTCTTTGCAACGAACATTTGCAACAATTTGTTATTGGCCATTTAAGCCGTTTGTTGTTGGCCATAGTCGCTTGGTGCCGTTGGCTGTTGGCGCACTAGAAATCTGTTGAGTGTTAATGACATTTTTATGTTTTAACGCTTGAAAAGCTGCGGCCGCGTTCATTTTGGTGGCCTGGCCTGGCCTGGCCTGGACCCCCCCGGGAAACCGTGATGTGGCAGTGGCAGGGGCAGGTTAAAAAAGACCAATTGAAATTCCCGCACCTGGCCATGCTCTATTTTTGTGTTTTTCTTGCGTGGCTGGGAGGTCTGGTTAACATTTGTAGCCGGTTTGAGTTATTGGACCCAGACCCCAAGCGCATCCATTCCGCGGTCCACACTTAATGGTGGATTGCTGTTGGCCAGGCCAAGGTGACAGGTGACCTGGTCTATTGAATTGTTAACAAATCACCTTTAAAGGAGGATCTCCGTATCTGTGGACTTGTTAACAAAATTAAATTGCGAAACTTTATCAATTTATTGGCATATTTCGAAGCAGACATCTCAATAGCTTTTCCATTTTCCCGCCATGGTCCTGCCTGCTCCCCCGACTTTTGCCAAAACAAATTCAATTCAGCTCCGTTTGGGCCTCAACTTGTGTCAACATTAATTAAATTTTCTGCTCGCATTTGCAAAACTTTTGAGCAGCTAATTGGATTTTGGTTGCTGCATCGCCAACAAAATAAAAATAAAAAAAAACGAAGAGAAACAACAGCCTCCGCCAGAAGGAGCAACAAAAAAACAGCAAATTCGCGTGCAACCGCGGACTAATAACCGACGAAGCAAAGCCGCCAAAGTCGAATATAAAAATAAAATAAAAAAAAACCAGTCGCCTGCTGCAAGTTTCCTGCCTTCCTTTGCGGCTCCTGGGGAAGTTTTTCAAGCGAAAAACTGTGTAAAAAAAAGGAAATACTCCTATTAAATGTATTCCTTTGTTTCAGGCTTCAGTGGTGCCTGAAATTTCGCCAAATGTTTTCTGTGCCGGTCATTCGCAATTTAATGATTTACGTGGCTGAAGGAATTTGAAGGACACTTTGAGAAATACATACGGGAAATAATTTACAAATAACGAGAATGGAAAGCTAACTTCGGACGGAGCCGAAGCTTATATACCCTTGCAGTTAAATAGCGGCTTCTATTGACTTAAGATATAGTAAATATCGGATATAGTTGGCCGATCCTTACAAAAACTTTCATAACAACCTTAGATTCGTATAAAATGGATTTTAAAAGAAGTCCGACGCTTCTACACCCAAAAACACGAAAGTTGTGGCATTTCCGATCAATCAGTTATATAGAGGCTATAGGATATAGTCGGCCGATCCGTATGAAATTTTCCAAATCGGCTTAAATTCCTATAAAAGGGGATTTGTGCAAATTTCAAGTTTCTATCTTCAAAAACGTGGAAGTTGTAGCATTTCCGATCAATCATATAGCAGCTATAGGATATAGTCGGCCGATCCGTATGAAATTTTTTAGATCGGCTTAAATTCCCATAAAAGGGGATTTGTGCAAATTTCAAGTTTCTATCTTCAATAACATGGAAGTTATAGCATTTCCGATCAATCAGTTATATAGGAGCTATAAGATATAGTCGGCCGATCCGTATGAAATTTTTCAAATCGGCCTAAATTCACCTTATAGTAAACCTGTGCAAATTTCAATCTTCTATCTTCAATAACATGGAAGTTATAGCATTTCCGATCAATCAGTTATATAGAAGCTATAGGATATAGTCGACCGATCCGTATGATATTTTCCAGATCGGCTTAAAAAGGAATCTGTGCAAATTTCAAGTTTCTATCTTCAAAAACGTGGAAGTTATAGCATTTCCGATCAATCATATAGCAGCTATAGGATATAGTCGGCCGATCCGTATGAAATTTTCCAGATCGGCCTAAATTCCCCTTATAGTCAATCTGTGCAAATTTCAAGTTTCTATCTTCAAAAACGTGGAAGTTACAGCATTTCCGATCAATCAGATATATGGCAGCTATAGGATATAGTCGGCCGATCCCGGCCGTTCCGACTTATATACTGCGTGCAAAGGAAAGAAGGGTGTGTGCAAAGTTTCAAGACGATAGCTCAAAAACTGAGAGACTAGTTTGCGTAGAAACAGACAGACGGACAGACGGACAGACGGACAGACGGACAGACGGACATGCTTATATCGACTCAGGAGGTGATCCTGATCCAGAATATATATACTTTATGGGGTCCTGGATGTCTCCTTCACTGCGTTGCACACTTCTGACCAAAATTATAATACCCTCTGCAAGGGTATAAAAAGAGGACTACTACACTACCATATCCTTTTTCTGCCTGTGCAGTCCAAGCAGGTGGCCTCTGTTCCAGGACAAAAATATTTGACTTTGGCTGCAATGCATCGCGTTGGCGGGCGGAAAAGAGTGTGGCTGTGTGGCAATTAACAAGTGCAACGACTCCTTCGCTTCGCTTCCACATCCTCATCCTGCCCGGCTTCCTTGGCAACTTCCGCCCCCAGCCGCCACTTCCTGCGGCCCCCTCCCGCGGCAACAATGGCCGAAAACCCGAAACGCTCCAACTAATAACACTTAACTGCAGCTCGGGTCTATGCCAAAAGCGAAAAGCCAAGTCTTAATTATGGCAAACAAGTTTTTGTTTTAGTTTGCAGCTAAAACGCTTCCTGTGAGACAAAAAGCTGCCAGCTACTGAACTTTGGATGCACTCAGCTGAGCCGAGAGTCCTCCTCCTCCCAGCATCCCAACATCCCAGCATCCCAGCATTCCGGCCGTTTCCCCACCCCCCGGCGAATTTCCCGATCCACCGCCTTCCGGGAAACTGCACTGTGCATGTCGCTACATATCAACAAAAGATGCAGCAACCGACACCAGACTGCATCGGGAGCCACCTCCTCCGCCCACACACTTGCCGTTTTGGTTTGGTTTTTGACGTTTTCCTCTTTTTTTTTTGGTTTCTGCATTTTTGCAGACTTCAGTCAATGCACTCTCTATGACGTCGTCGTCGTCTGACTGCACAAAATGAAAAAGTTTCGCAAAAAAAGTAATGAAATCCAAGGCCCAAAAGAAAAAACTTGAAACGCAAAAAAAAACATGGGTTGCAGTAATATGGCTGGGGTCATCAAGATATCCTTAAAGGACATTCAAAATATATAAAAAATTTTTTGTGACTTTAAAAAAATTTCGTTTGTTATTATTTACTTTTATAATTTTTAATCCATCAAATTATTACATATCCTGTTTCTGTCTCTAAGTAAAGCCCCGATTTTCCCATAGTTCCCAGGGTATCAAGAACAGCAATCCCACAACCAACAAAACACCACAAAAAGTTGAAAAAAAATCACTCGTTGCATTTTCCTTGTTTTTTTTTGTGTGGCTAAAAAGTAAAAAAAAAAAAAACAGGAATGATTATTAACGCCTGTTGGGTATGCCACAGGACGATGTCTGCAGCGGCTCCAACTGCAACGGCAGCTTTGGCTACAGCTACAGCTACAGCTCCATCTCCAGGTCTACACTGAGGATACACAATACTCTTTTAGGGATTTTTAAATTATTTTTTAATATAATTAACTATATTTTTTCTTCTATTCCATACAAAAATTTCTAATAGAATTTATCAAAACCCTTTTATAATTCAATAAATCCCGATGGAGCCCCCAATATTTTCTCACAGTGCTGCTGTTTGAGATTTCCACTCAGACTCCTCCAAGCCAGAGGCAGGAGAGGCTACTGTGCAAACATTTTTTGCCGTGTCGTTTTTGTTGTGTTGCTTTTTCGGTGCAGTCGCCTGCAGCGGCCTTTGGATGCAAAATGCAACCGGGCAAAACAACAGCAACAACATCAAGAACTTGTCACAAATGCAAGGGGCTGAGGGGGCGTGGCTGGGTTGCCCAGGGGTAGCCAGAAGTCATGACTGGCAGTTGGATCCGGATCCCTACCCCTCCATCCCCCGGGGACACCTCTCCCACTCATTAGGCGCTCGCTGCACTTGTGTCTGCACCGTATCCTGCCAAACCCTGGATCGGGATTTGGGGGCCGGGAGTGGGGGAGTGGGGCTAGCAGAGCCCTGCATCCTGGACTTTTCCCGCTTCGCCGTCTCAGGCAGTTGCAAATTACGCTCTCAGACTCAATTGTCTTGAGCCTCGGAGACTTGCTGGAGATGCCGGAGGAGAATGGGGACCCGAAACGACAACAATGCCTGCATTTAAACGCAATCTTCGCAATGGCTAGACAGACAGCCTCAACCCCAGAGGGGCGCTGGGCTGTGGCAGGGGGCGTGGCGAGGTGGCAAAAGCGTCGCGTCATCGTCGCGTCTGGCACTTGAAATTTTTGTATATGTTCATTAGAATGTTCCTCGGGAGGAGTATGGTGCTTGAACGCCCTGAAGTAGGCAACACTTTGCAACGCATGCAGTACAGTTGCGTGTGGAAAACGTAAACTTCAGGATACATTTAAAAATCAAGGTTACACTCAAGCGATAAATCCCTATTTTTTTTATTAATTTGTTTAAAGTTTTTCTCAATCGTCATGAAAAGTATTGTATATCAAAGCCTTTTTATTTTGAAAACATCTCCCTTCAATTGAATCCCCTTGCCTTTAATGCAATAAATATTAAATGTGTGTGTTTTTTTCTATTTCAGAACCTGCCCATGGACTTATGAGGTACGTAAAACACTCACCACACGAATTCAAATGGCATTTAAATCTGTTCACGGGGCACAAAAGCCGCTTACGATTAATGCCCGCGGTATAAGCCGCGGCCAAAATCAACCTGCATAAAAAACATGTACGGAAAAGCAGAAAAAAATCCAAGCCAAATAAAATTATAAACGAATCTATTATGACAAGTGCGTGGGACGTACAAAGTATGTTTTTTTTCAGGCCGCTGAAATATTTTTATTTGAACAAAAGTCTCGAAATACGGGGGCTGCTGGCTGTCAAAATGATGGAGGGGGGCGGGGAACCCATCATCATGTCAAACGGCAGCAGCAGACAAGAAAACCTAACGATCAAATTAATAACACCAACAAAGGAGACCCGATACCTGTGCCACCGCCACCGCCATCGCCATCGCCATCGCCACGCCCCATCCTACATATGAAAAAAAGGTTGGTGGTTAAGCAACAATGGACCAACAACGGCGACAGCTTTGATTGACAACTATGTTGAAATATGAAATTAAAATTTCATAAATAGATGGAAAATAAAAGAAGCTAAGAGGCTTTAAGATCGGGTAATTGCCTGCCCTATTAGGCCTGGGTGTGGATGTATCCGAAAGATCTCTTGGGCCAGATCGAAGGTCAATGACAACGGCGAGACACAGTCGACACATAATTGATTATTAAACCGACATCTAAACAGTATTTAAAGGGCGCGGATGTGGGGTAGGGGATAATGAAATTCGTTAACCAATATTGGAGAAACATGTTTTAATTTCATGCCTCGGATATCGGTTATTAAAGGCGAAGGAATTTTAATTGGCAGTGGCAGCCTTGGAATGGCCCGACTCGCCAGCTAGAAAATAAAAACAGCAACTGCAATTGGCTCTGGCATTCACATGCTTCGTTATGGCCATATGAAAGTGCCACATAATTCTCGCCGCCTCCTCGCCATCTCTCCACGGCCCCGGGCCAAAACAATTTTCACACCGCACTAGCCCGCAATGGTAAAAAATATTTATATTACATCTATCTGCGAGTTGGTTCTTCACCATTTTGGCGAAAAACCAATCAATGGCCGACTGCCATGTTTTCGGGGCGTAGTTCTAGTTTAAGATCGCCAAAGTCGTATGTGGGCTGAAGCTGTTGCTTTTTTGGGACATGGGATCCGAAAGAGCTACCATCAAAAAGCCAGAAAGAAAGTGGCCTACGTGGTTTCGGCGAGGACTATTCAATCAGTTTTACGTTCTGGTTAATTATTTCCAATCTGGTTCTTAATCGGGTTCTTTTTAAACATTATAAAGCCCAACTTTTATGGAACCTTCGCCATGGCTTGGAGGAAATTAATTCGAGATTAGTTTTCCCTAGCAGCTCCGGAAGCGGCTTCATTTAAGATTTTACTATATTTTTCCCTCCATAAATCAGGAAGTATATAAAATATAGCCGGCCCATGACAGACCCACTCCCCTAAACGGCCGCTCCCACAGGCGCAGGGGGCACATAACCCATGCTATATGTAGATACCTCTCGGGTTTATAATTATTGCCCGGCAACCCGTTTGCGAGCTGTGCAGAATTTTTAGTTTACGAGCACATAAATGTAATTGGATGCGCAAAAAATATTACAGAATCCCGGGAGGAGTGTGTGTTTATAAATTTACACATTCACAAAGGCCTCCATGGCCGCTCTAGCCAGCAATTTGCTGCCAGCTGCTTCGCGCCGTTCCAGGAGGCTCCTGCGCATGCTTCTTGGCCAAAACGTGTCATCATCGATTACGGGAGCCCATACATGTGTGCATCCTACATGGAGTGGTGCGTTGGGTAAATCGGGAGCTGGGCAAACAAGTGGCTGTTACTATCGCTTTGTGTTATGGTTCCCTGGGCGCGTAACTCAAAGCGACAACACTTGACACTAATTAATACATACGCACCGGCAAGGGAGCTTTTCCCTTGTTCCTTGTCCCTTGCCACGCCCCCTTTCCGTTTTTCTTCTCCCTTTTTTTTCATTTTCCATTCCGCAGCTGCCACCCACTTGGCTTGTCGTCGCATTTCAATCAAGACCGCGTCAGTCACTCAGTCAGTCAGTCAGCCAGTCAGTCTGGGCGAGATTCTGGTGTGATAAAGTTGTTTGAAAGTGTTGCAGGTTGCACACACAAAGACACAGACACGTATAGTTGAGTGGCTAACTGGCACATTGACTGCAACAGCAGCAACAGCAGCAGCAACATCCACTGCTGCAACTGCAACACATGCTGCTACTGCTTGGAAGAGTGTGTGCCATTGTACTGGGCGATGCTTATCGGCTTGTCGACGTCGCGGTCTCCTGCCTCACGCAGCCCCAGCCACGCCCCCTGAGACCCACCACCCCCCAGTCAGGCGTCGGTTGATAATGTTTACCGTTGCACTTCCTACGCCGATTAAGGTTGGCGCACTTTAAGTTCCACAGAGACACGGTGTCGAAATTACAACTTGGAAACTCTTTAAACATTAAAGAATTCTAAAATTCGAAAACTTTGGATTTTGGAGATTAAACATGAATAAAAATACAATTACCTTTTTTTGCAGAAAATTCCATTCGTTATTTTATAACTTGAAATAAAAGGTAAAATAGGAGATATTGCGCATCAAAATATTCTCATATCGTCAAGATCTTCAAACTAAAAACCTTGCCAAAAATAGATAGATCTTATGAACAATTTAAAAACTAAAGAAACCTGAAGAGTGGGAATACTTTGACCAAAATTTAATAAGCTCTAAAAACCCATACCCCAGGAAAATTTATAACGCACTTTATAATAAGCAAACAAAAAAGTAGAAGATTAAGCAATTTGAACATTTCCATTCAGGTTTGCGTTGATTTGACTTTAATTTGAAATTTTACACACCAATAAGACGCTTTTAACTGTCAAATTTCCGAAGCAAAATATGCAAATTAAATGCGGTAATATTCTGGCATTTCCTCTGTTATTATGGCCAACGCGCCGCTTTTTATTGACCAATTAAAAATGCTTGTTTTTCGGAATGAGGCGGAATGAGGCGGGAAATGATTCATCTAAGTCGAGAGCTGTCTTGCAGGCCATCAAGGAAGGCATATCTCTAACTCTTGTCTTTCTCATTTTTATGCCTTCTGGCATTTTATTTTGTATATGATTTTTTGACAATGCCACAGACAATGATCGATGAAGTTGCGCCTTGGACTTTAGCTTTATGGCCGAAATCGAAATCGAAATCGAAACCAGCTCGGAGGGCAACGAAATCGAAAATAAATTTTCAATTGATAACAAAGGAAAATCGACACAAAGTGGCATTAATTTTCGGCTCTTTAGAGCCAACTTTGACACCCAATGCTGAATAAATGCTTAATTAACACTCAATGGCGCGCCTAAAGCCACTATTTGGACTTTTTTCGGGGCAAGGAGGTGGATGAGGAGGGGGTGTTTCCAGGTAAATTGCGGCAATTGAAGGCGCAACGAATGCAACTCAAAAGTCTGAAGCACAAATTAAAGGCTTTTTTTTGGGCAAAAAGTAAACAACGCCAAATTGACATTTTGCCTCTCGACAGGCAGCGAAAAATGTTTATATATTTTTTGGGGTTTTTTTGGTGGCAAGCCCAGCAGGTCGCCACGAATCGAAAATCGAAAATCGAAAATGACAGTTGCAGTTATTTTGTGCGCCAATCGAAGAAATCAACAAAAGCCGAAGCCGAGTCAGAGTCAGCGTCGCTAAAAATGACTGACTTGGCTGACTGACTGACTCTGTTTGGCCAATTGGGCGAGCGGACGGAAAGTGAAAAGCGGCACCTGAGGGCAAGGAGTTGCCGCCAACTTGCAACTTGCCCCATTGCATCATGCCCCCCAGGCGCTTGAGCGCATTGGTGAGTATCTGTGTGGGTGCACGAGCGGCAATCGATGGATGGCATCGCGTTGAAATCTACTCGCATGTAACGTTTAAATTTGTTGGAAAGTCCACCGATACCAACTGGGGGATCAGAGCTGTGGTTTTTCATGCCTCCGCAGTATTTTTTTGGCTATTTTGGGTTTTTTCTCTCTCGCAGAGAGCAAACTGGAGTTGCACGATTTTCTTGTAATTTTCCGGCAATTTCCAAGTACGATGAAACCTCCAAGCCAAGTGCCAGGCCATATAAATCGTCAATGTTTGTTTAATTTCGTGTTTATTTTTTTGGTCTCTGTTTGCTTTGGCTTTTTATTTTGTTTTAATTTGTCCCACAAAAAATAAACTTGCCAGAATGCTGCCACACAACGAAGCAGAAACAACAACAACGAAATTTGGCTAATTGTGTGGCGATCATTGCTCATTACGGCTCATTATTTGTTGCAACTTGTACACGGGGTTTCGTTTGAGCCGCAGGTTCTTGTTCCCAATTTTTTCGAGGGAGGAAAACCCATTTTATTGTCAATGATCTTGTTGCCAGATTAGCATAGATATTGTTTCCCATTCGCGATTAGATGGCCGCGCACGATTTTGTCGGGACAATTGGAATGTATGTAATGCGCTTGTTCCTAACGTGGAACTTAACAACTTGGCAACATTGTTACCAGCAGTTAGCCAGGAAGCCCCAGAGCCAGTAAAAGTTTTCCCTTCGCATCGCACAGGAAGGAGTAGCCATTGGAATGCATTGATGTCCCCAATACCGATATTCAATCAGCATATAATGGATTCACATTGGTATTCAACAGAACATTCCACCTAATCCCTATTCAATTCAATCAAAATCAGATATGATCTTATTTCTGACTAATTTGAAACGTTAAACAAACATAGATCATAAAAACGAGGCCTAAATCATCTGCCATTCGATTCATGGGACAAGATTCCAGACTTGGTATGATTTCATTGGCAATCAACAGGGCTCATAAAGACCATCACTAAATGGGGGCATAAAGCCTGGCCAATAAAAAGCAAAGTTATCTTCTTTGTTTCCATGGCAATTTGGTAACTTTTTTTCGCCACAAAAGATTATAAGTATAAATTACATAGAAACTTGATTTGGCATAGGAACCAAAATCCGCCACATCAATCCGTCATAAAACATTTCAGCGTATTTTGAACGTAATTTCCTTTCGCGTGATTGGAAGATGCCATAAAATATTTCCAACGAGCTTTTGTATTTTGGACTTTATATGTCTGAGCCATTGTTTCAAATGGCAGTGAGTAAATAAAATTGAGCAGGCTGGGGCTGGCGTTTGAAAATTGTGTTGATTTTGCATATGAGAAGAGGGCATAAACCCATCGCATCGGCTCGCAAGTCTTTTACGACTTTCGCTTTTAATGGCCGGCGGGCTCTCAGAGTTGGTCTGCTGTAGGTCTCACTTATTACGAAATATCCGATATCCAGATATCCCAGATACCCCCCAGTCGGTGCAAGACGATGCCGCCTCTCTTTTAAATCATGGACAAATCTACGAGGCACGAGGCACGGACCAACTTTGCGTTCAGTAAAAATATTTTATGTGCAGGATTATTCGGATGAAATCAGAGCAAAACGAAAGCGGAGAAAATATGTCAACACTGGAAAAAATTACAGCCAAGAAGCAGTATTAGTTAGTTACTTTTAATACGAGGTATCTGCTTTAAAAATTTTTGAGCCTCATAGCCCTGAAATGTTGCAACCTCTTTCAGAAATAAATCATTTTGGTTAAAAATATTATTAGTTTACCCAATTGTTGGGTGTGTATGAGGACGGGTCAGGGATTGAGAGATTGAGGCAATGCAAGGCGATACAAATCGAAGCGAGGCGATCATCGACGGCCCCACTGCACTCAACCGATCATGTTGCACTTTCTGGCTGCTGCAGTTGCTGCCTCTGCGGCCTCTGCTGCCCCTGCTGCTGCTGTTGCATCGCGAATTGCAGGCATGTCCTCTCCTCGGCTCCTCGGCACCTCGGCAGTCGTTGGGAGTTTTGGAGTGTGCTGCCAGCGGCACAAAATGCCCGACATAAAGGGCAAGAGTTCAGGAAATTGTGACTGTGGCAAAATATTTTCGCTATTCTTCACAGTTTTTCCTCAGGTTTTGCTTCGCTTTTACCCGCTGGAGATGCAGATGAAGCCGGCTTTTCAGAGTCTTGGATGAACAGTTTATCATAATTTTTTTTTTCCACATGCCGTCTCTGTGGCTCGAAAGTTGGCGGAAAATTGAAAGTAATTGTCACCTTTTGAGTGCGAGTATTTTCATTTCGTTTTCCTTTTGTCGGTCGGCAGTGGCATGGAAAGTGTGCCTTTTGTGATGGAGGAGCCTGGGTCTTGGGGTGAAGGTGAGGTTTTATGGAAAGTGTGGTAAATGCAGGATGTGGGGTTTGTGTAAAGGTTATTGAGAGACTAAGATTGATCGCTTATGGAGTAAGACATTAAAAAAATGTGGGGGATAATTACTTTATTTATCGAATCCGGTCGAAATCATACAAATCCATTGCTGGTGCAAGATGCATCTTCCATTTAATGACTTCATTCCCGACATCTTGCAGAAGCATCTCTAATCGGCAATTGTGGCTAAGAATCTTCATACATGACACAACCAATTAATTTCCAGATGCCTTATGCAATGGGCCCGTGGGCTTTTTTAGAGTTTTTTAAGAGTGATGCATGTAGGAAATCTCAAGTCAACTGCGAATCCAGATTTTTTGTGCCGCTCTAATAGAGACTTGAAAATCGCAGCCAGGCACCCCCGCAAAGACACACTCACTCATTCGTTCAGTGAGTCAGTCAGTCGAGAGTGGAGCGGTCGGGGAAATGGATTTTCCATGCCAAGAGTTGCAACTTAACATGGCTGCACATTTTGCCAACGGGATGCATGCAACATCGGCAACGGCAACGGGCAACAGGCAACAGACATCGTCGTCGTGCATGCAACACTTACTAGCAACAAAATTAAAGGCAAATCGCAACCAATCACAAAGATTACCCCCACACACCGGCTCACAAACAAACAAAATGGTGCGGTACCAACCACCAGGACCTGGACCCGGACGAGCACGGATCCCCGTCTCCGTCTCCAAAAGCTGAAAACGTGGCCCCAAAGGCGCCGTTGCATTGGTATTTTAAACACTGCCGAGGCGCATAATCAAAACGCTTAAATTATAATAACTTTATTAAGTCTGCGATCCACCCGCGCCCTTTTTTCTTTGTCTGGATCCACCAAACAGGTGTAGCGCGGAAAGAAAGCAACAACAAATGGCAAATAGGAGACATATTATGGGGAAAAACGAATTAAATGTACTCTAACAATATTTTTGATTTCTTTTTGTATAGTATATCTTGTTATCATTGGGATTGAAATATGTGCTATTTAAATCAACTTTCTTGCTTTTCTTTCTTTTAAACTTTATTTAGACTTTTGAAGAGATCGTTTTTGTTAAAATTGATTAAAACCCCATGGATAGGCCATCGAAAGTGTATGAAAAACCTTTGGAGATTGTCTGTTGGCCGCTTTTATTATTTCTCTCGAGTGGATTTTACTTTGTACACACTCGAAGCATTGTTGGCTGGCTGCTCGGATGGATGGCTGGTAGGTTGCTGCCTGCTGTTTATGATTGTTTTTTCATTTTCTCAAGTGATGAGTAGGATATCTGTCGGCTCTGGCAACAAAAACAATAACAATACCAGTACAAGCGACAGCAACAGCAACAACTACATTCAGCAACAAGCCATTTGCGACTCACGACTTTTCATGCAATTTTGAATTTAAAATTCTTCACACACTCTTTTCATTATGTGGCTTCATTCCAGCTCCTCTAGATGGGCTACCCCTCCCTCCTCTAGATGGAGCCCCTTTTTTGAAATCCCCTTGTAGGGTAAAATCAACGGCCCGCCATCGACGTCGAAGGCAGCGCAAAATAAGATGCTACTCTTGTGGCCATCTTTGAAGTGCTTGTTGTTGTTGTTGTTGCTGTAATAGGTGTAAGTCCGTGAGTGTGTTGGTTGGTAATTGCTGGTGTGGGTAAGGTTTGTACAGGTGTGTGTGTGTGTGTGTAGAATCATCGGAGGAAGAAGCTCCGCCATTACGCTCCATTCACGTTTGGATTCCAGTCGCCCTGCAAGTATTCACAGTGGTATTGCCAAAAATTGTCTTTATGGGACTTGGGCTTCTTTTATATTAAAATAATTTAAAAACTATTTTTCAAAAATTGGAAAATGAATTGTTAAATAAAATATAATACTTTATTATTAGTTAACGACTAAAAAAATACAAATGGTGGCATCATCCATAATGTCCTGCAAAAGACTTCCATTAGATCAAAAAAATAATAAAACAATTTTAAATGTCTTAAATTATTTTTTTTTTTTTTTTTTGACTAATTATTAACTACTTTAGGTCACAAAAACATTATGGAGTGCAATTAAATTGACATTGGAATTGGTAACAATACCCAAAATATTCTACATAAATATCCTTTATCTTAAATATTTCTTTTATGTTTATCTTATCTTTTTCGGAATAATTACGTAGTACCAAATATTATACAATATAAACTATACATTATACATAATTACATTATATTATATATTACGTTATATATTATTTTAGTTCCATTATTATGTAGTTAAAAATAACTAATTTCTCACACTAATGCCATTGCATAAAGTTCCTTGTATTAATCTTTTGTTTGCCAAAAACCACTGTGCCTCTTTAACCTGGCTTAGTGTCCGTTGTCGATTACGATGACTGGCCACTAGCCCGGCTCAGTGATTCTGGCCATGGCTTTGCAGCGGCTCTTCGTGGCTCAGCTGCTGCGGCGGCTGACTCGGATGATGATGACTTGGAGCCCCGATTCGAGGGAACGGACTGGAGCGGAGTGGCAGTGCCGCCACTTGGTGGTCCAATTCAGCGAATTGACTATAATCAGTCTAGTGCCAAGTACGTTTCAAGTGTCTACTCATGCACTTCTGTGTAGCGTGTGGTGGGCACTGCCAACAGCCAACAGCCACGAGGCAAGAGCTTAGCCAGGCCAAGAGTTTTGGGCCAAGAGAGCTGCAAAGCCGAAAGTCGGGAATTGAGATCTGAGGGCCAAAACTGTGCCGGCGAGTTCCAAGTGGTTTGCTCTCGTATGCAAATGGGTGTTCCCGCTACCACTTTGACTCCACCGGACGGTCGCCCAACCACTTTCCGCTCCTGGCCACTTGAAGCGGCTCTCAGGAGTGCTGCGGCGCACAAAATTAATTTATTACAATGCAACAAATTACAACACTCATTAATATTTTAGTCAAGTTCTTAAAGTGCACCGGGGAAAAAGGGAAGCAAATAAGAGACTAAAAACTATTTTCCATCTTCGTAAATGTATGCATAATATATTACTATTCTATTTAAAACCGTTCTAAACTTTTAAAGAATTTTAGACTTCCTTTTTTCTCAGTGATCTGGCGTAGTTGGCCAAGAGCTGTAACATGTGACTGGCCTGGAATTTTATTCGCCAACAGGTCCAGGGAACATTGTAACCTGCATGTTGATTGGTTCTGAAAAATAAAGGAAAAAACTTTCCGGCTCGGGGCGAAGGGGAGAAGGGCGTGGTCCGGCATAGTCTCATACCTAATAAATCTGTAATTTGTAATTAATGTGAAAAATTGCCGCCCGAGACGGAGAACAAGCCTAAATTGTTATTATATGGCCAGGGTCCAAGTTCCAGTTTCCAGACTCGACAGGCCTCGGAGTAGTCTCCGGGTGTGGGTCAGAGTCATAATTCTTCCACAAGTTCGCCAGTTTGTGTCTGAGGTTGTGTTTTTCTCGTATAAATATAAATTAAGCCACTCGGCTAACGCACAAAGCGTGTGCCGGCCAGAAAAGTGAAAACTTGGTCAAGCGATTAAGTTGGCCAGAAAACTAGAGACACTGGAAAGCCAGAAAAAATACTTTTATTGCATTCACCGGCACAGGTCACTCCGAGATGGCCCCGTGGCTCCATTGTCTGGCAAAAGCCACTCATGTGGAGTGATTAATATGGAAGATGGCCAAAATAGACTCTGATAAAAATACATTGCTGGAGTGGCAACTCAATCAAGAGAAAGGTAGAAGGAATAACAGAAGTAATGGTAGACAATCATATGTTGATGGATCTATTCACATCTATAATATATATAATCCTAAAAAATGTATTATCTAAATTGAAGATTTCGTTTAGTTTATCTTCAAAAGTACACAAATTGATGGCTTCCAAGAACTCTTATTTTCAAGAGCTCCGATCACTTTAATGTTTCTAATTTTAGGGCTAGACTTTTTCTAGCCAAAACAATGTCGGAAGGGAACACCACTCTTCCATTAGGTGGAGCACAAAACCAGAAAGTACTCTTAGGTCGCCTGACAGCGATTCGGGCGTAAAAATGTCTGCCATGATTGATAATATTCGAAAGTTGCCAACGAGGCAATGGGAACTAGGAAAATATCGAAATATATATCCATATTCGCAACATAACATACGATTACTTATACGCCCTCCCACTCCCTGCTCCGATTTGTTATGGTCTGGAGCTGGGGCTGGAGCAGCGGGGGCAGTTCAATTGCTACCCGGTCGGTCAGTCACCGAATGAAAACAATTTTTTGTCTTTTTTTTTGTTGGTTTGATATTTTGGCCAAAAGGTAACGCAGCTGAGTGAGTGATTCAATGGGGCAAAACGTGAGCCAAAGACGTGATCGGGCCAATAACAAAAAGCCCCGTTTATACGCCTGATGAGCGAAACCTAAGGGGGGCGACCGATCGCGCCGGGCCTTTTGAAACGAATATAAAAATTTTTGTTATTCACTTGTGGATATTTTATTTTTCCCAACGAATCAATCACAATGATTATGATAAATGATTTCGGCGTTTCTTATTTATTCACTATTTTCTTTCAAAGTTTCATTGTCCGAATGGTATTTATAGCTCTCGGACTTTTTGCATTATTACGCTCTTGCCGGATAATGGTCGATCAGTGGGGCGAGCTTGTAATTGCTGGCTTATAAATCACGGTGAAAAGATATAATTTCGTTTCCGATGATCTGTTATCCGTTGGCCGCTGGCCAGGTTTTTGATTAGCACATTTGTCTGGAGTTTCACTTTTACACCGCTGACCCATTGAACTACAAATGCACGAGGATTTTTTTCAGTATTCTTAATGCTGATTTATTTCTGGCACATATACTTTTTTTTATCAGCATTTTTTAATCTCGTTAGGAAACTTCATTACTGTCAACCGGCCGTTTTCCGAGGCTGATTAATGTGTGTCAGAAGAGGCAGGCGGCAGAGACTTTTCGGTAGCCGAGTCGGAAAAACCTGTCTCCCACCCATGGAAAATGCAAGCCACGCCTCTTTTGTGTTGGTCAAGCGGCATTAAGTCTTTATTGTGGAATTATTAATTGGGGTGGACGTGGGGGGTGTGCATACTGATCAGGTGGGTAGGGTAGGTCTTTCATTAAGCAATAAGGACACTAACAGTACTCTGTTTGCGAGCGAAACTTTTTTATTAAATCTGATTTTTATTCGCGTGTAAGCCAAGTGGAAGCCATCTGACCAGTTTTGGTGACCAAATTTGACAACATTTGCCAATGTTTATGAATTATGAATTATTTGGTGCGACCACTCTTGTTGGGCAATCACAACTAACTAGTTTGACGACTCCTCCGCTTGCAGATCCAGCTCCAGATTCATGTGGCCGGAGCCCACCGACTGAGGTCCGCCCGAAGGTAGAAAATGGCGGACGCCTACCGGGATGCCAGTAGCACGCTGCGCTCCGTGTTCCCCAACTCGCGCCTGGGATCGCTGGCCGGAATGGAGAGTCAGCTGCCGGGTCCCCTGGATCCGGATGCGGATGCAGCCACCACCGAGGGACACCAGAGTAGGACCGGCGCGGGCTACGACCCGTTCGACGACGACTGGTGGGCCAATGCCATCGAGGTGGACACCTTCGATTCCCCTCTGGCCTTCGACGCCAGCGAGAACGGACTCTGGAACGGACACTTTGTGCCGCCGCCGCCCCGCCCGCCCTTCCTGGATGAAAGCGTCGCCGCCGACGGCCTAACCACCTGCGATCTGTGCACGTGGGCCTGGCAGCGGAATGCCTACTCCTTGGACGGTTCCATAGGTGAGTACTTAGCCCTTTTTACTCTTGCCCCTTCCCTTGTTCCTGGTTCCTTACCTGGTCCTTTCGTTTTTCAATTAAAACTCTCCGGCAAGACAATAATCTGGCCGCCGTGCATCGATCGCCGATATCAATTTATCAAACTGATGTTGGGCGTGCGTGGCTCGATTGCTTTTCGGCAAGCCTTGCCAGTGACTCCTCCTCCGCCGCCTATTGCACTGCAAAAAATGGTATCCAATAGAGATAAACGATAGGATAGGGATAGTGGGATTTTAGTTAAAGAAGTAACTTGCTCTTCTAAAGCAGCGTCTAGTAACTCTACAGCCTTGTTCCTTGTTGCCAAAAGCATATTTAGTTATTATTAAAACGCCCAAGAATTATTATTTTACAAGATTCCTTTAGGATATGGTTTTATGAATATTAATCTTTAAATTATGATACATTCCATAGTATTTATACATATTTTTTATTAATTATCTTAAAACTTTTTCCGGTGCAGTTGCGTTTGCAAATTTAATTTGCGCACATAATTCTTTGTGGCAGCTCTTGGTTTAGGCGTTGTTTCGCCAAAGTTCGGGGCCCGGGATCCAGGGATCCTCCGGCTCTATCGCCCCGGCACATCGCCAGTCATTTGTCTCTGCGCTTGTAAAAGAGCTCAGTGGAGGAGAAAAAGGGGAATAGGCGGCGACTTAGATGGGGAAAAACTTATGAAAATATGAAGCACTGGGCGTGGGCAGGCCAAGGAGATGAGATAGATAGGACAGAGCCAAAGCGCTCTTTAATTTGGCCAAGAACAAATGGAGCCGGGCCAAGAGCTTACAATCAATTGGGGAAAAAAAACGGGAAAGCGGAAAACGGAAAACGGAAATTCGGGGAAATGCAAGCTGGAGCTCAAATTAAACCCATGCAGTTCTCATTAAAATCCAAGTTAAATGCAAATTCCGCCCTCGAAGCACTACCTGTTAGGACTCACCCCATAACCCAAATAGTTTTCGTAATAACACAAAGCGAATGCTAAATGACCGCTGTCCATACATATATGGTCGGCACTGTGGCATGGCTTTTAGCCGTTTGCTGTATTTGATTTCCAGGAATCGCTTTCAGGCCAAATTGAAGTCATTATACATAGTAAACCTTCGGCTCTTGGCCGGGACTGAGACTGGGACTGGGACTGCGATGGGTGCCTGGCGTTATTAGGCTAATTATAGAGCTGGAATGGAGCAGGAGTCCGGGGGCCTCCTATGCATGCACATTCGTACATATATTTATATATATAAATGATTTTATTCATGCCGACTGGGCGACTGTTTGTCGCGCCAAATGTCTGGGATTTCCTGTGGCCACTGGCCACTTTTTCGGTTCCAACGACGTGTCAACTAATTTGCAACACTCACCTGGAACCTGGACATGGGGCAGCACTTCCATGGAAGTACCTGCGGCAGCCTTTGGCGAATATTTCAGTGTTTTCTGTTTTTTGCAAAGGGATTAGGCCACTCAGCAGCTTGCTCCAAGAAAAACGAAAAGTCGCGAAGAGCGGCAAAAAATGGTTTTGACTAATGTCTTAATTTTGTGCTTAGGTGTTGGTTGCGGTTGGTTTCTGCTTTTATGGCCCAAAGAGTTTCTACACTAGAGGGTATGCCTGATTTATGACACAAAAAAAATTAATACATTGGGTTTTTGAAATAATTCATATAAAATACTAGAGAATAAAACAATTTCTGTTTTTAACAAGTTAGTTTTATTTATAAAAAAAGTCTTTATTTTCCAATACTATCCACTATTCCCTCCCTATATTAATCCCTACTCCAAGCTGAAAAAATCGTGCCTGGACTGCAGCAAATGCCATTCACTCCGCTTCATCTGGTCGAGTCTCCAAATTGAGTTTTTGCATGTCGTGCCCAGGTCTGGGACTGGCTTTGTTTCGGTTCTCCGCCACAAAATTGACAGCTGAATAAAATGTTATTATATTTACACCATAATTTGCATGGCAATTAATCAAATGGCATGCAGAATTCAGAATTCGACAAAGGTAAAGGCAATCCCAGGCGACACATTTCGCTGGGTGCCAAAGCCTTTCTGGGAATTATTCTAACAAAGTTGGCAACCATAAAAACAAAAAGCAAACCCAAAAGTTTCGACCCGCCTAAATGTCTTTATTAGGACTTTAGAAGCCATGCGAAAAATGGAGCTCGTTAAGGTGGGGCAGAAAAAAAGATGATGGTATGAGTTCCCATACAAATCTACAGCCAGACTGTCATTAATTTTATTTGATATATTGGAGGGATTCAGAAAACGGATTAGCATTTGAAATATTTTATATATCTTTCGATTTAAACAATAAAAGACAAAAATTACATTGAGCAGGAAAGAGTTTACAATCTTTCCAGGAAACTCCAATCCCAAAAAACCGAACCCCCCATTAATCAAATCGCTTTAATAATAGGAAATCCTCATTTTTATGGAGCTTCCCTACCCATTAGCCATTCTAGTCTCACATGTTTTTACTTTATGGCAGATTAAGTTAACCGCTTGATTATTTCAACAGCATATTTTGTATAATTTATGCCCCACTTTATGCCTCCCGTCGCCCCCATAACAGCCATAACCCAAAAAAAAGAACGCATAAAGGGTAACAATTCTATATTCTGCAAATATTTACAGCAATTTGTGGCACAATAATAAAAATGAAAGGTCTCGGACCAGAAGCCCAACTCGAAGCCACAGCCAAACGAAACCAAACCAAGGCAAAGACCCAAAAAAGGACTTGTATTTGACTTTGTGCGGCTGTTGAATAAATGTTTTATTACAATAACAACAATATCAAAAACAACATCAGGGGAACAATGCGTCCGTCCGCTGGTCCGTCCATCCACCAACAACAATAAAAACAGCAGCTGTTGAAGTCAACGGCTCCTTCCGCCTATTTTGATATTTTTATTGTGGTGGTGAAATAAATTCAAATAAATAAATTTAAGTTGCTGATTTTGGCCACATAAAGCATTACATGGCAACAGCAACAACCACTACAATAATAAACAAAAGTCCTTGCGTCCCTTTCTGGTCTATTAGAGTCTTTGTGTCCTGGTTACACCATAAATATTGAAGGACCATAGACGAAAACATTTATTGGCAGATTTATGCCAGCTCAACGCAATTCGAAAAGTTATTTCCCTACAATAACAGGATTAGTGGCAGTGGGTGTGTGAGCAGCTTACAACTAACCATATTTTCAAAGATTCAAGTCTCCACCTAAAAAGATTTTGAAAAGCTTTCAAGACCAAAAAATAAAAATATTTATCAGTTTGAATTTATTTAATTTGATATTGTTCTAAAGCTCTTGAACAAATTTGAAAACATTCCCTTATTCAACACTTAACTTTAGTTTACTCATTTTTGAAAACCTACCCCTTTCCAACACTAAGCTTTAACAATTTTCCGCTTCGCCTGTCTCCACTGACCATTGGCCATTGCTGGTTAAGACCAAGCTTTTTAGCCAAATACATGACTAATCTGAAGATTATAAAATTTATGCAAAACCGCAAGCGACGTGATTCCCTTTTTTTGGCATCTGCTGGGGGATAATGTTGTACGAGTGTAAAGTGTAAGCGGAAATGACTGAATTCTTCGGGAGTTTTTTATTTCCCCAACCAGTTGTGTTGTATGTACCTCGTGGTTCCTTCCTTCTGTGCGCTCTGAGTCGTATAATTGTTGCAGCAAACGCACTGTGGCCTGAAGCCATAAAAAGTAAACATAACACACAAAGCCCCCGAGGAGCTGAATAGAAGTGAGAAAACTTATTTGCTATTTTCATGGAATTTTCCATAATTTCTGCTTCGTTTGTTGTTGAAATTTTCCTTCTTTTATTCATCTTTTTTTTTATTAATTTTTGTGGTTTCCTTCTCATTCATGCAAAATGTTAAAAAGATAAACAAGAAACGCTTCGAAAGAGATCGAAAATTATTACTGCCAGTGCATCAAAATGATTATGATGGTCTCCGCCTCTCCCTTCTCTAGACTTGTGTGTGGGATATTTCCATAATATTTTTAACTTTGTTTACGTTTTGCATTTTTATTGTGGCGTCGTCGTCGCCGTCGTCGTCGTCGTCGTCGTTGCCTTTGTTCCTTTTTTAATCAATTAGGGAGCGAGCCCCAGATCTGGACCACACACAGAACTCTTATTTTAATGTGGGTCTGGAAATGCGGGTGCTCTGCTAATAGAATTGCTGATTAAAATAGTTTTCACTTTTTAATTACAATTTATGCATTTAATTTGTTGCCATTATTGTGCGCTATCTGTCTGCGGCATTTTGTTACTAATTATTTGTGAAACGATATCCGACTCCGCCCCTGAAGATCAAAGACTCGTCTTGCAGAACGTCAGACCAACATTGTCGAGGAACATCAAAGGAAACTGTAGCCGCAGTTTTCCCGACTCGAAACATAAACAGTTTGCCAGGGGGCGGGGGGCAGGGGGCGGGGTGGCTCTATTTGTTAGCAGCGAAAAATAAAAATTAAAAATCAATTTTTTTCCACATCTACCCCACAAAAACGGAAAGTCCACAGCTCATTAGCAGAGATGGCTAGGCGGGGGAGCTGTTCCAAAAGGGAAATAAACAAAAAACTTACGAAATTTTGCACCGAAGCGACAAGTTCTAGACGTGTGATGTATTTTTAGTAACTTTTTGTTGGAAAAATCTAATTTACTAATGAGCCGTAAGCCGTGAGCCGTGAGCATTCGAGAAATGCACATCAATTTCGCCTAATTGAAAATCCATGCGCGGATAATTATGTGCGTCAGTCAGCATTAAATTTCCCGAAAGGGACGAATGAGTTCGCATGAATTTTCCTGGGGGGAGCGATGGGGAAAATTGTTTTGGGGCTCTGGGGAAAAGCTGAGAGCCGAGGTCGCGGCCAGATTCCGCAGAAATTCAATCAGCATTTCGCCAAAAGGCGAAATTTAATTAAAGGCCAAGTTTAATGACAATGCAGCCAACCTGAAGCTCCTAAAAAATAGAGTTAAGCACCACTAAGTGGCTATAACAAGTGACCCCCAACTGCCAGTCCGCCACTCAATCTGGTGCAAATTAAATTAAAATGTAGGCAAAGTCGAGCCATTAAATCCGATCAAAAACCAGATCAGCCAACAGAGTTTTCACCGCCAACCGGTTTGGTTTTTCGGGAAAATACTTTGCCAGGCCGAGAGTCCAGACAGGTGGGAGTGTGGCCTGCCTGGTGTTTATTCATTAAATGGAGACTGAGCCGGTCAAAGATCATAAAACTTTTTATGAACTGACAACGACAGCAACGACAACCGTCGCTCCTGTCCTCCGGGCCCGATGTTTGCTCTAACACCTAATGTTTAACTAATTTCGAATATGTTTTTACGACAGCCTACCTGGTCAGCCCTAAAAAAATAGGCCCGGGCCATAAGAGAACCCTGCCTGTGTTCTACTGTTTAAATTTTGATTAAACGCGATCCATGGTGGCGATAAGGTCCATGTAACTGTTGACTTTTTTGGGGTCGAACCGAGTGGTGATCGTGCCATGATACGACTATCCCGGACCCAGACCCGGACCCGGGCCCTCTTACATTTTGCATTTGCATAGGCGAGCGATATGGATCAACAACGGACGGACACAGTAAAATGTCTCTCTTCTGGTCGGTCTGGGTTTCCACATTTTACGATTTGTGCCCCTTGTTTGTTTAATTGTCTTTTACTGTGGCATTTAAGGTTGACTTTCATTTTATTATTTACCCACGTATAGTAGTTGAGGGGACAGTTTCGTTCCTCTAGCCACAAAGATATGATATTGAGGAGAAGTTTGGTAAAGTTTTCCTGTTACTTGAAATCATGATGAGAAAATAATCTTTTGGTTGCCCAAAATGATCCTCATAAAACACACCAGAGCTATTCTATGATTCTTGAAAATATTCCCCAATCCCTTTCGAAAACTATTAAAAGCATTTCTGTCTATATACAAGATTAACCTAATGCGCCATATAAATAATCGACTCTAGACTCTGGGGAGTGGGCGTGCCTGTATATAGGATTTTATGCATTTTCCAAATGGCATTCCAAAAATAAAGAATCTTCTGGCCTAGCCTCATAAATAATACATGTGATTTTTAAGCTTGCGGAGGGCACATAAAAAATATTTTGAAGACATTAAAAACAGAGCTTTCTGCACCAATTAACATATCCAGAACCTATTTGTCGATGTTCCTTGGGAATTTGAATTAAAATTTTCGCTTCGTTAAATCACAAATTTGAATTTGTTTATTTTACGTTCAATCATAAGCCAATGCCTGCTTGGGACCCATGTTTCTTGGCCTAATTGACTTTGGCTATAAAGTTGGAGGCCCACAAATTAGGGCGACGCGAGTGGGAGTGGGAGTGGTGGGCGTGGCAAAAAACACAGTGCCATTCAAGATTTATATTCGCGGCAAAGTTTTCGTGGAAATGCAAAGAGGCAAATATACAAAACTAATTAAAATTCAACTTGGCAAAAAGTTTTCGCCTGAGCAATAAATATTGTAAAATATGTACCCTGACACGCCCACCCGTCCCACTCCCACATCCTGCCGCACGCCCTTTGGTCTACATCTGTTTCCTGGGAAGTGGCGCATTCCTTGGGCTTCCATGCGGTTCCATTTGTCATTCGAGTGCCAAAGTTTTTTGGTGGCGTCGGTGGCCCGGCGTTGGCAACTGGGAATACTAGCATTGATAGGTTCCATTTAAAAGTTGCCAAATGTTGCCAGGGGAGTTTCTTGGGGAACATTCTACCCAGAGAATGGGCAAACGCAATTACTCAGTTTTCGGGTTAACAGAAACTAATGAGTGGAGTTTCCTTCAAGGGAAGCCTTAATAAATTACGTTCGTTTGAATAGAGTCGGAATTACACAATTAAAATCCCGAAAGTGATATTCTTTTTCCCAGTTTCTCTGTTCGAAACTCATTTCGAGAAGCGAGAACAAAACACCTGAGAGTTACACAAGGGACATTTATCATGAGGCACTAAAAGTCAAACAGGAACTGGAACTCTATTTACCTGTCTACCTGGCGGTGACAGCGGGGTGCCCTCGAATACAAAAAGGACCCACGGCATCAAATAGGAGAAGGTGAAATGTTTGCCCCAAAACGGGTACGCGTGTGATAAACCCAATGAGCTAAGAGAACCAAACCCAAGATAAAGATCAGTTTCTGGTTCGGGAAAACCTTTAAGAAATCGTGTGCCGTGTGGCATATAAAACTGTTGTCACTTCATGGCCATGACATTTAAATAATTCAATTTGAATCGAAATGCCTAAAAGGTTTCCTCTTTCCAGAGAAATTCCACGGCCAGATATCAAATTCAATTAAGACATTTCGGACTTAAACGAGCCGCAGAAAGCGGCCGAAGGCAAAGAAATATCTGAGAAATATGCATGAGAGATTCTCGGACATAGTTCGGCTTCTAAATAATTACATGAATGTTTAGTGGATAATTTGTTGGCATTGTTATGCAAATTCCCGTGGCTTCCCTTCCCTTCCTTGAAAAACCGAAAACTGTAAGAGCTCCAGGTATAATTGAGACATTTGATTGTATGGAAATCCCATACGAATTCCGGACACTTTCGCATATTAAATGAGAATTAAAAATGCCACGGCTTCGGCTTCGGCTTCGGCTTCTCCTTATTAATAATGATAACTCTTATGTAGATTCGGTTTGTCGTCTGTCTCCGAGTCAGTCTCCGACTTGACAAATGGCGCAGGCCGAAAAATTCCCTTTGGTCGCTGCCTAATTTGCCGGGCTCCTCTTCCCGGCTCTTCGGGGACCGATCACTATCAAGCCGGGATCACTATAATGCCTAATTTATGTGGCAACTATGGTCGAGCTTAATTTATGCCCGCTTATAAAATACAAGCTGCTGCTGCTGCTGCTCCACAAGCGTGTTAATGCACTAATTGTTTTTGGCAATTAATCAATGTTTATGTGGGAGAAAAGTTTGTGGTGTCTGTCGTGTCGCAAACAAATAAATAATAATTTACGTTGACATAACATTAATTCAGGGCAATGTCTAGGCCAGAAAACTTCACCCTATCAAACACGGCCCGGAGCGGGTCTCCCAGTTGCCAAATTGAATTTCCTTGCTCTTTTGCATAATTGAATTCTCCTCTGGTGACAGTCAACAGATTTTGGCTTTTACTTGCCAAGTCAAAGTCATTTAATGGCAATATGCCAATATATATGTATCTATAGATCTGCTGGCTGGTCCAGGACCCAAAAGTAACAATGACAGCTGGCAAAAAAGCGGAGTAATCGAGGCAGGACAAACAAAAATCTTGGCAGACAGTTTGTTGGCAGTTCGGATGCAAAGGAGGTTGCTTAAAGCAGAGTTCGATATTTTTTAACCCTCCATGTCTAGCAGTGAGGCACCCCCGCATTTGGAAATTCAGAATTCAGTCCTGAAAAAAACCAACAAACTGGTATTGTGCCACTGCGGTAAAATTAAGTCATTAAGCGGACAAAAAACAGGGCTTTGGTAAAAAAAACTCTGAATAAACAACGGCTAATGACGGCAACGGTAGCCGGTGGGAGAGCTCACCTGCCAAAAAAAAAATGGAAAAAAAATATAACAAAGAAGGAAGGTAATTTTCCAACAGGGCAGCAGCAGCTTGTGGTAACGTGTGGTATTGACCACAAATTAACAGTTGCAACCATCCCCCGCCAGCCATAAGAGACCTATACGAGGCACAGGTTGCTCCGCTGCAGTGCGTAATTACGGTGCACATTACAAACAACACACGGGGAGTCGCATTTGCACTTAATTGTGGCGCTTAATTAGACCAAAAAGGTGCAGACTCGAAAGCCCAGACAATGGGCCCAAAGCCTTGATGAGTGTCGAGCTCTGCTCTGTTTGAAGAGTGTTTCACATGCAATTCAATTCAAATGTGGAGGAGAGGAGCTGGAGCTGCGGATCCCCTCCAGACCCATTTGACAACTCAATTTCGCTTAATTGTTTGTAATTGTTGTTATTGCTGGTAGCTGGTAGATGGTAGCGAAAAGGATTTCATTGCGCCCGCTAATGATCCTTTTATCCCCGCTCCGTGCTGCGCAGCCTCCCTCCAATTACATGTCGGGGACTAAACCGAGAACCGAAACCAGAAATTGCAAGCGAAATTCCAAGGAGCTCTTGTGAACTTCTGTTGAAAATTTTCGGCATATGTCGCATCTCTGTGCCATTCCCAGTCCACATTTCGTATCTGTATCTTGTATCTTCTGGCGCCGCCGCTGGGGGTCCTGTCGCTCCTGCCCTGCTGCCCCCCCTTCCTCTGCTGCGCATGCGCATTCAGTTTAATTTTTATTTCATTTTCGCTGACAATTTGCAGCCGCTGACCGGTCGCTGACAAAACCAAAAAACCAAAAAAAAAAAACGCATTTTTTCAGTGCGTTTTTATTTAACGACTTTCGGGCCAAAGTCCCCTGTCCGTAGTCCGCAGTCCGGAATCCGGACGCATGTTGTTGTTCATTTGATTATCGCCACTGTCGCCATGTAATTTATTATATTGGCTTAACCGAGTACGCAACCTGGCCCTCTTTTTTATGGCTTTAACCTTTGGGCAACCGCCGCGTTGCTGACATTATTTAATTTGTCATTTAATTTTTTGGGCTTTCTTTTCGCATCGGACATATGCTGTTCCTTGTCCAACTCTTGACTCACAACTGCTTAAAGGGGGTCGGTCGACTTTCACTCGAAAATATAGATAAATTCAAATACCGTTTTAATCAACTGCTTACCGTTCAATTAATAATCTCAATTTTAATCGCCGCCCACCGTCAGCGCTCCGAAAATTCCAGTGCCCAAAAAGTCGCTAAATCATTTCTTAATTGCTCAATTCGAAAACAAATGCGACCATTTAATTTAATTGTGTGGCTCTTAATTGAGTCGTAGTTCGGCCTGGCGATGCCTTTTATTTCTGCACGAATGTGGCAAGCCACGCCCCCCCTTGATACACCCAATACACCCGATACGTTGTTAGATAATGCCGGGTAAACTTGTTGTGGCCGCCTGCCCGGTTTTCATTTTCGGCATTTTTTGGTCTGGCAATTAAATGTGCGACAGTTTTCGGGGCTACAAATGCTCAGCTGCAGTGCCGTGGGCCGCCAATTTTAATGATTTACAGCAGCAGCAGCTACTTTTTTTCCAGCTTGGAGGAGGAGGTAGGCAGGACAAGGGGCTCTCCCACCTGAGCAGGTGGGTCGCGGTGTCGAAATTTGCATATGCTTTATGCATTACCCGATAATGCGCAATAAACGTCGTGGAATCGGAATTATGTCGCTGGCTTTCGGCATTTGAGATACAAGCCTGTTAACTTCCCGATACTACCGACCATAAATTATTATTCAATAACAAGTAATTGGGTTATTGTGCAGCTACAAGTGGGGGTATCCCTAGGTACATATGCAATATATGACCTGGAAATAGGATGCCGAGGACGACCATAAATCTTGAGTGCATTTGGCCGAAACGCATCATCAATCATCCGCATGCAGATCGATTATTACAATTGCTGACAGACGGACACAGACGTGAGTCGCCGGTTGCATCTGCGGGTTCTCATTTGTATCTGATGGATGTATCTGCGGCAACCTCCTGCTGCTGCTGCTGCGGCTCGCTTGGCCGCAACATGCCAGTTCCGCGGAAAACTTTAGCACAGCTGCAGAAACTTTTGCTCGTGTCAAGTCCGAAAACTTCCAAGAAAACCTTTAAAACTCCCCAGCCATGTTCTATGTCAAAAAAAATAAATAAAAACGGGAAAATACAAAAACCAAAAACTTAGCCATTGTCCAGGCCGTGCTGGACACTGCACGAAATTATTTTAATGAGTTGCCAATTAGGGCCCTGGCTCAACGAAATAGATCAGTCAATAAGTAGGGCGCTGCTAATAAATACCTGAAAGCCCGGCCCTCGGCTTTAGCCCGATTCCGATTGCGTAGAGCTGCGGTGAGCAGCGAACACCTGTTGGCTAACTGGCCGGCATAAATACAACTGGTCACCGATTGAAAGGGTCCTCCTCTCCCGATCTTTCAGCTATTTACGAGTCTTTTGGGGAATTACATTCAGATCAGAGCCTGACAGCATCCGACAGGCGACAGCGGAGAGGACCTTGAGCCGCAAACTTGGGGGAAAAGTTCCTCAATGGAATGCAGATGTTGCATGCGATAGCCAGATCTGGGCTCAGATAATTACCTAAAAAATATATAAAAATATATATACCGAAAACCTTGACTTTTATAGGCCATCTACTTTTTAATAACTCTTTTAAAAGTTGTTTTTATGATTCAAAAATTGACACTTTAATCCAACAACTAACTAGCTTTGTTGCCTTGGTAATAACTTTTAAATATATTTTGCTTACAAATATTTTTTACCCAAAAACCCTTGGAATACTCACTCTATTTGATTAGTTTGTTGCATCCATTAACAAGTGGAGCTCGTTAAACTCATTTTCCCTTTTTTTGTTTCTCATTTTTTCCTCTTTTTCTTATTTAACACTTTCTGAGGCGCCGCTTATTAACGCGCTTCCTGCTGACCACGCCCACATCCTCAATTCAAGCGAGAATTACTTTCCCCTCGCCCTTCCATTCTGTTTGTTATTAATTACCCAGTTTCCAAAGAAGTTACGCAGTTTCCAGTTCCTCAGTGCCAGCTCGCCTCGTGGCTGCGTTTTTTGGCCAATTGAATTACAATGAAGACAATGAGGGGGAGGGGATGGAGCTCCAAAAAAAAGGTGGTAGGGGGTAGAGGGGGCAAAGGGCTTTCGGCAGGGAGATGAAGTGGAAACATAATGGCGTTTGCTTTCATTATAGCACCGGGCACAGCATAAATATTTAAGCAACTGACAATGAGAAAACAAAGGACTAGGACAGGGGAAAGTCCTGGCAATTTATAAGCGCGAAAATGAGGTCAAGGTGGGGGTGGTGCTATGGTGCGGAGGGGAGTGGCCCAGGGGTAGCAGGCAAATGTTGATACTCCATTCATCAGTTAGTAGCGGCTAAACTGCGTTCATTTACTCGACTTCCTTTTTAGGTTTTTGTATTTTGATTCCCTAGGAGAGAGTTTAAGGATTTTGGCCAAAGTAGAAATTATTTATGTTTATATTAGTCCTCCAGTCTATTAACTAAAGCTTTTTAAAGTCACTCAATTTCGAAAATATTAAATTTATTTTGAAAGAAATCCCTCACATCTCACAGACAGATTTTAGAATATCTATTGAAAATCTTCAGCCGTGAAAGAGCATCCTTTCTGCGACTTTCTCCGACACCAATACCGTCTTCAATTTCGCTTCGGCTTTTATCAAAAGGATATAAAACACAGCGTAGAAAGGCTAAAGGCGCTCTGAAATATTTATATGCGTGTTGATTTCTGTTTGCAGAACTTAACCTTTCCCCCTTTGTGTGGCAGCCGGAGAGCGATGCCCACTTTGAGATAACGGCTAGGCCAAAAAGGGTCAAAAACGCAGCGGCATGTGTTGGCCAGGCCAAGAGGATGGCATTGCCCACCCCGCCCCCTGAACCTCATTTAACTGCGGCCATAAATATTCTAAAACGCAGCGGGGGCTGCGGCGTCGCCGTCAGTTTCGAGTTGTTAAGATAATAAAGTTTGTAATTAATTTTGCATCGTTAAGTACGCCGTATGTACATATGTACGGACACATGTAAGTGAGCATTTAGGAGAAGTACGTATCCGGGTCCTGTATTTTCGAGAGCGACTTTAATCGCCTCAGAGTCGCTGCGGGAAGAGGCCTAATTGACTTCACTCACGAATTGAAGAGTTTCCGCCTCGTTCGGTTTATTGCTAGACAAAAAAACACCTCTTACAGTGGTCCCAGAATCAAAATACATATTCAAATAAATTCAATTTGGAAAGTTGAGAAAATGCGGCTAAAAACATTTCCTTATAAATGATACATGTCATGTAAGCCCACTTTGGCATTATTAAGGAATATTGCATTTATATACATATTTCATACTCCACTACCCATTCATATTCATAACTTTTTATGAATTCATCATCTTTATCGCCATCGCGCCATAAAAATTGCATAATCATAAAAACATTACATCCACCGCTGCCCAGGCCGATCGTTCAGTTTTATTACACTTATTACACACACATGCCCCGACCTCAGATATATCTCTTCCTTTTGATTAAATTCATTCTGGTCTCACTATCTTGCAGATACCGCTGGAGAACTTGGATGGGCCTTCACCCTAATCATAGTTTCAATCATATCGGCTCTCATAGGTGCTATTGTAATGGTCATAGTTCTAAGATGTAGGAGGTGAGTTCATGATTGTTTTAAATGTATTTTAAGCGTCTCTGGTATTGGAGTCAAATTCATAATTAATTGGCCAGAGCATGGGGCAAATGAGCAGTCACATTTTGGCATTTAGCCAGAAAAATACCACAATTAGTCATGATAAAAGCCGCATAAGTACACCACACACATGAGGACATTCAACTCTTAACCCCCTGACGACCCGAGCGATCCGTCATGTGGCGACATTTACATCGCCAGACAAATTGAAAAATATACATGTGTGTATTTGCGCGAATATCGGAGCTGTGGGATCTGTGCAACTATAAAGATTTACAATGCATTTGCCCACACGGGGCCGTAGCCGAAGCCGCAACACCAGCAATTCAATTAAACGCCCACCAAAAAATAAATAAAACCTCTTAAGTGAGTCAAAGTTGTTGGCTGTTTGCCGCTCGCCGTTTGCCGAGAATAATCGATGCCGAAAACAAAGGAACATGAAATTGCTTTATTACTTAATTGCTCTTTAAAAGAAACATACAACATACAACGAACAACGCTTTTGCCACAGGCGTTCCTATATGGCCAAAATATTGTAGTCAGAGTCTATCAAAAGGCCATAAGAGAGTGGGTCACACACTCGAGAGCCACAAGTACATTTAAATGGCCATTCTGTGGGATTTTTAGGGGGCGGAGGCGGAACACGCGAGTGCCAAATTAACAGAATTTTTTTTATCCCCCCCATTCCCCCCTCATTCGAATCAAAATCCCAATACGAATACGAATACGAGTTCGAATCCGATTCGATTGCGCAGGCGCCGCTTGTTTAGTCCGCGGCTGCCGTGGGCTTCCAGTTTGAAGTGGAAACGCCGGCCACATGTCGCGTCCAATTAAATTGTCATGTCGTCTTATTTGGCGGCATGTTTGCATAAAATTAATTTTGCAAATTATTCGCCCAAAGTCAAAGCAAACAAACAAATGCGAAATGTGAATCCAAGCGGGTGCTGAATGGAGTTGTTTCTTCTAGATGAATGGATACTTTCCCTATGGCCATAGCTATAGGGAATAAAATATTCAAATTATAGAAAATTAAAGGATGTTGGCAATCACTATAATGACAAAGCTTTTTTTTTACATTCGGCGTGTTAATTTTTAGAAACGGAATTGGCAATCTTCTTGCCATTTTTTATTGCCTTTCAAAAATACACTTTAACGATTAAAAATTATGTGGAAGTTTGAGATATAATAAATGAATCATTAATAGAAGTATTACCAAACTAAAAAGGTTTATTTAAGAAGAATTTTAACAATATTTTCCTCCAAATGAATAATTACTTTAATTAATCGTCAACTAATCAAACCTACATTACCTGCATCCGTATCTTTATTTACCAAAAAAAATTTCCTTTTCCGAGGCAAATTGTCTCAATCAAGACCTGTCGGTCGCCCATTCTCACGGTTTTTGGACCAAATTTGATTTTGCATTAATCACCTGCGGCCCCCGGAGCACCCCACACCTCCCGGCCACCCGAATGTCACGCTGGCGGCTGCTTCCCTTGCCGTCAGACTTAGTCACTCATTTTGGGACTTGTTTTCGCAACCGTTTTAAAGTCGCTCCCCGACCCGACCCCACCCGTCCCGTCCCGTCCAGTCCTGTCCCGTGTGGAGCATGTCACGTCGTGGTCGGACGTGTTGGCTGCCAAATTAGCAGCAATTACATGTAATATCGGTTACACTTATTTGCATATTGATGCAATTCTCGATCTGGTCGCAATGGTGCTATAAATTTGCTTGGCACATGTCTCCACCACGTCACCTGACTCACATTTGTTTCAGATTTTCCCTCGACTTGCTGGCCACCTTATTGAGCCTAACTCTTAAGTGGCACCTGCCACTCCGACTTTACCTGTTTGTGTGTGTGTTTTTTTTTTATTTTTTTGGCAATGTTTGCTCAATGTCTAGACGGGGTAATGTCTTTCGAATGGTCACATAGGCTTCTCGGAAAAATTCAAAGTGCCATTACTATTGCCGTTTATTTTGGTTGTCATTTAAATGAAGTAATAGGGAATTGTATTTACAGGCTCAAAAAAAAGCTAGCTAATTATTATCTAATCGAAGCCAGACCAAAATCTATTATGTTTATTAACCTTTTTGATGGCTTTTGACCCTTTGGACTCGTTTTACATTTTCCACCTTTCGATATGGATTTAATTTCCACAAAAACCAAGGTCCCCTCCTAAAAACTGCTATCGGTTTCGTAGCTGCAAAAACAAAAGTCAAGTTTAAACCGCTTAATGGATTTAAGACACAAAAAGGCGTGTTCAATTAGCATGCTAAAAAACGCGATCGACCCAAAATGGAGAAACCGAAAAAAACGTTGAAACTACAAGCGCAGAAAATTGAACATAACGCGCCAAAGGAAAATCGAGGGAAAATGAGTTTGAAAACTCGCAGAGCCAAGGCCCCCAAGACAACGTCGCCGGCTTGTTCAATTTAATTGAATCGAGAGGAACAAAAACTACATCTGAATCTATAGCTAAGAGTAGAAAAAGAGTAAAACGAATTGGCAGTAGCGGCTCCAGCTCCAACTGCAGCTCCAGCTCAACTTAAGTTAACATTATAATCGATCAAGGCAAACCGAGGGGAAAATGCAGCGCATGCCGCACTGCACTCAATCAATTCGGACAGACGGTTAATTGATACGTACAGATCGGGGATACTATATATACTCGATGGAGAGCGGTGTAACATATATGACCGTTCGGGCTGCAGGTTCGTGCCGTTCGATCTGACCCAGAAAAGCGGAGTCAGCAAGTGCAAATACGTAGCTGGTGGAATAGAATTAAGCGCAATGGCTGCTCCAGAAAAACTCTTAAATGGAAAGCCCCGGAAAAGAAGCAAACACCTGCCAATTCGGCCACACAAATCACTCAGGCCCACGAAAGACCCCCGACTCGGGCCGGTTTCAAATGCCAAAAAATACATCCTCGTCCCATTACTTCGTTTGTTTTGTGGCTCTAATCTAATCGCATCGTTTGCCTCGAATGCTGGATAATGCAATTCTGTTGTTTGCTGCTGGATGTTTATCTGCCCCAGCACAAACTTTGTATTTTATTTATCGTTAAAGTCAGTTCACGTCGCACGCAACTCGCTCCCAAAATGTGACTTGCGTGGCCCAAGTTTGTGTCTTAAGTCATTCGTTTTGGCATTTGCCGCGCGGACGTTTTTGCCTGTTTTAGCGTTTTGGCGTTTTGTCGCTTGACAATTTGACATTTACTTTATACTAATTTATGCTTGGCACTCTATTAAAATTCTGTTTATTAATTGGTACACATTTTTTCCATTCTTATCTTTTGCAGAATTAAATCAGCGAATGCCAATGGTAAGTGAACAAATGTTTTCTTTATTCTCCTCGATTATTCAAATTAATAGATGTGATTAAATGTAGCTCGGAACGTTTTAGAATTTAAATGGCTGATAATCTAATCAAGATTAATCGTTGCTCTTAAAGAATTATTCTTATTCTAATACATTTGCATGGAAGAGTTCCAAAGAAAACAATTTCCATCTTTTTCATTTCAATTAAGAATTTATTCCCAAGCCTCGACGCTATCCCTTCCATATCTGACTTCCTCCAAAAAACTCGATTGCCGCTTTTTGCCGTTTGCCTGATTAATTAGCCAAGCCAAGTCATGGCAAGTCAGGCCTGGTTTTTTGTAACTTCTGCTCATCATCGAGGTTTTTGCCTCCTTTTGCATTTTCATTTCCATTTTTAATTGCATAATTCCGCCGTTGCATGCAATTCAAAGAAATCTTTCATTCTGGATGCAGTTCTTGCCAGTCCCTGCCCCTCCGCCCTGACAAGTGGCAACATTTTAATTTGTTTTCTGTGGCCGTGGCAGAAGGAAGGCAGCTAACTAACAAAATGAAGACAAATTTTTGATGACAATGCATGAACTTCACGTTCGTGCCACAAATCTGAGATGCTGCCTCCGTTGAAACCGAAACCGAAACCGAGTTGCAGGGATTGGATTATAGAGTGCCCGGGGCTACGTGATGGCTAAAACTTTCGAGTAAAAGAAAATTTGTAGACAAATTAAGGCAAAGCCAAACAATTGTCATGGTCGCAGACGGTCTTCGTCAAACACGTTTGAAAATCGTGCAAAGTAGAAACAGAAATAAAACTAATGGAATGGTGGTTGGGGGGCTTTGCCATTTTGATTTAGTTGCTCGAGTTGCGATTCTGGCCCGGCTTTCAGGGGCTTTCAGCGGTAGGCGAGTTATTGACAAACGATCCCTTAGACCTTGAGACCTTTTCGGGAACTGGGACTGGGTGACTCTCTCTTTCGCCCAAAATGTCTCTGGGGCTTGGCGCCAATTTCTCTGTCCGTCTGTGGGCCTGACAATCGACATGCAGGACAAATTGTTGACGGCATTTAATGTCACAGCAGCCAATTAGCTGTCCCCATGAAAATGCTCGTTTCTTGTTTTTATTTTGCCAAAAAAAACTGTTTTTTTGTTAGCCATTTTGTTTTTTTTTTTTTTTTTTTTTGTTGGTACGCACGGTTGCATGTTACTGGCCTGGCCTGGCCTGTCCCGGCCGGGGAAAAATAAAAAGAAACATTCGGAGAAACAAACAATCGCCACAAATCGTTAAACTGTCAGCAGCTTTTAAAGCGCGTGATTATGTCCAAGTCAGCGCTGAGAGTTGAGAGTTGAGAGACAAGCGCCAGTTGCCACAGACTTTTTGCGGATATTTTCAGAGTCTTTTGTGCCGAAAGAGAAAATTTTCAATTGCCCAAAAAAATGCGCATTTAAGTGGTGTTTATTTCTTGCAACATTTTGTTGCAAAGGTGAAAAAGTTTTCGAATGCAAATGCAAATGCAGAATTGCCAAACTCAAGAGTGTCAATTTGGTTGAGAATTCTTTGCAATTATCTGTGAACAGCAGCAGCCAACGTGTCGTATGCATATTTTGATTTTAATTAAGCAAACAAAGAACTCACGATAATCAAGCCACCAACAAAAACATACAAGCCAGCAACCCAAAAAAAAAATAAATAAATAAAATCGGAAAATGGCATGTGACATTTGTGTACATTAAACTGCTGGCAAGAGACCGCAAGGCGATTGGCATTATCTGTGGGGCTATTAAGACTTCATTACACATGTCATATTTGCCATTTTGGCCAGTAACGAAATTCCAAAGCCAAAGTGTTCGTTAATTTTGCTTTATTTACTTTTGATTTTTATGCTTTTCATCTCGACAAAAGTTGACTGTGAAATATTTTGTTAACAACAATTTGCAGTTGGCTGGCTGGCTGGTTGGATGGCGGCTTTGGTGAGATAAGTCGTTCCAGATAAGACCAAAGCGGTAGCTGTTATAATGCAGTTAGGCACAGTGGTTAAAACTTTCAAGTTTTGAAAATCATCAGATGATTTTATTCTTCCAGCAATAGACGGTCTTAGAGTTCCGATGCCCTACCACTGTTCTATTGGGAAACCCACAAAAAGAAAATCCCAAGTCCTACACCAATGAGGCTTTACCGCCACTCGATTCAGCCCAGTTAGCTGTGCAGTAGCCGCAGCAACATCGTTAACACGGCGCAAAAACAGCCATTAAGCCGAGTTCCAGTTGGAACTGAGACCTGGCCACTTGGAGTGGGACTCGGCGCTGAGCGGAGGCTGCGACTTGTGTTTGTGGCATTGGTGACATGCACAAAATGCATGTATATGAGCACCTACGTACGATAACTCCGCGGCCCGGGGTAATAATCGCCATGCCTGCTGGACATTCGCTTGGCCGGAGTACGTAAATCATAAGCATAAAACAGACTTTGACTCCAGCTTCAAAACTAAAGAGTGCAGAGAGGAAAACAGTTGTAGTACTTCAGAATTTATTGAAAAAAAAATAGTAACATTATCTAAAATTAATTTGTATTTACAATGAGCAACAGTTGTCAAAAACAAATACTATAGTCTGGAACGTAAAAGACATTTCTAAGATATAAGATAATGAATCAACTTGGGTTTTTCTTTTAATTTGGAAATCTACAAAATTGCAGACTTCATAAATTAATATATTCTTTTAACATATTTCTTGCAAAAACTGTATAAAAATCTTTCAACATTTCAGTGGTTTTTTTTTAGTTTTCGATTAATATAAATATATAGGTATTTTTTTTTAGCGGAACAACTCAAAAGTTATTATTTAAGAGAAACTCTATTTGGAAGAGAACAATTTATTTCCTAGATGATAGTTTACACCAGATATTTGTCTCCGTGTAAGATTGCATTATGCATGTACATAACTTGAGGAGCCTTCGGTCCCACTGTGGTTTTGCATGTGGTTGCGGTTGCGTATGCACCAGGCTAATTAGTCGAATCGCTCCAAGTGGCTTCGAGGGGCTCCGAGTGGCTCCATCTTTGCCGAGTTAATGAGAGTGAAAGGCGAGTAAAAATAAATAAATATAAAAAGGCATATAAAAAGGCATATTTTGCGCTTAAGTTTTGTAGCCGGCCTGGCCTGGCCTGGCTCCCAGCGACCAGGAGTAGTCGATGATCTGGAAATCCGACCCCGTGGCGGATGTTAGGAACAGGTCTACTTCGTTTACGGCCAGCAATTAGACGTGTTTGCTTAGAACCACGATGAGCTGTCTATAAATTATGAGTTTAATGACGGCTAGAGGTTTTATGGAATCCCGGCTATTTCGATTTGAGTGCTTTTTCAACGGTTAGTTGGGTTGAGTTGAGTCACACGGATCCGCAGCACGGATCCCATTGCCTTTCCATGCCCACTTGGGCATTATGAGATCACATGTGCTGATAGCGGAAAGCGGCGAAACATTTGGCATTTTCGGCCATTTGGCTCAGCCAAAGCCAGAGCCAGAGCCAGAGGTGGTGGTGGTGCAGTGGTGCCAGCGGTGCAGTTTGTTTGCCACCTCGCTGCCAGTTGACAGCCGTTTAATTTACGCTTTGTTTGTTTGTTTGTTTCTGTCTTTTGTTCGCCTCTGTAGGTGAATGTTTGATTTATCGTCCGATTATAAACCAAAATGTCATAGATCTGCACTGCGTTCGATTGCGATTGGTATTTTTGGGAGACTCTCCAAGCTACATTTCCTGTAAAATCCATTAAATCTAGAACTCACACTCCTATTATTGATATTTTTAATTAAGCAACAACTATAGACAATTCTGACAAGTGGCAATTACCGAACTTATGTATAAGATATGCAAATTTTTTGTGTAATTAGGGGACCAGGGGACAACAGTCGTATGAGCAACGTTTTTAATTGATATTTATAAATTACAAGTTAGTAGATTGTGAAGGAGAAGTGTCAAGGGAATTTAGCTCAGTGGGTGGCTTACATTTTTCTTGCTTTATAATTATTTCTTATTTATATCTTAAATATGTCTTAAACATAGTCTGGAGCGTAAATAGAACACATTTTAAGATGAGTTTTCAGATTAAGTGGCATACCTTATTATTAATTTATTAAATATTTGTATTATTTGAATTTGAAAGGCTATGTGTTTTGGATAGCTTGCTGCTTTAGAGTTGTTAGAACTAGATTTGAGTGGCAACGGTATTTCTTTTTACACTCTCTAAAAGCAATCTAATGAGTATTAATTTATAATTCCTCTAAAATCCATTAAAAGAATCTAGATTGCACACTCCCATTTTTAAATATTTTGAATTAAGCAACATCGAAACAGAAATCTCAACAAGTGGCAATTACCAAACTCATATGATATGTAAATTTTTTGTGTAATTATCCGTGACCAGGGGCCAACGTGTCGTATGAGTAACATGACTTTAATTAACCAAACAACAGATAAAAACAGAAATATTTCCTACTTGCAGGTGGTCGCCCGCAGCCTTGGTGGTGTCGCAACAATCGAAACGGTGGCCAGAACCGATCCCCCATCTCGATCAAGCACTCGGCGGACAGTATCCGGCGGCCCACCAGCAACTCCGGCGTGTGGACCTGGCTCGGCGGCAGTCGGCGCTCCTCGGCCGGACCGGACCAGATAGGACCGCCATCGACCTCGCCGGCGGAGAACCACTACACCCACATGGATGATGCGTACAGTCCGGTGGGCGTGAACGAGGCCCTCTACGCGGAGCTGGATCGCGAGTCCGTGCGGTCCGCCAATCCCTCGTACCAGAACACGGCCTACAGTCAGTGTGGCGAGGTGAGGATTATATCCTGGTCATCCCATAGCTCGATCCTAATCGCAAGTATCCCCCACAGAAATACAATTTCCAGAGCCACGAGCAGGACATTCCCATGGTGGTCTCCTCGGCACCGAGCAGTGCCTACTACTCCGACCTGTCGGTGACCGCCATGCCCGGCGGGGCCAGTGGCAGCAACCAGGGCGCCTACGAGATAGTCGGACTCAACGTTATGTCGCAGCCCCTGCCCAACTGGGATCATCATGGCGGGGTGGCCGTGGCACTGACCGGTGGAGGCGGGGGAGCCGGGCCAGGACTGACGCCCGGGGAGGCGGCCGCCATGACGCAGCGGCGGGGGGGGCCACGCTTGGCGGCCATTAACGAGACCAGCACCAGTACAGTGCCCTCGGACTACGTTTAAGGACGTTAAGGATTATTACGGATTACAACAGATTTGTGAAATGTTCAGCGAGCTTAACATGTTAATAGAATACGGAATAGATGTTACATATATACACCCCATAGTTGATATATAGGGTTAAAATCTACCATATATTATGTATACCACTTAGTGCTTATGGTTTATGTCTGTACCCGGTCCGATATAGGGATATATTTATACACACTTACAAGGCGAGAGAGAATGTATTATATATGTCTAGTGTTTATATTTTATATAGTCTGTAAGCAACGATTTAATCGTGGGTGATATTTAGCCTAAAACATATGCTATATTCTTATGTTCTATGTACTTTAAACATTTTCTAAAAATGTAAAAACGACAACAAGCGCATTTTTCGTAGGCTAAGCGAACCGACAGGACATCGCAGGATATACATATATAGTATGATGGAATGGCAGGCAAGGAACCGTATTTCCCCCCAGGATCAGTACATATTTATAAACAGCGTATACCACATGCATACATACATATTTATACACGCGAATATTTACAAAGCAGCAACTAAAAACTCATTTAGCTCACCAATATTATTATATCTCTATAACGATTACCAATTACTGAGGAAACGTATTTACAACGATTTTAAACGCAAAACAGATTTCAACATATTTACCGAACGAATACTTATTGCAGTCTTATCGGGGCGGGGGAAATGATCGTCATATCATTTACCACACCATATACATATGCATAGCTATCTATATACCATATACAATAAACGGACTCACTCACGCGACCCCCCTAGCAGATGTACTTTAGTTCTTAGTTTCACTCGGCCGCCGGGAGTCCTTGCGGATCCTTGGCCGACTAATTTAACGACACACCAGCAAACACACACACTCTCACACACACAATTCCTGTACATTTTTGTTTTAGTTGAAAATATAATTAAACAATTTATGGATATTTACATTCTGAATCCCAAAAAAAAAGTTTTTTTTTCCTAACCGCAGGGCATTTTATTGAGATGTGTGGATATTATTTCAGTAAGTATTGTCATTATTTTAGGTGTCACATCAATATTGTCTTTCCACCTTTACAATATTATTTTTTACGCAAAGGATACGATGTGTAGGATATTATTCCAAGGGTGCTTTCTAATATTTAATAATTACTTTGTTTGCAGATTATCAGCTTAAAAAAGCTACAAATTTACTTTCACCTTGAAATAATAATTTTTTTTAGCAAGTTTTATTATCTTTGCACCTATGTATATTTTTCGAAAATATTTAGATCTTAAAACACCAACATTTCGTCATTTTTTATTTTAATCTTGCTTCCAAATTTTTTCGAGTTGTTGTATTTGTGCTTATAAATTCATAGTTTTTGTTGCTTAAATTATTATTAAGTATTGTCGCAATTATTATTTTTTGTTTTTGTTCAAAAATATGGGATCCTTTAAGTGATATGATCCTATTTGATATTATTTCAATAGATATTGTCAGGAATATATATATAGATATTTCTTCGTAAAGATGACTAGCTTAAATAAATATTAATGCATTTTTTATTGTCATTTCACCTCCAATTGTTTTTTTCTGGAATTATTTGAAAATTTAATGGCTTAATATTTAGACATTTAAGTATATGATATTTGTTTGGAATTCTAAAATGGTAACTCTGAATTAACTATCATTCCACCTTTTACTTTGTATTTTTTTAAACATCTTTATAGAATCTTTATAGACAATAAGCACTTTAAATATTTTTTTTTTAAATACAAGTGAAACTGTTAACTTGCAAATAGTTTTTTAATATTTCATTAAGTATTGTCTTTTTAGCTTTTATTTTTGTTTAATCAAATTATAAGTTTGAAATAGTTGAATATTTCATTCAAATATGTATTGTCCTTGCTTTCAAAATGTAGTTTAGTTATTTTTTTCGTATATGTATATTTAATAGTTTATATTATGATATTAAGTATTGTTTCTCTTAATTGATAAGTATTTTCATATGCATGAGTAAGTATTGTCATTGCACCTTTTTTGTTGCAATAGGCCTCATGGTTTCTTGTTCTTATTGAATTTTTGATTTAGGCTAGATGTTTATACAACCAACATTATTTGTCTTGGGTATATCATTAAAATTAATCAAATCTCACCAGTTGCTTAGCCTGTAAGCTAAAACACGTTTTAGAGATCTCTTTTAGTCTTTGTACTTTGAATATATGTATAAGTTATGCTTTAATCTTAAACTTAATGTCGCGTGTATCGTAAATGGAAGCTCGGATTTCAGATTAATCCCTTCAGTTAACCCTAAACTCTTGGAAGAAAGTGGCAATGGTGAATGTGGGCAAAACTGGCGGCTGCTGCTGTTTGACCTCCTCACGTTCGTGGATTTTGCGGTGGGTGCGGAGGGCAGCCGGTTGGATGAAGCGCCTGCCGCATTCAGAGCACTCGAAGTTCTTCTCCCCCGTATGCGTCATCTCGTGGTATTTCCTTGTATCTGCGGTGGCGAAGGACTTCTCGCAGAAGCTGCAGGCGTAGTCCCTGGCCTTTTCGTGGATGGTACGGAAGTGCTTTTTGAGGCTGGTCGAGCTGTTACATACCTTGGAGCACTGCGAACAGGACCAAGTCCTTTCGAGAGTGTGAAAGTTGATGTGCAGCCGTAGCTCGTTCTTGGTGGTTTTCTTGAGGCCGCAATAGGGGCAGCTAAAGTTCTTAATTCCGTTGTGTCGCAGAATGTGAACCTCCAGCTTCTGCTTGTTCTGGAACCTCATGTAGCAATCGGGAACCTCGCAGACATACGGTTTCTCTATGTTGTCGCGGTGGGTGAATCGGTGATGCGTCAGAGCCGCCAGATTCTGGAACAACCTGCCGCAGTATTCGCAGACGTGTGTCTTGAGGGGCTTTCCCATCTTATGTGACCGACTCTGGTGGGTCGTGAGGGAGCCCTTGTGGCGGTACATCTTGTTGCAGCCCTTCTGATCGCAGATAAACCTCTTGCCCACCTTCGCGTGCTCCAACTCGTGCTCCCTCAAGGTCCCATATCGGTTAAAGGATTCTTCGCAGCCTGGTTCGGTGCAGTGGTACAAGCTGTGGCCATCGTGTTCCCGTTTGTGAATGAAAAGTTTTTTCTCCTTCGTAAATTCCTCAGAGCAGATGTCACACTTGTAGCTGGAAACTTTATCTACCTCTGGGTGCTCCTGAAAGACAGAAAAATGTGATAAATTGCAATTCTGGTTACAATTCCTGCAAACTTTCTCCTTACAGTGTCCTGATTCTCGGACTCTGTGGCTTCTGAACTCTTTGAGGAAGACCCCTGCGACCCGAGTTCTTCAACGCACATTAGCAGCCCTGGCGTCGCCATGTACTGCTCCTTTGCAGCTTCCTTGGTCAATTCATCAACGTCCAGGATGGGCTTGTCCAGACCGATATCCTTTGTATAGAGCCAACTTTTCGATCTCCACCTGTGGTCCGTTAGGATGCAGAGGGCCCGGAAGGCGTGGAACTTTTCTATCTGCTCGTAGCACTCACAGCAGATTTCACTGGGCATCATTTCGTGCTCCATGGGGTCCACCACTAAGTTGGTGCAGTCGGAGAACTTTTCGGCGAGGTCCGGCAGTTCCAGGAGGTTGTAGGTTTCGTCGTCGGGGGCCATTTTGTTGGAGCAGACGCGGCAATTTTCCCTGGGAGCCATTATTCACTGAAAAATTCAAATTTTAATTTTCAGTTATTAGTAGCGCCCTCCATGGGATTAATTGCAAAGGTAGCTAATCTAAGCTCGAAATTGATTACTGGCAATGCCTAGACCAGGCGCACAAATTGATCTGGCAATACACTGTTTAAACATAATAAACTCCAGTTTTTTCATTTAAATTACGTTATTTATAAGCTTACACGCTCTTGGATGGGTGCGCCAAAATTTTCGTTGCCCCAAACTGCGCTTTCCTCAATTTTCCAATCGGAAAAATCCACCACCCACTTGCTCTCTTCTTCTTTTTTTATTTACATCTGGTGTTTGTCAACACTGTGTTCAGTGTTTAGCTGTCAGCTGTTATTTTTAAACTTTAATACTAAAGTATTTTTTTATATTTATAAGACATAATTTTATTTATTAAAAAAGTCTTCAATTAATTACTTTCTAATATTAAAGCAGCCATCATATTAAACTCCATTTATCTGATAACATTTTATTCGATAACGCAATCGATAATTTTATGCACTCAAGCAAGAATTTTCGTTGTGAGCGTACAAAAATCTAAAATCCTGTTTTAATAGTGGTTTTTAAAAGTGTATGGTTCGGTTTAAGCTGCGTAAAGATTATCCGGATTCCTCTAAAATGCGGAAACTAAGAAAATATGACAAGTTCAAATCGCACCGGGCAGCTTGCAATGTGACCAAATGTACGCAACTGTCATCTGTTTGCAAAGCCAGGTTCCGCCTCCGGCCACTGAAGGCGTTGTGTGGGTTCTTACGGCCCCTTGTTTATTATTATTCGTTTTTGTTATTCACAAAATAAACTCGATTTTTCCACATTCGTATACAAAATGGACAGCTCAAATGGGATTCATTACATTGAGCTGTCGCCGAATCCCATCAGGTTTGACGCCGTTAGCCAGCTGACCAATGTGTTCTTCGATGATTCCAACAAACAAGTAGCCCTAAAATTTATTAAAAAAAGAACATATTCCAATTTTGAAGTTGCAGATCTTTGCGGTTCGATCAGGCGGGGCCACTGGGGTGGTTGTGAAGGGCCCTGGACCCACCGAGGACACCGTCATATCCTTTTGCATGAACGACCGAGGGGGATCCATCCGCTCCATCAAGTTCTCGCCGGACAACCAAATCCTTGCCGTTCAGCGAAAGGAGAACGCCGTAGAGTTCATCTGCTTCCAGGGAGACCAGCCGCAGCTGCAGGAAATAATTACCCACCAGGTGAAGACCAACATCTACGGCTTTGTTTGGGTGCACAACCGCGAGGTGACCCTGATTTCCAACACGGCCGTGGAGGTGTTCTCCGTCGTACCGGAGAAGCGACAGGTGCGGTCTGTCAAGTCCCTGAGCATTGGAATCAAGTGGTTCGCCTGGTGCTGCGACGCCAATGTGGCTCTACTCTGCACCAGCGAGGGAAATTCGCTTATTCCGGTCCTCGTCAAACAAAAGGTCATCACGAAGTTGCCCAAAGTGGACTGTGAGTTAAGCGGTGTTACATGTTTCCAAAACTTAAGACCTTCTTTGCAGTGGGAACTCCGAACAGGGAAGTGGAGGAGAGCAAAGTGACCTTGGGGCAGGTGTACGGAGTTCTGGCGGTCCTCATCCTGCAGCCGAATCCTACCACTTTTCAGATGGAAGTAGAGGTGCACCTGCTCAATGGGCCCGGACTGGCCCCTCGAAAATGTCATGTCCTCCGATTGAGTCTGATGGGGCGCTTTGCCATCAACACGGTGGACAACCTGTTTGTGGTGCATCACCAGTCCACGGGCACCTCCCTCCTCTTTGACATTGCCCTACCCGGCGAGGTCATCAACGATGTCACCTACCATGCTCCCCTAACCCCTGGCCGGTCCATTAAACCCTTCGCTTTAAAACTTCCCTCTTTGTCTCCGGACGGACAAACCATGCAGTGCGAGTTGTGTAAGAATCATACATTTAATGGTTTACTTTTTGTAATAATTAGTGGTTCCTTTCCAGATTCCACCCACTGGGTGCTGTTCCAGCCAAACATTGTGATTGATGCCAAACTGGGTTGTATGTGGTACCTCAACCTCTGCATCGAGCCTCTGTGTCAGCTCATTTCCGATCGCATTCGCCTCACGGAACTCCTGCTGCAGCGCAGCAACGGAAAGTCGGTGCTTCTGAAAGTCCTGGGACAATTAATGGATGAGCAGTATAAGGGAACTCTGCTCCCGGTTCTGGAGACAATCTTCAATAGGATAAACAAAATATATACGTGGGTATCCCTTCTGTGCTCATTTTATTTTAAATTTAAGCGTGTTTGTATAATTATTTTAGTTCCTGGGTGCAGTTGGAGCTGCAAAACCAAACTGCGCAGCCTTCGAATGTTAAGACGTCCAGTCTCAAGCAGGCCACACCGCCGATCGTCCTTATCGACCAGTTGCACATGGTGCAGCTGTTCCAGCGCATCGCCCGCAGGTCCTACACCGAAGCCATTCTAATGCTGTATCTCCAATCCCTTAACAAGTTCAACATTGCCGCCCAGGAGGATCTTAGCAAGATCATTATTACGGAACTGATTCACAAGCGCAGTTTCGACACCTTGCGCCGATTGGTCAGCTACTCCATGTTGCTGGAGTCGAAATCCGTGGCTTGCTTTTTGCTGGCCAACTCGGACGTGGACACAGCCATTTCCCAAGTGGCCATTGATATGCTGGGAAGGATTCAGGCCCATGAGGTACATACATATATATTTATTGTATAAAGTATACTTTAAATAATTCTTGTAGATCATAATTGAGGTGATGTTGGGCCAAGGCAAAGTTATTGATGCTTTAAGACTGGCCAAGAACTCTTTGGGTTTGGAAAAGGTGCCGGCTAGGAAGTTCCTGGAAGCGGCCCATAAAACGAAAGACGATTTGATATTTCACAGCGTTTTTAGATTTTTTCAAATGCGGAATTTGAAGCTCTACGAGACCCTGTCTTTTCCTAAAAGTGAGTTTGAACATATTTCTTTTGATTATCCTTTTTAATCCTTTTTTTCTTGAATAGCTGAACAGTGTACGGAGTTTATCCAGCATTATAATAATACTTTCATGACGGAAAGTGCAATAAAGTCTCAGTCGGGCTGATTTTATGTCTTCAGAGTGTGCTACATAGTTTCATAGATTCAACTATTATATTGTAAATAAGGATAAATTGTAATATATTAAAGAAACATTTATACAATCGCCCAGTCACGACCAGCTTTGGATTTCCATCATGCAATTGCTTTACTTACACAGTACAATACAATACAATACAATAAATACATTCAGAAGAATAAATGGAATATACACGGAAACAACAGCGAACCCGGCTAGCAGAATCGCCTGGGCGGAGCCTTCAGCTGCAAGGCACCCATCTCCAGGGCCGAAGACAGGCTGATTAGGTTCTTATTTGGTCGTGGCAAAGTCAGTGTGGGCTCGTGGAGAGCGCTAAAGCACCGCGGGCACTCCTCGACGGCAGTTTCCGCCTCCTCCAGGCAGTTTTCGTGCATGGCATGACCGCATCCGCCCAAAACCAGGACGGGAGTGCGGTCAAAGAGACGCTGGCGGCACACGCAACACTTGGTGGTCGTCACCCAGAGGCCGCGCAGCGACTTCCTGTGTCGCTCTGCAAACTCCATGTGAAGACTTTGACACAAATTCTCAGAGTCGGCGCGCAAAGCCTCCGTCTTGTGCCTGGAACTGTCAAGCATGCCCATCAGTAGGTCCTTGATGTCGCCGAAACTGCTGGACACGTTGTGGGTGTTCATAATCAGCTGGACCAAGTTGTGCAAGTCAATGTGCTGAGAGGCCTCATGCAGCAGGGACTTGGTGATTGACTGCATCTCCTCGTGGGGCAAAACATACTGGAGTAAAGAAAACCAGCAGCGTTCCAGTTCCGCCGCTGGCAAAGTTTCCACGGACCGAGCCAGCAAGGCGGATATATCCCGGGCCTCCTGGGCGGCTGCCTCGCCGCTCGCAGCCTTCAGCAGATCCATGGACAATTCGAAGGCTTTCGCGTAGCTCTCCTGCTTCTCGTACAGATAAATCACAGATCGATTTAGATGATACCTTTCGGCTATGGCAATGGCCTGTTCAATGCGGTAGCCCGAGTTCGAGCGAAGGAACTCCTCCACAGTCTCAGCGGAATCCAACTTGCAATAGAGTTCGAGGAGCAGCTCCAGTTGACTGGGCTCCAGCTCGCTTTTTCGATCGTTCAGGCACTTGAGGAACACGAACAGCAGATTCTCTTCCCTCCGCAGGCTGTCCAGAAGCTCGTAGATCTTGTCAGGGTAGTGCAGGGCCAGGATGCGGGTAGTTTCCTGGGGATTGATGCCCAGCAACTCCCTTATGTGTCGCTTCAGCTGTCCGTAAATGCATCTCTCAGGATTCGCCACATGGCGCTCCATGTAGGCGAACATTGTCTCGTGCCTAACCTCGTTCCGGATGTAGCAGTCCAGGATGGTGTCGTAGGACTGAAGCTTCTCCAGGAGGTACTCCACAACATAGAAGCATCTGGCCTTCTCCGCCAGGCGGAGCTGCTCCTCGTCGCTGCTGATTTCCGCGAGGCAGTTGGACGAGAGCAACTCGTGCCAGGCGCTCTCCCTCTCAGAGTGCTGTCGACTGCTCTCGTGGGCAATCTCCTCCTGCGCCAGGTGGCTTAGCACCCGCTCAAGAAGCTGCCTGTCCCGCGGGAGGCACTGCATCGATATCTGCTGAGCTATGAAGTTCAACAAACAGCCAATCTCCGCCCACTGAAAGTTTGAGATTCTCGTAAAAAAAATGGGAATTAAAAACGACTCAAAATCTTACTGTGGCATTTTCAGGCGACATGATCTCCAGGAGGAGATAGATGATCCTCTTGCGATGGGAGAAGCCCAGCTCATTACTGAACTCCCGCTCCTGGAAGGCCAGGGAAATCACATTCAGCGTCTCGCGAGTGTCGAACTTGAGAAGAGCCCGCAAGTACGGATAGGGCAGCTCGTCGCCGGCGTTTTCCTTCGAGTGCTGAGACGTCAAGCAGCGCAGCACGTCATGCTTCACTTGATGCACCTGCTCTGCGGGAATGTCCCCGCTGGGATAGCCCCTGCCTGCTAGGCAACTGGACACATAGACCAGCAGGCAATTCCCCAAATCCGTCTCGTCCGGGGTCACCAAAGGAAGTAGCTCCGTCAGAGCCGCCGTGTAATCATTTAGAGCTCGCGTGTTGAGGTAGATTTGTGCTCTAAACAGGCGATGCTTCTTCACCGCCTTCAACACCTGGTTAAGATCAAGACACATCCAGTCCAGCTTCAGGATGAGTTGCTCTAACTTTGCCGGGGAATGTTGCAACCAGTATTCCACCAAAGCTTGGGAAATCACCGGGTTGACACTCTTGATCGTTTCGTGTTCGATGTGCTCGGAAATGTGTTGCAGGAACAACTCGGCGCTGGTGTTCTCCAGCCTCTCCCAGAGCTGCGTCCAAAGCAGCTCCAGTTCCCCTATGGTAATCAGGCATTTTATGATGGAGCCGAGGCAATAATCCGGAGCTCTGGCGGAGTTGGCTATGTACTCTTTGAAGAGCATAACAATGCGTTCCTTGGCCTGGGCACGTTTCCTCGGACGATCCACAGAGGCGATATAGCCGTCAAGGGCCAATTGGCAAGCCTCCTGCCAGCGATGATGTTTGACCTGTGACCGGAAATGGGTTTTATTACAATTTTATGGAGCTAACTTGTTCCTTACCAGATAGCTTATTCTCTCCGACCAAGTCCTAACGCCAATAATGTGCAGCGATGTAGCGCCTAGGACGTAAAGTTGCGTCCCCCGCGATACGACAGAATTATAACAAGCATTGGTGCCTGCTAAAGCAAAGGCTGGCGAGACATTTCCGCCTGTGGCCAGGCCCTTGAACTGCGCGGAACCATACGCTAAGCCGGCATTGGCCATATCCATGCACTCGAGCTCCTTGCTGGATCTTACATCCACCAGATGCAGAATCTCCGCGGTGTCCAGCGACGCAACACACTTTGGACCCAGCCAGTGGGCGGACAGAAGGTTTCCCTGCAGCTGGACATGGCGAAGATACAAAAGAGTGATTCTTCCGTTGGAAACGAACAACTGATGAAAGAAAAGCTGATTCCCTCGGCCCACAACGATGACGGGATCCACGGAGCGAGATGCATCCGCTGCCTGAATCAGTACCAAATGCCAGGCCAACAACGGCAAGCAGTCTGGCGGGCCTTGTAGAACGTGGTACTTGATTACCCTCAAACGCGGTCGCACGGTAACGATGAAATACTTGGACAACGTGGCCAAGGCCACAATGCAGTACTGATCCAGTTCGTGGCGTCCATGGGCGTCCATTATCAAGGGCTCCACGGCACAGACTTCACCGCGAGCTCCCGAAAACAAGCACCTGGAGCTGCAGCCGCGAATTCCAAGTTTCCGCGTGAAACTGAGCGACCACACGGATCCACCGGCGTCCGCACATAACGCCAGGGATGATCTGGACGTCCACTTCACATGCAGTACTCCCGTGTTCGGGGTTATCACATCGAATAGCTCTCGCAGAACGTCGCCCGTCTGAGTATCCAGCATGGTTACCAATCCTCGGGCGTAGCCGGCCAGCAGCCGCGTAGAATCCGCGTTGAAGGCCAGACTAGCCACCGCTCCCTGCCCGTGCTTATCTTGGTGGGCCCAGCGCAAGGTCTGGGTAACGTCAAAGTTTAGAATGTGGCCGTGGGATGTGCCCACCGCGATGTAGGCGGCGACAGCACAGGAACTTGCAGCTCCGGCGTTTACGCGATCGGCTGCTGAGGAAAGTTGGGCGGATATGCCATGCAGCAGGGTATATCGCATGATGGAGCCGCCTCCGCTCCGGCCATCGGTCCGCACGGCAGAGTCTTCTCCAATTGAGGGCGTAGGCGTGGCATGCGGCACCGGCATTCCCAGCTCGGAGGCCACATCTGAGTCCGCCTCGAACTCGCTGAGCACCGCCTCGAGGGTTGGCAGAACATCAGTGGGTGGTATGGCAAACTCGGCATCATCCAGCTGGGAAAGGGGAAACTCGGTCAACTAGTTAGAACTTCATGTAAGCCGTAACTTACATCTTCGAAATCCAGCTGCAAAGATTCCGCCAGCAGGCTGTCGGTGGATCCTCTCTCCGACTCCAGCAGCGATTGCAGCGACGGGGCCTTCAGCTCCGACATGCTCCCGGGTCCTTGCGCTCTCACTGGTCCCCCAAAAACGAAATTTGCGACTTTTGCTTTTTATCAATGAATTTTTACGCCCATTTAATGAACAGTGTTGGACAGTGCGCGCGGGTACTAACGGAGCTTCCAGCACTAAGAATGGTTCAACATATTGTCATGTCTCTCGCTCGTGAATTCCCTGGTGATTATGTTTTTAAGTTTACCAACACTATCGATTGCAATAAGGGGTTTCCCATAAATTCAGACATTTTATTTATGAGGATCTTACTGTTAATTCTTTTACTAGTTTGAAAAATATGAGGATAATTTACAAATATTTTTAGTCTGCAACTCCTAATGAAATAAGAAAAACTGTTCAATGTTATGGTCAACGTGTTTATAGGGAGGGGAAAATAACGTTAACTCGGTTTCTTGTTTTGTATGCAAAAAGAAAATATCTGGAAGAATATTAAAAGACAATGTATTCTTAATCAGGTATATTTTATAATGATATTTTTTATAATTATTTTTCTCTTTTTGAGAAAAATACGTAAAATGTAAAATGTATGTAAAATAATGCCGTGGGGCCGTGACTTTGTGTGGCAAAAATGCCTAGCAGTGCGACCGTAGCTGCGCGGAGTTGCTTCAGGACAGCGTGACCGTTGCTGTTTGTTTACTCTTTGTTGTTGTCTTCTCGCGATTGGTACTCTGGCAGCGGACGATTTTCTGGCCAGCGAACTAATTAAAGTGCAATAAAATGTGCGTTGATCAATTCCGAGAGTCTAGCGAGCGAAAACAATTTGGCGGTGGCGCGTAATTATACCGAATTGTTATCTGCGGAAAAGGTTTTCGGATTCAACGCCAATGAGGACTAGCTAGCGTGGAATTTCCGATTTCCCGATTTCGTATTATGTTTGATGCCCGCGAGACGCTTGTGCAAAACAAAAGCATACAAAATGGGCCGCAGCAGCCACACAATTTTTGATGGAATTAATCGGATTGTGCGATTTGGAGGATAAGTGCGAAAGAAAATTTAAATTTTGTTTATTTGAGCGAGCGGCGGTATTTGCGAATTTTGCCTATTTCTCTCTTTCGCCTACGCTTCCTCTCCCGTTAACGTTACGCGCCTTTCATTCAGTCGAGTGTGTGTAGGTGTGTGTGACAGTGACGTAAACAAATGTACAAAAGCGAAGAAGTGCAAGAATTTGTGGAATGCTGGTGACGATTCACGTGCCAGAGGGCAGATAAACAAATAATCCAAGATCGAAGGCAACAGAAGCTTTGCCAAATTGACATACAACGTGGTTTTGGGGCCTCTGTTTTGCGCCTCACATTCGTTGCATTTGGCAGGCTCAGCTGTGCAATTTGGCAGTGGTGTTGGTGAGCGCAACACGTTTGTGTACGCGAGAGAGGCGAAGGAGTTTAAGAGCGGGGGAGTTTTCTGCGTAAACTACTCTGCCAACGTCGGCGTCGCCCACGGCAGCGTGCGTCATTGATGCGACAGGTAAGAAGCAGCAGCAGCAAAAGCCAAAAATTATTGCCCAATTTTTGGTCTTTGTCTGCCCGAAATTACCATAGTTAATTACCCAGCCGGGGTATGTAGATAAATATGAACTTAACAATTAGTGGAGACGGCGGCACCTTTGCAGGTAAATTTCCAAGCAAACACTCGGATACTCGGAGCCAAAGCTCATGCAGCTTCGTTTACGTTTTCGAGATAAGAATGTCGCTTGTGGAGCACTTTTTGGCCTCTCTTTTCGCTTCGATTTTCCTTCTTCCTCCTTCCACTTCCTCTATACATCACACTTATTGGCCCCAACTTGTCGATTGGACGTTGGTCGCCAGTCGCGCTAGTTTTTCCACATTTTGATACCCTAACTAGGGGCATTTTGTGTCCTTTCTTACTCTTAAATCGAGGTGTTCCAAGCTATTATTTTTTAATAATTGGTGTAGCCTTGATTAGATTAAAAAAGCTTAAGTTTATTTAATGCGAAAACGAGTGTCTGGCAATGTCTTATCAATAACGAGCTCTTGAACCTTCTTTAATTAGCGCTAATAGTGCTAGTAGTTATTGTTTTTGTCATTTAAAATGAAAATATATAATAATATAGAGGTTAGACCATTCGGGAAAGCGTTTTCGAACAATTAAAAATTTTAAATATTTAAAATTCCAATGGAATTTGGAAATTTAATAAATCCTACATTAATGTGGGATGTATTTCCATTTTACTTGCCTTAACCTTGAAAGATGCAGAACCTGTTTATTAGTTCCTCAGCCTGGCCAATGCCAAATAAGATTTCCAGGCAGGGCATTCCATATTTGTCGGGCCTCTCCTTCCTCTAATCGTTCTTGTTTATTATGGTTGACCCTGCCTTTTTATTTTGTTCCTTTTCTCGTCTCGCCTTTTATTTTGGTCTCGCTCTGTGTGTTTGTCGTTCATGGTCACAAAATTTATTGGTCAACATTTTATCTTGGCCCCGGTCCGGCACCGGCAACAGCTACGGCTACGGCATCGGCAACGGCACCCACGTAGAAATACTTCTTTCCAGCTTGCAACTTGTTTGCTTCTCTTTCTCCGCGTCAGCCCCTTGGAAATTTAACGCTTCAACACGCTCCGATTTTCTGAAAGAAGATCAGGCAGGAAAAGCAGAAAAACTTAAGAGCCAAACGCGCTCAAAACAAATATTTTCGAGATAAGTTATGGGCATATTTCTGGGGTTCCGCTTTCCTCTCATGAAAAGTTTAATGGGGAAAATATCTTAATATTTTATAAACCTGACCGCGTCCCATAAATTATCGGTGCGGATTCTTTCCGCGGCTCTCATAGCTTTGTATTTTTTTTGGTCGTTGTTTTTTTTGTTCTTGCTGCGCTTTTTGTTTGTGTGGCACATACTTTTCGTGACTTTCCGCTTTTGTTTATCTTGTGGCGATTGTTTATCTGCGATGCCTCTCCGATATTTTGGGGGCCCTCATTCCCCCACTTTGGCCAGATATGCCCGTCCAAGAGGCATCCAGCAAATTGGCAATTGCTGCGGAATCGCTACAACTTGCAGCTGTTGGTGCATAACTCAGCGTCCCTTCAGACATTAACCCTTTGTTGGCCACATGATAAACGATAGCTTGTTAATAAATCAGAGGCGAAAAGTGTGAGTGTGTCCTGGGTCCTGGGGCTTTGTATGTCCTGGGCGGTCAGGACATGCAGAAAAAGTAGTAACAAGGTTGCCTGTCTATTTTTGCACCCGAAAAAATTGTAATTTTAAACTTTTATTCAATTTTATTTTTTTTATTTATTTTTTTTATTTTTAAAATATTTTATAAATATTCCAAAAAAAAAAAAAGCAAAAAATAATTAAACACAACTCCAAATTATACTTTTAGTTTTTCTCAGTGCTTTTCATGGTTGCTCCCCCTGGATGTATGCAACATGATTGGGTCTGCACTCAGCACAGGATACTCGTATTTCATATGCCTTTACTAGATTTATGAAGTGCCGGCCTGAGTTGCTGGCCGAGTCCTTCCTTAGTCGAGTCCTTTGCCTCGGTTGCCTTTGGCATTCTAATAATTTTTTATTGTTGTCGTTTAAGTGGCCCATTGTACAGCTGGCAACATATTGTGCACTCGTGCTACTGCAACATTGTCCTGCCCCTTGATAGCAGAAGGTACTTTCATCATTTTGTTTGATTTAGGCTCTTGCCAGGCAACCAGTTGTCCAATTCTGCATTCCTGGAGTGGTTCTCTGATATAATACTTTTATAATTAGACTTTGTGATTTGTTGCTTTTCGCATCAGAAACCGGAAGAGCAGCTTTTTGGGGGGGATGGCTTCTCAAGTCTCATGTCTAATATGAATAATTTAATTAATTGGTATTTTGACAAGAAAATTGCATCTCAAGTTTGTTTGATCAGCTTGGAATTCAATAGAGATATAGATTCTTATTTAATTTCACGGCTCATACCGTTCTGGGACCTAATCTTCTGGTCCATTCTTCACGGCAATCTATTATGTCGAAACTTAAGCTCACGCCTTTCTCCTGCTTAGTTCGCTCCGACAAATCTCGTTTGATGCGGCTTAGGATGATGATGCATTGAGTGGCCCAGTTTCCTCCTCCGGCTACCATTCATCCCAGCCCTTCGTTCATATTTCTTTCATGCGCTCTCGTCCCGCATTCAGAGTCAGATGGATGCTCAGTGCATTCGGCTTAGCCATTATTCTGGGCCCGCTGACAATCATAGAGCCCCAAAGAGCTCGCACTGAAAAAGCCAGGCCAAGTAGGGACTGGGAAATATGGCACAGATGAAGATGAAGAGGGCGTCTTAATAAATGATTTGCTGCATGTCTGGGAGTCCTTGTTTTTTGTGCTACTCCGTGATTATGATTTGCTGCTGCTGGGACGAAAGCGAAATGCCAAATAAGCCCTCCAAAAGGGTCGTTGGGTCCGTGCCATCTAACTGAATTTGCATCTCCGGGAGGGGGAGATCTAATGTATACCAAAGGATTATACATACAGGACTCATGTGTTCCTAAGCCCGCATCCCGTATTGATTTCAAATTGAACCCGTGTGCCTGCCTGCGTGGCTCTATTTTCTTTTTGTGGTCCTCGCTAATTAGCACGTCGGCTATGTGAGATTTGTCCGGATTCGCTTTCGGCTGTGGGTCCCACTACGTATGTTAATGACAATGCTAATAATTGCTTTTGTTGCTTGTTATTGCCGTGGATGCCACACCAGTGCAGCTGCCACATTCGCTGAAATAGGATTCCCAATAAAAGCAGGCAAAGAGCAATGCCGTTCTATTTATAAAATTTTGCTGGCCTCGGCCATTTGACATGGTTTTCCCGGAATTTTCAGAGGCTGGGAAATATGCGCAATAATTTCTGCATTTTTTTTATTCCTCGAAAGGGACTTTTAATGAATGCTTTCGTTTGAGGCGCATATCAGTAATTAGTATTTATTTATTATTGATTTCCGATTCCAGTATAAAGCGTAATTCTTTGTTTGCCCGATACAATCTAAAATCTTTTTCTGTAAGCTTTGAAAACATAAATTCGTAACTGATGGACGTTTTTGTGTGAAACTGCATTTGCTGTGTGAGGCTCAGGGTAAGCGGCTTTAGTGTTTTGTCTATTTTTGTGCAGTAAATGCTTCTGTCAGTGAGGTTTTCTATTGCAGCCGCAGCTGGTGGAGTTCGGTCGGAAACCCTCTTTAGTTATTGTTCTCCATTAGGTAGAGCTTTGCACTTTTTACTCCTTTTTGGTACTTTATCTCTAACTTGCTGGTCTGCTGGCCTGCTCCTCTATTTGTATTTTAAATTTTTAAGCGTTGCAAATGTTGTGCAACATTTTGACGGCTTTACCAGAGCTATACAACTCCACTTTTATATGGCTTGAAATTGCAGTTTGTTGCCATTTTGTAGTTGTTGTTAACGTTATTTGGCCAACACACGCTCACCATGCCACATTCACACACAAACACTCTACTCTTAGTTGTATGTACTTGCAACGCAGCTGGCCACACAATGCGGCAGCTTTTGGCCGTTTTTCGCACACATTTTTCAAACTCGAAGGTTTTCCGCTCTTCCATTTTTCCGTGCAGTCCTTTTTAGTCTCACCCGAGTGCCTCCTGCCGCAGAGTATGATGTGCATGTGCCTTTGTGTTTTTGTTTAAATACAAATTTGAACACTGCGTTAAAACCAGGAAAGGCGAAATAAAATGCAAAAAAGGCAGAAATTAGGACCACTTGGGCGATCTATGTGAACTATCGCGGATTAATACTATCACTTTTTGAAATTTATATCATATTTATAAAAATATTTAAATATATAAAAGAGTTAAAGACAAATACTCCTATAAAACATCTCTAAGGATATTTGTTTTTAATGCAAATTTGAAACAGCCCTGCTTAGAGTGTGTAAAAATTGTACAAAAAATATTAACTAAGCCGCCTTGACTGCAAAAATTTGTTTATAGAGGCGTGGTAGCCAAAGTTTATTCCGCTTTTTCCCTTACGGGTGCAGCTTTTTTACAATTTATTATTTCTTTTATTTTTTTCATATATTTTATATTTATGCGTTGTTCCTGCCCCTCCTCACACATGCACGCACGCCTTCTCCACTGATTGCTTTGTTCCGGAGCTTAAGCGTTGTGTCCCCCCCCAAAAAAAACCATCCCATCCCAACCTCACAAACTCCTCAACACTTTGAAAAGCTTTTTACGAACCATATTGTTCCATAATAAACATTTTCGAGTTCGGCATGCTTTACCACATATCATCTAATTTGATAATCTTTTGAACCCTTTTTTAGAGGTATGTTTATAAAAAGTAATCGATTTTTTAAACGTGTGGAATGGAACTACAAATACATTGTTTTTCATTCAATAATTTGTTAGTGAAATTATTTTATGGAATAGAATGTTAACGTATTATATGAGTATTCCGATTACTTTACAAGATATTATTAGGGAAAACACTGGTCAGTTCCTTTTTCCATTTTGCGGGAATACCAACTCGATCTGAAAATTGTGTCTAACCTCGTTTCCCCAGGTTCACCATGGTATGCTACTCATCATCTAATTACATTATCTTCTCTTAGTTTTTTATTGAAATGTTTATAGAAAGTAATACATTTTTTAGATCCACACAACATTGTTCAGCCTTAGTAGTTCACCCATATTACACTTTAGTTTTCGATGCGCAGCTATAATCAAACAATCAAAGTCACTTCAGTTAAGCAAATTGAAAAATGTCCGGTTAAAAAGTCCAAAATCAAATTACATTTGCAAAATTACAATTTAATTGCATGTTGGTGGCTGTTCTTTGCCATGTTGCCGCATCTGAGGGGGAAACTAGTTGGGTGTTAGGAGGTAGAGCTAGAGGTAGAGGTATTTGGTTTCGTTTCGGGAACAAATTTTCACGCATTTAGCTGTTGTCGACGTCGCGTCCCGTCCAGTTGGAAAGTTCTTGTTTTGTATACCTCTGACAGAACTGAAAATGAAACGTTTTACAAAAGCCACGGCGCTGCCAGGATAAAGGATAAAGTGTGCGTGACATGTCCACGTCGCCCAGCAGTCTTTTTTCGCCCAATCTCTGGCAATTCAATGCCCCTCCTTTGTGTCCTTCGCCCCCCAGATCGGTTCATTTATGTGACGACGTTTTTAGTTGCTGAAACTTTGCTCTAAGCTGCCGATTTTGTATGAATTGATGGGTGGTGATGGTGAGGCGGTGTCGGGGACACCAGGATTACAGTTCGCAGGGAGTTTTGGTTCTGGCTCGGAAGTGGGCTGGGAATGGCGATCGAAATGGATGGCATAAAGTCAATTTGTAAAATGGTGCGCCGGTTTGGTTGGTCATCAATGGAGTGGAAAGCTCGTGCCGGATATGGACAGAGAGATATTAGTTTACCAGCCGGATTGTCAGGGCAGATTTATCTATTGCACTTGCGCCAGTTTAAAGTGGTTGTCTCTAATGAAATTCTGAGCAGTAGACGACCTCCGACTTTTAATTTAATCCCAAAGTAAAATAAATAGGCCCCCACCACATCCACTGCAAACGCACTCTATTTACCACATTGTTTGAAACTTAATGCAATTAAGTTGGCCCGCCTTTGTTGTCAAAGTATCTGATTGTAATTTAGTGTCGATGGCCCATCCTTTAACTCCCCCCAGCCATCAATCGTTTGTGTTCTAATTACTGTTCGTTAATTGCATATTTGAAATGCCCAAAAGATCACAATCATTTAGCCGTACACGTGCCTCAATTACAAATTCCCCAAGGTGCACTCAGATCCGCGTCGCTCTCTTTGCCTCTTCCGCAAACTGAACGTAATCCCAGATACACCTACACATGCCCCCACCCTCCAATAGATACAGATACATGCAGATCCCTTGTTGACCCGCTCCTTCCCGTACATACATGGCTGCTGGTTCAATTGGTCTGTTCCTTTTTAAAACGCATTGACTCGTTTTAAGTGTAATAGAGTTGCCTGCCAGGCGCAGATACAGATACAGCTACGGCTACAGCTACAGTCATAGATACAGATGCACACACCCAGGCAATCTGTTGGCTCATGCAAATGGTAGAACTAAAAACCTATAGCAATCATTGAAAAGCCAAAAGCAACTACAGGCAAACTTCCGTAGATGGAACTTTCGGAAAACTGCTCTTAGAAATTGGGAAGTTTCGCCAGGACATAAGTTAGAATCGAAACTGATTATTGATGGAAACGCTATTTAAATTTATTTATTTTTTAAATATGTGAATAATGATTTTTAATTTCCTTTGTAATTTTTTTTCTTTATTTTTATGTAGAACTTTTAATGTATCTTAAAATGTATATTACCATGTATGGGAGACTCCTTCTAGGACTTTTGTGCTGACACCTTAACCGATCAGCTATAATCCTTAATTATAAAGTTCGAATAAAACACTCTCCTGCAATTTTAGGATTTTGTTTATATAAAAAGTTTGACGGCGAAGGATGACATAGTATAGTAAAAATAGGTATCAGGTAGGCTTGAAACTCCTTTTGTGTTGGGAAACACCTATAGAGAAACCTATCCAGTTTATTGAAGGTCAACTGTACAATAATAGCAAACGGAATAAACCTTGCACCCAAAAATGTACAACAATAAACAGCGTTTTAACACACACAAAGCACTTGAACCTCGCAAAACTGCAATGCGACAAGAGCTGAGCTGGCGATGAACGAGCCTGAACGAGACAGAGCGGCAGGTCCTTGCCAAAGGGGAAAGAGATAGTGACCAATATGGACCCTGGTCCGAAGCGTTCGAACTTTGAATCCTTGACAAGTTCAAAAATTCGGACAGCAGGGACGGCGAAAGCAGAGAAAGGGGAAAACAAAGAGGCGGATAGGGAGGAGGAGAAATGGAAAACTGGAGCTGATAGATTGTAATCCTTGTGTGCTGCTTTCAATTGGCCCCTCCCCCCGGTCGAAAAGCCCCGAAAATCCCCTTCACAGCATCCATACTGTCAATTGGCTTTGTGTGTTCAAGTGAACCAACAACAGAGTGCGAAACTGAGGGGGCCAGGGATTGTCCGGCAGGAGCGGCAGCCGGACCAGGACAGTAGTGATTGTACGGAATTGGACTGGTTTGTGTGTGTGTGTGTGTGTTAATTTAGTTTGGTTGTCATCGGGATGGCTGGGCCAAAAACAATTGAAACAATAACGAGACATCCAGAGCAGGCCAGATTCGCTTACAGTAAAAGATGGTTAAATTAATTACATTACCACTTTCAGTTTAGGTTAATTTTGTGGATTGTACATTTAAATTATTCTATAAAACAAGGATTACTTGTTTTCCGTTTCTTGACTTGTTGCTTAAATGAAAAAATTAACTTATTTTTGCCTCTGTATGTGTCTTTAGCAAAGTCAACGCTTACACTGTAATTTGTTTTAACCCCCGAAAGTCGACAGCCTTGTAAGCCGCAAAATGCGTTTTTGTTGGCATTTAGCATTTGATTAATTGCCAGACAGCTCGGAATAATGATAATGTTTGGCCCCGACCGTGACCCCGACCCCGGCCTCGGCTCGGCCTTTTGCCGGTTTTGGCAACCCTGAGCGGATCCGAATCCGAGACCCTTTAACTTTAACCTGCCCTCAAGGCAGCGGCAAGTGAATTGGGGGTGGCTTCCAAGGATTCTACTGCCATGTTTTGGGGATGTAGGCGGCGGCGGCTGCTATTTCGTTAACAATAAATAACGCTTGAGACAGGCCCGAGGGTTTTTGTTTTGCCAGGGCGAAACCCCTCGAGTGCCACAGACGACGCCGTGGAGGTTCTTTGATCTGGTGGCAAGGAATACGTGCGAAAACGCTTTAGAATAAGTGGCAGGCGGAGGAAGCGTCGTAGTGGCGTCTACCTTGTTTGCTTTTCATAATGAATGCGGCTCGAGTCAAAGGGAAAAATAAGCCAGCCAGGGGTGGGGCTGAGACTCGCCTGCCTGGCAAAAGCAGGATACATACATCACGCCGTATCCTGTGCTGTCCTGGCAAGTTTATTGATCAAATATCGCATGTCACTAGCTCCACATGCAGACCCTCACAGAATACTCGATAGGAAACCACAGGGGAGGAAAAAGATAGAGTTGGATATAGTCGAAACGAAGAGAAGCCATTATCCTTCACTGCTCAACCATAAATGCCAACTAAAAATGTCATTTAAATTGTCGTTATGTGCTGTTTACTGTTCTCTGTCATTTGGCCAGCTCCCCGGGACGGACATGCCTCCATCCTGTCCGTATCCGTATCCGCATCGGCATTTTGTGTTTTGTTTTCTATGCCAGAGCCAGAGCCAGTTCCAGTTCCAGTGCCAGTGCCAGCACCCCCACCATCATCATCATCATTATCAACGTCAGAGGGAAAACTTCCTGTTTTTTTACGGTCTCCGTTCCGTCGTTTGCTAACCGCAAGCTCCGGCTCCGCCACTGAAAAACCAGAGCATTAAAAACGACAAAAATAAATTGGCGTAAATTATATATACGTAGGTACACAAAAACAGATATTCGTACATATATATGTATTCCAAAAATAACGCGAAATAAAATGTGGCCCAAATATTTCAGTGGCAAATCAAAAATTTGTAAAGACACCCGGTGGTGGAGGATTTGACCCCCGAGGGGGTGGACAAGCTACCCGCAATAATCCACGAACGTTGGGCACATTGGTAAGGCGCCGAAAGAAGTTATCAAAATATAATTACCCTAAACTTGTAATTAATGCGGCAATATTAAGGGGTAAGCTGGCTAATGGAATTGGGCAGGTGTGAAATTTTATTTTTAGTTGCACTAAGCTCATATTTTGGTAAATCGTTTGTTAATTTCAAATAATCTAGATTATAATCTGGGCTTATAGGATTTTTGTTTTCCTAGGAAAAGTGTTTTGTAGAATAATGTTGTTTATTTGTCAATAGGACATTTCTATTGAAAACTACTACAAACTAAATTATTAACTTTCATGATGTTAATGTTTCTTTTCAGGTAAATTGTATACATTAACTGTAGGAATAATGGGTATGTTCAAAATAACTTTTATTTGTATTATAGAAACATAGAAATAGAGATATATTTTGTTTGAAGTAACATCCTACCTTTCCTTTTTAATAAAATTTCAAGACACTGTGCATAGCGGAAGATCCCACCCCCACTGTGGCATCTAAAAATGCATTAAAAAGTTTTATTGTTGCCTTTTCGTCCGCCCAAGCGGGAGTCGGCCATATTTGTTTGGCTTCCGTTTCCGCCGTCGTCGTCGTCTTCTTCTTTTATTTTGAACTCCCCGCAACCGACGGAAGTTGGCACATTAAAAAGTCCTTTGGATCCATGGCCTTCCGTTGCTCTGGAAATATCCTGGAATATCCTCGGGGCGGTAGTTTAAGCCGGGGGAGTGTATAAACAACAACATCATCATCCTGGCCAGGGCCGTCCATCACCATTTGTTGCAAGGTGCGAAGAGCCAACATGCTGCCCCACAATGACCCTCATTAACTTAATGGTCAGGACCCTTCTCCGTTCTCCATCTCTCCATCTGCAGCGTTTTTCAGCGTTCTGCGTTCTGTTTGTTTGAGAGAAATTCACTTAAAAAATTATTAATTTTCTGCTCATTGGAAATGGGTTTTTAATGGCCCTTTTGCTGCCTTTGTGGTCGACGGGGGCCCCAATTAGAAAATCAATACGCTGCACTCTGACACAAGTTAATTCAATTTGTCGCCGGCAACCGAATGTAATTAATGGTTTCGTTTGGCTGGCTTTTCTGCCTTTTGGCAGCAGCTGCCTAATGATATGAAAGGTCCCATAAAAAGTTTGCAAAACTTTTTTCCCATTACCATTCATGGAGAGGCAATAACTGACAGATTGCCGCCACTTGATTTATTTCAACTGACATATTTAATTGTCATTTGAGGCGGGTGTAATTTCATGATTGTTTAAGGGCCGACAAGGGGACTAATTAATTTGGCAAAAAAATGAAATCAAGCGGAAAACGTGTCCATAAAATCACTTGAAGTTAATCAAAGCCGCCATTAAGCGCTCTCCTTACGGACAGATCCTAATAAGCCCTGTTATGTGCCATTGCGCCCACTTCAATCTGATTGTTATGATGATTACCATTACACAGATCCTTCCTTCCAGAGCCTGGGCCACACTGCGTATGGGTAATGTTGCTAATGCCAACCGCAGACAACTGAAAAAGAACAGCCAAACTAGCTGACAAAAAATAGCACAACATCTCTAATATGAGAGTTTTATTTTATTACATTTTATTACACATAAGTTGGCAACACACAGTCGCACCCGCACCCGCACCAGGACGAAGGTCCTCGAAGATAGACAGTTTCCATTGAAGCAAAGTTAGCAGTTTAGAGCGCCCGCTCCCCAGCACGTACTACGTATCTCCGTTTCCGCAGATAAACGCGCTCGTATCTGTGTGAATAGGCCCTGGCTTTGGTTGAATGTGTGGGTGTTTCCTTTTAGCAAAATGTTTTGATTTCCATGGGAAGACAGGACGCTGCTAGTCAGCTCCAACTAATCTGTTATCCCCGAGAAGAGTTCCCTTTTTTCCGCTTTTTCTCGTCCTTCGTTGTGGGTGTGTGTTGGTTTTTGCTTTTTCAATTCATTTTATTTATCGGAGCATGAAAGACGTCCTCACACACACGTACGCACGCACACTCGCACACTCTCACAGTCGCACAGGATAAGGATACACATATAAATACAAATACGAATCAGCAGATAATAAAACAGCACAAAAAGCGGGCAACCAAATCAAAATGAGAAATCGCCACCTCATGCCATTCGCTTAGGAAAAAGTATCTGAAAATGTATTTATTAGCTTGAAACGAAATTGGGATGCTCTTGGAAATTGGAAAAGGAAAAGGGAAGCCAGTATAGAATAAATTTCATTTAAACAGGGATCGGCTGGGCAAGAGTATCCCAATATTTGCCTGCTTTGTGTTTCCCAAGAATAGTGATTTGTGTTACATCTCAAAAGCAAATTTAAGCACTCTCCCTACAGGATGCTCCTAGAAAATCAGTCTCCACACTCAGCCGACTCTCGATTAACGCAGGATGCTGCACACATCCCAGGATTTATCTTTGCAATCGAAGCTCACTCTCCACACTCATTTGGCTTAATTGATGTTCATTTTATGCAATGCTCTCGGCCTGGTCTGTTTACGAAATATGCTTGCATTTGCCTGCTGGGATGGGAGCCCCATATCGCCATCAATTTCGAGCCGAACTAATTGCGATTGTGCTGAGTGGAGTTGCTATCCTGACCACTCCTGGGGGTTTTGCTTTACGTCTTAACTACGTAGCATACTTTTCAGCGTCGGACTAATTAGTACGGATGAGGCTGGGCCGGCAAATTCAGTTGGAAATTCAATTTGGAAAATCACAAAACGAAGGACCCCGAAAGGAAGCTGCAAAAAGTCGACGCCACCAATGGGAATGGCATAAAAAAGTTGTCGGCAGCACAAAGCCCAAATGGAACAAAGCACCAGACAACAAAATGCAGAGACAAAAAAAAATGTTTAATATTTAAACATGTTTTCCATAAGGATAATAAAACATATTTCATTGAGTCACAGGTATAGAAAAACATTTAATCACCTCAAGGCATAAATAAAACCTTTAAAATCTATGTTAAATAAAATATTAGGAGCAAAGTAGTTATTGGGAAACCTATTTTTTTACGATAACAAAAAATTAAATTAATGAAATTTTTTTGTTGAAATAATTTCTTCAAGCAGAGTAACTACCAGCTAGTGTTGACAACAACAAACGAATGAAGTTCATCGGGAGCAGGATGTGGGTGTGGCTGGGAGTCGGGACTTTAAGGACACCAATGAGAGGCACGTTAGAAATGACAACAAGGATGCAGCTGCGAAGGCTTCCCACGGCCATTGTTGCTGTTTCTTGCTATTATCCTGCCACTGGCAATAAAAACCACCGTCGTCGTCGCTGCCTTTTTGTTATTTCGTTCTTTTCCTCCATTTTTTTTCGTTGTTGTTGTTTTGTTGCATTTTGTGCCCGGCAGTGTTTTGCGTTGCTTTGGATTTTTGCAACTTTCATACCAGGCAGTTCTCGGTCACTGACATGGCCCGAACGACAACAACGAAACGCGGCTTTTGTTGCATGTTGCAAGTTGATTTCTTTCCTTTTTCACGTTTCGATGTTGTCGGCGTTGTTGCTGCTGCTGTTGCTGCTGTGGCCTGCGGCGTTCGTTGTGACAAAAAAATCTGTTTTTGGTTGACTGCCTAACATAGCTAAATGTGCATAGGCAACGACAGCAGCAACCACAAAAAACTTGGCTTGTTTCTGGCGGTGCGCCCGGTTTAGAAAACAAAAAGTTCTGCATCATAATTTGAGTCCTTTGCAACAAAAGCCAAGAAATTAAGGAGGGTTTTCTGGCCATAATGAGCGGAGAAATCTGTTGGTATGCGGAGGAGTTAAAACGACAAACATTGAAGGCAAACAAGATCAATATTTAAAAATGTTTTAAACGATAAATAGTCCCGAGGTGAATTCTCTTCCGAACAATTTTCCGCGCAATAATAAGTATTTAACTTCAATTTCCACAAATATCTGTCAATAAAAATCGTACGCACATTCCTCAGCGACTGCCAAGTCAAATTGAAATTCCTCCTTTTCCACTCGAAGAACTTAATTTTCCCGCAATTAAATTGCGCCACTGTGCATCGACATTTATGCGAAAGCTGACGTCTATCCCCCCGGCCAGATGGAAATAAAAAGCGAGCGTGGAAAAATCGAGGAAAAAACTTTGCATAGCATATTTACACATGGCCTTTGGCATTGTTTTCACAGGCGGCGCGATATCAACATGCAAGCCGAGTTGTTGTGGCTGTTGCTGGCTTTTTGGCATCCTAAAATAGTTGGCGGCCGTCTGTTGTGGTTAGCATATTCAGCTTGTTCCACTATTTTTATACCCATTTTGTGTGCAGTCGCCTCCTGCCTCTTGCCCCTTGGCCTTTCACTCCTTTCGCTCCTTTTTGGCCATGTCGAACAGAAACAAATTGCTGAAAAGTGGCAAACCCCATGAAAATCTTTGTGTAACCTCCGTGTTTTTTCCTTTGGCATTTCTATAACTTTGACAGCCCCTCGACGTTGTTTCCATTTACAGTAAATTTTATTGGTGCTTTCTGGGATTCGGGACGGATTTCCTTCGATTTTGCACGACCAGGCGCAAAAGTGTCACCTTCAGCTCCAACTATCCAGTGGGAAGTTTATCAAAATGCAATTGATTTCCAAGTAGCTCAAACTTTCATTGACCCAAATTGGCGTAAACAACTTTCGTCTGGGATTTTCCTCCTCGACTGCCAGAAATTCCATAAATTTCATTAGAAAATTCTATCCCTTTTCCTGGCTGCGAAAGTTTTCAGCTCCGAAACTTTTAGCACTTGACAAAAAACAAATATAATTTTTTATCAATATCTGTCATTTTGTAGACGAAAACTTTTGTTATAAAATCGTATACTTAACTTTTCCTGCCTGTTTAATTTGCTGTCCTGCCCCGAGTGTGTGTTTGCTACCATTTTGGCCCCGAATCTCAGTTCCGTTGGCAATTCGCAAACATTTTCCGGTCAATTTGCTGGAACTTCCCCGGCTTCGATTAACTTTTGGGCGTTCGAAAGTCCATGGACTCCCGGGCACATCCCGGGAATGCAAGCAAAAGTTTGGCATTTACAATTTTTATTTCTGGCGGAGCTGATATTTAAACTGGGCCGGTCGGGTAAGTGTCCAAACTGTCTGGCCAGTAAGTTACTAGGTTAAATGTATCTCTGGAGCAAGTTTTGGATATTTTTACAAACAACTTAAATATCCTCCCACGCAAACTTGAACTTTTCACTCTCGCGCTTTTGCTTTATTAAGTCATAAAAACCTGTCAGCTGCTGCCATAATTTTTTTTTTAACCTGAGTGTCGTCAGCCAATTCGACAGCTCGTAAAATGTAAAGAGAATAAAAAAATATCGGGGAAATCTCTTTGGCAGGTTTATTTGAATTTTCCATCATAAAATGTTGGCTCGCTTGTCGTTTATAATTGGCTTCGAATGTTTAAAATTTAAGCGCGTCGCTTAATATGTTGACGAGCTTGTTATCATTTCGAATTGCCAAGTAAACGAATTTTTGCAATTCCAGCAAACTTTTTTAATATATTGCTGTTCTGGAGAACCCCCGACTTGGTTGCTTATCATTTTACAAACGCTTCACGGTCTAAAGCTTAAATTCAATAACAAATGGGGTGATTTTTTTTCAGCTGCGAGGCAGCCAACAACTTTCAGCGATTTATTTATGACATAAAATTATTACCAGGCAGGAACCCAGGCAGGACCCTCCCCTCGCCCAGGCTTCCCGCAACCAGCAAACAGCTATCATAATTTTTGCCCTGTCAAAGTTTGCAACAATTTTTCACGATTTTGATGACAAAAAACGAACACGGACGACCCAGTGGGTGGAGGAGGAGAAAAATGCGTTTCAATATTGCATCCGCCACGACCCCCTGGGGGGAATCCATGGATGGTATGGATGGATCCCAAGTGGGAGTTGTTTTGTAGGAGTGTTGTCATGAATTATGTAATGCAGCTGCTGCCCGCAATTTTGTTTGTTATTCTCGACATTTTGCAAGCCCGCTTAATTAAGGGGGCCGATTTCAGGCATTAGATGAAATTATTTATTATCGCTGCTCCATATGCCAAACGCAACTTTCAATGAGAATTATTTGCAAAATAGTTCTCTTCTTTAATGAAGCCATCGCTGTGGGTCGCGGAACGAGGCAGAAATGCAGTAAATCAACCATAATTCGGTTTAATTTATTTGCAAAGATAAAATTGCAGTTAAATAACAACAAATCCCATATTAATTTCATTATTTTTTGGGATGCCAGAAGAGATTTATATATTAATGAGGAACTTTTTTCAAAAAAATGCTTTTAAATAATAGAGCTTCAGTCTTATAACTACCTTTATATAGCTTTTCTTCGCGTGTTACAAATATTTGGAAAAAACACCTTTCTTGGGACTTTTGCGAAGTAGATTAAAATATATAAACATTTTATTTAAATAATAGAACCGATCAGTTCCCTCTTAATCTTAACCTAAAACTACCTGCAAAGTGCCTTTCTCCGCACCTTCTAAATATTTGCCTTGGTATTTTCTAAACCCGACTTTCTCCCTTCTCATCTCGCACCCGAAAAAGCCTAAAATAACAACAAAGTCTTTGAATTGTTCAACGCCTGAGAGGGAAACCTTTCGCCAACGCTCAGCTGGAAAATGTTGCACTGGTGGACGTCACTGGGTGACGGTGGCCCCTCGGGCCCTGGAGTCACTGCTGCGGTCCCTGTCAAATATGCAGAGTGGTCGTCTAGTGAACAACATCATAATGGCAGAAATCTCTGGGCACATTAACATAATCGGGCAACGGGACCTGGAATGGTGATGGTTTCTGCTGAAGCCTGGATGCTTGCTTGGATGCCACTGGCAGCGGCAGCGGCAGTGGCAGCTACAACATCATTTTCATTTGCACCAAGCCTCCCCGCTGCCCTCTCGTGACTGAAACAACAACGACTGGGGCGACTGGGTCCGCGATTGTTTGGCGTTGGCGGAATAAACAACGCGACGTGTCCAGTGCATTCAAGATGAATGAGGGGAATGTGGGAGGTGGGCTAGTGGGCGCCCAGAGAACGGCAACGGCAACGGCAACGACAGAGTACGACAGTTTGAAACCCGCAAAGTTTTAGCTTAGCATTCAGAGCTCCCATTCACTCTGACCCCGAAAAAAACACTGCGAAAATTTGAGAACCTGGGCATTATTTTTCCAAAGTGCGCATTTTGCTGAAATCCAATTAAAAATACTTTTTTATTTCCGCCAAGGGTCTGGCCTAAGCCGGATATAGTATTGCAGAACCTTTTATTCTCAGAAAATACGGCTACGGTTTGAGTTTCTGTGACCCCGATCTCAAGAAATATCAAGTTAATTTTACTTTTAGAACGAAACTTTTTCCTTATCTGCCACAAGCCCTGGCCCTAATTAAATTAATTCAATTAATTTTTGCTCAGTGAACACTTCCCTTGCTCCTGCTGTGCACGCGCATAAATCAAAACAATAAAGTTCAGGCGAAACAATGACGACGACGATGATTACGATTATGATTATGATTGTGACGATGCCGATGATGACCCACGATGACGACAACATCGTTGACGTTGACGCTTCGGACAATGTTGACGTTGCTCCGGTGCCCCATTGTTTTGAGATCTACTGCTGGACTGGATACCCCACAGCCACAGCCACATCCACATCCACATCCACATCCCACTGCCCGTTTTCCATTTTCCATTCTCCACGCCCATTTTTCCCCATTCCCTCATCCACTTTATTGATGCGCTGCGACAAATTATGTCATTGAACTGCACTCGCCCTGGTTTGTTTGTTTGCTCCGCTCCAGAAATGAAAAATTACCCAGCCGAAATTCGAGCAGCCGATGATGATGTACGGCTCTGCCCTGCCTAACATTTGTTTCATGCAATTTTTCCTTTCTCTATATTTTCATAGTTGATTTTCGATTCAGCAAAATGAATGAAGGCCCCGAAACAGAACTAGGACAAGCGGCTAGAAGAGTAGGTTTCTGTTTGGGTCTATTCCCCAAAGTGCTGTTTATATTGGAGAAGAGATAAATTGCGAATCAGTAAACATTTCGAAGGCAGTGCAACGGCAATGGCAAAAAGTTTCTGCATTTACTAATTCGGCTCAGTCACTCAATTAACATCAAGTATACGCCACATGGCCGGCCAGGCACAAGTGAACTGCGATCCAAATTCGAAATTCCTCAGTCGGCATAAATTCAACAATTATTAATGGCCATTAAACAAACTGAAGCAACAACTCGGCTTCAATGAGACAATGCCTAATGGATAAAATATTTTTATGACTCTCCGTCCCGATAGACGGAACCACAAACATACATACATACCTCGTAAACTGGGCCATTATTTATTGCTTTTACATGAGGCAGGGCCAAAAAGGCCGTGGCAATAACCGGGCTGAGTCTGACGGAAAAGCTTTTTGATGGGGCCTCCACCTCAAAAGGAATGAAATGAAAGCGGCGGCGGCGGCAGCGGCAGACAGGACTCCCAGGACCCGTCACAGAGGACCCAGCTCGCCCTGCTCGTAGTGTGACGGACACTTTGCGGATGACCCGAGCTTTTGTATATTAATGAACATTTCCCTCGGCCTGCCAGTCGCTCGATCCTTTTGCCAGCGCCTTCGCCTCAGGCTCCCGGCTGCCACTTTCTGACCCGAGGCCCGAGGACTGTCCGTCGATTATGCGGCAAACCACTTAACCATGTCCTGGACACACCCCTCAATCTCCAATCCCCAATCCAGCCCCCGGCCGGGCCACTGTGTTCATTATGATAATAAGTGTGTGTTTGGTCCTGGCCATCGTGGGGTTAACGTTGCGTGCTTAAATGTCGCCAATTGCGTGTATCTCAGTTCTCGGCCGATATGGCTTTTCCATAAATATGCATTTACACTTTTGAAAGTCGGCTAAGTAGTTTTAAAATTAAATTAAACAAACAGAAATTATACTGGGATTTTATATTGAAAGTACATAAGAGTTGCCATCTAGGTCCTTATTGAATTGTTAACTATTATAAGTTATATTATTTCTCCACGTGTGCATATATTTAAATATATATAAAGCCACACGTCCGGCCGGCCTGCATCGGGTGTGTGGATGTTTGCGCCTCATAATTATACAGCTGGCTTAATTATAAAACGTTACCCTGCAGTTAACCTGGGGAATTAATTTATACGACCAACAACAACACCGGACGGACAGGACATGCAGAGGGAACTCCCCGCCCGATGCAGGGGACGTTCAATCACGACGCCGTGTTCGGTTTCAGTCTCAGTTTCAGGTACAGGCTTTATGGCGTGCGGGCGACGACTACGGCTTTTCATTATTACATTGAGCCCGGGTTCATTAACTAATTTTAGCGCACACAAATAGCATAATAAATTGATGAGACCGCGGGCGAGCAGGGCGGCCATAATGGGGGCGGAATGGGGCTTACATTCGAATGGGTTTGTTTAGGCCAAAATATGAGGCTTTAAGGCCAGAAAACTATTAGAGCTGCTGATGAGCCAGCGATTTCATCGCTTCCTTCGCTTTAATGGCTTGATTAAGCAGAGTCTCATTTGTTTTTTGTCACCGGGACAGTGGATATTGCAATTATTTTTAATGATTGAGCAGAGGCATTAAATAATTAAGATTTATAAGAGTCGCTGTGGGAGCTTAGGTTTCTTTCAGTGCAGGGACACATGCCCCTGTGTCCCCTATTAATTGAATTAAGTTGGTGCTGTTGACATGGCTCAAGGTCTACTTAGAGCTCTACGCCCTGCGTTTCGGTGGCATTGAAATCGAAATCACTTCTAAAGCTTCCATCCGCCTCTTATCGCGTTCCAATTGATTGCACACCCCGCCATAAAAATGTGTATAATTATGAAAATGAAAAGTAAATCGTAATATGCACAGCTCAAAATAAGTGGCTTATTTATTTAGTAATAAATATTAGCTAGTAAGAAATTATACAAAGTCGTCAGGGACTACAACTAAGAGTTATTTGTTAGCACCTATTGACGCCCAAAAAAGGAAAATTTATAAACTTTTATAATTATTATGCTCTCTGGAAGTAATAATTTTGCTCTGTGGACCCTTGGTATATGCACAATTATTTCGAATGATAGAAAAAATGGGTGGAAGCTCAACTTTGTTGACTCGAATCTCCAGCGGCGCCCAAATTGGGCCAGCAATTCGTTTTTCTTTAATGGACGCCCACGTGGCTCGCCACGCCCCATTTCGGCTGCCTTATTTCCCTGTTGGGCTGGCACCACTGGGCTCCACTGAGTCACAGGGCCATTGTCAATGTCTGCAAATGATTTTGGCTCTCGGGTTCTTCAGCAGGAAACCGAAACCTAACCGATGCCGGATTGTGAACTTTGCCTCGTTCACATGCCGTTTCAACCACAGAGTTACACTTAGAGAAACGTTTCGTTACTATGCGGTCTACGACTCCCCTTCAGTCCCTCCAACTGGCTGCAAGTGCAACCAACAATTTGGCCAAGATTTTGTCGTGGGCTGCGTGGCGTCCCACGCACTTCTGTTGCCTTTGGCCGGGCCTTATAGTGAGTGACAGTAGAGCCTCAAATTGCCGACAAGCCAGCCGGTTTGCCGGGGCTGGCTCCGGCGGGAGGCGGGACAAATTGGTAGTGCAAGTCATAAGCGAGGAGGCTGCATTGGTGTGGCGTTCTCCCCTGGCTTGGGTTTCGGTTCTTTGTGTAATTGACCGGGCATGTAACTGGTTTTGATTTGTTATGGGTTCTCCTTGCCACTGGAAATGCGTCGGCGAAAGTTTTTGCCATATCATACTTTCATAACTGACCCCCAGGCAAGGATTGGTGCTTGACAGAAGTGAGTGGGATTTGGTGTCCTACTTTAAGGGCAATATTAAAGATGGAGTGTTATATTTAGCGAGAATGCAATGGAATAATGTGGGAATCATTTATATTCAGCTCGGATATTGAGACTGCAGCCAGATCCGAAAATAGAAAATCTCCGAGTCGTCGGATTTTTCCCACTTGCCAGTGGCAGCCCTCATTAGTGGGAGACGAGCGCAGGGCAAACAGTTTTTCAATTGTGCAAATTGCTCACCCGAGCCGGAGCCTCAAGTGCTCGACACTTGAAGCCCTTGAATCGAGATCCCCCCTCTAATGCCGCCGCGGTCTCTAAGCTCCCCTCCTTCGGACGGAGAATTGAAATAAAAATCAAAGTGATGTAAAATACATTCAAACACTTTGGACTGGCATTTTATTGGTGCCTGAGTATTTTTAGACAAATCTAGGTCAGTCAGTCTGACAGGCCACCTGCCTTCTCCTCTCGACCTGCCTGCCCGCCATCCAAACATCCACCGTCCCACCGTCCTGCCTTTTATCCTATTTTCCCCCTTTTTGGCCGAAAGGCTGCTGGCGTCAAATCAGTAGAGAAAATCTACAAATGAACACATTGCAAGTGTCTTCTCGAATGGTTTGGCTCTTCCTTTACTTCCTTTGCAATTGGAAGCTTGCTTCGATTTGTGGTTCGGAAAAAATACAAAATAAAATTGTCAGCTCTTCCTCCTCTGCTTTTTGTGTAAAGTGCTTTTCTATGTTTGCTAATTTTTTTCTAATTAACAAATCAAAAATTCCCCAAATGTGGATTCCCTGCCTGTGTGAGTGTTTAATGGTTTTCTATATGTGCTTCGCTAGAGTGCACTCTTTGAAAATGTATTACTTTCCAAATGGAGACTTTCAGTATGCAGAAGACGTCGGAAAGTTAAAGGCCAACGATGGAAACCATTAGCCAAATGTAAAGGGATAATTGACAGGGAACCGAGAGCTGCTCCATTAGGGGGAGAAATCTGGAATCGAGAAAATCTTCGCAGACACTTCGGAGACATTGTCCAAGGGCGTGGGAATAGAAAGCATAATTCTTTCAATGGGAATAAAACCGAAAAGCTATAAATATTCAATTCGAATGATACATTTAATGGAGGCAATTAATTTAATAAACGATTCGATGCCATAAACGGAGACTTTGTGTAAATAAATCCCATTTTCACTTAAACTGACACTCCATACACTTCGAGCGAATAACAAAAGCATCTCCTACATAAGACTCCAATCACACCTAGCCAGGCAGTTAATCTGGTAGGCTTAAATAAAAACCAGAAATCACAAAACAAAAGCTCAAATATACAGAATGTGTCAATTTAATTGTCGGTCTAACTGATTTATAGAAACATTAATAATGAAGAGACCCACACAGAACATTGAAAGCACATTAGGCTCTCGGAATTCCATGGCAAATATATGTATGTATATAGAAAAGGCGCTAAAGTGTGAAAAACTCATTAAGATACAAATTTGTTTATAGGTATAGACAATGTGGAAAATTCTGGGAGTCTGGGAGGGAGTTGCGCCCACGCATCTGGCGGAGTCGGAAAAAAAGGGGGAAATCTGTACGGAAAGGCAATCGGACAAGGCGTCTGTGTAATGAAAACGCAAAAGTCACATTCATCAGTCAAAATAATAACCAAACAGAAACTGGGAACTCAGTTTCCAGACACGAGGTCTTGTCAGTTGTCAGTGGGTTAAAGTCGTTTGTCTAGACTTTTTTTTTTTAACACGTTGAACTCGTATTATGGCTGCAATTCAATTTACTAAAGACAATTGATTTTTTCGTGTGGTGTTGCCCAACACAAATTGAAAACGATTATCAATATGTTGGCCGCTGACAGTCGGGCATGAATGCGCGAAAAACTATAGTAAAAAAAGAGAAAGAGAAAAAAATAATAGGAAAAAATTCCGGCAAATAGTGAGGGGAAAACATCCAGTGACTGATAAATGGCCGGCACAAAAGGCTGGCAAAAGGGCCATCAGCGGGGGTCGGAGGTGCATCTCGGGGGGGCCCTTCATTGTGTTTCAGATACTTTCCTGCTGCCGCTGCCGTTGCCGCTGCTGTTTGCCACACGCCTCAATGCAATTTAGGGAAAAATATGGTGAGGGAGCCTCGGATCGCAGCTCCTCCTCGAGGAATGTAAACAAAATGTATCGTAAAATAAATAGTTTTTAAAAGCGTTTTCGGCAAAGGGGAGCGAATGGCTGGAAAGTGTGAAAAGTTTCAATCGTTCTACCCTCCGAAATGAATTCAAAGTAAACATAAAACACTTTTAAGAACTCACACAGCTAATTCATATAAACTGTTGGTAACATGTGCGATTATTCAGATAAGGAAGTAATAGCTTCGACCGGGGGGATATGAAAACAAAGGTGGGAGTTCTCAGAGTTTCACATAGCAACTCTTCCTTTCTGTGTACTTGAGAACATGATTTGTACCTTTGTGTTTTCATAAAAAAAAACTTGAGAAGGAAGACTTGTGTAAACTGTAAGAAAGATATAAATGTTTGAAAATATATAAATCATTTAAAAAAATATACCAATCTAAAAATATTTATTGGAAAAGATTTCCTTGTGTGTGAATTATCTCATAGGTAAATCCCGGCGAGTGCCAGAAGAGCAAATCACCAGCGAACAAATAACAATTGAATCGAAAAGTTTAGAAAAACCCAAGTTGAGGAAAACAAAAGCAAAACGAAGGATTCGAATAGACTCGGGGGCAGGACAACTTTCGGTTTGTCTCGCTTGGTTTCTCGGGCAATTGAAGAGGAAATTAAACAAGTTTCCCTAACGAAGAAGCGCAGAAAGTTTTTTGCAAGAGCGCCTTAAAGTATGCGGCGGCATTCGAGGAAGAAAAGCAGAACTAGGAGCCGCAGCAGGAGCAGGAGCAGGAACAAGAGCTTTCCCGGCAACACAACTAAACTTTTCTTTCAGCTCCTGCTCGAGTTTTCTTCCATTGCCACTGCCGCTGTTTTTTGCTTTGCCGCTGCTGCAATGAAAAGGAGCGAGGTCACTGGGCGAAGCTTGGGTCATGAGGCATGCGGCAGGGGGCAGGCGGCAGGCGGCAGGGAGCATGGGGCAGCATTGTCACTGCTGCTGCCACACGCTGTTCCTAAACTTTTTGAATCAATTTAAGTTTTGACATTTTAATGATAAATTTGTAACATGCAGAGCAAAACAAGGGCAAAGAATGCCAGCGATGTTGAATCCTGTAGGGGGACCTTCGCCTTCCGCTGTTATTCTTCTGGTGGCTCCGATGCCAGAAGAAATCAGTTTATAAATTGCTCCAAGTGCTTGCCAAGACTTATGAAGTGAACTCTTGTTTGGAGTTCCCAGCTTCCAAGGGCTCTGGGACGATAGCGAGAGTTTAAATTGAAAAAGTATGCTTAAGTGAGAGGAATCGACTTTCTCGGATTTCTTCTAAATAGTTTGGCTTCATCGAATGTTAATCGATGTGAATTTGATCAATGAGGAAGTTGTTCCCTTTTAAAGCGTTCGTTACTCACAAAGTTCGCACGAGTTTTTCCTCTCCACAGAACCTCCACACACCAAAATAAATAGGTATTTGCTTGGTTTGTTATCGGAAAACAGATGTTCGAGTGCGTTTATCGAGGACATAACATCGAGGCCATCTAAAACTCATTATTGACTCATTTCGCCGGCCCATAAAGCGCCCCGAAGTATGTTGTCTTTATTTGTCGCTTGTCAGCCCAGCCGGCAACCATTTCCAATTAAATTGTACAATGTTGTCCTGCGAATGCGTGAGGATGTGCGATGGGTCTGGTGTGGGTGTTGGGTGTGTGTTGGCCATTAAGACCTCTGTAAACTGCGGCAGGCATATGCACTTAATGGCTAAACACACACGCACCCTCTCTCGCGGTCGAAGAGGACAAATTCAGGACAAACCCTGGGACACATCCGCATCCAAGCCGAGGTATGATCCCCATTTGCGGTTTTGGCAATTTGCGGCGCTTTATTTGCGGCTTTCTTAGCATTTTGTTTACATTCCATTTGAGAGGCTCGCGCCAACAAATTGACAAGTTTTCCACGCGACAAGTGGAGGCAAACAGAAAAATGGGACGCAAATATTATTTTGTAACCTGAAGCTCCGGCGCTGTTACGGAATACATTGTATGGCGCCATCACCAATTAGTTTTGATAACAAGTTTCGATAAAATGCGTAAAATATGTGGCACATCATAATTGAAAAGGTCTGACAGGCAAAAGGTGTCGGAGAACAAATTGAAACTTGAGAATGCTCAAATGGGGAAAGAAAAACAAAAATTTCAAATGGCATTTCACGTCAAATAACTTGCTAAATTTATCGCTTTGAAAAACTAACATAAATAACTAACTAACTAAGACTTGAAACGGCTTCTAAATTTGTTTCTTTTCTTTTTCTTAGATGTAGTTAGCATTTTCCACAAAATATGCCTTTCATTTACCCTTGTAAATAAAAATTTAAATATTCAAGTAAACTCGAACACAACTTTTTAAGTAAATAGTGGGTCAAGCGTAAGAAACTTTAATTCATTTTTTGTTTTTACCAAGTGGTGTATTTTTATAAGGAATGAACTGTAGGTTTTTTTTGGACTAAAAACAAACAAGTCCGCCACCAATTTGATTTTTAAATGTAAGGAATAACCTGAACAGATGGACTCTCCTTTTTGAAAAGTTTCAACTTAAGGCTAGTACCTATTTTTAAATTCAACATATATGAATTTCTATTCTATAAATATTTGAAGTGTAAAGTTACCAAAGACTAAATTTTAAAGATACAAATTCTGATATTCAACCTAATTAAGAGTAAATATTTATCTGTGAACTCTCGAGAATTATTTATTAGTTTTCATTACACTCTTGATAAGATTATAAAGTTTCTACACAACAAGATATGTAGTTATAATTATCAGCGATGATAGTTTCCTTAACATTTTATTTGTGGAATAAGAGCTCTTTGTTTACAAGATTACCGAGTCCAACTAAAAAGCACGTTTTATTTATGATTTTTTTTCTATTTTGGATTGCAGATAAGACCTGCTGATGACCTACTGAAATGGCAGTCAATGCCTGATACCGAGTGAAGAGTCTGAAACTGGGTTTCTCCACCATAACCGACTGATAATGGTTGGAAAAGCTGCCACATCCACGAGCGGGCGACACAATGGCCAAACAAAATGAATATTTAAAAATTTGGAAACATATCAAGTGGCGAAATGAAAAGTAAACAAAGCGAACTGAAAACTAGACATCCAGATTTATGCGAACGAATCACAGAAAAGCTAAATATTTATAGAATCTACGGGACAAATTAAAGAAAACACTCATGCAGAGGAATCAAGTGCCATAGAAAAATCACGAGGGTCTGCTTAGTCAATATAAATCACATGCGACATATCGGCCAATTATATAGAGGAAGGATACATAACCACCGAGCGACGAGGAGCTATATCAAGCAACAATATGACAATATCGGACAGCCCCCAACAAAATAGCAATGCAAGTCGCAAATATGAAAAACTCATTAAGCAGCCGCAGATGCAGATGCAATTCGGAACCACCGTGACCGGAACCCAAACGGATACGGATGCGAATGCGGATGCGGATGCTGCTGCGAATGCGAATGCGAATGCAGATGAGAATGCGGATGCAAAGAACTTTGGCAATTTCAATAAGCATTTCGCCAATGGTCATGCCACCACAGATCGCACAATGTTGCTGACTTTGGAGGAAGCTGGCGGTGCCGCCAGCAACATTGTCACGTACAAGGCAAAATCAAATGTAAATGGAAATGGGAATGGATATGGAAGCGGGAACGGCAGTCCAACCTCATCAATGGCTGGTGGTAGCCACCTGGCAAGTGGTGGCTCCTCCGAGGCGGGCGGATGGATGTGCCATTGTTGTAGCTTAATTGCACGTCGCTGCTTTGGCTTTAACGTCCGGAGGTGTGTCTTCGCTTTGCTGGCCATCACGGTGGTTAGCATTTTCTACTACACTCATTACGTGGATACGGGCGTTTTTAACGGGTAAGTAGTAAGCCAAAAGTCAAGGGGATTAACAGAATCTGCAAGGCCATGAAATGGGCCATGGAGGCTAGGTAAAAATTTAAAAATTGTCTAACGCCCAAAAAATATTCAGAATACTCGTTTTTTCTCCCTAGTCCTTCCACTCTGGATTCCCTTTCTATTTTTATATATTTTTCGACTATTTCAGCGAATTTTTATTGTGCTCAAGTGGCGTCGATGGCGAAATGCACTTCATGTCTGCTCCCCCACTTCTTTACTTTTTCTGGCCATGAAAGTGGTGAAGCGTTTTGTTGTGTACCATGTTTGATTGGTTTTTTTGTTGGTCATTTTCTAGAGGTTTACGAGAACACCGGCGGAGGAATTGTTTTCAATATGCTGCAAATTAAATTAAAACAGGTGTGTGGCACGCCAAAAAAAAGGGAGTCAAGGTAGGGGATCTATGTTTGAACAAGTGGGAAAATAAATTGGAAAATATTTATGTGGGGAAACCTTTTTTTCCTCCTCTGTCCGGTCCACGGTTGAGCGCAAAAGCATGTTGAGCGCGGTAAAGATTTAAAAGGTTTTTTCAGTCAGATTTTTGGTTAGCTCACGCGAAAACTACCAATAAAATTGTAATACCTTCTATGTTGTCCTCAAAGTTTTGAGCCCGAACACACAACCCTTTCAATTTTTTAGTACTTTTCGAAAGTTTTCCACCTGCCAGGTAGCCCAGGTAGCCGAGGTAACACCGCCATTTCGCAAATCATCAGGCGATTTTTCTATGGCTTTCTGCACCGAAGCAGCGACAAAAAAGTTTCATTCTCTTACCCAATGCCATCGACAAGTTCCACTTTTGCTTGAGTTCAGTTCGACACCTTTTTGGCTGGCTTCGCGCTCAAAGAAAGCCCTGCGGCACCACCTGGGGTTTCTTTTCGGGCTTCCCGCCTCCCCCATGACATACTCGAGAATAAAACTCATTTGGTGCCGGCATTCGGCCGGTTATGAGCGTAGGGTGGCCCCCCAGAAGTGGTCCTCGAATGGCAAAAATGAGGAAAATGAGAAAGGGAAGGGGCTGCTGGTTGGAGGTGCCACCGATGGTGTCGGTGGAACGGTATTGCTCATAATTGTGCGCGGGAACTAAAGGAGCTTTCACTGGCTGTTCGCACTAGTTTGCAGTGTGTTCATTTTGGTGATTATTGTGCGAGTTGAACATTCTCCTTTCCCGGTTTTAATTTCCTATTTTTTTTTTCCTGCTTTTTCGCCAGGGTGTATATTAAATTTTTCCCATGAAATTTTTAGCTGAAATGCTGGCGGCGGAGGAGCACTTATTTGGTTCACCTGGCTGTTAGCTACTTTTGCGCGCAATTATGGTTTACAAACAGTTCTGCGGAAAGCATTTCCCCCCCTTGTCCCCCCCACATAGCTCGGATTGCCTGCAGTAGTTGCACAAACAGCAAGCGAAGTTTTTGATTACTTTCATCAAGCGTGGCCCGAGAAGATTGCTCCAGGAGTTGCAGTCCAGGTTGCGTGGGCAGGTCCTTGCTTTTGTGTTTTTTTTTTCCTTTCGCCACAACTTCTCGACACGCCTGCAACACTGGTCTGACCAAGGATCCCCATACTGCCCAAGCAGAATGTTATTTACATTTCCAAAATGCCAGTTGATTATTAAATATTTACTCGGCTCGGCCGCCTGAAATTTAATTTACGGGCTAAGACTGTGGCAAAGTTCATTAGTTGGCTAAGTGGGTTACCATCAATCAGGGCCAAACAGGACCTGCAACCATATTGAATCCCTGTAATTGTATATGTCGTGTTTGTGTATCTGAAAGCCGGAATATGGTAAGTTTTAATGAATTCAGATAGCCCGAGAGTCTCTATGAGTGTTGCATGCGTGCAGTTCAAGTGTAGGCGGGCCTGTGCGTGAGTGGGTGCGTTTTCGACACTTGGAGAATAATCTAGGGGTTTAAGTTAATGGGATTTATTCCTATATTTTTACAGGAGGTTACGGATATTACTGCCAAACTAACTAGAAAGCTAAAATCAGCAGAGTCTTGAGTAAAAAATGAAAACTCCATCGTAAGTTCTTAATACTTAAAAAATCGAAAGTAATGCTTGTTTCCCTTTCGAAAATTAGTTAAAAATGTAGATTAATCTAGTTAGTAGGAGTGTAACTTTTATTCCTCAGGACCATCCGTCCGTTACGTGCAAAATGCGGAAACAAGTGACGTGCCAAGTTTATACACCGGCCCCCTCCTTGGCTCTCGAGTAGGGCTCTGTTTGTGTGCGGGTGTGTGGGCGTGTCCTGCATCCTGACATTCCCGTGTCTGCTCCCACTCCTGTGGTCGTCCCCGTGGCCATAGACGCCAGTCCGGGTCTGATGTGCGTGTTTGTTTATGCTGTCTGTCATTATTTGCACTCGCACACCACATACCCCGTCCCCCTCGGTCGTAGATGCATTTGTTGTTGGTGGCTCTGCCTTAGGTGCAAAACGCATTTTGACAAAATGCAAACGTACGTGATTTGCATGAGATAAGGGAGGGGAGGGGTGCCGAAAGTTCCTGCTGGAGGCCAACACCCACTATCCCGGCACGCCGGCTGTAATTGATTTGTAATGCAAAAACCTGACAAATCAGGCAACAAAAAACGCATGCATTTTTCAAAGGATGTGAGTGCTTTTTATCCTGCTAAATTGGATTTCCTTTATCGAAAATTCCTAAAAAACTTTGTCATTGAAAAATAATTGGTGTGATCCGATAAAATTGCATTTAATTGTGACATTGTTTTCAATATCGTTTGACTAATTCCGCTGACAGGGCATTTGTTCGACTATCATCCTGCTAGTGCGATTGCGACTATCCTGTCGCCTGTCACTGCAATCACAACGCCTGTCACCAAATAAACACGAATATACAAACACACTCCGTGGCAAATAAACACGCAGAAATTTCTCCATACACATAGCCTCAGTTAGGGACATTATTTGCTTTGCGTGTTAAGTGCGATAAATGCAATTTGATGTTAGATGTGTTTTTTCCGCAGGACGTGGACGTGGACGTGGACGAGGACGAGGCAAACTAAAATGCACTAAAAACGGCAAATGCCGCTCGATAATCAACACATAAATTACTGCTGTCGGTTGAGTAATTTAAGCGTAAACTGTGTGTTTTTGTTTGCATTGGACATGACGTATGTAGGTCCTGCGTACGTATACGTATACGTGATGCGATTCCCATTTGCGTGTATTAATTGACTAAATATTTTAATTGAAAATGCGATTATAAATGGCAAATGCCCGCGCGCATACTGAATCCATGTTGAAATACGATTACATATGCGTATTTGCACAAATCCATGCCATCCATCCATGGATGGCGATGCCAAAAAGAAAGGCAACGATTTTCATTTAAGGCTTTCCAAACTGACCAATCGTTGTCTGTTCGCAGCTGTGAGTGCTGTGAAATGCAATAAATAATTTCATTTATTTGCTTTAAATGCAATTACAAAACAAACAAACAGGCCGACAGGCAGACGTTCCTGCAAAAAGACGCCGCCTTTTGCATATCCTGCGCCGCCTGGCCATTTCCCCGTTCACAGTTCATTTGGCTGAGTGTCCTGGCAGCGGGATCCTTTTTTTTTCTCTGAGCCTTGTTCTGACATCTTCCCACTTATTTCCCTGCTGCAATTCAATTGAACTTGCCTTGCTTGATTTATTTAATTAACTTTTTTTCACATTTCCCCCCAAAACGACCCAGCGGCCCATCGGCCCGGCCACAATCGGTCGTTGTCGATGTCGGAGCATTATTTCAAGTGTTTTTCGCCAGTTCCCATTTCCATTCTGCGGATTCTCGTTTTCATTGTTCTTAAGTGGCCGCCTGAAGGGGAAAATTCTTAAAGTTCGAACGAAATATGCCAGCCAGCGATACAAAGGGAAAACACTCGGGGCACAATATTATTTCATCTTGGTCTGAAGTTGTTCCTCAAAGGGACGCCTTAAAAGGTTAATTAAACTGCTTTAATGCAGGAATTTTTCTGGAAAATACGTTTAAGTAGTAATAGAAATAGGAGTGGTTGGTGGTTAGTGGTTAGTGTGTCTAAAAACTTTTCACAGCTTTGTCCAATCTGCTCCTAAAGTAAACCCGTCATGGCACTCTTGTTTAATTTACTTTAGTCTGACATTGACAAGCTTCGACCACAAATCGCCGGCGATATTTCTTTTTGGCCAAAAGCTGTGCTAAGTTTACCCAGCCAGCTCATTTCGCCGGCTCTCGGTTCTCTTTGCTTTTATCATTTTTGTTTAAGTGGCCGCTTTGTCTACTTCCCCCATTTCGTTTGCTTTTCACATTTACCAAGGATTACACTTTTTTTAGGTGCCAGAAGGAGGGGGCTCGCTGTTTGCCTTATTCATTTTCCCTTTTGGGGAGGAACTAAATATTTTTTGAGCTCCCTTTTTGTCCTCAGCTATCCCTTCCATATAGCGTACACATATCCTTGTGCCAGATTCGCATTTTATTATGCATTTGCTGCGGCAGCGGCTGGAGCAGGGGCTGGGGCAGCCCCGTTTTCGCCAATTTTTTTTATTTTCGGATTTTCCTTTACAGAAAAATCTGCATTACGTATGCGCCCCGTCGGCCGCGTCTCGCGTCTCAGTTTTGTGGCTGCTGCATTTGCTACTTTGCAAATTTATTACAAATTTTTACATACGATTTATTGTCTGAGCATGGCTTGCCCAGCATTATTCGCAGTCATATTCTGCTTCTTGGCCTTTCCCGCCTCTCGGCTACCGGCTATCGGCTCCCGGCTCTGTTCTTTCAGTATTTCAGCATAAAGCTTTAAAGTCCTCGGGGGCTCTGCATGCTGTTGGAATTTATGCGCTCACGGATTCAATAAAATCGCCCCGCGTCATGTCTGCCAACTTGACTAATAAGCCTTGGCCACGCTCATGGCCTTGTTTCTCGCTATCCCTCCATCCTCGGTCCTGTCGTCCTTTCTCCCTCCTGGCTAGGGCCCCAGCTTCGTTGACAGTGCAACATTTGCGAGCGAGCCAAGTTTGTTGCACGCCCGCATAAATAACACGTCGCAAATGCATAAACTGACTTTTTGTTGCCTAATTTATGCAGCACAAAAGACGAAACTTGCTGCGCTACGTCCTTTGGAGTCCTTCGGTAACGCCCCCACTTCTGCTTCATTGCCAGCGGAAACGGAAATTTTGTGCTGTGCACAAATAAATCAGCGAACTGAGGCCAAGAACAGGTTGCCTGCCCGCCTCGCAAATGTTGCACGAAATGCAAGCATGGGGGCTGAGCTGAGCCAGCAGCAAAAATTTCTCCATCATCCTTTCGCAGTACCTGGGCACCAGAAAGTAAGAGGCAATCGCAAACTTTTCCCCCAGCTGATCAACTATGAAAATGTCCTATAAAGCTACAAAGGTTGCAAAAGTTGTAAATAGTGGCCTGCCAATGGAAGGATAATGAGCGAATGAAAGGCTATATTAGGTAATAATGAAGGAGGTATTCTCCTTGATTGCATTTGTATTTTTTGAACCAAAATTGATTAAATTAGTAAAGAATTCCTTATCCAAACACAACTAATTGCTTGTAAATACAAGAGTTTCCACTGCACACGTACGTTTTATTTTCCATTTGGACAGGACAGGAAACCACGTCCTACGTGTTCCCCACAAAAATTTCGTTAACTCACACAAATTTCGCATAAATTTGACTTGCACTTGGAAACTTTAGCAGCAACTTTATATTTATGACTAGTGTTTTGATTTACGAAGTATTGCAACACGATTCCCCGTTCGCCCCATCCTTATGGGGTATTCGAGGTGACTCCTCTCTGATGTTTTTCCAGGGACCTACCTGTTTTTATTTTTATTTATTTGTGTGTGGGTGGGTCGGGTCGGTGAGCGTGTGTTTGGGGGGCCTATCCCAGTGTTCGTGTATGTACTCGTTTGCTATCTAAATATTTTGTTTTGGCAGTGCAAAAGTTTTGCCAGCCTGCCAAAAGGATATGCCCTCCGCCCGCACCGACTTTTTCCCCATTTTCGTAATGCAAAAAGTATTTACATTTTGCAGGGCAAGCCAGGCAGCCATGCAGCCGGGCAACCCAGCTCTGTTGCATGCATATCCTGGCCGGGACGCCTTTGCAGATTTCCAGACTTGGCCTAATAGGTTTTTGTTAATTTTGGAGATTTCACTTGAAAGGCGCTCAGCAAAAGGTTTTTACACATGTTCCCGCTTTCGCCTAAGCGCTTTGCTTTCACAGGTACTATTTGCTTTTGTTATTATTATTTTTCTACTTTCCGGGGCTACTGGGACTACCACCGGGTCTACCGAGGCAGTCCAAGTTTTACGTAAAAGGCTAGGCGGAAGCAACGAGGATATGTGGGAAATTGCATAAGCTTTATAATAAAATGCTCCACTCAGTTACGGGGATAAGATGTGGTGGCTTAAATGAAGATGGGTGGTCAGTGGAAAGCAGGATGAAATCTAAATAGGAAAGTTGCCCAGGTCAAAGGTGATTCTCTGGCAGTTTTAGGGCACAAACTTTTCCACTCCTATGAGAAAAGTTTTGACCCAAAGGAGCTAAAGGCAAAGATATAGCCAGACAGGGAGCGAAAGAGAAATGCAAGGACTCTGGGACTTGGATTAGATAGCTCAGTTTTCAGCTCGTTGTTGGTTTGTTAATGAGCCACATTGTTGCCTTTTAAAGAGGACGAAGAGGCACAAGGACCCAGGACAACCATGCAAATGAAGACATGTGAGACAGGCCTGGGGAGAGCGTTGACGAGGTGCACTGAGCAAAATAATACCCCATTCCTCTCTGGCTTGGCATTATTTGGGATATCAAATATGGGACAAAAGCCAGTTGCTGGCAAATTGAAACTGTTACTATTATTTCTACTATTTCTCCATGTTTTCGAGATTACCAAGAGACAGCTGGCAGCAGCTTGGCTTCTGTCGTGTGGCAACACCGACAGGCGGCGACAAACGCAACATCAAGCCACCGCACAGGCTGTGGCAACAACCGCTAACGTTGTTTGAATATTACGCATACGCAGCGTTGTCGCGTATCTCAATTTGGCTGCCGGCCCTAGTGCCCCAGCTACTTCACGTTCTCTGTATTGTGTCACTGCTGGTCCTTCCCCGCCCCCCGCAAAGCAAATACAATAAATGAATGCCGCCAGCGTCCCATCTCTTGCGTCTTTGGCTGCATCTTCTGCTGCTCCGGATGAACAGATCTCCTCTGGCAAGTTTGTTGCTTTTCGCTTATCTCCCGCTTTTCTGGGGGAGAATGTTGCATTTCGGGGCTTTGTGCAGCTTGGCGTTTTATTATTTCTAGCATATTTTTTTATGCATGAGTTTTTCCCACTGACAGCTCCCAAAGTCAGCGTCTGTTCCTGTTCCTTTATTTCATTTAATTGCTTGGTGAATGGTTTAAAGTTTAATTTCTGTGAGGGGTTTACAGGGCTGTCCAAAATTCTAAACTACATGGGAGCTATAACTCCCATTTTCATCTAGACTTTAGAATCTAAACCTTATTTTATTTCTATTTCCAGCCTTATTCAACGCGACACTCACCCCGCTCCCATTATTAACTGCCGCATGATCAATTCGGGCGGAAAACACATACGAGATGCCTCTCCCGCTCCAGATCATCGCTCCGAGGCCAGACTGCGCATCGATCCAAAGGTCCTGGTCTTCGTGGAGACCACATACTCCGGCCTGGGCCGGGACATTGCCGAGCTGCTGGTCTACAATCGAATCAAGTAAGTTTCGCATGGCAAAAGAGGAATCATAGACAATTAGTTCGGACAAATTTGCATAATTGCAAAGGCAGCGATGCGGCGATAATTATTACACTCAAAGTAACTGGAAACGGAAGTGGCAACGTAACCAACACCACTGCACATCCCCACACACAGGCACATTTGGCCAAACGCAGAATGAATTGCGAGCGGCAAGTGGAGGTCCTTTGGAGTCTGGACTCCGGAATGCTCTCATTTGCCCTCATCCCCCCTCGGCTGCTCCTGCTCCTTTTCTGGCCGCCTGGCCATTGTCAATGTTGACCCAATTTGGGTAGTTGGCCATAAAAAGGCAGGTTATGAAATTAATGCCAAGCTATGCAGCTTCAGCTTCTCCTCTTGGCCAGACAGGCACTTGGAGAAATCCCTAAAAGCTCAACAAAAATACGACATTATGGGGCTTTTAAAGAATATGGATTTGTTCTCCTAATCTTTTTGCTTAAGCTTTTATGTTTCAAGTGCTTATTACTTCGAGTGTAATGGTGAATCCTCCGGAGGAGCTGCTGCTGCTGCTGCTGCGGGCTGCCAGCAAAGCATTCCAGTTTAATTGGCAACTTATGCTTTTGTGGTCGAGTGGCCTGCCAAACGTCGCCGCCGCAGCATCGCAAGCATCCTGGCCGTGCCAGCCACATCCATCCAGCACATCCATCTGGGCCAGCCCAGGCGGAAGTCTCGTTCTCTCTGGCCAATGTCTCACCTGTTCCCTCTGCACATGCCTCGTCCTTGCCAAGTCAGCAGTTTTTTTCCATGTTGCACGTTGCTCTTTAAAAAAAGTACCATTCCTGGCAGATCAAAGATCAAAGATGTAATGTATGCAAACAGGATTCAATTGGAAGGTTTGGGAACTCTTCATCAGAACTCTTCATCTTTTTACTACGTAATTTTAAAGTACATTTTTAAAGTGTATCCAGGAGTCACTACACTTTCTGAATTCTTTTTCCACTGCCTACCTTCTGGCGCACAAAGAGTTATTCTTTCCTTGGGACATGCCTTTGTAATTCGGCCGTCTGCTGTCCGGGTGGGTGGGCCTTTTGTATAGGTGTGAGCCCGTCGAGAACGCCCAATTGGTTAACCGCAGTGACCGCAGGATGTGCAGCCTCCAGCAAATAACCGCAATTATTATACCAGCTGCACTTTGGCATCGGCTCCGGGGTGTGGCCAGCTTTTCAATACCTTTACCGTTTTTATATTCAAATTTCTTTTTTATTCCATTTTTCTTCACACTCTTTTAAAATGGCCGACATAGTGCATGTGGGCTTGTTTGTAAATTCTGTAAATTGCGGTTACAGCCAAGGAAAAGGATCCCTTATTTCGGGAGCCACAAGTCAAAGGGCAGAAATTCCAATTTGGCGCCTCCTTTGTTGATGTTGTTCGGACTGCTTTCTTTTCGGCTTTTGTGTTGTATAATTAAATTTTGTCGCTAGGGCGAAAAGGGACTTCCTAGCCCGGTTGCCTCAACAGCAGACAACTGCTTCAACTTTAATGAGATTTCAAGTGCAAATAGCTAGAGCTTCGGCTTCCTCCTTTCCCTATCTTCACGTTTCTCGGACTCCCTCCTCGGTAGTAGCTGAGTAATATCTGCCACTGTCTCTCGCGCTGCAACCAAATATGCAAGCAAATGACTCCTGTGAGCTAATCAACTTGGTCATATGTGTTGTAAGGGCCCCCGTTTGTGCAAGCCAGAGATGGCATTTTGCTCCATAATTTGTTACACTAGTATTACTATATTGTCAACTTTATTTACTATTTACTGTTTTCCAGTAAATAGCCTTAAAAAAACTATTTTTTATTAACGAAGACAAACAGTATTACATTTTGTATACTCTCCTACTTTTATCCCATTTCTCCAATCTTGATTGTCTCTATAGAAATTTTCTTGATACTTGATACCTCCATTACCCGACCGGATTGTTGTTGCACTTGTCTCTGCTTATCAATGACTTCATTAGTGTACTCTTCAGTGACTAGTCTGCTTACTTGGCTTGGCTGGTCTTGAGTTGGGTTTGGCTTGGGGTTTCGGGCACTCGAAACTTTGTCGGAGTCAGAGTCGGAGCAGGGCAACAAATTTCATTAACATTACCATCTCATTATTGCTGATGACTTTTGTGTGCGACTTTGAAGGGGCGGAGGAGGACGATGCAGTCACTTATGCATATCACACAGCACGGAACCGAAAGGAAAGATATACAGGGATATAAAATTAGGAGCTATCTTTCTTATAAAACGTAACTCATATGGTTTGATTTTCTAAGAAGAATTTCTTATACAATGTATTTTATTTGAAGCGTTTTTGAAATATCGTTCTAAATAAAACAATATTTCTAGAGTTTGTTTTCCGTGCTAGGAACGAAGGACAAAGGCAAAGCAGAGTCAGAAGCTCAGGCAGAAGGATTGTCATGGCATGTAATGTAGTTTAAGTTTGTTGCACTGCCTGGAGCTGCACACTTGCCCGGGCAATCAAAGTTGCCTCTGACGCCATGGCAGCCATTATTGAGATCTGTGTGAGTGTGTGTGTTGGTGTGGGAGGTTGAAATGGAGCCTGTGTGTGCGTGGGGAGAGGACGACAGGTGCATCCTATAGCTTTATCTGTGTCGGCGACATTCCTAGCACTCGCGTCGCCCCCATTATCCATTATTTATGAACCGAAGCGACGCTGCTCATTGCTCCCAAGTTGCCACTCAATTAGCCATGAAAAATTCACTCGCTGACTTTTCAAGTGTCGCCCTCGAAGTATGCGTAATACCACCGACTCGAAAAGACAAAAACTGCCTGGAAATTTATTCAATATTTGTAGAAATCACGCTGAATTCCAAGTAGGTGAATGGCCCTGCTTTGCAATCCCTGCTTTCCCTTCTTTAATGGACTTCGTCTACACGGTTTGTCGCTTTGTTAGCCCAGCTTTTTAGCCGCTCCAATTAGCTCGAGTCCGATTGATTGATTGCCGGATTTGGGGATCTCCTTTTGTCCTTTTTTTCCGGACAAATGGCCAACGTTGTACAACGCACATACAAATTTCTGGCAACGGCAAAAGGCAACGCGCCAACAAGTATGCAAAGTTTTGCGAAAGTTTTTCGGCCGGGCTGCCGCCATTTGTGTGCCATCCCCCCTTCCCTCCCAGCAGCCCCAAAAAAAGGCAAGAAAAGTGGATAGCCTCCAGGAAACAGGCCTGTCTTGTGGGGGTGGGGTGGGGGGAGGGTGTGGCATTAACACACTAAGTTTCTGCCTCTAATGCGCCGTGAAATTCTAATGAAAATTTCCAAGGTAATTACGCGGCCCAAAAGACATCGCTTCAATGCCTCTCGCCAAACACACAAGGAAAAACCTTAAAGCCATTAAATATTAGTTTAATGCCGTCACAGGAGTTTGCCAAACCATAAATATATAATTTGCAATTGCCTGAGGGATATCCAATCAATAATTCTAGTCAAGCTTGAAATGCAATTAATCGCTGTGCTATTTTCTGTTAGTGCATCAATTTCCCTGCATGGAGCATGGAGCACAAGTCGTTTATTAAATTGTCATTTATAATGTACACGAAACCAGGCCCCAATGCATTATGCGCGTAATAGCTACTTAACCTTATTTTCAATTTTTGATTTGGTCGGGGGTCTGCATATAGAGGCTGTGTATGGTATACCATGTGTATGGGGAAGTCAAGTCAAGTCAGGCAGTCAAGCCGGCACACGGAAGTCATCAGCAGCATTGTTATCATTTGAACCCCGCCACCCACAACCACCCACAACCACCCACAAGCACCCACGGTGAGGCAGCGACTGCGGGGGTGTGTGAATAATGTAGCATGCTTTGTGGTGGCTCAGCCCAAAAAGGACGCTCATCCCTTCGCTTATTCTCGGCGCTGATTGCGCCACTGGGAGCCCGAACTTTTTAAAACGCGAAATGGCAAAAGGCGAATAACGAACAGCAGCGGTGTGCTCGGTGGAGCAGCAGAGCGGCATCGTGGCGTGGTGGCTCCCTTTTTATCCCCAAAATCACCCGCCATAACACCGACCCGACGTCAATTCGCACAGACACATGGCAAACGCCATAAACAGCCACCACAATTGGATGCTTGCCATGGCAACGACGGCAGCCAACCGGGCTAGAAGACTTTTGGCCCTGTTCGCCGTTTTCCGGGTTTTCTAGCTGCCACTGCCTCTGCCTCTGCCACTTTATCCTTGGCTGCCTCAGTTTTCCTCGCTTGGCTCATCATAATCACACCCTTTTCGCCAATGTTTACTTTAATAATGTCGCGGAAAATTTTTATTTTCAATTTTTCACAAGTCAATGGAGTTTAACCAGCCACCAGGCAGATGTGTCTCCAGTGCCACAGTGGGAATCAATGGCCTGTGAAATTAGATAATTTCTTCACAGAATGGTGCATTTTTCATAAATATTGTGGGCTTGTATTGTTGGTTTGTATCGATTAGCCTTTGGTTTAAGAATAAATTAAATACATTTTGGCTTGCCAATATCGTTTATTAATATTTAATAGCTCCTTTTTTTGTTACAAACATTTATCTTTATTCAGCTTTAAGTTATTCGAAAGTTATTCTCCCTCAATAAATATTTACAAAGTCCAGCCCTGAGAATCCATTTCCACAAATCCGCTTTATAAATCCACTCAACCTGAGATTAATTTATTAAATGCTTGTTTAGCCCCAAGACTTTTGCCGAAATCTAAAATTCCATTTCGGTTGCAATTAAAAATTCCACAAATCCAAATGCAATTTGTAAGAATCGTTTCATTAAGATTTCATCGAAATGCTTTCCACTGTTTAGGCCACGACAATGGCCATACAATATAGTCCACACACGTGGATACATATATAGTATAGTCATACATATGTGTATGGTCTTTATGCTTTTTTTCCCATCTGTGCTGGTTGAGAAAATAGAAAAAATAAGAAAAAATATTTTTGCTCTAGCGCTTGGCACGTGACGCGGCAGCTCGAGTTGTTGTTGGCTGCTGTTCACAGAGATTGTTCCCGCAACCTTTTGGCCCCCTTTAGGACCGAGAACCCCCGTCCGCGGTCTCCAGACCCCGGTAACCTCTATTCTTCCACCTCCCCCAACCATGTTTTGTGTGACAAGTTGGCTTTTTGCTGGGGCTTGTTGTTGTCGCTTGTTGTTATATTATTTTCCTCTCCTTTCTTTTTTTCAACAAATTGGTTATTTTATTGAATTACTCAAGCAGCAGGAGGCTACCCCCGACATTTCAGCCACCATTCCCGGAGCTGTCGTCTGGGTTGCGTGATTATATTGGCCTAAACAGGCGGGGGAAAGCTCACAAGTCGCGTCTCGACTCTAAGGACATTGCCTTCGCGTGTCTCCTTCTTCCTTATTCCCACCCGGATCCAGAGTGTGTGTGTTTGTTCGGTTTAAGTAGTTTCGCGGCGTATAATAAATTTTCTAGTTTAAACTCATTTATTGCCCTTACCGAAAGGATGAAAGAATAAATTGCGGGGTTAGCTGGCAAGGAGGAAGCCTAACGATTGCGACTCCTCCCAGTCGATGCCATATAATGGCCATTTGTTGTATAATTTTCACATTGTTTAGTGTCCCGAGCCAGCAGTAACTTCCGCTCCGGCCCCACTAGGCCGAATCCTAGTCGAGTGTTTTTATTTATGATATATAGATTACTCAGCAAGTTGCTTAGGCGACCGGTAAAGTGCTTTCTGGTAACAGAGAGCATTTCCCACTTGAGGTTTGGGGTCCTCGTCCTGCGGGGATGTGGGGTTAATTACGCTTGAAAGTTATGGGCCGTGGGGAAAATGTCTTAATACGCACGGAATTAAATTGGGCGGTGGGCCGTGGGCCATGGGCGGGTCTCCAACTTTCTAATAGACCACTTCAAATGCCATACGTAGACTGCAAATTGGGCTACGAATTTCTTGAGGTTAAATTCTGGTTGACTCAATGTATAATTTTGATTTTTGTTCTGGCATTTCATGTTGCGGTTTTAAACGTATATTTAAGCGAAAAACCTTTTAATGCGATTAAAATAGGATCCAGAATGCTCTATGAATTACTATCCTACTGCCTTGTGATTAAGATTCGTTGGAAAAATACATACTCTTTAACTTAATCTGATATCCTTGTGCTTTAGGAAGGGTATATTTTATTTATAAAAGCCCTCTGATAGAAATCAATCGCCTTTCGGTCACCTGGCAACTAATTGGCTCATGTGTCTGTAAAACCCAGCACGTCTAATCAAGTAATCAGGAGGCAGACCATGGCATGGCCCTGCTAATTGCATCATTACTCACGGCTAATAAGCTGAAACTTTGCCTCGTGGCGCCACTTTTCCGTTGCCCAGTTTTCGGGGCGGGCCCATATGGTCGAAGGGTGCTATTCCGGGGATCGCATCACAAGGCTGGCCATAAATGGAAGCTTACTTGGTCAAATAAATGCGGTGGATTTGTTCGATTATGGGCAAATGCACAGGAAACAATTTCGTATTATTTCGTATTATAATATTTAATAAATATTTAGAATACACATTTTTCCCAATTAAAACTTAAATCGTATAAAAATGTTAAATAGTTAAACACAAAGTATTTGCGATACGCCCTGCAGCTTCATTTCCTGACGCAAATATCAACAAGGCTAAGCTAGATGTGCCACCAAGATGAAGCTGCCCCAAAGCGCTCTAATGAAATTACAAACACAGTGCCCGGCCGTGGACGGGGCGTGGCAAAGGCCAGGGCGGGTGTTGCAGGAATGGAATACAAGTCCCTGTAAGCCAAAGTGGCAGTGGGAAGTCAACTAAAACTAAGCCCATTTAATGCGTTGCATAAGCGACAAGCGCAAGCAGTGCCACAAACAAACTTATGCGCCGACACACTCCGACAAACAAACATGCAGGCAAGGGGGCAGGCAGGCAGGCAGACAGACGTGGCAGGATGCACCTTCAAACCGGAAACAGCGACAAGAAGAAGAACAGGAAAACTTACAGCAGAGGTGAAAAAGCACGAGTACCTCCTGGATCGAAAATAAAATCAAATGAAAATAAGGAAAACAAACGGGAAAACCAAAACAAACAAATAATTATTTTAATAGAGACTGACATTTATTTATAGATGTTTTTTTTCATAATTCCATGTGCCCCTTGATAGGGTATTCGCCCACGCCGGCATTTGCAGGTTAACGTTTATCCTGAGGATAATTCAACAACCCATACAAATGCAAACAAATGAGCGTGACTCCTCTAACACAGACGCACGCATCCGTATCCGTGTTGCAACATACAAAAAAAAGGAGGCAACATTTATTTACTTGGAAGTAATACCCGGTAATGGGTTTTTAAAACAAATCCGCTACGGGCCTGTAAATGAACTTCATCAGCCCTGCTCCCTCTCTTTCGCTCCCTCGCCGGCCCTCTCTTTCTGTCTGGCAATTAAATTTCAAATATCAACACCCACACCCACATACTCGACTGCACGGCAAAGGGAAAGTGTCATTATATAGTTAATTAAACAAACATTTTGTGCAGATAAAACGCTTTAATTAATGCTCTTACAGCACTCGAATAACCCAGCAGAAGTTCGCATTAAATCTCCCTTTACCTGGGTCTGTTTTTTATTCCTTTTTTTTTACTTATCACACTTCCCTAAAAGGTGTGCCACGGAAAGTCCTGTAGGAGCTGCAGGACTACTCGAAGGGCTTGCCATTAACAAAATTATAAAAGATATATTTTTAAAAATTAACCATTTATGCAAATTGAAAGCTTCCATTTTTTTTGATTCCATAATAAACTTAAATGGTCTCAAGTATTTCATTCTTTAATACATCACGTACAGGTCATATCCTTTTTCGAGCAAATGCTCCTTTTTGTGACTTAATTTACCTTCGTATATGTATTTTTCAATATCCGGACGGAACATAAATGACCACTTTGATGGGCTTGCTGCGGAATCCCGAGCTTCACTCCAAAATGGAGACCCCATGCCGGGTGACACATGGTCTCGTGTTGACGCGCCATAAAATATGCAATGCATGCAGTGTGTCAGCGTTTTAACCGCCCTGCCATCCAGGACGCTCCCCATCTCCTCCGTAAACTTCCCTTCTCCACCTGATTTTATATTTTGTCTCCCTGCAGGGCCGGGAAATGCCGTTCAACTCCCATAAGTCAGCGGGCCAAGCGGGGTGAAGGCCAAAAGTCATTCCGTTTTTTGTCGGGCCCATCGCACAAAACTATCAATAATATGCCACACCCTCGGCCGCCCCATAGCTCATAATCACAGTGGTGGGGGAAATAATAGTGACACAATAGTTATTTATATTTTAAACATTTATTCAAATATTTAGTAAAGATTTTAAAATCAAAGGATAAGGGTGTGATGGGAAGGAGCTCTATACTTTGGGTTATAGAACTGTCCTTAGCTGTGTCTCTACATGTTCAGGGAACAACTTCGACCCAGTGGAGCACCACATTCCGACACACATAAACTGTTTTGCTTTATGACTTTTGTATGCAGCGACGGGAGCTGCTGCAAATATTTTTAATATGCTTCGCCGAATGCGGCCGCAACCCGAAAAAGAATAAAAAATAAAATGTTTACAATGGCCGGGGCAATGGAGCAGCCATTGGATGTCCTTTTTTTATGCCGCGTTTCGGTTTTTACGTGTCCTGGCCTCTTAAATGGTGGAAACACCGCTTGGCATATTGAATAAAGTGGACAACATTTTGTGGGGCGGCGGATCGCTGAGCGTTTGGCCAAAAGCCCCGACCACGAGCTCGGTTTGCTTAGCTTTAAAGCCCAACCTAAATGGTCAACATGGACACACAGGGGCAGGATGTGTGTGCGCCGGGATCCCGGATCCCGTGTCCAGGATGCTGGCTGCGGCTGCCTTTACAGGATATACCCAAAACCAAAACCGACATTTGGTTCACGTTCATACATGCATATGGATAGGATATGCATTCCCAAGCCCGTTCCTGGCGAGAGCTCGGAGGACGAGGGAAGGAGGAATGCACAGAGACAGACATGAAATTCAATCAATTGGAAATTCCGTATCAGTGAAAATATTTTAATATTTATGCAAAATATTTACGGACGCAGGCGATGGGCGCCCGGGCTCACCCGACAGCGTTTAGCAGGTTTACCCAGCGAAAATAATAATAATAATATTGAAATTGATTTTATTCATAAGGATGTTGAATATTTACACAGCCATGTTGAATGTAATTATTGCCTGGCGTGGTTATTGTTTCTCCTTTTCTCTTTTTCTCTTCCCTGATTTTTGCAAATGGAAATGAATTAAGAAGTTTATAAATAATTGGATGGTTTCCCTGGTATGCTTCATTTTCTCGACAGAGCCATCCAAATCCTTATCTCCCCAGCTAAAACAAACACAATTTATCGGATGCTGCTCACGTTTGGGAATCCGAATGGCAAGTGTCAGGCCATCTCTCTCTACCTCCCCGCATCCGTCTCTGTCGCCTATTCTCTACGGCTTGTCAGGACAAACAGCTTTTGACAGCCAGATGTCATATGCAGCTCTCGGTGCACTCCTAAATTCCAAGAAGGATTCCTCTACCCCACACTCTCAATGAATGTCCCATTTGACAAGCGTCCTCTTTCTTTCTCCTTGTCTATACAATCCCCCTCTCTCTTGCGATGCCATTGTGGGCGCCATGTTGTTTAGATTTTGACAGTTATGACGTCTGGATATTTTTTACCGTTAGTGATAGCATTTATTGCAATATGGTGGTTAGAACGATTTGAAAATCTTTTTATAGAGTTTTGCTTTGTTGTCAATTGGTTTCGCAATAGACTCTTGTTTATTTTATTAAATTGATTATTAAATAACATATTTCATTGATTTTTTCCAGATACAAGATCGAAGTGGCTGGAAAGAGCCTACCAGTTCTCACAAATCTGGACAAAGGACGCTATGGCGTGATTGTGTTTGAGAATCTGGACAAGTACCTCAACATGGACAAGTGGAACCGCGAGCTTTTGGACAAATACTGCCGGGAGTACTCGGTGGGAATCGTGGGCTTCGTCAGTCCCAGCGAGGAGACCCTGGTGGGTGCCCAGCTCCGCGACTTTCCTCTTTTTGTGAACACAAACCTGAGACTGAGGGACGCCAGCCTGAATCCCGCTTCGTCGGTGCTCCGATTAACTCGAGCGGGTGAGACCGCGTGGGGAGCCCTGCCCGGCGATGACTGGGCAGTTTTCCAGCACAATCACAGCACCTACGAGCCGGTGGAGTGGGCCCAGCGGAACACGCAGGAGTATCCGGCGGACAGTGTGGGCCAAGTACAACTGCCCCTGACGACGGTCCTCCAGGACCGCGGGCAGCTGGATGGGATACAGCGAGTGCTTTTCGGGAGCAGTCTGCGCTTCTGGCTGCACCGCTTGGTGTTCCTCGATGCCCTCAGCTACCTCAGTCACGGGCAGCTTAGTCTCAACCTGGAGCGTATGATCCTCGTGGACATTGACGACATATTCGTGGGAGAGAAGGGCACGAGGCTGCGGCCAGACGATGTCCGGGCGCTGATAGCCACGCAAAAGAATATAGCCGCCATGGTGCCGGGCTTCCGGTTCAACCTCGGATTCTCCGGCAAGTACTACCACCATGGAACGCGGGAGGAGAATCTGGGCGACGACTTCCTGCTGCAGAACGTCCAGGAATTCAACTGGTTCTCGCACATGTGGAAGCACCAGCAGCCGCACCTCTACGACAACCTCACCCTCCTGATGGCCGAAATGCAGCTGAACTACGCCTTCGCCCTGGAACACAACATCCCGACGGACTCGGGGTACTCCATATCACCGCACCACTCGGGCGTCTATCCCGCCCACGAGCTGCTCTACCTGGCCTGGAAGAAGGTGTGGAACGTGAAGGTGACCTCCACGGAGGAATATCCCCATTTGCGGCCAGCCCGACTGAGGAGGGGATTCATCCACCGAAACATAATGGTGCTGCCGAGGCAGACCTGCGGCCTCTTCACCCACACCATGTACATCGACCGCTATCCCGGGGGACGGGATAAACTGGACGAATCCATACAGGGCGGGGAGCTCTTTCAGACCATAATCTACAACCCCATCAACATCTTCATGACCCACATGTCCAACTACGGCTCCGATCGCCTGGCCCTGTACACATTCCAATCGGTGATCAAGTTCCTGCAGTGCTGGACCAATCTCAAGTTGGCCTCGGCGCCGCCCATTCAGCTGGCCGAGATGTACTTCCGGCTGCACCCCGAGGAGGTGGACCCCGTCTGGGGCAATCCCTGCGACGACGTGCGCCACAAGAAGATCTGGTCGAAGACCAAGAACTGCGACTCGCTGCCCAAGTTCCTGGTAATTGGACCTCAGAAAACAGGCACCACCGCCCTCTACACATTCCTATCGATGCACGGCAGTGTGGCGAGCAACATCGCCAGTCCGGAGACCTTCGAGGAGGTCCAGTTCTTCAACGGGAACAACTACTATCGAGGCTTGGACTGGTACATGGACTTCTTCCCGTCGGAGGTGATGCCGAACACCAGTTCCCCGATGCCTACCCAGGTGGGAGCACCGCGTTTCATGTTCGAGAAGAGTGCCACCTACTTCGACGGAGAGGCGGTGCCGAAAAGGGCCCACTCCCTGCTGCCGCACGCCAAGATTGTCACGATTCTTATATCTCCGGCGAAGCGAGCCTACTCCTGGTACCAGCACCAAAAAGCCCATGGCGATGTGATAGCCAACAACTACAGTTTCTATCAGGTACATTTTTTGTAGTTTTTGCCTCATTAGGTAACTAATTAACTGACTTGTATTTGATGTCAAACCGAAAAGAATTCCTCAATTTGCAATTTCTGTGCCCAGGTCCCCCCAATTCCTAGAGAAAATTCATTTGGGTTCACCTCAAAAGCAAATCGAGTCAAACCAAACAAACAGTATGGGAGGAAACGAAAGAAAATCCAGTTTTAATTCGAGCAACTTGTGGGACATCCGGCTTCATTGTGGCAAGTAGGTGCTTCACTTCCTCCGGCATCCTTCGTTGCTTCTTCTCTGGCACATTTTATACGAATTCCATGCTGGGACATTTTCTATTTGCTCCCGAGCTTGTCCCACAACTAACACATGTACGAATGCTTCAGATTACTCTGGCGGCAGCTTGCTCTGACATGTGTCCGGGCCACGGGACCAGGACCCTCAAAACTGCTCCGGCGCATTTTGCTCCATTCCCATCCCTGTCCAATCTACACTTTTCAATAAAAACGTATGGAGCGGAAAGGGTCCTTCGTAGCTTTTGTTAAAGAGGCGGAATCTGTGGGTTACAAAATAATAAGTTAGGCTGGGAAATAATTAAATGTAACCTTTTATTTGTAAATGAATAAAAAATATATACTTTACCAAATTGGGGGAGATTCAGGACCCTTTTCCCATTTCTTATTAAATCTTAATTATTTTGAAGAATAGTTCCCCTAAACTTTTAACAAATGGAATCCCACACTTTTTTGTAAGTGATAGAAACAAAGCTAACAGTGACTCACCCACCTTTCGTTTTGTATTTTCCACCTCAACCACTTGGCAGGTCATAACGGCAGGCGATTCGGCACCGAGGTCGCTGAAGGACCTGCGAAACCGCTGCCTCAATCCTGGCAAGTACGCGCAGCACCTGGAGCACTGGCTGGCCTACTACCCGGCCCAGCAGCTGCACATCATCGATGGCGAACAGTTGCGCCTGAATCCCATCGATGTGATGAACGAGCTGCAGCGCTTCCTCAAAATCCAGCCCCTGCTCGATTATTCAAATCACCTGCGCTACGACGCGAAGAAGGGCTTCTACTGCCAGGCCGTCAGCGAGAAGCGCAATAAATGCCTGGGCAAGTCCAAGGGCCGTCAGTACCCGACGATGGATGAGCGCAGCGCCAAGCTGCTGCAGCGGTGAGTAAAATCGAAATTCGTGGAGACACCCCAAAAAAATTGGGGAATTGGAGCAGGCTATAATATACCCCATACTAACAGATCAGGCTATATAAAGGCAGTCCTGGATTCATAAAATATTCAAATGTGTCAGACTGTAGAGGGTTCAATAATACAAATAAATCTAATACATTCACAGGGAATCTGATTTCGAAAATAGAAGGGAAAAATTACATTCCTAGATATTTATAAAAGTAAACTTTATTATTTTAAATATTATTAAAATTATTTAATATATTAAAAGATGCAAATAATTCCCCTTTAATGGTTACATATACTCCTAAAAATTGGACATACCCTTTAAAGTTCGAAAACACAGGTACACCTGCAAAAAAGGGGAGCAAACAGGAAAAAAATGGGAAAAGGTGGGGAAATCGGGAATGGAGGAAATTGGGAAAAGTTAAAGCCATCACTCGTGGGTAGGTGTGAGTGATTTGGGCCAGGCAGGCCAAAGGTGCAGAGGCAGCCGCCTCTGCTTTGAGTGAAGGATTAATGAACAGATGTGTGGATACAGGTCTGGGGACAAAAGTCCCATCTTTTTATACCCTTGCAGAGGGTATTATAATTTTGGTCAGAAGTGTGCAACGCAGTGAAGGAGACATCCAGGACCCCATAAAGTATATATATTCTGGATCAGGATCACCTCCTGAGTCGATATAAGCATGTCCGTCTGTCCGTCTGTCCGTCTGTCCGTCTGTCCGTCTGTCTGTTTCTACGCAAACTAGTCTCTCAGTTTTTGAGCTATCGTCTTGAAACTTTGCACACACCCTTCTTTCCTTTGCACGCAGTATATAAGTCGGAACGGCCGGGATCGGCCGACTATATCCTATAGCTGCCATATATCTGATTGATCGGAAATGCTGTAACTTCCACGTTTTTGAAGATAGAAACTTGAAATTTGCACAGATTGACTATAAGGGGAATTTAGGCCGATCTGGAAAATTTCATACGGATCGGCCGACTATATCCTATAGCTGCTATATGATTGATCGGAAATGCTATAACTTCCACGTTTTTGAAGATAGAAACTTGAAATTTGCACAGATTCCTTTTTATGGGAATTTAAGCCGATCTGGAAAATATCATACGGATCGGTCGACTATATCCTATAGCTTCTATATAACTGATTGATCGGAAATGCTATAACTTCCATGTTATTGAAGATAGAAGATTGAAATTTGCACAGGTTTACTATAAGGTGAATTTAGGCCGATTTGAAAAATTTCATACGGATCGGCCGACTATATCTTATAGCTTCTATATAACTGATTGATCGGAAATGCTATAACTTCCATGTTATTGAAGATAGAAACTTGAAATTTGCACAAATAACCTTTTATGGGAATTTAAGCCGATCTAAAAAATTTCATACGGATCGGCCGACTATATCCTATAGCTTTTATATAACTGAACGATCGGAAATGCCACAACTTTCGTGTTTTTGGGTGTAGAAGCGTCGGACTTCTTTTAAAATCCATTTTATACGAATCTAAGGTTGTTATGAATGTTTTTGTAAAGATCGGCCAACTATATCCGATATTTACTATATCTTAAGTCAATAGAAGCCGCTATTTAACTGCAAGGGTATATAAGCTTCGGCTCCGTCCGAAGTTAGCTTTCCATTCTCGTTTTTTTTTGCGTTGTGCCGGCCAAGAATTCCGTGTAGTGGGCGGGCGAGTCGAATGGGCGGGAATCTGGCACTTTGCGGCCGCTAAAAGTGCACTTTCCTGTACGGCGATTTTGTCGGTATGGTATGTGCCAGCTGTTGTCAGTTGACAAGGGAAGCGATTTGCTAGCAGCGAATCCTTTTTCTGGGGCAGTAGCGGTGGGAGTAACGACGGGACGATGTGGATGGACAGATGAACTACTTTGTGAGGCATTCAATTGGAGTAAATGGGGAATATATCAGGGGAGTTGGCTTCGGCCAAGTAAAAAATAGCTGTAAGTGGGCAAAATTTGTTTCCATGTGAGGTTTCACCAAGATGATTGCAAAAGTGGAAATACATCACTGAAGGACAAATGGGAAATGGGGGAAAGTGGTCTGTGGAATATCTAAGCTTGTCATTTATTTAGGAATTCCAATCTAACATTTTGGGATAATATTGGTTCCTGTAAACTGATGGAATAAATTCCAAAACCATCTGAATTTTTGTGCATTTCGAATTATTTATAAAATACTATCCCCGGATAGAAGCCTTGGGTGGAATATATTCAAAATATTTTGGGGGGGGGGGGGGGGCTTCGCCGGGATAAAAACGAGTGGGATCTGCATAATAGGTCTGTCTGAGGCAGAAACCGCGCCATTTGAAATTCTAATTGCTCCGCCACAATTCGTTTGCTTTCGCTTCTTTGTACTGATGGAGGTATCTCTTCTCTATTCTCTTCCCCCGCAGCTACTATCTGAATCACAACACGGCGCTGGTGAAGCTGCTCAAAAAGCTCGGCTCGCGGCCCATTCCTCAATGGCTCAAAGACGACCTGTCCACGGGCACGTGATAGCAGCTGTTCGCCGGAGGATTAGGAGGCGGGATGTCAGTGGGAGGAGGACCGAATCCTGGAGCAGGAGCAGGTGCAAGTGGAGGAGGAGGCATTAAATATCGCAAATTGCGGGCAAAACTCAGGAAGCAGCTGCATTGGCTGCATCGTCTGGCGGCGGTTGAAAACTCGTCCTAGCTGACAGGATGAAAACAAGGCAGATACACCGCATGGAAACAAAAAATTATGAATATAAGCTGCAGATGGATATGGAGATGTAGACGTAGAAAAAAACAGGATAGAATAAGGAGGAAAAATCCGTAACATAATTAGTCGCTTTTAACGTGCATAAATCTTTTGTTTTGTTGCTGTTGCAGCTAATTAATGTCACTGCAGTTGTCAGCTAAAGTTGTACAGTTAGAGTGTGTCTGTGTGTGTGGGAGTGTGTGTAAATATTAATGTGTGTGTGTGTGCTATAATGTCTGCTGTTTGCGCATTATTAATTATCATAAATAATATCATGGGCATCATGAATAAATGCGCTTTGTTAGTTGTTTAATGTTTATTAGTTCGTAATGGCAAATTGAGCGCCTAATTAAAGGGTTATATCCAGTCAATGTTTCAAAAATGTGCCGTTGTTTAAGGTGGTAAATACAATTTAAATATAAATTATCCTTTAAATCTATTTCAGGTTCCAAAGAACCTCTTAAAGGTCAAAAAACCCAATTTGATTACCACTTTCGCAATATTTTGATTAAATAGTACCGTCAAAGAAATTAAAAATATTATAATTTTTGGAATTTATCGACCGCATGACTAGATATAACCCACAATGCTCTGCGCTTTCGTTATTACCTCAGTCACACCAATCCAGCTCTCCGCATCCTTAAGACTTTGATCAGAACACTATATCTACCTACATATGTGTATATCCACACAAGGCAGCTAAACAAAACGAAATCAATTAAAAACATTTTTTTAAATCCATGCCAAAACTGTGAAATCGTTCCAGCAGTCAACGAGTGCTACTTTATCCATTTTGAGGCATGAATAGTATGGCTAAAAGTAAGGCTGCTCTTCGTCCTAAGTGTACCATAAATGTTTTTAGCGATAAACCTGTAAAACTTCAGTTGTATTTTTAATGCACTAAGCAAAGCTCTATTGTATAGTTGGATAAATGCGTAAATTTAATCTAGTTCAAGTTTAGATTGGTAATGCGACAATAATAAAAGCGAAAATTATTGCAAGTGTAAACGATGGTAAATTGTATTATCTACATAAGGGTGACTAAATTAAATATTCGTCTATGTTTATACCCTTGCAGAGGATATTATAATTTTGGTCAGAAGTGTGCAACGCAAGGAGACATCCAGGACCCCATAAAGTACATATATTCTGGATCAGGATCACCTCCTGAGTCGATATAAGCGTGTCCGTCTGTCTGTTTCTACGCAAACTAGTCCCTCAGTTTTTGAGCTATCGTCTTGAAACTTTGCACACACCCTTCTTTCCTTTGCACGCAGTATATAAGTCGGAACGGCCGGGATCGGCCGACTATATCCTATAGCTGCCATATATCTGATTGATCGGAAATGCTATAACTTCGATGTTTTTGAAGATAGAAACTTGAAAATTTCATACGGATCGGCTGACTATATCCTAAAGCTGCCATATAACTGAACGATCGGAAATGCCACAACTTGCGTGTTTTTGGGCGTAGAAGCGGACTTCTTTTAAAATCCATTTTATACGAATCTAAGCTTGTTATGAATGTTTTTGTAAAGATCGGCCAACTATATCCGATATTTACTATATCTTTAATCAATAGAAGCCGCTATTTAACTGCAAGGGTATATAAGCTTCGGCTCCGTCCGAAGTTAGCTTTCCATTCTCTTTAAATGCAAAGACGGATATGTTGGCTTAGCGATATTTTTACAGACGAAATGAATTTTACCGAATTTTTTTCAGAATCCTATGTACATCCCATTTTTATGCCATCATAGGTATGGCATAAACGATACGGAAAAAACATTCTACAATGAAATAGGTTCTTTATTGTTTTTTTGTTTTGTTTTTTGTATTTTGTTTCAACAATTTTCTTTTTTAAGTTTTTCTTATAAAATTAGGCAGAACAAAGGCGATTTTTACAGTGATTGATTGTATATGGAGCCTCCTTCTTAGTTATGTTGGGAAATGATTTATATATTTAAAGTTGTGGACTTTAATCTTCATTAAAAATATAATCAATTGTCCAACAGATGACGCCAATGTGAATAGCGAGTTTGTCAACCAGTGATATCAGTGTTTCCAACCATACGGTTTTTTCTCAAGAGGTGGCGCTTCTGATGTCGTTTTCCAGCATTGGCCGCTTTCCTTTTCCCAATCCGTCAGTGCCAAATTCGGGCCAACATTGTTACCAGTACCAGAAAATACCGATTAAAACCGAAAAATTTTCGCTGCAGTGTTGCCTATAAAATTATTGGAAACTTTGCTGGCTGGCGGATGCAAATTATAAGCTAATTATACTTACTTATATTTGTTGGATAGTCGACCTTTCCAGACAGACTAGTATGTACTAGGCTAAAGAAGTTGATGTCAGGAATATGGGCAGTGGTTGGCTTTTCTACGAAGGCACTTGAATGACATCGTGGTTTTATACTAAAACTTAAGTTGTGAACAAATATGTTTTTTGTCTTTTAATTTTTTTACATACTTTTACTTGAGACTCCTTTTCTGATTAAATATTACAAGCGCCGGTTTTTACCACTATTGCAAAGTCTTTCCGTTAACACTTGTGGGGTTTATTAAACCGTTTTTTCTTATTCTCATTTAATAAAAATTTATTGCTCTTGTTATTTTGGGGCATATCCCGTTCCAAGTTGAGCCTTTTGGACATAAATAGGCACCATATGCAAAGGTTAAGGAGAGGTAAGCAGGATTCTTTATTTAGTTGACATTCCTTCTACAAGGTTTCAAAATTTTTAAACAGCGCTAACATTGGCTCCGAAAGTTAAAGTTTAAAGATTCAAATCTTTTTTAGTTTGAAGGTTTATTTCTTGGCGTTGCCATGCGTCTTAAATGGGGAACGGTATTTATGAGCGGTGCCAGACGCTGGGAACTGTATATGCTATTTTACAGGCTGCCAGAACGTCATATTTATCGAACCGCTAAAAAGTTGCATAGTTTGCAACACTAAATCGCAGTCCCGATTTCGAACATGTTGCATGCAACAAGATTGATAGAAAGCCATCCAATTCAAAGTTGCAGCTTGAATCTGGTGTGCGTCGGACGTTTTTTCCACCCGCTGAGCTCGACCGCGCTATTTCTGTGTTTGTTTTTGTTTAAAAATAAATAGTTATTAACAAATAAAGTTAATATTTAATTGTAGTATAGTGAGTGTAAGTTTCGAAAATAAATGTCCACCTATCCTTAGCTTTTCATACGTGGGAATAGTTTAATGGTTTAATGGCGCGCCGGGTTTAATTAAATATAGTAAAGTGTCTATATAATATAGCACGTGCTAACAGGTACTACGTCAATAAACGACAATTGCAATATCGCGTGATAAAGCCGGCTTAAAATAAAATAAAACCCTGTCAGAGGGCGTAAATAGTGTTAAGAGAGGGTGAGAGAGAGAGAGAGAGAGCTAGCCAAGAAAAACCCGAAAGCTTAAATTAAAAGCCGCCTAATTATTTATTTATTCTATTTGATAAATACATCTGTTATATACCCGTGCAAAGCATATAAAAGTTATTGTGCTAATCGCAGTGTTCTCCCCTTATGTGGCGCGTATCAAAGAAATAAAGAATAGCCGCTGAAAAAACCGGTAATTCTCTCTTACTTTCGTCTTCCCATTTTCCACCTTTCTGGCGCCCGCCCGCCCATTGTTTTTGCAACTTTGCTACCATTTGTTGTTGTTCTTCTCGCTGCTTGTTGCATTTTCTTCACTGCAAAAATAAAAGCCTTTATTTTTAGAAGAATTTCCCATGGACCACTCACTTTTGTTTTACACGTCAAAAAATTTTAAAAACTACTCCTTAACATTATGTTTTGAAAGTGGTCAAAATTATTGTGATTTTTTGATGTATCCACTTTGTGCACTAATTGCTTCATTTTGTCCCACCTCGCGTTCTCTGATCGAAGAATTAAAAATTCCGAGGATGAAAAAAACGTTTAAATATCCTTCGCGAATTCAAAATTGGTTCGCGGAAACGTTCCCGAAATTTGATATATCGTGAATGGTTAGACCAGGGCTATTTCCCATTTTATATTGTAAAATATTTTTATAAAAAACAAGAAAATCGAGAGTTGCGAGTAGGGCCCAGGTTGGTGGAATATCGGTTCTATTATTTCGTTATTTACCCGCCCATCGCAGTGTTTTTGTGATTCATACCCCTCGCCACGTTGCTGTGATCAAAGAGAGAAATAGAGGAAAAGATTAGTGAGTGTGCCTAGTCCTAGAACCAGTTTGAAACAAGGATTCCGACAATCCGAGTGCCAATCCAGAATGTCCAGAAGCAAGGCCGCCGCGGTCAGCGCCTTCCGGCTGCTCCTGCGTCCCTCGACCACTCCTCGCAACCGGAATCTCCTCGCCCTGCGCCTGGCTCCCGTTACGACCTTTGCCCTGGTAAGTCCTATAAATATATAAAATGCTATATGTATACATTTTGCGTTAATACTGAGGACAGAAACTAGCCGGGAAGTTGCGCTCCGGGGGAGCAGCTGTCGTCGCTGTATTGGAATCTACATATAAAAAAAATACACGCACTTGTTATTCACATGTGAATATAAAGGCGTGTCATATCGTGCATACAGTAGCGGTGGAATAGATAGGTTTTTTATCTATTACGATTATTAGGAATTTTGTATCCAAGAAGAGAGTTTTAAAATAATCATAAAAGCAAATCTTAAATCTCTTCGAAAGACTCCACGACCAAATATTTAAAATTTTTAAAACCTATGCATTTTGGGATGCTGATTATGGGAAATATAGTCAAAATTATTGGAAATACCATTTTCTTAGAGAAAAAGAGTAATAATATTCTGGCTCATAACTTAAAAAGTAAAAAATTATGAAGTATTTATAGTATGCCAGAAAACTACATATGTTATCGGTAAATATCGGTAAAATGAAGTCTTATTTTCGGGAAGTACTAAGTCAAACAAATGAAAAACTTTGAAAACCATTATTTACAAATTCCAAAATTGGAAAATGTATTTTTTAATTAAAACGAAACTAACCACTTTTGACAGAGCAATTAAAGTTAGCAAGCTATTCCGATTCCACCGCAGCTGTATCCAATCAGATGTAGGGCCCTACACATACTATATAGCGAAATACCAACATGTTTGCTGTGTCTTGTCCAATTTCTTGTGGGGGCACATTTTGGATGTTCCGAATTATTAAAATTTATGCAAAGAACCTGTCCAAAAATACAAACACAAATAAACAAATACACACTGGTATCCGAATACATACATATGTATAATTTCGAAAGCACATATGGCTATAGCCTGATTACAAGCTCTTTCGGCTCGTCCCGTCCCCGGCCTGGCCACCCATCCATGCTTTCTGGCTGTGCAAATTTCGTTTTGGAGTTTTATGCACTTGCTCTGCTCTCTCCAAGCTCCGTTCGGCACCTGCGCATCTTCCCTCCGCAAAAAAGGGCAAAGAAATAACAAAAACAGCTGTCAGAAATGTTTATCATCACATGACATGATGGATGGGGGAGGGGTGCCATTGGGGGCGCTGATAGATGAGTGTTTGTTGAAGTTTTTGGTTTCTTTGTTGGGGTTTGGGCACTTGAGCTCGCAATTAGCACTTGTTCGAGGCATTCAGTGCTCTCCAGCCTGCAGGTCGGTCATTGATTTTATTAATTAGATGAATCACTTTTACGATGCTGCGCGAGATTTTTATATTTCCCAATAAATAAAATGCTTATCAGCTGACGTTTAAAATTAGTCAGCAGCAAATAGCTCATAAAAATAATGTGATAGCAAAAGAATAAAATTCATTGTTTACTAACAACTTTAAAGTTAAAACCTATAAAAGCTTAAAAAGGTCGTTGAGTATTTTAAGGTTCTTTAAAATATTATTACTCATTATCTTACATTCCTATCTATCCGGCAAATTCCCGTTAAGCTCCTATGACGCAGACTTTGATCCGTGACGAAAGAAACTCATTCAACCGAATCGACCTTTCTTTTTATTTTATTGTTTTTATGTGTTTATATTTTTTTATTTCTATGTGAAACTCGATTTGCATAGAAAATGATTAAATACGCCGCTGTTTACTCGGCTCAAGTGCCACAGCGCCGGGCGGCTTTTGAGCTTTTTACGAGTATTTGCCAAGAGAGCGGCGCAAACAAGGTGGGCGGGAGAAATGGCAGGAGGCGGAGGGATTTCGTGCCGAGATTATTTACCTTTTATCAGGTTATTTGCTCGTATGTTTTTTTTGGCATTTTCTATTCTTTTCTCTCCCGCCTGATTAAGGCAGAGAGGAACGACAAAAGGCCAAAACCATTGATTGTCAAGCAAAACACACAAATAAGTCAAAAGCCAAGACGCCTACTTGACCCGGATTTGCGTCTATTTGGCATCCTAACGTGTCATAGTCCCTCCGTTTGAAGCGCTCCAATTGCGATGACTCTGTTTTTTCCCTGCAGTTTAAGGCCTTGCAAAAAAGTTAAAAAATGAAGTCAGGGTTTCGTACCATTTCTGGGAGACAGCTAGCTCCTCTTTTTTGGTTTTTGCAAAGCCCCGAAACTTTTATTGGCGCCGTTTGGTCTGCCGCACAATACGCACACATACACAAAAATAGGACATACGGGGCACTCCCCCCGTTTTCCCCCTTTCGTGGAGCCGAAATCCTTGTTTTTTCAGCTCTCTCCCAGCATTTTCCTTTTCAATGGGATTTTTGGCTTGCCCTCGAATTCGGGTTTTTGTGCATTGTGTTTCCATTTGTTTTGCTTTATCCTGTTTCCTCCGCCCAAAGCATTCCGGGGTGTGGCACACAATCACGTACAAACACAAATACGTTGGTATAAAAAAATTAAAAACAGTAGCTAAAAAAAATATTCAAACATATTCATAAATATGAACATTTATTGCTTTAACCAAAAAAATGTTCAATTTGTAGTATTGGTTTTAAAGAAAAGTAATTTTTAGTAAATATTTAAAGGCTAAGTTTTATTCTATGCTTTAGTTTCACAGATTTAAATATAATGATTAGAATATATAATAGCAATAATAAAAATGAGAATTAATATAATAATATTTTATTATCTATTTAAGATTTATAATTCCAAGAATATTTATTACTTTCCTATAGAAATGAATTATCGTAAATGGTACCAGTATTTTGCAATCATCTGTAAAATGATAAAATGATACTTTCTCGGTAAACAATTATTTTGTTTTTGGCTATTGCAAGGGGGGGGATCAATTGATATTTGATTAAATGTACGAGTGCCATGATTCAGGCTTTGCATTCGGCTTTATTTGTGCATCTGTAGAGTGTGTGTGTGAGCAAACACAGACTGGTATTGGTATTGGTATTCGTATTGGTATGCATAAAGCCCCGGTTGGTCTGGCAAACAAAAACAACGCGACTCGATTTATGCAAATGGAATTCATCATATCCAGAGCCAACCTGTACAGTCCCTATTATGTACATGGAAAGGTCAGCAGCTTTAAGTCAGAGCTTATGGTCGTGTGGTGCCTGGTAAATGGAACTCTTTCCAAAGCTGCTCATTAAATCAGGCTTAGTAAGTGAGACTTAAAATTCACTTTTCTGCTGTGCAAGTTATCCCGCTTTTCCAGTTACACTTTCCATTTATGGGATGGCAGTTTTCAGATAAAATTTTAATCTACTTGGTAGAGGCTTTAAGTTGACCTTGGTTCCACTTGTCAGGAGATTAAAATGCGATAAACGCAATAAAAAGATTATCTCAAATCCGTTTAGATTAAATACTTGGAATACAACCTTTTTTCCAGTGTTTTATATAATTCTCAGGTTACTTTCTGCCTCTAATCTGCATTACCTTGTATCTCTGTGACATCATTTTGTTCCGATTCCCAGAGAAAGGATACTTTTACACTTTTTTAATCTACTTCTTAACCACTGTTAACTATTGTTTGATCAGTAACTTTTCTGCGCTTTCGCCTTAAAGTCCCCTCGACTTAACCCTTCCACAGCCATTGGGCCGCAGAAAATCTGCATGATTCAGGAGCAGATTTTCCCCAGCGCCCACCCCAACGCACCATTATCCTTCTCCCCAGGGCTTCTGCTTGCAAACTTGTGCACGTTTTCGCACATTTATCAGTGCGGCGGAATCTTTGCTTAGCTATCAGGGAAAACCGAAAAGCAACTTTCTCCGCCAGACGTTGCAGAAATATTTGCATACATATATGCATGGCGTGTAGTTGGCAGGGATATGCTCTGTCGGAAGAGGTCCTGATTATACGCGTAATTAATGCCATCGCTTGCTGAGTAGGCGGAGACTGTGTTGCCAACTAGCGAGACCTCATTAGGGCCTGTCACAGCCGCTTCATCAGCAAAACTTAGAGTTATGCCTTCGAAATTGCCAGGATAACTTGGTCGTAACCGCTTTCAGCTGACAAATATCTTGGCCATATACATAAACAGGACACTCTGCAAAAAGTTTTGGTATAGCCAGAAATATTAGGGATATTGTAAATATATTAAACCCTTCGATTTAATCACAGTGTATCCACATTTGTTTTTATCTCCTACCATCGCGGGCCCTGATACCAAATAGTAATATAAGTTTGGCCAAGTTGGCCTCTGCGTGTCCGGGCCATGGCTCTGCACTTGACTTCTGGTGGGGCAAGGGCGCCAAGTGGCAAGAGCCACCCTACATGCCACATGCCACCACCGCCCTGATCCCCGCAACTTGTCGGTTTCAATGTTCGCTTTGATGTTTATCTAATGACTCTGCGCCAAGCCGGGCTGCATGTCTACCTAATAGATACAAGTGGTCGAAAGCCCCTCCGAATCCCCTCCACTCCTGTAATCTAATCCCCAAAAATATTTCCGCAGCAGGTTAAAGTGTAAGCGCCAGGGGGGGACTCCCTCCGCACTCCAGCCCAATCTTTTTTAGTTATCAATTGGAGGGCGCTCTCTTGATAGCACTTATCAGCCCTCGCCCAATGGATTTGCATATAAATGCTCCATTTTCAACGCATAACTCACTCGACTTGGCAGGGCCACGCGACTGGCGGTCGTTCAAATAAATCGTTTTATTTACAAAATCAACTCAATTAAATATAATGCGTTCAGGAGGGGGGAATCAATTGACTGCCATTGAACCGCCCCATAAAAAGTTGGAATGTTGTCAGCATAATTCTGCGGCAAGCCACTTGTGTACTTGTTATCCGTCCACTGATTATATTTAGTATATTGACTCAAAACCCGTCATAATTCGTTGGGAAACCCCCAACTCAGCTCTTAATTTATTTAGCAAATATTTGTGGCCTTCGCCACTTACAGAACTCTATCCGAGGGGCCAATCTCCGAATAAATTTCCTAGACAATTTAAAGGCTAAGCAGAGACGATACCTCGGCTACCCTGCCAAAAGTGAACCGCATAAAAGGTTCGTTATTTATTCAGGCCATGTCCCGGGCTCTCTGGGAGAGTTCGGGTCCCAAGTGCCCCGGCTAGAATCGAGTGTCACCTGCTCCCTGTTCGGCGCTTGTTTTCGTCCTTACCCAGTTTGGGGCGCCAATTCTCCTATTATATGCAAATTTAGTGACGCTCCACAGGCCCAGCAAGCTAGCCTCAAAAATGAGCTACATAAATTCTTCTACCCCTAGGTAGGGGTTCGCCTAATATCCACTTGGCAGTATAATACCTCAGGATGCCAGGAACTCAAGAGCCGGAGCAAGCAACTTGGGAAATGCAGCCTCTGGCAAAGTTTTGGCATATTTAGAAATAACAAAAATTACTGTTTACTTGTCTTTCTTTTTTCATTAAAAATTCTCTTGCTTCAAAATATTTGGTTACAAGGAACGCAGCTAAAAAGGACTCTCGTAAAAAGGACTTGTGGTTCATGCGGTTTTACAGTCAATGAGCCTCTCAACACGTGGTTTTGCTTTTTGTGTCCCTTTTGTCGTTGGCTAATTAGAATGGGAGGTGGCCTCGTCCTCGGCCTCAGGCCTTTTCTGATAATCATTGGGGCGTGGCCCGCGGTCTGTCCCTTTCCTCGCCCTGACTTTATCGCCCTTTGCCCAGCGTTAATTGTATTAAAATTAAAATTACTTGGGCAAGGTCGTGTCCTGGAAATGCCTCATGCACATGGCCAAGAAAGCGCACACGTACTTTCTCCCACTTTGCATGTCAGAGCAGCTTTCAGAGTCCTTTCTGAGGAACACATTTTTGGAGCGGGTTCCTTAGACGTTGGCAGCTGCACTTCCCCATATCCTTGAGAGGCAAGTAAAGTACGCAAAGGCGAATGGGTTCCTTTTTGGCGCGTCTTTGGGAAAAGGTTTTCTGTCCTCTAGTCCTGACAGGACTTGCCTGGATATTGTAGTCACTAATTAAAGCCAAACAGCTTCCATCCTGGCTCGTCGTAAGCCTCCGAGCTAATGAGCCATTATTTTGAGTGAGTAATGCAATTACTGAGTTGGTTTTTATGTGAGTTCCTGATTCCTGGGCTGCAAATGCCCATACACTCGGTTATGGGTTCCTGTTTTGTGGAGCTTTGTATGAGATTGGCCTGAGCTTTTAGTGCCTCAATTTGTTGCAGCTTTTCCCAGTTAGAGCCCTGCCTTTCGTGTGCATTATTTACTGATGGCAGTCTATCACCTGGGGGCCTCCGACGACCCTATGAATATGGAATATTCTTAATTGAATTTCACAAGGATGCCTTCGAGCTAACAGGGGGAAAAAAACAGAACTCCTTGTGGGAATTGCTCCCCTTTGTCCCTATTTTTGGCATCGCTTTTGCAATTACAATTAAAGCTTAATTAACCTGAATTTTCTATTACTGGCACATTATTAATTAACTGCGTGAGTGACGGGTGTTTCCTCTTACCGAATCCGGTGCTAATTAAACCAATGAAAGAAGTGCAATCCATTTATTTTCTTAAAGCGAATTTCCATTACCGAAATTGCCTGAATAAACAAACAAAGCCCAGGGCCAAAGTTGTATACCTATACGTATGCGTAATATTACGTATACGCAATTTAAATGAAAACTCCCCAGAAAAGCTAAACAATTCCCACAACATGCATTTAAACCGAAGTAAAACGCTTACAAATGGGCTTATAAACTCTCTCCTCCCACAGTCTCACACACTTTTTGGCCAACTCTTCAGGGACAGGAGGAGGAGGAGGATGACCCAAAACAGCCAAGAGTGTTTGGGCAAATAGAAAAACTTTGCTTTCGTCAGCCACATTTCCAAGCTAGTTGGCCAATATGTCTGCCCTGGAATCCCTTTCGGTTATCGTTGAATTCCAAGTACGGCGACAAATTGTGGGACTCTTTCTGAGAAACGACAAGTTTCTATTTCCATTTGCTGTGCGGTGTGTATCTTTTTATCTGTGCGAGCATATATCAAAATATATACGCGGGGGCCCACACACTAATTTTAGTCTGTCTGGCTGGGCTCTTTCAGCTTTTCTCTCTCTGTATCTGCTGATTTTTGATAGTCCATGGCTGTGGTGGTACGGGTGCCCGGCGTGTTTACCATTCTTTTTCTAATATAGATGGGAGGGAACAGCTAAATATTTACTTGCCGAAAACGTTTCTGGCAAATACATTCTCTGACAAAGAACAAGAGGAAATCGCAAAAAATATTCCCTGCCTGGCTGCCGAGCATGTGTCTAATTTATGAGCTCTCTTTGCTTTGCTTTTAATATATTTATAGGAATTTATTGACGCGGCTCCATCTTTTTCATCTCATCCTGTCCGCGCTACGATCCTGTCGTTTCGCTAATCTCGTTTCCTCGGCGCAGCCTCGTATTATTTTTATGATACATCGCCATCGGCCTCAATGGCTAAATAATAAATTGCTTTGCCATTCCTCGGACAGGGACTCGTGTTTTACGACCTGCCCGTAAAATGTCGGAGCTGGCGCAAAACTTCAATTGCATTTATCCTGAAGGCTGACAAATCGCTTTGATGGGAATGGGATTCATTATTCTATTTGCCGGCGCCTAACGAGCTCTTTCATACAACAATATGCCTTGTGTTTTGCTTGGCTTCCTGCCCGGGAACACTTGACACGCGACTTTGTTGGCCAGGAACAAAGGAATAGGAGACGAGGACTTCTTAGCCTTTCCCCTGTTTCAGAACTTCCAGCTTTCAGCGTGCATGACTTCCTCAAACGGCAACTGTTCATGCAGAGTTCTTAAAATTGAATTTCAATCAATTTAGAATATATTTGAAGAAACTTTTGCAAAGTTTTTACACTCTTTGAATGGGTCGACATGGCTTTAAAAATATATGAAAAGTAATTTGAAACATTTAAAGTGCGTCTTAAAAAGTTGTGGGCAATGAAAATATTATGCAAATTACGAGGAACTGGGTAATTTTATTTTGTATCTTTAAGGAGAGGCTGTATCTTGTAGGTTTGCGATTTGCAAAGTGACAGCCTCCCGGCTCGCCTTGTTTATTGTTGTTTGGGGCATGGAAGGTCCTTACAGTGAACTATTTCCAGAGGCTTCTTTTTGCTTTGGGGTTCAATTTTTGACACACTTGGATAAAAGAGGAGACAAAAGTGCTTTCTTTCCATTACACTGTCCTGTAATTGCTTGGGGAACAAACTTGGAATGCCTCTGTCTTTAACCCATACAATTTTGCAAGTGTAATCCCTATCTCGCATTTTCTGAACTACAGAGTCCTATGCTGGGCACGTGGCCACATTGTCGACCTCATTAAGAGGCAATCGCTGCAACATGTCGCCGCCACAGTCCAAGGATTCCCTTCTTGGAGTGTCTGTCCCCTTTTATTTAAAATCTGCCCCACAACACAAATTAAGTTAAAGTGATTTGAGTCAAGTTGCGGCAGTCCCTTCCGCATTATATGGCAGCGGGAAAACAGCAGGTGTAATTTATGAAATTACATTTTCATTTTCATCTCCGAGAAAAGCTGAACTGCGGGAAAGTTGGGCGGGCTAAGCCGAGCTGAGCTGAGCTGCGATTTCAATTTATTTGGACGATCGTAAAAACTTTTTGGCCCACAGAGTGTGGCATACTCTCGGGCTAACGCGGAGATGTTATGGCTGGTGGACTCCCGCATCCGGACTTCGGTTTGGGGACTGTCGGAGCTTGTTAAATTTATGCTCCGCCTAATGTTTCATTTGCTTCGGTGCAAATGTCTCTGGCTAGTAGTTGTCAGAAATGTTCTATCGCATTGTCAGGCGCCCACAGTCCATCAATAATGCGCGGCAACAAATCACTAAAGTTTTTGCGGAAACCCCCGAAAAAAACAAACAAAATTTGATATATGGTTCGTTGTGGGCGGGACTAGAAATTTTATTTGCCATTTAAATTTCAATTACTCGGGCGGAGCATACGATGTTGCAACATTTTTCGTTCCGTTTACGGGGCGGCCCCGCCTAATGAATTATTGAGGCGCTTGATTGGAGCCGAGCGTGAAATCCAATCAGTGAAAGTTGAAAGTGGCTCGCAGGACGTGCATACCATATGAGTTTGAACCGCAACTGCCACAAAGTCTCAAAACACAGCCAAAGCATAATGCTGCACCTAAAATCATGCCACATTATTTTCAAGCACAGGCTTAAAGAGCGAGGGTGGTTTAAACACTTTCCGAGATGTAAAACTGATAAATGAAAAACAGGTGTGAAATATTTATATAACTTACAAATACCTCGCAAGGATACCTCGAAATACCTCGAAAGGAATTTTAAGCAGAGGACCCTTGTTGAAAATGAAAGATGATTTTCAACAAGGGTCCTCTGCTTAAAATTCCTTTCGCATTTTTATCACCTCCGAATATGACACCTTGACAACTTTGGGACTTTAAACTCCTCCCCAGCCACCGTGTTTCGCCTTGGTCCTAGATGTAACGACGGTAAACGGTTACAGTTTCGATTTCCTTGGCCCATTTGCTCCCTCCTTTGGGGTGCCTGCGTGTGTGATTCCTCATACGCAACGTGCCTGGGAAAGGAAAGTCACAAAAACATCCGGAAACCCGGAAAAAAGGTGGAAATCGTAGACCGAATTGTGGGTTAAGTCCACCCGTTAGCACACACGATATCCTGCGTGCCTTAAAAATAACTGTATTTACGCATTCTATTTTCCATTTCCTTTCTTCCTTTTTTCAGTAGACAAAACTCCATTTCGACTAGAACGTTGTCGCTGTTTGTTGTCCTTATGGGGAGCACGTGATTTCACTGGGGAGCATTTTAACTTAATTAGGTTGGGCTAAAACATGCAAGGAATTCCAGTCTAAAATGCTAAAAAAGGGCGAGTTTGTCCAAGAGGAACATTAAATGTTCAAGGGTGGGACTTAAAGTGTCTATATACTTTGCCTAAAAGAATTTAAATAGTCAAATTTCATAATGTATGCAGGATATTATTGCAATTTATATTTTTAACAATCATACGCACTGTTGCCTCTCTTTATTCCCTTTAATCTGTAAAAATGCCCTGGAATGGATTTTTTGATAAAAGAATTTAAATGATTGAAGCTCACAATGAAAGGATATTGTTGCAGTTTTAATTTATAAATATAAAATTTTTAATTTATAAAATAAGTTATTTAATCCAAGCGATAATAATGTTGTGCTAAGCCATGAATTATTTTTCATAAATTTCCTCTCTTGGTTTTTTTTATTTTGTAAAAATTAAAAAACAAGTTATATGTATATTCTAGGTACACTATTTTTATACTTGCGAGGGTTTTAATTTGGTAGTGTGCAACGCAGTGAAGGAAAAATCAAGCTAAGTTTTATTCTGGTCGGATCCCTCCTGGTCGTTAAGTGTCCGTCTGTCCGTTGTCCGTTGTCTGTTTCTCGCAACTGTCTCTGTTTTGAGCTATCGTCTTGAAACTTTGCCACCTTCTTCCTTTGACGCGTTATAAGTCGGACGGCGGGATCGGCCGTATATCCTTGTGCCATATATCTGATTGATCGGAAATGCTGTACTTCCCGTTTTTGAAGATAGAAACTTGAAATTTGCACAGATTGGGGAATTTAGGCCGATCTGGAAATTTCTCGGATCGGCCGACTATATCCTATGCTGTATATGATTGATCGGAATGTTATAACTTCCGTTTTGAAGATGAACTTGAATTTGCCGATTCCTTTTTATGGGAATTTAGCCGATCTGAAAATATTATCGGATCGGTCGCTTTCTTGCTTCTTATAACTGATTGATCGGAATGCTTAACTTCCATGTTATTGAGATGAAGTTGAAATTTGGTTTCTATGGTGATTTGGCCGATTTGAAATTTCTCGGATCGGCCGACTTTTTTGTCCTTATACTGATTGTCAATGCTATAACTTCCATGTTATTGAAGATGAACTTGATTTGACAACCCTTTTATGAATTTAGCCGATCTAAAATTTCGGTCGGCCCTTTTTGCTTCTTATAACTGACGATCGGGATGCCACTTGCGTGTTTTGGGTGTGGTCGGACTCTTTTAAATCCTTTACGATCTAGGTTGTTTGATGTTTTGTAAGATCGGCCATTATCCGATTTTCTTATCTTGTCAAAGCCGCTATTTAACTGGGTAGCTGGCTCATTCTCGTTAAATAATTAATTTTGAATTTTTTTCATAATCTTTTATCTCGAATATTCGAATTTTAATGTTGTGGTCACCAACAGTGCGAATGATTAATGTTTTATATTCTGTTTAAATGTAGATGGGATTAATGTCCTATTAATAATTTTTATAGTCGAACTTTAATGTTGTTATAAACCATGTTTATTGTTATCAATCATACGCACTGTTGCCTATTTCGTTTTTCAAAATATATTTCTTAGAATATTTATATTAACGATACTCAGGCTTTTGAAATTCCTTTTAGCACAATCTCATTTAATTTTATGCCCAACAAAGGAGCACTCTTAGAAAGTCACTTTGCCCGAAAGCCGCACATCCCGGCGGCTGCTTATATAATCATTATATTTTAAGATGGCGTCGACTTATAATTTTCCTTTATAGGCATTATCTGTCGTGGGCTCTTTTTCAGCCACACGACCCTTAGGCAATTTAAGCCGTAATCAATAATGCCAAATGGAGTCATTAATGTTAATTTGCAAATATTCTCTCCCGCTGTCTTCTCCTCCCGCAGCACCTCCGACCAGGACACGAGATGCAGCAGCACAGAGGCTACGCGTCCTCAGCGCAGGATGACGAGACGAAAGGCGGCCAAAAGTCAGACAAGCACCAAAAGCAACTGGAGACGGAAGGTGAGTGGGCCATGTGCCATGTGCCATGGTTGGGGACCTGGGGGATATTTACCTTGCAGATATATTGTAAATATTTAGCTTTAATGCGCAAACTGATTGAAATTGAGAGCCTGTGGGGGCGGTGTAATCGAAAGCTTATCAATCATCCCACCCCCAACCGAAGGTTCCCAGTCAAGTCGGGACGAAGAGGAGAATAAGTGCAATAAATATCACCTTGGCAGTCAGGGGAATGGGAGTGTTAATCAAGAGATTGATGGCAAAGAGGGTCACGGAGCTCCACTAATTTCGGCCGAACTCCGGGAGGAGGTCAAGAGCCTGGTCTGCCAACTTTTCGAGCGGCTCCGTGCCCAGGAAATCTTCAGCCAGCCAGAGAAAGGGGATACTACGTTTCTTTGGTCTAAAGGTTCCGGGAACTCAAAGGAATATGACGAAACGCCAGGTTTGAGGGAAAGAATAGAGAAATTCAAGTGCCAGAAAGAGGTGATGAACGAGGTTATTCAGAAATTGGAGCCGGCAAACTTGGCCGATAGGATCGAGAAATTCAAGAGGCGCAAAAATGTAAAGCGAAGCAGGTTAAAGACGCTAAACGCTAGGGAGTTGGCCCACATCAAGCGGGAATTATGTGAGTTTTTCGCGTGCCAAGGCGAAATTTCGATGTTAAGTCTTTCGCTTTCCTAAGGCAAACAGAATCCATCCACGCAGAAGGTGTTGGGCAGAAGAAAGAAAAGGAAACGCCTTTTGTTGGCCAGAAAGAAAGCAAGAAAGAAAATTGAGCAAGGTAGGTTTCATATTCAGAATCCTTGAGTGTCTGGCTTTATTACAAATCAATTTTCTAATAATTTTCTCAGACGCACATTCAATTTAATTATATGATAAGTCCCCTTTCTAATCACGTAATCAAGTGTCTGGCAATTTTATACTTTGACTCGCAGATGCCCGCAAATTATCGATTAATTAAAGATTAGTTTACCAATTAGTGGCTGTTGTGGTGGCTCTTTCTACTACTACCACATTTTGCAATAGACTCACTAATAAAACAGGCCGGGGATGTAAATTGGCTTTTGTACATTAAATGCTGCATAATGAATAATTGGACGACAGCTGTCACAGCTCGTTAAATAAATTGCATATTTATTTTACCATAAATTTATAATGTACAGTTGGACAAGGCGCTGTTCGTGGAGCAATAAATTGTTGTTCGCATTAGATTTAAATAATTATAATTCATACTTTGGATAGTTTATTGCATAATCTTTTGGCTTCACCTGTAAAGCTAAGCTAGGCTAACGACATTTTAGCCAAACCCTATCTCGTTGCATTTGTTGAGCATTCATTTCGTTCACATTTTGTCGTCCAGGCTGTCGTAGAGCTCGGCATCCGTGGCCGGCTTTTCCGACTGACTCTCCTCGGCCGGAACCTCCTTGCTTGGGTCGTAAACCTCGAACTCCTCGAACTCGATCTCGTCGTATTTGCGTCGCTCGTAGATGCTCCTATCGTTCGCCACGTAGTGACGGACCACGGTCTTGTCCACGATGGAGTTGCTGCTGCTGGCGTTGCTCAAACGGCGTTCCGGGGCAACTGGAGCGGCTGAAGCTGTCGAGGGCGGATGAATCTCCACGGGCACTATGATTTGGGGGGAAGCTCTTTCCTCCACCGCTCGCGGCTGGGGCTGTGGCTTTCCAATTTTCTGACTTTGAGATTCGATGGCCTTGCCCTTGGGAGGATTTGTTTTAACTAGCGTGTAGGCCAAGTCCACGTTTTTATTGCGGCGAACTTTGTTGACAGTGGCCTGCTGCAGGTTTTTATTGTCGGCCACGTCGAGGCGAATGTTCATGGCCTGACTCTCGTATGTGGGCGGTGACAGCGCCTCCTCCTCTTCAACATAACCATTATCCGGCTTCGGGCCATTAAAGTTTTCAGCCGTCTCGAGATCGAGGGTCGTGTCCCCGAGCACATTGATGTGATTATTTACTGTCACTTGGCGTCGCGGGACCTCCTCGGGCGCCTTGCCCGACGATATCGGGCTTTGGCTGTTGATGGTTAGTTGGCCATCGCCGGAAGACGCTCGACTCGCCTCGAAGTGATGGACCATTTTGCGCACCACTTCGCAATCGGGTGTGACCTCATCGCCTCCGGTTCCGGCCAATTCCAGGCGGCTGCTGCAGCTGTTCGACTTGACCAGCTTGAATTTGATGCCTAAATAGGGAGAAAATTATAGATTAGTTTTAAAATTAAAGGATACATATAAAAGGAGTCCTTAATAAATCATCTCAGTAACATTAAATTCAGAAAAAATATTTAAAACAAATCAAATTCATAAATCCATGTGCAATTTTCTCAAGTGTAAAAGTCAATTATTGAAAAGGACTTTTTGTTTGACATTTCCCCCTCTTCAAGAGTAATCCCACCTTGATAGGAGTCCTGCTGCTGTTCGGCTGATGACAGTTTTGATTGCAATCGATGCTCGCATCTCTCGCTTGGCAGGCACACATTGCAGGACTCGATTTGACGTATCCTGGAACGGGTTCCATTGAGCGCCTGGGGCTGAGTGGTCTTCGTGGGTGGTGCTGGGTCGGCGGTTGCGGTCTTCTCCAGGACCTGTCCCCCGTAGTAGGTGACAGTTGAGCCGCACTCCCTTATCTTGGCCAGCACGTCCTAAAGGAAGAAGGGAAAAGATTAGTCGACGGGCTCACATCAAAAGCTAATGGTCCATAAAGCCGCACGCAAAAGGCCGCACCCTAAGGACTACACTGAAAATGTTGGAATTAACTAATTTGAAAAACTTTAAATAGTTAACCAATGTTGATATAAAAAGTTCAATTAAAAAACATTTTTCTAACACTATCAGATATTTTTTGGAGTCCCCCTCTTAAAGTTTTCTTAAAAAAGAATTTGATAAGATAATCGAATCAAGAGGGTAAAATATTCTCTGTGTACTCACATTGCTGACGTAATAGTTGTCGCACATATCCTGCTCCACTTCGTCCTCGTACTGGTCATCTTGCTCTTCGTCCTCCTCCTCCACCAGGTGCTCTCCGTTCTCCTGCTGCTGCTCGGCTAGTCCCAAATTATTTTCATAAATTTGACGATACAGAGATTCATTTGGCAGGGGTCCTCCGGCCCCGGACCAGGTGCGTCGACTGGCGAATTTGGCTCTCGCCTTGGCATTGGCTGCGTTGCTGTTGTGCCTGCGGACCACGTCCTGTACATGCACATCCTTGCAGGCCATTACCGGGGACTCTTGATGGAGATAGTCGCCGCAGGGTGAGCTCAGATCGCCGCTAGAAATGCCGCTTGATAGACTGGCGTTGTCCCAGTGCTTGGCCTTGTTCTCCTCGAGGAGCTCCATGCCCTTGGGCTGTTCCTCGCTGCCGTAGCTGGTGTCTATGGTCAGGTATCGGTAGCCCCTGGCCCTCCTGGTCTTGGGGCTTAATTGGCAGGCGGATCCCCCGAACTTTTGCTGCGATTGCACCAGAAGTCCCTGGCCTGGAGTGGGAAGGATGTTCTGCTCGAAGAAGCGTCGCACATTGCGAACTGTATCCGGGTCAGGCAGCTCGTCTTCGTACAGCTCCCTATTTACCCGCACGGGCTGGTAGAAGAAGTGCCTCTTGGCTGCAGCTCCTCCCAGCTGCCTTTGCCGAGTTTTCCGAGGCTGGGAGCCCGAGGCATTCACCACCCTCGGTGGCTTTGGAGGGGCAGGAGCCGCTGCCGAAGTCCCAGTATTGACTCCCACCTGCAAGGGCCTCTCAATTTTAGTCCTGACCGGCTCCACTATGACCACATTGTTGTTGCTCAGCAGCTCCTGGAAGCTGTACTCTTGTAGGTACTGAATCAAGCCATCAAATTGGGCCTCCTTTTTGTTTCTTGTCGAAAGGATGTTGCTCTTTATGAGTTGCTGCGATTTCAGGACCTTGTAGCGGATGTGATCGAACTGACCCGGATCATCGTCCTGCTCCTGGTCCTGTTCCGGAGCCGCCTTGACAATGGTGGCCTTTTGGGCGCCCTCGCCCAGTTCCACAATTTCGATGGAGGGCGGTGGCATCATGCTGCAGAAATCATTGTTTTCTGGTGGGGATTTGTCTGTGCCCTGCTGGATAGTGGTGGTTTCTCCACCCAGCTGGAAATGAATGCCCCCCGGAGGCTCCTTGGCGGGGATCTCGGTTTTCAAAGTTTCCGGCTCATTGCCTGCCAGTTTCTTCCAATAGCATCGGACTGCATCCACCTTCTGCAGATACTCGCTAGCCACTTCACCGCCATTTGCACTAATTGTGCTCGCTATGCTCCTGGCACTGCTTCGCCTCCGCAGGGTGCCACCTGCTCCTCCCCCGTTTCCGCCCGACCCACGGCCATCCACGACGTGCAGTATCTGTGGCCGCGACATCTTCCCGCGCGAAAAACACGAGTCTCCGTAGGCGGAGGTGGCCAAAACCTTGACTGGCCGGGCTTTGTAAATTTGTGATCCGGAGCTGAGGATGCGGTGCTCCAGCGGCTTACCACTCGACGAGCTCACGGAGCGGCGAAGGGAGCGCTGGGTGGGGTTAAAAGCCTGGGTGTTTGAGTTGCCTTTCGTGTTGGCTGTGGCTTTGCTGTGGCCCTCCTGGATGTCCTCCTTTTGGATGATGTTGTTTTGGGCGTCAGTGACAATAATGTGGAAGGAGTCTTGTTTTTGTGGCGGCTGCTTGTCGGTGTTATGCTCCTGGCGTTCGCGGATTTCCTGGGCACGTCGCTCGATTAGCTTGCTGAAATTGGCCACCTCGATGACGGGCGCCTCCTTCGGTTGTTCCGGTTGCGAAATTGAAACGGATAGAGTATCCTCCTCTTCCTCCGATGGTTCTATCCCCTTAAAGGATTCCAGCGGCAGGGACTCTTCTACCAAGGGTGGCGGCGGGGGTGGCAGTGGTTCGTCTTCCTCTGTCTGGCTTACCTCCTCGCTTTCCTTGATTAACTCTCGAGTCTTTGACGCCTCCTTGACTTCAATTTGTCTCTCCTGTGAGAGGAATTCCTTGTTTATCTTTGGCTTTTCTCTCTCCCGCTCCTTTTCCCTTTCCCGTTCCTTTTCCTTTTCCTGTTGAGCTTCCCTTTCGCGTTCCCTCTCCCGCTCCTGGTACTCCTTCTGCCTGGCCTTCTGATGAGCCCTTCCGAAGCGCCTGATGGAATCGTAAGTCTCCGCCCGGGTCACCTGCTGCTGCTGCTCCCTTTTGGCTTCCTTCCGCTGCTGCTGCCTCTGCTGGTTGTAGGAGGACCTCAGCTCTTTGTCTATATTCTCGCAGACCTTCAGGCTGACGCCGATGTTAACATCTGGCAGGCTGTGATACTGGTTCTCGGCGAGATTGGATTTGGAATTGGTAATGACAAAGGAATCGGTAGCCTGCCGCTTCAGCTCCGGCGGTGGTTGCTTTACTTCCTCCTGTTTGAGCTTCCGTTTCTCCACCACCGTCAGGATCTTGGGCTTGGGAGTGTGCTCTACTTTCAGGACCTGCGTAAAGATCTGAGCCTCTACTTTAGCCACTAGGGGAGGGGCTTGCTCCTCCTTTTTGTGCTGCTGAGCCTGCGGCTCGTAAACCGTGTCCTCTATGGAAATGTGCAACAAGCTACGGGTTTCCAGCTCCCCGCTCTCCCCACAGCTGGTGAAGGTTCTCTGCTCGAAGGATTCGCAGCTTTCGCCAATTAGGGTACAGTCTGAGCTGTCTTCGGAGGAAAGGTACACGGAATCGTAGGCTATCAGTTTTTCCAGCTGGTCGTTATGGTTTTGCCTCAAGGTGCTATCGCTGTCGCTGGCAGGTGGCTCTGTGGGTGTGGCGACCGCCTCCTTCTCTTCTCCTTCCTGGTTCACTTCTTCCTCCTCACCCTCGCTGCTCTCGAAACGTGTCCTGGCAGTGGTGGTTAAGCTTATCAGTTCGTAGCTCTCCTCCACCTGGGTCCCGTGGTGGTAGATCTTCTCGATGTGGGTCAAGTCGTACTCCTGCTCCGAGAGCGAGGGGCTGTCCGTTTGGTCGTCGGAATTGCTGGTTGTGGTCTCGGGAAAAACGCTGCTCTGGCTGTGTTCTGGGCAGGATTCGCCGCCCGTGTCCAGGTGTCTTTGCAGGCAGTTGGATTGGCGGTTGCTCCTGCGCTGCTGCTGCCTCCTGGACTGGTAGATCCTCGGTCTCTCCTTCAGTAAACTCGCGGCCACCTGTTCGAGGGCGTCCAGCTCCAAGGAGGAGGGCTGCTGCTGGTCCAGGTGATTTTGGTGCAGCGAGTTCTTGAAGTAGTCCGAGTTCAAGCTCTCCAAGTCGCTTTTGTCGTTGTGCCAAGGATGCAGTTGCTCGCCCAGTCCCAGTGCCAAGGCGTCCAAGCGTTTCAGATTATCGTAGTAGACATCAAAGTCACGCGAGTCGCGTGAATGTCGCTGCTGCGGGCGCTGCTGCTGGTGCTGCTGCTGATGCGAATCGCAAGTGGCTGGGTTGCTTCTCAGGCTTTGGACCTCATCCGCCGGCTGCTGATCGGCCGACGTCTGCTCACCCACCGAGGAGGTCGTCTGATTCGCTTTGCCGTTCAATCTGTTGATGGGAGGATGGGCTGGTTAATGGCGCTATTGTTTCTCATTTGCCTATCAAAATGAAATTACATCTGATGATTGTGGCTCCGAGCTGATGACTGCTCACCTCCCCCTTAGCTGGCCTTCAGTCATGCGACGACAATGTCTTAATCAATCAATCCCGATCCATTCGCACAAATCAAATGAACAAGCAGAACGCAAACCTGGCACTCGAATGTGAATGCGAATGTTCTTGTTTGTCATTTAACTGCTTGGGGAAAGAGCAGAAACCAGATTGCGACAGGTGATTGATAGAGTTGTGAAAGCAAACATGAAATTAAGTTTGTCAAATGGATGACGAGGGTCGAGGTTCAGCGTTGAGCAGCTCGTCAAATTATGGGAATTGTTTGGCAAGGATGCTGCCTCACGCAATGTTAGGCATTGCGTGATGTTAGGCAATATAAAAATGAAATATAAGACATTTTCTATGAGGAGAATCGTTTGGAATAGATATTTGGGTATTTGGAATAGCTTGTATTAAAGCCCTAGAGAGTATCGGCGATGGCCCGGATCAGTTTCAGCTGCAAACGGCACTTGGGAGGAAAGTTTACCCAGGCACTTGTCGCGACGATTTGCGCAAAATTAAATAAGACTGGCGAAAGGGAGGCAATTGCGATGAATGCAGCTGTCATTGTCAGGATGCGCAGGATAACGTGTGTGCTAATGGCCGGATGAGTGGCAGCGGGCTAAAAGCTTTTCCAGCTCTCTGTGCGCGCCGCAACTCATAGTTGACAAACAAAAAGTTTTAGCGATTTTAATTAAACGAGGGAATGAGATATGAAAACAAGACTCGATTAAATTGCAAAGCTCATAAAAATTAAGTGCTCTTACGCAACGTGATTAAAAGTTCGATCGTTTGGACTTTGCAGTTGTCACAAATCAGGGTTAGGCTTAATTGCCAAACCGCAGCCACCGTGCCGGTGCACGGTGTGTGGCTCAGGTTAATGCAACAGCGACCTCGGATGTTGACCCTGACCGGGCGAGAAAACCGCGAAAAGCACAAACGGAAAACGCAACACGGCAACAAACCGACCGCAACAATTTGGCCGGCAGCTCTCGAATTGTTAAAAACAGAATTTGCACAGCGAGACCTGTTGAGTTTGCGGCGAGCGTCGCTCCACGACTGAACCAAGTGGATTCGGGCCAACGCGGCGTATGCCTGATTTTTCTGGACTTTAAACACTCGAAAGCAAAAGCGAAGATTTGCTCCGGCGGAGCTTGAGACATTTTTAATTTCCATCAAAAGAGGCTTTACTATTTGATTTTCTAAATTGAGTTTCAAAATGTGGAACAAAACAATGGCCAGAAGATATTGATTTATTTTAAGCTTTAAAGTTTGATGGCCAGGTGCTGTTGGGAATTTAGAAAACAAATACCAAAATATCAATGTTTACTTATAGCCATAGCCACAACTGAAAGTTTTCTTCCCAACTATTTTTTATGTAGTTTAGTTTGGCAGTTCGGAGTGGGATGACTCACCTGGGCGACTCACGGAAAAAGCCACGACTGACGAGCCGGGCACGCGGTATTAGCTGCGATCGGCGCCGGCTGCTGTTTGCCGAACCGATTTGCAAATCGCTAAATGTCTCCTCACGTATTACGGCTAAACTCCGGGATCTCCTCAGGCTGCACGACTCGCTGCCCAGAATATCGAGCAGGGTGGCAGCTGCACTGGCTGTGCTGGTGGTTGCCTTGGCCGAGACGGTGGTGCTGGGTTCGGGGGCTTCCGCTGCATCAACCGCCTTTGAAGTGGATCCAGGGTGATCGAATTTGTCGCTTATCGAAAGCACTAGAAAAAATTAGAAAACATTTACAATTTACGGTGCCTTTTAGGAAACTTGAGGTGGCGATTCCCCATGCCTGATAACTCAATCACACGACACGGCCCAGTGGTCACTTGCCACCCGAAGGCCGCCACTCACCCGCGTAGCTATCGACTTGCTCCAGCGGAGCTTCCGCGTCGAAGCGCCAGTAGAACTCGGCGATGTCCAAGCCGTTCTCGTCCCGCTCGAGCTGCGTGTAGTCCAGCGAACGGGCGTTCCTCAGTTGCCCGTTCCCGCTGCCGCTTCCGCTTCCGCCGCCGGCCACGCCCACCCGGCACTGGGTCCAGTGAGGTTGGGCGTGAGGGTGATGCGAGTGGGAATGGGAGTGCGAGTGCTGCAGGTGGTTGTAGCTCTGCTGCGGCAGATGCTGGTGCGACTGGTGGTGCGGTTGGCGACTTAGGCCAGAACTAGCTGCTTCATGGCAGCTGGTGGCCAAGTCAAGGTGCGAGACGGACTTGTGGGTGTGTCGCCAGCCAGCGGCCCTCAACTGGGGGCACCGTGGGTCGTGGTTGGTCTGCTGGTGGTGATGTCCTAGTGTCGTAGTGTCCTCTAGACGCACCCGATCCACGTAGTTGTGCTGGTAGCTGTAGCTGTCCTTGCTGCTGGGGAAATCAATTTATAAGAATCTTGAAATAGCTGGAATTATTGTAATATTCTAGCCCCCCAAAGCAATAACTCAAAGTTATTCTGAATTCCCCAACCCTTCCGAGTCCGACTGCAAATTTGGCAATCAATCTGCCAATCCAAGCCAGACGTTTTCCATTTACAAATGGCAAATGGCTTCTCTGGCTTTTGTGGCACTTCACCCAGACCTCGAGAGCAGCGGAACAGCAAGTCGCAGATGCCGCGGATCTCACGCTTCATTTGGCAGCCCAGGTAGAAAAAAGCTGATGGCTAAGCAATTTTCCCTCAATCAGTCAAAGCTACAGCGCCACGGATGGTGGCAGGTGGCAAGTAGTAGGGGCTGGTGCTGAAAGGTAGTAAGCAAATAGTCCTTTGGCTCTAACGCTCCGGTAAGCAAACTTTCTGTTTCTGCTGGCTCGTAAAACTGTTTGACTTTTATAGAGAGCAAGAGGGAGTCTGTGGGTCGTCTACTTCGCAGTTCCAATGAATGATTGCAATGGCAGTTCGTGGAAAGGACTAATGTTTCCGTCTCTGCAACTACCACTGGGGCTTAATTCAACTGCCGAACAGATGCCAATGGCTCATAAAATCGTGGCCATTATTTGGCACATCAGTCATGCCTTAACTAGAATTAGTTGTTATTTATTTGGAGGCATAGCACTCATTGCTATAATGGATGAGAAAAATAGACATCCTTGAAGCTACATATGGTCCCATCTAAAAACACCCGTAAATGGACAACTAAATGTTCCCAGCCTTGAGCAACTTTTTCCTTTAATCTCTGCATAATTTGCATCCAACAAATACTGTCTAATACTCAAAGTTCAGTGCTTGTGGAGGCTTTTGCCCCGGAAAGCCTGCTCCTGCCCCCTGCGATGCCTCAGTGTTAATTGCTATGGCCCTGTCTCCTCCTGGAAGGTGGAGGCGCGCTACCTCAGCACATTTTACCGGATGGTTGCATTTTAGATGCCAGCCATTACAATTGCAAATGTTGCCAACTAATGTTTAACTGAGCGGGGATTGAGTCGAGGCCGGTGCCGGGGCCAGAGCCGGTGCCGGGGCCGGAGGATCCGGCGCGCCTTCCTGGCGTCTGCATTTTAGACGGCCTACAGGCTCCCAGTCCTCCTGCTGGCATTCGTCCTTGTTTCACCGTCAGTTGGAAACGGCGCCTGGCCGAGGCCTCAGTTTATGGTGCGGAGAGCACACATAAAAATAAAAAATAAAGAGCCAAAAAGTGCTGAGCGCTCCTCCTGCCAACTGCTTAGCATTGGCCTGGCCTCATTCTACACTCGACATAAAAAATATATCTTAAATTCTATGGCGAAAATGGTAGCTTAAAAGTTGCACTTTAGATTCACAAACTCTTAAGCTTGAAATTTGTATTTGAAATGGGAAACTGGCTAAGGATATGTGAGGGGTCCTCCTGGTGAAATATATTTTATAAAGTAATTTTGATGCATTTTTTCCAATGTATTTATGCCTTTTCCATTACTATTTTGCCCACTATATGTGAATCTGGGGCTAAAAAGTACACAAAGGTTACTGGGAATGCTCCTTTTCGTCCATTTTGTAGGATATTTATTTCCATTTTGGTAAAAAGTTAATTAGGTGAAAGCCAACACTACATGGCAGGTCCTTAAATTCTTTCTATTGTTTCGTTTATTTCATGATAATATCTCACTTGATTCTCTCATATTGTTTGAGGAAAAGGAATTACGTTTGTGTCCTTATTTCCTGAAATTATTATGTCTTGTCTTTTAATGACTCCCCCCTTCAGTACAGAACAATAAGTTCCTAATACAAAAAAGTTATAAAGATTCTTGTTAATTGCTTTTAATGAAATTTTATGGCCACATTCTGCTACTACATTTTCGCCAAACATAAGAAATCACAAACTCATTTTGTTTTCCAGTCACGTGTGCGTTTAAAGTTTAAAGCTTGGTTTTAATTTAGACACGCGCTGCGTTTAATTTCTCGCTTTTTTTCGAAACATCTGCTCAAGGGCAATCCCAGTAGAATGCGTTTGCGTGCGATTTTCAACGCGCTGTTTGATTAAAATAAATAAAGCGACCGTAAAGGCTTTGAATAAATAACGAGAAAAAGGTAATTAATATTCACAAAATTATTTAGCGTGGCTAAAAAAACACACGCAAATAAGCTCAAAGTTAATGGGTAAACATCGGCACAAAGATGCTGGCTGGCTCGGTTCAAAAATTTATTTAAGATCAGCTAATTAAATTATGGCAGAAAAAATAGAAACTGCAGTGAAATAAACACGTTCGTGCCAAAATGGAAATGGCAAAACTCGCATGACAGCATCAAATTAATTAACACAGATATCTATTGGGTGAAAAATAAGCAAACCGCCAGAAACCGCCAAACCACCCGCCGAATGCCGAATGGCGAATGCCGATTTACATGAAAGGCAGATGCTGCAGACAACGGCCAACAGGCAGCGGAGCATAAACCAAAAAATAATAAAACAAAATAAGTAAATGAAATCATTGGCAATCGCCATTTTCACACAGAGGCAGCCGCACAATAGGTTGCCAATTGTGAAAATAGAATTAATATTAAATTAAAGAACAAATGCGGCACGACTGGAATAATCAGAGCGTATTGTCGGAGTCTCTAACTCTTCCATCGAATCCGAGTTGCCAAATTGCGAATGGCGAAATAATTTGGCCTGAGAAGAGGGCTTGCGGCATTTCGAATGACATTTTCCGAAACTTTTTGTTTGCCGCAATGTTGCTGCCGCGTAGGTCAACGGTGGCTTGGAGGTACTTACAGACGGTACCAGTGCCGTGCCACCGAGATGAAAATAAATGCTAAATCAATTTTGTGCCTCTGCCCCCGCGGTGGCCCGCAAATTGCATTTGGGGCTTATGCACGCGAAGAGCCAGCCAGCTCTTCCCGATGCGGCTGGGGACATAAATTAAGCCCGAACTTGCCTCCCGGCAATGTCAATGAGTGGACAAATAAGTTTGCCATTTGCCGCAGTCTACTACTCACTCCATCATCCATCCTCGGGAGTGGAAATGGGAAGCCACACTGCATACAATTTCTGGCCACAAACAAAGTTCCCAACTCTTTTTCCCTGTGGGTCATAAATTGTGAATATTACGATAATCAATGATTTGGCCAAACCAGGTTCTGATTTTAATAATACTTTAAACTTTTACACTTTGTTGTATTTAAAGATAAATGATAAATGTTTATTTTATCAACTGGTTTATCGCAGACTTTCGCCCAAATCAATGCTTAACTTGACCACCAATCCTACAATCTGGCTAATTTCAACCCAAATGACAAATGAATTCCTTGAATCATTAATCGCATTTAGATAAATGGTCCATGCACTGGTTCCTCCAGGCTCTTCCTAATGGGACGGTCGTCCGTCCCCCATTTATCGAAAATATTGACTTTGGGCCCCCACATTCAGGCACACGCGTTGGCCAATGTTGTTTTGCTTTACTTTGGTTTGGTTTAGTGGGCCATCTTCACTGCGTAAATAAACAGCGTTTATTCGTCTTCTAAGCCATTTGCCACTTGCCACTTCCACCACTTCCACCACCACCACCCCGCTTGGCCCATCGGTTTTAACCCAGTTGAATGCTTTCTATTGACGGCGCCGCCTTTGCACAGTTTGTTGATTTTTGTGGTTAATGCAAAATGAGTTTATTGTCCATGAAATGGCCAAAAAAACAAAAAGCGCAGGGAGGAGGCCTGTGTTTTTCTCTCACTTCTTTCACCGCGCTTTTCGCCGCTATCCGTTTTCCACTCGTTCGCGTTTTTCACTCCGCTCTTTGGTTTTCACCTGTTGTTGCCGCTTTTACGTCTCGCCGCTGACTGAAAATTCCAGCCGGTGAGGCGCAGGCGCCGCCGCCGACGCGACAGCGCAGCTGCAGCTCTGCTGGCGTTAGCTTTGCTGCCAACGCTGCTTATTTGTTTATTATTTTGTTAACCTTTTCCATTTTCCAGTGGTGTCACCCTTCCCAGCGCCCCCCTTCCTTTTCACAATAGTGGGAAAAATCATAGAACTCAATTTGGATATTTGAATTCTAATAATTAATTCTACGATATACCTTCGTTAATATTTACCCTCAAACTATTTTTATTAAGTGTAAATTATTCCAATAAAAAGTTTTAGAATTTTAAAAATAACATAACTGTATTTAAGTTTTAAATTTAATCTTTAAAATCATTAATCAAAATGTTATTATTAAAACACATCTTATTATTATTAATTTTATATTATTTAAATTTTTACTACCCACACCAAACATTTAATTTTGACACTAGTTAATGACATTATATATATAATATACTATTTATATAATAAATAAGTTTAGTGGCACAAATTGTGATTTTAGTTATAGAACGGGATTTAGGGTTCCAACTTCTTATAATTAAAAATAAACTAATCTTTATTTAATACATTCAGCTATTGTCTATTCTTCATATAGCCTTTCTGAAAAGTTTTGTTAATTTAATACATTCTTAACAATGGAGGAAAAAGTAATTTCTTATTTAAATCAATATTATTACGTGTAAAATGCAAATCTTGAACATCCGTCCCAATACTCCCCATTTTATACCTATTGTGATAACAATAATAGAACAGGCTTTAAGTTTTTTAACTCCTCTAATAAAAGATATCTGCACCTACTCCCAGTCCCTCGAATTATGATGATTTATTTAAAACTGTATCATTTGCAGTAATTTAATTTTGTGAGGCACTGTTATTATGTGTAAGGTGTTTGCTTTTCTGTCACTGTGCCCCTGGAGCAACAATGAAGCAATTGCGAGTCTCGAGTTTCAAACATTTCTGCTGCTTACGTTGTTGCTTTTATGGCCACCGGAGCTGGGCCACCGAGCTGAGCTCTTAATGAAATTTTTATGTTTAATCGCAATGGCAAAGTGAAAAGTAATTTGGCGCTCAATTAAGGCGGAAAGCAGTAGCAAACTGGGCTCATTATCGAGTCGATCTTAAGTTGCGACAACAGCTGGTGGCTTGGTAGTGTTGCCTCAAAAATTGCAATTGCCGCACCATCAAATTCGAATTTGTAATCCCCCCACAAGGAACTCTTTTTTTTCACCCATTTTTCGGGCGTGAGGTGGAAGGTTGTGGGACCACTTTCCTTTGTAAACCCTTTTCCTTCACTCTCCCTGCAGAGTTGATGCCTTGTGAATGACAAATGAGTTGGGTTTGCTTCTGCTGTGTTGTTTAACTCGCTGGAATAAGCTGTTAAGGCCAAAGCACAGTGGTCCATTACCATTTTTACTTGAACAGTTTTTGTCGATGTTCTATTGGCATTTATTTTTGAAATTAAATAAGTAATAATTTCAGAGTTTCTATCAAAAAATTTTAAAAAAAATTTTGAATTTCAATCAAGTGCATAAATACTTAAGCTAACATTCCAATTTGAAATGGAAATCTCTAATTTCTCTGCTCCACTCCCAGCACACTGTGCCCCAACATGTGGCAATGCTCGTGAATAATGCAAAACAAAAAGCTACCAATGGCAGGGGTCGTCGGATGGGCTTGGGCCTGACTTTCGGGCCCCAGCAATGAACTCAAGTGAACTGCGGAGACACTCCCCCTGCCCCATACTGCTCTGTGACTCGGTTGAATTTTTAACGTTGCCGCCGCTGCCACTGCTGCTGTTGGCAGGTGGAATTTCGTCATCGGGCAGAAGCGTCACCTAGTTTGGATTCGGGTGCTCCTGGAGTGGGGGACTGGGGGACTGTGGGCTCAGGGTTGGAATCTACGAGCCGCTCTCCGCTCAACGCACAACAACAAAAGCCGCCGGAAATGCGTTGCTCACTTGTATTCAAGTAACTCGAGCGGATGCAACATCAAAACTTGGTACTTGCAACACGTATTCACGGTCCATCACCATGGATACTAATTATGAGCGTGGTTCTGCAACTTTACCAAGAATTTTCAATTAAAAGTTTTTACACATGAGACCAGGTTAAAAGTATTCATATTTTCCTCAGTGTAGTCTTGTCAAAGTGATCCACCGGGGGAGTGAGAAAAGTGGAAGAGTGATATACGGAGGCAGTGAAGCGCGCAAAAGCCGTCAAATGGATGCAAATACCGTGGACTCCCGTTGCCACCACTCCCTCGCCGTCGAACTTGAGGTTTGGGCCTGCTTGGAATGACTTTTTAATGTTGTGACATGTGGCCGAAGCCAGGAGCACGTGACCAATGCACAGTTTTCCCCATTTAATTTCCCAGCCTGGCTGAATCGGTCTCCATGCACGCATGGTTCGGGCTTTTGATTTGGATTTCAGCCGGGAGTGAGCTTCCTGTTTTGACGCCTTTTGTTTTGGGTCCCCTTGGCTCCCACTCGGGCCCTTTCCATATTTCAAATTTTCCAGCTCTCTGGTGCTCTGGTGCTCCGGTGCTCAGCCAGCGTAACCCAATGAAATAATTTTTACTCTTGCCGACCTTTTCGCTGCCGCGTGGAGGGCCCACAAAAGAACTTTTAGTTTTATAAAAACACAGAAAAATATAGAAATAGTGGATTTTTTTTTGGCATGAGTGTAATGAAATAAGTCAACTGTGACTGGAGATGGCTATTCGGTAATATTTTAAATGGCCTTTGGAGCTGGCCAAAATAAAAGACAGAGTTGAATGACAGCGTGGATGAAGTAATGGGGTTTTCTCTTTACAATTCTCTTTCCGAGTGCCCCCGAAAGAGATATTAGCTTTGTTAAAAATTAACAAGTTACGCTTTTAAAGCCCCCTTGACTTCTAACCCCAGCTTCGTCCTGTTTTGCCTCCATTCCGAATGCCAATCTATCCAACATCAGAGGCAGCATCACGTCCTGCATAAATTGATACGAATTACACTTGTGCACCCCAGATGATCCCCCGGACTCAAAGGCTTCATGCTTGAGCCATGTGTGGAGGAGCCCCCGACTTCCGGCCCCTAAAATACCTCCCTCCGGCACTATCAAATTAAATCCTCCGGCGGAATGCTCCATATGAAGACGTGTTCCAAAGACACAGTCCAGAATGTGCATTGCGTGTCTTGAAAGCGAAAAAATTGAGACAAAAACAATGCACCGGGCCAATTTGCAGTTGCAAGTAGTAGCAAGTAGCACGGAAAAGAAAAAGCAACTAATGTACTTGCAACGTGAGTTGCAATTGACAGTCCTCCCCCAGATGCCCGCTGCATATTTTTTCAATGGCACTGACTCTGATTTCGCCTCCAACCGCCTGCCCATCGATTTCCACAATTTATATATTCTTTCGCTTTCCAGGCAGTTCTTTAATAAGAGCAAAGCAAATCAGAAGCAAAAGGAAACAGAGCAGAGCAAATATTTCAAAGTGCATATTGAAAATGCACTGGAATGGAAATGTTTAAATTGGGACAACTATTGCCAAGCTTCTAGCCATTTTCCGTAGCTTATGTTTTTCCTCGGGCTCGACTCTCGAAAGGAGGCAGGAGCCCTCGTCACAGGCTTCCGGCCCCTCTTTAAGATGTCGGAAGAACCCAACTCATCCCCGCCGAATTAATAGCTGCCCGAAATCTTCTCCTCAAAGTGGCAGTTATTCTTGAGCTCCTCTTGTGTTTTGGGTGTTTTTGTTTGAGCCTTAAAGTTGGAAAAGTCGCACAAAAGTGCAATAAAGCGTCCCAAGCAAACGCCGGAGGAATTCGCCAAGTGCAATCCAACAATAAATAAAACACATGCCTTCCGCCACTATATAAAAGCCAACTTAGTGTGCTTTGTTTCCCCATCCTGTCTTGGCCATTTTTTCATCATCCTTTCGAGAGTGGATATCTGTTTACGCTGTTTTGACTCATAAACATGCATGCTAACAAATAAAAGGATACAGAAACTTCCTTATTCGGAATTATTTTCTCGTTGTTTGAGAAAAAAGCGTGACATCTTTTTATACAGCTCCCAGAGCCAGATGGTTCTGACAAAGTCAGGGAAAGTGCACTTGGAGCTGCTGTTCATGAACAATTCAAGGATTAGCAGATTAAAAGTGGGCATTAAAATGTACTTTCTTATGAATAATTAATAAATAAATATAAAAATTATATTTTTTAACAACTAGTCCTTGAAGTCCCTACCATTTTTTGTTTTAGGAAATTTTATAATTTGTCGATTATAAAAACGCAATTTTGTAAAGAAAGGAGAACCTCCCCGAATAAAATAAAAATGGAAATACGAGTTTCAGAAATGATTAAATATTTGTTTCCTAGAATAAACCAAGTTGAAAGCAACTTACAATCTAATTGAGGGGAAAGTGGGTGTGCCTATAAGCAAACTTTATGCAAATTGACACGAGAACTTGGCATGAGATATGGGATATACGATGCATAGTAGAATATACGAATGAATCACAATTCTCCCGCGGACTGTGGGTGGGCAGGGAGTTACTCTGGCAAACAGCATTAGCCTGCCAGACTGGAACTTGTTCTGTTCGCTTGTCAATTTGTACCCGGCATTAATCAATTGAATGGGAAGGGGGAAATCTATGCACGATAATCAGACAGATGATGGAAGTTGGATGCAGAATCAAACCGACAGAAGACACGGGCTGTTGGAAATTTTATCCGCTTCGCCAGACCCTGACAGTCTCGATTTCGTTATTTAAAGGATGTTTCTGGTGCAGAGACAGTGGCAGGATAACTCGCTCGCTCGTTACGCCTTTTGCTTGTGCAAAAAGTGCACTTGACACGTAGGCTGGCAATTTTGTATTGCTTTCAAGGAGCAGCGTTCTTCTTCTGCATTTCCACTCGAAAAAATGCGATTTAAATTATTTTTCTTGTTCAACTGGAATTGGATAGGGAAACCGGAACATCTCCGACGCTCATTCTTGGTGGCGGAAATTGTCTCAAGTCCTGCTTTATTTTTCACAGTTTTCCTCCGACTTTTCCTCAGCAGCCCATCATTTGCACACATTCTGCGGCAATTTGTAGCGCCACCCCGCCCACTCATCGGGCTCGTTTCGCTTCATTTGAGCTCCTTTGCCTCCGATTTCCTTGCTCCTGTTTCCCACTTTTTATTCTCATTGTGCAATTTAGTGTAAAATATTTATTATACAGTCCTCGGGCAGTCGTCGTCATAAACCGCAGGCTCTGATGGCGGAGGGAGGTGGTGGTGAAGGAGGAAAATGCAATTATTTTGTGCTTTACATTGACGGCTGGCGGAAAAACTTTTCCCACATTCTAATTGGTAAATTGTTCGAGGCAATCCAGCTATCCTTTCCCTGTCTGCCTTTCCCAGACTGCTATTTTTTCTTCTGTGCCTTGAAATTAAATTTGTAAAAGTTTAGCTGCCAATCGTCCTGTGGATGTATGTTTCTGTTTCTCTGTTTTTTTTGTTGCTTTTTTTCGGAGAGTTTCGGAATGCCAAAGTGTTGTTGAAACTTTTTTAATGAACATCGAACATTGGCAGTAAAAAGTTTATGGCCCAGAAGATTGCAACTAGAATTTGTTCACTTTTGTTTATCATTATGACGAGCCTAACGAGCTATTTCTTCTCTTCTATTTCCAGGTGAGTTAGATGACAGCCCGAAATAAGACTAAGTGGGCCCGCAGAAAAGTACAACAGAAGTATGCCCAACACGTAGTGCTGACACCAACACATAAACACATTCAACACCTGTACACCTGAACAAAAACATCCTTCTTCCTGAAACACTGAAAAGAAAATTGCTAACAAAGGGCAATATTTATAGTAATAATTATTTAAAAGTGTAGATCTAATTTAATCAGCTCTTAATTTTGAGCTCCAGTCGAGTAAACATTAATTGTTCAAATATATCTAAATAGCTTTTTCTTAGTGCACTTTTACATAGACATTTCCCTTATATAGCAATTTCAATAAAAATTCAGAGTTCCCACGGTACGTGACTAAATGTTCGCCATGTTCGACGGCCTGGTGACAGTTAAGCCTGTGCCACGCCCCCTGTACCCATCTGCCCATCTCTCCATACGTATATGTATGCATAAATCGATTTGTTTACACCAGCCAGTGGCCAAAAAATTGTCACCGAATCGCCATTGTATCTTTAACATCTTTATGTATACACTGCCCCTCCTGGCACTTACTCATCTCCCATCCCAAAAAAGCCTGTCGATACATTATCGCCTCTTGGACCACCCATTCTATATGCAAATGAAGCGACTTCCTGTCGGTATTTCACCAAAAAAAAAAAAAAAGAAATTGTGGAACGTCTATGTGCGTGTGCAACGGCAGCGCCAAACTATCGGAGGAAAAACAAGGAAGGACTTTCGGCTGCGGGCCGGGAACAATTCAATTTTTGGAGCAGGCCAAGGGGGATAACTTATGGTATGGCGGCATGTTGATGCAGTGCGAGAGCTGGCTGCCAGAAATGGACAACATTTTCTCTTTCTAGGAGAAAGACTTTAAAGGAATAGGTCAAGGAAATTGGTAAAAATGTTAAGCTTCAAGTTCAATTAACAGTTTGATGCCAAAGTTTTCCGAGGCACAAAAGTTTTAAAAGGAATTTTCTAAAATCGGAAACTATTAAAAGTTTAAGAAGAGTTATTTAAATAATATTTCTTCCAATTTCATTTAAACTAAACTGTCTAAATACGTGGCAAGAAGGATAATTGAAAATATTTCTCGTCAAAGGAAAAGCCCTTTTCAGACCCTCGTCAGGATTCATTTTCCAGCTTATGCAGTTCCCGTTTCGATGGCAGCAGATTGGAATTTGAGCTGCGCTAACAGCTGTCAGTGCCACGCCTCCAAACTAAACCCCCAACGCCCACTGCCCACTGGCAGACGCCAGCAGACAGAATAAATGCATGATGTGGTTCGGAGGACACCGCCCCGTCCATCTATTCCAGAATTTATTCCATGCCGTCTCATGTACTCCTCCCCCGTGGCCATTGGCCATTTTAATTGCCGTTCTCTCGCCATGTCCAGTTGCGGCCTCAATTTGGCTTGGCTGGCATTTAATTAATTGGTAAAGTGTTCCATTTCTGATGGTCGTCCTTCTGCCACCTACGTCCATCTTTTTTCCGCTCCTCCAATTAACTTTGCAAATCAATTCGATTTAAAGCTCGTTGAAAAAAGGTCATCAACATCGCAGTCCCTAATTATCCTGGCAAAAATCTTGGCAAATTAATTTTCCACCTCTTGTCAGCCCAAAAGTTTCATAATGATTTTGCTTTTTTGGGTCTTGGGTTAGCGCTTCAAACTTTTAAGGACTCTTTTTGTTTCTTTACTTTGGCAGAACCCGAGACACGGCACTCGAGGTCCTTTATTTTTTCGAAACAATGAGATCTTTAAAAGGGAAAATAGTTACTCAACTAGATTTCCAGTCAACACTTTTAAATCACATTGTTTCCATGGCAAATCCCTTCTGAGTTCATTAAGCAGGAAACTTTATGAGTAAATTTCCAAGTCAAAATTAAATGGCTGACTTCCTGACCCCTTCCTTATGGGGCCAAACATTTGTCGCCCTGAGAAAATGGGTAACCGCACGACATAAATATCGATGTCCTGAGAAGGCTGATTAGAGAAACACATGCAGGGAGCCAAGGGAAGTCAGCAAGCCAGGGATTCTAGAAACTTTTATGGCTCGTCCGAAACCCCTTGTAATTCCTCCCACATATGTTCTGGTCAGAGGGATATTTTATTGGCTTCTTCTAGCCCGGGAGACTTGACCCACAATTCCGGATACACTAAGAAAATAAAACAAGGGACCGCTTAGCCCCAGGCCTCATAAGAATGTATGGACTTTAAACTGAATAAAGGGAAGCTGGAAACTGTTCCATTTTCTTGCCAATTACCTATGAAATTGTATAATATTTTTCTTAAGTACATTTATGAAAGAAAATGTCATAACTTACCGCTTGTCCCGCTGACGTGACGACGACGACGTTTGTGACGTTCGAAAATATCCGTTGCCCATCGTGCCGCCATAGCAGAGGCTGTGACTCTGTCCGGAGCCTATTTTGACGTGCAAAATGTGCCGGACCCGGAGGGGTTACAGTCCAACAAGGCTCGACGTCGTCGGTGGCTGCAAGTGACAGATAGTAAAACCGTGGCATGACATTTAAGTTGCGTAAAGTTTGAGCAATTAATTAAATTGGCTCGTGTTGTCTAAAAATATTTTCACACACGACGCCAGGAAGCATATGGCGGAGGCGTTATCTGTTTAATGAGCAGCCAAGTGGGCGTGGCGCCAGAAGGACCCTCGAGGTTCCATTCCTTATGGTGTATTCGCCAGACTACCACTCGACGGCCTCATCGTCCTCGTTGTCGCCATGTGAAGTGCTTAAAGAGTTCACCGAGGCGTTCGAGGTTCTTGTCTTGTTGTCCCAACGGACCCAGGTATTACATGCCACCCAGTGGATGCTACAGGGGCAATCAGTGTAGCAGTGTAGTGGGGAAAACACAATTTCCGCTCGGTGCGTCTGGGGTCCAAGGTGAGGAGCGGAGCTCTTCAAAGGTTGGTTGCGTTGGCGTTTTGCCGAAGGGAGCACATCAAAGAGGTTTTCAGCAGTTCATTGTTTTTTCAGGGCTATTATGGAGTGCAAGGAAAATAGACTTATGGGAGCAGGACTCGGACTTGTATAGGAACAAATATCGATTATGTGCAAAACCAAGGAGTCACCTTTTTATAGTAAATGGAAACTAAACCCAGTTGATTGACCTTTTACTAGTTGAATATTAAACAATATCCACGACATGACAAATGCATTACCCAAATGCATCCCATATTCTGACCTCGCCTCTTGCCTTTATAGATCATTTCAATTTTTAATGCAAAGCCTAAAAAAAAATCCTTGCCCGCCGCCATATGCTGCGAAGTGTTCTTGGTCGTAAATATTTCCTATATGTCGCGCCCTCGCCACCGCCCTCGCCTCATTCGTCCTGCAAAATGTCCTTCCCAGGGTAACACAAAAAAAAAACCATTGCCCACTTGTGTGCGCCAGACACTCGACCAAGTTGCATTGAAGTTTCGCCTGCATCCTTGCAGTTTTGCGGTCGTTGTTTGTCTTTGCCCGCAGTTTTGGGATTATTGTGCAAACTCCGCAGTTGCCTTTGGCTTGTGCCGGGAATGAGATCAAGGTGAACCGAACACGCCTGCATAAAATACAAAACAAACTCGGCTAAAATATTAAAAAGCCTAAGCACAATGCAAAAACACAATGGCCGCAAAGCGGTTGAGGCTGCGGTCTCGTCTTTCTGCTCTGTGCGCGAAAAATACACACAACTTTTACCCTCTCGAGCTAGCTTTCCACGGCCTTTTTCCATTAATTAAGTGGATACCTGCCGGGCTTAAGCTGAAAAGTGTTTTTGTATCTGCAAGACGTGCTTCAAACTTAATTGTCCTAAAAATTTCCGAGGAAAATCACAGCACGCTGCGGGATATACAACATATCTTGACAATAACTCTGTTGTGGGGCAGAAATCGATTCTGGGCCAAATGACACGGCTGAGAAAATCAGAAATTTTGTGCCTCCTCGACTGGCAAATAAATAAATAAGCAAGCCGCCACCGAAATAAAGAGTCCCATAAACCAAGATATTTTACAAGATTTTGTCCTGTCCAGCAATTTCATAAATATTTTATGAGCTTAAAGGCGCATCGATGCGGGTTTATGTGTCTGTCTGCCTGCCTGCCTGCCCGCTTGCCCTCGTCGCACGCATAATATTTCCCCTTTCAAAGTTTTCTCAATTTCATTTCATGTTTGGTTTTCCCTTGTTTTTGCCGAGCTGAGTGCTGAGTGCTCCGGAAAATTCTTTCTTGCTTAATTTAAATAATGTGTACGAGGTTTGAGAGCTTTTATCCGCTGAGCTGGCGCGTATTTTCTCTGTGGCCACATTAATCAGGCGGAAAGGATGCCGGGAGCTGGGACATTAAATGGAATAGGATTATTTGCTAGTGGTTAGTAAATATTAATGCTAAATTGCGACTTATGTACTTCAAATGGCAAGGACTTGGAGCATAAGAAATACATTCTTCTCAGTATTGAGAGCAACTTGATGGAATTCTTTAACATTTGATTAACATATTTTTTGTGCAACATTTGCATGCTGATTCTGTGTTCTGATTCAGTATTCTGCCCACTGAATCCTTATCACACTCGTCCTTTCTGCGGCAATCAAACCGAAGCCTCTCCTTGCCGTTCATTGTGTTAATTTTGACGATGACAATAGCATTAAATTTAATGTTCCTGCGTTCCGTTTGATGGCCTACGGCTATGGCCACTGCCCCTCCCGCATCCTTGCCACGCCCCCTCATTTGTGTGTGCGTGTCATATCCTGGTCTGGCAAAAAAAGGAAGGCCTTGCGACAAACCGGAGGCTCCTATTTTGTTTTTGCTTCTTTGTCTTCCCGTGCTCGTTCCTCTCCATCAACATTTTTTCACCATTCACCAACGTCCGTCTCTTCCTGATGTATTTTTTATTTTGTTAAACACATTTTCGACTTGCCTTTTTATGTGCATTTTTTGCGGCGTTAACTGCACGTGCCATCATTTTTACTGCGCTTTTTGTGTGAGAGGAGAGCTCCTTGGGCGTCCCAGGACTCCTGCTTGCTTTTTGATTCGCGATAAAGGGAAAAAGGACTTTACACTTTTTCACCTGCTCCAGCCGAGCCCTTGGCTTTGATGGAAATTTCTGTTTAACTTCTTTTTTCGTATATCTCTTTTTTTTATTTCACCATTTTTCTTTTTTCGGCACGCCCCTAATGCGCCTCTGCCCATCAACCAACTCGCCCACCCGCCCACTATTATCATTACCATCCCAGATATCACGCGACTCACTTTGACCGAGCTGAGGAGGCGGCTAAGAGCACTCGGACTGAGTGCAACGGGCCGCAAGCAGAAGTTGGTCGAAAGGCTTACCAACGTGGACCAAAACGGTGCAGCAGCAACAACAACGACAGATTCCAATTTGTCGTCGGCGAAGGAGCTCGTAAATAATTCCTACACGACTTTTGCCCCCAAAGACACATCCAAACAGAATGGTAGGTAAAAAATAAATTGAAGCTAGGAAAAAGGACATGGAGCACGGAGCACTGAGCACGGAAAACCTTGTAGTCTTCGCCTTGTCATTGCCATCAAGCTCTACTAAACGCCCCCGGACTTACCCACGCTAATCGCTCGATGTCCTGCGCTTCCTTCCTGGCCCGATTCCTTTATTCCTCTTCGCGCTTGTTTATTTTCTCCTTTTTCGGTTCAATTGAAACGTATGTTTTTGGTGAATATTTTATGCATGCAGTTTAGTTTATTAAATGATGCCAGCCCGGCGTTCACCCGCTTTATAATTTAATTTAAATGCACAGGCCACGCGCGGATTCTTGTTGGAAAATGTCGGAAACCCGAAAGGTACCAGAGAAATGAAATCACAAAAAATATGCAAACAGGAGGCAGGTTGCCGGAATTTTTAATAATGCACAAAGGACAATTTTCGTTGGCGCTGCTGCTGCTGCTGGCAGGGAGGGATGTGGGCTGGGCGGGGTGCGAAGGACGAAGGACCGCCGCCATATAATCATGCAAGGCCCATTCACAGGAACACACGCACACACTTCTGGGCGACAAGTTTTTGCTCTCACACATGCAAATCACAGTTGCCAGGACATTTCTCGTGATTGCTTGGTGAGCTAGAAAAATACAATTTAAGCGATAAGGTGGCTTTCTTTATCCTGCCCCACGATAACCCTGGTATATTTGATAAAATCTGAATAATGCGTCATGCAGATTAAGTCACTGAATACAAATCTGTTGGAAATTAAACCATTCAGTTGAGGCCGTCAAATGGCCAAATAGAAATGCAAATTCTATCGATTTAGATCCTTAACTTAATGACTTTTTATTTAATGGATTGAGGAGGGTATCCTTTAAAATTATAGCCTCGTTAGAGGGCTCTCCTTTGCTATATAAAATAGAAATAAAATGTCCATTAAACCAGCCAGAAGATCTTCATCACAGTTGTCCGGACATTTCTCGTATCCTAAACTAAATCTGAATACAGGTGTTGAAGGAAATGACACGGAATCCAAACCCTAAAGAGATTTCAAGAAATGAATTTTTACACAAATTGCAAATATTATGAATTAAGGTTTCAAAATTTATAGCTTTTAGTTAAATTTATTTGGAAGGAAATCCTTTTTGCTTGTAATAGAAAAAAATATCCTGATTGGAGCGGGTTTCTTTAAGGATCTGCATCATTGCTCTGTGGGAAAAATCTTATTTGTGGGATAAGGTGTCTTGCCAAGATAAACATTCTGTCGAATCACAACAACAGGGATCAACTTTGAATAAAATTCAATTCACAAAAACCAATCTCAAGACATTAAAATATTTAATTTGGGACCATAAACTGGCCAAATGGAAATGCTTGCTTATTGTATAGATTTAAATTCTAAAATTTATAGCTTTTAATTTAATAAATTTTTTGAATGGCAAAGTGGTAGCCTTCTTCAGATACTTTAAAATAAAACCCGCAACAGATGAATAATGATTCCTTGAAACCTCCATTCCTTTTCCCTGTATTATCATTCATTCTCACGCAATACCAGAGCAGGAGCCACAAAAAGCAGAAGTTGGCTAATATAAATTTGCGGGCTGATTGCCGCTTGCATTTCCGGCGACGGATGTGGTCGCCACGTCGGGGTCTCCACTCTGGCCTCATTTTGTCTGCAAACCACGTGTTCCCACTCGTGCACCCATGTGGGGGAGGGACCGGGAGGGTTTGTGGGTAAGGAATGCTTGACACTTGTTAGCCTTGTTTTGGCAGGGATGCGGAAACTGGCTATTAAGTTTTGATGAAGCAAACTTGCGGCCTATCAAAAAGAGAGGAGCACCGGGCCCGGGCCCGGGCCCGGGGCGAACACCTGACATGGCATTATCAATGCCGGCACGTTTGCTGTCTGTGGTTATTCATGTTGTGGCTTCTCATAGAAATAGTGTTAGTATAGCATACTAGCATACAGGTTTGCTGTTTTTTAGTCCACCGAGAGTCCTGCAACAAAATCACTGACAGCGTCACCGCAAACTTTGTACACCTCGTACGGATGTCATAGTTTGTAAATTAAACTTTTTTGTCGATGTTATCCGTCTCTTCTGCGGGGCAGGACACCGCACGATGCATCACAAAGAATATGTTTCTGCCAGCCACTACTGTTCACACAAAAACAGTCCAACAAATTCACATTTTCACCGCAGCACAGGATGTATTCTTTTTCCGAATATTCCTTTGTGTAAGATTGTTGTGTGATATTGAGTATTTATTAATTGCCACGTACACAATAACGATTGGATCTCTGGGGCGATGAGAGGCGACGCTACACACGTCTGCCAGCGCGGAAATCTGAAAGTTAACTGAAAATTAAAATCCCAACAAAAATCTCAAAACTATCAATAAACGCAGAAGCCTACGGAGAGAAGAAGCCGAAGCAGCAAAGAAAAGAAAACATAAAATGTTTAAAATCCCAAAAAATCAAACTCCATGAAAATAATCACGGTAGAAGCCAGCGAGCAATGAGTTAGCCAAGTTAAGGCAACAAAAGCCCAAACCATAACACCCAACACCAGTTACCCACATTTGGCGCCGACTAAGACACTCGTAGGCCCAGTTTATTAACAAAAATAATATGGGTTTACATGAAAATAATTTCTTTTTTTTTACGAATTTTAAATACTAAATGTTCTTAAATAAACTCAAAAACATAGAAGGTGTTGCTACACATTTTTATTAAATAATTATGTTTTAAATGGTTTTTCTTTAGGTAGAGTTGAGTTTATTTTTTTTAACAATTTTTTTTTACTGTGCATCTTAAAAAACTGAGTAGAAAATCTTCATTAGAAGCCTTTCTTCTGTATTGGTGGCAGTGGCAGTGGCGTGTGGTTGCATTCGTTGCATTGACTGGTTGCATGAGTGGCGGCGATACAAATAAATATATGTTTGTGCTACTTCATGGCTTGATAAATCCCACATGCGACAAAGTGAAAACTTTTCGTCCAAGATGACTATCATAATATCGTAGCCATGTTCGAGCTGGAATGCGTTTCGGGTGCCGCTAATTGAATTGTTTGTCGAATTGAACTGCAATGTGAGGAGCAGTATGTCATCTATTTGATCCGTAACTCCAATCTGCCGGCTCCCAGTGTTTATTTTCATAATTTTTTCCATGAGAGGAGGGGAGGCAGTTCCGCCTCAGCAAGCAATTCGAACGCCTAACTGCATTCGAATTGAGCCAGGCTGGCAAGTAACCTTGAGTGGCTTTTGGTTAATTAAAACTGAGGCAAGACTGCTGTCAAGATTGGCTTGGCACACATTCGGTTAGAAGAGAATACTTCAAGTATAACTTGGATACATTTATTGCCAAATACAGATGTAGAAGAGATATTTAAAGCCCTTCTCCTTTCTCATCCTAGAAGACGTCTTTGTGGAGTATGTGAATGGCATGCCCCACATGACCGTCAGGCTGCCCAGTCGCAACGAGCTCTGCCAGTTCGCCTTGAAACCCATCACGCACAATGTGGGCGACCTGCTGGCCATGCTTAGAGCTGAGGATCGCGGCATAGACCGTGCTGCCATCATCAATAAGCATGGAGTGCGAATCGCTTCGTCCTGCACCATTGACAGCCTACTGGATGACTCCTTCAGCATACAAATTAACAATCGCACTCTGGAAGTGAATCCACCGAAACGTGACAGAATCACAATCGAATCCATGGACAAGGTGGGAGATGTGCGAAAAGTTATTGCTCAGGTGAGTCTCAACTATTTTTTTTTAATCATTACATCAATTAAATTATGTATCCTTATTAGCTGTATGAGGCATTCAATGTGGGCGAATATCAATTGGAGAAAAGCAATCAACTAGCCAAGGAACTGGAGAGTTTACGCTACGAACTGGAGCCACTGGAAGAGGTGGGTTTCCAATTGCTCACAATCAAAAAAATGAAAATAATATTAAACTAATAACTATCCCTTAGAAAAAACTAGAACTTAGCAAAAAGGCAGCTCGACGGACCAATTTCATGACTTGGATGGGTCTGGGACTGATGTCCGTGCAATTTGGCATCCTGGCGCGCCTGACCTGGTGGGAATACTCTTGGGATATTATGGAGCCGGTCACCTATTTTGTTACCTACGGCACGACAATGGCAATGTATGCCTACTATTGTGTAACCAAGAAGGTAAGGATATCAAAGGATTTCCCAAAAGATTTAAATAATTATGCGAATCCCACCAAAACAGGAGTACATGATGGAGCATGTGAAGAACCGCGAGTACTCGCTGTCGCTTTACAGGAACGCCAAGAAGGTCCAGTTCGATGTGGATCACTACAACGAGCTGAAGCGAAAGTCGGCGGAAGTCGAGTACAATCTGAGAAGGATCAACGATCCCCTCAACATGCAACTGCCATCGCACTTGGTCCGCACTCAGGAGAACACGCCACCAACTCAGGCCGAGGAGCGGAAATCGACTTAAGGACTTTGCGGCAATCAGCTGCGATAAAGGGATAATCGAAACTCAATCCTAACTTTAACTCCTTCGTGAATTAGATAAAGAAACAACAAAATAAATGTCGCCCTCCCTTAGCTAAAGTCCTCCAGGTGATCGAAATGTTTGAAAGGATTTTTTGTACGCCCCAGCATCACATGTTGTGTAACTCTTTAGTTCTTCTCTTTATGTTAACTAATAATGTTTTTATGTTTAATTAGTCTAAGCCCAAGCTGGACGATTCGCTAAAACGCACAAGTTTTATCTGACGCCTGCAGTTTTCAACTGACAATACTGTTTATGTTTAATTTTAAATTATTTATTGCAAGTGAGACTTTTGTTTTAGCCTAAGGCAATATTTGTGTGTGCAAAGTTTTAGAGAAATACATGAATTATTTATTGAAAATAATTGTACCTTGGGTCTTATGAGTTTTATTCTTTTGTTATACTCAAATTATGAAAGAAATTCTTATAAGTTAAGCATGATGTCTAAGCGAAAGAATTAGTCAAACATTTATAATTTTGATTGAAGAAAAATCTTGAATGCTTTTAGGCGGCCACACTGGGAAATAAATTATTTCTTAAGATGTTTATTAGACTAGGCATTAAAAACACTATGAGGATGTCTAGAAAACTGAATGTTCTAGGTCCAATCTGCCAGCATCCTTGCAAACGTGAACTCATCCAGTGAAATCTACTAACTCTTCATCAGCTTTAATAATCTCGAACCACTACTTACTGAGAGCATCTAGAACGAATCAATTTGTAAATAAAACGCACCAACTAATTCATTAAGATTTTAGCAGGCGGAGACATCGTAGTTAGTAAAGTTAATGAAATACTTAGCGTAATTTAGTAGGTATGTTAGGTATGTAAATATAAAATATAAACTGCTGTGTTTCATGACAACGTAAACGTAAACGATATGTAAGAAGGCCCCCCCAATCGACACTACTGAGGGAAACTAAGCTTAATATTAGTTTAGAGAAGGATTCGGCATTGGCCCAGTTGGCCAGTGGGCCCCTAAAATTTTACCCGCATTACGCTTTCTTCCGAAATCTACAAACCTATATACTAACTCTATAAAGTTTAAACTAACAATTAGAATTGTCAAAGGTTGTGTTGAGAACTGTTTGCCTGTGCTATGAACCCAATCCTAGAAACTATTAATCTCTACACGGCTTCATCGCACACGATACGATTGCACACATAAGTCGCACACTAATCACTAACTCTAGTCGCCATTCGGAACGATTAACTAGCCTAAGCGTTTACCTATGCATACTTATAATACTTTAACGACATTTGTGATTCAATTTCAAATTATAAAGTGACATTATTTATTGTACAAAGAGATTGTATTGTTAGCCAAACTAATGAAAAATTAATAACTTTGAAAGTATTTTGCCTAGCCCAAGACCCAACTAAAGTTTGCGTTTATCTAATGAATTATACATTTAAATACAATTAATTACCTCCCAGAAGTATTCCCCAAACTTAATCCTAATCAGCGCCAAAGACTTATGAATACATTTAACTAACTAGTCACTCTTATACATTCCCCTAGACGGACGTTAAAGATTCGAAGCCTCTACTAATTATAAAGTATAACTATTATATTACCAACGATGCGCCCGCAAATACTTTTAATTCTCGAGTACCTTCTTTCTAAACTAAAATCAAATCTAAAATCTAATATTAAATTACGTCTTTTTAACGAATTTAAAGGAAACCCAACTCTGGATTAAGTGCTTTAACTAAGTTGTTTGAATTGGAAATAACAAAAAGCGAATTTTTACATTTATAAAAACCATAACGATGCGTTTGTTAAACTAAACTTAAATAAAAAAAATACCCAAAAACCAAGCTTGAAACCAGGAACCATTAAATAATATGCGAGCGCAAACTGATTAAAAATAATACAAGAAATTTCGAATAAAACAAAGTTAACAACAAAAGGATTACAGATCTCGCATTTATTTGCTACTAAAACGCGCAAAGGACACTCACGAGACTAGGACTCTAGGCACACCGGATCTCCAGCCTGTAGCATCTGCTGGAATCGGTGGCGTTCCACCTGACCAGCTCGGCAATGGGCCGGCTGGACTTGAGGAAGAGCGTCAGGCGCTCGTTGAGCTGCAGCGGGGAGAACTTGCTGATGATGAGGGCCTTGGTGGAGTCCCGGTACTTTCCCACCAGGGTCTCGTTGCTGAAGCTGCGTCCCTGCCGATCCGCCAGCTCATACGTGTGCACCGCCTTGTTTTCCTCATCGTCTATGAGACGGTAGCTGGGCTGCCTGTACGGATTGTAGCCCAGTTTCTTGCAGATATCCCGCACCTCGTCCACTTGCGGGGGTGCGCTCTTGGGGAAGCATTTCGTGTGCCAGATGCCATAGGTCTGTTCGATCACCTGTCCATACTGAGGAGCTGCTTCCGGTTGCCTAAAGGGACATAAGTTATTTGGTATTTATTCTGTTTAAGTGCTTTGCCTTACGTGTGCTGGCTGTTGGCCCAAAAGTCCTTCTTCTGCTGATGCAGAGGATGCTCTATTCCGAAGCAGTATCTTTCGTCCTCGCCATTGGGGCAGTCCGGTTCCTTGTCGCACACAAAATCCCGGGGTATGCAGTCCTCAGGGGAGCTTGAAGGATATATGGTTAATAATTTTATTTATTACCAAAAATGAGTACCTACGAGCTGCATTGGAAGTGGTCCGCCGTGCAATTGCAGAGCACAGAGCTCTCATCACTCTTGTCCCAGCAGTTTCGTTTGCCATCGCATATCTTGGAAGGATCAGTCGCCCTGAAATACAGAATTTTCAAATCAGTTCTCTAATCAATCAATCAGCTATTGGCACCTACTGGAGATAGGTAAAGCAGCTGCAAATTGTGGGCTCGTCGGTCATATCCTCGCAGTCGGGCTGGTGGTCACAAAACTTGTTTTTGGGCACGCATTTAAAGCTGGAGCGGCACTTCATCTCGCCGGGAGCACATTGCTGCTTGAAGTGGCGACATCTGGTCTCCTCCTCGTCGCTGCCGTCGTGACAATCGGATCGACCATTGCAGATGGCAGCTTGTGGCAGGCACAGGCCCAACAAGCAGCGGTGAGTGGAGCACTCCGGAGCGGGCTGCAGGCTCCTGCAACTGGGCTTGTCTGGCGGGGGAAATCATTTTAAATTGGATTTCGTTTAGCAATGGGACCTGCGGCCATTCCGCAACCCACCTATAATGTCCTGCAGCGATTTGTACGCCTGCTCGAGTGTCCGGATGGCAAAAGGATGCCTAAAACTCAGGCAGTCCGAATTGTTGTAGCTAAACATGGCCGTGGGGAACCATCCGGTGTGGGAGTCGCGACACACCAGGACACCCTGATCGCTGGGATTGTGATGCCAGTCACTGGCGTTCTTCAGCCCAAACTGGTGGCAGCTGGTGAACTTGGTTATGGCGGGCAGCTCCGTGGGAGCCACCCCGTTGATGAGCTCCACCTCCTCCGAAATAGAGGCCATGTCCTCGGCACTCACGTTCAATAGGCGCATCAGATTAACAGGGGGCTGCTTCTCCTGAAGCTTGTAGCATGACGTGCAGACGGAACTGTTGGCCTCTCGGGTGATGGCCACCGTTTTGATACGACCCGTAAAATCGTCGTGAAGCACGCTTATGCAGTCCCTCGAATCGTTGTCAGTTTGATGGGAACTGTCGGGACAAAAAAGGGAATTAGAAAAATAATTAAAAACATGGGGAATCCCCTACCTATCGGGCAAAAATGTGGGCAGCACATGGTGGGTGAACTTAGCAGGAATCTCCAAATGCAACAGCAGTACATCGGACTTGGGTACCACCTCGAAGCAGTCTATCCTCCGGATCTGCTCCTGGTTGCTTCGATGAAGCGACCTCTTGGTCTTCCCGCCTCCCAGCAGGGCACTGACGTAGTGCGTCTTCAGACTAATTCCGAGCATACAGCTCTCATGGACGAGGAGCCAGTGCTTGTCGATGAGCACCCCGATGCACCACAGATCCCCGTTGGAGTAGACATCGGCCAGCCAGGGCCAATGCAGCTCCTCAATGGCCTCGTGAAGCTCCTCGTTCACCAGCAGTGTCTTGTTTTTCTTGCTCTTGATCAGGTTGTCCAATCGGTCCAGAATTTCATCCTTCTTATTCACAACAGTGGGTGATACTTGTGGCTTGAAGTGCACATTGGGTCTGTTGTGGGTTTCGATGGTGGGCTGGAGGACTGGCACCTCTTCCTTCGGTTTTGCCTTGACAACTTGTCCGGCACTGAGGGTTTTCAAGGGAGTGGTTGTGTTGGAGAAGGGGTTGCACTCCACGTAGATTCCCAGGCACTTGGCGGGCAGCAGGCGGTCCTTTTCCGGTCTCGAGGCGCTCGGATGACCCAGCTCTGGTATTATGAGTTCGTTTTCCGTCAGCTGGATGTTGTCACCAACCATGGAATGGATATGGGATGCCAGACGAGTCTTGCCACTCTTAAGCTCTGGGGTAATGGGATGTATTTCCTGCTGGCTCACAAACTCGGTGCTGTTGAAGTAGTGGGCTCCTTTGAATCCTAGGAGAGCACACACTGCATCCGCGGTGTTGGCTTGGTGCTCGTGGTAGCCGGTTTCATGGGCGCACACCACCCGCCAGACTCCGTGGGCATTCCTCGAGAAGATTCCGGCGCTGCTGAACTTGGGTTGTTGGTGGACATGGAAATGGACATCATGGCCGTTGGTCAGGGCAACTATGGGGATATTATATTTATTTTTTTCTTAAGGGTATACATTTTTTTGGAAATATACTAACAGCAATCCTTTTCGTCCTCCTTAAACTTGCAATCCACTTGATTGTCACAACGTTTGCTTAAAGGCAAGCAGGTCTTGGACAAAGGACAGCGGAATTCGTTGACTTGGCAGCCTCCTGGTAAATATTATAGTTTATTGGATAGTTTAAAAAAAAAAGTTTACTTTACCGCAATCCTGCTCATCAGAGAGATCCTCACAATCGTCCTTGCCATCGCATATTAGGGACTTAAGACTGCCCTTCAAATAGTCCTTGCAGGAGCAGTCCAACTCGTCAGTTCCATCTTCGCAGTCGACATTACGGTCACAGTGCATTTGGATGTCCACTATTTGAGGCATTCTTTGGAAAATAAAGAGGATATATTATTTTTTAAAAAAGAAAACATAAAAAACTTCTTACATTTTACAGACAAACTTGTTGGGTATCTGGACCTCATCCTCATGCGAGTGGAAGCTACTCTTAGTGGTGGTTGTCCTTATTGGTTTCTTGGTAGTAGCCTGAGTGGTGGTAGTTGATGAAATAATGGTAACAACACTTGTTGTAGTCGTAGTTGGAGCCAAGGTGGTCACTGTTGTATCTTCAGAGTGTGCAGTTGTTGGAGCTCCAGTTGTGGTTGTGATTATTGGAGTGGTGGTGCTGCTAATCGTGGTAGTGGTTTCTGCAGTTGTTTCCGGAATCCTCTCCGTTGTCCCTTGAGTGGCAGTTTCCGTTGTGGGAGCAGGAGAAGTGGTAGTCACTAACTGAATTCCCTCCGTTGTCTCTAAGCTGACAGATCGCGTAATGGCAGAAGAAGCAGTGGTGGGCATTTGCTCCTCCTTGCCTTTACCAGTTGTGCTCTCTTCCATGAATTGGGTCACCAGATCCGCCATTTTCTGAAAGTCCTCAGTGGACGTTGGTATGGCCGTAGTTATGGTTGGTCCTGATGTAGTTGGGAGAGTACTGGTAAACGTAGTTGAAGGATTCGTTGTGGAGTCAACCACTGAGCTCTGATATGTGCTGTCCTCAGTGGCGTTTACATCTCCCAAAGTACTTGTGAAGAAATTTTTCAGTTGCCCCTCCGTGGTTTCATCCTTTGAAGTTGTTGTTTCCTCTTCATCTTGGTTCGCCTCCAAATCCAAGTCTTCAATGGGAATCAGCTCCCGGTTGTTGGGCTCCACTGGGTGATAGTCGCTCTCGGTTGTGGTGCTCATGTTCTTTCCAGCGCCAACCATGTCCGGGATAAAGTTGTAGGCACACCCCACCTCATCCTCGCCGCCTAGACAATCCACGTTCCGATCGCATCTCTGGCGCTTGGCTATGCACCGTTTTCCGCCCCAGACGCAAATGAATCCTGGACAGAGTTGTAGGGGCTGCCGGGCAGGCAGAAGTCGCGGGTTGACCGCCATTTCCAACCAGTCGAGGTAGAGAGTGACTCTGGTGTAAACGCCATACTCCTTTGGCCTGGCACAGCCATTACCATGGCTCACCACCCCGGCGAGGTAAAACTCCTCCGGTTGGGAGACGCTGCGACAGAAGAGGGGGCCTCCGGAATCCCCTTGACAGGCATCGCGGCCCCCATCCGGATCTCCGGCGCAAATGTCCTCCGAGGCCTGATCTTCAGGGTCAGTGCAACGTTTGCGAATGGGAACAATTACCTGGCGAAGAGGATCACCTGGAAAGCAGACACAGAATCAAAAAAAATCCAATTTGAGTTATCCGGAGAAACTTACTGCTGGGACCCTTTTCTCGGATAGCTCCCCATCCAACCACTGTGCACATGGTGTTCTCCTCGGGACCCCAGATCCAATCATCTCCGATGGTCGTGCGTCCCTGGTCCGGCAGGCAGATGGGCTTCACCCAGCGATTGAAGTTGAGGGAACTGGCCAGGCGCAGCAAGGAAAGATCGTTCCTCATGCTCCTGCGCTCGTAGGCCTGGTGGACCACCACATGGGTGACGGGCTGGATCTGGGTGGCCGGCGAGTAGCTGGTGCGGCGCAGGAGGCCAGCTCGCACCTCGTAGTAGTACTTGCCATAGTTGATGACACAGTGGGCAGCGCTGATGATCTGTAAATGGTAGGGAATCGTGAACCTGTGTTCCGTTTTCCGGAGACTAAAACTTACCCAACGCTCAGAGTAGATGGTTCCCCCGCAGTGGAACTTTCCATCGCGGTAGATGGCCACCACAAATGGCCACTGAAGGTCACTCGTGTAGCGGCCACCCACAATGCGTCCATTGCCGGAATCTTCGCTGGACTCCGACACGGTTCTCTTGACTCGCTTGGAGTGGACAGCCTGGACAGCTTTCTTGGGAACTCCACACTGCATTGGCGGGCACTTGACATAGGCCACGTGGTTCTCGAGGGAGTCGTGACTATTCCGTCCATGACAAGCCTGGGCAAAAAGGACTCCAGCCTGCAGGGATGGCTCAATAAACGGCCCAGCCAGAGTAAGGGTCTTGAAGCCAAGATCAGGCTTTCCTTCTTCCAATTCGCAGGCGGCAGCTGCCCACTTGTGTCCATTGTTGCAGACGGGATGCCAGTCGCCTCGATAGTTATGATACAGAAATCCTTCAGAGGCGGAGGCAGCATGGGACTAGATTTGTATAATTTTTTATATTTATATAATGATTTGTATAATTTATTTGTATAATGATCTGAATAGTAAAGGGTTACGAGTGTTTACCATATGATCCGCCACATCGGTGACCAGCATGCTGCATTCCATCTCATCCCGCCCGTTGAGGCAGTTCATGAAACCATCACAACGTTCCAGGCGACTGTAGCACATAGACATGACGGAGTGGTTGTGTTTGGCAAACTCCGTCGGGTTCTCGTAGCAGGAATAGGCCAGAGGCTCGCAGCCGAAGCAGCCCAACTCGTCCTCGCCCATCGGGCAGTCCGCGTAGCCGTCGCAGAGGCGCTCCTCATCCAGGCGATCCGCACAGGTGCAGGCGGACTCGTCGCTGCCGTCCGAGCAGTCCACCACGTTGTCGCACCACCTGCTGGCCGGAATGCATTCCTCCTGCTGGCCAAAACAGGACAGCTGGTCCGGATCCGGGCACTTGGAGTGGTGCTGCACCGTGGACTGTGGCATTCCGGCGTAACTGGCGTAGATGACCTGGCCCGGGCTGTGGCCGGCAACGGATTGGTTGGCGTGACGCATCTTGAAGTTGGCGTTGGAGAAGGAGGTCTGGCCATTCGGCTGCTGTTGTGGATTCGCAGCTGACGACTGCCCTGGTCCCTGGCCCGCTTGGTTTTGCATGTAGCTGCAGTAGACCTGTTGCTGCTGTTGCCCATTGGAGAGCTTCTGCGGCGAGGCGTTCTTCGAGAATATGTTGCCTCCCTGGCCACCGGACCCGGATCCCCCGCTGCCGCCGAAGAAGTTTCCACTGGGGCCGAACTGCTGTGGGACGAAGAATATTCCCCCGCCGGCATTCGAGGATCCCCCAAAGTGGGCGCCCTGCATTCCCATAAACGTGGGTGAGGCCCCCCACATGGGCATCCGGAAGTTGGCCGGAGTCATGTAGAAACAAACTGGGATGCTGGGCATGCCGAAGTTCGGGTTGAACATGAACTGGGCTGAAGCCTTCATCGTTTCTCCAGAGACGGGAAATCCGCCAGGAGCTCGGCTGGTGAACTGGACACTCGGCGAGGCAGTGAAGGTTTCCCCCTTCTCCTTTGCCTCGCTCTCCGCCAAGGAGGTTCCTCTATTCCTCATTTTCTGGGCCACCCTTTCGCAGAGGCTGAGGATCTGAGCATCGGCAGCTAAAGGAGAAGAAGGTTTAACAGGATTTTTCACGAGATTAATTGAAAGACAACAATGCTTACCATTCCAGGGCTGGCCTTTCAAGGGATTCATCTTGGGTCCCATTTTGTCCAGCACTTTCGCATCTAAGCCGGTCCCGAAAGTGTCTATCAGCTCGTCCTGGACTGGTCTCGCCTGCTCCTGGAACTTCTTTAGCCAGACCTGCCTCTCATACGCATCCGTGGCTGTTTCCTGTGAAGTCCCATTCGAACTCAGTTCCTTCAGAATGGGTTTCTCCTGCTCGTGCCGCTCGAAGCTCTCCAGCATGTTCTCGATGCTGCTGGGATAATCCAAAGGATGTTCAATCCTTGGGCCATTCGTCGGCTGCGTATTAACCTGCCTGGTGGTCAGCTTGGGCTGCGTGGTGGAGGTCACACTGGACTCGCCGCTTCCTTCGTTTCCGTCAATGATCCAGCTAATCTTGACGGGCTTTTGGAGGGCGGGTATGGTTGTGTTTGACAGATTTTCAATAATCTCAGTGGTGCTAATGGTCACCGGAACTACAGAGGTTGTGGTGGTGGTATTCTGTAGATCCTCCACCTCCTCGCCGTCTATGATCCAATCGAACTGCAGCTTCCGCTGACCGGAAGTGCTCGCTGTAGCTGATGTGGTGGTTGTGTCATTGCTCTCGTTCCCATCTATGATCCAGCTGATCTTGACAGGCAATTGTTTGGTGGTTGGAATCGTCGAGGTTGTTGGAGCTTCAGTGGGCTCGGTTTTTGGGACTATTGTGGTTGGTGGACTACTGGTGGTGTTTCCCAGTGGCTCCGCCTCCTCATCCCCGTCTAAAATCCAATCGAACTGAAGCTTTCGCTGCCCCGCTGTGGTTTCAACTTCTGACGGACCATCCGTGGTCACATTTAAAACTAAAACTGCTTCTGTTGTTGTCTCCATTTCTGGTAGGGAAGTGGTTTTTCTCAAGCTAGGTCCTTCAGTGGTGCGGAGGATCTCTTTGGGTTTGTCAAACTTATCCAAAATCCAGCTGATCTGTTCGATGGTCGAGCTCTCCACCTTCACCTTCTCGCTGGTGGAGGCTAGAGTAGTATGGGGTGCATGGGTTGTGCTTCCCTGCTCCTTCGTGGTAGTGACAGTCTTAGGAGAATCATCTGTGTACACTTCGTCGTCATGGTCATGCCCGTCGATAATCCAACTAATCCTGGCTGGCTTAATCTTCGTCCGCTGAGGTTTCTCCGTGGCGTTTCCTGACCCTGCAATTGTGACAATTGTAGTTTCCTGCACCACCAGAGCGTCAGAGGTCAACTCCTTCTTTTTGTGCTCCTCTGACTCCATGCTTTCCGATTCCAGTAAGGGCTGTTGCTCCCGCATTATGGCCTTCATTTTCTCCATTTTTTCGGCCACATCCCTAGCCATTTTGTACATTTTCAAAAATGCCGACATGCAGTCCTGGGGAGTTTCCTTTTTGCAGCGGACAAACTCGTTCTCCAGGCGGCTTAGAGCCTCCTTGGCCCTTTTGCTCCTGAGCTTGTTGTAAAGATGCTGCAGTTTGGCCTCCATCTGAACAGGATCCAGCAGATCCTTTTTGGGCAGCTCCCGACGGGCCCTGTGTTTCTTGTTTAATCGGAACTTTAGCAGCATATTTTTCAATCGCTTCTTCCTGTGCCGGCTATCGTCAGTCTCCTTATCCTTGTCCTCATCCAGGAGCTTAAAGTGCAAGGTTTGGGGGCTGATAATCAAAGGAACCTCATCCTCGTCGAAGGGCTGGTTTGCCAGCAATCTGTGCTGGGCATTCAAAGCGGCAATCTGCTGAACGCGGTCTGGAAAATGTTAAATATATTTCAGACTCGTCCTTAAAATGTAAAATTCTTTTTTGTCTCACCCATCCTCTCCACAACAAGGCCGTGATAGATCATGGTAAAAAGCAGTGTGACGATCACAATCCCCGAAATGGCCACTATCCTTTTGCTGTAGGAACTGCTCCAGAAACGGCGAGGGTTTCGCAGCAACCTAGTCGCCTCAAGTTCTAAAAAATTTGTATCTAAATTAGTCAATTTAAGCAACTCAATGTTTAATTTAAGAATTAAAGATATATCTTTGAAGCGCCTGTGAATAATAGGATTTTCAAACACAATCAACTTTCAACTTTCCCTTTAAATTTTTATAAAATTTTCTCTTCGTTATTCCTTGAACTTTGTAGATGATCCTTTTAGGGTTTTATTTTCTGGCTACAATAGCCTCTCCCTATTATTTACACTGTCCTTCTTGTTGGAGAACTTGTTTCTTTTTAACTTAGTAGAGCAACAATCTAACTTTTCTGGTAATCATTTAAAACCTCTTTAATTTTCAGTGTCGTATCTAACCTCGCGATTTGAGCCGTACGATAAACGACAGCGCCTGTCGGTTGGTTAATTGGGAGGTGGGAGCCGCCCCAAAAATAAATTTATTTTTACCTAAACTTTAAAATTTTTGTTTAATAGACTATTCCAAAATTATTTAAATTAGGATTTTTAATTATTTCCGCAATACAAATATCGCATTATTCCAAAAAAAAAGAGAACCTCCCCTTAATTGTTTACCTCATTTCTCTTTCTGCATTTTTTTATAGTAATGGCTTTTAAAAACTTTTATTTGTAGCCTACAAAACGAAACATTCTTTATTTTTTTTATTCATATCAATCAGCACTTTCTTGGCTAATCAGCCATTTCGCAATAATTTTTAAAAAATTGCTGATTTAGGTTCGTACTAAATGGAAATTTTCAAAAATGTAACGAAATTTGGTTATGGGATTTCAACACAACACCTCAAGATTAAAAAATTATTGGAAAAAAATCACAGTTGCTGTTTAATTTAATTAACTTAAATTGAATTTTGAAGATGATAGACTTTATGATATTATTTTTATACATAGACATTCTAAGAAGAAACTAGTAATTTTTGTTATTTTTATTATAATTTTTTTTTTCCACACATACCATCCATATTGTAATTCATTTTCGCACTTTTTGCCTTTTTTCAAAATTTTTAGTTTTTAAACATTTTTTTAAGTGGGCTGCGTATTATTTTATAATGTAGATACGTATTTTTTGTTGCTCAATTTTATGTTCTTCACTTTGTTAAATTTGCTGTCCAACAAGGAGCCTCGGATTACAGCAATTCACTCAAACAAAAAAAAAACATCACAAAATCCGAACTTGATATCCACACGATCACTATAGCCACGGTGAAGACGACAACGACGATTTGGAGACTTCCGCGCGATCCGCTCGGCAAACGGCAACTGAAGCCGCCGGTGGCCGGTGGGTCTGCTTATGAAGGTTTCCGGAAAGTGGATCAGCCGGTAATCGACCCACTTCCAGGGGCCACTGCTGCACTTTTCTGCTTCGTCTTGAACTTTACAGTTTTTTGGTTAATGAAAAATGGCCCGACAAATGCCGTGGTCAGCTGAAACGGCCTCCGAAAAAGTGCAAGTTGAAGGAGAATTGGCAGAGCAACGAACCACCCACCCACAGTGGACGCAACATGTACAACACCACCCCCACAGTGTCAATGTTCGCACGTCAGCAAGTTGAACATAAAAAATTCCAGAACTTAATATATTTTATTTAGAATTATGTATAATGAATCCCCTTGCGTTGGGCACAATATCCATGATTTTTCATTTAAATAAGAATCCTTGTTCATCTCAGCAGGCTCAGACTTAGTCCTTAGTTCTTAGCTGACACTCCCATGTCCCAACCCCATTTTTATACAAATTTCGTAAGCACAGCCCAAAATAAAAACATTTTAGTTGAGTTTTAAGGGTCCACAAAAAAAGCTTTCTCCTTCGACACTTGTCAGACATAAAAAACCAAAAAAAAAAAGTACAAAAAATAAAAACCCAAAAAAATCGAACATACAAAACAAAAAAACGTAAAAACATACATATGCATATTTACTAGAAAAATTGTCAAAAATCTTTTATCTAAATTTTACTTATAGACACAATTATAAGTAAGTGAGCACGCAAGGACTTAATCAAATGGACTAACATTCCAATCCATCCGCAGAACTGAGTCAATAAAAATTAATGCGCAAGCACGAAAAGTTAATGACCCTTCCAGACGACCACAAGTTAAAAAAGGAACCGAAGGCTTTATTTCGATCATCCTGACCATCGATAACTACGCCTTGTGCTATTTCAAAGCGGCTGGAGGCGACGGTATGTGCTACACTATCTCCAATCCCAAGAGCAATCGAGCCGAACAGTGATCACTTTCACCACAACGCTATTGGAAGGATATGATGTGGACCAGAACACGACTCGCACTGAGAAGTATTGCTAGATCACAAAGGTAAGTGAAAAAAGGCTCAAAACAAAGTACTTTCTTTACAAAAAAATGGAAAAATTATATTCTGCTTAAGCTTCAATTTCTAAACAATTTCGTCGATAATGTCCACATATCGATGAAGGTTAAATTATGAAAAATTAACATTAAATTTAAAGGTTCAGTCATGGTATTCTTATACTGATATGATATAGAAAGTAGAAAAAAACTTAACGAATTCATTGTACATCAGATTAGAAAAAAAGTTAAATTGAAATGTTGAGTAATATAACAAAGTTATACATCTTCGGCAGTTGGCGGGATTTTCTTCATGTTGCCTTGTGCCTCGTAGAGCTCCTCCAGTAGTTTACGGAATATTTCCGGACTGACGTTGTTGCCAACGCGCATCAAAACGAACCAGTCGCCAATGCTGCAGTTGCTCAGGGTCTCCTCCAACCTGGCTTTAGACATGAAACGGCCCCTGGCACGCATCAAATGAAAACGAATTCCGGGGACGAAAATGGTGATCAAGCGGTAGATAAACCTCAAGCCAACCAGCACGGTCATCAGCAGGAACCAAATGCATAGGAAGCCAAAGATCTTCTCATTTAGCATGTTGAGCGGTAGTAGGCAGAGATTATCGTAGACATTGTCTGAACCGCCGGCTCCGGTACTGATCACCTCGCACTTGACGCATTTGGGAAAAACGCTAGTGGTGATGCTGCTCCACTTTGCCAGGTCGCCGGAGTATAGGGCTGCCAGGGCATTAAGGTACCGTTGCCAGAAACCGCCAAAAAACACGTCAAGCAGGATGATATTTACAATCTGATGATGATGAGAATAAGTAGTTTAAAAAAAAGGAAATCTTAGTTACAAGATCTTAGTTACTTACACTGATTGCTAGGTTGAGGATCTCGCAAAGTACATAGCTTGCAAAATATCGAAAATGGGTCTCCTTGTAGTCGCTATTGAAGTAGCTTACCAGATTTCCCAGATGGGCCTTGCTCTTGGCTTTGCACACAACCGCCTGGTGAAAGTCTGCACAAAGGTGCTTCAGCCTGCCGCCTTCCCAAATCTTCCAAAGAAACGCCGGCAAGTAGAACACAAACGACTCGATAAGCAGTACGAGCACCACCCACTGGTAGTACCTAATGTAGCGACGATTTTCCTTCAGCACCGATCGGCCCACCAGGTCTGAAATGAATAGGGCGGTTCCTATTCAAAAAAGCTTTTTTGAAAATCGAGACCTTTCAATTACCTGGCTTGCACTGCATCCCATCGTAAAGTGAATGTGAATCTGTTGCGTTAGACACATAGGCTCCGTAAATCCAGCAATAGGCATGAAAGTAGCTTAAGTCGTCGTGGTGCATACATTGAATCGGATCGCCAAAATATTGTTTTGAGGACAGCAAAAAGGTGCATGCCAAAAGCAACGCCACCGTGCATTTCGAATGTAGTGTAAAAATGGCATCGTAGATGTGCACCGACTTGAACTGCAGGTACTTGGACAGCGGCTTGACGGCTGTGTACATGTTGATGGGCTTATTTTTATTTGATTCGGGCTTAAAAAGTAAATTTCCCAAAAACTGAGGCCAGGCTGAGATTCTAACAAGTTCCAAAAGCACGCGGCATTCTAACGGTAGACGGTGCAGTGTTGTCATCTCTTTTTAACTAATGCAATTTAAAGTAAGTGTTAGAAAACAACATACTCACTTAACAGTGGTTTTCAATAACAGACTGCTAACATAAAGCCAAAATAAATTGTTTTGGTTTACTGCACAACTGTTTGCTTTATTTTTTTATAATGAGCAGTAGGCGTCTCGCCCTAATTTTTATAGATTTATTTATAATATGATGATCAATTTCGCGCCTATTTTTTAAATTCTAGAAATTTTGGTAACACTAGTAACATTTTTAAAGAGACCGTGGCATTTATGGGGGGTTTTTACAACACTGTCCGTTCCACATGTCGAAGAATACATGTGTTTACAATTTAAAATAAAAATATAACAAAATAAAGAGAATAAATTGCTTTTGTTCGCCTTCAGTTTAAACGGAAGGCGCACCAGGATGAAGGAGCAGCTGTCGGCGAAGCAGCACGAGCGCAACGAAAAGAAAAAGAAGAAGTTGGCTGCACTGGCCAATCTAATGGAACTGAACGATCGGGATCGATTGCACGAGGCGGAGTTGGCCAAAAAGCGAGAGGCTGAAGAGGCTGCCCTGGAGGAGAAGGCGTCTGGCTCCGGAGTACCAGAAGCTGCAGCGGCTGCGGAGGGCGCTGACGACGGGTTCGTTGTGGTCTCCAACAAGCGGAAGACCCGCAACCGCCTCACCATCCGCAGCACCCCAGAACCCCATGTGGAGAGCAATAGTGGTGAAGCAACATCCCCCAAAGAAGATGCGGAGGAACCGGCATCGAAGAGAAGCCGCAACGACGAGGCTGGCGGAGATCGACTGCCAGTGGATGGACTGTGCTCACTCACCCAGGACCAGTACAAATCGCTCTCGGCAGAGTTGCGGCGACGGAAGCGCCAGTTGGAAGATGTCCCTGGCCTAAGGCTGAGGGAGATGGGCCAGCGCGCCTCGCTGGAGACACCACAGCACGCGCGCACGCCCATCTTCCTCACTGACATCCAGCACTTGCTGATGTCGGCCCTAATCGGGCAGAAAAGTCCCTGCCGGCCGGATCGGTGGTGCAGCGTGGAGAAGTGGCTCAGTCTGTCGCACAGCGTTGTGGTTATTCTGGAGGGTCTTTCGCTGTACCACTACCTTTCCAACGAGAGCCATTTTGAGGCCACCAACCGAATATTCAACACCAAACTGGAGATGCTGCTGCCGCCTCAGGACGAGGGTCAAATCATCGACGAGATAGCACAGGTAATGTGCCGATTATATGCCATAAAACTATATCTAACTATTGCCATTGCAGATTCCGCTGACGAATGTACAGGCCAAGCAGCTGATCGACGAGCATGGTTCTTTGGAGACGGCCGTGGAGCTCAACAAGGACCCTACACTGTTTGTAAAGGCAATCTTTCCCATCGAGAGCACACTGCTAGAGCCAACATCCATTGATTTGCATCCGGACGACAAGTTCCCGCGCACCAAGCTCCTTTTGTCCGCTCTTCAGATGGTCGACGAAGGTTACCCGATTCCTCTGCAAGGAGAGCTGCACAACCGCTTTCAGAACTTCAAATTCACCAAGAACTCGTATGCACCAGTAACAAATCGCAGCCCCATGTACGGTGTGGACTGTGAAATGTGCAAGACAGTGGCGGGCGTCAACGAGCTGACCCGTATATCCATCGTAGACGAACAGTACCGGACGGTGTACGAGACGCTTGTGATGCCAGACAACCGGATAACTGACTACCTGACCCAGTACTCTGGCATAACGGAGGACATCATGAAGAAAGTGACGAAGCAGTTGAAAGAGGTGCAGCGGGAAGTGTCGGCGCTGCTGCCCCCGGACGCAATACTCGTGGGCCAGTCGCTCAATTCGGATTTGAATGCCATGCGAATGATGCATCCATATGTCATTGATACCAGCGTGTGTTTCAACATATCCGGAGTACGACGACGCAAGAGCAAGCTGAAGCATCTGGCCCAGACTTTCTTGAAGGAGACTATTCAGGAAAACGAAGACGGTCACGATTCGATCGAGGATTCTCGGGCTACTTTGAAGCTCGTGAAAATGAAGCTGGCCAACAGTATAGAGTTCGGCGACGAGATTCTCACCCAGCACAAGCGGCTGCAAGAGCTGGCAAATGCCTCCAGCGGCGATACCATCAACAATAATCTTTTCGCCCATGTGGCTAAGCGCGACAAGCGGACGGCCATTGTTACGGTTGGAGACTTGCAGCCCCGTCTGAGACATGTAATTTTAAAGGCCGAGGAGGCGGTGCCAAAGGATCACAACAAGGCCGTGCGTATTCACGAGGTGTCCACGCCAAAGGAGGCCGTGCGCAAAGTCAACGAGATCGCCCTCGAGAACGCCCTGACCATTGCAAATTTGCGGGTACCCGAGCAGGACTTTGTACTAGACAGTGCTGAGCGTAATGCCGTCAAGCTGGACAGGCTGATCGAACGCCTGTGGAATTCGGTGGCGCACAACGGTCTCTTTCTCGTGCTAATGGGCGGATCCGCTGAGTGTAGCAAGGGCGTGGCCAAGATAGCCATTAAGCGACAAAATGGCTGTGAGCAAATCAGCGCTCCCATTGGCAGCTAATGTATTTGGCTTAAACGAAGTCGCCTCCTGCCTTTTCCCCTCCTGACCTATACACGATTGCATCTGCTCTTGGATTCCACACACATAAGTCGACCCAAATCGCTACTTTTAGGGCCAGTTGGAGTCTCACAGCGGAATCAAATTTGCCGTTATCATTCACACAACAAGACTACACTAATACCCACCCGATTATTCACCTTAAACCTCGGATCCACACTACATACACACAAAATGTATCACTGAAAAATTGTTAAATTCAAAAAACTCCAAAAAACCAATAAAATGTACATTTATTTTTTCACAAAATATTACCAAACATTTTAAAATTACTTGATGACCTCTACAATTTTATAGAAGTTTGGGAGGCACATAGGAGAATGTGAGGAATTTCTTACATCTCCAAAACATCCGAAACTTGATGTTAAATGTTTTCAGTCCTTTTAAAATGTCATAAAAAGTTAAAAATGTTTTTAATTTACTTCAAAGGACATTTTAATTTTTTAATTTCGATTTTTAAACCCTTCGAAAAGTATATCAAAATATAATTAATATTAAAAATGATTATATTAATTTTCATTTATACAACAAATTATAATTTTTGACTTTTTAAAGTTTTGTTTCTTCTGAAAATATTTCTAACTTTTTAAAATAAAAATGATTAAAACATTTCTATATGATTATTGGGTTTTGAGACCTTTGAAAAATGTAATGCAAAAGAGAATATTGAATAATTAAATAGCACTTTCTTCTTAAGGTTAGTATGCTTTATTATATACATACATATTCATAAATAAATACATTCATTATTTTGAATAACCAATTTATTTTCGTTATGATGTTTCTTTGGGATTGGACCTAATAATTGTTTAATTTGCGCATTTTTAATTTGTGTTTTTAAAATTTAAAAACAAGCATTCCATAAATTGAACAATAAACCAATATAATTTGTTCAATATTAATATTTAATTCTTTCGAATAACCAACCAATTAATTTTGGTAATTTTTCTGTTAATTTTAAATGGCATGCATATACCATACATTCCCGGAATGCTGGCTAGTGGGATTTGACCTAGTTTCCGTTAGTTTGCATTGCCCGATATTTGTTGCTGGCTCTCTGATAACAGCAATAAATTTCCTACCTCCCTCAATACAGCGCTCCGTTGTCTAGGGCCCGAAAATGGGCCTCCTTTCCCTAGGCGGCCCACGCACTCGCTCTCACTCTCTCCGGAAAGCGAAAGTCCGGGCATCCGTGTTTTCCGTCCGGCGCGTCCGTGTCTTATCACACGCTCGAAAATGTTGCGTCTTTTTTGGGCACTCATACGACCTGTGGGACGGACGCTCTCTGGTCTGGATATGCGAGAAAGTGCGCATGTCTGGCCGAGAAAAGCTACAGAGAATTTTCCCCTAGTACGGAGGAAAGTTGCCAGACGTCCGGGCTTTTCAAATCACTTCCAGCACAATTCAAATAAGTAACTTTTATTTTTTACAGAATATATATTTGTGTCTAGTCCTGGAAACAGAAATTCAAGAAACCCCATTCGGAAGTACAATTTTATGGATCCTGTTTGGTGAATATGGATACAAGCGGTGGCAACGCCAGTCCGGGAAATTTGGTATGTTTTCCTTTTGTATCACTTTGTTGTTGTTTGTTTTTTGGCCTGGCGCTCTCCTCGGAAAAGGCGCACCAAATATTTTGTTGTATATACGCTTTTCGGCTCTCGAGCGGAGACGTTGTGGTTTTTGGCTGCCTTTCCCAATTCCGTTTGGCACGAGGCGCGCAAAACTCTCGGGTCGGAGGAAGAAAAGAACAATCTGTATATCTTCTATATGGTCGTGTATTTCCGATTTCTGAAACGGGCGAGGAGCGGCCTCAGATTGGCATAAACAAATTAACGTAAACCATTCAGCAAACTGGCCAAAAACCATTCTGTTGGGTCCAGTAGTAGCGCGCACACATCCAAGTTTGTAAATTGGAAAAATAGAATTGTTTGAAATCTCGAAGGATAGCCATAAACCTGGGTAAGTCTCGGGGCCATCGTGTGAGTAATTAATCCCAAAACTTCTGTGTCTATAAACAGAGGCAGGCGAGCAATTGGCCAACATACATAAATTGTGTATCCATAAAATACACAGACACTGCCGAAAGCAGCCTGTTCAAAGGAAACTTTCACCGTGTGATTGTATGTGTTAGTGAGTGGGTGGTTGGGTGGTTTGGGCGGCTTGGGTGGGGAGCTGGCTGAGTGGGTAACTCGTTCACTGTGTCAGTGTTCCATTGTACGGCTGTCATCGCCATCAGCTGGGCAGGGGCATCGCATCCATCGCGCATACGCCGCGTTGTCAATTGTTACGAGAACTCTACGAGCAGTCTCCGCTTCGCCCTTGGCATCCTCCAACTAGTTGCCCATTCGACCCCAATCCCCCTCGTATGCCAGATGCCTTGATATTGGCTATTGGCCTACTCCTCCTCTGCCACTTTTCCACTTTTTCTTTCCTTTGTCTGCAATTGCAAATTTGTTCGACTGTTTGTTTTTGGCCTTCACTACTGCTCCAGTTTCATTCAACCCATCCCATCCCATCCCATCCGCCGAATACGGAACATGTTGCGTAGGGCCTTTCCCTCTACACGCCACCCCAAAAGTCCACAACACCTGCGATTCTCCTACCTGCCGGGGGTGAGTTCTTTTTCGCTTCTTCGCTCTTTCGCTCTTTCGCTTTTCACTTTCCCGTTTTTCCTGCTTTGTTTGTATTTCGGGCAGCGTCGCTTTTGTTGCCTCCAACTTCTGCCAAATGGGAAAAACCCAGCTCGGATGGCTCGTGAAAATTTGATTTCCTATGAATGCGGCGGTGGAAGTTTGTGTCCTTTTGTTGCTCGTACGAATATGTAAATGGTTTCTTTACAAAGGAGTCAAATATTTGATTTAGTGCCAATGTTTTTCCTCAACTTTTATAGCTTTTAAAAGTTACCTTAAAATAAATATTAGCATTTGTTACTTTAAAATGTGTTCGAGGAAGTGAGAAATTGTTGTTTGATACACATTTCTCTGAAAGATAAAGCAGTACATTTTGATTTTTATCTTAAAACTATCCCAGTCTTTAAATTGACCAAACACTTATATATATTTTTTTTAATTTAAAAGACTTCCAAAAACTATTGCTTTAAAATTTCTTGAGTTTATCTATATATAAGTTGAAATATCAAATTTTTTTAGTTACCTATCAATGTCTGATAAATTAAATCAATTTATCAAATGTCAAGATTTATTACTTTGAAAAGCGCTTTATAGGCGAGAAAATAAATGAATAAAAAAAGTATACCTAATTATAATTAGTTGAACGACTTTCAAGAGTTTTATTTAAACATGAACTCTTAAGTAAAGTAAATCAATGTTTTATAAATATTTTCCGTAGATTTTAAATAGATTTCCTGTAGGAGTAAACAATGATTTGCTGACTAATTATGTCTATATTCTCCCCCCGCCCGGACGGATAGACGCAGACGGACTATATTTTTGATGCAATTTGCCGGCCCTTTCGCAATCAGTTTCGAACGCTTCGGTGTCTGCTGGTACACTTGGCTCTTGGCCAAAATAGCAGCCAACAATTTAGTGCTCGTCATTTTCGTCTCGGCGAATCATATTGCTTCCCTGGATCTTCGCAGGGGTTGGGTTCAGAGAGCTCCAAAGAGTATGATTGGGTATGATACCATCACCCTTGCCGAAAAGTAAATCAAATAAAATCACTAGCCGCAACGGTTCACATCGATTCGAGTACGATTAAACTTCAAATCACATATGTGATAAATAATATATAATATAATAATATATAATAAATAATATAGGTGATAAACAATTGTTTTAGGGCTCTTGCAAAAGACTCTTGCAACCAAAAATCTGTTTTTCCTTTCTCTCCTACAAACCTTGTGTGTGTCAAGGTGCCAAATAGGCGCCTGCCAAAAATTCAACCGTCATAAAACAATTTTTTGTTAATCTTTTTATGACTTTGCCATAGTACCGTTTTACTAGTACCGTCAGGGTGTCTGCGATCACCCTAAAAAAATATAAAAAAAACGGTTCCGGCACCCTATGGTACCTGCTAGCACACGCATTATACTCCATCATACAAGTGTAAGTTTGCATCACTTCGTGTACTTTGAACGCGGCACAAACGCGTCATTTTAAGTGGCTAAAGTTTGGAGTCAAAGGTCTAGCGAATCGTTAGTGGTCCAAAACTTGTTATAAATCATTTATCGGAAGCAAGCGATAAAATAACGCGTCAGTATTCGAGCAAGAACAAAATAAATGTTTCTTGCAGTTCTCTGAGTTGGTATTTCCGGGCCAGTGACGTTGCACTTTTCTCACGACATTTCAGCTGTGCCGGCATCGAATCAAATTATGTAATTTTCCTGTTCTGAATTCCTGTCCTGCCCGGTGTCTATGACGTAGAGCTTACAAAGGGCCTCTATGCCGCCCACCTTCGCTCCACGGTCGGCGGGTGACTCAGTTGGAGTCATGGCTTTGAGGTGCCTCGGTGCCGCCGGATTGTGGCAAATTTAATTACGCATCAGACCTACTGCAGTTGCCGGGCTTCCGATGCGAAGTTCAAGGTACAAATCGCATTTGCTATGGCCACGGCAAAATAAATAATCTTAGAGAATCGTTTTTGGCCATATTTATGAAGTTAATAGGAAACTGGAAACTTTAATAGGCACTTGTAGACCCTTGTGAAGTTTAAACTGTAATTACAATTCTCTCTAATCGCGAGCATTAGGTGCATTGTCAAACCTTAGTGACTATCTACAGATTTGAGATTGTAAAATATATTTATTCCCGGACACCAACTTTTTATAAAATTGAATCTGACCAGATTATCTTTAAGTATCCTAAACATATTAAATGGTTCCCTTAATTATAATCTAAATTTTAATATAGAAGACCGACATTAAAGAAACTCAAAAAGATACATATCCAGCTTAGCCCCTGAATCCCCTAAACTCCTTTATATGTATATCTTAATGAGATCCTAAGTTACTTTTAAATTACTGGTTTTCCTTTAAGAATCCTGAAACTTGCCCAATTTCAATAACCTTATATTTGTAAACTGTTAAACATTTATATTCCGTGGATTACGTATACTTAATTTAGCTTATTGAACCAGTTGATGTTTAAATATTTTCTAAAATAGTTTTCCCAAAATGCCACCCACCGAATACATGAATGCTTTCACACTCTTTTTGTATGGACTTTCTGCTACGTTCCATAGCCCTACAGTACGTATACTTAATTTGAATAAAGCACCTCATTGGAGGCATATAAATAGAGTGTTGAGCCATCGCTCGGGCTGTGAACTTTTCGTGGCCAAAAAGGCCAAAAGAATGCGGCAAGTGTTTTATTTTTGAAACACCGCCAGCAGCAGCAGCAGCAGCGGCAGAAGCAATTGCAGGTAGAGTTGGCAGCCGCTTGGGAGGCGGATGAGTATTTGGATTGGCTACCATTTCGGGTGTCTTCCCGTGCCGATTTCCATTCCCATGGCTCACTGTGTGGCTCTGTTTATTTGCAGTTTGGCCCGTTCGCTGGCTCGTTTATTTGTTTGTTTTGAACTACGCATATTCCGCGTTGTTTACCCCCGGCAAACAATGTGAGTAATTATGCTAAATTAAACTAATTAAACATTTCCACCTCCTGCCCGGCCCAAGCCGGTTCGAATATCGATTCTGCTCCACTTTGTTGATGCTGCTAATTAAATTTTCCCTTATGAATGCAAATATTTGATTGTCAGCCGGCGATCGTAAACTTGTTTTATTTTTACGATCCGATTATGTGCTTGGGGGGCCGGGGCGAGGCGCCCACAGTGGGCCCTGTTGTCACAGATCCGCCGGCGAGATGCCAGTGTCAAGGTCGTCCGGGAGGCGTCGAAGTTCGAGTGCTAACTGTTAACAGTTTTTGCTGTTGTTCGTTCTTGCCGGCAAATATGAATTTTTTTCTCATCCGGGGCTTCCGCTTTACATGTGTCGTCGAGCAGCCGACTCATTAGCAGTCATCGCTGCTCCAGCAACAGGGCCAAACATGGATAGGTGGCCCTTGCTCCACCGAGGGGAGGCTAGTAGGTTGCAACACGTTTAATAAATTGGCAAAATTTTCGATACCAATATATCCATACAATTATTATTTTTAAATATTTTGCAAGTATTTAAGTCAGTTTTTTTTCTCCATATTTTTTCCGTAAAATTTTATTATAAAATTCCTTTTACTAAGTTTATAAAATCGTACAAAGTTTTCTATGTACTATGGCAAATCAAAAAAATAATAATAAATATCATTTAGTATTTGTTCCTTGAAATACCTTGTATAAATGGAAAACATTATTATTTTATCATTATTATTGTAGTTCAATTAAATTAAAAAAGATACCTTACAAAATATATTTACAAAAATTATTATTATTGGCTTAATTTTTGTCAATAGCTCATAATAAAATTCGATAAATTTCTTTCTAATCTGATGGTCAGCTCCAGCAAGTTCTTGGGCAGCCCTCGCTGAGGGCATAAATACTTGGGCATACAACAAACTCAAGCAGCCAAGAGGCAGCTTTTGCAGCTTTGTCCTGGCCTTGGCTGCTGATAATAACTGTTCTCTTGAGCCCTTGTTGTACTTCTTTTTGTTGCTATTATTACGCACCCACCCCCACATAAACACAGTAACAAAAAAGGCAGAACTTAACCTTCGATGCTCGTGGGCAGTCTTTAATTTTTTTTATTAATTTGTCAAATCTATCGAAGAACACAATTCGATATTTTTCTACGTGTGTGCATTTTGTGTTTATTCTCTTATTATTTTTATTTGTCTAGCTTATCAAAAGGCGAATTTCGTGCGTACACAAAACGCCCGCGACAATTACAGTTGTCAAATATGACACCACCACTCCCACATACCCACACACCCACCCACCCACTCCACCATCTACTCCGTCCACCTTCCGCCCACACAAATCACCAAATCGCCCCGCTAATTGGAACCTCCAATAGAGAAATCCTCTCGAGCTCCCTTTAAACTCCCAGCACTGGCTTCTTTTTGGCAAACAAATTGATTTATTTGCTGTCCCGACATTTTGTCCAAAGAAACGATTTGATAATTCGAATCAAAAATGATTCTTGGGGCAGTCGAGGCTGAGAACTTGAGTTCATTTCCGCTCGGCCTGCATTTCAGCTCTTTCGAGTTTTTGCGTCTTGAAGGCAAAAATGCGGGTCCAGCTTGGTTAAGCTTTGGTGCCTTTGTATTATTATTTATGTATTATTATTTGTTAATTAGAGCAATTGATTTTTTTTATATTCTGCTTTAAAGAAATCTTCAAAAAGTTTTTAAAAAAAAAGTTAAAAGTTTTAAAAGTTAAAAGTTTAACCCAAATGGACCCAAAAGGGGAGTCCTAAATTTTTAATTAATTTTAAATATTAGAAAACTGACTTTGGATTTTCTGTCTAGTCCCTAACCAAATGTAATCTTATTAGCAGAACATAATTACGATTTAAGAAGCATTTCGAACTTGGTGCATCCCCGATCATGACACATCCCCCACTGCCACCGCCTCTGCTGCTGCCGCTGCTGCGTGGTTGCTCCTCTGCCACGGTCAACGTCGCAGTTTGCAAATGGGATTGAAAGGCAGTCGCTTTTTCAAACTCGTCGCGAACGGTTCGCATTCTAAAAGTAAATTGTGCGAAATTACAGAACCCTCACCTCCCTTGGGCACTAACGATTTCTGTGTGATTTACGATATTGGCCATCACTACAAAATTTCAAATTTGGAGTATAAATCAAAGGGTTCCTGCAGAGACAGGCCCAACATATCGCAGACAACGGAAAGCCGAAGGAAAGCGTCTTTGATTGATTGATTGAGCGGGCTGCGCTCCGATAAGAAGGAGCCACAACTAAGTGTAAGAAGTGCCCGATATATGTACAAACGATATTGATATGGTAGTGAATCAGAAATCGAAAAGTTCAAGAACGTGTGTCCAGACAAGGTCGGGGATTCGTTAATCACTTTTTATCCCTTCTGGAAACCCACTGGCTCCTGATGTAATCGAACACATATAATATTTTATAAGTAGACCAGGCTGATAAAGAAACAAAATCGGCTTATGACTCCCCCAAGTGCTAATTCGATGCCAGTGTTCTACATAAAACTCTCAGCAGATCTGAGCTCCATTGTGGTTTGCCTGCAGATGATAACGCGTCGTGTTGAACGATGAACAACCATAAATTTATTTGCATACGATAATTTATTTATTGCACTATCACACTATCACGAATCAACTCAGTTCCCATTTCGGTCGTCGCTGTGTTCAGTGGGCAAATATTTAAATATCAGGCGTTACGGTGCCCTCTCAAGAAAGAAGGCAATCGGCTACGGTTTCTTCTCCGCCTCCCGCTCCTGCGCCGCCCCTGACTCCAGCTCTGTCACGAGAAGCGGTCACAGAGTCGTCAACACTCACGGCTCGATTCCGTCTTCCTTACAACTGTTCAAACATCGTCATATCATTTATTTTATTTATTAATATTTCCCCTAGTCGCTGGGCTGGCTTATTTCTTTGCTTGTGGCAGCGCCGCCAATTTCCTTGCAATCTCTCCGTGCCACAATTAATTTTGTTTGCTTTGTACTTAAGGCCATAACAACAGCCCAGAACTGTGTATCTGACGTTGGCTAATGAACAAAGGAGTTAATATAGAGTGCCTCAGATATGTATCTTTCACGTGACTCATTAAATTCCAAATAAAATGCTATATTGGCATTTGTTGATATTATTTTTTTAGGCACATGTTGTGACATATATTATGTAAAAATAATATTAAAGAAACACATGTTGCTGGAAATTATGCTACGGGTTCTTCAGTTAAAAACTGGTACTATCTTCTTTGCATTTGTAACTAAGTATATCGGCTATTGAGTCTTAGCCAAATTAAATAATTTAAATAAAGTGAAGGGATATGAACTTGTCAATTTGACTAAGCTTCGATTAAGCGGACTTTGCGCTGTCCAAATAAATTAGAAACTTACTCGAGAACCGAGACCCATTGACACTATAATGCTCGGATATGGAACCGCCTCCTCTGTGACTGGGCCTATTATCGGTTGATATTGCCAGTTGGGAAGGGGACTTATAAACACATCACGCGCCACATTTGGGTGTCGGAAAGGTAGCCGTGCACCCGATATTCCGATACGGAAAATGATTTATAGCGAAATATTGGGGAATGATGGATTGCAACCGAGTTGGTGGCAATCAAACGATTAGAACATATGCTAACTTAGTCCGGGTCCGAAATTATAATTGAAATTGATGTTCGGGGTTAGGCTGGTTAGTTAATTAGTGGGCATTACTTCCCGATAAAGCGGCTAATTTATTGTCGAGTGCAAAAATCAGCGATTAAACGCTGTTTAGACCCACAAACGATTTATGCTTTGAAGTGTGCCAATTGACTGATAAGGGGGCCAATGAATCGATCATTAAGGCGGGGAAAGTACTTACAACGCCTAATATCACACAAATATAGATTTTCCAGGCTGGCGAAATACCTGTCGGTGACTAATTGGTCACTCGCCAGACCCGTAAATAATATCCAATGGGAGGGGCAGATAAAGAACGTACTTCCCACTACTTCCCAGGGGAGAAGACGTTCGATCATATAAAGAATGTTTCCCACTTTCAGTCCTCATTCAGTTTTTGAAGTTGAAATGGAAGGGTCGTTCAAGCTTTCTTTTAGGTGGAAGTTTAGCACTAAGAGATTATACTTAATTATCAAATAAAATATAGAGAACTCATAGACCTACAATTCGTCATAGGCAGGTTGGTGTTATCCGAGTTTAGACTCAGGTTTCAAGATATAAATATATGTAGTTTGATTGATTAAATAACCTTGACTTCTTTTTTTTATTTACAGTTTTCCAATAAAATCACTGCCTTCCAAGACAGCAGCACCCTAGAGCCACGCCCCGGAAACAAGTACCGCTCCCGCAGGATCGACGTCCACCTGGAGGAACAGCTGACCAAGGAGAAGCGGATCACCAAGTTCCCTCTGGTGGGTGCCCTGGTCCACAAGGCACTGCGGCGTCGGGAGAGGGAGAGCGATAGGCAGCCCAAGGGTCCTTCCGGACAGGAAACGAACAACAACCAGGAGGCAGAGGAGCCGCCAAAGATGGTGCTGCCGTTTGGACTCGGCCCCGATGGCCACCACGTGGATGCCATTCAGAGCGCACCAGCGCCGAGTGCCCCACCCGCCCACATGCTGCCACCCACCTATTCCAGGGGTCAGACCACGATCTACACCGGCGTCCCCATTATCGTGAATCCCTACATCGACTTCATCGTGGTCAACGGGGATGATCGGTACATGATCCGGTGCGAGCGGAAGTCGGTTCTCGAGCGTAGCGTGGAGCTGGCCAAGCTGATACACGCCGGACCCAACAGCGGTCGCAAGAGCGACAACCACTTCCAGATACTCAACGTGGATAAGAACGACTTCGAACTGATCGTGCGCTACATGGAGAAGCACTTTATTCCATATCGCGACCACAAGCACCTGCTCAAGATACTCGAGCTCTCCGATCGCTTCAACGTTCCAGATCTGGTAAGTGGAAGCTATTAACTCCCCCGGGAAATCAAACCAAATCCCTATTTGGCCTCCAATCCCAGATCCTCTACTGCATTCGCGAACTTGATCTCAGCATTTCGAGTGCCACCGCGCTGGACATCTTCAAGGCGCTGTGGTTCTACCAGGGCATCGCCCTGACCAACCAGCACCAGACAGTGATCACCACCCAGGAGACGGGCCAGCAGCTGGCCCGGAAGCAGGCATCCAAGGCGAAGGCGGCAGCGAAGGCCAAGGCGGCCCTGGCCGAAAACGGAGGCGAGGGAGACGGTGCCCAGGTGAATCTCATCCCCAACCCCAATCCGTTTACCACCGAGGACTACGGCGTGGCTCTGCTGCACAACACACTCCAGTTGATCGACATGCATGCCGAGCTCCTGCTCTCCATGCCGGAGATCTGCGATCTGCGATTCGAGGAACTGGAGACGCTGGTCAAGCGCGACACCCTGCAGCTGCGCTCGGAGGTCACGCTCTTCGAGTGCCTGGCCACGTGGAGTCTGGCGGAGTGCGCCCGCAAGCAGATCGATGCCACACCGGAGAACAGACGCACTGTGCTGGGACCTCTGTGTCTGACGCCCCGCTACCTGCGGATGACTCCGGCGGAGTTCCGGCGCTGCTGCGAACGCATTGAGCTTCTGCCCCACACGGAGATCTCCCTCATCACTGACGCCCTGGAAGGTGAGTAAAAACAAAAACAATTATTACATAATAGATTAAGGAAACAAATCTTATCAAATTTGAATCAAAATTTGTATTATGGGGTTCCCTGGCGTATACGTAATATTTAGAAGTTAAGGGGGAAACGCTTTTTCGTGAATTTTTTTAACGCAAGCTATCAAACTTTAAAATATTTATTTATGATTCCTAAGAACATAGTTTGTACTCCTTAAAGTTTTTTTTATACGATTATCGGATATCCTTCAGTATTCGTTTGAATACTAGAACTATAAGAATAATTTTTTACAAAATGGCGGACAGTTAAGTCTTTTTATTATAAAATGGCCAATTAATTTTTATTTATTATTTTTGTTTTTAAATTGAACTTTTAAAGCCATTATTTTTTACGAATAAAATAATCATTATTGCGTTTAGAGCCCGAATGTCTATGGTCATGGTATTTGAGAAGCTTATTAATAGATTGATGTCTCTTAACGGGAATATATCGTCCAATTTTGACACTATTTAAAATGTTGGGATCGTATTAGATAGAAAAATACTTATAAGAAAGCAACAAAAAGTTTCTTTATTTAAAGCAATAACTAGGTTTTCTCAATCAAAGTGAAGTATACAGTCTATCCAGGCGGATTTTTCAGCAATGCCTTTTACCTTTTGAAGGCCAAACTTTCGAGATATCATTTCTGCAATCTGGCAAATAAAAATTCCTCTGATTGGTTATCGGTGATTGCTTTTAAATACCCATAGAAGCCTGCAAAAAGATATCAAAGTTGGGAAAGCTGAATGCAAGAATATTGGGTTGTTTATGATATATGGCAAATACTCTTTATTGCATATAATTAAATCAATTCTACTTTTGCAGGCAAGAAGCTTAAGAACCTCACCGATCAACAGACGGAGCTGCTGGAGAAGTTCCGTCAGCCCCGGGCGGAGTACGCGAGGATGCCCGTGCACTTGAGCGACCGGAGCAGCCCAAAGAACTACCCAAAGAAGATGCGGCTGGCCCACGAGGGTCGGCGCACGGAGGAGGGATGCTGGGAGCGGGTAGGGATGAACTGCCTGCGTGTGTTTGTCTGCATATTCGACTGATCCGAGCAGTCCGACGAGGAGGAGGAGGAGGAGGACGAAGAGGACGACGATGGAGACGACGACGATGAGGACGAAGAGGGGGAAGAAGAGAGCAGTCCTGGTCCTGGCGGATCGGGAGGATCAAGAGCCAGAGCTGGAGCTGGAGCTAGAGCTGGAATCGGAGGAAGAAACAGAGGAGTCGACGATCCCACATAGACTTGTTGCATTAAACGAATATTAGCGCTTATGAATTAATTATACATAGAGTTAATGATTACGTTAGTCTTATGGGGACAAGTGCTGGCCAAACTGTGGCAGTGATTTTATAGCAGCCGTTTCTAACAATACTATATAGAGTTATTTATATACACGCGGTTATATACGAGTGTGTGTAGGTTGAACTGTCATCCGCGGATCGATTGGGTTTTTGTATTACTCGCTAGTCAAAAAAAAAAGTAAACAAGAGATGAAAATACCAAAACTTTTATACAACTTTATGCAACGTTTTGTAGCTGGACTCAAAATACAAACAAAATATAAAGTAACAAACTAAATTAAACAAACAGATGCAAGTAAAAGAAACTAATTACAAACTTAGGAAATTACTGCATACTTCTAGGGATATTTCACACGAAACTACATCAAAGTTAATCAACACACAAGAACAAGAATTATAGTGCAAATCGTATTTGGGCCCGGCCATATCTAAAATGATTTATTAATTGTTTACTATATACTTTTAACTGTTGTGCAATTGTCGAAAAGTATGGAATTTATAAAAAGAAAACACATACACACAAACCAAACATATATACATATATTTACATACATACATAGAGCGAAAATGCGTTAAAAAGTAAATGTGTTGCCGTTATTCGGTTCTTGGCTTTAACTCCTATAACGAAGTGCTATAGCTAAATCGCATAAATAACAATAACAATCAGATTAGCATTAATCATAGCGAATTAATTACGTAAGCACACCAAGCCAACGGCGAAGGAACACACAAATTGTTGACAGATTTATGCATTTTATTAGTTAATGTTTAGAACAAAATACGCCTCGAATTGTTTTCGCCTGAGTTCTCGAGCTGCCAGTTGGGCTAAAACAAAAACGATGAATTCGCAATGCGAGATATCTATGAACATCAACCACAAACCAGAAAACATTCAACCAAAAAAGTAGTTAAACAAATAATAAAGATGTACACAATTTTCTAAAATATTAAGACTGGATTTTATTGGTGACGAAAGAATGTTAGTATTAAAAAAGCTTTCAGAAAGCTTTCGATCCGCCAGCCAAGTTTGGAACCAAAGTAAGCTTGTCTCCTTTCTAGGGGTTGGTTGGTCCTCCCCACCCTTACTAAAAAAATACAAATCTGTTACAGGACTACAGGACTCAAAGGGAACTCCCGCCAACCGAGAGCTCTTTGTTATTAATTCAACTTTGCCAAAATGCACACATCTTCCCTTTAGTTGGATACCCGCATCAACATCATCAGCATTTCCCATTCCCCCGGCCTCTCTGACAGCTTCTCATCGCCGGCTTAGCTGACCAAGTCTAGACTCTGGACTCAGGACCTGTAGCCTGGACCCTCTACAGGACTTCACATGCCAAACCACACACACGTACAAGCGAGTGCTCCGACCCAAAGTGGAACATTATAGTTGTATGCATTTGGCAGCTTACCACAAATGCAGTCTAGTAGCTCCTGCCTCCTGCCAGGACTCCCTCCAATTTTCCATCTCTTTCGTATGTGCATATAAATGCCAAATAATAACAACAAAAGTGGAGGGGCAACTTGCATTTTGCCTCCCGCGCTGCAAAATTTATGATTTTATTTCACGCTTGCTTTTCATTAACATTCCTCTTTTTCCCATGGTCCTTGGCAGCCATTTTTCCTCTTTTTTGCGAGTTGCATGGTGGCCAAAAATTATAAGTTCTTTTTTCAGATGCCCTTTTTTGTTGTCTTGTTGCTGCTGGCTAATTCCCAGAGCTGGCTGCTGGCCTGTCTGACGCTTGTTAACCTTTTGCCAGTTGCATCGTCCTTTTGCCATTTTTCCGCTTGCAGCTTCTTTGTCACTAATTTTTTGCCACGATTTTTTTTGGCAGTGGCTGGCAGGGGCTGATAGGGTGTGGATTAAAAATTGTGGCAAGGATATGAAAAAATTTTAATATTCAAATTTCAATTTTCATTACAACAAAATTCATTAATTTAATTTTTTGAATGCAAAACAAAATAAAATTTATATCAACAATTATTTTAAAATTTTTTTTTTCGATTACATGTATTTGGTTACCATCATTAGTTGGAAGCTCTGTTTAGACCCGCTTGGGAGTTAAATCTCTGCGAAAGTCACGCCCTGGAACAGGCAACATGAGCAGTGCCACAAATTTTCTATGTATTTCCGTTTCTTTTTTTTGGAAAACCTTCAGGAGGATAATATAAAAGCGGAGCAAACATAGAGGAACTGCTGCACTGCCCGCAGCCAGTCGTCGGCCATTTTTTTGTACATTTTCCAGAGCCACTGTGCTGACCGCACATATAATTATTTCATATATGAAACATGAGCATGCCTCTGCCCCTGCCCCGGCACCCTGCTCTCGAGGCATTTCTCGCATATTTTTTCACAGAAATCAGCAAAAGTGAATTAGTGGCGAGCAGAAGGGGCAGAAGGGGGGCAACCTGCATTGCAGTGGGCCACCTAATGAAAATTGTTGTGAAATAAATCATTTTAAATAATTTCTACTCTCCATGTCTGCCCCTTGACTGTGTGTGTGTGTGTGTGTGTCCGCCCAGGATGTCCATGGATGTGTGTCGGCTTTCAAAAGTTTAAATTGAAATGAAAGCCAAGTAGCTGCAATGGACTTTGCACTTTGCCTGTTACTTCAGCCGTGCCTAACTTTTTTGCAGCTTGCTAAATTGCGCTAACTGACCAAAGCGGAAGTTTCAATTACACCTACACCCCCACACACACACCCCCTAACTGTGGCAATGGCTTTCGTTTTGGCCCAACAGCATTGACCTACAGAGCGTATGCGTGTTCTGATATGACGCATACGCCCCGTGGGCCACCGAACTCCCAACCAGCAGCCTCCCCGAAGCCAAGGCCACAAATCTGTGTTAGACCCGCAAAACTGCAGGAGCTGGTGGCAGGCGAGGGGATTAGTGGGCGCCAGGGAGGGGCCAAATAATAGCCAAAAGTTGGAACATTACTTGCAGCAACTGACATTTTTTGTATACCTTGTAGTTAATACCCCTTAATTATGTTGTTGCCGCTGAAGTGGCTGAGTTTTTTGGGGAAACTAAGTGGCAAAGTTTATGGGGGGATTTAAAATTCATTGAATCCAAAAGCGGAACTAAAAGCTATGAAAATAGTTATAAATATAAGGAATGTAGTATTTAATAGGTATCACACAACTTATTTTAAAATCAATATATTCCAAGGTTATTAACAGTATAATTTCCAACCTTTTGACCCAAACGGAGGCCTGAGGGTATTGGCGAGTCCGCTTAACGGCCTCCAGGTCTGGCAGGACCTACAACCGAGTGAACCTAAAACGGATATTACTTTATCAAGCAGCATAAAAAATGAGCCCGCGTAGATGCGGAGGGGCAGCTGAAAAAACGAAAAAAAAGAGCGGAAGCAATCAGCGAAATTTATTGTAGAGTCTCCTTTTTGGCGTAACTGATGAAGTGAGAAACTGAAAGACAGTCGAGGCCAAGTCGCGGCAGCCAATACAAATGGGTGGATGGGCGGAAGCGGCAGCTGCTGCTAGCCACCCCCCGTGCCAGCCCCCTTTGCCAGGCAGGATCTGGCTCAGGCCGAACCCCACCCCCATCGCAGGGCCATCAGTTTGCGTTGGCTTCGTATTCGCGGCGTGCTGCTTTTTATTGCTTTTTTTCTGTGCTTTTAGCGGAAGCAAACGCCTAAATATAAAACCAGTTGGGAGTCTACTTATATACCGCTTACAGCCACATCCTTACTCACACCACACCACGACCTGGGACTCACACACAATCGGCGTAACACAGACACAGCGATTTGAATGCAAATGTTGCAGCCGGAAATGAAACCGACAATGCCACTTATTTATCTTTGTACTTGCGGCTTTGATTTTGTTGCGGCTTTAAGCAGTCCTGGGCCTGGTCCGTTGCTTATTTGCTTTTATTTTGTGTTTTTGCAATTTAATTAAACGCTTTTACTCTGTTCTGTTGACTTAGGCGGCCGCATAAATTGTAATTCATAATTAAATAGCCGGAGCCAGCTAGACAAAAAGTGACTTCAATGGCAAAAAAACGCAAATAAATTCGAGTGCGTAAAAAGGGCAATTAAAATTTATAGACGTTTGCATTAAATAATTGCCGTAAAAGCAAGTTTGTTTTCGAGCTTATTAAACGAATAAAAGGGAAATCGCCCCCAAAGACGTTCCTGTTTAGAGTCCTTTCCATTATCCCCGAGAGTCGTGGAAATCGCAAGTCATAAATGGTAAAATGGCTGAAAATGGAAGGCATCTAAACAGGCAAGAGCTAGGAGCTGGAAATACCCATAATGCAGCAGTCAAGAAAGAGAAATGGAGGGACAGGATGCCATGGGGGAAAAAAAGAGGAGTAAAAAATATTCATTGATTTTCTTAATTAAAAAATTTCACCATTAACTTTTATGTTTATCGACTTGACTTGGCCAAGGCCCCTAATCGCAGTTGGCTGTAACTGTAGGTTAAGCCAGGACTTGTTGGCCACACTCCAAAAAAAGTAATCCTTACCAATTGAAATATTACTTTATTTGGAATTTCCTTAGGATAATAAATTATATTTAAGGAATGTATAATATGTGTTTTATTATAATAAATGGGATAGGCCTAGTTATCCCATAAGGATACCTACATAAAACCATACAGTTTTTAGTTTGATTTTCTCGGTGCACAGTTATCCTGTGACTTCCTGTCCTTGCGCTTTTCGCTAGCATTTCCTGTGCGCATTATAAACTAATTATAGATTATGATGAAATCGTACGCCACGAGACCTCGACAGTATGGACACCAGTGGGCGTGGCCAGTCTTAGTCTCAGACGGAGGCGACAAAGTGCCGCTGGATGAGATCCTTTGCTCGCTGGCGCACTTAAGTTTGTTTTGAAAATTAAAGCCTGTTAATGAGATTTCAGAACGGCAGAACGGCAGCAGACTGAGCCCCGTTGTTGGTAATGGCGCGTAATTGACAACGTAATGAGATTTGTTAAAAGGATTGTTCGTCCAAATCATTAGTAATTACCAAAAAAAAAAAAAAAAAGAAATGAGAAGAGGAGAATTGTAATCGCGACTGGGCCCATAAGGAGGAATAAAAAGCGAAATTACTGCGAGTTACGAGCCGATACACACTCTCGCCCCCTGACGGCTACTTTCGCAAGCTGTTGTTATCAATTATGCAGCCCAAAAACGCAAGCATAACGGTAAACAAACATTTAACCAGAAGCAGAAACAACAATGGCCACTTGCACCGTACGTGTGTGTGGGCGGGAGAGTGGGGTGGGTGGGTGATTTCCAAAATGCAGTAGGTCAGTTACAGCATCCGTGGCTTATTTTCACCCTCTGATTACCGAGCGCTCTCTTTGGGTCCTTGCTCTCCCACATCCTTTGCAGACACAAGAGAGCCCGAGTTTTTAGTACAAAGAGCACAGCATCCCTTGGCCGGCCTCTCCCAGTAACAGGATACGCGAAATGTAGCTTTGTGGCCGTGTCGCTGAGCTCTCCGGAGCATCGGCTTAGGTCTCGGGTCCTGTGTAAGGACACAGTTCCTAGGCCGAGCCTTTTGGGCTTTAGTGCTGATTACAACGCGTGGCCGTTTGGTTGAAGTGAGCGGATGCAAGTCCTTCTATCGGCGAGTCCTAGGGAAACGACAGAGGCAAGGCAGAGGCAGACAGGCAGGGCCAGGGGCTTCCACCCGAAGTTAAAGTCGGTGGCATTAAAGCGAGATTCCCAAAAACCGAACATGTGCCAAGTTCCAAGTGTTCGAAAGTGAATCAAAACTGAAAGAGAAGCCTAAGTTGGAGTCTGAATAAATAAATAAATACAATATAATTGGAGTATAAATTTAACAAAAACACTATGGCAGTGATGGCACAAGCGATTTAACCCACAAACGCACTCCCATTGTGCTCCAAACTCACAGTGAAAACGAAAAAAAAAAGAAAAATTGTTACAACCAACAACCTACAAGCTCAAAATGCATTCGAGGCTAAAATTCTTGGCATATTTACATTTAATATGCTGCCTGGAATTCAGCGCAGCCCAGCAGCAGCAGCAGCAACAGCAAGCGGCGTCGTTAACCGAGAAAATACCATTAGGTGAGTCTCTAAAGGGGGAGGGGGAAGCGGTGGGGCGAAATATCCTCGCGCCGGAGGATGTTGCAGAAATTGTCACTGCCATTGCTATTGCACTTGTAGCCGGGATTTGGCCACAATGCGCTCCTCTTGTTCTGCTCCTATATTGCCAAAGTGTGTCTGAAAGTGGTCTGGCCGTCCCGGAATGGATTCCGCAGTTTCGCCCCATGGCTCGTCGGGGAAATTGGGTATGGCTGATGCCCGAAGATTATCCCTGACCTGTCCCCACCCACCTTGCCAGGTAGGAGCGTTGAGCTGGATTTTTAGAAGATGCTTTCCCACATCACACTTTGTTCCCAGATTTTGGAATCGATTCTCTTTAACAGTCTTCTTGTTAAGTTATACAAATATTTTACTTTTTGGGTTCAAACTTTATACTTTATAGATTAGATTTTAAAAATGATTATATATATAGTTTAATATGTTTGATTTCATTGACTTTTATGTTATTTGAAATAATTTATGTTCAAAAACTAAAAAAAAACAAAAATAAACCCAAAGATTATAATAAATTATAATAAAAGGTTTATAATAAAATTATTAATACTGTTGTGTTTAATTTTATAATTCTTAAGAATTGTCTGAGAAGAATAATATAAAGGGATGTGGGATTAGTTTGAAAGTATTTGACGAGGCTTTCAATAATAATATTATAGTTTTCCTTCGACTACTTGGGTTTATAAAAGGACACTTTTTCTGAAGCATATACATTCATATACTATATTTTTTTCAATATCCTCAAGGACCTCACTTTTCAAGTATTTATTAGTATTTATAATTATTTAATTTTAAATTCCGCAAGGAGTTTTGTTTGTCAAGTTATGAAATTCCTTCATCCTCGATATTGTTGCCTCCTCCGGAGTTTGTTGATATTTATTACTTCCTTTTTGGCCTCGGACCAAACTAATCGATTTACTTACAGCTTCTGCAGAAATTAAAGTTACAAAACAAAGTTATTTTCGACCGCTTTGTATTTGATATTGCGACATAGTTTCAAAGTTTGCATAAAAAGCTTTTAATTTCTTTTCATTTTTGTTTGTGAGGAGACCGAAAACAAAGTAATTAGTTGAGGAACTCTGTGCAAAGTTATGTTTCAAGGGTTTTTATATTAAATATTAAATTCGCAATTTGTGTATTTACTGCCAGTGCCAGATAGTGGCATGTAGCACATTTTATTTCGTGCCACTCACTTTGTGCCACCTTATTTTTATTGCACGATGGCGCTTCAGTCATTGCACCTGCAGTCATTTTGGCCTCCACTCTGGTAGTTACCTGCCTTGGTCCTGCCCTGCCACACCTGCTGGCTGCTCGCTGCTGGCGTGTGTATATATCTGCTTGGTGGCTGCTAATGTGACAGTCATGCTGACTGGCTTGCACTCGAATCCTGGCAGTGCAGGACCTGCTCTTGCTTCTGCTCCTGCTCCTGCTGCTGCTGCTGCTGGTCCTGGTGCTGGTGCTGGTTCAGGTGCTCAGCTGCCATGCAAAAGCGCAGCGCAAAATTGCTGCATCAACACTTTGTTGGCGCTCTTTGTTGTTGCTTGTCGGGGCGGCTTACTTGGATGTCTGTGGATGTGGATGTGGGTGGGTGGAGCCGAATATGAGTGGGTGTGACATTATGCTATCATTTGTGTACATATTTACTCTGTGCGCTTTTTCGTTTAATATTAACAGGGCCGTGTCAAAAGCCGCCTAAATATTTAACGAAGCAAAAATATTTCGCCCCAAGCTCATCTGCGTATGTATATTTTTTTTAAACAACTCTCTCCTCCCCCAGGTGCGATCTTCGAGCAGGGCACAGATGACGTGCAATCAGCCTTTAAATATGCGATGCTCAATCACAATCTGAATGTGAGCTCGCGTCGCTTCGAGCTGCAAGCGTACGTCGACGTCATCAATACGGCGGATGCATTCAAATTATCTCGCCTGAGTATGTGATTTGTTTCACACCCCCACACCCTTGACATCCATCCCCCACCCACTATCCCCCCACTATTACGAAAAAACCATTACACAATACCCTGGCTCCCATTAATTATGTGCATTTTTTATTGAAAATTGGTTTTACTTTACGGTCTTCCCTTCACACCCTGCCATCGGCACTCAGAGCTGGGTACTGCAATTTAATTGTGCGCACTCTGCTCCCGACCTAGACACTGTCTCCACCCATTCATCTCCCGCACCATACCACACCACACCATACCATACCACGCCATGTTGCAACAAAAAAAAAAAGAATTTATTACTGTAACCTCCAGTTTGCAATCAATTCTCGCGCGGAGTCTACTCGATGCTGGGCGCAGTGTCGCCGGACTCCTTTGACACATTGCACTCCTACTCGAATACGTTCCAAATGCCATTTGTGACGCCCTGGTTCCCCGAGAAGGTAAGTTTTGCCCCATTTCTAAAAAAGCGTCGTCATATGTAATTGATTTCCGAGTCGCTGTGCGCAATTATTTACATTTTGTGGCTTTGCTCTCAGAGTGATGGAAGGGGTCTTAGCCCCAAAGTGATGGGTTAACTGAGTCAGGAGGCAACAAAGGCGGTGTCACAAAATAGGGGACTCGAGTCAATATTTAATTATGTGCTTGACTGTTTAATGGAGTCGTCTAATAAATAAATCAAAGGCTTCCATAGAAAGGAAGTTATTCAGCTGGGTTTGATCATATTTTCTAATGAAAGGCGCCAAGCGTTTAAATTTATATCAACGTTTTATGAAGATTAATTTTATGGCAGCCAGCATTCGATTAGGAAGAACATCAAATCGGGGTTCGTAACCCCAGTCATGGCTTTTGGCCCCTTTCGGTTTAAGCCAAATCATTTGGACTGCTTCGCTTATATACCCAGTGTTCCATGAGGGTATATCGTATATCGTACTCTCGATCAGTATTTAATCCAGAAAACATAAAATTCGATATAATATAATATAATAGGTAAAGCAATAATTCAGGCTCTAGTTCTAAACAGACCTTTAACAGAGTCTTATAAACGTATTTTTTTTATAAAAAAAAATTTAACAAATAGTGGAGAGGGGACAAGAGAAGTAGCGGGTATTATACAGTCGAAACACTTCATCATAGCCGCTCCCCCTTGTGTTTTTTTGGGGGAAAATGAAGTCATTGCACAAAGTGGCGCTGTGGGTGTTGTTGCCAGTTCACAGTTCACAGTTCACGCAGTACCCAATCGGGTGTTGGCTGTGCCCCCAGACTCTCCACTAAATCAAAGCCAAAGCACAAATCATAATTGTAATTTGAAGAAAATTTACTACCACCAACAACAGCAACAGCTACAACAACAACGGGGCAGACAGCCGCTACGAAAACCAGTTGTTGTTGTTGTTGTTAGTGTCACTTGCGAAACAAAAAGCCAAACCGCTCCGCCAGGCGGAAGACAATGCCGAACGAGGAGCGACTCCTACACTGAGAGCGAAAAAATTTATGACACGCTCTTGGCCTCTTTTATTTCAATCACTATAAATCAAGATATGGCGACGAGGGCCAAAGGCACCGCCACTACGCCGACTACGGCGGAGGCATCCGACTCCAGCTCCAACTCCGATTCCAGCAGAGCACACACACAGACTGCGCATTTGCGTGCTCCTAGGGGCAGGTCCTTTACACTGAAATAGTATATTTTTAAACTGTTGTATGAGAATTTCAATTTCCCTTTGAAGCCCAAAATATTCAGAAATATGAGTAATTCCATAAATATTATAATTATAAATCAAATTCCTAATCAAATCATTCTTCACTGACATTTTCCAATGAAGTCCTGTAGTGGACTATTACCATAGGGACATGAAATTTTTAACCGTGCATGCTTATGTGAAGCTAAACGGAAAGGACTATCTGTGTGTATCTGCCACCCCCTTGTTGGAGCTACATGTGTGTCGCTGGCAGCTGGCGGGGCAAAGCGGCAAAGCGGAAACGCGTTTCATTTTATTATTGCTTCATGTAGCGTGCACATTACATTGTTACAGCCAGTTGATGGGAGTGCCTCCGGTTTCTGGTTTTTGCATACTTTTCTAGGTGCTCACCCCGTCGTCGGGCCTCCTGGACTTCGCTATCAGCATGCGTCCGGATTATCATCAGGCGATTATCGATACCATCCAGTACTACGGCTGGCAGAGCATTATTTATCTCTACGACTCGCACGATGGTGAGTAACCCAACCCCCAACACCCAACCATGCCATGCCACATCCATCCAGACATTATCTCTCCCGGCCTTGTTTGTTTGCCCATTTGGTTGCTTTGTGTTTCGATTTCATTTCATTTGACTTTCATTTGCCATAAACAAATAAGGCGTCGATAGAGTAGGGCTGGGGACTGGGGGCTGGAGGCTCGAGGGGATTTAAGTGGCGGTTATGTTTCTGCCTCGGATTAAGTGTGCCAGTTCGAAGGACCCAGTCAGGACTGGGGGGAGGAGTTACTATTGAAATATAAATGCGATTTTGCCAGCCTCGAACATTCTTCATATTAATGAGAATCAGAATTTTAATCAAGACCCATAAAGGCATGAATGCAATCAATATTTTTTTAGTTCCACAGTAACATACCCGACCCGGTTCCCTTTTTAATCCCACGACCACGACCTCGGGCCCTTGCCTTTTCATTTCTGCTAATATGTAATTAAATAAGCGGCACAAAGAGCTAAAAAAAGTAGGAAAATAGGGGAAAGAGCCGCACAGACGGCACAGACAGCACAGGCAGCGGGCTCAAGTGCTGCCAAGTGTGCTCTTTCGAGTGGCTCCTCGACGCTCGGGCTTAAGCAGCCGGCAGAAGGACACACACGCACACATCCACTCCTCCACTCCGCACACATATGGTTAGGCTTACCCCGCTCTCTCCAGGTCTTAGGCAGCCTTTTGCTTTCTCCTTTTCCTTTTTGTTGTATTGAAATTTATTTCAAAGCAATTTCCTGCCGTCTACGTGGGACAATACGACGACGGCAACAATTACGGCCAAAGATGAAGCCATCAGATGAGGCAAAAGACACAGCCAAGGCCGCACAATTGAAGGAAGACTGAGCTGGGAAGCTTGGTAAAAATTTCGTGAGGATACGTTGCGTATACGTAATATTACGTATACGCCGCAGTGATTTTTTTCCTCGCCATTGTTCGCTGTCGTCCCTCTCGCCGCGTCCTGTCTCCTTTATAATGAGTTCACACGCCGTTGTAATAGCGAGTGTGTGTGTGTCATGTGTTAATGACTCTGTGCGAAATAAAATTTATGACTTTATGCAACTGCTGCCTTCAGCCTTAACATTATTATTATTTTCCTTTGCTTTTTTCGGGACCATTTTTTAATATTTGCCTCGGCGCCGTGCCGAAAGTAGGCCGACATTGTTGCCGCTGGCACTCGTTGCAGGAAAAGGAAATGCCGCAGCAGCACAACCAGAAGCAGTAGCATCCTTCAACATCCTGCGACCCACTCGCCCCACTCCGCGCCCTCCATTTGCCGATTTTTTGGCCGACTTCGACTCTGGGCGCTTACATTGTTAACGAAAGGCAGCGCCACAGCGGGACTTTATATTTTAATGCTGCTGTCAGCAGTTTGTTGTTATTGCTTTGTCCTCTCCACCCCAGCCCGACCTGGGGCAGGGTGTTGTGCCTTGTTATCACTCTTGCTGTGGCACTGCTGCACACGGCGACAAATTGGTAGCATATTTTTTGGCGCATTCATGAATATCAGAGTGCCGGCGAAAAGCCATACACCAGCGATCGATCCTTCGAGGGCATAGGAAACATTCAATAAAACAGCAGCACCCCCATACGAGACACGCATCCACATCCACGGATTTCGCAATCTTTTTGTTCTGTTTTTGGTTTGGGGTTGCTATTTATTGAAATGTTACCAGCACACCACACCACAAAAAAGTACTTCAATTGTCTGTGCACTTCCGTTTCCGCTTTTTCACGCGAGTGTTTACTGTCCCAGCCACCACCCGCCCCTTTCCACCCGTTTGTGGGTTTGTTCCCTCGGTTTTCTGTTTGCTTTTCCAGTTTTTTGGCTTTTTTGGGAAAACCAGCGAATCAATGCAGGCAGCAAATCAATGACAACAACAATATCGAGGGCCATATTGGACGTGCAACAAATGGCGTGTGAAAATGTATTTTTTGTTTGGTCCTTGGTCCTTGCGGCTTGAGAGGGATCCAATTCGAAGGCTGGCCAGATTGTAAGATGCGGGCAAAAAGGGGAACCGAGAATATGATTAAACGACACATGTATCCTGCAGGAGATAAATGTATTCGAGATTCGAATAAATTCATTCAAGTTGGGAATTGTTTATAGATTGTTGGCATTAAGCCCAAAGCTGCATTATCAGATTGTTTTTTACGATCCTGTCCAGAAACCACCAACACAATGCCACAAACTGCATCCTCTTTTGTCCTGACTGACCGTTCCCCCACAGGCTTACTACGGCTGCAGCAAATCTATCAAGAACTGAAGCCCGGAAATGAAACATTCCGTGTGCAAATGGTGAAACGCATCGTCAACGTAACGATGGCCATTGAGTTTTTGCACACGCTCGAGGATTTGGGGCGCTTCACCAAAAAGCGCATCGTGCTCGACTGCCCGGCGGAAATGGCCAAAGAGATCATCGTCCAGCATGTGCGGGACATCAAGCTGGGCCGTCGCACCTATCATTACCTGCTCAGCGGTCTGGTGAGTGTTCCATGGTCTGGCCTGGCCTGGCCTCCGTAGAAGGTTTTAATAACCAATTATAGTTAGTTTCCTTTTTGTAAGCTTTTTTATTATTTAATATCGTTATGCTTTTTTCTCCAAAAACATAGGTCATGGACAACCACTGGCCCACCGATGTGGTCGAGTTTGGGGCCATCAACATCACCGGCTTTCGCATTGTAGACTCCAACCGGAGGGCAGTGCGTGATTTCCACGACAGCCGGAAGCGCTTGGAGCCAAACGGCCAAAGCCAGAACTCGGTGGGAGCCAACGGTCTGCCGGCCATTTCGGTAAATTGCTCAGTTTTTAGCCTGCCCCTGAACCCTGAATCCCTATTGCCAATCTCCAACTCTGATTTTTGCAGGCCCAGGCTGCCCTGATGTACGATGCGGTTTTCGTGCTCGTCGAAGCCTTCAATCGCATTTTGCGCAAGAAGCCGGATCAGTTCCGTTCCAATCATCTGCAGCGCCGCAGTCACGGCGGGGGCTCCTCCTCCTCCGCCACCGGAACCAACGAGTCCAGTGCCCTGCTGGACTGCAACACGAGCAAGGGCTGGGTGACGCCCTGGGAGCAGGGCGAGAAAATCTCCCGAGTCCTGCGCAAGGTGAGTGACAGTTGCTACCCTTCGTCTGGTTTGGTTTTTTTCCTCCCATAAGCCCATAAAGGAAACCATAAATAAAATTAAAGAGTTTATTTTTATTAAATTGTTTATTAAATATTAGAGGTAGAAAAGTCACATCACTCATACGCAGTATTGCCTTTTGCTAAGTGTATTTACCTTTTGTGTTGGGTATTCTCTGTGTGCCAGGTGGAAATCGATGGGTTGTCGGGCGAGATCCGTTTCGACGAGGACGGCCGCCGCATCAACTACACGCTGCACGTGGTGGAGATGTCCGTGAACAGCACCCTGCAGCAGGTGGCAGAGTGGCGCGACGACGTGGGTCTCCTGCCCCTCAACAGCCGCAGCTACGCCGCTTCGTCCCGGTCCGTGTCGGCCGCCGGCGGGGACTACGCCCGGAACCACACCTACATTGTGAGCAGTGTCCTGGAGGAACCCTATCTGATGCACCGCCAGTCCTTTGGCGAGCAGCTGATCGGCAACGAGCGGTTCGAGGGCTACTGCAAGGACCTCGCCGACATGTTGGCGGCTCAATTAGGAATTAAATGTGAGTTGGACAATGGAAAATTTTTATGCAAAGTAGCAACTAGAAGTCTGGAAGCTTAAACAACTTAAACCCATCTTCCTTTAGATGAGCTTCGCTTGGTCCAAGACGGAAACTATGGGGGAGAAAATCAATACGCTCCGGGAGGCTGGGATGGCATGGTGGGGGAACTGGTGCGCAAGGAGGCCGACTTGGCCATCGGGCCCCTGACCATCACAGCCGAGCGGGAGCGGGTGATTGATTTCAGCAAACCCTTCATGACTTTGGGCATATCGATTATGATCAAGAAGCCTGTGAAGCAAACTCCTGGCGTATTTAGTTTCCTGAATCCTTTGTCGCAGGAAATTTGGGTAAGTTTTCAGTACTAATGCCGCAGGGGAATCGAGAGTGATACATTTGGGGGTGTTTCCAGATGAGCGTTATTCTGAGCTATGTGGGCGTCAGCATAGTCCTGTACTTTGTGACGCGCTTCCCGCCGTACGAGTGGCGCATCGTGCGACGACCGCAGCCAGATGCCACAGCCCAGCAGCCGCCGGGCATCATCGGAGGCGCCACCCACAGCGAGCCTTGCGGCCCCCTTCAGCCCCCCCTGCCACCCAATGACTTCAGCCTGCTCAACTCCTTCTGGTACTCCCTGGCCGCTTTCATGCAGCAGGGATGCGACTTGACACCTCCTTCCATTGCCGGGAGGATAGCAGCCGCCGTCTGGTGGTTCTTCACCATCATTCTCATATCCTCGTACACCGCCAATCTGGCTGCCTTTCTCACAGTAGAGCGCATGGTGGCCCCCATCAAGTCGCCCGAGGACCTGGCCATGCAAACGGACGTGCAGTACGGCACGCTGCTCCACGGCTCCACCTGGGACTTCTTCAGGGTGAGCACGAACCGGGGCCTCCTTTGTCATCATTGTTTTGAAAACGAGGATTCATTGCAGCGCTCGCAAATCGGATTGCACAACAAGATGTGGGAGTACATGAATGCCAATCCCCACCTATCCGTTCACACCTACGACGAGGGCATCCGGCGCGTTCGAACCTCCAAGGGAAAGTACGCCCTGCTGTTGGAGTCGCCGAAGAACGAGTACGTGAACGCCAGGACTCCGTGCGACACTATGAAAGTGGGTCGAAATATCGATACTAAAGGATTCGGCGTAGCCACGCCGATTGGATCGCCATTGAGGTGGGTTTTTTAGAAGGTACAACTCGAAAAAATCCTATATATAAATTCCATTCTTCTTTTCGCACGAAATTCTTTTTAGAAAGCGCCTGAACGAGGCCGTTCTGACACTGAAAGAAAACGGCGAGCTGTTGCGAATTCGCAACAAATGGTGGTACGACAAGTCCGAGTGCCCCCTCAACCTGGACAGCCAGGAGACCTCCACACCCAACGAGCTTTCCCTCAGCAACGTGGCCGGGATCTACTACATCCTCATCGGGGGACTCCTGCTGGCCGTGGTGGTGGCCATCGTGGAGTTCTTCTGCCGCAGCAAGAGCTCCCGCCTGAAGGCGCCGTCCAACGGATCCGCCGGCGGCGTGCCCGGCATGCTGGGCTCCTCAACATATCAGCGGGACTCCCTGTCCGATGCCATCATGCACTCCCAGGCCAAGTTGGCCATGCAGGCCAGCAGCGAGTACGACGAGCGGCTGGTGGGTGTCGAGGTAAGGAGTAATCTTGAAATATATTTCTTATTTATTTGTTATATTATATTTGTTTTTTATATTAATTTTTTCTGAAGACATGGTCCTAAAAGAAATTATGACCACAGAGTGATAATCGAGTCATTCTGCTGGAATCTCTTGATTTATCTGTTAGGATTGCCAGGATATTAATTGAAGCAGTTCCATTGGTTAGACTTTTTCGTTTACAGAAATAATAATATAATATAAGGGCTTAAATGGATATGCATTTGATACCTCTCAAAAAATATTAAGCAATGGCAAAAGTCCCATATACCCTAGAAATACTCTGTTTTCTGCATTTTGGTCACAGCCTAGACCCATGAATAATCCATTCGAAAACCGAATCCTTCTAGCTGGCCTCCAATGTGCGCTATCAGTACAGCATGTAAAGGCTCCCCATGGCCGTATCCTGTAAATAATTAAGGCATAATCCGATAACGATGAAAAAGTCATACTAATAACTAAACGACGCTGGCAATCAACTCAACTCGGGTCAACAGGACAACAGACGGAGACGGTGGCAAGGAGGAGGCGGCGGCGGCGGCGTTCAAAAACTGTACAGAATAACAGAATAACCGAAAACCATAAATAATAATTATTGTATTTTTGATAAATGTATACAAAGTGAGTGCATAAATTAACTATAGCTACGACTACCACACTAAAACTAAACTAAACTGTACATAGGTTAAGTGAAAATTATCCCAGAATAATAATAAAGCGTATGATTTAAGCAACATTTTGCGGAGGAATTTGTGGGGTGGCATGTGGCAGGGTGGCAGGGTGGCAGGGTGGCAGAGTGGCAGCGTGGCAGCACGTGTGTGCCGCAGGTAAGCCGCTTAGTTGACTTAAAGTTTTAACTACAAAACTGGCTGCCAAGGGCAAGAGTGAGGCTATGCGAAAGGGGGCGTGGATCTGGCCTAAGAGGCTTTCGGCACCAACTTTCGCAGCGGCGGCTGCGGTGGCTCCGCAAGGATAACCGATCCACCCGCTGAATTATGCAGGAAGGAAGGAAGGAAGCATCCTTCCAACTTAAAGCAAACACATCGGTCGGGATGAACCGAGATGCGATGATTTTTCCATTCGTTTCATTGTTTCAATTTTAAAATGAAAGTCAAATTAATGTAAGCCAGCGCAAATATAATTATTTTAATTGTTATTTTCCGATGTTTGTGCACTCGCTTGTTTGTGTTTGCGGTCTGGCCGATTTAATTAGATATCGGCAATCAAATGAAATAGAATTCGATTTGGCTCGAATGTCTTGCAATTATTTTAATTTGCCCAAATTTGTGGCACAATACGCTTTGCAGGAATTAGCGTTATTTGATTTGGATTCGCGGCGCTCTTTATTTCGATTGTGGTCGAGCGTTTTGCTTTTTTGTGTCGCCAGGTTGCATTTTTCAATGGTTTCCTGGTTGGTTTTTAGTGCTTATGCGTCCGTTTGTTTGTGGCCTAATTTGCACATTGTTTGTTAGCTTTTTTGCTCGGCTTGTTGGCAAGTGCTTAGCGGCTTTGTCAATTTGTTGAGAGCGAGTGGAAAGCGACTGACACGGTTTTTGAGGCCCAGTCCCCCATATTTTCCCATCGAAACTTTATGCAAATCATCATCGGATCGGCAGGACTCCTCACCTCCAAATCCAAGGGAGCGCCGCGAACAAACTTGCAGCATCTTTGGGTTTACTTTAAGTATCTGACAGAGCGCTTTGCATAAATTTCCGAGCCCGGGTATTTGCAGTGAACTGCGACGGAGTCACGCACCCGTTCGGGAGCTGCAAGCTCGGATGATTTGCCGAAAAGCCAAAGGATTTCGGGCGACAGTAGGCCTGGTGTGGTCTGGTCTGGCGCACTTAATGCCCCAATCGATTTTTCAATAAATTCAGCAGCAAAAGTTAAAAGCCGCAACCCACATGCATACTTATGGTAAGCAGTGTATGTAAGGGGGGAGCCGGAATAAAAAAGTATAAGCCCCAACTTTCGCCGTAAATTTTCATATTTATTTATTTTGTCAATCCTTGTGCGCTGAATGTGCTCGGATGGCTGGGCGAAAGTTTCTCCTGAGGAATTGCGGCGGAAGATCCCCGACTTGCGATAAAAAGTATCTGCATAGATAGAAACTCATATTCGTACATGTATCTCGGCATGGGTCCTTGCATTCGAGCTGAGATAAGCGTGGCTGCTTTTGGTAATGGCCAGGAATCACAACGGATTCTTTATTTTTGGGTGCCAACTGTCAGCGGGGGATCCTCGCAGGATGAGGATGCTTTGTCATATGTGCCACGCACTCGCAATCAAAAATATAATGCCCTCCTTCGGTCCGGAGTGCTAGGAATTCCTATTTGGCAGCGTGTGGGTCGGGTCGCCGGGAAACTCATAATATTTGCAAATGATGAACGTGAAAGTTTTTGATAAGTTTCGCGTCGGATTGAAGGGGAAACTGGCACTAAACTTGCGTAATTCTCGAGTGGAAAAACACGCAAACAAATTCATAATTCTGTTATCCAAAATTATATAGAGAGGAATCTATGCATTTAAGTTTGGCAACTCTGCCCCTCAAATTAACCATTTAAAAGCTTCATTGTGGCAAATAATTGGACTTTGTTTCCACTCTCCCACCTGGTTATAAATAATTTTTCAGACATAATTAAAAACCCACTCGTCAAAGCGAAAAATTCATTTTTGTCTGTCAATTTGGGGATGTTTTTCCAAATAATTACCGTGTAATGGTTAATTGGCTCGGCAGTCGCCGCTGGTCAGGACAATGAATTATTTAGTTTGCTATTCCGGCAACTGGCTTTTGACAGTTTCAATTAGTGGTTTTTTTTGCGGCCCGAATTTTACTTGAAAATAGTTTGGGCTAAAAAACCTTTTTAGTAATTGTAATATTCAAAATGATGTGGCTCCTGGTCGGGGGATGAGGAGCACTGCAGCCACAAGAAAGTAATCCAGAAAAAGGATCATTCTCAACCGCAAACATTTGCCCGAAAATATGTGAAAGCACTTTGATTTGCCGTTTTTAATATTTTTGTGGGCCTGCTTTCCGCTTTCTGCTGTCGGAGTCTCCTTTCTGGGTTCCTGCCCTCGTTTCCGGAACGTAAACCACACATATGTTCCGGCACATACTTGTAAGTGAAATTTACGCATCGCTGCATACAATTCGCCAAAAAATGTTGCCAAGGACGACTCTGCTGGTGTCCTGGCTGGCTTCTGCAGTTCATAAATTACAAGTCCCATAGCTGAGGCTTTTCCGGGCCAGGCTCCTACCTGGAACACGATTGGGGGCGAAATATTGGCAGCCAATCAAACTAAATGAAAAATTTCACAGGACAAAAGTGTGTCAACTGAAAGAGAAAGCTTGTCAAATATTATATTTCTGCATAGTATAGATATGCAGAACGATAAAGATTTCAATTTTGCAACCATTTTCACATAGTCAAATTTGCACAATGCATATTTGCTGGCTGCCTGGTTTTATTGTAGAATTTCTTGTTATTTCTTCATTTGTTTTTATCAAGCCAATAAATTACATGCCGGCCGGGCGGGGGAAGCAACTTTTGGTGTGTAAGCTGGAAAATTTTGCATATATAAGCTGCTTTCGGCTCTCGGTTGCGTCCTGGCCTGGTCTGGTCCGGTCTGGTCTGGCCTACAAACGCAAGTAACTTGGCCATGTGTGTTCATAAATCTCAATGTCCTGCTTTCGAAAATCAACAAATCAAAAAGGGAAAAGCCAGCTAACGGCAATGAAGCGCAATCGAGTGCCGAGAGAAAAAAGGATAAAAATAATAACAATACGTAGTCGCAGGAGTTTTTAGCCGGATAAAGTTTTCTTTGGCTTAAACTGGCAGACGGGTTAATAGGTGGGTGGGTGCTTCTAAATAGCAAATTAAATGTAAACAACTAATGTTTCATTAGCAGCATAAAATGTGTGTTTAATTATTGCCGAGAAGCCTCGCTGCCGCCTCTCCTCCTGTCCTCCTGCCTCCCTGCCTCCCGGTCCCCCTGTCCCCCCGTCCGAAACTCTAGCAACTCTTTCTGTTTTTTGAACTTACCTAAAAAGTTAGTTGCCACACACCCATGGACACCCTGCAACACACACAAATACACATGCAATTAACTTTTGCTGTGTGTTGGGGGAGTTCTCCATGGGCAACTTTTGTTGTGCATTTCATCCGAACTTTTTCGTAAATAAAATAAGGAGAAGTGAACATTTTTTCGAAATACTTTTACATATTTTTAACTATTGCCATTGGGTTCCAAAACTCTAGCCCCACCCCACCCTACTATCGAGCCAGAACTTTATCTGCGAAAATGTGCAACGCTTTGTTTGCCAGCTAACCGCATTGAAAAGTAGCTGCTAATGGGGGATCCCCATGGGATTGCTAGGGCTTCCCATCAACTTGCACCAAACTTTGCGAATGGCCAAAGGCAACTTTTGCAAAAATAAGCCCTATGATCTGAGGCAAGACAAACCGAAAGGCAAAGCCATGGTCAACAAAGGACTTTCGATAACTGCATTTAATTTGTTTGGTGCCCCGACCACTGCCAGACCTCCAATTCTATTTGTTTATTGCTTCGCAAGCCCTGTAATCGAGACGATTGAACAGTCCTAAGTACAAAGTCCGCCATCATTTTTGTTTTCATTACATTTGCAATGGCAGTGGTTGCCACTGCAACTTGCAACTTGCAACTTGCAATGTTAATTTTTGCTTACTGTTGCAGGCCGTTTAAATGCGTTTTATACTCGAACGTTTTTTAATATGAATGACACCATAAATATGCATGAACTTTTAACACTATGCAGAAACAGCTGCGCAGACCTCCGGGAGTCCGGGAGTCCAGGAGTCCGGGTAGTCGCCAGTGGTCCTGTCGTCGACAAAATGCCTTTTTAAATAACAGAGTCCACTTCGAGGACCAACAAAAACCAAGGACAACGGAGAGGGAGAGGGCGAGGGCGAACAGTGCGAAAATTCAGCTCTTTGGCCAATTGGAGCCAACGGCTATTGCCGGCCAAAATATTTATGCGTTCGGCTCGGAAAATGGCGCGAGCGTGGAACAACTATGTGCCCATTTCATTACAACATTGCGCATACGCCGCGTTGCACATAATTGAAATGGCAAACAGTGAAAGGCAACGATTTTAACCAAATATCCAGAGACGCTGGCCAGCTCCGTTGCCGAGTTTCGCTTTGTTTTGTTTTGTTTCGCTAGTGTCCCTGTTTCAGGTTTTTGTTTCTGTTGCAGTTGCAATTGAATTTTCATAAAACGAGGCAGCGAGCATCGAGGCAAGTTGGAATCAACAGCGGAACAACAAAACTCACACAAAAACTCAAACAAGAGCTGCAAAAACAAAGCGTTCTTCTGCATTTAAACAAAACGCCAAAATATGAAACAAATTAAAATGCATATGTGTGTGCACGAATAACAAATGGAGATGCTAACAAGACAATCTGTTCAAATTTTGCATTTTAATTGGGCTTAACGTCCGAAAAATTTAAATAGAACCTCGTCATTTGACTCAATTATGTTCGCAATACTAATATTGTTTATAATAATTATATGTTTCCATTTAACGTAATTAATTACATACGATACAAAATTCACTAAATTGTAATTAAATAAATACTACTTTGTCACAACAATACCTTCGACTTCGAGATTTGCAATAACTTGGCCAACTCCTGGAGAACAGGTCCTAAAATATTATACTTTTGGTATCATAGGCCTTCAAGTATTATCATTTTCGTTAAAACTTGAGCCAAGTATAAATTTTACCTATGTTTTATCTTTATTTTTCATCAAATTTTTAATATGATTAAAAAGAAGAACATGAAATTTGAGGTTTCGGTAAAGTATCATCTACCTGTAGTCCCAATATTAGCCAGGTCTCTTTGCCGAGTCCATTCCTTTTGGATAAGTTTATATCCCAAGAAGGGATTAAAAAATTAAAGCTGTATGGTTTCTTTTTTTTCCAAATATGAACTGGATGCGGCAAAACACTGGTGACTTGAATTAAGTCTTTTTAAAAATATGTCCAACTAATTGTCGTTTTTGCGGAAGGACACCACTGGGAAGGCTACTAGAACTACATACTTGATTTTTCATTGGGGAATTTTCCATGTTAAAACGCTTTCAATTCCGAAAACATGGCCATGTTTCGATGTGTAAAGTCAGTATGGAACAAATCCTCAATTAGAATATAAAATATGTATTTTCATGCGGGCCTCTGTCATGAGTGTCCATATAAGACAAGAAAGTAGAGTTTCATTTGAGAACTATTTGGAATACTTTTCCTCCAAATCCTTGCACATCCCTGACAATAGGATTCTAGCCACGCAAAGAATGAATATCCCAGCAGAAAGAATATTCACATATCTGGCCATTCTCTTTATACTTCAGCTTTTTGCTGTCAATGCGATAAATATGAATGGGGTATATTGGCTGTCGGCAGTGGCTGGACTGGACCGGTCTGGTCTGAAATGAAATGAAAAGCCAGATATATTTTAAGCCGCCTCGACTTTCTAATTTTCTTTCAATGCCATTTAATCCTTCACAAAGGCAAATGCGAATGAATCTGGTGACCAACTCGAAGGGAATTTGTGAGGACTCAGCTCGTATCTGAGTCGCAGCCCCAATCTCACAATCTGCAGCCGCAACTGCAACTTTCCCTGTTGCCACTCGTCTTTTTATATTTTTTAAATAATTGCGCATACGCCACGTTGGCTTTTGTGTATCTGTGCCTCAATGCATTCGCCTTTCAGCATCGCCGCGAAAGTTCCATTGCAGCAATTTTACATTGAAATTATACAAGGCAACTCCTCCTTTGCAATAAGAGGAAAGGAAAGATTTACCCCGCCCCTCCGTTTCCCTGGGCTTTTGTTGGCCAAACAGACAAAACCTCAATAAAAATGTTGCTACAATATTTGCAGCTTACGCGGGGAAATCTTTGCAGTACAAAGTACGAGTACATTTATATGCCAACGGAAGGCGAGCATTGTGGTTATGGGATATGGTACAGTGATTAACATAATAGTATATTTAAAAATGTATACAATGCTTAAATGGGAGTTTAACTTAATTTTAAGAAAGTATTTTAGTACCGAGAAGGATTAAACTTTCAATGGCAAAGGTTAATAGTTGGGAATTGAAATAAAAAACTCCCATTGCCGCTATTATTTTGATGAAAACTGTATGCTCTCAGGTACGTATATTTTTATGCAATTTTTCTTTGGCACTTCTTTTTGCCAGCCAAAAAACCTGCTGCCATCGTTTTCACATTAACAGCCAAAGCGAAGCGTATGCACTTGCCAGATCGCAGGACGAAGGCAGCAGGACTCAGGCGGCTGGAGGCAGGCGGCAAGGCAGCAATGCAACTGGCAACGCAGGACGCGGCGTCCTTGCGCATTTTGTGCTGTGCTCAGCGAGCGAGAGCGAGAAATTTCCCAGCAGGCAAATATATTTTTCAATAGTGTCGCCTGCGACGTGATTAATGCAAATAAAATAAAATAAAACGGACTGAAGCGGAATGGAATGGCAAGGAAGTGGCAAGTACGAAGGAGCAGCCACTGCACTGTTGTCCTGCATAAATTTAAAGTGCTCGCAATGTTACACTTGAGACATCCGCGGGGTCGATAAGCCATGTCGGGCTGGGATGGGCCAAAAGGCTGTGCCATCCTTTGGCCCTCCTTTGGCCCTCCTTTGGCCATTAAAAGCCGCACGTAGCTCATAAAGTTAATCAGGCCGCGCTTTGAGCAGTTTTTCATGCCACTGCCGCAGCCGTTGCCGCCATAGTTGCCGCCACACAAAAGCAACAAAATAAAAATAGCTAAAAAAATGCAAGTTAAAATGGCTCAAAAAAAAAATGAAGTAAAAGCGATCAACTACAAAGGCCACGCCCCGGCCACACATTCCACCCACGGTTGTTGGCTGCGGTATGGGTCGGAAATCTATGCGCGGCATGCACAAATTTATCGCTGGCATGTTTTATGCAACCTTCACCCAAATGCCAAAGTCCTGGCCGCGGTCACAGTGGCCAATATGCTCAGTTCAAGCTGCATCATTCCACTCACGAATTGTGCCACCCCAGCTCCTATCCCGGGTCCAACCCTTCCTCCGGTGCAACCTCTTGTGTGTTCGCTTTTTGATGTTTTGAGGTTTTGGCGCTAAAAAATGCTTTGGCCCACGGCATTCGGCAAAAACTATTGGCATTTTTTGTTGCCAGTCGCTAGCCCCGGCATCTCAGGCATGCCAGCGATAGAGGACCAGAGGGTCGAAATCGGAGGCCCAGGACCCTCACATATGCAGCATGCCGCAGCGTCCGTCGATTTTGGGAATTCGGCATGGGGCATGTCCGGCAGTGCTGCCTCTCAAAAATCTGCCGGTTCAAGTCACTCTATAGTAGAGTGTGTAAAAGGGATTGGTTTAAAAGAAATAGTCTATTATTATTTAATGAGTATTAAAGTAATTATTTGTTTGAAAGGGAAACAAAGGGAAAAAGGGGAAAACATTATAAAGTACTAACCAATTTTTTAAATATTTTATGACTCTATAGTTGCAATAAATTCAATCAATCAGTAAATAATTTATGCTTCTTATGTTGACCCTTGACCGGCCAAGCGCATTATCCTTTTCCTATTTCACCCAAATGCATTCATTATTTTCTTCTTTAACACTTAATATTTTTGTTAACCCCTAAAAAGTAATGTCTCCTTACTTTGATTAACCGTAAAATTAGCTCGAAATGTGCCAAGTTGGCAACACTGTTGGCCAAGTTAAGAGCGATGGTAGATGCGAGGCCATTGATTGGCGGACAAAGTGTAGCGCGAAATTGAAATATTGAGCGAGCTGCGAAGCAGTTCAACCGCAGGCAGCCGTGGGGCTTGGCTAATAGAGGTTATAGGGTCAGTTGGGGGGTCAGTTAGGGGTCTCTAATTAAATATGAAATCAGGGTGCAGGCTAATGCTAATGATGGTAATGGCCTTCCATGACGACGGCTCTAATGCAATCAAATAGGTGGCTTTGGCATCTCCCAGAAGCCTAAACTCGAGGCAGTTCCAAAGTTTGGAATGAACTTTAAAAGGCTTTCTCAGTTATTTAAGTTGCTTGCATTGAGTTTCCTTCTTCCATTTCATGTTGGTAACTCCCCTTTACCGTTTCTGGAGTATTTTCCTCTTTGGCCAGTACACGCCTCCTTGGCGACTAATGCCTGGCTTATGGGCAAGTCAATCTCGAGTCAAGTTCGTCTCCTCGACTGTCTTTTGCGCTCCTGCAGCTTCCACACACGCTCGACTGGCCTTCTGCTGCCACCCCGAAAACAATTGACACTTGCCGACAATCTGCAACCAGCATCGCAGGACCCCATCTCCAGGCTCTGGCCTGTGCATTTTTCCAAGCCTTTGAGGAAAAGAGCAAGGAGCGGAGCCGGAGGGCGAATGAAACTGAGGAGCGTAAAAAATGGCACTCGAAAGCTGCGGAAAAGTCGTGATTGCAGTCGAAAACGCTTAGTGGATGGTGTAGCTGGTGGATGGTGTAGTGGGAGGATTGTGGGGATTCCGGGAATCCGAGGGCGGGTGACCCGGAGTGGGGGCCATAAGAAAATAAAGCGAACGGCAAACATGGAGAAATTGAAGTGAAGTCAAGTCTCGGATAGCTGCAGCCACTGAGAACTTGAGACCAAGGTGAGGAAAGGCATTGTTAGATCAAGTGTCTCCTTCAAAGGACCATGTGTGCCGTGGATACACCAGCAGAAAAAAAGCAGCACTTGCGACTGGAAACAAATAAATTAAAAGTAAAAGCCCTGAAAAAGAGTGCGATATATTCATTAAACATTTTTAATTTTCCCATTTCTTTGGGTTTTGTCCTGCGCCTCCGCCAGATCAGAGCTGTTTCTTTAATCCCAGCCGGGGATCCAAATAAAAACTGAACGACCCTGCCGGCGCTGGCAGGACTCGCTTCATTTAAGGGGACGGCTCCTTTGTCAATGTTTATTGTGTAAATTACAAGAGAGAGCGCAGCATAGACAACAAATAACTGTAATGGCTTTGTTTTGGTCATGGCTCGTGGCTCAGGTGGCCCGAAAGGAGGCGAAGGACATTGCCCCATTGTTCCACGAGTCCTAGCAGCTCCAGCCCCCCAGACTACCTCCCTTCGATCCCTAGTCAAGGCAACATAAAAACAAAAACAGTTAGATAAAAAATCATCATAATGGCAAGCGGACAAAAAATAAAAAACAAAAAAAAGCAAAGCAAAATGCGCCAAGGCTGCGACAGCAACAAAAGCATTCGTTACAAGCCTCGAGTCCTTAAAGTGTCCTGGCCAGGGACTTGAACTGGGATTGGGACCTGGAAGAGATCTCTCTCTCTGCCAGCTTCCTTCCGCGAATTCTGGCCACATTTGCGGTTGCCAAGGCGCATCATAAAAATGTTAATGAAGTTCGCCAGCCATCAGGACCCGGCCTCCATCAATTCTCCTTTGAAGTCTCGCAGCAGCCAAAAAAATAGAAAAAAAATGAAAAGAAATGTCTCAAGGCAGAAAATATCTTCGTCAAATAAAATAGAAATTAACTGTGACCCAGAAAAGCACATGAAAATCCTGTATATTTGTCAACATTCGACTTAAGTTCTGACCTGCTCCGCAAAAACACGATTGTATAATAAGGTTTTAATACTTCCTGGAAACTAACAAATAAATTCTTTTTATCTAAAAATATCATTCTTGCACAAACATATTATTGTAGTTTATTTTGGGATTTATTCTTTGAATTTCGTCCACTGCCACTTTCAAAAATTTAATAAAATCCTTGGCATTATGAAATTCCAAAAAAGAGAATGATGTACTGTTTTCATCACAAGCTCGATCGGGACCTTTTTTTGATGGTGGAATTTTGAAATTAATGCCAAATTTGAGGCTGTGGGGAGGAGCGAGCACATATGGTAGAAGGACACAGGACACACTATGTTTGCTGTGATTGCGCTGTGTGCGTGGGCGGTGTTGTTTTCATAGCCCACTAGACCTGACATCCTTTGTTGGGCTTCTGTTGGCTCTGCTGTCGCTGCACCGAAAAATATGATAAATGACATTTTCCACTTGTTCTCCATGATGATAATTTATACTCCGTTCGTTTCACAGGCTCGAATTAGTCGCCCCGGGCGCCGCCCTCCCGCCTGTGGAAATGCCGCTGGCGGCAATTTTCATTTATTTTTTTACTCCGCCTTTTTCCCAGAATTTTTACTTGCACATTTGCCTGCCAAAAGGAGAAAAAAAAGGAGATCAGGGCCAGAAAGGAGGCTCACAGACGATATATACAAATATAATAAAAAGAAACGAAAAATTCGCAACGTTGATGGATGATGAATAATGATTGAAGCCATGTTGCCAGCCCTTGAAGGATACCCCGTCCCCTACCAACGTCCTGACCATCCCTTCCTTATTGTCATATATGGCTGTTGGCGTTTTTACGTTTCCTTATGTCAATTTGGCTCCTGGGAAATTACATACATTTCGTTTGTATCTCCCAAAATTAGTAGGTGGCTGGCTCATCTCCGCAAAAAAATGCTGCAAAAAGTAACAAAAACAAACAAAGAAAAGTGTAACAGAAATTTTGTGGAAAATTTTAACACACCAACAAGAGGGGAAACCATATTTTTGCCCTTTCCCCTGTTCCCTGACCGAACTAAAACCCAGGGACCTCCCTCCTCCCCACAGGCCCAGTTCCAACGCCAGCTTCTCGTGTTTCCGGAAAGATGGCCGGGGGAGTGGGACTTCTCACAGCTGTTGCGGCTCCCATATTTGTTTGCGGGGAACGCGCTTCATTAAGGCAAAATAAATATAAATTGCAAATTGGTTTTGCTTGACAAATTAACTCGACCTGCCGCTGGTACTCCATTAAACTTTAATGCATTTCGAAATGAAGTTGAGCCTGGCCAAAGCTCCGCAGCTTTTCACTTTCCGCCCATTTACCTTTGACTTTTCTTTGGGAAATGCAATAAAATAAATAGTCCATCATCAAAAGGACCAAGGCAGCAGGAGCAGCATCTGGGGAACAAACAAATCGAAACTGTGGGCGGCTTTTCCACTTTGACACCTTTGTTTGCCAGTTTAAAAGCTGCCCTTTACGGCCAACATGTGTGTGTTAGCCATGCGGTGTGTTTATGTGTGGGTGTGTGTGGCACGAGTGGCAGGTCTGGCAGGAGTGGCAGGAGTGGCGGCGGGTGCTCGTGTGCATTTCCGGTTTTGCGCTTGCCACGGAGACGTCGTTACCACCGTCAGAGAGGCGTCCATTTTGTTGCTGCCTCGCTTGTTTTGTGCAGCTTAAAATGCAAAAATAAATACCACGCACACACTGCAGCTGCAGCTTTCTTCACTCTCCATTCTCCGGTCTCTGTTCTCCTTTCTCCGCCCTTTCCCCCCTTTCTCCTGACTTTCTCCTTGCTTTTGAGCTCAAGTTTATATTACGCTTGGCCTGTTAACCGCAGCTGCAATGTGAATCGGGGTGTGCCAGTGTGTGTGGGCCTTAGAGATGTCTATTACAAAAAAAATTATCTGAAAAACAATAAAAACGATTTTAAGGCTTTTCAACTATTATGCTATATTTAAAATAAACAAGTTCAATAAAGGTCATGCAAAGAGAAGAGAGGCTTTTAAAGATAGAAAGGATAGAAGCCTTTAGAAAGCATCAAGTATCTTGGGTTGCTTTTTAAAAATATATATGTTTATGTGTCTAGTTTCTAAATTAATTTTTTTTTAATAAATTAATTAATGCCGAAAAAGTTATAGAAGCACATTTTTTTTACTAGAAACTATTTCTCATCTTTCTAATCTTTGTAAGAAACAAAACTAAGTTATTTTATTCTCCATTCAATACAAAAACAAAAAAGTGCTTAGGTAGAACCATAAGAACAATTACCTAATTTTTTAAAGATCTTTAAGCATTCAATGTAATATAACTAAAATATTTAAATTTGTCAGAAAATGTAAGCGAGCTGAAGGTACTTTTCTTCGCTGCTCTTTAATCTATTTGCATTTAACTTGGAACAATTTGTTAGTAAATAAGTAACTAAACAAATACATTTGCTTATAAAATGTTGTCAAAAAGCTGAATACAAGAAAATGGAAATTTTTTAAAAATCGAAATAAATTTGCAATTTATTAAAACAGTATTAGTTTCATAATAAGTTTGTCATCTCTAGCTCCGAGTGGCTTTGGGGCTTGTTGTGGCTGGCGCCCAGCTAAGCACCGCTGATTGAATTCCTTTGTGCTGTGATTTCGCAACACTTTGGCGGCTCTTGGCCCACTTTGCCGGAAAGCCCGCACCTCTACCTCTACCCCTGCCCCCACCTCCACCTTTGGCTCCTAACCCTTCAACGCGTCGTCGCCCACAGCCCACCAGCCACCCACCACTCACCACTCACGACTCACCATGTTAACCCGTTGGTGCCCCTTCTGGCCGTCGGCAGCCATCCATCCGTGCACCCTTTGGCCGCCGACATTTAAAGTAGCGAATTTCCACACACTCACCATGCCACAAGGTGCGAAGTGTGCATATAAAATTTTCGCCCGTGTGCTGCTTTTTTCGTGTGTTTGTCGTCGTTATTCACTTTCACTTTGCCAGTTGGCAACCCAAACAAAAAAAAATAAAGAAAACCCTAAAGAAAAACAGAGTAACTAAGGGAAGAAATGGGGGAAAAGCGTACACAAGAGCAAATGGAGGAAAAAGAAATGCAAAACAGCAGCAGCTGCTAAATTGTCGTGCGGCGCATAAAACTCTCCTTTCTCCTGCGGCAGGACCAAGTGTTTGGCCAAGACATAAAACATTTTTGCACTGAGTGAAATTAAATGCCAGCGTGACACTGAAATGCAGCGCCTCCTTGCCAGGACGAGGCCATTAAAATGCGCCAACTTGGCGTTCTGCTAGCGGAAGCGTGGCCCACATATAGGCCTGCAGATATATGGCCATGTTCCGGCGCCCACTGGCGCCACGCCCACTAACGCCATCATACCTATCGACTTCTGGTTATTCTTGCAGAGATGGAACTTTACAAAAAGACAAAAAGAGTTGGTTTCCCAATCCGGTATCCTTTTTAAAAACTGAGCGAGCACTTGACCAAAAAGTAAGTCTATATTCAAAAAATGTATATTTCTTTAATCCTAGACATTTTGTAAAGGACATGTAATTTTTTCTAGTATTGTATTGGAGACTATTCCCAGAAGAGGTAATTTGTTTCTGGGTTTACTAAAAAGGATGTTTTAGTATAATAAATCCAATAAATCTAGGTCTAAGCTTTATTTGATCGAATTTTTAAAGTCATTTCAGGTTTTAAAGTTAAAAGTAAAACTAATAGAATAGATCGAATTTGATTTTGAACAACAAAAACTTTACGGCAACGTAATATTTTTAAATTTATTTAATTTTTAACATGATATATTCCAATACGATGCGTTTTTTTGACTTGGAAACTTTAATAGGAAACCAGAATGCCATTGGGACAACTTATCAGGATATAATAGTTTTTGTAACTTTGCATCACTAATTTCTATTTCACCTTCAAACGTGCAAAAATATTTTCTTACAGTGCATTTATCTTGCCGATTTGCCGAGTGTAATTAAAAATGCAGGCCAAGCTGGTCTCCCTGGCTTCCTGGCTCCCTGGCTCCCTGGATCCCCGATATTCGCACGCCTTGCATACTTTGGGCGTCGTTTAACTTTGCACTTAAGCAGGAGGCGTCACTGAAGGTGTAGGAGGAGGAGGAGCCGGATAGGGGGCAGCAGCATCCAGCAGCATCCAGCAGCAATCCAGCGGCAAGGAGTGAGCAAACGTAAATATCATTTGCATTCTTAAGTGGAGCACCGTGGGCTGTGAGCGCCTTAAGCGGCTCAAAAGCCGCCGTGCACGAAACAGGCGAAACCTAGAAACTGGAAGCCATGGCCACGGCTATAAACTGGCCCCGGGGCAGTGGCGACCGCAGGCAGCAGCAAATCAACGCCTGGGCCACTGCGGGCGCCTTTTAGGGCCATAAAATCAGCTAAAAGCAGCCACAAAACACCAAAGTGCCAGTGGATCAGCGGCGGACCAGGCCGAAACCCAAGAACCTGGGAGCCCGGGAGGCCGGGAGCCCATGAGCCCGTGAGCCATGAGTCGCGGGCACGGAATTTATTTCAATAAAATGTGCATTAGCGGAGGGCATGCAACAAATAACTTGAAGCTTTTAGTGCACTGCCGCCCGGGAGGTGGACTTCTTCATCCGCACAGAACCGAAATCCTGAATCCGAAACAAAACAAAACTCGAGGAATGCAGGAGCAGAGCCTGCAGAAGTCACACATATTAGTGCGACTCCGAAAGTCCCGACATCTTAGCAGATTTGCTAATACCCGGAAAGTATGAGGCATTTTACCCATGAGTAACTCTATTCGAAATCCATTACTGCCAACAAGTCTGCCAACAATAAAAACTGAAAAAGTTTCAAATTTATGTCAAAAAAGTGAAGAAAACAAGGACACGCAGCCATGAAAGGAACTCAACTCGGCGAAAAGCCAGAAACTAGAACATGGCTGAGGGTGGTGCACAAAATGTGAGCTGAACTTTAACAAAAGAAAATGTGTTGCCTCCATGAGGCTGCTGCTCCTGTTCCTGCCGAAATGTGTCCACAAATCAATCCAAGAATGTTGAAATCTGTCGGAATTATATTGACTTGGTCACACTTCGGAGGCGGAAAGGCATCTGGGCACTCTGGAGTGCATTGTCTTTTATTACTGTGTGGCATATTTTCCCGATTCAATTAAACCGGGAGGGGGACGGGCGGGAAAACAGGCCACCAGAGGAAGTGGTTGCGGCAACTTCTCTCCATCTACCATTCGGCATACAAAGAAGGAGGGATTCATAAGAGCCAACCACTTAAGTGGTTCCCCTGCACATCTGTATGCAGGATACAAAAAGGAGAGCCAAGACAATGGACGAGACAAACAGCGTTTCTTTTTTGGTCGAAGGAGAATGGAGTGGCTTTTAATATGCGGTGAGTGGGTTTTCATATTTTCGCATTTTAACGCATGGCCACTGGTCCAAAAATCCGTCATAATTGCTTTCTAGTTTTGCCTTAAAGACTGGCTCAGCTGCCAAAGACCTCAAAGACACTTTTCGACATTGATGAGGAGCCTGCCCCCGATCGCTTCATTAGCTTTGAGAAGGACTCTTTCGTCCAAACATTGGCATTCGGCTGCAACTGCATCTCTCCTGGTCTTGGCCTAATGCGGATTCTGTGTTGGCCAAACGTGGCCAGATGTGACGGGCGGTGTCAATGGCATAACCGGATCTGGATCGTTCCTTTGCAAGTGGATTGGCCAACTTTGATTTCCATTTGAGACCCATTTTCCGGCCGTAATGCGGAATCTCGACATAAATCTTGTGCCAGTTTACAGCCCGTGCTCCTAAATGGCCTTTCCGCTGACATTTTGTTCCGCGCATATATCTTTATATTGTATATATTCCCATTTGTTTTATTTCTTACATTTTTGTTTTCGGTTTGTCACAGCGGCTGACAGCAATGCGATTTGAGGGGACAGCGATTTTAGCATTTGGCTGCGTTGAAAAGCTTACAAAAATTACCAACGGCAATGAGTAGAAAAACTCCCTCCATACTCCCCATCCCCACCACCACGCCCATGAGGCGTGGCAGGTTTGAAATTAGATTTTGAATATTTTATGCAGCACTTGTTGGGGCCGGAGACATGTATAAAATTTATACACAAATTCTTTTTAAATGCTGGCACTTTTGAAATTCCAATCTGGCTGTCATGTCAGCTTGACAATTTGCCCAGTCAGATGCATGAAATGAAAATGTTTGAATGCATAATCCGACTCGACATGGTCGAAAACAAATAATAACTGTCTACCAAGTATTTCTCTCAAAGGTGCCGGACGACTCACATCATCGCTTTCTGCTTCGGCTGTTTCGGCTGCTTCTGCTGCTGCTTCTGCTGCTGCTTCTTGGGTGTTGCATAAATAAAATAAAATAAAATTTAGCCACCGTATCTCCACTCGGGTTCGGAGTTTTCCAAACCATTTTCCCTTAGACACACCCAGGAGCTGTAATCAAATTTAATGGCCTACCTCAAAAGCCAATTCAATTTACACTGAATCAAAGCGAGCTGCCAAGGAACAGGACCTATACTTTAGCATCAGCTTCTTTGGCCTCGGCTTCGGTTTCGGTTTCAGTTTCGTTTCGGCTTACGGTGCGTATGAGCAATGTGATTAGCAGGCACTTTGATGACTCAATAGACATTCTGGCCTTTGTTTTTGCAGGGACATCCGATCCGCAGGACCTGGGCTCCTCTGCTCGTTAATGGGCCATTTAACAGCGGAGCGAGCAAAGTCAAAGTCAAGTTGGGTAATTTCCTCTAATGGCTTTTCATTTCATCGATAGTGACACTTTCAATTGTTATCGTTGATGCCATAAAAAAGACAACTACATTGGTTTTTTTTCTCGGATCCTTGCTCCTTAAGGAGGGGGTGGGCGTGGCCAATTACCTCGGCATGGAGTGCTAAACAGGAAATGATTTTCTGGCCACTCTCAACCCTCCTCCTCTGGTAATGAAATCATGAATTAGATTTTGAGCTTGAAAATTGTTATTGTTTTCGGCCAACTGGCTGGCTAAATGACTTTTCTGCAGTCGTTTTTGCAAGTGTGCGAGTGTGTGTGATCCTGGGTCCCCAGTACCCAGTCCTCAGTCCTACGTCCTTCGTCCTGGATGGGAATTGTATGGCTTGCTTTGAATGCTGGCTGCCTCGTAGCATATTCCCCAAATGTCTATAAATCCTTTTTAAATGTTTTTAAGCTTTTGTTGGACATTTTCAGAAGCAGTAGCTGCAGTCTGCAGTGTGGCAGCCGTAATGCCGAGCTGGAGAAGTCGGGACGAATCGGGGTGGCAAGGACATAGGGATGTGGGATCTCACACACACACAAAACCAAAAGGGAACAATATTAACGTGTCAACGAGAATTTATGTTTACCGCAACTGGACAACTTTCAAAAGCAGCTCCAGTATCCTGCTCCTTTTTGGTAAGTGGTGTGTGTGTATGTGTGTATTTCGGGGTAGCTGGGATGTGTTTGTATTTGCACGGAAGTGGCAGCAAATGCTTTACTGTCTCGCCAGTTGGCAGTGCTTTCTTTTTGTCATAATTTTTTTTGTTTGCTAGTTGGTATTCGGTATTTGGGCCATGGGCCATGGACGCCACATACGAGTGGCGGCGAATCGAGAGTCTCGTATGCAAATGATCCATAAATATCAACACTTTTGCTACTGGCCGAGCTGGACTGCCACGGCAATTGAGAAGGCTCAGCTCTAAAAGTGGCCAGCAATTTATCGCCTTCGCTCTTTCTCGGCCCAGCCCAGCCGGCTCCTCCAGCCTCCGCATTCTCCATCCTACATCCTTCTTCTATGTGTGCTTATGGTAATTGTGCTGAAAACTTGAAGCATTTTGCGGTGTGCGCAGGACCAAGGCCCGCACTGCCTCTGGTACATAAATAAATTACATTTGTTGCTCATTAAGCATTGAGTGGCCGGCAGGATAAAGGATCGAGGGGGTAGCAAGGATGTCCATGCGTGTGTGTGTAGGATGTGGTGGGCACATCGGGTCAGTTTAAAGCGTTAATTCGCTTTCGAGGGTGTGTATAATGAAGGGCTCAATAATTGAGTGAATACCGAATTGATTATTTAAGCCTCAATTACCGGAATCGCAGCAGCATGTCCCGCGGTTGACAGGACAACCGGCCCACCAAGGGCCGCTCGCACATAATTAATTTTTATTGGAATTCAACCGAAAGAGGCACCAACTACTTGTATGCCTTGGCCAAAGCATTCCAAGGAGTACAGCATTTTTCGAAGGGGCGACCCCCGGGGCGATGCGACAGAAAGTGGACTGTTTGGAAATCTCAAGTCTAAGATAAACACACTCTCGCCGGGATTGGGGATTCGGGCCCGCCAAGTCGATTGTTGACCAAGGCAGTTCGAGGAGCGTATAAAATTCATAAAATATCCGCAGTCGCACTCGCAAGACCAATACCAGGACCAGGACCAGGACCAGGACCAGGGCCAGGACCAGGACAGGGCATTTTTCCACATTCTCTTTATTTATGTTTTGAGTGCAAACAGTTTTCTTGGCTCCGTTTTCGGGTTTTGGGGAATTTATCTTCCTGCCTTTGTCAGCTGCACATGTGGTGTCCTGGCGGTGGGCGTGGCCGGTTCATTATGACTTTCTATATTTCATAGCCTATTTGGCGGGGAATTAATTTCCCGGGCAAAACAATGTCAATTCCTGTCACCAAACAAATACCGGAATGCTAAAGTGGCTGAAATTGGTGGAAATTAGTGGAAATTGGCAGAGTGGCACAGATCCCTGGCCAACAATCAAAATGGAAACAGCCATCGATGGGCACACGGGAAACAATTTGCTTCAATTTTACATTATTGGTCACTCAATTCACACTCCACGGACGATGTCCATGGTGTTCGGTTTAATCAGAGACAGGAGGGATCCATATCAAAATACTGTCATTGTTTCAAATGCAAATCATTCGAACAGGCCACTAAACAGCACACAGGAGGGTTCCAAAGAGTATTGTCTCTCTATGATGCTCCTCCTGCCAACAGCCCCTGCCCCCTGCCACGCCCCGGCGGGGTGCAGTACCTATTGTAGTTATTATTGTTATTTGATTTATGCGAATTGCGTGTGCATTTAAGTGCAAATTGTAGCCATGTTGCCCTCCCACGCTCCTCATGTCCTTCCTCCTGTCAGAAGCCACCGTTCGACGATATTTGTAAACATTTAATATTCCAATTATGTCGCACAATTGAATTGCGACCATTCGAAAATTTTGCCCGTCGCCCGAGTTTGACTTTCTTGTGGGACCCTCGGCTCGGCTTTTAATATATTCATGGTTGGATCTGTAGTTAATGTTTTGTGGCAACACAGGATTCATATCCTTGCTTGGGGAGGGACTCTGACGACTTTCAGGTGCTCCAAAATCGAATAAAATAAGGTAATTTTTTTTAATACCCGGTACTTGCTTTCTGACTTTTTGAAGCGATTAAATATTAAATATTTTAAATTGAAATTTTCTTGTTTTGAGTTTAATAGGATTTTTTCATTACCCGGGAAAATATACATATATATTATTTGAAATAAAGGAAATGTCGAAGGGCTATCTAAATATCTTAAAAATAACATTTAACCTTACTTTCCTCAACACTCACAGAGCGCTGTTAAGTTTACATTTCCTATAAAATAACAGCCCCTTCGCGGCTAACGGTCCTGCTTTCCTTACCCCAGCTACCATTAAGTTCCACCACAGACTGGCTGTTAGCGGCGCAGCCGCCCCTGGCAAGGCCTGTTCTGTTAAATTGGGAACAGTGGAGGACCAACCAGACCTTCAAGCGTTAACATTGCTGTTGAAGTAAATGTTAATCCCCTGGCGACTGTTATTTGGTTAATCCAAGATCCAAGGACATCTGAAAATATTAACTGGCTAAGCAAATATTTAAATTGTCGAAATATGGATGGCACAGGCCCATGGAGAAAATCGTTTCGGAATTGTTTGCTAATGGGTCGGATGCAATTGAGACAGTCTGATTGGGACCCGGTGGGTCGCCGCCTTGGCAACGGGGGGACAGATAATCCTTCAGGTGGGTCGAAGCAATTTATGCGAGTCGACCGACATGCCTGATGCCTTCCATATCAATAATACCCGTCTCGATGAGAGTTCATGTTCTAATTAGACCCGGGCAATTCAATTGTCTAGAAATTAAGGCCACATTGGCGACAAAGGGGTCGGGTCGGAGTGTGAATTGTCAGCGGGCGAACAATGGAAATTCACTTAAACGGCAAACACACGACCAATGAAATTAGTTTGCATAAGGTCATTACACGTTTATTAAATTTCACCACTCCCCTCCAAGGGCTCCCAGGACTCGCATGACTCCCAGGATTCCCAGGACTCCCAGGACTCCCGGCCTCGAGCTGAATGTGTGGCAATATACAGATTATAATGCTGCCCGATGACTGACCGATAAGCAGCTGGCGACCGACCACAACGTCGGGGCACTTCAAAACACTTGCCCCTTGAGCTCCGGCTCCGACTGGCCTAATTACTCCTGGCAACTGTCCTGGGCTCCTGAGTACTTAACCGCAATTGAATAAATACGATGGGGGTATGGTCCCTGGCTAAGGACCTGCTTTTTGGACCCAAAGCTGCGTTCAAGAATGACAAGGAAAATGAAGGATGCCTGATGAAATGTCTGTGTTCTGGAGGAATAGTTGATTAAATTTATATTAACTTGAAATATTCTAGAGTTGGTCTTCGAAACATACTTTCTTTAACTTCAGTGACTGCTCTGGGGCCACTTGAACCGGTTTTCATCAAAGCCCATGACCCACAAAATGGAAAATAAAAAAACGCTGAACTTGAAGGGAAATAAAACATCAAAGTAGCCGCTGCTGAGGCGTTTTAAGTGGATGCGTTTGGCAAAAAACATTAAAGTCTAGCCATTTGATGCTGTTTATGCAGCGAAAAGTTTGCGAGCTGCTGAAACAAAAGGCAAACAGTCAGGGGGGCATTGCGACTCCAGCTTGACCTTCGACCTCCATGCGGGTGGGGTCAGTGCTGACAGCTGGCCTGCCACTTAAGTGGGCTTTTAGTGGCCACACCCACTTTAAGCCCCCAGCTGGGCTATTTTTCGATTGTTGTTGCCCCAACTTGGAAAATGTTTTTTCTTTCCTACTTTTCTTTTTTTTTTTGATACTTTGATTTGGCTTTCCGGTCGGGGTGGCCGGGGGGACTTTGACCATTTTCTATATTAATTTTTACACACGGGCTAGCATTTTGGGCATTTTTGATAAGCGAAATAATTATCTATGTATATGGATTTATTATTTATATTTACTTAGCTGGGGCCATGGCTAGGGCCAGGGCCAGGGCCACGGCCAGGACCAGGCGCCACACCAAGGCCAGGCGGAAATTAAAGACTGCCGAGGCCTCATGCCCCGGCGAAGACTGAAAATGTTGCAGCCGCAGGCTAAAATAAATTGAAATTTTCATTGCGAAATTTGCGATGGGGGGCGGGGAGTGGCCTCCAGTCTTTGCCACTCCAAAAAGGTAAAAGAAAAAAAATCGAGGGTCCAGGACCGACTGTCGAATGCAGTTGAGGGCTCTGCATGTGTTTATGATTAATTTCCTGAAATAAAACAAATATTGTGCCCAGAGCGCATACGTGACAATGATTAGATTAGACTGCCTGCCCCGGGGCATTGGGGCATTTCTCCGAATCCGAATGAGGGGCCTTTTGAGGTATTCATACGCGGGCCATCTTGAAGGCACTTTTTTAAATTCAGAGCTCAATTTCGTCGGGTAATTGCTCATTTGAAAAGGGACTAAACAAAAAGACAACTCAGCAGCTCCACAGCTCAACATCTTGGAGAGTATCGCCTTTGTGCTGGCGAAATATAAAAAGAAACTCTTTATTTACTGTCAGGCACTTGGGCCAATTAATTGCTGTTATGGCAAAAGACTTTCCCTCTTTCTGCCCTGTCACTACCAGCAGATTGCGGACTTTTGCACAGATAGTGTGCGGGATGTAGTGCACTGCGAGAAATGCTAAAGACTTTAAAATTTTATCAACGATGTATGGGAGTTACTCCCCACAATGCGCATCGCCAAAGGCAGAATACAAAATGGATTTCTCTTTCAAAAATTCTATGGCAAACACATTTTTTCCAGTGTAAAAGGTAGTTGGCCCAGTACCTGTGTGAGTCCCGCGTCATTAACCAACTCGAGTGGCAGGGAGTTGGCCAAGCAGATGCCATTGCCACGACTCGTCCTTGTGCCGTGGCCCTTTTGCCTTCAATTGGAAAGGAAGCTCAAACGGCAGCTCGAGCCGTTGGTCCTAGTCGTGCTTTTGCCGCTTTGGCTGCTCGGCAGCTCCGGCTCCGAGTATCCTTAGACGAGTTAAGTAGACTACTAAATGACGGCGGGAGGAGCCGAGCGGAGCGGATGATGAGCTTGCTGTGCTCTCGCTGCCGCCCTCTTTCTGTACTCGTTGTCCTTCCATATTCCTGATGAGGGTTGCCAGCCAGCTTGTCGAGTTGTCGACTTGGCCAAGTCGGAGATTGGTAAACGGGTTGGCTGGCCCCCTCACCCCCCTGACTTAAGTGTGTTTTCAAAATTAAAGCCTGTTAATGAGATTCGCTTTGCTGACTCACGTTAAGTGGCTTAGAGTGTATCGTAAGTAAGCACTTTTGGGCATAAGGATCAAGGCGACACTGGGCCGGTGGTAACTTATTAAAAATAATACCCAACTATTAGGACACTAACTTAATGGAAGTGCCCTTTGTCCTAAGCTTTCGCAACGATTTCGCAAAGCCAATAGAAATATGCATAAATTTCGATTTAGCTTTAGTCAATATTGGGAAATCGGTTGCAAATTATTGAAGCTTCGCTGCAAAATAATTCATTTTGCCAGGCCAATTTGTTTGTGGTGGCGTAAAAAGTCGCAGGCAAATAAAAAATTGTATTCCAAATTTGAAATTTGTGAATTCCGATTGCGTTCGGATGGTGTCGAAAAATAAACACACACGCACCACCCAGGTGAGGACCTACCTAGTCGATGGGAAATAAAAACATTTACAAGCGTATCCTCGAAACGGGGAAGCCCACAAAATAAATGATGTTCGCCTCACGTGTTTTGAATGTGACAGATTTGAGCCTTTTGTCACGATTGTTGATGATGGGTTAACAAACGGCAATAACAACAACATCAACATCAACCCAACCCACTAGGTGTGAAGAGTCCTTTTCCTTTCGCTGTATAAATATCAGCGAAAAGTGTATGCCAAACGATAAAGAATTTGTCAACATCTCCTTGACTGAGGTGCTAAGTCCTTCCTGATGGGTTTTGGTCCTTCTGACAAATGGAATAGTCTGGGGTGCTTCTTGGCCAGGTGAAAAAGTGGTAAGCGTGGCGGAGGAATATACAAATATTTTCCTCCAAACTATTTGCCTAAAAATTTGTAATTAATATTTTTAAAAAAATGTGGAATCGATTTCTTCTCATATATACTTTTTCCTATTTTTTAACGCTCCGAATCATCTAAAGTTAATTTATCAAGTAAATAACCCCGACCAGGGGAAAAAACCCTTTTTGGGGAACTGGCCACGTCCTCGTCACCTTGCCATCATCATCATCATCATGGGCGTCATCATTAGGTTGCAGTCACCCGCTGATCACATGCCGGGACATTTTATAAGTGCCCCGGTGCTCGACATTCGTGTCACGCAGCAAAGTTGTTACTCAAAAATGTTCGTCGTGGCCATAAACGTGCGACACAACTCCAGGGATCCGGAGACGGAGGCGGAGACGGAGACGGAGACGGAGACGCAGGCGGAGGTGTTGCCTTATAGTTTTGTGCTGCAAATTGGCAGTTGTGTAAGTCAAATTGTAGTCAGTCTGCGTCGCTTCCTTTGGCCTCCTCCTCCTCACACACCCTCATCCCCCTGGACACTTCTCACCCAAATTTGTGGCTTCCATTAGCGAAAAACGAAATCTCAGCAAAGCGAAAAGAACAAAAATCCTCAGAGGATGAGGATGCTCAAAAAAAAAAAACAAAAAACACAAGTTACATGAAAGTTGCCTAAAAAATTACATTCGACCATCTGGCTGTCAGTTTATTTTTGGAGTTACTTTGATGATGGGCGCAGATTATAACTTTGAATGTTATGTAATTAACAGATAGCACAAAACTTTGCCATCACGCATGGCCTACTGCCTTGTTTGCCCTGCCAGGGAGTTGTTATCCTTGGGCCACTGCGCCACGGGGCCACGGGGCCACGCATAAACCAAATTGATTCACTTAACGCTACACGCCATTAATCTGCCAATGTTTCGCTTGTTTTTGCTTCGCCACTGAGGGATAAGGATTATACTTTTTATTTCTATTGGAAATACGTATGAAATTTTATATTAAATAATTTTTATTTTTAAGGATTTCAAGGTTAATCATTACAAATCCTTTTTCCTCCAAGCTCTTATAAAAATGGGACCTTGGGAATGGAGAATATTTTACAATGTGCGAATTTTTGTATAAAGTTGAAGAAGCTCCCCTTTTTTACTCCCAGTGTAATGGCAAACAACCTCCCCCATTGGCCGTCCCAGAGTAGGCTTTTAGGCTATTTTTACACTTGCGGTCCTTGGGGCGTCTTTAATCAGCGTCCCCCCTCCGTGGTTGCAAGTGACGGGTGTCCAGGAGCCCAGGAGCCCAGACGCCCACCTGCATGTGAGCTTTGTCTTATTCAAACATCAAATAAACTGAAAAGGTTTCGCTTGCTCGCCACTGGATCCTGGATCCTGGAGGCTGGGTGGTGTCCAGGAATTCGCCACCCTCGCAAGGACGACAAATTGAACACCCCCGCCGACCCACAAGGCCCCGACTAATTCAAACGCAAACTTCAAGTTTAAATTCCTAATGTTGATTTTTCAGGATATATATTTTTAGAAGGGCGCCCAGGAGGAGGCATGGAATTCGCTTTGTTATGCAAATAATTGTCAACACCTTTTGTGAGTTTGCAAATTTCATTCCGCTGTGCAATTTTCAGCGGTATCTAACGGGGCGTGGCCGTGACCGCGAGTGTGAGTGTGTGGGCAGCGAAAATGTTGCCAATTATTTGCACACACATACACGCCAGGACATATCGGAGCCCTCGACAGTTTGGCGATATCCCTAGAGATGGTCAACAAAGGGAAGTTAATACAAAATTGGACTATGTTCAAAATATTATTATTGTTAATATTGGTTGAGAAATAAATTGGAATTAATTAAAATAAAGATTAAAGATAATACATGTTTTTGTACTCCATGTGCCATATGAACCGATTTCCCTCGCCTGGATTTTGCAATCCTGAAGCGAAACGCTTCGAGGACCATATCGCGAAATTGCAGCAGGGCCAAACAAACCGCAAACGTGGACAACAGGGCGTGGCATGCGGACAAAATGCGAACCAAATGCGAACCAAATGCGAACAAAATGCGAACAAAACGCGTTTCATGCCCCATTGACAAAGTCAACTCCTAAAACCCAAGGGGGTTCAGGAGGAGGAGTCGAGGGGGTTCGAGGCTTACCGGGCATATTTGCGGCTAATTGGCTTTAAGTAGTCCTGATTACAGTGTGCTCGCGTCGATATCCTGGCGGCTGTGAGTGAGCATTTTCAATTACAAAATACAAATTAGCGGGTGCTGCTGCAAGCGCAGCAAAGTAGGCAATACATTTTTGTTAACTTATTAAAACGCAATGAGCCGAACCGCGGCTAGCTGCGGCAGCTCCGGTATCCTTCCTGGCGGCGGCCATAAATTAATGTCATTAATTTGAGCTTAACACTGGTTTATGCATCGCCGGCCGCCACTGTAAATACAACTTACACGCATGGCCAGTGGCGATGAAATGGCAACCGAGAATGGTAGAATCCAGGGTCCAGGACCCTGAACCCACACAACCCAGTGCCCAGAACACCGGAACCACAACCAAAAAGAAGGGGCAGCAGAGGCGATGGCGAGGAATCGGAGTCTGGCCAGAATGCTGTGCATTTAATTGTTGCATTTTAATTAAAATTTATACACAAAAGCTTTTAGCTTAAGTAAGCGGCCATTGTCGGCGACGACGACCAGAGGGGACTCCGCCGGCAACAGCACACTTGTCCTCGCAAATGTGTCTGCGAATATTTACAAGCTCCACTTTATAAGTGTGTAATGCGCACAAAAATGCAATAAGCAAAAAGGCATGCATAGGTGGAAAATTATGCCGGGCTCGCGCAGTAATTAACTTAATATGAAGCAGCCGTGGCGGTCCTTGCCACAATCCTCCCTGTTCGGTGCAGCAAATTGCCAGCACTTTGCCGCCATCCGTCGCACACTCCTTTATCATTTCTGCTTTCTACTTCCAGTGACGCTTTGTGGTGCCACAAATTCAATTTGCTTTGGCAATAGCAAATGCCCGGGAAAATAAAGGACAATCAGCTGGGAGCGCTTTTTTATTTTTCTTGAATTTATGGAGAATGCTATGATCAAGGATCAAAACTGAAATGCATTTGCCCAAGTATTTTGGCAACTCATGCCCCAAAACAACCAAAAAAGGGACATAATGAAATTCATATAATCTCAGTCGCGCATTAAGCGTCTAGAGTCTGGAGTCTGGAGTCTAGACACAACTTTGCCAAAACAAAAACAAGCGACTCGAACTCAAATTACATGAAAATTTCCTGGGATACCCGACTGGAGCGACTCGCTATTTGCATACTTATTAAAAAGTATGTGAGGATAAAGTCGCGACGGATTATATATTTAAATTGTGCCAAGTGACAGTTAATAAGCCGCTCCAGCTCCAACTCCAACACAAAGTCCAACAAACATTTCGCAAATCCCTTTCGGTTCAAGTTGTGTGACTGGCATTTCAAATGAGGTGATGGCCCCCAAAATCCAAAATCCGAAATCCGAAATCCAGACCGCAAAACGGCCAAACAAAGAGTCTTGGCCGTCAAAGACAAACAAACCTTTTTCGGGGCCAACAGACGTTGATTTGATTATGCCCCCTTTCAACCCTTGAGTGCACATCAAAAGGCTCCAGGACTCCGTAGCCGTTTCAACACCTCAAATTAGTGCACTTTGTAGTTTCCCTTTCGTTGCCACTTTCGATACAAATTATAAAATTTGTCTGAGGCCCTCCATAAATCCTGAACCAGTTCACGCACGTCCTGCCGGCCAGTGTCCTTGGAGTCGGTGGCCCCTTGGTCAATGATTTGCTTCGTTGACTAAGCAAATTAAGAATACGACCCACGTGCCGGGACTGCCAACCAGCTCGCCTCTCAAATGTTTATAATGAGCTAATAAACACAAATTGATTGTGTGTGAAATTAAAAGGGAGCCCCGGGCCGAAGTTTGCACCTTTCTCAGGAAATAGGCACAAGTTTCTTTGGTTTTCGGCCCATTGCTCGACTGATGTAATTGCATTCAAAGTTTCTAATAATCTATTCCACATATTATTTTAATCAAAACACAGAAAATGTCATGTTGGGTAGGATGGGATGGAATACTCGCCTTTGAAAACCTAAATGTTATTCATTTTACAAATATAATACAAGTTAAATGAAGAGGTCATAAATGCCTTAAATTAAGTGTTTAAGCTTTGACATTTATACTTATCAATAGAACAATATGATTATCTTCTGAAAGGCATAAATTCTATTTTTTGTGAGCGACCTCCCGACTACAAAAACTCAGAAACACACTTGAGCTTAGTTTGAAATGGAAACGTATTGATTTTTTTAATTTATTTAATGTATACATTTTGAGGCTCCTCTTAAAATAAAAACTTTTAAACAAGGAAACTTTGTTTCAGATATGCCTAGTACCAAACTGTTAAAAAAAAAAAAACAAAAACTAAAAAATATCAAAGAACTGGTATCAAAGAACTTTTGCATAAAATGTTATAAATAAAATCTATTTAACTATAATGAAACTTATTTAAAAAATCTCTTCTTACAGTTAAAACAAAAATTTCTTTTATTAAATATTTTTTATTTTTTATTAGTTTAGGAGTAAACACACCTCCTCCTTAGACTCTGATTTGACACAATTTAAGGTGATTGTAGGCTCGATTTAATGGCCAGCTTTCGGCATTTTGGCCAACTTCCGTGTGGCGCCTGCCGCCTCGCGAGAACGCTCGAATCGCTGACCAAATTTGACCAACACTTTGGGCCCTAGGCCCAGAGTCGGCCATAAACTATGCATTAGCTGGCGGGCACATGTTTAAAATACCAAAATACTCGAATACCTTGCTCACGCACCGAGCGGGGCCATTATGTGCATTTCCATCGTCCTTCGTGTGGTGTGGTGTGGTGTTCCTCCCAGCCCCTCTTCCGCTATCCTGCGGCCGCCTTTTGTCTTTCGTCCTCGTGCTCGCGCTGTGTCTTTATCTGACTGCGGCACAATGACGCGGCGTATGAGTAATGGGTGAGTGGGTGACTGCATCTACATAGAGCGTTGGACTTATTACGTATACGCAGCGCGTAGCATTTTGATGTGGCAGCCACACCATACCGAAAACTCGGGCCAGCCGAATCCACGGCCAATTCATCCCCAACCCCCCCGCCTCGATCCTTTCCAGAAACGTATAATAAAGTGTTTGCGACTTTTTCATTGCTCACGTACGCTTTTCATGACTGACTTCTTATGCTTTAGGTTAAGGTTTTTGGCTCCAATCCTGCAGAAGCAGTAGCAGGAACAGGAGATGGGGTCCTTGAATATGTGTGCGAGCTAAGCGAGTGCTTTATTTCATTAAGTTGGCTCCGTCCGAAATCTTTGTGACCAACTTTGTGCTTAATATCCCGTTGTGAGTTGCGTGCGGTTTTTGTGGGATTCCTTTATAGTTTCTATCACACGAAATGGTCAAACGGTCCTGGTCGACAGGAGTCGAGTTGGCCAAGATTTCTTTTGTCTTCCCTTCGTGCCGCCGCCGTGCTGGCATTTATTTACATATTTATGAAGCGAAATATTAAGAATTATCTGGAGGGGTGAATGGGCGGAGGCCCAAGGAGGCCAAGGAGGCCAAGAAGGCCTCGAAGGACCCAGAAACTGGCCTTTATCTGTACGGAAGCATTGCCATTCCGGCCTGCATATTTGCCAGCCTGGAATTTTTTGGCAAAAAAGAACCCAAGGACCGAGCAGCTACTACACATTTCGAATAGCAATAATATTTGTAGACAAATATCTTAGCCGGCGTCTGGCTGTCTTCGGGTTTCGGTTTCTTTGAAGGTAAACTCAAAAGTATATCTGCTGCCTTGTCGGGGTCGGGGGTCGGGGTCGTGGTAGGGGGCTTCGTCGTAAATTCCTATTAATTTATAATAAAAATTTGTGGAGAGGAATATGAAGCGTGGTGCTTTTTTGGAATTTCCCAAATTAATATTCCATTTCGAATGCTCCGCATTGGTGTGGTGGGGAGTCTTGGTTCTTGTAAAAATCTGTAAAAGCCTGCATGCTGGCTAATAGCATTCTGTTCTTGGCCAAACTAATGAAATTAAAGGCTGACGCGCCTTCCTTCAGATGCGATTAAGTTTGCCATAAATTCTAATTACCAGAGAGTTACGAGTTGGAAAATTACATTTTATTATATGATAAAAGTTAAGCTTCAACTGGACGACGATAATGTATACCCAAATAGATTTACATGCGTATTCCCCGAACAAAGCCAACCGCAAACTCCACTTAATCATGTGTCGCTGCCCAAACAGCAGCAGGACCTCCTCTCCCAGCTCCCTCCCCCCACATGGCAGGCCACCCACAGCTCCACTTCCTCTCCAGCTCCTCGACTGTATTCAAGTGTCAGAAGTGCAATTTATTTTTATGTTGTGTAGTGTTGTTTTGCCAAAAGAGAAAAAGACCGAAAGCAAACCGAACCAAAAGCTGAAACGCGCTACTCCCGGCAATACGCAAAATAAACAAAAGCTGGAGCTGAATAGGAGGTGGCTGGGTTGTCCAGCTGGTGTGGCCATAAAAACCAAAGCTGGAGCTCAGTGCGGTTTCTGTTGGCCATATGAAAAGTGTTGATATATGCATGGGAATCGGGCAGGAAGCGAGCGATGTGACGAACATGCATATATTCTAGTCTATAAGTGAGTAAATAGACCCTGTTGCCCACCAATCGATATACATTTTATGTGTCTGCTCCTTGTTTAATAAAGGAAAGCAAGGACTTTTAAAAAATATTCACCTTTAATTCTCATAGGCATCATTTTAAGGATTAAAGTTGAAAGTCCAAACCCTATTAATTAATTTCCTAATTAAATAGAGTTGTTGCAAACATGTATAAAGGGAAAATGGCTAAAAATACAGCTCCCACTTTAGATGCCACGCAGAAAGTAGCAACAACTGACTGAATGTCACGTTTAGAGCAACTAATTTGTAAATTTTCATCTGGAGGCAAAAAGTTTGCGGCGCATTCCACCGGGCCAAAGGAGTCGCCTGGCAATATGTCAAAGGTGCAGGGGTACAGGGATGCAGGGATGCAGGTGAGGGAGCAGCTGCATGCCACGCCATGTGGGACGTGTGCGGTTTGGATGCGGTTTCGGTTTAACAGCTCCCATGTAAGGCGCCACCGCCCCGGGGCCCATAAAATTCAGCCAACGACGACGGGCTGCAAGATGAGTTTTGTCAGCTTAAAGTTGGCCATAATAATGAAGTTGATGCCACCGATGCACGTGCCTCTGCTGCTGCCGCTACTGCTGCCTCTGAATGTTGCATGTTGTTGCCTCTTTAAGGGAGCAACTCCAACTCGAAGCACTTGGCATGAATTTTAATGTTTGCACCGCTTTCGGGCCTTTCATCAAAATTCAATTGTCTCCAGTTTTTGGTTTTGAGCTCCGCAGTTCGGGCCCCTCGACGCCAGATCCAGATGCACAGGATCCGGCCGAAACCCGCCTGTGGACACGGACAATCCGCCATTGTTGACCCTTTTTGGTTCCTGGTGCTTTGGTCTTTTGTTTTTCGCTCGGCCGGCCAAGCGCGCCAAGTGGACGTTTATCTTTTGCAGTCACTGTGCACTTCTAGCCCGTTTGTTCAGTTAGTTTGCCCGGCTAAAAGTACAAAACTGTAAGTGTATATAAACCATTTTATTTGCGCTCTGGGGCGGCATATGTTTGCATAACAATTCCCGGAGCGTGAAGAGTCCCGCCCCGCCAGAGGCATAAAATCAACTCCTTGGGGTCAAAGGCCATACAAAACTATTCCAAGTAACTCTCAAGGTTTAAATAGTAACAAAAAATAAAAAAAAGTAAAATTTAACATTATACATCATTGGCAGTTTTCTTTGCAATTTTTTAACATGGTCAAATTCATAAAAACCCGTCCGATGTCGAGATTGTTTTTTTTTTTACGATTTTGGAATGCTCGCGCTGAGAACAGCCACTGGAGGCGGCTGCCATGGAAAAAAGCGCTGGTGGGTGGGTGGGTTCCGGTTTTCGGGCTTTCGGGAAGAGGTGGCATCGGCAACCGGGAGGGCGGCTTACACGCAATAAACCGCTTTGACCACCGATCCCTGCTTGGACATCGAGTCCTTGTGCAGCTGGTACTGCAGTTGGTGGGGCGGAAGGGCGAGCAGTTCGCGCAGCTTCAGTCCAATCTCCATGACGGCCAGCTCGTTGTGCCCGTTGGCGGTCCAAATTGCTGTCGGGGATGAAGCATGGCGGGGGTGGAGGAGGCGTAGGGGTCAGGGTGTTACGCGTTAGAAGTTGAAAGTTGTCATGAAGCGGCTCAAAGGCCACTGGCTTTGCAGCACTCGAAAATAAAAATTGGAAAAGCTTATAAACCTTTAGAGGGGTATTTCCATTTTTGTTTTTGGGAATAACGCCAAACATACACCTTAAGAAATGGATAGCTTTTTAAATTTCGGATGGAATTATTTTCTTTAAGAGTTAATCCCTAAAAAATTCTCAAAAAACCATTTTTTGTTACAATACAAAACATACAGAATTATTAGATAGAACCGAATATTCAAAAGTTTGTTGTAAACAAATTATGAATTAAATTATTAATTTGAATAGTAAATGTTAAATACCAACATTTACTATATTGTTCTCAGAATTAAAAATAATTCAGTGTTAATTGCAATTGTTAAATATTGAAATGAGAAAAGTCTTAGAAAAGCAATTGCCTTGCAATTAATACTTCTACTTCCCTAGTTCGGCTCGAATAGTTGTGTTAAACCCCTTCAAACTCCCTTTTAATTTGTATATAAAGTTTAAAAAACTTTTCCAATTTTTTTTTGCAAGTGTAGTACGTACAAATTTTGTTGCTCTTGCCGCGCAAGTTGATAACAGCGCCGCAGACTTCTTCAGTGTGCTCAAAGGCCTCGCCAATCAGTATGAGTAGCTGTCAGGGACGGGGAATGGGAAACGGGAAATGGAAAATGGGAAATGGTGAGATTGCAGGCTGCTCCCGAGTCGAGATGCGACAGCCAAAGGACACAAATCTCCGCCGGCTACTTACCACATCCAGCCAAAGCTTGTCGAGCTCCAGTTTGGAGCCACGCCCCATATTGATGACCCAGCGACCGCCGAACTTGTTGGCATCATCCTCCCACATGGGTCTGAAAAAGGTGGTCACAAACGCGGAAAGTAGCAACTCCCTAAAGAGGAAGGTACTCACTGTATGCCCTTCTTGAACAATGAGTAATCGCTGCCAATCTTGATCTCTGACGGTGGCTTGATGTGGTTGTACAGGCTCCAGAAATCCTCGACCATGTCGAAGCTGGTGATCTCGTTCTGCATGTCCTCCCATGACTTGGTGCGATCGTTCTCCAGATACCAGAGCGTCCAGGTGTGCTCCAGCGGATGCTTGAAGCGCAAATCGACAATCTCCTTCAGTGGCTTGCGCAGATCGGTCATCTCCGACAGGGTCTTCAGCTCCTGGGCGGAGCTGGAGCGGGATTCCGGCAGCGTCTCCGTCTCGCAGTCCATCATCTTCAGTTCGGTCTGCTTGGCCGTGAGCATGGTTGGGTTTGTTGGGTTGGCTAATATCGTGTGGTTTACTGAGTCAAATTTGAAACACGCCTGGATACCACTGGACGCTATTGAAATTTGAGGGCTCTCGGAATTACGTTCAGACACAAACGACACAACACGAGAATGTGTATAAGGGCCTGGCTACGAAACCAGACTGAGGCCGTTCGTCCCAAGCATTGACGTATTGCCAGACAGAAAAGGCACAGGAACAATGCCTAGGGGAAAACCTAACTCCTATCCGGCTCCTCTGCTCCGATCCCTATCGGGGATCCCGGCCTGGCCAATTCATAACTTTCATTGCACGTAAATAATTAGGCACTCGTTCCCGGGCCATCTTCGGGTACTCATCGCCCCCGGGCACCGGGCCCCCAGGCCCCAGTCTCCCTGCTTTCTAATTCAACTCTAAACTTTTTATGTCCCTCTAAGTTTGTCCTTATCTCTGGATACCGTGGAAAATGTTCTTTAACTTATGATACATCTAATAAGTTTTTATAAATTTTGGAAAAAAAGGAATTTACTTAGAGTTTGATGGAAACTTTCCACCTATTCTTTCTATTCGAAATTTTTGTAAATGTTGCAACTAAATAAGTTTACGAAACTACACAAAACTATATAAAGTATTTTAAAATAACTCATTTAGCCTTGAATTATTTTTTTCTGTGTATTTAAAAATAAAGTGATGTTCAGAGATTTGTTTTTTTTTTTTGCTAATTTTCTAGGACTTTTAAATTTAAAACAACAAAAGATGCATCAATTCTTTTAAAACTTGTTAGAAATAAAAAAATTAAGACAAAGATCAAGCTAAAATCGAATTGTAACTTTAGCCTCATTTATCAATATAAGGTACAATTGTTATTATTAAATGAATTACAACCGTTGTTTACTGTGTAGCTTTAAGCTCAGTACTCTTTCAGGGCCATCTTGTTGGCCTTGGTGATAAAAATCGAGCGCCTTATGCTTTCGTTCATATAAAGCGTTAATTTTATGACATAGAATGGAAGGACACTTGAGCGACTCCAGGACTTCGTCCTTCGCCCGTGGTCCAGAGAGAAATTTACGCACTCACACTTTCCTCTCTGCTGGATGAAATTTTTTTTGGTATTCTATGATTTTACGACAATTGAGGGACGGCGAAGGGGATGGGCTCCCGGATGGTGGGTGGCAGGAAGGTGGAATGGAATTCTACGGTCCATGATGGTGTTGATAACGATGATGTTGTTGCTATTGCCGGAGCTGTCGCCTTTTATGTCGCCTGCCATAAAAGTGAAAATATTATGAAGCTGGCTCGGAGCTGGAGGAACAATGAAACGGCTACGTAATTGCCGGCAAAGTATCTCGAAAGTCATCTATGAGGCAGTTCTTGACTTGTGCAATTGACATCGGAGGACATCGGAGCTATCGTGTCGCTATGGTGACAACCCAAAATGCTAATAATGGACAAAGCGACAGTATCGAAATTGAGACAATGCCTTTGCGATTTTAATTTGACAGAAAAGTGACAGGGGCCAAATATTACGGGAGCGATGTTTTCTGCATCTCCATAAAAACTGCAAAGGCTCCGAGGGACAAGAGCTTCAAAAGGAATCTCATGTCCAGATTGATGCCGTACAACTCTATCCTAATGGGTTTCCAAACATCCAGAAGTTGCAGGTCGTCAATCTACAAAATTAACGGAGGGAAATAATTTTGAATTAATAGAAATCGACGCTCCACTCACCGTTGCATCGAATCCGTGGTGGTAATTGGTCAAGTGGAAGTGGGAAAAGCTCCTGGAGGTCCTCGACTCGAAGGTCAGCACCTTCAGGATGGTGAAGTTGTACGTTATGTACAAGGCACAAATGACAACCACGTGGTAATTGCTCTGGTTAACGCCCTTAAGAGCTGAGAAAGGTATGAAACCATAAATCACCAGGCACAGCCAGTGGATCTCGAACATTTTGGTGAGTTTTGAGGTAATCCTGTGTAGCTTTAACCTCAATCGAATCACTTGCTTTGTGGACTTTTTCAGTTGCCCCACCAGGGTCAGGATCTGGCCGATTTCCAGTACTTGGGAGTTTCTCAGGGTAACCACGTCCCGCGATATCTTCCTCGTGCAGCGATGCAGCTGATGGTAAAAGGCGATCAGCACCACATAGAGGCATATATTGATAGTGACGTGGAGCAGATAGGTCAGGGATACTCCGAGGAGAAAGCTCATTGCAAAATTATCATCACCATATTTTTTGTTATAGTTTTCCAACAAGCTGCCTTGCATGCAGATGGATCGCACCACGTTTTGAATGGCCAAGACTAGGAGCATGAGGTGCCTCAGCCGGAACAGATTGGGGCTCCGCGCCAGGGAGGACAGCTGAGCCTGCAGGTCCAGCATCTTGTTCATCTGCAGCACGATTCCCTTGCAGTCCACTACGATGAGGAGCCACCACAACAGGATCAGAATTTCAATGAGAACCTGTGTCCAGTTGTGCCTTTTCACTGGAGCCCAAATAGTATGAAAAATTAGTCCAAACCATATGCCGGCAATTGAGAGTATTATGAAATAGGAGTATCCTTGCAGGACTCTGGATTCTCGAAAGCGCCTCTTCCAAGGGTCGTAGTAAAACCTGGTGATCCCGCAGACCTGGGTCACCGCCACAATGAGCCACAACAGGAGGTGGGTGCAGCGGTTCAGAAAGTTCACCTGCCTCATCGCGCCTCACCAAATAACTGGGCAGGACTGCCAAGGATTCCCCCACCGCAGTCGGGACCACATTTAAATTATGACCGCACTTTGGCGCTGATGGGCGCACATTAATAAGCGTTCAAAGTTTTGATGGTTTCATCGATAGGATGACAGCAGCGCCTCCCGACCGCAGGGCATTCTGTGGTCACCCGCAGCCAGGCTAGCAGTTCTGACCAGGACCTTCGATTCGCCACGCGATAAGCTTGAAGTGTAAATACCGAATTCGGTGTTTAGCTGAGGTCTTTGGCGACTTAAATCCTTAATAACTTTAAGGGACTTCTCAGCAAGTATCAAGGGAGGGGGCCTGTTAAGCAACTTATCTTTCCATTAACCTGAATACATTTCGCAGTTACGCAGCCTGATCCTCGAAAGGATTCTCGCCACTATGCCATTCGGCATTTCCTTTCGCATTGTTTGTTGGCCAGGACCAAAGAAAAACAGTCTCAATCTCGTTGCCAACACATTTAATTACGCAACATTTACGTTAAAATTTTATTGTCTGCATTATTGAGCCGGCACCCGGATCCGGGTCCGGCTTCGAATTCCAATTCCAGTCTGCTGGCCCAAGACCGGACTTGGACTCAATCCTGGCGATGCCGCGCACTCAGCTGTGGTTTCCGTTACACATTTCGCGCCATTGTCCGTTGGCCAAAAAAGGGGCGTGGTCGGCCCCGGGCTGATACGGATGAGCTATCTCCTGGCAGGCAGGCATTGGGCAGTCGGGCAGCTCATTTTGATTCACGACTGAAAGGAAACGCGTCATTTGTGTTTGCAACGAGTTGTTGGCCTTGTTATTGGCATATTTTTTAAAAGCCGTCCGCAGGACAAACACAGGTCCACAGGACATGGGCCGTCAGTCAGTGGAAGTTCAAAGGCGGCAATGATTGTTTAAAAATAATTCAATAACAAGAGGACGAGGAAACCTTAAATAATTTTACAAAAAATATATTGTATACAAGAAAAATTAATTTTTTAAAAACCTGGAAATCTAGGCTGCTGCTTCGATTGTCAATTGTCACTTAGTTGCATTATCAGCGCTTTACGGCTCATTTGCTTTTTGAACATGTGTAAACAAGGGCAGCCAGATGGTCGAGGACCTCCACTCCACTCCACTCCCGGTCCATATCGTTACTCCTTTTGCAGGATGTGCCAGTTGAGCTCGTCACCAGCATCGTCCTTTTAAAAGCATTGATTTATGAAACAACAATTCCAGCGACAGCTTTTATTCTGCACATATTTAATGAGGGCAAATATTTTTGCAATATGTAAATTATGAAACATGCACTGCCCTCCATCCGGAGATTTAAAATATGCCAATGGCGCCTTATTAAGCGCTCATTACTCACGCGGCCAGGACCCCAACATTTATGCAGGACTCAGAGTCCTTCTAGAGATGGAAAATACATCATAAAAAGGAAAAGAAATTTAAGCAATCCACAAAATTAGATTCTAGTAAGTGCGACCCAGTGCTAATATCATTTTCATTTTCGTTAAAATTTCCCATAAATAATAAACCAATTGTTGACCATCTCTAGGCATCCTGGCATCCTTTTCCACAGCCAGTGGCAGCACATCCGGCCTCCAGTATCTTGTCTGCGGTGACACTTGTCTGCGGTTTGGATGACACTGCATGAATCGGTCGTTGGACGGCCGCAGTTTTGCGGCGCAGTGCTGGCAAGATGAGCCATAAATTAGTCGGGCTGGGGATCAGGATTCCCAAGCACCTGGACGCCACTCTGAACGATGATTAACTCTTAAATCCGCACATGTCTGTGGTGGACTTAAGTCCTGCGCCGGGGCAGCAGCATCAATCAGGTGTAATCAATTGCCAAATTCAATTTATTTTTGGCTCGGCGCCACTCCAGCCCGTCGATCATCCGGGTCTGTGAATAGGTTCCCCGGAGGCCCAGAAACCAAATTCGATTGGATTCACATTCACGTTTTGTTTATTTATTTATTGCAGCCATTGCATTGTTATGCACACCAAGGCAGACAAAATAAATACCAGCACACAAAACAATAAATTTAAAATCTAATTACGCGCACCATTTAATATCGGAGCGGAGCCGAGTGCGGACGCAGCCGGAAACGGAAGTGGGAGTAGGGAGTAGCGGAGTATCGGAGGAATCGCAGCTTCCCGGCGAACGTGAGCCAGCTGGCTATGACGCCGCCAAGTCTCCCGGGCGAATGTGGCCCACAAAAAATCGAACAACTGGCGGCCAAACAAATCCACACAACATTGGCCGAGTATAATAAATAGATAAGCCCCGCCAGGAAATCTCAAAGGCACACAAAACCTCACCCAAGCCCCCAAAACCCCCCAAAAAAATGCAATTAAAATTTTGATAAGCTAACAGCAGACGCAACTCGAATTAGTTATCTCTCTGGATGTGGATGTTTTGTTTTGTTTGAAAAACAGAAACCAAGAAGTAGGAGAAAAAATAATAAAATTGCTCGTGGTTAAGCTTTTGACTTGCGGGCGATGGTCAGTCGGTGGGTGGGTTACTGGCCTGGTTACTGGTCTGGTAACTGGGTGGTTGGTTGGTCACTGGGTTGGGGTTAAGCTGGAAGACCTCGGGTCTCGGAATACAAATGAGTTTTCTTTGTTGGCCTCTTGTGCCTGTAATTTACACTGGAGCCTGTAGCCTGTAGCCTGAAGCCCGTTTCCCGTAGCCCTTAGCCCTCAGTCCGGAATAGGGGCATCAACCACATCCGCAACCAAATGGTCAACATTGCTCAACTTGTGAAAAATACATTATGGTTTAAAGTATTTAATTGCACACAATTTTTGGGGTTATTCGAGCTGCCGTCCTTGTGCAAAAGGACCAAGCGGGAGCACAGGGATGTATGTGACCAGTGGCATGTACAGCAAATATTTCAGGGGGGTCCCTTGGCTCGAAACATAATTAAAAATATATTAACTGCCCCCCAAAAAATGGTTAAATTCCAAGAAAACTCATTTAAGGCATGACATTTTTAAGTTATTTAAATCTGTGCAACCCAATGGGCCACTGTTTTTTGGGGATTGTCCGGAGCTGTTTTGGCCAGATTTTTCAGCTAGTTGATCCTTGATCCGGTGGTTATCCTTCCATCCCATTCCATCCCATCCCAACTTCGGCAACGGCTGGGCAAACAAAACGCAATTAAAACTAATAATTAATACGACAACGAGCACACGTTTTTCAGGCCATGGTGACTCCTGTGTGTTGTTTTTTTTCGGCCTTCGTCCTTCGGCTTTTGTTAATGTTCGAGCTGGCCCCGCGGACATTTGTCAAGTGGGTGACCTTCCCAGGGAGTGCGCCTAATAAAATTATGCTTAATTTATATGCAGGCTGCGTCATTTGACTGATGCCTACTAATGACTTCCTAACAATTTTTAATATCTATGCAAATGAACATAAATTGCTCGTCCTTGGCCTCGTCCTCGGCATCGGCATCGACATCGGCATCGGCATCGGCATTGGCTTTGAGCTCCAAGCTCCAGTTCCAGCTTTTTTTGGCCAAATTATGTGGCGCTGCTGGATTCCCGCTAACTTTGGTTAACCGTTTAGCTGCCCCCGCTGCCCTCTCGCACAAGTTACCCAAAAAATGAACAAACCTGACGCAAAAAACACAAGTAACAGAGCTAGCACAGCAAACAACAGCCAAGGGTCCTGGCCAGGAGGTCCTGGCAACTGCTCTCTGGCGTTTAATTAAATGACATTATGGCCGCCTCGCAGCCCCGCGACATAGGCAGTGCCAGAAAGTACAACTACGGAATGCCCGGGCCAGGAGCAGGAAAAGCAGGAAAAGCGGGAAAAGCGGGAAAACAGGCAACTCCCAATTCCCCCCAGCTGGCCCAGAGGAAAATGTGTGCATTGGGAGCTGTATTTCAATTTTTGTGTGGATTGCGTCTAGTTGCTGTCTATTATGGCCCGGTCATTATTACGCTTATGGAAAAAGTTAGCCTCGGGATCATCTGGGGACAGGTTGCCGTTGAGCGAATATTTAGCACCTTGAAAGGTGTGGAAATCGCCCGGATTATTCCGTTCGGATTCTCGGATAACTATCATCCTTTGTTGGCACTCTCATAAAATTCGTCCTGACCCATTTTCATTTTCAATCCCGGCCAGAGCTTTAATTTCGAACTCTTTGGCTATATACATATATTTCTCATTCTGGTCTCCGAGCCAGAGTACCGAGCGGGTACCGGGTACCGGGTACCGGGACTAGGGCATAATTGCTGCATTTCTCATGCAGATGGCAAACATTTCATATTCTCCAGACTCTGTAGAGTGGGTCGGGGAGGAATTTGCATTGCAAATAATCATTTTTAAGTTGCTAATGATGGCAAAACAGGCCCAGGATCCAGGCTCTGCTCTGGGGCGGGCACAGAGCAACAAAAAAGAGGATGGGAAATCCCCGGAGAACAGAGGCCAGCGGGCAGAACAAATTAAATCATTAGTTATGCGTTGCACAGATATAATGCGCTTGTAAAACGGAGCCAAAGAAGTTTTAATTGCAACTTTCTAGTTTTCGGAATTGAAATAAGAACGGGTTATGCAGATCTGTCTGAAAGAGTCCATGTTTGATATCAGAAATGCATTTGTCGATTGACTTTTGCCAAAGTGGCAGTGGCAGGGGGAGGAGCAGGAGCAGGAGCAGGAGCAGGAGCAGGGGCAAGGACTTTGGCTAGGGCAGGAGGCATTAGCAAACTTTTTGCATTTGATGGGGGAGAATGGGGGATTGGTATAACTTCAAAATGAAATCAAGACGAGCTAGTCAAAACTTAAATTGCAGCAAAAGCAAAGTTCAGCCACGGCAGCTATGGAGGCTACGGATACGGATACGGATGCAGATGCAGATGATGATGATGCAACCAAAGGGGGCATGTAGCACTGGGCATGGGGTAGTAACACGAAAACTGAATCCGATGGGGCAGGCACTTGGCAGCTGCCGGCTTTGTAAATCTCTTGGCAATTTGTTGCAGCTGGCCGGCTAAATTGATGCCAAATTGAATGTGTCAATTTCCATTCGATGTCATGCATTTAAATGCTTTATTTTTATTTGCCCAAACCGGCAGCTGTTGTCACTGTTTCAACTGGAAGAGCGGAAAAAGGACATTGCCGCCAATGAAAACAAAAAGGGCCACTTGCTTTTTGCACCAAAGCAAATAAAAGTTGTAATTAATCGCATATGTTACGGCATTGCAATTCTTCCCCAAAGAGCCTCTATTTAATTGAAATTATAGCATATCCATATCAGCTATATATACCCATATCAGGCCTATCTCTATCCAGATACCCAGGAGAAAGCGATTTTGCTTCGAAATCATTAGCTGGAACACCCCAATACTCAATTGAAACAACTGTTGCCAAAGTATTATGCGGAGACCATTTGGGCTTATTTGTATTTATATTTATATTCATATTTAAATGGAAGCGCTCTCCATTTAACTTTTGCTGCTTTATTTAAATAGTAATTAATAATTCAAATGCTATGGAGCATATTTAATATGCGAGATGCAATTCGCAGTAATGCCAAGTGAATGCCTGAAATTATAATATTTATTTAATGAATGCCATAAACATCTCGCAATAATTGCACATTTTTCCCTAACGAGCGTCCCCTCCGATTCTCTGGCGATTCTCTGGCTGAGTCCTCCACCTGACGCCTCCCACATTGGCATCCTGTGGGCTAAAGGATCAGCATAGTTTCAGCGCTGTTCAGCGGAACGGTTGTATATTTTTATAATGCTCACACACATGCGCCATTTTGCGGCTTAAATTCCGAAAACAAACACAAAAAATTTCTGGCTCAGCATAAGCGGCTTACAATGTTAACTCTCGCCAGCACATAGTAGACCCCAACCCCAACCCAACCAGGCTCGGGCCCTGTCGTTTGTTGGCCAACTTATTTGCAGTTGGTTACCTACAGTTTAACACAAATGTTTGAATAGCAAACTTTTCATCCGTAGCTTCTGCAGGGCCTGGCACAAATTCTCTCCGATTACTTTTAGCCAAGCCCGAAATATTGGTAGATATTGCCGTCAGAAATATCTCTATCTCTGAAACTAATTATAAAGACTGCTTCCGAATTACAATTACGACCAAGGCCCAATAGCCATTGTGGGTGGAACTTTTCTGGGTCCTTTCCCTGGCCTGTTAATTATGCATGCAAAGCTGCTTGTATAAGATACCTCTACCTGTATCTTAACGTGCCTAGTTTGGGGCTTCCGCTGCGATTATGGCCACAAATCAGCAGCCACGCCTCTGCCATCCTGCCTCCCGGCCGCACTTTTAAATAAATTTTCGATTATCGCGCACATTAAAGCAATAAAAATGTAATAAATTTTCAATCTACGCCCTGGCCCTCGAGTGCGGGCCAAAGATTTTTATCGAGTTTCGTGAATCGATGATAAAATTAAATGAACTTTGTGGGTGTCTGCGATTGACAATGGCAACTTCAAAATTTGCGCCGCGGGCCTCGTTGTTTAGTTTGTCGAGGAATGCCTCCGTTTGTGGCAGGAGGCTACCTTTGCCGTATCACGTATACGTACTGTGGCCGTGAAACCAGGGGATAAAGCTCTCAGGGGGTAGTTGAATATGTTTAAACTCGTACAGAAATTTATTTTCCATCTCTTCAAAACCATCTCCCGTCTGATATCCAATCAGAGTTTTCACACTAGTTCTTCTCTGCACTGGGCACTTGAATTCCAATTTTCATACTCGATTACTTCCCGGATAGCCTATTGCCAATGTTTTGCCGCACTCCGAGTGTTGTGTTATTGTAACTGTGGCTCCTGCGAATCGCCTCCTATTTTTTTCCCTCCCCCCATGAAAAGGTAGAAGGATGTATAGGAATGAAGCCGGGGCACCTGCAGCTCTGCCGCCGCACTCAATAAAGTTTTGAACTGTGGAAAGGCAAACATTTTATTAAAAAACTTTTGTTTCACTCGGCAAGCGGGCAGGCTGCAGGATTGGTTGGCTGCCTGGCTGGCAAGGACCTTGAGGCCTTGGCAAAAGTTTACACATAGAAATATGATTTTACATTTGCTTTTAATTTTAACTCTTGCAATCATTTTTCGGCCTGGCCACCTTTGAAAAATATTATAATAAAAAAATAACTTTTGCTTCTGCCCCCGTTCTGGCACTTTGGCCGCCAAACAAAAACCATAAATGTCGGACGGGTCGGGTCGGACGGGGCGGGCCGCGTAATTGATTGTTGCAACTCGCAGGGGCAAAAGAGGGAATTTAATAAAAACTTCGCTGCGGCTACATGCGGCGTGAGAAATTTTCCGGTTTCGCTTTTTAACAAAAACAAAAAAAAACACATATCTTCTAGTCAGCTAGTCGAGTCTCACAGGGATTTGTTCGCATCTCCGGGTGCGAAAATTTGAATGCTAATGAGCTTTTAATTGCTCACTTCAGACGGATAAAAGTTGCGTATGAGTAATCTGCGTGTGTGAGAATTAATGAACCTCCTGAGTGTGTTTTAAAACGCTCCCAGATAAATCATGCACATCCATCTAAAGCCCTCCGTGATGTTAATTACCGAAGCCCCGCTCTAGGATCCGAGCAGGACCTGAATGGAGTGGCTTGTAAGCGGGCGAAATCCAAATATACACAACAATCGCAATTTCCATTGCAGCAACTTGATAAAAACTTTCCGTTTATCCTGCTGAAGAAAACTATTTGCATGGCAAGTTTCGGGAAGTTGGGAATGAAACTAAACCCTTAACTGGACCAAACCCTTTTCCGAGCCAAGGTGTGCGGCTGGGAGTGGAAGTGGGAGTGGGAGTGCGTGTGCGTGTGCGAGAGCAGATAAAAGTTTTAATTAAATAATTAACAGGAATTGTATGTGCATCTGTATCGGCCACTTGTTGCCCCAGGATCTGGGTCCTGCCTAGCCGAAGGCCATAAATAAATAGCCACACATTGTTGGCCAACAAAGGTGGTCGGTCGAGAACGAGAAGATAAAATGGAAAGATACTGGCTTAATTAATTACTGCTATGCATAGAGGAGAGTTATCCTATAATTGAAAAGATTTCATTGTCGAAAGATTTGCATGGCGAACTAGGGGCTAGAGACATATTGTGGCACACATACCAGGAGCTCTCATCAGATGCGGCTATTTGCACCGCATAGTCGGCATCCGACCAGGCCGTCATTATCCTTATCATCGTCATTCCGCGGATGCAGCGTCCTGACGGCCGGCCAGTGCCCATTTCGGCGGTTGACGTTGGACTCGCGGTCCGTTGATATGCGTAATAATGCAATAAATACAAATTAAACATGCTTGAGTGCAATTATGCAAATGAATGGAGTTTATAGGGCGCGGCACCAATCCCCGACACCACCAGTCCATGTCAGCCATGTACATTGCGGATTACAGAGCGATTGCCGGGGCACTAATCTCTTGTAATGAACACAAATATGTAGAACACGGCGATAATCGCTCATGTACATTTAACAATAAAGTGCTTACGAGTGTAACCCCTGTCCTTCCGAGTCCTCACATCCTGCTGGACACTGTCTCGCTAATCGCCTAATCGGCTAATCGTCGAATCGGCGGCCTCAATTTTCGGCAAATACATTTTTCGTCCTGAGCCATCCAGCCATCGCCTGTCACGTTATATTTAACGTTTATCTGTGAACATTTTCGATTTGGTCGAGCGGCCAGCGTGCAAACAAATACTCGGCCAAGTCTCAAGTTTTATGTCCGTGTCCTGCGTCAGCGCCAGCTGCTGGGGCCTGATCCTGGTCCGGCTATTTCTTCTTAAATTTCTATAATTGCTTGTGATTTGTTGGCCACGAACGTGCCGGGCAACTGCAATTTGTTCGCTCCGGCCCCACCACCTATAAACACACATTTGTCTTTCCTATAGATTTCGCCATATATTTTTATTTGTCTCACGCTTTCAATAATTGCCAGTATTACACGTGGCCCTAATAAATTAGTCTTGGTCTGGCAGGGTCCTGCTGTGTCCCTCCGAGGAGTAGCTCCTGCCTGGCTGGCTCACCATTAAATCGAATGAGCGACAAACTTCTCAAAAGCTTTAGCTGCGACAGCTATTTCGCATCGTCAATCATACGCCCTGTGGGCCGTCAATCGCTGTTCATTATAATTACAGTTTTTATACATATTTACATAAAGCATTTACCATGTGTCCTGGCAGCTGTGTCCTGCGGCCCACATTACGGAACGAGGCCACATTAAAACTCGACCGCGATGCCAAAAATTATGCAATCCCGAAATGCATCAATATGCAGTGTCCTTCCCATCCCATCCCCGCCGCCCCCTTTGAACATTTAAAATTCCTCCACGACCGACAACAAAAATCAAAATGAAAATGATGCGGAAATGGCCATACATAATGACTAAAATTCTGTGTGGCAAGGACACAAGGACGCCCGGATATTGAACGGATTTGTGCTGCATATGCGACAGCGCAGAATGATTGAGGCCATTGTCAAAATATCACACATGCCACCACACCAGTTACGGATATTGGATGCGGCAATTGATGGACGTAAACCTAGTCTTAAATACCAGGATGCCATTTCGCTGGCTTTGTCCCACTAAAATTAATGGTTACAATTTACCCGAATGGGGGAGCCGGCGCTTCGGCTTGGATAACTTATTTAACCTCGCAAATCGCGATATCTTTAGTTTTCGTGTCAAGTACCCCTCAGACAATGACGGATTTAAGGAGGGGTTGTGCACTTAATAGCACATTAACTCATCAAAGCAACCGCAACTCCGCTCCCGGGGAAACCAGTTCCCTCCCCAAGGACCCCCAGGACCTGCACTTCACACTTCCCCCCCTCCCGAAATCATACAACATTTTAACAGCTGTCAGTTTTATGGCGCGTGACTTTTACGACAGCTGATGGCGCGGAGGGGGAGAGAGGAATGTAGTGTATATATAGGGCTCCCGGCGAATTTCGGAAATCGGTTTTAATTGCCAACTAAAACAAAATAGCTGCAATGGCAATGGAAACAGAAACAAAAACGGAAACAAGAACAGGAACGAATCTCTGGCATGCATAAAACTAAAATGGAGTGGGTCGAGTTTTTATTCGGGAATAGTTTTATTTCAACACTAATAACACCGCGATATTGATGTTGGCGTGTAAGCGTTTGAGGGCTACATTTTATTACATTTTGTTTCACACAACAAAAATATGCCCCCTCCACCACAAAGCGAGTTGATTGGTTTTTTCGACTCGCATTAAATGCGTGAAACGATTTTGGAAATTGTTGCGATGCTGCTGCCAGTGCAAGAAGTTTTTCGAAAACTTTTTAAATGCATTTGCTTTTGCATTTATTTTGCAATCAGCCGACCCCTCCCCCTTCTGCCCTACCCCACCTCCAGAAAAGCCGGCGACGACATGCGAGAATAATAAAAGTTTCCCAGCAATTTTCCAGGGCGCGGCGGCGGCACAAGAACAAAAAAGGATTCTGCCCTTAAAGGCTGAGCGGGCATGTCGCTTAGCTTAATGGGTTCGCGACTAAAAAGGAATCGCATTTATTCAGATAAAAATGCTACAATTTATCAATTTATATATTCGTCCGCAAAGCGCAAAATATATTTCAAAAAGAGTATTTCGACTCCCTACCATTTCGCCTTTGGCCTTGGAGCCCGTGTCTTAACCTGAGAAACACGGCGTGTTCTTCGAGCTGTTACCCGTACTTTGCTACGGCGAAGAAACTTTAATATTATTATCAATTTTCGCACAAGCTGCAGAAAATTGCATGCAATTTCGCCGACTGCGCCTGATCCGCTTCCCCCCGTCTCGCCGCTCGGCAACAAAAGGTGCAAAATAATGCAACACATTTGGTGGACGGCATAAGTTATAGCTCGACCGCAGGTAATTAAATACCATCCAACATGTACGTTTTTGCGGGGCGGCAAAGGGAAAGGAATCGAGGAAGGAATAACACTCGAAATAATCACTTGGATACTTCGCTTAATAATATCATCTATGTATAAGTATACACGTTATAATCCGAAAAAAACATACTCTCCATTTTATTTTCAATGGGAAATGTCAATATAAAAATTAAAATAATTCGAAGAAATCTTATTCATTTACCTTTCGAATAATTATGATTAGGGGACATTATAATTTTGTTATAAATCAAGTTTATTCTCCTACATCGATTTCTTCAAAATTGTTATTGGCATTATAACGTTTAATCACTTTAGTTGTGTTTGCATTACATAAATTTATAAAATTGTATATATAACTAAAAATAAAGTTATTGTTTTTAATATTTGATAAAAAAGCAAACACTGGTTATTTTAACTCAAGATTCATAAGCAATCTCTATTGCCAGTATTGGCAGAATTACAAGTACAATATATTTCTTTTTTTCAATATTCAAAAATAAAAATATAATATACGTTTTCCCCCATCTAAAGCCTTTTCTCTAGTCCCGAAAATGTTTTTCCAACTGCAGTTAGAGTTTGAAAGTCCTTAGCTTACGGCGCTCTCAAAATTCGCTTAGCTTTCGCTTAACTGCCGCCAAATTGTATCCTGTTAATGAAGGACCTGCTCCAGTTGTAGTTGTTGGGCTTGCCATTTGGCTGCGGTTAACAATGCAACTTGTTTGTTGCTTGTAATTAGAATTTCATGAAACACCAACATTAATTCAGGCAAGGATTCTCCCAAGCACAGCAGTCAGAGCAGAGATCGGCCCGGAAGTGTACTTGAATTAGTACGGTACTTGGTGAACTTTATTGTTTACCATTTTGTCAATTTTTATTTCCAATACATTTGGTTTCGGTCGGATGCCATTGCCGAGCAGAAAATAAACTGCACCCAGGAACCGTACTGAGCGACTGGGGCTGAGGGAGGTCAATGGAATTCGAACCTTGTTGGGCACTAAATTTTCAAGTGTCAAACTAATGGCCTAAGAAATACTTTATAGCTAAAATTTTAAACAACATCGCATTCGAATAAAACGCATTTCCAAAGGCACAATTCAATAAAATATCCATTGTCCTGGTGCTCAGCTGTAGGATGTATCTTCGGCTTTTGTTGTAAACTATATCTCTGTCCGTATTTGTATCTATATACCTACACATATATATATTCCCATATATATGTATCTGTGTCTGTGTATCGGTATGTGCACGCATCATTCATCCGGCGGCCATATTGAGGCAACATATCCGGCGACAGGATGCCAAGACAAGAAAATTTCATGCTATGCTTTGTACGTTTCCGCCACCCCCTATCCTCGCAGCCTCCCTGAATCCTTCCCCAGGTCGCTGCAACGGCGCTGCCCCTTCCACTCTGGACCCTTCTGTCGTCGCCGAGTCCTTGTTGTTGACTGCCTGTGCTTATATTTTATTTCATGCCAACAGCACTGTTTAATTACACACAAAAGGCAACTCACACACAGCGAGGCTTGTTGGCCTGCCACAGGACTGGCGATGGCAAAAATCCTAGATGCTCCTGGGTTTGGTTTCCATTTTTCTTACAATTTTTTTAATGACTGAAAAAGGTAAATCGAATATATTCCTCTAATCCTTCATTTTTATTGACAATTTCGGATTTATCGTATATAGCTGATGATTTCCTAGGAAGTTATGGAAATAAAGAAAAGATTCAACAAAAAGAGTTTGTTGTCCTGTTCATTTTTTTGCATATTTCTAATCTAATATATAATCTTAAGGATCACTCGAGGTTGTGGGAGAAATGTGTCTTTAACTATTCATTATGATAATTAATTATATTTTAATATGTAACGGGGAGTCTATAAATAAAGTAGGGGATATCTTAACATTTTATATGATTTTTTTAAAAGAAAAGTGTTTCTTCAAAGTGAGTGATATATATTTTTTTTAATAAATAAAGCCGCAATTTAAATAAATGGTAAAATGAGTAACCAAAATGTATCTGCACTTTTTTGTTTACTTTTGCGAAAACCTACTATTGGGACGTATATCCCAGATGGCTCCAATTTTCTTGCCGAAATAAGTGCATCTCTAAAACAGACTGAGAGCCGCACTGCCATCCTTATTCCGCTTTGTGTTTGTGCATTTGTTTCTGTATTTGTCTCTGTATCCGTACATGTCCCAGTATCTGTATCTGTAATAGTGTGCATCAGGTAATGGCTGCCCTTCTCGCATGCAATTTATATTTTCTTCTGTGGCTGTCGCTTTCCCTGAGCCTCGATTTGGTCTGGTCTGGTCTTGGCGCTGGTCCTGGACTGGAGTCCAACGTCCTGGGAGTTATCCTCCTGCAGTCCTCTGCCACAGTGCAATTAAGTTCGACTGGAAAACAAAAGGCATGTTGTTTGATATCCCCCACATCCTCCCCATCCCAACTAATTTCTCAATTGTTATTTTTATGAGAAACAATTTCGCAGCTTCACGGCACAGTCTGATGCAGAAAGCACACACAAATAGGTATAATTGCAATATCGTGTGTATATAATATCATCGTCCCGCATCCAGTAATAACTGATTAAGGACCTGCATTGACATATAGCCGAGATTATGGCCGGGTTTTTGTGTCGCAATAAATTGGATCTCCTTGGGATGGGCGGCAAACATGGGCCACAATCACTAATTGGTATTTGGAGTGGTCAATGAACTTTAAGGGCGGCTGCCACCCCGCATAAATAATTATTCCATTATTAATGGCGTTTTAATACTCTTTTTTTTCGTGTTTGTTTGCGACATTTATTTTGTGGCCCTTGCTGGTTTGGTGAAATTCATTGAAATTATTTATCCGATTCTTAACAATTGCATCATAAATTTTATTAAAGAAAGAACTCTTTGGTGGACAATTTATCATCTCGTAATTGATAATGCCAGCGCCTAGGACTACGCCGCCATGTTGATTAATTATCGCAGTGACAACAGCAACAACTACGCCAGAGCGATAGCAACAATGCAAAGTTATCGCTGCAAAAATATTTTTCAAAATTTCAACGCCGAGCATGATTTATGTTGGAAGCCTTGGCCTGGCCCACACGGAAAACAAGTGAAGCGATACCCTGGCCCCGGAATGGAAATGGGGAGTGGGTGTTGGGTTTGGGTTTGGGTTTGGGGTTGGGGTTGGGGTTGGGGGTCTCTGTGAAGGCATTGAAAGGTCTTCCCACAGTTTTTGCTCTTTGATTCCTTCACTGTTGCTGTTTGTTTAATTAAAAACGCAAAACTTTTGCGGTTCACAGCCAAATTAAATTATGTTCAATTTAACTTTACGGCCCGCACTCCGGCCCCCTTGCTCTCTATTCTTTTCTTTGGCTCGCTTTTATTATTACAGTGCGGAAAAGGCATTTTGCATTTGCAATAAGTAAGTTAAGTATTGAGCGTGACCCAACCTGAATTAGTAAAGTTTTCAATTTCAGGCCCAAAGTGCCCCAAAGAAGTGCTCATCAAATGTGTCGAAGGCGAAACAATGGCGCAAATTTTCCATAGGGCCACCGCCTAAAAGCCAACAGAGAACTTGGCTTTGGTTTTATGCCTCGCTTCGAGTTTGTTGCCAAGTTGTTGACAACACGGCGTATGCGCAATTTGTGACAAGTTGCCCTTTGTAGGAACTTTCTTTTGACATTGTTTCAAGGTTCTCCCCACTCCCGATCGAGGGGGGCTGGAAATCGAGAACTCGCCCACCCACATTCTGCATGAAGTGTTTGTTGAGAAGTTCCAGCCATTGCCTGGGCCCAGCGGTTTTTGGCTGCTTTAAGTGCCCGAGCTATTTGTGACGGAGATGATTGACAGCCGCCTAAACAATGCCTTGCCAAAGAGCAGGCCAAGTTTCGGCCAACGGCAGCCAGTTGGTTAGCAAGTTGAGCCAAGTTAACTGAACAAAGGCCAGAAGTCATGGCGAAGTTTTGCCTTTCGGCTAAGCTGCAGGTAACCAAAAGCATAGCCAAGGTGCAGCCCAACTAATTCCAGGAAAATGTCTTCTAAAAACGGCTTTCCATCGCAATTTATTGGGAACGAATGGGAATAGAAGTACATAGGCAGTTGGGAGTGAATAGTAGGAGAGCCCCTTTGCTCGTGTCGATTTTTTCCCAAAATATTGATGAAATCGATAAATCTGATAAATCTAAAATAATACATTCGTGTTAATTTAATTATTGTATTTCTTTTAATGCTTAACAATGCTTCGAAATTTGTTGATAACAAAATATAGAGGAAATAGAGTAAAGTTTTTAATTTGTATTCAACCTTTGAATTTATTTTTTTGCGATTTTATTAATTTTACGATTCTTAAACTATCTATACTTTTCAGTTAATGAAGACAACGTTAGAATTAAAAAAAAATAATAGCAAAATAAATACAATCTCTCCACTATAATTAATGAAATGCAATACAATGGTAACAATATACAGCTCAGAGCAAGGAAGGGAGAGGGAGAGCATTAGCGCTACACAGAGGGGAGTACGCTCTATGACGTTACGAAGGCTATCCAAATCAGGGATAATAAATCGATTTTTTTATGTATGTAACAATTAATCGATTATTATCGATTAATTTTATTAAATATTAGAGTGTCGATTAAACCAATTTTTTTCACAAATCCTTTTTTAGTACAAAGTATAAAAAAACCCCCAAAGGAATAGTTTTATGGCACATTTTATTATCTGTTGACCGACTCCATTCCGCATTATGCCGATATCCGGCAAGTCAAGAGCCATTAAAGCCAAAACATTAATAACTCATTTGGCTGGAACACTCGAAGTGGGCGATTGTAGTTAAATTTTTGTTGGCAACTCGGATAGCTGATTGCCGGGCACTTGAAACTACCGCAAAATGGCCGCCACTCACGTGTAATTGCACATAAAAGCTAATAATGCGCTACCAATAACGGCCAACTGCAACAACAATTGCCAATTGCCAATTGCCAATGGCCAATTGAAAACACAAAAATCGAGCAGTCATTGCTGCTTGCCCCTGGCCAGGAGCAGGACCACGACCACGACAAGCCACTGCTATGTAAACTTATATGGCAAGGCAGAACGTATATTTATAAATCATTTTATTGTCGGATTTCTGTTCGCAGTTGGGCGTTTATAGTAGGAGTGGGAGTGGGAGTTTCTATGCCAATAAGCAGCTTACCGGAAGTTGTAATGCTGTAAATTTAGATTTCCGGCCGCAAGTGCAGCGGTGGTCTTTTGGTTTGGCAACATTTGTAGCCCCGCCGGCTACACAATACAAAAAAATAAACTAAAGTAAAGTAAAGTCAAGCCAAGCCGGGCCAATTCAAAAATAAAAAAATACAAAAAATTGGTAAACTTTTGCCACAATTTCATTGAATGCAGGCCACTCCCCCGTTTAGAGCCATTTTTGTATAAGGTAAGCAAAAAGTTCTGGATTCCACAGCAAGTGAAAAAACCGCAACTCAAGCGAAACCTGTGACCAATTTGCAAGCCAGAAAAGTCCGGAGGGAAAGGGTACAGAAAAAAAGGATACTGCGATAGCCGACTAATAAATGGAGGAAAATGCACAGGAGCTGAGCCAAACACCGCTTGGGTAATTGACCGAGACCGAGACTGAGGCGGAGGCGGAGGCGGAGGAGGAGACTGAGACTGAGACTGAGCTGATTGTCCAGTCTGGAGTTACTGTCGTCATCTGTCCATTAATCACGTCCTAATGTCGGGCCACACGAGTCTGTCAGGACACACTAATGATCTGTGCTTTACACATGTACCCCATGCATGGCCTATAGATGAACTATCTCCGATGTCCAGGAGTTTCAGACTTCCACCTTCCCCTTGGCCTCTAGTCTTGGTCTCCTTCTTGTCCTTTCCTGCTTGGTGTTCCACTTCCACTTAACAAACGTGTTTCATCTTTCTCTTCTGCCTCTGCCTCCGGCTCGGGCTCTGGCTCTGGCTCTGGCCCTGGCTCCGGCTACAGCTCTGGCTCCGAACCTGGTCCTGGCTGCCACTCTTCTAGTGCTGCAAGGTTTTTTATCGATAAAGTGCAATCAATTTTTACAAATGGGATTATTTTCTCGAATACCTCTTCCTGCTCCACCCGTCCTGGCAGTGCTGCAAACGAATTGTAATTTGTTTTCCCATGCATTTGTTATTGTTCTCCGACTCGATTCCGGGTCTCTGTCGCAGGAGTCTTAGTGAAGTCGCCGCATTATCTTATATCTGCCACTACATATGTACTCGTCCTCCTCCCCAAAATGCAGGGGCGTCTGCGCAAGGACATTTTGGGGGGGGTCTAATAAATGTCTTTGGTTATGGTAAAATATTTGGTTCCTTAGGATTCTCTTGTGATAAAAAAAACGAGACCCCCTTTGAAAGATTTTTAAGCACACACCCCTGGACAGGTGGATTCCTCCATGCGATGGCAATGCAAAGCAGCTTTCGATAGAGATTTATGCTTGTTGGTAGTTTTGCTCATAAAAATGCATTTTTATTGCTTTGGCTGCGCTGCTTTTTGGTTTTTCCAGTTTCTCCTCCCCTCCCCCCATTTTCCACCTTTTCCATTTTTTCTTCGGTTTCATTTTTATTCACTTTTTTCCACTTTTTTTTGGTGTGGCTTTTGAATATTGAGTTAGGTGTGTCGGGGCTGGTGCGCCGAAAGGTATGAAGCAGTTTTTGGCTTCCTTTGTATTGGTCGCTTTGTCGCCATCGCCTCGTAAAAACTGTAATCAGGCAAAATAAATAGCGCCATAAAATAAGTTTCTATCTTTTATTGCCGCAGCTGGCTGGGCTGGTATGAAAATTAAGCAAAAGGCACCCCCTCGAAATGACAAATAAAAATAACTTACTTAACTTTTATTCCGCCTCGCCAACAATTTCTGCCTAATGGCAATGCAATGTTAATGGATTTTTAATACTTCTTTTTCTGCTCGAGGTAATTTTATTTAATTGTTTTCGCCAGATTATTGGCCATAAATTTAGGGCTAAGATTCGCACAGATTCCGGACGAGCTATAAAGGTGGGCATTACTCCGGGAGGTGCTCCTTTTGCTCCTTTCTGATTCATCTTAAATCAAGCACTCAATCCTTTTGACTCCGCTTGGCTTTTGCTGAATCAGCGTGCCATCTAAATAATAGCTAAAAATCAATTGATATCCATTTTATCAATGCAATAGCAGTTGCCGTTGCCGTTGCAGTTGCAGTTGCAGCTGCAGCTAAATTGCATTTATGGCTTTGCGCTTTTATTTAATTTTGCACATGCAATTTACCACCACCCCTCCTGGGCCCAGTATCCTGCAGGATTCAACAGCCAGACTTGGCTGGGCTGTACCTACGCACACCGACAGATCCGATCCGAACCGAACAGAACTGAACTGGAACTAAAAGAGAAATCCTTTCAAACATTTTTCTATACAAACCGCCGCGCGTTGCACAAATGAAGCAACATTTTCTCTCAAGAAAATGCGATTTGTGCGCTTTTGAATGCAAGCAACGTACCAGCCACGCCCCTCACTAGCCGCCCCATCGGGACGCTTATCCTTTGATGATGAAAACTGCGCTGGCAAGCGAAAAACTTTGGAAGCTCAAGACGGCGGCTAATAAAGAGGCGGTGCCCATCCTTCGCATCCTGGCTATGTACGTGTGTGCCTGCTGACCAATCTTGAATTGAAATTGAAATTGAAATGTTTTAAATTTCGTTATACAATTTTAATCTCGGCTGGAATTTAACGAAAAACATTGCCCTGGAAAACATTTATGAATTTTTTTATATCAGCCGAGGTTTTGCATAACAAAATCAACAAGGTATTTAAATGTTTTAGCTTTCATTTCATAGAATTCATGCATTTTTTCCAATTATTTTATTTTGTGCATTTTTCATGGAAGAAAACTATTTTCCCAAATTTAAATTTCATTTGGGATATTTGGTATTTTTAAACCGTGAACAGTGTGGAATTTTTTAAATAAAGTCAAAGCCAAATAACATAATTATGTGACAAAATGCGGTGAATGTTTGGTTCCCTCTTGAAAATTTAAATATTATTTTTCCACAAGGCCCCTTACTTTATAGAGCTTAAGATATTTATTATTTTTCCGCAGATTATTGAGTATTTTTCAACAATGAACGGCTCCCACATGTCTGGCCAATTAAAAAGTTAAGTCTTCTCGCATGTAAGGAAAACCATATTTTTTTACCAAGGACGAGTCACGGCGATCCTCAAAATGAATTTGGTAATTTGCGAAAGCGTTAATTGCATGTGGCCGGGACAAAAGACAAGGCCTTCTCATTAACTGCAAAAGCCTGGAAGGGGATGGAATTAAGGTCCTTTTCTCCACACAGCTACCCCGGCAGCTCACTTCACATACAATTAAAAAGTCAACACCTTGAATTGAACTCGCACACATTTAATGGCTTGGGGCGACCCGGGAGGAGGAGGAAGAAGAGGTTCTTCCACCTTTTACCTTCGTGTGGAATCCCTATTCTCGTGAAGAAAAAAAAAAGTCGCACGCTGCGAAAATTTTCACAGTAATTAGCAAAGTTTTGCGCCTAAAAACAAAGGGCATCCGGCTTTTTTGCAGCCGCCTGTCATTCCTGTCAGTGGGGGGAGGGAACCTTTGGTTTCTAATGAAAAGCACTCGACCCAAGTAAATGATAGCCAGAATATATAGTAGTGAGCCCAACCACGGGCATAATCCAATTTATTTCAAAGAACTTTGTATGCCAGGACTTCCCAAGTAGGAGTTGGAGGAGAGATGGCTGAAATTTGCATAACTTTGATATGAGCAGCATGTGTGATAATCACATCCATTTCAGAGTTGAACAATATTTTCAAGAGCCACTCTGTCAAACTGATTGCCTTGGCCAAGGATGGATTCACTTATGGCAGAGCACTCGAAAGGAACATATATTTGGCATTCGGTGGGGCGACACCTCTGGCAATATTTCAATTATATAATACAAGGCCGACACTGAACGAAGAACGCCTTACTTTCACCTCGTTACGCTTCGGAGAGCCAACTTTTGGAATGAATAAATTGCTCGGCAACAAAGCGAAGTCCTAGCCATCAAATGTATGCAATAAAATTCATTTATTTACGCCTACCAAGCAAACAAAAAATTCAACAATATAACAAATTAGCATTGAAATGAATGCCGACAACGAAAATAGCGGCGAATTTTTCATAAAATCGGCAGTCGGCGGCAGGGTTTTTATCGTTCAAACTTGAGCCTGTGGGATACGCATCATGTGGCACGATCCGGCAGAATGCCATGAAGCTGGACCGACCACCGGTAAACATCGCAAATCAGAGAGAATGTTTATGCATGAGGCCAGGAGCAAGGAATTTCATAAAAATTAAATTGTGCATTCGTGCAGAGATTTGTACGCTGGAATTATGACACAATATGCGACTGTAATAAATGTTGAGGCGAAAAAAAGCGGAGCACCAAGCGATGGGTGGCCACCGGCACGGCCGTGGGTGTTGGCGTTTCCATGGCGAGCGAAAAAACCAACTCGGCCAAAACAATTTTCACACGTGCAAGCTGCAGCTCATAAATTGCCACGCCCATGATGACGACGGAAAAGGACCTACCTAGCGACAATCATAAAAAAAGGGGTTAGTTTTATTTCTAATTGGGATACGATCCTATACCTTAGAAATATACAAAGGACTTCAGTGGCTTTTCTACCTTAAAGATATTAAATACCACCTTGATAACGCTTAAAATCTTTTTCTCGAATCACGGGGATGGTGTCAAGACAAGAAATGAATTCGAAATAAATCCGGGAAAGAGTAAGACTATCGTTCTGCTAAGAGAGAAAGAATAAAAGGTTATTGTAGACATATGTTGATTTACAAAAATGAAGAATTGAAAACCACTTTTAAGCTATTTGACATTTAAAACACTTAAAATACAGTATCCCCCACTTGCATAATAAATTTAAGACCCTGTCAAAGCCTTTAAGAACTGGAGCCACAACAAAGTCGTTGTCCCTTTTGGGGTCTGGTCTGCGGGTAGACTCTGATGCAAATGATCAAAATAATTACATGAAGCGGGTGCCTTTTTTTTTGTCGACATTGCTTTTTTGCACAAAAGACAAGCGCAGTCGCAACTTCAAAATGATGAAAATGAGTTTTCTTTACAAACAAAATTAAAAGTAAAAGGAATAGAAAGAAGGCGAAGGGAAAACTGCACACCGAATTCAACGATGTGCAAAGTTATTTTTCACAAGTGCTTTGCGGCCCCGCCCACTGCCGCCCCTTTCCATGGCACCCTGTCGCCTGCATGTGGAAAATGTGGAAATGTGGATGTGGAAATGGCCATGTGGTTGTGTGGATTTCCGTTAACTTATGGTTAGCAGTCGGGGCCGGGCCTGGAGTCGGAGTCGGGGGAGTGCATCCTGTTCTATCCGTGGCTCACCCGGCATATTCCTATTTTTATGCTGTGCAAATGACAGCAATTTTTCATAGAGAAAAGCGCTAGCAAGACCACAGGACCTCTCCCCCGTTTTCGGAGTTGTTGTCCTTGCGAGGTGCCAAGTGACAATAATTTTGTCTCTTCCTGCCAAGCGGAGAGACAAGAGCCAGATCCGGAGCCCTCGGTTGGGGTTTGGGGCTTTTGTTTCGCTGTCAGTGCCTAATTGCCAAGATTTTGCGCTGCTTGGTAGACCGAAAGAAGAGCCTCGGCTCAGACCAAAAGCTCCTTCTGCTCGGCACACATGGCCAACCTTAAATTCTGAGCGCTTCCGAAACCCTTAAGCGCCCCATGCCGTACATTATTACGCATACGTCCCGTGGCACAGCCAGCGCAGAATATTTTAATGCCATGCTAGTGCGATTTGCATGGCCAAAGTTCAGCCAAGAGTTGAACTTTCTTTGCAACTAATCCATTTATAGCCGTTTTAAAAATATCATTGAGCCACTCTGGTTTATGGTCCCGATTAATTCGTGGGAAAGCCATTATCCTCCAGATCGTTGAACTCCGGCAGCGGCAGACTCAAAGGACATTAAATTAAAGCCGAAAATAGTGCAATTTTTTTATTGAATCATCAAAATCAGAGTCTGAACAAGTCGAACGCTTATATCGACTACAACTACGACTCATAACTGTTTGGCTTGCTGTGAAAATATCAATAAAGAAAACTAATGAAGTGCGCGCTGCCTTAAGTGGCTTATTGTCACTTTGACACTCGCACATGCAGAGGGTCCTTGCAAGGATGTGTGTGTGTGTGTCCATATGTGTGTCTAATGTCAAAGGGCAGACGCACGTCGAGAGCTCAAGACGAGGAAGGCAATCGAGCCAGCGTGTGTGCGGTTGTGTGACGCGTCGCATCATAAAATCCGCACTTATTACTCCTTTTATGCAACTAAATATGTACACAAAGTAAATAGCCTTTGGGGAGTCTGCACTGTTAAAAATTAGTAGTAACTAAGATATAATATGTTGCGTTTATCATGGAAAATGTTAGTGGATCGGTAAAGTTAACTCTTAATTTTACAAAGATCGTGTATATGGATTATGTTTATGGTAGATTTTGTAAAATTTCTTGAAATATCCCTAAAAACAATTATTTTTCTATTAGGACCTTTTTTTTTTGACCCTCTCAAAAAAGAAAGAAGCAATTCTATAAAAATTTTTAATTTCAAAAAATTCTTTTGTTTTAACGAACATTTTTTTATTACTTTTTCACAGCAACTACTTTAATAATTGATTTCGTTTTTTTTCTTTTCAAATCAAGAAGAACTATATATAATAAAAATTTTAAATAATTTTGTTTATTGTTATATATGTTACATCTAATACAATTATTGTAATAATAAAAGTTTTTAAAACAAACAACATAATGCCTTATCTAATATATAAAAACTAAAAAATGTTATATGGTGTCAAAGCAGATGTCACATCAAATACATTTTATTTCCTAATTAAAAATTGTAATAATAATAATAATAATAATAATAAAAAAAATTATAATAATAACAATAATAATAATAATAATATTTTTTTGAATCTTTTAATGTTTTTGTCTCAGTGTAATCGTTTACTTGTGTGTACATTTGTTTACTTTTAGTTAACGCTTGCCTGAGTGGACACTGTCGTGGCCTTCCCGCCTAGGAACTGGCTGGCTGGCTGGGTGGCTGCCCTTCTGCTCTTGAGATTCGGCTATTAGCAGCCAGCAGCCAGCTAAGGAATATCCTTCGGGGTCAAGTGGCCGCCGTCCTGTGGCTCTTGTCTCCGTCCTGCCGCACAAGGACTCATATATGGACCGGCCAAGTGATGGCAAAATATTTACTCAACGTCATTGACTGAGTAAATGCAATTCATTGGACTCATAAATTGCAAATCTTTGCGGGATAATGCGGCAAATAATTAAGCGAGGCGGCGAAGGATATAAAAGGAGCAGCTTTTCCATTTAAGAAAAGCTCTGGTCGCGGGAAAGCTTACAAAGCAGCAGAGTTTCATTGCAAAGGTCGTTGTCTAAGATGGCTATCTGTAAAAAATGGCGGTTTAAGTTTCAAAAGCCGACTGTAGATGGCGCATGGGCTTACTATAAGCCGATTTGAGAAAAATATGAAATATAATGCCAAAGAATCATTTTCCAAATTACTTCCTCGTTTGCCATCATTAAATTTTCCGCACGACACTTCCACTTCCTGGTTTCGGCCCACAACAAAATGAAAACCCTTCAGCAGTTATTACGCTTAATTTGAAAACATTTAATTACCATTAATTATATTTTTGTATAATTACATTTTCTGCTTTATTGTTACATTTATATGCTCGTGGTGCATCATGTATTATGCTTAGTAAAATCACGCAAATTTTTCATTAAAAATGGATGCCTTCATTTTTGTAACTTTGTAAAGAGAACTACGTGATGTCTGGGGAAATTGTTGTTGCATTAACTGATATTGTGGCTGTTTTTGTTGCTATAATGTTAAAGCCATTAAAAGCGGGCAGTTGACGGCTTAATTTTTTTCTGGCCAACTTCCCCATTATGGTTTTAATTAAAATTATGAACTCGCTTAGTTGGCATTAAATAACAAATTAAATAAGTTCTACACGCGATTTATAAAAAAGTATTTTTTTGTTTTCTCATTTTTTTGTCCGTTTTTTCGCTTTTGTTTTGTTTTTTTTTTAGTTTTTCTCTTGGTGTATACACTTAGCAAAAATATGCATTACAAACTATTAGCAGTGGTGCCCTCAGGCGGGCGACGGGCGGGGCGGGCCGGGAGTAGGCGTGGTGTACACATTTAAAACCTAAGAATATCATTCGCACTCGCCTCGAGAAAGACGGCGTATTCTCAACTTCTCTTCGATCCTTAGTACCTAAACTGACCCTTCTTCCCCCTCTCGTTGTGGTAGACCCTCAGGGGGGAGTAGCTCCCGTTGCCGTTGCCATTGAGCGACGCTCCGGCTCCGTTTCCGGCCCCGTTGCCATTGCCAGTTCCATTTCCGGTTCCGGTATTGCCAAAGTTCTGTGACGCCGATCCGGAGATAAGCTCCTCAGAGTGCTGCGGCTTGGCGGTGCAGCGGGGAGCCAGTATCAGGTTGTAGATCCCGAAGTACACCAGGGCCACGATGCACGCCACAACGGCCAGCCATTGGTAGGTGCACTGCCACGCCTCCAGATGGGGGTTTTTCTCGTCCCGAGCCAGTCCAATCAGAGCTCCAAAGCCCTTGCCTGGAAATGGGATAAATTATTTCTGCAACTTTTTCGATCAATATGAAAAAACATTACCTAATCCAAAGAAGGCCAAGACTGCGATGGCCTGGCCAGTGGCCGTCAGCTTGCGGGGCATGGCATGGCGCATGTAAAGGATGATCGTGATCCAGATAAGACCGATCACAGCCGGCTCGATGGTCTCCATGACGATGGTCAGCCACTGGCACTGGACGTCACTCAAAGCCGTGAAGCGGATCACAAAAATGGCCAGGCCGGCGATGAAGATGTTGGAGTGTCCACAGTACTCGATGAACTTGTCCACGTTGAAGAAGAGCACCAGGATGAGGAGGAGGCCCGAGTAGCTAACGGCGTTCGGGTCGGTGAAGGTCCAGCGCAGGAAGCTGTGGATGCTGCTCCAGAAGGTTCCAAACAGGATGGACACCAGGGTCAGGACCACAATCTCTGGGCTGTAGCGACGGATGGCGGACATGGGCACCACCAGCATTCCGGTCTTGGTGTGCCACCACCATTCAGGGGGACTGAGAGGCATCTGTGAGGCGCACAGAAGGACCACAGCCCCCAGGACAAAGCAAACAATGAATATGATGAGGGCAGCCAGTGCAGCATCTTGGTTGGGCTCGTTCTGGAAGAAGAACAGGTCCAGTGGCGAGAAGAGCACCACGTAGCCAATGGCGCCCCACACGTACTGCCGGCACACCTCGCCCCTTCCTTCTGAAGTCTCGCGCACGGCGATCACAATGGCGGTGTTCAAAAGGGTCAGGGCGGCCATGGGGAAGATGTCGCCCAGTAGTCGGATGACTGTGTAGCTGACCAGGGTGTCCTCCACACTGCCAATTGTCTGAGGATGGCAGGAAAATCTTGATTAGACCTACTTCCTTAAGTGATGTTCCTGGACAACTCACATTTACACACTCGCTGTCGGAGAGCACGCTCTTGTCGTGGTAGGGATTCACCACCTGGCACTCGATCATAGGCTTGCAGCTGGTTCCGTTCTTCAGAGCCTTCATGTAGTTGACCTGGTCCTCGGGAATGTTGCACTGGAAGCCGGCTAAGATGCGAAAGATTTACTATAATTATCGCCCCATTAGAATCGCACCTCTCCAGCACTTACACAAAGGATACTGGCACCAGCCATCGTAGTCCTCATTCAGGTCCTCCGAGCTGATTGCCGCTCCCATCACAGCATCCAATACGACGCTAGTTTTCTCCTCGGTGTAGGCGTGGCAGTGCTTGACGATGTCCTGGCCCTGCTGGTTCTTCTCCGTCAGACAGACGTGGGGCGGCTGGACATAGACCTTCTTGGGCGGGGTCTTCACCTGCCGGATGGATCGGTGGGCGGTGGTTTCGGCGCTCAAAGCCTCCACCCCGGCACTATCCGCTGGATCGGAGACATCCGCAGACCTGCGGGTGCGCAGGCTCTCGGTGACGGCGCTGGTGGCCTCATCGTCGTAATCGAACTCCGAGCTTTGCTCCGTCGAGGGAGCCAGGGTGGGCACCTCAGCCAGCCAGGCCACATACAGGGGCTCGTAAAGCTTTGGGTTCTGGCAGCTGTAGGTGCAGCGGGTTAGGTTGATGCGGCCTTCCTTCTGCTCCCACCGACTGCAGCTGGCGTTGGCGCCACAGCGCTCCTGGAACAGGAAGCCGCCACTGGCATCGCATCCGAAGCTGACCAGAGGCTCGTGGGCGGGCGCTCGGCTGACATTCGGTACCGCAAAAAGGAAGGCGTAGATCAGGGCGGAGATGAGCAGGAAAACGGCTGTCAAGACTCGAAGGGTGCGGCCAAAGGTGTTGGGGTTCCTGGCCGCCAAGCGATCCGCATAGGGACCGGCAATCAAAGGACCCAAGATCGACACAAAGGGCGCTAGGATGGTAATGGTGCGATACTCGGAGAAGGTGAGGCCCAGGAGCAGGGGCTTTGTGGCATGTAGGACATGCAAAGCTGCAAGACCTGGAATATCCAAGGAAAGGTTTAGTTAAGGGTTTAGTTTTAAATTATAATTTTGTAATTTTGTTGCGAAAATATTAAAATCTACACGGAGTTTTTATGTTCAGATAATTAATAAGAATATTAAAATATAAAAATAATAAAATAATAAATTTTTTCCATACATATATTTAGAATGCCTCGTTTATAGTTTTTAAAGATTTTAAAGAAAACAAAATTACAATGTTACGTTGAAGAGAAGATTTATTGGATAATAAGAGGCTGGATAAGTTGTAACATTTTAAAATAGCTGGATGTTGCAATTATTTTTGTCAGAATAATTTTATAAAAAAAAAACGTTTAAAATATAAAAATCATGGCTGTAGAGACATAATCTTTACTCACCGCTAATCACGAAGAATACCACAAACTTGAGCGAAATCAAGGTCTTGTTGACTCTCGGCTTGCGTTCGGCAATGAAACCCATTTCGCGGCTGTTGAATGCTACAAACTATCTAAGTTTAGTATCTGTAATTAAGCCACGTTCGGGATGGATTCGTTCTTGTTCGTCGAGTTGCTCTGCGTTCGTTGGGAATCAGATGGTCATGTTAGACTCGTTGGGTTCTGGAAAGATGGAAGCTCGATAAAATAGGAGAAGACAATGAAACGCGAGCAGCTAGTGCAACCACGAAACCGCAATAATAGGTTGCAGTGGCATGAGTATGTTAGTTATTACAGACTGTGAAAACTGTTTGTGCACCCTACACATGAAAATAATCAAAAGCTACTGTCCAATTTGTGGGGCTATCAAAAACCAATCAAACCATTTTATGCCGCTCGTCAATGGTAATCGGTGGGCAAACAAAATATGCTGAACTTGATTCGAAAGACCTGCTGTAACAGATATGTATATTTGTGGCACAATGGGGTGTCAAAAATAAACAAGTGTCAATAGGCAATAGGCAATGGGCCGCAGCCGACATTCATAACACACATACGCACCGTTGCCCCGCAGCTGGCGATATTACACCAAAAAAACACAATAATTTAACACAATGGCAGACGACAAACAATAGTGGAATATATGTACATATATTGTGTCCGCCCTAGACATAAATTTAAATTAACTGTCGACGAAAATGTCAATGGCACTCACATTTATGAAGCTGTAATCATCATAGAACTATTTGCCGGCGATTATGATAAGAAAAATGGCAGGGATTCCGAGGGAAGTGCTTAATGCAGCCACTAGACTAAGGGGTCACTAAACCCAGGAGACGAGTAAATTGCTTCAAAGTGCGAGTAACTAAAATGCATTTATTCCCCTTTCTTCTTTGTCTGAGTTGCAATTTGCAAGACGATACTTAAGCTATAGAATTCCTCCCGACGTTGACACTGAAACTCGGCGAGGAAAAGGAAAGTGCCAGCAGCCAGACTGTGATCATATTTAATTCGGTTGCGGCATTTTTCCAGATGCTCAGCTTAGCTCAGCTCAGCTCGGAGAACCCAGACAAGAAACAAGATTTCAGTAGTTTGTTGCCTCCGAGCGCAGCTAAACCGGTTGTTTGGCTTGTCAGCTACGCAAATTACATCACCCCGGGCAGAAAGCGAAACATTTGACTGACTCTGCGTGCGATCTGTGAACTACGCCCCCTAAAAGCAGCCCAACCCATGGCCATCCATCAGCCATCTGCCATCTGCAGAACTTCATAGTAGCTATCTCTCCCTTACAAGGCCTCATTTACATGCGATTTACTATGAACATTTTATAAACTGTTGAGCTTTTGGGCCAATCAATAATCTTAGACGGCCTTGCCAAAGGTCAGCCAAGTAAACACCAGACAATCCAAAAGTAAACACAACTCTTGGGCAGCCCAATGAATCATCTTCAAAGTGATTAGAGAGTAATCTTTAAAAATAAGACTGACCTACAAAACAGATTCTTGAAAAATGTTTTCTAGAGATTGCATTAAAATGTGAGATTATATATATTGAATAAAAATTGTAAAGGAAGCTTTAGAATTATTGGTAGTAAATATTTAATGCCGGAACTATAGAAAGAAGAGCCAATTAAAAGGTATTTGGAGATTATATTTAAATTGAAATTTTGGTCATTGGAATAAAATTGGAAATTTGTAAAATATATTAGTACCCAGTGCTTGACTCTTAAAAAATGTGTTTAAGAGATGCAAAGGCTAGGTGACTAGGATGCAGCATCTTTTAATTTCCTTCACAGAATCTTTAAAATTATTATATGATATTTAATTCCGGTTTTTTTTAGATACATCGTGTCATTTTTGATTTGCTAATGTTCGTAAGTCTCCTATCAGATGACGACTACAACTAATTGCTGATACAGGCACAATAGTAATACAAAATATTGTAAACTTTATGGCTGCCTTCTTATCTCAGCATCAGCATTGAATTTTATAGTAGGTATGGAAAAAGGTCAACCTGGCAAACAAAAGGCAACCAACTAGCAATGCATGACGTAAGCCGGCAAACAACAAATTCGAGAGCAACTATTAAAAAAGTCGCTGTTGGTTCGAGACCAAAAAATTCAAATTAGTAACCAGCCAGCGACCAGCCAAAAAAAAATGAAGCTTCAGTTTGAACCTAATGGCAAACAGCCTAGCACGCACACACCCAAAAAAATAACAAAAAAAAAAAAAAACAGAAAAGAGGAAAAACTAAAGCCAAATACAAAATCCAAAGCTGGGATCCCCACACACCCAACCTGGAGTGAGAGTGATTGCCCCACATGGGCACTACGTATGACACAGTACGCTTATTTATGACCTAACGTAAACTTTTGGCCGGCGCTAGAGCCCCCAAATGGCTTTAGTCTTCCATTGCGTGAGATTCGGTTCGAGATCGGAGAGGAAGTGGCAGTGGAGGAGCCATCCGACCAGTCCAACGGAACTAGCACCAGGCAAACAAACCCATGGGAGCCTCCGCCATTTGGCAATTAACCGTCGCAGACATGGAAACATACAGGCGACAAAGATACTGAAAAAAGTACACACATCCAATAAATCATTTCTGAATGGTTTTAATTTGACCTATTTTGACCTTGACGCCCACAGAATTTTCAAAATACTTGAAAGTATCCATTCTTACTACATGTGAAGACTTGTTAAGTGGGCTTTCTCTAAAATCTTTTAGGATTCCATTACCTCATTATTAAAAAATGTTTATTATTTCCTATATAAAAATGATATATATTTTTTTTATTATTTAAATTTTCCTTTAGACATAAAAACTTCATAAATAATAACCAAAAAACTGATGTAGCCTAAACCCAAAATAATTTTGAAAAATAAATTGCAAAATCTAGCTTCTTCTATTAAAATGATTGAGCTGTATCAAAAGAATTAACTTCGTTTTTGGGTTAACTTTAATCTTTTCTAATGAAGATATTAGCCGGTGGTGCATTATCGCTATAATAAATTATAAATGTGTAGGTTTATATATTTAAAAAATAAAAGTTAGAGCTTCCCTTTAAATTCAATTTCATATTTGATAAAGATTTTTACATTTTTATTTAATTCTCAGGTAAAAAATAATGAAGTCAGGTTTCATAATCGACTTCTTCGTCGCCTGGACTGATGGGGAACTCTAAGAGTTTTCTTTTCGGTTTTCGCCACTCGCCCGCTTGCAACTTTTCCGCTTGGGTGGCGGTGGCAGTGGCTCTGCCTTTTGTGGCTGCCTCGAAAGCAAGACACAAAAAAAAGTAAAAGCCAACTGTGAGAACCCATCGTGTGTTGATTGTGTTTTGGGGCAACTTGCCACCGGCGATGGAGGCGGTAATTATGCACGAATGCGTGTGTAGAGTTGGGCGGCCCGAAAATAGAAATTTAATTACAAGAAACGACAATTGCCCCGCGAACAGCGTGAGTTGTTTGCGCTGTGACCCCCGGTGTCTGTTAATGTTTCTCTGTTTTTCTTTCTTTTTTATCAATTGCTCGGTAAATCACGTTGCAAATGTCAATTAGTGATAAGGCCAAAGCCAAAGACCACAATCAAGACACAATGTGGTAATATATTTGCGCAGTGCAAATTCTGTTTGTTAGCGTCGATTTGGTTTGGTTTGCTGTTGTTTGTTTATTCGCATTGTTTGCACAAGATCCGTCAGACCGGTTGCCAGAGACTTTTTCACACCTTTCTTGGTAGCAAGCAAGCCCCGCCACCTGAGTGGCACAGGAAAACATTTATTTCTACTTCGACAGATATTGCAAAATAAATGCAAATAAAAAATTGTGTCTGAGGGATATTGTAGCTAATAGATGTAGATTGTTTTTAGAGATTTATTTATTTTGTTTATATTGTTTGTTTTTTAATAAAATATCTTTAAGTGCCTCTCTGTGTTTGGCTACAAAGTTGCGCTTGTGCATCGGACCCCTTATTGTGGGTCAATTGGTTTTTTTGTGTGGCATGCATTTCTGCCTCAGATACGTTTCGGGGGCTTGAGCTCAGACTGTGTGGCGCATGACAGGCCGCAGCTTAATTATGCGTAACACGACGGCAGCAACGACAAATGCCGCACAAAGGCCGCTGAATTTAGTTAAATTTCTGAACTAAAGCGGCGGTGAGCGGCTTTAATTAACATTTAAAATGCATAAATTGTGCGGCAGTTCGAACTGTGTCAGCAATTTGGCTCCGAGCATGGGCGGCGAGAGTCAGCGTGGGCCGCCCCGCCGCGGCAAGTGCAACCTCATCCGAAGGCCTCTCGAGAAGGTCCAATGAAAGCGAGGAGGAAATGCCTGGAAAGTATTTCATTTCTACTTTGGATGTTTGCCAGAAAAGTCTGTGCTCATTTTAATCGCTTGTAAAGTCAGTAAACGCAACATTAACATAGCCCCCTATCGGAATAACAAAATGTAATGGAAACCTTTCGACATTTTGTGGCACTTGGCTTTTGACTTTTTGCTGCCGGATCGAAGGAAATAAATCCACGGAATTATCCACAAATAAGCAAATCAAGCTTGACTCATACATAATTATAGTCTGTCTCTGTACGCTTTCCTCATTATTTTTGTTTGGCATTTTTCTTTGATTTTATCATAAATTTGTACGTTTAATTGGGCTTCTCTCCGCTGTTTACAAATGTAGGCACGTAACGCGGTTCTGCTTTATTTTTTTTCTACTTTTTTATTTCAATTGCATTGGAACGACCCGCTCATGTGCACCCACCCACACATATACGCCTCTATAAGAAAATAAATGGCCAAAGTTGAACGAACGAGTAAAGTACCGTAACGCTAATCAATGGGGTAACTGAGTTATTGATGAATGTGCCACAGAGTCTTTTTTTTCACCCGATTTTAAAGGTGAGGCGACAACGCACACCTCTCAGCCGAGCCTTGGGCGGTGGCGGTGGTTTATAGGGCCCACTTCCGCTAGGGCTCTATGAATGATACTCGCATTGTGCAATAATTTATTGTTTTCGTGTGAGGTCTTTCCGAATGCCAGATTTGCATTGCCCCTCCCCATTCTACAGTCTCCAGACACAGTCCCCAGCCCCCAGAGCCGGTGCATTATGGAAATCAGCCATAAAGACATTTTCCTGACTCACAATCGTGTATATTGACAAGTTTTGTGGAATGCAGCCAACTCAAGACCCGCAGTTTGGCGACTGTACGATACCCGGTATGATATTTTTTTATTCAAAAAATATTCCTTTTTCTTGCAGAAATCCACAAAATATACCACAGTATTAAATATTTTCTATGAGTACCGGATATAAATAAATAATAAATAAATAAAATAATAAATACATTAAACTATGTTTTTTTCAAATTAAAAAATTATTTATCGTCCTACAACTCAATTTTAAACATATCTGCATTGGATTTTTATTTTATTGTGTATTTATAACAATACACAAAATAAAAATTTTTGGATTAGTATTGTTTTTGATTACCGAAAAATAACTATTGATGAAGAAATAATATATAAAAATCTTGACGTAACCATGTCATGATAGCGATCCCTATTTAAAATTAATAGTAATAAAAATATCTTTAAAAAATTTCAATAAGATAAAATATTTTCTAAGAAATTCAATAAATAGGAGGTGTCAGAAATATGAATGATCTGTTGTTGTGGCCTCCAGAGTTCAAAGCTGTTGCCCGGCGATGCACTCAAATGCATCCATTTATAAACATGCCTATTTATGGGGAAGCCACCCACTTGTCTTCAAGCGAATTACAAGCTACTTAGTATCTTACAGATGCACTCAAAAACGCATTCACACTAACAATAACAAGAGGGGGCTCAGGTCCCCCGAGGACATTAGACACGCCCCGAAACGGGGTGGCACACGCTATCCCCGGCCCTAGATCGCCTCATATGTCTGGTTGTTCTGGCTGCCGGCTAATTAATTAAGCTGAAGAAATTGGGTCAACACACATTCCCACACAAGTGCAGTGGGTGGGCCAGGAGGGCCAGGAGGGCCAGATGACCCGGCCCTGCTCTTCGTGTTCGCCCAAAATCGGAAAATACGTAAAATTTCCGACAAACCAACAAGAATTTATGTGCAAATGCAAAGCCAGCCGAGTCCATGATTGAGCAATTTATAGACCAGAAGCACGCAAGTAGCTATTCCCCGCGGACGCGGGCGAGGGGCGCCACACCAGTTCCGAATTTCAGCTGGGAGCGGAGGTTAAGTTATGTAGATGAACAAATCCAGTCGAGGCATATTCCACATAGTTTATGGCGAAAATTCTCTCAATTAGTGCGGGACACAAAAATAGAAAATTTGTCTTCCACCCATGCCAGCCCATGTGGCAGCCTCAAAACAAATTCATAAATATTTCGGTGAGCATGAATTTATTGTTGTTTATATTTGAATAAAAATTTTAATTTCAATATGGACCACATAATGCAGACCCCAATTTAATGGCGAAATTCTAAATAATTGATATCAAATATCTTTCAGGGCCTCCAAAACACTGATATCCACTAACCAAGTAATTAATTTTGTTTTCTTCAACAACAAAGAAAAGTGTATTTAATTGTTATTTTTAGGCCGATGAAAATAGTGGATCATCAGGTATTTAAATTGTGTTTTTGTTTAGATTCTCGTGGTGAAAGGTGGAGGCTAGCCAACACTTGAATGCAAATGGCCCGGCTGCCGCTGCCTTTGCCTTTGCCGGCAACTTGTTGCACATTTGTTTACAAAATGTCAGTCGCGCTGGCGGCCCAGTCAGCTGTCTGCCAAAATGGTCAACGGTGGGTGGGCTAATTGCAATATTGTATTTTTGCTCAATTCCCGGTTGACTCAACTGTCCGAAACTTATTTCAGCTTCAATTTGTCGGTGTCACGACCCCTTAAATACACGCTTCTCTCTAGACTCTATCTGTAGAGAATGTGGAGCAATGCCTCTGCCCCACATGACATCATCTGCCTGATTTGACGCCATATTTTTCGGTGGATTCTAAAATTAAACAAATTTTTTAGTGCTCAGCCAAAGTGGACAAAAAGACGGGAGTGAAATCATCCTTATAACTCTTTTGATTCCAGGACTTGCATGCCATTTTTAATTTATTTCTAAATCAATTCTTTCAATGCAATATCGTTTTTTAATCACAAATATGATATCATTCTGTAGATGGAGCATGTTGACTCACTAGATTCAGAAATTTGCATATAACCTTGTGCTTTTCGATGCATAGAAAATGCGCTACCGCAGCGTGGAAATGCTTTTTTCAGGTCAGGCCGTAAACAATGTTTATAATAAAAATGCTTTGTTTACTTAAAAAACATACCAACTAAAATCGACCGAAATTTCTTTTAAATAAACGCTATTTAATTGAAAATTTAACGAATTCGTCGTACAATCTTTTGCAAGCGCCGATTGCCACACCGAATGTGTGTGGAATCAATTGAATAGTAATTTTGATGAGTCGGGCTCCCAATTAATTAGCCAACTCACTAATTGCTGTTATCCGAAAACAGAATTAGACAGCCGAAGCCGCCAATTGAGACATCAGAGTCGAGCTTCGAGTTGCGCAGGCGCTGTGGGTCGCCGCCATAAAAGCTGCGACCCTTCCAAACTTGGGGCCAAAGTCAAGGGGGCTGACACGACCTGGAAAAGAAGCGATTGAAGTCCAGTCACGCATTGAAGCCGAAACTTGATTTCCAATTCTGCGACAGCAAAAACAGAGAAGAAAGAGTCAAAGCCTGCGTGCAACAAATGCAATTCCTGAAACCGGCCCCCAAGAGCGAGCCACTAAACTTGCCACAAATGGCGATACGTAGATACATTTGTAGCTACAACTTGGCTTTGACGTCGGCCTGTCATTCAAGCGGCAGATACTTGTAAACAGGAAAACGTTTCCTCGAATGCAGCACTAAGTCGAACATGTTCTCGAGTAGTTCACAACATTTCCTTTGTGTCTGTCTGCCTCGGAGCCAAAAATCAAAAAGTCGCCCTGACAGGGCAAATCCCTATTTGTTTGGCGTGGGCAGTCTGTTTCTGCTGGCGCCGTCTCCTTCGAGGGGCGCCTGACATTGAATTTTCTGCCATTAAACTGCCTTACTTAGGCCAATCCCAGCGACAGCAAACAAACTCTCCCACTCCGTTGGCAGAAATCAGACATCCGAACATAATCAACAAAGTTTGGCCCAGTTTCGTGGGTCCGCCAAAATAGTCGTGCGTCATAAATAAAAACAAAAAGCAAACAGCCAGCTACTGTAAATGCTTGGGGGTCCATGACAGTTGCTGCTGAAATAGCCAGAAAGTGTCTTGCTCTTGGTATATAAATGAATCTATACATATATACATATATATATGTTGTATCTATGTATCGGCAAACCGACGGAGACAGCCTGAAGGAGGCGTCGTCGGTTCTGACTCATCGGATTCTTGCCACAGCTTTGACACACACATAGTTTGCTTAAAAATTGTTGTAGACAATCTAAACACAAAAGTATTACAACATAGTTGAGGCCCTCGAAAAAGATTTAAATGGGATGTAAAAGTTGAAGGTTGCCTCATTACTTAAAGGTAATGCTCGTATGTAGACCCTTGTGACCTTATTTTAAATCCTTTCTTAAAATTCCAGAAAGAAACCGCACCAAAAACGTTTATATTTCCTTCCTGCCCTTTTCCCTTCCTCCCTTAGTTACCATAATATTTATTTCGCCGATTATTTTGGGGCACCATGGCTCTGTTTATTTGCCCACAGGCCGTGTCGTTTGTATAAAAAAAGAAATACACAGCCCATTGAAAATATCCTCAACAGATGTGCGGACAGATGAGCTCCGAATGTGTCGAGTATATAGTCCAACTTGAAATTGTGGAAAAATCAGCATAATACATTGGGGTTTAGCTAACATCATTTCAATACTATGGCACTTTTGTGGAGCAAATAAACCGGCAGAGATCGGGAACGAAATCTGGATCGGGGGGGGATCATGATGAGGTTATCGCCGATGACGCCGAATGATGTCATAAGCGGCGGACACACTCGAATGCTTCATATCTAAAGCTTGTTTTGGGTTTTTGTATTTTGTGTTCCAAATTATACCACTACAAGTAAAAGTTCGGGTATACCTCGTATGCTCTTTTATGTGGCCCTATTGATGTGCCTTTGTTTTTGCGGGTGTGTGGGTTAGCTCCATTGTTTGCCAATAGAATGTCTTGTCTGCCGGTTTTAAGCCACAAAGTTGTTTGTCGGGTTTTTTGCGTCTGCAGAGATCGGGAGAGGGCCTCCTCGACTGCCTCGCCTTTTGCCAAATTCAAGTTCAAGACACAGACGTTGCGGGTGTATATCTTTTCTACCTCTTAAGTCTCCAATCTCTGAGTATTTTTTTTTTGTGTGTACCTCGCAGAAAACAAAATAACACTCTATAGAAGAACATTCCACTCCCAAGGTGGATATCTTGAAATTTACGCACTTTCTTAGATTCGGGGTGGTTGTCTAACGCTTCCTAGGGGTGGTTCCACCTATTTTTGGGGTGGTTTCATAACGCTTCTGGGCCTTCTGTTGCCTTTGCCTGGATTTCACTTTTGGCTTGATTGATGGCAACGCCTGGCATGTTTTAATTCCCATTTCCTTCGGGCATACTCGGATGTTCCACGGCCAAAAAGGGGTGGCTAACGGTATATTGTTGTGTACCGGCATTCGATGCCACCCCATCGCTATTTTCCCGAAATCCTACACGGAAGCTAAGCCTGGCATTGTTATTTTTCTCCTTTGGGTCCCCTTTATGGGGTTTTTGGAGTGTCGATAAATTGCTTAATTTATTGATAGATTGAGGAATATGTGGAAATTTCTGGGTCAAAGTAGCTTAAGGGGATAAACAAAATGTCCCTTTTATAAGAAAAAGAATTCCGAAATCCCAAAGGTCATATTTCATTCTTGGCATAATTCTACCTATTTAGATATTCAGGATCAAGAGCAAGCATTTTTTGTTATTTCTTGAAACATTGAAATAAAGGAATACCATTCATATTATTATGTAAAATTAAAAAAATGTCATGTCATTTTGCATTTTTTTTTGTCCTTTTTTGGAGAACGCAGTCATTCAGTAAGTTTATCGCTGAACGCATAAACCTATTTTGCAAATATTGGGTCATTCCCATAAAAAGAGCTCCCAAAGGGGCTCGTCTGCCACCCGCCAGACCCAGAATCGAAAAAAGTGCACTGGAAACTACGAAAGTGGAAACGCAACAGTTGCAACATGGCAACTTGGCAACTTGGTAACGTGGTAAGTGGAAGTTGGCAGGGCCGAGCGACGTCATGGGGCGCAAATAAAAATGTCAATAAAAATTACAGCAAATTGCCCGCTGCCCCTGACCCGCCCCCTGCGATAGTGGGTGGCGGCAATGGTCACACGCAGGGCTCGTGGCTTGTGTGGCATTTAGTTACCAAGGTTACTATCCCTACGTCCTGGCGACAATTGAGCGCGTTTGGCTGATTAAATTACCCGAGTGCACACAGTGGGCAATGAACAAAGAACTTTTATTCGCCAGGACAAAAGGGACGGAGGGGAGAGGGGATGGTTGCATAGTGCATTAAGCAATTGTCCTTTTGTATGCCAGGGCCATGTCGCCAGGCTGTCTGAGCGTCAAAGAGTCGCCACGAAAATTGCATTTTCCAGCACGTCACCCGAAAACTATGTCCCTACAGTTTCATTGATTTTCTGGGTCCTGCTGGCTTCCCGCTCGATGATTTCATTTTCAGGACATAGCCCCGAAGTTCTGAGCTCCTGGTGGCCATTATCCTTTGAAGCAAATGCAACATGTGAACGAGGACGAAACGAGTCGCTGTCGGCACCGAAATCGTCCTCCTTCTCTCTACCGGCCCTGGCAGGCCACATCATTTTCGCTTTTAAGTTGGCCTCTTGGCTGCCACCGATGACCGCAGAAGCCAACAAACCAGATGACATCACAATTTTGTGAGTGGGTTTGATTGTGTGCCAGTGTGTTTTTAATGTGTATATAAATATATACCAGAAGAGGAGGAAATGTGTGGGAAAATGATTGATGAGTAAGCTTAAAGCAGGACTTCACGAAGGACCTTCAGAAGGACACCGAAAAAAGAATACAACAAAGGTCGCCTAGGTTGAAATTTTACTTTGATTTCAAATTAGCCTTTTGGGCTTAATTATCTAAATATTGGAATTGATTGGCTTTTAAAACATACTTTAATACTACAGACAAGACTAAATTCTTTGAAAAACCATATTTTCCAAATCATTTTGAAAAACTTTATTCAAAATCTGTTAATTTAGATTTAAAAGTCACCAAGTCCGAGACCACTTCCAGTCCAATAGGGAATATTTATTATGTTGCCCAAATCGAACAGCAGGCTAGTAATGATTCCGTTCTTGTGGCAATTTCTTAAGCTAATTATCCGGCCAATCACCAATTGAAATCTTTTTGTTTATTGTGGGCCCATTATTTGCTATTTATACGTTCTCCATTAGCCAAAAACACACACACACACTCTTTCACCAGTCACTGAAAACACGAGCACTTGTTCGTTTGTGGCCAACTGTCACCAGGGAATTCGATTCGAAATCGTTTTTGATTTTATTTGTATTTCTGTTTCGCTTCTTTTCGAATTAAAAGCAAATATTTTAAATTCAACTCTGCCTGGCACAAGAATAATAGCGACAGAGCCAAACTAAACGCGCAGCGATTTCTAAAGGCGACAACTACGAAAATAAGTTTTTCGAAAATAAAAACTCAAAAGCAAAGGAAACACTATTATATATGTAGGATGTGTGTATATATTTATGTACCGAAAGGCGCGCGTCGGGCGGCTGCTTCAAATAAAAACAAAATTCGTTTTTATTTGAATATTTATATTTTGGCGGCAGCTGCCGACGACGAAGTTAAAGGAGCTTCGGATTCGGCGTGGGTGACTCCGAGTCACGATTTTCGGCGGCAGTACCGGACTATGTTTTCCGCGCGTACGTCTAAACGCCTCGCCGTTCAAAAGTAAACGAATCGAGTCTCGCCCGGAGTCGGCCAGCCCTAGCCACAGTCTGTGAGGCATACGTGCACTGCAAAAAATGAATGCCCAGAAAAAAATTGTTTATAGTTTAAATCTAGGTCTGACTAGGTCCCCGTCCCCAGGTTTGAAACAGTGTTTAAAAAATTTAAAAAATAATGTCTAAAATTTTTTTTAGTTTTTGAGTTGAAATAAAGTTTTTTAACTTTTTTAATAGTTTGTTTTAAATGTAAATAATTGTAAATAATTAATATAGAAATAAAACAATTAATATTCTTGTTATTAACTTTAACATTTTTTTACTGAGGCTCTTACAAAAAAGGACTCACTTTAAAAATCTTGAATATTTATGTTTCAAATTTGTAAACAAAATCTAACATTTTTTTTTTTAATAGTCAACTTTCAAGCCAAAAAAAAAAAAAAAAACTCACCCCTTAGTTCTCCCAGTGAAAAGCAAACCCATTCGGCATTAGCGTCGTGCTCTCTTCTTGGTCTAACCAAATGAGAACACTCTGACTGGGACGCGACTGTGACTTATAGCCGGCTGAGAAATAACGTTGCATACTTTCAGGTTACTGCTAATGCCGGCTATTTATGCTACGAGTTTGTTATTCTTTTCCCAGGCCACACATGTACATCGATTTGGCAAGATTTTCCGGCAAACGGAATGGTTTCTGTTTTTGGGACCACCGTCTGGATCCATTTCAACCCTTAGGCGCAGACACACCCCCAACCGAATGTCCGGGATATCCACCGGGAACACAATGCCGGAATAGACACACGTGCAGTGGAACACATTGTTGCAAGGGTGTTTTGTCTGACTGTCTGGTTTTATTATATTTTTATTCTTATGGCTGGTATGCAATAGACCATTTCCTAAATGAACTAGAAAATATTGACCTAATATGCATAACTAAAAGGTCCTTAAAAGGCTGTTTACACATTGGGCGATGTTAGATAAACAAAAAACTATTCTCTTGACTTTTAATTGACTAAATGTCCTTGGGGGTGATGAGTGGGGGTCCTTTATTTACAAATCACATAAGACTTATGATTTTTTATTAATGGTTTACTAAACTGGTAAACTAAACTCCCTCAAATGGTAATTACTTCATTCCCATGCCAGGTGTAAATGTCGAATAAATAATAGAAATTGTCTCCTGCCAAGTACAACTGCAACTGAAGGGGTTTCTTTTATTTATTCATTTTTTGTTTTTGGTCAAAAGGAATCTTTCCAGAAACAGTTGCGCCAATTAAATGTAATTTAAGGCGACATTTGCAGGCAGCCACTCACAGTTGCATTTGTTTTGCCGGCAAGACAGCGGCCCCTTGGTCCCAGAAGAATAATGGTGATGGGGCCTTCGGATCGAGAGAAATTCCCCCAATCTCAAATGGATACGGATCAGCTATTTTCGATGCCACCGATTAGCCTATTGGCCGAGTGAACACATTTAACTTTAACCCTTTGCAGGGCGCGTGTCTGGGAATGCTTCTCCGCCTTCGTCTCCATGTCCGTCTCCGGCGTTGGCCACTCCGCTCTACGCCTCTCCGGACTTTCTATTTTTGGTCGGTCGACTCGCAAAAAGCAGAAGACACGATCTGATCGGCGTAGCACAGATTCCGCTCTTTCAGTAGAATTTCGTTAGCCGTGCAAATCGCACGGATGCGCCGGGCCGATATCCGAATCCGATCCGAGAGATATATGTAGATATAGACATAGAATCGGACAGATAGAGTCGAGTTGGGAGAAAGACAGTGAGAGAAGGCCGAAAACAGAATCAAACAAAATACAAAAGAAAAAAAGGAAAAAAGACACACTTCATCGGATCCGATCAGCGGACCGAGAAATACGCAAAAATTGATGGTTAAAATAAATAAATAAATGATTTTTCGGTGCCACACATGGCAAAGTGCAGTGCGCGTTTCACATGCGGATCAGGATTCCGGCTGTATCCACAATAAAAATGCCAAAATACCAGAGACACAAATTTCGAAAATAACCTGCACAAAACTCATTAATTTTCCAAAAGGCAAGAAACACAAATGTTCGTATCTCACGGATGCGAAATCTTTGCTTTCAGCTGTAATTTGAAACGCATTTCTTGCGCTTGTTTTGACATTGAAACGAAACAACAACCACAATTGGAAAATTAAATTGGAGGAACCCACGGATATACACCTGCCATCAGATAATTGTGGACATTCACCAGGGATCGCGGAAAATTGGAAAACTCAGGGATATCGCTATCGCTATCGGGTTGATCTGCCAAAATGACCACGCGTATACGGCGTAAAAAGTCCACGCTCACGGAGTTGAAGATCGCCGTTGTTGGGGCGCCCAGTGTGGGCAAGAGCGGTAAGACACCTCCTTGAGATCATGGCAAGTGCCTTTCTTGGCTTTCTTGGGGCTTTGGCAGTACAAAGCAACAACAAAAACTAAACAATGGGAGCAACTGAAACAACAACAACAGCAACAAGAATAATAACATTTAAGAAACAGCAACAACTGTGGCAATAGCAATAGTGGCAATAGCGGCAGACGTATCCGATAGATACTTGTAGCATGGATGCCGAGCAACAACAGCAAATTAGTTGAGCAATCGCCGATTCGTGTATATTTAGACTTTTGTTTGTTTTGTTTATAAAGTGGCAGCACACACTCGTGGTTAATTGAATAGGACCAAAGAAATTTCATACGTTTTTATGAGTTCTTAAACGTTTAATGTTTTGTTTTCAAATATTTATTGTAATTTTTATTTTAGCAAACTATATAACTAAAATAATATTATTGAAAGTAGTAGGAAATTCAAATTATCCAGTAATTTTGGGAGACTTTTATTTTTTTCCAGGCTAAACTTTTCTATTGTTTTTATGAAAAAAATAAAATATTTTTTTTAGCAACTAAAATTCCTACAAGTTTAATAATTCCTATCTGGTTTTTAAGGAAATAAAAAAAAAACAACAAATAACTATAAATTGCTTAATAAGTTTTATTTCTTCTATTTCTGTATTATTTAAAAAATATGTAAGGCATTCTGTAAATAAGCACAATTGAAGTTACATGCAACCCTTAAATATGTATTTTTGTGGCCACAACTGTGGTTATAACGCAGATACTCCCAGAAACGCACACAAACGCCGCCAAAAGTATCTGTGTGGGGCGGCTGGCTGGCACTTTGGCATTGCCTGCCGCCTTAATCGCTTTCCACCGTTTGATTTGACAAGCGGCTCTGGACCAGGCCGTGCTCTAATTTATGACGGCCCATGAGCACATCGCATCCCATAGATCGGGCATAAATATATGGGATGTTCCGGGCATGGGGCACGGATCATGGATCATGGGCAGCAGTTGCATATATCTTCGCCGCGAGCGACTTAGCGTAAATTGATGTTCGCTGTCAGGCATCACGTATCCCGTAAAGTCCCGAAATAATTTTAATTTGTAGCATTTTGCTAGAACCCATCCCCACCCGTGCCCCATAAATGAAGAGCTTCGGTTACACCTGCGTGCTGCATGTCGTCGCTAACAAATAATCCCGAGTGCAAAAAAAATATGGAAATTGTGGGGCATGAGATCGCAGACAGTGGAGCCGGATGAGTTATGGCCAGAAAATATGCTCCACTAATAAAAATAATGTGTATGAAAAATAGGAAAACCAAACAGGCTGGCAATTAGTGGGTTAAGATTATATTATATATTATTCTGAATACCCTTATAATGGAATTTCTTCCAACACCGAATAGCAGAAAATGACAAATGCATATACATATGTTTATAAATTTATTGCCACACATTTTAATGTCATTTGGCCGCAATCTGCGACCAGAGACCAGAGCAAATATTTGATTCGTCCGCGAGTGTGCGTGGCAATTAAATCGCCCACCGCCCGGCGGATTCCACCGCACACTTGTCCATGTGGATGTGGACTCGATCAATGGGCAACGGGCGGAGGAGACGCCATCGTCATCCCCATTGCCACTCGGGCGTCGCGTCGTGCGTCGAAAAATTTCAACGTTGACCTCGTGGAAAATAAAAAAGAAAATTCGGTAAATATCAATGGCCAAATGGTTGCGGTGTTGGGAAAATAAATTATGAAAATGTCGTTAAAAAGTCGCGAGGCAACCAAGGCAACCACTAGACATACGACTTAAAACCGAAAAAAAAGTATAATACAGTCGAGTCGGTAAAAAAGTCAATAATTTTAAATCAATGTTCCTTTAAGTCTTTAAGTCTTTAAGCCTTTAAGTCATCTAAAAGTGCGCCCAAGAATTTAAGAATTTGGACTTCAAACTGTAGTTTGTTTAGTCATTCTAGTTTCAAGTGGCGCCCGAGGTTTTAGTTCCCACTGCCGCTGTTGTTGTTGTTTTTAGCTGCGAGTTCAAAGCACTTGCATAGGAAATGACCAAGGACCGCCGGGCCACGACAACCCCCGACAGGACGCTCTGGAGGCCTGCGAAGGACAGTTTTTGTTGTTGCGAGACACGCAACTTTAGGGCACAGCCCCGAGTTGCCGGGCAGCCGAGGCGGGTTTATTAACCCCACAAGTCGCATTTTCCACCTGCCCCGCTTTTGTTTGGTCCTGCATTCGTCCTGCCATCCATTTCGGCAGTGCCTCTCCAGGCTTCACGCCAGCTTAAGTGCTGACCCAAATCCGGGTCGAGGGTTGCTCGGGATCCGCCATGAGGGCGTTACCCTGGTTTACACCTGATCCCGCTGATAGCGGCCCGCAGGCCGGACACTAAATTAAATTCATGTTACATAAATGGTTTTGGTATTTAATTTGATTGCAGCTTTAATTGTGCGTTTCTTGACGAAGCGCTACATCGGGGAGTACGATCACCAGACTGAGAACCGCTACAAACACGAGGCCATGGTGGACGGGGAACCGGTTCTATTTGAGATCCTCGACACCTGCCCCAAGGTGGGTAATCAGTAAGGCTTTTCAATAATTTCCCATTCAACATCGATGAGTTTTTTCAGGCCGAAGACGAATACCCAAATGCAGCCGAGCTCATCCAGTGGGCTGATGGTCTGCTGCTGGTCTACTCCATTACGGATCGCAAGAGCTTCAACTACATACGCCGGGCCAAGTCCGACCTGCAGGCCGACACACCCGTCCAGCTGTGCGCCAATAAGGTGGACATGGTGCACCTGCGCCAGGTGAGCCGCGACGAGGGCGAGATCCTGGCCAAGGACTTTGAGTGCAAGTTCAGCGAGGTCTCCGCCGCCGACCACGTCGACCAGGTGGCCGAGGTCTTCAACGACCTTTGCAAGGAGGTGCTCGCCTCCAAGCGCAAGTCCAAGCAGAGTCTTCTCGAGCGGATGCTCGGCGGCTCCCGACCCTACAGCCGGGGGAAGAGCGACAGCAATTTGCCAAAAGACTGATATCGACAGCGGCTTCTTATTGTAAATAAATGTAAATTTTTTCTAAAAAAAAAAGGAGAGAATACCGTCTTGTTGCTGTTGTAGCGGGTGGGTTTTCCCATTTCACAAATAATTAGTCTACCAAGCCAACAGTATAATTACAAAACAATGAGTGACTGTTTCTTAAAGATAATTACAAACAAATTTAGTTGCTAAAAACCATCAAGTCATTGCACAATGGGATTCTCCCGATTCTATGGCAAAAATTCAGTTTCCAAAGGTAACAATATTCAAAATTGAATCGATAAAATTTTAGCTAAACAGTCCAATGCTTTGTTGTAATTTGTTTGGTGAATTTGGTAAAATATTTTGTAAATTTCTATAAATTACTTTGATTCCATGCTAATGATGGCGTAAGATGATGAGCCCTCCAACCGGACCTTCTTTGTTCAAAGACTTTTTGTACAGCCATTTTGTGTAGAAAATCCGAGGAATTTGACACCAAGTCCCAATTAAAAAATTAAAATCAAGTGATTTCCATGCTCCTTAATTCCAGAAAAAAATAAAAAAGGTTTAAAGTTTCTTCAACACTGCCTGGATTTGAAGTACTTTAAAAAGATTTTTTTACAGATAAAGACAGGATTATTTGATTGTTTATTTGATAAATTATTCCACCAAGAAGAATAACTAGAAAACCTCTTTGTTTAAAAAAGTAATCCTATCAAGCTTAAAATAAATATTTGTTTTATATCATTTCTGAACTGAAGACATGGCTTAATCCCAAACCATTTATACTTTTATAAAGAAAACATTTTGCAAACATTTAAGATACTGGAGATTCCGTAATAAAAATGTATAACTCTTTATATTTATTGCCATTTCAGATATCCTAAGAACATCGACCATATTATTTTCGGTTATGTCGCCTAAATTGAAACCAGATTTGATTATCCTCTTGGATATCCTCTTATCCGCTTATCCTCTAAGGATAAGCCCCTTCTTTTCACTATATGGAGGAATTAAGACAATTGCGGACAGTACCGAACGTATTGTTATTTCCCTGTACCTCATATATGTTCATTAAAATTTCAGAAATTATTTCGATCTTGTCGATATCAGCCAAGAGTCTAGATTTTCCTGCACCATCACGGACTTCTTTGACTGTATTTTAATACAGTCTTTTTTTCTTACATATTATAATTAAAATTAAATCTCTTCAATGATCTCTTCAAGAAACATTATTTTATTAAGAAGCTATGAAGTTGCATAAAACTTTGTCAATATTTCGGGCTTTTTATTTATGCTTTATTTCTAAGAACCTCAATGTAAACTTGTTTAAGTATAATTATAAGCCACATATTGTAATTTAAGGAAATTCTTAAAAATACGGTGTGATCGAGACTCTTCAAGTGGTACTCTTTTTCAGTCTTCCAAAGAGTGCACAATTCTGCATTATTTCAAAAACCTCAGGAGAAGTGTCCTACAATCGCACCAGTCCCCTTTCCAAACCACCCGTCTCTTAAAGAAAGAAATAATAAAAATTTATACAAAATAATTAACAGAATGTTTTGCTATTTTTGTTTGAGAACTTTTACTGCAAAGTTATAGACTTGCGAAACCAACATGAATCATTTCTTCAGTTTAATTTCCATTAAAAATGCTAGTATTTCAATCTAATCTTATCTTCCTATTCTATATTCTTTTGATATATTCTATATTCTAGATTTGCCCATAAATCATATGGACACTCATTATGTTTGATGCTGAAATGAAAAAAGAGTATTTCAACATTAAAATCAAATTTATTATTCTTATTTACACAATAATTTACGAAAATGATTTTCCAATTGATCGATGCTGCCTTCAGTACTACAGATAATGATCACATTTGAAATTTGTTTGCAGAACATCCTATTATGCATCCATACAAAGGAGGTCTTCGTTTTAAAATTTTGAGAAACTTTACTAAGTACTTGGTTCAAGTTTTGTTCGCTTATTTGAGTTAAACCATTTTGGAACCATATTTTTTTATCCTGCGCTCCACAGATTACCACAGAATTATTAAGTGTGGACAGTGCCTTACAGGTTCGTTCATTAAAATATTTCTCATCCGTATTTATAGCGATTTCAGAAATTATTTCGTACTTGTCGATATCAGCCAAGAGCTTAGATTTGCCCGGCCCGTCCCGGAATTCTTTGACTGTCATGTTCTTAAAATCAATAGCACTTAATAAAGATACATATTTATCGGTGGAATTTTCATTGGGTACATTTTTCTGAATCCACTCTTCCACCATGGCAAAGCGTACACTTTCAGAGAAACTATCCGAAGTTTTCTGAACGAAGTCCTTTAAACAGTCGAATCCTAGTTCAAATATCTTTAAGGCAGTTACGTCCGATACCGATCGATTTTCAAGAATCTGCATTAAAAACAAATAAATATTTTATAAGAAAACAGATAATGTTTCATGTACTCACTTGAATAATCTCATCTAAAATCGCTCTGTTATTTAGAAGGAAAAATGCCTCGTACATTTCCATCAATTGTTCTGGACTCATGTTTTTCGCTTTTTCTCTCAACAGCGCAGTGCAACTTTGTTCAATTTCACTGATAAGCCACATATTTGCGCAATGCAAAACTTTGAATAACACGCTGTTCCTAGCATGTGGTAAGATTTGCTCATTTTCTGTGTAAATAAGTGTCAGGATTATTTGAAACACCTCTGCGGTCGTATCCTCCAATTGAACTTCTCCTGTATATTGACCATCCTTTTGAAACATTTTTTCAAAAAACTCTGAGGCACGGGCAAGCATAAATTTGTGACAAGCGAACTTGGAATTCTCAACCTTAATGTAAATATCGGCAAAGAGCCCCAGCTTTATCATTTCAGCACCCCGATACTTCCTGAAGAGATAAAACGGTATTTTTTATATTTTAAATGTTTTTATATATATATATAAACAAGAAATATTTACCAGGATGTTACGTTCATTTTGAATCTCAATTTTTGCGGCGACGGTATATGAAGTCTATGACCAAAACTAATTTTGTTCGTAAAAGAGTGTCTTCTTGCATTTATAGAATCTCAAATTATGAAGTTATAATCTTATCTTCCTTTAAATCGATAACCGCTATCTGATTCGATTTTAAAACGACACTTTTTAAAATTTTTTTATAAAATTGTTGTTAAATTGTTGTTGGGTGAAAACCCAAATTAATTTAACGAAATTTTGGGTAACATTTCTAAAATTTTAGAAATCATCTTAACACCTGAATTTTCTAGTTTATGTGGTATTATAGCAATCAGCTTTTGAAAGCCTTCAGTTTGATTAAAAAGCTTTCCGACTAGCTTCAGTGCCCATTAGGTGGCGCCCCTATAGCTGAACCGAACTTTAAGACAAAAATTACCCCGAACTTTTAAAGGTAGTCCTGCCTCGGTCGACCCTATCCTATCTGCTTCCGATGCTTCTCCTAAAAAAAGGAAGATCGATATCTCAGGATATATATCATAGCAATAACATTTGTCTTTATGGGGGTAGAAGCATAAAAAGGTGATCTGCTTCTGATTTCCCCAGGAAGAATTGACCTTATAGGTTTCAACAAAACGCCATTTTTTTTTAATTTTAAAACTCTTTGTAATATTTGAAAAATATTATCTTAGAGATATTTCTTACACAAAAGATGGACAAAAGAAATTACAAGGCCTTAATAAATAATAATAAGGACGACAAAAATATTTCAAATTAAAACGTGATTCGCAAAGAAGTTTATAAACTAATTTTACCCTAGAATAGTATGTATAATAGATGTTAGATTTCCTATTTAAGCAACGATCTGTGACATCTTCTCCCAAATTCCAAGCACTCGACAAACTTCCGCTTTGGGAAGCTCGTGCACGACTTTTAATTAGCCAAAGTCAACAAGTGGTCCAATGAAGCGTGTAAATCTACTTAAGCCTTCGGCTCACGCTCTCCCGCATGCACTCCACAAAATATCAATTTATTAAAAAGTACAATAATGTAGAAAAAATCAGATTTGGGACAATGCAAACACAGAATCTTCAAATCTAAACACTAATTTTAAAAAGGGTATATAATTTTAATATGACTGCATTTTTTCGAGTGTAGAAAGTAAGTAAGCCAGAGTTACAAACTTCGGAATCGGCTCACACTGGACATTGTTGACATTGCGTCAGCTCTCTTTCTGGCCATTGGAATTGTTTGCCCAGTTAAAACCAAAATATTGACACTGACCGACTCATGAATGGGAACAATGATGCGCAGAATCGGCCCCAAAATCGACTTGACGCGACTGAAACCCATAGATGTCGATGGGGATCGCGTGCAATTATTATCGCTCATACGCCCCGTTGGCCTAGCCAAGTTTACCATATGGCTTGGCAACCGATAATGGGAAATTATATGCACGATTTTCTTGCAATTGTTTAACAACATTAACATGGATGGCCTGGGCTTGTGGGCATGAAATCTCACAGGTTCTCGCCACGTACTTATAATTTTGTTTGCCTAATTAGCTTCGCATTTAAAATTCTAATTCTAATTTATGTTCGAAAGTGGTCTTGGTATTTTAGCCCTTGGCTACCGGAGTGCAGCACTTATCTGGACCAGGTGTCGTTCGTTCGTCTCGGATTCCGAGTTCAGCAAATGTGCAGCTGGCCCCGTGGACGTAATTGTCTGGACCGATTGGTGATATAATAGTTTTTAATTATGGACCCGTTTAACATCGACAGTTCTGGAACTTATACATTGTAGAATAGACCAAAGGAAGAAGGACCTTATCCCTGACACCCCCACCCAACTTTAAATCACAAAATCTATTTATGAATGCATATCTCACGCCCCTAAATATTCATAAGACCAGCTGGGCCAACAAATATGCAAATGTTTGGTCTGGAGGAACACCCCCCTATACTCCGTAACTCTAATTAGTCCGAGATCTATTGCTTATATTGATTATAAATGCTCCGATCATTTAAATTAGAATCGGCCAACAGGTGCACTTTTCTGGTGTTCTGGTGATCTGGTGTTATGGCCAAGAGCCGCGGCCAAGAGCCCGGGTAGTGTGCAGTGGGCTGGCTAACGGTTTGGCTGCAAGATATTCACACCTCCAGCAGTCCCAGAGTTTCAGAATTTCAGAATTAGTATCTTTGAAAAGTTCAAGAATCGAGTTTCCAAGTTGCAATTAATTGGCACGAAAATGGCCAAGCCAAAGCCAAAGCCAAAAGCTGATTTTGGCCATGCCAGCTGTAAGTCATTGACTTTGATTTTCGATTAAGCCAAAGCCAAATATCAAATACCAACTGGTCTCAGACATGTTCTAGTTAATTCCTTTGGCTACTGTCAAAGCCAAGCTTCAGCTAACCTTGGCTTTTATATTTTGTTGTCTTTCGGTTTTATGCGGCTCTAATTAGCCAAATTTGAAATGTTGCGGCGGCTGTAAATGAAACGTGTTTGCGCTCTCGGCTCTGCCCCGGCCACTCTTTTAACTGCTTATTGTTTTTATTTTCTTCTTGGCTCTGTGTAAAAACAAATACAACAAAAAAGAAACAAAAACCTTAACAATTAATGAAAAGTGTTTAATTGCAAAGTGCATTGGGCTTCCGGCAATTAAAGACCGCCGGACGGTTCAACAAACCCGTGCCCGCCCCTGCCACGTTTTCGTCCCAGAGCGTTTCCTGCAACCCTAACCCATTTGCTCAGTGACCTTGACAGAAGACGAAAGAACTTTAAGCCAAGTGGCAATTGGCCGTTGCCCATTGGCCATTATCCATTGGCAACTGGCACGTAGGCCACTCCACTAAGCAAATCAAGTGCAAACGTATAAAAAAAAAGCCAGGCTATACGTCTTTTAAATCTGAACCAAAATCATTAAGAGCCTCGTAATGTATCCCTATAAGATCTAAGCTTCCATTGGAACCCTTTTAAGAGAATTGCCAAAAGATTTATTAAGTCTAGTAACGGTGTTAACCCAAATCTGACACAAAGCAGTTCGCGTCTGGATTCCTCCAAATATTTCCCTAGAAGAAAAGTTACCTCCTTTCAATACTCTAGAAACTAAATCCAATCTAAGACAGTCTTTAAGCGATAAAGCTGTAATACTTATTTATTGCTCAAAAAGTTCCCTAAAATATCTAAATATCCATAAAAACCCCTTAGATATTCCAGAAATTAAATCAAATGTAAGAAAAAACCCAAGATCCCAAGCTGGTCCATCTGGATGGACGGCGCACCTGCGAGGGGACATTAACTTTCGCACACATCTGTCCCTTATCGATCCGATTTTATATTAATATCATTATAATTGAGCGGCGATGTGGGCGTTCCCACGAGTCCCCGCCATATCGCCTACATCCGATCGCGATCGGATCGAGTGCCGCTAATTGCCGCTGTTGCTGTGCCGTTGCCGTTGCCGTAGCCGTTGCCAACTATTCTAAACTATTAGCACATTCAATTTTAATTCACAGAGCCAATTATTATATCACAATAAAGCCGTAGTCGCAGTCGCAGTCGTATTGTAATTGGCATCTGATAAATCCGCTCAGGTGTTATTTATTTATCGCATTTTTTTCCTTTCCACACTTAATATGCTGAGGTAGGTCATGTTCCAAGACAGCTGTCGCTTTTGATAATCAGCAAACAAAAAAATAAATTGCTAAATATTAATCAACAACTTGCAAAGACCCAAAATTGACGAGGAGATTAAGGCGAAGTAGTAAGAGAAGAACAGTTCTACAATTGTAATTACAGCCTGGTCATGTGTAATTAAGACTAATTACTGGATCTCGCTAATTAAAATAAATTGGCAAAGGTTGAGTCTAGAATAGAATAAAATATTTCCATCACAGACCCCTTTCCAATTGCTCCAATCATGACTACAGGATCTCTCTCGGCCAAGTCAAGGCAAACAAAAAGCAAAAATCATTGTCAATGTCTGGGGGCGTTTCATTTTGGTTAAGTGGCAGAGCCCCGCCCTCAAATTTAGTTCCTTTTCGCAGCCCACTTGGAGTTTAAACGGTTTCAACTTTATTCAGAAATTGCTAGACTTGAGTAGCGAATACACATTAAGAGATATATATTATATTTAGTTTGATTCCTTGCACCATTCGTGTTAATAATCTTTTGTATCAATTAATCTTTTGTTTAATTGTCGTGTTTTGCAGAACCAACGAAGCCTGACCTGGGGACCAACTGCTCTTATACATATATATATATATTTTTTTTTTATTGTTAATTTGCGATTAAATAACGTATATAGTTTGGCTAATTGCTTGCTTATGTCGAGCAACAACAATACAACTTTAAACACTTGATTCTTTTGTAGATTAAAACATTTGATTATGATTTAGTTTTGTAATACTTGGTCCAAGGGTTCGATTATTATGGATAATAATATATTTCATCTTCCATATGTATATGTATAGCTTTAAATTCACATTGAGTTTCAAATTGTTAATTTTAAAAAACAATTATTCCCTTTTTGAGTCGTAAAATATTCCCTAAACAGATTCAGATTCAGACTTCAGAGTTGCCAAATTGCAAAAAGGAAAATTGCAAAAATGATAAAACCAAAGAGTAATTATTTTTCAATTGCATTTTTAATTTTATTAATACACAAAACTTAAATAAAATAATAATGTTTAAACTCTACATACCTACAATACAATACGTAATAGTCATAAGCATAATAATAGATAATAATAATAATAATAGTAATATTGTCGTTTACAGTTATTGTACATTGCAAGAAAATTATGATTTTTTTTCAATTTTGATGAATTCCATTATTTTGTTTGCTTAATGAAGTTTTCGTTTTTTTGTTTTGAATACCGGGAATACTATATCGCGTGTCTATATAGTCTTGGTAAAAATATTGTGAGAGACGGAGGGGGTGGACAATAAAAAAATATACGTGATAATAATAATACAAAAACATTCAGTGTCTGAGTATACAAGAGGTTTTCGTGCGGATGTATCTGAACTTTGCTTTCTCAGCTCTCAACTTCACTTAATTCGCTTTGCTTGGCTTTGTTGTCACATCACTTAAAAGTCTAACGATTTTTTGGTCCAATAATAGTTGCGGTGATTGAAATGCGGGACGGGGTTGGGTGGCGGTGGAGGTGGGTAGTGGGCGTGGTCGGGTGATCAACAAAATAAATATATATATATATATGTGTGTGTGTGTGTGTGTGTGTGCAGACAAATAGAACTTCAGATGACAATTAAATAAAATAAAACAAACAAAAACAGTAAACAAAAAAGTTTAAAAAATAATGCGCGATGCCTTAATTTTGGTTTAAGGATTACAAGGACGAGTACGAGTACGAGGGATTGTGCGGTATGTCAATTTAAAATTAATTTGTATAAATGAGACCGTTGCACCTGTATGTGGATTTTGGGTTTCAATGGGATTTTCGCCTTTTCGCTTCGATTCCGATTCCAGGAGCTTAGAAGGGGCGGCGCAGCTTTTGGATGGCGTTGGTCAGGTGCAGGATCTCGGTGTTCATCTGGTGGACCAGAGTCTCCAGCTTGTCCACGGAGTCGAGCACCTCAACGCGCTCCGTGTGCGGGTTGAAGCGCACCTCGAATGGACGGGACATGGTGCTGACCCAGCGACGGAACTTGTCCTTGGCGTCCTCGAAGCTCTCGGCCACGTAGTAGATGGGCTGGTACTCCTGGTCCTGGTACGGCTGCACGGCCGTGGAGGCCGGCTCGAAGGCGCGGTGCTCGCACTTGTCGCTGATGGCGTGGAGCAGCTCGCCGTAGGAGCTCAGGAGTCCGGCGCCGTAGGCCTTGATCTGACCATGTTCCTTGCAGAGACCGAACTCAACAGTGAACCAGTAGACCTGCAAACATTGCCAACACATCGATAATTATTAATTAAAATTTGTTAGATAGAATCACCATCATTGTGTTTGACTTTGGCAGTGACTAAACATTGATCTTGGTTGCGAAAAAGCAAAACCAGCTGTGTCATAGCCGCACTTGAGGCTAAGGTCACTTCCATACTTCTACACAAATATCGACTATTGGCATTCAATTCAATCAAAGCTAGAAACGTGAACTCACCGTGGACAGCTTCTCGATTTCTTCGTCGGAGGCACCCAGCGAGGCCAGGCCAATCTCCTGAGAGAACTGGGCGAAGCTGGGATCGGCCAGCAGGGGCATGTGACCCAGCAGCTCGTGAATGGAGTCACTGTAATGGGCAGAAGCAGAAAATGCTTGTTAAAAGTGTGGAAAATATGCGAACATAAAGCAATTAGCCCCTGGCCAAATGAGCTGGGGCAGAAGGCCGCAGTTCCTGTTCCTCCCACAGCCGTTGGCAAATTGGTTCCCGGCACCCGGCTCCCGGCTCCTGGCAAAGTTCGCCTGGCCCGGCACGGAAGCGCCGCAGTGGCAGGAAACCAACCATCCTCCGGGTAGGCAAATGCAATTAGGGGCGAACAAAGAGCTTTTCCCCCTTTGATGTGATTTTCTCACACACCACCCAATAGAGGCATCAAGAATAAAGTGAAATACTTACGGCTCGGGGGTGTGGTACGGCGAGTTGACGTGGCGCACGTACTGGGTGCTCTGGAAGATGCGGAAGGCCAGGGAGGCGAGGAAGTCGCGGGCGGTCAGCAGACCGGCGGCCGGGCGAAGGGAGAATCCGGTGTTCTTGCGCAGGAAATCGGACATCTCCTGCAACTGGGGCAGACGGTGGTCAACGAAGATCTGCTCGTCCTGCAGCTTCTGGAAGGCGGCACGGTACTCGGCACAGGCGTGCTTCGGGGCCAGGTCCTGGACGGTCTTAAAGACCGAGCGCCAGGTCTTGACCTCCACATCGGTGTAGCTGATGTAGGGGATCGGATCGCCGTACTTGTAGGCGAAGGCAATCTCGGCAATCTCCTTGCGGCGCTGGCGGTACACCTTGTCGGCGAATCCGGGATGGTTCATGTCCAAATCGGGCTCGTACTTGGTCATCAGGTGGTTGCAGTTGTCCAGCTCGGAGGCGTGCTTGGGGAACCATGGGGCCTTCACGCTGATATTGTTCTCAGCCAGCAGATTCATGCTGCTGAAGGATCCCGACTGGCGAAGGGAGCGGATCAGCTGCAGCAGGTTGCCGCGGGTCATGTCCAGCTTGATGAGGACATCGTGGTCAACACCCTGGACGCGCGACTGCCGGGACTCCACATGCTGAACGGTGCCGTGGAAGGTCTCGATGGCCTTGAGGATGCGGCCCAGCGAGGAGATACCCTCCTTAAGGCGGACGACCAGAGCGGCGCTCTGCATGGCGGCCTCGGCCTCCGGGGACTCGGAAGCGGCATTGGCCAGGAGAATCTCGTCCTCGGTGAGGCCATAATCTGTAAAAAGGGAAGAGGAAAATAAGGTTATAGAGATGGAACGACAACGGATGCAACAATCATCTTGGGCTTAGGGTCACGTAAGCGATAAGCGGGCTACGTGGGCGGAGGGATTGCCTGGGTTGCCTGGGCTGCCTGGGTTGGCTGGGCTGCCTCCTGGCAAGCGCATTTCATATTTTATTAAGTCGAGCGTAACAAATGAAAAAGGGAAATGCGACATTTCAACGGCTCCTCCCACTCAATTGTCCTTGTGGCTGGGGCTGAGTGCTTTCTTTTTCCCCGCCCCGGCTCCTCCCCGGAACGACTTCTATTCCTGCTCCGGCACTTTATCATATTAAGCACTTAAATCAATGTCGCACGCTTTTCAAAAGCCCCTCAGAAGTTAAGTACTACTTATGTATGTGGCCCCCGGCTCACCGTTCTTGGTCGGCTCCTGCTCGGGCTCCTGCTCGCGCTCCTGCGACTGCTCGGGGTGGGCCACCTCAATTTCCACATCCTCCTCAACTAAAGATGGAAATAATAATAAACGAAAACAATAAAAACCAAATTGAAATAAGGATAAAAATTCGGAAGCCCAATCAAAGCTAATCAGCTCATTGGCTTAGAAAAAGTAATCATAAAAAATAAATATTAACCTGGAACATAGTCGTTCTCCATGGGCAGGTTCTCCAGGTTGGGCTGCTCGTCCTGGAGCTCCACATTCTGCTCGGCAGGAATGTGCTCCTGAGCCTGCAGAACGCACTCCTCCAGAGAAGCGTCTTTAAAAATTAAAACAAAAACAGAAAATCCAAATAAACAAAAAGGGTAAAAAATAAACTAAGAGAGGGAGGGAAATTGAAACCCCATTTAAAGGATAATTTATTAGAGATTCTTACCATTTGCCTTGTTGCGGGCCTCCTCGAGGACACTTTGTTTGGTCTGCTTGACCACCAGGGTCTCGAAGCGGGCATCGTCCACCAGGCTGCGGCGGCGAGATGGGTAACCATTCTGCAAATGAAACGGACATTTTAGTGACACGCTCCTTGGGGCGAAAGGATATGCAACGGAAATTGGACATTTGCCTTGACCTTCAGGGGGGGGGTCGGTGTTTAATTTTTTTTGTTTAATAATCTGTCTGCAGGGCAAAGTATTGCGCAATTTGAAACTTATATAAAAGCGGCGTGAAAGCGCCCTCAGATCTTTTCTTTGGGTTTCTTGAATAGAGCTTGAATAGGATCCATTCATGGCCTCGCATTCAATTCAATTGTGATTCAAAACCCGAATGTTAATTTAATGCGAAGTCACCGCTGCGACGAGGGCAGGTGCGAAGACACCCAATGATATATGGAAGGTGCGATTGGAGATCCCCATGCGATTCTGGGGGAAAAATGCAGGCATACTTTATTATTTTTGGGGGGAAAAAGGTTTCCCTCCCCAGTTGCAGTTTTCACTGTCATCTGGTTATTGTTTGTTTTGGGTTTTCGGGGCTTCGGATTATTTTTTTTTTTTGGGCCAGCGGCTATTTGGCTGATGAAAGATGCCCCAGTCATTGAATCATTTTTATTGATTTCATATTTTGTTGTGGAACAGACAGAGGCCTCAGCATAAACATAAACAGAGACGAGTCAACAATGAGGCGCGACTGTTTCGGCCAGGCTAAGTGCAGGGGCTGCTCTGGCTGCCCTGGCTGCCACTTTCACTTATTTGTTAAATAATAACTTAACACAAGACTCGTTGTGGACGCCGATGCCGGATCGATAGCGATTGCGATTGCGATTGCCTTTCGATTTGGGCCGCCGTTCTTAGAGGTGTGTTAATTGGATAACGACTGCCACCTGCTGTCTGCTGTCTGCTACCTGATTTTGCAAAAAGAAATGCCCCTTTATGGGCGGCTCTCAACTGGTTTTTGAAGACAAACCTTTGGCTAGTCACGTAGACCAAATGTCGCCACAAATCAGAGATTTGCCAGCAGGCTGTTGTGATTTTTTTCGAATATTTTTGAATACTCACCTCAATACTGTAGGATTTCTTGATGGCGAACATCTCGCGGTTCTTTTGGGCAGCTGCAACGGCCATCATTTTGTTTTGTGTGTTTTGCGGATTGCGGTTGGGGGGTTGTGTTAACAAAAATTTACGCAAAGTGTTGCCAAAAACACTTAGAATACTATTTGCTTATGTGCTTGGTTACGCTTTTCCTTTTTTGATTTGGCGAATAAGCACTCGAAATGTGTTGACACTTTCACTGCTTATTGGCGATCGGCTGGGCGGGGGCGGCTGGACAAGAAATTCGCTCCTGGACTGAACTGTTTGCGTCTAGAATTAAGCTGGACAAGAACTCTCGACTCTCGATTCACGATATACAACTTTGTTAAAGATCGGATATTTTCTGATTACTGGATCCTTTCGCGAACTCGAAACTGATTCGATGATTTTGGGTATCCTTGTCAACTAATTTATTACAACAAACAGAGTCAGCAAACTACTTGAGGCTGGGCACAAGTCTTTAGAGCGAATGATAGCGAATCAATGCATGCTCCAGGTCGAGATGCCGCCGCTTAAATACCCCCAAAGCCGTCCCGAAGCTGTCGGCCAAGTTAACAGGCGAACGAACCAACGAGCTCGAGCCGCCCAGCCGATTGCCGACGACGATGACTGGTTTTCGCATGACGCGGCTGTGACGTAGTTGCCCAGCTGGAGTGGATTTTTTTTCAGTTTCTGTTTCTGTTTCAGTTTGTATTTTTATTTTGATTTTGGTTTTTTTGTTTTTGTTTTTGTCGTTACCGATGCCGTGGGGTTTCCTCTCACCAGCAGTGGGTCGAGAATCGCGGGGCCTGACTCGACCAAGTTCAAGTGCGGCAACAGGCTAGAACGTCGCATTGGCCATGTTGCTTTTGCTTTTGCCTTTGCTTTTGTTATTGACTTTTTGCTTTTGGTCGGCGCCTGGTAGGCAAATCTTGGCTCAAAGCGGGGTTAACCATTAACCATTAGCGCGTGCGCGTCAGTCGGAAAGGTAGAATACCCGAGCTGTTTTGGAATTGTCTCAGCCCGCTGGAGCGTCATTAGAAAATCCTCAACAGGTCACCAAAAAATACCAAAACAAAGCCATTTCTCAAACATTGAGTATACGCCGTGTTGACGGAGAAGAGAAAGAAATGAGTCAATATATAGAAAAGCTAAATCCAGATAAATCCACAAAATATTTTGTAAATAGTACAATATGTTTTGAATAGTTTATTGTATTGAAATAATAGTTTTTAATGCTAAATGTACAAGTAACTAATAATATTAATTGTTTTTTCATTATAAAGCCTAAGGAATAAACATTTTCTTAAAATATTAAGTAAGTACGCCATGTGCAACGTTAATTGCTGAAACATGAGGAGGATAAATATTAAAATATCAAGTATACGCCATGTATAACCAAACAAACAGAAAGTTAAGAATCCTAGAAGAGGGGGAGATTAAATAGAAATTAAAATCTGAATTTCTTTTAAAATATTAAGAATGCGCCTTGTAAAAATGTTTATAACAAATATTATTATATGCCAGTGCCCTAGAAGCCTAGATATAATTTTTTCAGTGCAGACATATTTATAGTTCTGTCACATTCAAAGATCGTTGTTAGATCCTAAATGAGTCAAGCGGATTTCCAGAAAAATTAGAGCGGATGCAAATGCGGATCGTGTTTAGGGACAAAGTGAAAGTCCGCGGGTAACCAGAAACACGCCAAGTGATAAACAGGAAGTCCCCGGAGCGGCTAGAATGGGCGCAAGAGTAGGCGGCCACCCAGCCGTATCAATTAAATTTAAAAGCACATTTAACAACTAATTTGCATGCGTAAATGTAGAACATTAAACTAAGCCCGAGCGATAAGCACGGCCATATTAATGCCACTTTTCTATCAAAACATCTGGCGAACGAAATTAGCATATGGAATATGGCATATGGCATATGGCATATGGCAGCTGGCGGATTACGAGATCGGCCATTGCATTATATATTCCTGTAAGCTGATAACGCCGGCAAGGCTGGGCTTCGCAAATAGCTTCTCAAATTGGTCTCGGGCCGCGTCTCGGACGAATGTCAGCTGCTTTTAACCAAATTCAGTTCAGCTCAGTGCAATTTGCCATTGATCTACATATGTGCACTTGTACTTGTGCTTGCCAACAATCCGGTCATCCTTGCAGCCTGCATCGAGCTAACATCGACTAACTAACTTAGTACGAGCGATCAAATTAGTAGATCAAATCGACTGATTGAGCTAACGAGCCGATAATGAGCTAACACATCATACGCCGATCTGCGATTTGCGATCCGGCTCGATCCGATCCGATCCGATCCGATCCGACAGTAGCATTAAGTTATCAAATCTCCGGACTGGCACAGCTTCTGATCTGGAGGAGACAAAAACATAATCACTCGGATAGATTCATTATACAAATTGGATCGATCGAGTGGAATTTACGATTCAATTTATTGACGGTTATGTGCGCAAGGAAATCGGTTAAAAAAACTTTTAATTTATAGAAGATTAAAGTTAGCTGACAGTAACTAAAATATGAGCTATTTTAAAAAAAAAGGATGTTTATTTGGCTTGGAATTAATGGCTAAGAAATATGTCCATATTTTAGTCCTAAGCACCAGCACATAATTCTACTTATGTTTTCATTCTCAAGGTATTCATACTCAAACTAGTTAATGTATTTCATTTTATAGTTAAAAGTAAAACAAGTATTTAAATTTAAGTATTTAATCCTCAGGGAAATTGGTTGAAAAACTTTTATTGGAGGAGAAATATCTGAATAATATAAGTATTACCGAGCTAGCCCGAGCCCTTTAAGTAAAGAATTCTTTACAACCAAGGTTGCAATATCATTTAATGATAATGTTATGCGTTTGCTAAAAATATGAATTCAAAATAGATTGTTCCCCATATTTAGGCTTTGCTCTAAGTTGCGTGTTTCATTTCCCATTAGTCATGTGCAAAAAGCCCCCATACCATTCACATTCGGCGCTAAACACTTACTTCCGATTTTCGTGCACTCTTTTAGGAAGGCAATCGCAGTTTAATTTCTGTTTAAGGTTTTTATGCTTAGACATGTTTATAGATACATATGTAGATAGTGCCTGAATCTCATACACGTTCGAATGCCTTCACGGCTTTGGCAAAACTTTTCTTCCGACTCTAGTAGACATTTCTACAGTGTATTGTTCTTTGTACATAATTGAGGCACACAGCCTTTATAATTTTCGCTGTTTAATTCCCCGATTAGTTGTGTTGCTGCTTTGTTTTTATTAAATATTTAAATTTAATTGTGCACGCCGCATATGCTTTGCTTATTCTAAAGTTATTAGATATACGAATATACGAGTACACGCCCAAGGTTTCAGAAGTCACAAAATTGTTTTGGAAGAAAAAAAAAATCAGACACACCGGAGCTGGAGTCGTGATTCATGGAGCTCCATGCAGTCGGAGCGTAGACGGCGGCCATTCACTGGGATTTCCTTGTCCTTGGCCGTGAACCTTTTAGCTTTTAACTTTTAACGGTTGACTAGCTTCTAAGCCCCCATCTCCATCCCCATCCCCATCCCAAATCCCTCTCTCCAGGCCGCAGTTGGCCAACCAGTTTGTTTGTTTTATTGAAGTCTCATGATCAAACCATAATAAGTGAAGCAAACTACATACATTTTGGAGCAATACCTCGCCCCTCTCGCTCATTAAACAATTGTTTAATTGTTTGCCACAAAAAAATTTGAAATGGCTCCTTTGAGAACTCGGCTTGGCTTGCCTTTGAAGGTCGATGGATTTTGACTTTGCAATTTTTGACTTTTGTTACATAAGACGGATTTACTTTTTACTCTTTTCGTTGGTTTACGTTTCTTTTCTTAGACCTAATGATCAATCATCAAGATAAAAGAGCGTTCAAACAAATTAGATTCTATAATTAAAAATTTCACAAACGACCTTTTCAGACTTTATTGGGTTTTTTTACTGTGCCACACACAACCTTATTGTTCTATAAAAAAAATTAAAGTTTGCCTCGGTCACGTAGTCCACCGGCCAATGTGGGAATATCAGAGTACGGACTTGGGTTCCGTCCATCAATCATTCATTATACTCAGCCAAATAGCTCCAAAAATCCGGGGAAAGCAGTTCCTGTTCGAGAACCGTTACAACAGGATTTCAATCGACCTATTTTATAATAAAAAAAAAACAAAAGTATAAAAGGTATAAAATAATAATTTAATGAAACCAGAAACCGCAGACTGAGATTCTCAACCTTCCCGAGTGCATAGCTTTAGAGCCCCCACTCCGATTCCCACAATCTTGCAGCCTTGCTCGGATCCACTCGGAACACTCCGCCATCTCCCAGCCCTCGCCGGATGCCCTTGCTGCAAAAACTTCCGAGAATACAAATCTGTGCTAGGACTGCACTTCCTACGCGGCCAATAAATATTATTCATAATTCAATTAAGCGCAATTAATAATACAATTACGAGTCCATTTCAAAAATTCATTCACTCGTTTTTTAATTTTTAATTTAGCTGCTTTTCGTTTTTTTTCCATTCTATCCGAGCCACATTCTAGGCGGCTCCAATCTGGCCCAGCAATTATGTGCATTAATTACAAATGGCAATCATTTTTGCTGCTAATTATTGTATAATATCGAAGTTTTGCTTTCCCAAATCGATGAGCTGGCCAAGTTAACAGAGCTGTCCGAGATCCGAGATCCGAGGGCTGAGGGGGAGTCCACTGATTTGCGATGATGTATCAATCACGTGCCACGTGATTGGATCGGTAGGAAGGGGGCGGTGGTCACCCCTCTCCACCTGCTGCCGCTTTCTAAGATCAACTCGTTCCCCGGCTGATTCACTGGCCAAAGATGACGCCGGCATTTGTGCTTTTTTTTTTTATTGCCCGCATTTAGCAGTAAAATTGTTCATTTGAATATGCAAAATAGCCGCGCGCCTTGTTCGCATTTCGTTTTGTTTTTTGTGTTTCGTGTTTGTTTTGGTTTCATTTATGATTTTTTTTGTTTGTTTATTTTGCGTCACGTGCGCCAAGCCGAAATCATAAAAAAGTCCAACGTCATTGCAGCATAGCCAGGGGATTTTATATTTTTTAGCGATCAAAACAAGGACCCCAGCGATCGTTTTGCGAAAAACAACTGCCAATCAAATGGTGAGCTGTCAAGGTAATTAATTGGGGAATCGGGGCGCACTATGATTATTAGGAGAATCTCAATGGGGGTTACCGACCAATGATTATGGAACATTTTCAAGAGTGAGAAGATACCTGCAGGGAAGAGGACCATTGTCCGTGTTCCTGCCACCAATCACAATTTTATATTTAGCTTATCGTTGATGCTTTTAATGACTTTGCCTTACTTACCGGGGGAATGTGTTCCAAAACATTTCCGAGGCGTGTTCGCGGCTGCGGCTGCGGCTGCGGCTGGGGCTGGGGCCAAAAATAAACACCAACTCCGTTAATCACCAACGCAATGCAGTGGCATCGAACGAGCCCCCAAAAATAATCGGTAAATATGTGCGATATACTCCATATTATCACATTGTCGTTAAAATTCGGCCACAGTTGAGTGTGAACAAAGCAAAGGTTGAACTAAACCAGTTTGTCCACCGACTAACTACACAAAGAAAGTTAAAATTAAAGCTGGAAAGAAGTGCGGAAGATTTTTGGTGTTATGCCATGTAATTTAACGATATTAAATATTATATAGCCTATATTAAATGGTGCGAGTGACGGGCCCTTTTGGCCACTTTATCCTCAATGTTTTTCTCTCGTTTCAGCAATTGACCCGATTAGCAAAAGCCAAAGGCAAAAGGCAAAAGGCAAAAGGGTTCGGGGATGCGGCTCAAAAATCAATAGACACCTGCCGCTGACAGGTGAGGTGGTCTATGGGCGGGCATTGGGGGTCACAAAAACCATCGACTTTTCAATGCACAAGTGCCTGTCTCTGGTTTTGATTCGGCACCCGAAAGAGAACAAATGTAAATCACACAAAATTCTGTTTAAAGAGGTGGATTCCCGGCGCACAGGTGCAGCGCCAGGCAATTAAATCCAAAATCCAAAGGAGTCACACGCTAATTGATGGCTGTGCCACAAAATCAAGTTAGCTGACTCGGCCCGGTCTTCCCCAACGCACTTGCGTCAAGAAATAAAACGTGAAAAAATCACAGACTACGACTGGCACACAATCTGAGTCATGGTCAGATGCTGCGATACTTTCAAAAAGTGTATAAAAAAGGTGGATATTTTTCCCACTTACATGGGGATTTTTGCCTGTGAACAGAATTCTGATGCGGTTCGGCACTTTTGTGCTAATTCGACGGACAGGCAGATCGGAAATGCTGCGGTCGTCTCAGCGTCTCCACTGAAGACGTCTCCGATGGCTCTGGGTTTTCTGAGTGATTTGCATAATTCTGCGCTGGGCATTTCCTAGGAAACGTTCTATATATTTTCACAATGGTAAGCAATAGCTTAGCGAATGATTTGACAAATTTTTGTTTGGACTTGGGGCCTGGGGTTTCTTTCTATCAAACTGGTTTTACCCCAAAAAATATTTTAAAAAACAAATCGGGTTTTGCATTATTATCTTAATATGCTCCACTTAACGCCCAGTTTTTATAAGCCACCGTTTTCAAGAATGTCGTATGGAAATTTGGCCAAAATAATTCTGGGCCTTGTCTTGTCTTGCCAAGGCGAGCCATGTTGAAGGCCAAGTACTTTCTAGGCGTTAGTTGGCAGTTACTTGCCTCCTGTTTGAAATTGAGAGACATTTGCATTAATTATTCAATCGATTCAATCGAGCAGCTGCCCATAAAAACAAGTAACAATTTCATTAGTCCAGCTGGGGCCGGAGGCTGGATTCTAGCTGGATAATGTTTAGTGGCTCATACTAAGACACTTTCAATGCTTAACGAGGGTGAAAAGTGGCGACTAATTAGCGTCAAGTGTCGGGAATGGAATCGCATACGCTGAGCTCATTTGTTTGCCTTTTTAGCATTTTATGTAATGCAATATTTAATCAACTGCCATTGCATTCTAAATTTAAAAATCTCGCTTCACTTGGCGGCGCGTGCACGAAAATTCCATTGAACTTGAAGCTGGGGCAGCTTCAACTTTGCCAGTTTGTCAGTTGCCTTCTGGCTTCTGGCTTCCACCACCTGTGCAGGAAGTCGAGTTCGCTACTTAAGTCTTTTGATTATGTCGGAAACGATGGCGAGCGCCGCTCAAATATGAAATAATGTGCGACGTTCATCGCATTATGATCTTATAATCTTGTAAATGTTAATGTAAATTTCAGCATCTACGTGCCGATCGGCGTCCGACATAATCCTCTTCTAATGCTCCATTAATCACCAAAGCGTGGCCCGGCATGGGGCCCGGGACCAGTGATTATCTAACACTTAGTTCCCGATGACAGGCTAGTACATTAGCGAGCCACCAACTACTAACCGAGAGGGGGGCAAATGCCTGCCAATTGTATAATCGCTCAATCAAAAAGGCCAAGTTCAAACCACACCCTCTACAAGGCATTGTCTTAATGGCAAACCACAAATATATATTAACAAAACATACATATATTGACAACTAAGGACGGCGGCAGCTTGAAACAAGAAAAAAATCTGAGACAAGGGTTCAACGAACGCCACGACGAGTCCAAGGGAGCGCTATTTTTAAGTTCGATATAATTTGATTTGCCGGGGATATCTTTCACCGAGTTGAATCACAAACGGAAGTCCAACAGGTACTCAAGAATCTCTCCTGCAAATGGAGCGACACTGTCGCAGTTCGAAGAGCAAGGCTTGCAATTTAAATTTAGAAAGTAAAAGGTGTACCGAGTACCGAGTGTACACGGCACTGTGTCGGACTGACTAAGCGACTCACCAAACTGATTGCATGTTATTTGCACATTTTCCTTGATTTACGCCGCCGCTAACTACACACGAAATCAATAAAAGTCAATTTTAACGTGGCCATTACAAGTGTAATGCAATAATTACTCGTAGCCAAGAACCATTTGCAAAGGTGATTATATAATGCCCTGAAGAAGCTATCTTTTTTGTTTAATTGCTTTTTGATTAGCAGGATTTCCCAATTGACTATAATTGGAATTTGATTTGAGAATTGTGAAATGGGCAATTATTTTCTTTTATATGGAAATTCTTTCTAAAACTTAGTACAAAAAGTCGGGCTAAAAATTAATTACAAAGAACCTTCTATTAGCTAATATACCCAATTAGATAGCCTATTCTCTTCGATCGGTGTGGAACGAAATTATGGCGAGAACTAAAAGCGTATTATAATGCCACAACTCCATAGCAACAATTATTGAATAGAACTGCATAAATTGTATGACCTTTTTGGTCACCAACGTAACGACGACGCACAATAATGTTTGGATTTTTTTTCTTTGCTTCGCCTCCGATTATTATGTATTATTTGTTTAGTTTTTATTGCAGCGAGCTCGTAAATTATGCAATATTGCAACACATAAATCTAAAGCCGGAGGCTATTTTAGAATGCCGGCATCGCCAGGTGAAAATCGCACCGTGACTAAACACAATGACGAGGGACCATGTTCGGAGGATCGATGGATCGGATCGATGCCACGCCTATTTGGCCAATTACAATCTCCGAAAAGTCTCAAAGCCCAAAGTCAAAGTCAAAGGCTTGCGTGTCAATAACATCGAAAGAATTTCTCGTAAAAATTATGACAATCGTTACGCAACTGCCGGCATTTAATTAACAAATCGCAATTTAAATTTTCTCGAATTTATTATGCACCTCGACGAATTTAAATTTAATTTAAAATTTTTGAGCAGGTTGGACTTGATTTTTTTGTTGCCAAACACATTTTCGATCGCTGGTGAATAAACCAATTAACATGCACAATAATTGTTATAAATAAAAATCAAATCAGTGGCAGTGGCAGGTTCTAACCGGATGAAAAAATTTTATTTAGCATTTACCACCAGCACGCCGATCTGATCCGAGATCATTAATCACCATATGTAGTACATATATTATTATGTATAATGGATATAGAACCATGACTCAAAGGCTCAGAGTCTCTAATAGAGATTACCGCATATTAATGGGTGTTGAAAACCGATGTAATCGCTCCCCCATTAATTGCCGGATAAACCCCGAAAAAGAACAGTGAGGGGGCATCATTTAAAAAAAAATTAATAAAGATTCTGATTACTCACGCACCTTGTTTTGGGTTAACATTTTTATATTTAATTAGCGGCATGTTCGGGGTAATTGGTTGGTTTTCCTTAACCTGCTTCGCAATACGTCATCGGCCGGGCTTGACCTCTCCCCGGGGAATTTGCCCTCTTGCCGGAGGAGATTCCTGGGATAACTCGGCGAATCGAAGCGAAAGCCACATGTCACCACTCCAAGACATTGTTGTAATCGCTTTAGCAATGATAATTAAGTCTGATCAATTGATTTTAGCGATTCGAAAGCTCTCGGCCCGGGGCAGGTCGGGCCCGGTATAACCCGGTATAAATGGTACTGCACATTAAAAACACGCTTCCCGACTTCGTGTTCTTCTAAAACACCTGTCCAGATGATCGGTGCACAGAAAACAAAAGCCAAATTCCATAAATTTTCATTTAATATCGATCTGGTTTTATGACAGCAGATTAAAAAAATTTCTATGTTTTCTATTCCAATATTTCTGTTGATTTCGGTTATGTCGATCGTTGCATAAACATTTTATTATAAATTTATGAATGACTATTATTGTACTGCACACATTTCAATACGATCGGTCAAGCTTTTCTGGAGTTATGTGTTCATCCAAGTCAAAAAATATATCTTCCGAAATACTTCAAAAAACTTTTTGATCATGTTTCTTGTACGCCCCCCTCAAGTAGTGAAAAAAAAACTACTATTAGTTTTCGATTGCCAAACAATTAGCCAATTAATCTAAAATACTCTTGGAATTCCTTACTTTCAAGTGGCAAATATTATAGAAATAATTGCAATAACAGCGAGTTGGCCTCGCCAAGTCGATTTAATTTTTGCCCGTGTAGATTACAGCCCCTAGATCAGCAATCCAGCTGGCTGGCTGGCTAGATGACTGACTGGGTGGGAGTCTGCAATTGGCCGTCTAGGGTCTGGGAATTGGAAACTGGGAACACGGGCGACCACGAGCTGCTGGTGAAGGGCAATCCCACTTAACTTGGCCCGGTCCGGGCAGCATGCAATTGTATGCAAATGAACGCGTGCCGTGTTGAGCCGAGAGAGCGTCAAATTGCATAATAATTGCTTGGTCGGATGAGGCTGGCGAAATTATAACCTTTAATTCAATTTAGCTTTTAGGGGTTCTTCGCTTTTTCGTACAATATGCAATAGAATTCTTTATTGTAATTTACTCTTGTTGTTGCTGCTGTTGCCTATACATACACATTTATGTATAATGTGTGCACTCACTGCACTTACTGCATATAATTTATATGTTTTGTATATATATAATTTATGTATACATATTAATTATTAATATAATATTTATAGCTTGTGGTTCTTTAAATATGTTTGTTGCTGCTCTTTATGCTCTAGGTACCGCTTTTTCCACACGCTTCTTAATTTCTCTCCATTGTTTGTTTTTTTTTTTTGTTTATCAACTAGGTTATCGTAAAGAAATTTAAAATTTACGTTTGCAAAACGAAAGCTTTAACAACTTAATCGAATACGGGTTCTCTTGTTTATAGTTTTCACTAAATATATATGTATATATATATATATTGGTTTGTTTATTTATTGTTATTATTATGGGATTTTCGGATTTTTATACGATTCTTCCTTTTAACGGCTCTGTTTCTTTTTTTAATAGCGACTAAGACACTTTTTCATTAATTTCATAAATTTCAATTGTTTTGCTTTTGCTTCGATCGATTTCCACACCGTTTAAAGCTACAATTTGAGAATTGTTTTTTTGGTTTATTTTATGTACAGCAATTAATATTTTTAGGAGACGGGGTGTGGGTGGGGAGGCGGAATGTTGCACAGAGGTGAGCTTTGAATTGGTTTATTTTACTTGATGGTTGGGGGATGGAGGCTTTGTGTGTAATCTATTTATTTAGAATATTTAACAAAAGTTTATACATTTGCTTGGCGTTCTACAAACTAAAGGTGTTCCCTCACTTCGAATCCTAATGGTTTTTTTTAGTATTTAAGTTTAATTGTGGTTGCGAATCTCTTCGATCAGTTGGATTAATAAATATTTCAACAAATTGCCCGCAGCACGAATCGATAATAGCTATTAATAGTCATAGTACATAATCAATATTAATAAAATGAATAATCATAGTTCAATTACACGTCCTACAGTTACGAGTTACGAGTTAAATTCTGGAAAAACTAAAACCTAATTATAGTCTGGGGATTTCGCTTAAGAGCAATTCTTTGAATTTTTCTGCATCTCCGCTCCTTCGCTTTTTCGATTCGTTTCTTTGTTAAGCATTTAAAACAAATTAAGTTCAATTAAATTAAATTAGAGGCCTAATTGACTACATCTATTAAAAGTAATTGTCATTAACAGAGAGCTTACAACCTAAAGACTTCTATGAAACATACCAACTAAAGACCAAAACAGAACTTTCTAATTAGGCGTGGCCAAAGTCCAGGGCGCAACTGCAGTCAAAAGGAAACATTGCACAAAAGAAAATGGTCATCAGGATAGGGATAACGAAACTTAAGGAGGAGCCGCCCGGGGCTGGGCAGTGGAATTCGAGTCTCGCAAATCAATATCAAATATCAATACAAAACAAACACGCCCGGACATTATGCACTCGTGTACAGTGAAACCCTGCTTACGGACCGACGTGCAAAGTGGTTTTACAAGGATATCTTTCACGTTGTATTTCCATTTTCGAATGTGATCCAGAAGGATTTGAAATTCATAAAATAATTAATCGATTTAGAGTAATGTTTAAACGTAAACGAATTTAAAGAACTTGAAACAAATGAACTTAAAAAATTAAAAAAAAAAACCTCCAAAATAAATGTTTATTTAATTGATTCTCATTAAATATTTAATTTAAAATTAAAGTAGAACGTTTTACCAATATTTTCAACAGATTTAGATCTGGAAAATTTACCTCCAACTTGGAACTTTAAAGAACAAAACTCAAAAAGTAAAAAGTATCTTGCAAATCAAATATTAAAAAACAAAATAAAAAAAATTCGAATTGGATTGTAATGGATTTGGTAATACAGTAAATTTTAAAGTGAAAAATTATAGCAAAGTTAGCATTACAATTGGAAAATTTAAAACGGAAATTAAAATTTAAAAGTTTGGAAATATTTACTTTAAACTTTGTACTTTAACTTTAATATGAAAATACCCTCAAACAAATATGGAAAAAAAAAATAAAATACAAGCGAGTGCTAACCCCTTTGGAACCACTTGGCACCTGGGTTTGAAACCATTCTAAGCCCCGAGACCTTACTCTCAATCTAATTCTCATCGCTGTGTAGCTGCCGTCGTAGAGGCTCCTGTTCCCGATGTTCCAGTTGATCCAGTGGCCGCCCCCGTCAAGTCGTCTCCTTGGAGATCCACGTTGGCGGCACTGGCGTACTGCTAAAACCATGATTGCCGGTTAATGTCATACGGCTTGGGCATACCCAACGTAGCTCGTTGATAGGCCGATGGCGGCGGGGGTTGCCCGTATCCGGCAGCTGCCGCCGCCGCCGCTGCCGGTCCGCCCAGCAAGCTCGGGTTGAAGATCATCCGCGAGTGGAAGTCGTCGCGCCGCAAGTATTGCTGATACAACTGCGAGTTGGGATCCCCAAACGGATATGCTGCTGCTGCCGCGGCTGCCCGCGTGGAAGGATGAGCCGCCGCCAGGAAGGGATACGATCCGGCTGCAGTATTTAGTGGGTTTTGACTGGAGTCTTTGGGATTGCCTCCCGTATTTGTAGATGCTCCACTGTGCGCCGGCGCCGGCGGCATGTAGTAGGGATTGGGCGCGTCTCTAAACTGATCCAAATAGCTACTGGCTGCTGCCGCCGCTGACTGATCTCCGTATAGTCCCAGTGCACCAGGGGTGGGCGCAAAATTGAAGGCACTTCCCGGAACCATACCCGTGGATGTTTTCAGCGATATGGCAGCCGCATCGGCCGCCGTTTGGTTGCTATTACTAGAGCCGGTTGCCGGTGCTGCTCCTGTGCTGGGCACTGGTGAGGATACTCCGCCGGATTTCAAGCCAGCATACAATTGGAAACCTTGGTGCAGCGCCTGCGCATGCGTGGCGGAGTTGTACTGTGGCATCGCTTGGTGCTGCTGCTGTTGTTGCTGCGCCTGCTGCTGTTGCTGCTGCGCCTGTTGTTGTTGTTGTTGTTGCGCCTGTTGCTGGGCTGCGGACACTTGTTGCTGCTGCTGTTGCACCTGTTGCTGCTGCTGCTGCTGTTGTTTTGCAGCCACAGCCGCTGCCTCGGCTGCAATGGTGGTCGCCTTCTTCTTTCTTCCCCTCTTTGCCGGCGCTTTGGCTTCCGCAGGAGCAACTTGTGCCGGCTGCTGCTGTTGTTGTTGCGCCTGTTGCTGCTGTTGCTGGTGCGCGGGATTGTTATTGCCGGGTACGTAATTACCCGGCAACTGCTGCGCCGGATTCCCGTATGCCGTGGCCGCGGCGCTCGAGGCGCTGTACATGTGGGCCGCCGGTGGCATGGACTTGTCGAAATAGTTGCCGGCGTAGCCCAGCATCGACTCCGTGAGACTGTGCATCAGCGGGTTGCTGTAGGTTTGGGGTGGAGGCGGCGTAGGCTTGTTGTAGGCGGCCAAATGGTGTGTCTGGCTGAGATGATGCTGATGCGCTGTAGACGGCAGGTGCATCATACTAGCATCTCCGGCCGGAGCAGTCGCACCTGACTGAGCTGCAGCTGGTTTCTCACCCGTGGAAGATTGCTGTTGCTGCGTGGCGTTGTAGTTGTGGTTCATTTGCCCCTGCTGTTGCTGGTAGTTGTGTTGCTGCGGCGGCTGCTGCTGTTGCAGGGCCAGCTTTTGGGCCTGCGTTTGCTGTTGCTGCTGCTGATAGCTCTGGTTGTGGGCTGTTTGTAGCTGGGTAAGATGGGGCTGGTTTAGCTGCGCCTGCTGCTGATTACCTTGCGGCTTGTTGTTACTGGCTTGCGGAGTTTGTTGTTGTGGTTGCTGCTGTTGTTGTTGCAACTGGCAGCTGTTGTCTTTGCCAAAGTCCTTGGGAAAGCCCATGGCCGCTGCCCTGTTGTACATTTCAAACGCCTTATCGGGCGCTATGTTCCCCAAGGGCTTGCCAAAGGCCATGGAGCCCAAGAAACTATTGAACATTTGCTGTTGTTTGTTTATCAGGGTTTGCGTTTGGTTATGGGTTTGTTGTTGCTGCTGCTGCTGCTGTTGTGTTGAAGTCTCGTCCAGCTTCGCCAATTTGTTTACTGAATTTCCACTGTAATCCATGCCCATTTCCTCGCCGGGCCTTTTGAGAGGATTTATCAAAGTCTCTGTTTTGGGTGGCTGCTGAATTTGCTGCATAAAAGTGGCCATGTCGCTGCCGTAACTGGGCGGCACAATCTTTTGATGTTGCTGTTGCTGCTGCTGCTGGGTGTCCACTGCATCTGCTGCCGCCGCTGCATTGGCTGCTGCATTGGTCGACTGATATTGAGCGTACGTTGGATACTTTGGCTTCTGGGACTGTTGGTGTCCCAAAACTTGCTGCTGCTGGGTTTGAATCTTTGGCTGCTGTTGCTGAGTTTGCTGTGTCCCCTGGAGCTGCTGCTGTTGAGGTGTCGTCGGCAACTGTGCCTGCTGCGGCTGGTTCGCCTGTAACTGCAATTGCTGCCCAGTTTGTGGTTGTTGCTGCTGTACTTGGTTGGCAGGATTCGTAATGCTGGGTGGCAACAGGCTGCGATTCAGACTCCAATCGTTGTTCGGCTTGGTTATAGAAGCCGTGGAAGAGGCAGAGCTGGGCAAAGGATTAATCAAAGTGGCTGGATTGTAAAGGGAACGCTGCTGCTGGTAACCATCATGGGGCGGAGCATATCCGTTGTTACTTAGAGCTGCAAATGGGTTACAAATTAATACCTACTCATAAATCTCATTATGGAAACTTAACACTCACCCGTTGGAGGTACAGAACCTGCTGCAGGCTGAACTGGAGGCACCACTGGCGGCTGCACTTGCTGCTGTTGCTGAGGCTGCTGGTAAGGCGATAGCACCGGTTGCTGGTACGGTGAGTGCTGCTGCTCCGCCGGAGATTGGGCCAGCGGAGTGGGAGGCTGAGTCGCTGCCGAGGACGCCGGAGAGTCAACACTGCTCGGCATGGGACTGTGGGCCTGTTGGTGAGCCGCAGGGCTATGCGAAGACTGCTGCGAGGACTGCGGCTGGGCCGTGGGCGGATGATATGGTGAGTGCTGCTGCTGGTGGTACGGAGACTGACCGTGGAACGGAGATGGCTGCGTGGACTGCGATTGCTGCGGAGTAGTATACGGAGAACTCTGCGGCTGCTGGTAAGGCGAATGAGGATTCGGGGTACTCGGACTCATCGAGGAGTTGTAGTCCGATTCTTGGGACCGCGGCTGCTTGTACTGATCGTATATGGGCAGCGGCGACGTGGACGAGTAGGCGGGTGTCTTGGACGCCTCCGACCCGGAGGGATTGTAGCTATTACCCCCTCCGTAGGGGGAAGTTCCGCTCAGATCGGGTGTAGAAACATTGGGCGACGACGCGGAGGAATATATGTGCTGGGAGTATTGTGGGTACGGGGAGTTCATTTCCCGTGGGCTGCAGCTCTTGTCCGGGCTACTCTTGGTCGTTGTGTCCTGGTAGAAGCCCACCTTAATGGCTCCGTTCAGAGGATATGGCGACGCTGGTTTACCCATATCGTCATTCGGTTTTGGCGACACCATTATCGGTGAAGCCCCAATGGGAGAGGCACCGATTGGAGATGTATAGGAACCCGCTGCGTAGGAACCATAGCGTTCGTCAATGGCAATCCTTGGCGAGTCCGGATCCTGGCTGAAGGAACTTCTTTCCGAGTTTGTGCTTCCAGTGCTCGGTTTCCTCTGGCGCATGACCGCCGGCAGGGAAAAGTTATCCCCAGCTGGCGACTGGGCCGGAGGTGCCACCTTGGCGTCGTTTTGCGTGTCTTGCAGAGTGGACTGCTGCTTGTCCTCGTCTTCGGACTTTTTGCTCACCTTCGGGCCACCGAAAGCCTTTAGCCAGGCGCTGAGATTGGGCTTCTCCTTCTGGCTTAATTCGGATTTCGCTGTTTTGGAGGACTTGCTGGCTTTACTCAGCTCCAACAGAGCTTCGAATGGTTTCGGGGGTTCCTTGTTTGGCGTTGTTGGGGCCGAAGACACCTCTGTTTTTCCCTCCTCGCTAGGAGTCTCATCTTCATCTGTGGGTTTCTTGCCAGCCAGTTCCTCGAGGGTTTTCCCTAAAGCAAAGTCCTGAGTCTTTATTACGGTTCCCAGACTGAGCTTAGGAGCTCCATCGGTTGTCTCCGTGATCAGGGCGTTCTTTGGCTCCTTTACGGAGTTAACACCCACATGGGAATCGCTACTTTCTTCGGTTGACTTCCCCGCCACAACATTCTGGATAAGATTTCCCTTTGCTTTGCCAGGCTGCAGTCTCTCTATAGTCCGCATTATGTTGCCCTTGGCCTTCACCTGTTGAGCCTGCGCCGCTTGGGCTGCCTGCTTTTCTTTTAGGGATTTCCTTTTCGCCTCCTTGGCCATCTGTTGTTTTACATGCGGCGGAGGCGGAGGATTCAGCAGCAGCTGAGTGGTACTGTGCTCCTTGGGCTTTGAAATGGGCATCAGAGGTGGCGGCGGAGGCGTTGGCGTTGGAGGATTTGCCACCGGAAGTGGGGTCGCCATCGAATTTATGGAGCAACTCGAACTGGAGGCAGCCGTGGCCGATGTGCTGCCAATGGAGTTTCCAGAGTGCATTGAATGCGGTGGAGTTCCGCAACTGCTGCTGACACTACTGGCCGTGGGAGCCGCCGATTCGGATTCCGATTTAATGGGAGCTTCCTTGGGCTCACTCACCAAGTCATTAAGAGCCTCGGCTAGCTTTGTCGGCACCAGCTCTGCCTTCGGAGCTGCCAGGGCCACTGGTCGCCGGAAATCTGCTGCATCCAATTTGCTACCGATTCCAGAGTCAAAGTCGTCCAGAAGAGTGTAGCGGGATGGGGAATTGCTGGCGGAACTGAATTCCGTGAAGCGAGGCGTGTGCTCCAGCCAGCGATTTATGTCTTTGAGGGTTTGCTCCGTTTCAACATCGAGGGCTGCGAGGTTGGTGTTGTTGTTCGTCTGCGGCTGGCCTGCTTTTTGGGCGGCCTTTTTGTTGGCAGCCTTCTTGCCAGTGCCCTTCTCCCCTGGCTTATCTGCCGGCTTCGGCGGAGGTGGCATTTGCTTGTCAGGACGCTTTTTTGGAGCAGTTTTGCCAGGCGCTTCTTTTGATTTAACCGCAATGCTAGAGAGCGCCGGCGCAGAGGGTGGAACTTCTTTAATTGATTCGGGATTTAACTCAGGATGTGGGGATTTCTCCTTCGCTGGCTTTTCGACCTTTTCCTTTGATGGCTCCTCCTTCTTTTTTGGTTTTTCACTATGTTTTTCGGAGTCGGGATTCGACGCCTTCTCCGATTTTTCTGGCTTATCCGACAGGTCCTTGGATCGCTTATGATCTTTGCTCTTTCTGCCACGCTTGCTTTCCACAAGCTCCGGGGACCTCTCTCGTTTGGATGATGTCTTTTTGGTCTCCTTAGAGTTTTTGGTGCTGAACGATTTGGAGTCCTCGGAGGGAGCTATGGAATTGGAGGCGCGACTCCGTCGGTACTTAATCACATCGTACTTGTCCATGAAGGGCAGAAGCATCTCCAGTTCAGCTTGCTCAGCCGCAGCCGCCGCAGCTGCCGCCGACATGGCAGACTCGTCCTTGCCTTTCTTACGGGACTTGTCCTTCTCCTTGTTTTTGTCTTTACTTTTTTCATGGCTCTTTTTGTCCTTTTCCTTCTCTTTTTTTGAACTTTCTCCCTTTTTGCTCTTCTTGGAAATGGGAGCCGATTGCTCCGGGGAACTGGCTCTGCTGTGGCTAAGAGTTTTAAAATCGCCATCAGACTGGCGGACTCGGTCCACGTCTTCGTCCTCATCGTCCTTATGCCTGGGCACCTTCTTCACGGTAGTCAACAGCTCGGAGAGATCATCGTTAAGGGCACTTTTTGAGTATTTCTTGTGAAGATCAACCTTGAATGGCGACATGCTGCGCGATCGCGAGTCGTCCTCGTCCCCATCCACGTCTCGCTCAACCTCATCGTCATCTTCCAGCTCGGCGGCGGACTCAGCTAATGCCGCAGCTGCAGTTGGCGGGAGTTGCTTTTTTGCATCTACATCGGACAATTCGCTCTCGATCGAGTCCTTTGCCTTGCGTCCACTTTTGGACTTTCCCTTCGGCTGCCGCTTTGTTGGCGATGTTTTTACTTTCGATTCCGCCGGAACCGACTTCTTTTTTTGCGCCGCTATCGTCCGCGACGTGGGCTTCATGAGTGATTTGGCTTGGGCCAGGGAAAGGTGCTCATCATCGCTGGAATCGACGCTGGGATCCGATTCAAAATCGGATTCTGGGTCGGTTTCGTGTGCAGGCTTCTTGGCCCCTTTTTTGGTCTTTTGCTGTTGCTTTACAGGCTTTAAGGGTTTGTCACTTTTGGGCTTGCGACCTCGCTTGGCGAAAGAGTCCTTCTCCCTCTCCTTATCCTTTTCTTTTTCTTTTTCTTTGTCTTTCTCTTTATCTTTGTCTTTCTCCTTCTCCTTTTCCTTTACCAATTTCCCCGCTTTGATTTTCTTGCTGAGAACAGGAGGAGGCAGCGGCGTTGATTCCCTTTCAGCCTCTAAGTCCTCCTCATCTGTGTCGATATCTGCTTTGCTTTTGGTTTTCTTTTTGCGCCGTTTATCCTTCTCCTTGCGCTTGCGTTTCTGCACCTTCAGAGTTTCCTCCCCGAGGTCGCTTTGATCTTCCTCGGCGCTACTCTCCTGGGGTCCCACCGCATCCTTTTCTGTTTCCTCCTTGGCTTTCTTGCTGAAGTACTTCTCGCGGAACACGTTCATCTTGGAGTCGGCGGCAGGGTAGCTGAGGTTGGGATCATCGTCCTCGTCGTCGGACAGATTATCGAAGTACTTTTTTGTGGCCTTTTCAAAAGCATCCTGCAGATTATTGACCATCTCCGTGTACTCTGTGGGTTGAAGATTATAGGGATTAGTTATAGGTACTATTAGGAAAGGGGAGTTTTTGTTACCATTATTGTGCCCATTGTACAATCTGCAGTTATTTACAATCAAGCGAAAATCATTGCGAAATTCACTAAACTTGTGGTATTCCCCACTATCCAGTTTGTCCTCCATCTTCAGCAGGTCCATGGGTCTATGAAGGGATGTTCAGTATCAGTTAGATCTTTTTCAAGAAAGAGAGACCCTACTTACCTTCTGATTATGGAATAATAACGAGGCGCTATATCCTCTTCAACGGGATCCATAAAGGGCCAGGCATCCCGGTGGTTCTTGACGTAGACGAGCACCTTGTGCATGCCGATTTGCAGGACCTCTTCCGTTTCGGTGAAGCTAAGAATATTCGCATGATTGGAGGAGTTGTACGTTGAGTGGTTGTTTGTTGTGGCTGTTGTTGTGTTCTGGTGTTTGCTTGTTTCTGTTGTTGCTGAGGTGTGGTTGTGGTTGTTGTTGTTGTGGTTGGTTTGGGTTAGGGAGTGGTGCGATTTTGATTTGTGTTTATGACTGTTATGGTTAGTGTGGTGGTGGTGGTGGTGTGGGTGGTGGTTATGCTGGTTATGAGTGTAATTATTTTGATTATGATACGAGTTATATCCGTGCGAGGTTGCTGTCGTTGTTGCTGCTGCCGTCGTTGAGTGGCTATTGTTGTTGTTGTTGTGCTTATGGTTGTTGTTGTTGTTAAGGCTGCTGTTGTTGTTGGTGGTGGTGCTACGGTTGCTACTATTTACATGGCTACATTATCGGTATTTATGTTTTTTTTAGGAGTTTGATGAATAACAGTCGGAATTTTTTTTTTTTTTTTTGCAGGTGGGTACAAAAATTTACAATAACAATGATAAATATGTTAATCAATTGATCACATTATATACAGTTTGATGGGTGAGTAGATGAAAGGAGCAAAAAGCATGCAAAAGCTTAAGGTGGTAGGGTGGTTTGCCTTTTTAATGTAAAAGTACATTTTTTTTTTTTTAATAATAAGATTTTTGTCAAATAATTTCAAATATTTTTTTCCCTCAAACCATCCTGCCCCCTTAAGGAACTAAATTTCAAACAAATTGTTAATGGGAAGATAATGGAAAAGGATCCCAGATCACAGCAAAGACCGCAAACACAATAATCAAAATCAACAACAGTACCAGGGGAAGCATCATGATTGATTTGACCAAAACTATAAAAAGATTAAACTAGTTTGTTCCTTCTGGTTATGGTAATATCTTTATCAGGATGCCAACACCCTCCACAGCAAGCAAAAGCTTAAAGAATGTAACCCGAGTATACCGATAGTAGAATAATGTTTCAAAGAACTTCATCAGCCGACTTACTCATCGCCGCTCTTGTCTGAATAGGATCCACTTTGGCGCTCCGCCTTGCTGGATGACGAGGATGCCGAGGATCCAACTGCTGACTTCTTTGGTTTCCCAGCTGCCTCCGCTTTGCTGCGCTCCGTCTTGTCCGCCGATTTGCTGCTGTTCAGGACAGCTTTCTGCTTTTTGGAGCGCACTGTGCTGGCGGCACTGTTGCTGCTGCTGCTGCTGCTACTCGGCGCCTGGTGCTCCTGCGACTGTGGCTGCTCCTGCGCTGGGCCACTGCCGGCTGGTATAAAAATATTGCCAGTCAGGGAGCTGAGAGAGTTGTTCGTCTGCCGGCCAGGCAGCTTTACGTTTGCCGCTGGCGCCATTGAGGGAGCTGGTTCAGGGGGCTCTGGTGTCTGTGGTTGCGCCTGTTGCTGCTGCTGCTCCTCCGGCTCGTCGGCTTCGCTCTCATGTGCCAACGGCGATGGCAAGTTTAGATCCGCAATGCTCGTGGCAACAGCAATGGCAGCCGAATTGGTGTCCAGAAGCTGGAGCTGCCTGCAGAAGTTCTCCTTGTCCTCGGGACTTAGAGAAGTCTGGGGTTCCTGGCTATCTGTTGGCTGCGGCTGCTGCTGCTGCTGGTGGCCACAACGTCGTCGACTGCTGGCACTGCTACTATTTGTGTTGCTATTGCTGTTACTGTTGCTATGGTGGTTGTTGTTGTCGTCCTCCGGTTCGTCGGCCCCAGAGGCATGCTTGTGTCGCCGGCGATGGTGATGATGATGATCTTTTTCACGATCTCTCTCCCGATCCCTCTCCCTCTCGCGATGATGACGTTTCTTCTGCTTTTTGCCCGACTTTTTCTTCTTGTGGTGATGGTGGTGGTGATGGTGACTCTTGCTTTTCAATTCCGCGGGCGTTTGGGGAGACCGAAAGTCATTGGCACTTGCCGAGGCCGATGTCGAGTAATCCTGCTGCTCCTGGTATTCGTGTGGCTGCTGATGGTGCTCCTCGTCGTGGGCTTCCTCGTCGTCGTTCTCGTTTTCTGGCGTGAGGCAGAAGGTTTCCCTGTGGCACAGAAATTCGCTCGAATTAGTTGTGGTTGTTCGTCTCAGGGAGCTTGCGTAGGTGGAAATACCGCTAGCCGTCGAAGTTGATTGCGATCTGAATTTGAGTTGAAGATAAAAGAAAAAATATAAGATGTTAATAGTAATTCAAATAGGATTTATCGTCTTGAGCGAAGATTTAATGGAAATGTATATATTGGTACTGTCTGTTGGTCGAGAGTGTAATGCGATTAGAAAAAATCATAGAACCAATACAAACAAGTCTATATCGAATATAAATATATCAAAAAGCATGCTTACAGATTCTTTTTTGAAAACGAAATCCAACCAATTCGCCCATATACAAAACTAAATGATGGGTAAACTCAAATTAAGTGCTGCTCCTCATAGTTCCGGGCCTTGTTACTCGTACACGCCGATGCTGATGGTGATGATTTGATTTTGGTTTGGCTGATTACTGCTGACGCAACACAAATGGCGAAAAGCGAAAAGTGTCGGGCTCAACAAATTAAAAAAAGTATACGTTAACTCAAAAGATCAATGGAAAACGTAACTCAAAGATGCTTTCGGTATGCGAGTGTAGTGGATGTTTATGTTTCTGCTGTGTGGATGAGGTGTCCGCCAGGCGGTTAGAATACAGATCGTTCTAACCGTCTGCGTGTGCGCTGCTGCGTCGACGGTTGCTGCTGCTGTTGCTGGCTGGGCAGCGCTATCCACTGGGCGTTCTGGCGTTCCTGATACAGATTCTCGCGCTCGCGACGCTGGCGCTCCTCCTCCTGACGCGCCTTTAGCTCGACAAGGTTCCGGATGCGACTGGAGTTGCGAACTTGCAAGAGTCTACAAGGACATTAAAATAATTAACATTTTCCAAACAAAAAAAAAAAACAACTCACTTTCTGCGCCTCAAACGCTCGCGCTCACGGAAAAGCTGCGGCAGCTTGGGCAAAAAGTTTTCATCAAGTATCTGATATAACTCGCGCTCCTTGGCGTTTGTCGAGGTCTTAAACTTGGCCGCCAAATTCTGCCAGTCCTCCTCGGTGAAGCAGATGACTTGCCAGACGGTGCCGTTGCCCTTGCTACCCGATGCTCCTCCCGCTCCGCTCGCAGCCCCTGATCCAGACGAGGATCCCGAACCAGATGCAGCTGCTCCACTGGCCTTGTCCTCGCGGTAGAGACGCGTGCCGTAGAAATACCAGTAACCGGAGTTCTTGGCGTCGTAGCCGAGCGGCTCCACGCGCAGACTATCCGCCTCTAGGTTGCTGAGAATGACCTGCACATCGGCCGAATCGAGGCGGAAATGGCACAGATCGTGCAGGATGTGCAGGCGCTTGCGCACGGGCAACGACTGGAAGTCAATGTCCGTGTCGAAGTGGTTCTCGGTCTGGTGCAGGCGACACTGTTGGCGCAAAAAGCGACGCAAGAACATCTGATAGTTGCTGTGTGTGATTTCCTTGGCTACCGACTGTAGCGCATCGCAGCCCTTGAGCAGGCGCACAATTAACTCGGGCACTAGGGCGACCTGATCCTCATCGCTAGTACCATCGGAGAGCAGCGCCGATTCGAGGTCCTACAGATGGGAATTAAATAAAAAAATGTTTTGGGAGAGTGTTGGGAAACGGTCACCTCGATATCGATGTCCGGCAAGTCAAAGGCAGAACTAAACAATGAACAGAAATGCGAAATACACGGTATTTCCCACCATGATTGAATGTCTGAAACAAAGTAAAATTTTTCATATTTAAGGAATTCTATTATTTTATAACGCAATAAAACTTACCCAATAGGCCAATAAAAGTAGAAACCATTTATGTATGCTTGCTTATTGGAAACTTTGCTCCTCTGCGGGATTGGATTCGGGACAAAACGTAATTCCTGGTGCCTCTTTGGTTACTTCTGCTGTGTGGATTTCGGGCTGTTCGAAATAAAAGTTGTCGAGCGTAAACAAATTAGTTTCAAATTACACACGAAAGTCGCAGAATGGCGGTAAAAAAAATGTGTGCAACATGTGTGTGTGTGTGTTTTGTTGTTCTGGCAAACCGTTATGTACACAAACATCTGGCTTTATCGCTTATCAAACATTGCGATGCAGTCGGGAGAGCGCGACAGGGGATGCCAGGCCAGCGAGTGGGTGGTAGGTCAAAAGAAAGTACACGAGCACCCCTTTCGCGCGCTTATTTTCACGAAGAGAAAATCAAAACAGACTGCCGACAAGCCAGAGATGCGTGCGCCAGAGCAGGACGCCACTAGGAGCGACGACCAATCACTGCATTTTTATTTTGCAATTATAATGTGTGTAAATTACACGGCAGTTGTTGTTGTTGTCTTCTTGGCTAGTTCGCGGCACTCAATCTCACGCGATTAAACATGTCTCAATTATTTTTGGGATTGGGCTTAGAGCTAAGGTTTTTTTGGGCGCGGATGTGCGGATTTTCCGATTTCTCGATTTCCGAGCATGCGCCTTTTCTGCTTCTTCTGCCTGATGCCTGCTGGGAAGTGTGTATTTATTTTTATTAATACACGTATATATATTTTTCAGTTACGTGCGAAAATGTCATTTAACTCAAGAGACGCCCATTCCGCTCGACCCTCTAGCTTTCCTTTCTCCCCTTAATTTCTTTTTTTCACACAATCACACAAATACACCAAACATGCACACACACGTCCACTTTCGCAGCAGAGGGGCTCCATCTGCCCAAAATTATTATTATTCATTTCGCGAAACCACGCCGCAATCAACAATTGGCGGCGAGCGGGTAGAATACTTTACTAACACTTTGCATTCCCGTTGGTTCCGTTAAATTGTATTTTCCGCTTTATGCGGAAATTTATTTTTAATTTTTATTTTCCTTCTGCGAGGCAGCAAACGCGGCGAACAGCTATACAAATATCGATAGCCTTAGCGATGTGAGTCTTGCCGATAACGAAATATCGAGCGATATTTTCAAATAAATATTTTTACTGACAACAATCAGAGGTTGTCAGAAGCAGAATAACTTATTTGATTGAGATAAAAACTTAACATTTGGGGTACGTAGGAGCCCCTTTGATTTACTATTGATTTCCAATTTGATACTCCATCTATCGTTCGATAAATCGATTACGATCATCCTTTTGCTTCTCGCTTGCCGTTCGGTCCTTCCCCCATCGTCCCATCCCTCACTTCTTTATCACATTCCTTTCCCCACATTCCGCTCGACCAGCTGTGAATCTAACCTTACTTTTTCAACCGCCAACTACATGGGGCCGCACATGTGTGTGTGTTGTTCGCGTGCCCATGCATGTGTGTGTGCCTGTCACCATGTAGATCGTCATGTATTTTAGAGAAACTACATGGCATAAATCGCGGGAAGAAGGGCCATCAATAAGACATTAACATGAAAGCCCAGAATGGAACAAGCTTTGTACAAACTTGTTTCACTTTTTTTAGTAAATTAACTAAGATATCCGGATCTAGCTGAGTTACAAATTTTACAATTTGTACACCGGTTTACCTCGAGGAGTCTCACCATGTAGGCGCAACTACATGACGATTCTAGCCTACATGGTGAGACACGAGAAACTGGTTTGGGTAGACAGGGCGGACTTTACTCCCGAAAAAAGTGAACTGCGGTGGTGCATTAGAAAAACCCGCCCCAATTACATTTTCCCAAAAATTAAAAAGTTTTAATGGTATTTAAAAATTATTTATTTAAAATGTAAACTAAATTGTATACAATTCATAGGGATTTAAATAAATAAAAGTAGAATGTATGCCACTATTTATTAGGAATCCTCCCAAACGCACGCACTTTTAACAGAAATTTGTTGTTTAAAAATATTTTCGTTTAATTTAAGCGCAACTTTAATTATAATGGCATAGTAACCGAGGGGCTCTAAAATGCAATCAATTTTTCAAAAATATTTTAACAATTCTAATTGTAATTATAAAAATCCTTACTTGCATTGTATTGCATACAAATGAATGTAGTCTTTCTTTTATATTAGTTTTTTTCATCAAGTGGTGTGATTTCTCCTCGTTTTTTGAACAATTGGAAATAATATGTACTCAATAAAATAATAACCAATGAGGCGTTTATTTACAGGGGGCGCCGCAACTGTGGCAGCTGGATGAGCGCAGGCAGGTGGGGCTTATGATCGGGATGCTTTCTCCTAAGGAGAGACGGTTCGTGCTATGGTTCAATCTTGCGAATCTTCAGGCTGCCACTCGGGCCACGCGGACCCAGGTGAGTTGGCGTTACGGGCGTTGAGGTCGCCCCTGAGGCCACGAGTTGCGGGATTAAGGTGTTTCCTCCGTTACTGGCATCCCCATTGCCATTTCCGTTGCTGGGACTGGACAATGATCCGTTTTGCAAGCGGCGTTTTAGCACAAAACGCTTTCCTGCCGTCGCCGTAGTTGTCACGGAAATTGTCGTGGTTTTGGCTCCCGACATCGGCTCCTCGTTGACGGGATCCACTTCCATCTCAGCAATGGCGTTGTTCTCGTCGTGCTAAAAAATAACGGAGAAAGAAGTTGTAGCTGAGCTTTTGGTTTCTTCCTTATTAACTCACCAATTCACTTCCTGGATCATCATCATCGTGGCCCTCTTCTTCCTCAAACTCGGCACTCTCTGTGTCCTCCGGATATTCCACGAGCTGGCCATTTAGGGTGGGGAATTCAATGACGGGCAGGATGCGCCGCTGCTGCTTGTCGCCTTCGTCCATCAGCTGCTGAATGAGATTGGCAATATCCTCACGCTTCTTTGTCACCGTTAGGAAGTCAAACCAGTTGGTCAGCTGCTTGATGGGCAGCCTGTAGTCTCTGATGGGATCGCTGAAGAAATGCTCCACGTACTGCAACAGGTACAGTCCGCAGTCGGTGAAGTTGTTCTGCTGGGGTACTTTGACGCAGTGTCCTGGCATGTTGTCCTTGTTGAAGACGTGCGCCTGCGCATCCGGCTTCTTCACGCGGTACTCGCATGTGAGATAGTCTCGCAGAGTGGCCACCACGCGGCTCCTGGAGGCACCGGCCAGCGAATCGAATATCAGAATAAGGGGTTGCTTGACAGCAGGAACATCATCCTGTTTTCCTGCCCTCGCTGGGCCGCTGGATGCAGGCTGGGACGAAGCTGTTGGTGTGCTTGTTGGCGTATTTGCACTACTCGACGCGGGTTCTTTGGCTGAATTCGAGTTCTCACTGTCATCCGAGGCCATGTCGCTGTCGTCGCCCTCCGCCTCGTCCCTTTCGCTCTCGTCGTCCGCTATACGGCAGATATTATCCGCCGAAAGAGCAGCTGGAAGAGCGCCTCCCTCCCGCTTCGAAAGGGGGGTTATGGTTGTGTTTCCAATCTGCAACGAAACCTTCTTTCCGCGCGGCCTCTTCAACTGCTGCGGTTCCACCGGCTGATTGGTGTCATAGGTAACAGGACCCTTGAGGTTGGGAAAGCATATGATAGCTAGGAACCAATGGGATTGCTCGTTGATGGGCACTATTATAAAGTCCTTGTCAAAAATGTCCACCAACTTTGTCCACTTTTGCACTCTGGCGTGGCGTTTTTGCGCGGCCGTTTGCTTCATATCAGCGGGTCTGGTTAATGTCGTCAATCTCTTGTAGAAAAAGGTGCTGAAAATGTGCGTCCTCTCGCGCTGAGCCTCTGGAATTAGATTGTTTCGCAGCCAAAGCAGGTAAAAGTCGATGATGATGTCGTTGAGGTAGGACTCCTTTGTGAGGCACACGTAGTCCTCCATGCGAATACATAAGCTGCCAGTTCCCTTCGGGGGATACATCAAAAGATTGACTTGTTCATCGGCTCTGAGCTGACGCGGAACTGGCTGTGTGTTCTTATCCAAAGCTTTGCGATCCGAGTCGGCGATTCTTTCGAGTATCTCCGCGGCATCTGTAGAAGAAATCTCATCCAGGCAGCTGAACATTGACTTGATGGTCTCGCGGGCCGAAAGCGATATGCTGTCGAAAAGCAGGATCAGACGACGCGTGTGCAGCGAGCTTTGTGACTTGAAGGGGGTTGCTGTAATTGAAAAAAAAAAACAAACATTAATATACATCTTAAAATAATTCATTTCAAAAGAAACCCCATTTTGCGTATAACTCTTTTGATTTAACCCGTTTCCCTATGAGAATAAAGCACTCACATTCATGAGGGGGATCGTCCGGTAAATGTAGCTGAGATTTGACATACTGGGCGCAGGTTTTTAACAAGTAGAGCGTGACCAACGGCTGCGCCTGATCAGCATTGCCGAAATGTGCGATCACCTTTATTACTTCGTGCTTGTAAATGTTAAGCGTGAACTTTTCATCCTTGTCGTTCTCCTTGTCTTGGATGATTCCGGAAATGCAAATGCCCTTGGCGGTAAAGTAAACCTATTGCCAAACATATATTATTATACACATGCTCTGACTTGCGAAAAAATTTATTCTTACCGGCTCGGTTACATCAAATCGGTAGGGAACCAAACGCACACAGTTGCAGATCAAAGATGTTGAGAATTTTTCCGCATCCTGTACATCGAACAGATCTAGAACATCTCCGCGAGTAAAATCTGCATCACAATTGGGAAAAACACAAAATGTGTATTACTATATTGTAGTTTTTTGTATTTTTTTGTCTTTTTATTTTCCTCGTGGCTGTCTGTCACATTTTTTCTGGTCTGGCTGTTCTGCCCCCTACCTTCGTTGTTCATTCTGATGCCGGCGCTTCTACCGGGTTCTCGTCAAAATTTTCTTTTTAAATCTAACTAAAATAAGCTATTTCGATTTAAATATGCGAAAATTGCAGAAGATTTTCACAAAACGATGTGTTTTCACGCATTTGCTTTGTGCTTCTCCTTCTTCTTATTTTTTTTGCCAGGGACAAAAATGGCGTGGTTCACCAAGCGCCCTCTACCGCTGTTGAGTGGTAGCTGACATGCGATGGCATTGCCAGCATAAACAACATTCCTATACATTAGAGTTACCATCAATTTGCAAACCAGAGCCAACATTAATTTCAAATTATGGAATTTATCTAATTTATGTGTTTTTTGGAGTTTCTTATAAATATTATAATAGAGAAAAATATAAATACTAGAGTAACTGTTGGACACAGCATCCCTGGAGACGCTTTGCAATTGTATTAGGAATTTCCTGTAATTCCAAAGGTCGATTATTTTCATTTAAAATATATACATTTCTAGTTCAGTCTGTGCAGGAATTTTAAAAAAGGATATTGTTTTAAATTAAAAAACGCAACAGCAGAAATTGTTTATACCTAAATAGAATCTAAACTCTATATACATTATTAATTTTTAAGTTATGGTTCGAAATATAATATGAACCGTTATAATTTCAAACCCCTTGAGTCATTTGCCGGAACTTTGAATATTTTCCTGCTTTCGTTAAAATAAGTATTTTTTCTAAATTGCAAAAAGAACAGATCTTAGAGTTTTTGAACAACAATTATCTAACAATTATTTTCAATAATAATATTCTAGGAATATTGGAGGCCTATGAACAAGTTCAAATTTGGGATATCCTGTATGAAAGCATTATGGAATTCCTATAATATCCTTGTTTCCCTGCTACAGTTCATCTTAAAACGAGAATGGAAAGCTAACTTCGGACGGAGCCGAAGCTTATATACCCTTGCAGTTAAATAGCGGCTTCTATTGACTGAAGATATAGTAAATATCGGATATAGTTGGCCGATCTTTACAAAAACATTCATAACAACCTTAGGTTCCCCAAAAACAGGAAAGGTTTGGCGTTTCCGATCGTTCAGTTATATAGAAGCTATATGATATAGTCGACCGATCCATATGAAATTTTTTTGGTCGGCTTATATTTCTACAAAAGAGAATCTGTGCAAATTTTAAGTTTCTATCTTCAAAAACGTGGAAGTTATAGCATTTCCGATCAATCAGTTATATGGCAGCTATAGGATATAGTCGGCCGATCCCGGCCGTTCCGACTTATATACTGCGTGCAAATGAAAGAAAGGTGTGTGCAAAGTTTCAAGACGATAGGTTAAAAAACTGAGAGACTAGTTTGCGTAGAAACAGACAGACGGACATGCTTATATCGACTCAGGAGGTGATCCTGATCCAGAATATATGTACTTTATGGGGTCCAGGATGTCTTCTTCACTGCGTTGCACACTTCTGACCAAAATTATAATACCCTCTGCAAGGGTATAAAAAACTGGTCTAATTCTTAGTCTTATTCTGCTCAAAAGTTAGCTTTTCGTCATTGTTTCCAATAGATTCAAAAATATCAATAAGTTGGGACCTACCTTTGTAGAGCGGTTCCTCATCGATTTCGGGCAGAGTTGGCTCACAGGCAAAGGATGTGGTTAAATGGTGCAGAGTGCCGTTTGAGTTTATTTGGGAATTATTTGATGGCACCTGAAAGTGCATTAAAATAAAGAAAGTCACAAATAAAGAAAGCCGAGAATGTACTTACATTTCCAGCCTCTGAACTTCCTTCGTCGGCATCGGCTTCGTCTTCACTGCTCAATAACACCACAGGATCTACTTCGGGTACCCGCCTGCCCCCTCGGGCTCTTCCTCCGCGCATGGTCAGTGACCCCCTTCCTCGGGGTCCCACGCCAACTCCAGTGCCGTAGGAAACACCAGCCAGTTGCTTGTTGAATCGGGCTGCCGCCGCCATTTCCCTTTTCTTTTCGGCAACCGTCGTCACCGGTTCACTCGAGGTGGAGGAGGCCGGCGAGGATGCGGCACTCGACTTGAGAATATAGGACTTTCGTTTCGGGGGCTCCGGGAAGACGCGCTTGCACCGCTCACACCGTGCATGGTCCATGCCAGTGAAGCCACACTGCTGGCACACGGCTAGAAATCCGTCAATGAGCTTCCTGCTTTCCGCTGGGGCGGATGCACTGTTTCCAGTTGCAGCAGCTGCTGGGGTACTTGATTGGATTCCCACCGAGGAACTGGCCGCCTCGCGTTTAGCCTGCTCTGCAGCTGCGTTCGCCTGGGCATAGGCGGGCGGGGCACTGGTCGATGAGCTATTGGCAGCTGCCGCTGCTTGGGGGGTGTTCTCCTGCTGCCGGTTCATTTGCAGACTCTCCTCGGCCCGGGAAATCAGCTCGCTGGCCGACTCGTTTACAGAAAATCCCACGGTGACCACAAAGTCGACATTGGCGCCTCGGTGCTCCACACACTGAATGGTGGTGGTGTTGTCGAAGGGCACACCGACTTGTTCGAGCAGGTCCTGCACGGTGCAGGACTCCCTTGGTAAAGTAAAGGTTATCAGTCGTTGTTCACCGCTGGCCAGGATCACCAGCATTTTGGCGCTGTTCCGGTCGCGGTCGGCTATGGCCTGGCCAGCTCGATTGTTCAGTACGTGCTGCGAGTGAATTTCGTAGTTGTTGTGCGACGTTTGCTGCACGGATGAGCCTTGGGAAGCAGATGGCTGTGGAACGGGGGCAGGTATGGGCGCTGGAACTGTTCTTTGGGGTTGAATGATCCTTGTTCCAGGTGGTAGGCCTGTAGGAGATTGCGTGGGTGTCAGTTTGGGTGCGGGACGTATTAGAGCTCCAGATGGTCGTAAAGGGCGAAAGCCCAGGACTCGATCCTGCCACTGGGGCTGGGGAGGCTGACAAGGTCGACCGCTTCTTGAACTCGGCCAAGGACATGCTGGGCCCACTGGCGGAGCGCACAACCTGGCCAGAGCTCTGCACCACCTGCTGTTGTTGTTGCTGCTGATCCTCTTCCTGGGCAGCTGCCCCACCTGGATAGTACGTAGTCAAGGTGGTGCCCGTACCGATCGGCATCGGCTGCATTTGATTGGAGGCAACGGGCTGCGGAGGGGGAGGCGGCTTTTGCTGATCCTTCTTTACCACAGCCGCTTGGATTCTCTCCTCCAAATCCAATCCGATATTGCCAGACTGCTGGGGAGGGGCATTCGTGGACACAGCGGGGCTAGGAACTGGGGCCGGAACGGCCGAGCTTAGGGAGACCGGAGCCCTGTACCGAATTGGAGATTGTCGCATCATCAGCATGTGCTGCTGCTGCTGACCTCCATCGGTCACCATGTGCGTCCGGTAGATGTGGCGCGGCTGCTGCTGCAACTGCTGCTGTTGCGCCTGCCCGATATTCGCGCTGATGGTGATTTGCTTCATTGGCGCCTGGGTCACGATCTGCATGGTTTGTCCTTCGGCCCCACTAGCCTGCGCAACCACCAACTGAGCTCGGGGTCGTATGCCGGCGGGTCGCATTCCCCGAACGATTCCTCCGGCGCCAGCTCCTCCTCCTCGTGGCCGAACTTGTCTCACTATAGCTGTAGGCGTCAGCGTGGGCCTGGTTGTAATTAGAGTCGGCCTGGTCAGAACCGCTCCGCCTCGCGGTGATTTCGCTCTAAACGAGGCGCGAACCAGCTGTGTGCCACCTCCAGCCACCGAAGTGGCCACTAGTTGAGGCTGCTGCTGGGCCACCAACTGTTGTTGCTGCTGCGGACCCTGTGGCTGCTGGGGTTGTTGTTGTGGCACCTTTTGGACCTGCAGTTGCTGGTAGACAACGTTTTGGGTTTGCTGCGGAACCACTCGGGTCTGGACCAAGTGCGCTGTTTGGGCCGTGGCCTGGAGTTGCATCTGCTGTTGCTGCTGTTGTTGGACCTGCTGCTGTTGCACCTGCTGCTGCTGGACGTGCTGCTGCAAGACGTGCTGCTGCTGCTGCTGCTGCGGGGAAGTGGCGTAAACGACTCTATTGTTGTACGGATGAATTGCTGTAGCCTGGCGCATAATCAGCTCTGGATGCTGCGGAGCTTGGATTAAGACTGGTTGCTGTTGGACAATCACATGTGTGTTGTTAAGCATCTAAAGTGATGGAATAAGTTGTCATTATTTGAGGACTTCATGGCAAACTAGATTGAAAAACTCACATTTATGGGCCTCTGCTGCTGCTGCGTAGTTGTCATGCGGTAAACAATCTGTTGGTGCTGCTGCGGCTGTTGTTGCGGCTGGCTGGGGGATGTCTGTAGCTGCAGTGTCTGCGGCTGCTGCGTTTGCTGATGCGGCTGCTGAGGACTTTGCAGCAACTGGGGGGGCTGTGGGCTGGCCTGGACCTGGTAAGAAGGAGCATGCTGCTGATACTGCTGCTGTTGCTGTTGTAGCACCTGCTGCTGTTTTTTCTGTTGCTGCTGCTGCATGTGCTGGACAATTGCGTTCGATTGCAGTACTTGCTCGGAAGTGTAATAAATCTGTTGCGTGTGCTGCAGGGCTGGAGGCTGCGGCTGGTGCTGCACATACTGCTGTTGCTGCTGCTGCTCCAAATGGATTTGCTGTTGCTGCTGCTGTTGTTGGGCGTCCTGCTGCTGCTGGTAATGGACCTGCTGCACTTGGTGCTGCTGGTGGTGCATCACTACTTGCTGTTGTTGTTGCTGTTGTTGCTGCTGCTGTTGATGCTGCTGCTGCTGTTGTTGGGCCACATCGTCGCCTCCGATTATGTGGTATGTCGGGGCCGGAGGCGGCTGGGCCTGCTGGTACTGGGCAGGAGCTGCCGTTTGATACACCACCTGCTGTTGGTCATTAAAAACCAATTGCTGGTCATCCTGCAGGACAAGCGACTGCAAGTGGAAAACGAAACCGAATTGTAAAGAATGGTCGGGCTTGGCATAAAGGCAAGATGATACTACTCACCCCCACCTCATCTTGGGGCATCTGCACTACCTGCAAATCCGAGTAGACGGGCTCTTCGATGGGCACAATATACTGCTCCATTTCTAGTCAGCTAAAAAATACAAAAATAGTTTTTAATGGAATTTTTGACTAGTAAAGTGCACAAAATTGCAAAAATATTTTAAAACAATCAAAAGCAACAGGTGGAATTAGGTCAACAAGTGGAAATTTAAATTGGACATTCTAATTTATTACATATATTTTTAACACAAAAATTTAAACCAAATTCCGTACAATATATGGGTCCCATTGTCAGGCCACCTTCAAGCACATTCGCGACCTTTGAAAAGTCTTTTACAAATTCAAAAACAAAAGGTCCTACAATTCTTGATGATACATCCAGTGCACATTTCTTTTTCTCACACATTTTTCTAATTTAGAGACCCATTTATTATACAATTACGGAGCACTTCTTGTGCCTCATTTTTTGGTCGTTTGTGGACACACACACACACCTCCGGACTTTCCAAAAACGCCAATGCGTTGGAGCCGCTCGTTTCGCTCAAACGTTTTCAATTTCTCCACGGATTATAACATCATTCAATCGTCCTTTTAGATACAATTTGAACCCAATTTATAGGGATTTCGCGATAAAATTCAGACTTTCTTCGCGTTTTATTAAAACAGGCAGAATTAAATATGGCGTTTGCTGGCAGGGCAGCATTTCCAACACTCGCGGCTGGCAATGCCAACAAACGGAGGGCGAGCGCCCTCTCGCGGCAGGCCCCGGCGACAGCTGTTTACAAACAATTTGCAGCGTTGCGTTTTGTGGCGCTAGTTTATCGGAGTGTGCCTTGCACCGTCTTCTTCGTCTAATGTTTAGTGGTCCCTCTGTTTGGCATGTAGCCCGAATAAAGGGACCACTATTTGAGCGGACCACTGGAGTTGCACTAAGTACCATTAATTTTCGCGATGATGTCTTCATTATTGGGCTTAACTTGATTTTCGGCGACATAGTGGAGTTTTTCGGTAAAAGTTCGGGAATAACGGATTTTTTTTTTATAATTGATATCACGGGTATGGGCACTGTGTATTTTGTTGTTTGCAGCGCGCTCTTCCGAATTATGGGAAGAAGAAGAGAAAACAACAACAGTGGGATAGAGGGTGGAACAAAATCGATAGGTTAAAGCGATAAGAATGTTTTTATTGAATACATAATAAAATTGTTGCAAGTTTAATTGTTTTTAGCTACTACATAGATGTAACATTAAATCAGAAATTTAATATGGTAGGTAAATGTTTTTGTTTGTACAAATTTGATTTTTAAAATAATTTTTTTCTTTCCTATCAGTTATCGAACTTGCCTTTGTTTGACTTCCCACCTCTAATTTCTTATTTGTTATTGTCACAACAATGTCCAAAATATTTACACCCACAAACCAAATTCGCCTCACAAATGTCGCAATAGTGCGACTGAAAAAAGGAGGCAAACGTTTTGAAATAGCCTGTTACAAAAACAAGGTCCTTTCTTGGCGAAACAACAGGTAACATCCGAAATGCCCAGCACGTGCTCTTGTGAAATTTATAAATATTATTGCCATTCTCTCGTGTAGTGAAAAAGATATAGATGAAGTTCTGCAGACTCACACCGTGTTCACAAATGTCTCCAAGGGACAGGCTGCCAAGAAGGATGAACTGCAAAAGGCCTTTAACAAAACGGACGAGACAGAGATTTGTAAGGAGATCCTGAGCAAGGGCGAGCTCCAAGTTTCAGAAAAAGAACGACAAAGTGTCCTGGACTCGCAACTGAACAGCATCGTAAACAGCGTGGCTGCCTTGTGCGTCAATCCTGAAACCAGGCGACCCTACCCGGCTTCTATTATAGAAAAATCCTTGAAGGACGCACATTTCTCCGTCAAGATGAACAAGAACACGAAACAAAATACATTGGAAGCCATTAAAATGCTGAGGGAGCATCTGCCAATTGAGAGATCGCGAATGAAGCTCAGGGTTAGCTTTGCGGGCAAAGAGGGTGGTGGAAAACTGAAAGAATCTGTGGTTAAGCTCGCCAACGGAGTAGAGCACGAGGAGTGGGAGGATTCTACGCTTCACTTGACCCTTCTGATAGATCCTGGTCAATACCGTGTCATAGATGAACTGGTTAGGAACGAAACCAAGGGCAAGGGTCTGTTGGAGCTGCTGGAACTCAAGGAGGTCGTGGAGAGCGAGGAACTCTTTTAGAAATACTTCCGTTCTCAAAGGCATCTGTTTTCCGTGTACATGGTGTTATATATATGTGAAACAAAAAGGGTATAATTTATACAATAACTGGCTTTATTAATTCTGAAGGGCTGAACCAGTTCAAAAAGTACGCAATCAGGTCAGTTTTCTAAACATACATAAATGTGATTATTCAATAGCACAAGACCGAGATAATAACAATATATAGTGTAAAATTAAAAAATGTTTTGCTGCCCAGCTTCACTTCCGCTTCTTAAGGTTCTCGAAACGACGCGACAGTTCATCAAAGTCGATCTCGTCGTCATCATCCTTTTTTGCTGCACCTGCGGGCGGAATATCTGGTAAGTCCGGCAGATCGGGCAAATCGTTGGGCACATTGGGCAGCGATGGAAAATCTAGCGCTGGGGGAGCACTAGGCTGAGAGGGATTGCCCGGTGGCAGCTTTGATCGGGGTTGAGGTTTCGGTTTGTTGGAATTCTAAATTAAAAGTTGGAAAAATTTATTAGATATATGTTGGAATATAAAAGCATTGTTTTTTAAAACCAATATTTTTCTGATTAGCATTAAAATATAAATTTAAAATAAAAAAAAAATTTGCAAGATTAACGAAATTATCAGAAAAAGTTATTGGCAATAAGATTTAGTATCCATTAGATGCTTGATAATTATAGTATCCAGGATCCTGACCTGCAGGTTTGCGGGATTAATCGAGGTGTACCGCGGCGGCGGATCGTTTTCGGGTTTGGGGCGCTGTCAAGCAAAGTTAAATAAATAAAATCAAAATGAAAAAAAATAATAAAATCAATCAAAAGAGGAGCTACATCAAAAAATTCAACATGATAACAGGCGTGCGGAAAATGGGCAGCAAACTATGAATCACTTGGATGACTGGACTTACACGCACAGTGGGCCATTCACGTCACACAGATTGAAAGACAAACACAGATAGGTGCAGAAGGAAGCCCAAAGAAGTCGTAGTCGTTTGTTTAGTCGATGTTGTAGAACGATAACCGAGTTAGTTTTATGTTAGGAGAGATCTACACAGAGATAACCTACCAAGATATTCTCATCCGGGCTGCCGGAGCCATCCGTAATGTTCAATTCGTGCTGTAACAGCCCAAAAATCATGCACAAAATACATGCGAAAGCCTAACTACAGATCAATAAGGGAAATGGGTTTAAAATACAGTGCAGTCAGGGTCATTATTCAAATTATTAAAATAGACTTTCTGACTGCCCCTATTTAAACCAATTTTCCTTTATCATAAAACCTTATTGTCAAGGATATTTACATTAATAAAGTTCGTGTTCAGATCCTTTTCTTCGGCACATTTCGCCGGCAGCACGTGTGGTTGGGGCGGTTGGTTCGGCGGTATGTTGTATGCAAATGGTGGCGGAGCGTGAGCTGGTGGAGCGCAAGCACCACCTCCGCCGCCTCCAGGACCTCCACCGAATGGTGGGTAATTGAAAGGCTTATTGGAAGGTGGTATCGGCATATTGGGAAGTGGCGGCACCGTCGGATAACCGATAAAGCCCATTTGAGGGGGGGCAGCACCTCCTCCACCTCCGCCACCGCTTAAGTTGTTCCTATCCGATAGATCGATCAGGTGTGGCAGATTGGGATCCTCCTCTTGCATCACCTGTGGATCGGGCTCGTACTCGATGTTGTAGTTCTTGGCAATGGCAATGAGGTAATTCTCTACCAGGAGCTTGGGTGGAGCCTGCAGTGTTAGCTTGTGCATCAGCTTCTCGGAAACGTGGTGATCCCCTGTAGCCGTGCGATTGTTCTCTCCAAACTGCGGCCCGTACTTGGCCACAAAAATATCAGAGATGATCTTGAGTTCCGAAATGTCGCTCTGCAGTCGTGGGCAAACCCACACCAGACTGGCCACGGGCTCAGCTATGCCTACGTCCAGCTCCTTCATCTGCGTTATGAGCCCAAATCTGGCTAGCAACAAGTCGCAGTACATCTCCACCATTTCCATGGCCTCCACCAAGTAGTCCTCCCTGGGATAACGTTAACGCTTAGCTTGCAAGCAAATAATTAATAAGACATGTCCACATACCTGATAATGTGTTCCACCCGGATCCTAGCTCTTTCGATTTTTCCAGCAGACAGAAAATCTGCGATCTCTTTCCGGGACTTCTGCGTCAGCTCAGCCTTCTTCTTTTCCAGCAATTTGAGGCGATTTTGCGACAACCGAAGATTGGTCTTCAGTTTATTGTAGTTGGGGCCGCTAGAGAACATCTTGGGGAAATAAATTAACCTAGCTGGGCAGCCGCTTTTTCTATTATAAACAATGAAATTTCGTCTGGTGATTCATTTATTTAGGGAAAAAACAATTGTGTTGTGACGTCACATGCCAATCGACGTTAAGCGGTTATCGGGATGCAGTGTTGTCTAAGCCTGGAAAATACGCTATTGTTTACCCACACTGACAAATAACCAACGTTTTTTGAAATCTCTGGTTTCTCGAGCTTTATTTGTTGAATTTTCGGTAACACAAAACCTTTAACAATATCCAGTTTACAATTTGCCATTCCGTTCTAATTCGTTTTGCCAATCCGCCACAGTGCAGTTGTGTTTGGCGCTCGCCGGCCGATAAACTCGAAGCTCTCTGCAAACCGTCAGACACAAAAACAAAGTTGCGGGCGCATTATCTTCGATCCTTCCTCTTTATAGCGGTATTACGCGCATGTAATTATGTGTGTTTAGGTAGGGGGTGGTAAGGATGTGTTTTCGTGTGGGGGAGAGCCTCTTTTTCCGACTCGAAATGTTAACTAAACTTGAACATAATCATCGATTTAATTGACGGCCTACAGATGCGGAGGCTTCGGCGGTGTTTCGGGACACACCTCCGACTCTGACTCACAAGGACACGCCTCCGTTTCGTCGATCATGCAGCCCTCCTCGCAAATGTCCTTGGACCTGGCCGATGGCTCCGACTCAGCATCCCGGTAGCCGGCGTAGACTTCTGCGCGCTGCTTTATGATCTCCTGGATGATAGCCGTAAGGATCTCCCGCGAATCGACGATGTGACCCACTTCCTCGGCCACCTCGGCGGACAGCCAAGGGCAGATGCTCTTCATCAGCTGTTCCTTCTTGACGGCATCGCTGGCTGGCTCGATGTTTTCGAGGACCTCCGGCACCAAGCTGGCAATGTGGCCCTGGAGCAACTTGGCCGCCGTTACACTCTTCTGCATCTCCTCGTCCAGCTCCTTGGCAATGGCGTCTTGGCGCAGGCGCCGCTCCTTCTCGGCCTGCAAGCGTATCTCCTCGGCCTCCAAGCGGCGCAATTCGGCCAACTCTGCCTCCCGTTGGGCCAGGAATCTAAGGGAAATATGGTTAATTTTCTCCCTGCAGCAGCGCAACTACTTACTCTTCCTGTTTGCGCCTCAGACTGGCCAGCTCCATCTCGTGCGCCACCTCCAGCATGCTCTGCTCGATGCAGGCATCCACCAGCACATCAATAATGGGCTGCGCCTCGGCGTCGAAGTGGAAGAGCTCGCCATCGCCGATTTCGGTGCCCACATCCACACCCACCTTGGCGGGGACGAAGGGAGGCGTCGGCGGCTTTTCCAAGAACAAATCTGTCTGGGTGTCCACTGTGAACTCCGGCGGGCGCTGCACCAGCTTTTCGAGGTACTTCTCCGTCTGAATAACCTCGTGCTTGCGGCCCTTCACTGGCGGCGGTGTGCCCAGGACGTTTCTCTGGTTGCGGCACTGCACTGTCCGCTTGCGCAGCATATTGCGGCGCCTCAGCTCGGCGGCCTTGTCGAAAGGATCCACATCCGTCTGGCGGCAGAGTGAAAAGTGGATTAGTTCATACTAAAACGACAGGTCAGGGCTCCAGCCTGGCCTGGCATACTCACCACCAAGGAGGCGTTGCCAAAGTTGCTGCCCTTTATGACGCGACGGTCGTACATAACGTTCTTGTAAGGCTCCGGCGGCGGCACGACGGGTCTGCCAAGGAGAAAAGGAGTACAGGGATGGCAGGTGAGAGCCATCAATTAGTAAACCTCGACCCAGTTCACAAAAAAATCCACACAAAGAAAAGTGTTTCAGGGAAAAATTATAAAATTTTAAATGGAGTTTGAAAAACAAAGTTTTTTCATCGAGTGAATTTTTTTGATATTTTAAACCTTAATTTTTTTAAATATCTTTATTATTTTCTGAGTGTTATCCTTTGTTTCATTCTAGACCGAAATCTGTTGCTCCGGCAAGGCGATAAACATCAAGTTTGTGCATTTCTCAACGCCCCCGCAGTCCGCTTGTCAAGTCATCTCCGATTCGAATCAATTTCCCCAAAGTTCACTACACTTTTGGGTCAAATGAGAACTGGATTAAAGCTTTAAAGTTACGCGAATCCATTCCTCCGCCTGCGACACGGTAATTTATGGCTTGCTAATTCGTATATAGAGGGAAGCATATACGTACGATACATATGTGGAGGATCTAACATTGCCAGACATTGCACTGGAGGAACTTGGCACCTGAACTCGTGACCTATGCAAATTTCCAGCTACTTTTGGCCCACAAACAGGAAGTCACATTGAAGTTGTTCGCGAATGTCTAGGGTCTGGGTCTGAAGTCCAAAGCAATCACCTGGAAGTAGGAGCCTCTGGTCAGGTCAGGCTCGCCAACTTCTATCACACACAGTACGGGTCGAAGGGAGGACCAATTCTAAAGGAATGGATTCTTCACGGCCTTCTAATTTCGCCTTTGAGTGATATTTCATATTACTCTCTATTAGTAAAAAGGCATTTTGGAAGGGAGGCCATTTACCAGAATAGCTTCCATTTATGGGAGACACGCGCCAGGACTTGTTTAATATTGTTGTTTTGTCAGAGGTGTCCTGATGGCCCCTTTGGTGTGGTAATTGAACTTAATCTCTCTCCATTTGTGGCACTATTTTTTGCTGTTTTTCCCCCATTGTTGTTGTTTACGAAATCTTGATTTAAATTATTTAAGCCCTCGCTGGAAATACTGGATATTCTCCACTAGCACGACATGTTCAAGAGTTCTTTTGCCCCTAGCGGTTCGCATGTCCTTTTATGCAAGCCAAACGAGTCTCCCCAATCGGGAATGCGCTAAATAAATTAATCAAATCGTTCGGGGAATTTAAAATGTTCGAATGTTATTGGGAAAAAAGTATTCCCTTTTAATTGATTTGTTGGGCTGTCAAATCGATGAAGGACATGACAGGACATGTTGGTTAATTTGAGGGGAGGAGGCGCTTAGTTTGGATCTTTGAAAAAGTTTTCTACTCATTTTGTCTTTACTAAAAAAGATTAACATTTTAAATTAGATTACCTTTTTGGAATATTTATTAAAGGTTTTTTTTAATATTATATCCACTAAATGGAAAATGATTAATTTGGATATTAAGTAGTCGTAGAGCTTCCTCATAATTGATATGGATTACAAACTATTTGTAGTTTTTTTTTTATTGTAATTTCCTTATGTTATCGTACCCTATAACTAATTAAAGACATTTTTCGCATTTGTAATTGAAATGTTAAATGTCAATCGATAAAGTTGGTAAAAAAGAAAGAAAGGACTGGTTCCATTTCCATTCCTGCCCGGGTGTATACTTCTCATTTGAATTTATGGTAATATATTTTGGCCCACTTCGCCTTGGTCAGTCGGGTCGGGTCGGATGGGGTGGCCCTGTCACCCCCCAGTTCGCACTCTCGCCCCTCTGTTTGGCTTGGCCTTTTTATTACCTTTTCTCGCCACTCCCGGTGTGGTTGGAGCGACGCTGTTGCAATTGCTGTTGGAACTGCGCCTTGGTGATGTGCAGGCCGCCGGCGAGGGATTGCGAGTCGTTGGAGGATTTGGAGGCCGCTGCCGCAGCTGCCCCGGCTGCTAAGGCCGCCGTGGCACGCACTCCGTTCAGCCGGGTGGCGACCACCTTCTGCTCTTTGGCCTCGGCCTGGCCAGCCGGCTGCTCCTTGCTGTAATAGCTCTGCAGGATCATGGGGTAGGAGGAGTAGGCGTAGACGTGCCGCCGCAACATCGTGGCGGGGATCATCTGCAGCTCGTGCGGGGGTGGCAGGAAAATGCCCTGAGGCACCGTGGTCTCGAATCGGGGACGTTGCGCCATTGCGGAATCAATCCAAGCCCCGGAACTGGCACTGTGGTAGCTCCCGCCGCCTCCGCCGTAGTTCTCCTCCGGCGCCAGGAAGCGCAGTTTGTGGCTCAGCTCATCGGCAAAGCTACGAACCTCCTGGGTGCTGCGGGAGAAGTGCAATCGCGCCGGATCCTGGCTAGACTCTACATGGTCATCCCCGCTATCCTTGGCAACGTCCTGGCGGCGTATGGGACGCACGATGGCCTGCTGCGGTCGGCTGGGAAACGAGTCTAGCTCCTGCTCCTCCGAAGGATGATGGCGCAGCACGGAGAAAGCGTTGGTCACCACGTGCTGGAAATTGTAAGGACTCTGATAGCGCTGGACGTTGTAGGAGCTTGAGTTTAGGTTCGAGCTTGAGTAAGAATTGCCAAGAGAGTGGGAGATCCTGCCTGGTGCGTAGGGATAGCTGCTGGCAAAAGAGAAGTTCTGCGAGCGCTCTGGTCTATTGTCGGTCAAGTGGACAGGATCTTGTTCAGGATGTGAAAGTGCTGGGTGCTGTTGCTGTTGCTGCTCCTGCTTAGCCTCTGGCATGGTCTCCGCCTTGTCCTCGGTTATCCCTGCTCCCGGCCACCGGTCACCTCGTTCATTATAAATAGCCACCACACACTTCTCTCACCCACCGCACACCGAAAAAGTTAATCAATAATTTCTTCTTTTCCTAGCTTTCCACCGGCGTGGCAGGAAGGTGTTGCTTTTATTTCGATTTTCACCGCGGACCACGTACCGCACTGTTCGAGTGGCGAACGCCAAATGACCAAAGGACTAAAAGCACTGAAAGGACGAATGTCGGCTTCGACTTTGTTGTCGGCCCGTGGTCATCATTCGGTTTGTGTACTCGAAAAAACACTAAATTCTTTGTAATTCATTTTTACGACCTTAACTTTTTTCTTTACCAACTTTTTTCGTTTTGGTTTTGGAGAAAGGGTCCTTAAAATCGAGAATAAAATATCATATCTTCAGGGATTAATAGAACTTATATAAAAGTTTAACTTATTTTTGAATACAAAATATGTTGTAGACAGAAAGTTACTAAAAATCTCAGACCATATTCTAAAATTTATGTTGTAGAAATCTCATCCATGCTTACAAGCATACATGTATTAATAATATACATATATATAATTAATTATAATATAAATATAATATAAAATTAGATGGATGGATTTTTAAAATTTAAAAATAAAATAAATAATCATTTATAGGGAAGTATATGTAACATAAGATGAATTTCAATGTGATACAAAGAATTGTTAATAATTTCATTTAACTGAACTTTGAAAAAACCATAATCTTTATCGTAAGTATTCCTTTGACCAGTTTCCCCTTTACTTAAAATTAAACATTTTTTTTCAGTGCTTTTTCGTCTTTTTGCCTATTTGGTTTTTGTGTTTGGAGGCAACTAATGGTGTTGCAATAATAATGCGGACTGTTAACAGGCGGGCAGCGTTGGCATGCCAAATCCAAGTTCCAAAGAAGTATACTTTGCATAAGAGAGCCCCACAAGAACCACCCCCGCCACCCAGGTGGGGCGATTTCCAATTAAAGTTCCTTCAGCCCCAAGGACCTTGAATTTCCAACGTTGGTGTCCACACTTCCTGTCACTTTGAGGAAGATGACTTCACGCATTTCGCTGCCTGACATTGAAATTGGAGGGAGGTGGTGGGTGGCGTTCTATTACTTAGAACGCCTCCCGACTAATGTCAATGGCCAAGGTCAATTGCTCAGCCTGGCTGATAAGTGGAATCCAACAGCATAATTAAGCGGAATTCTGGGCTTCTCGAAGAAAGGTCAGGAATCCGATAAAGATCCCAGATTAGGGATTAATAGCTACTAGTGGGTGGGTTGCTCAACACCTCCTTCTACATGATTGGGGTGTGGATTTAGAGGTATCCATTTATACAAATTCGTTATAATTATTTTGGTGGTGCTACCATTTCCTTAATCCATAGAACCACACGTGGTTAATATCCAATATCTCAGCTAAGTATAATATATTCCCTAAATGACCTTAATTCGAATCGAGAGCTTGCTTTTTAGTGCATTTTTATCAATTCCGATCATCCGCAGTCCCCTTTTGACCTTAATCCGACCCAAGTCCAGTCCCCGTCATTATCTCTAGTCGGATATTTGTATATTTTTTACGATAGTGCGTCAATTTCTAGTTTTAAGCACTCAACAACTAACACACTCCTCACAATTCCTCACTCCTCCCCGTGTCCGCCAGCCATTGTTCCTTTCGGGACACGAACGTTTCCGTTCGCGTGTCCTTTGGCTGGGCCATTGTATTGACCGTCGGCCGGGCACGACCAGCGTTTAATAATTTATTTACGCAATTTATGACTTTCGTTTTTTCTCGTATCGGATTCCATTGACCCCAAAAAGGGGGGCCCAACGAAACCCCTTCTACTCCTTTGGGTGTGAAATCAAATCAAATTATTGCGATCGAGATTTCAAAATCAAAGGATGTTATTATTAGGTGTCATTATTTGAGAATTCAAGGGAGTTGTGTTTTTTATTTTTACAAATGCACATAGTCAAAATTGTATGGAATAAATATTTAAATAAATAGTTACTTTAAGGTTTGTAAATATATTTATAAGTAAGATATTTATAACGAATTTTAGAAAGTCATGTTTTTAGTATACATTTTGGTTTACTCCAATTCTTAATTTTTCAGAGGGGAGTAAGGCATTTGATGGAGAATTTATGCGGTTTATAGTATAAGGATAAATCTTAATATAACGAAATTATATCCAATTTTTTATTTTATTTTAGGTATTAAGTATAAAGATTGGTATAGTTTTTTTTTATTGTTGTGTTTCTATTAAGACTTTAACTACCTTTTAAGCAACCACCAGATAACTTATTCAAATGTTTAATTTGATAAATTTTCCCAATATATATACCCCATTTATTAAACAACAAAAAACAGATATACCCCTCACAAAGCCCACTACAGGGCATCTGAAGAAAATCCCTTGGGTGTTCCCTGTTTGCTACTCACTTGGGGCAACCTTTGATTTTGATCGGCTTGGGCTGGCTGGCCCACCAAAAGGCCTGCTTGCACGGGGGCGCCGGGCAGGGGGTGTCCTGCCACTTGAGCTGCATCTCGGTGACCTCGGTGCCTTTGATTCCGGAGCTGAGGAAATCCATGCCGGAGCCCTTGCTCCCGCCATTGTGCTTGTGGTCGCGCTTCGGGATCGTTGGCATTGCTCACTCTGATTGCGATTTTTCGCGTTTTGCGTTTCAATATTTTTTGAGTAAAAATATATTCTATAAATCTCGGATGGATGTGCCGTCGGCCGAATTTATGTGTAAAAAAATGACTTGACAAAATGACACATTTTCGTTAGCTTGTTTTTCCTTTTTGATTTAATTCTAGATACACTTTTTAAGATTTGTTTAAAGTTTTGGCTGACTTTGACGGCAATTTGTATCCAAAATAAACAACAACGGCGGAATTCGCTCAGTTGCCATGGGAATTCAATGTCGGCATTGTTAAACTGTTGCTGTGTGGGGATGGGGCTCCCAGGATTTGAAAGGATAATGCAAACTATTCGATTGCAAACTCGATTTTCCCGGTATCTAAATTAGTTGATACAATCGCATGGCTTTTATATTTAATCAACTGAATTTTTGTACTGTTAGTTTGCTGCCTCTTCAGTAGTATTCACATATTGACTGAACTCCACCAACTATCCTTTGGTTTGCCTATCCTATTTTTATATCTGTTAATCAAACAGAAGAAATCACAACTCCCTATGAAGCTTTCCCGACAAAAGCTAAGGAAAAGGAGTGAAAGCGAAAGTTGTAATTTATTTCCCAATTCAAACGTCTATGTTTTTACTCTTCGGCCTTGCTACGATGTTTGTTGGACGAGGTGGCATCCTTCTGGTAAAGCAGGTCTTTAAATTAGAGTATGACGTGCAAGCAGTGTGTCCAAAAGCAGTATGAAAATGCAATATTTTTCTAAAATATTCTGGATTTTCTATAATTATTAAATATATTTTTCGTTTTTTTGTTTTATTTTATAGCTTTGGATTTTTTGTTGGTAAAATAAATAAAATTTTGTTTTACATGATGGAATTTGTTAAATAAATAAACAAAATTTATATTAAAGTTGTAATATTAAAGTTATAATTCAAAAATTTTTGACAGCAAAAATATAGAGTCAAGTAATTAGGAGGAGTTATTTTAACTTAGAACAAACGGTTTAGTTAATCGATTAGAAAACAATTATTTTAAAAAAATTCCCACACATTATTATTTAGAACAAATAGTTTAAAAACTATTTTCAAATACCCTTAATACTAGTAACATTTTAAAACTTATAAATACTGTTATTAGGCAACAAATAAAACAGCACACATTTTTCAAAGACATTTATTTATTTATTGATTTCAATTTATTGATATGAAATTCATTTGATGAATTGATTTATTCTTCATTTAAGTTTTCGTCCTTTAAAAGAAATTCCCAAAACTACAAAGGTATTGACTAAAGACTCCTTGAGATATTCTTACTGATTAAAGTTTGAATCATTTACAATACATTTTAGATATGGATTTCCCTGGAACGTGTCAGTTAACTACTTTTTTCGGACTGATTCCAATCGGTATCAATATCTTAATTGCAATATACTACGGATGTCATTTGTAACAGCCCTGCTTACTCGTGTGTTTTGCCTGGAGTCCTGGGGATTGTTTGGCTTATTCATTAACAAACGCATTGGAGGACAATTACGAGGCTGTCAACGATGACGTTTCGCTTTATGCGGGGGTGATAATTGCCGGGCGAGTATCCGCTTTTGTGCCATGACTTTCGACATTTGCCCTCCGAAGGCCTGCCCCGACCCTTGACCACACAGGAAGGCTCGGGCAACAGGCATCAACGATGATCTTGTCCAGCTTCTTCCAGCCACTTCCCGATCATTTGCACAGATACTGACCTTTCTGCGAAGGAGACGTACTTTGTTGTTGTCAAACAAATCACTTAGTGATATGTTCCTACCTCCACAAACTAGGTGTGTGCTGCAGTTTCCCAGGAAAAATTGCGTCCAGTTCGGGATTTGATTAATTTATTACCCGGTGCCACAGGGAAAGTGATCTTCGGTTGCCTAACGGTAGAAAAGGATCGTAAAAATGTCCATTCGGTAGACAATTGTAAGGCAATCTGCGGGCTGCCGTTGTGGGCATTTTTTTTATGATTTTTTATGAGTTATTTATGTGGACGCCTGGCGCCATCAGGGAAATGAAATAATTTTGGAGTAGGATGTTTAAAAAAAGAGTGGGTGTTGCTGGTGTTTACTTTATGGTTATTATCAAATAAAAATATATAATTAATATTTGTGAAGAGAAACAAAATTAGTCACCAACCACCAACTTTTTCCTAAATTTATGATTTCTTACTTTGTTACCCAATCTTGAGGAAAATATATATTTAAATAGAAACTAAAAATATTTGTATATTTTGAAAAAATCGACTGTTCATTAATTGTTATTATTATTTCTGTTTTACAATTTTTCTAAAAATACAGACATCAACCTCAAAAGTAAAGCGATTTTCAATTTTTGATTGAAATTAGAATTTATAATATTTCCGCAATATAAATACTTTAATATCTAAGTAATAATTAACACAAATGTTTATTGTAAGTTAAATTTTGCCAAAAAATACAAAAATAATTAGTCCTGTAGAGAGTTAAATTTTGCCTTAAAATTATTGATTAAATACATTAATAAATATTAAAAATAAAAGGGATACTAGAATACAAAACCAGTAAATAACTGTTTGATGCCACTAAGGACTAATACAATTTATTGTAAATAGAGTTACGCGATCCCACTCTTTCCCCACAATGGCCGATAAACAAACTCACCCAAATTAAAATAAATATAACAATTTTTCTCCTAATGACAAGCCCCATATATAATGGTATGAGGAATGCAAAACACGCAAACATTTTGTGGCTCTTTGGGGCTCCATGGGTTTGCATGACTGAAATATGTGTGCTTCCGAGTATTATTGATTGCCGACATTCAGGGCATAAATGGCTCTTTAACTTGGATTTGACAAATGTGCGAGGTAAGTGAAAATGTTATGGGTTTTAGCTGGCTGGGTTAGTTCGCCAAGGGATTAGACATTGCCCCAGACACTGCCCCTGCCCCTGCCACCTTTGTGGGGAGGGGGCTTTTGTGCGTCTCATTTGCATTGGGTCGGGACTTGATAACAGCAAAATCCGTTTGTCGATCGCTTCCAAGCTACACGGTGGAATAACTTAAAAAAAATGAACGTTGTATGCTTCTTTTTTTTACCTTACCCCTTATACACACACGGGGCAAATAGAAAATGAAATAAAAAAGTAAAAAAGGCGATCGTCTGATCGTCAACAACAATGAGAATGAACAATATAAATGGTCGCATCGGAATTGCTAATTTGCTTTTCAGTTGCTGGTTCGGTTCGGGGTTTCGCTTTTTCTTTGGGTTTTGGGTTTAGCCTTTACGTTTTTATTTTAAATGCTTTTTTTTTTGAGGCACACTGGGTTCCTGGTCCGGTTGACCCTCCCTTTTGGACCCCAGCGGACCCCAATCGGCGGTCGGATTGATTTTTGTGCGACATTTTTGACATGCGGATGTGCCATGTTAACGAGAAAGCGACAACTGTTCGAGTGCAGCTGCATCGGCTTGGCCCGCAACAAATCCTTTTGCACATTTACAATAAATTGAATTTGACCAATGCTGTTGCGGTTAAGGAGAATCCTTTCCACACTCCCTCGCCTCCTTCCTTTGCCTCTCTCGAAATCCGAATCAAAGTTGCAGAGCAAGTGAAATGCTTGAAAACCGCAGCCAAATTCGTCGAATTTGGCATGCGGTGAGGCGCAGCAAGGATTCCAGGATCTCTCGCCACTCCTTTGTCTCTGTGCGCCTCCTTCGGCGTATGCATAATTGATGCGAATGTTTGCGGCAGGACTCGAGCTTAGGACCCGAAACCAGAAACCATTCCTCATAATTGAGTCGCCCCCAACATGGCTCCTCCTCCTCTGGAGGTCTCTGGAAAAAATGGCAAAGTTCATTTGCTGCAGCTGAGATTTTTTTGTCTGTGAGCTGGAAAATGAAATGCAGTTGGAAAAGCCGCAATTTTCCAATTACACATTGACCGCAAGGGTCCCCTTCCCGAAAAAATTAATTTTCAGACAGTTGGAGTTTGTTGAAAAGTTCAAAAAAGTGGTCTTTAAAGTGTTTTCCGAGTTTGGAAATCTAGGATGTGGGAAATGTATAAAAAATAATAAAATCAAATGATATTTTCACTTCTTTATTTTTTTAATGTTTTTTTTTGACTGGAAACCACCGTTAGGCGCCACCTGAGCCAGACACATACCGTTTCAAGGACAGCACAAAGGTCCTGGATAAAGATCTCCTGCTGGACACACTTTCACTCTCCAAGTGCCAGACAGAATTCCAAGGAATCTACCTGTTACACGTGCAATTCTCTGCCCAGATTCCCTGGAAAAATTGATCGTAATCGATCTTGTGGGTGCTGCCTTGTTTTGGCTCATAACTCAATTAGCCAGAAAATGTCCCAGGACCTCTACGTGGGGTGTTAAAAACTGGAGATCTCTATTAGAGGATTGTCTGTTGTGACCACACCCCAAGACAATGGGCAGATGACTTCCGTTTTCCCTGGAAGAGTTTCGGGCAAGGTGTGGAAAATGTTGCTCTTCCTGTTGCGACTTTATCGGGAACAAGTGTTAAGGATGCGCGTGACCGGGACCCACAAATCGAGTCACGTTGCAGTAGCGGGTTAAAAAATGTATCCATATTTTTGGGAAAGTGTGAGGATGTGAGGTGTTTTTTACAGTTAGAAGCTGGGAATGATAATGTCCGGGATTTTGGGTTTTTCTTGAGGAAGTAATTAATTTGAAGGAATTATAAATTGTAACAATTTCTACAAAAAAATTACTCCTGGGAAAAGAGATATTTAAATGTCAACAAATCATAAATTTGTAGAGCCATATTATAGTTTTTGCAAATGGTTTCCCGATTTATCCTCTAGGATTTAACGACTGCCTACAAATTGGTATTTACTAGCCCACTCCCATGTATTTTTGGGTAAAAGTCACTGGGATATCGGGCGAAACGATCTCACTTCATCAAACTTTCAACAGTCATCTAGTTTATTGTCAACATATTGGGGAAGCATATTCCACAAAAAAAGCCATAGATTTTGTGGGATCATAAAACCCGGAGGGGAAACTATGAAAGAAATTAAACCAATCAATGAATTTTTACGGATTTTTGGGTGGCGCTGCGTGGGGCTCTCATCGAACCATTAAATCCCAGACCTGGTTCATAATCTTTTACAACTTTAGACTTTCCTTGTGGGGCTTTTATTGGCCTTATTTATTATTTGTTTGGAAGCGATAAAAAAGCAACTCGTTTTTAATTATTGAAAATACTTCTTTATATATACAAGGCTGGTGGCTGGGGATGGTTGGACAAGTTCATAAAACCAACCACCCCGCTCGAAGGAAAGAAATAAAACTCGAGAATATTTATTACACTTTTTTTCGGTGGCCGTTGGCTGGCAAACAAAAGGTCCCAGACAGGAAGCGTGGAAGGGTCTACGCGAAAAAAGGAGGAAAAACAAACAATATATCAATGAAGTTGTCCTCGAACGTGTGTCCAGGATGCGTTTAAAAAAGGAATCCCATCCGCTGCGCCGGCCAAATGAGCTGGACTTCCGTTGCAGCGCGTGCGCCAATGCCACGCCCCCTGATGGGTCTATCCCTAATGCAGTTGTCATCATTAGATATATATACACAAATATCGCTTATATAGAGGCGATCGTATCTCTGGCAGCAACTATGCTAATCGCCGCGATGCCAAATCGAGCCGAGAACCCGTCTAACCAAGGCGACGCCATTTGCAGTTTCACACTTTTTTATTCGAACCAATTTTTATGGCCAGTCGTGCCAAATTTGTAAGAGACAAGTGTAAAGCTAGCTGGTTGGTAGATGGTCGATGGTTGGATGGTCGGATGGCTGGGCTCCTCTATAAGTTGTTACCATTGTTGCTGGTGTGCCACCGCTTCAGGTTGTTGGCTTGCATAATCGCCAGGCAGTCAGGCAGTCAGGCAGCCAGGCTGCCAGGCAGTTGCTGTCTCCATAATTTGTGCAATAAATCAAATGAATTTCACTCTGAAAAACAATCGAGAAACCATAGCCGAGGAGGGGGAGTGACTTCAAGGCAAGTCAGGCAATAATTATTAACCAAAATGCCTTGGCAACAATCAAAGCCAAAACCCAAAACCCAAAAACCAAAATCCAAGCTCCAAAGACCAAAAAGCATATCAATAAAAGTCGCACACGCAAACAAGCGATTGACACGCAAAAACACATTTAAAATTGATTAGCCCGGTCAAGTTGAAACCGAAATCGGAATCCAAACTCCAAAGCCCCAAACTATACTCTCTAGAAGATGTCTAGACGCCGCTGAGAGGGAGCCCATAAAAATGGAACCCTCTTCTGCCCATCGTGTGGTGTGACATTTGCCCCGCGGCCCGGTCCCCAAAATCCATCCAATTTTTTGGGGCTAATCTGCCTGTGTCGCGTGCTATAAAAACCGGCAATCACAGAATTATAATTTAGCCAATCATTTTCAACATTAGTTAAAGAAAGTATTAGACGGGATGTCCCAGACACCATATCTTTGGATACCCTAAAAGTTTTCTAAACTTTTAAAATGCAACGTGCATGGAAAATGGAAAATGTTGAAACTAGAGTTCAAAACGTGCACAATAAAATAATGAACTGAGTACTTAAAAATTCTGGGATGATTCTTTTGTTTATAATAAATTGTAAATAAAAAATATCAATTGTGGCATAGTTGGTTTATGTTTCTCCATTTAAATAATTTATTAAATTAGTTCAATTTATACAGTTTGGAAAATGCTGCCAAATATTTGAAATAATGGAAAGTTTCTTTTTATTTTATTTGATGTTTTATTATTTTTTTTATTTTGTTTTAATTTTTAATAGGAGCTGATTTCGTAATGAGATCATTTAATTAAAAAATTGTGATAAAGCTGTCCTGTTTTTTTTTTGTGAAAAATTAGTTAATTAGATAAAATATTCTCAAAAGCGTAACTTGTATAAAATGTAAATGTTATTAAATACTTACCATATACTTTCCAGAAAAGGATAGTTTAAATTAATAAAACTATCATTAATTTAAATATCTTTTATTAATTTAAACTATTTTTCTGGAAAGTATATGGTATTAACATTTACTCTTTTAGTTTATATAAAATATTCCCGTTGCTTCAAATGGTTTTTTGAACAAAGTTTTTCCTGTCAACATTTTGTTTATATTAAAGTCAGTATATTTCGTAATACCCCCCCATCTAAAATTTATAGAGTATTTCTAACACGAAAAGTCTTTAAAGCCTCTATCTAACTGATAAGCAAAAATGTTAAAGCCGCCGCGGGCTTTTCGAAAATAACAAAATAAAAGTATCTTATAGAATGTCTGCGCTTGGGTTTCACTCTCAATTTCTCGAGAGGATGGGATGGGATGGATGGATGTTTGGATGGATGGGTGATGGTTAGGTGTGGATTGGGGAAGGGGTAGGCATAATTATTGGGTCAGCGTGCGTCGTCATAACGGACGCATCGGACCAAGAAGCCCAAGCCAAAGCTAAAAGCCAAGAGCCAGGCAAGGGCAAAACTAATTTCGGCCAGCCAGGCCCTCTTGCCGGCAATTTCCAGTAAAAGTCAAGTCAAAATATTATAACATTCTGTGGCATCCACATTGTATGATTTATGAGCATTGATCAATTTGATGGATATTTTTGGCAAGAGTCTGGCAATCGATCGAGCAACGGATCGATGCGATCGCACCGGATCGATGTACCACCTTGAGGGCTTTCCAAAAAATGCTTAAACCAATTTTTACTTAAAAACCGAACTGGGCGAGCTTAATTAAACGGAATCTCTTCCTGTCCGGGGACCACCAGCCCCCAGCCCCCAGCCTTCGATCTTCCGATTTCGCCAAGAGATCTGGGCTCTGAGTTCGATTCTGCTGCCCTTTGTGGTGTTCCATTCGGTGTCCTCGCTGATGGTCCCTCCCGGATGGGGCTTCAATGGTGGTCGTCGCCCCAGAGACACGATAAACGCGTACAATTGTTTGCACTTAAGATTTTTACACATGATTCAGTAGCCAGAAGACCCCGAGTCTCGATCCTGGCAGTCATGTCTGCATATGTTGCACTGCCACTCGAAATCGAAATCAGAAACCCGGGTTCAGACTTTTGCCTTACGGTTTCAAAGCTTGAATGGGTATGGCGAAAAAGTGATTGAGTTTGCGATACTAAATGGAAAATATTTCTAAAACATGTTAAATAAACTTTATATTTTATTTATTTTTAAATATTTTATATTTTTGTTTATTAAAGAGTATTTAAGGCAGTCGTCCTTCAGACTTCCTTCGCCTTCATGTTGTTCTATCAGATGCAATATTTGCTAACGAATAAATTGGCATTTCACAAGTTGCCCCTGACAGACAGACGACTGCCTGGCTGGCTGGCTAGCTGGCTGGCTCTTGGCTGGTTGGCAGATTTCCAGGTTGCCACCAAACTGGTTGGTTGCCTTCAAGTCCGCCTCAATTCATCCTGGCCAGTTCCTCCAGCCTGGCTACCCGGACCCAACATGCATTGCAATCATTTTTGTTGAATCTAAAATTGACGCATCTCGGCTATGACTTCGTCATTCTTCTTCTCGGTTCTCCATTCGCGATTCTCAATTCTCGGTTCTTCAGCTGCTGAAGTGGCATGCCACTGGAATCGGAGAAGCAGCCCAACTACCGTGTTACGCGATGCTGGCTAAAATGGCCAGCGCGTCGCGCATTTTTCGACGACATCTGAATCTGATTAGAGGCAGAAGGCAACTCGTCCTCCTCGTCCTCGTCCTCGTCCTCGTCCGTCTGTCGTTTCAATCTGACATTGGCTGATGGGCAGCCTCCACACAACCTGCGATCCACCGAGCCAGGGAGCCACTGCAACCACCGATCGATCCTCTGAGCCACCGGAGGCACCACTGCAGCCACAATTCGCAGGAACAGACATCGAGGGATCCTCGCTGGCCCACACTGGACTTGATGGCAACAAAAAAAAAAAACACAAGAGTGACTAGGACTTCCTGTCTTGAAATGTTACAATAAAATATGGGCTTTATTAAAACAATTTTTTATTTTATTGGAAATGTCGGAAGGAAGGATTAAACATTTTTTTTTTAATATAAATATTTGGTAGCGTCTTTAAATATGTTTTTATTTTGCAACTTTATCTAAAACAATCCCCATACTTACCACTCTTTCATACGTCTTTTTAACTTTAAGTATTTGAGGCCTCTTATATATCCTTAAAGCGTCTTTGTTTCAAAAACTGAAGTTCCATAAATCGAACTTCATTGTCATCTATATGATTCGATTTGCCTTGAAATGGTCAATGATTTTGTTCAAAAATTATTTATAAAGAAAACAAAATGCGACGAAAGACAAAAGAAAAATGCAGAAATCTACTTTTGGCTGCCACGTTTTGCACTTTGCATAAATTGTGTGAAGTTGTGGCTTCCAAAAAAAAAGAAAAATAATAAAAACAAAACGAAATGACCAAAATAAATGCGAACTGAATTCGTATCCTGGACGGGGCATAATCGTGTCCTTGTACAACAAAAGCAATTGCTACTGTTTGCCGCATCGTGGGCCACATCATGTGGCATATATCATGTCGCTGAGTCGAGCCATTGCCACGCCCCAACAGCCCCAACAGCCCAAACGCCCTCGTTGGCAGAATCTGCGCCTGCGCACCATCGAGTGTCTCGCAGCAGAAAATTTGCATAAAATTATGCAAAATCATGCAATGCGCTTAGTGTTTGTTGTCTGTCTGTCTGTCCGTCTGCCAGTCTGTGTCGCCGAGTGCGCTTCGTTTTATGAATGGAATCGCCTGCAGATGAGGATGAGATGCCGATGTGGATGTGCCTTTGGTTGAGCTTGAGGTTGAGGATGAGGACGAGGATGAGCATGAGGATCATCGAGCGACTTTGCCTGCCTGCAACTTGTTGCCGCTGTTGTACATTAATGAAATTTGTTAGTATCACGACTTTTATGCCTGTTGCCTGCCAAGTCGGCTTTTGTTTCTCCAGTTGATTTTGATTTTCTTCGGCTTTCGGTTGTTTTTTTGTCTCCAACTGAAAATTTGCATTGCAATTCAAATATTTGCACATGTTTATGAAGAGCTTATGAAACGTTTATTCCATTTTTGGTAAGGCTTAGATTTTGCTTTTTGAATTTTGGGTTTTGGACTTTGAAACAGGAAGTAATTTGTTCAAAATACTTCGATCAGGATTCTATTAAAATAGCCTTGAAAATACTCTTTATAAAATTTATAGAGCTAAAAAATGTTTTTTTTTTTTTAATTAAAGTATCAAGTAGAGTTCTTTCTCCTCCAACCAAATGAAAAAGTGTCAGTCCTTAGATTTTGCTTTCCGGGTTTTTATTATCGGGAATTCTTATAAAATAAGGAATATTTTAGAAAGCTGAAGAGGGATTTTAAAAATGCTTTATTTAATTTTTTAATTTAATTTTTAATTATTTATAGTTTTTGGTTTATTTACAGCCAAAGTTCCTTCTCCTCTGGATTTACATTTAGGTTTTTAAACGGGAAGCATTTTGTTAAAAATAAGTATTTGCCAAGTAATTTATTTAAATTTAAAATCTCTTCATATTCTTTATAGTTCTTTGTTTATTTACAACCAAAGTTCCTTCACCTCTAGCCAAGTGTCAGCCCCTTTTCTTCAAGGACCTCTCAGCGCAACCCAAACAATGACATTTTCAGAACTCCCACCAGTCCCTTTTCCTTTTCCACACTCCGTGTTTCATCTACAATCCAATTGCAGCACAAAGGCCGTGTCAATCAAAGTTTTTGTCACAATGTCTTGGCTCGACGCATTTAATCGCGATTTTTAACATATCGATCTGGGACCCTGGAGGAGTGAGCTGGGATCTGGGATCTGGGATTTGGGGGCTGCGAGCTGGGTTAGCCCAAACTGGGTAGGCATTTAGCCAAACGATGATGCGTATCTGGGATCGGTCTTTGGGGTGTTCCATCAGCGGGCGAAACTGTTTTTGGTTTAAATGCTGACTTTTCGGGGTTTATCGCATTACAAAATAAAATAGGAAAAACTGCGCATATCTCTGTTACGATCATACCCACACAATGCGTGGAGTTTTGGGATTCGAGCTGGCTTCGGAATCGGAATGAGAATCGGGATTGGTTTTGGGTTTCTGTTTCTGTTTCTATCTCGCGAGTCTGTTTTCATGTAATTTATGACAATTTATGCAGCGTTAATGTCGCTGGTCGCCTCGCTGATCGATGTCTGTCACTTCGATCGCGTTCTACGGATGCTGGCTGCTTATATAAACCGCCAGGCCAGGCCAGACCAGACCAGACCAGAGCCCAGATCGTTATCATGTGTCTCCACCCCAAGCCCCAACCCTTGGTGTCTGTCTTTGGGGATCTCCACTGTATTTGGCACCGCCAGGCCCAAGTCCGGCGACGGTTGCATTTATAATTGATCTCCGATCACTCGATTTGCATGATCTGCTGCGAACCAAAAGAGGCCAATCGATCGCATGTTTTATGGATGTCAAATACAATTGCTACAATATTCTAAGTGGTTTCGCCCCGAGTTGCGCAAGTCCCTTTTCTCCGATGTACAAATAAAATTGTTTATATCCCACACGGAAAAAACTGTCCGTCAAGCCTAAAAGGTAGGAAATATTTAAAAAAAAAAAAGAGCCAATGCCAAAATGAAAATCAAGTTGCTACCGAATCAGGAATGCCCTTGTTGTGCTCAACTTTGCATTTACAGACTCCACATTCGTGGCATAAAACATTTTGTTTCATAAATATTCCATCACTTTTGCAGGTAGTGCAAAATCTATTGCTATTTCCTCAAAGCTTGGCTAAGATTGATATAAAAGTTATTCCAGTTAATTTGTAATTGTTTCAGAGCATTTCCTGAAAAACTAATCACAATGCTGTGGCAACTGAATATCAAGGGTATTTAGCAAAAAATTTGTATCGCTGGGCATGTATAATTTATGCACTGAGCGTTTTGGTTGGCAGCTCAAATAAGGGCATGTCTGGCCAGTGGCCATCGGCAGCGAAACCGCGACAGCAGCAACCGCAACAGCAACAGCAGCAACCAGGACATGTTTGCCATGCATGCAGCAATGCGGCAGCTCTTGGCCTTCAATTAAACAGCAACAACAGCAACCACATAAAATACAATAAATAACTGCCCGGTCCGGAGCAAATGAAGAGATATAAACCAAGACCAACCTCCCCGCGGCCTCCCACTTGCGTTTATTACACCTAAAAAAAAATAATTTTAAAAATTGTTTTAAATATATTTGTTAACCTGCAGCTCTGTAATTTTTAAAAAATTAGAGAGAATAAACACTGAAGGTGTGTTTCGATTATGATATAAGGTCCAAAGGATAAATATAGGTATTTTTCCGTAGTCTTTAATTTTTATCTACTATATGATTTAATTTGTTATTAAAATAAATAAGGAATTTGGTTATAAAGTAAACTCTTACTGTTGTAGAAAAATGTTTGCCATTTACAAAATAAGTTTATGTTTTCTGAGCAATGAAGCTTGCTCGGAATCCCATATTTGTTTAAAGTTTTTAAAGGTTGAAAAGTATGTCCTTTTTTTCCAACTGTACGTCCCTGCTGCATACGCAAAACGCATATGAGAAGGCCAAATGGAAAATAAAAGATGGGCCGAGAAAAGAATGAAAACCGTGGCCAGAAAACGCCCTAAAACGTGCAATCACAGCCATTCAGAGTTGTTTGTTGTTGCTGCGTTTTCGCACGCAGCTCCAAAAAAAAAAATACAAATGGGGGCTGCGGTGAAAGGGGCGGCCTGGTGGCCAGTGGGCGTGGCAGCAAGGGCGAGGGACAGGCGTTCGAAACGATCCGCGATCGCTGGTGAAAAATTCCGTTTGTGACAATGATAAAATAGTTTAACCTCGGCAGAAATCGCGTTTTGAATTTGAAATGCGATTTTTGTGGTTGCGTTTTAGTTTTGTTTTGGTTTTTGTTTTTTTCTGTGTGTGTTTTATTACGTTTTTGGTGTTTCGTTTCAAAAATTTATATGTTGCTGACAATTGACGGACTGCCGTGCTTGGGGCTACTGTTGTCTTCTTGGTCCCAGAAATGGAGGCGGCGCTGGAATGGGTTGGGTGTTGCTGCCTCTCGGCATTATTTGGTGACAGTTGTGGTGACGATGCCGCATCGTCGTTGCTGAAGTTTCGCGGTTTCTTGCAATTTTTTAGGTCGTCTGCGGAGGTGTCGGTGGGCTGGAGCAGCATGACCAGAATTCTGGAGGAGTTTAATGGATAGAAACTTTTCAGGGAAACTAAGAAATCCATCCGACTTTTTAAAGCAAAATTTATAAACGAAAAGTTTTAAAAGAAAATATAAACCCTTTAACTATAACCTTAAAAACCAATATTAATTAGTCCTAGAAGTTCTAAATTAGAACCCAAAGTCTGTTTTGAAAAGTATTTTTGCAGATTTTTATGTTTATGTTTTTGTTAAATTGAACACTCTTTAACATACATCTCAATCATTATTAAAAAAAAAGTCAATTAGATAAAACATATATTTAAAACTATTGTAGGTTTAACTATATAAAAAAAGATAACCACAGAAAGCCTTGGGAAACAGGAATCAACATTGTAAGAAAGTTAAGAATTTACCTTTAGTTGTGTATTTTTACAATTTATTAAATGAAAATACATAGTTTTTAAAATAAAATGTAAAAGCATTGAATTCTCTTCTAATGGCAATAATGAAATATTAAAATAATAATTATTAATTATTAGTTTATTGCAGTCAAACTTTTTTTTTTTTTTATTTTTTAGAGTCCATGACTCCAAGCTCTGAATCGCAAACCATTTTCCCATCATGTATGTAATGACCGTCTACGTGCCTTAATCGTCTGGTTTGTGCATCTGGCTGGAAAGTGAATCCCAGATTGCCCCCACAAGACCAGTAGCCCTTAAACCTGGCCAGTGGCAGAAGCAGACACGCTGAAAACGAGTAGCAAATCGTAAGCTGCAAACATATTTTGACTACGAAATCAGAATGGCGATGGGGACAATGCAAACGTCACGGCGACAATATAAATAAAATAATTGCTGACATAAATAAATTCAAAACTCTTGTAGACAGTTTTTTTTTATACTCTTATTTCTTTGTGTTTTGGTCTTTTGAGTGGTGCGTGGAACAGTTTGTTATTTTTTCATTTAAATTGTCCGCTTTTTTGTCTCCATGACGGGCTGTGGCTGCCTTGGCATTATGTGCGCAAATTTTTAATGACATTTTGCATGCTCATGTCGCGACTGCGACTGGGACTGCGACGGAACCAAAATGCAGGCAGCTCTCCTAGGCTTTCATTGTCGCCGAGCCGAAAAAAACGAAAGACTTAAGACACGAACTTGCCACGCAGTCAGGGTGAGCTGCATTTCTGTTTTTGTTGTTATTGTTGTTGTACGCGTGTTTTGGGACAAATTCTATTTATATAAACAATTTAAATTCAAGCAATTGTCAGGGTGTGTTCGACAGCAACAACAAGAAAATGATGTCTGCATTTTTCGCGCCTGCTCTTGTGGCAAATTGACAACAATTGCTGTTATTAGCCAAGTACTTGGAGTGGCGGAGAGCTCTGATTTATGCAGCTGGAATGTCTGTCAAGGGCGTGGACACTCTGCAATCGACACTCGAGGGAGCCACAAAAACTTCCGCTTTTTAACTGACTTCTAAGCGAAGGCTTTAGAGTATTTTCAGTGTCCTCATGAATATTAATCGGTGGCGAATTCCGCCCTACAATGTTTGCACACCATCGGCCCATTATGTGAAAGATTTAACACCTGGGAAGCAGTCCTTATCAGGGGCAACTCTCGCGATCAGCTGCTTAATTCCCCGATCTAAGCCTGATCAGGGAATCAGCGTCAAATGTTGTGCGCTTGATGAGCTGTCGTAAAATTTTAATTCAGGTAGGGTAGGGGAAGAATACCGCCTTATAGAGGAAGCCCCTAGCCACTTTTAACGGCAATCGTAAAATGGCAACAAGCTCTGGTCCAAATTAACGACTGTGTGTGGGTTAAGAGTAAGGGCTCAAAGGAAAGGAAGTAATGAATCAATTAAATAGGCAGCATCAATGGAACGCCATTAAAGTCAAGGAAGAAAACTCTCCCAAATGAATGGGAGTTCCTTCAACCTGACCATCTGATTTCTTTAGGTGTACGAGAGTGTCTGCCCAAAAGTAATTCCCCCATGATTCGCTGAGCATTCGAAATTGCCTTCGTTATATGCGCCAATTAGACAATAACTAATGAATTTATTGTGTGAGCCCGTATTGTCGGCAAATATATATACATATATAGAGTAGATTATAATTGCATGTCAGACAGAGCTAGCCAGGCTGATGAGTTTTCTCACCGTGTCTGGGACTGCGGCTCCTCCCCCTCCCACACTGGCATGCATCTGGGCAATTAAATATCTCTTGATTTTATTTTTTTTTCGCCCTGATCACTATATTTGTATAGCGGGCATTAAAAGAAGCCGAACAAATTAAAAGGAATGCAAAATATTTATTGTTTATGATCGTTTACCATAAATCGAACAGAAAAAGAGCCGACCATAAATATTTGTTGATTTGATTGAGTGTTGACAGCCGACAAATTGCCAAAAAAAACTAAATGTTAAGGAAAAATATATTGTTATTATTGACTTGGCCAATTAGCAGGCCCCAAGCTTGGAAATTTTTACTATGATTCCCCTGTCGCCCCAGCTCTTGCCCCGGCCCCCAGTTTCTCCCCGGCCTGGTGTTCTTATAGCTGGATTCGGGCCTGAAGCGTGAGCGGATTTTCAAAATCGCCCCCAAAAAACCGACGCAATTTTTTAGTGGCTTTGTTTTTGGTTTCCCTCCTGTCCGATCCAATCACGTGCAGTGCTCGACAATAGATTCTCTGTCGTTAAACTTGTGAGCAGTTGACGATATTTGTCTTCTGCAGGTGCAAACTGTACTCCGAGCCGTGTTAATATGGCCGCCATGGCTAGGAGTTGGCTCTGATTGTGGCCACGAATGCGACGAAAGGCAATAAAAACAAAGCGAACGGCAAATGGCCAACAACATCATACAATGTGTTTGTACAGTCAAATAAATTCGGGACGGAAATATAAATGTTTTAAAAAGTGCAAAGGCTTGTATTTTATTAATATTAATTATAAAGAAATTAAATTAATAAAACACTCAAACAAAAGTGTTGAGTGTTTTGAAACTTGTTTGAGAGGTTTGTTGACAGAAAAGGGTATTAAATGTTAAATATTTAAATATCTTTTTGATTTTGTTGATGTTATTTAAAACTGGATTTGTGTCTACATTATTTTAATGTAAATGTTTGACAGTTTCTGAGCTTAAAGGAAGTCCTTATGATATATAGCTCCACCTTAGGAAGTCTTCACTGTATGTGAAAAGCACCAAAAGTCACCACACACACACTCCCACCGCAGCAGAGCGGGGAGGCAGTCAGTGAACTCATATGGCCGCCGCACGAATAACGTTTCGTGACAACCGCCAACAACAATTGAAGGTTGAAGTTACACGGCTAGTGCGTGTGTGGCAGTGTGTGTGTGCGTGCAACGCCATTCGGGCGTACCAACTAAATTATACATATGTATATACATACGTATATATTTATATATATAAAAATGAAACGGAGGCCACGCAGCCATCGCAATTGGCCCCATCCAACAGCCATCCATCCATCCGTTCACCCACTCCACCCACAAGCCACACCACCCGGCTGCATTATTACCATTATTAAGGGGCAATGGTGGGTGGGCGGGGGTCTTCATTTTCAATGCCTTCGTTTTGATTGAGGAAATCAGTTGTCGCATTGAAAATTCAGTGAAATTTTCGAATTGGTTAAGGCCAAATGGGCGTCATTTGTATGCGCGTAGTGCGGTTTTAGTCAGTGGTCTCGTATATTTCAGGTTTAATTGAGGTGGGAAAAGGCTTTGACAGGATTTTGGATAATATTATTCTGAAAAGTAATATTAAAATGTGACTAACAAATATTTTTAATCAAAATGTATCAATTCAATGCAAACCCTTGAGATGAAAACTAAAGACTTAGGCAACGAACTTTTGGTCAATGTTTTCATATATTTATATTTAATTTTTTTATTTTTTATCTGTCTACTATCGTAACCATTTATTTTTATGCATTTGTTAACCAATACTCTCAACCCGAATTTCCCAACTGAATGCCAAATTTTTAAATAAAAACAAATGACTTAGGCAACGAACTTGTTATCAATGTTGTCAAAAGAACTACATTTTTATTACTTAGATCTAAACCTTTAAATTAATAACTATGTCACATATTTATTTTTAAGCATTTAATAACCAATATTCTTATTCGAAATATCTCAACTGAATGCCAAATATTCAAATGAAAACAAAAGACTTAGGCAACGAACTTGTTATTAATAGTGGTTTTTGATGTTTCTGCTTAAACGGAATATTTAGAGCACCAGTCGCAATGAGTTGAGCAACGAACTTGTTTGACATCAGACTACAAGTGGGGACCCTGATTAGCCAGCTGGGCCGTCCTCCGCTCCGGTTGGGATGGATCCGATCCCGCCGAGATGTCTGTCAACGCAGACGCTAAATGCGGGGGCCATAAAATTAGTTGATGCTGTGCTGGCTGGCTGCTGTTTTTTATGGCGTTTCTTCTACGATTTTATAACGTAGCCCCTTTTGTTTTGTTTCAAGAGCTGGTATGTCAGGTCGTTTCCTTCGACAATATTTTCAAATTAACAACATTAACAGAGACCTTTTAATTAAGTTTCTTCTGTGTCGCTCTGGCATTGGGAAACTTTATCGATTTCGTCCGTTGATTGGCCCTCCGTCGCCCGGGTTGTTGGTCTTTGGTGTTCGGTTTTCGGTTTTTGGAGACACTCATGTGAAAGCTTTCTGTTACAAATCGTCTAAAATGACCATCAGGTGCCGGAGCGTCTTAACTGCCTTTTTAGCTTTCGCTCGTTATCGGTCTGACCTCTTCTTTGGGTTTGGTCATTTTAATGGCACTCCAAAAAGAAAAAAATCAACCAACACCAAAAATCGTTCCCATGATTGTCGCCAAAGTGTTTTCGTTTCATTCATTGGCTACGTGCTTGTTGTTGTCTATTTCTTATACATGCTCTGCTACAAAAAGTGGCCAACAGACAGAGAAATACTCTTCTGATACTCATCAAGTTATCCATCAAGTATTGCCTGCCTCTCCCCTCCAGGTAAATAATTTTCCGTGTATGTGTGTTAGGCGCTTAAAGCTTTTTAAGGGTTTTTAAGATTTTTATCTAACAAACTCGCTGTGCATACTTAATTATGTATTTTGAAATGTGAGACAGGTTGGCAAGGCATCGGACCCGGTATCTGCCTATATGTATGTATGTGAGTCCGTATGTATATTAAGGCACCGAACGGCAGCAACTATTTCTGAAGTCTGCGACCTGGGATAGGAGATCGGGGACCTGGGACCTGGGACCCGAGCTACTGTCGTTGACAACTCTGTAGTGGGGACAGCAGGTGCAGTACAGTTTCGAGATCGACCCCAAGATTCCATGTGATTTTTTTTCGAAAAGGTGAGACCATGTCAGAAGCTAAAGGCCATGATCTATCGTTTTAAATACTATATGATATCGGGGATATCAGGGAAGGCAACAATGTTTTTATTATTAAAAACCTTGAATAATTCCCCTTACTTATCTCACCCATCGCCGCAGCCTGACTGGGACTCCATTTATAAGTCAATTTACCATATTCAGGCCACTGCAGTTGCCAGAAAGAGGACTTCCCCAGTGCGTATGCGTAATGCATATAATTTGTAACCAAAACCGAAACAGAAAACACAAACCTTGGGGCATTCAAATAAAGTTGTGAAGTAGCGCTGGCTTATAAATAACCGACACTTGAGCCGAGCAGGGCATTGGCGATTCTATTGATTAAAATCAGAAATAAAAATATGAAATTTATACATCTCCATGTAAAGTACGAATGTTAGCCAGAAGCGAGGGAGATGCCGATATCGATCCGATACCGGGCCGTAACTATGTGCCACACCATTTCATTTTTCAACAATTGGCCAAAACTACGCCTCAATAACCAAAACGGGGCGTGTGCTGCCACAAAAGTAATGAGCAGTTGGCCACGCGCGCTCCAAGAGGGGAAAAAGGGGCCAAAAAGGCATTATCCCTCCGGCGGAATCAGGAGGATGCAGCCAGAAGAGGACTCTCTGCACTGGGCTGCACTCGAGTCTATAATTATAATTGAAATAAATTGATTTATTTGCTCAATATCGAACTCGCAGGCGCAGGCGAAGTCCGCTCCAACTCCGACTCGGGCCCAGGCCCGGTCTCTATGCCAAAACGCATAAAGCCATAAAGAAAAATGGCAACAATACAATTCATGGCAATTCCCTGCCCGATCGTGTATAGGTGCTTAATTGTTGTTATTGGTTTTTGCTTAGGTCGGGCGAAAAAGCAAAAACAAAACCAGCTACGAAAAATATGTGTGCCGCTGGCCAAAGTCCAGACCAACTGCAATGACGATGACGACGTCGATAAGGTCATGAGCAAGTGTCATTGCAGCGCATAAATTATGACAAGGGGCAAGGATTGCAAAATAAATAAGCATGGCGCAGGTTGTCCAAAAGGTAAGCGGAAATTTTGAAAATAAAAAATCGGGAAATAGATGGCCATGTATGGGATTTTAGTAGTTTTGCGAAGATAAACAAACCCATTAATAGTTTTCTTTCAAAACTAATAGCTTGCCTCATCCAATGTCCAACCTGAGGCACCACACCTATTTTTTCTTATTTATTTGGTGTGACCTTTTCCTTGATTCTAATAAGCATTTTAATAGTAAAAACATTAAAAGTATTTAGTAATCGGCTTGTTCAAAAGACTATCTTTATTGCAGTTTATTAAAATAAAAATTCCAACATTCGCGCTAGAGTCCACTGCTTAAGAGGCACTTCTAAACTTCTAAACGCTTTGTTTGTCTTTGGCGCCATCGTCGCTTGAGAGGCCATTATGTCTTATCATTAAAATATTTTTACGCCGCTTTAAATTATTATACAAAGAGGTACAAACAACAGGAAAATATGAAACGTTTGCTGGCTACTGTTAAATGAGCACGTTGCGCCTGGTCAGTCGCGTCCGTGCCCGTGCCCGGCTCCGTGTCCGGGGCACTCCCATTTGGATCTTTGGGGCTGCCTTCTAACAACACTTACAAGTGATGGAACTACATAATCTAAAAGCAGAAGCGACCGCATCAGCTGAAGCACCAGCAAAGCACCAGCAGAAGCAGCAACAGCACCAGCACCGGCAATAATAAAATTGAAACTGATCGCATTTCAGAATGCTCGGCACGTCGCGCAGTTTATTAAAATAACTTGGCTAGAGGGACGCACAGGAATGGGACGAAGCCGGGGGATCTCTGGGGGGGACGACCATCACCTGCTATGGGTAAAGAAAAATTAGTTTAATCATAAAAATGCTCGACATCGACAGCACAAGTAGAAGCTGAGGCAGAAGCCCAAGTAGTCAGCTCTTTGGGGGCAGCTACCTGTTTTGAGCAAGAAGATGACTTCAATTAAAAGCTTTTAACAATATCACGTACCGGCAAATCGCGGGGGGAGGCAGGGTTGAGGGGCGGCCAGTGGTCCGAGTCTGATTACATCACAGTCCTGTGGCGGCCTCAATGAATGCGTCTCCTCATATTTTTTCTTCGCTTTTTGCTTTTCGGGTCGGTTATCAGGTGTAAAGCATCGCGCTCAAAGCGGTTTCAATGAAAACGCGTTTCTGTCCGAAGTCTTTTGATTTGCACCACATCTCTGGAGGATAGTGGAGTCTCTGGTAGGCGATAGGATCGCCGACTGAGAGTTGCACGTGCTACAACCACCCCCGGTCGCCTCGACATCAAAGCGGGTTATCCCCCTGTCCTTGCCCAAAAAAAAAACGCCACAAAAAACTGCACGAGCTGACCATGTCACGTCAGGGCGTCAACTCTTTGTCGGCACAAGGCTTTTTCATTTTTTGTTTTGCAGCTCCTGTCACTGCCAGCCAAAGTTAATAACAATAACAGTAACAGTTTAAATAATTTCAACAAAAGCTCGAGCTCTTTCGGTCAACGTTCCGTTTCGATTATAAAAATTTCATTTATGTCTTATGGACGATTTGCAATTTTTGTGCAATTTGTGGCCCTCCAGTGGCGCGTGCGACTTACGCAATAAAAATCTTCGTTTATGTTTCAATTAAAATTCAGTTGTTCAAACTTGAATTATGCAATTTGGAGGGCATTTTGTCCAAAAGAGAGCAATTATATACAAAATACTTCGACTCCCTTGTGGAGGTTGCAGTTTTTATGGCATGCTCGCCATAAACTCACCACGAATTCCACCCCTGTGGGCAGATGGTTCCTGTCCTGGCTGAGGGGGTTGGAAGGGTTCACTTCCGCTTCCCATAAGACTTTAAAACCACTAAGAACTAGGAACATGAGAGGGAATAAAAACAATTGGAAGAGTTGATTGGCCTTTGATGTGTCGTCAGGAGGCATTTGGTTTGGAATGGTCGGAGGAGGAAAAAAGTGTCAGTCGGAAAATGTGTGCCACTGTTTTCGTCGCTAATGATATGCACCCTTTGGCCTGCGGGGCCGCGACCCCTCAAATGCGATGGATATCGGTTTTTGCTGTTTTTTCGAAGGAAACCCACATGCGTGCCATAGTTTTTGGGTTCTGTTTGAAGTCCTCACCTGGGCACAGGAAGAGAACGCGTTGCCCTTTTGACTGCATTATGCAAATGCGCCTTGAAAGAGATTTTTATTGACATATGTTTCTCCCCGTTTTTGTTCGAGCTCGTAGTCGTAGAATATGTATATCGGCTGGTTTCCTGTCGCCACTTTGGTGGGTGTGAACAGAGTTTTAATTTTCATACATTTTCCAGCGTTACTTCTCAGGTTGGCTGGGTTGGGTTCTGGTTGCATTTGGATTGGATTGCGACTGAAAGTGAGAGCACAAAACAACACACACAAAAGTGAAGTTTATGGAGATTCAACGCCCTAATGAATTATTTATTTTTCTAGTTTTTCTATTTGCCTGACTTTTCCTATAAATCGAAACGGAAATCGAAATCTTGGAACTCACAAGATCAGGAAAGTGAGTTTGGAAGGTTTTTGGTATAGATTTTATGAGGCTTTTATGGATGGCTTTTATAATTAATTTTTCAATATTTTACTTTTCATTTATGTTTTCTTTTATTAAACCAGTTTAGGATTACGGGCTAAACCTGATGGTAAAGCCAAAAGAAAGTTTTTTTTTTTTCAAAATCACAAACCTATTTTTTTATAATCTTCTGTATTATATCATTTATTTTTAAAATTCCCATTTAATCCGCTAAGCGATGAGCAACTTAACACTTAACAAGCGCGGAAAGCAACGCTTACCCCACAAATGACGGCAAAAAAAATTGTGTCCAGGTGTTGCAACACTTTTTTGTGCCTCCTCTATGGTACTATTGCCAATAATTCACGACCCTGACGGGTCCGCCCTGCCTTTGGGACGTGTCGCAGGGCCGCATAGATAAATTAGTTAATAAATAAAAAGGGAAAAATGCTAACTAATTTGCATATTTGCCCTTTGCGCGGTCTCATTGACAGTTGGGCGCCGTCAGATCGCTTCAATGCCAAAAGCCAATGAGGCGCACCGAGGATGCATTTAAACCCGAAAATTGGACTGGCCCGTTTCCACCATGCCACCATTCTGCCCTGTTACCCCTTCGACAACAATTGCCATTTTGCGCCCGGCTTGCGTTTTTTGCGTTTTGGCGGGACGTAGAATTTTTCTATTTTCGGTTCGAGCTAATTTGCATATGACAGCGAGGATGTGTTTTTGGTGCGTGTGTGTACGGGAATTTGGCAACTCACGGCCCGGCTGTGGGGTGCCCGTGGCCTGTAGGTAGCGAAAGTGAAAGGATCCGAAAGGATAAGCGCCCCGATTGCAATACCCGGAGCCTCTTAACGGTCGCTGCATGCAAAATCGCAAAAATTGAAATTGCACAGCGAGCCCAAGGAAAAGAAGTACAGAAAAAAATGATAAATGGGTTGCTTGGTTGCATCCACGGGGGGATCACATTTGCCTATATGCAATTTGCCTACGTGAGCCACATAGTTGACCTTGCCAAAAAATGAAAGGGTTGCTCAAGGGTTGTCTTCTTCGGCGGTCTCATCCTCCCGTCTTGGCCCTTTCTTGGGAGTTGTCTGTTTTTTTTTTGGCGCGCAAAAAATAATCGAAAGTCGGGCATATGGTAAGGAGTTGTCCGAGGCTTCTCTACGCAAATGGGTTGCAGCTGAGGACGATGATGATGCCTCCTCGAAGTGTCTTTCTAATGAAACGTTTGTTTGCAAATGAGCTGTCTGATAGATCCTGGAGGAGAGGGTTAACAAAGGGAGGGACGATGATGCAAGGATTATTTGCATGAAGTTTATTCCGGGGGACTTGGGATTAATTGTTTGCGAATCTTTAAATTGATTTTTCAGGCTTCACTGATTACTAACGATTTCTATAAAACTTATCGACCGTTATTTTTTGACATTACTTTATGGTTAGAAGGCCTATTTTTGTTGTAGGAATTTTATAAGTTACTAGACCGGACGTTGGGCACTTCCCCTTTTGGTTTCCCATCAATTTTCAAATTTGAATACTTGTAAGGTAAGTGTACCTTCGGTTTTACAAATAATTTAAAATAAATACATACATTCGATAAAGAAGATTAGAGCAAACTGAACCGGAAATCCCAGAAACCTGCCTGGCATTTTCCATTTCTGTAGACTTGAGAGATTGCCTTCGAACCCCTAAAAATATTTGGTTAATTCTAAATTACGCGAGGTTAACAATATTGTTTTTTTCACCGAAAACTACACCCACTACGTAACACATTCGCTTTTATGGCGAGACAAATAAAAAAATGCTGCGCTTCTTATAATCCTGTTTAAATGAATAAAATTGCTTTGCATTTGCCACAAATTAGTCGCCCCAATGGAAGGTGTGTGATTGTGTGCATTAATTGTATGGCGCGATAAACAAAGCGATCAAAAGCAGACCAGTTTATAAGTATGTCTTGATTCGGAAATTATGGCACTTTAATTACCAAAACAGACCCGGCTCTGGCACGCCGACAACAAATTAATGCAAAATAAGAAGAAATTATGCTAATAATTATAAACAAGTGCGCCCAAAAACGGCCACCGAACGAGCTGTGTGGGATAGAGATAGATGGAGGGAGCAAGAGAGAGGCCAGATATACATATATGTATGTATAAAAATGCAGCCAAAATGCTAATCGGGCTCATTATCATCCAAATCAACGGCGCCGTGGCCGCGGCGGCCGCGAGAGATCTTCCCATTCATAAACGCAGCGCTTAGTTATTTTTTTTTTCGACTTCACGGCGATTTTTAAACATTTTTTATTTACTCGCATGCGGCGCATAATTATGCAACAAGTCCTTTCCCGGCCACAAAAACCAAAAACGCGGCGCGTGCGCATTTAGCATATGGCACTCTGAGAGGAGTGGGAAAGCACACAAAAAGGATTTTTTCCATCGACATTTGAAATTTAAATACAGAGTTTTTTTGTCCGCCACTCGCTGTTGGTATTTAGCGCCGCCACCTAATTATAATGTAAATTTTTGTCTAAGGATGAATAAGGATGAAGAGTGACTGTGACTTTGTTTTGTCACCGGGTTTTTGGGATGGAAAACGGTTGGCTTATTAATTATGCCCAAGTGCGTGGCCGAAGGATATGGTCATGGAAAAAGTGTAAACAAATTCATGCAAATAATGTTGAACTCGTCTGGCTTGTGTCTGGCTGCCAGGATGACCTTAGTTTGCATAATTTTTGTGATTGAGTTCTTGACCTGCCACACGAAGAGGTCTTTTCGGGGGGCTTTAAAGGGGGTTACTTTCTTAAATTGAGGAATAAACCATTTTACTTCTCTCTGAAAAACAATAGCTTTGCCTTTCCATTCACTCATTGTTTTCATAAAACATAAACTTTTCGATACTCTTCGATACAGTTCGATTCTTCGCTTTGTCCCGCCACGCTCCACTAAATCAAAACTGCACACTGAGAGACAAAAGTGGAATTTTTATGGCCCCAACTCTAAAGAGACTCCTTTAGGTATGCAAATAGGTGGCGCGGTTTGCGGCAATTTCGCAAAGTGCCCATAGAATCAATGAAACTGACAGACAAACTAAATCAATGACTATTGTAAGCAGGCACTTTTAACTGTAAACTAGTCAAAACACCGTCACCTTCACAAAACCCAAAGAAAGGCTAAATAATAGACTGATATGCATAACAAAAAACAAACGATAAGCGCTTTGATTTAATTCGGCAAGTAAAGTGAAGTTTTGTTTCCTCAAAAACGCAAAAGTTATGCTTTAGTCACGTGGTTGGAAACTCTTTAAATTAAAATCTTTAGAAACTCAATTGGTAAATAAAATAAAAAAAAATTTAAAAAGCGTTAAACTCATTCACACATTTTGGCAATACTTAGGTTGCCATTTTAGCACTACTATCTACTTGTTTGTTTATTCAGATTCTTTTAAGCTTTTTTTTTTCACAAAGTAGTTTAATCATTTTTGAAAAACAAAATGACAACCGCCCTCATTGCCACCCCCCTTTCACGCAAAAGGAAAGCAAAAGTTGTCTGACCAAGGAGCTGCAAGGAACTGAAACAAAGCTCCCAAAGGGAGAGAGATGTCCTGCCAGAAAAGCTCCACTGGCACTCCAGTATCCTGCGTCGGGGAGAAACCGAGACCTGCGCCGTCTCGCTCGCACTCCGGGCAATTAAAAATGTCACTCTGCATGGGAATGCATGGAAAGGCTTCGAAACTCCAGAGCCGGCTCGGCGATTGTCTTTTTTTTCCTCTTCCACTCAGTCAGTCAGGCAGGCTGTCTTTTTTTGTTGGACTTTTTTTGGGGGCGTAACGCTGGAATACGGCGAGCCCAATAGAGCGCAAGTCGCCTTCCAGTTGACGGGCCGCAGTCCGTCCCGCTCTGCGCACCGCTGGCTGAGCTGCTCTAACCCCTGGCGAGGCCTGGCCGGGCTGGAAGCCAGGCTGAAAACTGGTTTCCCATCGCCCAGCGGCAGGGGTGCCCACTGCGACAGTGTGCGTGCGTATCTCACAGATACTCGGTAGCGTCGAGAGCGCTCAACGTAGCGCTGCGGTGCGAGACATGACGTTAGTTCACTTCGATAGCTCTACGAGTCTGCACGTGAATTTCCCTGGGCTCTCGGCTGTCGTCTGGCTTTCTCAATTCTCAAAACCCAAACTCAATCGGAATCGGTCAACCAACAAACACGCACGCACACACAATCAGAGTTTAAATTCGAGTCTTCATCTCAATCTGAATCTGAATCTGAATCTGAATTTGAATCTGAATCTTAATATCGCATCTCGCATATCGCATCTGTAACTGCATCATAGTTTCGGGTTTGTTCGTGAACAGAGAGCAATGATATGATCGCAAGCGAAATTTCCATAACGAAATCCGCCAAAAAGTGCCAAGTGTTCAAGAGTGCTAACCAATAAAGAAAATAAACAAATTCATGAAAAAGTTAAGTTGAAAAATCTCGAAAACCAAAAAGAATTCAAGAAGCGTATTGAAGCTAGTCAAAAGTGATTTGCCGACGGAATCGCATAAGTTCTCCCCAGACTCCATAAACTTGTTGAGCGCGCGCTGCGGGAGCCACGCCCCCGCAAGATTTAGAAGATTTTTGCGCCTGCCACGTTACCCGTAAAAGACGTCAAGACGGTTGCCTCACGGTTCGAGTGGAATGAGCATAGGGACCCTGGTCTTCCTTTCGATCGATCGGTGTACAAAGTCGTTAAACTGAGCCCCAACTTGGAGCCCTACCCCGCCAGCGTGGAGGGCCTGAACAGCCCCAGAGCGGTGGGGATGGCCGCAACGTCGTACATGACCCCTCCGAGCGGCGACCTGGACATGGCCCTCGGCGGCGGTGGCTACCACACCTCGTCACCCCGGTCGGCGGCCGATGCCGGCGAGATGAAGTACATGCAACACCATCACCATCACCATGCCGCTGCCGCGGCGGCAGCCCATCACCAGTTGCCATCGTCGCCGTCGCCAAATGGCCAGGGCAATGGCACTGGCGGACTGGGTGGCCTGGGGCCCGGCTCCGGCCTGAGCTCCTGGAGTGCCCTGCACCCGGATCCGTGGTCACTGCCGACCCACCACACACACCATCATCCCGCCGCCGCAGCCGCTGCCGTTGCCTCGGCGGCCGACACAGTGAAGCAGGAGATGTCCCATCTCTCGCAGCAGACTCGCATCCAGCAGGGCATGGCCTCGCCTTCGCCCCACGCCGCCTGGCACGCCCCCCACGCCGGCCACTATGCGCCCACGGGATCGCCGCTGCAGTACCACCATGCGATGAACGGGATGCTCCACCATCCGGGCCATGCAGCCGCGGCAGCCCACCACCAGAGCGTGGCGCCACTGCATCACGCCCTGCGCGGGGAGTCCCCGCAGCTGCACATCCACGCCCACCACATGGGCGGCGGCGACCGGGACGCCATCAGCGGCGGCGAAGAGGACACCCCGACCTCCGACGACCTGGAGGCCTTCGCCAAGCAGTTCAAGCAGCGACGCATCAAGCTGGGCTTCACCCAGGCGGACGTGGGCCTGGCCCTGGGCACCCTCTACGGCAACGTCTTCTCCCAGACGACCATCTGCAGATTCGAGGCTCTGCAGCTGAGCTTCAAGAACATGTGCAAGCTGAAGCCGCTGCTGCAAAAGTGGCTGGAGGAGGCCGACTCCACCACGGGATCACCCACGTCGATCGACAAGATCGCGGCGCAGGGACGCAAGCGCAAGAAACGGACCAGCATCGAGGTGAGCGTGAAGGGAGCCCTCGAGCAGCACTTCCACAAGCAACCTAAGCCCTCGGCCCAGGAGATATCCTCGCTGGCCGACTCCCTACAGCTGGAAAAGGAGGTGGTGCGTGTGTGGTTCTGCAATCGGCGGCAAAAGGAGAAGCGCATGACGCCTCCGAACACCCTCGGCGGGGATATGATGGACGGCATGCCGCCGGGCCATATGCACCACGGTGGCTATCATCCGCACCACGACATGCACGGCAGCCCCATGGGCACCCACTCGCACTCCCACAGCCCGCCGATGCTGAGTCCCCAGAACATGCAGTCGGCGGCAGCGGCGCACCAGTTGGCGGCCCACTAGCAATCAGAAATCCAGGAGTCGAACTCAGCTGCAGCTGCGTCCACTCCTGCATCCCTCAATAGTCTAAGCCAGCAGCAACAGCAGCAGCAGCAGCAACAACAGCAGCAGCAGCAGCAACACCAGCAACAGCAACACCAACAGCAGCAGCACACACCGAATACACCGTCGTCCAGTGCGGGATCGTCGGTGACGATGACCAGCCAGGTGATGTCGCCGCAGAGCCCGCTGGGCAGCTCCTCCGCTGGCAATCAGGCTAACAATAACAACAACAATAACAACAATAGCAGCACCAACAACAATAACAACAACAACGAGGAGCAAGTGAAGCACCATCAGCAACAGCAACAACAGCAGGCCTCCAGCATAGCAGCCGCTGCAGCAGCCGCCATGTACATGGATCCCATGCGCTACCAGCATCCGCATCACCCGCATCCGCATCCGCACCAGCACCCGCACCTCAATCCCGCCCACCATCCGCACCTGTTCCACACCAGCGACCAGTTGCAGCATCCGCAGCAGCAGTCCTCCGGCGGGGGCGTTGGTGGCGGAGGTGGTGGCGGCGGAAGCGGACCCGGGAGCAATTCCCAGTTGTCGCCCGGTGCTGGGAGCAATAGCGGTCTACCGCTCCAGCCGCCCAGCTCCGCCTCGCCCGCCGGCTCCGCCTCCAGCGTGCTGGGCGGTCACCTAAACCTTAACCCGCTGCACCAGCACCACCACTACCAGCACCACCACCACCAGCAGCACCACCACCATCAGCAGCAGCAGCAGCAGCTCCACGCCCGCCGCCTCTTCGAGCTGAGCCTCCAGTTTGGGGCGGCAGCGGCGCCGGGAGCGGTCCGTCACTTCAACAGCTTTGGTGGGGCGGGGGGAGCGGGCGGCGAATAGCATTCGTCGGCCGCCTGGTTCGGCTATGAGTCCTCCTAGGACTCGGTGTCGAGCGGGTGGCCGCAGTTCAAGCGGGAGCAGCCCTAGAGCCGTACAGTCGAGCTTCTCTAACGCCAACTTTTGCGCGGCCAATTTCCTGAGTAGCTTCAGTAGTGAATTATTTGTTTCAAAATAATAATATTGAAATATTACATTTTTAAAAGTTTTAAAACCGTTGGCGTTGGAATAGTTCGACTGTCAAACGAAATCGATAGGAATAGAAAGTTAGGATATGATGGGGAGATCATCTTTTTTTACCAGTGCATTAATCTGTGTTAAATAGGAGCCGGGAGTGGGGATAGGAGCGATGGGGAGATGGGGAGATGGGAAGATGGAAAGATGGGAAGGGGGCTGCCATCCACCAGTTTAGTTTGTTTTAAAGTTTGAAAAACTTGCTTAAATTAAATCAAATTAACTAAATTAAATGTAAACGAAATTTCCTTTGTATAAAAAGCGAAAGAAACACGCAATTCAAATCAAACGTGAAACCAAGTGATGTTGTTTTAACCTAAAAAACTAAAAAAGAAACTAAATGCTAAAAACTAAACTTAAATGACGAAAATAAGAAAACAAAAACTAGTTAAAAGTGCGACCCAAGTGTTAAAGAAACCAAAAAATGGAAAGAAAAGTAAAGAAAACAAATTCCTCAGCTGCTCTCTATAAGCAAGGTAAATGTTTCCATGCCCAAAAGTCCGCAAATATTTTTTCGTTCAACACTTTGTCGGCGTCTAGACTCTAGATCAAGTTAAAAAAACGCTCAAAAAAAAGAAAAAAAAAAACTGAAATTGAATAAAAACCAGTAAGAGAATTTGGTCGGTTATAGCTAGGGTTCTAGGTTCTTAAGCAAGCCGTGTTTATATATATTATATATATATACAGCCAGTAGATTGTACTCTAAAAAGTTTATATAAGAAAGCAAAAAACATAAATAAATACACAAAACCAGAAAATCGAAAAACGTAGAATTTAACGCGCGGCGAAGTAAGAAATACAAGATGAAAATTAAGTAAAATATGAAAAACGAAAATCCAAAACATCTGTAAATAAACAACTTACAGTTAAGTCATATTTTTAGCTTTAAATGCAATTGTAGATTTTTTAATAAGCCCCTTTAAAAAAATCATAAAAATACAACAGCAAAAAAAATATATAACAAAATCCACATTTATAAAATATAAATTGTAATTTTTAGGCGGTAATTTTTAATAAATAGGCACGTGAAGTTTAGTTACTTAGTACTGTACTTTCTATATAAGCAAGGAAAACGAAAACGAATGGAAAACAAAAACCAGAATATAGCTAAATCTTAAAATTAAAAGAAACCAATAATAATCAAATACCACAAATGCTAAATTGTAATATATTAATTGATGTACATTAAAAACCAGAAGGCAGCCTAAATGCTAAACCACAAAATTGAAATTATTTCAACAACAAAAATAAACGAAAATTGTGTAAAAAAGGTCTATGTGTTTTTTGATTTAAACCGATGATGTTTTTGTATAAATTTCTTATTTACCATTTTTTATTTGGGAATAACCTTTTTGCTCTAGAATCTAGAAAGTAAAATGAATTTCTGTTTAGAGTACTTTGTTTTGGTATGTTGAAAATAAAAACAAAAATCTATGCTATAAGAGCGTGAGAAGTGAAGCCGAATATTTAAGATTAAGCCATGCCCTCAACTGTATAATAAATTATATATATACACACACACTCCACACACACCACACACACACCACACACTACACACACATAGACACATAAATAAATGGAAAACTGGAAGCACCAAGTCAACAAAGCGGTGCTTTTCCACCCACACAGATACACTTCCACACACACAAACACATACAGATGAAAAACCAAGAAGAAAAAATAAGCAAAAAGTAAAAAAAACTCTTAAAAAACAAATAAAAAAGAATATTATTCGAAAAAAAGAGATGGTCCTTTTATTATTATTTAATTAGCGTTCAGTTTGTTTTCGTTAATTTTTCCGCCGTTTTTCTCGTATTTTTTTAGCTTGGTTTCGGTTTCGGTTCGGTTTCGGTTTTGGTTGCAAGGTTTATGAGTCGTTGGTTTTGACAGTTTTACAGGAGTTTTACGGCCACCTTTTTGCAGATTCCGGGTTGCGATAGGGCCTTAATATCGACGGATTGGCGATAATTGGCCGTGTTATTAATTTCGATTCCGTTTGTTTGCTTAAAGTGTTCGCAAAGCCATTAAACAATTAAGTGGGCATATTATAATGCGATTGCCTACGTCAGCGAGCGGGCAATTGGCAATTAACTAACAACACCCCGTTGGAGATCGAGTTATTGGGCTCGTTAATGAAAGTTGCCATTAAAAAGCGTGGCATTTCGTGAAATTGGCGTTTTTTATAAGGCCTTAAGTGCCTGGAGTAGCTGGCGCAGGCTTTTGATGGATCTCTGGTCAATGCTCAATCATCAATGGAATTTGACGTCAATCGGTGGGCGATTAAAGTGACAATTTGCCAGATTTACGGGGTCACCTGACAATTTATTTTTTCCCCTCAGTATGACTGGGCTCCTTTAGTTTATCAAACTGAAAACAATATCATAAAATATCATGAAATGGACAGATACATTGCCCCCTGCCGCCCCATTGGAATCTAATGTGCCGCACGCTTTTAACATTTAATTCATAATTTAAATGCATATTTCATTGGATTTTGATTAAAAATTTCGGACGCATGTATTCGCCAGTCGAAATGATATTGTGATTAGTAATTCTGCATAAAAATTGCATCAGCCTGTAAATATATACGTACGTATGTCCTGAAAACCAGCCGCACCGCCAAATAAACTCGCATAATTGAAAGCCAGTTTTAGGCTTAAGTATATAAACAATAACCAAACAGCAAATAATAATAACAATAATGTATATAATACAGAAGCGCAGGTGCGATGATTTTTATTTATGTTGAAGCGAAACAAAAATGTCGCTTTAAAGTGAACTCTTGGAACGGGGTTTGAAATGTTTCAAAAAAACAAATATATTTTCCCTGCCACTAAATTCCGCATATATAATTGTTCTTTATGCGCTCTTAATTATTTTCTAACAACAGCCGCAAAAAAATAGACGATAAAATGAAATGAAATTTAATGGGGAAACAACATGGCTGCCCACAAGCCTATTTATACTTTTATCTATTGCCACCTGCCATTTTGGGGTTGCTCAAACACACTCAGACTCATATACTCATACACTCATACCCATACTCATAGTCAGACGCACACCCACTCGTGTAGATAAAACCTGCCCCTCGGGCTATATAAACTTTTATATGGAAAACGGAAAGGAAAGGTTTTTAATGGTCATGTGCTATTTAGTTGAAATACGCTTAAAGAATTTATGGGATTTTCGGGAGGATTGTCGAAGTTGAGGCGGAATTCCTTTCAGATTAATCATAGTTAATGGGCTCGGACGGTTGATTTAAATATGAAACGCACTGTAATTCGATAGCCTTATTGTTTCGTGCTCCATAGAGGTAACATTACCTGGTTTTAGAGCGACTCCGTAGCTAAGAGGTGCGCATTCAATATTATATGATGATGATAAAAGAAACCTCTAATATGCGAGGGCAAATTGTAGTTTTCATTGGTTTTAATGTTGCTGCCGTGCGTGCCAAGTGCGACACCCCTACCTCCATCTCCACCTCCACCTCCACCAACACCGCCACACACCCCATCTAACCAGCACACCCTCCCCAGAGCAAGTATCTATATAACCATATAGCTCTATAGCTGTGGAGAGAAACCCCTCCTCGAGGCAAATACCACCGACATTTTCATTATTATTTCGAGTGGAGTTGCCTTTTTTTATTATTTCGCGTGGCAAAGCAACACGCCGCCTGCTTTTGCTTTTGTACATTTCACTGTGTTGGCTTTTTGGGCTGCGTGCATACAACCGTGTCAATAATTACCCGTGGGACTGACACGACCAACGAGAATCATTCAAATGTTGCAAGAGCAGAGCCACCGCCGCCACTAACAATGGCTAAAAACAAAAGCTGGGCCAACCCGGAGACACAGAAGCTGAGCCCGAAGCCGGGGCAGAAGCTGAATCTGGTAACAGAAGTTGGTAACGCAGCTGAGAGAGTCGAGGGCCACAATGGCCAGGCCCGGCCAGGCCAGGCCAGGCATATTGCCATTGTGGTGGCTGCCGCAGCTTTTTCTTTGGCTCTGGCTCTGGCTCTGACTCTGGCTTTGGCAAAATGGCTGACACTAGTCAACGTCACCCAAAATCGGGCGGACGAACTGGGTGACTGACCATCTGCCAGGGGCGGAATGGTCAGCAAAAATAAATTTGTTTATTAAAGTATCTACCAAAGAAGTATCTACGTAAGTAAGAAGTATGTAAGAAAAGGCTTACATTTTTCACTAATTTTTAAACTTTTACTCTACAATGTTAGCATTTTTTTCTGCATTTTTACAATATATTCAAACTAAGTAAGTAATTTTTTTTCTTTGAATTTTTAACCCACAAAATCAATGAGAAATACCTCAAGTCCGCACCTGCCTTTGGGCCACACACTTTCCGTCAGTGGAACTTGGCTTTTGGCTTCGGCTGGGCGACTTTTTCACTGCCATCCGGACTCCGGACCTCGGACGGCGGACGGCGGACCGTGGACTCCGGAGTGTCGGGGACTCTGGGCTCATTATCTATGCTTCCTTTGGGAATTTTCATTTTCTTTTTCGCTTTTTATTTTATTTTGTTCGCGGCTCTTCTTTTCTTTTTGGCCAAGTTCTTGCCGTGTGCGTTCGTGTGCGACAGTTTGGCAAGGAAAACAAAGCAAAGAAAGCTGGAAAACACCATCCATCCAGATGGGAAGTACGTATAAAATTTGTATACACTGAAATCGGTGTGTTTTGCCCCCAAGCCGGGGCTGGGATTATAAAACCTTATACTAATTACTAAATTTATGGCGCTCTTAACGCAGCGCTCGGATACGATTATTCCGGAAAGTCAAATGCAGTCAAAAGCGTTGGAAATTCTTTTTAACAACCCACAAAACTAAAAACAGCGTACAGATGTTCGTCTTCGAGGAGGGAGATACTCCCACCAGCGAATTAAGCTGTGACTGTGTGGAAAATGCAAGCGAAACAAGCCACAAATTGGGATGCGGCAGGTGGAGGTGGTGCCGAAGGTGATGCAGGGGTGCGGCGGTGCGGTGGCGCGGTGATGCGGTGATGCGGGGTCGCCATCCAACACCTTCGACAGTGGAGGCACTTACAGCGCTGGATCAGCCACCTAGACACCTAGACACCTAGACAAATAATGCGGGCAGGCTATATATGGACGATCATTGTGATGAATGTGAGCCAGGGGAATGCCGAGGGGGGTTATTAAAATTGGTCTTCAGCCAAAGGGAAAATTTATTGTCCATTCAATTATCACCTTTCCTGATTTAATGGTGTAATGAAATTGGTTTATAGTCTTTATAGAGTTTTATTTTAACCTATAACAATGTGAAGTATATTGGTTTTAGGATTGTATTTCGTATAAATAAGGATTGTACTTTTTATAAATATACGTTAGGTAATTATACAACTTGGATCAAAAAATTGTACATTGGTAAATAATTGGATTTATTATTCCATCAAATAATTCAAAGCAATAATATAACTTGGAATAACACAGAGTAAGTACATTTGTTGGTTTGTTCTTCTAATGGGGAGAACATCCAATCAATATTTTATTACGCTAATATTATGCTAATATAAAAAGGTATAATCCAATTATTGTAATAATTACTTTGTAAGATCCTTAAAACAATTTTATTGTACGTTTTTCGATTTAAAGTTGAAGCCCCAAAACTTACTATTTTTAAAAGTTTATTTTCCTGCAAAGGTACTTACACTCGTTGGAGAAATAAATCATATTTTCTACGAATTAATAAATTCATAAAACCACCCTCGTTGCCATATCGGCATCTATCGACTGAGAAACAAACATCTCTCTAATAAGCAAACGCAATTGATGCCTGAACCATGACATTGTCGCCGATCTCCGGTCTCCGGCCTCCTTCGCCTTCTCCTCCTCCTCGAGTCGCCTTCTACGTCCCGTGTGCACTCTTGGCTGAAAACTGTTGAAAATGCGCGGATTATTAATGGCTTTATAAGCTGCTGCTATTGCCGCTGCCATTGCGACTCCACACCTTGTGCCCCACCGGCCCCACCGCTACCTAGATATTGGCAAGCAAATTGGCAGCCAGAAGTCGCTGGCTGGCAGAGAGTATGGTAGTCCAAGCTGGAGTCCAAGTCCGAAGCCAAGACCGCCGCGATCCAGCGGCGCAGTGTCAAAGCCAACCACTTTGCGATATTATTCTTTTTTTTTATATATATTTTTTTAACCGAACGTACTATCGTTGGTTGTGCTGTTGCTGCTCTTTCGCTGCTGTTTGCACACATTTTTAGCGTATAAATAAAAAGTGAATGGGAGGGGTGATGGTGGCCAAATAATGTCACACTGTGGGCCACCCTGGTCCATGGCTCGTATGAGATTTGATCTCTAAAAAAAGAAGTAGTAATGTTTTTTCTCACACACAATTTGCAGACAGTCGCAGACGTCGCTTGACATTTTGCCAATCCGTCTGTCGCCCAAAACTGGCAACAAGGTCGCCCAGCGCTCAAGATGGCTATCTAAACGCCAATGGCACTGAAAGAATTTTCGAAAAAATGTAAACAAATTTTACTAAATAGGTCAGATAATAAAAATTATATTTAAAAGTTTAACTCTTATGAGGTTTTTATAGTAGTCTTCTTAATAGTTCATAAGCGGTTTTTTTAGAAGAGACGATAAGGGAGATCGACGTTTACTTTTACCTTCACTGACATTCTCTTTTGAAGTTTAATCTGTTTTAAAGTTAAGATAAGTTACTGACTGTTTAAGGCATTCGGGATAATATTTTCTTCTTACGGAAAAATTAATCTTTTTAACGACAATTATGGTTCCTATTTACAAATTTGAGTATATTTTAATGGAATTTTAACACAACAGCATCAATATAGTTTTAAAAAAGAAGCATTATTTTATTAAATTTGTAAGAATTTGTTGTATAAGTAGTCACATATAAAACTAAAATTCTAAAATGCAGATAAAATATTTAACGTTTACGGAGTCTTGCCCGTAAAAACTTATTGAACTTTTAATCAAAAAAACATATTTTGAGTCTATTTGCAAATTACAATTACAAAAGATTTGTATAATGAAACTCATTATAGTTTATTTTAATATGTGAACCTGTTTGGTTTCAGTGCACTCCAGGTGCAGCAAAGAATTTGAAAATTTGAATCTCGAACCGGCAAAGGCCGTGAACGAATGCCAGCGGCGCTCGGCGGTCAAGTGCATGGTTGGAGCAGCTGATTCTGATGGCGATGCGCTGCAGTGAGGCTGGGGAAGTGCAGTAACGTCTCCGCAGTGACTGCCATAAATCTCTTAATGAAAACCGGCAATATCTTTTTGCCGGCGGCCAAACCGAACTGCAACCCAAACTCTGGCTCAAGCGCGAAAAAATGCGCAAAAGAATTAATAAACAAAGTAGCCGTGCATGTTGGCATGCCCCTCCCTTCCCATCCGACTCCGCATCCAATCCCATTGGGGAGATGGGCGAGTTATTTGCTGCGCATGCGCGCACGTGCTGGCTGCCTTAATGCGCTTCCAGTATCCAGGAGATGTCGATGCGACGCAGTCACTGTTTTCCGTGGCCGCACGTTTTTGCACTCGGCCATCCCAGCCATCTTAGCCATCCCATCCATCCCTTCCCGTCCATCCCGTCCATCCGCCGCCGCGCATGCGCATCATCAAAAGGCAAACAACAGCCAGAGCGTCTCATCAAAGCGCCAGCATCGAAGCCAGCGACTTCTCCTGCATTTGCATTTCTAATTTTTCCAGCATTTTTTGCATTTGCAATGCAACGCGAATGACGCCGCGGTGGCTGCGGCTGGGGCGTGGAAATGGTAAAGGTGGAAAATGCCGAGGCGCCGCTTCAGCTTTGACTCTACATTGCTGCCCCAAAGGCACTGCTTCTGACCCAAAACAGATACAAAGAACAGGCTAAGAATTAGTGCTGTGTAGAAATTTTATAAAACAGAATTACATTTATTCAAAATTGTTTTTTTTTCAACTATTTTGGGTATAAAAAAAGGTACATAATTTTACCTATTTTAATACAAAAAAAATGCAATTCATCAGTAAAATTTCAGTGAAATAAAATCATAGACTATTGGAAGAAAATGAAAATATAAGAAAAAATGAAAATAAATACAAAAGGGAAAACAAAACTAAACAAATTTAAATTGATAAACGAAATTTATGAAATGAGTTTAGCATTGTAATAATATAAAAGTTGGATTAAACCAAATATTTATCTGTTATATTTGGGCTTTAATTTTGATTTTTTTGGTATTTATTAAAATTAGTTCTGTCTGGTCTATACTTTCTTTCTATTTAAAATAAACACAAAAACTTAAATCATCTGTTTCTCCGCATAATTTCTGCAAACAGGGAAACTATCGATTTTCGAAAACCTATTGTTCTATTGTACCTCCATTTCAATCCAAAACTTTTATGACGATTCTCTGCGCTTTTTAAGGCAGCCGCACCTACAAGCCGTCGTTATACTTTGATTAGATGCAAATCTGATTAAGAGAAAGAGCTGCGTAGCCATAGACCTCCCGGCTATACGGGTATTGTCGTCAGGTTGTCTAGACTTTCAAAAAACTGACAGATCATCACGCGGCCAAAAATATGAGTTGATTCAGCCGCCTGTCGGAGGACTGTATCGATGGATTTGGGTTTTCGAAAAGCAAAGGCAGGTGAAGAAGATGGGTTTTGTAACCACTGGGATTTCAGTTGGAGGCAATTTGACTACCGAAAAGTATTAAACAAAAAGCTCTCCCAGCGTGACTAAAAATCAATACAAACAGTCCGGCAAACAGAGGCGAAAAAAATAAATGTTTAAATATTTGCAAAAGAAATCGCTGGAGCCGAGGAAAAAAGAAGGAAAATAAAACAAAAACAACCTTTGGCAACGCGGTAGCCATAAATCAAAGTCGCGTTAATGAAAGCGCAATTAAAACGGGCTACCAACGCTGGGGTGTTTGAAGCTATGTTTTTTTTGTTTTCTTTTTTTTGTAGTGGATGGAGGCAGGGAGGGCAGCATATTTGGGCCAGCTTAAAGCGCAGGAAATTAAATTTTATGACGCCGAGTCGCATTGGCAGCTATGTTGGCCATTTGGCCACTTGGCCAGACCCAGACCTCAAACGCAATTGTTGTAGTTGTCGCGCCACTGCCGGGCCGGCCGTCGGCCGAATGCAGTTAAATTTTTGCAGTCTTTTGCGAGCTTGTAGTTTCTTTTGCTGTCTGAAAAGTTGCACAAGGTTGGCCAACCAGCAACAGCAAACAACAAATAACAAACAACAATAACAATAACAAGGCAGTCGCGCCACGGCTGCGAAAAGTTTTATGCAGCGCCACTGACACCTACACACCATGCCACACCGAGAGCCCCAGTAATATCTATAGCCATGGCTATATGGCGATATGGCCGTAAGCCCGACCTGGCCAGACTTGACCTACAAAACGCCGAATCGCGTCGTCTGTGATTATGGCGCCCTGGGCGTACAGTAAGTCCGCACTTTAGTTCTGGGCCCAAACCAACTGCAGCCAATTGGCCGTGACGTCATACTAGCCGGATCTGGACGGATTCCACGGCTCAGCCCGAAAAACAAAGCCATTTCTAAATGGGTAGCCGTAATAAATGGGTTCATAAAACTGCGGAAATTAAGAGAAGTGGAAGGCGAATACTCTTCTGGAAGAATTATAGAAGTCAAGGAGGGGGTTCCTCTGATTTCTTAAAATTGTAAACTTATGAAAAAGTGTGTACCATTTTTCTAAGTTATTTTGTAGCAAGTCTTGCTAGTCCTAGAGACCCCAACCCCTCAGGTAACCTCTTTAAAGTTAAAGTAAATTCTGGTGAACGTCGTTAGTAGCCCAGTAGTTCGGCCGAACTTGAGTAACCGATATTGATTGGGTCCTCTCGCATGGCTACCGAGGCTATAAACATTTCAGCAATTCACACACAAAGCTGCTTAATTGAAATCAAAAAGTAAAAAAGCAAAAATAAAGAGGCTAAGAGAGGCAGCCGAGTGGCTTACTCGCTCGGTAGGCCGGTCGCCGCCTGTTTGGCTTACTGACCATCAGCTTCATTACCATTAACCAACTGTGGCCACAAATCATGCATTTAACGCCTTCTTAACAGGCCAGTCCGCCGGCGGGGAGGAGGAACTGCAAACTGAAAACTGGGCACTGGGAATCTGGGAATCGGGAATCGGGGATGTGGTTTTGGCCGGGCCGAGGCCGGGCCGGGACCGTGTAGCGCCTGCAATCAAAACTGGCAATAAGCATGCAAAACAGCCACAGCAAACGAAATGAAATGAAATCAAACTGGCTTGGAATCGGAATTGGGATTGGGACTGGGGCTGGGATTGGTGTTGGGGTTGGGAGGGGGAAGTGACCCTGGCAGTGGCGTTTTTTGCTTATTTTGTGGTCAGGTGTAAGTCCGAGCCACGTTTATTGAGTTGTCCAAACTGCTAGGGCTGCACAAATACTGCAAAAGATTAAATAATTTGAAAAATCAGATAACTTATGATTTTTAAGTATTAAGAAAAACATCCCACAAAATCATACTTAGAGACTGTATTACCAATATGGTTTTGCCAACCCTAGCAGGCAGCCTGGTCTTAAGGAACCTGATGAGCTGTTGATGCTGCTGATCGTGCCTGTTGACAATTACACAACGTATAAAAAGAGGACAGGGGGCCAAGGGGGCTGGCTGGCCTAATGGAGCGATCGTTGGCCAATTTTATGGGCCTTCGGCAGCAGGCAATTGGCTACCAGTTTGCATGAATGAATGAATCTGAAGCTACAGACTCGGACTCGGATTCGGTTTCATTCGGCCGGGGAGACCCATAAAGATAAAAAAGGATTTGCCAAGCGACGGGCGCTCCGCCTGGGTTTCTGTCAGCTTGTAAATCAATAGGAAGTCACATCATCATCATTATCTTATTGTGGGTCTTGGGTCTTGGTCTGACCACAAAACGAGTTAATTCGTAGTGAAGACAAATCAATCCATCAGATTAGTTGGCATTAGCCATTTGAATGAAATACGAGAGGGAGTGTGCCGCAGGTGGGAGTGACTGTATTTTGGAGAAGGGCTGGCACTGAACAAATAAATTAAGGCCTCGATAGAGACAACATGTGTTAATTAAATACATTTTTTTAACCTGACAAAATTATAAGTTTATTCAAAAAACTCCACGTTTTGGAGAATCGCATCTTCTTTCTTGTCAATAATCGAACAACTCAATCAAATCATCGACAAATCAATCCATCAGATATTTTAGCATACGAATTCGAAACTGACTCCACAAAACTTTATTTTCTGTTGGATTTTTTATGGACTCGGCTTTGAGCTGTGCTATCGATTCCAGCAAATGCTTATAGTCGTAGTCACTTAATTTCGACAAAGGAGTGTAGGTCCCAGATCGGCGGGCCAGTAGTGTCTCTGGCCAAGAGTTAAAGACCAAAACCAAAACCGACCGGGCCACAAAATTAGCCGCTCGTAAAAAACCTGACACAGGCGCACGTGCCGTTTTCGAAATACCCGTAGTCCAAAAAAAAGACGCTGGAGAAAAAAAGCACAAAAATCCGAAACGCCTCCAATACAAAAACAACAGGCTAAACGGCTAAGACCAGAGACAACAATAATTTCACTCCAACAACATCGTCATAAATACCTTGTCTTGTGTGTGGTGTGTGTCTCTGGTGGCCGTTGACAATTTTGCGCCAAATTTATTAACCAGAAATTGATTGGCCAAACGGCAATCATCTATGGCCGGATTGGGCCTCTCTTTCCCTCTGCCAGCCAGCGACTTCATAACTTACTATTAGCCAGAAAACAACAATATTGAAAAAAAAAAAATACAAACAACTTTTATCAGGCCCGGCGTTGTTTTTTTTTATGGGGTTTCGATAACGTTTTTTGGTCCGTCGAAATTTCGCATAATTATGATGCCTATAAATTTGTTTTCTTTCATTAGTTAAAGTTAAAGTTTTCTCGTTTCTTGTTTCTTGTTGTTATTAGACGAAGGTCAACGACGACATAAAAAGCCAAATTTTATTTCAGTTGCCAACAAACCAAACAAAACGACAGTCAGCGTCAAGTTTTTTTCTTTTGGTTTCTGTCTCCATTTTATGAACATTTTAAAATCGATTAAAATATATATGATTGCCAGCTTATGGGGGCTAATGCCGAGTTTGTTTTGATTGGGTCACCTGTGGGTCAATTGTGAAACAAAAAGTTTTAATCCAGGTTTCGGCTAAATGGGTCACACACTTACCCCCCACCAGGTGTAAGAAAAATTTGAATACCTACTCTGGCCACTCGACTCCTTTTAATGGCTACTTAAAAGTGGGTTTTATTAGTGTCTGCCCCACCATTGTTTGGAGTTTATAACTCTCCCATTTGTGCAATTGCACGAATAAACGATAGTCTTTCGAGTTTTTTATGGATCCATTAGTTGATACAAATTTCGGAGCGGTACGAGGCACACGCTCCAAGTGGATCGCGGCCCCCTCCCTGGGCTGATAGTCAAATGAGCTCGGGGAGCTCCACTGGGGGCCACCTAACTTAAAACCGATGACAATTTTTGGGTGAAAGTTTTCGTTTCAATAAAAGCCGTTTAGAAATAGAAAGTAGGGCGTGGCAGTGCCCATCTTTCCCCCATGCCAAGCAAGCCAAGAAGGGCCCAACTTCTGGCTCCTCGGGATTGCACGAGGAGTCCAGAGGGTTCCCGGAGAGGTGCTGGCGTTGGGCTACATCAAATGTGCAAACAAGCCACATAAATCTCATAAAAGGCGAAATTTTTTTTTTACTACTCAATTGCAACAGCAGCCCGGCCAACAAAAGGGTCCTTTCCGGGGGCCAAGTGCATAAATCTCGCACTTCCCCGCCAGACTTTTTCGGACAAAACTCAGCTCGACTGAACTCATCTTGGCCAGGCCAAGTCTTCTTGGCCAAGTCGCTCTGCTCCCAATAGTTTGTTACGGCTTCAGCTCCGGCTCCGGCTCCGGCTCCGATAAATAATTGCGTACATTTGAACAAATCGTGTTTGATGTTTGCTGTTTGCTCTTGTTGTGTCTTGTGTGTTGTGTTGGGTGTTGTTTTTCCCTCTCGGTGTGGTGTTGGTTTTTATTGGTTTCGGTTTTGGTTTTGGTTTTGGTTTTTGTTTGGTCAGTGCTTTTATTGCTACACATGTTGTTCAAAAACAACAAAATTTAAAACAAGTGAAGGATGGTTGCAGCTGAGGATTGGCGACTGAATGGGTTCTCTATAGAGAGTATTATCCAAAAAACATTTAACAAAAATTTAACTAATTTTAGGACTATTAATAGTCACTTTTGAGAAAATTTATGGGCATTTTTTGCCACCTTTCTTTGGTAGAGTATCAACGCTACCAACAGTTCTTCCTACTCCCATACATTGATTTGTATTTACTGCGTTTTCATTGAAATTTATTGCATTTAACAAAATTAGCTAAGCAAATTTATTAAGCACTTTGCTTGGCCAGCATTTGTTTTATGAACCCTTCCATCCAGAATCCGGAAGAATGGGCGGGGGGATTCGGAGACTGAGCTTTGGACCATTGATGAATTTCTTGGTTTTGTGGCTTTTTGGCTACGATGGCCACGTGTAAAGCATTTCGAATCAAGCCAATCAATGAACCCATTAAACTTTAATCACAATCACGTAAATAAAATGTAGAACTTGTCGCATAAATTATGTGATTGCCGGCAACAAACAAATATGTGTATAAACAACCAACAAAAATTGGTTGAAAAAATTAAGCTGATTTTTTTCGATGCTTCCCTGCTAATGAATTGCAAATTTATGCAACATTTCGAGGCGCGCCAAAAAAGAACTTGACTTCTAGTTCATTTAGAGTTTGCAAATAAACCCATATATATATATATATGTATATATATTTGGCTATCATCGTTAAATTCGAAATGTATTAAATTAGGAGAAGCTGGCCAGAAACCACAAGAGTTTAATGAGAAAGAAACCTGACAGCTCCTCTTCCAATTCCAATTCCCATTTCCAAAAATGTAACTTTCGAATTTAGCGGTACGCCTTTTTATTGAAATCCAACAGCGCTTAGATTTCTTGGTCCCCGTCTCCGGCTCGGCTTGGTGGTAGCCCATTCTTTAGGTTGTCAACTCGATGAGACATAAATTTACAAAAAGGCCAAAACGAAAAGCTGAAACTGAGCTCAGTCTCAGCCAAATGGCGGCAAATGGTTTTTGGACACAAAGGCGGCTCCCCCAACCTTTCCGCCTTCCCTTTTTCCCACCGACTGCGACTGCGCCATGCTGTGTCACTTGTGCTCCGGCTAACTTGGCTTTTTCTATCCGTTTCTAACCATTTTCAGTTTTGGGCTAATCAACGCCATGACCAACCGACTCCGAAACTTCGGGGAAGCAGCCATAAATTTTCGTCTTAGCCCACATGTAAAAGATGGAAAAAAATATATATATATTGGGGACTTTGATCGCAAAGGGTTTCGAGCTTCGATGGCCCACTGGCTGGCTTAATTACAGAGTCTCGATAAGGCGTCGATGGCTTGGAACCAATATCGATCTCCCTCCGGTAACAAGTGTCTTGGCGGCTCTTTGATTAGCCCCGATCGCTTATCGATGGGATTGATCGACACAAGTTTGCTGCGGTTCCCCCTCCTCTGGTCTTTTGTTTGCCTTTAATTTGGCGCTTGTTTTAGTTTTTATTAGAGATCACCAAGGCGAAGTTATTCACCAGCTAGTTTCCAAATACTAATGCAATGAAAAACTAAAAAAATTAAATCATATAAAAAATATACCACAACTAATAATAGAGATTCAAATACCATATTTTAAATAATAAAAAGTTAAATAACATCTTAAGGATCCCTCCTTAAAAGCAAATGCATAAAGGCTTCTTTTTAAATCTTAATAGAATAACATTGAATATTGGGAATGGATTGAAGTTATTACTTGACTTGTGATTCACGGCAACCTTCATATTTATCAAAAAGCATGGTTTATGCAATTATTTCAAAACCATAATTAACTTAAGAGTCTCTGCCTCTTGAGACTATCTTGAGACGCAGAAAGTTTCCCAATTGATTATGGCCGGCTCTTTATTCACTTTTTATTGCTGATCAAATTTGTTGTGGGAAAAGTTTTATCTTAGCGGATAGCGCCGGGCAGCGAGATTTTGACGAGCCGGCCCGGCCAGACGAGGCTGACTCAGTGGGCTGGAGGGGCCACGCCCATTTTCGGATCAGTCAGAGAGCTATATCGAGATGTAGCACTCAGACTAGACCCTACAGGTTGCCACTGGAAAAGCGCAACAGCCATTGCAATTGTCGTTTGTGGTTTGCCGTTTGCTGTTTGCCGTTTGTTTGTTGTGGGTATTACTCAGCGACGACGGCTGAGCAGCATTTTTAATTGAAATAATTGCGGGTTGAGTTAATTAAACGATAAATAATGTAATTGTGTATAAAAAGGCGATTCACAGAGACGCTGCGGCGAGTCACGGCAAACAATGGGCGACTGACTATGTGTAGTATGGCAGCCTGATAGTTGGATCTGTCAGAGGCAAAGCCACAAAAATATTGCACACATAGGTTGGGTTGCATAATGGCCATAATGCACACGACACCGTCTTGACATTCTAAACCGCAACCGAAGCCTGGGACTCTGACTCTGTAATTAGTGGCATATTTGTTTCAGCTGCAACGCCAGTCGGAGTCACAACATCGCCCAAAACTCACAATCAGTTGGGCTTTGATTGATTATGGCCACATTTGATTTGCCTGCTTAATGATGTCGATGGATGGGATCGGATCGCATCGGATCGGATCGGATTGGATCGAAAAGGTGGAGACTCCCGCTTCGTGAGTCAAAGACAGAGCGTGGGTATTTCAATTTCAAAACAAATTGCTCCGAAATGGAAGGCGCGTGCGCAGCGCACCCGTTTCCCCCATAACCATAATCGATTTGAAACAGTTTAATGATATCGAATCTTGTAGCTGTCATTTAAAAAATATTTAACGCTTGGCTTGAACCGCGGTTCATACATGTCGTATACTTAATATTTTGCACGGGGCGGCTCATCAGGTTTTTTTACAATATAGGAATAACTTGTTGTGCGCCAAGTGTAGGGCTGCTAAATGTTGTGCTAATTAATCAGGCATCTAATTGGCTGGAAAAACCCGACGATAGATCTGGCTTAGAAGCCATTTTCCCCAGATAGGAGATTGATCCACAAAAGCCCCCCATCTAGAGTTATCTGATCATAAATGGGAATTACCTTGGCCTTGCACATTTTCTGATAGGCTAAAATTTATTGTTGTGTTTTCACTTCTGGTGGTCAAGTATTTCCCATTTAAAAATAGAAAAAATTATTTCAATTAGTTGTGCGATTAATTGCGAGTGACCATTCTAAAAGTTGTATAATTTTTGTTGCTTTTTTGCTTCTGCCGGCGGCAGAGTTCTCACTCATTGTTTGCCATCACAATTATTATATCATATTAATTGCCTTAATTAAGAGAATTCCAATTCCAATCATTTCGCTGCCCTTGATTTTCCTACATAATTTAAAGTTTTCCTGTCATTTATCACATGACTCGCAGGTTTTCGCAGGCAAAGCCCACACATGGCCACCTACACTCCGGCTCTGATTCGGAATGCCAATCCCAAAACGGGCAGAGGCCCAGCCGGCGATATGGCAAAAAGAAATAATTATTTCTGCGGCTTTTTCTCCGCCAGTCTCTGGGGGGCACCCTTGCCCTTGCCCAGTTGGCCAGTCGATGTCCTTCGTCCAGTTTTTGCCCTTCAGGATGCGAGTCAAAGTGCAGATAGAGAGCAAACGAGAAGGGCAGCAACAAAAGCCAAATAAAATAAAAAATTCTACAGCAAAAAAAGGGAATACACTTGGAAAAAGGCAGTGAACTAAAAAATAAAATATGATTAAAAAGTGTTTAACACCAGGACACTCTCTCCTTAAAATATATCCTTGTTTTAGTGACTTCAGAATATGTGAAACATTTTTCTCTCTGTGTATTTCGCTCCACAACATATTTGCTCTGTGGTCCCGTGGTCAACCAGGGCACTTACGCAGTCCCGGCTTTAACCATGCCCCAGAGCCATGATGCGGATGCTGGCGCAGATGGATCTGCTTCGAGCTCCAAGCTCCGCCGATGACGACGACGATGATGAGCTGCTTTTGCTGGCCAGGCTCCTTTGGCAACTGATTTCGATTTCAATTTGCAATGGCAGCGCTTCATCGTTCATGGAATGCAAAAAGCCAAAACCAAAACCTACCCGCCTGACAAACAAACAAACAAACAAACAAATGTCTTTTAATGGCCACATAGAGATGTGGCCCTGTGGTTGCTGCTCCTGCTCTTGTTGCTGTCGTTGTTGTTTTTGTTGTTGTTGTTGTTGTTGTTGTTGTTGTTGTTGTTGTTGTTGCTGTTGTTGTGGGCGCAACAAGACTTGCAACGCTTCCTGTCAAGTGATTTATGCCAAAGGCGAGGCACGGCTCACAGGCTCACAGCTCGAAACTTGGCCCAGAGTTGGCCAAAGAGGCTCACAGACTCGGATTCAAGCTCGAACCGAATCTCAGCTGCAGAACCTGGCAACTAATTTTCTTGTGTTTGGTGCAGAAAAATTGACTGTCTTCTGTCTGGGCTGAATTTTTGCCTTGCCATTCGTCTTGGCCTGTTCGCAGCTAGGCACTGTGAGAAATATTTCGAAATTACTAAGGAATCGGTAACACATTAAAAATATGTTCATTGGTGGCAGTTTCAGGGAAGCCTTAAAATTTGTAATTATCAAATTCATTTACCATTTCTATTTTAAATTAAGTTTTGCTTTTAAATATAACTTTTATAGTTTAATATTATGATTAAATTATTATAAAATAATAGAAATTAATATTAAAAGTAACATCAGTTTCTTTATTAAATTTTAACTTGATTTGATGCCTTGAAAGATTTTAGATGTTTAGACACGAACATATTTGTAAGTAATATTATTTTGGAAATTTAATGTTTATAATAAAAATAAGCAATACATATTACATATAAATTTAAAAATATAAAAATTGTGTAGATACATTTAATATCTGTATTGATTATTTTTTTTATTTTTATTTTTTTTTTTATTATATTTTTAATTGTAAGATTTTTGTTTATGTTTTATAAATATTCTAGTATCAGAAATTCGAAGCACATTTGCTTTGGTGAAACTCATTCTAAGTTTGTAATTTTTTATAAAGCTTGCACAGTTTTTTTTTGTGTGTAATTGTGGCTGTTGCTATGCCTGATCTCAGTGATGAATGTTGGCAAGTACCACGCACTTTTTGCGCAATGTGTAGGTGCAATTTGCGCAATCATCGGATGGATGTCTGCGATCCTCGCTTTGGGCTCGGCGCGTGCTCTCGGTTTAATGGAGGAATGCTTCCTCCAATTGCACTTAAAAAACAATTCAATTTGCCATTGTTGGACCGGGGCTGGGGCCGGTGCCGGGCGATTTGCGATTTATGAATGAACCGCAAATCAGTTTAGGCTTGGCCAAAAGCAAGCAAACGCAAGCTCAGAGCCAAACTGAGACACCGACTTGTACAGAAAATTAATTAATGACAATCACTCAAAAAACAAAAAATAAATACAACAAAAAAATACGCAAACGAAATAATTAAACGGCAAACAGGTATTCAATTTCCATTTCTACCTTCCCATTCTACACACATTAGTCAGTCAGCCAGGCAGCCAGTCAGTCAGTCGGAGTCCGTCATCGTCATCTTGGACACTCGGACTTGGATCTGTGGATGGCTGTGGGCTCTCTGTTTGTTTTGGTAATGAAGCTCATTTCCGCTGGTTATTCAAAATCGAAAAATATGCATATGACCGAGCTAGTTGAAAATGGTAGTTAGAAGTCTCCGATCGTGAGACTTATTCCGCCAGGCCTTAAGTAGCCAAAATCGAGGCCCTCCTTCCTGAGCAGCAACTCCAGTCGTATTTTGAATATTATTCGTTTTGGATTATCTTCTAATTTCCATTCCGACAAGTTTCCATCAATCGAGGAGCGCGACAAAATCCAATTCGCAGCAATTATGCCATATTCGCGTTAATTTATTATAATAAATGTAAAATACAATGCAGTCTTGGCCGTTTGTGTTTTGTGAAAAATTGAAATTTTGCGCCAAGTGCTAAAATATTAATTATTTAAGCGATACACGCAGCTTTTTGGCGCGCGTCTCTTGTATATTTTATTTTCATTTTTTGTTTCTTTTGTATTTGTTTTACGGTCTACACATGTTGGCTGCTTGTTTGTTTGTTTTAAAAATTATTTTGTATTTTGTGTTGTTTAATGAACGATTTCTCGGTTCAAGAGCTGGTGATTCGAGAGCAAGTGAATAATTATCGTGGAGTTTTGGGGTGTTTTGCTTTTGGTCTTTTATCTCGATTTTTGATTGACAAATTAACTGTCACGACTTTGCGCCTTCTTTTATATTTGCATTGGATAATAATTGTTTATTTGTCTTTTGTCTTATGATCATTTGCTATTAATTCGAGTGTTTTGTGGGTGAGACTGCTGAGCTATAAACACTTTAAACTCCATCTAGTAGAGGCCAGGCAAATAGTCTCTCTAATAGATCCAATTACAGTTTATGTCACGTACTTAATTCCACTTAGTTTCGCCGCTGCCTCACTTGTTTTTACCTGACAGTGTTTTGCACCTGCAATTAGCCAGTCCAGCCTCATAACAACTCATTTTTTATGAGCTTGGTTGTGTTGACTTTTTTTTGTCTTCTCCATTTTATATTTTTTTTGTGTTTTGTTTGTTTGCTGGCACAACTGATTGCGATTTAAACGCTTTTGTCTAATTGCATATAATCACAGAGGTGCATTAAATGAAATGATCTATCCCTCGGACGATCGGATCGGTAATCGATTCCTCGACTTTGTCACACGATCCACATTCGTGTCTCCCCCACAAAAACACAAAAACAAAAAAAAAAAAAACACAAAAAACACAAAAAGTAAACATTGATTGGGAAACCTGTAAGCAGGCTATATATCAGCCAGATATCTGGGTATAGAGAGCCCCAGCTTTCTCTAAACTCGAGAAGGTAACCCAAACACAAACACTCTAAGATATCACTAAGCTAGTCCCAATCCAATAACTTAAAAACAAGTTTTTGCTTTTTTTTCGAACATCTCCGCCAGAGCAACCGGAGAGAAAAGACCCGAAATCTAAGCGCTTCGGTGTCCCACAAATAAATTATTACCCAAAGGGCATTCAATGCCTTTTAACAACAGGTCAACCTTATCATTATTTTTATTATTATTATTATTATTTCCCCTCGCAAGGGCCCCAACAACAAAATCGATAGCCCAAAATTAAAATGATCTTGGCTCGAAGTTTTCAGCTGGGTTTTAGATTTTTGTGCGTGCCTTTTAAATTTTGGTTCGTCTTCGATTTCGTCTTGCCCTCTGCAGTGAAAATCTGGCCCAGACTCTTCGACTTTGGCTCCGGACTTGTCTCTGAGGTTTTTCTGTTGTTGTAAATTTAATACAAGCGCGACACAAAAGACGCACCAAAATGTCATAAATTACAAAGCGTCCATGATAGCAGGGATGGGCCAGGCAGCCCAAAAAAAAAGAGCTCTCTATGGTTCGGTTTAAGCGTCTATATATTTTGAAAACGTTGGGGTTCGGGGTTTGGGGGAATGGAGCTTAGATTATTGGTATGTGCGTCACTAGTTGGCCAAAAAAGCGTATTATACGATGAGGTAATCCACTAGCAAAACATCTTCCCTGGATTCCCTATTATTATAAAATATTACATGCCATAAAGGGAAATAAATTCCCAGGGATTCTTCAACTCTTTGATAAAGCAACAGTTCCAGGGAATTGGTGATTTTTCCCATTCACATGAGTATCAATCGCTTCCTAACTGTATGCGCTTTGTGTCCTGACAAATCCTGTAACGGTTCCCTGTCATTATTGCAATTATGCAACGGTATTGCAAAACATTCTTGCCACTTGACTGCGTGAGAATCTCCGAATTCGAGGCGACACCTCATCCCAAGGCCTTTGACCTGTCGCTGTGAACCCTCTCGAGACTCGAGATTCGTATCTTTCGGGTGCAACCCGATGCAGGTGCCCCTGCCAACACCGGCCTGTGGCATCATTAGGATCTGTGGCAAGTGTCGTTAACCCCTTTCTGTGGGAGCGAGAAATGTAGTTTAATCATATGCTCAAATGCGCAAACACGCAGCACCTACACCTACACCTACACCTATACGCAGGATAACAAACAAGCAGACGGGACAGGACAGGACGAGGGGGAAAAAATAAAACAGGAGTCCTGCCACCCGCCACTGCACAATGCCCCCTCTCTATCGCTCCAGATTTTCCCTCTCTTTTTTGTGGCCACTCTTTTTTTTGTCGTCTCCCTTGCTCGCTCCAGTTTTGTAACGAGGTCGTTGTCTCCATGTGTCTGTGTGTGAGGAACGCATCCTGCATACCAAATAGCTACCGGAAATTCCTGCCGACCTGCCGACCTGCCCTCTTTATCCTTTTCTACACTCCTTACATTCGCTTTAGCCCATATTTTGTGTATCGATAAGTTTATGCAACTATTTCCAAGGCGAGACAAAGTGCATTTCTCCTATTTGCCACACACTGCATTTTTTAATTGTCTCATTTTTTGACAAGCGAGCAACATGTGGGAGTCGCAGCGACCCCCCTTTTCCCGCCCATGCAGACACACCTTCGCCTTGGCTTGTTTGGCATTCAGATTGCATCGCATCGCGTGTGTGTTTTGAATGTCCTGCTGCCGAGTGGCGATATGAATTATTCAAAAAAGCAGCAGGCAAAGGAAAATAAAATGCAGGAAGGGGTAAACAGGCAAATGACGGCGGCGGGCTTGCCAGAGGGGGCCTGGCGATGGGGGTAAAACAATTTTTCGTCGCCGCCAAGGACGAATATTTTGAAGTGACGCGCGGCATACAAAAGAGGCCAGCGGAAAAGCAGGACGATGCTGCTCCTGCCAGTTACCATTTCGGATTTAGCCAGTTAGAGAGAGCTTTCTGCCACATGTGCTTCTCTGTCTATGTGTGTGTGTGTGTCGCTCCCAACTTTCTCCTCCGCCCCACCTTGCCCCACCACCCACTTTCACCCTCTCGATGTGTCGCATACAAATGTCCTGAGTCTGGATTTCAGACTGAGTCTGGGTCTGGGTCTGGTTCTGGTCTGGTTCCGTCTGCGGTTACATTTGTATTGCGAGCTGTCGCGCCACTCAAAGTTATATCCTTTGACAGGACGCAGTGCAGCAGCACTACCAGCACCAGCTTTCCTCCATCGAAAGTGAAAGTCAAGGTTAATCCGTCTGCAAAAATTCAATATTTTATGCATTAAACTTTATGGGTACCCCCTCGTAGCACTCTCCCTTTCGATTTTTCTGCCTGCATAAAATATTTCTTGTTGTGTGCTTTTGGGCGCCATTTTGAAGCTGGGCTGATGTCCTAGCAGTGGGCGGTGGGCTGTGGTGGGTGGTGGGTGGTGCATGACATGCTACGTTGGCCATTGCGTGCTGCACTTTTTGGTGGAGTAGCTTGATTAATGAGCCCAAGCCAAGGCTACACGGGGGCAACGTAAATCATCAAGAGCCATTGCGCTTCATGCCCAAGGGAATCCACATCCGCTTGACATGGTCACCTCCTATTTAAAATAATTAGCATTGCCCACAAAATAATAATAATTACCATCACACACCAGTACTTTAAATTTAATTTAAATAATCGTTAAAGCTAGGGACATTTATTGTTTGGGATTTTCACTTGTTTTTAGTTTTTGATGTATTTCAAGATTTATGATTTGCTATAGAGATGTGATTGGAAGTCCCCAAGGCATAATCGCATTTCCTACATAATTATAGATCTATGTACTCCTGAAAATATTTATACTTTATTATATATATATTTTTTATAGAAGTAAATATTTGAAGAGCAAAGTTTAGAGTGTTATAAAGATCCATAAAGATCCATTGCCAAGAAAAATAATAATACATAATAATAAAATGTTTATAGAAATGCATACTAAGGTCCTTTTTTTTGGTTTTTGAATATATATGATATGATGGTCTGGGCAAAATAATAATTGCTCTTCAGGCAATATTCTAGTTTAAGGCACAGCAATTGAGCATCTCTTGGGGAAAGTGATATGGAGGGAGGACAGTGGGAAGTGAGCTCAATGACCCACACGTATCGTCTTCAAAGTTGTCGCATCAATTCGAGAGCCACGACCAGGGCCAATGAAATTGAACTTTAAATTGAGCCAAACAAAGGCTGAAAGTAGATGTTACCGAGAGAGAGAGAGGCAGAGGCGGGTAAACTGGGTTAATGGGTCTGTTTTGGCTGAGGACAGGTTACATACTGAGGCATGTGCAGCATGACGCACTAGTGGCCGACACACGCGGCGTATACGCAACGGCCTTTCACTTGCCAGCGTACGCATTCTGCCATTCGGGCATTTAATTGAATAATAAGCACTGCAGAAATCTCGGCGAGCCGCGAGAAATGCAGGTCAGCCTGCAACGATCCGCGGCATGCGAGGGAATCAATTTCGAGCGACTGTTGCACGTGCACAGTTCGCAGATAGTTGCGCAAAAAATTCGTCGGAATTTGATACTGCCAGCTTACGTATATTCGTCTTTATTGCTTCGGCTTTGTTTTCGTTTTCTTGGCTGATCTGTTACAATATTTGTGGCCCCTGGGAGCTGCGAGGTCAATTGATTGAAACAACTTTGAACTTGTTGATCTTGTCACAAATTAAAAGAAGATTTATAAACACACACTGACACCGACACCGACACCGACACAATGCGAGACTTATGCAAACTACAGTCGACCATCGATAAGGCAGATTTTGCTTAAAAGGAAGGGAGTCCCAAGTCTTGGAGGTCCGATTCATCGACTACATACTGTTAATATTTTTTTGTATTAGCTTTTGGTTAGGTTTTAGTACCCCTAGCTTGGGGCGTCAAAACCGATCTTCCCCATCCGACCCATCGCCTCCATCCGAGGGCCTTTGTCTCCGTGAAATCTTCTTCTGGCCCAAGCGCACTTTGATTTTTGGCTTTTATTTTCGTATGTGAGTTGCCTGCCATGATTTATAGTGTTTCGGGCCATCAGTTTTTCACGATGCCCCGTAGAAGCTTTCTGTTTTTCAGTTAGCGGCGCCAGTTGGGTCAAGTGGCTATAGGCCATAGAACGTGCTAACACTTGGCCCGATCCCTCTCCAATAGCAAAAAAAAAAAATAAAAACAGACAAAATAGAGGAGCTTGTGGGGCTTACAAAACAGTTTGTCTGGCCTGTTCGTTTCACACGCAAATGTCTCGGAGCCAATTCGGTTGATGTTTTTATATCGCATTTTATTTGGCATCTAATGGGCCACGGATCGATCGATGGCAATGGCGATGGCGGTGGCGGTGGCGATGGCGCGACCTTCGCGTTGTAATCGATCTCTTGGCCATAAACCCACCACGAAGCCATCCGACCAAGTGGAATGTCTTTGGCCGGCTTTTAATGATCAAGATTGGATGCAGCGTAGCTCCCTTGTTTGTTTTTAAAAACAGCTGCACGGAAAGAAATTCTAGCAACCTTCTTTTTTGGTTGTTATGAGTAAAAGAAATCTTTAATTTTAATTAATTTTTAAATAATACGATTTAAAAATAGTTTTCCTCACTTTGCAAAATATTAACTTAGACTTTAGACCTTTAAAGATAATTTTTTAGTAGAAACCCCCATTCAGAATATTGTTTCCTAAATGTCTGGATTCTTTTACTTCCTATAATATTAAAATTAATTTAAAAAAAATTAAAATCTCTTTGAACTTTAATTAAGAAATAACATAGTTTTTTCAAAATTGAAACGTAGCTCATTTTACATTTTGCCCTCGGACTAGTTGAAAAAAGAATTTCGATCCCATTTAGGATTTTTGTGAGCAAACAATAGAAATCCTTCAAGCAGTGAAATGTTATTTCGACTGCTGTCGATTTTTTTGTGCATTTTTAAGGAATTTTTCATTTTAGAAACAATAAGGAGGTAGACGACAAGTTTCGCCTTTGGCCACGCCACATAAAGGCACAGAAAGGGCTCTTTTTCGGGTTCGTGGAAGTCTCGTGTTTAGCACACGCGTAAATTTTAGTAGCCCCAGCCCCCCGGCGGCCGCCCCTGCCGCCGCCACTGGCACTTGGTGGAAGGTTCTTTGGCGGCACTCGCTTTGAGCCGCATCCGCCATTCGCAACGCATGCGCACAAAACGGTACCGCTAGCGGGTATGATATAGGGATGTATGATGGCTGAGGGACTCGGGACGGGGCTGGGGGTTCGGGCCTGGCTTTTTGTCGCCGCATTTCATTGTTGCATTTTGGCTTGTTTCCTCTTCTTTTTTTTTGTGATTTTTTGCAGATGTCGCTGTGTGCACGTTTAAGAATGAATCTTCGTCCGAAATGATGATAAAATGTTGCAAGACACAGCAACCCAGCTTCGTCTTCAAGGTCAGAAAGAGTTTGGTTGCTGTCTGCATTTCAGTTCGTTTCGGCCATTTCTCGCTCCTCGACTATTTTCTTTATTTTTTGTCAACTTTATAAACACGTCAGTATGTCAAATTGCGACTGAGTTACGTTTAACAGGCTTAAGCCCTATACTTGGGTTTGGCTGGTTTTGGATGGGGGAAAAGAAACGTTTATGTGGGGGTTTTCAGCTCTTTAATGTAGATACTCTTGGCATGGAAATTCTAATAAAATAAATCTTACTTGAGCTTTTTAAATGTATTGTATTTTATTAAACAAAACCCAACAAAGTGGGAATAATAAAATATGGGATACGATACGATAAAGATATATATAGGATAAGATATATATACGTATTTATGTTTAACTATTCTTTGATGTGTAATATGTTGAGTGCTTACTTAAATACAATTTTATTTTTATACATTGACAATTGACAGTTGACAATTTCTCCAAAAACTCAAAGTACTTAACTTTATTTTAATTTAAGCTAATTGAAATTGAAATTAAGACTAGAAACTCTAAGTTAGTTGCTCCAGAATTGAATGTATCCCGGTTAATCGACCACTTTTTTAGGGTATTTAAAGGATGGATTAGCTCTCGATAAGACGGCGTTCCTCTTCATTTTTTTCGGTAGTTCCAATCAAAGTGCCAAGCTGCCTTACTGACTTGATTCCTTTTCAGTCCAGTGGCTGGCTCGCTCTTAAAATATCCAAACAGAAAATAAAAAAAGTCGAAAACAGAACGCAGCCCGCACTCAAGCCTGGTTATTTCCATTGTTTGCTCTTTTGGCCCTTTTCCTCGGATGTGGCTGTTGGGCTGTTTGGCCGTTTGGCCGTTTGGCTGTTTGGATTTGTTGTATTTGCTTATGAAGTGCGCACAACTTGACTAAAAAGGGGCAAACAATTGCATTGATCTGGTCAACCCGGGGGCTCTCCAGCATTTTGGGCATAAAGTATGAGTAAAGTATTTTGTTGTTGCTTCTGGTAGTCTTTGGCTGCTGGGGATCTGGGGATCGTTTTTTATTCTTGGTTTTGGGGCTGTGCTGTGTGCATTGTTTTGGGTCATGTCTTGGTCTTTGGGCCATCGTTTGCATTGGCGTTGGCGTCGTTGTTGGCAACGGTAGCATCCTCTCATCCCCATCCCCAGCTACAGCTCCAGACTCAGCCCAAAATAAAGCCCCAATCTTCATCCTGTGCCCCCACACTTGTGTTTTGTTTTTTAGTTTTTTGGTTTTTGTTCTTGATCGTGTCGAACGGCGAGCGCCCCTTTTAACAGCGCATAACAGCGAAATCATGACTTGCCATTTACATTGTTCGCTCGTTTTGGACTTTATTGTTTTTGACGGCCCCGGACCAGGCCAGGTCCAGAAGTCTGTCGTCAGGCTCCTGCCTCCTGTGTTCTCCAGCCTTCTCCAGGCTCTACTGTCTTTGGCTACCGCTCTGGCTGGCTGCCTCTCAATTCAAACGAAAAATAATGAAAAATTATTCAATAAAAATTATTTCGAGGGAAAGAATCGAATAGAGAAGGAGAAAGGCTGCTGGTGCACTGAGGAAAACTTATCTGTTTAAAGGTTTTGACTCTCTTGTAGATGCTCAGCAATCACGTTATTTATATTGGAATTATCAAAGCCTTTCAATATCCATATCCTTTTTAGGTATTCCTTGAAATTCTCGCTGTGAATTCGTGCGTTTCCATGGTCCGAGGCAACTTCCGTTGCCAGTAGCTGGATAATCTCAATGCCCCCGACTGATCGCGATCGCGATCGTGAGTTAAGTGATCGCGCTATAATTTTCCCTTTGGCCCCGGATCTCGGTGTCTTGGCGAGCTCATGAAAATGATTGTTAAACGATTTTCTGATTTGTTGTTGGCTACTGTGCGCCTGGCCCAGACCCAGTCTCAGACCCAGACCCGAGACCAGGCTCTCTATTATTATAAGCCCGGATTGAAGGGTGCTGGGTGCTGGGTGCTGGGATAGTAGAGGAGGATGCCATCGAAACTGTTTATGGATAGGGCTTATGGCTTTGGATTAAACAAGCTCCAAGTGGCTGCCAATGCCAGGAGAACGCACGATTCGTTTAAGTGCAGAGTGACCCAGTTTGTGATTTCTGCAGCTTCTGCTCTCTTGATCTTTGACTATGACTTGATAAAGTGCAGTGTCTCAGATTTGCACGCCAAATGACAAATAGCAAATGGCAGAGACAACAATTGCAACATCAACGACATGAACAACAATTGACACAACAATGAGAATCGGACTTGGACTCGTATTTGGATTCAAACCGGCAACGGATGCGCCCAATGAACAAACAAAGCTCAGCGGGAAATTGCCTGAAAAGTCTAGGAAAACTTTGGAGAATTGGGTGGCGGGCAGGGGCTGGGAATGGGAATGGGGATGGGAATGGGAAAGGGGGCTCCTGGGTATTTATGCGATTGCCGCTCGGCAAGTGGCATAGTGACTGCCACTTGAGGAAACACGCGAGCCAAATTAGCGTGCCGCCTTTCCAGCTGGATACTTTATGGGTATCTGGCAGATACACTTGCACTGATTCGCTGCCCAGCTCTTCCTCTGCTTGCCCTTTTTCCGCTTTGGTGTTGCAGCCGATTAAATGGAACTTCCCCTGGCACGGGTCAAATGCAGAAGAAGCACTAGACTTAAACTTTTTTATTTGCCTCCAACTCCGGTCAATCAATTTCAATTAAGATCAACAAATCCCAAACATCTTGCTCTGAAAGTGAATCATGAGAAAATTTGTTTCTTGGAAATCGTAGATGAATTTTTGGAAGTTCAAGAAACCTGTTCCACTTCCAGACCTCCACCTTAATGACTCTGAGAATGTTGCCTAGAGATCTCGAGGGTCTGATACCGAAGAGTCGACGAAATTGTGGCTTAGATTCGTTTGGAAAAGAAAGTTTGGCGCCAAATTAGGTTCGAAGTAACATTCTACTTTTATCAATCATATTCCTGATTATAACATATCAAGGTTTCAAGTAATTTTCCCATATTATCAACTCATTGGCTGTCTGACTGACTGATTGAGGGAATGAGGCATGGCTACTGCAAAAGTGAACCCGAGCCCAAGTAAACCACATAATTGACACATTAGCTCGTTTGCGGCTTCGGTCTTCGGTCATGCCCGCTTAATTGGCACTGCCCCGGCCCCGACCCCGGCCCCGGTCTCGGTCCCGATCCCTATCCCGATCCCCGGACAAGTCTGAGTCAGAGACTCTTCTTGGACATTTTCATGCTCATCGGGTAATGCGTTTAAGAGGCGTGATCTTGTCTTTTGCACGCCCTCCTGCGGTGACTTGCCGACGTCCCATGTCCTTCTGTCCCATCCCAGCCCATCACCGTCCTGCTTGATTGATCATTGTGCGATCCACTCCTACCTAGGAGTGTCCAAGTGCTAATAATGGTGTTTTGGTAGCAAAACTGTCCGGATTATGGTTCCGAGACACAAAAAGTGTTGAGCCAGAAATTAGTCAACCACACGCTGTGAATGCTGAAGAAATCCGCAAGGATTAAAGGAGCAGCTAAGGAAACATTTGTTAATTGCTAAGACTGGGTTATGAAAAGAGTTTATTTTGGGATTTTTAATGTGGGCTTTGGCGATGTAATTAGTATTGTTTAAAGCCGTTAAAGATCTTCCAAGTATCTTCTTTTATTGGAGAGCATTGCCAAATTCTTGTAAGAGAAATCTGTTGCTTTTATGTATATTAAATAAATATTTCAATTCTCTCTTTTTTTCGTTGTAATTGTTTTTAATTTGTTGCATAAAATCTAGCCACTTGAATGTAAAAATTTGTATTCCTAAACCAAAGAAAAAAAAAACAGAACCAATCTGGGACTCTACCAAACGTTTCATCTTTCGCCAAAACGATACAAAATGTTATTTTATTTATTTTAGCTACCTGTCCGCTCTCCGTTTCTGCTGCTGCAACTGTTGATTTTATTTCATGCCGTTTATGCAAATTAAGTTCAAAAGGATAAGACCAAAACCAGCAGCCATCCAGCCAGGCAGCCACCGAGAGCAGCATCCGATCCGATTCGACTCACAACATTTGGACATAAAAATTATTTCTGAATGAAATTCGTATGTCCCGAAATTCGTATCGATGTCCGTCCGCGTCCCTGTATTCCGGTCCAAATGCAAATGGCATGCCGCAGAAAAAGAATCAAGACCGGTAGCCGACAAAAAAATTGTTGTGATATCGAATTAATTAAAAAGGAGCCGAGCCGAATCGAGTCGCGATGAGCTGAGTTGGACAAAGGGAATTGGAATTGGATAGGATGGGTTGGGCGTTTGGGGGCAGGGCAGGAGCGACCATACTGTGGCGCCAAATGTAAATGAGGCAACAGTTTCGGAAATTAGACCTGGCCTCGCCGGCCTCGCCGGGTGAGAGGATGTTGGCCAGCACCTTGTGCGGCCCGCTTCAATTTGGCGCTGATTTGGCGGTCGTGTTTTGACTTTTTTCCTGTTTTATTTTTCCGCGTGTATTTGGGAAGCTGAGTGCGCATGCGTGTTGTCCTTGTTCCAGACTCCTCGCCGACGACGGGGCCGACGTGCAACAAGTTAATTAAGCCGCATTTGCATGATATTGTCAATGGAAACGAGCAGTGGCTGGTCTGCTCCAAAGGATGCTGACATCCCACACTTCCTGTGTCGGCCAGGGTCGGGGGAACCCAAAAAACGTGTCGCAGGCGGCGTCCAGAGCCCTGGCATTCTATCCCCCGGACTCTCGGCCAAAACTAGCAACGATCGATCACATGCTGTGAGCTGCGGTAATCCGCACTTCCACGCCTTAGTCGCATTTTCATTTTCATTTTCATGCGCGCCCCTTTTGTCGGAGGAAAAAAAGGATCCAAAATAGAGGACAGAGAGACAGGCAGTTTATTTTATGATTGATTGCAAATAAAAATCGCAAATATGAAAGACACACACACATGAGGATGGTCTGTTTACTTTTCGATTTTTTTTTTTTTTTGGTGGTAAGGAACCCATGTGGTTGGGTTTGAGTGTGGGTTCGGTGGTGGTGGTGGTGGTTTCATGGCCAGATTGGACATATGTCGTTGACGTGACTGCTACTGTAAGCGATTTGCTATTTTCGCTAAGTAGCCGGGGCGTTGCTTTCCCACTTTCCTGGCCATTTCTTCAATCTTTCCATTTTTTGTTGGCATGGCTAATTATTGTCAGTGTGGGGAGCGCATATGTTCAGATATATCCGGGTGGGTTTGGCCCAAAGGAGTCTCAAAGGGTTCGATTTACAATGAAAATATGACTCGCCATTCTATGAGTTACTAAACGTGACTATTATATCTCATCCTCTGACCATTCATCACTCGGCTTATTAGACTGCCTGCTGCACTTATCGCCCATCCTTGATCGCATCACTTTGAGCCAAACCAGTAAGTTGGCCACAATCGCTTTAGCCATCACGGAAGCCAATTCAAATTGACTTTAATCAGGGGCCATTGTAAATGTGGAAAAAACTGCAGGCAAGTGGCTTTAGTGGCTGGATTGACGATGAGCAATCGGCACCGCCTCAATCACCCGAACCACCTCAACCACCTGAACTACCTGAACCACTCAACCACTTGCCAGTGGCGGCGCCTGTCAAAAACTTGTCATTCGCCGTTTTCCTATCAAGAATTTATTTCTGACATAGCATTGAAATTGTTTAGACAACAACGCAGTCACAGGCACAGTCACAGTCACAGTCACAATCACAATCACAGTCGCATTCGTTAAAAAAAACGAAAACTTTTTTATATTATTTCGAAAAGTATCAAATGCGTTGCACATGCGCAGCCGCAGCAGCAACAAAAACAATATTGATCTCTGGCTGGCTGGACTCAGCCTCAGTTGCCGTCGACGCTCGTTTTATGCCGCTCCATAGATAAAAAATACACCTGTCGCATTACAGCTAAATTTATGTCCACCGGTAGACCTTTACTTCGCTGCGGCTAGAAACGCGCCCGCGAGTCGCCGGACAGCGAGTGTGTGAGTGTGTTGGGTTTGGTGTTTCTTTAACAATTCTGGTCAAAATAATAGGTGCGAGAGTTTCAAATGGGTTTCCCTTTACTTCGCCGACTTATTTTAATTTATAACTTATTACTTCAACTTGTAACTTATTTTTTATTTAGAATCGTGGCTTTTGTCCAATGAAAATACTTGTATATATAGTGTATTTAATTTTTAATAAAATGGTGCTACAAATGGTAGAAGCCTTAAAATCAGTCTTAATTTTGGTTAATGTGGTTTTTATAAAATATTACAAAACTTTTGCAAATGTTTTTGCCACTGTTTTAAGTAATATATTGATAATTATATAGTTTTATTACTATTACTCGATTTTTTTATATTAGTCCTTGAAGCTATTTTGGAATTAATGCTTCAAAAACATTCTCCAAAAAGATTCCAAAAAGATTATCTTGAAATGGGTCCAAAAAAAAGTATATAAACGTAATTTTTGTTTGGGGTATTTGGAAAAGTATTATCAAAAATTCATAGTCTTTAAAGGTAAGACATCCAAAAAGCCTAAAATTCTTGGCCTCTCAAAATATAGCGACTACTTTTTTTAATTTCCTTAAATGTCCAAAACTAGCCCAAAATATAGATATCGTTTTTAAACCAAAAAAAATCTTATTTATTGGCATTTTCTTGACCAGCGGTGTTTAGATATTTCTGAATGCGAGACGATTGCACGCTTCGATCGGGGCGGTCGGTGGATCGGTGGATCGGCGGATCGGTGGTTTGGTGGATTGGTGGATCGGTGGCCGTTTCGATTGCCAGAGATGTTCGGTGGGGGTCCGAGTGGTTGAGGCATTTCAGGTTTCCAGCCAGCTTGTTGTTGATGCGTTGCCTCTGGCCGCTGTCTGGGCCGCTTTGTGTTTTTATTTTAGTTATTTTTTTGTTTTTGCGTCGTTGGATTTTTCCCTCGCTTTTTCGAAATAAATACATAAAATTCGATCGAAAGTTTTGTGCTTGACAACGACGGGTCCGGGATTTGATTTCGCACAGATACCTTGCGATGACGTCAAGAGAGAAACAGCCAACTAACTAGCCAACCTACGAACTAGCCAAGTCTTGTAGCCAACAAACTTGAACAAATACTTTACGGTACTCGGACCGCCGAAGCTAATCCAGCTACTAACTGTTTCGGACCCAGCTATGTGATCTCCGATTAGCAAACAAGCTGCCAGAAGAACCTAGCCCCCGTCTCCAGCTTTTAGCCACCAGCTTGGAGAGCTCCATTGTTAACTACACGACCCGAAAACAAACACTTTTGCGCACTTTTGATCCAACCTAGTTGCCCTTCTTGGGTTGCATTAACTTTTAAATACAGTTTACATGAATGTCTTAAAAATTCGTTTTAACTTGTAATTGAAAAAAGTTGAAGTTGACTAAGACAATTTGTCTTAGTTTTTTCCTTCAAGGGTCATAGTGTTATTATTTAAATTATATTACAACCACAATATTTTCGGGTCTGAACATTCATATTTTTATTTTACAATACATTTTCCTTTTTTTTGAAGAGTTTTTTGAGCACTCGGCTTATTGTTTCCTGTGTGCCTTTAATTGTAAAGCCATTAAAAATTATACCCAACAAATAAATACAAAAATATGATGTTATTTTTGGAAATATTTAACTGAAACTCGTAAAAAATACTTGAAAGACATTTTTAAATATGGTTGATTAGCAAGTTGAAACATTATGGTATTTGTTTATAATTTATTACAAAAATTAATCAACACAAATATAAATGTAAAATCGATAAAATCAAATTATTTCCATTAAAAATTGTTGTAAATAATAAACCTGTTTAAAAACAATCTAAAGGTGTAATTTGTTAAAAAGCATTTGACAAAAAGTATGTGTTTCTAAAAATAACCATAAATTATAAATTCATAAATTACAAATAGCACTATTATAAAATAAAGCATTATAGAGCATCCGATAAACTTTGAGGCCCGAGTTAAGTATTTGGTTTTAGCTTGAATCTTGTATTAGCTTGGCCCATAGCTGGCGGCGTATTTTATTCGACACTCGGGGAATTTTCAGTACATTGTTGGTTTTTTATTTGAGTTTTGTTTTGCTTTTCTTAGACAACGCATCGCCAGCTCGAAAGCTCATTTATCAAACGTCGATTGATAGCCTAAGCTGAGCGCCTAACTTTTTGCACCGACTGTGGTGAACGGCCCAGCGATGATTCACGGGTGAGTCAACTAATTGCGAATGCGACTCATTCCGCAGTTGCACCGAAATGTCAGCCTCACCTGTCCCCCAAGAGCCGGGCTAGAATGCAGAGGCCCAAACTCCAACATGGTCCAAATACATAATTAACCAGAGGCGGCGGCAGCAACCCTTAGAAGTTGGAGGAGCGGGGGAAAAGGTCATTGCTATCTGGGGCTGGTCTAAACGCTATTATTAAAGGTCACAAATCAATGAAGACTTTATCGAAGGGACAACCGAATGGCAGAGGTAAAGGGATCGGGATCGGGGCTGGAATTGGGATTGGAAATGGTATATGGGATACAACTCATTACAACAAATCTGGGATCGTGTGATTACAATAAAATAAAAGCCGCGCTTGGGAAGCTGTGACCCCAAAGAATGGAAAACACACCCGAGACTAAAATTTATTGACAATTTGAACAGAAAACCAGGGAACCGGGAACTGGCAACATAATGGAGCTGGGCGATACAAAAAAGTGTCCAGCTGGGGAAAGGTATCCGAAGAAAGGTGGAAAGAAAGCCAGCAAGTGCGGCCAACAGATTCGTTAGGGCAACACGACTAAAAACCCAAAAACATCGACCAAAAAACAGGGAGAAACTAAAAAGGGCAGACTATAAATTCGAAAAGATTTGTTGGAGCAGCGGGGTAAGCATTTTGGTGAGATCCCCAGGACAGCCGATCAAACGGATCATTAGACACCGCCGTCGCCACCGATATTGGATCGATTTGGATGCATCGCCTTGGGTGCCAGACAGGCATAGGCCTCGAAAATTGTCGGGACCCTTAATAATTATGCAAATTCGGAGTTTAACGTAGGCCAGGATTATCCACAGGCCTCGATCGCATCGCATAGAAGCTGCGCCGGAACTAACCTGATTTGCATATTTCTTCGCCACTCGAGGAACACGCGTCGCCGATTGGCCGGGACAAGGACCTTCATAATTTAAATAATTGTGCCACTTGCTGGCTTCCTTTCTGCTGCTTAGAGATTCTCGCTTTTTTCCGTAATACACTGGAGTATACGGGAATATATATATTTTTCTTATTCGACGCTGTGGCACGGCATTTGGCATAATTATGTAGGTCAAAAATTGTTTATTGACACGCAAGGCAGCCGAAAACAACGAAGAAATTTGCATAATTTTACGCTGTTGCAGCCGCCACACCCCTTCGTCTCCCCCGGCTGACCAACAGCTGTTAATTATAGTGCCGGCGGCGGGGGCGGTGGGTGGTGGCAGGGTCGAGTTGGTGGGGTCAAGTGGCATGGCAAATTGTTGAAAGGGTTCTCGGGGCAAGGGTCTGCTACATTTTTTTGCACCTGCTGTTCGGGAATTGAGACATAAAAGGGAAATATTTTTGGGGAAAAAGTGAAAATATTAAAAAAGCAAAATGTCAGCCTGACATGCTCCTAATTTATGATTTTAATTAAGTTTTCCAATTACATTTCTATGTGATATCGGATAATTTCAAAATTTTTCTACGCTTTGTGTTTCATTATTTTGCGCACAATTCAAATCGAATACCGAATACTGACAGCTGGCGGAACGGGTCAAACTCGTTTCGAAAACGGCGAGACAGAATTTTCCATGTGCCGCGTGCTGGTCCAAGATTTAGTTGAGGAATGCCCCATTGCCAAGTAGTGGGTAAAAGTTGTCCCGGGTGTAAATTAGATTAATTTATAAGTCGACGGCGATGCTGACAGATAGACACCATCCGACACCTGTCCCTGGGAAAGGGTCTGAAAAGGATACGCCAGAGTCTAGACTTCCGTTCCGTCTTCTGGGAGACTCGTGATAAACATCTAAGCCCTGAAACCTTCGTATATCCTCGGACTGCCTTTTGTTTTGTGGTTGTGACAAAGTCGATATGGGGTGCACTGGAACACAAAAAGGAGCCACTTGTGCATCAGTATTCTTCTATCTTAGTTTTTGAAAGGCTGAATAGCTGCCCTTTTTTTGCGAGTGTCTCTGGAAAAACTCCAGAATATCCGAAACGGAATGGCAATGTCAAACTCCTGACAACAGCAGCCGTCTGTCAGTTTTGTGTTGTCTGGCTGTTGGTGTCATAAATCGTAATCGACCATGAACATCAGGTGGCACTCGGGCGCACTCATTTCACACGAGCTCCTGCGCCTGCCCCGGATACTGCTCCTACTATTCCCGATGTTGATGCATTTTCCTGGCCATAATCCGTGGGACAGGGGATTGTCGTAAATTAACGCCGGCCTCGGCCATGGGGGGTGTGGTGTGGTGCATTGGTGGTTTGGTTGCAACATTAGCGTCAGCCTGTGCCACTCAAAGCCAAACATGCAAAACAGACCCAAACAAAGGCTCTGCAGTTTATGGCTCTGGATTAGATTACAGGCCCTCTATGAAGAGGTTCAAGTCCCCATAATTAGCCATGGTCTGCTCCAAAGGGCGGGGATTATTTTTTTAGTACAGAGAGAAAAAAAGGTACTCGGATGGATTGTCCAACCTCAATCCAACCACCAATCATCCATCAAACGGATGGAACCTTGTTTCTCCCACTTGCCCCACCGCAGAAACAGCTGTAAGTGACATTCGGACAAAATCAAACATTTTAATACGTTTCAAAGTTGAGAATGGAAAGGAAGGGGAGCGAAAAAAGCAAAGGGCAACACCCAAGGGGCCGTGGCCGGGGAAAATGTCAAAAAAGTACGGCGCTGGCGGAAAAGCTGGCGGGCCAAACTCAATCAAAGGCAACACGGGCCAGCGTCGCATAATGTGGAAAATTCTACAACATCAGTGGCAGCAACATCGGCATTGGCAACAGCAACGGCAACGGCAACAGCAACGCGTGTGTCCTGCCACATCGTCTGGGGGTCACAGGCGAGGACTCCGGGCCCGGCAGCCAGTCTTCCTGTCCTGGAAACATTGAATACGCATTACAAGACCGCGAACCGAAAAGCAAAACCGAAACCAAAACCAAAACCGCGTTACCACATGTCAGCGGCCCCGGGGCTCGGGGCATATGGGAATTCGTACAACACACTGAATGTGCAACACATGTTGTTGCTGTTGGCCGTGTTGCTGTCTGATTTTGGCCCGCTTGATTGGCTGAAAATATTGGAGTTGGCCACTCCCGGCCACCTCCTGGCCGCCTGTCAGAACTTTTGTTTTGCCATAATTTCTGCTCCTGCCATTGAAGGGTTTTGATTTGTGGCACAATAATATGGGGCTCCTGTTTGTTTTTGAAGAATTCCTGAAACCACATACACAAGTGGTTTGCAGTGAAAGGAGAAAGGAGCTGCTAACTCAGTTCCGAGTACCCAAAATAAAATCCCGCCAGCTTGTCTACACCTGTCTTGGCATTTCTTTGCTCAAGCTCTTCTCAGCTCCATGACATTCTCCAATTGCATACAGAATTCCGTGAATTCTTGTACACACAAGCTCCGTCCTCCTGGCAGGGGCGGGCCGGAGTGGGCCAGGTCCATTAGCGGGCCAACGAGGGTTTTTTCGAGCGCACTAATCTTCACACCTTTCGACACAGAAAGGAGCTGGCCGGCGGGGTCCACTTCCTCGAATTGTCGGACAAACGCGAGCTGGACGGCTTCTGGAGAAATGCACTGGCCAATGGCGCTGACAATTGGCTATTGGCCGAAGCAATTAGTACTGCATCCATCTCAGAAAGAGTTGGCCAGAATTTTCGGGCCCTGACTCTGACTCCGGCTCTGGCCCATGGCAAGTGCAATGTGTGCCAAGCGGTTAATGAACAATTTCATGGAAATATTGTCACACTTTTGTTGGCGTTGGATACCTCAGTTGTCAGCTGGGCCTCTGGTCCTCTACCTCCAACTCCACCTCTGGTCTCTGGCCATTCACTTGGCCAATGCTTGCCTAATTGATTTATTGATGTTTACATGTGCGTGCCTCGCCAGGCTGCAGCTCTGGCAGCTCCGGCAGCTCTTGCAGCTCCAACTTACAACATTGCCCACAATTTGCTCTAAACGCTCGTCGAGAGCATTGACAATTGTTTGGGCCATGTTTGTCATCGTCGTCGATGTGGCTGTCATAGCACTTGAAGAAATCGAAATGAAATATCCCAACCGTATCCCATGGTTCCTGCAGCAGTTGATAGATTTTTCGCCCAGTGCATGGGCCATGTTGCTGCAAAACATCTTCGAGTCTGGCCGGACTAGACTCTTTGGTAGCCAAAGTTTAGACAGACCAAACAATTCGTCAAAACCAAAGACGGACGGACCAAGTAATTGTTGACCTTTTACGTCGTCGCAGTACTGGCCACGTTTCAGTTTGGCTTTCAGCCTTCTCCTGGTCGTTTTGGGCCTTGGTTGTTGCTGCCTGTCGTCATGTTTTTATTACTGTTTGTCCGCCCTGGCCTGAGGCCTCCGGTCTCTGGACTCCGGACTCTGGGATGTGTGTGCCTCTTATTTGCTCTTCATAAATAGCATGAAATCTTTGGCGCTGCACGTCGGGATGCCTGAAAGTCTAACACGACAATTTCCAGTCTCCCGTATCCAAAGCCCCCTCCCCCATCCTCTCTCGAAGCGTTTTCGATTTTCATTGGAATTTTGCAGCCTCCTGGAGAGGGGGCCGCCGGTCCACTGGAGACTTGACAGTTTTTTTAGGCTCTGTTTGATTTGTGGAAATGTTGATTTGATTCCCGGGGAAGAGCCAGTTGGTGTAACTAGAAATTGGTCAGCAAACGAAAGTGGTCTTGGCCAAGTCTCGAAATCGACTTGAAGAATCTATTTCCCGATTAAAATTCCCACACAATCTAATGCGGTTTCAATATTTCTGGGCTCTTATGATTTGTAAGTCTTGTTGCCGGTTGTTGGTGTTTATTATTTTTATTTTTAATTTCTTACTTACCTGTGTTTTGTTGTGGGGCTGCATTTTGAAAAACCACTTTGGTCACCAGGTGCGCTCTGAAGTTGTTCTGGTTCTCCTTGTTGTTAACTCTTGTTGCTAATGTTGTTTCTGTTTTGTGCCGCCGCAGTCGGCGAATCGCGATTAGGCCAAAAGCGAAATATGTTTAGAACCTTGTTAAATGTCACCATTTCGGTATGCGACCTGAAATTGATAAATCGCCCAAGTGCGTGTCGGCTAATTTCTGCGGCAGTGGCAGTCTTGAGAACTCGCCACTCCGCCGCCGTCCTTGACAAAAATGATAAACTGGACCAAATCGAACTGGTTCGCTTCTAATCAGATCTGAAAGCCACTAAACCGGAGCACTCGCCTCCCCAACCACTGTCGTGCTGTAGCCGGGTCTATGTGCAATTTCTCTGACTTGACAAAATGTTATTAATTGAATGGCTCCTCTTCCTGCTCGGGACTCAGGACAATGCTCACTCAATTTGGCGAGATTTCTCGTACCTCGAGTGCTAATAATTGGCAACAGCCGGAGACAATGGCCAGCCCGAAGATGGCTATCAGTGGCGGCCACTGGCGGCCCAAACAGCCTGAAACTGATATGGCCCAAAGAGCCTCTGACTCGGCCGGGAACGCACCTTGACTCTGGCGGCCGTAACAAAATAATTTGTGTACCTGTGGTGTCTGTGTCCCACAAAAAAAGAGAAGAAAAAGAAAGGAAAAAATATAAAACGAAGGAAAACATTCAGAAGGAGCAACGATCGGCTGAGTGGATAAATGCCATAAAAATTGTTCCAGGCACGGTAATTAGTTGTTGTCCTGGCCGAAACGATCGACAAGGACCCCGGCGCACAGGCAAGGTGTTTCACTGTAGCCCTTGGGCCCTCTCTTCGGACCGCTTCCATTGTCTTTTTCGGCCTTTTAGCCATGTCACGGTAGTCAGCGGCTCGCATTCGCGGCTATAATTCATTAACGCTTCGCTGGGTCCTCGCGAGAAAGTATGCCACTTTATCCCCCTCCCCTTCTGGCCATTTTCTTATCGCTGGAGAGGGGGCAGTGGAGACAGGAGCCTCCGAGAGGGTGGGCAGAGTGCAGCTGCCAAGTGCATTTGGTGGTGCAGCGAACCCGCTAAAAGGTGGTCAAGGTGGTTGCTGTCGCCGGGACAGGACAAACCGCATGTTCAAGGCTCACATACTTAGCCCACTTATTTTATTTCACTTGGGAGACTAATATCCTAAAATGTAGGATAAATGTCTTAAATGGTTTCCATATTGTATCCATTCGCAGGCTTTGTAATATTTGAAAAGTTGCTTGGATATTGCAGCCGTGAGTAGATAATTTCTCATTTGGATTTTTCCTGAGCCGCATTTTAGGAAAAATGTTAATAATTTTTGTGTCTTTATTAAAGTTTTATAAATAACCTTAAGGTAACTATTTCTATTTTAACGCCTGTATATGTATGCTTTATTTTATTTACAAAAATCTCTATAATTAATTTCGAATACATTTTTAAAAATCTCTTTAAATGGCATATTAGTAAACGTTTAAAACTAGTTGTTTTTTTTTAGACATAGTTAACAGCTTTTAAACGTTGACAAATATGAAAAATTCTTCGATTTTTTAATCAAAATATTTATTATAATTTTATGTCTTCCTTTAAAACACATGAAAGTATGACATACTTCTAAAACATTTAAACCCATTGTAACTCTAAAAAAGTACCGGCTATCAAAATTTATTAATTTATTATTTTGGGAATGTTTATAAAAAGGTCGCATTTTGTGATTCAAATATAACTTATTTCCCATGACTTGGGAAGTCTATAAGAATAATTTACTTTAAATTAAATTGTAAACTCGTCATCCAACTGCTAATTTCTGGTTTTATATTGTGAAATAAAGTAAAAATTATTTTAATCTCAAGTTTGAAAAAGAAATATATATCCATTTATTTGCCAACATAAGTTCCTTGTCAAAATTGCGGCATATCAAATGTGGCTTAATGTGCCACTGAACTATGCAAACTGTGGCAACAACTTTTCCTTCGGCCGGGCAAGACAAACTCCCAAAGTTGGTTGCACAAATGGCTAGTTTGGAATGCCCCGTCTCTTTCATCCACTCACTGTCTCTCTCTTTCTTTCACTCCAAGCGTTTGCCTTGCAGCTTTGCCAGTTGGCCAAATGCTAATGTATGCAACACCCGCCGCCGCCGCCGCCGCTGCCGCCGACGACGACCTTGAAAAATTATGCAAAATCGATGTAAAGTAAAGTAAAGTGAAGTGAAAAAAAAAATGAAACCATACCCACACTCACACAAACAAACAAAATGCGAAAATAAGTTCAACAGCGGTAGCAGCAGCAGCGGCAAAAAAAATGTAAATGTGGCACGAGTCGATGGGTGGCAAAGTGAGTTTGGGGGCATTAACTGGCTTTTTCTCTTTTGCACTCCCACTTTTTCAGCCGCTGTTGTTATTGTATTTCTATGTAAAAAATTGGCGCAAATGAGCCAGACAATGTCGGCGGTGCTCATGCGCGCTGCTAGGGCGGACTGTCTTGGGGGGCGTGGCTGGTGAAAAGTTAAGCGTACGCTGAACTTTTGCCTGCTAACTGATTTGCATACGATTTTGTCTGTTCATTCGGCAATAACAAAAAAAACAGTGAACTGTTTAGGAAAACGTTACGGATATTTATTACCCTATAAAAAAATTCTCTAAAAAAATACCGATTACTAAAACCAAACTTGTTAATTAAAATCCTTTTAAAGTTATCAAATTTTTAAGCTTACTTATTTAAGTCTCTATAAACACGTATATATTAGAATCTATTTCCATCTGATTAAAAATAAAAGTGTTTTTATGCTTTTTCATAATAAAAGGAATCATTATTCTAAAAACTTAATTAACACCTTCGTATATAATCACTAATAATAATCACTATTTCTATTAATAAGAAGTACTTCCAGCCCAAGAGTACTAGTTATTAAAATGGATTACTCCCTAGAAAAACAAAATATTTTCGAAAATGTAAAAATTGCCATAATCATAAAAAATGTTAAACCAATAGTAAGTTAGTTAACTTTTTCCTAATATATAACTATATAACTTGCATAGTTTTCTGTATAATTCATTTTTTGTAAACATAATATTGTCTATTAATCCCCGAAAAGTACCAGGTATCACTGCGAAGACAACTTCATTGGCGGCAGAGAACGACGAGGCCGGAAGTGGTGCTGCTGTCGTCACATTATGGTTTGTTTGCCATTTCCGTTTGGCATTTGCATGCGCTTTGCTTGCCAAAAATTGAGAGCACTCGCCCGCGCTCCCCTGCGTCCTTGTCCAAGGATGTCGCTCCGTCTCTCTCTAGGCCACCCTCCTGTTGATTTTTTGGCTGCCTTGCGACTTGTGCAATTTAAATAATTTTGCATAATTTTTGGAAATTGACTTATGGATTCCTCGACGTTCTCGTTGTCTGCTCCTCATTTTTATAGCCCGTCTGCCCTGCAAGGGTGTGTGTGTGTGTGTGTGTGTGAGCCACTTGTTGAGTTGAAATTTTTTGGTAGCCAAAATTTGCTGTAGGTCATGTCTGTTTTTCCCCCCTCCCCACCTCCACAGCATTTTCTGTCCAAAAATAAATGCGAGATAAAAAACATGAAAAATTATGCAAAAATTATTTTCACCAAAGTGTTTTTATTTATTTTTTCCCCCCGGTGCTCCACTCGGCCCGGCCTGGCTGGCTTGTGCATAAATTTTCCCTTCAAGTTTTCGCAAAACATGATAAATGAGACTTTAAGTTGTTTGACACGCCGCCCCCGCAACCCATTTGCTCTGATTTCCTTTGTCTAACAATAAGTTGCTGAATGTTTGTTTTGTTTTTAGTATTTTGTCTCTTTTTGGGGGTTTTTGTTGTCTTATCATGGGAGGGCCTCAAAGTTCGAGTTTGCCGCTTTGCGTTTGCAATACGAGCTTGATAAGAGTTTGGGCTGGGAAAAGTATCTGGTTAGTTGACAAAAGCCAGCCTGCTCGCGAGGAGGCGTGCAGTTGCATGGCCATAAAAGACCGAAACTCTCCGGCCAAACAATTGAAGACTTACATAATTTATGACTTCCCCCTGCGTGCTCGCTTCCCCCTGGCAACAAAAACACCAACCAACCAAAAAAAAAAAAAAATGGGTAGAAAAATACAATAAATAAATTGAGGATCGCTGTGACAACGTACGCCGGCTTGCCAAACACGTAGCTCCGGCCCCGGCTCTGACTTCGGCCAAACAAAGTCCAACTTGGGATCGTTTTAATTTCTTACACTTGGCAGCAGCAGCAGCAGCAGCAGCAACAACAACAACATTGGCAACAACAAGGGCCAAGACGTCAGAAGGCGAGACGCGCGTGCGTCGCTATCCATCAACGTGCGCGGGCGTCGCCTTCTCCGTCCCCATCTCCGTCTCCGTCTCCAGCTCCGTCTCCGACGTATGACCATAGTGATAAGGTCCGCACTCGCTAACTGAGCCAGAACTGATACATGGCTATGTTTGCGGGCACTGAAATAAATTTTGGGAAATATTATTTCATTCCAAAAATATACTTAGAATGGATGCTATTCTAAAATGTATTGTTTACTACTTTTTTTAAGAATTAAAACAAGTATTTTGTATTTACTTTTTGAAATATTAAAATGTTTCCAAGCTGCCTTAATCTTTGCAATATGTTGAGAATTTCTAAAAATTTTTAGGTACTTCATTTCATAATTAAACATATCTAGATAAAAAATGTCACCATTAACAAATTATGGCATCTCCTTTATTATTTTCTCATTTTTAGGTGAAGTTTTTATTAGTAGAAATCGAGTTTACAGAGGCATCAAAAGAGGTAAAGTAAAAGCCGGCAATAGTTTATCAAAATAAATATTATTTTAAGTTTACAAAAATTTCCTGATTAGGTGCTGCAACAAAATATTGTTTCTTCCGGTGCATAGGTAGCTCCTCCAGCTCCTATGGCTAGGTTGTCTCTGGCATTAACCGGAAGCCTGCGCCAAACGTGATCAACGGTTCGCTTTGCGGCTGTACAGCCAGCGAGCTGGCTCCTCCCCCGCCCTTGCAACTGCCCCCGCACCAGCACCGCCACCGCCCCCGCCACCGGCATCGGCACTCGCACCCGTATCCGTACCCAAGTCCTCCCCCTCCCCACCGAGTGCTCCGCTACGCCGATGCGGCCATTCATTCGTGCGTCGAATGGCGGGTTCTACCGCTTGTGGCTGAAATCCAGTGCCGTTGTCAACGATGAGCGCTGATACGTAAAATAAAAGACGGGAAAAAAGACGGGAGTGAAAAAAGGCAGTGGGACTGAGGCTAGCGAGGCAACTGCGACTGAGTCCATCCATGTCATACGTTTGAATGAAAAACGTGCGTGCTGCCACAGAAGGAGCGTTGACTTTGGAATCCGGGGGCTAAGGGAGTTATGGCTCGAGGTATGGTCATGGCATTATTCCCCGCACTCGCTCATTTCTCAAAATATTTAGTGCCACTCAATACAATTCGTCTCGTCTTCAGTCGTTCAGTCGTCTCTTCCCCCACAAACCGAAAAAAAACGGAAAAAAGGGAATCGGCAGCAGAAGATTATAAGCAAAATGCAATACACAATGCGGAATTGTTGGATGGATGGATGGGATTCATAAAAAGAAAGAAATACGAAAGACGCGTTGGTGTTTTAATTTTACGTGTTGCCCGGGAAGACTTCTTCCCAGTTGCTAAAAAAAATGGGAGGGGGGACCCAGGGAGATAGAAGAGAACTTGTGAAGATGAGTGAGCTGCGTACGTGCGTAAGTCAGAGTTAAAAAACGCTTGGAGCCCGGATAAGGATAAGGAGCCCTGAACCGTCGGGCAATCCCCCAGTCGGGCAGGAGCTTTGATGTGGCTAAGAATAAAACTAATACTCCATTACATTTGTAAATGGAAATGCCGAGTAATATTTATTGTTTGCATTTAAATACATAATTTTTTATATATTTATTACCATTCCATTTCTGATCAAATGTGATGTATTTTTTGGTAGTAAGAATTCAATCTGTGCAGATATGATGGCCGTCCTAGGGCCGTCCATTTGCGGCGCCTGGGCGTATGCAACGATTACTTTTCGCACTCGATTGTCCCACACATTCGCACACACTCGCACACATCCTGCTAAATGTTTTATGCCCTGTTGATGGCTGTCGAGTATTTAAACTTAACCGCACCGAAAACCTCAAGAATCACAGCCCCGAGACCCCACAAAATAAAGAGTAACCCACCGCACCGCACCACCCCGACACATACACATGTCCACAGTCAATTAAATTTATACAAGTGTGTGTCCATGTGGCAGTGGCATATAATCAGTGCCCTGTCTTTCTGTATCTTTCGGTATCTTGGCCCGTATGGATGGATGTGTATGCAAAAATGGCAAACGGTCTGTTAAGTACACATGTGAATGCCACGCCCCCTGTATGGCCGCCACCGCCACCGCCACCGCCACCCCAAAACTGCCGCCCTGGCAACTGGCAACAATTTGAAAGATACGAAGCGTAACGGGACTGTAACTGGGGATCCTGGAAGAGCAGGAACCACAACCAGAACCAGAAACCTGCTCATGTTTGAGTTGCGTCTGCAGTTTTATCAACGCAACGACATCAACTTAAAAGCACTCAGGGGGCTGATGTCCCCCCGGCGAGGCCGAAAAAACCCAAACTGGAGAGTGTAAAGGGTTAAGGGTGGTTCCAGCGACAACTTTCCAAGGCGCAGAGACGACAATCAACGCAGTTTATTTATGGAAAAATAAAATGAAATAAAATGACGATGATGAGCAACAAGAGCCATCGACTCTGCTATCTGGCAAATGCCGGCAGTCGAGGCAGTCGGCGTAGTCGGGGCAGTCAGGGGTTAAGGGTTGCGGCTTGTTGTGTGCAGAAATTAATTTCTGGCAACACTTGAAATTAAAATTCAAAATTCTCCCCCACAAAGGGTGGCGCTGTTGTTCTTGTTGTCATTAAGCCCAATTCAGATGTTGATAAAAATACGCCGATAAGACAGTAGAAAATTATTAATTTTAATGGCCCTCGAAAGGAGGATATCGGATGGAAATTTTGTTTTTTTTTTCTTTTGGGGAATCATTACAGCAATTAGCGCAGCTTTGTCTATCGTCGCTTGGCCCTAACTAATGGCCATAGCTTCTCCCACTGAGCCACACCGAGTGCACCTACGAATGTGGCCCAGAAAACCACAAATGTAATAACAATAAAGGCGGCCACATAAATTACACAGTCAAGTGCCAGTCAAGTCCGTCAGTCAGTCCGTCGGAGTTAGCCAAGCGCGACTGCTGATGGTGGTCGACGGGTCTTCGTGTCTTATCAAGCCAAGGTATATAAGGCACACATATATAGTGTATATGTGGAGAAACTTTCGACTTCCTAGCCATGACATTTTCCCCGGTAGTGCCTGTTCTAGTGCCTTTTGCGGTTCAATAAACCATAAAAGGCTCATTAATTATGCGCATATCGCGCCTACAGGGGCGGAAAATGTGTCACTATACGCCCCGGTGTAGAGCTGGGTACTCTTCGGGCATGGCCAGAAGCCTTGTTACAACAGGGTAAGCGATCACCGGAAAGGGTATAAGGGACTATTGGCTTTAGGCAACTAAATAAGGGACTTGGGAGACGAATGTTAAATTAGAAATTATTAGTTGTTATATCAGAAAGGGGATACAAATTATTATCCTAGTTCTTAGTGACGTATTTAGACTTTTTGAGGGCATTCCCCATTCGTATAAGTGCACTTAACCTTTTTGTTTCCTTCGGCTTGTTATCAACCCCTCGAAGCCAGGGCTCCACTGGAACCATCCTCATGTCAGCGTTTGGCAATTAATTAAAACAAAAAGAACAGAAAACCCAACGAATTAAGCGGGCCCGAAATGCTTGACATACTTTTGACATGCCCAGCCGAAATAAATTTCATACATGAACAAAAACATAAAAAAGGAAACAAAACTGGGCCTAGGTGTTGGCTTTTCAGGCTAAAAAACGACCTTTTGCTGCTGGCTATAAGCTATAAGCTTCTAGCTGCTAGCTGCATTCGGCATGCAACAGTTTTGCATTAAACGCAGAAATAATAATTAATTTAATTGACAGCTTTCGGGGCTGGGCTCCAACGCAGAGGCAGACTTCGACAGCACAAGATTCAGAGTCTGGCTGAGTCTGGCTGACTGACTGACTGACTGCCACGCAGGGAAAGCCACAGCATCGACGAGATCTTGGCAACGGCAACACACCTCGAAAACTGTCAAAAAGCAAAACTTCAAAGCCCAGCCACAGCCAACACAATACAAAAGCCCCAACAAGCCAATAAAAAGAACCAAGCCGGGCTTGCAAACATTTTTTTATTGCGTGGACTGATTACAGCCACACACAGACACCGAACTGGGACCAAAAACTAAAATAAAAGCAAAAGCGGGGCGAGCTTCATGAATGGATCCCAGTCATGACGATGACGATCATTACAACTTCTTCTACCGCGTCTGGCATTCATTCACCAAGAAACAGAAAAAAACACAAAAAACAGAAAAAGGCACAAAAAAGGTTCGAGGCAGGAGAGGCACTGGCGGCCCACGAGCCTTTGGCTGCCAGCGGATATCATTAAGCCGGGCTTTGTTTTCTTTTGGCCCAAAACGATCGCATTTCGTGGCCCTCTGTCTGGTCTCGTCTTCAAGTAGGCGCGACAATTGCAACAGTTTTTGCCTTAATTTTCCTCTTCTGAAGCCCGTTTCTGGGGCCCTTTCCGACTATGCTGAATGAAAAGTGAATTCTCAGTGCGCTGCGAGGTCTGCGCCAAAAGGATTGGCAGATCCGCTGATTGACATGATCATGATTTACACCTTTCTGGGCGCGTACGGGAGACACCCACTGGAGGCAGTCACACAGGCAGAGAGAGACGCGTTCCTGCCAAGCTATGCCCTCGATATGTCTCACACTAACCAGCAGGACTACCTTAAGAATTAAATTACTCAATTACTAAAATAGTCATAGCTTTCAAAGAAGACATATAAATTGTCCTTGCACATCATTCAAATATTTGAAACTATGGATTCTTCCATTTATTTGGTTTATAATTAACATGAAAATAATAATTAAACATAACCCGTATGGTCCATAGGTTACTGTTTGAAATATATAAATCTCGGAGTAAATATTATATATTACTAACCAATCAAAATCAAAATTCCTTCCTATTCCTTCGTTTTGAACTCTTCTTAGGGTTTACCTTAGATGGTCTTAACAAACCATTAGCAGTTATTTTAGTTTTTGAAACCTAAATACGTAATTCATAAATAAAATTGAAAATTTAACTGTTTCAATTAACATTTACTTTATTTAAATTTAACTTTATTTATTAGTTACAAATACAATCACAACTTTCTCTGGAGTATTATTTGAAGGTAAAGAGTAGATATTTTACATAAACAATATTGGTTTCTTGCAAATCCTTTTTTAGTTATTTAGTTTCAATTTAAATCTATTATAGAAATTATGAAAGAGTCAACTAGAAATTACAGGTAACAAAGCATGAAGTTCCCGGCCAAAAGTGTAGTGGCCAGTGTAGGCCTTTGCCCGAGCCTGCTAATTGTCGCGAGGGGCCATCAAAGCAACACCCGCACATCGCGGCGAAGAACGCTGCGCGGCTGGAGAACCGGCGAGCGGATCTGTTTGTGGCACTCGTATCTGTATCTGGGAGATAGCAATCTGCGTGTGCCAACAACACGTCGTCGTCGTTAAATTACTACGCGACTTTTAACGCGCTAAGCACTTGGCCGGGGATGTGGATGTGGATATGGAGGTGGATATGGATGTGGATGTGGATGTGGATGGAGATGGGATCTGGCTGGGCCTGTGGAAGCGGATGAGTCTGTCACTTGGTCAGATGGCTGCCAGATCTGTGACTCACTCCAAGTTCATGACCCGCGAGAACAAGTACACGGAACCATTAAGTCGCTTTGTGTTTATATGCCATGATAAATCAAATCAAATGAAAAGTTAATCAACAAAGGCCCTTCTCGGAGTTGTACACAAAACTTTTCGCTTTATTTTAATCCTTTCCGTATCAAATCAGTGTGCCAGGCGGTCCAAGAACTCCGCAAAATTTCACCGCAAATAATCATAATGAATGAATGGGGTGGTGGCGGAAGTGTGTGACTGGGAAGGGGTTAAGACCATCAATGTTCACTTGTTCCGGAGGTGGGAGGAGGAGGAGGATTGCCCTTTTCAGTGGTTGGGTGGCCTCAGAAATCAGAAGTCACAAATCCGAGCTCCGACTGCCTCCTCCGACCCACAAAACCAACGACTCATCCTGAAAATCAGACTCAACCACTTGCAGTTTGAGTTTTGTCTGCTATTTGATTTCTGAGTTGTGGGTTGTTGTGTGTATTTGGTGTGTTGCTGTTTTGTTCGCGCGCGGCAAAAGTCAACAACAGTTCGAAACGTCAACAAAACCTTTTAAATTATTATTTGCCTTTGTGTTGCTTTGTTTAACTTGGCAGGCGGGGGCGTCTGCCAGGGCCGAGGGGATGATTCAACCCTTTCCGCCGAAACTTGGCCTCGCCTTCCAAGCGTGAGAAATGCCCAGAAAGCTGCAAAAGTACGTTACGTGCAAAATGTTGCATCGATCATCTTCTTTCCGAGAAGGATATCTTGTCTACCCTCTTGCGAATCTTCCATCTTCCGTCTCCAGATATTGCAAAATTCTAATTTCACATTAATTTGAATTTATTCGGCGATGGCATGCAAAAAGGGTTCGCCAGTTGATTGCATCCTCAATAGACGATCAATATTGTCTTTTGTGCTTGGGACGAGCTCATTTCCATGGGAAAGAAAAATCTTCTTCGGCTCGGACTTAACCCCTTGGCGGGCCTGGGAAAATTAAACACTCGCAGTAAGCAGTATGCAAAAAACACACCCTTGGCTATGCACAGATGTCATCCCATTAGATATCTTCCAACGGATGCCACCACATAGGCAAATTACCTCCGAGCAGTGTCCCGGTGTCCCGGGGGGAAGGGTTGATGTGTCTCAGCCCATTTGAATACTCATCTTCTTCCGCTTGCGCAAAAAAGGTTCCTTCATCTGCATAATTTTCACAATGTGCGATCGCGATCGGGACGGAGATCGAGGATCCTTGCATCAACCCTTACACAACGCACCCCTTTTCTTGCTTCTGTCCTCCTTGGTCCAACACGTGCGTCCTGCTCCGGTGACGATGAGCCGAAGAGACAACGCCGAGCCGGGGACGAGACCAAATATCAATTTTCTTCATTCTCATGCAAATCAAATGCCGCCTCAAATAAATAACACAAAATGTGACATCAAAGGAGAGGCTGAGATCAAGATCCAAGGAGGAACAGCAGTAGCTGAGGGGTCGTGAACCGTGAACCCGAGCTCTAATCTGTGTGGACGTCTGGGCGTCTTAGGGGTTGCTCCCTCTGGTTTCTCCGGTTGCTCTGTTTTGCCAGGCAACGTCAACAGGAACTTACTCCTTTTCCCCGGCGCGTCCTAATGGATGACCTATTATTATATCGCAGCGATGAAGAAAACTCGCGTCTTTTTCGCCAACCTTTTCGGTTTTCCTTTTTTTTTCTTTTTTTGGCAAAGGTTGCGCTCCTTTTGTGATGCAAATTTTGTAAGGAATGGGGTGGCGAGTAGGCTCGCGGTATTGATCCTTAATTTATGCATAAATGCGTCACCTTTGACTGCTGTAGGTAGCTCTAAGTAAAAGTAAAGTAGAAAAGGTGCACATTGGGGTGCTGCCGGGTCCTGCCCTCCTTGCTAATTTTTAATTTATGCAAAACGCATTTCCCTTCCTCCGGCCCAATCCTTTATCGCGATTATTGCGTAATTCGAGACACAGTGCAGATTCGAGACGAGGAAGTGAAAGAAAAGTGAAAAGAAATTTGGAAGTTCTCCTTTCCCTCCCCGCATTGGTCTCCGGATGGATGTCGCAAATTTTCGCGTATGCAAATCCTTTTGTGAACCTGCGAGGACGTCGAACTCTCCGATGAATGTGCTGTTATTTCGGGTTCTGCCTTGGGTGCTCCGCACAACACAATCGTTTAGAAAATTTAATTTATTTCCCCTAACCCTACCGCTAACCGAACCGAACATCTACCATTCTACCTTTGTAGCGACTTTTCTATTTTTCCCAAATTCCATTTTCTTGCTGGCTTTTTTCAATTTTTCATTATTTTACCGGGGGGCAGTTGGCATATTTTCCATTATCTGGCTTGCCACTGTGTCGCAAATGGCAGGGCATGCAAAGGAGGCTTAACCCATGTTCTAATACTGGGAATCCTATTTCTCCTTTAAGTTTTTCAAACTGCTGATTGTTGGTTACGATTCGAGTGCTTTTTGTGGACTGTACTTGAAGCATTTGAAGGGAGTTTCGATCAAGTTAGTCTTCATGTATCGTTAGTATCGTTAGCATCATTCTAAGCATTACCTCTTCCAACTCTTTTTTCTAAACATTTTATTCATATTTTTCTCCCCACTTTTGCCAATCGCTGCCTCACTCTGCTGGCGCTGCGGCAATTTTCTTTCACTGTTTTATCAATTTGTGTGGAGCTCGTTTTTTATTCTTATTTATGCTGAGATGCCCCGACCCCCTCCTGGCCCTCCTGGCACCACTCTCCAGCCACCCTTTTGCAAATTTTTGCATAACCCGCGAGCAAAGTTCCTAACAGAAATAAATTCTTTTTATTTTGTAGTTGATAAGCTCGGGCGAGCCCCAAAACAAGGACTCCCGTTCGCCGTAGCTCATGCATTTTCGGGACTCCTGTCATATATCGCATCTCGATAGCGAATCCTGTCTCTCCCTTGTGTATGTGTGTGCGGGTGTGTGTGTGGAGGCTGAGTGGGTGTGTCTTTGTGTCGGTGGTGCTTTAAGTGTTATGTTGTCTCGTTATTTATGACTTTACACATGCAAATGCCACCGTGTGCGACAAGCGCTCCAGCTTAGTTCCATTCCAATGGAGCGATGCTCGAGTGGATTCTGTTTGGAGTGGGCCTCGGTGTTGGAAACCCTTTTACCTGGCGGCATAGTTTATGGACGACATTTCCCGCACTTTCATTCAAAAATTGCATGGAAATCGAATCAGGGGCACTGGCAGGAGCTAAAGCAGCAGCTCCATCGAATGCTGATTCGATTTTCAGGCTCAACCGGAGGGGGTCCTAATGGCAGTGCCTTGAAATTGCTTTGTCTGGTAGGCAAAGGATATTTTTATTGGATAAAATATCGATTAGAGAAAGGCATAATACATGACGAATCAATAGGTGGCTTAATCTAAGATTTTAAATGTTTAAATAAATATAAAATAATATTTGAGATTTGAGTCATGTATGAGGATTCCATCGTTTATAAACAATCTTAGAGTTCCTGAAAGCAGTTTCCATATAAAAACTTCTGCTTTTATAAAAATGACGAATGTAAAATATATAAATTATAAACATAATAAAATAAATAGCAAGCATCAGGGTAAATGGAAATGTTCCTCTTACTGAACAGAGTTTTCTTTTTTCATTGAGAAAAACATTTATTGGGCAATAAAATCAAATTAGCATAAATTCATGCAACACTCGCACTTTATTTAAATTAAGTGATATTTAAATGTGACCAATAAAAATCCTGTTCGGAATTTCCCCTTCTTTTCTCCCCGAAAGCCCAAGGCCACAATTAACATCTGCCTGGTGGAAATGCTGGGAGCAACCTGCTCGAGCTCGGGATGACTTTTTCAACAAATTGCCATGACTTAATTATTGTCCTCGGTCTCATCCTCACGCCTGTCATAACACAAGCCGGAGACAGAGCCGGGAACAGGCCCAGGAATGCTCACCCAAAAATTATGCGCATAATCAAAAAGTCAACACGCCAAAAAGGCTATGCGCATTCCGCCATTTGAATAATTCAAAAGCTGGGCGCGTTGTCCTTTTGCGCAGGCGCTTCCTTGTTTGTTGGCCGTTTGGCCGACTGTCTAGCCGAGGTTGCATTTTAATTAAGCTGAGCGGAGCGGTGCGGTGGGCTCGGCGCATGCCACTCAGGGGCAGGGAAACAGGGAACTCTCTCTCTCTCTTGGTGGCATCCGCATCCTCATCGCCTGTTGCGCCGCCGCAATTACAAATTCTAATTTTATGCTAATGCTCCTGTTTTCAGTATTTTTTTTTTTTCAGCCCATTTTATTTAATTTTTTTCGTATTGTAGGTCCTTGGTCCGAAACGGCGTATTAGCGCCAGTCGAGAGCGCTCTCGGCTAATTATTATGCACCATAAACGCAGAGACGTCATTTGTATGTATTAATTTGAATGTTAATAAACTGGATTTCTTGACCCACTAAACTAGAGAGACCACTGAAGCTGGGGCGCATTTGGTCAAGCTCTTTTCCATCCTCACCCTCGGTATCTTATTTTTTAATGTGCAAATCTCGTACAAAATAATGAATAATTTGTTGACGTTGTTCGCTCGTGTTTCTTATAATTTATTTCGGTTTTTTATTCGTTTCGAATATGAATAATTCAGCTGGGTTGCGCCTTTGTTAGCGGCATTGTAGTTGGGTGAAAAGCCGTAAAATCCATATTGATATAAATATTAATATCAAATAGCTCGGAAAAAAGATATGCTTTAATAGAAAACAGTATCATGGCTATTGCAATTACATGGCTGACATGGGAGCTTGTCCACTGATTTACTGAGCAATTGTTTATCCAATTAGCCAAAGAAACTTGTACTTTGTCAGTCACGGATTGTGGGAAGTTATGCAATTGTACTGGCTTTAAAATGGGAAATGTTTTTCCTCAGTAATGATAATGATTTTATGATACTTTATAGATGGTTTTCTCTCGATCGACCCCTGCGGAAGGCACTTTAATTTCACTCAATGAACGATTCTTATCAACCGCTTGCCCTTTTGAACCCAACCACCCACTCGGCAATCATCTCAAACCCTTTGTCCCAGCTCCTTTTTCGGCCTGATAACCCCTGCCTTAACCCATGCAATCAGCATAGACAACAACAATAAAGAGCCAGAGGGTGAGCTGGAGGGGGAGTTGTAAAAAATGCGATGAGCATGGCAAAACCATAAAAATCACACCTACGAGTACGTTGTAATAAAATGTTATCAAAAGTGTTGCTTGCCAGCGAGTTGCCGGCTGTCCTTGCTGTCGCCCTTAACCCTCTATGTTCCCATCCTCATTTCCCATTTCTCGATTCCTTTTTTTTTTTTTTTTTTTTTTTTGCATATGACAGCAGAAGAAGCGGCATCAGCAGCAAATGGAATATCGGAAGAAATTTCTTAGTTAAAAAAGGTATAAAAAATATTAAACTAAAGTTATATACTAAAATATATATTTTTTCCACTGATATAATGGCTAATATATATATTTAGTTCAACTCTTTTTGGAAGAATTTCTCTCTCTGCTTTGGAAGCTGGACCAAGGACCGCCATTGTTAACCCTTCGATGCCACCCACACTCATAAAATATCCACAGTGCCTCGTAATGTGGGTGCGTCCTTTGGACCGTGTTTGTCTGATTTTTTCTTCAGTTTTTTTTTTTGTTTTTTATATTTTTTATGCCGCCGCTGACTCTTTCGTTTGGCCCTGCGCTATATTGACAATATTCGTGGCGTTCCCCGCTTCTGCCTCGTCAGCGAAATAAACAAAAATCGAGCAATGTAAAGCCCGAGAAAAAACGCAAAGACAAATACAGTCGAAAACACAACAAAACAAACATTTTGGGTCTCTGACAAGACGCTGGGGTGCTGTAAAAAAATAACAAAAAAAAAAAGAAAGGAGCGTATAACAAGGAGCTGTGCCAGGAGCAGTGAAGAGGTGAAAAATTTTGTGCTGACGACAAGTATCTTGCTTTAAAAAACCCCCGACCTCCGTCCGGAGTTTGGGCGAAGAATTTTATTGGTTCAGCGAGCTCGAGATGAAAAGAGGAGCATCCCAATCCCGGTGCCAGCCCCGGGGGTTGCACTCAAGGAGTTCTCCGAGAGGCAAGCGGATCCTGCTTAAGTGCAACTGCCAAAGGAGTGTACAAGTATTTGTAAATCTTTTGAATTCCAACAAAAATCAGACACAGACAGGGACGCACACTGCAACACGTAGCAGGACACACGAGGGTGCATTTTGCAACCCTTCGCATATTGCATGCAATCACTGCCCGGCGACATCTATTGTTCAGCAGGCGAACCACACAATATTCCTGCAAGGATAACCAGGGGGGGGGGGAAAGGGAAATTGAGAGGGAGAGGGAGAGGAGGAAGTGGTGTTCACCTAGAATGCATAGACATTTATGTTGGGATTTTCTAATTTGAATTTGTTAGACTTTGCCGGCAGCCAGAGCAAAGCGGAAATTGTTGCAGGAAGAGCATTCGATGCACTCCTTTCGGGGTGAGTCCTTCCTATTCCTGTTCCTATCCGTATTCCTCTGCCTTGTCTACGAATGGGTAGTCTTGTTGGCAGCGGAAGTGCCGAGATTTTATGGCAAATGCCAGCAAAGGGTTAAGTCTTGAGTGAGCCGAGCGTGTGGTGAGGTTGTGTGATTAGGAAATGCATTTAAATGCCTCGTGATGTGTGGCAGGCAGGTTTGAGGATGTGCCATAAATGTGGGCAGGACATGCAGGATGTTCAGAGATAGACACTCTATCTTCGTTGTGAATAATTTTTCAAATTTTAAAACTAAAGTTACTATTATGCTGCAAAAATCAGCAAAAATCAAGGCGCCACAAAGCCACCGAAACGAACTCGTAAAAATCGCGCTACAAAGGAATTCACTTAACAAATTGCGCAAATTTATTCATTACCCGCAAAACAACGGAGCAGCCATGAGGATCAGAAGCGGCCCGAGGCAGGGACTTTCAGCAGGCGACTACAAAACGCAGCAAAATGAAATAATCCACACTTTTCGGGGGGCCTCCTAAGACCCTAGGACCACGGTCCTCCTCGGACCATGGTTTGCTTATCAGAGCCCACATCAGCCAACTTGTGGGCAAAACAAAAAAAAAAAAAAAAAGAAGAATTAAAAAACAAAAAGCTGCACCAACTTCATCTCATCACCTTGGCTTACCTGCGCAGCAGCAACTGCAGAATGTGCAGCATCCTACAAATTAAAACCTCAGTACAAGGCTGCCGTTCATATATATATATATATATATATATATATATATACTTTGTATTTGGTTTCCTCTTTGGAATCTGCGGATGCAGATTGGCACTGGGCGATATCGGGCCGAAGGAGCGCCCCTGCATTCTGGCTCCAGTGCCTGGATCTCCATTCTGAATTCTGCATTCAGAGACCGTGTGTGCCCAGTAGCAGTTGCGTTGTCGATACACCTCGCCAAATCGACAATAAATTCCCCCTTTTCCGTGCATGAAGTTTCTCAACCTCCCCCCTGCCCTTCTGGCCAAGTTTGTGGCTCCTCTTGCTGTAGTTGTTGTTGCTGTTGTCGTGTCTCTGGGCCGCCAAAAAGAGGAGTCTTCGGAGGAGTCCGCCAAGTAAGACTACTCATACTCGTATCGCTGCGTGGTTATCACATTTGTCTCAGTTTCATTCGCCGAAGAGGCCTCAGTGGAAGATACTCTTCAGGAGGGTATACTTGATTGGGTAAAAATATAAATTGTGAAAAAACAAATGTAATAATAAAGAAAATTTACTTTATTTAAGTCCTTAATTGACAACCTTGTTCTAATTTTAAATTTATAGTATTTTTTTCTGAATTAAATTTTTTGCGACTGCCCATTTTATTTTACACTTTCTTTCCTTTTAGGTAATGTTATTAAAAAATTTTCGAATTTAAAAAGTGTTTTTTTTAAAACATGCATTTGTTTTTTTTTTTGAAAACTTCTCGTAAATGATCTTTTCCATTTTCCTATATTTTCCTAGACATCAAGGTTTTAACATGATAAGTTACATTTTAAAATTTTCTTTAATATTCTTTTAAATTAAATCTTAAAATTGTTTTATGAAGTTGTGTTTGGATCGGAATGATTTTTTCATAAAGCTGACCATATTTAATCTTAATCTGCAGATGATTTGTCTCTAAATGCCTTCTAATTAAATTTCATATTTTTTTCAATATTTGTCATAAAAAAATCCGATTCAAATATATACTTTTATTGAAAAAGAGTACCCAGGAATTAATGGCTTTGGCCTAAGGGCCTTTGGCAGTCAGCACAACCAATTGCTTGGTTCGACTTTGGCACCCAACTCCACTCGAGAGCCCAGGCCCAGAGCTGCCTGGCCGTCGCGGTGTTTCGATGCGGTTGTGGGGCTCCGTTCGGCGTCCTCCAGCTCATCACCTCCGGTTGTTGATCGTTGCTTCGATTTGCTACATTTTTATCTCCTACCGTGAATTTCGTTACCGCTCGTAGCTACTTCAGCAGCAGGCAGCCACTGGAGCGGCCGGCCAAAGGGCAGGCCGGGCAGTTAGTAGTTTGTTTTTCGGATTTTTTCCCTGAGCAAAACACAAAAACGTAATGGAAGGAAAAATATAAAAATTTTGGTTTCCACTCCTGGGGCTGCGGAGGTGGAGGCGCCACGGAATCGTCTCAGTTGCGCAATGACATCATAAAAATCATTTAAATTAATTCGCAGTTGTCCCAACTCCCGTGTCCATATGCTTTTATTTGTTTTTTATTTTTATGTTGCCTCGTCGATTTCTGTTTCTTTTTTTAGCAGCAACTCTGGGTTATTTTTTGCCCCGATTTTATTTTTTTTCCTGTTGGGAAATGACAAACGCGGCTGTTAATTTAACAAACGTAGCGCAAAGGACACGCGGACTGGCCATTACAAGGACTAAGTCCGCATCATTAAATTAAAATTGTCGCGGCAGCTAAGCACAGCACACCCCCATTTTCATTCCATTCCATTTTTTTTTCTATTTCAAGTATAGCCCAGAATACAGGGGCTACTGCTTTTTACGCTTTATTAAAAATGCGCTTCAATTTAATGAAAGCCATTGTACAAATCGCCTTATGACAATTTAGCCAGAGCCCCGGCTACAACTTTTATGGGCGTATAATGTCGCTGGAATGGATTTCTTTTTACTGCTGCCCATGGGGGGCAACAAATGCAAATCTCGGCGGCCACATCAGCCAATTGGCCAGGCGACCAGAGGCGGCCAGCCTGCCTGCCAGCCAGGAGATCCTGCCTGGGTGTTCCCGAAGATCGGATTGACTGCCCGGCCGATGAACGATTTCCAGCTGAGTAATTAAGCCTTGTTGCAACTCGATGTTGCCGTCTTGGCCTGGTCCGTTGTCTAGTGTCACGCCATTAAAAAGAAATCACAGTTAAGCCACAGAGTCTGGCTCTGAGCCTGGTCAGTTGCCGTTGGCCATATGGCCGAGTCGCCAAAGTCGGTTTTGTGTGTTTTGATTTCCACGTAAGACGGCCAGCTTCCAACCTGGCCAGGCTCTCGTCTTATCAGCGATGCTGGCTCCAGAAAGAAAAAAAAATACGAGAGAGAAATGCAGAAAAATACAGAACCCGAAACAAAAAAGTCTGCTTAACGCCCAAACGAACAAAATATTCGTAAACGAACAGCAGCGGCAAACGGTTCGCTGAAATCAATTTTGGTCTCTGGTGGGCCATAACCATCCAAATTGTGCCTAAGTAGTGGGGATTTCCACAATTCCTTTGTATCCTGTGCTCCTTGCTCCTGTATCCTGTATCCTCGTTGCTGTGGGCCACGCACATACACGCTATCGATTAGGAATACGTTTTCTATTTTAGTTTTTTTTTTCATCTTCTCATTTTTTGAAATGCGTTTTTTTTTTGTTGGTACGCTTTAAAATGCTTCCGCTTCCCACTTTTGTTTTGGTTTCGCCGGCAAAAGTCCATTTGCCAACCCCCTGGCCGGGCAACCCTGATGCGGTTGGTCACGTACAAGATTTTCTCGTTTATTACATTTCCCTTTAGGTTTATTGCTTCTTAGTGTCGTGGCAGTGGCAGTGGCAAAGGCAGTTTCAGTGGCAAGAAGCTCTCCGAACCAGAGCGGATGGAAAAAATGACTTGGCCAAGTTGACTTGCCACTGACAGGCATCAGGCTTCGACGAACCTGGGTTCGTCATGCCTCCGAAAATCCAAAAACTCCCCGACATGTGCCGCTCACTTACTATACATATTATTTTTTCGTTTTTTTCCCCCCATCTGGCCTTTCTGGAATTTTTCACGCTTTTCAAACTTGGAAACGTTACACATTTCATTTGCCTATGCCTTTATCTGAGAGTTTATGGTCAGGCAAGTGGCTGGCTAAGTATCCCGCCCCCGCCCTCGCCAAATATGATATATGGACTCTGGCAGGATCTTTGAACAAAGCCCCTGAACCAGAGCAGCTCCATCTTTGTCTCCAGCTCGTCTCGTAAAATTGAAATTACCGGAAGTTATTATATCTTCCATATATTAAGTCCCATTGTCTCGCAATGCTCTCCTCCATATCCTGTGGTCATTGTCCGCACTGTGTCCAGTGTTCAGTGTCCAGTCGTGCATCCTTGGGCGTTTAACTTTAATTTCGAGCTTTTTCCGCTCCTTCTCATCCTTATTGTGTGGCCATGTCCTGTTTGGACCGGATTTGTCCGGTTTTGTGGCTTTGTTTCCATACTACTGCCCATTTTGAAATTTGTATATTTACGGCGACAAATTGACCCAGCATTATGTTTATTCTCTCCAAGGACTCTCCAAAAAAATTATACGAAAATGTTTCTAACTCGTAATTTACAGGATTTTATGAAATACTTTTGTCCTGGGCTATCGTTAAAGAACTTTCTGGGACAAAAAATGGAAAGTTTTAAAGTTTAAACTTTTAAATATTTCCTCAAAGGACTTTGCACATTTAATTGTTTTTTAAATCTTAATTTCAATTTTCAATTGTTAAAAATACTTTTTTTATTTATAATTTATAATATTTATAAATTTATAAATTTATATATAAAATGCTAAATTTTACGTAAATATTTTCCATTTAATAACTTAAAGTATTCTAGGAAACCACCAATTTCGTAGGAATACTTTATTACTTTTTGGAACAGCTACATATGAGTTTAAAGTGCTTAAGAAAATATTTTAGTTTTTTTTCTGAGCACTTTAAGTAGGAAGGATGTTACAAAGCTAATTTAAAAACCAAGACAGCCGCCTCAGACAATTTCCATGCATGCCCCAACCCAACTTTGTGGCAATGCAAAGTGGGCTAAACATGGCCTGGCCCGGCTCTATTGCATATCTATATATTCATGGTCATTGCCAGACAAAATCAAGGTGACGTGGAAGAAAAAAAGTGAAACAAAAAGGGGCCAGGAGTGGCGAGGAGACGGTGACGGGAGGCGGCACAGAAAGGATAACAGCCAGTTGGCTGTGAGTCGAGTCCCGTGGCAAAGAGCCGGGAACAACGGCCAGCGACCTTTCCACACATGCAGAATATTAAAATCCATCTTTGGAATGCAAGCGGCGTTCAACTTTCAGCGTCCTGGTTGCCGTCGACGGTCGACGTCATCATCGCAGAGCAGCTGCTCTCTCGCTCCTGCACGCCATTTGGAATTTCGGTCAGGTTGGCAGTCCCCAGGGGGGCATTGGGAGCCATGGGCGGTGGGCGGTGGGCGGTGTTCTATGGGCAATGGGGGCGGGGCCAAAGAGTTGAATGGAGGACAATGTGTCGTGCGGCTGTTTCCGTATGCAAAGGATGTTGCGCCAGCCAACAAAGTTTCGCCTTTAGCCTGCAAAACTGACGGCCCAAGTGAAAGTGAAAATTTTGTGCTGAGCCACCAACACCACTACCGAAAAGTGGGTGGCTAAACCCCTCACCCTCCCTCTGGCTCGGAATCCAAATCCGGATCCGGGCCAGGACAGTGACCAAATGGCAAACAAATGCCAGACAGACGCGGACTTGAACTCATTTTGGTTGCAATTGCATCGGCTCCTGGGGGAGGGTGGCAAATCTCCAGTGGAAAAAATGATATTAAGGAAAACTTTAAATTATTTTTTTATTTTTTTATATACAATGAGAAAATACGGCAAAAGTAAGACATGAGATACGAATCAGGGGTGGGGATCGGCCACAATATCAAAGAATATTAATCGGATTCTGATTATATCACAAATTATTATTTATATTATTTTATATATGTTAGTTTTTTTTCAAAACAAGTTTTCTATTTATTTTGTATATTTGGAGACCTTTAATATTTTGTTATCTGAAAGTTTTCCTGTCTCGAAATATCTGTTGAACTTAATAGTTTCTAAAGGATATTTGAAATAGTGTAAAGTAAGAAACTAAGATAATTGCTCTGCGTTTTATAGATTACATTTTTATTTTGAAAAATGATTTTGTTCGAGTGTTTTGGAAAAAGAAAATCTCGGCGCCGCTCCCCTCGCCGGACAAATTTGTTATGCAAATGGATCCAAGCGATTTAATTATCGCGCTAGACAACTGAAATATCGCCACATGAAACATAAACTGAAGCGCATTTAATTAGCGTTAATTGCTGCAATCTCTTGTGCATCGTCTGCGGCTGGGAGACAACAACGACGACATCGACAAGGTTCTAGCGATTCTATCTGGATGTTTAGAGCTGTAGCTGGCCCATCCCTGAGATTGTGCCCGATGCAGATGCAACAGCAACAGCGGTCTTGCAACAGTGGCAGCGACAAAATTGTTGCCCGGCGGCCAAAACTTGTTTGCCATAATTTACTTTGGCTTTTCTAGGCCTCCTGCAGGCACCACCCTGCTGCTCCCCACATTGGTCACACCAACTCGGCCTTGTTGTATTCCTTTGGCGAATTTCGATCAATTTCGTTTGCGTTTGCCCATTTGTTAATCAAATGGCCAACAACGTTGCAAGTTGGCAATGTTGCAGCTCCTGTTCCCGATGTGGTTGATGTTGCTGTTGCTGTTGCTGTCGGTCGTCATTTCGCTTTTCAAATTGCCTGACAAAAGCCTGCGGGACTTTGCTGGTAACAGTCTTGCTCTTGTCTACAGCTCCTGGCAGATTCCACTTCGTGGGGTGGTCGGCCAGTGGCAGGAAGTCGAGCATTTAACAGAAACATAGCCAGCTTCCTTGGAGTCGAGTGCGGAATTTATTTAAACACCTTCACAAATAATGAGTTCTAAGGGCCAAATAAATCACAAACCGATCCGATCATCTTGAATCGCCATCCAATGACAAATGCTGAACAAGACATCCCCACAAAAGCCGGCTCATTCATATCCAAAGGCTTCCTGTTTCCCCGCAGCCAGGCCAGGCCAGGCCATGCGAGGCCAGGCCATGCCGACAAGTTGCAAGTCAGAGACTCGGAAAGCCACTGACTACATTCGACTGGCAACTGCCGACAACTGCCGCCTAAAAAATCTGCATAAAAATCAAACGAAAAGGAATAATAATTTATTATAATTTTGTGGGGCCACCCCGGCCGTCGCTCTGCCCCTGGATACCCAAGGCCCCGGCGCATGCAACAGCCTGAATACCGGAGAGTGTGTGTATTATGTTACGTTGAACTTGAACTTGAACAATTAACTTTAAGTGAAATTTCGTACGCGAGCAGAAATTGTAAAGGGCACTCTGGGGGGAAACACATCTACAGTGTACAGTATACAGTATACGACATACGGTACAGTGTGGTATAGTATGGTATGTACGATACGAGATGCCGGCGACTGCGCTTTACAAGCGCGTACGTAATACGCATAATTGAATTAATTTGTATAAATGAATAGTTTAAGTGGCCAGTTGGCAGCGCAGTGAGTGCGAGCGGGCAAGTCGCGAAAAGTCGGCTATATCCACCGGGTTGTGTGTGCATTTAAATTTCTTGTTTTTTTCCCATTTTCCGAGCCGAGTGTGGCGGCAACTGAAAATTTGAATTTCAATTCCATTCCCGACGCTTTTCCCGACTCCAAAGCCGACGCCGGGCATCAAAATTAAATTATGCTGAGCGGTAGCTGCTGTTTCTGCTGACCCAGACAGCCGGCAGACACAAAATTAATAATTTGCGACGCGATGCGATGCGATGGGAGCGAGCGAGAGGCCTCGTACTACATGGCGTATAATTAACGTGCATGTGCCTTTTGGTTATACATATTATGCTAGTGACGTCACAAACGCCGGGCCAGGCCATCTGAATATGCAAAATGTGAGCCAGTAAGCCAAACAGAAAGCAGTCAAGAACCAGCCGGCGACCGTACACTTGAAAATCATTTAAAATTCTAATTTCAAGACAAATTAAAAACAAAGCCAGAGCTGCAAGCGCTGATTAAATGGCGCTTAAAATCGGTTTTACTTTGGTCAATTTGAATGTTTGTGGGTGTCTTGTCATTTGCTTATTTTTTTTTTTTAAATATTCGTGTTATTGTTATTGCCATTGCCACCGCTACCACTAACAGCGGTTCATTGACCCGGCAATTGAGTCTGACAAATGATTTTTGAGGCGAGTCAAGTTGATGAAGTCAGAGGGCAAATAATTTGAATATGATCTTGCTGATTGTGGTAGGTTGTCGACTGTTATTACAGGTCGGGGGGCTTGTATAGGGAAACCTAAATGAAATAAAAATACAACTGTTTTTTTTATTCCAATATCTTGAAGATTTTCGATTTTAAAGAGACTGTCTCTGAAAATATTTCAAACAAAATTGAAATTTATAGTCATCTTTTTTGAAAATTTAACTACAAATCACAGACTCTTTTCCATTTCCATTTCTGATTACAAATCCGAAACAAAATTTATGTACACTTTCAACCGTTTCATTCAATTTCCTTTCAATTCCTGCTCCCGGCCATAGTCTCTCCTTCCTGGCCAGAATGGTAAAAAGAATTTATTACTAAAAATATTTTGACAGTCCGCTAAGCTTAAAAAGCAGCCAGAGCCACTAATCATCAAGTGTGCCAGCTCAGTGCTAGAGTCCTGGGCAGCCGTTCATCAAATCCATCGGCCACACGTCGCCGCAGGACTCTTGCGCTAAGCTAATCAAATAAAAATGCTGCCCCAACCCAAGGGCAACCAAGGAGGCCACAAAAAAAGGAGAAGGAATCTCCCGCCTGGCAGACACAATGCGGCAATTTAATGCTGCATCATGTGCCCGGAGGGCACTCCTTCTCCTAATCCAATCCGCCCCCTCGCCCACCACCCAACGAGGCATTAGCGGGAAGCGCTCGCTGCAAATCAAAACACACGTGGCCGCAATTGTGGCGCGTAACACGTGCAACAGTAGCAGCCAGCAGTCACTATGTACCTTTATCGGGAGTCGCCTTTAAATGGTACTCGGCGAAAAGTTGCAAGTCAAAAGCGCACTTGAAAGGAGCGACTCGACTTTAAAATTGTGAGACCCATATAGCACACTTCTATGCACCCGAACAGTGGACACTGGCTAACATGAACAATTACTCATTAATTATGCGTTTATGTATTTTATTTCTATTAGTGAGGGCAATAAGTTTTGTAAATTATTCAAACCTCACTTCTAAAAAATTCCATTTTTAAACAGATTATGAATTAATTTTTTATCAAAATGCAACCTTCTGTAATAAAGCTTTCAATATTTTCAAAAGAATTTTTGACAAATTTGGTTATTATTTGGTTTATTCTTTTGGTTGCTTGAACAGCCTTAAGGAAATCATGATTTTAATTTATAGTTTTTTTAGTGCCGTTCTCTAGAGTAAAATACATATTTTTTGTTTATTATTTGTATCCCATTTTTAATACCAATTGTATTATTTTTTTTGCTGGTATTTCGTTCCAAATTTACTCATACATTTAAAATTCATTTAAAATAATTTCAAAATTTCCCCCAACAGAGTACCCACTGTAGGCAATATAAATTACGAAAGACAGGCGGGCGGAGGACTTTCCTCATCACTTGCTCAATAAGGGGTGTCGCGTAAATTGAATGAATGAATTGCCCGAAACGAGAAAGAACCCCGAAGCCCATTGGAGTTTACAGCGTTTCCGTTTTTTTCTGTTTTTCTATTTTTTGGGTGGGTGGTGGTGGTAGTGGCGGGCACGACTGTGGTCGTTTATTTACACAAAAGCTTAAGCTAAACCTTAAAAAAATAACTGTTACTGTTATTCTTAAAAAAAAAGACGAAGGAAAGGCCGAGCGATTCGTATCCTTGTGGGGGGTTGTGCTCTTGGCTTGAGGGTGAAAGACTTTGGGGGACGTTCTGCCCCGAACTTAAGTCAAGTTCTGCCAGTAAATTGCGTCACGTTTCGGCACGCTCTACTGTATGTGTGCAGCAGTGTGTATGGGAGGGAGAGTGGTGTAGTGTGTGTGAGCTCGCGTACGTGTGCGTTTTGCACGCATTGATTTATCATGATCGACTGGGACGGGATGGCAACCCCTTGGCCACCACCTCCGCGGAAGGCCATAAAACTTAAACTTTAAACTGCTTTTTCCAATCTCGAGACCCGCTCCGGCATCTCGTTTGCCTAAATTCGAAAAGGAAATCAATACAACTGCAATGGCCCGTTGGCTCTGGCTTTAACCCCTCGTCGTCCTGCTCCTGGCCTTCATTTCATCCGCCCCATTCGTTTTCCCTCCCGGGCAGCGACGCCTGCTCATCAGCTAAAGCAATAGCCCGCGGTCCGAATTGACTTACTAGCACTGGGGAAAGCTACCTCAAATCCAAGGAGCCCTATTCATATTTTTTCAATGTCAGCACTCGAAAAAAATCCTGTCTTTAGGGGTACATTTTAGGTTTTCATTGGACTTTCATCGGACAAAAAATTCGTGTTACTTGTATTAAATATTATTATATATTATTATATATATATATTATTATATTCAAATTTTTGGAGTAAAAAATTCAAGAATTTGCGAAATCAAAAGTTTAAGCAAAACAATAGTTAAGATTTAACAAATAGAAACCAAAACCAAACCAAATTTATTGAAAGCCCAATTATTAGTATTAATAGGAATATTAAATTATAATTACTTAATACAAATTAACAAAGTATCTATTGCTCTGAGCTTTTGAAAGTTTTAAAGTATCTTAAAGTATATGTTAATATACTCTCTTTATTCCGCCTTTATAAGGTTCATAAGGTAAGTCACATACCTCTAAAATATCTCAAACATTTTCCTCACAGTGTACCTCCCATCTCGTTACAGCCGCCTCCGGGCAGAGAGACTCTGCGCCAAACTCCGCTTGGTGGCATCCCAGCTCGGCTGACTGGTCCACGCTTCACTTGCTTCATTCTCTGGGCCTACATCTCGTTTCTTCGGGCTCTTTGGGCTCCTGGCTTTGACTCTGGTGGCAGGCTGGGCTACGTGATCTTATTTTTCGCTACGTTTTCCCTTTTGCGTTAAAGCATTTCATGCCCAATTTTTCTCGTTTTCTCCTTCGATATTCATTCAGTCATTCGCTTTGGTCTCTTCCCGTATTTATCCTTACTGCCGTCGTGAATTAAAAGGATTCCGAGTCGTTATACGCGTCCTGGCCGAAAAGATAGTACATTGTTTTTTTAACTTGCGGTTTACCCTTTGCGACACCCTCGTCACATCGAAGTCCTGTGAGTTTGAGTTTGGGGTGACTGCCTGTGTGTGTGTGTTGTTTCTGTGGGTTATTACTTTTCAATATTGTCCTTGCGGATTAGTGTGACATGTGCCGGAGTTCGAAAAGGTCCAGCAGTTCTCTTTTTACAGCCGATAACTGAAAACTAACTGATGGGAAGTTTTTTTTGAGGGTTGCCAGGGTGCCGCCTTATTTTAAAGTTGATCTACTTCTTATATTGTAAAAAATATATAAAGGAATATAGAAACTTGATCTCCTTTTAAAGTCAGACTGGAATGGCCACTTAAAGCAGCCGCAGCCCTGTCGAGCTCATTTGCAAGTGTGAATATGAATAAATTCGTAAATAAATTGCAGCTTTAAGTCCCTTTTTCCAGGCCACGCTCAATCAGGCCAGGCGGCATACACAAGGCGGCGAATATTATCCTTTCAAGTTGATTTGATCACGTACGCAAAAGGGAATTCCGGGACGCACAGCCACACAAAATATGAGCTTGCCAGGGACTCGCTGCCGAGGCTTTCAGGCAAATCAAAAACAGCAACAAAGGACGTCTTCAATGGGAGTTCCTCTGTTCCGAGCTAAGAAGAGAGCCGGCTTTGTCGAGTTGCCAGCCTAAAGGGACGACGCACTGCCACTTAAACATTAATAGAGAAGTGGATCCTGGTGGGGGTGGCAACGCACGATATGCGTAATAAATGTCGGGCACAGCAAAAAACAGCTTACCAAATCCAAATCCTAAAATATTAAAGCCGGCAAAGCGCAATAAGCGAAATTAAAACAATTGTGTGTGTGTGCTTGTCTGAGCCCCGAACTTGAGCCCCTTCTAACTGCCAAAAGAAATATGGCACTTGAAGGTCCTCGCAGCCAAATGAGCCTTGACTTGGCCTATACCCTTAGCCCTTCGCGGGCTTAGCCGGGACAAACGCGGCCAATTCATTTGGCCAAAGCCGCGTTCGACTTCATTTAACCCCGTTGGACAAAAAAAAACAAAATAGAAACAACCCTTTTCCGGCTGCCTCGAACGTCTTCATTACACAACGAGAACGTGTCCTGGGAAGTCCTGCCATTGGTCACGCAACTGTAGCCGCCTGAAATTAACAAGACAGCGCCATAAAAATCGCGTTTATTGACGCTGCCAAATGGTCGCGAAATGAAAACTCCTTTGTTTCGAGTCCTTTGACGGAACGAAAGTGAAAATCCCGCGCAGCCTTAGCAGCATCTGAGATTTTTTAATGGCAAATGGAGTCGCAAAGCCAGGGGGGCTTAAGAAGGAGTTACACCGCAGTAAAGTCTTTATTAAGTCTGAGTATCTGTGAGATACTTTCTTACGCCAAACAACCGAACCAACCGAACAACCAAACAAATGAACAGCCAGTGCACATTCCACTCAAATGAGTGTGGAAATTCTACAACTTTTAATTAGAAATGCGCACGTGTTCCATCATCTCGACTAACCAGAGCCGCAATCTAGGGAGCTTTGCAGCTGCATCTGACAAGAAACTGTCAAAAAATACCCCGCCGAACGGTCGCCATCGTTTATCTGTTCCTATAGCCATCTAGTCATCTATCTATCGCATAATTAGACTCATTTGGGATCGATGAAAATTGCCATTGACAGGTAAATGACAAACGCTTTTGATTGCTCGATTAAATCGCGGCAATTGTTAATTGCAATTTGAGGTTTGCCGGCGCGAGGGAAGGAGATGCCTTCAGCCTGATATGTGGCCGCAATGCGTGTCTGTGTGGAAAACATTCTAAACTTTAAGCGGCTGTGGAGAAGGGGCAACACCCCACCACGCCCCGCCTCTCTCTCATTCTCTTAGCCAGGTGCCACCTTGGTTTTATTGATTTCTGCGGCTGGCTTTTATGAGTTTCGTTTGGTTTACGTTTGTTAACCCAACCCGGTACCCCAAGGCTTATGCAATTAAGCGCACATGTGTGTGTATGAGTGTTTGGTGCAGGGGCAAGGTAGTGTGGGGCAGGGGTGCGGCAGCTGGGCGGGGGGTATTGGGGCACCTGTGTTTCTTCTTCGGGGCCCATGTAAAATTTTACAACTTTCGTGGCGCGTAGCAAGTTTGACGCCTCATTGACTTGTGCGGAGGATTCGCGCTGCCTGGTTCCTTGTTCCTTAAATGTTCGTCCTTAAAATACAGGGTATGGCCAGGAAATGCTCTGATTAGATTTTGGATAATAGAGACTTTTGTGTCATTTCTGGGTTTCCTATTTCCTATTAAAAGAAATCAATGCCTTACCTTTGAGTATTTATTAATATTTCACAAATTAAAACTATAATTTTGGTAAAATAAGCTTTTAATCATACAATGAAATATTAGCTCATGACAAATTAAAAATTATATCTATATAATATATCTTATTATCCTGAGATAAAATTAACGAAGTACGTATATGGGCAAATTCATAATTTAAAACAATATCATTCCACTTTTAGATAGATTCCATTGACGCTAAATGCTCATAAAAATATAAACATTTCTAATTATTTCTAGTACGTATTATTTTAAATGCGACTCCAAAAGTACTTAATTATCAAATATTTCTTCCATAAGTTCCTATTGCTTCTGTGCCCTGAACTGTATGCTATACATTTCCACCAAACATCCTTGAGCCGCTTTGTTTTGCAAAAAAATAAAATGCCAAGTACCACATAGTCGTGGCAGGACTCTTGGCGACTTTTTAATTTTTTTGCGGTTTTGTTTTGGCGTGTCACATGCATTTGGGTCGACTTGAGCGTTACTTTATGTGAGTTGCCGCTGCCGCTGCCTCTGTTGTTTGTTTTTGTGTTTTTTGGGAAATGACGCCCTATATGTGCACATTGTACACGCTTTCCTGTGGTTTTGTCGAGTGGATGTGGTTGTTGTTGGTGGCGCTGTTTTCGGCATTTGTTGCTTTTGTTGGCGGTCTTATTTTTGGCAATTAAATGCATGCGGCGATGGCGAGGACGACGATGATGGCTCGTGCCTGGTCGGATGTTACGTTGCATGCCGCATACTAAGTGTCATTATTAGCCCGCGATCCCCCCTGTGCCCCTGCCCCTCTTTGTTGACTGGCTCTTTACGTTTTTTCCTCACTCTGGAGACTCTGAAGACTCCTGGAGGGGCTGTCATTATTGAGAGACACACACCCACCCACCCATCAACACACCCACACAAATGTCGCAATTACGTTGGTCAAAAAAAAAAAAGAGGGAAGAATGAACGGAAGAAAATTTGCCTACAGGATAATCCAATTTAAAGTGCTTAAATCAAATTTTTAAACATCACAACGATGTGGCATTGTCATCTGGTGGTTGCTCGGGGCTGTCGAAATTTTTGAATTATGTTTTAATAAATGTAGCAAGCGGTGGTTGTTGCCGCAGCCTCTCGTTTGTTGTACCTACGCGCCACTAAACCATGAAATGCAATCAAATTTGCGGTCGTCAAATGGCAAATATTGCGTATACCCCAAAATCCACCCACCCCCCAAACAGGGCACTTTAAAGCGTTAGGTTGGATGGGTGGGTGTGGGTGTTGGGCCAGGGGTGTAGCTGTCAGTGGGCATCAGTTTGCCAGCTCGAGCTGACAGCTCCCAACTCGACGGCTCGTCCTCAACCCAACTGGCTAAAACTCGTCCTGTTACAACTCAATTTTGAGTTTTTGGGTTTGGGATTTTTTACCAAAGGATAAGGGGTATCAATGGGGGATTATCGTTTTGTAGAGCAAGTTTAGAAATAAAGGTTTTTTATTTTGTTTTCAAAGTGCAAAAGTTACCAATCAGTATTTCTATAAACCCAAATTATTACGATTACAATTGTTTTTAAACTTTTTTTAGATTTTCTATATTCTAGATATAGGGAATCCTTTGAGTTACCTTGTTTTTAAAGGGTATCAATTAGTTTACAGCTTCTACAGCCCTCTGCCACTTTTTGACTTGTTGAAAGTAGCGTTTGTAGTTGGATTCTGGCTGGGGATAGGCCGCAGGACCAAAACCGAAACACACAGCCTGTCGACTGCGGCTGCCGGCGATGACGATGGCGTCGCGAGTTAATGAAAAGGATACACATGTCAACTCGAATTTCTGTCCCGGCTCTGCCCTTGTTCGATCCAGTGTTCGGCTGAGGTGTTTGCCCAGCCACAAGGGTTGCTCAAATTAGTTGCTTCCTGCCGCTGCACCGTTCCACCGGTTCGCGCCGCAAAGCTATGCCCCGGGGGTTGGCTTGGCGGTCCCAGGTTCCAGGTCCCTGGTCCCAGGTCCAGCCTCCTTTCGATTTTTCGACTTTTCCCCGGCGCGTAGGCGTGGCCCGCTGCAATCTGTTACATTTTTGAATCGAGCTCATTTTCGTCATTGTTGGGCCCTTACAAATATTTGCACTTGGGCCTTGGGCCCTGGCACAGACGTTAATTCGGCCACAATTTGTCCACAATTGTTTTGGCGAGCGGTTAGGCCTTGTTTGGCCCGAATATTTGCCTCGTTGTTTGGCCAGCAGTTTAATGCACAATCAATGTTTGATCAGAGGAAGCTTTCGTTTAATTAGCCAGCTGTTTTGATTGGGAGGCCTGGCAGTGGGAGTGGGAGTGGGAGTGGGTAGGCGGGGCGAGCAAACGGGTACCATCACCAGATGGATCCCAGGGTCAACTGGTGGATTGCAAGTGCATTCCGCGAAACGGGAAACCCGCCAGAGTATCAATTAATTATGGCATCGAGAAATTGCGCTGCAGAATGGGTTTTACGAGTCACTCCAAGTAGGTGTTCCTCGCCTCAAGAGCAATAGTTTTATTCGCTTTTCAATTAATATTGCTATTATGACATCTGAAAGTATCATATCTCAGATTAGCACTTTACGCCTGGAAGAGCCTCGTATTTAAATTTTCATTTCAATTGAATTTAGAACTCGTTTTCGCACAGAAAGAGAGAGAAAAAAAAACAAACAATAACATGCAAAGATGATTTATTGTAAGATTAAAACAGGAAGATATTGGAGATCGCAGCGTGACTGGCTCCCCCCGCCATAAAACAATACCTGTTAATTGTGCGCAGGGCCTTTATTTATATGGCAAAATGCTCTTTCTATTCTAAATTATAGAATTGCATTTATAAGTAATATTAATTAGCTATAAATAACACGAGAAATTACGGCTACAGTCGGGGCTTGTAAACGGGTTTTGGCGCACAAAGCGCACACTGAGCGCCGAATGTAAGCGCCCGGGCGATTACATGCCGCAGATATAGTTAAATAATATATAACGTGCTATAAATCAATGAGTGCAGTGGGGCGGTGCGGTGCGGAGCCAGGGGCGGTGGGGATGGCATTGATAAGTTTTATCGCACGGGCGCGTTCGGTAATTAAGACCCCGGCGAACCCCCCTCCGAAAAACTAACATTAATCTAGTCGGACGGGAAGTGGGAACGGGAAACGGGCACGCATCGGAATCCTGGTAGCAGGCCATATCCTAATCAGTGGGTTATGCCCACTCTGGCATCCGTATCTCATGCTCATTAGGCACAGCCTGTGCGCCACTCTGGACTCAGGACTCAGGGCTCCCGCCTCTTGACTTGACTTGACCGTCGAACACCGACGCAAAGTTCAAAATAATTAATGACCTTTTGCTTGGCCAAAACTTAATGAAAGACGTAATTTTTCCTTTGCTGTTACTTCCAATCGGCATGGGCCGGAAAATATTATGAATGCAGTAGGTGGGGGTGGTGGTCAGCCTTGATTTATTTATGGGTCAAGTGAAAGCAGCTGGCTGATATGCCAGAGATTTGACCTCCCACACTGCCCCACGAGGTGATTGAGAGTGGCACTCACTTGGTGGCAATGTCTTGTCTAATTCACGCAGCTGGCCAAGCCACAAGTGGTTGGGGGACTAATCTATAGTTTCACCCTGAAACTGCCAGGCAAATAGCTACAAGAACTGCATAAATAATCTAATCTATATATCCTCTAATAAAATCTAAAGGAACATTCCATATTTCCATATTCATTAATGCATTTTGTATGGAGTATTTGAGTGTAACTTTATAATATGGCAGTATCTCTAAAATATTTCAATCAAATAATAAAAAAAAAAATAATGAATTCAAAGACATTTTTTATCCCTTTTAGAAATGTTTCCTCAACTATTTTGTAATGTTGCAGGCCGAGTGGAAAATAAAATGTTTTTTTTTTGTGTATATGTATATTTTTTAACATTTTTATTTAAAATAATTAAGAAAATTCTCCCGAAGTATTTTTTTTTATATAATAATAAGAGTAAGAAAAAAAGTGTAGGATGTAATTTAACTTAAAATAATATAAGGTCATGTTTTCAATAAAAACAACAAATTATTCTTTTGTTACTATGTTACATTACATGATAGTTATTAAAGTAATCCCCTTTTAGCCCTATTCTTTATTAGCCAAAAGGCATGACCCCAAATTGCCAGCGAAAATATGGCCATTAATGGGCAATCCTTTGGCCAGAATCTGCAATAGTCTTGGCCGACAATTTGTGGCTCTTGACTTTGGCCCTGCTTTGGTGGAAACCAGCTCAGACCGAGTCGTGGAATGCTCGGCGATATAAATCGCGTAATTGTTGCAGCTGAGCAACAACTTTGATAGCAACAAAAGCAACAACTTTAACATCAACAATGTCACGTTCAAAGTCAAATGTTTAGCTTGGATAAATTTGCAAAGGAAGCGTGTAAAAACGTTTAAAATATTTTCTCATTAGACAACTATCAGCGGGCCCAGAGTTTTATTTTTGCTTTTTTTTTTTTTTTTTTTGTTGTACAAGTTTATAATATGAAATGTCAAACGGCAACAACAATTTGACCTTCATTTCTCGCAGCAGCAGCCGCGGCAGCAGATACAATTGCAGTTACAGCAACAACAGGCAAGAAGCAACCCACGGCCCGATGTTTTATCTATCAATGGCTGCTGTCTCAGACTAGATCTGTGGACCCAAGGGGGATGCCAGCAGGAGGCGATATCCAGGGGAGGGCCCCCAAGGGGGGACAAGGCTTGACAGCAACATTGAATTGTTGCCGATGCCGTTGCTGTTGCTGTTGCAGTTGATGCTGCTGCTTGCTGCTGCCTCTATTGCTGTTTTGAGCCGAGTCTGTCTGCTTACGTAAGTTGGCCTGGCCGGCAGCAGGGCGCTGCTGGTGTGGCCACTTCTACGCCTGTTGAGCAACATTCACACATTCACGAAGCCGGGCCAAAACACACGCGATTGAGTGCCAGCCATCGACAGTTATCGCCATAAATTTGGACACTCATCGCTTTGGCAAATGCAAAAAAGTGTCGTCAGCTTTGGACGTCAGCGAAATGGACAAATTGTCTGTCTATTGAAATAATAGCGGACAGCCTGGCCTGGCCTGGCCTGGCCTGCCCCTTATTGGCCATCCCTAGAGATGGTCAGAAACGAGGTAGAAAAATCTCTGCAAGCATATCTTATTATAAGGACTGAAAGAATAGTGATGAATAAATACTTTTCTTTAATCTAAAAATTCTACTAAATCCTCTTAAAAATACAACAACGACTTTGTCACTTGGACAAATAATAAACAAAACAATATTCTTTAAAAAACAGATCCCAGCACTTTGCAAATCTTAAATTTTTTAAGTTCCCTACAAGTTTTAATCATAAAAGAAAATTATTAAGTTATTATTAAGTATTATTTAACAGAATTACTTAATGTAGTCAATTCTATTTAAACTTCCCTTAAAATTAAATGCATTTACGTATCAAATATATTAAGCTTTATTTATTAAATTACCAAAGAAAATATATCCCAGCTTGACCCATCTCTAGAAATTCTGTTTCATTTATGTTTTGCAATTTTTTTTTGGCAAAATCTTTTTTGTTTTTGGCAAATCCTTTCATTGTTTGCGATGGCACGCAACAAATGTATATTCACGGCCCTCTATAAAGAATCGCCCCTCCATCCATCCATCCATCCATCCGTCCATTCATTCAACCATTCACCCTCCACCACTGTCCATTTGAGTGGCGAAACTTAAGCTAAGTAAATATTTTTAAGGCATATTAAAAATAAATCACCAAATATTTAGAGGCAGCAAACAGTGGAGAGTCCCTGTGATTTGCCGAGGCATTGAATATCAAAGGAGCCCCGGATCCTGGATACCGAAGCCGGGACCACCGCTTGAAAGCAGTCGCGTGTTCAAAGCAAACAAAGGAGGGGTAGAGGAACTTTTGACGTTGGGAAATTAGAAAACAGTGCAACAATTATTTCCATTCCAAACTTCAAAAACACAAGGAAACTAGGAGAGAGATGAAATCACCCAGCCCGTACCTCCCCCGCATCTGCCAATCAGCTAAAGTTAAGGGGGAAAAGGAGAGCACCGTAGACGATGCCCGCGAGCCTCAATTTTAAGGGGGTGCCCCTGCTCCTGCCCCCTGCCTATGCTCCTGCCTCCTCCTCCATCAACAACTAACGCAATCATCGACTGCCAGAGTCTGAAAGCAACCACCAACCAAAACGACAAGCGACAAATGCCTCATCAACTCGCTCCTCGCTCCTTGCTCCTGGCCAGACTACGACGACGCCATTGCTGGCTCAAACGCCCAGACGCCCACCCACTCGTCACTGTGGCTACAAAGACCCCATCCTATCCCCCACATCCGCACATCGGCATCCATATCCACAGCCACGTCACAAAACCCAAAAGTGTCAATCCAATTACCTGTTCGGGCGCTGGAATCTTTTGCGACATGTTTCATAACTGTGGCAGCGTAGAAAGACTTTCATTTTTCGGGGAGGACCACGTCAGGAGTGGCTGCCAGGGATGCTAAACATTGTGTATATATTTTGTTAGGAAAATATTAAAATGAAGTTTTAAAAATGTTATCTGTAGAGAATCCAAAAAAATAATTTATTTTTAGTTTAGTTTCTATAAGTATTACAATTTATGATTAACAGTATTACATGTAGAATCGGAAAAGTTACCCTAAATGTTACTTTTCCAGCATCCCTGACTTTCCCAAGAACCCCCCCGGAATCCATTCCATTGCCCATTCCCATTGTGAGGGAACAGGCTATGCTTCGTTGGCCAGGCCAAGAGCTGGGTGGGGCGACAAGGGTATAAGGCTGTTGCCAATGGCGTTTATCAATTTGCCAGACTTCCGCTGAGCGAGGGAGATGGCCAGAGCGACTTCGGACCAGGCTCGGACCAGGACAGAGCCCACCCACAAAGCGAAAAAATAAACACAAGACACACACTATTTATTTCCATTGAGCGCCGGCGCGGCCCACTCATTAACACGTGTTTACGTAGCCAGTCCTTGCGATCGTAACTCCGACGCCAATAACAACCGATAACTGCCCGATCATGATCATGATCCGAGAGTCCCCCAGGTTCATTCACCATTTGGGGTTTGAGTATTATTATTTTCATTGTTAATATTTGTTACACGCCTTTGGTTCTCCTTGGCATCTGCACCTCCAGTACCATCTCCGTCCCCATCTGCATCCACTCCTTGATTGCCAACGAAGACAACGTCGAAGATAATGATGATGATGACTCAATGTACTGGCTCCCGATCTCGATGGTCAGAGTGCTTATTTAGTGACTGGACGGGATCCGGGATCCGGGGTCCCTCAGATGCAAGCCTCGCAACTCGCGACTCAAAACTCAAAACTCAAAACTCGAGACATGAGACACTTCTGGCTGCCGTTTTGGTTGTTTGGGCTGTTTGCTCAGCCACTACAGAACCGAAACCTGGAGCCACAGATTGGAGAATCCAGAATCGAGAACCCAGAGAAGGGGCCCTGAAGTGGCGCAGACAATTCCCGGCTCCACCGCACTCAAGTGCAGCAAGATGACCAAGTTAATTTCGACGACTATGGGGCTATGGGATGCCCTCGGTTATCAATGGGTCTCTCCAATTTTTTCCATTTTTATTTTCTTATTTTTTGTGGAGCTCTTAAAACAACTGGTATCTTGGCAACTGGCAACTGGTAGCCCAGTCTAATTGATATGGCTAAATGGCCATCTATGTTGCAGGTTGCAGGCTGTCGGACCAGTGGAGAAGGGGCGGGGAGACCTAGAGACATGTTTCATGTCGCCAGCGTGTACGTGGCAATGCGTAGAATTCCATATAAAATAATTAATGAATGTCACAGCAAAATGTTTTCGAGCGAGTCTTGAGACTTTGGCCTCATCCTCGGCTGCTGCCAATGCCACCAATAATAATGATAATGATGATGATGATGATGATGGTGGTGGTGGTGAGGATGGGCCCGGCCCTCTTCTTCGGGAAGACTCCTCCAACTCGTCCAGATCTTTCCACCTCGTCCCATTCCAGTATCGTTTTGCCGGCATAGCGCGCATTTTTGGCGTCAATATTAAGTGAAACTGATGGATGCTCGAATGCTCTAAAGGCCTCCTAAGTACACTTGGAGAAATACCTAAAAAGTTTTTTGGAATCTTGCGAATGTTGCAAAGGCAAGGGTGTTACATCCTTTCCTATCTAGATTTTAAGACTTTGATGTTCTCAAATCTATTCCCTTTTGGTTCTCACTGTACTGCGTCTGGCAGTCATCCAGGTAGGGCCCATGTTGGTCGGCCGGCCCCTGGTAAAATGCGAAAAAATAATTTTGAAGCACACTGTGGCATGCAGCAAATGACAGAGAATGAAATCGTGAAAATATTTGCGTGTGTGTCGCATGGTTACTGTGACACTTGCACACACAAAACCCGGACGCAGAGACGCAGCCGTAGACCTGGAGTCCGTCCATCCATCCGTCCGTCAGGCAGTCAGTCAGGTAACTCGGCCCAATCGAGTTGCCCTAAATGGATGCAAAAGAGGATGCTGCAACATCGAGGGCAGGATACGGAAAAAAAAGCTCGACTGGATTGTCTGTCTGCGTAGCAAATTTGTAAAATTAAACAGTCAACACAGAAAGAGGGAGAGACAATCAAGTGAGGGCCAAAGACTGAGCCATACTTCAATTAAACCAACTTCATTAAATTTCAGCTAACAAAGGCGTTGGCTAAAAGGGCCCCGGATTGGGGTTGGATTCTGGCAGGGCTCGTCCTCGTCACCGTCGTAGTCGTAGTCGTCGTCAAGGCTGTTGTTTCACGTATATGGCATGGACTGGATTCGCTTAGATTGGAGCCAGGCAGAGTGCTTGGAAATTGTCAGTAAATTGGCTCAAACAACAACAGGAACAACAGAAACAACGAAACAACAGCAACAACAGCTACAACATCAACAAAGATGCCATCAGCAACATCCACTAGACGAAGAAAAGGGAAATTCTCGTGGCAACATTTTACTTCGATTTCTGGATGTTTTGTGTTTTGTCAGCAGAAATTTGCTTATGGGAGGAGGGGGACGAGGGCCAAGGTGGAACAACAATGGGAGCCACACCCGTCCATTTAGGAAAACGCAGGGAATGAATATTTTCCAACACAAAAACGCGATTTAAGTAGACGAACTTGGCCAGACTGGGTATTAAATCCAATTAATTAAGGATATATAAAGGTAATGTATCTATATAGAAATGCCTTTAACTATAGAACCTACAACATACAACAAATAATTTCAATTAGTTTTTAGTGACAAGATACAGTTAAAGTTCCAGATAGTAGATCTATTTTATGGGCATGACTTTCCCTGGGGTCATCGCTATCCGGCTGACTATTTCAATTGCCCATCTCGACCAGAAAGCAAACCCAACAAATTATCCCAGCTACTGCCCCATATCACTCACTTAACACCTAACAGCTTCCAGCTATCAAATGTCGACCAATCGAAGAGACAAATCACATAAACAGGAAAGGGAAGCCCACCAAAAGAACCAATTTTCGGCAATCGCCGGCGAACGCTCCCCGGGCCCTGTGATTTCCGAAAAGGAAACTTTTCCGGCCCAAATTATGCTGTTATCTTCATTAGGCCGACATAAGTGCAGCACAAATGCGCCACCCAAAGGAATTGGCCGAGAAGTGTCGATAGGGACAGTGAAAATTGTTTATGGAGCACGGGAGGCGGACAATGGTCAAGATATGGGCCTGGTTGGGGTCACTTTTGATGTTGTTTTTCTGGCCTTGTTTTTTGTGTTCTTAAACACAAACGCCTAAAATATCAAGACTGTCAACGTCCTTATGTGGGGGGCGTTTCGTCCTTCGAAACCACCCCCGCCCCGATTCCTACATATGTGCAGTGTCAGCGTTTGTGGATTCTTTGTGTGCGGCTTTGTTGACTCAAAGGAAATCACAGCCATGTTTTATTGGTAGCTGGTGCTTTTAGCCGTAATGCGTATTTGACAAATAAACAGTTGATTTGCCCGGGCAACGATAGCATCGATGGAGCAGGACTGGAGCCACCAAGTAGTTAAGTTGTTTGATTCTGGTAAACAAGTAATCGCCGGGAGCGGCCAACAAAGCGCCGACTAAGATCCGATAGCCCCTTATCCCGGGCTAAGCTCTCCCTTCAATGGGCAAACAGGTCAAAGTTGAGTTGTCCATGCATAGTTTTCCCTCTTCTATCTGGAGGTCCTGGCATCTCGGGCATTTTAAATTTACAAATTCCAGGCGAGCACATAAAATCAACAGACAACACTCAGGAATGACAGGAGCAGGAGGAGAAACTACAATATCTTGTAATTGTGGGGGGATTTATAGGATATACATTTAAAGGATATTCGCTATTAATGAAACAAGTTAAATGCAAACATTTTTCAGTACATCCTCAACATAGTTCATTATATTTTTGTTAACATTTATGTTTTTTGTATTTATCTACTTCTTAGGAGTTCCAATTATTTCCTGTGCATTATCGGGGTATCCCCGTACATGGTTGAATATATTCCCCAACCTATAACAAACTAAAGCCATTCCGGTTGTCCACCAAACAGGAACTTTCTTTCCAGGACTCTGACTGGACCGAAAATCGATTGACTTGATGCCGAGAACTAGCTCTATTCTGCTCCCACTTGGAGTGGCTGGCCAGCCAGGACATTAGCATGCAGGACACATCTCGGGGAACGCAGCAACTTATTGATTGACACAACTTCCAGTGCGCCGGCATTTCATTTCGGGGTCTTCACATTTTTTCGCCGAACGCCGGAAGCGCTGTTTAAGTTTTTTATTTATTTTTTTTGTTGTTTGCCTCTCGGTCTTAGTTGCTGGAGTTTTTCAACAATTCGCTTTTCGGGGGTCCAGTGACCGAAAATCTTTTTTCAACTTTCGCGTTGTCTGATTGCGGCTCCCTGAAAAAAGTCGAAAAAAAAACAATGAAGCTTCTTTTGGAGCCTGGCTGGTTTGTGGCAGACTTAATGAGCATAACGGTAAAGGCTTTTGATGAAACAATACAAACTGAAAGGCTGCATTTAACAAGCAGTCGTAGATCTTATCCGTCCCGTCGTCATATTCGCGGCGACAGTTGACTCTTTTCAGTCTCCTTGGACTTTTGGAGCCTCCGAACTTTCCGGCTCTGGATGTCAGCGAAAAAGGTGCAGACCAGGGCCCGTCTGGAAGGTTGAGGATGCCAAGATGGACTACTCCATCCTCCCTCCTCCCTCCTCCCTCCTCGCAGCTCTGTGCTCCCCGACACATCCCGCCAGGCACATAAATCGTCAGCTGTCAAATGGCGAAAAATGTCTGATCGGGCAATTCGAATGGCGTGCCGGTCAAGATCGGAAGTGCGTAACATCATCGAATCCATTGAGCTCTTTTTTTCGTCTTTTCATTCCAAGGAGAAGAATTGCCGGAGCTCCAAAAGGGAGCTGGAGGCGAAGACACTTATCTTGCCCATATAATGCTTACACTTGGTCCTTGCTGGACCCACATATTGGGAGCTCTAGGGATGGCAGAGTGAGTTCTTCTCAACGATTTCTTTAAAAACCTGATGTCTAGGAGTCTTTGAAATATTTTTTTAAATTTTGAAATTACATTAATTACATTACATTAAATAAAATTAGTCTATTACCCATGATACACATCTCATACTTTTCATTATCACAGGCTTTGACCACCAACAGTGTATCTTGATTCCAGGTCCATTCCTAAAATCAAGCTGGTCAAGCTTAGAGATCTTCAACAAATGTAAAATAGACATTAGTCGCAAACTGTGGCTTCCCATCAAAAATCCATGTTAATAAAAGTAAATAGTCGCCGCCTGGTAAGGGGCCTGGGACTTCGATATGATGGAAGTCGCTAACCATCTGCAGACCCTACGAAATATTTAAATTGAGTAAACAAATTAAGAATATTCTACAAATAATTTAAAGAAGTACCACATAAGGACACGTGTGATTCACAGTCGAGACGTCCTTGATCATATTCCAAATAATCTTGGCAAATGGCTGATTTCGTTTCCTCATAAACTGGCAGGCATCGAAGGTATAATCGAATAGAAAAGGCTTGTAGCCATTGGCCTTCTTCATCATTTTCATTTTGAGGAATATGTTGTAGGCCGGGTACAGGAATGTGGCGTTTATATGCAAACTAGTCTTGTTCCGAGAATAGGCCTTCAGTCTATAATAATGGACGATTACCCAGGACTTGTTGTAGGACTCGCAGACCGCGTTTGTCATTTTGGCAAAGGAAGTCTCCTGCTAAACTAGGAGATTAATTCAAAGTAATTATTCACACTTTCCTACACCATAAAATAGAAAAGAAGCTGAAAGAATTAGGCAAAAAAAATAATCCAATAATTCATGGCACTGGACCAGACTTTTGTGAAGAACTAATAATTTGCAACTAAACTATAATCTAACTCTTTCAAAGGGTTATATCATCATTTTAAAAATGAACTACAGACTGGTAACTTTTTTCCTAAAAGGGTAATTAGTCTTCAACAAACACAATTATTTTTTTATTCTAATAATGCCCATATGGGTTTTTCGGATTGTTTTGGAACATTAACGATGCGAATATTTATAATGACTTAAAAGTGCTTTAGAAGCATTTGTTATACATTCGAATACTTTTTATATTTTTCATGCAATAGAACTTTGACGAGGTCAGTTTATAACAATTAGGAATATTAGTATTGCTATGATAAGGGCTTCAAAAATAGATAAATACTATAGATACATAAAATGCTAGAGCCCCCTTTTAAAAAACTATTTAGGAAAGTAGGATAATGATCGTCGTGAGTAATTCGAAACACGATGCCATCCCCAGACTCGATTTGGTGGACCGGCACTTGGTGTCAAGACATGCGCCGCCGCTGCGAGTTACAGCGCGTGATTTAGTCGAATTCACGAACTTAATGAAGCCCTTTAAATCACGCAAACTTTTGCGCCACTTAGAATGCAGGCAGGAGCCCGGCCAAGAGCCTGGCCAAGAGTCCCAGGCCGCAACAGCGATTGAGCCGCAACAACTAGTCAGAGTGGCGGGAGTTGAGTCAGAGCAAGAGGCATGCGAGATCTCATTAACACCACGCGGGCATAATTAAAGCCGACGGGGTCCCACAAAGCCCCAAACTCAAGGAGCTCCAATCGCGATTGCAGTTGCATTGGCCGCGGCAGTGGCAGTGGCAGTGTCAGTGACGGCAGCAGGCGGCATGCAAAAGCCCAAAGCGTGCACCAGGCCCCAGAGAAGCCCCGAATCCCAAGGAGATGCAATCGAGCCAACGACCAACTTTTGGCCGGATAGCTGGCGCTAAGTGTTGGCCTGGCTTATAATGAGCAGGATATGCTCGACTCCCAATGGCTGCCCCTTGTTTTTCTGCAATCTTAATAGCTTATATCAATGTTTGTTGTTACTGCCTCCTCTCCTGATGCTACTCCTGCCACTGCCACTGCCCCTGGTGATGATCTTGGCCAAAGGAGAACAATGAGCCAAAAGAACTCAAAAATATCCGCTGCGAACTTTTCAAACTGAGCTCCAAAACGTTCTTGCCGCATTTGTGGTTGACATTTCTTGACATACGCATTGATTGATGGATGACTGGAGCAAAGTCCTGGGACGAGGGGAGAGCTCCTCTGTTCAGTGGCCCTTTGTTTGTATTTGAGGTATTTCCTAAGAACAGCATTTTCAAATATTTAATTTGGTTAAAGCTTTCAATATTTGTGTTCCCTTTTCTGAAAGTCTATAATTGAAGAAACCGCCATTCCTTTCAATTAAGGAAGCGACACTCCTCGAGGACAATCCCGTAGAGAAATCGTCCCGATAAGACAGTCACATAAACATGAAATCTGTGACCCCCCCAAGGTAAAGTTGGCCCCACTTCCCCCAACTATTTGTGATAACCTGAACCCTGGATTGGCTAACCAAAGCCAACTAGTCGCTGTATCAGTTGGCCATTAATTTCGATTACCACGTGGCAAGACACACGACCTGGCGGAAGTGCTGCTCATCGCCCGGGCAGCGCCAGGACCTGCCTGCCCAGGACCTACTAATAAACGGACATTTGTAGCGCAATCAATTGTTTTCGGAATTTTTGTACACCATTATGCTCATTGTGCCGGGGCTGCTAAATGGTTATGGCCTGTCATAAGTTGGCCAAGGGTGGTGCTGGTGCTGGTTGTGGTGCCCATCCGCTGGGCAATTCCCAAATGAATATGCAAAAGCCAAAAGCAAGGAGCGAGCATGAGCAGGATATCTCATGGCCGTTTCCGTTTGCACAATTATGTTTATTAAGAGAAAACCAAGCCGAGGGAGCAGAGTGGCAGAAGCCCAGAGCCCAGCAATCGTCAAAGATGATTTAGTTACTTCCGCTGCCTGAGGCGGGGGAGGGGCGTGCCAGGAGCATGGGCAGAGGCAATAAAAATATATTAGTGCAATTACAGCCAGCCATGGAGCTGTAGACGCACAGAGCCGGCGTCTAATTTAGGCGCCCTTCTGGCTCTCAGACCTTGATAAGCCAAATTCGCAGGCCATGCTTAGACGCCAGCAGGAGGGGTGATCACACTGGATGTATCCAGTAACCAGCAGTATTATTAAAACAATAATATAGGGTATAGTTTACACAGAGGAAAAATACTCATATTTGCTTAAAACAACACAAACAATGAACGAAAAGTATCTAATATTTGGCAAGGACGAGGGATTTGTTTTTTTCTTTAAGAAATGTAGCAAAATCTGGTAGCTCTTGTATCTTTCTAGTAAAACCTAGTAACTTACTCTTTAAGTGCAGTGGCATCACAATTACCATTTCTTTGTTAGCTTGTTTCATTTGTTTTTAAGCATTTCAATTTCTCTGGGGGATTTGCGTAGGCCTCTGAACTCCCTCTTGGCCTATTGGCCTGGCTAGGGCTGATTAGGCCAGAAATTCGGCTGTCGAATTTACGAGTCCTGCTGCTTACACTACTTACTTAGTTTAGTTTACAAGTTTTTGGAGCCACTTCTCATCCTTGTCCTGGTCCTGGCCCTGGCCATGGTTCTCATCCTTATCCTCATCCCCGACTCTACAGGAAAACAAACAAAAGGAGCTTAAGTTTGAGCTGTTGAGAGATGCCTTTCGCGAGATAGACAGGCAGCCGTTCAATTTGCCTAAATTGGCTCGTGTTAATCAGGATCCGGTGGAGAGGACACCCAAGGCGGCAGGACCTTAAAGCAAGGAAGCCAGTTTAAAACGGACGGGGCACGCAATAACCCCGTCGAACTGCAGACAATCAATCTTACTTTGCGCTTTAATTCAATTTCGATTGTGACATCTGCCTTTGGTCCTTACGCAGGCAGCAGTCAGCAGGCAGCAGAAGCAGGATCCGCCGCCCAAGCAAGGAGTGTCCTTGCAGCCTTGTGTGCTCTGCACTTTTGGCAATGCGCTCCGCTCAGGCGTGCCACTTGCAGGATTAACGACTGCGGCTGCAATCCGTTTGCCATGTCCTTTTGCCACCGCCCCCTTTTTTGCAGTCAAAAAAAATCTTTTCATGAGCACCAAAAATTGGATTAAATTCGAGCCATCCTGCAGATATTTCATGTCAAATGAGAATTGAGTTATCGTAAAATACTTTTGATAGTTTTTGATTAAACCTAATTTTTTTCAAGTGCATCCAACTCGTTCTTCTTTTCAGTGACACTTTTTTTGCCTTGCTTTGTCCTGGATATACCCGGAGTCCTCTGTGTCATGCGTGAGGGCAGCGAATGCTACTCAATTTCGGCGTGGCGGCGCAAAGGCAGCAAAAAATTGACAGTCGCCCAAAGGATATTGTGACAGGCATGCTCGGCATTGCTCCGGTGACAGGCGCAGGACAAAAGGACGATATGCCAAGCCGCAAAGGGGTGGCCAGCGAAAGGATTTCAGCAGCTCCTGCTGCTCGGGGGAGCTGTGTGTCAGTTATTAGAAAGTCCACTAAACGATTTTGCCAATCGAATTTCGCCAATCTCACAAGCTGCCAAACAGGACATGCCGAGCGTGGCCTGTGGTCCCGAAAAGGGGGTTCACTTGACCGTGGCCAAAGTTAATCGGAAGTTAATACGCTCTGACTTGCCAGATTTGTTTGTGCCGACTCACAATCGAAACTATTCCAGCTGGAATTTTCATTAAAATCAGCTCAATGACCGGCACACTTTCCGGATTGTTTCGGGATGGCTGGGGCGACTTTCGCGTAGGTGGTTGCTGGAAACGCTTCTCGGTTTTCCGCTCCCTCGCCCATCTAATGAGAAATTCATAAGCTGTCCGCCAGCCACCCTAAGCGGAATCTCCTCCCACACACACTCTTTGTGATCGATCACAATTTCTGTGTACTTAATAAATAATTGCAAAATAATTATGCACGTGGAGGATACTGAATAGCCGAAAAAAATAAATATATTTTAGTTAAAGTCGAACTGGCACAAACATCTGTCACAAAAAAGTTGCCGGAAAATAGAGGAAATAAGCTGAGGTTGGTTTTGGGTTATAGACGGACCTTGAATACCCTTCCTTTTGGTTTAAATAAAAATGAGAAGATTATATATTCCATATATTTGCTTAAAACTTTAACCATTCAGGAGATAACTATTTAGATATTGATGAGATTAATTTCGGAACAATCGGGCGATAGAAAATTGCCCTTTTAATTGCCTTTCCAATGACATAAAACCCTGATTACCTTTGAATAATCCTCAAGCATCTGTGTCCTGATTAGTGCAAACCTACTCGGTTTATTATACCAGCCATCATACCCTCTGGGTAGGGCATAATGAGCCTGCTCCTGCCACTGCAATCCTCTCCACTCGAGCACACACACGGACACTTGCACAAATTTATTTGATGGCCCGAGGCGAGAAACCCAAAGAGACCCGGGAACCCGGGTAGCCGGGAACCTGAGAACCAGAGTACCAGAGCCCAGGATCAGAGGCAGGCACTCCTTGTAATTGCCACACACACACTCTGTCGCAGAGTGGCAGTGGCACCGTATAGCCTGCATCTTGGGACAATTGCCGCAGTAGTTTGACAAAATTACCAACACTTTTGGGTCTGGATTGCCGAATTTCAATCGTCATCGAGAGCATCTGTGCGAGATTCTTGGCCCGCGGCTATTGGCAGCCAATGAGCCGTGTGTCTCTCCTGTTGACAAAAGCCCTTGATGGATTCATATATCCTTGTCTAGTGGCCAGCCAGCATCTTCGCAATTACGGCTATGAGTACGCCTCTGGAATCTAATTTTCATTCCGATTCCAAAACCGATTCTGGATCTGATTATGAGCAACAGAGGAGCAGGACCTGGTGGGGCTGGGCCCATCCGCCAACCAACCAGGATTGAATATTTATGAATGGCCATGGAAACAGGACACGAGCTGATTTTGGGGCTACAGCTGTCACTGGTTCGCTGTTCCTGATCAAACGGCAAGTGTAATCAGTCGTTTTCGTCCTTTTTCGTTTCCTGGAATGGAAACGCAGCTTTCCTGCTTTCCTCCACCGTGCCACATTTTATTTGCTGCAAAATTCGATTGTCCCTGATCAAAGGCGAACGCACTTAAAAATGCTAAATTGAATTTGCCGCTACGACGCCTCCCCCACAAACAGATCCTGTCCAACAGCATGTCCTGTTTTTGACCAGCTTTTGCTATGAAATTTGTTGAAAATTTTCACATTGGTTGCCAGTTTTTCCTGTACCTCCAGCTCCTGCTTACATGTTTGGCTGCTTTTTGTGGCTGGTGTGAAAAAGGCATTAAGACTCATTTGGGCGTCAAAATGTGTGAGAGATATCCTGATATCTGCTAATTCCCGCTGGATTTTCAATTTGGACAATGAAAAAAAAATGGCTTTGAAGTATGAGAAGGGATGACAGTGGAAAAAATGGAATTACGAAACAAAAAATATATTTTTAAGTGTTAATAGATTTATTTTTTTGGGTTAGTCAGCCCAAAAGGATACATTCTAATTTTCAGCTCAAAAAATATAATAATATATATCGTAAAAAAAAGAAACCTGTTGAAGGTGTTTTCATAATAATTATGAGTAAATTTTAACTATTTTTATGTGTAAATATATTTATTGAACTAGAATATTTTATGAAATTCTCAACGCTACCTAAAATATATTATTATTTAAAATGTAGACAAATATATGTCATATAGGGACAAAACGAATTAGTGTCTGTTGTTTTTAATAATATCCTTTAGACCTTTTTTTTTCGCGCAGTGTAGTGAAAGAACTCTACTTTGACATACCGCTGACAATGCTTGATTTTGCAGTGCACTCGCTGTTGTGCAATTTGTGCTTTTTTGAAGGGCCACCGCCACACAAACTGCGTAACTTATAGCCCCGGGTCAAATTACACACTCACACTTGCGTCGAGGGCCCATTAACAGGTACTTCAGAGCAGGGTCCTGCCATAATGCAACCCCAGGACTCTCTCACACGCACACACAAGCTGTAAAAAGCAAACCCTTTGCCGGCCCATGAATGGCAAATACCAGCATTTGGCATGGAACATCTAGAAGATTTAACGCCGCCGTTTTCATTATTAATGATTAATGATAAGCACACCCAGGTTCCAGGGTTTCCAGAGAGCAACCCTTCTGGTTGCCGGTGTCCTGCACGCGCTGAAGCTTTTGGCAAACACTAAGCGCCGCTTTTCGCGCCTTTCCACGTGATTAAAGGCAAACGAGGCTCGCCAGCATCCTGGCGACATCGTCCTCGCCAAGCTCCGTGCACCAGTCGGCGGCAAATATCGGCACTTTCACACGCAAATGTACTTCTGGCACAAAAGGGTTAAGGCCTTTGCGAGCAAAAGGCGTTGCCCAAAATATTTTGCTTCGGTGGGTGGCTGCTACGGCGGTTGGGTTGTTGGGTGGTTGGGTGGTGGTGTGGCTCGGAGTGGGTTCATCTTTATTGTTAGACGAATCGAGTTTTTGGGTGGTTGGTTGCCAGCTCCTTTGTGCCTTGTGCGGTGCGTGTGTTTGGTCCGGTCTGGTTCATTAGAGCGCGATGATTGCCCTCATTTGGGTTAATCAAGTGTTGATATTAGTTTTATTGTATTACTGCAATTGAAAATGGAAGGAATCGGAAGTGCCGAATGGGTAACATCAGTGCAGCGGAAGGATAATGATAATTCATGCTTCATAATGATAATATTTAAACTTTGCATTGCCTTGATTTCAAAATTGTTATTTTAATTATTTAAAAACTTATATGGAATACGCGACAATGGTTTTTAAATTTGTGTCCCTGAAAATTGAAAATGTTATTTGTTACTATATTTTGTATCATTTGTAACTTTAAAATGTAAATAAGTGGAATAGTAGAAATAGTAGAAGGTATATAAAGAGTAATATATTGCATATATCTAGTGATCTTAAAATCAACTCCATCTCCATTGGTTATACTTAACTTTTCGTTACTTTCTTTATTGAGTTTACTTTGAAAAATTTAATTTATTTAACCTGATATAAACAAAAAAAAATAAAGCTAAAAAAACACTGGTACTCAACACTTTTAAATATTTTGAATATTATAATAAGAAGCATAAAATAAATCCCAGGCCTAGGAGACTTGTAATGCTTCAGATCCATTTCTTGAGAAATATTTTCCATCCAATCCCATTCGTCAGTCGTCAAAGTTTGCCATTTGAAGCGCTTTTTGCCACTTACGCAGTTTTTCATACCATTAAGACCACCTTGCCAGCGCCCAAGCTCCTCGAACCCCTTCGGTCCTCGGCCCAGCCCCTTTTTTTTGATCCTACCCCCCCTGGAAAGCAACACGCGCCCTCCTGCGCAATGCCAACTGATAAAAATTGATGCAAAATACGCAAAAAGTCGCGAAAATCCTCGTGGAAAAATTTCAAAATTTTCACAGCTGATTTCTCGCTATAGTGACAGATAGGTGGTGAGTGTGGAATGGGCGGAGGATTCTGGCTGGTTGCCCCACGTTTTTGCATATGCCTTAAGCCCCCCGCTCACTGACGTCCCTGGCACTCCCACCCATGGCCGTGTCCCGATCCAGGATCCCGAATCCCCCCGGCACTCAATGTGCATGGCATTATGCTCTCCGCTTTGTTTCACTCTCGTCCCTGCCCCGCTCCATGCCAGGGTCTCTCCTTGTTTGTTTGCATTTGCGTATCATCGACGCATGTCGCGACGCCATCCTTGGTCCTCCGATGTCCTGGTTCTCACATTCAGGCCCGAGGTCCGGGGTCCGGGGTCTGGGGCTCTCAGCACCGGGTACTGGGTCCATGGAATCGGGCCCAGGGACTGTCCATTGCGTTGCCCCTGGCTGGTGGTTCGTCGTTCCTCGCTGGATGGCTGGATGGCTGGATGGCTGGATGCTTGCTGACAACAATAATTCAGGCGAATTGCGTGCTGGATGGAAAATGCCTTTAATCTGTTGGAGTTGCCAACTGTCACGAAGCGAAATGAAATGGAAATCACACGCACTAATGGCAGAGACTCTCTGGCGGAGGAGGCGGAGTAGAGGGGGCGGTATGAGTCCACCTCCCCTACCCTGGAGCACGCTCCGCCTTTGTTAATGGTTCTTCTTTTTTCCGATAAATTTTTTGACTCAAAGATGGACCAAAAACAAAGGCCATAAAAAATTAATACACATTTGTTGCTATTTTTCTCACATATTTGTTATTGAAATACTAAAATATTGAAAACATTTTTTGTTCATTTTGTTTGTTTAGTGAATACATAGATATTAGAAAAATATTAAAACTATTCAAGAAAGTAATAAATGCGGAAACTTTTCTGTAAAAAAAAATATAGAATCAAAACCTCGTTTAAGAATTTCCTATATGCAATAATCCCCTTTGAAAAGTTTATTTAAAATATGTGTTTATTTAAATCCTAGTAAACAAACTTTTGTCAACCAAATGTTATATATATTTTTTTTTATCAAACACAAGTGTCGCAGAAACCAAAATCCTCCCTTTTTGTCGGAATGACATCAACTTTCATGCAATGTCTAATTCGATTTGTTCTACGCCAACACTTTCATAATTCCGCTGTCTATTATGGATACTGGCTTCGGAGCTCGACCTCAGCATCGTCCTTATCCCGGCCCTCATCCTGTCCTGTCCTGATTCTGTCCTATCTGCCATCTTTTTACGCTGTTGGTAACCTCAAGCGCTGTGCCCACCCTCCTCCCAATTTTTTCCATATACCAGAGTATGTAGTTCACTTGCCCTTCCCTGGGCTTTGGGCTTTATCAGTCGCAATCAATCTGGCCCGGGCCAGTCGTATCTCAACTTTTGCGTTTTTCAATCTCGACATTTTTACAGGGGCTAAGTAAGTTCCAGCGATGGTCGTCGTCCCTTCAGTTCTCGCACTTTCCTGCCTCGATGTCTCTGCGGCGTCGCTGTCACTTTCGCTGGCAAGAAGCTTCAAAAGGACTACACTTGGCTAAAATGCAGAGTCTTGTCAACAGGAATCTTGGGTCATTCGCAAATAAATGGTGCAAGCTAAATACAAATCAAAATCCCGGACCCTCTTGGATTATACCGACCATTTTGCACCTGAACCTGGAGAGAGATGGCTCAAACTCGATCTATCAAAAAAAAATGGTATTAGCCTTGCAAACAAAGTCGCTTTTAGTCCCCCAGACTTTCATTGAGATCTATGTTGATGGTAATCATATATCCAATACCGGAAAAGTACACCACTTCCAGACCTTTAAAATATAAACTATCCAATTACAAGATATTTAAAAATATTACGTATAATCTTACATATTTTTTTGTTGCCTCTTTTCCAGAAAAACAACGGAAAAATTTTGAAACTGGATTATCTTTAACTTATTTTATTATTGTAAAAAAAAAAATATTAAAAAAAAAGTTTGTAGTTGTCTGAATTTCTGAGATGCTCTTAATTTCCTGAAAATGGTTTATTATTTCCTATTTCAATATAAATGTGACACAATTTACAATACAATAGATTCTCTGTGTGCAAGCAGATCTGAAAATAGTAAAGAGCTGTGAGCTTGAAGAGCAGAACCCCAGAACTGGCCCAGCGGGAGGGCTTTTTTCCTGATGTCACAAAAGGATTCACTTGATATTCATCAACATCAGTGTCTGTCAAACAGTCAGTCAGAGAGCAGTCATTCAATACCCACCAAAACCGAACCCAAACCCAAACCCAATTCCAAGTCGGGCCCAAAGCCCAGCCAAACTTGAATCCGTAGTCCAAACTACAACGTCCGTTACATACCGAAGTCTGCATGTCAAGTTTGGCTGTAGGCTGTGGCTTTTGCTGCTGGAGATGGGGTGGGGTGAGGTGGGGTGGGGTGGTGGAGGAGTGGGTGGATCCGCTCTCCCCCTTTTTGCGACTTTGTATGTGTGCGTGGGTGGGTGGGCGGCTTGCAATTTGATGCAACAAGAGAGTGTAGAGGAACGGAACAGAGGAATTATACGAGTTCGTATGCATAATGCCATTGGCGTTGGCGATACTAATCTGATTAGTGTCAGAACGGGAAAAAAGAGAAAACTTGCAGACGGAACAGGCATTGACAGGCTTAGGCTAGTCGGATATATATTTATGATCGACAGAGTTGCTCTCGGAGCTGTCACTGTCACTGGACGCAGACCAACTTTGTGGCACACTAGTTGGACTCACATTCTAAATAAAAAATAATTAAAATAGTAATAAATTAACAAATTAGAAAACAATCTGAAAACGGAATGTATAGTGACTTCACGCTGCGTCCAATTAAAGGGCACTTAAATCGAGGATAAGTTCCACCTTTGCGAAATGACTCCCTCACCTCTGTTTGTAGTGACACCCCCGCTGGGCGGCGACACCCCTGCGGCAAGCGTCTGGCCAACTCCCACAACTCATTTCGCTTTGAGCGTCGTTTTAATTTAAAGGTATTTAAGGCGATCCATCATACGTATCAGTGAGAGACAAGCAGGGAGTTTGCTTGCAACCTGATATGAGTGCGGCAATCTGTTGTGCAATCGCACAATCCATCCCCCACCCCATAGCTCAAAGCCCACACCACCCACCACCCACTGCCATCCCCCTTCCTGGCTCTCCGTGCAAAACCCATCACCCCGTGGCGCATTATATTGGCCTGTCACAAGGGAGCAATTCGACGGCTCTGATCCTGATGCCTTCGCTGCAGTTTTATTCCGATGCCGATTCCGATTCCCATTCCGATTTTGATTCCCGCACCGAAGCCCGAAAAGAAGCCGAGGCGGACGCATTAGTGGCGGGTCGGTTGCGTTTGACTTCCAACACTTCTGGGCAATTGTCTCGCCAGGAGTAGCAATAGGACGAGGCCCAACGGCGCAGGAAGCGAAACAGGAACAGAAGGCGGAACAAACGCCGGAACATAAAAATGACAGAAGAGGAAAAAGGGATGCTCAAAAGCGCCGGCTATGCGATGGGGTGGAGGGCTAGACACTTTTAAAAATAATATTTACTATTTCTTCATTAATGTATTAATGGGTTAACTGAATTAAGAGGTTCTAAAAGAAAATTATATTTTAAAATTCTATTAAAGATGTCAATAAAATTATTGAATAATCTGATTCTCATAATAAAACTTGGGTTATTATTATTAGTATTATAAACAATTAACAACATTAGAAGTTTCAATATAAAAACATCCTTTAGATAAGAGATTTAATGATAAACATTAATATATTTTGGATTGTTAGTAAAAATAAAGTACAAACTAGAAACTAGATGGAGGCATACCGAATTTTTCTCAGTGCAGCGTTGACAAAAAGGCCTTTTCGTTTCATTTAGCAGGACAGGCGGACAAAAAGTGCGAGAGGGATATATGTATTTAGAGGCGAAGGACATGCCACCCCTCGCGCTGCCAGTCTCGTGTCGCCTTTTTCTCGCGGTCTTAAAACGATGATTAGGTTGTTATTTTAATTTGCCCATTGATATAGCCCTGTTCCGTACCGCCGCCTGACTTTGCCCTTTGTGGGGTGGCTGCTGGTGTTGTTGCCCTTGTCTTTTGAGTTGCCTTTGTCGAGGATAATGGTATAGGGTGAGGGTGCAGCATTGTCAGCGTATTTAGCAGTCACGCCGAACGAGAACTCAAACCCAAACAAGACCGTAGAGCATCCCGGAGCCGGAACCGTAGCCGGAGCTCAACTCGTCTTGGGCTCAACTACGCGTAACGTGTCCGCAATTTGTCATCGATTTTGTATTGCCGCATTTTAGGCGTATTCCCATTTTTTCCTCTCACCCTCTAAAGAGGGGTTGCAAATGCTTAAATTATACTAATTAATAAATTGACTTGGCAGTCAAATCATTTGGCACAAATGTTAAAATTATTTGAACAACAAACTTTCCACGGGCCGACCTTGAAGAAGTCCTTTCGCGTTCGTGTTCGGCTTGGAGTTGGTTTTGGGCTGTTGTGCTGTTGTGCTTCTTAAGCAAAAGTTTGCCGGTTTATGGCACTTTCGTAATCAGCGTAGTTTATTTAAATTTATTTTAATGAAGCAACAACAGACAAAAGTGAATGGAGTCCGAGGCGGAGGAGTCCCTTTTGTGGGGGGCTACGCACGCGGAAATTTCATGCCCGAACGAATTAAACGCACCGAAGACACGAAAGGGTTGCAAGGACACGTGAAAAGGATTCGCGCGCTGCGGCAGGAGAAACAGCGGTGTTAATGCTCTCGCCGACAAGTGCCCCCAGGAGCAGCGCCGAGAGTCCTGCGGCCATGGAATGTCTGCGCCGTGAAAGGAGTAAATTAAATGATTAATACGCTTCGACTGTTGCCGGGACTGTTTAATTACCCCGGCTCCTTCCTGGGCTTTGGCCACGGCATTCGTTACGGTTTTACGCTTATCAAGCACAACTGTCAGCGCCCACCGCTCATTAGAAGATGAGCCGAGTCCTGTGCCAGGACCATTCAAAAACCAGCCTGGCTTATCCTGTCCCCTAAAGGAGGAAATAGGCAAACAAAAAGGAATTTTTGCGACTGCAAATCAAGAGGCCCTCCCCCACAAACCCTACAAACCAAAAAAAATCCACACACACACAGGATCCGGAAACGGAGCAAGCTGGCCAGCTCGAATACGGTTTTTTTTGCGGATGACCAATGCAAACGTGGGGACAGCCAGCACAAAAGAGGATTCTGGGCGTAATTTAGTGGAACAAGTTGTTGCCATTGAAAAAGCCAACAAAAGGTGCCAAGTGTCACTGAGAAAGGAACTAGATCATTTCGAAAAGGATTGGGCTTACTGGGAGTACCTACGATATATATTCTTAACCGAATTTTAAAATAAATTGAACTTTTGTGGGGAAAACTGTAATATATAATATATAGTTAAGGTTTATTTGTAAATTTTGAGGTTTGATTTAATTGATTATTAAAAAGTTATTATTAAGAAACTTATTATACATCAAACGAAAGTATTCTTGATAAAACTCCATTAAGTAGTAACGATTCTTTTAGTTTCAAATTCAATTCTTTATTAACTTAATATCTTCCTTTTTTTTAAGTTATGAATTTTTTTAAAAAATAAATACCTGTAATAATACATAAAATTGATTGGCTTGAATGAACTAGTTTTCTTTTCAATAAAGTCGGAACAAACCAGGACATTGAAATCTCACCAGCACCGCAGCTAAAAACAGCATAAAAAGTCGAAACACGAGGCAGGAGCAAAAACAAATACTAAAAATAAGCGAGCTCCACACTTTGTCCTTTCCACCAGCCAATCCACATGTCTGTGTGAGGGTCCTGGCAGTAGGTGTGTTGTTGTGTGTATTACAACACTGGCTGTCAATGGCGGATGCTGTCGACTGACGACTGCCGGCTACCAAATACCGAATGGCGCTGATGATGACGAGAAACAAGAAACAGGACCAAAAGGAGAACGAGAACGAGGACGAGGACGAGGACGAAAGCGATCCTCATTTGTATTCCAGACGCGTGTTGCAATGCGAGCGCGGTCCGGAATGCTAACGAAGCCCACCGCCCCCTCCCTCCAGGAGCTGATGAAAGTGGGTGTAAGGTGTGGTGTGTGTGTGTGTGTGTGTATGAGTGTGTGTATAGGTCGGATATATGGAGGACGTTGCTCGGCCAATGTATTTGTTTTTGTATACAAAATTAAAGTCTTGGCTAAAAACAGCTTTAAGTGGCAGCTAGGGAAAAAGTCAAGCATGCACTGAACAAAATAGTCTTCGCACAGGGTTTTAAAAACCTAATAAATACAGATATATAAATTTATACTGATAGAAAACAAACATTTTGAAGGAAGAAAATAACAACCTAAAACTCCTTTTAAATATTATTTAAAATTTCCCCATAGTTTAAATTAGTTTTTTCCACTGCCTTTTTTTTTTGAAAGAAGAAAAAGACACTCGAACCCTGGTCCCCGAAGGACCTCCAGCTAATTGAAAACAGTTATGTGCGTCATATTTCTTGAAAACCAAAGCGTCCGCTGCCTGCTTTTGACAGCCAAAAGACTTTCGCCAAGTTTCAGCATTTTTTTGTGCTCCCTTTCCTACCGATTCGGGTTCTTCTTTGTTTTGCTACTTTATGGAAAAGACGGCCATTTTGTAATGCCTCCACTTCTAGTCCTGGCCGGGGACTCTTTGTGGAGCTCCCATTTAAAGTCTTCCGCGAGGAGTCTGCGCAGTCTGGAGGACTTTTATTAGCCTTATCGGGGCGAATGGATCTCCTGGAGCTCGCGCCAAAACAAAAATCAGCTGATTCACAAACACACATACACCGGAAGGACCCTTGCAGACGTACATATACATAGTAAAGCAGCTCGTAACTCACATTCAAATGCAAAACTCGTGCGAAAATTTGTGCCACTCTCTGGCGCTGTCCTTGCTGCACATCCTTGCGGGGTGACGTCATCCTCCCCTCCCTTCCCCCCCTCTCAGCGACAGTGTCAATGTCGATTTGTAATTCAAAATTTGTTTTCGAATAGATTTGCCACTTTGCGGGCGGGGGAGGATGGGTGGGGAAAAGTGAAGGGGTGCCGCTACCGGAATTTCAAATTTGTTTATAAGCCATCCCGCTTTTTATGCAGCAATAGCAGCCGTAAAAATTCAACAGGGTGCTCTCAAAAAAGAACAACAAGAGGAGAAAAAAAAGGATGAATAAAAAATACACACCCACATGAGCGGAAGCTGTAACTGTATTTTAGTGTTTTATATGCCAAGGAAGGGCAAGGTTACGCGACACGCGATGACGCCGCTCCTCCGCCTCGTAAACTAATTTATGATTATTACACGAGAGCTGATTTTTTATACCCCCGACCCCCGAACACTTTCCATTTCGCATCTCTCCGACGCGGCGGGACCCGGACCTGCGTTATCCTGCGTTGAGGTAGATCACGAAAAAGTTTTTATTACAGCAAATTTTTCCTTTTCTCTCGTCTTTCGGTTCTTGACTTTTGTTTATTGTGCAATTTTATGAGCTGGATGCCATAATTTGTTGTTAATATCGGGAACATCGGCGGAGGCTCGTCTGCCGTCGCCGGGGAGCTCATCAGTGATGCAGACGAGCATGTGACCCAGTCAGGGATACTGAAACTTTTTATGCATTTTGCTGAACGAGGTTGCCGCTCCCCAGGATGTGCAGCCTTGCCCTTGACCTTAGACATTTGCATGAGAATCGAATCGCACGGAGGCTGGAAACAAAAAAACTTTAAGACGAAATTGTAGTAAAATAATAAGACAACACAGAAACTAATTCCTCTATTAATTTAAAAATAAAATGAAATATTAATCTTGTCCCTTGTGACCAAGCCAGAAGTAAAAGTAAATCAATGTAATGCAATCAGCGAACTTAACAAATTCCCCAACAAACCGCCGCACAAGTTTGGCCAACTAGCACTCGCTGCGGCTGCTCGCAGGACCTCATCGATCATAATTTCCAACTGGCTGTGATTTGTACCAAGTCCTTGAGGCCGAGGCGAAAAAGACGGAGCGAGCGTGAAAAAGACGACAGCCGCGCCAGCAGCAAAGCGGAAAATGTTAAAATAACGCGCTAACTTGGTTACCAAGTTTGCGCATTTTTCACTCGGTTCGCTTTTCCATCCTCCCACCCCGCCGTCGTCCTGGGGGGGGCCTGAGATTCGACTCGCTTCTCATAGCCACACAAAACCCCCGCAACAAGGCTGGAGGAGGGACAGTTTTTCCTTGCCCGCCTTCTTTTTGTGCAATGTGGGCAAAAGTTTGCCGCTGCTGCCCGAGCGTTTATGCAAATTAGGTGCAAACGCATGCAGACAGACAGAGCGAGGACGAGGGCGAGGACGAGGAAGAAGGAAGGGAAGGCTAAGGCGGAGACAGAGATAGACAAACGGGCAGACATTATCCTGGCATAACTTTCACTGCAGACAAGGTCTGGCAGAACTCTCTCGATGTGATTTGTACCACCAAAAGTGTGGAGATCAGGAAGCGTTGGCCAGATTCATGCACTTCCCTTTAAATGGGATCAACCGCTATCAAATTGTTGGGCTCTATCAAAGGAATCTATTACCCCCTCCCCATTATTTAGGACTATTTCAATCCTAGACAACCACAAATCAGACGCCTACCTACAGACTATTGTGGTTAAAATCGTAGTTGAAATGAATTTATAGAGGTTTAAATGACTGGACATTAAAAATGTTTTAAATCTCTAAAATATTATTTCATAAAATGTATAAATTACTTGTAGATTTATTATTGAATAGTAACGATTTATTTTTATAATAGTATAAACCTTAAAAAAAACGGAGCTTAGCATTTAGCAGGGATTATTTTTTTCAATATAATTAAATTTATTAATAACCTAAAATATTTTGATGATTTTTATTATGGATAGTTTGCCTAAAAGTTGTTGATTTTTTAAGTTGAATAATTGATTTTTGTCGGTCTCTTTACATTGAATTAAATAATTATTTAAGGACCTCTAAAATTTTGCTGGTAATTGTATATTATATTCAGGCTTTTGTTGGGATGGGTCGATTGCAGTTGGTTCTCTCTATGTCGCATATCAATTCATCATAAAAGGAGATTTATGACAAAAACAAAGGCCTTATCGCAGACAGTATTTATGTAGACAGGTTGCAACGCCCTCGTCAGCCCCCTTCCCGTGGAGACTTCCTGACAGACAGGCACGCCACCCGCCCAAAATGACAAAATACACACACATGCCGATAGCTTTAAAACAGACATTAATCGATAGGAGTTTAAATTTTCAGGATATCAAGCATTCGCCCGGTGGTCCCTCAAAAGCTTTAATTAACTAATAGAAGAAAAGGAAAATTTTCAAAAGGAAACTAAATGGAGAGGGGTGGCAGTTAGGAGGAAGGATACCTCTGCTCCTCAATGCCAACTAGCAATTATTTATTATTTCAGCGTTGCTTTTGTTTCCACCAAAAACGAACGTGCCCGGGGGCAGCGCTGGGAAGCGGTGGGGCGCTACACAAACAAGAAAGAAAGGAAAAACTGTGACGGGATAGTGGGAGCGGGGGGCGGACAATACGCATGCGTCCGATATCCTGTTGCTGTGGCAACCCCCACATGGGCACACACACACACACTTTGACATTTATATAGAAAGCACCCAACGCAATATTTGAATATTCACGCATACCATAAACTAAATACTGGAGGTCCTTGCTGTGCCACGGGGGCGGGCAGGGGGAGGACAGGCAAATACGCGCTTGGAGCTCCCTTTTCTGGCAGGACTTTGGCTTGTATTTGTTTGTTATTTGTCGCTATCCACCACAGTGTGTGCGTGTATCTTTGCGTGAGTGTCTGTGTGCGCTCCTGTGCTTATGTCCTTTCAACCCCCAAGTCTGGGCTCCACTTCAGCGAACCAGCCCGCCTACTCCCCTCCACCGTCTTACAAAGGTGCCTTTATCCTGAGTCTGGGCGAGGTGACTCTGGCTCTGATGTTGCCATTTTGTGCCGGATTCCTTGGACATTGTCGCCAAATAGAACAGGCCTGTGCGTGCGAAGGATATACAAATATACACTTAATAGAAAAATGGGCTTCCTTGAAAAGCTTTTTATATTTCATCCCAGATAGGACTGAGGTTCCACCCCTTCAATATCAATTTCCATACGCAATTTTTATTAATTGCCGCTACATTGATTAGAGCATTTGATTTCTTGTTTTTGTCGCCCATCAATCTGGCTCCGAACATATCCATTTTATTATTTTTTCATTTTTCTATTGAGATTGGGCTCTCGCCACGCATTTTTATCGATTTACGCAAAAAAGGAATCACAAAACATGCAAATAAAGTCGATAGATGGGCCACCGGGGAGATGGCCTGCAAAAGGGTTAGGATTGATGGCGGACGACAGGACAGCAACACAGACAACGACACACGCAAAAACACAGACGGACACGGATAGGCCGAAGTGTGTGCAGATTTCTATCTGCATATGTATATTCATATTCGGAGTGTGAGTTGTGGGTGTGTTTTGTGCAAAATATAGTATAGTATGTGATGTGCGGCAATGTTGAAAACGTCAGGGGCAGCCGCAACAGGGGGAGTTTTTCAAAACTATTGGGGTAAGTGAAATATAATATTTTATTAGTCCCTAGGGTACAAATAGTAACAATGTTCTAAAAGATTATACTATATTATTTTTTGATTTGTTAAAGTGGAATTAGAGGTTTAAAATAATTTATAATAAATAAAAATAAACAAATTCTCAATACTCATAATATTAATAATATTAAAATCATTAGAATCATCATTACATATATCATAACATCATTACATTATATTAATAACGACTTACCATTAAGCTTTTCCACATAAATTATAGGAAAAAAACAAGAAGAAAATTATACAGGAAAAATAAAATACTTTTAAGTAATATTATTATCTGTATAACCATCATTTTCAGATAATTGAAGCAAAGTATGGCAACTAAAATTCTTAACAAAAATATCATGAGATTAATGTAATTTTGGACTTTTTTTACTTAAAAAAATTGTATAGTTGGCCCAAATATTAGACATTCAGGAGCTCTGTTATGTTTTTGAAAGAAAAACCTTGAATATTCTAAGAAACCCTGCTCTCGAGGAATATCCCCGCCCCTGTTCTTGGCCAATCGCTTATAAACTCGCATATTTCAAGTGCCGGGCATACATAACCACATCAGCACACACGCAATCCATAACCGTTCGCCACTCACCCCCTTCCCTACTCCAACCACACCCCCTATTTCCAAAATTCCCCAACTCCCCCACGTCGTCCTGCCGTGCTACCTTGTATTTCGTTATCAATAAAGCGAAATTTAGTTTTGATTTCGTGTTTGTTGTTGTTATTGAAATTCATTGAACCAATTTTAATATTTTATTTGTTGCAGCACGCACACAGGACACAGGACGCAGGACGCAGGACACAGGGCATGGGGCACAGGAACTGCCGGCTGGTGAAAAGTGGGCGGCAGGATGTTTGAGGAGGTGGAAGGACACCAACTAACGGCATGTGCAACCCTTTATGTGTGGGTAAGTATTTGCATGCGTATGTTCATTTATCCTTGCACGTGTATGTGTGACTATTTCCGGTGGACGCCATTGTCGTTGCTTTTGTTGCTTCTCACTCTTCAGCCATGTGATTTTTTTCGTTCGGTGTATGTGTATGTGTGTTGTTTCTTGTGGCCTTTGTTTTTGCCCAGTTTCGTTGTTGTTTTTGCGCATCGTAACCAAATTTGAATATTTTTTGTGCCCTGCAAATGGATTTTTTTCCACAGATTTTCGATGCCTTTTTTTCTCCAGCTCTTTTCCTTCTTTATCTCTCTCTGTGTGTGTATATATGTGTGTGTGTGTGTATCGCTTTGTTCGCCCCGCTTATGATACCGTTATGATGTATTTTATTGCCACAGCAAAACCAAAGCAACGCCACCCACCCCCCGCCCAGTCCGCATTTCCACGCCCCTCGAACGGAAACCGGCGACATTGTAAATTTTCTGTTGCCTTTTTCCTTTTTTTTTTGGTGGCCCGCACTTTTTTTTTTTTTTGTGGCTGGTGCCGTAGAGCCATTATAGAAATTCTGTTATTCCTATTCGGTTTTTGTATTTTTTTCGAGGTACAAGGTAGAGCCTTTTTTTGTAATTTTTGTTGTCTTTGTGATTTGATTTAATGTTGATAACAATAACAGCAGCAGCAACAGCAAACAAATACGTGTATAAATAACCCCAAAACTTTAGGCAACAAAAAGGGGGAAAAAAGCGAAGAAAAATAAAGAACGAAAAAGAAAGACGGAAACGCAAAACTTTCTTTCCAGTTCATTGGGAAAAGTTCGGGGGGGAGGGGCCAGGGAATCAAAGGGTTGACTTTTATAGTTCTGTCCTGATTCACTTTGATGGCCCTAATAACCGAAGCTTAATGAGCATAACAAGTGGCTTGGCGGCAAGGATTAGGAACCGCAGGACATACTCCCACTGACGTTGAGCTCGTGTATTTTTCCTAACATTTTTGCGTTTTGCGTGCGCTGCGTGTTCGCCCTCCAAGTCAAGTTGTACATTTTTATTATTTATTATTTGACATTCAACGTTTTTTTTTTTTAGGTGAGCTTGGGTTGCTTTCCGGCAGCTTGTGTTGTCCTCGTAAACACGCAAATAGTTTGGTTTACAAAACTTACAGGTAAACAAAACTTATGTCCCAGCTCTAATGAAGGGAGAACTTTTTCACTGATTTTACCTTTCTGACCCAATCGGGAAGTCCCTTATTAGACCTAGAAATCATTAATTATTTAGTTAGATTTAACCGTTAGTTACATTATTATATAAGCCAGTTTACATTGCAATATTCTTTTAGCAATTCCCATAGAAAAAAATGCTTATAAAACAAGATAATTTAAGGAATTGAGCCTTAAAGCACTCACATCCTGCTGCAATTCACCCATAGAGGGGGAGACTCATTTGTTTCAGTGTTTTCTATATGTATGTGTGTGTGCAACAAAGCAGTAGACAATGCGTAAGGATGCCCAAAAAGGATATGCGAGACTTGCACAGACAGCCAAGAGACAGACACCAACAACAACACACCCACACACACATACATTTAAAATTATGCAAATTTTATTACGCAAACTGCTGCGTCCGTCGCCGCCCCCTACACCGCCCCCACTGCTTTCGCCGCCTATCGTCCTTGCTGCAGGAAACTTGCCTTACACTCGCTGTTGGACGGCGCACAAAAAAGGACCTTACACCCGAAGTCAGAATGCAATAAGCAATTGCAGGACACAACAGGATGGAGGAGCAGAGGACGCAGAGCCAGGATCAAGGCTTTTGGGTGAGTTGGGGAAAAGTGGGAGGACAACAAAGCCTGTACCTCGTTTTTTTCTCGCCTTTAAATGAAGAGCAAAGCTTTCATTACGGGCAACAATGTTAAAATTATTGAGCACAAGCCAAGTAGAAGAAGAAGTGGAACAAGACGCTGGCTAAAGTGCGGACTTGCCCCCAATACAGAGAGAAAAATATTTACAATAAAATTAAAAAGAAGAAGACAGCAACTTGAAACGCAACATTAAAAATAAATTTAAGTTTCGTTTTCAAACATGTATGCAAAGTTCAGATTCGCGTACAATTTTAATAGATTTAGTTTATCTTTAGAACAAAAAAAAACAAAAGTGGGTAGAAAAGGTTTCATTATTAAAATTTCTTTAAAGTATTTCTGGTATTTCTTTTTTGAGTTTCAGGAACTTTTCAAAATGAATAGTAGATAGTCTTTACTTTTTCTCTGGGTGTACCAAACCAGTGCACTTCTTGGTCAAAAGCAACGCAGTCAGCGTGAAAATCGTCAAGGCGGCTGGCCGTTCGTTTCGTTTAGTTTTCCCTCTCTACGCTGCTGTTGTTGTTTTCTTGATTTCTTGTTCTTGTTGCAGTGAAAAATTACCAAGCGGAAATGCGCCTACAAGGCCGGAGTGCCCAAGGAGTTTTCCGATTTTCGCAGCAACGAAAGAGCACAGAAAAGCGAGTCCTGCGGAGCAGAGCTTCCGACAAACCAACCGACTAACCCAAAATTCAAATCGCTTGCCCAGAACGGTTGTGTGCTCCACGAATGAGAAGTAATCGGGGATAAGAGAGACAAATGAAAAGCCGGTGGAGCCCTGTGTGGCGCCACCTATCGGCCACAGGGGCATGATAGCAGCCATTTTGTTTAGTGCCATCTTGCTTTAGTAAACAGCACCTGTATAGCTCTGTCCCTCACCTTCCAGCAACTTGATCACTGCGACTGCGCTGCGCTCTGGCAACGCCCACTCTCTGAGCGGCGAGTGTGCGCAGTGCAATTCCCAGAGCGAAAGTGGAGGGCCACGCCCACTGGATGGACGTGGTGCAAAAGGGATAGCCATACTTGAGCCGGTGTTTCCAGTGGACTGGAAGGCCCCACGAGCCCACTGTTCTGGAGTATCTCCCCTTTTCTAGCGGATGGATTTTCAACATTTTCAAAGCTTTTGCGGATGTGTTGGGGTTTCGCATTTAAAAGTAGCGCCAAATAAATATTCTTAACCGAAATTTTGAAATAAACTTGTGGAGATTAGGACACAACTACGACATACTCGGCATAAAGTGTTAACTTTCTTCTGACTTGATCCTATTTTGTACATAATAGAGTACATTCTTTACAAGAGAGACCTAAAGAAATGTTTTACAATATTATGATTTTATTAACAAAATGTATATAATTATCATTAGTATTTTATAAAAATTTAACTTTAAAGTTATTTCTAAAAAAGACAATAGACTTAAATTTCTTGAAAACCCCTTTTGGGGCCAAGGTTGTTCCTGTATGGTTCCCCTTAAGGCAAAAAATACCTTATAGCACCGAAAAATGGGTTAATCCGCAGTCATAACAAACTTTATCAAATTAGCATGTGTCTGATTTAATGAGCACTTTGCATGCCGTTGAAAAATTATCTAAGCATAACTCAAACATTATATACATATATGCAGATGAATATTTAAAATCAGCTGGTTCAAGTCTCTTTACATCACAAGAAACTCAGGTGTCGATCAGGTGGGTACTCTCTCTTTTCTCTCTCCCCGGAGAATCTCTCGTCTTATGCAAATTGTCTCACTCTCGACCACTGCTTATTATTCATTATTTGTTTGTTTTAATTTAATACATTTTTGCGCGCAATGTTTATATGAAGAAGAAAAGGAAAGAGGCCGGAAAAATTACCATAAAAATGCATTGAGCAACTTTTACTTTCAAGGTGATCATGTCTGAGGAGACGAGAAGAAAAAAACACCTAAAAAAGAAACAGCCGCGTCATTCCTTAATTGTAATTACCAGAACCAGAAACAGGAGCGGCATTTGAGACGCAAGTGGAGAAAGAGGAGGTTCCAAGGATCGCGGGCAGGTGCACTTCGTTTGCGGCCGTGTCCTTCGGCAGTGGCATATCAATAAACCACTTAGAGGGCGATCCTTATCTAGGGGATCCTACCCCTGCGATCCGTTACAATTTCAATTTCGCCGACTTGGACGTTACACGCTAATGAAACGCTGTGAACTTGACCGTGGCTATCTTGGCCAGGCGATCTTAGAGTCATTTTCGTATCCCCCGCTCTAAGCATGGACAGTCGCCCATTAATAAAGGTGCCCCCCGCGAGCCCTTACAACGCTCCAGTAAGTCCGTGCACATTGCATTCTGGGGTTCACGCTCTCCGCTCCAAAGCGATCCGGTTATGATACGCTCCTCTGCATATCCAACCTGCAACCTGCCACTTGCAGCTCCCAGGCGATCTAACTGGCGACTTATTGTTCAGTGCAGCGTGCCGTGGATGCCACTCGAAATGGCCCGGAATAAAGAGCCATGCCGAAAAGAGGCTAATGGACGGCTGGGGTCTTGGGCGAGCGGGAAGAGTCTCCGGGGCTCCGGAGATAAGGAAAGTAATCCAATTAAAAGTGGGTGGGATTTGTGCCAAACGAATGGCATGCAAGGTGCTTGACCTCAAATTGTATTTTCGTCTGCCACTTCTTGGCGACTAAGTTGTAGTTAAAGTTACTTATTAGTAATTGCAATAAAGTTATTCAGTTTCAAATAAAATGGCTCATATCTGAGAAAAAGAAATAGGCCTCTGGCACACCTATTCCCCACTTCCGATGCCAAAATCCCATTTCCCAGACAAACGCCTTTCAACCCAAAAGGTGCAGAAGAATCTTAATGAATTCAGTAGACGGCAGACAAAATCTCATTTTCTAAGAATTATTCACTCAAATCCATTACTCATTTCCCATCCGCAATCTGTCGCTCCGAGTGCAGCCGACTGCAAGACGTGGCAGCGGCTGCCAAAAAGCAGAAAACTCACAAAACAGAAGACTCCTCCGTAGCCGGATCGGAATCCGAGTCCAAAACGCACCCACAACGGGCGGGACTTCCATAATGTGGAGAGACCTGAAAGGCCCAACAAGCGACTGATACCAGGCAGTTCACATTATAATAATCCCCAAGACATGTGTGAATTTGCCGCCCTATCAGGCCCTGGAGATCTCTTTCTCGGTTTCGGATCCCCATTTTTAGCTCCCCCGCCGAAACCCTGAGATACCCACAACAATCCCAATTCAAAGCTCTCTCGCCGAGTTTTCCCACAGTCGATCAACACGAAATGAGATATATGATGAGATATTTGACAGTTACGTGATTTCTTTCTCGGTTCACAGTTCGGTTTGGCATGTTCGGGGCGATGTTGCTACCTTAGTTTCTCATTTTTTATAATTCATAAGTCGGGGGCAAGAGTGGCTCAGGGTCTCTAGGTGGCGCCACTCGTGGCCTTAGTAAGGGCACAAACCCCAAAAACAATAAAACCCTCAACGAGCTCCACTCGCCAAGGACATGCGTGAACGGGAGTCCTTTCCGGCGGCAATCTAAAAAACACCCAGGCACTTGTGGAGTTTGACGGAGTTTTCGGATTCAGTAAGCTTCGATGGCTTTCCGGGGGCGGAACGATTGAAGCGCTAGAAATAAGGGATGAAGCGAATGTTACAAAAAATTTTATTTAAATACATTTTTAAATTAAAATTATATTGAATTTGTTATTTTCGATTTTAGATGCTGCTATGCCTAAATTATTTTTTTTTTCAATTAGCATTTAGAGAATAAAATTTAGATTTTTTAGACATCTTTTGAAATTTTGTTTAGTATTAAAAACATTTATCAAGAACTGGTTATTTAAAATTGCATTACATATTATACTCACAAATTTTACTGGATAATATTGTATACAATAATATTTTATAAAGTTGTACAAGAAAATCCACTTTCCAAGAATTAAACATTTTTGAAAAAAATAAAGCTATGATTGTTTGCCATCCATCCATAATCAATAGGCCTAATATTATAAAATTTTTAAGTGTATACAATATGCATTATAGCTTAAAATTTGCAATATCTTAATTATGAATTTATTGACTTTAATAAAACCGATTTATTATAATTTTATTCACCTGTTTAATGGTCCATTTCGTTTCGTTTGTTAACATTAATATTTCTTATCCGTTAAGCATTTTTACCACGATTATTAACTGTGCAATAAGTTTACAATAAATAATGAGCTGTAATTAAATTAGCCACATTGCTGATAAGCCTTCGGGGTATGGATTTAAATAAATTAATTAAAATAATAAATAATCCGTCAGCGAAGACCAACGAAAGAAAAAACGAACCAAAGCAACGGGAAATTGCAATTTACAACAGGCAACCGAAAAGCAACAACAACCCAACCCATCAACAATGTGAATAAAAAAATGTGTGTAAAACAGAAAAAAAAAAAATAAAACTGCACAAACAATTTTCAGTTGAGCGGCCATGTAGAAATTTGCAATGGTGGCCAGACAACTGCGGATGTTGTTGTGTTTTCCAGCACACAATGAACAAGAGCAACAACAACTGTTGGCAACATAATGAACTTACACGCAATGGGAAGCCGAACAGATGCAGTCGCCCAGGTGCAGCAGCCCCAACATATCAGCTATAAAAAAAAACAACAAAACAAAAAATTACCTGCCTACACCCCAACAATTATTGTAAAAATCCATCCCGGCAATTGCGAATTCCATACAGAGAGGGAAAACGGTTTTAATTTATTAATTAAGAACGTAGTACGCCCTAGTATTTATAGAGATATTATATTATTTATAGGAGTATTACTATCTATGTAGAACTTTGAATAGTTTTATTTTCATTCTTAACCTCACTTTTGCTATGCGCTGTCGCATTCTCTGTGACAATGGTGGCCGGAAGTGCCGACCAACCAAAATGGCGCCTCCACTCTTGCATCTCCCACTCACACACACAAACGCACTATGGCTGTGAATTATTTTGTTGTTGCATGTCACTCAAATCAGAGATTTGGTTTGCCGCTTGCCTTAATTATCGTTATTATCTTTGCTGGCTCTTCAGAATTGGCCAATGCAGCGGGAAAATCGCGCCCAAGCACGCGATGTCAAACGTAGGCCCCCCGCCACGCCCCTACACCTGTTCGGTTTCGAGGGAAATTGCATTCTTTGGCGCACAAAAACACACTTCATGCATATTTATTACCTCAACGCGCTTTTGTTGTATTTGCCAGTATTGTTGTGCACAATCACTAACATTATATATATAATGCACTTAATTTCCTGCCTGCGTCCGCCCAGAAACTCCACCCCTCCGCTCCATCCCATCCAAAACCCGAAAATTGTTCACCCAACGGGCATCATATTGTCGGAGCTCTGCGTGCAAGCCACTAAAAATTACATTATTTTTAGTTCATAATTTTAAATTATAAAATTCAGCTTGTACCTGAATTCAGGGGGCGGAGTGGGTGGCTTGGGGGCGGACTTTCCACTTTTTCTGATGTTTTGCTGAGTGAGCCGGAGCACGGAAAGTTGGCTTGGGATCGCCCTGGGGCAGCGGTGTCCCAGCTCGTTGTCAGCCTCGTTACTGCTCCAAATGCAATTTGGAAATTTTCGAAAATATTTAGAAAATTAACGCAAAGTTGTGGAAACGTTGTTGAGTCTGGCCGAGTCCTTGAAAATATTATGCTAATGCGGCAAGTTGATTAGATTTCGTTTTGGGAATAGAAAATTAGCAGGAACACTCTCTGGTTCTGGTTTTAGCCAACACTTTATATAATTTTTAATCCCCTCCCAACTTTTAACTGGTCAAGGCATGTCCTTTAAATCAAATTACCAGCTGAACATGGGGAGTCCTTGTTGGCCAGCTCAAGGGTCCGAGGAATGCAAATTTTACTGGCCAGGAATTCGAGACCCTTTTGCGATGTCGGGTCGGACACATGTCTTGAAACCAAAGACGGAAGTTTGATTTGCTAATGAACTGAAGAAAGGATATTCGGCTGAAAGGCCATCCAGATAGCCAGCGGGACCCACAAAGTGTTCTATTGGCCAGAAAATTACATTTGATTCGTTGTCGTTTTTGCCATCGCATGTCTTGCATGCCAGGCACGTTTTGCGTGCCTATCAACCGAGGGCAAAAGTGAGGAAACTCGAAGGACATCGAGCCGGCAAGAAGTCCTTTATTTGCGTGTGGTTTCCCCACGCCTCCTCGCCCAGGCGAATACTTGTTGCATGTGTCGAGTGTCGGGCCGGGGGCATATGCCTTCGATGTTTAAATTAAATTTCTGTGGCGACAATTTAAATAAAGTGTTTGGATAATGGCTTCATAATCGTGATGGGCAGACACATGAAGTCCTTGTTGGCCATTTCATTTGCATGCCATTGCCATAATTTTGGCTCATACATTTACTTAGATATTTGACTCAATAATAAGCTCGATTGTTTATACTGGGCCTCCTGGCCCATCCTGCCTGGGAAAGCTTTTTATTAAATTGCCAAAGTGACTGCCAAATTTATTGCAAAAAATAATTTTTTTTGGCCAACCTTCAATCCCCACGCCGCCCAGGCTCAGGAACCTGCTGTCTGCTTTTGTTTTTTCCAAAATGGGAAACATTGTGAAAGTGCAAGGCGAAAAAAAGGAGCTCAAGGAAGAAATAACATGGGGAACTTAAGTAAACATTAATTTACATAACTTCTGTGCAAATGACGACGTTGGGCACGGGGCACGGGGCACGGGGCATGGGGCAGGGGACAGGGGCGGGGCCAGTTGCCGTCATCATTGGGCACGAAAGCCGGATCCCAAGTCCGGACGTGGGCGTCAGCGCTCTTGTAGCCCGGCGTTATTAAAAAATTTAAAGCATGTTTTGCGGCGCAGCGGAGGAGGTTTTTCCAACTCGGTGGCTTCTGGAGGGTTTTCCGGGGCTCTCGGGGGTCGCGGCCCTTTCCAGTGGGTGTATCTGGGGCCCGGCAATACGGCCTGCCCCTGCTTAGTTGTCACTGTCTGCGGCAGCGGTTGCTTGTGTTTGTGACCGACGTTGCACATAAGCAAACCGTTCTCTTTCGCTCTATATATTTTATTTTTTTCGTGGGCGTCTTGGCCCTTCCTCCGCATATCCTTGTAGCGGCAAGCGGCGCTGGTGTGTCGGTTAGAAGTGCCAGCGTCTGTTTTCAATGTTGCCAGAAGTCGTTTCTTTTATGTAGCCACTTGGTGATGCCTCAGATGGAGTGGCGTAGGAGTTGTTTCGGGTGCGAAAAAAAATACGGTGAACCATAAAACACTCTTTCTAATTTTATTTAAAATTATACCTTATAACTTAGTGCATTACAAAAAAAAAAAAAAAAAAAAAAACATTATCCATAATTAAAGTATATTTCTTCTAAATTTTAAATTTCAGTATAAATTTATTTTCATACAAAATTATCCTGGTTTTAAATAATATCATCTCTGTATGATGGGCACAATAAACTTGTTTTACTATCACAAAGAATTATATTTTAGAAAATTAATTTGTTAATGATATTTTTTACAAAAAACATTACAATAACAATTTATAAAATATATTTTGCCTTACTCAATTTTTTAGATTCTCAAAAAACGCCGAGTTGACACCGTATACCCTCTATAAGAATTAATCAAGCGAGTTACAATGACAGCGCATATTATTTTCTTCTCGCATGTCCCCAGCACACTTCCGTCCACCCTCTGCGACTAACATCCCTCTCAAAGCCCCCATCCGACCCATCCCACCCCCTTTTAGCGACTTTGCCAATGCCGCGCAGCTTAGCGAAATTGTTTGCGAAAATACAACACAATATTCAAGAATAATGATGACATTGTTGACTCCAGTACCCGGCGCGAGTCATAAAAAAGGAAGGAAAGAAAAAAGCTATATGCATGGGGCAAGGAGGTGGAGGGGCACCCTGCATAACCGCAAGGACATCTTCCGCAGGATTAAACGCCCCGCTTTAGACACTGCAACGCCCCAGTGGGGATAAGGAGAAACAGCACACGGATATGGAGGGCAGGACCCCAGCCGGAAAGAGACAAGGCGAAAAAAGCAAACATGATTACCATATTGTATGATATGAGGCTATATCAGAGCCTGGCTATAACCGGAAGATCCCCTGCCACTCTCCGCCTCCTCGGCAAACAGAGCTCGGAAAATATAAATTGAAATGAATTGAAGTTATGGCATTAGACACTTTTGGAAATAATCAGACGTTGATGTGGAGTCCATTAGCATTTAGAGTATGTGTTCTTTTTTCATCACTCAAATACGGAAATGGCTAGTCGTCAGGAAAGGAAATCCCCCAGAGAATATCTAGCATATATGCTATTGTTACCAGAAAAATCAATGTAGAAATTCTGATCCTTTTTTATAGAAAATAATATATATTTTATATACACACTTGAGTTTAGGGCTACGTTAAGTCTACAAGAGAAATGAAGGATTAGGCGCTACCAGCTGAGCTCCTCTGGCAATCCGCCAGGATACTCGCCCGTCAGGCAGGCCGTGCAGTATCCGGCCTTCAAAGGATTCACGTGGCTTTTGTTCATCTGGACGGCCTTCACCAGCCCCTCCACACTCAGGTAGGCCAAGCTATCGGCTCCCACGTGATCCGCCAGCTGATCGGCATTGAGTTTGTTGGCAATGAGCTCCTCCCGGGTGGGGATATTGATGCCCATGTAGCAGGGATATTGCAGGGGAGGACTGGCGATCCGGATGTGGACTTCCGTGGCGCCGGCATCTCGCAGGAGCTTGATGATCGGCCCAATGGTGTTGCCCCTCACGATGGAGTCGTCCACCAGCACGATGCGTTTGCCTTCTACATTCTGGGCCAAGGCTCCGAACTTTTTGGCCACCCCGAGCTGCCTCAACCGGTTGGAGGGCTGGATGAATGTGCGGCCAACGTAGCGGTTCTTGCAGAGGACCTCCCCAAACGGCATCCCGGACTCTCGGGCATAGCCGTGGGCGGCAGCTGTTCCCGACTCCGGCACCGAGCTAACCAGATCCGCGTCCAGGGGCGATTCCCTGGCCAACTGGCGGCCGCACTGCAGGCGGGCGGAGTAAACCATCTGACCCTCGAACATGGAATCGCTGCGGGCAAAGTACACGTACTCGAAGATACAGAACGCCATGCGTTTGTAGTCCGGTCGCTCCACTATGTCCACGGTCCTGTAGCCATTTCTTGAGAGCTCTATGATCTCGCCCGGCTCCACCTCCCGCACATAGCGCGCTCCAATAGAGAGGAAGCCGCAGCTCTCGCTGCTCACAACCCAGCCCTCGGCCAGCTGGTCCTCAATATTGGCATGTCCTGCGTCCACCGGCACGATCTTTCCCAAGCACAGAGGCCGGTTTCCGTAGGAGTCCCTCACGGCGTAGATCTTGTCCTTGTGCATGACCACCAGGGAGTAGGAGAGCGGGGCCAGGGTCATAAAGTGGCGGATCCTGGCCGGCCAATTGGGTCCGTCGTGCTCGGAAACATCCTCGGGGGCGCAACACAGGGACTGGGCGATCAGCTCGCTGTCACTGTGCGTAGACAGGCCCACGCCCCGCTCCAGGACCTCCCTCCGCAATGACTCGCAGTTGACCAGCTCTCCGTTGTGGGCAATGGCCAGGGCTCCATGGGCCGTGTGGACCACGAAGGGCTGGCAGTTGACCACCTCGGACGCCGCTGCCGTGGAGTACCGGGTGTGGCCGATGCCCAGGTTGCCCTTCAGCTTCCTAATAGCCTCATCGTTGAACAAATTGTTGATCATGCCCATGCCCTTGTGTACGCTGAAGTTCTTGGAGCTCTTGCCTAGGCTGGTCACTATGCCCGCCGACTCCTGGCCTCGATGTTGCAAAGCCACCAATCCGAGGCAAATCATTTGAGCAATGTCCAGCTGTAAGGAAATGGAGTTAAAAATAACTGTATTCGTTCTAAATAATTTATTTTATAACATTGTTTTCCTTAAGTTTTCATAAAACTGGTATTTGTGTTTTCTTTATTTCTTTATGCATTTTTTTATAAATATTAATAGTTTTAGAAGTACTATGCCCCTAGTAACTAGTGAGGTAAGTAGTTACCACGTGGCCTACACCAATAAGGATTTTTAATTCGTAGGGAAGTGTTTATATTTAAAAGAAAATATATTTCTTATTTAAAAGTTTACTTGTTTTTAAGATACCTGATACTGTGAGAAATTTTTAGAATTTCTTGTATGAATGGTTCCAGAAATAATAAAAAGTTCATAAGAATTAGAATCCGAACTTTTTCTATTAAAATTAAACTATTGTTATATATTGAAATTCGCCATATTTTGTATAGAAATGCAATTTTTTAAATAGTACTTTTATATTATAAACATGTGATTGTCATTTTTGAAACATCGACCCCCATGGAGGTGCTCGCCAGAGTTTTCTGGTTGCTTACTGGCGATAACGGGAATGCTTTCCTGTTATTTTCCATTTCATTACAGTGGCAATAAAACAGAAAACAAAAAACACACAAATATATAAACAACACCGAGATGTCATCGGCTGGGGGACTGATTACAACCGCTAAGCGCTTTGGTTTCATTGACGTCATGACAGCAGCCGCCCCAGAAAGGGGGCGGGAGATGGTGCGCCTCTAGTGGGCGAGGGACCCACCATTGACCCACTTGCAAGCCATTTGCATACGTCTGACGTATGGCCATGTAGCATAGAATCTTGTTAGGTTTCTGATCGGCAGTTGACGGGCTCAATGATCACATTCTGATCTCGTTTTGATGTGGTAATCGAGAAGCTCAGGGTGTAGGCGGCTATTTTTGGAGTCTAGAATTTGCCAAGTAATACCTTACATGATAGCCACTGATTGTGATCTGTCTGAGGTTGAGATGACTAAGGTTTTAAAAGATTATAATTTCGAAAATTAAGGAGCATTAAGGGGCATTCCTCAAGATTTTTGAAACGCGACACTCGACCTTTACATTAAACTCTAAAATATAAAAGAGGTGAAGCTTGCAATTTAACAAATTTAAGAATGAAAAGTGTTTACACTAAAACTTTTATTTCTAAACGAAACAACTCCTGTTACTATTACAACTCCTCTTATTATATAACTCCTTTTCTTCGTCTTGGTGCAATATTCTTCTAGAACTTCAAAAAATTATTATTTATAAAAAGTGTCCTATATTTTCTGCCCTAATGTTTTCCCTATTAAATTATTCTTTATATTAAGGACTCCCACCTGTGTTGGATAGTCCCCGCAGGCAATGGCTCCAAAAACTCCGCACTCGCAGGTCATTCCCGTGGCATCCACGCCCTTGGGCTGGATCGATTTGTAGACCTTGTCTGGGAATACTTTGGGTGCCAGTTCCTTAGAACATGTAGCCTTTGCATTCTTCTGGCAGCACACCTCGTCTGGTATGGAAAAGTTCACAATTATATATTTTCTTATTCACTTCAATTATTCAAGGATTCTTACCATTTCTGAGATTGGCACAGCAATCACCCGAATCACTTTCCGCCATGTTTGGGTTTCGCTCGGATTTAATTAACTCTATAGAGATATTTGAGGACCCACCTTTTGTGGGAATTAAGTTGAGAGGAATTGAGACACTGGACACTTTGCACGAGATCGCTGGCACTTGATCACTTCAATTGGAATTGGAATCGGAATCGGAATCGTTCACGTCTGCATTGATTGAATGCCAGCGGAATTATGAATGTTCATGTTACAGCCGCGCCTAATTAAACCTCCGATCGTCACATCACCATCATCGGATCGGCGGTACGTACTTATATGGCAAACGGTAGCTGATACACTTATCAGTTCCGATGGGGGAACGATCATGCTGATCGCGATGGGGAAAATGGGGAAATGCAGCTGGGCGGGGGGAAAACCGCATCGGCGAAAAACGAAATTCGATGCCATTCGAATGGGCGGGGATGGGCGGATTGGGCGAATGGGCGAGGGATTTGCCAAATATGCCGAATAAGCCCTGAAATATGATATTCTCACGATCGGCAAAGATGCAATGACCGCATTATGTCCGTCTAGTCTTCGAATCCCACAGCCACATTGGCATTGATCTTCAGTCATGTGGGGCCATAATCAGTTCAGAGTTTCTGGCTTATCAGCCAAGCGGCACATGCATTCCCAGATCAAAGTTTAATTATTTATTTAGGGCCCTCCGGCCTGGAGACAGGCTCTCCATACGAAACCCCATACTTTGTTGCGGAAAATGCGTTCATTGACGCACTTTGGATGCGTTTTCCATGCACATTTCGCGTAAACAATAAACACATTTAATTATGTTTTTCTTTATTTCGAAATATTTAAATGGGCTGTGCTATCGCGGCCCCCAATGGAGTGCGATGGTTGCGAGGGTTGATCGATCCGCTCAATCACCCAATCACCCGATTGCCAATCGTAAACAATAAACAAAATTCAGCTTAGTCGCTAACTAATCACTTGTGCTAATAATAGTTTATAAACAACATGTTTATAGGCAACACGGAAAAATTGGTCCATGTGATCAACTGACTTTCGATTAGCCGATTGGGATTCAGATTGAGATTGAGATGCTGATTTGGGAGTGGATGCACCTCATCTGATGCAATCCGCACGACCGCAGGCATAAGCGTCTGCTGCGGTTTCGTCTACCTGATAAGTTGGGTCTACAAATCGGGACTTAGGTGTCCAGACGAGTCCCCGCCGCCTCCACGAGCGCATTGTGTAAGATCCCTAGACTTTTAAATACAAATCTGTCTGGGAGATTCCAAAATTTACGCAGCGAAACGAATCTTGACAGTGACAGTGCCAAACTTTTCTTAATCAATTATTTCAAATTGTCACCGTGGAGCATCCCCGCGAGCTTGGCTTTATCGGAACTTAAAGTTTCCATTTGGAATGTGAGTGCCCTCCGGCCGAGCGATAACCCACATATAGGTGGAGCCCCACCCCATCATTACCTTTTATTATCAGCATTTTTCGGCAAAAACAACAAACCATCAAACAAACAAACGAAACACAAAAGAAACTAAGCAAACAAACAACAAACCGGAGATAATCAGATGCGGCATATATAGTAATGTGGAAATGAGAATGATTTGGCATCTGAGTCGGGGATGGGTTCGGTCCAGCAAGAAAAATATAACTGGGGGTGTCCAAGAAAAATGACCAAATGGCCAGCGGTTTCGAGGGGAGGTGTTCCAGGGTTCCGGATGAGGACAGCGAGACATGTGTAACCACTTGAATTTCATTTGGCGAAAAGCTTTATCGAAAATTATGCGAATGCTGGTTGACTTTTGGCCAAGCGCCACCGAGCAGGCCGGACCGGGATGCTCCGCAGGATACTCCAAGCGCCATCATTCCAGACAACTCCCAGAAAAATAGGAGTAGATCTTGGATTTTACACAGAGAAAAATATGTTACACTTCTCATATCAAGTATGAGTAAAATAATAAATATAATAAAAATGAATCTTCATGTTTGAATTAGTATACTTTATTAATTTCCTTTATGTTAGTATAAGTATATATTATAGTATAAATAGTATATATTTATATAATAGTTTATATTTATAGTATATTGTATATATATAGTATAAATTATTGGTTGATATCTTTAATAGAATAAAATACACGACTTTAAAGATGTCCTTAAATTTCTACCCAAACTAAAAAAAATATATATAAGAAAATACAAGCAGCCAATATTGCATATATAATATTATATATAAAGTTTCTCTAATATATTTTCTTTAAATATTCAAATTCAAATTTCTGTTGCTTTTGTTAAACAAATGTGATTTGAAAACGTTAGTTCAAAAAATTGCGATAGAAATTAAACGCGTATAGCTTTCCAAAAATTTTCAAATTACTCAAAACTCTTGCCTTTATTTTCTTCCTGTGTAGCCTGGCCAACTGCTTAGAAGGCTGATAAAAATCCAGCACACTCTCCCATTGCTAAGCAAACAGATAATAAAGAGGAAAATGATGCTTCAGCGTTGAATGAAATGAAAGGAGGAAGGGGCAGTGGCAGGGGGCTGCCAGGAGGGGCTTTTCGCATATGTGAGTGCCACACCCCCCGCTGCTTGGGCCGCTCCTGGAACCGCGTTCGCCTCCGGAACGGCGTCCAGTTTTCTGCTCCTGGGCAATGGGCAATGGACACTGGACCACGGACCACGGACCGAGGACCTTCTGCCTCATGCATAATTCAGCAGAATTCTGAATGATTATTCTTTATGGGACTGTTTATTTCTTTTGACCATTTATTTCAAGTTGCTATCGTCCCCGCACTGCACTCCTCCTGCCATCCTGCCATCCTTCCATCCTGCCGTCCGTCCGTCTCTCTCGCTCGCCCTCTATCCGTCTTTTTCGTTATTTTTATACAGTTTCCAGTTGCTTGCGCTCGAAATGATTTTGACCAACGGTGACGCAAAAATCATCAAATGCTCCAGTCCCGGGCAGGACTCCACCAGTGCTCTGCGTATCTATTGAACCAAAAACGTTATAGCAACCCCCCACCCCGCACCACTTCGCGCATGTGAAATGCTACCCCCTTTGGCAACCACACACGATTGGGCCCCGCCCATTTATTTTATTTTTTTTTAGGAAAGTAGCCAAGAGCCCCGCGTTTGCTTTCAACGCATCATTTAATTTTATTTTATGCTGACCAGAAAAAAGGGCAAAAAAAATCGAGAGAAAAATAAATTTTATTTGTTTTCCTTCATTGGCCGCCGCAATTGAATAAAATTTACAGAAAGGGGTGGCCGAAGGACCTCGGCAATAACTTAATTCTAACCAATCAATATGATTAAATAACTCTAAAGACCCAAAAAACTCCTTCGCATTCAAATTCAATCATTAGGACTAGGAAAAACTTTAATTAAACAGAAATCAAAGTTGGACTTTGGCAATTCCAATTAAAACTAATTGAAAGCCGCACAAACTTGGTCTAAGTAAACAATACCGAAGCCGCGCCAAAGAAGAAGGACAGCTTCAGCTCCAGTGGCAGGTCCTTCCTCTCAATCTTTTGCTTTTGGCCAACGTTTTTAATTCGTTTACGTTTATTATTTATTCCAGAGAGACGGGGGATAACGCCAATGCAAAAAAAGGAAAGAAAGAAATCCGTCGTTTAAATTTGTTGTCCCCGCCATGTTATTTGTCTTTTCTGGCATTTCTTTATGTACCATTTGCATTTGCTTTATGTATTTACTATATGGCTCAAAAATTTCATTTCTGTCTTTTGTTTCCCCGCTATTATTTTTTCTACTTGGGACTCTGTCAGGGAAATTTGCATAACGAAGCAGCCACAACAACAACAACAACGAGCGGTCCCCGCCCCCAGAAAAGTGGGCGTGAGGAGACCTGGACCAGCTTCGGCTTTCAAGTTTACTTAGTTGCCAATTTGAGGAGCGTTGAAATTGTCCAGCGAAGTGTACGGCCACCGCGACTCTAATTAGTTTTCGAATAGGAAATACACCCGCCAGATGCCAAGGCATCTTTAAGAATTGGAACGAAATCTCTTTGCCTTTAAAGTCAAGATCTGCATTCGAAATGAGCGATTTCCAACTACTGATTGATGTCCGACCGAAGGGGAGCACAACGTGGCCCATAAAACTGGCCTAATGGCTTTCAATTTGTGGCACATTAGGCCAGGGGAGCAGCGCCAGAACATGTGTAACTCCCAAAAATAACCTGGTTAATTAGCATTTCGGAAACGTAAAGTGAATTACCAACTCGGACTGTAACCGAGTTGGAGCACCAAAATGCTCCAGTTACGCGTGAGAATTTCAGGTCTTTTCTCGAAACTGGAAAAAAGGGGAAGACTTGTGCGCATAAAATTTCAATTCTCCAACGGCAGGAGAATGGGAGCTGCAGAATAGCGACACATTCCCAAGGCAAGCTGCTCAATTGCAGGCCAATAATCATAAAATTTAATAAACACATTTTCTGCTCGCCGCTGGTCACTGGCGACCGTTACTGCCGCCTAGTCACCCCCGGGGCCCGGGGCTATGTTCGGCCAACAGTGGGTTAATGTATGCAAAACGCATTCAAATTTTATGTATCGCCCCGCAACGATCTCTCGGATACCTCGCACCTCCCTCACACCCCCTCGCAAGTCGCGCTGTACAATATAATTCGCCTGGGACTGGCTTTTTGGTGTCTGGCGGGTTCGGTCTTGGTCTGGAGTCTCCAGTAGTTCCGCTCTTATCTTCCACGGTCTATTGGCCCTCGTGGGTTCTATCTCCGAGGGGCTTCTGTGCATGTAAATGGCATGGTTTCGGACACTTTGGGTCACCTAATGAGGGCGACTCGTCGGCGCAGCCATCGCAGCCATCCCAGTCCGGACTGTATCTATATCTGGGTTTGGCATGGGAAATGAGCCGAGCTCCATGGAAGATGGACAACAGTTTTAGGTTTGCAGTGACACAATTACATTTGGAGAAGGGCAGATCGGAGAAGGTGATCTGATCTAGTTTCGGGAGGGGTTTCATTGGTAGACCCATGCCTAATAGACTTGTATCACTATTTCTTATTAAATTATTATATCTGTAACATCAAATTCCGAATCAACTTTATTTTTAATATTAAATATTTTGTTCAAAAAAGCTTTGAAAAAAATGATAAGTAAACTCTAGCCCGCTAAGGCAATCCTTCACAGACAAATAAACTATTGGTTCCTCTTGAAGGATCACAAAAAATATCCTCCCATATGTGGCTGAGCATTTGTCTTTCGACGCTTTTGTCAAGTTTACGGGCAATTGCACTTTATGAACCGCAAATCGCATCAATTATGTGATGAACTCTCCTCTAAAAACTTTTCACAACTTAGCAAACAACTCGACGCTCAAGTTCGGCCAATAAATCAAATTTGCTGCAAGCCATAAAAATGCCAAACATTAGCACAACAAAAAGGACACCATTCCGAGGATGCGGAAAGGAACCGTCGACCATCCCCAAGCGGGGTCGTAAATCTCGGAATCACTTGTCGCGTTTGGAGAATCGGAGAAGAGTGAACTGGCCCTTGTTTGCCTAGCGAGGCCTCAGGATGGTGCATTAAATTTTACGCATTATTAGGAGTCCGCCAGTCAGAAGGACAACAGGAACAAAGGATAACAACGAAAAATTAGGCACATTTGCGGTTAGGGGAGGATGAGTCGGATAAGACTGGGAATGGGAATGGGACGTTTAACGCTCTACGCATCATTCCACTTCATTGGCGACTTTTGCGACATTTGTTTGTGACGTTAATTTATACAATAATTGTGACAAGGACCAAATGCGACTGACAACGGCCAGTGCCGCTGCCAACAAGGTCCTGCCAAAGATATTCCGAATTGGACTTTCATATGTAAAAATTGTGCTAGTCTTTTTAATGGAATTTTAATGTATTTGTGTAGCCTTTTTCTGGACTCGGTTGTGGCAAATACTCTTTTTTATTTATTCTTAATTATATTCATACAAATGTTAAAAGTTTCCCAACCACATTTACATCCCACACTCAGCCCTACACACCCTCGGAGGGGCATGAATATTGAAAATGTTTCCCGGCCCAACTTTCATTACGAAACGCATCCTCCACGTGGAAAAAGTTTCCGGCACTCAGCCCACATTCTGCTTTTAGGAATATGAGTGTTAAAAGCCAGGGCCTGCATATATTAATATCCCAAAAGTGTGACTCTCCGGCACGGGAATGTCAGGTGCGAGGAATCGTACATGGCTGGGAGGGAAACTGAAACCACACACAAAAAAAACCTAAAACACATTAAAATTTTCATGAAAAATGTCATCAACAAAAGTTGGAAATGCAAATAATTTGCAAGTTGCTGGGCTGCTGCTGCCACTACTGAGTGCTTTCGAGGACGAGACAAAGATATTCGCAGGACATGGCCAGGGCATGTGACACATCATTTGATATGCCCAGCAGACGCGACTCACACAAAGCCCATTTTTTGGGGCTGTCCCGCATTAGAATGCATTTAAAAAGGCATTTGCCACGGCCCAAAGGATTCAGGACAATCATCATCAGCCAAATCCCGGCTGATCGATTATGATTGATGTGTGTCCTTCTGGGCTGGAGGAAAAAAGCTATTTGGCGGCCAATTAAAATTCAAATAAAAACATATTTCAAATATCAAACGGAAACGCAAACGCAGGGAATACATTTATTCAGGGCGTGGCCAAATTGGAATCTGGACGTGATTTCATTAGAAAAAAGGAATCAAAGCAGAGACGGTGGGATGACGTCGGCTTGCTTGCGTTATCCTTGTGGTCCTCCCACTCAGGATTTGCGCCTGCACTCGAGTGTCGCGACGTTCGCCATTAAAACATTTGCCACGCTCACTTGGCAACATGGACAAAGCCAGAATGGAGCACCACCGCACCAGAATCCGAATCAGAAGTGGCTAAGAGTCCTTCGAGTGGGAGCAGATACCAAAGGACAATTGGGACAAAAATGGCGTCTTAAGTCGCCCCCCAGCAGCGCCTGGAAGTCATTAACTCAGCTCAAGGGCTTTTATCTCGCCACTTGAGCGCATCTCAGCACCAGGACCTCCGAGTCCTCCTTATTTTTTCCCGTCTTCCCATTGGCAGCGCCATTTTTCCCGCAGCTCTTGTTAATTTCTATTCGACAATTACACACCCAACAGATAAGCAGCGGATCCACTCGCTGCTCCTTCTCCCAGCTGGAGAAGATTAAAAGCCGGACCGGAAAAAGTTTTACGACTCCGACGAACCGGAGCCGACATAAAACTTAACTTGTTAGCCAGCCAGCAAAAATTATTATCGAAAGTTAATCTAACAGAAAATGCTTTACAAAAACCAGACAAATGAAAATGGATTTTACTTTGAAACAAAAAAATTAACCTTCCAGAATCCAGAACTACTGAGAAGCTAAAGGAAGTCATAAAAAAATATTTTAAAAACTATTATATTCAAGCTATTTGTTTATTTTAGCATCACAAACAGAAATGAATGCTCTCTATTGAAAAAAAATATTTTAAAATCATTTCTAATTATTATATTTTTTTATAAAACCGAAAAAGTAAAAAGTAAACATTTTTTTTTGACAAAATATAAAAAAATCTAGTGCACCCAAAAGTCCAAGCTTATTCACTTGACTAAAGGACTCCCGAAACCTATTTTCCTGGATATCATTAATCTTGAAATTAATTGCTGAGTTGTCAACAAATTTGGCAAGCATTTTACGAGCGCCCAATAAACTGCTGTAACTACCCCTGTATAAATTTTAGAGAACACCCCCAATACCCAAAACCCAAAACGCAAAACATAATATAAATCCAGAACATTGAAATCTATTAACTAATTAAGAGGGGCGATCGGGGGAGTCATCAAATTAAATCACACACACGCGTTCCGATGTCCGATGTCCGATGGCCAATGGACAGCTATCAATTAAATTGGTGTAAAGGCGTTGTTCGAACAAGCGTATCAATTATTTTAATGACACGAGGGTGGAGGATGGAGGCGGAGGATGGCGGATGGGGGATGGTCACTGGCCACTGGTCACATTAGAATGCACCCCGCTCCGGTACGGTGGCGGTCATCGGGGGTGTGCAATGAACCACAAAGGTGGTGCAATTTTAAACAATTTGTACAATTTGTAGGGCGATTTGCGGTTGATTTGTCGGCCACACGACAAATGAAAACAATAAATTTGTTGGCCGAGACAATTAAATGGTGTTGGCCCTAATGACAGCCACATATGCTGGAATGGGTTGGGATGGGAGGCCACACTCCATCGACGATCAAGTTTTAATTGCTTATTAAAAGTGCAGCCAGGAGGGAGTGCATCCTGCGCTTAGCAGGATGCTTAGCATATAAATTGAAAATTCAGCAACAATGCAAATTTCCTAGAGCTCTCACCTTTTTAGTTTAATGGCCAAAAGGAGAACTTTAAGAGAGTTGAGAAGGCGGATGGATGGGGGGGGTAGAGAGCTTAAGACCATGGATGGACACAAAAGCCTTTCCCAAAATAAATGCAGTTTTATCTCGCCAGCTCAACCGATTTGCATAATCGCTGTCAACTCGAGGACAACAAAACCAAAAAGCAAAGGACCCACACGGGGCCAGGTGGAGGGTGCTGGCGGTGATGGCATTCATGCAATTGACACACATCATTTCACGCCCTGACGCCTTTCAATAAACCAAAATTTATCACAAGCCCACAATCTAAGGGACAAGGGAGTCAACGACAATTTAAAATCCTTCATATCCTTCCCGGCATATTGCGGCGTCCTGTACACAAAACAGATACAAGTGTAATCAGTCAAGCGTTTTGTCAGCCACCGAATGACATCATCATCGTTCCTTTTTTTTGTGTGTTGGTAGTTTCAAAATCTGCATATCAAAAAAAAAAAAAAAGAATTGGAAAATAAAATAAAACCCAACCCAATTTCGGGAAGAGCCACGCTACAAAAGGGTTGCTGATTAGGGCCCGCTTCAGAGTTCAGAGCTCGAGGTTTTTTGAACCGTGAATGAATGGCTTCGCTCTGCGGTCGCTCCATCGTTTCATCGTTTATCAAGCCATCAGCTCGGAAAGGTGTGACTGAGAGCTGAGTGCCACCCACAAGAGCCGGGTTTTGAGCCCACAAAAAAGCCTCCGCACCAGTCCATACCCAATCCAAGCGAAACCCAAAACCGTTCCCACCATGGAAATCATCTGAACTAATTCCGAGCGAACAGCCCAGCGAAACATTTGTAAATCTCGACGCGTTCTGTTGATGTTTTTAATTAATTTTTGCTTTGCGGAGGGTTGCTTTTTCGAGAGGGTTTCCCTTACAAGGTCGGATCTGCCCTGTATCCTTTCTGATGTGATTAACATGTTGAGGTGTTTATTTGTGATCCGAATTAATTTGTCAATCCCAAGTCGTGCGGTGCAAATGTGCAAAAGAAAGTTGGATTTTTGATTTTTCGGTGGCTGCGGATGCTATGAATATTTTAAAAAGATTTGCCCAGATGATAGCCCAGTTTTTTTTAGACTCCTTGGAAGAGAGTCGGACAGAGTTGCAATATCAATCGATTGGCTAATAAGGGAAACACATCGGCAGCTGCACTCGCCCCAAGCTCGACTCGACTCAATCAACATTGCATTGATTCATAAGACTCATTACAACACCGGACTACACATATTTATGCCTCTGGCGACTGCATAGGTATCCTCCGCTTCCTGGGACGGGGCGACGGGGGCACATTCTGCACATTCACAAAATTGATTTCATTCACAACATGCCACGTTTGCCTCATTAAATCATCACTCAGCAACTATCAATGTTCGATTGGATTCATGTAAAAATCAGTCGGAGTCGGAGTGCCCAGAAAAATGCCAGCAACCGGCTGGGCAGCTCGGAGAACACATCGAATTAATTATGAATCAGAAAACAATGTAATTACATGAAATACGATCGATGAACAGAGAAACGCAACCGCTATGGAGACCCAAACAAAACAACAACAAACAAATGTTGGAGAAAAAACGGTCGGAAAACACAATTGACATTTTTACAACGTAGTGCTCGAAGCAGGCCAAGAACAGCAGGGAAAGTTCGTTTTCAGCCAGATAAACATGACAAATATCTGTGACAATCGACTGATTGTTGTTGGGTGCTCCCAGCTTGCATTCATCCTGGTTGCCCCTCTGGATCCCCCGCCTTCGATGGAGGATCCACTCCCATAACCCGTTTGCGCACGCGTGAATGCCACTGACCCAGCGGGAATTGTCTGATGGCGCTAAACGGCCTGTTGGGCCATCTCGGAGGCAGTCCTTGTCGAATAGACAAAGGTATCGATCGCAGCGGGTTGCCAGGACTCTGGATGTGGTGGGGCTACCCAAAAAGGGGCGGCAAACCCCAAGCCGACAAGCCAGGAGTCCCGCCTTTTCCTCATTATTTTTGAAAGGCGGTGGGGGGGAGGTTGGGGGGATAAAGGAAAAAACTTTCAAAACAAGACAAAACTCAAACATGACAAGCAAGAGCTTTGAAATTGGGTTTCCGGCAATGGGGGTTAAGCCTTTATCAGTCCAGTAGTACTTAAAAAATTATATTCTATAAACTTCAAAAAATCAAAAAAATTTTTTTAATATTAGGAATAGAATTTGATCAGATTTTTAATAGAAACAAAAGAAATATGTAAATTTAATGTTTATTTCGTTTCAGAATTAATGTTCAGTTAATCTGCTGAAATAAGATTTATAAACTTCCTATTTTTTTGGTTCAACTAATTAGATAATATATATTTAATTAATTTTTAATTGTATGTGTTAAAAAACATTATTAATTAAAAGCATCTAAAAATAACTTATTTAAATGTTTTCATTAAAAACACCTAAATTACATCAATAGATTTTGTGGCAGATGATATTTTAAATAAAGTTTATAATTATCTTATATCGCTTAATAGTTTTACTGATTCTTCAAAAGTTTTAATTAACAAAAATGTGAAAGTTTCCCTATATTTAGGATACACATTTATGCTTCTAGTTGTAAGCTACTCCTTTGGATTCTACCTAAGATTATTTATGTTTTTGAAAAAATGTAATAAAACTTTGAAAATATTTTAAAGTTACTGACATTCGTAAAAATAAGAATTTAGTTTAGTGCCAGTTTCCAATACGTTTTTTTAGTTTTTCATGGAATATTTATTTTTTTTGTTCACACTTCGGACTGCGCATGGAAAGTTTTTCTGAGCTCCTCCTATTTTCAGCGCGCGAATGGCGAATCGCACACAAAACACACAGATGCACCCATACACTCAAATAGAGAAAGCTCAGGCTCGTAAACACACACACACACTGACAATAATAAGCGTAGGCGCCTCTCACATACGGCAGCTTCGTCTGTTTTCGTAGCATACTTTTAGGTGGTGGCTGCATCTTCGTTCGCAAATATATATAAGGCGACTGTCGCCTCGCTCGCTTTCTCCTCTATATACTCCTCTATACTTATTATGTATACATAATATTTTTATTTACCCAACTGTCACTGCAGTACCACGCCCCCAGCCTCTAGAGCCACAGACACCCACCCACCTGCCCTCTGCGTAGATTTCAATTTGTCTGCAGCTTGAAATTGCTTTTTTGTGCATTTTGTCAAATGAATTTTCCACGTCGCTCACAGGACTTATTTGGAATTTTGTTTGCAGCTGCCGTTGTGGCTGCCTTTTTCCTCTATTTCGTTGATTTATAAGCATTACGCATTAGGGTTTAATTCACATGGAGAATTTCGGAGAAAGTCTTAGAGAGGTCCTAAAATTTTGAAAACTTAAAAGACAAAGGACGTTTTCTTTAAGAAATCTATATGGTCATTAATAAATATTTTGTTTGTAAAGGAACTCACTTATATTCCTGTTTTAATTTCATAATGACCAATAATATAAATGATTATTTTTTATAAGTTATTCCAATTTTCTTTCAGTGCACTCTTCTGAAAAGCACTAAAATTCTTATCTCGTCGCCAACTAATTTTGTGATTGCATGCTGCGTCTGCCGAGGAGGCAAGAAGAGAAAGAGAAAATGCTCTGAATTTAAATTGGATTTTTGCGCACATTAAAATGCATTTTCCATCGGGTTAGTTATGAATGCATATGAGGGGACTGGCCTGGATGGGGGTTCCAGAGTCCAGAGTCCAGGGACCAGGGGCTGCTTAGGAACCAAAAGTACTCATAGAGTGGGTGAACCTATGCCCGGCTACACTAAATGTTTACGTTTCCTGAGCGTCAAGTTAACATGGCAAACATTTAGCATTGTTTTTCCAGCATTTCGGAAATAATTGCTGACATTCCGGGCCGAATGGAGCCATAAAAACTCCCTTTGTGCCCAGTTCCCTTGACGTGACGGTTGGCCACCGAACTCCGGGGAGACCTAGCTGACAAAAACAAAAAAAGGAGAAAAAAATAAATATAAAATGTAACGAAATACTCGCTACGCGACCAGAACATAGAACATGGCTAATTCTTGCATGACAATTTCACATTCATAACCCTTTTTGTCGGCCCTGTCCGCTGGTCGGCCCGGCTGCCACTCTTCCGTCTCATAATTATGCTCTATGTTTCAGTTTTGATTAAAGGTAGATTAACTATTTTATTAAAGTATAAAATCCTATTAGAAAATTGGCTTTAAAAAGTTTCGTTTCCAATAAAATATATGCAGTTCCTATAACTTTTTAATATTTTTTTTTTTAATTAAGAGTATTTTTTACTACCTTCGTGTATTCTGGATTTGGGACCCATTTCCCACAGTCTTTTTCAATTTTTATCGTGGCATTTCCACGGCTATTTTGTAAGCCGCGATTTGCGATTGTTCGTTTCCAGAGCTCTCTGTTAATTGTTAATTTTTATGGTCTGGCAATTGCCACAGAAAAAAGAACCAGGCACCAGAAATTGAGAAATTAAAGTGGCCCGGAAGAAGAGCTTCTGGCTGGGTGGAAAGAGGCTATAAAAACAATTTAGCAAGCAATAAAAATTCCGAAAATAGCTTCAAATTGAATTTCAACAGGGCATGCACTGCTCTAAGCCGTATTGATGTGTCGAGATATATAGAGAAATGGCCCGAAATGCTATCCGGAATCTATTGATGTGCGGTTGAGGGGGGGAATTGGCCAATTGCCTGCCAACACCCACGGCTCAGGAAACATCAAAAAGCGATGCCATTAAAGCCTTCTCCTTTTTTTCCCATCGACTATCCGCCAACCCTTTCACGCACTTACGCATCTTGAACAAACAGGGAGAGTCCGCCAGGGTCGGGGGTTTCAATTTTAAAGTAAATATTTGCCTCCAGGGTGCTTTAGATATTTATTACCTTTCGAGGCTGAGGCTGAGGCTGAGGCTGAGTGGGAGAGATCTCTGGTCAGTAAATAGCCAGAACATTAGCCTCGAGTGGTGACCAGCCGAAGGCAATTTTCTACTTTTGCTAATGGTCCAGAGGGTCTGGCAATAAATTTGGGACTTTCGAGCGATGACTATTGGCCTGTCAATGGGCTAGATGGCTAGATGGCAGGATCTCACCCGTTAATTCAAACAAATTACAATTATGCCTCCCCCCAGGACTAGGACTCAACCCAGAGCGATCGAAACAGACAGTTGACAAATGACTGAAGGGCGAAGCCGGGGCGACATTAAGCGATTAACTCGTTCGGGCCTAGGCCCGACTTAGGCCAACTTAACATATTGTTAACGTGGGCAAGCGGCATGTTCCGCAGCAAGCCCCGAATGTCTTAAGGGGATTTCGGTGTCCTTGCCTGATGATGCGTCCTCCACTCCGCTGTCGTCCAATGACATGCAAATGTATGCAGATCTGCGCCTTTTGTCATGTCAACGCAGGCAAATCGACAACCGAACCGAAAAATGTTTTCTAACCAACTCAACTCGTTGCCTTTCTTTTGCCTTTCAGCCGTGATTTTTTGCTTAAATCTGCGCGCATGTTTTGTGTGGTAAATAAAAAATGCAAAATAAATGCGTAAATCTCTAACAGAGAAAGAGACGGGGGTCCAAATGTGTCTGCAAAGTTTTTTTTTTCAGTTTTGCAGGTGCGTCTGCCCGATTTTCAGACGACGACGATGACGATGACGAGGACTAAGACAAGGACGAGGACAGCTCCACAGCGACAGTTCATCAACTTGACTTGTGATTTCCGGTTTGCCCTGTACATTTTCTACTCGGTTACTTAGTTTAAAGCGGATTAGGCGGAGACAAACGCCCACGGTGGCATCACCATATCCACAGCCACATCCACATTGAGGTGAAGGGCTTAGTTAGCATGTCTGAGATCGTTGATGTGGATTCTTTTTTCTTAGTCCTTTGTCGCAGTCGCAAAAGAATGTCAAGGTGGAATCAAACTACCTTCATGACAAGGAGTCATGGGTTGGGGGTGCCTTTTGATAAATGTTTGCCAGCAAGAAACCTCCTTGGGAAGCGCAGAGAAAGGCGGAGCTCTGGATATTCATAATCGTGATTTTCCTGTAAAGTTCGAAAATGTATTCTTAAAGTAATTTTGTAGAGTTCCGGCTTCAAAAAGTAAAAATAAAGGGTAAAGTAATTTTTAGGTACGGTAATAACAAATTTTTACTTGTAAGAAATCTATTTAAAACGCCCAGAAGAGAGATAACCTTTTAAGTGGCATTTGAAATATAATTTTTATTATTCCCAATAACAAATAATATAATTATAATAGATAATTTTTCTAACGCGACTCCTGCTCTGTATTAAGAGTTGTACACGGAGGAATCAGGTTTAATTTTGCATTTATATTAATTAAATGTATGTAGAGTATAATAGAGCAAAGGGATGAAAGATATGATAGTTTAAGATAACTCTTATTTAAATTTTATTTTTAACAATATTTATGATATCTAATAATAAACATTTTTTAGAAGGGAACCATTACGTATATGACGTTCTAAGGTACCCATATTTGAGAAACAACTAAAGTGCGACTCCTTGTACCTGGTAGTTTAAATCCTTTTGTTAAACGTCGACTCTCCTGATTCAAATTTTGCAATTTTTTTATTTTTTCCCAAACCACAAAGATGCTCAACAGCTGGCACAACTTGTTTGGAATTCACACATCGACAACGAAGCTTAGAAGGCAGTTGCCTAACCGCCAAAGACACCAAAGCCGGTGTGCCAAAAAATCCCAACCACTCCAACCTGAGGCCATCCTGCCACAGGACCCGGGACCCATTCCCCATTTTCTCACCATGCCTGACATGAGTCAGCGAGGCCTCATGGCAAAAAAACACAATTTTTCGAGAGTAGAAAAAATAAAGCGAAAATGTTTTAACGCTCCGACGCATAACGACAACAAACAAATCGCTTCATTTAACAATAAATAGCTGGCAGCCAGGACGTTTAAAAAACAAACACATAAAATGAAAACAATTCGATGTTCGAGTTGCCAGCAAAGGAAAAGTTCAACTGAAAAAATAATCGCTTACTGAACACGGCATGTGGCACGCCCCCTGCCAAAAGTCAATCCAAGTGGCACTTGTTGGAGTCGGTGGATGGTGTTCAGATATGGCGTATATAAGGTATGGGGCAACATCAGAACGGATCACACGAGCGTGCCCATTTGCCAATTAAGCTGCACCACCTTCCTCATGCCTTAATTATTTCTCCGTTTCCGCATAATTCCTCCGCTCCAGTTGGGCGTGTCGACGCATCTTGCCACTTGGACGCAATTGTTCCAGGAATGTTCCACCTGAAAATGAACTGAAATTAACAATAAGGTAGCTCGAGCTACAAAATCATAATTGCTACGATAGCGATCACAGATTGTACTATTATGGCCGGGAAACATGCGGAATAGACTTGGGCGAGAATGGGCTTTTTAATATTTATAATTTTTAATTAGACAATAATGAGGAGATTGTTTACTAAATGGGGATACAAAATCCAAGTTCAAAAACCTCACATACAAAAATATGAACAGCCCTTTCCAAAACCCACCTTGGCTGTGCCAAAACCAGCAAATTGAACTTGAGGCCAAACATGCAACTTCCTTCCTCGGCCAGGACGACTTCCTTGGCTTATCCTGACCCCCCGGCAGTCGGAAGGTACGAGGACACTCGCCATGTGGCATGCCACGCTGCCATTTTCCGGGGACATTTTGAGGCTAATTAAATCCATCGCGGACAAAGAAAAAGCGAATGCTAAACGCTTTCCGGCATTGACATTTTTTCCATTCGCCAGGAGCGAGTGCAAAATATTAAGCATACGACATGTCCTCCCAGCCCAAAGCAACAAGACTTATGTAACGGCCTCCCGATTTTTTGTTTTCCAGCAAAGCCAGCCCCAGTACTCAATTAAAAGTTCTTGTCGCGGACCAGAAATGTCGGAAGGGAAATGTTAGTGCTGCCATATTTATGACACTTTAAAGGCGACCTTAAGAGAGCCAGGACGCGCAAGGACTCCCGCAAGGACTCCCAAGGACTTTGGCAATTAAAAATGCGGTGCTGGCTTATCGCACGCGCCACGACAAGTGTTGTGTTCTCCCTTTGGTTAAAAAGTTTTCCGCAACTTCCACACCCAACACCTCCTTTGGCCTCTTGAAGGTGTTGAAAGTTTCGGTGGAAGTTTTCGCCGCAGGCTGGGTAATCCTGCGGTGGCTTTAATCCCGCTTGGCTCGCCTTTATTGCGCCTGATAAGGAATTTATTTACAAATTTATTTGGCGCGGTGGCAGGGACAAGGTAATTAGCTGGCTAATCAAATAATCCGCTGCTAATTGTTGAAAGGAGTTGCCGGCAAAAGGAAACCTCCTCCCGTCACTTTCCGCGCAACTGACGCAACTGGGGGTCCTTCTGCAGGCCGTAGAACAAAACGAAGGACACTTCAATGATCACAAGCAGCTGCAGTCCGAATATAATAATCAGTTTCAGGTGCAAGGACACATAGTTTTCCACTGCAAATACTGCCGGCAGGGTGAAGAGATCCACCATCGTCTGGACGGAGTTTCCGTATCCTCGCAAACAGTGCAGGAAAAAGGGCAGCACGAAGACCCACTTGAAGTTGTGGTGCTGCCGGAAGGTGAAGACTTGGTTTGGTAGGATCAGGACCAGAACTGTGGGAATCGTGACCATATTGGCCTCCACAATGGTCCAGCCGAAGCTGTTTATTTCGAGGGTCAGGACTGCCCTTTCCAAAAATTTCTGCAGATGCAGGACAGGGCGCAGCAGAAAGCTCCAGGCGGCGGCACAAAGGACGAAATAGTTGATAACAATACTATTCACTCGCTCCATCCTCCAGGTTTTTGGCTTTTCAAAGTAAGCCTTTTCAAAGATTTTTTCAAATTTTTTTTTTAAGCTTGACAATCTCTTTTAAAAAAAGCTAGTATTTCAAAAGTTACTTGGTTTTCAATTTTTTAAGTCTTCAACTTATCAAACTCATTTGTGATAAAAATGAATCCTTGAAAAAATTAAATACTTATAAAGTATGGTGTTTTAAAAGGCTAATAATACTTAAGTTTTATGTTAAAAAAATTGTTGATAATCATAAACTTTTTACAGAGCTGAGAGAAAGGATTTATAACTCTTGTTATCCTTTGAAAAGTATCAAAATTTTATGAGCCGAATTCAGGCTCTTACATTGTAAATGGCAGTTAAATCCCTGATTTAAAAAGCCTGTAAATTCTTCACCCTTCAGTGGAAATTTTACCAGATTGAATGCCACCGACATTTTTGCATTTTCAGTCAATATTTCACACAGCTATTAACATTTTTGCGAAATATTTCGGGCTTTCCACCACTTTGATGCGTCTTTCGTGTCCTGGACAAGGACTTGGGAAATCCTCACACCCATTTCATGGCAGGACACACGTTGACGCACCTCATGCGGCGACAACGACCAAGTCGTGTTTCTCCAATACCCGCGCAAAAATATGACCAGGGCCCAGAGCAAACAAAGTCCTTTAAGCACTCGCCACAGGACACAAAGGAGGAACTGAAGGCCTAAACAAAATGTTCGCACTAAGCACGAAAAGTCAAACGGAACGGCGAACTAGCGGAGAAATCTCCTCGAGTTAAGGGAAAATTTATGTGCCTCGGGGCGGCAACTTCATTATGCAATGACCCACAATGAAATGGGCTGCCGTTGCACAAAATTTATGTGTAAAGTTGAGAGACAGCCTAAGTACCAAGTGCTCAGCCCACCAGTCGGCAGACAACTCGAACTGCTTGGCCATGTTTCCCTTTGATTCTTCCCCGGAACGGCTTTCCCCAGTATCGCTGATAGTGAGTCCGAAAATGCACTCAAGAGTAGCTCCATGGGCAGTCGCCAAAAGCGATAAGTCTTTCCGAGGTGGAGTCTATTAGTCAGTAATTCTTCCAAATGGCACAGTTCCGTGGTGACTCTACGAGTGAAAGGTATGGGGTCTGAAATTCTGATTTTCGTAGGACTCTTTAGTCTGGCTTTGGGACTCGAACGAGTTCGTTATGATAACTTCAAGGTGTACAATGTGAAGATCGACAATGTGGAGCAATACCAGCTACTCAACAGTCGGGAAAAGGACTATCAAGTGAGTTTGGGTTTTAAATTCTTAAAAAGTTTATTAAGAAATTCCCAAATATTTAGCTCAATAGCTGGCGCGAGGCTCGTCATCCGGGAGATACCTCAGACATAATGCTGCCTCCCCAATATCAGGATGCATTCGAGGATCTCTTGAAGAAATACAACTTCACCTTCAACCTCAAGATCGACAACGTTCAGACCCATATCGATGCCCAGAGGCCCAAACAACGTACTGGCTACATGGAATGGACCCAGTATCATACTCTGGACGAGATTTACACCTGGCTGGACTTGATCGAAGAACGCTATCCGGACATAGTTACTCCTTTCACCATTGGAAATTCCTACGAAGGGAGACCCATCCGGGGGATTAAGATCTCTTATCAAGAGGGAAATCCCGCCGTATTTATCGAATCCAATATACACGCTCGCGAATGGATTACTTCTTCCACCATCACCTACTTCATCGATGAGCTTCTGGTGCCCCGTAATCCTGGTGTTAGGGACATAGCCCAAAATGTAGACTGGTACATTATTCCAGTCCTGAATGTCGATGGTTTCTCTTACTCACACGAAGTAGTAAGTACAAATCATTTTAGTAGGACTCCACAATTTTCTACGGGTACGATTTGCGATGAGATTTAGTAACTAACTGCTACTTTAGTAGAAGGTATTAAAACTTAAAGTAGTTTTTAAAAGTGTCTACGGCAGCGACACTTTTCCAAAACTCGCATAACAGAAAGATCGAATAAGTAAAAATTTCACGTTGCAAGAGAGAAAGATTTCAATATTTTACAAAACACTGCAGTTAGTTTAAAAACAATGTTGCTCCTGAAAATAGCATTCTATTATTGTTACATAATTATTTAATGAATGGAAATGAAAGTGCAAAAATAGTCGACCGATTAGATTCGCGATGAGATCAAATACGTGCCGATCTTATTATTGACCGGCCTATCTTATCGCTTATCTGGTACTACTGTAGGGCACTATCTGAAAATACTATCTTGAATACTACATATAATAGTCAATTAGCTATATTAATGCCAGATAATCTTTGTTTGGATGACCGACAGGCCCGCCTCTGGCGCAAGTCACGACTGCCATCGGATCCCACTGGAGAATGTATTGGCACGGACCTAAACAGGAATTTTGACTTCCTATGGATGTGTAAGAATAATATTAATAAATTTATTATCCTTGCATAAATGAATAAAAGCACGATCCCACTAGTAACTGGTGCAAGTGACGACCCCTGCTCCGAAACTTATGCCGGTCCTTCAGCGGAATCGGATCCGGAGATCAATCAACTGACCTCGTTCATTAATAGTTCAATACCAGAAGGGACCATCAGGATCTACATTTCCCTGCACTCGTATGGGCAGTACGTGCTCTCCCCCTGGGGCCACACCGACCAGGAGTTCCCGGAGCACTATCCCCAAATGATGCACGTGGCCAAGGGCTTTTCCGATGCTCTTTATAGGAGATATGGAACCGTCTTCACCTACGGATCGAGTGCCACAACCTTATGTGGGTGCCAAAAATATCCTTAAAAAAATGTTAATAATATGTTTTTCTTATTAATCAGATGAAGTGTCTGGTTCCGGTAAGGAATGGGCTTATGCCGTAAAAGGAATTAAAATCCCCTACACCATCGAACTAAGGGACAAGGGCCAATTAGGCTTCGTCCTGCCGCCCGAGGATATTATTCCTGTGGCCCGCGAGGTGACGGAAGGATTCGTTGGCATGATTGCAGCTGCGCGTGAAATAGATATTTTATAAATTTTTAAAAAGTGTAGTATATCTACATATATAATATATACGATTTTTTAGTTGAATTGATATATTTCCATTATTTTGACTACTGTAAATATCAATCAGTGATTCATAGTGTAATCAAAGATCTATGTTGTGAATAATTAAATGAAACTTTTTTAAATTTGTAGGTATTAATAGACAACTCTCTATAAGTATTCTCAGCAATTGTTAACAAAGTTTATAGTTAAAAACCCAAACCATTAAAAGTATCTTGTTTCAATCACTAACTTTTTAATAATAAAGTTGCAAAGTGCCATAATATAGGAGTTTAACTTTCATTCAAGTATTGCGTAGGTGCAAGTATTGGTCATAATAGTATTTTAAATTTTGATAAGCAGTCGATAAAAGCGAAAAAAAAATTTGGAAACTTAGGCTAATCAGTCGAATTTTTTGGAAAGGGCCCAGTAGTTTGGTGACTCTACGAGTGAAAGGTATGGGGCCTGAAATTTGGATTTTCGTAGGACTCTTTAGTCTGGCTTTTGGACTCGAACAAGTTCGTTATGATAACTTCAAGGTATACAATGTGAGGATCGACAATGTGGAGCAATACCAGCTACTCAACAGTCGGGAAAAGGACTATCAAGTGAGTTTGGGTTTTAAATTCTTAAAAAGTTTATTAAGAAATTCCCAAATATTTAGCTCAATAGCTGGCGCGAGGCTCGTCATCCGGGGGATACCTCAGACATAATGCTGCCTCCCCAATATCAGGATGCATTCGAGGATCTCTTGAAGAAATACAACTTCACCTTCAACCTCAAGATCGACAACGTTCAGACCCATATCGATGCCCAGAGGCCCAAACAACGTACTGGCTACATGGAATGGACCCAGTATCATACTCTGGACGAGATTTACACCTGGCTCGACTTGATCGAAGAACGCTATCCGGACATAGTAACTTCTTTCACCATTGGAAATTCCTACGCAGGGAGACCCATACGGGGGATTAAGATCTCTTATCAAGAGGGAAATCCCGCCGTATTTATCGAATCCAATAGCTCGCGAATGGATTACTTCTTCCACCATCACCTACTTCATCGATGAGCTTCTGGTGCCCCGTAATCCTGGTGTCAGGGACATAGCCCAAAATGTCGACTGGTACATTATCCCTGTTCTCAATGTAGATGGATTCTCTTACTCACACGAAGTGGTAAGTTTATAATTTTCTTAGAATCCAAAATATTTAAATAATAATGTTATGAATGAAAATGTTAGTGAAGCGCCGTCTGGCGATAAGACCGAATTAGTTCCAAAGTTTTTATGGCATGGCCTATCTTATCGCTAATCACTCGCTAATTGTAACAGAAATCAGTTATCAATATTCATTACCGGATAATAACCATTAAAATTACCGACAGGAACGTCTTTGGCGCAAGTCCCGACTGCCATCGGATCCCACCGGAGAATGTATTGGAACCGATCTTAACCGGAACTTTGACTATCTTTGGATGTGTAAGTAAAGTTTTATAACATTTATCCTTTATATTTTTCATGTTTTGCAAATTAATATGTTTTCTATAGTAATTGGAGCCAGCGATGATCCGTGCTCTGAATTTTACGCCGGACCTTCAGCGGAATCGGATCCGGAGATCCATCAGCTGACCTCGTACATTAATAGTTCAATGCCAGAAGGGACCATCAGGATCTACATTTCCCTGCACTCGTATGGGCAGTATGTGCTCTCCCCCTGGGGACACACCGACCAGGAGTTCCCGGAGCACTATCCCCAAATGATGCATGTGGCCAAGGGCTTCTCCGATGCTCTTTATAGGAGATATGGAACCGTCTTCACCTACGGATCGAGTGCCACAACCTTATGTGGGTTCAGAGAATATACTAAAAAAAATTTATTAACATTTGTTCTTGATTTTTAGATGAAGTTTCAGGCTCAGGTAAAGAATGGGCTTATGCTGTGAAGGGGATCAAAATCCCATATACCATCGAACTGAGGGACACGGGCGACTTAGGTTTCGTCCTGCCCCCTGAGGATATTATTCCTGTGGCTCGCGAGGTCACGGAAGGATTTGTTGGAATGATTGCTGCTGCCCGGGAAATAGATATTTTGTAGTTCCTAAAACAACGCAACAAATAAACTTTTTTAGTTAAATTTTAAGAGATTTAAAAAGAAATTTTAAAAGATTAAATATTTTTTAAATCGATAGAACTTGAAAAGAAAGACGCTTAAAAGAAATAATAAAAATTTAAATAATTGTAAATCTTAAATTTTTGTAATCTTAAATTAATCTGATTGAAAATTTGTTCAGCAGGATGTATTTATTTAAATAAAATCCTTTCGATTCCCCTTTTAAAGTTTTCAAATTATGATTTTAAAAGAAATAATGAAATTTTGTTATTAAAGAGAACTGGCCAAATATTTTAAGACAAAAATAAAAAAAACCCTTTTTGAGTGAAAAAATGCTCCCCATTTGGGGCGCCACTGCGTGGCAAGCTTTGGCTCCGCCCCAAAAACGAACCGGGAGCCGAAGCTTCCAATCAGAGACGTCGCATTGCCTTTTGGGGGAAAGCGGCAGAGCCGGGAAAGCGAGGCGAGTGTGTGCGAGGACTGCCGAACGGAGCGAGTCCTTGGATAAGGAAACCCGGGTTGCATTCCATTCTTTCTTTTCCTTTTTTCTCCCGGACCGTGAGCTCCTCGCAGCCTCAAGTGCCGGCTGGGCAGAGAGTCTCCGCCTCTTTTCAACGCGCGCACAGCATCCCGTCGGGCAAGGACGAGGCTCTGCTCCCCCGTTGGACGGCAGGACCATATCCTTGCATATATATGGCCAAATTCAGATCCTACACGTATGCGCGTGAAAGGCAATCGCAACGAATGGCAAACGACCTGGGAGATTCTTCAGATTTCCAGCAGCATGGCGTCAGTCTTCCCATTACATAGGGAATATATACTGGATATGTATGATGTATATATCATTATATAGGAACCTCCTTATTGTTGTTTTTGTTGTGTATCCTTGCACTTATTTTTTTCAATTTGTCTAATGAAATTGCGTTTTCCACTTGCGTCGCTGGCGAAAAAAAAATAAAAAGGAAAATGACAGCCGGAAGATGGGAAATAAAATGGCACGAAAAATCTTGGGAAATTCGAGAAAATATAACGTTGACACTTTTTGCGTTGCAAGCTCCTTGAACGTGGGTCCTGTATGTGTGTGAGAGTCCTTGTCCCATGTCCTGTGTCCTCTGTCCTCTGTCCTGTGTCCTGTGTCCTGTGTCTGCCTTTTCACTCACTGTTCTCTCTGCATATAAATTGAAATTTACTAACCTCGCCGCCTCGGCACTCTTGCCACTCTTCCTGTTGTCAGTTGCACCTTTATGACAATTTTCCTGCCACTGCCACTTCCTTTTTTAGGATTTTTTTTTTTTTGGCAGAAATAGTAGGTGTATGTTGCGCATATTGCGGTGATGAATTTTTCCCTTTGAGTTATTTGGAAAGAACGCTGCAAACTCCAAGGAAATGGAAGGAAGCCGAAACGGTGGCTATAAAAATTTACTTAGCCAAATTGCACCAAGTCGGGCATTAAAAAGAAATATCTAATTTGTATAAAATAACAGCAGGAATAAGATTTACAGCTAAATAGAATTTACAAGTTTTTTATTCATAAGTTGGGGTCCTTGTTACGAGAATTTATGGGAAAAATCCACATGACTCAGCTGCCAAGTCCCCTCGGAGTAGAGACTATTTATCAAAACACCGCCACTTCTAATTTGATAATTCAATTATGCATTTCAATTCCCACGACAGCCAATCAAGAAATCAAATCGAAATAGATTGATTTGGGAGCCAAGCCCCGAAAAAATCGATTTAATTGCTGCCAAGGCAATAAACTTCAACGGCAATTGACGCTTGACACTTTGAGAACGCTCCGGCCGGCCGGCCAGCTGGGCAACTGGTCTAGATGGTTGGCCAAAGCCAGTGGAATGGAAAGGCACATGGTCTGGGAGCAGGGAAAGTATGACGATACTCCATGGATCGCTTCGACCTGGCTTGGCTTGGCATGGATTGGATATTCCCAACGCGCGTCATGAAGCTGCGGCGTCTGCGCCTTTTTTGGACGTTTGGCAATGCGAAATGGCATGGTCTCGGCGGAGGGAGGTGAGATGATCGTCGGTCCGATGGCGCTCAGATGGCCAGGAGATCCCCGGTCCGCCTACCAGGAGTTATGACAGGCCGCGGAGCTGGCGATCCTTAAATGGCAATGAAACAGAGCCTCCGTTTATGGACTGACGACACAGAGACAACGACGCTGGCGTGTTGACAATGATGTGCCTTTGGAGCTGGATGATTGGTGTTTTGTGCCCATTTCGCAGGAAAGCCAAGGGTTCCCGTTTTCCCGAGAATAAGCCAGGCCAGTACACTTGCAGAAAGCATCTAGGACCTTTAAGTCTCAGGCCATAAACGAGGTAATATAAAAGGATCCTAGGATACTAAAATCAAAATATTATCTTGAGAATTTTGAAAATTATTTTTCTCAAAAGTTTTCTCTCCGTGAAGGCCAAGGAGACATGTAGGCTCTCTGCATCGCTTCGCTTCGCCCCAAGTCCCGATTCTACAGTCTTCTGTGCGTCGCCGTTGCCTTATAAGCCATGTCTAGACAGGCTGGAAAAAATCACAGCAGCCCGGGCTGCAGCATCAGAATCATTCAGGTATTACCAAGTTTGGTGCGGAGGCCTTCCTTCAATGATTGCCCCCATGAATGAATGAATCCAGCTCCGCGGTCACCGCTTTGAGCAATTAGTATGCGGAGATAGCGATCACTCGGAAGTAATGCTAATTTTTCTTGTCTACCAGGTAACTGAAATAGGAAAGGGTATTGTGTAAAATGAATGTGATTGGACTACAAATACCCTTCACTATAATCGTAAAGATGCACCTTTTTAATTACCAATCTATAGGATACCATTCGTCCTATTCTCGCAAGTTCAATCCATTTCCTGTTACCTCGCATCCTTTGGCCCATGAGCTAGTTTTTCTAAGGTCCCACCGACCCGCTAAACATGGCCTGATGCATTGGCCCAGGAGATGTCATTACCATTAGACGGAGCAGGTGAATGAATGCAGCTGACAGATGAAGACAGTTGGGGATCGGAAAACAGGGAAAAAGCAAAAAACAGTGGGAAGGTATCTAGAGGAGGACGTGGTGGCGAACTCCATTATGCAGTCAGCTTGTCTGTGCCATTAAGAGCGTTAACAGGAGGACATTAGTATCCTGTAGGCAACACCTGACACAGCAACAACTTCAACTCGGCGAAGAAGACGAGGTCAACTTCAGACAAAGGCATGCAAATGCGACTTAGCCAAGGAAAAGTCAGAGAGTAGAGGCTAGAGGGTCCTGGGTCCCGGGTCCTTGGAAAATAAGAAAACAACTTTTTGCGCTAAGCAGATGAAGGACATTTGCATAGACGCCGTGGCTGGGACAGCAGGCAGCACCAAATCAAAATCTTTTTAAAGGATATTCTATATAATTTCACGCTTAAAAGCCTGCCGGGCAGGCAGTGGAAGTCCAGTATCCTGAAGCCAGGACAGGCCACCGCTCCGTGTTTGCTTAGTGTCCTGGGGAAATTGAAAAAAGAAGGTGCACCCCCGTGGCAGGAACAGCCGTTGCTTTACCCACGTGCCCAAGCGGCTTAAAAAAGGCGATTCTTATCCTTCGTCGTCCTGGGACGCCGCCATTTGCATGCGACTTTTAAATCAATTATTGTTAAATATTTATTTCTCGACAGTCCATTTCGGGTCTGTGGCTGTTGGCGGGCATATTATCCTAACATAAATTACATGATTGATTTCATTCGGAAGGCAACAATGGAAGACACAGGACGCGTATCCTTGGAAGACATTGGAGGAAAAAGTAAACAAAATGCAAATTATCTGAGGGGCTTGGGCTTGATTAAAAAGCTTAGAAATTAGCATATCATTTGTGGAGCTATTTGTTGGCATTTATAAATATATTGATTGGCTGTCTGGGGATAACCAAAGTAGGACAGCATATTCATATTAAAAAGAATATCAAGAGTTGGCTTAACTTTCATTTTAAATTCCCGTTGTTTACCAACTTTTAGCCAACTATACACTTGAGCTACCTTGGTGGAAGGCAGCATCTTTCCTTTATTTATTTATTTATTTATTTTTTTATTTTTTACGCTCCTCCTGGTCCTCTTGGAGGCTGCAGCATCGTGTGTTTTGCTCAGTGGCGCGTTGACATCGCCATCAAAATGCTTTGACGTGGTTTTTGATTGACAGGAAACTCATAAATAATTCATGTCATTAAATCATGTTACATTTTTTCTTCTCTCAGGCCCTCTTCTTCTGCAGCAGCACCAGATCCAAGCAGCATCTTCAGGACCGGCCATTGAAACAAGTTTCTCCAACTGGAGTGGCGGACATTTGGGCAGCTCTTCTCCGCTTTCTCAGTTTCTCCATTGCCTCCTCCACATCCCAGGACCTCCAGTCCCCCAGTTCTCTAGCAATTAAATGTCAAAAACTGTTTCTCTTCTCGCCTTCATCTCCAAAGATGTAACTCAATTCAGCTCTCAGATTCCCCAGATTTTCCTTCCCTTTTCCTTTTTTTTATCATATTTTTCCTGCTACGGAAAACTGGAAGAAAATAAGTTTTCAATGAATATAATTATGCAAAACAGCAGGCAAGTCGCACTCCACTTGGCTGGACCTTAAGAGGCTCTAAAAAAAAAGGACATTAAAATTATATAAAAGCAGCTTGGCGATATTTAAATATTTCAGCGCCTACTCCCCGGCTCATTTCCATTCTCTGTCATAATATTTTATTATTGCTTGTTTTAATTCCTTGTTTCATCATTTCACAATTTCTGCCGTTTTATTTCGCCGCTTTTCCCATCTTTTTGGCATCCTTGGGAGGTTGTCCTTCAGCGCAGGGAAAGTTTTTAATTTTTATCAAAAGATTTCTCCGGCTGCTGTTTTTAATGAAATTTTTACACTGTCCTGTAAAGGATTGTACACAGCCGAGAAATTTGCATAATTTTTTGTCAGCCATTTTTAATTTGTGATGTGGCGCAGAGAGGAGAGGTCCTTGAAAAGTTTTTTAGGACCTGCTGTACGTCTTTAATTAATGTAAGTTCTATATTTTCGATGATCAAAGTTTTACTTTTGATTAGTCATGTCCTTACCATCTATAACGTGTATTAGATATTTGATATCTGTTGAATATCCTTTTTAATTAACAACTGAATGTATTTATTCCTAATGACCTTTATTTGGTAAGTCACAGTCATTATTGATGATTTTTTCTCTTTGATATGAGCCTTACCTACTCGAGAAGGACCTCCGCCATTGATCCGTTACCAGTTAGCAGGATTTTTTGGCTGGCTTGGATCTGGTAAATCATTTTAATTGTCCTGCCGCAGTAAGGATGTGCCTCCACTCCCCAGGGCCTTTTGTTGTTGGCGATTGTGTGCGGCGATAATAATTACACGTCACGCTGCCACGCAATCAAAACATTATTTGTGCAAAATCACGGAGCTGAACTGAAGCGGAAGTGATGAAGGACTTATTGGCTGCACGCGTCTGGAAAAAAGTTTAAAAAATATTTGGCTGGCTGGCTGGCTGGCTGGCTGGCTGGCTGGCACCCCATTTGCATTGCACCCAAGTCTCTGGGTGATCCTTTGGTCCTTCCGTTTCATTCCGTTCCGTGATAAATTCAACGCAACGCGTGCGGTCACGTGTCTACAGGACACGCCCACTTTCATGATAGTCACAATCGACATCCGAGATTTAAACAAAACGCTGCCACCGCATCAATCGAGTCCTTCCTTTGCCAGGACCGCTGGGAAAAACAGGAAGAAGCTGCGGAAAATCTTTGAAAATTATGTAAATTGTTTTTGGGGGCCCAAAGCACAAAAGAAAGGAGTGCGAAAATTTGCCTAAATGCCGGCAGGATGCCCCAACCGGTTGTGCCTCAAACTGTTGCAGCCAGCGGGGAAAATGCCAAACAATGTGACAGAAACATATGTTGCCATTATCAGCTTTTAGCGAAAGGACAAGCCTTTGACAGGACTCTCATAATTCGCAATGGATGTCAGATTTTGGGGACACCTCTTGTGGGGATGTCCTTTTGGGAGTTGAAGTTGTTTAATTACTTAACATAGGTGAAGAGATTTTTTCTTCGTAACTTTATAAAGCTTTTATTAGAATAAAATCCTTCAGTTAACTCACCCTCACTCACCAGTCCCTCCAGCCTATCAATGGTATCAATATCATTCCGCATTTGTTATATTATATATTACTTCCTGGTCGCCATTCCCATATACATTTCATATTTTTCCCACCAGTATGCTTTGTCCATCCCCTGACCCCGCTATAGGCCTTCTTCCTGCCCCCTGAAGACACACGTCCGTGGCAATAAATGCGCAAACGTTTCAATTCCGTTGCGGCTGACAAATGCAAGCAAAAAATGCCAACGATTCTGCCCCAAATATACATTATAATGGTAAAAAAAAATCGGGTGAATAGCATCAGACAAAAGTTTATCTCGATGCTGTCGAGTGTTTTGATTTGTAACGTTTCTCACTTCATTATTATGCAATAAATAATGCCATCTACATGTGCCATCTAATATAAAGCATAAGGGTGACATCGCGAGGGTTGTTGGCATGACATGGCTTTTGGACGCGCCTGGTCCTTTGGCCAGCGGAAGTAGAGCGGAGCGATGGCCAAAAATCATGGATGGTGGAAATTAATGAGGCCTAACATGACAAGTCGCAATTTTTTACCACTACCTTTGTGGCTAAATACTTCAGAATTTTGTTTACAAAGTAAAGTATGGGAGATATTTATGTACTATTAGTATTTTTCATTTTCTGATAATCAATTTAAAATACTATCAAAAAGTATTGGATAATTCTGTATTATTAGTATTTTTTTAATTAGTAAGGAGTAACTCATAATTAACCTAGTTAATTGTATCATTTTAATCATTAATAATAATACACAATCCTTACATGTAGAGTATGCAATAATATTCAGAAATTAACTATATAACTTCATATAAAATACATATTTATTATTTTTTTGGTTTTCTATAAGCTAACTTCAAATATTTCCAAAATGTAATGACTTCAAAATGGCATTTCGATATTTATAAATTTCTTTGATGAATTCTAAAAATGGACATTTTAATTATAGGTATACATTTTCAATTGTGTTGTTTCCATTAATGGAATAATTTTATCAAATTATTACTTTATTTTTTGATAATTACATTTAATAGTAATTCCCTGAGTAATATACGTAACCATTTCAAACGGGTTTTTCATGAAACCTTTTGTTTATTTTGGGATAACTATCTTAAAATTAGGATTAGAGATTAGTAGATAATAAGAATTCCATGTTTATTGTAAGTTATTTTTGAGGCTTTCGAGGTAAATATGCACGAAAATATTCTTGTGCGTCCCACTGTGGCGAACTCACCCTTTTGGAAGCTTTTGGAAAACTTTCAACTTGGCCAAGTATTGCCAAGTGCCCGAAAAAGAATACTTTCTCCCCACTTAGGGGTAGCTTTTAAAAGATAAAATTTGTAGCTTCCAGACACTTTGGGAGTTGGATAAGCTTTTCATTCAATTGGCGACTGGCACCCCCCACAGAAGCTTGCCCCGCAGTGCTGAAAGCTGCGGGAAGCATTGAACCCCTGTTCGAAAGCTCCTGGCGGAAAACCCACCCCCGATCAGTGGTGTGTGTTGGTATGCTCTCGCAGGAGAGAGCGAAAGCACAGCAGTCGCTGTGTGACACAAAGAGGAGTGTCAGGCAGCATAAATTTCAGCATACTAAATTCCACACACTAGCTACGCGTCGCAGATACTTTTCGGCAAGTTCTCCGGAGAAAACTCGAGTGTAAATAATTTGATAAATCCAGAAAAGTTCCTTTTAGTGTTTAGCCGATGGATTGGTTTTGGTGTAAATAAAATCGTTTAGCGGTAAATGCTGGAAGTGCGCAAAATTGCGGCCCCAATGGGTACGTGTGACGGGTGTTTATTCGAGCCAAATGTGCCCAAGTGGCCAATGAGATAAATCAAACAAGTTTCTGGCCAAAGAAAGGATACAAGAACGGCGGCGGTGGCGGTGACGGCGTCGGCGAGGTGGCTCGCGCGGGCGTGGAAATTTATATGAAATCGTGAAATCATAAATAAAACATAAATTATGTTTAGCTGGCAGTTGGCGGCAACAAAAATAAAACCATCAAAAGCAACACACATCCAAAAAGCCAAGCGGATATATTTTGATTTTTTTTTATAAATAGAAAAATCAATTTCGCACGCAGAGAGCCGAAGCTCACCCTCTCCCACCCACACATGCGCATGTGTGCGTGTCTATTATAAGTCGTCCAGTCCAGAGCGGAAGAATGGCCACTTTCTCAGAATAATTGAATATAATTCAAGTGTTTTTGTTGCACTATTTGTTGTGCTTATTATTGTTATTATTTGTTTAAATTACTAACAACAAAGCGCGCGCCATTTCCTTACCTCAAAAATACAAAAAAATAAAAAAATAAAATAAAAAAAACAGAAAAAATACCGCCCACAACAACAGCAACAACAACAATTGCTTTGAAAGGAGAGGGAGAGCAGGACAAGCTTGCAAGCTCAAGGAGCTGGGAGAGCAAGCTGCGATTTAATGCAGCCCTGGCTCGAAAACCCTTTTATGGGTTTGTCCTGTTTACAAATTGACGGTGCAAATTGAATTTATAGCACGGCAGAAACAAGTGGTTGAGTGCCAGCCAGGGACCAGTTTAATTTCCGTTCCTGTCCCCCAAATAAAGAAAACAAATAAGTGGGGGGAAATGCCTCAACAGTCAGGATCCCATAACGCGAACCACAACTCCACAATCTGTCTGACACTTTAAATCTTTACTAACTTCATACTCTGTCATACTCGATATTTTGTCTCCCGAAAAAATTTGGAAATAGTATTTAATTTCGTGTAGCGTCCACTGTATTTGGTTCAAACTGGAAATAGGTGGCTGGCCGAGTGGGTGGTTGTAGGGTGGCTGCATGGTATTTTCCTCGAGAATATTCACGCACAAATGAACAAATGAACAAAAAAAATCGAGAGGAGCATTTGTTGCTGCCGCTGAGCCGATGAGGCTTCTTTCGAAATTGACAACAGCACCGGACGGCCGGGAGGCTGCTGCAACATCAAATCAAATAAATTAAATTTACACACATAGTTAAATTAGTGAAAATTGAATAAAACAGAAGAATAGACGACAGACGTAACGTAAATAAAAGGCGACTAGAGCGAAAGAGAGGAACGAGAACGTGTCGAGCAACAAATTAATAACACAAAAAAGCGAAAAAAAAATATAAAAATACAAATTGAAAATAACAACAAAAGAAGCAGCAGCACCGAGTGCGGATTTTTAGGGGGCGGCGGCGGCGGCACATTGAAAAGATGGGCTGTGGACAAAGCAAGATACATTTGTATCCCAGGAAATCGAAGAGTAAAGCTAACGGCAAGAAAGGAGGACATGGTAAGTACAGTGAGAGAAATTTCCCCATCTTCCCAGGGCCCCAAATCAAAAGTTAAAGAAATGAACAGCAAAATCAAAAATTAAAATAAAAGTATCTATAAAATCCCACAGAAAGAATAATCATCTTTTAACAGGAAATTAAATGTGATATTTATGCGAGTGTATGAAAGTGGGTGGTAGGGAAAGGGGGTGGTAGCCTCGCACAACAAAAGCTTACACGCATGACGACATCAATTTGCCTCCAGCTGTGTACGTACACGATGCGCCTGTGTGTGTGAGCCACCTGTTTCAACACAATGAGGACATCATTGATTAATATGTCACCAGCAGGGAAAAGGAGGAGCAGGGACGGGCGAGCCAAGTTTTAAGGCCAGGCATTCATCAAACTAATCAAATTAAAATCAATACTTTACATATTAAATAAGATTTTAAGAGGGAATCACTCTTAGGCAATATCTAAAAGAAAAAAGTCATAAAATATATAAGAAATAATATTTAAATTTAATATTTAATTTTATAAATATACGTAGTTACTGAAATATCATAAAGTGTTTTAAAAAAAATATAAAAGCAGTAGGATTAGGACTCCCACAATTTTATTCAAAAATTAATTCTTTAAAAATATTTTCAAACAATTGAATACATTTTTCCCAATGCTTCAAAAAAAATGTTCAAATGGAATGCACACATAGGGTTAAAGCTCCTACTATTCTATTTTCAAAACACATACCCTTTTTGTCTAAAGTGTTTTTGTGAGAGCGTGTTTTGGCCGTGTTTGCTCTTAAGTTTATAAAAATGTACAAACCTAGCCTACATTGGAAACTTTTGACTATACTGGGTCCCGCCATGCCCCCATATCCTGCTCACCGAGCCCACCCACTCCTTCGTCTGTTTGCTGTGTGTGTATAATTAACTGCTAAAAAGGCAACTTGTTGTTGCAGCTAGCACCGCAACAAGGGGTGTGGCCGGAACCCCTCCCCAAAAACACCCAGTCCGCTAGGGGTTTTTTGAGCGTGTCTCTGTGTAAAAGGGTTAAAGCTAAAAAAAAGTATGGCATACACAAAGGCGCCATTGTGCCATAAACGACCCAAATTTTTAGGAGACGCCTAAGCTTTAGTCGCAGAGTCCTAGATTAATTATTCATAATACTCGGCTCGCTTTCTGAATTTGCATTAAAATGCATAACGGTTTTTAATTAAATTTATGGGTAGCAGGGCCACTTCAAAGACGGGCCCAAGGAAATATTAAGTATACGCCGGTCAAGCCGAACGGAGCCCAAGATGGATTAGCAAAAAAATTCCAAAAGTATAAAAAGAAGTGAAAAAAGTGGGGGATTTAAGATAACAATTGGGAAAATATGTACCTTTTACTAAAAATAAAAATTTGTGTATAATATATATTTCATATATAAATGAAATTCAAGATTTTTTTTCAAAGTGTTACCGTCATGCATGTCCTAGAATTATTTGTAAAAGAGCTTTCTAAGCAACCTCCCCTTCGAAGTTGAACTACTAGCTTTATTGCAAAACTTTTTGCCACTTTGTGGCACTCGCGAAATTGCCCACTCATCTTGACTAATGCTCGAAACTCTGGCCTGGCATTTGTCCATTTGTTTCCAGCCGACTCAGATGCCGAAACGGACGAGGACGAAGGCCACATCGAGGATGCCGACAAGGCACAACAGCGCGACCGCGAGAAGCACGACGAGAGCGACGATTCAAGCAATAAGGATATTCCGGATAGTGACGAGGATGTGGCCGTCTCGCTGCTTCGTGCCAAGAATCTATCCTTGCTCCAAAGCCAGTAAGATATTCCTCCCACAATCTAACCGAAAATAAACACATCACCTTTCCAGGGAAATATCATCTAGCCAGCAGAACTTCTTCCGCATGCTGGACAAGAAGATCGACGAGGTGAGAAGATTCCCAAGCTTAAGTCAAAATTTAATCAAAATATAATAAAAATACATCAAAAGGGGATTTCGGAATAATTATCTGATCATTATAATCTTTTATATGTTGGCATCTTTAATTGCATGTTTGAAAAAAACAACACATAAATAATGAATTTATTTTGACGGGCCAAAAACAAATTAAAGATACGACAGAATCATAAAATTGTATGGAAATGTTATGGTTTGGGAAATTTTTGAGGCCAACGACACGTTTTCATGCGCTTCTATAGAATCAAATTAAATCTGTTGATCTTTTCCAGGGTCCCGACTACGACTCGGCCAGCGAGACGGAGATCGCCTTGGAGGAGGCCCGACTGAACGCCCTGCGCCAGCACTGGGAATCCGCCAGCCTGACGGCCTCCATCTGCTCCTCGGCCAGCCGTTCGCTGCAGACTACGCCCATCCGCCAAGTGCAGGTGCCTCTGAAGCAGCCGCCCCGTGGCGCCGGCCTGCTGCTCCAACCCTCCAGTGCAGCCGCCGTCTCATCCGCGATGGTCAGTATCCCCGCAACGGAGTATCTACCTCAGTATGTGATGGCGGGGCGACAGCAGCAGCAACAGCAACCGCAAGTGCAACAGGTTCAGGTGCAGCAGCAACAGGCGGCGGTGCTCTATCAGCAGCAGCAGCAGCAACTGATCCTGCTGCCCCAGCTGGATGGGAGTGTCGTCAATACGTCCACTGCGGCGGCCGCAGCACAGCTCGCCCAGCTGCAACAGCAGCAGCAGCAGCAACTCAGCCAGCAACAGCAACTGTATCAGCAGCAACAGCAGTATCTGCTGACCCTACCCGCCGGTGCCAAGCCGCAGAGCGTAAGTCCCAAGCGCCTGTTGTACGGCAATCCCGTGGCCGGCGCCGTTCCGCCCGGCACATCCGCCTGCTCCCAGCCGGCGCCCCCTCCTTCCGTTCAGTATATCGCCGCTGGATCGCAGATGATGCAGCCGGGGGTCAGCGGTGGCTTCCTTAATGGCGCCGGCGCCATTTCCGGAATCGCAGCGGGCCGAGGACCCCTGCAGCTGGCTTACTACGGTGCTGCACCCCCGAGCACTGCCCAACCGCTGGCTACGTCCGCTCCAATTGCCCCCGAAACATATGAACCGCCAACCGCTCCACACAGCCAAAGTCAGCAGCAGCAACAGCCGCCAACCCAGCCGCCGCCGGGCGCCTACTACGGCGAGATGATGCATGGTGTCCAGGTGGGCTTTCTCTTCTATTCGATGATGAAATAAATAATAAAATTGAATCCTTCTTTTTGCAGCCTGCACCGGCAGTGGAGTACAAGTTCCCGCCGGCCATCAGTGTGCAACGGTTGGCGCCGCAGGTTCAGCGGCAGCTGCGAGAGACACAGGAACTCATAAAAGACTCGTGCCCGCAGCTGTATGCGGCGGGCTATGGCAGCCCAGGACCACCGATACGCAACCCCAACAGGAACCCCACTAGAACTAGACCCACCCTGGAGACGCAGTTCTCGCAGGAACTCTCGTGATATCTATATATGTAAACAGCCCAGCCAGCAGACACATTCAAGCACACACCCATAGACAGTTGGAGGAACTGCAGCCAAAGAACAAGCAGGAAAATTAACCAAAATTATGAAAGAAACCCTTGAACTAAAAAAAAGGAACAAAAAAGCCAAAAAAACGGACAAAAAAATATTTAAATCGAAGAAAATCAATTATAAAAATTGTAAAACTGCACTCAATGTTTCAGAACCCTCAAGAACCCTGCGGGCGAATTAGGCCCCCAAAAAATATGCGTACTACTTACAAAAGCCAGATGAAGAACAGCAACTACTACTAAACCTATGCGGAGCAACAAAAAAATAAAAAAAAAAACAAAACATTATTACAACTAAAGTAATTACTCAAGAGGCAGCCAAAGAAAAACGGATAGGACGTAGGATAGCATGTTGGATCCGAAAGCGCAAGGTATATAGTTTTAGGAATCGAGTATAACGTTATAAAGCGATATATATGCAAATGCCACAAAAAGGATGTGCAGAGGAGACCCCGAACAAAGAAACAAAGCAAACACAAATCATACAAAGTAAATAATAATATAAAGTGTAACAAATACAAATGACTTCTACATTCTCACGCAATTTTGTTAGTCATAAATCTCGTGGTGTAATTTTTTAACAAATACTTTCCGTCAAATTCTCGAAAATGGTGTAATAACGTTGACGTTTGAATATGAAAAGGACGATAGAACGATGTTCGTTGGAAATGCAATTAAACGGATGACGCTGTCTAGTAATATTTGTATAATTTAGTTCTATTTATTATTATGATAATTTTGGATGTATAATAGTTTTTCTTATATGAATATATATATACAATATATATTTAAATGAAAATAAAAGCAAATCAATTAAGTTTAGAAATGCTAAATTCATTTTTTCGCGGTGCTCCTGCTACCGAGGGGCGCTGCCGTTTGCCGTACGGTTCAAATCGCGGGGATAGATCTGCGACGAGCAATGCGTATTTTTAACCTAAAAGGGTGACAAAAAAAACACATTTTAACGTCTAATTAATTAATTCCTTTATTTATATCTTGTGATCAATTCATATTCATGGGTTGACATAAAATGGAATTGCATTTTATATTTCAGAAAGTATCAAGTTTCTTTGTAGTTAGCCTGTTTGATTTTGTTATTGTTTGAAAATATCCAGCTAAGCAATTCATTAGACTAGTCACATAATATGGTTTAAGATGACATAATAATACGCATTTGATTCTAAGAAATTGACATTGTTTCTTATGTGTACGTGTGAGTGTGTCAGATAGAGTGAAAGTTATGTGGAAGTTTTCCCAGCTTTTTAATTATCCGATTCTTTTCTTGTATCTCCTAATCTCGTTTGGCTTGGGTGGTTCTTTTTTTTTTTTTTTTTTTTTGGAGCATTGCAAACACCTATTTTGCAATAATTGTATGTAATGGATAGGTACAATATTCGAGAATTGTATAAAGAAATCAAATACGCCCAGGGCCGTGGAAAGATAAATGCCAACAACATTGATGATCGGCACTCGAATGCCCTAACAATTTGACTAAACCAAATTCTTATTAACTAAATTGGGATTTTTGGATTTGTGGTTTGTGGTTTTAGGAGAGGGGAAAACAAAAAGATTCATCAAATTATATAGAAGCGTATTTGATTTCAGATTAAACCATATTATATAGCTACGATGTGGGCGGAGGAGATCTACACAGAACGTATGAACGCTATCGAATACGCTAATCTAACATCTTCCCTATGAAGTCTGAAATTGTGATCCTGATCGTGATGCCGTACAGGGTGTGCGTGTAATGGATGTTTGTGTGTGGGGAAAGGAAATTACAGTAGAATCGAATCTACGAATTTGGTATGCTAATGGAGCCTCTAGTTCTGCACGGGCAGCGGGGGCGGTGGATAGGCGAAGATGTCACCGCTATTGGCCATCATATAGGGAGCCGCCGGCGTGGGCACTGCATACTGGGTACGGTAAGAATTGGCCACCGCCACACCTCCGCCGTTTAGCGACACGGTAGCCATGCTGGAGGACATTGACGAATACTGACCGTACGGCAATGCTCCACCGGCCGCCAAAGCTGCCGCCGCCGGTTGGGCCTGGTGCGCCTGATGAGCTGGATGGGCTTGGTGAGCTTGCGGAGCCGTGTGCTGCTGTGGCTGGTTCATGGCTGGTGCTGGCATGTTGCCAAAGTTCATGTTGTACGGCGAGAAACGGGAACGCTTCTGATCGATGCCGTAAGAGGCATCGGTCACAAGGTGTTGCTGGACAGCCTGCGCCTGTGCTTGCGGTTGCTGATGCTGCTGGTGCTGGGCTTGCGGCGAAACAACTCCAGGTGCGTTCTGTGTCTTCGGCTCGAAGCAGGCGGCATTCGGATTAAAACGAGAGAATGGCACACCGCCATTCTGCTGCTGCTGCTGTTGCTGGCCCTGGTAGCCACCAACTCCCTGACCACCCTGGCCGCGATAGCCTCCGTTGCCGCCCTGATTCGGTGGCGAAGTGCGTGGCTTTTGGTCGAAACGCGGCGGACCGCCAGCGCCTCCATTGAAACCATTACGATTGCCTCCAGGACCGTTGTTGTTGTTGCGGTAGTCCCGGCCACCATTGTATCCACCACCCATTTGCTGGTTTCGTCCCTGGTAGCCGTTTCCGCCGCGGTATCCACCGCCCATGCCGCCTCCGCGCTTGTTGTAGCCCCCGCTCATGGCCATGTTCATCAGTTTTGGATTGATGGTCTAAGTAATAAAATAGAAACAGTGTTTATTTTCGTAGGAGATCGTTTGATTAGGATAACTCACCTGGTTGGCCTCTCGCAGCACCTGGATTAGATCATTTGCCTTATTGGCGTTGGAATGCGTAAACAGGGTGTAGGCCGTGCCCCTGTTATTGGAGCGTCCGGTACGTCCAATGCGATGCACGTAGTCCTCCGAGTTCGAAGGATAATCATAGTTGATTACAAACTTGACATCGTCAACGTCTGTTTGATTTGAATTATATTTTCATTTCGAATTTGAAAATTGAAGAAGTACGAAAAGAAATGTTAAAAATATCGTATCGATCCAAATGCGATAAGACAAGAATAGGAATCTTTATCTCAAAAAGTACTCAAAAAACTATTAACAAAAACGAAAACTTATTTGTGTGTGTGTTTTTTTCATTGTTTTGTGTGGTGTTTATATGGTCAGTTCTGTCTCAGCGTGTTGGTGCAATTGTTTGCTTAGTTAAGTTTGTTAATAAAACTTAAAAGTATACTTGATCGAATCGTTGCATGGAAATTGTCGGTTGGTAATTCGGTTTATATTTCTTTTGTTTGTTTTTAGTTTGTTTTGTACTTTGAACAAAAATTTCGCCATCAATACTATTAGCGTATATTAATAACTATACATCTTTGGCAAATAGATATATGTTTTTTTTATACTGCAGAAATGTGGACCTCGACCTTTTCTTCTCATCATACTTTCATTAGTCATTTCATTTTTTTTTCTCAATACACAAATCGTAATATAAATGTTCTTAAAGCTTATTGCATACAAGAGACGGCTTGATTAAAAATTAACATTACAACTAAGTAAAATATATGTTTATGGATATGCGATGCACGATATAAGCGAATGATAGAGGGTGCAGGGATTACGAGGAAAAAGGAACGGTTAGCTAACTCGATGGGCTAACGAGGAAATGGGTGCGGTTCATATTACTATGATAAGATATGGAATAATTAAATTAGCCTAGTACTTACCCAGACTGTATATTGTTAGAATAAATAACAGTTTGGCTTACGCTCGCGAGTCCCTGAAGATCCTGTCCTCGCAACAATCACTGGGATATGGCGACACGGATCCATTCGGGATCTTTGGAATGCTATAAACTTATAACTCAACCCTCAACTTGTATATATAGCTTTTCTTTTTAACTGCTTTGTGTATACAACTTTAAAACTTTAACTTTTTAACTTTTAACTTTTTTTTCTATTTTTTTTTTTTTGCCATTTGAAAAATCGAAGTCCATTTCATAAAGTGCTGATGATATTTTTGTTCACACACAAATTTAGGTTTTTATACATAGAGTAAGGAGCGACGTAATATAATATAGAATACTTTATGTTACATAAATAAGCTACGAAAAATTAGCATCAGTCAAAAAATTCTTGGGCCGCAAAATGCTATAATTACTCAACACATTAGTTACTTCATAAGATACATATTAAAAAAAAAAATAAATAAAAATAAAATATATTAAGGCACAGATTAATTGATTTGCCTTGATTTTAAGGGGTTATTATTTTAAGGTGCACCGGATTATTTACTTTAATTTTTTGAGAGATTTTGCTTGGCCATTGACTCCTTGACTGACAGTAAGTTGCATTATATGGTAAGGTTACTCAAAATGTGATTGACGAGACACAACTAAAGGCTATGAGCAAGATAGCAACAAACAAACTAAAAGTAAATAACATCGTATAACCAGCAATGCATGGAGAACAAACACATTCCCCTCATTATTATTTATTAGCCCACACCATTTCTTCGTATTCGGAATATATTTTGGGAGCAACTAAAAGGGTCTAAGGGTGCAGAGTGGTTCACCTCGAATTGGACCACTTCAAAAACTGTATACCCATAAAAACAGTCCCACAAAATAATAATAATGGGATACTGGAAGGCCTCTGTCTAACGGAGGCTGCAAGAGATTTAAACATGCAAAATTGAGATGATGGGTTCCTTTTCCGGCTTCCACTGCATAGGTTTTAACTCAAATTTCACAAAACTTTCCATTACGAATTCCCCTTTTCCCAAAAACGAAACGCTTAGCTGCCAAAAAAAAAATATATGGTTTACAAGTTACAAGTTTAAGGACTTCGAACCGAAAGCCCATGCAATCAACAATGTTTGCGACTAAGTTTAAAATTATTCCAAGATGCAGCCAAGTCGCTTAGATTCTTAAAAATAATTTACACTACGGTACCAATTTCAAAAATGAAAAAAAAATATATATATATATTAAATAGTCCAAGCAACTCACTTAAACTACCATATATCCTTTCAAACATATTGATTACATAGTGAAATCCGGAAGAGACCCGAACCAAACCAAAACGAAAAGCACCTACAAAAATCCGGAAAAGACAGAGCGGAAGGAAGAGGCTGCGAAGAGGCTGGGCGGTGTTGGCCGATTCATCGCTGACGGGTCGCTGAGACCAGGAGGACGAACCAGGAGGCGTCGACCGCCGACCGTCGACGACGAATCACAAAATAATGAATGAAAACCCCACGGGATGCTGATTGATCCACAGGCAACAATTGCTTGGTTATGGAGAGAGAAACGTAAGGCGAACAAGTCGCCGATCCAAGACGGGGCTACGGTTACTCACCCAGTCCGCGAGCAGCCACGTCCGTGGCCACCAAAATCGAGTGACGGCCATTGCGGAAACTTGAAAGGACAAAGTCACGTTCCTGTTGCGACTTATCGCCGTGGATGGCGCAAGCGCGCCAACCCTGGCGAGAGATATTGCGCGTGATCTCATCAACACGCTTCTTGGTCTCCACAAATATAATGGTCTTGGTCTCGTTTTCCGCCGAGATGTCAGTCAGCAGCTTCACCAACTTTATCAGTTTCTCGTTCTCATCACAGACGTCGACGATCTGCAGTATGTTGTGGTTGGCGCTAAGCGAAAGCGATCCAATGTTCACCTGGATGTAGTTGTTCAGGAATTCCTCGGCTAGTTGCCGAACCTCCTTCGGCCAGGTGGCCGACCACATCAGAACCTGGCGATCCGGCCGGATCTGCTGCATGATCTTCCTGATTTGCGGTTCGAAGCCCATGTCCAGCATGCGATCGGCCTCGTCGAGCACCAGGTAGGTGCATCGCTTCAGCGAGGTGGTGCCCCGCTCGAGGAAGTCGATCAACCTGCCGGGCGTAGCAATGACGATCTCGACGCCTCGCTCCAAATCCCTAGCTTGCTGGCCCTTGGGTGCTCCACCGAAAATGCAAGTGTTGCGCACATGTGTATTGCTTCCAAACTCGATTGCCACTTGCTGGATTTGCTGCGCTAGCTCTCGAGTGGGTGCCAAGACCAGAGCGATGGGTCCATCACCGCGCTCCAGGCGCGGTTGGTTGTTGATGTGCACAACCGCCGGCAAAACATAGGCCAGGGTCTTGCCCGATCCTGTCTGAGCCACTCCCACTAGATCCCTGCCGCTCATTGCGATGGGCCATCCCTGCGCTTGGATAGCAGTGGGCTTGGCGAAGCCTTGCTTGCGAATCTCGTTCATCACGTAGTCAGGGAAACCGCCCTCCTCGAACTCAATGCTCGGAGTGGGCACCTGGTCGCCCTTGATGGTTATCTCATTGTTGGTGAGAAAGGATTCGGTTTCGCCTTGGGTGCGGGCCAGCACCGTGTCGCAGGGCTGGTAGAAGTTTTTGCGGAAGGGGGTTAGGTTCACCTCTGACCACACTATCTTAGGGAGGTGAGCACCATGGTTCGATGATCGCTGGCCACCGAATCCCCCATCGTTGCGTGGACCACCTGTCACTCCGCCGCCACCACCATTCATGCGCCTTTGGCCGCCATTAGCTTGTCCATGTCCGTGGCCATTAAATCCCGGATACGGGGCAGAGCGATTGCGTTGGAACATAGCTCCACCGCCAGGAGCACCGCCACCCATGCGTGGATTGACGTTAGCATTGGGATTGGGCAGCATTCCGCCTCCACCTCCACCACCACCAAAAGCGTTCACCTGTCCGTTGTACCTGGAACGAGGAGCGTGGTTTAGTGCCATGAATTCGAATTTTGAGCGTTTTTAACGAAAAAGCCAAAATGTTAAAATTTTCAGCGCAAGCGTTCAAATAATTTTATGTAATTTTCATTTTTTACTGTCACTCCTAAAGTGCCAAAGTGCCATTTTGAATTTATTGATTTTCAACACTCGGCCCCCCACCCGGCCGCATGACCAATTGATTTTTGCATAGAAAACGTAAGAAATATATGAAATTCCAACTTGTACTTACATGTTCATTGTTGGGATTATGCAAGTGGTAAAATTGCTGGCCAAATTAACTTTGTAGGGGGCAGTTTTTTAAATTTTTCACTTCACAATTTTCCAGCTCCTACGTCGTCAATAAAAGCAGTGTGACCGGGAGTGTCTTTCCTCGCAAGTGCTGGAAAGTTCTCGGTTTCGGAAAGTGCTGTAAAAGGGGTGGTTTTTATAATTTTGGTCACATTGAAGGCTTCTACAGTAAACTCTTGAGTGCAATTGTTGAAAATATAACAGAAAATTTTATTAAATTTCAATTTTATAAAGAAGTATGGAAAAACTGTTTTCCAAAAACAATTTAAGTATTTATTATATATTTTTCTTTTGTGAATCTTAAAAATATATTTACAAAAACTGTATTAAAAAAGGTTAATTTAAAATTTAAGTCAACAATAACAATAAACTACTATATAACATTATTGACATTATTATAAGTATTTACTGTACTTCTTAGGTAAACAAACTGAAAATCAATCCCATATTTATCAGTTATTATAAACACAACATTAAACAATGCGGACAAGCTACAAGAAAAATCGACCATTTGATTTTAAACTGATCGACCTGGTAGAACCAAATTCTGTGCTGTACCAGCGTTCAGGTCTTTCCAATTATGAAGCCATGAAAGCCAAAACAGACATCTGGGCTAGGATTGCCGAGAATATGGGCTGTGATGGTTAGTATTCTATGAATATCGTTTATAAATATATTATAATATTTAGTTTTTTTAGTGGATTTCTGTTTAATGCGTTGGAATAACCTTCACTATCAGTTTCGCAAGGAGATTCGACGAGCCGACAGCAGCGGTTCCACTTGGCCCTATTTGGAACGCCTTCGTTTCTTGGCAGACAATCCACTGAGACCAAGAAACAAGCACAAAACCAAGGCCAAGGAATTCCCAGAAACAAAGGAGTCGGTGGGTCATGAAGTAACACTTTGGGAGCCCTATGAAGACGCGGGAACCATAGCACAGCCCGGATCTATCATAATAGAGGAAATAATCGATGATAATGAACAAATCATCCAGGAAGAAATCATTTATGAGGAAGAAGACCTCACACCAGAGCCAGCTAGTAATAGTTTTCTCCAAATAAATCATATTCTCGCCCAGCTAATAGAGCCCCATCGAAATCGAGCAGAACGAAGGATAACGGCCTTTCTGCTCAAGTGCCAGCTGCGTGCTCTGAGCAATCAGTCTGTGGAAGATCTGACCATATAGCTTTAGACAGTTTCAACTTTATTAAAAACAGAAAAATAACTAATATTACACCTTGCACTTGTCCAGGTCGAGCCATGCAACTTTCGGCTTGGTAATGAACTGATCGCGCGGCAAACTGTCAAGCATAGCAGCTTGCTGGCGGACATATTTGACCAATCTCTCGATTTTGACGTAGTCATCGCAGTTCATCTCGAAGAAGCGTCGCCACAGGGCGCCGGCTAAGACGCGATCGTCAGACATGATTCCTTCGTCGTAGGCAATCAATGCTGCCTGGAACTGCTCGGATAGTGTCTCGATCTGTTGCCGCGTGCGCGAGGGATTGTTAGCCTGGAAACGGAGAAAACACAGTAGTTAGCCGGTGTATTGGATGAAGTTCAATATTTCAACATACTCCCAGCTTTTTGGCGCGAGTGTTGACATCGCCCCACATGGCCTCCACGATGCAGTTGCGCAGGAAACGACCATCCTCTCCCGTTTCCGACCCCTCGGCCATGGATCGCATTAACAGGAGCCAAACATGAAGCTCTGTGACCAGGAACCAGGAGTTGAACGTGTTGGGGAGTTTAAAGTCATTGAAGAAAGTCACATAGTTGATCTTGTCCGCAACACTCTCGTATAGCATATGGCTGGTGACTTTAAGACGCTATAAATGAATAAAGATGACTATACATTGCACATTTTTTAATATATCTTGCCCATACCGCTTTTGTATTTGGCGTAAAGCCCACTTTAGTGAGCACTCTCTTCAAGATTCCGCCTTCTGGGGAGGCTGCTGGGCTAGGTTTGGCTTTATTCGCGGCATCCACGACACCGGTGTTTGAACACAAGCGGCAGGATTGTTCCCAAACGAAAGATAACGTCGCAGTCTGTTTTAAATGGTGCTGTGCTACCTGTCAAGTTTAAAAAAATTATAGTCGCGTTTATATAAGACTTGCAGTGCATTGGCAGTGAGTTAAATAGTGATTGGCAGATATTCTCCACATACCCACGGGTTCCTCACTATTCCAAGGGCCAGTCGGGCAGCTGCCCTCGTGCATAGCATTTTTACAATTCCTAATTTTACTAAAACAAAGTTTTTAAAAAAAACTAATTGCACGCGACAACAGACCCAAACAGCAGTGTGGCCAGTTGAAATTTTAAGTTTCAGATAACAGAGCACTGTTAGTTTACAGTTTTTTTGTGTGACCGGATCTTAAGCAATGAAATCATAAATAAATAAAAATAAATAGGAACTTGTACATAAACTAACAAAACATGCTGCGTTTCGGTACTCAAATGTGCCGGCAAGCTTCTTGCGCCATGCTGAGACTAGTGGGAGTGCCGGTTTCTAGAAACACCTTTCAATTAGTGACCAGAAAGATGACACAACAGCGGCCACAGTTTGAGTTTTCTACAAGTATTCCCACAAAATCGGCCAAGGATAAGGAGAAGATCACGGCTCTCGGTTGGTTCCTGCTGGTATCTTACAACTCTATCCTATTCCGAAGCTGTAGACTAATTATTTGTTTCAAATTCAGCTCATACCTACCACCACCTTTGGACTGGGCTGCTGGCAGGTGAAGCGCAAGATTTGGAAGGAGCAGCTAATTTTGGAACTGAATGGTCAATTGAGTAAACCTCCAACCCCGCTTCCAGAAGAGTACGTATCAACCCAAGGGGACATCCCAATAGGCAATTAATACTTTCGATCCTTTCAATCTTTAATGTCAACCGACTTATTTGAATATCCTTTATAGCCTTAGTGATCTGTCCCACATGGAGTATCGTCTAGTCAAGATTCGCGGTCGTTTCCTTCACGACAAAGAAATGCGCATGGGTCCCCGATCACTCATACGCCCCGATGGCGTGGAAACGCAAGGAGGACTCTTCTCCCAAAGGGATTCTGGCAATGGCTACCTCATAGTGACACCTTTTCAGCTGGCCGATAGAGAGTGAGTTGGTTTAAATAAAACTCGGACACTATATTAACAATACCTCCTGTATCGCATAGTGACATTGTTCTAGTCAACAGGGGATGGGTATCCCGAAAGCAAGTGGAGCCGGAGACGCGTCCCTTGGCCCAGACGAAACAGGAGGTTGAACTTACAGCCGTTGTGCGCAAAGGCGAAGCTCGTCCCCAGTTTACTCCCGACCACAAGGGTGGTAATGTTTACCTCTATCGCGATCTAGGTCGCATGTGCGCTTCAACTGGAGCTGCTCCTGTCTTCTTAGATGCTACTTACGACGCCATGTCGGCTCAAAACGGTCCTATTGGAGGACAAACGCGTGTAACCCTGCGAAATGACCACCTCTCGTACCTCGTCACCTGGTTTAGTTTGTCGGCTGCCACATCCTTCCTCTGGTACAGGCAGATAGTGAAAAGGATACCTTTTTAGAGCATAACTAAAACGCCCAGTTGTTATTTTTATAAAATTTACATGCTCTCGTGTAAATGCTTGTTTTATTGAGCCCCGCAGGTGAGGATTGTCCTGCGGTGGTTTATATTGCCACGCGGTAATAGGAATAGGAATACAAATACGGTTTCGGGATCGCCCCTCGGACTTACCTAGCGGAATACTTTAACTATTTATGAACACACACACTTAGAATGGCTCGATTTGTAGAAATAGTATGATTGGATTATTCCTTAAAATGTTTCCTTTAAGTAAATTAGTTTGTTGTGGCCATTGAACCACTTTTAAAATGAAATATATTATAGTTATACAAGATTTTAGCATTGATGATTCAAAAGTCAAATAGAATCTACACCAAAATTTAGGTTATCATTTTAAAATTACCGAATCCTTTATGCAGGATTAATTGAGCCACTCTAACACACACTCGGATTACAAAATCAGATAAGGATATTTACAATTTAGTCTCGCAAATACTGGAAATTTCGCCAACTTTAAGTGTAAATGCCACCACCGCCGCCCCTCTTTGAGCCTAAAGCTGCGGCACAATACCCCAGGACCTCAGCAGTCCAGCGCGTTGGTACTTCTTTCCGATGGTCTGGACATGGAAGCCGATCTGCAGCAGCCTCTCGTGGTCAAGGATCTTGCGGCCGTCAAAGATGTAAGCCGGCTTCATCATTGACTGGTAGATGCGTTTAAAGTCCAGATCCACAAACTCGTCCCATTCCGTGCAGATGACTAGAGCATGGGTGGCTCTCACCGCACTGTACGGATCACTGTGGATCTGGACGGCCTCCTTCACATACTCGGGCGACTCTGTAACCGTAGGATGGGTAAGGTCATCGATTATCTGCTCGGGTTCCACCTTGGGATCGTAGATGTCCAGTTTGGCTCCCTCTTCTAAAAGCGTTTGACAAACAGTTATGGCCGCCGTTTCACGGGTATCGCCCGTGTTCTTCTTAAAAGCAAAGCCCAGGATTGCTATCCTCTTGTCGGAAACCGTGTTGAACAAGCTCTCAATGATCTTCTGCGAGAATCGTCGTTTTTGGTACTCGTTCATGTCGATCACCTGCTGCCAGTAGGCGGCTACCTCGGGTAGATTCAGGTTCTCGCAAATGTAAATTAGATTTAGGATATCCTTCTGGAAGCAGCTGCCTCCAAAGCCGACCGATGCCTGGAGGAACTTGGAACCGATACGGGAGTCCAGGCCCACGGCTCGAGCTACCTCGGAGACATCTGCTCCGGTTGCCTCGCAAACTGCCGATAAGGAATTGATGCTGGAAATGCGCTGCGCCAAAAAGGCATTTGCCGCCAACTTGGAAAGCTCACTGCTCCACGTGTTTGTGGTGAGAATGTTCTGCTTAGGTATCCAGTGCTCATAGATCCAAGATAGCTTCTCCACCGCCTTGTGTCCTTCGGGCGTCTCTTCGCCGCCTATTAGAACGCGATCGGCGTTCAAGAGGTCGTTGATGGCGGTGCCCTCAGCCAGGAACTCCGGATTGGACAGGATGTCGTAGTGGATGCCGGGCTTCTGGTTGGCTCGTAGTATGTGCATGATGCTCTCTGCCGCCCGCACGGGCACCGTGCTCTTCTCCACAACAATCTTATTGGACTGAGCAATCTCGGCAATCATTCGCGCTGCGCTTTCTACGTACTTGAGGTCCGCCGCTCGACCTGAAAGTGGAAAAAGGGATTAGTTGGAGATTATATATTATTACATTATGGCAAAGCACGATCGATGGTCTATTATGAGGGTGTTTTGCTTTACGAAACCCTAATTAAAAAGGATTATATTCCGGCCCATGCAAAAGGGGGGAATCAAAATGATTTACGTGGTTTCCCGAATGATATATACCTTTTTGGGAGGTGTTACCATGATTTGTTCGGCGGCTTTTATCGCCAAACAATTAGAAATTGTAAACAAATGTTTATCATGTATAAGGAAAGTGATAAATAAAATATATCCATCAATTTTAAAGGATATGGGATACTAACCCTTGCCATTGCCGCAGGTTTTAGTGGGCGTGTTCACGGAGATAAAAATCAAGTCCGCCTCCTTAATGGCAGTCTCGATGTCCGTGGAGAAGAACAGGTTGACATTACGGCACTTCTTCACCACATCATCCAGGCCGGGCTAGAAACATGGAGAAGCTCATTAAAATATTTTCAAACATTTTACAAATTGTTGGCCCAGTTTTCTTCTCTCTTTTCATGCCAATCACGACCGACCCACTCCTCAAACCATGCCAAGCTTTTGGTGACGCCTTCCCAGATAAGATTATTTCACTCTATATATTTTTGTACGTGGACCTTATCCGATTCCGCTTCCTAAGAAAACTATCTTTCAATTAACCCCGCATTCGTTGTTGTTTACGTGCTTAAATTGCTCTTTGAGTGGTTTACTTTTAACATTTAAACGTTGTGATTAATACAAAATATTATAGGACAGGTTCTTTCCATGACTCAAAAAATTCATATCACTCCCGCTTACATAATAATAATAATCGTTTGGTTTTTACACGCCTTTCATTCATCATTTGGGCCAGACTCATTTTCGAGTTCGATCTGATTTGAATGTTCATTGAACTCGATTGGCACACAGCGAAAATTTGCATACGTTTTTATATGGATTTCTCGGAGGCAGGTGTTAATAATTGTCTGTTTTTTTCCAAAGAAATCTTTTCATCTTTAACTTCATCGTAAAAAAATAAATAGCTGATCTATTTATGAAGCCAATTTATTAGCTGGCAGGAAGAAAGTTTCGAGAGTATGTGGAACGCATTTGTTATCACAAATGACATTTGTTTGCGAATGATAAAGTTTTGCGACCAGAGACCATTGCATAATGGAAAAAAACACTAATGAGTTCTCGGCGGGGGAGCAATAATGGCAGTAGATATAAAAACAACGTCTTTTGCCAATTGAATAAATGCAAAAACTAGAGGAGGATGTCAATGGTGTTGACATGGCCCCATTGATGGCTTCCAGCAAATTGCATCCGACCACTTGATCATACATAGACCATTATATTATAGGAATCATTGGCCAAAGATATAACAACAAACTCCACTGGCAATTGAACAAATGCAAAAACTAGAGAAGGATGTCAATGCCGCTGGTGTTGACAAGGCCCCTATTGATGGCTTCCAGCAAATTGCATCCGAGCAGTCCAACATCCACATGACCAATGTATTGTTTGCCGACGATGATGCAATCTCGCCAAGTGAATATCAATAATAAGAATTGAATGCCAAATCAGCCTCTGTGGCTAGTCGATGTCTCAAGGCAAACTTAAACAATTGTTTTTTATCTATTCCATTAGAGTGGTTTATTTTTAGTCTTCCGCGGAGGATTCCTTAGCTCTGAAGCAATAAATAATGTATATTATAATTATGGGCACTCAATTACGATAATCCAAACAGAAAATTAATCAATCATATGGAAAATTGCCACCGATATTACTTTGAGTCATAGAAACGCTCTATGGGTGTATTTGCTATTCGCGTTTTCCCCCCATAAAGATACGCCGGGCGTATGTTTGTCTAGAATGTGGGTAATTGGACAATTTCCAACTAATGTGCCTGGCTAACCCCCAAAATACCCGAGACCCTGTGCGCGCCGCTTATCGGCTCCCCAGACGCTGATTTGGTGCAGACCCGATAAGAGACCTACTACGAGTATTATAATAATACAAAGTGCCATAGGAATGGGGGCAGGCGGAAACTAGGGCGGAAATGCGGTAGTAAAAATGGCACAGTGACGAGTTAAAAAAAAAAAAAATAATAATATCTCGAAAGCAGCTTATACCTTATGGCTTCGTGGGGTATTGAGTTATTTTACTTTCTGCAACTGGAATCGAGGCTCTGGCTTTATGGTCACGCAGTCTGGAAAGTAAAATCGATTCCCACGCTTGTTTTCCGCCTCGAATCATGTTTTTCCCGCAATCACTACTTAATAGTTTGTCTTGGCTGACAATTATGTTTATGAATGACGGATGGCCATAAGAAGAGGGCCGACTGACCATTGACCTTGTTGTAAGCCAAGTTTGAAGCTTCAAATAGGCACCTGAGCGTTTAGAAAAATGCGAGACACGCATGGATATTTAAAGAGGACACTGAGAAAATTTCCAACATTTTTTTATCTTTGTATATAATAAATACATTTAAAAAAAAAAAAGTAATTTATTTAATATTATACAACCCCTAGTATTAAAAATAAAATAATAATAAAGCAAAACTATGTGCTCAACAATTTATATTCCCCAAAGTCCTGAATTTGAATCCCTGACTTGCCAACCAAATCACATCCGAATTTTTTCCTGTGCTCTGAAACTGGTTTGATTTAGGACGGAGGGAGCGAGGCTCGGCCACTTGAGGCATAAGCGGTCAACGACGTTTCGAGTTCTTCTCGATGGATCTGCAGTTTGATTGATGTTTTGTTTGTTTAGGATTAGTGTGGAAATGGAAAACCCAAAAATGAAATTGCAAGGCCAAGGCGTGAGCCAACACACACACTCTCACGTGCCAGCAAACACACATCCCTACACTGAGAACTTCCCATGTACATACAAATTTACGCGACGAGGCCAATTCGAAAAAAACCAACCTCGTAAATGGGCAATTTATCGGAATTCCACTGGGCAATGCGCTCGGAGCTCTTGTCCACCAGGGTTATCACGATGTCGGGGCATTTTAGAGCCATGACCGCACAGGTCGGGCCGCCGACATATCCAGCGCCAATGCAGCAGACCTTCATTGCACTTTATTTCCGATTTTGGTTTGTTTACGTTATTGATACCGCTTTCGTCGTGTGGCGTTTGGTTGGTTTCCTGCGAGTCTTTGCGTGTTTTCGAATTTTTTTTCGCGGAGCGTAGCGAAGCAGCGGCGGAACAGCCCGAGTAACAGTATCTACCACCCACAAGTAACAGTAACTCCCACCCGAGACCCGAACGCGGTAAATTACTAGGGTTGTTGATAGTAAAATATATCAATTTATCGATATTCGATAGATTTAGGTTGCGATATATTTAAGTTTTTTATTTTATAATATATAATTGACTTAACTATTTAGTTTATTAGTAAATAGTAAATAAATGTTCAATACTAAGTATTTTCAATATAAATAATCATTTTTTTTTTTGAAATATTTGGCAGCCCTAAAAATAACAGTTACCTTCACCCGAGACACAAACCCTTTTAAAAATCTATATTTAAGGAAATCATTTTGCATTTCGAGCAACACTAAAGACAACAAATATAAAAGTTTGATTTTTAATGTAAAATGAGCAAGTTGAAACAAATTTTTTGAAGAAAATGAATAAAGAATTATTACATCTTAAGCTAAATTCCAAAATGAATAGAACCATTAAAAAAACATTTATTTTTGCCGCGACTTAGAATAATTTAAACGAATAATTCTCAACACTTCCTCACATCCGGCACGACTCCGCACTCGGCATACGGATCCTTCTTCTCCTCTTTCTTGGCGCAGGGAGGACACTCCACGCAGCAGAGATCGTCCTTGGGGGTGGCTTTCAAAAGGCCGTCAATGTTTTCGCCCTTGGCCGGTTTCAGATTTGTCCCGGAGTTGATTCTGGAAGGTACGTCGTTGAACTTGCTCTTGGATGTGGCCTTGGGAATCGAGTATCTGGGCGCGTCTGGAGGATTGGGTCGGCCCCAGAAGTCCCGGGGCACGTCCCAAATAATGAGGGATCCATCCGTGCTTCCGGTCACGAACATGGTCATGCAGGGACTGTAGGCGCAACTGATTACCGAGGAGGCGTGCTCAGAGCCCAGACCGACCACGGCGCCACTGTTGTAGTTCCAGAGCTTCACCTGCAAATCACTGCCCACGCTGATGAAGTAGTCTCCGGTCTCGTTGATGGCCAAGCAGTTCACGGACGACTTCTTGGAGGCGGTCAGTTCACGGATTAGAGCTCCATTGTAAACCATCCAGTAGATGATCCTGCCGTCTGAGCCACAGGTTATTACCTGAACTCCGGTGGGGAAATATGAGGCAGACATAAACTGTGTGTTTGCGGTGACCACTTGTTTGCGGGTCATCCGCCTGCCAGGGATTAGTTAAATTATTTTCATTTATCAGGAAAGTCTCTTCTCCAACTTACTTGATGTCCCAAATCACACAGGAGCCGTCTGTACAGGCGGAGATTACTTCCGTGTCTAGGTAGTTAATGTCCAACGAGGTTATGGGTCCCGAGTGATCCTTCAGTACGCCCAAAAGATCCTGGCGATAGGGGTCAATCTTCCAGACACGCACTTGGCCTTCGATTCCACCCGTGACTATCAGACGACCAGTGGAAGCCACTGCTAGAGCGCTACATCCTGGTAGAGGTTTTGCAGATATATCAAGGATTCAGTATCAATGTGTACAAGGTATACCCACCTTTATTGTGGGCATTAGGAATGGCATAAATAAGTCTTCCGGTGATTGGGGTAAAGGCACGAATGATTCCGTCATTCCAAACCGAGACAATGCTGGTTCCATCGTGGGTGAATCGAACGGCAGCACAGTTGAAGTTATAGACCATGATACGTAGGAGTTCCTGCTTCCTCCCAGATGACCAAATACGGATGCACTCCTTTCCAGAAGTGGCAAACACCGCAGAGTAATTTCTAAATAGGAATAATAATTAAAAGGGGATTCCAACGTAATTTCAAAATATAAACCCACTTGGGGAAGGTAATACAGAAGACCGACTTGGTGTGGCAGGTTCTGAGGAGTTTAAGTACCCAGGACTTGATTTTCAGCCCATAGATTTCATTGGTATCCGTGCAAATATAAAACATATCCGGCGTGGAGCGCACGAACGAGGATATCCTGCCGGAAACATGAGTCTTCTTCAAGGTACGCAGATATGGCCAGGTTGGGCCTGGATACTCCCTGAAGTTAATCAACGAAACATCGGTGCGCTCCTCCACCAGCTCGATGTCGCCATTGCCGGCTCCAATCAACAGACGTCCCTCCTCCAGGATGTACAAGGCTCTTACCCCGTTGACGAACCGATTGCAGTCCTTGCCAGTTGGCTTGCGGGGATTGTGGGTACCAAAGGCGCCCAGGATGCAGCTGGTGGACCCCGGCTTGCTCACATTATCGCGGTCGCAGCAGTTCAGCACGATCTTGACGATGTCGCCGGTGCCGGTGCCCAGATAGGCAAAATCATCCGTTTTATTGATGCGGGCACAGTAGAAAACCCGGGTCTTGCTGGCCATGAGCACATCCTGAACGTACAGCTTCTTCTGCTCGCGCAGGACACTCCAAAGGCGTAGATGCCGGTCTCCGGCTGTCACAAAAAAGTACGGATTATTGTGTAGCGGCCGGACAGTCAGGGCATTCCCGGAAATGGCCCGCGAGGCGGGGGTCCGGCAGATGGGAGAGCTTGAATGTAAGATTTAGAATTAATCCTGGTAAGCAACACCGATCCCATGATACTCACAATGTATCCATGTCAAAGACAATGACGGATCCGTCGTCTACTCCACCAATGGACACCACGCAGCGGTCTTGGGCGGTGAAACAGATGGCCTGGACGGAAACCTTGTGGAGGTCATGCCGGGCTATCTCCTTGCGCGATTCGTAGTCCCAAACGATCACATATCCCCGAAATCCCATGTGGTTGATCTGACCAGAGGCCATGTACTTGCCACTTTTGCTCAGATCCAGACAGGATATGGTGTTGGTGTGTCCTGCCACAAACTCCTGAGTGTTCTTTTTGTAGTCGGCGATGCCGATCTTGTTCCCCAGGGCGAAGATAATGGAGCCCGTGTGGGGATGCTGGCGCACTCCATTCTCTACCTTCCCGTTGATGCCAAAGATGGCGCGCGGTAGGAGCTGCCTGCAGGCATCCTGGTCTTCGGCCATTATTATTGGATTATAGTAAAATATACGACTCGATGTTGTATTCAATGACGAAGTTTGTGTCGGGGCTGGATCAAATGGTATTGAAGACTCAATGCCGGCTTGTTTTCTGTTTAAAAACAATGTCTATACGGCCGTTGCCCGGTTTCCGTTGCTAATAGTAATGTTGTAAGTTTATTACACATTTGTTAATAATTAATAGCTAAAGTTTCTTCTCATGTTTGCTTTTAAAGGTTTAAGTTTTAAACCTCCATAAACAAATGGTTTTGTAATATAAAAATGATTTAAAATAGCTTTAAGTTTAAATTCCGCGGCCAAGAGCAGCTGATTGGTTTTGCGATAGTTGGCAACGCGGTGTTTTTGTTTTGCCTGTTCTGCGATTTTCATCGCCATTCCTTTGACCGGCACCCGAAAAAGAGAGAACCCATTAATCTGAGAATCAGACATATAGCGGTGCCTATATATAGGGCTCACACCACTCTTGGTTGCAATATTTACAGTTCTACAGCGAGCGGTGTTCCAAGCTAATCAAATAATCAAAATTTGCAACTGGCCAAGACAGACAAAGGAAAAGTCCGCACAAATGTTCTTAATTGTGGGCGTTTTACGGCCCCTGGGATTGACGCTGGTTCTCCTGGGACTAGTGGCTCCTATCACTGAAGCAGGATTTCGACGTGGTCGTCTAAGCAATGGATTTCTGGGAGAGCCCAGCAAAGTAGCCACGCTCCAGAGATCCCTGGAATCCGAGGATCTGTGGTTCGAGCAACGACTGGACCACTTCAAGCCAAGCGACACGCGCACCTGGAAGCAAAGATACTACCTTAATGCGGATCACTATGGGAATGACAGCACGGCTCCCATTTTCCTTATGATTGGAGGCGAAGGCGAAGCAACCGCCAAGTGGATGCGGGAGGGTGCCTGGGTGCACTACGCCGAGCACTTTGGAGCACTATGCTTCCAACTGGAGCACCGCTTCTACGGCAAGAGTCATCCCACAGCGGATCTGTCCACTGCAAACCTGGCATATCTCAGTTCCGAACAGGCTCTGGCGGATCTGGCTAACTTTGTGTCCGCCATGAAGGTGAAGTTCAATCTGGCGGACAGTCAGAAGTGGGTCGCTTTTGGCGGCTCCTATCCGGGATCGCTGGCCGCTTGGGCTCGGGAGAAGTACCCGCATCTCATCTACGGATCCATCAGTTCCAGCGGCCCCTTGCTGGCCGAGGTGGATTTCAAGGAATACTTCGAGGTGGTGAAGGCTTCTCTAGCTTCCTACAAACCCGATTGTGTGGAGGCAGTTACCCGAAGTTTCGCCCAGGTGGAGATTCTATTGAAGCACATGATTGGTCAGCGCAATCTGGATGAAAAGTTCAAGTGGGTACAAGAGGAAATCTACGCCAATCAAATTGTTCATTGAAAACTAAGGTTATATGAAGGAGACACTATCACTTGTAAATATTCTCTAATCTTCTAGAACTTGTACTCCCATCAAGGACTCCATTGAGAATCAACTGGACATAGCCAACTTCTTTGAGAATCTGGCTGGCAACTTTGCAGGCGTGGTCCAATACAACAAGGATAACAGTCCGCATGCCACCATAACCATTGATGATGTAAGTTTCCCTTGATACATTAAATGCCGAAATCCTTTTAAAAATACAAAGATCCACAGATCTGCGATGTGATGCTCAACACCACCATTGGACCGCCAGTGACCCGATTGGGAGTGGTGAATGGAATGTTGCTGAAGGAATCCAACACCACGTGCTTGGACTACAAGTACGAGAAGATGGTGGCAGACATGAAGAACGTGTCCTGGGACTCGGAAACTGCCAAGGGCATGCGCCAGTGGACCTATCAAACCTGCAATGAATTCGGCTTCTATCAGACATCCGAGAACAAGAGCGACACCTTTGGTGACCGTTTCGGCGTCGACTTCTTCATTCGCCAATGCATGGATGTGTTCTCCGAAAGCATGGATGCCAAGTACTTGGAGCAGGTGGTGGCGCAGACCAACAAGCATTACGGAGCCCTCAAGCCAGAGACCACTAATGTGCTCTATGTGCATGGTTCGATTGATCCTTGGCATGCTTTGGGTCTGGTGAAGTCCTCGAACTCAGCCACTCCCACAATTTACATAGAAGGTAAAAAAAAAAAACAGAAAAATAAAATTACCAATTAAATATTTATAATTCCTTCTGTTTAGGAACTGCACATTGTGCCAATATGTATGAGCCAGCGAAATCGGATCCCCCGCAGCTGGTCGCAGCCCGGAATAAAATAACTAAATACCTGGCCAAACTCTTGCAAGGCTACACCTCAACCCTGTACTGAACGTGAAACCCCAGACGAGTAGAGGATCGGAGTCAGCGCTCCATCACGTGGAAACTCCACTTTTAGTCAGCGAGTTTGTTTATTTAAGTTACATTAGTGCATGTTACATTATAAACATATCGCTGGCATAAAAAATTAATCCTTTTTGGCCTCTTCCATTTTCTCGTGGAACCGCTTCCAGTAGTGCTGGACCGATTGGTTCCGAATGATATTCTGTTCAATAAAGTGCAAAAGCCAAGTCCCGGTCAGGTATGTTAGATCGTATATAAAGGCCACCACGCGGAAGAAGTACTTCTCGGTCTGCTGCTTGCTGGGCAAGTTAGCCACGATATCCGACAGCTGCTTAGCTGCCGCATCCTTAGCAGCGGATGCCTTCTTTTGGGCATCGTTCTTCCCATCGTCGTCGTCCGATGCTCCTGATCCAGATTGACGACACTCGGACTTGCTGCGAAGTGTCATGTCGTCGAGGTGCTCAGATCCATCTATCTTTCCAGCTCCTGTCACTACAGCTCCCATTACTTTTGAAGCGCCTACGTCCGATGGGGCTAATCCCTTCAGTGTGGTGCTCTCCCGGTTTTTCCCTAAAGAGCTGCTGCTTCCCAAAATGCTCGGGTTCATGGAGCTCATCTCGGAGCTGTTGGAGTCAGTGATGCCGCTAACATCGGACGTGGGGTAGCTGGGGGGTGTGTTTTTTGGCTTGTCACCTCCTGATGCTCCAAAAGAGCTGTACCATGTATGGGACGGAACCATAGTTGGTACCTTGCGAAGCAACTTGGTGCTATCTTTGGGATTCATAGTATTTCATTTTTAAGAGTTTTTGAAAGAAAGTGCCTACTCACCCTTGACTTTAGTCACTGTCCGGTACATTCTGAGCTGAGACTTTACCACTAAGGATGCACGAATCATGGTCAAAGGCTTTTTTTTTAAAAACGAACGCAAAACGAAAAACTCGCACTTGAAAAAGTGACAATTTCAAAGAATGAAAAGTATTCCAAAATGTCACCTATCCAGGGAAGACCAAACCGGAAACGGAATGAGCAACGCTAACTTAGCTTGACAGTGTTGAAAGATTTTATGGATATTATTTCCAATTTATGGATATATTTTCAGTTGGTATAAACTTGAAATAAATGCTTTTTAACAAAGAAAACTAGGTGGAAAGATGGGTGATAAATAATATTTCTTATTCAAAAAGCGGAATACATTCCCACGGAATATATTCCGGAAACAGTTTGTATAAATTGGCAGCACTGGCCAAATAAGAGTCTAACAAATATTTATAAATTGTCTTTATTTAGTCTATTACTAAACATATTAGTAAGTTTACTAGTTACACATAAGGGCTTACAAGCGATCGCATATAATTCCGGGCCTAGGATCTAGGCTGTCAAGCTCTTGGCAAAAAATTGAAAGCTTCTGGCCAATGGCAATGCCCAAAAGGGCACCTCCACACGTGGCGACACATTTTGAAGATGCTCTTTTGCAGAAGAGCCATTAGCTCGCTGATAACGGCAAAAAAACTTAACTAAATGCAATTATAGCCAATGGAAGTTGGAAGTTAGGATATACAAAACCCATCGGCTGTTCTTTGCGTTCTTTACATGTTTAGGCTACTTTTAAATTAGTTAGCTTAATGCAATTTAACGGTCACAGTTAACTAAATTGCAGTTGATTATTTGTTCCGCGACTACTGGCAACCAAATCGGTTATTATAATTACGTGTGTTAAGCATGTAAAGCATTTCAAAAATATGATAAGCATACAGTTCGTACATTGTATGGAATTCTTAGTGTTTAATGGAAATGTTGCGCGTTTTCCTTTAATACTACGACGCAAGATAAATGAAGATGATCCCTTAATAGAACGACCCTTTAGAATAGGCCGATTTGCTTTAGGTTGTTTTTGATGATCACATCTGTGACGGCATCGAAGACGAACTTGACGTTGTTCGTGTCCGTGGCACAGGTAAGATGCGTGTAGATCTCCTTCTGGTCTTTTCGCTTGTTGAGATTTTCGAACTTCATGCGAATATAGCTTGCCGCCTCCTCGAAGGTGTTGGAACCTAAAATTGGAAAACATTTATGAGGCTATACTAGACATTTTAAAGTCTGTACTCTTACCTGTGTACTCCGGGAAGCATATCGTTAGGGGAGATCGCTTGATTTTCTCCTCGAACAGATCCTTTTTGTTGAGGAAAAGAATGATTGAGGTTTCCACAAACCACTTGGAGTTGCAGATGGAGTCGAAGAGCTTAAGAGACTCGATCATTCGGTTCATTTCTTCATCCTCAGCCAAGACTAAATCGTAGCCTTTAAAAATAATCCTTATTAGAATAACATACTAATTATTAGGTTTAAGAGTCCTACCTGATAGCGCCACGCAGAAGATAATAGCGGTTACTCCTTCGAAACAATGGATCCACTTCTTGCGCTCTGATCTCTGGCCACCAACATCAAAGAGTCTACAAAAAAAGAGCAATAAATTAGAATAATTTAATTTTAAAGAAACTTCTATTTTAGACTCACTTAAAGTGCAACTGCTTGCAGGAGAAGTGCGTTTCGATAATGCCAGTGGTCTTGACGCGAGTGCGAAGCACATCCTGCTGGGTGGGTATGTAATTCGGCTGCGCAATGCGGTCCAGCGAATTGAGGTAGTAGCCGGCCGAGTCGTTTAGCTGGTATTCGCGGGAGCGGGCAAAGGACTGCTGTACGCCACCGTCCGCCCACAGCTTCTTCATTAGCAGCACGATCTCCGGCAGCAGAATGCCCTCGTCGGCAGCGGAGGCGTGTGTGAAGAATTGGCGGGCAATGTCGGTCTTGCCGGGATCAGCGAATTCAATTTTTAGACGACCCATTGCTCGTATAATGACCATCAAGCTCTGCACTGTGTTGCTGTAGACCACGCGGCGGTACTCCTCGCATTCCTCTTGCGAATAGCCCGCATCGTGGATGATTTTCATCTGTTTTACAATAGTGGACTTGCCCGACTCGCCGGCACCTGAAAAAATCATTAAAATTATTAAGAATTTCATACATTTGGGTTTTAAGTTATAATACGTTTTTTTCTACATATAATATAGTTTCTGCTCTATGGATGAGTTTTAACAATAAATCATTGCTAAAAATATAGACAGGCAGAAATAGAAACACATAATATCGTTTGCTTCAATTCAAGTCGAGGGGGAGCTCATGCAAATCGCTGGAAAAGAGGGTGTGACCTTTCCGAGACTTGTGAATGCCGCGTTCGAAGCGTAAAACTGAATGAATCAATAGGAATCGCATGGGGGGTAAACAAAGGCAACGAGAGTAGGAACTTATGAATGAATATCTGGCAGATATGCCTCACCAGTTGTTCAATTGGCTGGTTCAAAAGGCCAAAAAGCTGCCGGTTTACGCTTAATTGCGCTGGTCATGTTGGAAATGAATGAATATTGTTTTGGATGGATATTTCGTAACGCTGATCTCAAAATTGCGATAGAAATTGATGCCAAAAAAAATTAAATAATATGAAACGATTGATAAACCATCTTTGTGTGATGTACAATGTACATTTTACCAAATTTCTGTGAAATTTTAAAAATATTCGGAAAAATTCAAGTATTTACATACCGAGTTTACAAAAGCAAGCCCTAAAGTTCAATGAACCACCCCATTGGAATTTATAAAAGTTATCAAAGCCGAGGAAACCAACAGCGACTACTCGACATTTTTTTATACGTACTGAGAGCTTTCAATTGTTAAATGAGACCTGACCCATGAACGATCATAAACAAACAAAAATGTCTGACTGACCACCACACGAGTTTGTTATTATCTGTTTGGAATGATACGAACAAAATATTACAGATAATCATATTACGTGTTTACCAGTTTCCCTTTTCGATGAAGACAACCCAAGCAATAACATAGAGGAAAACGCCGTAAAAAATTGGCAAGTCTTTGTCATTGAGTCAGAGTTTTATTTTATTTATCAAGCTCTATAAGAAATTTTGAGGTGTTGCAACAATGGAGCATTAAGCCGAGTTTTTGCTGCAGTTGGACCCCATTCCCAGACCCCGCGGCCCATAGCCCCTGGCCCACGGATCAGCCTCCGGATGATTAGGTAATTGCCGGAGCTCTCAGGCTTAAGTTGAAAACTACGAGCAGTACTTTCACTTTTTTCTCCTTTCAGGGCTAGGTACTAAAACTACGATATTTTTTTTTCATTTGGACAATTAAAAACTATTTAATTTATACAGGTTTATGTATACGGTTTTACCAGGGACAAAAAATAATAATAATTGTCTTTTTTTTTAACTAAAAGATAATGTTTTTGAAGAGACTTGGAATTGGTAATCTATGTCTACCATATCCAATTCTTAAATAATTACTGAAAAACCCACAAGCTAAATTTTTTTAACCAATCCTTGTATGTTAGTTTGTTAAATTATTGAAACATCATTTAGAATTAAGTAAACCTGTTGTACTCTACTAGCGCCCAACTACAGTTTCTTATAAAATTTTGTAAATAAGCCATAAAGATTGTTTTTAATTTTAGACCATCCTAACAATGTGCACTAATTTTGCAATAAAAAATATCATTTAGGGGGAGAAGATAATAGAAAAAACGTTCACCTCATAATGATGGAGCTGGCAGAGCCCTTGCCAATTTGAATAATCTGAATGGGTATTAAGCGATGTTCGAACTTGCCACCGTATTATGAAAAAAACCTACAACGAAATCCACAAATGAACGGCAGAAAAAGGTCAATTTAATAATAATAATAACGCCAGATGCAACAGTGTGTGTGTGGGTCTGCTAATGCACCGTTAGCTGTGCCATAACAAGGGAGAAAGATCCAGAGAGCGCGAGCGAGAGGTGCAAACAAAGGCAAATCGCTGGCGAAGTGGAGAAAAGAGACGAGCTTAGAACAACGGCGGTACGCACAAAGCGTTTCTAAGCCTCGTTTACAAACTCATTATCATGGCGATCATGAAGATGAAACGGTATTATAATTAACATCATTAAGACAGTGGTCATTGGCCAGAGAGATATTCTAAGCTTGCAGAAAGCGAGCTTAAATAACGGTTTATTCCGGATATTAGGCAATATGGAATCAGAATCCGTGTTTTCTACATTTTTTGGTAATGCTCCTGAGCCCAGTACGTGGGTTTGGGGCATTTGTGTTATCCAATATCCACTGTATAGCCACTGTGGCCTCTGGGCGTAGTCAGCGTGTGGCAAGTCAATGCACAAAAGTAATTGCCATCGTAATTAATAAAAGCAGTGGAGGGAGTCATCATTAGAAGCGATGACTAAAAACTCACACTTACAGCCACTTTTTTTTTTTATTATTATTAACAACAGCTAAAGACAGCCAGACAGCCGGAGAAGATTTGTAGGAAAGTGTTTGCGCCATGAGTAATCAAGTTAAATGGCGCCCGAACCCCGGTTATCGAAGTGGGAAATGTGTTAATCAGCGGCGAGTGTAAATTATGGAGACCCACTAAAAAGTAAACAATTAAATCGGATGAAATGGATCCATGGAGCGGAAACCCTCACCCACGGCACCCAATCGATGGCTTTCCCGCAAATCTGGCTTATCAGGAAATTTCCTCGACTTTCTTATATAAATTACGGTTCCAGGCAATTATTTAACTGTGTGTATGTCTTGAAATTGACGTATAAGGTCACTTGGCGATAATTTTGATAAGCGAAATGATACTTTCCAAGTGTGTTTGTGTTTGAATGTGAGTTCTTAAAAATATTAAAGATTAAGTTACTGTGTTGAAAGGCGGGGGTTTCGATTTTGGTATTGGTGCGCCGCACCGCATGACATTTTTTTGTTTATATATTATTTACAGATATACCAAGGCAGCTTACTCATGCCCCAAAAGCGATTTTACGGATCTCATTCTCTTTTTTCTCTCTATGCTAATATCATCAAATTAAATATAATTTGCATTTATTCAACACAAACTGTTAGTGTTTCCAGACAACCAAAAAAAATATGTAGACATAAAAAAGAAATTTAACTGAAAGTTGTATGTAGTTTCAATTGAATGGCGTGCCGAAAGGGAAAAGAGAGGGAGAGCTGGCAACAAATTGAGTGTCAGTGGAGGAGCTTTTTATTAAATCTACACAATAAACCTCAAACAGCATTGGGGGGCTCTCAGTTTCGAATCCAATTTGAGGAGCAGCGACAGAAGAAGCACTGGGAATAAAGTTGGGTTCATTTTAGAAGGATTTGAAGTAGGTTTGGAGTTTTCAATAAATACTTGGTGACCAAGCTTGTTCCTGGACAGGCTCAAGGATGCCTTGGATGCTTTAGTAAGCTCCTGCATGGGCTCCGGGGGCTTCTGTATCGAATAGCCTGCTCCTAGATGGGTTCCTGGTGCGCTACGCAACTACCTAGGTAAGCTACAAGCAATCCTGGACCCTCTAGGCAGCTGCTTGATGGATTACGGTTGCCTTTGACCTGCTGTGCCTTTAGTAGTTATGTAGGAACTATCCATGGATCACCCCTAATTCTCCCCAGTGTATCCACAGCAGCTGCATTTGGTGGTGGGCCATTTATTTGCGCTAATATCGTTCACCCCACTTGAAATGTCAGCGAACAAATAACACGCGCAACAACAACAACAACAATGGCCAATTACTCAGCATCAGCGAGTGGGAGGGGCAGGGCAGAGCGAGACAGTGGAGTGGTATGAAGGAGAGAGCGCAGGCGCAACAACACCAAAAACAGAAAAGACAACAACAACGACGCCGCGAAGATCAGAGAGCGGTTTGAGTTTAGTTAAAAAGAAAACAAAAACATAAAAATTACGGCAACGAAGTGCAAACACAACCCACAACAACAATAGCTAATTGTTGCTATTGTCAATCAAGTGAATAAATGTTGATCTGAAATGCAACTGGTGCAAGGTGTTTTCTTGTCTACGGAACCCTGCACCATTTACACTGGACAGCCACAGCTGAGAAAATGCTGTCGAAGTGGAAGAATGTCCCCCAAGTAGGGATGAAAACTCGCGAAGATTCCGTTTACTCTCCTTGACTTTATCAAAAACCGGTTTCTAGGGGTGCCCGGGAAATATATTTCTTAGTTTTTTAAGCAAAATATAACATGGTTTATCCTGAATGTACATAAATACATATATATTAAAAAAGAAAACTTTTTTTTGCTGTCTACTAAAACATTTCACCTGCCACTTGCTGCCTTAGTCATCGTGGCTCGCCTCATTAGCAAATCACTAGCAGTGGCTGTGTCGGAAAAATAAAAACTGGAGAAAAACTTCACTGCATTGTTTTCGAAAATGAATGGCAATGAAAATGAAAAGTACACACGCACACCATCATATGTACTGTTCCCATATCGTGTAGAGGTGTAGTTGAAACTTAATTACAGAAGGTTAAGACGCATCGCGGCATTTAATTTCACTGCAGTTGCCGCAGAGGTCGGGTCAAAAATGCGATACGATGCGATCCGATGGCGCCTGTACGCTTCAATGGTTTTTCCAACTAAGCAAAAACCTCTGCAAGTGCACCACCGTCGCCGCCACCACAGTCGCGCCACCATCGACTTATCAAAGAGCCACAAACACGATTCCAAAGCGGCGGGCGCCCCACTTGTTGGACGCAATCCAACGATCAAAAAGATCCAAAAGTGCGTGCCAGAAGACGAGAAACGAGAAACAGAACCGACAACCGTGGCTCGACATTTGGTTTCAATTTACGTTCAATTCCTTTATCGCATTGTAATTATTGGACAAAGAGATTGCATAATGCATACTCCAGATACAGTTGGGCTATGTTAATGGGAATTAAAACTTAAACATTTTTTTTTCAGAATATTATTGAATTTTATTGTAAGGAGTACAAAAAATTTTCAGTTTTATTGCTAAATGTTATTCAAAAACTTAGAGTTTACAAGAAAATATTGTTTTGAGTCCCACTGTACTGCCACAGGGAAATGTTTGTTTTCAAACTGAGTCATAGAATGTCAAATATTAACTAGACGTTTTTTTTTGGTATGGAAGATTTCTAGTTTAGGAAAGAACATCTGCAGTACATGTTAGTTTTTAAAAACCAGGCATTGGATTTCCCAAAGGGCCTGCGCCGGTAAAAAGTCCTATGCCCAAAAAACTCACCACAAACCGAAAGTAAAACCCACCCCGCCCAGAATAATGAGGTCAGAGCGCGAATTTCAGCACATTTCCCCCGAAAATCTTAAATATATTCGCACGGGGGAATACCGGTTAATTTAAAGAATAAGACGAGGAGTAAGCAAAAAAAGAGACGCACCCAATAGCAGCAGTTTCACCTCCGAGGCGGCCCTCTCGCCCTCCGCCCTCAGCGCCCGATCGATGTTCTTGGAGCGTTCGATGGCCTCTTTATCGCGTGCTGTACTCACGGCACAACCCATTTTTTTTTGCTTTTCTTTATCGCGTTACTGGCTAAAGGTCTTAAACCGGGAATATTGGCACTTTCCCGGCGATTTCCGCACTTTTCCTTCGGATATTTCGAGATGCGTCTGCGCGTCGGCTGTACACTTTTCGGTTTTTGGTGTCGCTTCCACCTCTCCTCCTTGCACACGCACACCACCTCACAATCACACGCGTACGAAATACACACGCTGGATTTCGGTTTATTATTAAATAAATAACTCGCGGCGTTTTGCAAATGCACCTAATATTATTAATATTAATTAAATATTTCTTGGAGCGGAGCAGCGTTTAATTTCTTTTGTCGTTGAATTCGCGATCTTTTTTTTGATCTCTCCTAGCGGTGGGAGAAACATCGATGCCAAGCCACATGTCATCGATATAAAATATCGATATTGTCCAATGTGATTTGTTGGCAATACTACTTTTAAACAGGGAGCACCACTTTCAAACCGGTACAATTGTGATTGATCATGAATTGACAGATAAAACTTAAAAGAGTAACTTAAAGTTGTCTGGAAACTAGTGTCTTTGGCCAATATCTATTACTTTTAAAAAACTTAAAATTAAGTATTGCAACACCAAGATCAATGTGGGACTGCCAAGTCGTTTTGTTGGCGGTCATTTGAAAACATCCATAAAACATTATAAAAGGAAACATTTTTTTTATTTTCTTTTATTTTGAAAATTTGGGAACTCAAATAATGTGGTTCTGTTTGGTCAACCTCATTATTGCCATAATTCCATTATGCCCAACTTGCCCTTAGTCCGGCCTTTGTTTGTTGTTATAGCGCCTTAAGTATAAACAAACACGACCGAAAATATGTTTCAGTTCAGAAATGCAGCCAATCTTTCTTCCACCCCGCCTGTCTCATGCTCAATATGTATACAAGCCTGAAAAAAGTTCTCAGGGCCCTGGCAAAAATAATATTGTCTTTTGGGACAATACAATTTTGAATTGGATTCCAAATGGTTGCAGTTGCAGCGATAAAGATACATTTTACCATGTGAGGAGGAAACTGGCTTAAGTTTTAAATGATTGTCTTTTAAATCATATTTAGTAGAAGCTCTTTGGGTTTAAGATCAATAGGTTAGGAAAAATTAACTTTTTTTAGCTGGTTAATATTTAAAAAAAATAAATTTAGAATTGCAAAAGGTACTAGAGCTTTTATTTAAACCCTTTCAAAGCGATAGCTTGTTATACCCTTGCAGAGGGTATTATAACTAGTCTCTCAGTTTTTGAGCTATCGTCTTGAAACTTTGCACACACCCTTCTTTCCTTTGCACGCAGTATATAAGTCGGAACGGCCGGGATCGGCCGACTATATCCTATAGCTGCCATATATCTGATTGATCGGAAATGCTGTAACTTCCACGTTTTTGAAGATAGAAACTTGAAATTTGCACAGATTCTCTTTTGTAGAAATCTAAGCCGATCTAAAAAATTTCATACGGATCGGCCGACTATATCATATAGCTTCTATATAACTGAACGATCGGAAATGCCACAACTTTCGTGTTTTTGGGTGTAGAAGCGTCGGACTTCTTTTAAAATCCATTTTATACGAATCTAAGGTTGTTATGAATGTTTTTGTAAAGATCGGCCAACTATATCCGATATTTACTATATCTTAAGTCAATAGAAGCCGCTATTTAACTGCAAGGGTATATAAGCTTCGGCTCCGTCCGAAGTTAGCTTTCCATTCTCGTTTTTATTTTATTTTGAAAATCAATGTTGGACGTATAAAATTAATTTCTTTATTTCCGGGAATGTTTCTTTTTCATTTAATTGCTTTTAAAAAATCAAGAATGTTGTTAAAACTGTAGTTTTATTAAATCATTTCTTGTCTGTTAAAATTGGTGGTTAATTTTAAGTTTCTCTTTTGTTTTCCCGAATCGATGGGACTATTAAAAGAAAATTTTGGGCTGGGAGGCACCAGCTTTCCTCGGCTAATTTTTCTAAACAAAATGATCCAGAGGCGGGGGCAGGAGTAGCCGCAGAGGGGAGGAAGGATGGGGTCGCAGTGCAAAAGTTTCGCTCCCCCCGCCGGAGGACGTCACATGCAGCCCCTGCCACCCAGCCCCCTTGCCACGTAGGTGGAGGCCATCAACGGGTCATGATTTACACATGTTTACACGAAATGTGCGGCATTTCCAGGAGAGGCGAATGGGGCAAAAGGGGTCGTGGTATCGCTGCCGTATGAATGAATAATTGCTTCTTCTTCCTCATCGCCCTATAGACACATTGCTGTCGTAATTTATCGTAAAAAGCGCAGGCTAGAGAAATATGGATATGTGCGGTTATTCCAATGTATTCCAATGGATGTCAGGGGATTCCAGGGGCTGCAAAAGGGTGCGCTTTGGGTGGTCTCCTCGCCTGGTGTCTCCTTCACTCCTCCACAAAGCGGCGCATGCTGCTGCTGTAGTTGGAATCCCAAACTGTTTGCTGATGCCAACAAATTTGACGAACGACGTCGTCGGCATCTCATCCAAAACTTCAATCGGCGTGCGCACAAGAAGCTGGATGAAAAAACACAACAATATGCCAAGCAAACATCAGCTAGAACGAAGCCGAATAGGATGGGAAGGAGGAGGAGTGGGAGTAGGAGGATGCTGGAGGGCAACAGATCAGCAGCAGCAATTACAAGGATGGGCAAGGCCTTGAAATAGATACACGCCGGCTAACGGTAACAAATGCACAGCGAGAAAACAAGAATAGTAATAGGAAACCCAAAATACAGATTTTTGCTTTTCCGTAAATTTAATATAATTGTGTTCGACTGTTTTGTTTTAAAATCTAACTTTAATATTCTAATTTGGTTTTACTTTGTATTTGTATTAATATATATATTTATTAACAATGCTTATTATAATTAATCTTTTAAATCTTTTTAGATTAATAAATATGAATTCAGTGAATAAAAGAAAGATTAGGAGGTTGTACTTTTTTCGTATGATACGAAAAGGATCTGAAAATCGGTAGGCACAGAGTTGGGAAGGAAGGATCAGAGAAAGTATGAATATATACCTCAGTATATATTGGTAGAAATATCCATTCAATACCTTTACTTATATTTAAACCTAATTTATCCTAAAAGGTGTAAATTAGTCAAGGTTTCAGTTTTTTTTTTTTATAAATTATTAAATATTATAACTTAAATCCTGTCATTTTATATTGTTAAGATATTCTTTCCAGTGTAGAGAGTTTGGTACATGTGTTATGGCAGAAGGCGAACTCAAGATGGGAAGATTAATTTCCTCGATAATTCGGGAAACGGGAAAACTCATTTTTGGCTGGAAACTTGTGCCGGCCGTTGAAAGGTGGAACAGACAGGCTGGAATAGCCCCCCATCCCCCGCCGATCATTTACCACTCCCATTTCAGTCTAAAATCTCGGGAGTCAAGTGAAGTTTAAAGAGTATTGATGGATTCTCCGGGCGTCGATCGTCTGAAGATTCGATTGATTTTCGGCACTTTTTCAAAAGGCGTCAAGAGCCGACAAGTACAGAAAATAAAACGACGAGGAAAGTTTCAAGACGTGGCGGCTGTTTAGTTTTTGAAAGGGAATTGAACTTGGAAAAGGAATAAAGTGCAACATCTAAGTAACCCCATTTACCGTTTAATTTCCACCGATTTGCCAAACAAATTGAGGCCACAGGCCGTTAAAACAGAGCGAATAATCTCTTTAACTAAATTTAGCCGCTCCCATTTGTTTACACGGCCATAAAGTAATAATTACCCAGAAGGAAAATCGAGTTCTTCATTCGATCAATCGCAGCCCAAGGCAAAAAGACAACAGAAAATATAAAAATAAAAGAATCGAGACGGATAAAAAAGTATTTCGACTATTGGGTTATGGGCCGATAATAGCACCCTCGGAAGGGGTATTCCAGTTTTTTGGTTTGTTGTTTACATCGGGCCAGAGGAAGACCCAAAAATATAGATCTTACATGGCCATACGGTGGCAACCTGCCCCGGGAAACGCGAGAGCCATATGTGGCAGGAAACTAAAATCGCTGGCAGTGCAATTGAATTGCCATAAAATTGGGAAGAACCGAAAAGGCAGGGGCAACGGGATCTTCGGAACCATTTAGTTATCCACCCACTCTGAGATATATTGTCGTTTCTCTGCGCTTCAAAGATTGCAATTAGCATGCGGGGGCTCCTAAGCACCTGCCAGCTGATGGAGTGCAGTTTTCCCCCGAATTAATACCCCAACTATTTCTTATTTAGCCAAAAACTATTTTCTGTATTTTCCAGGAGGATTTTGCCTATAATTTTGATGTGTCGGTATGGGTCGTGACGCGACTGGAGGGTTGTCCATCGTAAACTGGCAATGTTCTTCTTAAGCTATTTTTGCCGGATTTTAGTTGCTGCTTAATGGCTTTATAATGTCTGAAGGCGTTCGGTTTTATGATCTGACCGTTAAATGGACCCCATTCATGTTGTGCCCCCGGCAACAATATGGCTATGTTTCGCGTCCATTACGCCGTCTGAATCGGTTTCTGAGGGAGAAGTCATTGCTGGGTACAGACCTTTGAAAAATAAGATAACCTTACCTAGGACCTCTTTTGCTCTTCCTCCTCGGCCACATCGGCTTTCTCCTCCTTCCCGAAGTAGGTGCACTTGTCCAAGAGCTTACCGAATAGTCCAACCTCGTTCTCCACGATTGCCTGTTGGCGAAGGACCAATAATGTCCTGCGGCTCTGCAGCAGAAGTCGTGACATCTCTGAACTCGGTACTCTGTTCTCGGGCGCACGGTGTAGGATACTGAAAATTTTTTATTCGACTTCAGGGCGCCTGAAAGTTTCTCTCCAAAGCCTGCTTTGATTTTGAATTTTGTTTAATTTTTTTTAAATTAACAAAATGTACTGTGCCGAGTTATTTATCGCATTTAGGTGCCGTGCCTCCAATGCCTTTTAAAGAAAACATTTATTAAAGACTTTTTAAATATTTTTTAAAAATATATTAGATCTTACTTCTTCCGGATTTTTTTGCATCTTTTGTTTTTTTCTTTTTTGAGTCACCCGACTTTCCTAAAACAACATATCTTCAAAGAAAAACATTTTGAATTTATTAAAAAAAAATTACCGTCTTCACATTCATCATCCTTTTTGCAGCGGGGCCCCGTCGGAGCATTTGCTAGGTATCCAGAAACCTTTCAAATTAATTTTTTTTAATTAAAAAGAGACTTACATCTTCCATATTGGTCACTGTTTTTCTTTTTGGCTGAAACGCTTTTGAAGGACTTTCCTTTATTCACAGATGATGATAAAAGTCGAGGACTGACTAGGCCAAGTCCTTTTCTCAGGCTAAAAAGTGCGTCGCTTCTCAATTTGTTCATGGCTGCACTTTAGAACTGGACATGGAAAATTTTGTTTTTGGGATGTTAAAGAATATCAATTTGTTAAAAAAGGGTTTTCAAAAAATCCCAATGAATGCTAAACTCAAAAGCTGCTGGGTCTTAAAATTATCTGCCTGACAAGTTTGAAAAAAACATTTAAAATAAATTTTACTTTTTATTAAATAGTAATTTTAATTTTCCAGATAGCCCATTTGTTGAAGGTATTTATTATTCAGGATGAGTTTGAAAAACCAGCACCAGCTTTGAGCGCTTTGGCAGGATATCGTTTCTCTGCGGGTTTTGGCAGGCTCCCGGGTGAATCGGATTTCCACAGGACTTAGGATAGCAGAATTCCTGTTTAGGGACTGTTTTTGATTGGAATTGGTCCTGTGATTCGATATCAGGATACAGTTTAATGTCACAAGCTATTTATCAAAATAAGGATTTGTAAAACTCAATTCCGATCAGATGTCGAGAGTTTCCCAGTGGCTGTCAAAAGTCTATTTTCATTTTCTATTGCCTGGCTGCTTTGTTAGCGTTTTTGTCGTTCGGGTTTCTGCGTTTTGGGTTTCGGTTTCAATTACAAGCCGAGTGTCCCGCTCCCCGTGGCTACCGCTACCAAAATCCGTCTCAAGTACCGACCACACATCAGCCTCGGACTACGGGGCAGGGGCGGAGGCCCTGACTACAAGATGGAGGGGGGATCTGGCAGTACGTCGAGGCGGCGCCACGTCAAAATATTTGTCACCAGCGGCTCAATTGGTTCAAGTTATGGTGCGGATAATTAGGCGACTGCTGCGTCAGGATGTCGCCGTCGATTAAACCAGAAAAAAACGAATCGAGTTTTAAATTAGTTTCAGGTTTTTGTTTTCCCTGTGCTAGCGATGAAAACCACTTGAACACAGATTTTCCCTGTCTTTTAACTAATTATCTAGTGTTGATGAGACATGTCAAGAAATAACAGAGGCTGGAAGAATTACTAGGGGGTCATTTTAAGTCAAAGGGTTTTAAAAATCTATTTCAAAAGAATACTATGGAATACTTTTTTAACGTTTATTACGATTTTCTTATTATAAACAATTTAAATCTATACATTTTATGTTAAATTGTTAAATTGAATTATTCGTCTTTATTTTAATATAAAAAACGATTGTTTTTGAAGAAATTTCCGTGAAATTGGATTATCTGACGCCTTTAAGAATTTAAATTAAATTACTTTATGTAAGTTGCGTCCCCACCGATTTTTAATAGGTTTTAAAGAGGTTATAAAGGTAATATAAAAGTATCTCAATGAATATCTTTTCAACAAATTATTATTGTTAAAAAATTTTAAATTGGCTTTCTATTTTATCCCTGAAGGGAAAAAACACAACACTTTTTCGACATTCGACTGTCGAGATGTAGGAACCCATGACATTTCAATGTTGGGCAAGCATCTTCACCCCATCTGGGGTATTTTTAGGCCCCACAGGTGCGCTGCCCTCGAAGGCCAAAGACCAAGACCCGTAAAAAACAAAAGCTAAGGGGAGAACAAAGCAAACGACACGGCGGCATTGGTGGCAAGGGGCACGTGGCCAGGGCCGGGGCAGTCGTGCCACAACCAATGACGACAATGAGCGTCAATTGAAATGAAACAGATGCCATACCATGGAGGCGGAGTGGATGACGATACAAGATACAAGATAAAAGATACAAGATCGCAGACCGCAGATTGCAGGAGAGTAAAATCGAACGACTGCGAATTGTAGATCCGTTATGTGTGCGATCAGCCATTTTGGCAAAAGTGCTTAAGCCGAAAGATTAATTAGTGCCTACGTTGCGGAATCGTTCAGTTGATGAAAAGCAAGTAAATCTTCCGCAATTTCCTGTTCTTTACTTGAAGCACAGGGAAAAATAAAAGGGTTTATAATATAATAACATAAAGTAGAAAGAATTATGGAGCCCCAGAGTAGATCCAGATTCTTTTAAAATTTTCAAATTTATTTAATACATATTTAAATTTGAAAATTTTTCTCAGTCCATCGTTTCGGTCCGTTTTCTGTGAGTCAACGCATTTTTAAGTACCAGCTATTAAACTAAAAGCTAAACAACAAAAGCCCAAGTGGAAATCGCATCGAACAAATCGGATGCGATCGGGGATTTGTGGATCCCGAAGACCAAAGTGCCCAATAGCCGTTGATTCTTTGCGTCTTTTTCAAAGTATTTTGTACATTGCCGCTTCTGCTCTCTATGCCCCGTTTTTTGTTCATTCTTTTTTCCTTAATTTTTGTACATTTGGCGCAATTATTGCGCACCAAATGGATCGCAAGTCTATAAATTGTTCGATTTTATTGCGCCAGCTTCGACAGTTGAATGGCGCAAAAGCCCCAAAGACGGGGGGCCCGCCCGATCCAAAGACTTTGTCTGGCCATAGTTTGCATAGTTTGGCAATGGCATCGACAAACTAACGGCACATTGTGGCCATCTTGCGCAAGGCGGCCATCTTGGAACAACATGGCTGTGTGCAAAGAAGGTGTTTATGGGCAAATAAAGTGCCAAAGTGTGGCAACCATGGATAACAGCAGGAGGCAAGGTAACAATTTTGGAAATAATATTAAATTCTTGTAGATTCTATTAACTTTTTAAATCCAGTTTTTTGCAAAGCCTCTTAACTTTTTCCTTTTTTTATACCGAAAATATTTTAATATCACTATTTTTATATTTTTATAAAGTTAAAAACAACTATGGAGTTTTTATTTAAGATAATACAGAAATACCTTTCAAAATATGATTTTTTCTAATTTTTAGCCTGCCATTGTTACATTTTTAAAAGGAATTAGTTAAATGTACATATGTATTTTACATTATTTGGTTTAAAGATTCAGAGTAATACGTAATAATAATACCTCCTAAAACACCTTGATTTTGCTTGGAATGATACCTAAAATTGAAACATTTCCGTTGCGAAATTTCTCCAACAGTTTACTCAAAAGCATCTGTTTTATTTTTATGGATCTTTATTAAGTACTTCCCATTCCGTAGAATTGTTAACTTTTTGAACTTTTATCCTGTGTTTATCCTACCGTAAGTTTGTCAACCGCATTAGTCCAAACAAGATCGATTCCACTTAACCAGAAATGCTCGCATTTAATGGGAAATAAAGCACGGAAATTCATAAATATTTACAAACACATAATTAAAGTCGTGGGAAAAAACAATAACAACTTAACCAGCCACGATGTTTTAAGAATCGGAACACAAAATTATATTCTGTTTGTGTATTTCATTTCGGGTTTTGGCCACAACACGTGATCCTAATCAAAACTGTGATAAACAAAACCGGGCCATAGCCGTACCACATACATAGAATGGGATCAGATCGAATCGGATCGGAATGGATTGGAATCTTAGCAGCAAATTGCACACACCAGAAAGTAAATATTTAAACAAAGTCTTGGCCAGAACGGTCGATGGTCGGTGGACCAAGGGAAGGGCAATGAAGTTCAACTAGACGGCATAATTTTGGGGCCGAAAACTCTATGTAAATATTTTGAAATTTTTTTTCGTGCTGGACGGATCGGATCTATTTGATTATTTATTGTCCGCCAAGGGGTCTGGGGGCGGCAAAGCTGTTTAATAAGCGGGGAGGCGTGGCAGGCCGGGTTAGTGCAATTGTTTGCGTCTACCAGTTGTTGTAGGTCAGTGTGCAAAAACAGAGCCGAATGGGGCTTCTTCTTGTATACAGAGATGGTGGATGGTGGATGGTGGTTGGTGGTTTGTGTGTTCAGAGTACCCCGTTTAATTGTTAAATGTTTATCAAAACTACAGTTTAAACAATGCTCTCCAGGCCAGGAGCCGGGCCAGAGAGAGAGAGCGAGTGGCCATCAATGGGATCAGTTGGGATAGGATAGGATAGATTCGGACTGGATCGACGCGGCGTATACATAATTTTGTTTACAAACATCCCATGATAGTAAACAATTTTCGGCCATTTAATAACATTAACATTAAAATTAAAAGCAGGCAGAAGCAGACCTCCGTCTATGCCAACTTATCTTTATTATGATTATCTGAACTTGAAAGTGGGAACAACAATGCGGATGCCTGCCGATGACGGCTTTTGTTTGGGAATTCCCTAGGCAATGTATGTTTATTATGGATGGCTAAATGGATGGTTATGGTTATGTCTATAAGAGCAGCTCACTTAAGGGTCACGGCAAATGGTGTCTGGGGGCGCAACTTCCGACCCAGTTGGGATGACGCGATGGGTGGCCAGTGGCCGGTGCATCTTGGTCGGGTCTATAAATAAATCCCCCATAAACACCATGTAGATGTCGTACCGGGAAATGCAAAAATAAAACCGATCGGAAAATTGGAAAATTTTCTTGGCAAACATTCCCAATGAAACGGAAACTGTCAAAATATGGCCTGGAAATCTTTGATCCATTTTCCAATAAATATTCCGTTTATATATCGGTGGTAGGTCCACATAAATCACATTGGGGGAGGAAATGTTTGTCGTTTATCGTTGATATAGGAAATTTTTACAACAGATCCATCACATGTGGGAAATTGTTAAATTGTGATCAAAATTTGATATTGAAAGAGTTTTAAAAATCCCCACTTTCTCAGGGACTCAGGGATGTGAGTTATTGTCGGGGTCTGTTTAATTTATTCCTCACTTGCAGAAAAATTCGTGAACAAAAACAGCAGGCAGAAACAAAAACAAAGCAAAAAAAATCGAATAAGGAGAAGTAATAATAATCAAAAGTAAAATTAATTTATGGCCTCCAAACCGCAGAAGCCACAAGAAAAATGGCCAAAAGTGAAAAATATCTGAATGCCCCGATTGAAAATTAGTAAAGAGCGTGGAATTTTGGCAATTTGGAAAAGCCGAATGGCTTTGGGAAATTCTCTGGAAAATGGCGTCGAGTCTTGATGTATGGATGAAAACAAAGCGGGCAGCGAATAAAATTAAAATATCTTTCAGGCCGTGTCCGCCAGGCAGCCAGAAAATAAAAGTAGCCACCCAGCGGAATTTTCTGTGCTTCTTCGATTTTCTCAATCATTGCCCCGACGGCGTCGACAAATAGAATTTCGTGAAATGTAAACAAAACTCCGCCTCCGTGTGTCGCTCCCACCGCCGGCACCACAAATTGTATCTGTATCTTTGTGCGTGTCCGTGTGTATCTCGTTTCGCTTTTGGGGGAAACGGATTGAAACGTTGCCCCAAGCCAGCGCCGCGCCGGTGTGCGACAGAGCAAGGGAAAGCGTCGGAGCAAGGGAGATGCACGGAACCGAGAGCGGCGTCGCTATCGTCTCCATCCATGGGCGTAGGGGTTACTTTTATTTTCTAAAAGATTGTATTTCATTTACTTAAAATTTTACCTTTAATACAAAATACTTTGTAAATTGATTTTGTCAAAGGACACGAAGCCTCTACGCGGTAACCCATTACTTAGTTTGTTATACAACTAAGTTATTAAAAAAATTCAATAAAATTGTTTTTAATAATTAGTATATAAACTTTTTTTTCAGAAACTCATCCGAAATGTTAAAAATCTAGCATGGGTTTTTGGAAATTTAGAAACTATGGTTAAAATAGTAAAAGCTAAACTTGTTTCTTTCCCATTTTTTTTCCTATTGTAAATAAATATATATTTGTTATATTACAATTTATGTTACGTATTTAAGAAAGTTGTTTTTCTAAAAAAAAAAATTATAATTTAAATATTAAGTAGGTAAATTCTAAAAGTAAAAATATAGTGTGTAGAATATCCTCGAAAGAAAAGTCCTCCTACCTTATCCCCCTTGACTAAGCCCATGTTGGCGTCGCCGTTGCCGTCACGGTCGCCTGGCTGCCAACCAGTCGGCGCATTTTTGACAGCAATGGCGGCACTCAGGGGCTGCTGCTCCATGGCCCTCTCTCCGGTACCGTGCACCCATTCCCGGGTTAACTCGGTCCGGAACCGTGCCAGGCAACGACTAAATCAATTAACAGCTCATTTGGAAATTCGAATGCCGCCTCCAGCAACGGCAGCTTCCTTTTTTCCACCGAAACGGTAATTCATTCCCGCTAATTGCGGGGATCGCCTCTCGAGAGGATCTCCTTTGGATTTTTGACTATTTATTAACTGTTGACTGGCCAGGGCAGTTCCCCAGGGGCACCCCTTCTGTCCAAGGCAACTCAATTGAATTTGGAAGCGAAAACAAAAATCCCAATGAGTCACTAAATCTAAACACAGTTTACTTAAATCAAAAATTCTACAAATATGTTACAAATGAAATATTGAAATAAGATACAAATCAAAGCATATTTTCTTAATTATATTCAAAAAAAGTAACTGATTCTTTACCTGATTCGTTGGTTTTACAGATTTCTTATTGGTTTTATAACTCTAGTCCTCTATTGATTTTAATATTTCTTTGATGGATTTAAAAAATCATTCCTTCTAAGAAATCTCAGAAAAATACAATCGATTTTATAAATAAATAAATAACTCAACTATGTTTGAAATATTCTAAAACAATAAAATAAGGAGAAGTAATAATACTCAAAAGTAAAAAGTATTTTTGAATAATTCATTTAAAATATGTGATTTTGTATATCCTTTCAAAATATACGTAGTTTTCTAACATGTCTCATGGATATTAAATTATTAATAATAATTATTTTTATTTATTATTTTATTATTATTTTTTCAACGGGATAATCTAGTAATTTCCAAAGATCCCCTAGGATGGATTCAACCAAAACCAAGCTCGACTTTCCCTCGAGTTCCTGTTGCGTTCTCCAGATGCCTGAAATACCTTAGATCCGATCCTCAACCTGGACGCACTCCGATAGCCAAAGTCCACGGAGAATTCTATTTCATTTGCATTTCTCTAGAGAGCAAAAGGAAAAGCCAGTGAGGAGCCAATTGGAGAAGAAATGAGAGAAACTGAGAGGGATTTGCGTAAGGCGTGGGCGTACTAAAAAAAGAATTCTCGGCCGATGGCAACTCAAGTGGATCGTGGGCATCGGATTGCTCCAGAAATGGTCTGCGATCAGTTGAGCGAGAATATCCAACCGATACGGTCCTCCAGCGGATAGAAAAACCAAAAATTTTCCGCCGGACAACTCGCGCGTGCCAAATACAAAAAGAAAACTCAGTAGAGATTTAGTATAAAATTTTCATTGGAAAAAGTGTTTTCGAAAATTATCAAAGTGAAAATGATCAAGAGTGAAGAGGTTCCGGATCGATCGGTCATGTCGGTGGATCAGCTGGGCGGTGGCGGTGGCTACTACCACCACCCCCACGCCCACCCGCCTTTCAGCCACCCACTTGCCCATCCCTCGCACCCACACACCCACCCGCACAGTGGTCACATGTACCGATCGGGAAATTTGCTATCCGGAGGCAATTACCAGACCATGGGTGGCGGAGAATCGCCCACAGAGATGGTGGACGAGAAGCCGAACATCGGCTACATGGAGATGAAGCACTATATGGAGGGTCCGCCCTCTGCCACGCCCGTCTCCGCCGGACAGCACTACAGCCTGAGTGCGCTGCACAGCATGGGCACTCCGCCGGCCTCCTCGAGCCCGATTCCGGCCTATGGCACCCTCATGACTCACGCCCACTCGGCGGGATCGGCCTCGCCGCAGTCCAACTCCAAGACCCCGACGGATCTGCCCCAGGACATGCAGTACGTGACCTCCACCTCCAAGCCCCCGACGCTTCAAGTGCAGCTCCAGCCCTTGAACCACCAGTACGCCTCGACCATCATGTACTGCTCCAACAACACCATCCTCAAGGCCAACGACTACCAGTTGCTGACCAGCCACGAGGTGGAGCAGCCACCCCCGCAGCAGCAGCAGCAAATGCAGCACTCCCCAGGCGGCGGCTACCTGCCGCGGATATCCGAGTCCCCCACCCAGGTGATTAGCAATGCCCACGGGATGTCCTCGGCGCTCAACTACTCCAGCTCCAATTCCTCACCCGCCAAGTCTCTCAACGGATCCGACTGTTCCCCTCCCAGCCAGAGTGCCCAGACGCCCAAGACCTCCAGCGGCGGCGGATCCGGCAACCAGGATGCGGCGAGTACTCCGGATACCACCAAAAAGTCCGGCACTCGGCGGCCGGAGAAACCTGCACTTAGCTACATCAATATGATAGGACACGCGATCAAGGAGTCTCCCTCCGGAAAACTGACTCTCTCCGAGATCTACGCCCATCTGCAAAAGAGGTGAGCATCCTTGACCATCTTTTTTAAAAATAAAAAAATGTTCAGATTCCAAAAATATTAGTTGAAACTTAACTTGAAATATTAGGATAATAAAGTACTTCTGGAGAGTTAAGTCTTTTTTAAGGAAAGTTGTTTTTAGTTAAAGGTTAAGAAATACAAAATATTTCTCAACATTTCTCCTATAACTGTGTATTCGATGTCCAAAATATATATTATTTTTCCATCGATACATCAGAATACACACTTTTAGGATCTGTAAAAATTTTCCGATTATTGGGATACAAATTATATATTTTTCTAATTGGTTTAGGCTTTTCCTTCTTCTTTGGCAATAGGACCTTGACCATAGGAACATTTTTATAATATAAATACAAGGAAAAATATTTAATATTTAAGAAAATAAATAAGAAAAATGTTAGAAAAATAATACACAAATAGGTATATATTTGTAGATGTAAACCAAAGGCAAATATTAAATATGATCGCTTACACTGGTCAAACTATTTCCTGCAACTCTGGTCCCCCCTCGAATCCGATCCGAAAAGTTTTGGAGGCATCTTTGCCTGGGACGGGGCAGGCGGAGCCAATTGGCGACATCGACACCCGGACGCGACTAAAACGAAGACATAGATACCAATACAAAAAAGTGTATCGCCATAGGGTTTAATTACTTGCAACCGATTTTATTCAGCCAATACGACTCCCCGAGGGGTAGAACGGATCCCCGCCACTTTCCCCTGCTCCCCAAAAGGCAGGCGCATCCTTCAGATAGCTCATATTTCGCGACGTTTGTTTGGATTTCGATTTCGGCGACGAGACGGAAATCCACTTGAGCTTGGAAAGAAGGCTCCCGGGGCTGACAAGGGGAGGAGTCCGTGGATGCGTGAGAGGCTTTTAAGCTGACATGGTTTGTTATTTGTCGCCAGGCCCTTGGATCCCCCGAAAAATAAAAATTTTAATTTCGTTTCGCAAACGAAGCTAAATAAATAAAAGCTGGATTAAAGTTTTCGAGTTGTGGGAATCAGAAAAAGCAAAATATGCAAGTTTCATCACTTCCAATATCCTTTAATTACAGCTACGAATTCTTTCGAGGACCTTATGTGGGCTGGAAAAACTCGGTCCGGCACAATCTCAGCCTGAACGAATGCTTCAAGAAACTGCCCAAGGGCATGGGCGTGGGCAAGCCGGGAAAGGGTAATTACTGGACCATCGACGAGAACTCGGCGCACCTCTTCGAGGACGAGGGCAGCCTGAGGCGTCGGCCCAGGGGATATCGGTCCAAGATCAAGGTCAAGGCATACGGAGGCCATAGTACAGGATTCTATACAGGAAGCTATGGCGATGCGGGAATGGTGAGTCTGAAACTCGTCCTTAAATCTGAAAGTTGTATTAAACATATTTCTTCGCCAGGACAATGCCAACTTCTATGCCTCGCCTGCCTATGCCAGCTATGATTACACAGGATCCGGGACAAGTGTCACCTCGGCTGGCCCTCAAGGATTCGGCGATGCCTGGAATGTCCATGCCGCCCACACTGGCGTCTCCTCGGGTGGCGTGGGAGTGGGCGTGGGCTCCCTGCCCCAGTACTCCAATATATCCTGCCTGACGGCGGCTGGTGGCAGCCTTAACGGAGGCACCGCCTCCACACCCCCTCTGGCTCACTCCACCCTCGGCATGGCCCCCAGTGCCGTGGGCTCCTCCGGTTCTCCGCTGGGCTCTGCGGCGGCGCTTCAAAGCGATTATGCGCCAACCGCCAGCCTCGTGGCCGCGGGCTATTCCTATGCAACAAGTGGCAGCAGTCTGGACAACGGTAAGTGAGCGGCTTTGGGAAAGGGATGAGGCACACTGCTGCACAGAGAGAATAAGGGTGGTGGGTTTGTTATTCACAAACGGGATGATAAGGACAAAGTCAAGTTGTAGGTGGAAGCAGGAGAACGAAATTTCGTGAAATAATATTGGTAGAAGTAGGTGTATTTTTAGTTCCGAAAAAAGTTAAATATTTGTATATTAATTCTTATAAAAATTAGAAGTTTAATCAAAAGTTCAGAAAGTTGAGAATAAGAACTTTTAATTGGGTCAGGTAGGTAGCTTCTAGGTATTATTTTAAACTCTTAACGTTTTATAATAATAATAGAATCATTATTTCTCACTCATGGAATAACTAATCTAAAGATCTTCAAACGATATGTATAGTTTTGAGAAAATCCATAAAATAAAAAGATATAGGTAGCCCGGGAGTACTAGGAATATCATCTTTTAAAATTAATTAGGTATAAATATTTACAAAATTTAAATAAAAAGTAGTAGTTTTTTTGCGCAGTCTAGTCCACTTGAAGGAGGAGATCTTCGAAGGGGGATCGGAATGTTCTTGGGTGTTCGCGTCAATCAGAGTAATTTAATTGCTGACGTCTCACAGCTCGAATTACCGAGGGCAGTGGTGGTTGGTGTTGGGATTGGGGTTGGGACTGGGATTGGGATACGAGAACATATGGTAATCTATGCCGCACTCGATCGACTCGACTCCCTTTTTTATAGTTGCCGCCACAAAGGCGGCGCGCAGTGTGAATTTTAACGCTTTGGCCATAAAAACGAGAACTGCAATTTTAATCGGTTTTCCATCTCGCAGGTCTCCGCTCGATCTCGCTGCAGCAGCTGCCCGGATTGTCCACCATTCAGCAGCACCACCATCACCATCATCAGCACCAGCACCACCAGCCGCAGCCGCAGCAGCAGCAGCAGCAGCATCCCCACCAGCACCACCATCAGAACCACACCTCCATGACGCCGCCGCCATCGCAGTCCGGCGGAAGCCATGTGATCGACCATTCGCCCATTGACCGGAAACCGGTTTACCTGCCGCCCATCACCCCACCCCCTCCCACCACAACAGTGGCTCTGAATGGTGCCGGCGGCTACTACGAACCATTGAAGTTCTCCAATTAGCCGCCGCGTCGCTCCGGTTGGACCGATCGTTATTACCTCAAAGGATAACCAAGTTGAATTAGGCTAATAATTAGTGGCAAAAAGTATAATCTCTTAGTGATTAGCAAGGAATCTAACCATAAATATATCGAAAACATAGCAATAAAAACAAATTATTTATAAACAAGACAAAACTTATAGCAAGTGAATACTTTCTGATTAAAGTGTTATTTAAATGAATTAATTGGTCTTTTTCTAATAGAAATTTGTGATTGACTTTCTTTTATGAATATGTGATTCCATAACTGTCAGTGGGGTGATTGAATTGTATCGGATAATTTATTGAATCTCTTAAACCAAATTAATAGAATGGGTTTTAGCAATAGTTTTCATAAATTAGCTTGGCAACACTGGTAGAGGAGCATGTAGAAGTAGTTGAAAATGTAATTTTACATTTGTTTTTTGGCGCCTTTTCAAAAGTATTTAGGCTACTGTCCGTTGGAGGGCGCTTTTTGTCGATAGTTTCATTACATTTCGCCTATCGATAAGGCGGGAGTTTAAAATAAAACGTTGAAAGGCAGCCAGTCTTAACCTAATTTACAGTAGCAGTGGAAGTAGCAGTACTAAGTAAACTCTATACTATAAGGAATATTATTCCTAGAAAATGAGAAATGAGAAGTGTTTTTTAAACATTGTTTTTGTGTATCATATCTTTTTACATTTTAAATCAAAACATTACAAAAGTTGTCATATATTAATTAACATTTACTATTTACTCATTTCGCAGTCTATATGAATTTTTTCCTTACCTATTTTGCTTCCTAAACAAAAATAAACTCAATTGTTTCTTCTTATTTCTGAAATCTCCTTTTAAAATGCAACAACTTAGCAACCCTCTCAAAAGAAATAACCGATGATATTTATGTTATAAAACTTAAATTAAATTATCATATAAGTCCATAATCAAAGTTAGATATAGCCCAAAACAAGGTATCACTTCCATGTCCTTTGAAAAACTAATCAGCTTAAAAGATGACCCATCAAACCACAAATTTGTGTGCCCAGCCTCATTGTTCGCAAGATCAACAATCCAATTATTCTGTTAATTGTCTCACCTTTATGAGCAAATTAAAATCCTGCCCAGAGTCAAATGCAGGGAAATATTTTGGTCTGAACAGAGTCCGAAAAGCCGAACAACCAAAGGACCACTGGCCATTGTCCTGCGAGGCCAAAAAGGCAGCAGCAATCGCATCAAGAAGTCGTCGCCGCCTGATCATTATCTCGGAGGACGAGGCTCCGGACAATCCTGGGATATATGTACTCGGCTAGGCGAGGACACAGGGACGGGACAAAGCTGGGAAAAGGGACGCGGCGAATGGATTGCGGTGTATGGTCTGGTCTCGGCCGAAAAGCCAAAGACAAACACAAGGCGCAAATCGAAAACTCTGGCTGGAAACGAAGTTTTGAGTGAAAAATTTTACAGTCAAAGGATAATCGGGATTAAATCTTCTTGAAAAGTTAATGTTTACACACGCACCTACCGTTGGCGATGAGCGAAAAAAAGATGCAAAAATTATGAAAATATTGTCACAAGTGCACAGCCAGCAACTGGAAACTGGCAACTGGCAACTGGTAACCGCAAGGATCGTAAGGACGAGGCGGTGCAATGCGCTGCCGAACAGGACAATTGCAGGCGGCAATCAAAACAACCAATTGTCCGTTTCGTTCCGCCTCGAATCGAACTGTAAGCGAAACGAAAAATCGAAAAAAGGACCAAGGACACTGGACACTGGACAGTGGACAGTGGCTCTGAGGCCGAACCGTCGTAAGAGGATTTGCGCGTCAAGTAAACACACGGACTCTTCTGCAGAAGCCTGAATCTGAATCCTGGCGATAGAGACTCACACAGGATACAGTCATACTCTCAGCCAGAGCCAGAGCCAGTGCCAGGCTGCCTGCAGGACGAAAAACGATTGAAAACCCAAATCGAAGATGCACAGCCTGCATAAATAAATAAATAAATAAAATGATTTGAACAATTTTATTTTCGCACTGCAATAACGAAACACAGACACACATTTTTCTTTGAGTTAAAATAAACAATTTTTTAAAAACCGTTTGTTGCACTTTTATTTACTTTAAATTTATGCGAAAATTAAAAACGTTTTTCGCAAGGATATCCCAGCTGCCGAATGTTTTCATAGACGAGCCATACCAAATTGTTCGGACACCGAAGCGGAGCGAACAAAAATATAGATTTCCCCATAAACATTAGTCGCCATTCCGAAGAGTTTTCCATTGCGATTGCAATTTTCCGCCCTTTTGGTTCTTTAAAAGGATACCCCTTTGCCCCATCGGGGCGGGGTGTTCCTTCAACGTCTCGAGTATGTCGCGCGTATTTCCCACACAAATAAACAAAAGTCTTGTTGCAATAACATGGCATGGAATATTTATTAAATAAACATTAGACCAGCAGCCGGAGCAACAGATACGAGAGCCAAGTTACTACACCACAACCCGCCATCTCAATCTGAATGTGAATGGGAATGGGAATGGAGGAGGCGGCCTGGAAGGTGTTTCATGAATGAATTTAGGAAATGCCAGGTCGAGTGTTTTCCCAGCTCGTTATGATATTTTCGCGGCAAATCAGGTACCGGTACCGAATCGTAGGCCGCGATTTCTGGCCATCTCGGATCTCGTAGGTGCTTCAACTTTGGTGATTTTATTTTCATTAAATCAAATTTGCATTAGTATCCATAGTATCCTTTTCCTATAATCGTTGGATTTTTTAGGTGCTGCATATCAGATATTTTTTATGATCTAATCAATAGATTGCAAGACCTCAAAGAAAACAAATTTATTATAAATTATAAAATTCCTTATTTTACATTTAGTATTTTTTTGTTGAATATAACCATAATATTTATCACCCTTTAAAAAAATTAAGGACAAAAATAGGGAATATTCTGAACATGCTTAAATGGTCACCCCTACAAATGCACTATTTTAAGTACTTAATTTATTTAAATTATTTATATTATGATTATGATATTATGATTATTTATATTGTTATATATATATTACTCGTATATATATATGAATTTAATTTATTTTTTATTTATATTATTTAGTTTAAAATATATAAATAATAATAAAATAAAATATATACATATGTATACATATGTTTGTATAAGAATTAAAGTGATATCTTATGAAAATTATTTTAATAAAAGATTCCTTTTTCGGAATAGATTCTCATCTAATTTTATTTGAAATTTTATTTTTTTGTAATTGTTTGAAACATTGGAAACTTTTGAAACAAAAAAGGTGTACATTATGATGTATCTTTATGATATGATACTTTTATAACAAGGCAAATATTTTTAAATTGTAAATATTAAATATTAAATAATTCGATAATTATAATAGTGTGTTTCAAACATGACGAATCATTGTTTTCATAAGACCCCTGGGGAATAACACTTAGAATGTTATCAACCCCCTAAGAGGCACCACTTAAAATGGACCACCCTTCGCAGCTTGATGTCCTCCCCTATTAGCTTTCTGTAGAAGCCACTTCCTAGTAGCTCATCACTTAGCAAAAGATCCACACCTTGGACACGCTCCCAACTCGACCCAAGCCAACCCATTGCATGCAGATTTTAAGCAAGTCCTGGTAGCCAGGAACACCCACAGCCCAGCGGGTCAGCAGTCCCTGTCATAAAAACTGTAAACCGCAAATAAGCCACAGAAACCGCAGGACACGCGTGGAATCATCATCAGCATAATCATCATTACGGGAACTGATGGGGGAAAACCGGACACATTGAGAAGCGGCGAGGAACACCGCCAGGTAGCCGAAGGACGACGACTAAATCTGAAGCATCTGAAATGCAGGGGAAAACCCGGTTGAACCTCGAGATTTCATTAAGAATTCCCGCGGCGCGCATTAAAGTCTAAACATGCCTAAAAAGTTTTCCGTTCCGGCTTTCCGCCGATCGATCTGGCTAAGCATCGATGATTAGCATCCGGGGGAAGTTGGCCACTGGACGCGGGTTGAATCCTAGGTAGGAATCCGGACTTAGCGCCGTCTCCAGAATTTCCGCTGCTTATGACCGGAAGATTTTCACCATGATTACGATTATGATTAAGCTAATGGCGGATATTTCCCAACCCCTTGCCCACAACCACAGCCACAAATTCTCTTGTAACGGGTGTGTGTGTGTGTGCAACTAATCTGCTAAATAGTCTGGAATAAAAAGAGAGAAGCAGAAAAAGTATAGAATATATATACGTAATAAGCTCCGAAGCGTATACAAATCATAAATTTTAATGAGTGGCCCAATGGAGGCCCCATCACCCACACCCCCCACACTTCCTTAATTTGGAGGAAACACCCGAAAAACCACCCCGAAAGCTAAACCCAAACCAGAAAGTATCTACGAAACTACGGAACTGCAGCGAGCGAGAGGGGGCTATTGAGTGCGCCATCGCTGCATCTCGCTCGCTCTGTTCCTGGCTGGCCACGCCCCCCTCTCATAGCTGCGCAGTCGTTTTGTGGGTGTGTTTGTGAGTCCCCTCGTCATATTGGCAGAGAACAATGCATATTCATGAGAGAGCCATGGGGCCTGTGAGTGTGTGGGTGTATCTGAAAGATTGCCAGGCTGCATCCGTATCCGTGTATCGCAGTATCTGTGTATCGGTGTATCTGTGTGCCTGTGCGCATATTTCGAAGATTTAAAACCGCTTTATCAGCATTTTTACGATTCCTGCAGCCCCGGCCGAGCCATTTCCTTCCCCTTTTCGTCTTTTCGACACCAAGGAAAAAATTTTTATTTTTGTTGCCGCTTAAATCCTTGGTTCAAGTGTCTGATTAGGTGCACTCCCCTGCACTTTAAAATCAATATTGTTCTTAGATTATTCTCCTCCCGAAAACGGGAGAAAACGAGCACAAAAATTGCCAAAATTTAATAAAGGGCAATGAGTTGCCACATGTTCAGGATCAGCCAGAATGTGGCATGTGGTCTTCGGTCTCTTGGCTGTGGTCTCTGGGTTCCTTTTTTACAGTTTAAACTCCAGACCCCACTTTTCGGTTTAAAGCCCTGTCAACGTTCCGCCGACTGCCTCAAATTGAGCGTGGCAAATGGGCGAGACGCCACCAAGCTCCCCATTTTTGAGCTCGCACTTTCAAATTTGATTGCGGCATGTCATTTGAATATTTTCGCCAAATTGACATGTTTTTTGTGTTAAGGAAGCGTGTCCAAAATTGGCATCTATCAAGGTCTCGAGTTCATAGAACTCTCCAGCATTCAAAAGTAATTTAAATAAATTTGCTTACAATTGTGGGGAATCCATTTTCTATTTAGAGAAGCACTTCAATAGATTTAATCCGGTACAAAAAATTTAAAATCAGTAAAAATTTAATTTACAGAATTAGGAAAAGACTATATACTATTTTCTTGTGTTAAAGTCTGAGAATTTAACAAACTACAAAATACTTCATAATTAAAGTTTAATTTGCAATAAAATTTTATAAAGAGAAAAGTATATTTTATATACTATTCTTCTAATTCATTTCTTTTTTGATTCTCTTTCTTTTCTTACATTAAAAAATTGTACAATTTTTATCAGAGATCCTAAGCGTTCATTAATGAATTTTCTTTTAATTACTGGACTCTTCTTAATTTCTAGGATCTTAAAAAAATTACCTAATTGAAGAACCCTTAAAAAAATTTCCGAAACAAAGATTTTCAACTTTATTCATTTGAAATTTTGAGAGAAAATGTTAAGATGCAGTTTTGGGAAACTAAAACATTATTTTGATAGGTCAACTGCAGTGGAATGGCTGCAGATACAGATACAGATACGGGTTCGAATGGACGGTATCCGTTGGATGCGACATCTGTGAGTGGGATGGGGCACGGAAATCGAGAATCGGGAATGGAGAATCGGGAATGATGACGGGACAGACAGGCAATGGCAACTCCGTAAAAATAACATGAACTGTGCAAAAATGCACCCAGATCCAGACAGTTACTCACAAAAAACCGCTCACACCCACACACTCGAACAGTCGCAATCACGGCGCCGATGTCGAAGACAAAAATTTGTTAAATCAGCAGCTACGATGGCGACATCCTGAAATTCACAAAAAAACGTATCTCAAAAAACGATAAAAAAGAGATAAAGAGTGGGGGGAAGGGAATGCGCAAAATGGAGCTCTTGGAGCCGGAGTCAGCTCATTCGAATTTCAAATGCAGGACTCGCATCACATCTGGCGAAGGACATGGATAACTGGACACACGCATGGCAATGATTCATTTCGCATCTCATTCCCACAGATCGCATACGAAAAATTATGTTAAAACAATAAAAATATTTGTCAAAATAATGCGATTGCGTTAATAGAGCCAAATATTATTCTTGTATCAATTACCCAGGCAGCGGGAGCGGCTTATTTGTGGCAGGATACTGTATGGGGAGGATTCACTTCATTTGAATCCTACGCTTAATGATTGGGTTTTTTTTCTGAGCCACTCTTCTAGAAAATACTAATAATAAATAGTATATTTTTAAGTTATACAACTTTAAATATAAATTTGTTTGTTTTTTGTGTATCTAATAACCAGACAAACACGCCGAGTATCTCATTCTAGCCGCAGATACACGCACTCCCCCGCACGCACACACTCGCCCTTGCCCAAATAAACATATGAAATTTACTTTAAAGCTGACAAAGTCAATAAAAAATATTGTTTCAATAAGCAAGAAAAAAAAGAGAGTTGGCAAAAAACGGGACTAACAAAAAATAAGGAGAGCACAAGGGAAGCACTTTTGAAAAGTGGGGTTCTTTTTTGGACTGTGTATATTTTCAATGTGGGTTAAAATATTGAGTCATTTTGGTGCAGATTTGACTTTAATTAATTTAAGTCTTAGGTTCATTTTTTGTAGATTTTAATGAAATAACACTAGTTACGCGTTCTAAAATATTGCCTATCAATTGAAAAATATTTTTTTCCCTATAAAATATAATAGATGATATAGTGAAATAATAATAATTGCCTTATACTATTACAGGTATTCTGTATTATTTTTTCCTATACCTCATTTGGAGGAAAATAAAAGGAAAATATTATAATTTAACTAATAACTTGGTATTAACCTTAAAGAAAGCCTTTCCACCTTTTTTCGCAACTTAATACTCTCCTCTTGAAACCCCTTAACTTACAAATTAATGAAAAACTCTGCGTTCTTCCTTCCAGACGTCGAACTTTAAGCTGAAATGGAAAAAGTTTGCTCACTAATTTATGCCAACATAAAAGTAAGATGGATGAAAGTTTCCAGCCGAGAAGCAGAGAAGCCTCGATGGCCACCAAACCACCGAAGCCACCCAACCACCCAACCACCCACTTGTACTGTTAGCTTTCCCAGGTGCCCCAGCATGGGTGTCTCTTTCGCGCTTCCATTTTGTAAAGTGGGTTGGAGCGAGAGAGCCGTCTGCCTAGGCCGTATTTTAAGCATTAGTTTGAACAACAAAAACACACAGGTTGCAAGAGGGAGACAGGGGGAGGGTGGTCCCCTCCCCAACCCCATGAAAGGACAACGGGACAACTATTTTCACAGTGCAGCGTTTCCCAGTAGAAAGAGAAAAAATCATGAATGGCGTCCGGTGCTTCGCGTTTCTCTGCTCTCTCTCACTCTTTCTCCGCTTGCGTCTGTATGTGTGCGGCGGTGTATCTATGTGGGGTTCTTCACTTACTGACTGCGAGTGCCAGCCATCGTTGGTTGGCCACCGCATCCGCACCGTCACCATCACCGTCACACACACACACACACACGCTCTCCGGACTACAGATACATTTTGGTGCGGGTGTTGCGCTGCCAGCGTCGCTGCCTCGGCAAGCGCCGCTGCCTCGGCAAGCGCCGCTGCCTCGGCCGTCGCGTGCGTCGCTCCGATCCGAGCTATGTGTTATTTCAGATACACAGATTCAGTATCTTACGTGTTACTATACCGAACGGTTCTGCGTTCTCCACTCGCTCTGCCGTGTGATTCTTGCCCCACAAAAATAAAAACCAAAAAATACATACAGCAATACAACAGTGCAGATACATAGATATGTATAGATATAGTTGTACTTGAGCAAATATTATCTGAGGAAATAATAAGAAGCGAGGTGTTGTGATTGAACCAAAAGCAGAAAATCGGAAAAGCAGAAAACAAAACCAAGACCCAATACAATCCAATCCAATCCAATCCAGTCAGGAAGCCAGCCAGCCGGCGGCATCAGTGGAATTTCGAGTTGTTACAGAAATCCGCCGGATTCGCCGCCATGCACACGCTATTCAGTGACCAGAATTCCTTTACGCGCCACTATGCCCAGACGGCCGCCGGTTACGGATCGGCCTCGGCGGTGGCAGCCGCCAGTTCCGCCTCCGCAGCGGCCGCGGCACATTACGCATACGACCAGTACTCCCGCTACCCGTACTCGGCCAGTGCCTACGGCCTGGGCGCCCCCCACCAGAACAAGGAGATCGTCAAGCCGCCCTACTCCTACATCGCCCTCATCGCCATGGCCATCCAGAATGCGGCGGACAAGAAGGTGACGCTGAACGGGATCTATCAGTACATCATGGAGCGGTTCCCCTACTATCGGGACAACAAGCAGGGCTGGCAGAACTCCATCCGGCACAACCTCAGCCTCAACGAGTGCTTCGTCAAGGTGGCCCGCGACGACAAGAAGCCCGGCAAGGGCTCCTACTGGACCCTGGATCCGGACTCCTACAACATGTTCGACAACGGCTCGTTTCTGCGGAGGCGACGCCGCTTCAAGAAGAAGGACGTGATGCGGGAGAAGGAGGAGGCCATCAAGCGCCAGGCCATGATGAACGAGAAGCTGGCCGAGATGAAACCCCTTAAGCTGATGACCAACGGGATACTGGAGGCCAAGCACATGGCCGCCCATGCGGCGCACTTTAAGAAGGAGCCGCTGATGGACCTGGGCTGCCTGAGCGGCAAGGATGTGTCGCACGCCGCCATGCTCAACTCCTGTCACGACAGCCTGGCCCAAATGAACCACCTGGCCGCCGGCGGGGGCGTGGAGCACGCCGGCTTCACCGTTGACTCCCTGATGAACGTGTACAACCCGCGGATCCATCACAGCGCCTATCCCTACCACTTGAACGACGACAACCTGGCCAGTGTGGCCAGCAGTCAGATGCACCACGCCCACCACGCGGCCGCCGCCCACCATGCCCAGCAGCTGCAGCGCCATGTGGCCCACGTCGCCCACCCTCTGACTCCCGGCAGCCATGGCGGTAGCGGCGGCGCTGGCGGTGGAGTTGGCTCAGGTGGTATCCAGTCGTCGGGACACTCGCCCACCACGATCTCAACGCCCCACGGACCGGCGCACGGAGGCTGGTACACCCCGGAGACCCCTCCCTCGGAGCCCATTCCCAACAACGGACAGCAGGGCACCCCAACGCATCCGGGCAACAACAACAACGGAACTATTTTGAACAACAACGGCGGAGGTGGAGGAGGCGCTACCTCGGTCCTGACCAGCAGTCCCACCTCGGCCTTGGGCTTCCGGGACATGATCTTCGAGCAGAACCAGTCCTGCCAGCTGGACACGGGCAGCCCCACCGGCAGCCTGCAGAGCGCCAGCCCCCCGGCCCCCGCCAGCGTGGCAGCCGCCTCAGCTGCGGCAGCGGCCGCCGTGATCAGTAGTCACCACCATCACCATCATCACCATGCGGCGCTGAGCGGGAACCTGGGCCAGCTGGGGCAGCTGAGCAACCTGAGCCACTACCGGCCGCACGTGGGCCACTACCAGGAGTACGGAATCAAGTACGGAGTCTAAGCGGCAGACTCAATCGTACATTTGATGCCAATCCCGCCAATCACACGCTGGGCTCTCTTGTATATTCCTGTAAATATATGGCCAAGAACGAACCGCAGCAGCACGGAGGAGTCCTTAGAATACGTATCTTGCATCTTGCATCTCTTGTATCTCAAAGCGAACTTACTCAGTCCTGTTTTCGATTCAGTCTTGTTTTCCGATTGTTTTCCACGCCTCACGCCCCCAAAATGGTATACGAAAGAGTTTAGTTGTTAAGGATTCTATTATTATTGTATTAACTGTATTTGGTAATTGTACGATTAGCCCGTAATTGTTATCAACTTTAGGCTTAGTCCCAATTGTCTGCTATGCAATTTGTGATGAGAGACTTTGCTACACAGAATATAAACTTACATTTAAATTAGCGCATTTTGTCAATAACTAAACAACTCGGATTGCAACCACGGATTTATCGCTTAGTAATCTAGTAATCTAGCCTAGCCTACGTAAGCAATAATAAATTATACAACTAAATCATAACTCTAACTATAAAAATATCGAAACAAAAAATGCTAAAACTAGCCTACAACCAATATAAACCGGACAAAAAGTGTATTGAAAATATGTTAAAATATCTCAAATTGTGCGTTTTATTTCTAACTTGTTCCTTTCATTTTCATTCTTCGGATTTCCAGTGCATTGGCCTGGCTGAAAGCAATGTTGCCATACCATATGGCCATTGGCCATATTGAGGCTTTGGCAAAACAGATTTATTCTTGGGAAACTGGATAGCGAACACGCCGAATTCCTAGATAAATAATTATTCAAGCCGTTTCCATTTCGAGTTTGGAGCTCCGAGTGCCTTGAGTCATCTGACCAATTGCCACCGGAGGATGGCTTTCCCGGTAACAATTAGACGTTCAGGTGGCCACGGTTCCAATCTATTCGAAAACTGAGATCTTGGGTCTTGCAAAATGATATTCAATAGAAAAAATTAAATGCGACAGGGGAATTGATAAAAATTGTGGTGTCTTTATCCTCTATTGGAATCAAAAAAGGTTTGGCTTATTGGAAGTACATTTTAAAACCTCAAACTCAGAACTTTGGAACTTTGGAATAATTTTTTTAGACTTTGAAATTTTCCAAATGAAAGTTCTTCTTCCTATAAAGTCGGAGGAGTCCCTTCCTCAATCATCAAATATCCACATGAAAACTTTTCCGGATGCAAACTTTAAAACCTCCGACTTAAAACATCTTTATTAACTGTCTTTTGTCAACTTTATTAGTAGGAACTCTGCGATATTTATTAGAAATTCCAATCTATCCCTAGACATTCAAAAACTTGAACATTAAAATAGAGGGTTTTCTTCTCATGCGAGTAGAACCTCCTCTTCGAAACTAAAAACATAAATCTTCCATTTATTATCTTTGTTGCAAGACATAAATAATAATGAATTCCCAACTTATTTAATGACGGTTTTTTAAAGAAAATGTTAGCTTTCACTGCGACTGCCAACGCGACAAACAATGGTCCACAAATTATAAATCTTTAGTAAAGAAAACTGAAGTTGCAGTCTTTGGGCGCCTGCTCCTAATTGCCAGACAATTGCAGCAAATTGGTAGAAAGGGTAAAATGGTAGCAAAATTCAACCTGCGCAACGTCAATAATGAGTGCAAAATAAAAAACATTACCCGAGTACTGGAAGCTTATTAGCCCGCAATGGAACCAGTTACCCAACCAGCCCGAAAATCGATGGATCGATGGAGTTGATTAATTGCCGAAAATTCGGATGCTGGGGCTGCTGATTTGTGCGGCGATTGAGGCTGAAAATAGATGGAGATGAGGAGCTTGTCATGGTCTTGTCTTGAGGCTTTTATGAGGTCTGTCAGACGCCATTGTCACTTGAGCTTAGTGAGCCCGGCCTGGCGCCACCGCGGCATTGAGATCGCTCTCGCACTGTGACGGGGAGTACCTACTATTTCTGGGTATCCAGTATCTCCGCCTCTAGGTTGTTGTGGTCTAAGCTCGGCTCAGGTGTTTCGGAACAGGGACAGGGGCTGCAGCAGGGAGTGGGCGATGGCAGATGTTGTTTTCAATGGCGGACACGGCTTGAAATATAGTCAAAAGCTGGCCCGCAGTCACAACAAAAGAATACCTATCTGGGTGGCATGTGAATGGCGCTCAAGTGCCAGCCAAAAGTGTGCCAAAGTCTGTAGGCCTGAAAGTAAACTTGGATTGGCCATCGACACTGGTCTACATATGGGAGTTTATTTAAGGCCTTAATTCCAAATATAAAATTTGATTTATGAAGTCTACAATTCGTAGTTCTTCTTAACGGAAGTGTTTGAATATTTATAAAGTAGTTTCAAGGATTCATTTTCGGAGATTTCGACAATAAAAAAACAATTAACTTAAAGGCTAAGATAAATAATTAAGCTGTGGAATTCTATGAATCTCATTTTATGGAACCAGTGTCAGTGTCAACCAATCCTCTCCGATTATTAATAAAAAAAATACTAAATAATAGATTAAATTAATAAATTTAATAAATTAATAGATTAATAAAATAGAATAAATAAAATAAACATTGGAAATTAAACAAAGTTTAATTTGAGTATATTATACAAACCTTTGTAAATCAATATATGAACAGGATTATCATTTTAGAGTTGTTTTGACTTTAATAACCTCTGTCCTATTTTTAACACCATTCTTTCTATTGCATTACATCTTCTACTTCTAAAAATTAACTCTTCCTCAGCATATTTTCTAACATATTCAATCTGCAGTCACGTATCTACCATTGCGATTCCAGCCGTACGCTAAACGGCAGCAGGATAGGTTTGGAGAAGAAACAACGGGAAAATAATTTGTTAGGTTAGGTTAGGTTTGTAGTTAAATATGTGAATTATTGATTAGTTAAAGTATACTTAAGTTGGGCGATAAAGTTAGTATAAGAAAACAATTTAGTTAATCCTAATCGATACTAATACTTATTTTGAAAATCTTTTAACACCCCAGTAATTCCAAACTTTGATTAGCTTAGATAAACTCTAAAATTGTTGGCTGCCCAGTGTCGCAAAGTAGGTGTCTTTTGGGCGTGTTTTTGGTATGCAAATTCGGCACATTTGGCACCAAAAATGTTGGGCTGCTGTTGTGTTGACAACAAATATACCGTGCCGGGCAGGGCCGGGCCGGTCCGGGCCAGGCCATACCGACTCCATTCGGTGTCAAAAGCAACAAAATTAAATGCGAAAACAACAATGAGGGGTTTCCATGTTTGCTTGGAGTGGCGCGGGTGGTCCCTACTCCGGCCTCTGGAATTTCGAATCCAGAAAGCAGAAATTCAAAATTCCGAATCCAGAATCCAGAATATTCAGGGCGGAGGACAAGAAAAACAAATGCAATGGCGACAAAATGTTGCAGTGTTTGCTTAGCGATAAGGACGCGCCCACACACGCGCTCACCCAGGGACAAAAACCCGTCCAGGACAACAATCAAATCGTGGCTGGGTGTGGTGGGGGGGGGGGGGCATGAGGCTGACAAATATTGACAGCTGTCGAGGGCGTACATAGGATATACATGGACATTCCATATACATTGTGCAACCAGCGCCCGATTTACATAAATATTATTGCAAGCCTAATTAAATGCAAGTATTAGCCGGCCAGCTGCCAAACAGTTGGGCAAGGATTGTATCTGTTGGATACTTTGTGTCTATGAGTATGACTTGGCCCCGCGGGAGATCCTTTGTAATTAACGCTGCTTATTTTTCGCGCTTTTCCGTACCGCTTTTTCCATTTTCCCCCCCTCCCACGCCCCCAATGCAAAAGCGCCCCCTGACCCGTCCCACACATATTTATTTACCTGGCCAGTTGTGTTGATGACCTGTTATCATTGCTCCGTTATAACAATAAATTCAACGGACAACGCTCAACAACGGTGACAACAACTACGACGCCGGATTGTTGTTGTTCTTTCACGGTTTGCCGTTTGCCATTGTTTTGGCAGCTGTCGTTGCAATTAACCAGGCCATAATAGACAATGGCTCCAAAGTAAATTCATAAACCCCTGGGATGTTACCATACAACCATGTACATTATGCGATGACATTTATACGTTTCTGTGGGAAACTGCAACCGCCAAATTATGTTCATTAATTGGGAAAAATAAAAAGTTGCTTTCAAATGGGAGGCGGGAGTTTTGGTTCAAGGTTGTACCTGGTACTATTATTAGTAGGTAGAGAGGTATTAGAGGTAGTCGATGCCGCGGATATTAGAGTAGAGGTTTCGTCACTGCTTTTTTCAATAAATGTATCAATTCTTTTATTTTGATATGCTCGCTAATATGCTAACTCTTTTTGTATTTTCCAGGACAAAGCCAGTAGTCCTACTGCCTTCTTCTTTTAATATTTTCCAAATTAAAAATGGTACGTTTATTATTTATCCGGAATAACTATTCGAAAATTTAAAAGAAGCCATTTTATCGAATACACTCCGTCACTCTTCGCCACAGTTTGTGTCAACAAATGTATCAATTGAATTATATTTAAACCGAATTGACTAGAAACGAGTATATTCACTTAATGATACCCGGTACTGTTACTACATTCGCTGCAGAATTAAATACTCATAAAGAGTATTTAAATATGATGAGTACTTTGATCTCTCTATTTCCATCTTAAGTGGCATTTTTCAAAACTCTATTCAAGCTTTTAAAATTTTATTTTATAGTTGTCCTCTAGGAAGTTCAAATTTTTTACGACTTTTCTGGGAAATCTGAGTTCAGTCTTTTCGATCAACTTCAGATTGATTGTTTTTGGTCTCCGGCTGGGCAATTGAGTTTTGTTGAAGCTCCTTTTGCGCTGCAAGAGTAAACTTCCGCTTCCAGCTTCCACCAAATGCCATAATACCATATAGGCCATATAAAGCAGCTATATAGCCGGGTTTTAGTGCTGCTAATACACAATAGCAACGACAAAAACAACACAAAGAAAGGCAACTGCATTTTTATGGCATTAAACAAACTTTGAGAGCGTATGTTTTCGAACACTTTTGAAGTTTTATTGAGTTATAAATACGCAGAAATGACTTTGGAGTTGCCTCTTGCCCGTTGGCTGTTGGCTGGCCTCTGCCAGCAATTTTCAAATTAAATTTATGATCGATTTATGCAAAAACGAACAAAAAATATCAAAAGCCAAACCAAAACTGGCAGCCAGCGCCAGGCGTCGACTTTTGAGTAAATTATCCGCCCCCATGAGGGGGAGTGCAGAATTTATTGGCCGTCTAGGTTGCACCACAGATTCTGCAACACAGCAGCAGCAACAGGAGGGGGAGTTTGATTGACTGTTGCGCTTGAAACGCTTTGATCTGCGATCCCTGATGGGCGGAATAGATGGATCCGTCAGTGTTGATCGGCGACGCCAACAGATGGCGCTCAGTGAGCGATTATATGCGATTTCCGATCTGGATATGATCTGGAGTTTCCATCAGAGATGCTTCTTTAATGAAGGGTCTAAAGGGTGGATAATCTAAGTGACTTTGGAGTATCAAATATGAATTTATTTTTTCCATTTTATTTTAAATGATTTGTACTTCCAATATGCCAACTATATGATTATATTATTGATTGTATTCAACTTATCCATTATCATAAAGAATAGTTTAGATATTGGGGGTTGTTTATTAGTTTTACCTCAAAAACACTTAGTCACAGGAATTAAGATTTTTTAAGAGCGGAGTTACCTTCATGCCGCCATAAAAACGCTAATAAAACAGATCTGATACCTTTCCCTCTCCATCAATAAAGTAATCGGCCAACGCTAAATTGATTATCTAAGCTGATGTTTGGTTTATTTGCCTTATCAGACGTATTTTTTTTTTTTGACTTTGATGTCACTTGGGATACGTCGTCATCAGCAGGAGCCAACATATTGGGATTTGGATTCAGAATCGATGCGATTGGGGGCAATGTTTATGCGTCATTCAGGCTTCAGGCTTCAGGCTTCAAATGTTCCTCTTTTCTTTATTGGATTCTTTTTATTGGTGTGCCTGAATTTTTGGGCCATTTGATGCTGCCGCCGAAGTTGCCAACCAGTTGACGCGACATAGGAAAATAAATAAAATGTGGAATAACGAGAATCGCGAATAGTTTATTAGCAGCTCCCCGCCCCCCTGTACCGCCTCCTTTATTTTTTTTTTTGCGCACATTCAGCAGTAGTATCAAAGTGCCGGGCCGACATCGTCTTAGGCCGAAAGTTAAATAATCAAAATCCGCACCAAAATCCGCATCACGCGTCCCAGCCAGAAATACTAAAATCCATTGTTTATTTTCTAATTTCGTTTGCGTGTAAATCACGGAAACGACTTCTTTCCTAACAACTCGTTGGCATTTCTTAGAGTCCAGGGGAAAAAAAATACACCCAGCACCCATCACCCAAAACCTGGGATATATTCTCCCCCTCCCAATATGATTCAATCCGCCTGGCCAGACATTTTGTCGACAATTTCCAGGGAAGTGGCCATAAATCAATTGCAAAAGCTTTCCAATGGGTTTTGCTGGAACTGCCGGGAATTATGCTGGTTTTTTTGGGGGATATGTGGAGGGAAACCATCGAAAATGGCCAAATACCATAAGTGACTGCAATGAGGTTATATAATTGGGGAAAAATGTGAACAAACACACTCACATTTTTTATTCTGCCTGTCTATGGACTATTTTCCATGAATCGAATGCCCATACCCAGTCGTCGGGAATCATTCGCACTCGTCTCCCCACCACCTCCCCCTGGTGGATGGATGGATGATACACCTACGCCCTTCTCCAAATGCATGAATGAACAGAAACCATTCAACGAATCGCCGGACGATTGGGTTGAAATTTCCAATTCTGTTTCGTAACCGATCTATTATGGTACCCCCATCCTACTTCCCTTCCACCGACCATTACCGAAAAAAAAAAATTAAATAAAATATACCCCGCACGGGGGAAGTGCAGCGAACGTTAAACAATCGAACTGGAAGAGGTGTATTGTTTAAACAATTAACAATAACATAAATGCATGCATAATTACCGCCCGGTATCGTGTGTAATTTCAAGAGCTTTCGACGGAAGCCCGCGCCCCACGACAGCCGCCAGAGCGTCGTCACCGAAGCCAAGTGATTCTCCGGACGCTGGACAGGGTCAGTGATGCTCAGTGTATTGGTTTCATTTTTACTTGGAAAGAAACTCTTTTGAAAGTCGTAATTCGTGGAAGTCGCACTAAAATGATTGAAATTAATTTATTTTGGAGAAACATTGTAATATAAATATTTACTCGACGTGGAATTAATTCCTTTGATTTAAATTTGATTTTTAAAAATATTTTTAGCTTTAAAAGAATACTTGGATTTTTTAGGCAACCATTACCGAATTGTATATAATAATTTAAAATATTGACCAAATTGTAAAACACTATTCCCTTTTTAGAGTACCTATAATATTACTTTTTATCTTTATTAGTTATTTATCATTATTTATTGTTTTTAATTAAAATATGTATTTAGTTATCTATTAATAAATAATACATTAATGCATGAATGACATAAAATGGCAACAATATAGAGAATATATAGAATAAATTTCTGAAAATATACGACATTTTATGATCATAATACTGTAAAAATTTTTTAATAAATCTATTTTTTAGGCTAAAAAGCTTAGATGGAACACCACTGATCTCCACGAATGGAAGCCACGATGGCTTTCGAATTGGGCAACAGGTGTACTTAGCTCTTGGCCACCGATCACCTGGTCCACTTGACCAGCTGAAAGTCTTAATGAGCCCATTCTCAAGTGGAACCCTGGAACATTGTCAAATGGATTCCAGGAGCAACTGCGGCGGGTAAATCCTCTTGCTATTTTCCATTGGCGCCAAGGTGTTTATCGTCGCCAGTAAACCAAACAAACCACAGCGACGGCCAGGGAGTAGGTGGCTGGAGCTGGTGGCTAGAGTGGGCGGACTTGGAGTGGGAGTGGGAGTTGCCGGAGGGCGAGGCGAGTTCATTGCGCCACAGGCGCACTGCAGATTTATCGCCCACGGAGGTGGTAAATGCGTCGAACAACGGAGATCTCCGGCTATAAAACAGACACCCGAACTGGGCTACCTAGCGCCAGCTCATGCTGCGACCACAACCTGGTCCGTGTCCGGGTCCAGACTCTGTCTAATCCGTAATCCCTCACATATGGCAGTTCGACCAAGTGATAGCCAGCCTAGAGAATCGTCTCAACACAAGATCTTTTCGAAATATCTTTTTAAAATTTTAAAATATTAAGTCAAATTTATGAATTATATTTAAAAAAAAAATAATATACAAAATATTAATATAACATCTCAAAGATTTTTAAACTTGAGTACAATCTTCATTTGAAGACCAAAAGATACAATATAATTCCTAAAACTTTGTAACACTTTGGATTCTGCTCCAAATCGATCATTGTCAAGGGCATATTTGTGGCCAATTGTTTACGGAAGCCATTCCAGGCAACCATTTGTAAATATATTGGAATAATAAATGCAAGTGGATGAGGATGAGGGCCAGCAATAAACTTGGCCAAAGCAACTCATTTAGAAACGAATTGGCAGATAAATCTTTCGGACGCAGAATGCAGTTTACATGGAAACCATATGGTGGAGTCCCAAGGAGGTGCTAATTTATGGTTACGACAGCTTTTTGGCGTTCCAATGTCTGGCCGGGCCTGGTCGGGCCGGGCCAATGGTAAATGGTGGATTCCAAATGATAAACAAACAAGATTGCCAGGAGTGGCCCTGGAGTGGATAGCGAACGCGATCGCGAAAAATGCCAAAAACCACCTATCCAAATCCAAATCCAAATCCAAAACCAAATCCAAGAGTTTCTGTGTTGCAACTTGCAAATTCCGAATCGGATATACATATTAACACCATATACCCACGATATTGCCTTGTTTGTGTAACCCAAATTATAAAAACAGAAGCCTAAGCGGTACGATCATTGATCATTTGGCAGAGGAGCGCGATACGGTGGGCAGCTCTGTCTGGCATTCGGGCAGATTCAGATCGATTGTTATTAATTTGTTTGCAAACATATTTCATGCGCTTTGCCCAATTTCATTCAGCGGGATATCTGCCCCTGCCACCGCTACTCCGCTGCCACTGCCACTGCCACTGCCCCAAAAGATACGCCAGCAGATGTATCTGTATCTGTTGCACTCATGCTGCGCGTCGAAAAGTCTACGATTTCCGTTCCTCGTATAAATCAAGTGAGGGAAAAAAAATTGGAAGCCTCAGCCGCACATTTTTTCTCCATTTTTATCTGCGCTGGGGGAATATTGTTGTAGTTTCTATTTATTATTTGTGCATAATAAGTTTTTTAGAATGCTGTCAGGCCCACACCACCCCTTCCACCCTGCCTGCCAGGGATATCTGGGATCTGTGGATATCAAAATAGTGAACAAATCGTCAGCTCGTCATTTTTCAGACAGTTTTCTCCTCGATTTATTATTGGGAAGGGTAAGTGCGTGTGTGCGAGGAAGTAAAAGTTAAACACTGCTCCCCAATAGTTTGCAGACAATAAAAAGTTATTAATATTAAATTATAAAATATAAAATGTAGATTACATGTTGAATGCAGCGGTCGGGGCACTCTAGTTGTCCTTTTTTATCAGCAGGAACGGATAGTCCGCCTTCCGTCCAATCGAGCGAGGGGCGCTGCCGTCTGTCGTACGGCTCGAATGGCAGGGACAGATCCCTAAAGGTTAGAGTAGAATTACAAGGAATGGTTCAATTGTTGCTCTGTCAAGGGAGAAAGAATAAAAGATTTCCTTACTACTTTTACGATTATTACTCCTATAACTATAACTGTTACTACTATTATTCTGGTATTTCTAATTGTAACAATTCGTATTGTTTTTTTATTAATTCTCCTAAGAAAACTACTTCTGGCAGACAGTGTGATTAGCTGCCTTGGTAAACCTGCTCCCTCGCGATCCCATATAAAAATATCTATTCGTAGACTTGGGGGCGCATGTGGGGATTGCTTATTTATGTACATGGTTGTTGGGTGCGTGGTGTACGTGTGTGTTTGAGAAGCAATTCATTAATGAATTTTAAAATGTTGCTAATCGATCGTTTGCGCCACAATTAATGTCAGCCAGCGGCAATTGGAATGTGTTATGTGAAATTCCAGCCGCAATTTGATTTATTCGGCCCGGAAAACGGGAAGAATACTGGACCGCCTGTCGTGGCCCCCTTTTTGACTTTGACCTCTTGGTCAATGAATGACTTTTAATGCAAATTTGTAACTCAAATAGAGCGTGGCCATAATGTATTTCCACATTGTTCCATATTGGATTCTATTCTTTGGGTTTTAGCTTTTTTTTGGCTTATGGGATGGGAAACACTTGGTGCCGCGCTGTCTGCGCTTTCTCTGGAAAGTATAACAACTGCAACAATTACAAAATCCCTGGGAATCAACCACAACAATAGCAACAGAGACTGCCACTGCAACAAGCTTACCACCCCCAATACTCGCCCCACCAGATGAAAAATGGATACAAATTCACAAAAAATACAAAAAAAATATAGAAAAAAGAGTGAAAACTGGGGCCTGTTGGTTGTTTATTCACGCCTAGCTGGAAAAGTGTTGAGAAAATTAATAAAACAAATGGCAAAGTCAGCGGCAGATACGGAGATGGCGACACGAGACGTGAATTGTTGTAATTTTTAACCAGTTTGCTGAGCAAATATTTTATCAACATATTTTCAGAGACAACACGCCGATGTTTGTCCTGAAAATATTTAAATATTTACACTGGGAAAACAACGGCTGCCACGCTGGAGAAGAACGAGGAAAGTCTACCACGAAGTCTTCTTCGTTGACAAAAATAAAAATTATAAAGAGAACAAGATGCTGTAAAGGGGTGGTAGTGGCCTGAATGGGCGTGGTTTTCTGGCTTTCTGTTGGGTTTCAAAGGGTTGCCAAAGTGTTTTATTATGGATTATTTTGTTAAGATATAAAATACCTGAATTTGGATAAAAGACTAATATTATTTTGGTATTTATAAATCCAATAATTACTCTTCAATCTAGATTCAATTAGCGTTTCATATCATTTTTCCATTACCCACTCAATCACTTGGCAACCACTTGAGCCTGATGCCTATCTGCACCCACAAGTATCTGTTGGCGAGTTTATGGGAAAAGTATCTGTCAGATACTGGCTCTCCATTAATTAAGTAGCTGATAAGCAATGAAAACACATTGACAGATTAACCAAAATTAGTTGAGCAGCTGGGAAATGTGTCATCAATGGCGCGCGGCTATAATAACAAGGTGTGTTGGTCCAAAAAAAAAAAAAAAAGTAGATGCTGCTGTAAAAAGCGAAGCGGAAAGATGCATTCAAGGCTCCCCCTCCCAGCCACCTTGAGGCAAGCGCACATGTCAAAAGTTTCAAAGATTTTGCAGTCAATTTGACGAGTAACGCCCATGAAAACGATTATGGTGCGGGCGACTCATATTAATTGGTAAGCCATTTTGCTGTTTGGCCACAGTTTTTAACAAGGTATGCAGACGTACCCTCGTATAGCCCTCGACCGCCCTGCAATGAGCAATTTCCTGCTGCCTACACTCACCCAAGCCGAGCCAAGACAATTTGTCCTAAATAAACATTTCATCTCTTGAACAGCCACAGCAACCGCAGCAGCATCGGGCAGCATCGCCATCAGCCGCAGCAGCAGCAACATTTTATGAAAGTGCTGGGCCAAGAGTCCGTGGCACTGAGAAAAAATAAGACAGATTACTGAGATTGATAAAGGTTTTAATATTTTATTTTTTTTTAATTAAGACTATTTTTATGGGCCTTTGAAAGACATTCCTAATTTGTTGAGACGATGATTCCTTTGTTTTGGTTCATTTAACTTCTAAAATTATATTAGTAGTGGGAAAATTTTAGTAGTATTATTAATAATATTGAAAATAATATTGAATTGAGTTAAAATTTTTAAGTAAATGGTGTAAAACATTATATATGTTGTACAAATGTTTCAGAAACTCAGAGCGATTCCAATCAAAGAAGGTCAAAATTCCAGTATTACTTAAAAGATTACTTACTTCAAAACTAATAATAATATATATAATTTGTATTTAATTTTGTTGACTTTATCACAACCTCATCTTTAAACTGTCATATTTTTCTATATTGCTATCCCTAGATGTAAGTATTTTTTTACAGTGCTTATTTTGATGGTGACGATGGCGATGGGACGAGTAAATTGTCTGCCTGAAATGTACCACCGTTTAAACTCAGACGCCGAGCACTCTGCCAGTATCCCAGGCCATGCCCCTTCTCCCACTTCCGCAGGCAGATCCGTCTCCTTCCCGTGGCCACTTCCCCTGTCCCCGGGGCCCTCGTCCTTGCCCTCCCCACACGCCCCTGGTCCTTCCGTTTTCCCCGAGTTTCCTTCGCAGTCAAGCGTCGCTCATTCGCCCGTCGCTATATGCTAAATAAACATTTGGGCACGTCATGGCTTATTGAATTGTCACTTATGCCCGAATTCGAATTTCGAGTTTTGGTTTTTGTTGCCATTGCGAAGCCCTCCGCCACCGCCCCCTGCCTCGACCTTCATCCCTCGGCGACCGCGACATCCCCTGGACTCCTCCAGCCAGCCACTCTTGGCTGCGTTTTGTCGCCTTTTCAATTGGCATTCCAAATGGCGACTATCTGCCTTGTTGCCATCTAAATCCTCCATTCCCATTGCCTCACTGGCGGCCACTAAAGTGCTTCCATTTAATTAGTTTTGCTCCCTGGAAACTCAATTTTAAATGCATTTGAAACCCCGCCTCGGATAATCAATAATCGATTTATGATGTTTATTTTCGCAGCAGCGAGGACTTCAATTAAGGACGATTCGGAGGGCCTTCGTATTTTCCCACAACTTATGAGATTCGGGCAAAGACTAAGTAGTTAAAGCCCCGAAAATGTCTTTGATTTAATTAGTCAAGGCTTCGTTTTAATCGGATATTTTCGTATCAAATTAGAAGCAAAATAGAGTCACTAAAAAATGTAAATCCATCTATCCAAACATTTTCATTTCATAAAAGTTAATTAACCTGGGAGAGCGAACAGCAAGCAGTATTTATCCAAATGAATCCATTGACTATTTAATTGAAATATTACACAAATCCATGCATCATAAAGTTTTAGAACAAATCATTCAATAACAAACAAAAATTGGCTATCCAATCCGAATGTAAATGAAAATTGAAATTGAATTTGAAATGTTTCAGGCATCATTAAAAAATATATCACAACTGCATGCCGAGCATGTGCTCGATTGTGTGAACAATTTATCCGCCGGATACATTTCAAATAAATAACAACAATACGGACGGTCAGACGGACAAACGGACAGACGGACAGTGCGAAAACAATAATACGAAATTGGAAAATTACAATCGAAATTACAATTTTCAATTTCATGACTTCCGTTTAATAACAAATAAATCGCATAATCCGAAGCATAATATTTTCTCAATTAAAATTTCCAAAGGAGAAAAAACATTTTTTAGACAAAGCAAAATCAAAAATCAAAGCAATTACAAAACTCGTGTGCAGTGCAATAAAATAAATTAGCACAATCGCTGCAAAAAAATAAATAGAAAGGCGAATCGGGGAAAAAAAGGCCAATGGAAAACGATTATTGACACAAACACAAAGCCAATAAATGGCTGGATACGATGGAATTGAATGAGATGGGGGAGGAAGGGGAGAAGGCAAATCGATTGCAAAAATAAACAATGGAAATTAGCAAAATTATGCAAAATAGATCGATTCAGGGGCCCCGAAGACCTGACCTGACCAGGTTGTTGTGGCTTGTAAAAAATCAGAAATCGCTAAGCAAATAAATAAAAGGCGAGAATCGAATAAAAATTTCATCTACACCTCAGTCTCAGTCTCAGCCTTAGCCTCAACGCCAGAGAAATTTCCACGGTTCGGCCATTTTAGAAATTCGCGTTGGCATTCGCATTCGCATTCGCATTTTATTGCCATTGTCTGATGTTTTTGTTGCTTTGTGGCTTCCGTCGTTTAGCAAAACTTTTTCATAATCCTGCCTCCTGCCTCCGCCTCGTTGCAAAAATGTTTTGCACCTTTGCCGCGTTGCCATCTCCCTCTCTGTTTTGGGTTTGTTGTCTCGCTCTCGAGTTCACACCTTGGCGGAAAAACCTTTGGCGAAAAGTATCTAAAGTTTATAAATATTTATGTATCTAACTGGGGCGTGCCGCTACAGCAGCGCCAACAACAATGGGCCGCGCCACGAATTCAAATTGAGCGACAAAAAGTATTTTGGCCAAATTTCGTGCCGGCCAGGCCACGCCCACCGCCGTTAACTGCGCACCATATGCCAGATACGAATGTATCTCACAGATACTCCACCACCAGCCACCAGAGAGAGAGAGCCAGGCCAGCCTAGGAAGGAGCCTCTCTCGCTTAGAGAAATTACAGTCGACGTCGCTGTCGCTGCTCAGTCGGCGTCGCTGCCGCTTCGCTGCCGGCGCAGGAGGTTGAGATACTGTATCTGAGGGGGGTAGGAGGGAGCAACTACAACAATTGGCAATTGAACAATTCAACTCGTTCGGGCCGCGCAGTCTGCCTCTCGGTGCCCAGTCAGTGGTTCACTCCAGATGGTCTCCTTCTGCTTCTGCAGCTGCCCCACCTTTCCCCCGAGAGCCACCTCCGGACTTGTTTTGGCCAGTTGGTCAACGGTGTGGCCTCCACGACCACATTCACAGCCACATCCACATCCGCACCATCGATGGCCGCCACCACAGCCCGCACATAAATTACTGGCAACAAGACCGCACTCTCTCCGCCGCCCGCTCCCTAACCCGACCTGTCCATCTTGGTTGGTTTTACCTGTCGGCCCACATAGATACAAATACCTGTGCCTGTGTGCGTGGCCCAGAGCGGGTGTGCTTTGTGTGCGTGTGAGTGGACATTGCGTTGCATCTCTGCGGTTTGCCGTCGCTTTTTGGTAAGTTTCTTTGGCCAAGAAAAAAAATAGGGAACATTTTAATATTTAAGTAATTTAAAGAGAAATATAATTTGAGGAGAAAATATATTTAAACATGTTTAAAAAGTATCTAATAGGTTACAAAGAATATTAGAGAATAGTAAATTTACAATAATTATTTATTTTTGGTACCTCAAATATCTGCATACTTTATATTTTAATAACATTTTCTTTTTCTGACAAAAACGATTCACAGTTAATAAACATAGTTCCTACTATATGGAAGTATATATATATAGTATATGTACACATACACATAGGTGTGTCTTTGGTCCTTAACGGAGTTTACTTTTACTTGGCTGCAAGATAAATTGAATAGTTAAGAAACTAAGTACTGAACTAAAGAATTAACTAAGTTACTCCAAAATTTAAATTCACAAAATTTCAAATTTACTTTCCTTTTACTGGAAGATTGCGACGCCTTGATTAGTTTCTAGGAAAACTTTTGATTAAACCTTCAAATTATGAAATGTTACAAACAAATTTTATTTACACAAATAATGGCTAATATATTTCTCGATAGAGAAGCAAATTTACATTCAAATGCCTTTGATTAACGTAACAATAATTGATATCCCCAGGAATAAACCATGTATCTCAATATTTAATTATAATACCTGATTAAAATGAGCTCTCCAAGATGCTTATACTATCTAGAAAATCGGAAGCTATGACTAACCCTGGGCCTGCTGCAATTATTTCGAAAAAACAAACGGAGAAATCAAATCCAATTGACGGATGGCCATTAAGTGGACATCAATACCCCTTGGTCCAGGCCAGAAGACACTACGGGCTACAGCAGACAAGTGTCTTTCCATATGCAAATCGAACCGGCGGACAAGTGTGGCCCATTAAACCTCAGACCACTGCGGGCTAAATGCCAACTGGCCGGGCCCAATTGAATTGCATTGGAAATTTTAAACCAATTAAAACAGCTGCTGTCAACGCTGCGTATGCGTAATGAAAAGAAAATATTAATAAATCATACGTGACCAATCAATTTCATGCCGCTCGTCCGCTCCACAGGCCACTGCACAAATGTGGCAAGGAAAAATTGGAAAATTGCGAAATTGCGAAATTGGAAAAATGAAAAACCAAACAAGTGGAGTGTCCTGCAGGGCCTGAAATGGCAGCCACAACGCCACGACACGTTGCACGCACAGAATCAATATTTAATTTATAATTAACTTTACAACATGAAAAACAAGCGACAAGCTGCAAGCAAACAACAAGGCGAGTCCGGATCAGTTCGCTTTATCTTTTCCGCACACAAACGAGGCAACTTGAAACATTTATGCCACAAAAGTCGGAAGGTGAAATATGTGGCAGGCTGGCAGGCTGGCTGGCAGGATGGCGGGATGGCGGGGCACGTGGCTGTTGAGGCCGAGGCAGAGGGGCGACATTTCGTCATTTTCATCGTTTTCTGTTTCTGTGGGGATTTGTGGCGGCTTTAAACGCTCGCCACTATGGGCAATTAACGCGGCCATAAGCAAACAGAGGCCTGATCCTTTAGACAAACAACCATCCCATCCCGTCCGCCAGAAAGAGAGGGCACTCGCCCAAGGAGAAAGAGAGGGCAGGCCGACTTCCAACGAGGGTAAGTTTTCCCAGAGCATTCGCTGCCACAAGGGAGAGACAACTTTTCGGGGTGCTAATTGAAAAACCCAATATTTGTCTAGTCTGGGCTTTCGGGGGTGGCTCAGTACCTTGTTTCCCCTTTCCTTTTTTTTTTCTATCCAATAATGGTTACCGCTACGGTAGGCCATGGCGGCCATTTTGTCCGGGGATCGCCATGGGAAAGTTTCTGGAAAAGGTGACCAAAGAGACATGCCACCGCCGCATAGAGGAAAGAAATCAGTTAAACAAACAGGAAACGCTCAGCAGAGCCAGGCAGAAACGGAGAAAGGTAAAAGGCAAATGTCAAGGGCACTTTCTACAAAGGCAGACGTTGTCAAAGAGATTGCATTTTTAGAAAATGTGATGTTTTGTGAGGTTGATTTCTTCTTTAGGTCTTGGAAAATGTCAAGCTAGGGGTTCAATAATTGGGGTTCCCTAAAGTAGAAAAATAAAGAAGGATAAATTCTGTTAAATTTTCAAGCTTTTTCTTTAATAATTTGTACAATATGGTACTTACATATTTTAACATTAGTCTACAAAAAATATAAAAAAATTTATTTTAGTAAACAATACCTTTTTAAAAAAGTTTGTATATTTGAAGATGCAAACCATTATTACAAAATAAAAAAATTTGGAATGGAACAATTTTAATAAATTATCCTTCACATTTTACCAGTTATATCTTACAAACAAAAGACAAGTATTGCTTCTTTATGTGAGGATTAGAATTGTTTAAAAAAATCTTACCAAATATGAACAAAACATTTGGCAAATTTTTATAAATCTTTTTCTAAGATTTTCCCACTTTTGAAAATTTTATTAGAGGCACCACAAATGTCTCCGTAGCCTGGCGCGTGTATCCCATTCGAAACTACAGTAAGCACCGATTCAGGGCTATATATTTGAATGATGTGGCCATAAACATCAACAGCGTTCTGCACCTTTTTTAATGGGCATTGGTGTTGCATTGCCATTATGCGCTCGCCTGCTTTTTATGGACTTGCTGCTGCAGCACCGTAGACGTTGCGTCGACACTTTTTTCCCAGAAAAAAACACAATCGGTCCGTTTCCCATTTGAGGCATGTGCCCCACCGGATTCCCATCTAACCCCTCCACCCACCCCGGCACTCAGCACTTATTACAGTTTTGATATACAGGCCCCCGGAATGGGTGGATGGGATGGATGGATGGGATGGGATAGGGAAGCCCTACGACAACGAAGTTTCGGAATGGTTAGGGCGTTAAATGTTTGTATTATTGTTGGAAATAAACTCTGATTTTATATTGTCGAGGATTAATGATATTGTTTCCCCTAAATTTGTTAATTACCAGCAAACAAATTTGTTGTATACAAACCGTTCTAGAGTTTAATGCATTTTCTATAGAATTTTTGAGTGAATGATGTTGTTCGGGAAACTGAACGTTGCCAGTAACCTCGTGTGTCTTGTTTAATAAAATGAGTTGCTTGATAATTTAATTTAAATATATTTTCTAAAGAAATTAACAAACTATTTAAGCAACTCTTCAGTGTTTCCTTATACAATCTCACACCTTTTCTACCTGTTTTATCAACCTCCAAACAGTTGGGATAGTATATTTTAGAACATCATTCGACACCCCATCCATTACTGGAAGCCAACACCTTTCCCAACTCATCCCACTATTAATTGCCTTCCAATATCCGATATCCAACCAATTAAAAACTCCACCCCCTCTTGGTGAATGGAAAACCACAGCGGGTCTGCTGAGATGCAAACTAAGGCAATCCTAGACCGAAGCATCAGCATTAGTTTAAAAACATTACAAAGTAAACAAACATTAGCATGCAAAACATCTGTTTGGTGGGGGGGGGGAACATAGGGATCGGTGGGATGGGTGGGTGGGATGGATCGCTGGAGGAGCGCCTGCGGCCAATATATCAATTACATGTCCATGTCGATCTGGATGTGGATGTCTGACATAATGCAACATAGATGGCAGTGGAAAACCGGAAAGGGAAAGGCGCAAAGTTGCAGGCTGCAACTCGGAATCTGGAACTGAAACTCGCTGACTGTCTGTCAGTCCAAGTCAATCAAAATCAAAATCGAGTCCCGGGCCCCAACTCAGCGCTGAAAAGCTACAAATGCCTTATTGTCAAAACAATGCGGGGGAAGGGAGCCACAATTAGTTTACCAAATTACTTGAAAATATTTCTTAAATGCTCCACAAACATTTAACGCGCTGATTTGACACATGTCCGGGTGTGGGTCCGGGAGTTTGGGGTCGCCTCCTGTCAGTATCTATTGGGGAATGGATGGATCGGTTGGATTAGGGGGCGCTGAGATTGAAGGGGAGTCCACAGTCCATTTGTGGCATGTCGCTGGCATCTGTGGATGCCACAAAACTGGAGCTGCGGAGTGCCTGGCGTGGTTCTACGTGACTTTGTCAGCTGACACACCACATGGATGTACTTCCAAGGGAAAGTATTTGCGGTTCTATATTGAAGATAATATCTTTATAAATAAGTGCGATTTGTATTATTGTATTATTTGTATTGATATTATTTATATTACTATTATTAGTATTATTATTATTTTTGAAATATTATTTGTTTATTATTAGTTTAATCAAAATTTAAAAATTTAATAAAATCTTTTAGATATATGTATATGTTTGAAGGTCCTTTTTACTAGTAAATATTTAAAATAAAATATCGCCTGAGTAAAACACATTTCTTATCTTTTATATTTATTAATTATTTAATTTATTTAAAATTTCTTTTTTTTACAGAATATTTTACACCCCAAATGTCTTTCTGTGAAAAAAGGGACTCAGATCATAGATGCAACGATCATGGTGTCTGTAATACAAGATAATTATGTTTATTTAACCAATTAATTAAATTTATGAAACCAATATTTTTTACCTAATACTACATGCAAGAAAAATTACGCTTAAATAACTTTAAAAAATAGCTTATTGCGAATATGTTGTCTTGTTTTTACCCGATCCCTAATTAGGATGGCTTGAAGAATGCGTAAAAATCATCCTTATTTATGAAAATACACCCCCAGGATAAAACACTCAACAAATAATAAATAAATTTAAATTTAATATAATATTATAAACCCAAATACATTTGAACAAGGTTCTCTATCTTGCCTTCCCGACCTAAGATTTTTGAGTAGAATCAAATTCTATCAGAACCTGGCCATCGAACATTTGAACCGATTTTCGCAATTTTTTTGTTAACCATCGTTAAACATCGCAAAAATCTAATTTTTTGTACTCTACTTTTTCAAAATTTGATGCTGACTGAAACGGGATTACGCTCTGATTCATTAATGCTATTCCTTTTCCAAATTCGACAAAAAATATGTGAAATATTTACAAAAGACTGGTAATATTTACCATCTCGACCATGTTTATAAATTTGTTTATTTTTTGAAACTTTACGATAACATAACCAAATATAATGATACCAAATGATAAACTATGGACTTGTTAAGTTATTTGATAAATGAATTTTGAAAAACAGAATAAAGGAGATTTCATCCATTTTATTTTTTTGTAAAATTTTGGTAAAATCTAATAGAATCCGTTTTTGAAGTTTGTTGTTTAAATACATTAAATGAACTGTACTAGCAACAAGCATCTTGATCACTTGTTTAAGATCATTAATTAATGGCAATCGAAACTGTAGAGTTATGGCTGTCTTCCCCTCCTGCCACGCCCCCCCTTCCTTTGCCACTTGCTAACCTCTCCCCTACCCACCAGCCAATACTGGACACAGTGTGTTTTATTTCAAATTCATACAAATGGAAGTCCCGGATCTGCTGCCGTCCGGATAGCTGCCTGGTTTGTATACATAAATTGGAGCAAATAGAACCGTGGAAGAAACCATGGGGAGTACATCTCGTAAATTAACGGCGTTCCGATCCGCCGGTAGTGGCACTATCTGCCTCCTTTTCGGTCACTGCTCGTTTTCGTCTTGGCTATTGTTGGCACAGCCATAAAATAAAGTTTCGAGAAGCGTATAAAATTTATAGCGATTCTTTTTTGGAGAAAATCTGACAGCGAACACCTTACACTCCACCCACCGCGATCCCAAGGCGATCTATTTTGATTGACAGGACTGCCGGGGCGGCGATCTCGCCTTGTTGTTGCTGCTGTTGCTGTTGCTCATGTTGCAACATTGCCACTGTGTCGGGGCTAATGCAATTCGCATTTCAATGCAATTTCACAGGCAATTGCAGGCACACTGCACAAAGGACTAAGCAGCTCGGATCGTCCTCCGGGACGATCCTGGGGGATGGGAGATCCTTGCTGTTACTCACGGACGATTAGGCTCCTGTGAGAATGGGAGAACGTTTGTTCGTTGCTTGATCTACTTACACTGAGAAAAATACTATTAGACTAACAATGAAGAATTTATTTATTTGATAAAAAACATAGAATTTTTACTTAACTTTTTGTATTTACTAAAATGCAAATTATATGCTTTTGGATCCTTTAAATATTTTGAAACTGTGGTTATTATTATTATATATTTTCACCATACATCCATAATTTGCAATTATTATTATTATTATTATTTAAATTTAATGAATAATATATCCTCTTTTAAAATAAGTTATCAAATTTATCAAGAATAATATACTCATGTCTTTAAATACACAAAATAGTGTGTTTTTTCAGTGTATCATTTTTAGCTAGTTGTTCAATTGTGCAAATTTTATTTTCGGGAAACTCCTATTTTTTGGGAAAACATGGAACACAGGTTCGCAGGGGCGCTACAGCCCCTATATTTAAGGTGCTTACACGGGTTGCTCTTTTTTCCCTATTGTTTGCCGCTACGGTTTTGGTCTGGTCGGTATTCCGGGGAATACGTTTTGTGCAACAATTTGGTTTGGTGGTGAGCTTATCCGAGCCTCTGGGCCTTTGAGTAGCAAAAATTGTTAGCGGATTGCCAGTGGCAGGCGAGCCCGGTGGTCTGCTGCCCCAGCAACTTGCAACAACCCCTTTCGCCGATGGAACTTTAGCATAACAATGGCGTTGCGACTTCTTTCTCGAGACGGATAGAAGGGGGGTTTATGGAAATTAGCCCGGTACACAATGCCTGCAGCCAGCAGAATGGGATGCCAGCCTGCTGATACGGAAGACAGGACAGCCACAGACACAGACACGGACCCGGATAAAGCCTGAGCCTGAGCCAGAGCCGGAGACCAAGTCCGATGCGTTGTTGGAAAATTAATTCATTTATATGCAGAAAATTCAATGTTACAATGTTATCAATTCCGGCCCAGAGGCAATTCAGCTGGCACCTTGGCCAGGAGGATGGGTGGGCTTAAAGGTGGAAGGGTGGAGTGAAGGTGGCAGCGAGTTAATTGATTGTGGGAAGGATTGACTGCCAGCATACGGCCCAGTTGAGAGATTAGAGACCTCAAGGGCTCTACCATTGAGGATTGTGTTGTGGAAAACTTTGGCCCATCCGTTTACAATTGGGTTACATGGCGAGAACCACACCCACTTCCTTTTTGTATTGTATTCTGTGAGGACCGCATCCAAAGCAAGACCCAAAACAAATATACCCGAATGACCCATTCAAATCCGATATTACCGCCGCCAAGTACGGTCATTTCCGACCGGAATAAGTGTTAAGTCAAACGCGACAAATAATTTCCATGCAATTTCAAGTGCATATTCAAATTACACTCACTATACAATATTTTAGGAACTCTTGCCTTCGATTCGGCCCGTTAATGAAATGTGACACGTATTTCCCCTGACCCAGGTCCCAGTACCATGCCCTCTGTGGTCTGTGGATCTGGGCATCTGGAGATGACTCTGCCCGTGCCGTATCCGCGTCTCCGCGTCTGCCCCTCTGAAAGTCCACTGTGTAATAAATATGAGACTCATTAAGAAAACCATAAATAAATGCAGCGTCAGTGCATGACCAACAATTAAGTGCGAGGAGCAGGCCCAAGATCATTCAAACTCGCCTCGAGCTCGAGCCTGGGCCATAAAAGAAGCCACCAGAGGCAGTCCCAGGAACAGTGATTAGGACTTAACGTTTAAATAGAATATTTAAGGTTTTCAAAATTATACTAAACTTGTTTTAATTCCTTCTAACAATCTATATTTAATTTATAAATTTATAATTAAAATTAAAATAAAAATTGTATAATTTATAAATAAAGGAGATATTTAGGGTCTTTGTTTTTTTTTAATAAAATTTATTTGTGTAAATATATTTATTTACCATCATTTTAATATTATTTAAATTTCATTATGGCTTACTAATTGGTATAAAAACGAAAAAGTAAAAACAAAAACATTAAATAATCTAGGAAATTATAAATAATTGTTTGATAAAAAAAAGTTTTAATATAAACCTTTAACTTTAAAATAATTAAATAAAATAATTATTTTTTTAAGGTTTTAAAACTTTTCTGTGAAGATTTGTTACCTTTTTAAAAGTAATAAAAATGATACTCCATAGACCTAGCTAACAGGGCTTTTGCAATTTATTTGAATAAAAAAAAAACTTTAAAAGTTTTTGGTAAACCTAATTCATAACTATTTGACTCCTTTATTTATAGGCTGCAACCCACTGTACTTCATCGTCATGACAAAGTTAGGGCCTGGATCTTGGCCCGATCGAACTGCAGAAGATGTAACATGAGCAAATAGTTTGTGAGGGCCTGGGCATGACGTCCACAAAAAGTGTCGCCCGGCAGTCTGGCCTGACTCGGGTTGGGTATTCGTTTGGAATTGGAAAATGGAACTGGGTCTTGGTCTTGGTCTGATGGCCACTTGAGGCAACCCTGCGACAAATTTTAGTGCCCGAAAATAGCATGACACTTGAATTTGATTCGGAGTCCAAGTCCGGGACAGGTTTTATGGTTACGCATTCATTGTGCAGCATAATTTACTGTATGCAGATGGTGGCACTCTCGGATGGGGGGGGCAGGAGGCAGTAGGCAGTAGAATATCTGGGGAATGCCCAGGCTAAAATTCCACTGAATTTCCACAGAATTTCCAAATACTTGGCTTGTGAACTCCGGCACCTGTGCCATGGATATATGTGTGTGTGTGTGTGTGTATCTGAGCTGGGGAGTCTATTATAAATTGTGACCCCGGGCTTGTTATGGATAAAAAACAATCAGGATATATGTGTATGTGTATACACACACAGACACACTCTGGCACCCATTACGGATTTCTTCTTTGATTTAACATATGGCCAGGATCCAATCCTGGGCCCCAAATACATGTGTATTTTTTTGTGCTCCACCCTTCCGGTGGCGGCCTGGCCTGGCTCCCTCCAATCGATTGCACAATTTTTCGCATTGTCGCCCTTTCTGGCCAAGCAACCGGCGGCTACTTGGCCGCGCCCATTTCGTGTCCGAGCTGCGCCCACGGCTTGCATGCGAAATGATGTGCGACACAGATACTCTCACCCACACACAGGGACACATACACACTTGCAGACACACAGATACAAAATCCGGCAGATGCCCGCCCCCGAACCGAACCGCCCAGGCAATATTTACTCTCAAAATATTATTCGCGCATATGGACTTGAGGACGTAATCCATAATTGGTTTGACCGCTTGCCATTTCGCTCAATAAGCGGAATATATTCCAAGGATTGGGCCAGACACAAATTCGATTAATCAGAAAGATTGGATGCTTTTTATGGGTTCAATAAAATGTTAAATATTCATGTGCCTGAGTGTGGAAGTCAGGTGTGAAAACAAAATATATATCTTCCAAGAGTAGTCTCTCCTGATTTATTTTGTATTTAATCAATTACAGATCGTAAATTACTCCAATCGAAGGAGTGTATGCCCAGCTAAGCACCATCCAAGCATATTATTGATGGAACCCAAAGCCCTAAATCACTTGGTCTAATGCTCCTCAAATTAGTCTGCCATTTGTCAGATCGGTATCCTCGAGTCCCCCTCTCGAGTATCCGAATATGAATCATTCCGCCTAATGAACGTGTCTGTCACTTGCTGTCAACACGTTGCTGAGGAAGATTGCCCTCCAGACCACCGATCCATCCATCGAGGCTCCCCCACAAGTCAGGGCCCTTACTCCCAAATATGAAATGGAGCAGGCACCAGCAGGAGGAATCGTCGCTGGGCGCGCTATATTTAATACAGAGTGACATTAATGTCAGGCATAATTAGTCGAAGAGGAAAAGGCCAGCGGAAAAGCAAAGAAAAACACAACCAACGAAAAAATTGGGGGAAAAGAAACAATCAAAAAACGATAAACGGGCCGAGCAGAATGGGCAACCAGAAATAATTTGACAGCCATCGGGCCTGGAGAATTAAGATATGTCGGGGATGAGGCCCGATCATCCGATGATCATCATTTTGTTATTGCAGCTTTCGATCCGCTTCCATTTTCCATTCCATTCGATTTGATTCAGTTTTTTGGTACGTGTGTGAACTGGATGAACTGGACCCGATGCCCTTTTGTTGGCAAATCGTAAACAAACAATTACCCAACAAAGCATAGAGATACAGCATCTCTCCATCCACAAAAAAAGAATCAGCCGGAGGAGGCCGGGGTCGCATTAGACACCTTCTCAAAAGAATAGGTAGCTCACACAATAGGATGGCTACGAAAAAACTCTAACCCGGTGGCATCCACATCCACATCCCATTTTAATCCCGTCCTGCGGCTTCGGATACATCTCAATACTTCGTTACAGTTGCGATTGCGATTGCGATTCGGATGCGCTCGGATTGATCTCTGATCTCTTTGTAGTTGTAATCCCGCCCGAGGTCTGGGTCGGGGTCTGGGTCGGGACATTCGGAATATGGTATATGGGGGTTCTGTTGCCGGTCCCCTGGCAGCCAATTTATAAAAAACAGCCTCAGCGCCCCAGGCTGGCAAAAAGTATCTTTTTTTCTATCTTATCCGCTGTGTTGACGCTTTTTTCACACAGTAGACCAGGCGCGTGGTAAACGTATATATGGTATATAGGGAAAATCAGATAAAAGATATAGCCGAGCATGTTTATATTGAAGGAAGAGCAGTAGCCGAGTATCTACGATTTTACAGTGGTTTCTATACACATATCTTTGCAGATAGAATCGTAATTTTAGATATTGAGACACTTTATATGTACAAACGTCCATATTTAAATTTCTTTGATTAATTGCTGTTATTAAATTATTAAAAATATTAAAAATTATTAAATTTATAAAGAATTTGAGTTTTTATTAAAACTTCAAATATTGTATAGAAAGTTTTTGTATCAGAAATTATTTTGAATAAAAACTAAGTAATTTTTAAGAAAAGTAACCATATTAGCGCTTTCGTATTAATTGTAGATAAATAAATATGTTTAATTAAAATTATTAAAGTATGAAATTACTAGTATTATAAACATTTAAAAATTGCATCTACAATAATTCATACAAATTAATACCTATCGAAGTAAATTGAATTATTGGTTTATTTCATTTCCATCTAGTGTAATTGTATCTCCCATTGAATAAAACCGAATTTACCATTTGGAAGTTTAATAACCCCAGGTAACCCCCATAAAATCAAACATTTATCTTTTTTATACACATACCCAGCCATTCGTACAATAAAATTATAGCCATCCAATAAAAATGTCTGGTATTTGAAGACCTCAACGTTTTGAAAGCCCATACCCAGTGTGATTTCGGTGGGGCACTTGCACCGCACCAGCAGGCTCCACTGTGCTGCCACAGTGGCAGCCGCATAAACGGGCACCGGCGGCGGCGTCTGCCGTTTGGGGGCGGCAAAGATCAAAGGCCGACTAGCAGTGCCTGCAAAACGGTTAAATCTTTTGAAATGTGCGCACTTTTTGACACCCAATTTGTTTAGAAGTGTGCTGGAAAAGGGGGGTCTTCTCGGGCAGTTCATAAAATCGCAGCTACACATGGGGAAAAAATAATATTATTTTTGTATAGAAATTATTTTGAATAAAAAACTAAGTAATTTTTTAAGAAAAAGTAACCGTATTAAAGCTAAAAATTTGTTATATTTTAACTAATATTACAGTTGGACATAGTAATTCCCCGTGTATTACTTGATATCAGTTTCGATGAGTGGGAGAAAGCAGATCAGTGGGATTTTCTGCGAATTTCATTAATAAAACTGTCGAAAATGTTGGCCATCAAGTGTTTCCCCCTGCATTTTTCCACCCCCAACAGGCCTCAACAGGTAAGAACGGAACAATCAAAAGAAACTTTTGATTTGGCATTTTTGTTTTAAATAAAAATTCAAAAGATTTACAGTTCTTCGAGCCAAGTAATTCCACTTAAAGTTCTGAAAGGGATGGGGCTTGGGGAGCAGAACTCGTGGGCAGGCATATTCATCGACTACGTCTTCATTCATAAAAATGGAAAGCAAAGCAAACGCTCAATTAAGAATTTTTCCAAATAAAAACGCAAGCCTTGTGGAAAACGGGATAATAATAAGTTTATTGATTTGGGAAATGCCACAAACCGGATGTTTATGCGCCGCCAACATCATCATCATCATCGTTATGGCGGAATTATGGAATTGAATTGATGGGTCGTCGTGGATTGTGGGTCTTTCTAAGCAACGTGTGAAACGTGCCGGGATTAGGAAAGGGCTCTGGAACCGGAAGGTATTGCTGTCCCAGGACTCCCGAGTTTTCCCATCACCGAAATCCTGGCCAGCAAGTTGGTAAGTCAATCCTGCGCTTAGCAAGTTACGGAATTTCCATTGGCCACTGCCAATTCTCCGTCAAAGTCAAAACATGCGGCTTGTGTCCCGGCATTAAGTCGGGGAAAAGACCCGAAAAGAACGGGGACAGAGGGCTGGATTTATTTAGACAAAATGACTTTGCAAATGAGATTCGGTTGCAGCCCGATCCTGGCCACCTACCACCTAGAGTGTCAATATTATCATGGGCCGGGGATGTTCGGACTCCTCCTGGCCTGGCCTATGCAAACACCCGAGAGACTACCTGCTGGGTAGGTGTGCATAGTATCTGTTAATTTTCAACACCTCCGCCACTCGAATTTCCCTGGCCTCGCAACGTGACCTGTGGCCCCGGGCCTGGATTTGGATTTCGGATGTGGATTTGTCCAGCTCCGGTGAATGTGTGAATGGGTGTCCAACCTGCCAAGTGCCGCATGTACCCATAATCGATGTGATTAGACCGTGCCGGGCCGTGTGGAACGCTCCGAGCCTAACCCTTGGCCCCCATGGACGAGCAATCAATAATTCCAATCCGGCTGGCCGGGCAACTCGGTGACGTATTTGGACAGCTATTGACAGCCCAAGCAGGCCAAAAAGAAACAGCCAAGTTGGTAATCCCAAGGTACAGTGGGCCCTAGATACTCTGCATTTCCCTATCTCTATTTTCAAAACATGTTACCATGTTACCATTTAAATAAAAATTTAACTAAAAACTTTAATTAAATATAATTAATTATGTATTTAATATACTTGCATATATGATGAGTCAATTATTTTCTTCAATGCTACTCAAAGTAATTCTGAAAGTTAAATAAATTGCAGGACTAAATTTTAATTTAAAACTAAAAATTATATGTAAAAACTTGAAAAATATTGCACACTTAAAAAAATAATATAAGAAGATTGGAAAAAATGTGGCAGATTCTAAAATCTTAGAATAAAATATTTTATACCTCACTTAAAAGTTTTAAACGTTTTTAAATAATATTTAAATACATTTAAAAAATGGAGAAGAGTTTTGAAATAATATCAAAGCTAGTTATTCATTAATTATAACTATAAAGTGAAAATAATCACGTCAAATTTCATTTAATTATCCTTAATTTAAACACCTTGTACAAGTTAAAAAATGAAGACGTGACACCATTAATTCAATGTACCCTACTTTCAAATACAGGGAATCGATTCGTCTTGGGCCAGAAATAACTACATGACTTGGCGGAAAGTGATTGTTGGACGGGCCCGGGGCGAGTTAGAGAAGGAAATGAGCTGCACTTAAATGCATGCGAGAAAACCACTCGATGCCAACAAGTGGATAAGAAGCCACCACACAAATGATGCCCAAACGAACTATCAATGTCAGTGAATTGGCAAAAAATTTAAACTCAATTTGTATGCAGGCTGCGAGCTGCGAGCTGCGATCTCCGAACTGGAGTCTGGAGACTGGCCACGAGGAAACCCTTTCAGCTGACACACCTCAACGAGTGCAGCTCAAGTGGGTCCACCGCATCCAGGTCTGCCGTGGCATTAATGTGCGAGTGTGTGCTCTGAACACCCAGTCAGATTGAAATTGGGATTCCGATTCGTATTTGGATTCGGATTCGGATTGAGATCGAAGTGGGGCAGGAGGGAAGAGCTGAAGGGTCAGCCCCTAAGCCGCTAAAGCATGCGTAACAAAGGCCAACACGAAATCTTAATGATCGCCTAGGCAAGGAGGAGTCGATGACCAGGCACATTTTCGAATACCCAAAAGAGCTGGCGAGCTCCATTCATTGATTCATTCAGCCTGGGCCGTAAATGAAGTGCTCGGCTCCAAGTGTTTTCAACGCACGCAGGACGCACGATGGATGCGATGTCGATTTTCTTTTTTATTATTCCATTTTTCGTACATGTGTGTATGCCATCCTCTGCCTCTTAAGCCTAAATACAATACAAAGCGCTGGCGAATGAGTTTCGAAACATAATTAGAATTTGCAGCCAACAGTTATCAATATATCAATATACAGGGTGCGTAATAATTAAATTAGTAAATACATATAAAATATAGGGTAAGATAATTATAAAGCGAATATAACATGTGCACGTGTTGGTGAATACTTCCATCTGAATGCGGAATCCGAATAGACGCATCAAATTTTGCCGTGTTGCTCGAATTTTAGCCAATAGTGGAATAAGATTTCGGGATTAAAGCCACAAATACGCCTACGTTCCGAAGAAGGGGTGGGGTGTTAGTTGTTTCCGGTTCCTGCATGCGGCAACTCTTGTCTTTTCACAACAATTTACTAGTTTGGTTTTAATTTGGATTGCGTTCTAATTCTTGAACTGAAAAACGAGTATCAAGATGACCACTAACAACACGGCACTCAGAATGCCCACTAGGATAAGCTTCTTCTTGCGCACCTTGTTCTGTAATATATCATTGCTAGTAATAACTCTTTAAAAGACTCATTTATATACTCACCCTATAAGAGCTCGCCTTGCGCAGATTTTCAGTTCCCTGCGAGACGAAAATGCTTGTCTGCTCCACCTGAGACTCAATGGAATCTACCGTCAAACCCTGCTCGTACACCAGGGCTCCCAGCTTCTTATAAATCTCGTTAACGCCGACAATGTTGCTCTCCAGCTCCCGAATGACCTGCTCCTGCTCCTCCAGCGCCTGCAGATCGACCTGTTCCTGCATCTGTGTCTGCACCTGCTGTTGCTGGTTTGATTTTCGATTAAAGAAATTATCCTCGAAGAAGGAGCCGTTCTCCTGCTGGCTGGCGCTGCTATTGGAGCTACCCGTGCGCGAGGTACCTGGCGGGCGGGCAATATTGTAGCTGTCGCCCCGCGCCTGCCGCAAGGCACTCTTCTCTATGTCCGCAGTTTTGCGCTGGACGGCCTAAAAATAAGACGCGATAAACATTGGGAGGTGGGTGAGTCATAGTCGTTAACTTATCTTTAAGAAGTACACAAAAACAAACCTGGAACGCGGTCAGCGCCGCTGTAAACTCGTCGACCAGTCGGTCCCGCTGGATCTTCAGGTGGCGCTCCTTGCACTTGTCCACCTCGTTGATTTGATTGTTTGTGTCGGTAACCAGTTGGTTAGTGTAGGTCATTAGTTGATGGCTGTATGGATAGAGGATTTTCATTATTCATAGATTTTCTTTTAGGGATTTGATGAATGATTCAAAGGTGAAATCAAATTTGATTTTTGATAAATTAATTTAATGACAAATCATTGAAGGAGATGTATAAAAATATTTCTTTGTAATTATATTGACATTGTTTTAAACCACCAAGTATTCAACTGCGCATTTTAATACTTTTTTATAAACGAAAGGAATTAAATTCATTCATCAACAAGTGCAATAAAATGTTATTGACTCCATAAATTTAATAAACAAAATAAAAAATAGTTAATAATACTATAAAGTTGATCTTACAGCTGCTTTTTGAGTTCCGGGGAATCCTGGGGCGTGTTTAGTTGATTGACCATGCGCTGCATGGTAGAAACTGCAAAAAGCAACGGCGATTAGTCATAGGGGAAAGTAATGTTTGGAAGCGACTCACCGTTCTGCTGGACCTTCTGGATACTGGTGGCTATAATTTGAGCCAGCCTTTGGAATTCTATTTCACTGATGCTACCGCCAGCGCCTCCACTCCCTCCCCCGCCGCTGAGGCCGTTCTCCATATGCTGCAAGTCCATGCTTTCATAGGCAGACACCTTGCTGACCTTGGGGTGTTCCCTGGCAGAAGAAACGGCTTTCTTTTTCCTGGAAAAGTGTGGGGTTTTCAATTTAATTAGTCTTCACTTATATCACTGAAATTTGCGTCTCAGCAGGTTTTGTTTGTCGGTTTGTGTGTGAGTGCGATGTTTGCCTTGTCGCAGTGTTCGTCTTTGTTTGGCTCCACCACCAACCTTGCTTTCGCCCTTGCCTGTGCGCCTGTGGGTGACCTTCGCTGAGTGTCTCCTTAGAGCATCTCAATCGCACATATTCGATTAGAAGTTCCTTTATTTAGTCAATTGATCGCCAACAAAATTTGCAATTCCAATTGGATCACTATATTTTTTTTACATTTAAAACAGTGTGCCCGAGTAGTAAAACTGGAGAACGTCATTGCGAAGCGCCCTCATTGGTCAAATGTGGAATCCAACGTCTCAATTTAATCAGATGATCCGGCTACTTTTCACATAGTTTATTCTACCAATTGATATTTAAAAATTTTTTATTTTAAATTATCCTGCGAGCATTTTGTAAGGTTTTTACATTTTAACCTTTGGATTATGAATTTTTAATTAACATTTTTTTTATTATATTCAAATTTGCTATATTTAATATTCATTTAATAAATTTCTGAAGATAACATAAATTAATTTAGTTTATTTTATTTATTAATTAACCACTAACTATGGGGAGTAATGTGCCTTGGGTTTCAGATCACAGTAGGTAATTCCGGGCCCCAGACAGGAAGCAAAGCCCATCATGTATGGCAAAGTGCTTTGTTCGTAAACTCCGGTGAAGAGATGCGACCAGGGTCCTTAATTAAAAAAATTATTTTTAAATGAAAAAAGTTTAATATTAACAGGACTTACCATTAGCGTAAACAGCCACATCGCCACCGCCATGAGTCTCCTCGGTCATGGGCACTCCATGGGGGTAAATGGCATTTCGATCACCAAAGTCCAGGGTACGGAGATCTACCCGCTCCACTTCTCCGTCCGTCACCTGATGGAACTTCTGATAGTGGGGTCCATTCGCATATGAGATCGCGGTGTAGGGGAGTTGGTCTACATTACTTAGCTCCGAGTTCAGGCCCACAATACTGTTGTTTACGTCAGGATATCCGCTGATGGACACAGTATGTCCATGATCAGCACTCACCACAATGAGCGTCTCCCAGGGATTTGTTAGCTGGCGGGCTTTTCGGACTGCCTCCGAAAATTGAACGGTCTCGTCCAGCGCCTTTTTGGCTTTTGTTTCGTGGTGGGCGTGATCGATGCGCCCGCCTTCCACAAACAGGAAATAGCCAGCAGGATCTCGAGAAAGGACATTAATGGCCGCCTCTGTCATTTCTGCCAGTGTGGGGGTATCCACGCTATCATCCAGGTGGTAGGCCAGATGGGAAGCATTGAAAAGGCCGAACAGGAAATCCGTGGTTTGGGGGTCGTTGTCCAGGAGGTCCGTGCGATTGAAAAGCACTCTGGCATTGCCCGGTTTGCTTTGCTGCCACTCGTCAATCAGATTCCTTCCGTCCAGCCTCTGACCCTTGTTCCCATACACGTCCGTCGTGCTGTTGGGCAAGAATTTGATGGTGCCTCCACCCATCACCACCCGCAGCCGCTGGCCCACCTCTCCGTCTATCAATTGTTGGGCAATGTCCAGACAACCTCCTGGATTCTGGCCCAGCTTGCTTACATCGTAGTCGCTCTCAAAGTCGCGATTGGAGGTGTGGGCGTAGACCCCGGCCGGACTGGCATGGGTCACCCGGGTGGTGGTGACCAAGCCGGCGGACTTACCGCCCTTTAGCGCCCAAGCTGCGATCGAGGAGAGTCGGTTTTTTGTCAATCTTGAGGCGGCACAGTCGTTTAGTTCCACATCAGGCGTAACTCCAATGGTCAGATAATTGGCCTTGATCCCAGACAAGTAGGCGGATGCGGTGCAGGCGGAGTCAGCCACTTGCTTGTTGACGCAATAGGTCTAAAATTAAGGCTTTAACAATGAAAATTCACACTCTAATAAAAAATTAACATCACAAAAAATAATCATTCCTATAATTACATCGTAAATTAATGAGATTTATTTTAATACCCACCTTGGACAGACCCACATAGTTGAACTTTTCAAACTCCAGGCGATTCCGTTCGCCCACTACACCCCTTAGCTGTCCGTCAAAGATTCTTCCGGCCGTAACTGTGGGCACGGACATTCCATCGCCCAGGAAGAATATCACATTCTTGGCCCTATATTGGTTTGGAGGTGTCGACAACTTTTCGTACAGGGTGCGTTGGGCGTCGTGGAACCAAAACTCCTTGCTCTTGAGTTCCGATATGGAATGCAGATCCCAGGATTTCTCTAAAATTTAAGACAATTGATCAAAACAGTAATTAATTATTAATTTATTTAGAAGAAATTTCTATAAGCTTGAATGTAAAACCTCGAGAATTAATCAATTCTGGGCACATCTGCTTTATTTCGTCTGTACTTTCGTTTTAATTGTTTAAAAGTGAAATTTCATTAAGTAAGCTAGTTAACAATAGGCTTCAATTTTATGAATCGAAAACCTTGTGTGAATTTTAAAAAGTATTTTCTTGTTTTATTCGAAGTATATTTTCAAATTGGTTCAAGTTATTTGGTAGAAAAACACAAAGAGTGTCAAATATTTAATTTAATTTGTTTCGTTAACGCCAAATGGCATGGCTTGGAGTTTTATATTCCGTTTAGCACTTGATTAATCAATTCTGCATATGTTTTCTGTTTGCTTTCGGCCGCACTCTCATTCTTTTGGGCCGATCTTTATCTTAATCTTGATGTCGTCACGCACCTGGCCCATATCTGTACTGACTGCGAGACACCGTTAGCTGGAGGGCGAGAGCCAGCCAAAACCGGAGAATATCCATTGTTTTGGACGAGTGCCGGACTGAATTCCGATGAAGTTAGACTTTCGAGTGATCGAAGCGAGGGATCCTATCCGTTGCGGGGTCTACGGACCGACTAAGTCTCACTTGGGTACTGGATGCTTATTTATATGATACCCGAATATTATCCGCCAAGTTCGAGACACATTCCCAAATCGACCAGACAATAAATTAAAACTTGTCCCCGCATTAGAAAGCTTCTAAATGAACTGGGAAGGCCTGTTTTAATGCCCTTATTTAAATGAGATGCATATTATAAGTTTTCTCGTTTAAAGATCTTTTTAAATCAGGTTTGTTGCATCGGTCATTTAGATACGTCAAGTATTTAAATCCCCAAAATGATGTAATTAGTAGAAGAACCTTTACTCATACTAAGCTGAGGAAGTTCATTAACCCCAAATCAATTCCTAATACAAATACCGGATACTGATCTGCGACAAAATGCATACACTTTTGATTTCTGGATTTTGTTTTGATATTTTTGAAATTATTTAAAAGTTAAGGACCATTTCTTTTCTAAAATAAACAGGTTCTAGGTAATTTTGGTTTCTCTTAACAGATCCACTTACTGTATTAAACGTATCCAGTTCCGTAAGAGTACTTTTAAGAAGTAAACTTTTTTTGGAAGAATATATATTGCAAATATTTATATATTATTATAAACATATATGTATTAGTTAAATAGAAATCGTATTTATTTTCTCTCAATCAAAGTATAGTTTGTTTGGACAAGTTTCAAGGACAAAACGAAAAGAATTATTTTAGTTTTAGATAAATTATTCACTTTCTCTAACTTCCGAAAAGTTCTTGAATTTACGTTTACATTCTGGCTCATTACTCATAAAGCAACAATAATATTTTATTATTTTATGTTTCTTTTTTATTCAGAGGCAGGTGGGTTTCAGATCCGAAAAAACTCATACTTTTGCGATTTCTTTTGCGTAAATTGTCTTCTTGCGGCTTAGCGCCTGGACTCAAAGCGTTATTGAAAACCAAAAAAAAATTATTGAATTATATAATAAATTAGTTTATTGTGCGGCTGAACAAAAACATGTTGGAAAATATGTAGTTTTAAAGTTGGAAGAATAATTTTCAGATACAAATTTAGCATTTTATTGCTCATAAACATAAGGAAAAAAATATAAAAAGCTTTCGTTTCCCCTAATTGTTTATTGCATAAAAGATGTCTGCAAAATTGTATGGCTCTAATGGCTTAGACAATTGAATTTAATGTTTTAATTGGCTAATGTTCCAATTCCTAGTACATATTAATTAATAAAAAATGTAAAAAAATATATGCTTTAATATTTATTGTCGTTTGTAGTTTACATGCATACTTTTCTGGTAACGCTGCAAACTGTTAATCGATATACGGCACCAACTTCATAGTGTGGCCCTGCTTGATTGGGCTAAATACTCTGCAACCCTACTCTGCGCCATTTTTGCTGAAAATTTTTTCGCAAGATCGGTTAAACTTTGTTTATGGACACTAAGAATGTAAATAATTGAAAATTGTGCATTCGGACGAGGCTAAGCAACGCGGTCAATCTGTTACTTGCAGCGGGCGAGTGCCTAAATTGTTAGATTAGAACCGCGCCGGTTGTCGGCGACTGTACGAGACGCGTGCGAGAGTGCGACAGAGACGGACAATTGCCAGAGTATCTGTGTGCGTGCGAAAGTGGAAAAGCGGTTAAAATATAGTTTGTGCTTGAAGAGAGGACGAATTTTTGAGGCTTATCATGACCGACGTGGTCTTGGACTTGTACGCCGAGGACCTGGACAAGGACTTTGCTGGCCAGGCTCAGGTAAGGACGAGGAAGAGACTCGCAACACTGCTATTGAGTTGCGTTTGTGTATGTATACACCAGGGTGGACCGGTGTGTGGGCAAACAATATAATGTATTAGGGGGTAGTAAATGCAAGGACCGTTTTCGAAGCGATTTCCTTAACATGTAAAAGTAAAACAAACTCTACAGGCCTGCATTCACAAATTTATTTTGTCGACATTCGGAATAAGATAGGAATAGGAATGTTGTAAGCCCCTCCCACGTGTTTGTGTCGCATTTTAACTATTTTTGTTATTATCGGCAGGACGAATTTGGAGGTGATGGCGTCGACTTGTATGAAGACATAGGTGGACCAACAGAGGCAGCTGCCTCAGGCGGTGGAGGTGGCGGTACCCCTTCAGCGGATGGAGCTGCTGGACCCGGCTCGGCGGAATCGGTATCAAGCGGAGCAGGCGGTCCTAATGGAGTTTACCACCAGAGCGGCGGTAGTCTCACTCCGACCATGAACCGCCGCTACCAGCTGTATGTGGGAAACCTCACTTGGTGGACCACCGATCAGGATATAGCGAATGCCTTGCGGGACATAGGCGTCAATGACCTGCAAGAAGTGAAGTTCTTCGAGAACCGTGCCAACGGGCAGTCAAAGGGATTTAGTGTCATCTCCCTAGGATCTGAATCAAGCCTGCGATCCGTTTTGGATCAGCTGCCCAAAGTGGAAATGCACGGCCAGGCGCCTGTGGTGACGTATCCCAGCAAGCAGGCTTTAACCCAGTTTGAGAGTCTGCAAAAAACGCGACCAGTGCCGCCGCCGCAGCAGAATGGACCGCCTAGGGGTCCCGCTCCACCTAGCATGAGTGGCGGCCCAATGGCATCGCATCCTGGAGGACCTCAAGGCGGTGGTCCACCAGGACATCCGCCACGCAGCATGCAACCCATCATGCAGCCAGGCCAGTACCGCCCTCAACACATGTCGCAAGTGCCCCAGGTGGGCGGTCCCAATTCAGGACCGCCGCGTATGCAGGTGTGTTCCAACTCAAACCCACTAATAGAAATAGTTTCTTCCAACCCCCCAAATTTATTTTAATCGTCACACCCACACATTGTATTATTTTCCTTATTTCATTGATATTGTTCTGAATGCAAAATTTGATACTTTTTAATTTGTAAAGGCACGTTTGTTTAAAACTGGTCTTAAATAACTTTTAAAAACTTAACTGTACGACTAAACTATATTTGAAGGTCACTTAACTTTTATCTATTTCTAAATTTATCATTTTATAAAATAAGAATTGATGACGCCGTTCTTTGGTGCTTTTCGAGTCGAGCCATCGTACAAACTAAGTTACTAAGGTTGTTGTTTATGATTTTAGGTACTACACTTAATATTTTCTTTATTTTATTTTCGAGCAATTTCAAAGCAATTTTGTAGTTCTTCTCAGCCTAAGACATTTTGTACTCTTTATATTTCTTGTACCTATCATTTAGAGATATAGTTTTAAAGCTCAAAACTCGCATTGTAGTAAGAGCCAAGTAGGTGTAAGCGAAAAGCGAAAACCTCCCTGGTTCATAAGAAATTATTCTATAGTTTTGAATTACTTTTGTATTTTATACATTACGAACTATGTGTAATTGTATAATGATTAATGTTATATAAAATGTTTATGCATTACGCTTTATATTTATGTTCTATTCCATGTCTATGACAACGCTTACGCACACTTCTACCCCACAACAACAACAACTACTGATACATCATAAACGTAATACGTATTAATATAGCCGCCGATGCATCCGCAAGGCGGGCTTATGGGTAACCAACAGCCGCCACCCCGGTATCCGTCAGCACAAGGCCAATGGCCGGGTCAGCGGCCCGGTGGACCACGACCTGGTCCGCCCAATGGACCGCCGCAGCGCCCAATGGTAACAAACCCCCAAGTGCCCTTTATTTTATATTGCATATGACTATAATAATAATCTAACGAAAGATGAAACAAAAATCAGAGAGAAGCCAAGACTAACCAAACTTAAGTTAACCCTAGTTAACTTAGCATTAAGCGATGTATTCAGAACATTTAAATTAAAATACCGCCACAGATCAACCCATGAAAATATCTAATCATCCTAAACCTTATTGAAGTAAGATACTAATCCATAGCGATTTTAACTTTCAGTTTCAGGGAGCACCCATGGGTATGCCGGTAAGGGGACCGCCAGGACCTGATTGGCGCCGTCCTCCGATGCACGGCGGCTTCCCTCCACAGGGTCCACCACGAGGTCTTCCTCCAGCCCCTGGTCCGGGAGGACCGCACGGAGCACCTGCCCCTCACGTAAATCCGGCCTTCTTTAACCAACCCGGCGGACCATCTCAGCACCCGGGCATGGGCGGTCCTCCCCATGGCGCACCCGGCCCGCAACCCGGCATGTCCATGCCCCTTCAGCAAGGCATGAACATGCCGCCCCAGCACGGGCCACCACCACAGTTTGCACAGCATGGACCACGCGGACCTTGGCCACCACCGCAGGGTAAACCCCCAGGCCCCTTTCCCGATCCGCAACAAATGGGTCCCCAGTTAACCGAGGTGGAGTTCGAGGAAGTGATGAGTAGAAATCGAACAGTCAGCAGCTCAGCAATTGCCAGGTATGTACCTAAAATAATTAATTAATTAAAAATGAATAAAAATTAAATAATTAAAAATACGTAAAAATATGTGATAAATAGTCTGATTCAATGTTTCTGTAGCAGCCCAATCTTCGATTGAATGCAAATTTTGATATACTTTTGCTAATGTCCGATTAAATTTCAGAGCTGTTTCCGATGCTGCCGCCGGCGAATATTCGAGCGCCATCGAGACCTTGGTCACGGCGATTTCATTAATCAAACAGTCCAAGGTTGCACATGATGAGCGCTGCAAAATTCTCATCAGCTCGCTGCAGGACACTCTGCATGGTATCGAGGCCAAGAGTTACAACAGGCGCGAAAGGTCGCGGTCCAGGGAGCGATCTCACCGCAGTCGCCAGCGACGTGAGCGCTCCACTTCGCGATATCGAGAGCGGTCCCGTGACCGTGAGCGTGAACGCGAACGTGAGCGCGAACGGGATGGCGGGTATGTCTTTGAATAAAATATTTTTCTTGCTAGAATTTAAAAATTATTTCCTGTTAGATATCGTGAAAGGTCGCGCAGCAGAGAACGGGAGCGCCAGGCACAAGATCACTACAGGGATGAAAGGTAAGAATTAAAACCAATACATCTTCGGACCCATAATTGTAATTTGACTTTTAACAGTCGCTCTGCACGTCCACGAAAGTCACCAGAGCCCGTAGTAGCGGAAGGCGCAGAGCCACCCTCGTCCAAGCGCTATTATGAGGACCGTGAGCGCTACCGATCCTCCGACCGGGAACGACGTGATCGTGATCGGGACCGTGAACGCGAGCGTGAACGGGACCGCGACAGGCGTGAGGAGCACCGCTCCCGTCATTGACTGCCCTTAGGAGGAGGAGGTGTGGAAGCGCCACTAGACCGGTAATCGCAACAAAAATGGAAATGAAAGTAAAGATTCAACACAGATATACTAAACACACTTTATAAAAAAAAAGCCACTGCTTGATGGGGTCGCAAATTACCACCCACAGATTAACAAATTTTCGATTTGTATCTAACATTACCAATGCGTAGGATATGAATATGGCATACAGCATAGTTCTCCTAGACATACTAAAATAAGCCGAAATACTGACAAGTCCACAGTCGAGGCGGATACACGGTCGCTGCTTCAACTCCAACTTCTTGACTTATCATCGTAGCAGCTTAAGCAACTTAAGAAGACCAAAAGCATCCGGAGCTATCGATTGCAGAAAAAACAGAAGACGATGACAGTCGGCGGGGGACGTTTTGGACACAGATGGGCACTGGATCATCAAACATTAAATAACTACCAATCCTGCACCGCCGTCTTCGTAGCAGAATTTCAATATTATTGTACTCTAATATTTCGGTTTATTTAATAAAAAATAACGTATGAAAAAGAATTGTTCAAAAAAAGGAAACAACCAAAAGAAAAAAAAATCTACCAAAACTGTCTTGCATTGTGTGTCTTATTGTACTCTTACTATTAAAAACAAACAAAATCATATTAGTTAACAAATTTATAAATGTACAAGAAAATGTATGTAAAAATTTAAAAAAAATTCACTGCAGTGTGCAGTAAATGTTTAAATTGTTGTATTAACAAAATCATTACGCCGACTAAGGCCGAAAAACTTTAGCCCTAATGTATTTTCAAAGATTATGAGATTCTTTTGTTGTAAACATTATTCACGCATTTATTTAAATTTGTTTTTATTTACCATTTACAATTAAGCCAATCATACTGTGTGCCTGTGACTGTGTGAATGGAATTGTAGAATTAAATGCCGACTGATTCTATCCAAAAGAATGGAAAATAGATTAAGTAGAATGTGAGTTTTTCGACCGAACTTTACAAATTCTAGACTAAATTAAAGTACAAACAAGTCTTAACCGCATTTTAGCGTAGCATAATCTACTAATGCTAACAATTTACGTAGTTCCTAGTATAGGCTTTGTCCCGACATATTCCATATTGCGGGAAATCATTTTGATCAATTTCCTATTGTATCATCTAAATTTTAATTTTTAAAATTTTAGCTTTACTTTTAATTTATACATACTTGTAAACGAAATTCGTCTAAGGTCGTGTTGCACTAACCCCGAATTACAATTACACCTTTGTAAAAGCAACCACCGAAAAGAAAGTACCTGTAACTGTCCATAAAATTAGAGGCTAGGGGTATAACGAGTATTATAAGGGTATCTCTTGATGCTGTGATCTTTATGAAAGCATCTATTATCGATATTTATAAAAATTTAAGTGTGATAAGAAGGGTTTCTGCCAAAACAGGTAATGTTATGCTAATGAGACTTAATAATTTATAATCGTTTCGATCCAACCACTTGAATCTAATCAACAAATTTGAACTCCTTCAAATAGCTTACGTTTAAAAAATATACCCTTGCACTATGTTTTTATAAAGTAAATCCATTTAGTTGTATGGATTGGCCACAAAGAGCAACGCAAATAAAAAACCAATATTTTTGTTAGCTGGTTGAACTTCGTTCCTTTTGAAATTGATAAAAGCGAGGCGCGCGCCACTCATGTCTATACTGGAAGGCTGTAACCGACTTGATAATTATGCAACACTGAAAAATGTGCTTATCAGGTTTTGACCCTTATCAGCAGAACGACAATGTTCAGAGAGGAGTATACTTTATAATTCATAAATCTATTTTTGTTTCCCCTAATATTTAAATGCAGGGCGAAGGGAATTCCCCTGATTCATAAATGTTTCGGCATCTTTAAGTGCATTTTAAACGGTGAGCGATGTCAAAAAATCTTCAATAATTTGAGATTTGTCTAGCAATTAGTTTAAATTAAATACTTTTTAATTCTAATTTTTTACTGCAGTTTTATTTTGTTTCATTTAGAATTACCTAAATATATACACATATTACACAAAATTTAGTTTGAAAATCAAAATTTTCTAGAGAAGCCTTACTTAAAAATAAATTGGTTAGGAAAGTTATGGAATATACTGGATTGAATCTAGTATAAAATTAAAAATATAGCTTTAATTATGAGACCCTTAAAATAAAAACGAATTAACTACCTTTTTCTAGCACTGTTTAAACTAGATTGGCGAGAAATTGCTAAAGTGCGTGCACTGGCCCCAGAGAAACTGGCGTTTCTCAACACCGCCACCTGACTATATCACAAGAAAATTCGTGAAATACACAAAAGGTAACAGTAAAATCGAGAACAGGAAACAAAGCTCAAGTAGGCGTAACAAAGTAAACAGTCAGTTACTAAACATCCCGCAAACAGTTCCCCTTCATTCCTCCGTTTGAATAACAAAATAAAATTTGTAGCACTTGAGAAGAATATATAAGAAAAAGGAAGACCAAAAATGGCAGCGACGGCCCAAAACTTTCAAGATCGATTCAATGGCTTTATGAAAGGACTCGGCGACCGCTAGTGAGTATGCAAACCGAGCGATGCGGTTGGGAATTCGAATGCGTCACATTGCGGTGACCACTGACGTGTTGTTTTGGTGGTGAACCACATCAACAGTTGGTTACGGGTCGATAGTCCTTGAACCTAACGATTTCTTTTCCCCCCCCTCCCCAGTGAGCCCTATGTACGGGAGCACCTGTCCAAGGTTTACATGGTCCTGGGCAGCACCGCTGCCGCCACGGCAGTGGGAGCCCTACTTCAGATGCGCGATCTCCTAGATCTCGGCGTGCTGGCAGCAGTGGCCACACTGATCCTGGTTTTGGGACTACACTTCTACAAGGATGACGGCAAGAACTATGTGACACGGCTTAGCATGCTTTACGCCTTTGGTTTCTGCTCCGGTCAGACACTAGGTCCGCTCCTCGGCTACATATGCAGTATCAACCCGGCCATAATCCTTTCGGCACTCACCGGCACCTTTGTTACCTTCATTTCGCTGTCGTTAGCTGCGCTTCTGGCCGAGCAAGGTAAATACCTCTACTTGGGAGGGATGCTGGTCAGCGTTATAAACACCATGGCGCTCTTGAGTCTCTTCAACATGATCTTCAAATCGTACTTTGTCCAAGTGGTGAGTCCCCTTACTTACGTTTTTAATTCCCATTTAATCTAATCCACCTGGCCTAACCCACAGACTCAACTCTACGTGGGAGTTTTCGTAATGGCCGCCTTTATTGTCTACGACACCCAAAATATTGTGGAGAAGTGCCGAAATGGAAACCGCGACGTAGTGCAGCACGCTCTAGATCTTTTCTTCGATGTTCTGAGCATGTTCCGCCGATTGCTGATTATCTTGACGCAAAAGGTAGGTTCCCCAGTTCCCGGTTAACCCTGATCGATCGGTTGCTAAAGCGTGCCAGTCACAGCTCAAGTCCTTCATGGTCTGAAACCATTATTGCCGAGGCTTGGTCAGATAATCGCCGAACAGTCGCTGAACACTTTGCAAATGTTTTCCAAAACTAGCCAAATAAGATCAAACGGTATTTCTTGTGACCAAAGCAATCAGTATACTTTCACAATTTCCAGCTAGGATAATTTTTTTCTTATTTTAAAATATAAAACTAAATGGATTTTACAACTATTTCCGGAAACTTCGAAAGAACGTATGCAAAGTTTTCTGGCAACTTGTGAAACTATATTTGTGACCTTTGCTCGTACTAATTGCAGTTTGTACTAATCAATTTTCCAAATTACTTTCAGGAGGAGCGAAAACAGTCGGAACGTCGCAAGAGGAACTAAGCCAGGCTCTTAAAAATACCATAAAACTAAATTCAAAACACCTAAATGGAGCTTGGCAATTTTTCTTTGCACAAATCTATTCGGATCAATAATAAAAATGAGCCGTGTATATTTGGCTTTAAATTTATATAAAACTACGTTCACTGTAAAACCACTTAGAAATTCCGTATTTAATAAAACCCACAAAAAACCCCAACCCTACCGCATTAATGTTGTAGATTAACCATGTTGATTGTATCGATTGAGGCAACCGGTCAGTTTAATCAGGCTAAGTGCACGCTGCAGGTGAGCTGATTGGTCATTTGAAGTTTAGTTTCCTCAGGAGCAACATGTCGCAACCGGAGGCGGAAGTTCAACCCTTGTTGCAGCAGTTCCAGCAGTTATTTTTCATATCCAAGATTGCTGGAATCCTTCCCCAGGATCTAGAAAAGTTTCGCTCTCGCAATGTCCTTGAAAAGTCCCGCAACGGAATGGTCTATATGATGGCAACTTTGGTGGTCTACGTGCTGCTCTACAACCTCTTGATTTACTCCTTTGGGGAGGAGGACCGCTCACTCAAGGCAACCCAAAGTCAGTGGACTTTGGTCTTTGTGTATATCCAATTAACCTTGTGCTTTCTACTTGTCAGGCACCTTGACCTTTGTGATTGGTTTATTTTTAACCTACATTGGCTTGATAATGATGGCCACGGACCAGTTGACTGCTCTCCGTAACCAAGGAAAACTTGGAGAGCTTTACGAGCGCATCCGACAGGCGGACGAGCGACTGTACAAGGAAAAGTGTGTGCTGGACAATAGCTGCATTGGCCGTCGCATCCGAATTATGCTGATCATGACGGTCGTCTTCGAGCTATCTATTCTGCTAGCCACCTACATCAAGCTCGTGGACTACTCCCAGTGGATGTCAGTGCTTTGGTTGATGTCAGCCGTTCCCACTTTCATCAACACTTCGGATAAGATCTGGTTTGCCGTCTCGTTATACGCTCTTAAAGAGCGCTTTGACGCCATTAATAGCACTCTCGAGGAACTGGTGTTGGCTCATGAAAAGTTTAAAATATGGCTAAGGGGAGATGCGGATAATACACCGTCCCTGGATGGCTCGCAACCACCACAATATGACAGCAATTTGGAGTACCTGTACAAGGAACTCGGAGGCTCGGACATGGGCTCCTTGGGAAAGGGATCTGTAGCTGGTTCTGGTAAAAACAAGGTGACCCCAGTGGCCCATTCCATGAACTCGTTTGGAGAGTCAATCGAGACAGCATCCGATAAGTTACCGAAGAACCATATGGCATCCAACATGGTTCATGAAAGTGAGTTGGCGAATTCTGCTAAGGTGGAGGAAAAGCTAAACAACCTCTGTCAGGTGCACGATGAGATCTGCGAAATAGGCAAGGCCATGAATGAGCTATGGAGCTATCCCATCCTATCCTTAATGGCCTACGGGTTTCTTATCTTCACGGCACAATTGTATTTTCTCTATTGCGCTACCCAAACTCAACCAATTCCTTCCCTATTTCGGTCTGCAAAGAATCCTTTAATCACAGTGATCGTCTTAAGTTATACGTCCGGAAAGTGTGTTTATCTAATATATTTAAGCTGGAAAACCTCGTTGGCCTCGAAGCGGACTGGCATCAGCCTGCATAAATGCGGAGTAGTGGCCGATGACAATCTTCTGTATGAAATCGTCAACCACCTTTCGCTGAAGCTTCTTAACCATTCGGTGGACTTCTCGGCCTGTGGCTTCTTCACGCTGGACATGGAGACTCTGTACGGTGTTAGCGGCGGCATCACAAGCTACCTGATTATCCTGATTCAGTTTAACTTGGCGGCGCAGCAGGCAAAGGAGGCCATTCAGACATTCAGTTCGCTGAACGACACGGCTGGTTTAGTGGGGTCAGTCACAGAAATGGACAATGGGAGTTCAACGCTGCATGACTTTGTGTCCACCACAATGCTCACACCAACAACTGGTTAAGGTTATAGCCCTTAAGCAGAGTTTATGGTTTTATAAATGTTTATAACACAGCCAGGCACATTTATCTCGTATACGGCACTGAATAAAGTCAGCACAAAGCAGTCCGTCGATTGTATTCTTTACGGGCATCCTCTAATTCATTGAGCAGGTCTGCGAAGACGGTATTCGCACCATCGTAATCTAGGACAGCCACACAGGCGATTTGGGCCCGCTTCTGGAGGGCATAGGCAAGTTCCCGTCTTACCAAGGAAAAGCAATACGGCACCTTCTGCTGCTGGCATTGAAATTTCAGACCCTCTATCGTTTCATCTATGCCATCTAGAAAAAGAATATAAGTATGAGTTGAAAAGGGTTCTGAAAAACCATATACTGACTTTCTCCAGGACACACCTCGCAGTCTGTTGCGAGAAGCAACAGCTTGACTTTTTTAATTCTCAGCCTCGAAAGAGCTTCATTGAATCCCATCACCAGTCTTGGATGGGCACGCGCCTTGATTTCATTTTTGACAAAGGCGCGCTTTTGAAAACGATCCAGTTCCTTTAGCAACTGGATAGTTAGATCCTTAAGCCGCGGTGGAGTGCAGTTATCACAATAGCTAAGACAAGATAAAATTACTGTTTAGCTTCTATAGGATAAATTAATAAAACCAACCTTCTAAATCTTCGGGAATGTATTGGATGTACGGTTGTGGTCTGTGGAGTATTTTCTGGCCTGTCCTTGGAAATAACTTCCTCAAGTGAAAGATTTTGCAATTGAACATCCACGGGTTCTTCAGAGTCTTGTCTCTCTGGACCTGGAGACTCTGGCGGAGTATCGTGGTTGTGCTGTTTCTTTTTAACGGTGCGATAGAACCAAATAGATTTCTTCAACTTGGTAACCTTCTTTTTTGGATTGAGACGCGTCTTTCCCTTGCGTTTGGGTTTGGTTGGAGAGAAGAGTCCCTTGGCAATAGTCAGATGTGGCCCTTTGAATCTCTTGGCCTTGACTTGTTTTTGTGGCTGACGAGGTTTCACCACAAAATCTAAGAGCGTGGACTGCTCCTTATTCCTGTGCTTATTTTTGTACTTGGAGCTGGTTGGAGTCCTTTTGCCTTTCCATTCACTGTCGTTGCTTTGGATGTTTTCGTAGGTGTTTTGATCGATTATCTTTACTTTTTCCGACTGGCGAGGCATGATTCAGTAAAGAAAGCTTTCCGAGGACCTAATAGTAAATAATAATAGGGAAAAAAACGTAAACAATTCTTGAGCAAGAGTGACCGCATTTTTCAACAATACAATTATAAAAATATCCTAATTTTGGGACGTATCATACCGCGATCAGCTGCTACTTTAAGTTGAACTGTACTGTAAGGACTTAAAACGTTAAGGACTTAATTTTAAGAATATTTCATTTATCTGCACATACTGCTTTATAAAAAAAGCCTATTTGTTAATTTAACCCACTGATATTTTCTCAAAAACTATGCATTAAAGGGGGAAGTCTAAAATACAGCGGCGTCGAAACCATGAATTTCACAAGAAACCTATATACGATTTTGGAGAGATTAAATATATCTGATAATGATCGTAGCTCTTACACTGAAGACGCTGTGGAGATTCAGAATTTTGTGATCGAAAAACTTAAAACCGCCGACACGCTTTTTTGCAATGTTTTTTTGGTAATTTTGTATTTGACTGCATAATTTTTTTATTTTCAGGAAGCTACCTGGATCGCGTCAAGCTGGTCACCCCCGACGAATTTGACCTGCACATGAAACTGAAACTGCCATTCGCAATTACTCCAGTGAGGTGTGGTAACGGATTCGTATCACTAAATGGGCACTTTCGGAACTGTCCTTTTGCTGGGTCGGATGGAGTGATTCGGCGTAATAAACTGCAGAAATGGTTGCGCAGTGTCTTTAAAAACGTATTCTCGGCGCCCCTGCATTTTCGGACAGTCAGCGGTCAGGTATACACAGTGAATTCTGCCACATCCGCATCCCTTCCCGGATGTGCCCACAACGTTGAAGCCGTGAGCGCAGGACGCACCATCTCCTTTGATCTGGTGCCGGCTTTCAAGTTCCACTGGCCGCAATGGCCATTCGATGAAACGCCAGTCCCTCCAGGGATACGCGAACACTGGCCCTGGTTCGCCATACCCCAGAAGATGCCGAAATCCAAGAGCAAGGAGACCTTTATGGTTTGTGCTCCCCACTGGGAACGCGAAATGATGAAGGATTCACACAACTTCAGGAACGTGCTGCGTCTGATGAAGGGGTTGCGGGATGGAAACGAAGATGAGATGCCTCGTCTTTCCAGTTACATGCTAAAAACCGTGATGCTCCACAGACTCACCGTCGTGGACTGGAGAGGTGATTTGGGATCACTTCTACTGGAGATGTGGTCGCATTTGTTGGATCATCTTCGATGTGGCAGGCTCGATTTCTTCTTGGCCAGTAGACACAATATTTTAGGTCCAATGAAATCCGGAGATGTCAAAAAGTGCCGAGACACAGCCTTGAAGATTCTAACTAAGCTCAAGAATGTCAAGACCAGTTCCAATTATATGGACTTGGCAAAGTGTTTTCAAGTGAACTAACTCACTTGCATGCATATTATTTATTATGAAGATTCTAACAAAGCTCAGGAATGCCAAGGCCACTTTCAATTATATGGACTTGGTAAAGTGTTATCAAGTGAACTAACTCACTTGCATGCATATTGTTTATTAATGTTAAATTAGATGGAAAACTAACCAATATTTTGCATCTAAATTTTTATAAACTGATATGTTTGATTTAGTTAATACTTTGTATAATTATAAATTATATTATGACCTATGATGCATTCAAAAATAAATCATTTTTTCGTACATATCTATAAACCGTTAACTTATATTCCCTGTGTGAGTCAATTTAGGACTTTACTAATACTTGTAATAACAAATAAATAAAGATAATCAAACTAAAAACTTCAAGCATCTAATAAATGCATTAAGGGCATTTTCTAGGTATTGAATTATCAGTTTAACGGCTTCTGTAATCGTAACCGGAATGACAAGATAACTTTTTGCGGAGGCCAAGTTTTTTTACCCTTGCAGTTAAATAGTGGTTTCTATTTGTGAAAGATATAGAAAATATCGTTTGTAGTTAGTGAATCTACATAATCAGATCAGTTCCATATGATTTTTTGAACAAATTTTCAAGCTACTACCCGCAAAACCCCAATTCATTAGGCAGTAAAGAATAAAATCGTACGATTCGTATGAAATTTCCATTTCTGATATTTCAGTTACGCTCTGTTGGGGTATAAATGGCAATAAAAGCATATTTCCTGTGCTATTAACTAACAGTCATAATAACATCGACAAATCGAAAAAGGAGGATCCTAGTCATAGTGACCGTTTCTGGTATATTTGATACTTTTCGGTATATTTCGATGCCAATTTTGATACAAAAGTATATTCCTAGTATATGGGTATAAACTGGAATTAAAACGAATTTTCAAGAATTTTTGAACCATTTTCTAGTATATATGGGTTTATTTTCATACTCAGATGGAAAAAAATTTAATGGACAAGCAAGTATATCTTTCCAGGGTGAGAAAATCTTTGGAAGTTTATCGTATTAATGCTAATTAGCTTCTTGCAGTTAATAAACCTTATTTATTTACAATTAAATGATGAACATAGTGGTTATCTGTTATCGGTATATTTTATCGATAGCTTCGCGGTCACACTGATCCAAGTGCTAGATCGCTTCCAAATTGAATTTAAAAGTTGCGGCGCACGGTTCATAGGAGCTTCATAAAACCATGAGTTTTGCGGGAAATTTGCAAAAAGTTTTGGAGAAATTTCTCATTTCTGGAGAATTACGTTGCGTTTATACTGAAGATGCGATCGAAATTCAAAATTTTTTAATCAAACAACTTAAAGAAAAAGATAAAACTTTTCGTGACGTTTTTGGAGGGCTCAGCTTGGGCGGTGAGTATATTTTGAAATCAAAACTTTAAATAAACAAATAGAAGTGTTTTTCAAATATTTTGTGTACTATACTATAACGTATGTAGTTTAAAAACTCACAATTATAGCCATCAAGATAAGATTAAACACATTTTTTTCCAGGAAGTTACCTTGATGGAGTAAAGTTGGTATGTCCGGATGAATTTGATATTCACATGAAACTGAATTTCCCGTTCGAAATCACACCACAACGTTATGGCTATGGATTTGTCAGCCTTGATGGAGGATTTGTGCGAATTCATCGAAGTGTTCTTCAAAATTGGTTGCGCGAAATTTTCAGAAAAGTCGATAAAACAGTAAAAACCTCCAGAGGCGAGGTCTACACGGTACAATATACCCAACAGGGTTATGGATGTGCCCATTCCTTAAAAGCTGTTGGAAAGACTCGAACCATTTGGTTTGACTTTGTGCCCGCAGTCGAGTTTTCGGGGAGCCAATGGCCTTTTAACACTCCACCAGTTTCCCGTGAGATCTGTAGCAAGTGGCCATGGTTCGCCATACCCCAGAAGTATCCTGGAGCTAAAAAAAACAAATTCACTTTTATGGTTTGTGCCCCGACCTGGGAGCGCGAAATGATTAAAGAAATGGCTAATTTCAAAAATGTTCTGCGCCTGATGAAAGGTCTACGTGACGCAAACGCAAAGGCCTTGCCCCATCTATCAAGTTATATGTTGAAGACAGTTTTGCTTCATCAACTTGATAAAGTCGACTGGGAACAAGATTTGGGTACTCTTTTGGTGGCAATGTGGGCCCATTTGGTGCATCATCTTGAAATTAAAAGGCTTCCATTTTTTTTGGCTGGTGGACTCAATGTGTTTAGTCGTATGAACCCAGTGGAAATAATTAAATGTGAATTATCCGCTAAGAAAATTTTAATTCAGCTTAATCAAGCCAAAGAAACTGGTGCTTCTTTGCTATTGGAAAATCTTTTCAAAGTAAAAATTTAAATATCTTTTAACTTTTTGTTTGTCCCCAAACATTATTTTTCTTAATAACATGCAACCCTAAAGATGATGAGCTTATAAATGTTCTGAGATGAAAAGCTCAAGAGTAATCACTTAAATTTTGTATACCATTTAAGTACATAAGCAATGAAAAAGCTTTGCTCAATCAAAAGAAGAATCAGCGAATTTTTTTTTAATGCTACAAAATATGTAAACATGTCCTAAGCGCCCAACACCAACAGAAGATTCAATAAATATGCATACATTGCAATTAACTTTTTATTTATTCAAATATTATCTTCTAAGCTTAGTGCTATGAGTTTTAAATACCTTAAGACGAGACAACTTTGGGCATATGGGAGTTACAGACGAATTAAAAGCTAAGGGGACTAAATCGAAAGGACATTGTTATAAGCGGATGCTGCTCTCGATGGTCATGTGTAGGTCGTTGAACTCTCTTAGATGGGAGAGAATTGATTGCCGCTCCTGCTTGTAGATTTCCCAGAACTTCAGATACTGACTCACGTGCTGGAGCACCAAGTTTCGAGCAAAGTCCAAGCAGCTCCTTACGTTCCGCATTCGCCTTTTGCAGCTTGTCAAGACCGATCTTAACTGCTGCTCCGGGTCGAGCTGGGCAATTACAAACGCAAACACACTCTGGACATCGATTCGCACGTCTCTCGGAAACACTACCGATTCCGTGGGCTTGCTTCTAGGAAAAACTATTAATGAGGGGGAAATTGACATAGCTAGCTCCCACGGCACGTCGTTAGCTTGACTATCGAAACGGATAAAGTGGAGTTCGGGGCTGCTAAGCAAAGCGGAAACCTGTAGAAAAGCTTGCGATAAAACAGCGGACAAGGCGCAATCCGGGCGTTGCATGAAGACCACATTGGTAGCGTTTGCCCTCTGAAGCGCCTGAAGCAACAACTGCCTGTTATAGACTCTTCCTAACTCGGAATTATTCGACGATGGTACATTCCGATGAAGCCTTGGCAAGCTTCTGGCATAAAACTGGCGGATAAAATCCTTAAGGGCAACATAAGAAAACTGATGTTGTTGCGGCATAATATAGAGCGACTCTTGTGCCGCATCCAGAATGAACACCTGGACCTGTTGATGCTGCTGATGGATACCCAGTTTCTGAAGGTAGTCCCTATACCGCACAGAATCGAAAATGACAACGCCTAGTGAGCGATTGTGGGCAGCGCGTTCCGATGAGTATTGCCAGATTAATTGGCCATACTTGGTGACCATCTTAGCGATCCCAATCTTCATAGCCGGTGTTCCGTGCTGCGTATGTGCCAGGCAGAGATTCCTCGAGTGTTGTGCCAACAAGTGTGGCACATTCGACTTTCTCCATTCGTTTTGGTGGGTATAGAGTGCCCACAGATGGTTAAGGTATTGGTTAACCCGAAAATAGTTGGCTAAGGTGGCTAGGTTTCGTTTCCAGACGGTATAGCATTTATCTGGCATCTGGGCCTCCCTGTACAGCTCCTTGGGCATTTGCATTAGAGAAATCGAATCGTCCGTCTGAAGTCCTTGCCTGCTCCAGTACTGATCGCATCCTTCTGTTTGCTTTTTCTGGGCCGAGACCATTTCTTCGCCCATCACCAACGGCATGGCGCTCAAATAATGTGGGTGGTTCATCCTTACACCCATGGCCAGCACTGGAACGTGTCTTGCTTTCATGGCAATGGTCATTGGGTTGCCATAGCCATTGGAAAAAAGCGAGGTGTTCTTAAGTGTATGCCGCACCCACCGCAGAATATCTAGGGTCTTCCACTCGATCGAAGATCTGTTAAAAGTGTGAATGCCGTTAAGGCTATCGATCACAACCAACTGTGGAAGTGTCGTGTCAGATGCTTTTAGCATTCTCTGGGCACTGGAGCCAAAATTAACTGTAAAACGGATATTCCTTTCCGGATCAAGTTCCAGCCACCGCACTGCGGCAGCCAGGTATCTCTGATACGCCCTGTCCTCGGGAGACTTTAGCAAGCCTAGCACTACCGCATCCGAGTTCTTTCTAATGGTTGTCAACTCCTGGGCGCTATGCGCCCTATCAATCGGATGTATGACGTAGTTCATGAACCGGGACAGGTCCTCGAAGTTCCAGGCACCCTGATATTGCAGCATTTGCGTTTTTCCAAAGCGGACAACCAATGTGGGCCACTTATCCGGATATCCGCCGGCCCCCACCACTCCGGGTGCCGGCATCAATGTTTTGCTGCAGTTGCACAGCAAGTGCCAACAGTCGATGACCCCAAAGTAGGCGTACTCCTGGTAGTAGTGCGACACCCCGTTAAAGACTAAGCGAGCACTTCGGGCTTCGCTGGCCCACGACACGTAGTAAAAAACCAACGAAATCTCAAACTGCGCCGCCTCCGCCCGGATCTGTGGTACGCTGCGTCCGGGGCACTCGCCGATGGTCGTTCGGTCGGAGGCTGCTTGCAAGGGCGTATAACCGCAAAATATTAAAAACACCAGGTAGGCAATAAATTGCATTGCACCGGCTAAATTAAATTAAATTAATTAAAATTCCAAAACATATGTTGGAAGTGATGCTGGTCCCACTGAAGTAGGGATGTCGGTCAGAGTCTTCGATTGTCATCGATAACATCGTTCTTATGTTGAAAATGGGTTTGTTATTGTTGTTGTTTTCTTATTTCATTCGTTAAATGGAATTCATTGATTTTCAATAATTGCTTAATTAATTTGGGGTCTGAATCCTTTTTCTAACAGACTCTTATTTTGTTGAGTGATAAAGTAAGCTCGTTGACGTTCTGCATCTGACTTGGTCCTTTTAATTCTCTTTAATTCCTTCATGGTTTGGTAGTTCAGCGTTTCCGAAAGTTTAAATTGTTTCATGGCTTTTTCTTTATATCACTTTACTTCTTCATAAATATTTTCTACGTGTTTTTTCCACTTCCATCATTATTCTGGGCGAATTTTGTTTAAATTACATTGGCAAGTTGATATTATCAAACTTTGTGTTTTTTTCCCAATACAAAGTTTCGAAAAAATCCCGCTAGCTCCCATTCAGCTAGAGATGGCCCGACCGATCGTTGGCAACAATTATCGATTGCCACTTCAAATGAACACAACATCGATGCATCGATGATTCAGTCGATGCTTCTCCACCTCTATTAATTAATCACTTTTACTGTTTACTTTTTAATAAAAACTGCGTTAATTAAATTAGCAACCCTTGATTCCGAACTCAGCAGTCGAGAGGGACGGACGTGCACTCTCAAAATTACCGAGCGATCGGTACATAGCGGACTTCGGGTTCTATTCGGCACCTTATTAGGAAAAATAAAGAAAAATAATTAAAGAAAAAGAAAATAAAGTTAAAAGTAAAGTGAAATGTCAACTAAGTCTAAAGAGCCCCCTCCAAGCGGTGTACGCTCAACATCATGCATGGAAACTAGAAAAGGAAATAAATTGCCACCAAAGATAGGAGTGCAAGCACGGACATGCCAGAGCGCGCCAAAAGCTAGCTTCAAAGGAAAAGAGACACAAAATTTAAAGAGTGATGCCACTTCTAAGAATGGAAAAAAAGAGGAAGATAATTCTAAAAATTCTGGGAAAAAAGCGGTAAGCGGAAATTCTATACTTTATGATGCGAGCCACAAAGGTCCATTCTTGGTAAGCGTGGACAGAAACAGTGATACTTCCAATAGGAAAGCTATTAATCAGTTTCATCTCGCTGATACTTTGAAGAAATTAAACATAAATGGAGTAGAAGAGATTAAAAGGTCTGGGTACGGAAGATGCCAAATCCGTTGCACATCGGCAGCAAGTGCAAACTTTATTATAGAACAAAATAATAACCTATCGGAGAAAAGCTACACGGCGAAAATATTTAAGCATTTTCTATGTAAAGCAGGCATCATCTTTAAAATCCCGACCCAATTCACAGAAAACGAAATCCGAGAAAACATAAAATCAGACATTCAGATAGAATCAATAACAAGAATAATGAAAAAAGACAATAACAACAAAAACCAACTCATTCCGACCAATAGAATAAAAATTTCCTTTTACGGACAGCGAATTCCAACTGAAATTACTTTTATGTACTCAAAGGTTGAGGTTCAACCTTATATTTACTTCGTCCAATGCTACAGATGTTTCAGGTTTGGACATACTTCGACACACTGTAAGGGGCAAGAAAAATGCTGTAAGTGTGGAGAGCAACATAATAAGGAAGAAAAGTGTGAAATAAATAAATGTGCTAACTGTGGAAATGAACACATTGCTACATTTAGGGAATGTCCTGCAAGGGCCAAAGCTTATGAAATTCAAAAAATGAGAGCAATAGAAAACCTTTCGTTTCAAGAGATAAGGAAAAAGCACCCTCTGCTTCTTAGAAAACTTCCCCCAAATCTTGAGGATCGTTCTGTTTTCCCAGAACCGGCGTGGCAACGAGCTAGCAGCTCTACCAGACACCCAATAAAATTCAGAAACCAAAACAAAAACGATTATCCCAGATTGGAAAAAGTTTCCTCTCCCACATCTGCAAGCAGTCTAGCACAGGACACCCTCGACACACTGGGGAAAAAACTGTCAGGATTCTTAATTGACCTAAACAACAATACAGACCAAACCACAACAGCCATATCATTCCTTACAGAACTAAGAGACTTTATAAACACCAAAAACGCAGAGATCGACGTCAACCAAATAGCAACAAAGTTCATACCAAATACACAATAAAATGAAAATACTCCAACTTAACGTACAAAGTCTTAACAATGACAATAACAAACAAACGCTTAACATGTACCTTATTAGTAACAACGTCGATATAGCCATAATTTCTGAAACCTGGACTCGGGATAATGCTGATTGCAATATGATGAATTATAACTATTACGGAAAACCTCGAGAAGACGGTTATGGTGGTGTAGGTATATACATAAGAAGTAATATAAAGTTTAGAATTCTAGAAGATACCAACCACATAGAAAGTATTGGTATTCAAACAATGAACCTTCCTAAGAATATTAATATATTTAGTCTATATGCTGCTCCCGCAACTACTGAACATAATTTAAAACAGGGCCTTAGACAAATTTTCAGATATGCGGCAACCCTGCCAAACCAATCCATCGTTGGGGGGGACCTAAACGCCAAATCTGTGGAGTGGGGAAGTACGACAAGCGATAGAAAAGGTCATATAACTGAACATGAAGCTCTAGATACAGGGTTCATCTGCCTCAACGATGGCTCTCCCACCTTCTCACTAAATCCGACACAGTTTTCGGTCCTTGACCTAACTTTTACAAACCGTAATTACGTACACATAGAATGGACTGTGTCCAACTCCAAAATAACGAATAGCAACCACTTACCCATAACCATAGAGACTAACGACTATAGCACCAGTACATCATCAACTAAAATCATACACAATAGAGTCATTAAGGATTTTCAAGGAGCCGACTTTAGCAGCCTAAGTTCTCTCGACAGGTCAACAAAAAATATTCTTCAGGATAATACCATTCAAATCCCAACTAACACCAGATTCATACCCAAAAAATGGTGGTGCAGCGAAGGTGAAAAGCTTTTCAGACTTCGTAACGCAGCTCGCCAAAAATTTTATAAAACAAAAAGGCCAGAAGATGCACAGAAGACAGTTTTAGCAGATAAAAACCTACAAAACTACATCCGTAAGAAACGCAAGCTTAACTTCCAACAATTTACTGAGGAAATTTCAGAAAGCACATCCATCTGGAGTAATATAGCAAACCTAAAAAAGTACAAACAACCGAAATCTGTAAGTAACACATGGTCAGAGGAGGAAAATGAACGCTTTCTCAAATTGATAAAAAGCGTCTCGTTAAACACACCCGACCAAAATACAAGCCCACAAGCAAACAATAATCAACCACTATTAATGGACATACGCAATCCACTAAACCGTGACACTTTTTTTGAATACTTAGAATCGAGGAATCCGGAATCTGCAAAAGGTCTAGACCAAATATCCTACCGCATGTTACAGAATCTACCACCCCCAAAGAAGACAGAATTGTTCAATCTTCTGAACAGAACATGGATGTCAGGAAAGATTCCTGACTCGTGGCGTAACATTAAAGTAATTCCAGTACCCAAAGGAAGAACGAGTGTTACAGTACAGAATTTTAGACCTATTTGCCTAATCAGCACCCTCTGCAAAATAGTAGAGGGAATAATAAAATCCGAATTAGACCAACACTTAAATATACACAATGTCCTGCCAATCAGATCGTACGCATTTAGAAGGTTTAGATCAACGACACAATGTATAAACGATCTCATCAACTACATACTACTGACAAAGAAACAAGGTTCACATGTTATTACAGCGTGCCTTGATCTAAGTAAAGCATTTGACTGCGTACACATCAACACCTTAAATGACAAACTTAAAAATATAAACTTTAACAGACACCAAACAGACTGGATCATAGAATTCCTCAGCAAAAGAATTCTAATAAAGGGCAAATCTAAGATAGAGCTGAATAATGGTGTCTGCCAGGGGAGCTGCCTTAGTCCCAGCCTATTCAACCTATACACAGCAGAGCTACACAAAATTAAAGATTCAAACTGCGAACTTTTCCAATATGCGGATGATTTCTTCCTTATTTGCCATGACACCGACTTCAACAAAGCTAGACAAAAATTAATTGACAAGATCTCAGAATTCCAAGTTTCATGCGGGGCATTAAACTTGACGTTCAACCCCTCAAAATCTAAAGTAATGCACTTTAACAGCCGCAGGCGGCAACTCCAAATACCTTACAACAACACATTCTTTGAAGAAGTTGGCCAAATCAAATATCTTGGAAGAACCATATCTGCCAACAACTCAATAACAAGTCATATAGACCAAACAATGTCACAAGTCAATAGACCTGCTCCTTTCTACAGCTACTGAGTGGATGCCACTACGGTATAAACCCCAAAAGGGATTACTTCTGCATAAAGCGTTTGTCCGAAGTAAGTTAGAATATGCCTGCTCGTCCTTTTCCCAGATGTCCAAGACAGCCATTGAGAGAATAAAAACACTCACAAACTTTAAGCTAAGGAAAACTCTAGGATTAATCAAATGCACACCAATCCCAATAATATACCATATGGCAGCTGAACTCCCTCCTGAATATAGACTAAAATTTCAAACGGCCAAAGACCTTATAAAAGCCTTTGCATACAACCTCCCAGTAAAAGAAAGTCTAACTGCTGGAGTAGAGTTAAACTCTAGCTACGCAAAAGTATACAAAGAGTTCCATAATATTCTAGGGAACGTAAGAGAAATAAGTGTAACAGCCATTAAATGCGCAAACATTGAAGTGGACATAGACTTCTTCAAGGGCACAGCCCAGAACAAACACGATATTAATGCTAAAGTAATCCAACAAATTTTCTCTGAAAAACTAAGGTCCATAGAGGACCGAGGTCTACAAGTCTTTTTCACAGATGGATCAGTAACAACACAACACTCCAGCGCAGCTTTCTGGCACAAAAATAGCAATAGACGGGAATCGTTCTACACAGATAAAATCCTATCCTCCTTGTCGGCAGAGCTTATAGCAATCGATAAGGCACTAGATTTTGCATCAGCTAATGCTATAACCCGTTTGGCAATCTTGACAGACAGCAAGAACAGCATAATAGCAATCCAGAAAAGGCACCATGAAAACTATATTACTCAACAAATCAAGAACAAGATTATAAGGCAATGTCTCATCACAAAAATAGAACTACACTACATACCCAGCCACTGCAACATAGAAGGAAATGAACTCGTGGACATGGCCGCCAAGAATGCTCCAGTACAAGGATCCTTTACGGTGATTCCTTGGAGCATAAAAGATGCCACATCAGCCATACACCAAATAATTAAAAAAGACTGGGAAAGAGAATATGCTGAATTTGCAGCTAATAAACCCAGGGGATATTGCAACATCTTTCCATCCATTACAAACAAGCCATGGTTTTCACAACCAACATGCAAACTTAATCCAAAAAACATAAGAATAATAAACAGAATTCTTAGTGGAAATTGCTTTGAAAACGCAACTTTAGCCAAAATGAAAGTAGTAAACAACAACAGGTGTGAAACCTGCAATACAATCGATAACGCCTCTCACATTATTCTCAGCTGTTCGAAATACAACGCCGCAAGGCGGCACTTTCCAACACTCTTAAAATACAATGATATACACGAGCTCCTAAGAAGAGAAAACATTGAAAACTACGATAGAATTACTGACTTTCTAGAAGAAATCAACATAACCATTTAAAGAAATACTTTGATTATTCAGTGGCGTTTTCCTTGCACCAAGGGCGGCCAAATAATCCCACGACTTCCAAGGGCCGTGGTAACCTAAAAGATAAAAAAAAAAAAAAAAAATAAATTAGCAACGGTTGAAAGCAATGTAAAGCGTAATAGCAGCGCCCGCCAGATCCATCCAGGAATAGAGAACACAGGAATTTTATGAACCCAGGAACCTCCAAGTCTCCCGAAGCTCCATTTGGCAATTAACCAACAACAACTGCGACTGTGCCCATGCTAGTGTGTGTGTGGAATGCATATTTAAATCAACAAATCCAAAATCTGGTCAAAGTTGGCTATATAAAATACAGTTTGGCCTTCCCTCGGCCGCGAGCAAAAACCCAGCAACAATAAGCCTTGCGTTCCCTCACTCCCACACGCATACACACGCGCAGCGATAACCTGTATATGAAGCAATCTCTTCCAATCGGAGACAAAAACAAAAATAAACACCCAATACGGGTACGGGGCCGCTCCAATAAGTCAATCAACAATTAAAATATGGGCCTGCTACTCTCCCGGCTTTGGCGGATGTTTGGCAACGAGGAGCACAAGCTGGTGATGGTGGGACTGGACAATGCCGGAAAGACGACAATTCTGTACCAGTTCCTGATGAACGAGGTGGTGCACACGAGTCCCACGATCGGCTCAAACGTGGAGGAGGTGGTCTGGCGCAACATCCACTTTCTAGTGTGGGACCTCGGCGGACAGCAGAGCCTACGGGCCGCCTGGAGTACCTATTATACGAACACAGAACTGGTGATCATGGTAATCGACTCCACCGACAGGGAACGGTTAGCGGTGACACGGGACGAGCTCTATCGCATGCTGCAGCACGAAGACCTGGCTAAGGCCAGTCTGCTAGTTTACGCCAACAAGCAGGATCTGAAGGGCTCCATGTCGGCCGCCGAAATATCGCGACAGCTGGACCTCACCTCCATTAAGAAGCATCAGTGGCACATCCAGGCCTGCTGCGCGCTTACGGGTGAAGGGCTGTACCAGGGTCTGGAATGGATTGTGCAACGCATCAAAAACAAATGACACGCCTCGCTAGGTAGTAGCTAATAAATAAATCTAGCTGTCTAGAAACCAATTTTTATATAAAGAATTATTAAGCGTTTCCAAATTGTTTGAAAAGTTGCCAAGCCAATTTTATTTAGTGTAAAATATAGCCTACGACTAACGAAAAAGACCCCTCAATGATAAAAAATTTACGTGTTTAGGAGCTAAGCCGATTAACTAAGATACTTCCAATAAAATTACAAAATAAACATGTTTATTTCGATCATTGACATTATTGAATACAGAATTGGACGTATTTTCCACCTCTGAGCATTGCCTTGTAATTGACATTGTTGGCTCGATTCGTTTGTTGTTGATGTGTGAGATTGTTTGTACTCTATCGTCTAAAATAAATACATGGTCGTGTAAAAGTTAGTGTCTAAATAAGAGGCAACGCCTAAAACGGTCTAAGATTAGGTAAAAACATTAGCTTACTAAAATATAGCCACAAGAACAACTTGATCACAAAAAATAAAAGCAAAATAAATTAATTGTGGTGGTTAGAACATGGCCTAGGTGAGATTGCAAGAGCTGCTACAGCTCTTTAAGGGTTTGCCCTGTCCCAAAGTAATCGTATTTTCAGGCACATCTTCCACATTGTTGGCGTCGTGCTGGCGCTTTAATAGAAATGTTTTACTATAATGGCTATCAATATTGAGACTGTGGACACTTACCTTAAGTTCAGTGGCCAAGCATCGGAAGGCGTCTTCCACATTCATGTTTTCCTTGGCCGAGGTTTCCATCACGAGCAGGATTTCAGGTATGTACTGGCACATTTGGCGAGCCTCTTCGAAGTCCACCTCGCGCTCCTCCTCCAGATCGCACTTGTTCCCCACCAAGATGATCAGTACGTTGGAAGCGGTATACCTGCGCACTTCCTCGATCCACTTTTGCAGGTTGGCGAAGGAAGACCGCTTTGTGATGTCATAAACTAGGGGGGGACATTGTTAGATACAGAAACATCAATCGCACACCTTCAGCGGCACCTGGCCCAGCAGATAAGGGCGTTCCGCTAATGAAATCACTGCACGGCAATGACTTTAAAGCGTGGCGAACTGATAGCGCCCACAGAGCCCTCTTGCCATGACAAATGGATGGGCGTATGCCCCAATACGGACTCACCAATTAAAACCCCGTTGGCCGAGCGATAGTAGCTTTGTGTGATGGTGCGAAACCTCTCCTGGCCAGCAGTGTCCCAGATTTGCAACTGCCAAAAAAAAAATGATATATGAGTCATCTGTGGGACTCAAGTAATTGCTAATATTACCTTGATCTGTTTTCCCTCCACGGCGATGGTTTTCATTGAAAAGTCTACTCCGATAGTATTCCCATGGCGCTCAATATAGTTCCCAGTCTTAAACCTGTCCACGATGCAGGTCTTCCCCGTTCCGCAGTCGCCAATGAGGACAATCTTGAATAGGAAATCAAAGTTCTCCTCGCTGGGGAGCGCCATCAACGTCTGTGGGTTACGGGCCGTCATACTTTGGCCGCCGTTCTGGGCGCAAACTCGTCTATTTTGCCTTTGACCGTTCGCTTACCAAATGACAACAAAGAAAGTATAAATAAATTTAATTGATAAGCGTCAGTGATGTCGAAGTGGCATGTTTCCCTCCACATTAAAAAAAGTAAACTGCGTCGCAAGTGTTTATTAATTAATAAAAACGATTTTTTTTAATTGTATTTTACTTAGGTTAGTCTGACAACGAAATTAGACATCGCTATTTTTAAAATTAGTCCGTATTTTTAGACTAAAGTTTAGCAAAACAAAACAAGTGTGAGAAAAAGTGAAATGATAATCAGCTGTTCGAAAATCGATAACTCTATGCTTGAATATCGATGTATTGTATTTTTTAATTTATAAACTTGCTTGGAACATTTTGATTTGGAATATATTAGTCCATTAATTCATTGACTAAACATGTTTTTTTTTTATTACATTTTAATCTCTGTAATTTCAGAAACCTTACAGAATTAATTTACCCTTTTTCCAGAATGTTTCTGAAAACTTTCGTAAATCTTTTAACAAAAGAAATTCTGAAATATCTGCCTTTTTAATTTCATAAAATTTTAATTCTAAATTAAAAAAAAAAATGTAAACCTTGAACCTTGAAAATGTTGAACCTTTTCGGGATAGAAGCATTTCAGAAACATTACAGACACGTTCTTAAATGAATTAAAGATATTATGCCAGAATATTATGTAAGCTTTCAAGGATTTTCCAATATTAAAACTCAATCCAACAATGGACATGAGAAAATGCGAATAGGGATGGTTGATTTTCTCGTTACGCAATAAACATGTGAATATGTTAACGATTTATTTAATTACTCGCAAATGGAAAGCCCTAGTGCGTGCAAGTCCATGTGAATCGGTGACATAGCCCGATTAAGCCGGCAATCACGTAGGTCAGGCTTTCTGATAACGCCTGGGCCTCCAATAAATTTTCACCACGTACCTTGATGATGGCGCCATTTAACGCTAAAGAGCTGGCTTTATGGGATTGTAAATATTTATGTGGGGAATTTTGAAAAATTCCTCAACTTTTCTCCTTAGAAATTTCTAACGACTCTTCTGCCAAAAAGAGACCTTGGCCCACATAGAAGATTCTGTTTCTAAAAAGCGAAACGAGACTCACTTTCAAACCGCAGCGGAAGCGGCTTGGAAACATGTTCTATCTATCTCAAATAAGTTGAATGCAAAATGCAAATAAGTTGACCAACTGCTTCGCTTGCCAACTGAATTGGAAACCGCATCGCATCCCAGATGCGCCAGCGCCTGCGCAAACGCACTGTCGCATTCATATCGCATGGAAAGTTTAATTATAGACGATCTGGGGGCCAAAGTCTAGCCTGAGAACTTGTCCGGTGATTTGGCCTAATGCTGATGGACATTTTCTAGGTTTGCAAAATTTAATTGGGTTAATATTTAGCAAGCTTGAAACTTGAATCATTAAAGTTCTTAAATACTTTTAATTTGTTTTTTAACTTATCTATAAGAAGTTCCCCATAAAAGCCTCCCTTTGGAAATTTTATTTTCTCTTTGGTAAATTCAATTATTGAAATTTTCAAAAAGCTGGTAAGAAAACATCGAGTTTATGAGCAACTTGATGTCAAATTATTTATTTAGACATTTGTGCCGCAAAATTAATTACTTGTCGTGGTCGACCCATTTTCCAGGAGAGCCAGGAAAGCCCTCACGATGAGTCACTGGAAAGCGAGGAGATGCTCTTGGCCAGTCCCGCTCCCACCTTCGTCGCATTCTACCAGCTGGATAACAGGCAAAATGAAATCAAACGCCAAATTGGCAACTTCTCACAGAGCCTTAAACACATACAATCAAGATCGAGCGAATATTCACCAGGCCTGGCATACTGGTTTGCCGTTTTGGCTGGCGGGTAGCTTCTGCCCCGATGCCTCGACGGCCATATGCCCCCCGAATCCGTCGATTTCCCCGGATTCTCGACTTCACTCATGTATGCCTGGTAGTTTGGCCCGTTCGACGCTGCTTTTTATCGCTCGCCACGGCCGCTGGACGCTTTAGTTGAATTTCAAACGTTAGCGCGCGCGCATGGTCGGAACGTGTCCCAAAAAGAGTCGGGAAACAGCAAGCATAAAATCCATTGAGGCTTTGACAATCGATTTTCCTGCAGTCTATTCGAAGGACTGCAGCGACGCGCAGTTTAAAAAGTGAAAAGCGTGTTGGGGTCAAATCAAATATCCGACTGATCTTGGCGCAAAAGAATTTTAAAGCGGAAAATAAGCCAAGCCGTAACCCAAGCAGACCTAGTTCAAGCAGGGAGATCTTCCCAGGCGATCGAGATTATGTAAGGCCAAGACTACTCCTAATGAAGAATTCGCAGAAAAAACCCAATTACCTAATTGTCATGCATCCGGCGTTAACGGTTGTCAACTTTCTACCCCCGCTCCGTTTGATTGATTTCTTCGCTCATTCGAGGCACGCACATCCACATCAAATTCGAATCGAAATCCGCCGGACACTGGGCCAGTGGCCACCACCACTTGCACTTTCCTCCTCCGACGAAATAGCCTTTCGCAACAATTGTTTTTATTTGTTTTGACGCAGCCACAATTAATTATTCAGCACCATTGCTCAAAAGTGCGGGTGCAACGTGCCCGTTAAAAACGAAAGACTTAAGCAACGAACTTTTCGGCATGTGCCGATTCGGCTGCCACCGGGAATGAAATAATCAATTTTATTATTCGATATGTAGTCCCAGCACTCACCTGCTGACCCAGTTTTCCGTTTCATTATATGTCTGAACAAAAATTAAGTACATTTCTTTACGCGAATGTCACTAAAATCGTCTGAAACTCTCTGGATTCTGGCAGTTTGGCCAGAAGAGACGGACATTGGATCGTCCATACTTAGCAGGCGCCAATTAAAGCTCAGCTGCACTAATTCGCCATAAGTTGCGAAGGCTTTTCTCCGTCTGCCAGTGCACTGGCCAATGCCACCGTCTTTTTCTTCATCACTGTCCCTGTCTCTGCTCACTTTTCTCACCTGGCATTCCAATCTGAAATTTGTTGCGTGTCTGTTATTTGTTTGTGTCGGGTATGTATGGTGCCAAAGGGTAAATCCCCTGGCTCAGGAAACTGGCTGAAGCAATTCAATAAAAAATTAGTGGACTCAATAAAAATTTAAAAAGTACGCGTACAAAATATGGATATAATAGCCAACGGCAAAGTATTTTTTTTAGGTCTAATCGATCGATAAATTATAAAATTAGTTAATTAAATGTATTAATATATAAATAAGCTATTAATATAATAATATCAAATAAATCATCGAAATAACTGACTAACGAAACCTATTTTTTTATAAAAACTTTAGCGTTTAAAATAATAAAGTAGTTGCTACGGAAAATACATTTTTGAGAATCTTTCTGAGGTTTAGATTTTTCCAAATAACTCAAAAATTATGAAACTTTCGTAAAATATTCACAAAAACACTGCGGAATCATTTCAGAAACCGTTCGATCGTAAAGAAACATTTTTATTAATAGAAACAATATTTTTCTAAAAACTTAAAGACAAAAGCCAAAATTTCATTGTTTACGTTTTTTCAACTCAATCTATTGACTTTTGTTTAGATTAAACAGCATTTGAGCTTCGACTAGAGTTAGTTTTCTTATGATCCTTGGTCAATTGGTTGGACAACATGTGTTAGACCATTCATGGCCATAAGCGAGAGTCGCTGGCGAGGCGTCACTGTCAAATGCATTTGGACTGGTGAGGAGTGGACTCCAGTGATAGCTTGGGGAGTCTGCGGGACTGGACATGCCAGTTGCAGCGCTTCCTCAACGCACAAGCCCAGTTGGTAGCAGCCACTCCTCGACCCCGTCTGATTTTTAGCCTAGAAGGTGACCTCATTTCCATTTCACGTCTATCAATGCTCTGCAATTAATCTCATCTGCATTTTGGTTTTATTTGCCGTCCAGGCCCACCGGCTGTACGCCTGTCGGCCCAAAGTGATATCTAGAAATCGAGTTTGTTTTGGCCAAAAAGTGGTTGTGTGACACCACTTGTATCGTTGCCAATTTGGGAGAAATTTCAAATTTGGGGCTGCCTTTGGTAATAGATTTGTCTGAGGGGCTTTAGCGATAAATAAACGCTAGAGGTGAGCATTAAAAGCTCAAAAATTCAATTAAAACTGACACCAATTGACTCCGCGGATATCCTAATTGGTTATGGGTATCCCGGAGATTTTTTCCAGAAACTTTGAGTGGTGATGCCTTAATTTTACATGATTACCAAACCCTCTCACCTGACGTCTTTTGAGTTTCCAAGGACGTGGATTTTTCTTCCGAATTAGTGTCAAAACTTTAACCCACCTTCCTTTAATCAAGGCAATGAGTTGGAGGCGGAGAGTGTGTGCAGTAGCCTGGAATGCTTTGGACTAGATACCTGGAAAACCTGCACCTCCCAGTTGGCCGTCAAATTGCAGCCTTTGGGAAAGTGCTCCAGCCATGGTCGGGCTCCAATGATCGGTGCCTTGGACGGCGAACGGATCGGCAACGCTACAAACACTTCATCGCCATCTGTGGGTAGTGGCAACCGGCTGGAGCAAGTTCTCCGCTTAGTTGCATCATTGATGGTGCTGTAAAAGTGCGTCGTGCAGGCGATAGGCGATAGAGAGAGCAATTGATACCGCTCCATTTAGATTCTTTTCGGGTGAAATCTGCGACTGCCTCAACAGGTTTCATCAAGAATTATAAATCAATTTGTTAACATGCTTTCACTGAATACACACTGACGCATCTTGCCAATTCTCCTTGCCACTCTTATTGATGTTTCTACATTTATAAGGCCAGTCGTAATCAGAATCCAACTGCCAGGCTAACGGTTTGAGCCAGTGCAGCAGCTAAAACAATACCAGAAAAGAGCTTTCCCGAAAAAATAGGCGCCAAAACAAAGTGCTCCAAGCATTGGAACCAGTTGATGAAATGAGGATTAGAGGGGACATTCGATGGGGGATTGGAATGGCCTGATGAGAATGCAGAACGGGGTGTGGAATCCATGCGAGCTCCACAATTACTGTTATACAACTGTTGAATAATGATGGCCATTAGGCTGGAGTTTTTGCAACTCAATCGGAAGCCAAACTAATCGGGAGAAGCAGTCTAGTTTGTTTCCTAAGTCTTCTGTTTTTGCGGCGAAACTGATTGTTGTACCCCAACTTAATAGTAAAAATTAATATTTAATAGTTCATAATATCAAACTATCATACAACCGCCAAAATATAAGCTTGTCTTAGTAATTGTTTAACAACGTGCTAAATAAAGAAATTACACAAAATAGTCCATAAAACTAGATCAGCCCCACTTACTATCAACAATTTTGTAAAAAGTTGCATAACAAGTATATAAAAGAATATTTGGGTTAGATAAAGACACAAACTCCAAACCAATTTTGTGAAAGTTGAAACCAGATAGGAGACTCCATCACCTACAATTTTGTCATTTAGAAGGCATTTTTTCAATCACCTTAGTAACAAGCGGGGTAAGGAAATCGCTTTTCCAATAAATGTTATGATAGAACCAATATCTTTCATTAAAATTGAAAGTGACACTTTAACAAATTATTAGATTAAAGAGAAGAAACTCCTCTTAATTGAATATTTTTTGGTTAATTGCCATTTTAGCACCTGATCTCACCTGAAGATGGATTTGGATAAGTTGCCAAGGAGCCACCTTCACCTCCTCCTGTTGCTGCTGTCGTTTGTCTGCTTATGTCGAAGCACATTGGCGGTTAATCGACAGGCGGATGCTGACCGGAATTCGGATTTGGCGGCTCAGCTGGCGGATGCGGAGGCCGATGCGAGAACGGACTACGCTGGGGAATCCCCAGACACGCCGCACATACGCAGAAAGCGTCTGATTTGGATTACGGACGATGGAAGACTGGCACTGCCGCCGGGCACTGCCCTGACTTTTACTCCGACGATCTCCATGCCCCTGGTACGGCATCCGCCCGAGGGCTTCTTCTCCAACCTGACCATCAGCTTCCCCGTCACAAGTAAGCCATTCTTTGCTCCCCTCCTGTTATTATTCAATGGACTCCATATTGACTTCTCTAGTTGACTTTGACAAGCTGGGCCTGACGGACAATCAGAATCCTCTTGGGGATCTGCCGCCGCTTTTTGCCCGCTCCTTTGGCCATGAGGCGGGACACATGGTGGGCGAGTACGTGGCCAGATATCTGCATGTCCAGCGGCGCAAGAGGGATCTCAGCGAGCAGCGGAGCAGAAGCGACGAGGACCATCCCTTCAAAGTTCAGGAGGAGGGTCCCAAGTTTCCGGAACTGCCCGCCGGATTGCAGCACATATTCCACGGCGGAGAGAGGGTCCTGCTGTATGGTGTTGTCGAGGACTTTCTGGCCACCTTCGGGATGGATGGAAAAGCCTGTTTGCTGCGAACAATCTGCGAGATGCACTCCCGCAGTCTGGAGAAGTTTGGGGTCTTTGGTGAAATAACAAAATTGTTTTTAACGTAAGTTTATTTAATTCTTAAATAGTTATTATTATTTTATAGATACCTCTTTTATAGGGTAACCAAGTCGCCTTTCGCGGACCTCGTTCCCGACTATGTTCAGGCCCAGGAGGTGGGCGAAGGCAAGCAGGCTCCGGGCGAGTGTTTCCCGTATTACAAGGCCTGCCCCAAGAGCATTTTTAAGGCCGTGGCGAGCAAATACAGCAAACCGGCTCCTGCCACAAAGACGAAACTCCCAAAAACCACGGAGCGACCCAAGGGGGAGTACTACGAGCAGCAGGTGATACAGTTGCCCACCACGCGGGATCGGGAGAATGATGTGTTCATGTAGAGGAATCCTCCTCCCAGGAGCGACTCCCATTGTTGACCTCGTCTAGCTTTTAGGTTTAAAGTCACTTGTTTGTAATTAACGCGTACTAACTAATTTATTATTATTTATTCGAATTATTGTATTTATTGTTAGTTGTAGGCGTTGTTAGATCTGTTTGCGTTATGGCCTGTAAATAATTGCAATTGTGGCATATTCCCTTCCTCCCCCGAAACACAGAAGTCCAGATAAATAAATAGAGAATTAGTTCCGATTAACAAATGTTTTTCCGCAGTTTTCCTTAATAAAAAAGTGAAATCCATATTCGCAGACTTGGCTGCGTCTACGTAATGGGAGAATGCTCTTTCCTACATTATGCCAAATAGGGTTTTCAGGTGGTCGACGTGAATGCAGTTCAAGTGGTAGAAGGTGGCCACGTTTCTGGCGATTCTGTCCAGCTGGATGGCGCCCCGCATCCAATGCTGCTCCTGGCCCCCAAATGTGATGTACTTTTGCATGGCCTCGTTGTAGGTGATTTCCCTGTGTATCGTCAGAAACTAAAAATTACTTATAGAATTTAGAGTTTAAACCAAAAAGCTAGAATCAGAAAGGATCACCTCCATAAAAAGCGTGGCCAGGGAGAGATTACAGTCGCAGGTGGTATTGTATCTCAGCCTGTAAAAGTGCAAGCCCTTCAGGACGAATATATCGGAAAGATCGGGGATGTTGTTGCCAGTGCCGATGCGCAGCAGGAGTCGGAGCACATTCCGGTACTTGACCATCCGCTCGTTCTGGATGCCCTGCATCCTGGGCACGTACGGGCAAAAGCTGCGCCGGTCGTACTGCGGATAGACCTGGAACAGGGCCAGCCAGTAGATTGTACTGCTGCAGCAGTGGTGCCAGGCCGGACCCGAGGGAATGAATGGGGGCAGGGGATGCTTCGCAAACTCGAATTGCAGGGCCGGCAGGAAGACGAAGGACACCATGCTGGGCATTCCGCCTGACTCGCGTTTTTCGCAGGCCAGGATTTCATGCACGAATCCTTGGTCCCCGATCTCATGCGTCCGATAGCTGAGCTTGTACTGAACTCCGCTGGGGCAGTAAACCAGGTCCAGTTGGGCAATAGTTTCCCGGAGGTTACCCCGCAACAGTAGCTGAATGCTCTCCGGGTTCACGTAACCGTTGCTGATCATGGGATGCGAGATAGGGGCCAGCAGGTTGATGTATCCTGGCTTGGCCGCATTGAAAACGGGAGTAACTGGAAAGGGCATATGGAAGCGCAGGTACTGCTCAAAGTCCAAGGGGAAATCTATCTTGGAGCCTCTATAAAAGGTAGCCGTGGTCAGGAGGTTCTGGAGTATATACTTGTACACCATATCCTTCTCGGCCATGGCTTCTGTGAGTATCTGGCATATGGCCTCCGCATGCATCAGCCATTCCGTGTCGCTACCATCGATCTCCCCGTAGTCCGAGATGATCTTGATGCTATCGTGAAAGTACGAGTGTCCTTCCGGCAGGTACAAGGCCAATTCTCTTCTGTATTTACTCTGCTCCATCTGAAAACTGTCTGTGGCGACTGTGCGATGGGAACTGCCGAAGCAAGCAAATAAAACCATTTCCAAGTGGGTAACCTAATATGTTGTTTATTTTCTGAGAAAATTTGTCAGCAACTGTTGGTTTCTAATGTCGCCCGAGAATCAATGGCTTTCGTTTTAATATAAATTACTATTTGAGACCAAACATTTTTCCTAATTTAATAAAAAAATTTGAACAAATATTTTTTTTATTCCATCTGTCTAAAAATATAAGAATAAACACTATGCTTACGGTTATATATCACAATTATAACGAGAGAATGTTGTTTTTTTTCTTTTAAATAAACGTTATTCAAATTTAAATGTGCAATCAGCAAAAGCTTTAAGATTAAGCTAGTGAGAACATGGTATATTAGCTCTAATATCGAAACCTCTTCCTATCGGTGCTTTTACAGCTGTTCACTATTGTGCTTTTCGTCTGGTCACACTTTTGTTTTGGTTTCTTTCGGTGTTGCGTTTGTTCTGTTATTTATCAAATTTTGCACTAACACCGCTCCAAAGACCGCCAGTTAAACTAAAAAACAATTGGTAAGTGCATCCCAAACAGGACATATTGAAGTCCAATTTGAGAGAGGAATAGGCATCCCGTGGAAGACCCGGCCATCGAAACGCAAAACAACAACAAAGTGCAGCGGCTGAGTCAGGCGATGTGGTGATTGAATTGGATTATCACGATATGGGCCTCTCAATTGCCTTTTAGCCGGCGTTGTAGTTGTTTACATAGCGCGGACGTGGCGCAATAAATTTTTAATCTTCTGCGGCAACCAGCTGATTAAGATACTCATGCTTCAATAGATAACTTGACGGTGGCACTGGAGACTGGTGTTGACACTGGATTCCGAAACTTTGGCGACATGGACAACGCTGGGGAGTCGGCCTCGCCGCCATCTAGCAACGAGGCGGCGGCTGGATCACAGAGCGAAGCCTCCGAGGAGGAGGAGTATCTGGATAACAGCATCGAGCTTCGGGGTTACCTCAGCAAATGGACCAACTACATTTATGGGTGGCAGCCCCGCTACATTGTCCTGAAGGACGGCACCCTGTCCTACTACAAGTCGGAGTCGGAGTCGGATTTCGGTTGCCGGGGAGCCATCAGCCTAACCAAGGCCACAATTAAGGTAGGGCGTTTGCTAGAGAATTAGGAGAGGGAACCAGCTCCAGCTCCAGTAAGTGTTTTCAATTGGACTAATAAAAAAGTAATGGGCGTGGGTGTGTGCGCATGTGTTTTGGTCAAATTAACCAAACCAAACGCCTTGATGGCCACGACCCTAGTGCCCGATTCCATTCCCATTCCAATGCCAATTCCCATTCCCATTTTGATTCTTATTTCGATTCTCATTCCGAGCGACACAATCAATGCAGCGCAATCAATTAACGTTGGCCTGCTGGCGGTGACGAAAATAGACCAAATTGAAGTCATCGATGTAAGTAGGCGCCCCCTCTTCTGCGCCCGCTGCCATTAATGCCACCGGCTGGACTGTTGACAGGAGGGCGTGTTGTTCTGTTCTAGGAGGGTGTTTCACAACAAATGTGTACTTATCTATTTATACTAACGAAGCTGCCAAACCAAAAAAACTGTGCTGACTCACAAAAAGCATTCTTTCCTGTAATTCGCACTCAATTTTTTTGATTTTGATTTGGGTTGAAGACTTGATACTTATATGTAAATTAATCTAATTCTTGCAATAAGCATAGTCGAAATAATTGGAATTCCTCTACTCAAGATAAATTCCTCCCTTTTATATTTCGTCGTAATAACTTATTTAATAACTTGCGATTTTCTCCTTTTAAGGCCCATGAATCTGATGAACTGCGTTTCGATGTGGTGGTTAATAACCTGAACAACTGGTGCCTGCGAGCGGAGACCTCCGAAGACCGCATGCACTGGGTGGAGGTTTTGCAGCTTTACAAGGAGGACACCGGCAGTACGGATACTACATCGTTGCGACGCCATGGCAGCACCATGAGCCTACAGTCCAACACCATTTCGCTGACCAGTGGTGGTAGCTTGAAGAAAACGCAGCGCAATCTTCGCGAAAAGGTCGGGGAGCTAGAGACCTTTAAGGATATCCTGTTCGGTCAGATCGAGACACTGCAGCGATACTTTGACGCTTGTTCGGAGTTAAACAAAAACAACGCCCAACCTTTGGATTTGGGCGATGGCCTTAAGAGCATCGATTTCAAGGTAAACCATTAGGAAATTGTGTTTATTTGTTTGTTTCATAGTTTTCTATTGCAGGGAGAGTCGATTACGTTTCGGGCCACAACGTCTGGAGTGCTGACCACTTTGCAGCATTGCCTGGAAATTATTGCCGAAAGCGATGAGTCATGGAAGCGGAAACTGGAGCGTGAAATTGATAAACGCCGCCGCTCGGAGGACCAGAATAAGTAAGTGGATATTGGGGTTCAAATGACTAGTCATATGGCAAATACAATATACTTTTTATTTACCTGCAGAAAGTTCAAGGACGAGATTGAGAAAATTAAACGATTATCATATCCTGGCCCAGATTTCGAGGTGAGTGCTCATTTATTAAGACTATATAAACGAAATCCCATTCACGGTCAATGCTGGCCGTATCGGGGCCAAACACGTTCCCACCGAAAACAAACAAACGTCGAACGCGAGAGTGGCGCAAAAGCCGTGAAGCGATTTGCGTGCGATTCGTATGCGTCTTAAAATAAACTCACTGGTTCGGCGTTGTGCCGGAGAAGAGATTTCATCATACGTACGGAAAGTAGAACACGCCGTACTATTATTTAAGCGATTTTGATTGAATCATTTTTTTGGCTGACACGGAGTTTACATGTTCTGATCGTATCTCCACCTCCAGGCATGCGATCCCTTCCGCATTTAATGCTGATATTTGATTTCCGCCTCGGTCAAGCTGTTTGTTTTTGTCCCTTTCAATAGCATTTTAATGGAAGTATTCATAATAAGTTTGCCCAATCAAAGATGGTGGGTAGTTTTGTGCACTAACTCGATTTTGTCGGGCTTCTCGGTTCATTCACTTGGTGGCTCGTTGATTGTTCAACCGCAAACGGTGGACGTCTAGACGTCTTCTTTTGTCTTAGATTGACAGTTTGACGTTGCTGGCGATTTACTCAGACTTTGGATTGGGAAAATGTAGGTTGACAACGACACACGACAATTTTTATGAAGCGTAGTGATAAACTTGGGAATAGAAATTAAAGGAAATATTTTTTAAAACTATTATTTTTTAGAAATAAGGTTTTTTGTAGGCACACAGTCTCGACTCTTTTTAAAATTTTCATCAAGCCTAATCCAGCCAAGAGTATTTAACATTCCCCATAAGCCACTCCCCTGGCTTTATGCCCGGCTTATAGCTTTTACCTTTCTGGCTTATAGGCCAGATTGGTCAGTCGACGGTCAGCGATTGAGTCGCAAACACGTACAAATTATAAACAAATTTGCCAGGCAAACAAAACTAAACTATACGAAACGGTTTCTCTTTCATATTTGTCGAGTCTTTTAATTGTGTGTGCCGGTTGCGAAATTCTTTAGCTGCATTAAAAGACCCATTATTTTTATATATACACTGGCTCATGTTGCAAATCTAAAATCGCAGCACGCACAAATATAAAACTATATATTTACAAAAGCCATAAACAAAATCGGCGGAATGCCCTCGGTGCGATTTCTTTGCCGGCCCGGTTTTCAGAAGGGCAAAGTGAAAAAAATCACGGTATTCCAAATAAAATAAAATTTTTTGTTTATATTTAAGGAGTGATATTTGAGTGGAATTTTTCTTTATAATCTATTGAAGGGAAATTTTAAAGAATCAGCCTTAAATTATTTTTGTTTAATGATTAGATAATGTAAAATAAAAATAGTTTTTTTATCGGACGTATATAAATTATATCAAAAATACTATATGGTAAAAGTTGTAAAGTTATAACGTTTCAAGTTTTAGAAATATATTCAGTAATCCAGTAATGCTTATTCGCAATATTCGAAAACTCTTAAATTATTCTTATTTGTTTAAAGGAATAAACTAAGTAAAGCCAGTATATAAAAAATGAATAACCAAATGTAGATGAGTTAGTTTTGGTAATTTGGTTTGGTAATTTTGGTTTTGGTTATTTTATTATATAATTTAATAAAGCATTCGATGTACATTTTAGTTGAATGTTAATTAGTTTTAGGATTTTGTTTTAAAATGATTTTAGTTAATTTGACTTATCCTTAAAGCATATAATTTTTTGTTAGTGTCTGGTCTCTGGCTCCGAATGAGAGGGATAAAATGTTGGCGGCTTGCTTTGAAATCAAATTGGCCTCATTTGAGAGCCAAGGGTGGAACCAACACGCCCCCCCCACTCTGCCCAAAGAACCGCCTTGGAACAGTAAGTGCGGTGGCCAAAACCTTACGCATTGATTTATTATTTAAATGCAAGAAATCCTTTTCATTAAAGCTTTTTGCAACGGGCTTTCCACTCTCGCCCGTACTCTCTCTTAGCTGCTTTCTCCTTTCTCTCCTCGGTCTCTCTGGCCTTTCTGGCTTCGGGTCTTGGCCACCAGCAACAGTTTGTTTTATGTCCTTGCGTGGGACGGAAGGATTTGCCAGAACTCTAGTTCGCTGACACATTTGGCCCGACTCTCTCGCTTGCCGCGCAAACCTTTCACCAAATTTCGTCCTGGCGCTCCTGCGCTCTCTCGCATGTTTAGTTTTTCCTGCCAAGTGGAAAGCGGGGGAAACTATTTTTTCTCGGTGAAAATTCGGTAATTTGCGGGTGGTGACAAGCAGGAAGAGCCTGGTAAGGATAAGTACATATAGCCAATGACTTCATCGGGGAGCACATCCCGCTCTTTCCTCTGGCCACTTGGTGGCCAACGATGATGCACTCGACTCCCCAATAGGGGGGCGTGTAGTTGTACTGGAGCTTGTGGGAGCGCACATGTCGCTATTAATTAATAAATATAAATTCAATTCCACAAAAATTCCATTCGCGGCACTTATTCTATGCCTGTTGCCTGGCGTTCCGGGGTTACACGCGCCGTACCTCAAAAAGTACAGTGAATACCCTTGGGTGTGCAAAAATGTAAACCAAGAAATCTTGGTTTAAACCTTCAGCTTTGACGAGGTATTAAATTTCTTGCATTTGATTGCTTTCTTAGTAACTAACTAGTTTCTGTTTTTAAAACTTTTTTTAGTAGTTATCCATTCGGTCCAAAAGGGTTTCCACTGCTTTAATGGGATTCAGGCACCAAACCCCTGTGTGGCAGTCTTCTGCTTACGTATTCATGGCACAGTGATGCGCCTTTGTGTCCATTATGCTCGCCCAATTACGCATGCCAGCCGAGAATCACCGCCTGCCGTCGTCATTCCCCGGTTAGGGAAGGCATGGATGGAAAGAGCGAAAAAAACAACAGCATAAATTGGATTTCTTGGGCCATTTGGCCGCACAAGTGTCGGCGATTAATTTATACTAAGCACGTTCCATTTCTTTCCAATTGGATTGAATGCGGTTTCGTCATTAAAATTAATTAGGCCGATCCCTCGAAGATGTTTTGGCTAAACTTGACTTAGTTTTTAAGTTCAGAACGTGACCGGCTTTGAACTTTCCCTCATTTTCCTTTCGATTTCTAGGAGGGCCCACATTCCACCTTGCCTGAGGATGAGTTCTTCGATGCGGTCGAAACTGGCCTGGACAAAATCGAGGAGGACATGCAGTTGCGCTTCAAGCTGAAATTGCAGTCTCAAATCTCCCAAACGCTGGTTAATGTCCCACACGAAGCTGTGGCCGAGGGCGAGGAGGCACGCGAGGAGTTTGGCACGGGGGCGGAGGCCAAAACCCATGCCCTATGGCCCGAGGTAAGCGCCCAGACTAGCCCGGAAATTGTCAATCTGTCAGCCATTAATTGCATGTGTATCTCTCAGATCGATCGCGTGTGCAAGGAGCAGCTGCACTATGCCCGGGAAGGCGTAGGCCAGGACGGAAACGGCTGGCAAATCTTCGCGGACGAGGGCGAGATTAAGATGTACAAACGCGAGGAGGAGGTCAACGGGCTGGTGATGGACCCTCTGAAGGCGTATCACACGGTGCAGGGGGTGACTGCGAGGGAGATGTGTCACTACTTCTTTATGCCCGAATTCCGCAATGACTGGGAGAGTAAGTCATCCAACTGGAATTTATGTTTTCCAAGCTTATTTAATATCTTAATATTTTGTAGCCACATTGGAGGACTGCACTATTCTCGAAAAAATCTCGGCTGACACCCTGCTGTTCTTGCAAACCCACAAACGCATTTGGCCAGCTAGCCAGCGGGATGCCCAGTTCTGGTCGCACATGCGGAAGATAACCGATGATCTGGAGCCAGGTGCCCGCGACATGTGGGTGGTGTGCAACAACTCCACCGAGTACGCCAAGCAGGAGTCGAAGAACGGCAAGTGCGTACGCATTTTCCTGACCGTCATACTTGCCTGCCAGACCCACTTGCCCGATGGCTATGTGAAGGGTCAGCCCTTGAACCGCGAAGATCTAACCTGCAAAATAACCTACTGCTCCGTTGGTAAGTCCTTCTAATTTGACTTAGTAAAAAGCCTAGCTCACTGCTCGGATCTGTTCTCCCCAGTTAATCCTGGAGGCTGGGCGCCGGCCAGCGCCTTGAGGGCCGTCTACAAGCGCGAATACCCAAAGTTTCTGAAGCGCTTCACCGGCTACGTCATAGACCAGTGCAAGGACAAGCCCATCATGTTCTGATATTTGCCATAAGCAACAAAGCAATCAATACCAATCAAAGCTGAATTGAACATTCGGCTGGGACTTTTTCCTTAACTATCCCCGGAAATCATAGATCTTGAAAATAGGTTTTTCTATCCTCAACTCCAGTTTTAAAGGCGTTAACGCGTTGGTTTTACCAGTTTGTCCTTCCGTTTGACAACGAGTGTGTTCTGAAAGCGAAATGTGGGAATTCTTTTTGTAATCGCGCTAATGATACTAAGAAGTACTGTAACCTGCCTAGCCTTAAGTTATGTGTAAGTGAAACACAATCATTGTATAGCTCTTAGTTCCGGAAATTTCTATCTGTAATGTATATGCTTTAAATGCAACAATTGCAAAAAGGACGATGCGAGGGATACGTAGTTATAAGGAAGCTTTCTGTTCGGTGTGAATCTATCTGCAGCATACGTACGAGTCGAGTATATATTACCATACATATTCCACCCTCGTCCCGCCCTCCGGCAACATCTGTTTTACTGAACTGTCAAGTGTACATAAATTAAATAAATGCGACTTATTGTTATCTCCGAAATAAAAGATCAACTCTCGCTTGGTTTTATCATATGTCATGTCATGTATTTGCTTTCCGCGAACTCTTTTCAATTTACATAAACTGTGCTGTTGTAGAAGAATTTTTCGTGTGTAATTTTACAACTTGCTTATGTAGTTTCTCTTAATATTAATGTGCCAAAACACCTTTTTTTCTTTTGCCAGTTTTAGTTTTTGTGTTTTTTAAATTTACAACCAAGTACTGCAGTTGGAGAATTTTAAATGCCTACAATTTGTGCAGTCTGAAAAGTTGCCTTTGCCAAATACTCTCGATACTAATTAATTTATTCAACTTGAACTTTATAAGTTTCGAATTCGCGTTTCGAAGTACGTTTACTGTTTAATGTTAATGCGTTTTATAAGTTAATGTATGTACTTGTGTCATATTGTCATGTAATTGGTTGCTTGGTTTCTCGTTTGTCGTTGTAGCTATTGGAAAATAGAGTTATGTATATAAGCTTTTCTATATGGTACAGGAGCAGTGTATGTGATTGTACCCTATTTGGCAAATATTCGGCTATGTATCTCTGTATCTCGGGATCCTCAGGATTTGTTTGTTCGTTTGTCTTTGAGCGGTCGCTTAGTTTTCGGCTTATGGAAATGCATGCTGGTTTACGACTTTGGCTTTCGGTATTATATATTTCTCCCATTAAAAACATTCAATACGTTGTATTATCGGTATCCTTTGGTGTACGCGTATGTATATGCATATATATGTTTAATAAGATTTGTAGAAGTAATTGTATGACGCTTAGCTATGTACAACAGTTTCATAAACTATTTCTTAATGCATTCGTGTTATTGTATCCCCGTAAACTAATATAATTCATTTAAGTAACTAGCTAACAGTTGCCAAGTACTCTCTTGCCGCAAACACTTACAAATGATTTAATGGTTAAATGGAAACAAACAATGCGCTCCAACGAAATCTTCATAATTCACTACAAATGCCAAGAATTATCTTATATGTATGTTCTGGTGCCCGATTTCCTGGGATCTCGTCTGGGACCAATTTCTTCGGCCTGCAGAGCACTCTCATCTGCGGCCTGCCGCAGTCTGTTTATCATACATTAAATGCTTAATTTAGGATCTATAACATTAAATTTATTTATATCCTTCCGTCCTCCCTTTGAATTCATTACACTTATGCAGCTTTTCAAGTTCCAACTAAGCATAATCAGTGTGTAAATAAGTCTTATTGTTATTTCTCGTGCCGTTTCCATTCGACCGGCCAAAAACTGATGTTCGTTGAGAAAATCAAAAATTCCCGTCGAAAATGTATAATATTCGATTCCTGTCGCCCAATCGCCAGTTCTGGTTCGCTCTATTGTAAATAGTTGAAATGTTTTGTAGATTTACTGATTTTTAGGTATTGGTTTTCGAGTTAGTTAGCTGGAAGTGGGCCTTCTTCGGTAAAGTCGGTAGAAAATTCGTTTTAAGTTACGATTTCGTTTTTGTAAGAAGATTTTACAACAAATTTTACAATTTCGATTATTGTTTTTTTTACACTCCATTTAAGATTATGTTTAAAATGAACTCCCCTTAATGGGGGCGGGGGGTCTTTGGATCCTTAGACATTGATCTGGAAGGCCTCCCGCTGCAGTTTCTGATTGGCACGCATTCGTGGCGACGTCTGGGTCTTCGTCTTGTCGTTGGCATCCGAAAAACGAGCTGGTGGATTTATGTGGTCCTGATAGTTTGGTGGATAGTTGGATATGCTAAACGTACAGGGTTCTGATTACGTAAGTGGCGGCAATCGGTACTCGGCCTCTCGTCTCCGGATCACTTACCTAAAAGTAGTTTCTTCGTTGTGACTGGAATAGCCACTGGAACTTCGCACGTGCCGCTTGCCACTGGTGCCCGGCTTGCCCGCCTTCCGGGCCGCGAATGGCGGCTTCGACTTCCGGTTCATGCTAGTTGGCGTGGTCTCCGACGAGGAAGATGTCTCATCCTGGGTATCTGTATGAAAATATATATATGTATATGTAATGTATGAAAATATATTTGTTAAAGATATATATATTATATATCCTTGATCTCTATACAGTTTCAAAAGGTTTAGGAAAATATTCAGTCTACATTTTTTTTAAATATTTCTTAAACAAAAAAAATAACAAAGCTTTAGATAAAAAAAAAATAAAAAAAAAAAAAATGTACAATATTTTTTAAACATTGTTTTTTCAGTTTTTATGGCTACATATTAAAGTGTCTATCATATTTTATTATACTAAGTGAAGGTTATAAGCAAACTGGGATTAAATAATTTTTTAAGACATAAGGATAATATAAAGGATAATACTAAGTGAAGGTTATAAGCAAACTGGGATTAAACAATTTTCTAAGATATAAGGATAAACTGTTCACCTTTGCCCCCCAAGGACTCACCGCGTTGGGCACGATACTTGGCCGAGTTTAGAGCGCGTGCAGACACATCATTGTCGGACTCGGAGCCGAGTGTGTCATATTCTGTAATTGGGATGTGAAGCGTTAGGATTTTCCTAACTTCGGAATCTGTTGAACCTGGATTGTCCGATTCTAAAAAGTTTAGTACGATTCGATGGATTTGTACGTTGTTTGTTGGATTTGTATTTTTTTTGTTGAGATGAAGTTGAAATGAGAATGGAGAAGAACGTTGAGAGCAATAATGAGCAACAAAGATGGGCGCAAGGATATTGGGTGAAATGGCGACTGTGACAAGAGATGATTCAATTTGGCTTACTGGCTACAACGGGGATCATTAATGGGTTATTGGTAGTTGGGGAATAGAAAAAGGAGAGGAAAGGGAGGACCATGCCATAGTTACCTTGGCTCTCCGAGTGAGGATCCCTGAGGCGGCCGACTTTTCGCCGCACCTTGGTGTATTCCGGCTCCTTCGACTGAAAGAGTTTCCATAATTATAGGTTTTGTTGAAATATAAATAGGTTTAAAAATTACTTACATGATAGCTCTCCGGCTTGACGTCGTGATAGACAAACGAACCGCGTACGGAGTGGTAGGGACCACTGTACACATTGCCACTGTAGGAGCTTTCACTGTAGGTCTGCTTGTTCAGCTGGAAGGTGGCGTACGGGCAGATGTCCTCAATGTACTCGTTGCCCTCCGCCTTGCCAAAGCTCCCGGAGTCGTTGGAATTGGATCCCCGGGGAGCGGAGCTGCCAGGATTACAGCGAACTGCCAGATACTGTTGATCCCGATTCTGTTTATTTTGCAAATTAGCCAGCGACGGCGACTCTGACATGGAGGTGCTGGCCAATCGAGCTTGATTGCTCAGTTCTGTTTGGTTAGAAATTGAATAAATTTTAAAATAAATCACTGATTGGGGCAACCCGAAACTCACTTCGTTTTCTCAGGAACAGAGCAGCTCCAATCAGGGCCAGCAGCATCAGCAGGGAGACGCAAATTGGCAGCAGCAGCTTGAAGTTGGCGTAGAAGGGCAGGTCGCTCAGATGGGATACAGGAGTGGAGTGGTCGTTGTTGTAAACTACTACAAATAAATTGGGATAATTTTAATGTTTTTTATATTAATTATATTATTTATTATAAGTTATATTATTATTATTATATTATATTAAATATTTAATAATAATTGTAAACAACGTTTTGGGGTGTTTCTTCTTTAATTTTAAAAAATGAGTTCTCATCAAATGTTGTTTAAGGATCTTAGAATCCCTGACAATCTTTTACTCTTGTTTATAAAATCCTTATATGGACATATTTTTTAATAGTTTTATAAATAAGTAATGTTAAATATAACGAATAGAAGGAAACTTTAACCATTTTCAAATGTTTATAAATAGTCCATAAAATGGAAACATATTTCTCCGCTTTTAAAATGTATTCCAAAAGGAATATTTTATGCATAAACTTGTATTATACTTGTATACAAGATTTATATTAAAATAAAGGATACGGAAATTTCAATTGTGAAAATAAATTTTTCACAAGGATATTATATCCTTACACGGTTTCTAAAAACTAAAGGAACGGAAACTGCTTATAAGAAGAAAACTAAACGTTTTTTTTTTATGACAAAATTAACTAAATAGTATTTATAATATATATTTTTGTTGCTAAAATCTAAAGTTATGATCCTTAAATTAAAAATAAAACTCACCTCCGGCCGTTGAGAGCGTGGTAAAGTTGTAGATGGCCGTTGTGGAGCCTGCGTTGTTGTGGGCCGTCACCTTGATCTGGTACTTGGTGCCCGGGACCAGGTCGCTGACCGTGTAGATCCTTTCAGTGGGGGGAATGTGATTGGAGACCACGGTCCACGAGGACCTCCCATAGATCCTAGACTCGATCATGAAGTAGAGGATGCCGCAGCCGCCGTCGCCCCAGGAGTCCAGCCAGCAGGTGACGCTGGTAGAGTTGTTGGTGATCATCTGGGAGTGCTTCGGCTGCACCGGGGGATTACCCTTGGTATAAGAGTTGACTATGTCGCAGGGCAGTCCAGTGCCGATCTTGTTGTACGCCGTGATGTAGAGCTGGTAGCGGGTGCCACACCACAGGTTGGTCAGCAGGTGCGATGTTGTCTTGGCGTCCACCTGCAGCTCCTCCCAGTCGCCGTTGTCCCTCTTGTAGTTGATCACGTATCCCAGGATCGGACTACCACCGTGGCTGTTGTCCATCCACTCGAGGAGCAGGCTGTCCGTGTAGGCGTTGATCACCGTCAGGTTGGGGGCTTCCGGCGGCACCTTCACCACGATGTTGTACACGATCTCGTCCTTGCCCCAGGTGTTTTCTACACTGCAGGTGTAGTTGCCGGCATCGCTGGCCTGGCACTCCCTCATGTAAAGGGTGCCGTTCTTGGCTATCGTCTTCCGGGCACTCGTCTCCATGTTATGACCGTCTTGTCGCCAAATGGTAACAGGAGCCGGGGCGCCCACCTTGCGGCAGGGCAGTTCCAGGTTCTCCTTCCAGGGCGTGACAATGCGCTGGCTAAAGGACACTATGCGGGCGGGCACCTTGTTGTTGGGCGGCACCGTGACCACCTGGGTCTTCTCGCCCTCGCCCATTTTGGTGGAGGCGGTTAGCCAGAACTGGTAGGTGGCCGACTCCTGGGTGCGGACCGTCTCGTGCATCTCCACGTAGGGTCCCAGGAGTCGCTTGTGAGTGCCCTCCTCCCTTCCGCCCTCCAGCATGGACATGTAGAAGGTGTAGCCCGTCTGGGACAGGGCGACAAAAAATAAGGAAAAGGTTAAAGTCAGTAAATGGGGATTACTTGGACACGGGGGCACTTAACTATCACCTAATTAGACCGCGATGGGAAGCACTTAAAGCACTGAGAAAAAAAATTTATTAACTTTAAGGAACCCGGGTATTATAATATAGACTCTGTAACATAGAGTCTTTGAAAAAGGATAAATCTAATAAAAGTTTAAGACAAGGATACGGATTGTTTCTACTTCTTGTATAGTATTTAGTATTGCAGCTAATTTTGAATATTTTCTGGCAGTGTTGTGGTTGTTACTTACGATGTCACCGTTGGGCAGGTCAGGCGGCAGCCAGGATATTATGATTTTCGTGCTTGACGCGGGTATCGCCTTGATGGCCTGCGGGGCTGAGGGGACTGCATTCCACAATAGCGATTGCACAAATAAATGGATATATATATATATATATATATATAGATATGTAATATGTGTGTGTATATATAGATATATGTTTGGGGTATATGAATAAATGTATATATCAGCGGATGGGTGTGTGCCTGGGCTCTCCATGGAAATTGCCAGCGCGGCATCGAGAAGGATGGCGGGCGAGGATGTGGCAGGATGGGATTGGGATGGCAGCACCAGTGCCAGTGACGGTGCTGCACCTCGTTTGCGTTCATTGAACCGAACGCCACTTACCATCCTCGTGGGTGCGGCAATAAAACGGTTTGGTTTTCATGCCATCGCCTACTTTGGTGTAAGCCAAAACCCAGACCGTGTAGTTCGTGTATTTGCGCAGATTCTCGATGGTGACGTATTGATTTGTTGACTTGACAACCTCCGGATCGGTTTCTGAGCACGTCCAGGAGCCGAAGGGCAGGCGAGCAGCATAGCAGGAGAGTAGGAGAGTAGGAGAGGGCGAAACGAGAACAATTAGCACTGATTGGAAATATGAGGACCATGAAGTGGGCTAATTAATTGGCGAGTGCCATAAATTTCATAAAATAAGTTGGCCAAGTAGCGGTCGGGACGGTCGGGCTTTCCTCTGGCTCCTGTCCAGGTCCTGCGGGGTAATTACACAATTGCACTGGAATCCCAATCAGACCAAAGTAATTGCCAAATAATCGACTGGGATCAAGGATTCCGGGTAATTATCACTTAAATAACAAATTACGTAGCCACTTAAAGTCCTTCGATTTTAATTTTTTTTTGTAAATTATTTTGAATTTATTTCCGAGTTTTATATTGAAAATAAAATATTCGACTTACCGTAGAGCTCATCGACCGAAATGTAAAACACTTTGTAGCCCTTGATTTTTCCGTTTTGGCCGTCAATGTCCGGCGGTGACCAGGTGATGTAAATCGATGTGGAGCCCAGGACATCGCATTGCGGCGATTCTGGTGGGGACGAGGGTACTAAAAGGAGAAAAAAAGAAAACGGTTTCATGGAAAAACTTTTTTTAAAGTTAAATTAAATTAAATGTTGAGTTTAATTTTTCGTGAAGTTTTTACAAAAAAATGATACAACATTTTCACATTAAACAGTGTTCTAAAACAATTTCAAAGAAAGTAAACACAATTTTTTCATGTGCAGGTCACTCTGCCGGGAAGGCATTTGGCGCGGTCCTGGTCAGATTTCGTGCACGGACAATTAACAAATCCAATCAATGTATGCCAGCTGACACGTAGCCAGCAGGACACCAGGAACCATCCTCTTAACCCGTTATCCCATTATCCTTTCGGCCAATCCACCACTTACCATCCTCCATTGTTTGCACGGCAATCTCCTTGCTGGGCGGACCGCTGCCTTGGCTCGTGTAGGCCTGGACAATGACATGGTACTGGGTAAACTTGTTGAGGTTGCCCAACACAGTTTCGCCGCCAAAGTGGCTTCGCACCTCGACGGTTTTGAAGCTGAAGCCCTGGGTGGGATTCACCTCCTTGTCCTCGGGCGTGAGGGACATCTGGTAGCCCACATAGTAGCCCAGCAGTATGCCGTTCCAGTGGTCCCGTTCCGGTGCATCCCAGGTGACCAGGATTTCCGTGGAGCTCTTCGGCTCGGCTCGCACAGTCAGCGGAGGTCCCGAGGGCACCTCCTCCAGCGTGGTCACCTGCACCACCTCCGAGAATTCGGAGGCGCCCAGTTTGTTCTCCGCCGACATGCGGATGTGGTAGGCCTTGGCCGGGCGCAGCTGCTGAATGTTGACCACTGTCTGGCCCCCGGCAATGGTCAAGTGTTCCGCGTTTTGCCAAATATCTAAGCAAAAATATAAAGTGATTTAATCGGAAAGTTTTTTAATACTTTTCGGGATATTAGGCTTATTCTTACTTTAATTGTTACAACGTTATGAAATAATAAAATAAAATACATTTACAGAATATTTTAAAATAGATTGATTGAATGGAATAATTTGTTATATGAATTTTCTTCAAAATACTGGTTACTGGTATCTGAATTATATATATGGCTTTTACATAAGACTCAAAGACTTTCAATTGTTGTTCATGTTTTTTCTTTTCTTTACAATTTTTAAAACCCAAACCACTTTTTGGAATAGCCTTAAAAAATGGTCAACGTTGCGTATACTTAATATAATATACGTAAATATTTCTGCAACAATTTTAATAATTTTTTGTTAATAGAAAATAATTTGATAGTATGAATACCCTTTATTAGCCTTTATCCTTGCACCTATCCTTTGTGAATCCCTCAAAATACTTAAAACTGGAACATATTAAACTATCATTTGTCCAAGCTTTCTCTCACTGGAGCGCCTTGAACGAACCTTTCTTAGTTGCCTCACCTGAAATCTGCTTGTAGTAGATGTGGTACTCCTCGATGGGACTGTTCCCGGCAAAGGGCTGGCTCCAGGTGAGCTGCAGGCTGCGGGACTGCTGCGAGTTGATGCGCAGGTTCTTGGGCTGCTCGGGCACCTCCTGCACTATGAGCTGGATGGACATCTCGTCCTGCCAAAATTCGAAATGGTTGTGTGTTATTTCCGCCGCCTCCCTTTGGGACCGATGCTGCTAATGCTGGTGAAATGGACTTGGGCCGAGAGTTGGCGCATTAAGAGTTCATTTGCGCCGAGTGAAGGCCCTGACAGGCAGCCAGTTGCAGAAGCTGCTGATGCCTTTGCTCCAGAACCTCATTCAAATTGCCATAAATTAGGGTTAAGAGCATTTTCATTGGAAAGGAAAGGGATTCTTTCGGACAGGCTTTCGGACAGTTTTTGTGGCGAAAGACTTTCTGCCAGAGTCTAGGAAAGTGCGTGTTGCCACAAAAATTTAACATAAACTCTTAATTGAAAGCCCATTTTAATGATAAAAAAATTGGAATTTAGAAAGTTTCAATAAAACATATCAGATAAGATAACTCCGAGGATGCATCACATACGCCTTATTTTTCAGTGCATCCTTGTGATTTGTGATTGAAATGGAGTGACTATGAAGTACCGTCTACTGATCGAAACGGACTAGCTCTCGGCCCGATTCCATTAGTCCTGCGACAGTTTGATTTAAGTCGAGCGAATGCATAATAATATCCTTGCAGCATGTTGTGTGCCACACACAAAAGTGTCAGCCTGGCAACTTACCTGTCCGAAGGCATTGCTCGCCTGACAGATATAAATGCCCGTATCCTGGCGATATGTGTGCGAAATGCCCAATTCGGAGACCATGCCGTCGTCGAGCACTTGATCTCTTATTGTGTAGCTGGATGGCGGAGTGCAGCCAGTGTGATTTATATGCAAGTAAATGCATTTAAGAGGCACAGACACAGACACATATATAGATGCAGATGCAGATGGAGGATACCGAATGCAGGATACGTAGATGTCGGGGATACGTGTTTGCGCAACGTGAGCGACGCAATTTTATAACAATGTTTTCCACGTTGCAGCATCAGTTCGAGTTTTATTTTTGTTGCAATTGTAGTTTTGTTGACAAAGACGAAGACGTACGAGGCCAAAATGCACACACACGCGTGTGCAAATGGCATAAATAAATAAAACGCGTGTGCATATTCAGTTGTTTGTTGGCAGGAGTCCGGGGGAGTCCGGGCGAAAGGTGGTTGCAGCAGGGCGGGGGAAAGGAGAAAGGGGAAAGCCGGAAATACATATACGTTAGAACACTTACGATACACAAATATGCAGGGGGACACAAGTGGGCAGCAAAATGGAACAGCCGAAGGACCCAACTAAGAGCCACCAAAAGTGGCAAGGCTCTCCGAGTGCCACACACAAAAAGTACTTATTAAAGGAAAACATTGCCTTGGCCCCGTTTTTGATTGCTTAATTACAAAACATTTTATATCGAAATAGTCAAGAAATAAAATGAATATTTTTTGCTGGTTAAATCGTATTTAGGGAGCCAGACAGGGCAGGGAAATCTCATTGCCTGGTGCAAATCGAGTTAGAGATTCTAGCCAAGTACGAACACGAAATCCACACAGAACTCCTGCACAGAACTCCTTTAATTAAAAGCAATTTGTTGTTTGCAATCGACTTGGAATTGATTTCGTCAGGCTCACAGACGCCACACCAGGGGATGGGGATGGAGCCTTCGGATTGGGGTAGCAGATGGAACAGATGGAGCTCTCACCACTCCACGCCCAAAAGGGGGGACAACTCTTACCGGGAATCCAGTGATTCGTCGAGATATTGCTGCGTTGCTTGGATTTTCCATTTGAAGTCGATGGGATTGTCGCCCTGAACGTTGCACTGAACATGGACCTGCTTGCCTTTGGCCACCGAGATTTGCTTCGACTTGGTCTGGAAGTGGGCGGGCACTGGGGATGGGCAAGAAAAATGGTGTGCCATATGGCGATTTTAGGATATTTACTTGGATATAGAAACCAACAATCTCACCATTAACTTTCAGAAAGATGACCTTGCTCACTCCGGAGCCTATACTGTTTTTGGCCTCGCACAGAAAGTGTCCTTGCGATTCCTTGCTTATCTTTTTGAAGTAGATGGTTCCGTTGGGAAACAGCTGGACAGTGGGCTCATACAAGAAGTCCTTGTACTCCCCCGGAGTGGGTCCAATGGCCTTCTTCCAGGTTATGGTGGGCTTCGGATAGCCGGATGACTGACAGTGCAGCAGGACATCCGTGCCCGCTTGGGCGCTCGAGTCCTTGGGTTCCAGGATCCACTTTGGCGGCACATTGACGGTGAGTGGCACGGTGAATCTCTCGGTGCCTGCCACATTGCTGGCGATGCAAGTGTAGTTGCCGGAGTGATCGGAGGCGATGTGTTCGATCACCAAACTGGCGGAGTACTCATCCAGGCGGCGGACCACTTCGTTGCTAAGGATAAACTTCCTTTATCCTTTCCTTTTACACTTTAAATTTAAAGAGCTTACCCCGTTCCTATGAGTGGCTTGCCATTGCGCTCCCACCGAAAACTGACCGGCAGGTCGCCCTCCAGGATCTGGCAGGATATGGCCGCCCGCATGCCCTCCCGCAGCATGTTCGTCATCGCCTGGATGGGCATTATTTTCGGAGGCACTGTTGGAGGTAATAAAACATCAAACATGAAATGCAAGCCGTAAACCATAAAAGCCAAAAACAAAAACCGGATGGATGCAGAGTCCTGGAAATGTCGCACAAAAGTCACTTACAATTGCCGCGGATTGGGTTGGCTCGAGTGGCGAAAGCCTCTGAGCTCCCAATAATCAAGGATGGTAGTGGCAATTGTGGGCGTGGCCCTCGCATCAATGCAGCTGCGGCTTAGCAACAGCTGTCGAGTGAATTATTATAAAGAGCGAGGCCTGCTGCTGAGGCGATGTGAAGGATGCGGCGGAGTTGCCGCAGACAGAACACAAAAGTCAATGACTTCATTGTGGGTCTGCCAAGCCCACAACCGCCCAGCCACCCAGCCACCCAGCCTCCCAGCATCCCAGCCACCCACCGCCTGCATGTGCATTAACTGGGAAATAGTTGCTGCTGCCTTTTCTGTTGCGGCTGCATAGTTTCATTCGCCACTCTAATTGGAATAGTTTCATTGTAACAGCTCCGAACAGAGCAAAATCATTTGCCAGACTTGGATGGACTTTTTACTCTGAATCTTAAAACATTTTTTTTTTAATTTTAGGTTCGTGGAAATGTGACTTAAACCCATATCTACATAGACTGAAAAAATTGCGGAGGAAGGTAGTTTATTTTTTTCAAAATATGCCTTAATATAATAATAAGCCTTCAATATGTATTAAATACCAATCCAAAAATTTATATTTTTTTCGTTAACTAAAGATTTTATAACATCTGAAGAAATGTCTAAACTTTTCAGAAGCTTCCAATGTTTCGAATCTATTTTTGAAAGCTTTGATTGAAATATTTATTTTATTTATTTATTTATTATTAATTTATTTGTTATATATAATAATCTATATAATATAAATATTAATTTGTTTCCAGAATGTTAGCTCAAAAAACTTTCAGTGATAAACTTCAAAACATTTTTAAAGATTTCAATCGAAAGATTTCGGAAGGGTTTCGTGACGTTACATGCCGGGTGCGTTATTAATAATTTAGAAGCTTTGATCTTCATTAAAGTGAATTCTTCTTCTAATCTCATTTAAGGGGACCACCCTGATAAAATTGACAAATCACAATTTTTCAAATTCTACTTTATTTAAACTTGCATTAGTTTGATTTTTCAGTTAGTTATCATCAAGGACATTTTCCTGAAACTTCCTTGTTTAAAAACTAACAAACCCAAAACTCTCTCTCATTTTCTCCCTTTGCAAACAAAAGCCTAGCTGGCAGATTCTAATTTTAAATATCGGAAAATGATTCCCCGGCAGCTGGAAACTTACCCAGGACCTGGATCTCCACGTTCCGCCGCGAGGTCTGCTTCTGTTTGTTCTGGGCCATGCACGTGTACGTGCCCGCATCCTCCAGGCGCTGCAGTTGCTCGATAATTAAGGTGCCATTGTTGTAGGCACGCTGCCGGCGATTTATGGGCAACGTTTGGCCATCTTTGCCCAAAGGAATCCGCACCAGTTGAAAGTTGTTGGAAAAATGGTAGAAATGGTAAAAGGGGAAAGCAGAACGGCGTTGGCAATTAATTTGGTTGCTCGCATAAAACAAAGTTATGCGATTTATGACTAGCCATATAGCATTGGGTGTCTGTATTTTTTTTTGGCCAACTTAATTTATTTCCATATACTAGTGTGTCCTGGCGGCGAGGGGAGAGGTGTCTTTTTTAAAAGCTCCTCAATTAAAAACTCAATAAAAGTGGATTTATACCATAGCACGAAATATTTGTTGGGACTTGCGTTCTTGCACGGAAAATCCCATCTAAAAGTTTATCTTTAACTTGATTTAATAACTGTTTTTTGTTATCCTTATGTACAAAAGATACTTTTTTTGGCAATATTCTGTGAAACTCGTGTTGACATGCTCATACGCAAACGAGCAAAGATAATAATTAACAAAGAAAAAACCGTGGCTCGCAAATACAAATTTATTTCTCTCAAAATCCAAAAGAACACAGACAGGCGTTCATTCTGTAGCTTTAATAATTTTTACTGATATGCGCAATAACAAACATACCATTTTTAATAACAAACAACTGGCCAGAAGGCAAATAAGCATCAAGCGGAAAAATAAAATGACCGAAATGCACAAAAAACCAAATATTTTTCGTCCTCCAATATCGCCACGCATCATATGTGGGCGATAAAGATATTTGTTTATATATACATATAGTTTGTTTTGTTTACCTCTCTCCCAGTGAATTTTATCGATGGGGTAACCAGCCACGGGACATTTAACAATCAAATCAGAACCAGAGATTCCGGTTATTTTTGGCATTTCGCGAATGTAAGGCAGTCCGTAGATGTTCACTTTGGCGCTGTGCGATACTCTGGCAAAATGTAAGGACATCAAATATTGGCAAGCGATTAGTTTCATGTTTTACAATGGGAGTGGCAGGTGGTATTGATTCCGATATTTACTATATTACTATTAAAAGGAGCATATTTTTGAATAATTAGTGTTATATCATGGATTTCATATGAGCTCAACTTTAAGGATTCACCCTTCTTTTATATAAAAATCATCTATTTTTAAGTGGTTCTTCTAAAGTAAGTTTAAATCCATATGAAGAAATCTAATAGATTTGTAGTTTCTACATAGTTTTTAATGAAATTCCTAATAATTTATTCAAAGTTACGGCTATCAATAATTGCATTTTAGGTTATGAATCAGAATTTAGAATATTTTCTATCTAAAAGCTTTCTAATCCCCATTTAATATACACATATTTTGATATACTCTGAATAGTTATTGAACCATGGGAATTTCGTGGGTGATTTTCCAGGACATTTCCATCTCTAAACGGCGGTTGCCTTGGCTGCCTCAGCAAATTGTTTGGATTTTATGCCGCACTTCTGCCTGCAAACAATGCCCGGGCCATTCCTCTTTCTTTCTTTTTTTTTCTGATGTTGAGAGGGTCTGCCTCCTGCCTTCTATTTTCTTTTTTTTTTGCTGGCTATGCCACAACTAAATTTATGATTTAGCATGGAAATGCTTTCTGTGCCCTTATCCATGCCAAACAGCCTATCCAACGAATCCAACCGTGGCCGTAGCCACCCCTTTTTTAGCGACTGGCTCCCGACCCGAGTGCGGTTTATTTATGGAACGCGGGCTACTCACTTGCCAATTGCATTCTGGGCCGAGCAGGTGTACTCTCCGCCGTCCTCCTCCTTGACGTTTGATATATTCACGTGGCTGATGACATCGTCGTGGATGGTAACATATTGACCCACTAAAAAGCGCGAGCTGTCTGGTATCTGGTAACAGGGCAAAGCAAAGTGAGGGCAAAAGTTACAGAAACATACTATACATATCCAGAGCTATCGGAGTGGGCCAATTAGCCAGACGCTCTTAGCCCAGGCTCGGGGAAATCACACAAAGGCACAGAGTCGGGCCAAAATGAAAAATTCATGTAAATTGAATTGATTGAAATTGCATAAAAGTTGCACTGGCCTGCCCAAAAGAGAGAGAGTCTCTCCGAAGGAAAATGAAAATTTATGCAAATAAACGAAACAAATCCTTGATAATATAGCCTGGCAAAAATACCCAAAAAAAAAACTGAAAAACTGAACAGGCAACAGAAATTCTTGAAACGAAAAAATTCAAGTGGAGCCCAGCAGACTAAAGCAAAGCAAACGCAAAAGCTGGGAATCCAAAGTATGCTCTAGAGTTGGCTCACAAGGCTGGTGGTTTGGGATTAGTAGGATGGGGAGGTGATCCTTGTGCAAAAAAAAAGGAAACTCGGTTCCTAAAATATTCATGCATGCTCTGGGCTCCAGGCTAGCGGAGAGATAGCTACGACAAATAGCCCGATATATCTGGGATCGTAATGGGGGGCGCTACACCCATCGGCAGCTGCTTGACGGAAGCGGAAACGTTGCCTGCATTTCCGTCTTGGGCTCGGCCGGAGTTTGGTGGCTAAACTTACCGGAAATCCGTCCAGGGACCATGTAAATTGAGGCAGTGGATTTCCGGTTGCGACGCACTTCAATGACACCGTCGGACCCGGCTGCAGCGTCTGCTCCGAAAACCAATAAAGCAGTTCCGGCGAGGCATCTAGAATGAGCATTAAATTCCAGAGATTTCAAAACTTTCCATCGGGGGGTAGGGGGACAGGGGTTTTGTTAATGTGCAGCAGGATATGTGTGTCCTTAGCTTGTGTGTGCCACTTCGAAAAGGACGATTGCTTTCGATGTCTCTTAATTATGCCTCTTAAGTCTGGGAAAGTTCTGGCTTGCTTTACCCTTGTAAAACCTTAAAAGCTGGCCCACGTGTCGTATGAGCGACTTTCAGTTCGTGCTACATTTTTGTTAAATTTTATCCCTTTGGCAGCCGCAATAGGATTTGCACTTTTCCTTGCCATCCTCCTTGCTTTTGCTTTGCCAAGGCAAACGGGAAAATGCATTTGAGAAGCCAGCAAATGTTATCCAGCTGATGGAAATTGTATCAATTTCCTCTGGCTCTGGATTTTTCGGCTATCTGCGACGTTAGTGTGTCCTGGCATTTCCAGTTATAAGCTGCCATATTTATTTTCCCCCGTACGCGTATCTGTGTGCGAGTGTGAGTGTGTGTTCCGCACACATACAATTGCAGCGTTGACACAATTGCTGCCATATCCGGCCGCTTAATGGCGCTTGGCTTGCCCCGAGGGAAGGAGGGCTGGTGGTTATAGCGGGGATCGGGGCCTGTGAGCTTTTAACACCGAGTGCCACAAAGAAAGGCGGTGGGGTGGGGATCCTTCCTCCCGTCCTCCCTTCGTCCTGCGAGTGTGCCAAGCATGCCAATAATATATCGAAATCAATTTCCGCTTGCGCCTAAAAGCAAATCACAAAATGTTGCCAAAGCGACAATGCGCGAATGTGTCTGCTGCGAAGTTCATACGGAGGGGGATATCGCGATATCAATGATAATATCTTAAGTGGCTTGACATTCTATTAGGAACTAACCAATCGAAGCCATTCTTCCGTGTGTTGGACAAATTGATTCGATTTGATGCTTGAGGGAGGGATCTTTTAATGAATTCGTTTAGACACCCGGAACTCGTGGAGTACAAAAAAGTTTCACTTTATAACATCTCGTTAAAAAACGTTTATTGCCAAACAATTCTTATATCTGATTATCTAAATTTTTACCAATTTGGTTAATTTTTTTATTATAAATAATTATAAATGAATATAAGAATAAATTATAGACCTTTTTGAAATGGTTAAAAAAAAATGTTATTAATTACAACTTAGATCGTGTAACGGATTGCGAAAACGGGTGTAGGTGAAGTCAAGAGAAGTACCGGGTATTAAATAGTCAAAATTCAAGTATAGCCTTTCGCCTATTTTTTAGTAGAAACTTGGAAAATTTCTTGAATTAAATTAATGGACTTGAAGATATTTAGCTTATCTTAGAACAAATTAAAAAAAAGGATTTTTATGAGGAACACCTATAAAAAAAATCGAAGTAAAACCTAAAACCTTTTTTTTTGTAACATTTGTAGCCCTAAAATTGACATTTTAGTCGTTTAAAGTTATTTATTTTAAGGTAATCCTATAGCCAGCTTACATATTTTTTCCCAGACTAATACTGATGATCCCCGATTAGAGTTAATGGTATTGGGGCCACGTATAAACGCCAGAACGTTGACAGATACGTACGCATGGATGTGTGTGTGTGTGTGTGGCTCCAAGGCATCTAAGCGATACACTCCCCCATCTATAGTATAATCCCCCCTAGCCCCTGCCACTGCCACTGCCCTGCCCAGCATTCCGCCCCACCGTTTAGTGTCTGCGGCTAGATTTTTAGTGCTGGTAATAAAATTAAGTCGTCGTCGCTGCGTTTTATGGGCAGCTACTCATTGTTTTTGCTGCTCCGCTGTGATTTGTTGTTATTGTTGTTGTTGAAAAATGTTAGCAATTTGCTAAATTAGAAAATAATGAAATGCAATTATGACAAACATTTATTTGTGCGGTCTGCGGTCGTCGTTCGCCGAGTTCGAGGAGGAAATTACGCTTTTTGATTGAGCTGTTGTGTTGTGTTGGGTGTGTGTTTGTATTTTGGTCATAAGTGGTTATTAATGGCCAATTCGATGGATGGCCAATTTATTAGTCCGACGGGGGTGGTCGAAATGATTACTTACCGCCCAACTGCAGTTCGGCTGTCGACTGAATCTGCTCCCATTCGTTCGAAACGAAGCACTGGTACATCCCAGGGTCCTCCTTTTGAACTTTTTTTATGATCAGTCGCGGTGGGTCGGTGAGGATCTATTCAAAAAATAAATTATGAATATATCTTAAAAAATATTTGAAATTTTCTTACAGACTCTTTATAAAATGTGTTAAAAAGTATAGAATATAGTAACCGTAATTTTCTTAGTGATAATAATGACGTATAAATCTTGGATTTGTATGTACATTCGATAAAAAAAAAAAAAAAACAAATATATTGTCCTTTTAAATAGAATATTAATTGCTCACACTTTATTTCATTCTAATTTGAATAAAATGCATCCGAAATATACTCAGAAAGAAAATGTACATGAAAAGAGTTGAAAACTTAATAGAATTATACGATAAACAGAAGGCTCTAAAATAAATATATGTTGGCGGCATATTAATAATGCTATTTCAATAGTTTTCTCCCACCAAAAAGGTCTTGAAACTCTGTAACTCAGATTGATTTAAAATTGATGCAAGGATAATACTAACCTCCACCCTGTTGTCCCTGAGTATGGGTTTGCCGTCGTGCAGCCAGTTGACATCGTGGACAGGATGGCCCGAGACAATGCATTGGAATTGCGCATCCTTATCAACGTCCACCGTCTGCACCTGTGGCTGCAGATGTGCCGTCAAAGGAGCTGTGTTTGTGGAAGAGATGGAAGGAGCATCATCGTTTTGAGTATCCTCTACATATTTTTTTTCGTGCTGGGATGCTACCCCACACACCCATTGGCAGGATATGGGAGACACAGGAACACACTCACCTGTCACCGTTAGCGACACCTGAATGGTCTCCTCGCCCGCCGTATTGTTCACCCAGCACAAATATTTTCCACTATCCTCGAGACGTGCCTGAAATGGACGAAATCAATTGGCAATCAGCAGTGCATCCCTTTTTTTTGTGGCTCCCCTTTGCACAGAAAATAAATGGTTTATATTTTAAACAAATATATTTACCCTAACAATTTTTTTTGTAAAATAAAAAAAAACAAGTCCGCAAAAAAAAATTTATAAAATATGCAAATTTTTTAATATTTATTGTTTACAGTGTACATTCTACGCACCTTGGTGATTTTGAGGAGCCCGGCGGATACGATGGTGATGCGTTCGCTGAGCTGCAGCGGCAGGAGCTGCTCGTTCTCCTCCTTGAACCAACTGAAAGACAAAAAAGGACCCAAAGGATGACAGGGAGATGAAATGATGCCCAAACAAACGACAAAGGCAAAGACAAGCAGGCCAGGACAGGCCAGGACCTGGTCCGGGACCGGGTAAAATCGGTAAAATTGCGAATCGGGAAATTCATTTCCGTTTTATTTGTCCAAGATTTTGACAGTCGAATGCGAATGGTGGGCGAATGGCGGCGAGTGGGCTTTAAACAAAATGAAATGACGATTGAATTATCAATAATTTCCCCCAAGCTCCGGCCCCACTTTATGTATTTTTTTCGATGTTGCACGTATGTAGCCTCTGATTGTTGGCTTGTTGTGCAGGTCGAGGTCCATATGCCCGATGAAATATATTTCAATAGTTCGTAAAAATGATTGCACTTAAGTGGGCACAACGACGGGAAGTGGGTGGAGGGGTGGTGGTCTGGTATTTATTCATATCTGCATATGCATTGCCTTATTTATCGGGTATTTATGTTCGAATGTCAGATATATGGGCTATATTCGAAGGGCTATCAAGTTTATCACAAAACAAGAAAATATATTTTTCAATTATTTTTTATTATTAATTTTCGTTTTATTTTTTTAAAAATGGAGTACAACACCAATTCTCATCTCAATCCCGAAAAAAGAATCCTGGCACAGGATTCAATAGCGAATGGCAACTGAAAATATCTCAATTGCGTAAATCAACAGATATTTTCGATTTTATCTGATGCGCGTGTTATAATCTGTTTGATGGCTGGCCACGCCCACTCTTCCAGGAGCACACACGAGCAATTGCAGGGTTTTTTCTCAATAAAAGTTATTGATTTTAATTTGGCTTTAATTGCACTTGAGTGCATTTGCCGTCTTATGACGGCGCCGGCAAAGGCATGCCCATTGGCCCTGGCATGGCATTTCTTAATTAAAATCATGGAAAATGTCGAGAATTCAAAGGGGGAAGTACTGCCAAGAATCCCACATGCCACACACACGCACACACAGGACTCTGAGCTATTTGCATATGAAATGCTGTTAAATTGAAAATATGGTCAGTGATTATCAACAACTGAATCAATATGGCATCGAAGCAGCACAAATGTCCTGTAGACAAAAGAATTTTCTAGCGAAACAAAAGCTCCTCTCCGTTCCCCTTTGAACTATGCAATAAAAAGCGATTTCAAATATGGAGAAGGAAAAAAGGAAACCCGAAAAACCCGCAGTTCCAAGTGGCGAAACAACATGCCCAACTATTTCCACATTTATGAGCCAGGACCTCCAGGTCGGAAAACAATGCAGCTGCAAACAAAACTCATCGTCTCCTCGCAATTCTTTGGGAGCTTGACACTCTGAAAATGCTTTTTGAAATAAATGTTATAGGTAGTAAAATGGATTTTCATTGAAAATCGTATCTAAATAAAGTCTCAGGGATGGATGCCTACGACTTATTACACCTACTTCGTTGCCTCTTTTCGCCTAAACTATCCTAAAAATGTTCTCTGTGTAGCCATCGCCTTTTTGGTTTTTGCTCGACGGCACAGCGGGCGACATCAAATGAAAGGCACTCGCGATGTGGCACATCCTGGGCGCATTTTTTATGCATGCAGCTCGAAGGACAGCGAGCAGCTATGTTAAGAGTAGAGAAAAGGAAAACCCAGAAACCAGAAACCGGAGACAGAGAACCGAGGACAACCATGAACCGTGAGCTGCCAAATACAATGGCATATTACATGGTATCCTGCTTGGACAAGGGAGGGGCACCACCACCTCCCTGCATGCATGTTTTAGTGCCTGAAAATCACCATGATGAGCCAAGTGCCAAAGTGGCCAGTATATGTGTGTCCTGTGCCACCCAAGAGCCTTCTCCTTGGTGTGATAAAAACTTGAACGACATTTCAGAAAGCAATTTGCCATTTTCGGTCATAAACGCTGTTCAGCTTTTGATTGATTTGTGTCTTGGTGCGATGGGGAATTCCTCAGAAACGCCCTTTAAAAACGCCGCAGAAAAGGACTTTGATGGGGCACAAAAATGTTGCTTCGAAAAGGCATAAAGTTTAAAAATTTAAGGGTTGCGAAGGATCTCTTGTAGACTGAGATTTAAAGTCCATATGTATAAAAATCATTCAATTTTAAGCTAATCAAAGCCTGATCCTGATCCCTTAGGAACTTCGAAAAAAAGAACCTGGCTAAGCTCCACTTTTTTGAAACCCAATTTCTAGGCGGCCTAAAAGACTTCTCCCCCGCCGCCCGACGTCCTACATTTTGACAATTTGGCTGACATTTTTATTATGATTTTTTTGCGACATCCTGGGCTTCACATTTTTCGCGATTTCATTTACTTGTTTCTTGTTTTTTGCCAAGAGCGTTAAATATTTCACATTGTCATAAAGTGCGCGCCAACTGCGGCTACCGAGACCCGAATCCCACCGCCCGGTCTGCGTTTTGTGTCCTGTGTCCCGTGTCCTGTGACACGGCCACGTGTTCCAAGTGCTCGCGATGCTTTTATTTTGTTGATTTTTTCACGTTTTCGGTTTTTTTTGGTTTTTTGAGTGTGGTTGTTGTGTTTTACTCACCGATATGTTGGCACCGGATGTCCTTGAGCTATGCACGGCAACGTTGTTTGGCCATTAAGGACAACATGCCGCATCGAATGCTTCTCCACGTTGATACGCGGCTGTACCATGCCCTTGGGCTCGGTTACAATAATGCGGCCGGGATATGTGGAAATTTGTATTTCACCTGGAAGAGGACGAAACGTTGAATGAGCCACAGGAAAATATGCGAAAAAAATTGCCCAAGTGATGGCAGCTGACAGAGGCCCCTATGGCATTTACTTAGATTTAAAGCACCAAGGCAGCGCCAGGTCCTGTCAGGTCCTGCCGGGTCCCGAATGTTTTCGCATACCGTACATGTATAAATTTTAATTAATTGAAAATAAATGAAAGCAATCAACTTGATTGCTCGAGCCACCTGCCCTGCCCTCCCATGTTATTCTTCTTTTTTCGAGTCTACCTTGTGTTTTTTTTATGAAGTTTTATTCATATGAAGGCAGGACACGCGCAGGACGCTATCTATGGCCTCTACTGGGTCACTGAATTCTGTAAAAACCATGGAAATCTATAATGAAGTTTGCAGATCTCGGCCAGCAATAGAAGCCATCCTAACTCGATTCGGCTTCTTCATTATGGCCTGTATTGTTCGGTTGTAAGGTGGCCATTGTTCGGTTTCGGCCTCATTGTGTCGGCCAGGCGAGTTATTGTCCCAAATAAATGGAAATTCGGTTTAAATTCTAATTATGTGCCCGGCCAGACAGACCACGTTGGTTCGAAAAGTAGGTTTTTGGTTGGGCCTAAACCCAGGAGAGGCTTAACTTTAAAACATTTTTAAAAATAAAAAATTAGTGGTGGTGAGTATAAAATCAGGAATGCTTTTGGAGAGATAGCTTGATCCAGTACTTGTATTTCATGAAACACCGGATCATGCTATCCTTTCCACGAGTGCCCCTCGAGCTGGTCCTGCCACAAGTGCCTGCCACAAAGGGGCAGCTGGTAGAGTTGGGGGCTGTCAGGATGCACCTAAATTGGCATTGTTTCGGCCAAATTATTATGCAGCTCATAATTTTCGTTTTAGCCAAAACTCGAGTGCAGCTTGCGGTTTTTGTGGCCCCATTCAGTTTGATTAATTAAGCAAATACGAAGCTGGCGAACCGGAAACCGCAAATGCCTTCGGGCCGTTTAGCGGGAGGGCGCAGGATATGGCAGACCGTTATTAAATGTAACAGGAAAGTATAAATTCAAGTTTCGGGATGCAAAAACGGGGGGAGGGGAACTGTAAATAAATCGGGTTTGGCAAACAATTCAAACACACAGTCGTACAGTCATTCGCATTCACATAAGCATTCGAAAAGATTGAAAAGAAAGAAATCAAAGGAAAGCAAAAGGGGGAGAAAGGTGGAGAGATGCGAAGATGAAATGCGGGGAAAGGGGCAAACTTTTATCGTATTGATTGATGATGGGAAATATGCGCACAAAGGCTAATAGAAATTCAGCTTAAGCGCATTTTCACACACAATAAACTTCAAATAAGGGAGAGAATTTATCTGGAAAAGATCTCACGTATTGACTGTCGGCACACACACAGCCAGAATCAGATACATATACATATTGTATGTGTAATGGCAAGGACGAGCTGGCATTTTGAGGCAGGACTCCCCAGAGCTCAATGCCCTTTGCCCGGCGATTGAATGTCACTCATCATAAATTATGCACAAAACGACAAATTGACTTTGGCCAAAAAGAACAAAACTACTTCTGTTCTGCCGTATTTTGAATTTAAGACAAACTCAAGTTGAAACTTGGCCAGGAAGTGTATCTTGGCAATTACATATTTCCTTTTATTTTTACATATCCTTTTTTTTGCATTATTTTTCTGATAATAAAAATAATTTTACATGGGATTTTCATTTTGAAACTTAAACAAAAATGTTTCCAAAAGTTTACATGAGATACCAAAAGCCATTTAAAAATCCTTCAATTAATACCTGTCTTAGAAAGATTTCCATATAACAATTCTTTAAGAATTTAAGAAACGTAATTCAAAGAATAAATAAATCCTTTTTACATATCACATTGTAAAAATATCCCATATTAGTATCATACAATAATAACAATATAACAAGTGTTTAAAAAAAATATTATTAACTTTTCATACGGATTTGGTTAACTTTCTAATGGAATTCCTGATTTTATAAACTTTTGAAGTTCACTATACAACAGAGCGTTTTCTTTTCAATCATCAGAAGAATAATACCTGCTTTTAATGCTCCTGTATCCCAAGATCCCTAAGAAAAAACTTTGACTTTAACACTCGAAAGTTTGAATTATCCTGCCCTGCGTCGCCATAAGAAAGTCCTTCTTAATTGCCGATCCAAGTGGCACACGCACACCTGCCACACAAAATGCGCCGTGTTCATTGCTTATTTATTCAACTTAATTATAGCTGCCCCGACCTAAACCAACAAACCGGTGTCCATCGTCCGTAATACGGAATACGGAGCGTGGTCTACGGACTACGGCAGTACGGACTACGGGACTCTGGGCAGAGCAATTCATGCATCGGTCAGCTGGACGATTAAGCTGAAAATGCGATTATCACGTACCTGTCAGTCTATTTACAGTGCGGCATGTGTAGCTTTTGTACGCATCATTGGGCCCCGCATTATTTATGTACAATTCGCCGTTCGATAGCACCGTGTACTTGCCGCCGATGTCCGTGTTCGGATAGAGATGCATCCCGGTGTCCTGCACCCAGGCGGTCACCATTACGAATTCCGACATATAGCTGGGCACCTGTGATAATAAACAGTTGTAGTTGTAGTTTCCGGGCGAGCCCGAAAATCGCGGCCAAATTTAATGAAAATTTCAGGTGGAAAGCTCCCATTCATCAGAATGGGTGTGGTGGTGGCGTAGGTGATGGTGGCTTAGACCGTAAAAGCCAGGATAGCTTTCTCCTTTTTTGCTTACCTGACACTTTAGCACCGCCGTGTTGCCCGTCATCACGTATTCGTCGTGCACCTGGACCGCGTACTTCTGGTTGACGACTGTAACGAATTAAAAAGCATATTTTATGTAAATTGCTTTGGCTTTTTGGCTTTCGTTTCGTGGTAATGTAGCTGACTTGAATATTGCGCATACGCCCCATGGCCCAGGGCACCTAGAGCCTGTGTCCGCCCAGCATTCTAAAAGTCGAAGAACAAACCGTAGCAATTATGTTTTGTCCTCGTCAGTTTGTTTTTATTAGCTAAAGGCCCTCGCATTTGCTCTTCTCATTGTGTTTTGTGTGAGTTTTAATTTTTAATGCGACAGGACCGCATAAAAAAAGGACTCTGGACTCTGGACTGTCTCTGGACTGAGACACCCTCCCTCCCGGCTCCGACAGCCGAAATATGTGGCACATTAACTTCAGCCATCCCTCCTCAGGTCCACCGGAAAAACTCTTTTGCCCCAACATGTCCAACACATTGTGACACTTTACAAAAGTGTTGCCGTTTGTCAGACCCGACGAAGGTTTCTCAGCGGGCGAAGGGAGGCAGCGGGGGGCGGAGCAGGACGACAAGGCCGTTAAAAAATTGGATTTGGCAATTTGAGTTAAAGATTCCTTTCCCGCCCATGCTCGTGCCCGTGTCCGGACAAAATGCTCAGCGCGAAATTAAGAATGACAAGGATCCTAACAATGACAGAAGTTAGGACGGCCTGGACAGTGGTTCGGAACTAGGACTTTGTTTGAGTTTTTACCAAATAATAAAAATTGTGTAAGGAATTTAAGGTAATCAATTATTCTTGTTTTTAAAGTAGTTCCAGCAGTAAAATATATTTGAAGAAAAAATAACCGAAGAGGTTAAAAATTTAAATAAATAAAAGGCTTCTCAGCAAATAAATTTGTGAATGGATAAAGTAATGGAATCCATTGAATGTGTGTTTAAATTGCAAAAAGAATTCTTAAGTAAATTAAATAAATAACTTTCATATTAAAAATTATATTGAATCTCTTGAAAACTAAAACTAAAGGAAAAGTTACTTTCAATTTAAACTTTAAACTCATTTGCTAGTTCTATTGGTTAAGAGCCACTATAAAATTTGCGTGAAGGCTTTGGATCAGTTAAAAGCCCGTCCTGCCCAGGTCTACTTGCCAGCGGCCCTGTCCCAGGTCCTGGCCGCCGGCCGTTGGCGGATGGCAGTTGCCAGTTGGCAAATTAATTAAGACGGACAAAGGCAATTTTGAACTGGCGTGCGCAAAGTGCGTTCCATTGTTGAGCCTCATCGGGGGATTCGCCTTCGAGGGCTAATCGTAAATAGATTAGGCCGTTTGGCCTGGCCCTCGGCCATCCTATCCGATACTTGGATCAACTTTATTTTGGATCTCCTTTTTTTTGTCCAGTTTTATTTTTGGTGGGGAGGGAAAGGGGGAAACCGCTCTGAAATGCCGCGCACGCTTGGCTTTTCTGGCTCGACATTTGTTTGCCAACTTTAATATCCTAAAATTGGATAAAAGTTTAATTTGAAAACTTGTTGTTATTGTTTGCTTTCTCCTTTCTCCTGTTTTTGTTGTTCTCGTTGTCACTGGAAAACTTTGTGACAACATTTTATTATAATTCCTCTGGCAGCTTCTGGTGGTGCTGGGACTACTGGGACCACTGGGACTGCTATTTCCAGTGTAGTTTAGTACAATTTTGTTTTTGTATCTTCATTATTTGTATTGCCAGTCCTGCATCCCTATCCCCCCCCTCGAATTTTTGGGTGCAGAGTTTTCTATTCTCAGCGACGGCAAAGTTTTTTTCGCCTTTCATGTTGCATTTTGCATGGAAATTTCCAAACTGAAGGACAGCCTGGGGGAGGAGGGCAGGACAGGCAGGACAGACAGGACAGGAACAGGACAGCTGGGCAGGAAAGTAAGTATGAAAGCTAAGTTTATAGTCGCCGCACAAAGTAAGTGCAACACAAAACCCGAAAAAAAAGAAAGCCCCGAACCGAGGGGGAGGCAGTCGCTCGCTGCACTCGGATTTTCAGCGGAAATTCATTTCCGTTTTGTTTTGTGTGTGGGAAAGTTTTCACAGGATACTCGTCGGGGGCGGGGCGAGAAATTTATGTTTATGATGTGCGTGCCGGAAAGATGCTTTTGGTACGCCAGTCTTCGCTGATTTGCAGTCATTGTGCGGACTTCTCTCTTCTCGTCCCCGAAATGCTTATTTTTTGCGGCTATTAAATTATTGTGTGGAGGGACTGTGATTGCCATGGGAGATACATGGCGAGTGATTCAGTTTGATGGGCACAACTGAAAACTATTTTAAAATTTAATTCAAACCAATCTAGCAAGTATCGGGAAACTTTGGGGATCCGTTGCCTTGGCAAATGAGCACTTTCATATGCCAATCTCCTCCAGACAGGGCCAGGAAGGGAATCCTCCTAGGCGGAGAGCATCCTCAACAATGTGCATTCAACTAATTAGAAACAAATTACGCAGGTTTCATACACAAGCAGCCAGCGGCAGGCAGGCCAGCAAACTTTTCTAGCTCAATCGCAAACTTTGCACAGAAAATCTTGCAAGGATGTGCCAAGGATACCTATGCATGGACCCCCGTCGTATACATATGTATGTGTGTATGTGCTGGAGTTTTTGTTTGATGAAATGCAAAAGTGCAGGAAAAGTCAGCGCTGAAAAGTCGTGGCTGCGGCAACTTTGTGGCTCCGAGCATCATTCATCACTGTCAGCAGAAGTTCTGCCACCAAGAAACGGGACGGAGAAGGATAGGGTGATGTCCTGTGGCCTGACAAAACCAAACACCAAGCAATTGCGTTCATGCCCGACTTGGCTGTATATATGGGATGGAATTTGTCAAGAGTTTTTGCAGCAAAGTTGCGCTAATTACGCGCACTTAACCAAAGCAGTCTGGGTGTCCTTCAACCGAAAAGGTCCTGCGAGCGAGCGCCCAAGTCCCCGCATCAAACTAAACGCTGCCAATTAAAGACGGCAACTTCCAGCCAGCCAAACAGGCTCACATTAGCCACAGAATAACTGGCCAGCAGAGATCGCAGATTTCGACCAGAACTTTTGCAAATTAGGCAAAACGTTTTGCGCCAAATCTACGCGCTGTCAAATTGTTCAAGCGTGAAGCTCTCCTCAGAATTTCTGGGGGGCAAAAAACAATTTCTGGCTCCCATAAAAACGAAGCGGAAAACAAAGAGTAGAGGGCGAACAGAGAAATGGGGAATGGGAAAGGGGAAAAAGCGAAAAGGGAACGGAAGGACAGACAGACCGCAAATAAAATAAGCCGGCGGACATGGCGTATACGTAACGTTGAGTTAGCTAGTGGCTCCTGAAAAATGGCCGCCGGATGTTGGAACTTTGCATGGCCGGTCGGTCCTACGCATATATGCCCGCCCACATATGTGAGTCCAACTCTATCTTGGATCTCTGCGGTTGCGACTTTGTGCTATTTGTTTTACTTTCAACTGACTTCTGGTCAGTCTTCGCTCCGCTTTGATTTTTTGTTCGTCCTTTCCCACTGCCTGTTAATTAAACGCAACCCCAGAAACTGGAGTGGACCCTTTGAGGATTAGCCTTTGGCCAAAACCATTTATACGGCATATCTTTTATGGCCATTGCTAATTGTTGTTGCCCCTTTCCTTTTCCGCTCTCGGCCAAGTGGAAGTGTGTCCAATGAGCCGAAAAATCTATGCGACATGTGATGGCAATCAAAGTGATTGCCCCAAAGTCTGGCTCCGCTGCTGGCCCACTTTCGGTTCATTAATGCACTTTACTGAAGAATGAGAAAGTTTCTCGACAGAATTAGCAGTAGTTTTCGGGAGGCAATAAAATGAATATTGAATACAAAGAGCCCAGAGAGTTAAATATTGATTGAAAGTACGCTGGTTCTGCCGGAGTATTGAATGCACTAATAAATTCTTAATATTTAATCCCCACAATCAAAGTACATTAATTTCCTCAAACAATTCGGGAGAATTTATGTCAACAATTGCTATTAATATCTTCAATAAAAGCCAATGGTTATTTATTTGTATCTGGCGCAAAATTAAGTCTTTCTTTAAATGCGTTTTATTTAAAAACCATATTAAAAATAGGTATTTCATATGTTTTGATTTCTTATCAATAAAACAAAATTCTAACCCTTCAAAAATCCTATCAATTCTAAACCTAATTCGTATTATTAATTGTCTTCCTTATTTTCCTAATATATTAATATTATCATAATATTGAAATGATTTTTCCATTTAATATTTTTTTCATTTATAGTTGGTTTAGAACTATCTGACAAAGATTTAATATATTACAGGCATTAGGGACATATGAGTACTATTTTCATTTAGCTCCGAAGCCGCTGAAAAGCCCCAAGCATCCTTTCATAATCAGGGTATACTTGCCGCAGTCAATTCTAACACACTGAGGCGCCAAATTAGCGCCGAGCTCGCAATTTTTTTCGCTTGGTTTGGAGCCCATTTGGGGGAAAATGTTGGTGAGGAGTTGCCAGCAGGATGGGGGGTGGCGGCAAGGATGTGGGGAGGAGCGGCGCCTGGCGGACAGCATTTGCCGGCAGCAATAGTAATTAAAACTTGCGTTCCCTGCTTTTAGGCTTTGGTTCCGGGAACGAGGGGGGAGATGAGGCCTTACCAGGAAAGTGGGAGTTGGGTGGCTCCGGGCAGCGCGAAAAACTTTCCAATTAGGCCAAAGTTTTCGACAACCACAACAACAGCAACCGCCACAGCAGCGACAGCGTCGAAAGCCAAACTCACTTCGTCAGCACAAATCAACTTGCGGGCTATAAATTCCGAGTCCTTTTTTTTTTTTCTGTGTGTGTGTGTGTGTGTATGTATTTCTCACTGGTCGCTGTGTTTTTCGTAAATTAATTAAAATTTATTTCAACTTACCGCCGCGCACGTGAACCTCCCGGCTGAGCACCGTGCCCACCAAATTGCGCAGTTTGCATCTGCCAGGATAAAGGACAAAGGATTAACAATCAATCTGCCGCGTGCAGGGAGTGGGTCCTACTCCGGCTTACCTGTAGACAGTGGCGTGCACCTCGTGGCGGTACTTCTCGGCCGTGAAGGGATAAAACATCATACTGCCGTTCGAGAGCTGGAACACCATATCCTGTTGCGGCGGGATAGGTGTCCATTCCACCTGCGGGATGAAACCAAAGCGGCAGAGTGAGGGATGCACTTGAAAAAATTATTTAACTTTGCGCCTATGTATGGAAAGTATTGTTTGGAGTTATTAATACTAGAAGTGAATATATTTAGTAGTATTCTTGTTTCAATTTTTAGTTGGAAGCTTTATGGTTTACGGAGATTTTTAAAAAAGGTTACCAGTTTTTATTAAATAATTGGTTTTTAGTTTTGAATTCAATTGTTTATTGTTTTTCATTAAATTGACTTGTACTTGCTTTTGAAAACATCTTAAAAAATCGCAACAAATCGTCAAGACTCAAAAGTAATTGAATATTTAATTCCCGATAATTAAAGAATAACTAAAAAGGGAAAATTTCTGCAAGTGTAGGCAGGCGTTTAGCATTTGTTTGCCGGGCAGTCAATTAACTTGGAAATGAGCAGCGGCAAATGCCGCACAGTCATGCATAATTAAACGGGAATATTAAATGGTGGCTTGGAACGGAAGAAGAACGGAGGAGCCACCGAGTCGGTCCAGCTCGGCTGAGCCCTCCTCCGGTCCTGGTCTCCTGTCACGGCCACTTCCAAGGAGCTCTCACCTCCGGCGGGGGACTGCCATGGCCCGAGCACTCTATGAGGCCGCCCGAGTTGTTGGAGAACTCGACGCGGTGCGGTGGCTCATGAAGAAATATCGGTCCCTGCAGATCCAGTCCATTTACGATTTGGCTGGTCTCGGCTGCAAGTAGAGAACAGAAATTTGTTGGTGAAATTTACAATTTTAATTAAATGGCCGCTTTCTACAGAGTTCTGGTCGGCACGACCAGCCAAAGTTAATTTCAATTTTTGTTAAACCAGCAAAACTTTTGCTCCACCCCAACCCCGAAATTAAGTAGCAAGGATGCCAGCGGCTCTTGGCTTCGGCCTAAGTGGGCGTGGCATGCGGGGGATGGATGGCCCGGGAGTTGGCCTAAATTTTAATGAGGCGTCGTGAGTGCCGCTGGCCCACAACAAAGGCTGCGGAGACAATTGCTTTTTACCTGCCGGCCATTGTTGTGGTCGCTGGCCACAAAAGCCAGCCTCTAATTGCTTCACTGAGCTGTGTGCTGAGCGGTGCCAGGATTGCATAATTTTTGGCCATGCTTTAAAATTGCTTTTGATGCGGCTTTTATGTCTTATTTATTATTCATTCAGGGCCCAGGAGCTCTCCCGGCCACTCTCGGACACTCGGAGTTGAGGCGTTGCCGCCTGTCCAGAAAATAACCAGAAATTCATGTGCAGCGGGTGAGCTGGCTATGACACATGAATAATTTAAGGAACGGACTTTCGCCCTTGTCATTACACTTGGAGAATTCCAAGATGGGATGGAGTCAACTTTGTTGGTGGACAAAGAAATCATAGTAGATATTTTGTAGTGTATTGGTTTTATGGGAAATATTATTCTTACAGATATTTCTGTCATTTTCTGCCACTTGAGGAATCCAATCTTGGCAGTTGGCCTGTCCTGGCCACAGGACTGGCCGACTATCCTTGTGCCAGCACTTTCAACAACACTGCCACCGCAAAGTATGCAACACTAAATTTGTAAGCAATTTTCAACCCCAGCAACCAGCAAGCGCCGCAGTCGAGCAATAATATGAAAAATTGTTTTGTCAAAAAGGCATTAGGCGGGAGATAACGACTCCTCCTGGCTCAGAAAAAGCCCCAAAGTGTAGCAAACTTTTGTGCCACTTTCGGTGCGGTTTTCCCCTGCAACCGCCTCACCTTCCAGTCCCTGTTTCTGATCCTGTCGCTTTCATATCGCTATTTTCACCTCCCCAACCAGCCCCAGCCAGCCCATCCAGCCATCCAGCTCCACTTTTCCTCTGCCTGGCAACACGCTGTCAACTGCAATGCCCAAAGGAAATGCGCCGCACAAGAAGGAATACTCAAAAAAGAAAAAAAAGAGATTTTGCAGAAAATATAGGAAAAGCAAAATGTTTGCGGAAAGTAAAAAGCGTTTGCCGCAAGTTGCAGTTGCGGCCACATGACGACGGGGGAGCGCATTAAATTTGCAGTTTTAGTTTTTAAGTCACTTAAGATAAAGTTTCGTCCCGACTAACTTTGCTCCGGCAGACACGGTCTAATGAAAATTTAATTATCCATCCGAAGACTCCTCATTTTGTTTTGCTCTATCAGCTTAATTGCAGAATGTGTGAGTCCTTGGGCTTGGTCCTTGGGCTGATTGAGATTTGCAGGTAGGATTTCAATTAAAACTTTGTCTTAGGCCCGAGACAAGTTGCGGCTAATTAGAGCAGTTTCCAACTGTCATCGAAGTGTCTCCCATACACCGATGATCCTGGCCGGACAATGGCTGCCAGCTGTATCCGACTAAGGACCGGGAGTCCGGGACTCGAGACTCCATTTGTCAGCGTTGTCAATCAGGGAAGCGGGCTTATTAATGTAGGGTCTCTTGGCTGAAATCAATTACGCGCAAGAAACTACTCAAGCCGGAGAATGGAAAACTAAATGGGATGGGATAGTGGTGCCAGCGGCAGACTGCGTCATTATTACGGATCATTAAAAATTGCCGTGGAGCTCGAAATGGTCGGAGGAAATGAATGCGCCAGGAAAATGGGAAAAGGAAAATCTGAAAAGCAGAAAAGAGAATAGTACTCGGTTGACAGCCAAGCACACAAAATGCAAATGAGCAACAGCATCCCAAGCGCCCGTCTCCCGACTTTCTCAAATCCAACTTGCACAGGAAGAAAACGAAAAAAACAATATACTAAGCCATGCATGCGGGGGGAGTCAGGGTTGCATGGAGACACTAATACTTTCTTGGAGTGTAGACTTGCTTAATTAAGAAGAAAATCCAAGTGAGACGAAAAAGAGACGCCTGGCAATGGCGACTTTAATTCACATTGTGTTTGCTTGGACGGGACAAAGCGAGCGGAAAAGTCTTTTTGAAAAGTGTCTGCAAATAATAATGAAGTTGCCAGTTGGCAGCTTCAAAGCGCTGGCACTAAATCAAAAAACTTTTCCCGCCCGCCATTTAAATGAAATCGCAATTTTGCTCGAGAGGGTGAGGAAAGCCTTGAACAACAGGAGGAGCAACATTAAAGCTGATTTGCATATGCCCTGGTCGTGGGTGAGGGTGTGGCTGTGGGTGTGAGAGATGTAGGAGTCCGGAGGTGTATGCTTGGAGGTAAAATCGCATCTTGACTGCCTATATATCCGTCTTCCTTCTGTTTGCTCACTGGGGAAATGGCTTGACAAATACAAAAGCGCCGAAACGTGCCTCCCATTTTCACTTTCGCACGATTTCCCTCGAAAATATTTGGGCACCTTTAAAAATGCACTTTTTTGAAAGGATAGCTGTCAAAAATACAACCCCTTAATTTTTTTTTGTGTAAACTTGTATCTTGTTAATACGAGTTTACTTTTTTAAACACATTATCCCGCCGAACAAGAGGATTCTGTATTTTAAATACAGCAGGTTTGAATGCTAACATTTTTAATATTTTTTTATGTAATTTATCTATCTATTAATTTTATATTTAATTCCCTTAATAAACGTATGGGAAATATACCTTAACAATAACATATAAATGGAAACTATTTATTAGGCCACAAATCTCCCAAAAAGACGAGTACGAGAATGCTTTTCAAAAACAAAAAAGGAAATGGAATAAAAAAAGTAAACAAATTTGATTCAGGCAGCCGAAAAGTAGGCAGCGTTTAATATTTAAAGTAGCACAGCGAGTTCAGGCCGTCTGGGGACAACGGGGCGGATGAGCGACGCAGAGTAATGGAGAAGGTCTTCCAGGGGTTTGGGAATCGAGGACAGGGATTCTGAGGGTGGCCCTCAAGTGCACGCATTTTTCTGCTTAAAAGCCCCGACTAATGCGATGTCGAAGGATGGCGTCCTGCGACCTGCCTCCTGCGAGAGAAATCTTCATCTGTCTGGGTGCGCAACAAAGCGGAATCCTATTCAAGGGTGTGTGTGAGGTCCTGAGTGTAAAGTGTATTTGCTTAGGTCAGAGCACGTAGGACCACCAAGCTTCCTGCTCCAACTTGACTTGCTTTGACTAAACAAGCTGAAAAACAGGAAAATTGCTCAAATTGAAAGCTTTAATGTCCTTATCCCGGCTAACACTGCGCACACACGCAAAAATCTGCATTTCCTTTAAAAAAAAAAAAAGAAAAGAATTGTATCTGACCCGACAATCTCATTATCCGCAGTTGCATTTCCTCAGCCTTGCATTTCAATATTTTTTCATTTCTTGCACTCTGTGGGAAAATAATTAAGCTGCGTTGCCCCGTCGTCGCCAGGATTGAGGCTTTTCATCCCGCTTTGTGGCAGCAACACTTCCCACTTCCTTGGGGGCACTTGAGGAATGAAGGTTTCTGCATTTTTTGTGTGCCACTCGCTCAAAAAGCCAAAGTTATCAGCAAAAGATCAACGCCAGTGCCCCTGCCAGCGCAAAGTCCATATCTATGGCCATGTCCTCGTCATCGTCATCGTCCTTTTCCTGGCGCTTTGTCTCGCAATTGGTAAGCTGCGGGCTGATGTAGCTGCTGGTGCTACCAGTGGCGTATGCAGGGGGATTTTTATATCGTAAAATTTCTTGGAAAATTTCCTATCCTTGGAATTTTATTCCCCAGAAATTCCCTGAGATATGCAAAGTTTTCTATTTTATAGTTCCAAAACCTAGAGAGAAAAATAATAAATGATTTTTTGTAAAACCCCCCTGGTAAAAGCCCCAGGCTATGCCACTGCCTATCCCACAATGATGTTGCTGCTGACTGTGACAGTAAAGGCCTTTCTTCTTTGCTTGCTGCATGTTGCTACTATTGCTTTGCTGTTGCTGTTGCTGTTGCTGTTGCTGCTTCTGATGATGAAGCTGATTATGCTCCGCATGCTTTGGACTTAAGCCCAAAGACCGTCTGCTTCTTGGACAATGTTGCCAGGTCCTTACAAAAGCTCTCCGGCTGCCTTTGGCTTTGCTGCTTCCTAGCTTGTTTTTGTTTCATAAAATAGCAGTCAGCAGTCAGGAGCCAGAAGCTGCATAATCTTGGTCCTCCTGCTGGGCCGCACTCTGCTGTGACGAACTGCCAGCACCCCACTCCGCATCCTCGCATCCTGGCAGGCCCCCTGCCACCCCACTGGCCGCCGCTTTCATGCGCTCAGCAAACGTGACATTCGAGGTCATTCACATTTCGAGGGCGTGTTGTTGAACTTGGTGTGAAGCGGGGTCGGAGGGCAGTCCCATACAGGAGCGGACTTTGGGGGATCCTGCCCATCTGAAGGAGGCACCTTGCTCAAATCCAGGGGATTCTTGTCAGATTCACTTTGTGCAACTCCTGTTTTCTTCTCCAGCATAGTCCGCACCTGACTGTTTATGTTTACACAGTAAGAAATTGTTCCTGGCAACAGGAATCAGGAAGCAAACTAATTCCAAAGCAAGATTTATCTTTAAAAATCTACAGAGTTTAAAAGAGCCTTAAAGGATGGTATAGGTAATGATATATTATTTTTTTTCAGCCACATGCAGCGCTCCCATCAAATTATCCTTTGCCCCGCTAGTTATGAGTTTGCTTAGTCCTGGTCCCTGTCCTTTTCATCTTTTACGTGGAGCCGTGGGGCCAGACATACGTATTTGGTTGCTAAATGCCATGACACATTAGACAATGAGGATCTCTAATTATGGCTCGAAAACTGCAATTAACATTTGATCCTGCCTGTTCCTTTTAGTTTGCCCCATCCTGCGTGCGTGTGTGTGGCACCTCCTTTGTTAGTGTGTGTGCGCCATGAAGTGTCGAGCCACGCCAGCGGCAGAAAGTTTCCACAAATGCCTGCTCCAGCTCCTGCGGCTCCTGTGGCTCCCCCTTCGGATTCCCCTTCCCGGTCGTCCTTTGCTGTCTCGGCATGCAAACTTTTGCTGTTGACTCCGTTTCTTTGAGCCATGCAAACGCAACACAAACAAAAACAAAAGTGAAACGTGTGCTTTTCAATAATTCAGTTTTATGGCACAAACTCCGCAACTTCGCCACCCGCCCGCCTTTTGTTTCCCCGCCAAAGTTAAGCGAAAGGACGAAAGGAGGGACGCTCATTAACGGCTATATGCGGCGCTGCGTTAATTGAAATGCTTTTCGCTTTTCAACTCAGCTCAGACTCGGCCCAAAGCTCCATCCCCCACAACCACGTAGCCGGTTTCCTTCTTGGCCTTATGTGGCAAACTTAATTGCATGCCTTTGTGGCCAAAGTTAAGACGGATGCTGGGGTTGGATTGGGCCAGAAGTGGACATTTTATTCGCATAAAATATTAATTTGTTTAAGACCTTGAGCGTTTCTTCTCCAATATAATTTAAAAACTAGTTTATTTGATGTCTTTGAGTCATTGGACTTTTACAGAACTTTTGCCATTCCTTTAAAATTAACTAAACAAGCTAAAAATAATTGTAAAAGCTCCAAAGCTGGTTTTCAAAGGATATGTATACAGCTTTTAATATACACTAAGTTCTGAATAGTGAGGCTTCATTTAAATATACGACATTCCTCTTCAGCCGAGTCAAAAATTACAGAAAACTTCGCTAATAATAAGCTAAGAGAATTTTTCAAGTTCAAGCCATTTTTTAAAGAATGTTTCTGGAAACTATACACATTAAACACTCCTAAACTGTTAAATTACTAAAACAATTACAGTTTTTTGTAAGTTTTATAATCTTTCACACATTATACAAACGAATAATTTTTGTAGAACAAGTATTTTTGTTATATATAGATTCCATTTAAAACCTTCCAAAATTATTGCCTTCGCCATTTTCAGAGCTTAAAAATCAGCATCCCGCTGGCAACAAGAACCATGGGATATTAATGGATGCCCATTTCCATTAGAAAACGCCATTCAATTCGAAACGAATCAAAGTTGTCGATTAGAGGCAGAATTTAGCAGAGCAATACTGGCTGGAAAATACTCACCTCGTATGACATACAGGATCAGGATGGCCTTAAAAAGGCTGTGTAAATCCATTTTTTATGAACACTAATGCTTTCCATTACATTTTTTATGTCTGGATTTTAAATGCCGAATTTCGCTTGATTTGTTTGTTATGGCTGTCGATTTTATTTATTTTCGTTTTTTGTTCCTTTCGTGTTTTGTGCGCGTTTGCTCTGTTTGTTCTGTTCTTTAATTTCTTCCTTTCTCACTTGCACATTTAAGCCAAAAATGTTAATGGTTTCCGACTCAACTTTGTTTTTGTTTATTTTCCGAATTACGCGCCACGGAAATTAGAATTTCGAATGTGAAGCGAGAGATTCATGCGGCTGCAGATTTTAATGCGTTGTGTAAAAATCCTACAAATGAAATTGAAAGATTTAATAGGACTTTTTTGTGGCTTTCCAGGAGACGCGGTTTCCCTCTGAATTTATTTAAAGGCGACTCGAAGCCTGTCGTTGTAACAGTTCCAGCCTTTGCTTTTGGTTTCACTTGACGACGGCATTCAGTCAACTGCGATTCGCATGTCAGCGAGGATATTAATCATGTCAAGTCAGCGCCACAAAGCGCACACCCATCCCAGCCAGCTGCACTGAACCACTTGGGGCAGCAGCAGCTCCATCAGTTCCATCACTTCCATCACTTCCAGGCCCCGAAAGAACTACAAAGCACGCCCACAAAAAGTTTGTACTATTTTGTTGAATTAAATCAACAAAGTAAATTAAGTTGTGATCAAATAGATTGTTACAAAGGAAATTGTTCCTTGCTGATTATTATTTCCATCTAAATTTGCGCGCCTTTAATCCTTTATTTTCCAGCAACAACAAAAATAAAGTATATCCCGATGTACCTGTTTTTTCTTATGTAGAAATCCCCCTTTTTCGGCTCGGTTAGAGCTGCTCCGCTGTGTGTTCCGTGCCAGGCTCCCTATAGTTTTCCCCCTTTTCCGGGTTTCGGCTTTTGCGCCCCTTTGAGCGCATTTTTATGCGAGAAGATGAAGGCGAAAAAATTATGCATCAGCGCGAAATTGGAGCGCCATAAGTTGCCACTGAAGTGCTGACATCCTCATCTGAAGTTGAGGCTGCAGCTGAGTGCGAGTATCTCGTGGATGCAAAATATGACAAAAATATGCTAAAACACGCATGTATGTATGTATACATATATGTATGTATGTATGATACGTATATCCTGGTCCCATTCCCCATTGAATCCACATTGTACGGGTATTAACTTTGCCTGTGGCCAGAAATGACAGGATCTCCCCGAAGCCAGACGACTCCCCAAGGTAAGCTTCTGGACATTGTAAAGGAAAAGAAACGAGCAAAAATGCGGCACGAACCAAACGCTATTTGCCGAAACTTGAAACTATGCAAAAGGGACAGGAAGCGGCAACTTGATACGAAGGAGATAAAAAAGACCGTATAAAACTGTCAATAACGATAAAGCAGGGGACAGAAAAAAAAAAGAGGAAAACGAGAAAATGGGGAGCAAAAGCAGCAGTAACAACAAAATGCCGCTTAAGCAACATGGAAATTATGCCCAGTGCGAATATCATCAGCAAACTGCTGGAACAGACAATGGCAGGAAAAGTCAGGGAGTCCCGGGGATGGGGCTGCTGAAAATGCTTCGTTTATTTCCTTCGTTACTTGTTGTATTTTTCTTCTCTGTCTCCGTTTCGGCTTGGTGTGTAAAAAATCATGACTTGGCAATTATGCGGCAAATGTGCGCACTGGGCATGCCAGTACTGGCAAACAAAAGGGACCAAAGGAAAATCGCTACAGACACACATACGCACGTTGGGAAAGCCAGATGAAAAGGACTGACAGGGAGTAGGGGAACAAGGAGGACTATGGACTGGGGACAGGAGACAGGGAGACAGTCATAAATATTACGCATACGCCGCATTGCACTGCCAACGTTTGCTAAATTGCTGGCAATTAGTTTAAAATGCAACAGAAAGAAAAACTAAAAATGCAAGCCTAAGCAGCTTTGGCAGCAGTTGAAGCAATTGAATAACAGGTTCCGCACACAAGCCATCTAAAATTAGGTTGAAAACGGAGTAAACATAATCTTGTACTACTTACTACAATCCAAAAAAAATGGCCACTAAAATAGCAAAACAAACAAAAAAAATTTCAGCATCTTTGGGGTAAAAAAAGGACTAAGTAAACGAAATGTAAGCCCATCGAGAACAATAATAATAAGCCTTCTTGAAACTATAATAAAATTAGTTTAGATTTAATACTGAAAATAAATTGTTTAACAGATTGGAAAAGTTTGAAGAGTAACACCAGAATTAAAACATAAAGCTTATATCATAAAGCATAAACTTTACATTTTACTAGAAATATTACGTATACGCAATGTAGGAGATAAAAACTTTCATTGACAAGTTCAATTTAAAATATTTATAGTTATTTTTAAATAGAGATATATTTGAATCGTTGATAAAACTAACAAAATTGTTGAATTAAAAATATTTCTAATTATTGTTTTTAAATACTATTAAAAGACAAGAAATAATTGAAAATTTTTTTATTACAAAATCCTTCTAAAACTATTATGAAACCATAAACAATACTACAAACTAACTGTTCTAAAGAATACAACATGTAAACATAATATAAAATAACACAAAGAAATATTTGTAATATAAGAAGTTGTTCAATATTTAAAATACCGATTCAAAAAGTATTATGTATACGCAATGTTGGCCAATACGAAGAAATACAATTTTTATATATTTTTTTTAAGAAATTGCATTTTAAATTTTGGAAAAAAAGGTTAAATATCAAAATGGTGATAATATAAACGATTAGAAACTTTGAATAAATGAGCCTTTAAAAGGGATCATTTTTTTCTTTACACAAACCATGTTTTAAAATGAGTAGGGAATCCCAAAAGAGCGATATCAAAGAACCTCCAAGTACATTAAATTAAACATTAAAATGGTCTCTAATGCTTGGGCAAACTTTGTCTGCGACTCAATCAGAAGGGCCGTGCTTGCATCAAAGGAAGGACACACTTGTGAGCAGCCTTTGTGAGCGGCTTCTACTATCTCATCGCTTTCCTTACTTTGAACATTTTTTTCATGTCCCGAGGCGTCTTTGCCAACGGCTTAAACACTTGAAGTCAGCTTCGATTTATTTATATTACACTTAACGTTGTCTGCCGAAGCTTTGGCGCTGTCTGTGACAATTTGTGAAGGGAAAATGCATTAAAGCCTGCCCTTGCGCCACCACAGCCCACCCGTCCTTATCCCTTCTTATTTTCCACACACAGTAAGACACAAACACACACGAGGAGTGGGAGGAGGAGGAGGAGGCGACGGCCAAGACAAGTGCAATTTATAGACTTCAACGCTTGGCCAGGTCCGGGCTACGGAGTTTTCAGGTCTGGCTGACTGTCTAGATGGCTGGGTGGCTGGCTGGCTAGCTGGCTAGCTGGCTGGCCTCCTTGGATGCCAAGTCGCCTTATGGCAGCCGTCGTATCGTCTGCCAAATACGTGATTTATTTTAATAGATAATCATTATGCCATCGATTTCTATCGTGCCTGGAGTCTGTTTCGCTTGTTGCATGCCCCCATTCTTTCGCCTCAATTCCCTTGTACGTGCGTCAATAAATCAAAATCAAATGGCTTTTAGCTTATTGTTTTGCGTGGGTAAATAGAAAACATGTGCGACCGGAGCTACTTACTACAACTTGTAAGCAAAAAAAAGACGTATGACAAATGTTGGATGATGTACTTCGAGTATGTTGCAATTTAATAAACTTAGCAGTAATGTATATATTTAAATTTTCAGAGGAAATGACACAGATTTAAAGGGGAAGCACTTTGGATATCTAGCTTTGAAAAAAGCAAACACTTTAAGGCCCTAGAGCCGCCTAGATGCTGCCACAGCCGGTCATAGTTCACGGTTCATTCACATGGCAGATCCGCTCTGCAGCCGTATTTAAATTGTGCCATTATGCACTCGAGGACCGGGAAGGGCCTCCATCCTCGATCCTCCAGTTCCATCCTCCATCCCCATAGCCCCTTAGCCCCTTTTGCTAATGACTTTTTACGGCGTCTCTGGTGGCGGAGGCACAAAAAATCAATAGAATGCAAAAGGGCCAGGCCAGAATCTGAATCAGAAACAGAGCCAGTGCATGGGAATCTCGGCTGGCGAAACAAAAGGGCGGGCAGTCATAGCTCCATAAAGGAATCTATAGGGATGGGGAAGGGGATAGGCCCAAAGGAGCTGGGGAGCAGGGCGACAGTGGTCACTGGACAGTGGGCTGGAATTATAATGGCCAGCCAGCCGGCTGTCGTCTGTTGCATTGTAACACTGGCCGACCGGCTGGTCGCAAACAAACAAACAAACAAATAAAGAAACAGCCTCAGCAGTAGACACACGAAAAAAATAAAGCCCAGGAATGGAAATAGAAATGAAACTAAAAAAAAGTGGAGAAAATCAATAAAGCAAAGGCATGAAGCAACAAACAAACAAGGGAAAACCAGCGAAATGAGAAGAGGGAAAGAGGCTGAAATGCATAACAAACTGTAAAATGAAAAGCCAGGAACAAAATTGTGCAAGAAATTATATGCATATATACCACGTAGAAAGGACCCCGATGGGGCGGAGGTGGAGAAGTGCCTGGGGAAGTGGTCCGCCCTCTTGCACTGAAGTGCACATAAAAATCATTTAAAAACAGCAGCCAAGCAGAAGGAAGAAAGAAGGAGCTAGACCTTTCCCAGTTGGGCCCAAGGTAAGTCCATGTTGCAGTGATTCAATGCAAAAAAGGACGAAACTATAACATACCCGGTACTTATAGAAATTTTGTACAAATTCATAGCTTTAAAACTCCTAACAATTTTAAGCATAAATGGTTGACCCAATATTTTGAACCCCCTTCAAATAAATTTTCCGGGGATACAGTATACCCCAGTTTGTGGCAAGTACCGGGTATGAAAAATTGAGTTCAACGGAGAGGCAGTCGAGAGAAGGGATGTACACAAAATGGGTCTAAAGTCATAAACTTTTTCCACATAGCAGCTGATGCCAACACGTTTCGGTTACTGGCCTGGTCCTTGCTACCTTAGTTGTTGGTTGCTCAGTGATTTTTCCTTGCCAGTTACTATGCTACGCCTTGCTGGTCTTTTGTTTCCCCTTGGCTAACGAGCCGAATATTGGGTTAAGTAAAATATGTACCCAATGCAAATCCACGAGCCGGAGTTATTTTCCGGCAGAAAATAATTATGAAAAGGCACAGGAAACGCTATGCAGATATTTTATAGGGCAGAAAACTTGAACGTTTCCGTTATTATTTTGCACCATGGTTCAAGTGGCTGTCAATCAAATCAACATCGACCTCCAGATCGCGTGTCTTCCGCGGCACTCCTCCAACCTCCTTCGGCCTGGTGCTGCAGCACATCAATCAGGGAGCCGTCGCTTCGCGTCGTCCCATAGCAATAATTTTGAAATGCCAAACCAGGCCCACGCTTAAAATGTCACACGCCAGTCAAAAGCATGTTTGCCAGCATAAACAAACATAAAGCGAGTCAGGCAGCCGTCACTTAAGTATGAATAAAATATAACACCAAACAAAATATCATTCCTCAAGTTGGGGCAACTTCTACTGACAGGCATCCCGCCAAATTCCTCCCCGTTTTACAAGGAATACTCGAGCATATGCGGAGGCGAAAGTGATTTCTTAATTTGTTGCAGAGAAACTTTAACCTCCCCACCCTTGAAAGGACTCTACATGGTTTCCCCTTTCTCTGGGTTAAAGTGGCAGGAAGGAACTTTCCTTGATCTGGCCCGGAAAAATTCGTACGTGACTTTTGTGGAAAATGATGGATCAGTTTATATGGCCGTTGTTGGGGGAAGGAAAAGTGAAACTTGCTCCATCTTCATCCAACTCCTTCTAATTAATGTCAGTAGTAGCACGGAGGCAATATGCTCGTCGACTTCATATTTTGCTATTTATGCGCCAGATTGCGCATACGCAGCGTGGGCCAATTCAAAAATTGCGTATACGCACTGTGGGCAGCTGTTGCAAGTGGCCGTCCAAAAATACATAAGCCAGGAACATGAGAGAGAGAAATGAGAGGGAGATACGGACAGGATGACCGAAAATTTAAATAAACCAAAACTGGGTGCCGGCAAAAGCAACTACTATTACTACAACTACTACTACTACTGCTGCAAGCACTGCAAATATGTGTGCAAGGATGTGTGCAAGGATATATGTATGTGTGTGTTACGCGTGTGTCTGCTGGTCACTTCCGATGTGAAACGCATGAAATACGAGCGATTTTTACTACACATCAGCAACAGAAGCTGCAACATGCGACATGTGTGTATGCGGCAATCGATAAATTTTGTGTGTGCAGGCAGGCTACAGGACCAAGAGCAACAAAAACAACAACTGCTGCAACTACAGCAGCTGCACTACAAGCCATATATATAGTCCAAAGAGTGGAGCGTGAGTATACGGATCCGTGTGTATATGCCGGCACTGACAGATTTATAGTTTGTCATGGCGGCCGGTTGGTCGGCCATTCCAAAATAGTTGCAGCTTCTCTCTTAACGCTCACGAGGCATGCTGCAGTTTTCGTTCATAAAATCAATAGGCCACCCCACAACAACACCTTGTACACACTGCATTAGCCGGCCGGTCTTGCGTTTATGTACACACATATGTATAAAAGCAAAAAAAAAATAACAAGAAGGAAATGTACGGTATGTACCTTCTCAAAGAAGGACTCACGCAGCATTGCTAATTGCTTGCATGCCAAACGAAAGGAAACGAGAGCAGCCAGGAGTCTTCCAGATGTCCTGGCACAAAAGAAATATAAATAAATGCCATTTGCCCTCAACACAATACAGGGAAAATGTCAAACAATTAAGCGGCAATTAGCAGAAAGCTCGAGAGTGCCAGCAGCAGCGGAGCATAAGATTGAAGGAAGTGGAGGTGGAAGTGGAGGTCCTGAAAGTTGTGGGAGGGGCTCTGGGCTACGTGAAAGCGTTGCTAAACGTGTCCTCAGATTGTCAAAAAGGGGTTGAACGGGGCCAGGGCAAGGACACTCAAGGCAGTCGGGAAAGCGAGGAAGCAGGATAATGCATTATGCCTTATTGATGAGCCCACTAAGATGGTAGGCCTTTAAAGGACTCGGTACGAAGGTTAATGGAACTACATAGCACGGAAAATTTGTATATCCTTAAAGGAAAATGCATGCAGGTTCCAAATGAAACCATACCATTTACCCAAACAAAATCTTATCCGTCCCCTAAACCATCAGAGGCTAAAACAAATTTGCATGCAATTTTCTCTCATGAGGGAAATCACTTTTCCACTTTGTACGAGGATGTCTCAACCAAAAACAACAACCCGAAACTCTAAAAAATTTTAGCACATTGTTGCAATTCAATTTATTTTCAATTTGCGCGCATGCAAGGAGCGGAGAATATAGTAGGGGTCCTGGAAGCAAACCAAATTGGGAGGAGGAAATGGAGCACCTTTCATTAGACACGACATTATCAAGTCGACTTTTAGCAACGTTGCATACTTGGCGGAAAAGTTCATGCTCTGTTTTTTTATTTTTCTCAGCTTCTCCTGTTTTTCCTCCGTTTTTCGTCGTCTTGGCGGCCGGCTCACGTTGCACTCACACACACGCTTACACTTATAGCCGACACTGTTTAAAGATAGTAGTATGTGGGTACATAGAGCAGCGTTATTTACACGGCACGCACGTTTGCCGCTTCTCTTGTTGCTGTTGCAACGAAAATTGCACTTGCGACACTGACAACAACTGGCTATTGAAAGTGCGGCGGCGCACTCTCTTGCCTTTCCTGATAACAGGTCCGTCTCTCTCCTGCTCCTGCTACTGCTCCTGCGGGTCCCTCTCTCTTTTCTCACTTTCTCTACTTGGAGATAGGGGCTTCTGGCGCTCCCCTGTTCCTTGCCACACTTACAACACCGTCAGCCAACTCTTTTTCCAGGGAAAAGGAGCAGACAACAACCGCACGCGAGCAACGTCAAACAGCAACTGATTTTGGATTGCGCTGGCCCTCAGGATTTCTGTGCAGATGCAGGTTGCCATAGTCGCCATGTCCACGTACATGCACCCACCATCCCTCCCACCTGGACGGGGGTGGATGCTGTGCCCACGGCGCATGTCCCGAGCCAGCATCAACAGGAGCGTAGTAAAGTCGTAGTAAATTGGATTCCATTCGCGATTCATTCACATCCATGCTCTCGTGGCTTCGCCACCTTTTCCTGGTTGATCGTTGGATGCTTTTTAATAACTCAATTAATATTTCAGAATTTCAGAAAATTAAAACATTCGCATATACCTCCACATATGCAGTTAATGGAGTAGTTTAGCAGTTTTTCTTTCTTATTTCTCCCTCAATTATATTCATTTTATAGAACTTGCGGCTAGTTATTTTTTTTTATTTATCGACGCCAATTTATCTTGTTTTGCCTATATTGATAGCACTTGGCTTTGCCAGACTTTATAAATAAGTTACCAAATAAATATAAGCAGTATTTACATGAGTAAAAGAAAAAGTTTCATTTTTTGACAACTTTTATTCACGATCGATTCTAAAATTGGAGTATTACCTCAGTTAAACGTGTGTTTTAAAAATTTGTTTGTATGTCTTTATGTTTGATTTAAACATCCATTTACTAAAGAGCTTAAAAATTAACTAATTTAAGTGAACAAGAGAAAACTTACACCATTTCCGATAAAGCCCATTTCAAAAAGATTCGATAAGCGGTAGCATTATCAAAAATCTTAACAAGCTTTGAAAATTGTGTTACACAACACTGGGTATTAGAAATTCTTTCTCGCCCATTTAAAATAATTTTCTATCTACAACTTTTCGTAGCGAAAATTCGTTTTATCCCTTTTAATCTTTTGTTATAATCTATAATGACGCTGAATAACTTTATTGATGTCATGGAGGACCTGGCATACATATTCACGGTGGACATTCAGTCGCACCAGACCTTCATCCACGACGCCCGAGTCTTGTGCAATGCCATCCAGCAGCAGTTGTACAAGGATGATGCGGTATTCAAGCACCATATGGGGCAGCTCCATAGGACAGGTGAGCCGTCATGCAGACGCTGTCGTTGAACAATATTTTAGTTTCCACTCCCAAAGTGCAGCTGCCCTCGTGGATGATCTGAATCTGGATATGCCCCTAAACTTTCAAATATTTCTGCCTATCCGGCTTCCAGTTCCTGTGACTCCGAGTTATAATGAGAAGGACAAAACAGTGCAGTTGAGCAGACCGGACTTCGAGCATCCGTTCTTCTTTGGTAACGCGGTGAACGCCAAATGCATGAACCTGTTGCTCCAAAAGGAAATTACCACAGCCATTGACGGGTTGGGAAGTGTCCGTGGATATACCGGGGTTTCTTATGATTTAAAGTACACAGTTTGGAGCTACCACCAGATACCTTTCGTTCACCAAATAGTGGCTGTGGAAAGGGGAAGTCAGCATCAACGGTGTATCCGCTTCGACTTTGTGTTGGCCGTGGAGTTCGATGGGTCGGATCACCCACTGCCTTCATGTTTCGATGCTCCGATTAGCCAACGCTGGATCGCCTATGGCTTGGTGTCGCAAGAGGGCACCCACAACCCGTTCGACTGGGCTGTCCTGGTACCAAAATGGCAGTCTGCGGCTGCGGGCACCTGCATGAGGGACCTCAACACCATGATTCTTCTGCACCGAATGCTGCGCGCCCAGCAGTGCCACAGCTACACCCTGCCTGCCTCCATGAAGTTTGGATTCGCCCTGACTACCGAGGAGCTTGGCGGTAATTACCAGGACTTGGGCGTAGCCGACCTGATGCTGTCGGTGAGAGAGTTTGTTCTTGTTTTCTTTCATGTTTTCATGGCTTTATATAAGGCTTATCTATAAGTATTTTTTAAGAGAAGTTCCCTAGATGGGTTAAAATATTATGGAAACTTTTTTAGCACTGTTTTATTCAAAAACATCGGGCCTTAAAAATTTGGTAACAATTTTACTTCACCTAATTGATATAATAACAATAAAATCTTATTTGTTCCTTGTTGAGAATCCTTATAATTAATAATTAAAAATATCTCAATGTCCAAGGAACTTTTTAAATTCAATAAAATCTGTCCTAATTTATTCATAATGCTAAGATTTATATAACATTACTAATTTAATAACTTATCGGAGTTCTCCTAACCCTCCTTAGACCCTTGGCCATATGGTGTTCCGTAACATCTGTGACAGTCTCGGAAGCTTTTCCAAAGGTGACAAAGATTCAAAATCTAGCCGACTGCTGGGGATCAGAAAACAGCAGATGCGTGCGAAGGGGATATACTTTGTCCTGGCGGAGGCGATGCGGGTGAATATGATCAGCAACGAGTTCATACGCGGACTCTTCACGTACATTTACATCCCACCGCCGCCAGTCTGCTATTGCCAGTCTTTCGAGGACTACATGGTCAGCATGACCGAAGTTGAGGATTCGGCGGAGCGTCGCAGAAGCATTTGAAGTGGCATAATCGTAGTAAGCCTTGAAAGTTAAATTGACCAGAAGCGGTGCAAGCGCAAGTAAGGCAAGCGGGTTGCAAGGAGTGGCTGGTCTGCATGGTTGGTTGGAAAACATAAAAAAGTACCCCCAGGGATTTCCTTGTTGATTTTTGGAAATTTGAGCACAACTGTAAATTGGTCGAACAGTTTGCGGGAATCCTTTCCCTCGATTCCTGCTTGCCTTTCGTGCCCCTCCGACGTCTTAGTGTCAAATCTCGGTAATTGTGCAACTTTAATGCCAAAAAATAAGTGGGGCTGCTGGAAACGAAAACACAGACACAAAAAAACACACACAGACTGGGGCAGAGACAAAAGTTAATAAAAGCCAACTAAAAACTAAAGCCGAGTTGGCTACGTGTCCCTGTTTTGACTTGCCCTTTGGCCCCATCTCATCCTGCTTTGTTTACATGCTTATGTATGTGTGTTTTTGGAGGGGAGGGTGGTGGGAAAAAGTTAAATTGCAAATAGCTTGGGCCGGGCTTAACTCGGGTCGTGGCAGTTGTAGGCGGAGACAGTGTTGTCCTGTTTTTACTTTTGGCCAAATATTTGTCTGGCTTTTATTATTCTTGGTCGATAGATAAATATTTTTAAGATTTTGTAATATACATAGGTACGTGATATTTATTATGTGCTTTAAAAATGTTGACATGCATAAAATTTGTTTTTAAGAACCCTGCATTCATATTAAAAAACGTATATTTACGAGTTTTTAATAATTCATAGACCTTTCATGTATAGTTTATAATGTAGACTTTAAACTGAAAATAAAATCCCTAAGATTGCAGGTTCTAAAATTTTAAAATTTTGAAAAAAATATATTTGTAATAGGAAATTTTTACTGCGTTAAAAAGGTAAAAGTTAAAAAACATCAAAGTATTTGTATATTTTTCTCTCATAAATCCCAGGTTTCGAAAAAAAGCTGAAAGGACATCATTTTGAGGGCGGAGAAGTAGTATGAAGGCGACATGAAATTTTAGAAAAATTTGCTGTTATTGTTCGGGCAAAACAAAAGGGGTAAAAGGCTGGCGCAGATCCTGGGAAAGGATGGTGTGGCATCGGATGGTTGAGCAAAAAGGTATGACTTCGGGGGAGTCGCATTAAACAGAAAGACACAAAAAAGTTTTAGTGAGTAGAGAGGAGGATGGGATGGGAACGGGAACGGGAATGGGAATGGGGCATAAAGTTTTCCAGCGCTTTTGACATTTCATTGTTGTCAACTTTTAACTAGTTTTTTATGTAGTCATTATTTTAAAATGCAAATCGCCTACATCTGCCAGCCAAACATGGTACATGCACAACTTCTGGGTCTTCAGTATTGTTTCAATTTAATCTGCTTTCCAAATCAAATGCCTTTAATTTCATTGGACAACTCAATATTTGTCACGCTCGTTTGTCCAGCAAGTGGGAAGCATCGGGAAGTTAATCCTGTTAATTCGGCGTCTGTACAATCGGAATCGGTCTTTATTGCATTTTCCACTTTTCGTTTATTTGATTGCATTACCAGGTTCCAGGCTTGAAATCCTTATGAATTCAATTCCAATAAAAATAAATTAAAACCAACCTTACCGAGCTGGGTGTCAACATGAAATCATAAATAATTGTTTCTAGAAAGTTATCGGGAATCGGGAAACATAAAAATGCGGAGAGCAGGATGATTTAAGTTTAGATTTTTATATAAAACGAGAATGGAAAGCTAACTTCGGACGGAGCCGAAGCTTATATACCCTTGCAGTTAAATAGCGGCTTCTATTGACTTAAGATATAGTAAATATCGGATATAGTTGGCCGATCTTTACAAAAACATTCATAACAACCTTAGATTCGTATAAAATGGATTTTAAAAGAAGTCCGACGCTTCTACACCAAAACACGAAAGTTGTGGCATTTCGATCGTTCAGTTATATAGAAGCTATAGGATATAGTCGGCCGATGAAATTTTTTAGATCGGCTTAAATTCCCATAAAAGGGGATTTGTGCAAATTTCAGTTTCTATCTTCAATAACATGGAAGTTATAGCATTTCCGATCAATCAGTTATATAGGAGCTATAAGATATAGTCGGCCGATCCGTATGAAATTTTTCAAATCGGCCTAAATTCACCTTATAGTAAACCTGTGCAAATTTAATCTTCTATCTTCAATAACATGGAAGTTATAGCATTTCCGATCAATCAGTTATATAGAAGCTATAGGATATAGTCGACCGATCCGTATGATATTTTCCAGATCGGCTTAAATTCCCATAAAAAGGAATCTGTGCAAATTTCAAGTTTCTATCTTCAAAAACGTGGAAGTTATAGCATTTCCGATCAATCATATAGCAGCTATAGGATATAGTCGGCCGATCCGTATGAAATTTTCCAGATCGGCCTAAATTCCCCTTATAGTCAATCTGTGCAAATTTCAAGTTTCTATCTTCAAAAACGTGGAAGTTACAGCATTTCCGATCAATCAGATATATGGCAGCTATAGGATATAGTCGGCCGATCCCGGCCGTTCCGACTTATATACTGCGTGCAAAGGAAAGAAGGGTGTGTGCAAAGTTTCAAGACGATAGCTCAAAAACTGAGAGACTAGTTTGCGTAGAAACAGACAGACGGACAGACGGACAGACGGACAGACGGACATGCTTATATCGACTCAGGAGGTGATCCTGATCCAGAATATATATACTTTATGGGGTCCTGGATGTCTCCTTCACTGCGTTGCACACTTCTGACCAAAATTATAATACCCTCTGCAAGGGTATAAAAATGTAATATCTAAGGAACAATCAAATTATCCCCCAGCATCAATCAAATTATTCTTTAAAAAAAAAATACCTCCAACTTAAATTAAATTCAAATTTAAATTCAAGAGTTTTCATCAACGTTCGCTTTCTTTGTTGCCACAATCTGCCCCCACAAAGTAGTTTGGGGAAAGTGCACAAAAGAAAAGCTCCCCAGCGTCAACTTTGTGATGTCTTCTGGTCAGGAGGAAGCTACGGGGATGTGGCATCTTTAATCAAAAAATAATTATGAGCGACAGAGGAAGCGGAACAGTTTAGTGGGTGGCCGTCCTAAGCGTGAGCGTGGGTGTGGGTGGGAAATTACGTTTGAATTATGACATGGTAAGGGAACCCCTGTTACCGAACCAAATCTGATGTGCAGCAAATGAGCTAAGTGAATGGGCGAAGTGAAATTCGAGTGAACCGGAGGGCGTGGCCATGGCCATTTACGCAACAAACAGAGTGCTGAAAATTGGACAGACGCGCCAAGGACAACCGCAGGACCTCAAGCCGGCGATGGAGCTCCAACTGGAACCGGAGACCGGCAAAAGTTTATGTGAAAAACAGACAATTAATTTGTTTTTCAGCGCCAAAGGGACCCTCGTAGTATAGGGGGTTGGGGTGGCAGGCCGCAGGACACAGGACACCCTAGGGGCGGAGGGACAAACAATTTCGTGCTTGTTGGCAAAGAAAATTTACGTGCCAAAGACAATTGGGAGATGCAAACAGTCGAGACGGGCACAGAGAGAATGGTGGAAATGGTCAAACATTTTACGCTTTTTGTTTAATTAAAATTGCAACAGGCTATACGGACACGGGGTCCTTAAAGCGAGCGGCGGCACCAGGAGGATAGTCCTCCAGCATGGTCCTCCAGCGAAGTCAGCGTTTTTCAATTAAGCTTGCAATTTATTTAATATATGGAAGGGGAAAAAAAGCATTAGTTGCTGCCCTTTGCCGGATATTCCTTGTTTGTTTTCAACCAGTTATCCCCTATTTGGGTTTTTTCCTGGGCTAGCTTTTGTTCCTCCTGTGAGGACGAGCAAACCTTTTAGGGCGGTTATTAAATTGAGCTTTAAGCGCTCAACTCCCGGCAAACTAGTCGCCATAACCCACCCACGATGCTACCTGTTCCCAGCCGCGTACGTGTTGGCATATCAATTCACGTTACGGACCGAATAACTGCATGCATTCATTTGCGCCAAGGAATCCCGCTCATATGCTGCCGTAATACTGAGCGGGGTGGTGTCAACGTCCGTTGGGATAGGGGATACGGATATGCTCCCATTGGCACAGGCATTACCCCAAAGCATATAGAGCATCACGTTCCAGTCATTTGGTGGCTGCCACTTCATAATTCAATAAAACAATAAAAGCAAATCCTTACAAATTACAGCAATCAAATCATATATGTCGCCAGGGTGGCAGTGGTGTCGCAAAAATAAAGCCAAACGGTTGGTCTTGTATAGAGTATATGTATTGTATATAAAGTATAAATGGTTTTGGAACAAATTATAAAACTAAATCTGAGAGGCTCCATTCACTAGAGGCTCAATTTATTTCGCCTCCAAAATAATAAAATTTTATTTTACATCGCTTGGAAAATATATAATAAAAAAGGCTAAATTGCCTGCTCCAAGGACCCAAGCTCAGGGAATGGCTAGCCCCAAGCATATTTCCATAAATTGGTCACAATTTGCTATGCGCAGCAACCGCGCAAACAAGAGGCCTGATCCCCATACGACATACAGGACGACACATAAGCACTTGCTGCGACATGTTGGCCGTGATGGGATAAGAAAATTATGACGCCAAAGGATAATCGTAGAAAAGCGGATAGTACTCGTTCCGAAACGGAAAATACGTGAGACACAATGTCTACGTGGACAACTAGCTTTTATTTATCCACGCAATGTTTTATTCGTGGAACAGCCGATATTGGGTGCTCGGATAAAATGTGTGTCTGGATATTAGAATATATATACATATTGTTGTGCTTCACTGCGAGTCGATCGTATATGCACATTTCTAGCTAAGAACTGAGCATTTACGATGACGCACTCGGCAGCATTATGCCTCCCTTCGACGGCTCAGCCGCATTATGCCGAATCGGAAGGGATTCGTGTGGCACCTACAACTTGTATATGGCGTTGACATTCGGGCCGTGCTGCACCATGGCATCCTTGTGCACCTGGTACTGGATCTCGAGTTCCCCGAGTTGCAGCATCTGCTTCATCTGGTTGCCAATGGCCAGGACAGCCTGCGCATTGCGAGAGTCCTTGGTCCATAGAGCTGAAAACTGTAGCTGTAGGAATTATCCATTTTATGGAAACTAATTTATACTCACATAACTTATTAGCCTTATTCCTCACATTGATGACCACTCCGCAAATTTGGTCAGAATACTCGAAGCATTCACCAATGGTGCATAAAAGCTGAAACATTAAACTCTGTGAAATGAGTATATTATGGGGGATAGAATGACCTACCAGATCATGCCACATCTTATCTATAAAGGTCTTAGAAACCTTGTCCAAAAGCATTATCCACCGACCGCCCTCCTTATTAACGTCGTCCTCCCACATGGGACTGGGAAACAGCGCATTAAATGGAATACATCCTTATAACATTTAGTTAGGAATACTTACCGGATGCCTTCCTTGAAGACCATGTAGTCATTGAATATCTTCAAGTCTGATGGTGGCTTGATAAAGTAGTACACACTGAAGAAGTCCTCGACAGTATTGAAGCTAGTCACATCGCTGAGCATATCACTCCAGGCCTTGGAACGATCGTTCTCCCAATGCCAAAGTGTCCACGTGTGCTCCAGTGGATGCTTCATAGCCAGCTCGTAGTCAATGAGGCTCATCACCCGATTGAACGAGGGCTGAAGTTCCTGTTCCTCGGTGGCCATGAGATCCTCATCGCCGTACATAGTCAGCTTTTGTTCCCAGTCTGCCTGCTCCACATACGGCAGCCATTCTATAACCCAACAATTGCGTAATATTGCAAAAAATCGCATTGTAATAACTGAACTTACCCGAATCTTCTGGACGTTGACACCCGAATCCCTCGTATCCGGTGAATACCATTGTTTCTTTGTTGCTCAAAATCTTCAAATTATTTTGGCGCTTGTTTTTATGGAAATTTTCGCTCGTTTTATTTTTCTACAAAACTCTTTAAACTGTTGGGATTGTGTATTGTTCGGTGCAAAGTATGATCAGTAATGAGAAAAACTCAACCATTTAAAACTTTAGCAAACTTAAAGGGTGACATTAGAAGGACTGCCAACTTTGTTCATGAAAATGAGTGTTGGAAAGCTACGAAGATTTTATTTATCGATAAATGTTTGACGGTAGCCATTCACGGTAATTTCTGAATTTTATATTTTTGAGTAATAATATTAATTCAACAAAAAATTTGCTTCAAAAAATAAATCTATGCTTTATCCACTCGAATATAGCAACTCCCAATTGCACGTTTTAACTGAGAAATCGAATTAAATCACTTGGGCACGGCCACGAGAGTCTATCAATTGAAATGTCACGTTAATAAAATAAAATGCCACCGAGTATACGATAAATGCACGAAAATAATAAAATGTGACTCAAATGAGCGACGGCGACAGCTGCCGCTGCACAGACTCACAGCCCAGAACTCGAGTCTCAGGACTCTAGCTGGAGGAAGCAAAGGACGAGAGCCCTCCCATTGTCTGGCTCCTGCTGGGGTTCTCCTTGTGCAACAGTTTGGCCTGCAGTCAATAATCGAAATCGACTTGGGCTTGTGGCAATAAAAATTTGTCTTCGCCGGTTAAGTTCTGCGCCTTGTTGCACAAGGTCCTGTGGAAAGACTCCCCTTCATCGTCCTCCTGCTACTCCTGCTACTGATAATAAAATATGTGAGTCGCTACGTGGCAGCTCCTTTGGCGTTGGTAAAGTGGCTTTGGGACCCTTGTAATGTGCACCATTTGTTGCACGGCTGGTGGTGTGGTGGAACGGTGGCTCTTGCCAAAGAAGACGCATCCTGGCACATCCTGCTGCTCGTGTGAATTATGTTGGCCAAGTTTTCGGAACACAAGTGTTGTCACTGTTACTGGTTTCACGTTTTTCTCTCAATCTTACTTTGAAAACTTATTTTCCAGCTCGACTTTACTTAAAAATTCTATTTATTTTTTCTCTTAAGTAGTAAGGATACAGCATGCGTTTTTAGGCAAGCCAAACCCAACGATATTTTACCCTAATTGGGTGGCTACCAAATGGACTAACTTGGTCCAGTGATGGAATATGCATTTCAGAAGTAAAAACTTTTACTTAAGGCTCTTAGCTTAGCGATGGTTTGTTGGATTTGACTTTCTGCAAAGCAGAATTTCTCAGGTGGCACTTTGGCGTAAACGCAATATTTTACAGCTTTTTGCACTTTCCTGGCTGAGCTGAAAATACATGGTCAGTAAATCTTTTAAAATATTGTAATGTTTAGTAGGTGGCAGGAGCAATGGGGTTGAATCCAGTGAGGAAGAAGGAGAGCTCACTAGCAGCTTAAACGCTTTGGTATCCTCGCAGTAAAAAAGCTGAAAACGAGAAAAGCGCGTAAATAGAGAAGGTTACAAGGATCCAACGAGCCAAACGAGCCAGGACCCATCTTGAGGCAGCTCGGTGCAGACAAGCTTTTGCAAGAAATGAAAATGATTTGAGGCATTATGTTGGCTCCGCTTCTCCTTCAGTTCCTGTGTAGTCCTGTCTTCTTTTCGTTGTCTTTTTTTGGCTACAAAATTGCTTTGCTCCTGCTTCATGTTGATTGTAAAAGATTTCAGCGCTGAGAGCACAAAGCATGCGATGATGTACGGAACGACGCACGTCGTACATTTTGCACCTTGAAGTGGCAAGCAGGTCGGTGGGGAAGCCAAGTGGGGGGCGAGACTTCAGGTAAAGACAGCCACATAAAACAATAAAAAGCAATGGCAAATGCCAAGGAAGGGTAGAGACAACACATCCTGCAGCACCTTAAGGCCAAACCAACTGACAGGAGCTTCCGGCACATCTCGGCGCCCTCTGTTGCCACTCCTTCCCTTTTTAAGTCAGAGGTGTTCAGGATAAAATAGATGGTTAGGTACTACTATATGGTTTCTAATTTCAGGAATAATTCGTACTAAAAACTTAATTAGTGTTTGGGACTTAACTAAATGGCAAATATACTTTAGATTATTTTAGCATTAACTAATTAAAGACACTAACCTGAAAACTTAACATTTAAACATTCAATATTGACTGAATGGTGAGTGGTTTCTATTATCCTGGTCATTACTGTGTGTATGTGTCAGTGTTTATGGTGCTAAATGCTTTGGACCATGATGCCTCTGGGCGTTGGCTACCCCAACCCGAAGCTGGAGCCATGGCTAGGAGCCGGGGGCCAGGTGAAAGTCATTTCACGCTGTGTGTAGCGCAAAAGATTAAAATAATAGCAGCGCGTAAATTAAACAGCCCGTTGGAGCCGAAGATTGCACTGAAAACAAATCATAAGTAACATTTAAAATACTAAATTATTACTCACATTTGAATCTACAATACATAACATACAGACGAACTCATTATCCTATAAAACTTTAAAGTATTAAAAAAAAAAAACATTTTCATTTTCAACTGTGGCTACCAACAAGGATACGGTGTGGGGGACAAGATAAAGTCGACGGAGGCCCATTGAAGTGGCAGCCATCGAAAAACAGGACCTGCCACAATGCTCCCCGTCCCTTCCCTATTATATCCCTTTGTTTAGTGCTGCGGTCTGCGCTAAGACGCTTACCAGATACCACCTCCCCCCAGAGTCCTTAACGCACCTGGGAGTTGACGTTCGGAGGCGGCCAGGACATTGCGAGCATTGCGTTGTCAGCACTTCATTTTGATCCAGCATACCGCGTGCTTCACTTAATGCGACGACTGCCAGGAGCCGGGCATTTGTAAGGGAGTCCTCTGCCCAGGGAGCAGGATTGGTATGTGGGTGGAGCGCAAAGGAAGGAAAAAGAGAGTTTTCTTCTTCATCATGCACATAACTACAAAGGCAGCTGCATTTCTTTGGCGAACACAAAAAATCAAGGTACAGGATACTAAAATTAACAAGGATTTTTTGGTGGATTTTTGTGATAGGGGTACTTAGGGTTCCTCTTCTTAAAAAAATGTTGGTGGTTGTACTTTTCTTTATTTCTGATTTCTTTAAATAAGTTAAACGGCAACTATAAAAGGGAATAGAAGAAATAAGTACGTATATACATATATCTTATAGAATGGTATAATATTTTTATCGTTTCATTTTGACTTGGAAGAGGAACTTAACTCCTTGAAAAAACGTTATGAAATTGGTAAATTTTTTTTTGCTTCCAACTTTTATTATTTTATTGTCTTGAAACTATGTATAATTATATCAATTTTATTAAGTTTCAACAGTTTGTATTTAAAATAATAATATGTTATTTTATTATTTTTTGACTTAATTGTGGACTCCTTTTGTCGCCTGGACATTGTTGTGCATTACACGTCACGAATGCGTGCGTATTATGCTCTCTGCAAAGAGTATCCTGGGAGGGAGATGAGAAGGATGCAGGAATATAGTGATGGTTCGTTGGGCTGCTACCTTTGCTGAGTGTTTTGTGGCTTGTCTTCCTCGCCTGTCTATCCTTTCCCTCCACTTACTCCCACTGGCAATGGGCTCCTTTCAAGCCGAAGCTTGCTTAATGCTTTATGCTTGCCAGCTTTCAGCTCTTTGTTCATGTTTTCGCCGTTGTTCGTGTATTTCTTATTGTTGCTGCTCCGGCAAGGTACTTTGCTTTTGTTCGATGAAACGTAAAAATAGCAACAAGCAACGAAAACTCATTTTTAGACAATGCCGCATAATTCCAAAGCAAGAAGGGAACCCTACAACAACAAACGCAACACTAACAGGAACAGCACCAGCCGGAGCATAAGATCCCAACGACTTTTTGTTGTAATGAGGTATTTCCGCTTTGTTGTCCCATTTCCCTTTCTCTCATTTGTTTTCTTCACCATTATCCCAGAGATGTAAAAGTTTGGGTCTAAATCGAATAACTAAAAAGATTTTTAATTAATCATAAAAAATGCACCTCAATTATAGTAATTAATCAATAAATTTTAGCTTCATATTTTTTAGGATTTTGTACCCTTTTTATTATTTACTTATTATTGCAAATTTTTTTCTAAAAAACCAAAGCCTTATTTAGCTTAATGTCACCATTTACCATCACTAATTTCCCCTTCAAGGCCCCCTGCTTTCACCTGTTTACATTCCGTTAGCTTTCCCGTACAAAAGCAACCGCAAGAAGTTTCTTACGCGCTGTCAGTTTTTGTAATGAAAGTGGATGCTGCCTCGCCCCATCCCTTCCACCCACCATAGTCTTTCCATAGTCCTTCCGTAACCCTAGCCTCTGGTGAGTATTCAAGCGCAAAATTTTCAGTAATCTGCCGGCGGACAGCTTCCAAGCATATGCAGAAAGTTTTCGTTTTCGGACCCCAGGAAACACGCACTGCTTAAACTTTTAACCCTTAACCCTTCCATGCATGTTTGCTTTTTCCGCAAATACTCGCACACACACAAGGGAGAAGTAACGGAAGCCTGTTGCTTTCTCCAATGCCAATTTGGTTTTTGTTGCCGGTCATTTACGGCCATTTAGCCGCATTTAAGAAAGTCAACAATAAAGTCAAACAAACAGTAGAAACTCGCCTTCCCATATTCCCATTGGGTTTTATTCAAGGAGAAATGATTTCAAAAAACCACGAAAAATTCGTTAATTGAATAAGTTTATATTTCCAAAATTTCTTTGGGGTTAAATAACACTAAAAATTGTACAATCATTAAAAATATAAAAAAAATTATAAATTAAAAAAATAATTAAAAAAATATATTTCATTTTCATTTACTATGTTTCTTGCAAAGATTTTAAAACGATAATATTTTTTAAATTTTACTTATAAAGTTATTTCTTAAATCGACTTCTTAATAAACTGCAATAATTTGTAGACTACAAATTGGTTAATTATAATATAATAATATGAAAATAATATAATATAATATCATATAACATTTTAATACCATATTTCTTGCCAAAGGTATTGAAACGAGAATACTATGATAACTTGTTAACTAAAAGTTAAATTTTTAATTAAAAATTCCAAATTCCAAAAAATTTCATTATTTTGAGAAATACTTTTTTGGACGGGCAAAAACATATATTTCACATTCATTTGCCAGGTTTCTTTGCAAAGTTATTAACATAACAACATAGTATTATAAATTAATTGAAAATCAAATAAGCCAAAAAATGTTAAAATGAAAACCCAAATATATATAATACGTTAGTATTTACACAAGTATATAGAAACAGCTCTTTTGACCCAAATTCATTAACTAATGCTGTACTCGAATCATGGAATTCAGAACGAAATCTCTTCACTTAAGTGTTCAGCCAAGCACTTCATATGCTATTTAATAATGATTAAGTACACGATTCTAAGATGGAGGGGGCTGGAGCGAGGGATTGGGGGCAAAAGACTCATTCGTCGAGTAAATGGAGCGCCTTATTCGAATGTCATCAAAATCATCATCATCATCACGAAGCGGCCTCCTGACTGTTGACGCATTTTGGTTTCAGGCCTCATTAGCGCCAGGAGCTGGCGGGCTCAGCCAGAGACGCTGAGGGCCTCTCAAATTGTGTCAGCATCAGGTGTCAATTTTAATTTACTGCCTCGAACCCAGGATGTCATCTCCGATGTTTGTTTGCCTTGGAGGTAGGTGGAGGTGGGAGCGAAATGTTAACCCATATTTTGGTGACTTGCGGTTTCTGCGGTAATTTCGGTTTACTTTCGACACAAGGATATCCAAAACTCATTGAAGCCGTCAGCTCGAGGCCCAGCCATTTCATCAGAAATGAAAGGGGCTTTCAGCCATCCTCATTGATATTCAGGCCCAATCCGCAGCCTCGACACATACCAATAATTGAATGCCACAGAAAGCATTTGCTAATGGAGCAGTTTAAATATGCGATAATGGGGTAGCTCCGGGCATGCTAATCCGCACAAATCTATTAAAATTGGGCATTCCCATAAAGTTCTCGAGGAATGTTGTGAAAATGTCGTGTCTAAGAGGTATAAATCCATAATAATCTAAAATGTTACTGTCATATTTCAATCTAAAATAAGCCTTTTGCCCTATTCCAGCCCATCCACTCATCCGTTGACATTTAAAACTTAAAAATCCTGAATAGTTTCAAAACAAATTTTTTAAATTTTATTCCATATACAAAATCACAAGCTGGGAGGTTGAGGAAAATAAATGCCAGACCATGATCCAAGCTCACGGGGCAATATTTTCCCTAGGATTCAGAATTCATTAGTTTACTTCTTCAGGAGGAGGGGAGCGGCAGCGGCGGCAACGTAGGGACGGGCGACGTACGGCGCACTGTAGGCCAGGGGCGAGGTATAGGCAGCGGCATAGGGGGCGGCCAGGCGGGCTATTGGGGCGGTGTAGGCGGCAGCAACGGGGGCAGTGTAGGCAGCGGCCAGGGGAGCAGCGATGGGAGCGGTATAGGCGGCAGCGGCAATGGGGGCGGTATAGGCGGCGGGGAAGGCGGCACTGTGGGCCACCGTGTGGGCGGTGTAGCTGGAAGCGTAGGGGGCCACGTAGGCGGCGCTGCCGACCACGGCCGGAGCGGTGTAGGCCAAAGGAGCGGCGGCCAGGGGAGCCACGATTCCGGGCTTGGCAGCAGCCACAGCCACGACAGCGAAGAAGATAGCAGCCTGTGTGTAATAAATATTTAATAAAGTTTTCAATAAGTCGGTTTTTAAACATCAAAAACTATTACTTTTTAAGTAAACAAATGTTTCACGGAAAAATATGTTTTTTAAACTTTAACAATTTCTTCAATTTTTTCAAAAGACTTTTGATTTCCAATATTTTTTAACGAATACTTACGAATTTGAGCATGTTGATGGTTTTTTGGGGTTTTGGGATTGTCACTTGGTGGATGGCCAATTGGTTTGTGATGCCCAGCTGTGATCGGCTCGGCGCTTTTATAGCCACTTACACTTTCCGCTCGCTTAAGCCGGGGTTAATCCATTAGCCATGCCGGTCACGACCGTAGTTTTAGCCATCGATGGCTGCCAAGTCAACGACTGGCGATTGACGTTGCGCATGCGCAATTCTTGGCCGGATCGCTGGCTTCGACCATTATGGTTTCTGGTCTAGACCCGGCCATGTCTTATTTGGATGCGTGCCTGAGCGTCCGTTACTCCGAATCCCGCGACATGTTGGATTTGGCCCTGACCTTGGCGCTTACAATTTAATCGGGCTAGCGGGTTTAACCACTCCAACTGCACAATTTATGACATGGACTCTTTTTGAACACTCCACAGTTGGTTCAACAGGAAAGAGTCGGCACATTCCGACCCGTTACTGCCTCCCTAGAATAAAGCCCGGCTAATCACAGTCTAATAATTATAATCGTCGCTTGTAGCTGGCAGAACTTAATTAATAAATGTCGCAAGGAGCTTAAAACTCACTAATTAGAAATATCGAGTGCAGGTTTCCGTGTGTGTAATAGCACCCATTACGGGGGATGCACCATTGCACCCACTTTTCCCAGGAATCACATACCTAATACGTATGTTTCATTCCCGCTCTGGAAGTCTCACACTCGAAAAAGTGTTGAAGCGTGAATTTTGCTTAAAAATGCCAATTACGCGATTCCAGCAATGCAATGGATTGGGAATGGGATGGGGATTCGGATCGGGAGGTGGTGCGGCAAGAAAAGCAATTGCAAGCATGAAGGGAAGGAATACTCTCCACTGAAAGGGTGGTAAGCTGAACAGGGTTGTGGCTTGACACAAAGAAAAAATCCTATATATTTTTTGATAAAAATATCTTTAATATTAAATTCCAAGTTTCAGAAGGACCCTCTTTTATTTAAGGATATAGTTCATTAATCTTTTCAATATTTTAATAAAGCTTTGTAAAGACTCTATATTGGTTATAGATTTTGTACTGTGCCTGGAATTGTTGCAAGTTTCTCCGACGGCTTGTTTCTGCCACTTTTGATGATGATGTTGGCTGCGAAGGATTTGGCGCGCATCCTGCTCCTTGCTTCTCCGCTTTTGTGCGGCTCAAGTGTTTGCCATGTGCCTGTGCATACGAGCCAGCCTATTGCCAATGTCCTGGGAACCTTTGTGGGTCGGGGGGTCCTACTAAATGCACAATCATGCAGCTGGCAGAAGGCAGAGGACGTCGAATTGAAAACTGCTGCGACAACCGCAGGCGGCAAACATATTTGTTTTGACACTTGACTTGGTCTGCTCCTCCCACTTTGGCTTTCATTGTCAAGTTTGCCGCAAGGACTTGCTACTGAAATTATTATATTGGTTAATCCGCCTAAAAGCTTTGATGGCACTTCCACTTCCACTCCCCCAGGCTTCTGCTCCACGGATTTCTCTTTTAGCCATTTCAAGTGCAGCGCCCGCAACTCTCAAGTGGCCAGAACGGGGAGCAGGAAGCGTATCAAAGAGCAATCCCCTGGGAGCCCTGGGTGGAGGTATCCACGAGTGCCAGCAAGTAATTAAAAAGCAAGAAATTTCCACAAAAAGCCGCTCACAAAAAGTCCCTCCGTTTGACGGGGACAAAATTCAGGACGAGGACTTTCGAATCAAATTGAGTTTGGATATTATCTTAAAAATATGATATCCAATGCTAAGCTCTAAAAATTAATGTACATTATGGTTTTATTCATTTCAAAAGCATTTAGTAAACTTGTTTTTAGGATTTACTTTTATTATTAAATCGATTTTTTAACGATATTTTAAAGTTAACCAATGAAGGTAGGAATTAGAGGGTATCCTTGAAGAACTTTGAACAAGTTGCGAGAAATATTCCCAGCACTTTTCCTTTTTTTTGGGCCACCCGACCCAGGCTCTGTGCCAGGTTGAGTTTATTGCCATAATAAAGGCACAACAGCCTCTGACTTGGCCGGGGCTATGTCTGCATCTGAACCCCCCGTTCCTTACTGACTAGCAGGTCGTGGGGGCGTGGCAGCAGCTGTGCGTGCGCGTTAATGCGTCGTTTAAGTGCCGTAAAAAGGGAACGACACACATGAAGCCTCCCACCTTCACCTCCACCTTGAAGTAAGCCTAATCCGTATCCATAATCGAGTCCCAACCCCGAGTCGAAGGAGTCTATTAAAAATTTCTGTTTTCTGTTGGGAATTTGGCTATTGAAGTCCCGGCGACATTTGCCGGTTGAAGAGTCTGGGACGGGGTGTCCTTTAAGTGGTTGCTACAAATTATTCATGAGAATTAAATCAAGATGGGGGGGATAAGGGATTGCCAGGGGTTACTTCAATTTCTTCAATACCTAAATAAGAAAAAATTTGTATTCTTTATGATAAAACTTTTACAAGTTTTATATTTTTTATCCCCAGTAAGGACCTTTTAATCTCTAATTTTTCTGCACAACTTTTTCAATCGAATTCTGTAAAGTATGAGTGTAAGTCTTCCGCCATTTCCTCGGATATCCCCTCAATCATAATTGGTTTAAGGCCCTTGTTCCGCCTTGGGCTGTGACGCATTTCAATTACCCAGACCAGAGGCCCGGTTGCAAAGTCAAATCGAATTAAGCCCGGCACGTGCCAAGAGTGCGTGTGCAGCCACAATGGATCGATTTGAATCGAATGGACTCGGATCGGATGGTTTTGGCCCACTAAACTGGAACAGCGTCAAAGGCTTTGGTCTGTCAGCGATGTCAGTTGCATGTATAAATGCGACCTTCGCCGAACAGCCAAGTGGCTGCTATATAAGCCCTCCAGCCCGATCAGCCCAACATCAAATCCAGCTCACAGCTTCAAGTAGCCACAACTACCCAAGCAACCCAAACAAAAATCAACATGAAATTCGTAAGTGCTCCGAGGACTCCTGAATGGATAAGGATTATTAACTGAATTTGATCCTCCCTTTAGTTCGCCGTCTGCTTCTTCGCTGTTGTGGCTGTGGCTGCTGCCAAGCCCGGAATCGTGGCTCCCCTGGCCTACACCGCTCCGGCCGTGGTCGGCAGCGCCGCCTACGTGGCTCCCTACGCCTCCAGCTACACCGCCAACACTGTGGCCCACAGCGCCGCCTTCCCCGCCGCCTACACCGCCCCCATTGCCGCTGCCGCCTACACCGCTCCCATCGCCGCTCCCGTTGCTGCCGCCTACTCCGCCCCCATCGCTGCCGCCTACTCCGCCCCCATCGCTGCAGCCTACTCCGCCCCCATTGCTGCCGCCTACTCCGCACCCCTTGCTGCCGCATACACCGCCCCCATTGCCCGCTACGCCGCTGCCCCTATCGCCGCCCCAGTGGCAGCCGCCTACACCGCACCCATCGCCGCCGCCGCTGCCCCCGTGCTGCTGAAGAAATAAGCACTCCGTCTTGCAAATTAATTCTCCTGACCAATTTGTGTAAATAAAGAAATGTAAATACCAAACGAAACAAAAGGATTTTTTTAGCAAGAATATCACTAGCAGAGAATATCACTCGTAGAAATTTTAACTATGGGATTGAACATTTTTCAAAACTAGTTTCGGAATAGCCGATATATAATTAGGAATTATCCAGTTTTTAGTATTCTGAACAATTTAAAATTATATAGCAATTTTATGACTCCTAATATTTAGTGAAAAATTTGACATCCTAAACCAAGGTTTTAAAAATACCAGAAGCTAGTACTTGTTTAATCCTTTACGTTTAGTATAGAAGACTTCATTTAAGTTTAATAAATACATAAAAATAGTTAAATGTCAAATATTTAAGGGAAATCAATCTAGTTAAGTTAGATAATCTGTTTTTTTTCTAAATTTTTTACGGTGTTTTTAAACAAAAAATCTTTCGAGTTGCTCCAACAGAATGAACTCCTCTCACTTTGAGCCTGGCTGGGGAGCAATTTGTAGTCCGCATTTTCCACCTGGTTCGGTTCTACGTAGTTTTTATCGAAAGCCAAGCATCTGGAGTGCCCCTGTTCCCGATTTGTTCCCTCATCCAGAAATTGGCACCTAGGCAGCAAGTTTGCGCTTTGCCTTGGCTTGGATTAAACTTTCCATTTAAAAGGATTTCTTTTCTATATGAAATATGCTTCCTTTCAGCGTTTCCTACGCTTCCTATGCCTTCCCCATTTCCTGTCACTTTATCCATTTATATTTTTTCTCCACTTTTTTTAGCGTCCGCAGCCGGCGGCAGCAGCCAAGTTTTCAGCTTGACTTTGTCCTGCGCGTTGAAAGGACCGAGTGGGGCCTGCTTCAGGCCCTGCGGCGGTATCCTGCTGCTCCTTATCATAACTTTGGCATCGCCTCGCGTCTTGCTTCGCTCGGCTTCCCCACTGCCGCCAGGTAAATGCCAAGTAGTTGTAAAGTTTCCTACCTAAGCGGAAAAGGCTAGTAAAGCCCGAGCTGCTCCATTTTCACAACTTCTCGCAACAGATAGCGTCCAAATTTAATGACCTTTTTTATTCAATAACACTGCTCTTGGGTCTGTCCCTGCTAAGTATTTCTTGTTGTCGCGCTATCGGGTTTGTCATCCTGGCCAAAAAGTTGTTGAAAGTTTGGCCAAAATATGATAAGCAGGATGGCCAAGCCGAGTGAAAGGATTCTGTCATTTAAATTGGGAAAAGTTTGGGACAACAAAATAAAATCTTGTAAAATATCATAATTGTCAGTGCACTTACTTATCCCGTATTTCGCTACGAAATAAAGAATCCTTATGGTATAATCCTTGGCAGAAATCAACGTGCTTCTATTTCGATAGCCAGCACTGTGGCTATAACGATTGGCAACCAATGTTTGTCTGGCAACCGGCGAAGCAATAAAATCAAGCAAATGAAATTTGTATTCACTTTATATAATTTTGACGATTTTTCAAATCAAGCAGACACTCTCCCACGAAACTTAACTGCCATAGTGGGGTACGATATTGTGCGATACGTACTATATGTACATATGTTAGAAAGATTCCCTTTTCTCCACAAACGAAACACAATCATGTGCAAACGTGTTTTTCAAATGGATTACATGAATAAAAGATTTATACACGTAAGGTAAATCAGTAGCGGGTTACCAAGATACCCACAGACATCAGGGATCTGCTCCGGAATCCCTGAGTCCCCCTCCAATCCCTTCCTGGGTCCTGAGACCCCGAAGCCCCCTGTATTCCCAGCCGAAGACGTGCAAGTGAAAATATGCGCAGATGTAAGCAAATTTGAGCAACGAGGAAAAAAGAGAGAGAAAACCCAAATGGAAATGGAAAATCCCACTGAAAATCTACCTGTAGGTAGATGATGCCTTTTGCCATTTATTGATTTGTTTATCATTTTATGTATTTATGCGGCCGAGAGTGTTGCCGCTTTGATTTCAGGCGCCAAATCAAATCAATCTCTGGAGAAAATAAAACATTACCAGCCGGATTATTCCTGGCATACGTAAACAGGAAAATACGTAAACAGAAATAAACAACGCTGGTCTCGAAAATAATCAACTTTGGCAAAGGATGTTGAGTTAAACTTTTTTCAGTATTTTTCAGATTAAAGAGAGATTTGATGTTGTTTATCAACTTAAAGAAGAAATAAATTCAATAAAAGCTTCAATTTTAGTGTAATTATTTTAGCTAAATTAGTGGAATGTTAATACTTTCGCCACTATTTTAGCTTTTGGCACATTTGTCAAAAACATTTGCCATTGACAACATATATTTTAACCACGTTTTAAATTTATTTAAAAAGCTTTATAGCTATCTAAAAATATAAATAGATTTACGCTTTTTAATGAAAATTAATAAAAAGGTTAAACGATATTTAAATTGGATTTTCACAGTATTTATTATTTCTACACTTGATTTTTTGAATACACGTTACATACAATTTTATCAACAAAAATTAAGTGTCACAAATTAATAATAATTAATCTAAAAGCCTTTAACATACATCTCGGAATCTAAGCATCCAAGACGCCCACTTTGAGTGAAATTTGAACACCATATCCGAATCAGCGCCTCAGGTAGGAGTAGTAGGGATACGTGGCGTATGCGCCATAGACCGGGGAATACGCATACGACGCGTAGGCCGGATAGCTGGCATACGCCGGATAATAGGCCGAGGGCGTGGCAGCGGCCAGCCAGGCCCCGCCCACTCCAGTTGCATAACTCACTGGCGCCGTGACCAGCAGCTGGGGCTTCGCCTGGCTCAGAGCCACTAGCAATGCAAGCTGGCAGGATTATTGATACGTTTGAAATATCCGCATATTGTATTTCCGCCGAGATGGTTATGTGCATCCAGAATGTGTGTACTCACCATTAAAACCTTGACCAACATGGCTGCTCCGTGTTTCGGTTTCGTGTAGTCCTGCGGAGGGCAGATGGAGGATGGCTTAGCGTGCTAAATTCTAAAATTTTACTGCCAGATTGGTCCGGCAAGTCAATCATATTTATAGCCTCAGACCCCCAGGTCCGCCCAGAGAGTCGTGGAGAGTCCGGGAGAGGCCCGGAGCGATTCTGGCAACCCATTAATATTGCTAGGCCCGAGCTCGGCGAGCGGCATAAATTATATTCTTAATGCCATTTGAAATTGTTGGGTAAGAATTTATATAAGACATTGGCCAATAAAAAAGGCATTAATTGATGAAACTTTGAATACTCTATGGGTCGTAAATGGGTTTATTAAAATGTGCTTACTGAGCTTTGAGGTATGAGCAATAAGGTAATCAAATATTTAAAAAGGATAAAAAAAGAGATTAAATTCATATTATTGGTGATTTTTGAGATTCAATTAAAATAATAAAAAGAATCTACAAAGCCTAATATCTTTGTATGGAGTTCCTATAAATGGAAGTAAGGATCTTTTAGTTAGGAAAGTTAGGAAATTATTTCTAATTATAAAGCTTTAACTAACCTTTCCCTTTCTCTAGACTTCCACCATTTTTGGCCATTTCCGGCTGCGTCAGAAAAGTTTTGAAAAATTTGCCAAGCCAAATCCCAAGTGCTACCCATTGTCTCCTCTACAATTAATGGCAGAGTGTGAGTGTCGGGCTACCTTCTTTGGAGTGTCATTCATTACTACAGGTAAATAGCTTTGTACCTGAATCACTATAGCCCCCCCACTCTTTACTCCACCCCCCTGGCATCTGATTCCGTGCATAAAATATTTGCGTTTGTTTAGACGTTGTAAAAATTATAATTATGTGTGCGTGCCCTCCATGCATATGAGCCTAAAATCAGGGATTTCAGGCACTTGGATGGGATGGAAGAAGCCATGAAACGAAACCATATTTTGCGATCAGTTTCGTTAGATAAGGCCCAAGGGTGACGTCTTGCTTAAAGCTCTAGGACCCGGGCTTGAAGCCGAGGCAGATAGCAAAATTTGCAACTGAGCAAACATGGCCAACGAATTGGCCCAAAAGTGAGGGAGGGAGTCGTTGGGAGCGTAGTAGGGCTTCGTGTTCCGCAAGCTATAAATAATTAATTAATGCAGACGCAGACAAGCGAATGAGACGAGAAGCGTTCTATGCAAATTTCTGAATATAGACCATAAATTCAGCACCGAACCGAAAACCCGATGAAGCCATCATTTATGCCCTACCTATGGTATGGCATGTACCCACAACTTGTGTACATTTTGCATACAATATACCGAGATGGAGATGTTTGAGTTGCCTCATAATTATATTGTATATATGTTTGTGGCAAGTTCACTGACCACCAAGCCCCGAACTCCCAACTCCGCTTGACCACGCCCTGGCGACTCAATGGAAAGTACTTGCCAGAACTGCTTTTAGCGACAGTTTCCCATTTCTTTTATCGCAACTTGTTTTTGATTTGTTTTTTTTTTTTTTTTTGTTTTTTGTTTTTAGCTGGTTCTGCTGCTAATTCCCAGCTTGCTTACCAAATGGCAAATAGTCGCAGCTGGCAGCCATTTTGCCAGAATTTCGCTTTGCTTTTGATACCCTAGGTAGGAAGGCTTTTTTTAGGAATATGATTATTAATATCGAATAAATCCAGACTAGAAATAAATTTAAAAAATATGTTTGTATATATAAAAATGTAAGAATAAGTCTAAACATTTTTATCATTTTATATATACAAATTGTTTTGGGATATTATTAAAGTAAGTTACTTAAAGTTAAAATTTAAAAAAATATGTGCAAAGTACATTATTACTCTTTGTATTTTGATTGTAGGCTACAAATATTATGTATAACTATTATTATTTCCTAGTTTTGTCAAGTGGTACATAAATGGTATATAGTTAATCATTTATTTTTAAGAAAAGGATATTTAAAAATATTGAAAAGTTTGAATTAAAGATACCTTAAACAAATTAACGGAAGCGTATTCTTTAAATATCATTTTAGAAAACTATATTTACTCTTTAGTTTTCTTGAAGTCCCGAAATTTTCTTTAATCTATTCCACGGTATGCCAAAGGACGATGCTACCCCTTCGTCCTGCTTCGGCTTACAGTTTTTCGCAAAGCTGCAGCGGAAGCATTGCATAATTAAAAAATAGCTGCTGTTTACGAGTAGATTGTTTGTTTATTGTGTAGTCATCCCCGGCTTTAGTCCTTACTCCCTTGTTGCCCGTAGCCCCGGGTCCTGGCTTGCCCTTACTTTGTGCTGTTTTCGCCCGTTTGTAATTTAATAAAGCGCACTATTTAAATTAATTAATGAGCAACCCTGGCTGGGGCTGTTAATGTTGTTACAAGAGCAGGTGAAATTACAAAAAAATAAAGGTGCTAGGAAATCCTTTACTGATGGAAGCCATTCTGCACCCGGCTGACCGAGTTGATCTCCTCTACCAACTGTTGGCACTTTTCATTCATGACAGTGGTGATTTTTTCCAGGACATTTGATTCGATTTTTCCACTGCCGTGAAGCTTGCAGAGCTCCTTGAGTTTTGTCCAACACATCAATTCCCCGCTAGCACCGAAGAGGTTGGACTCCAGATGGAAAGCGCTCCGACTTCTTCTGACCTTCTTCCTGGATCCACGCCGAATCCATCGGACAAGTTCGTGCTCCAGTTGCTTGTCCAATTCTTGCCATTCCTTTGAACCCGTGTCCCTGCTGCCTATGTCTAGACAAGTGGTGAAGAATTTAAGGCTATTCGGGGTTCCCGCCCAGAGTTTCAATCGCTCCAGAGCCTTATTGGCGCCAATTTCAAAAGCCCTGACATCGCTTTCGGTCGGAAAAGGACACTCGTTTCGATTCCTTGGAGAAGAAAGAATACTCTTTCGACTGGGCTGAACCGGCTTGCGCTCTTCCTGACACTCATCGGATGAGTCGGTATAACCGCCACATAATCTGGATGAAGGCGCTGGGTTTTCTTTGGAGCTATCATTGTCCTTGGGAAAACCATATAAACTGGGAATCAAAACAGTCTTCCTTGTACTAAATTCTTCTTTTTTGGGCATTGCTGGACTTGCAGATCTCGTTTTGAAGAAAGGCTTGTGATTATTTGCAGGACATTGTCTTAAGCGTTCCGACATTTCTAGAAAGCAATTTTTCATATTTCTCACAGGACTCGATCGTCTGGCTAAAAAACGATGTACCTGGGGTTTCAGAACTAGAGAATCTTGCCCTGTTTCTGGCTGATTCGACGAACTTGCTCTTTCACTGGAAAAATCTGGTATAATGTTATTTGCCATGCATTTTAAACTTTTGCCACTTGGCTTATTCTGTACTATTTTATTCCTTTCAAAAGTCAGGATTTTCTCTCGGACACTTTGGTTATTTTGCATCATTGAAGGACTTGAACCCACGAAGGATGTACGGCAATCCGAGCATTCATACGAAAATGTTTTTGAGAAACTATTATTCCCAGATAGATTTACTCTGGCTTTACTGGATGTGGGATCCATTTCTGAGGGCTCCGTAGCCTCCGAAATGGGCTCCAGGACGTGGGGCTGAAACTGCAGCCGAAGTGCCTGACCAGAAATCGATCGACCAGCTATCAAGCGCTGCGGCTCCTTGGATACAGAAGCTGTACGAGTGGTACCCGATGATGGTGGTTTGTTGGGGCGATCCGGCAGTCCCCGATAGTTATCCAGGACTTCGTTGAGGTCCCGTTTGCAATTCCGTATATCCGTAAACGGGGCCTTAAGGTTTCCAAAGTCCTTGATGTGGCCATGGATCAGAAGCATTAGACCGTTGCGGGCCAGCTTCTGGCTGAGTGGAACCGTTTCGAACACCTTCATCCAACTGGAGATTATTTGGCGATCGGAGGGACAAGCCTTGTAGAAATCGGCATCCCGGAACCTAGCCACCTGCTGCCGGAAATGGCGATCCAGCATTTTCTCGCTCGGATCCTGCATTCTCACATTCGCATTTTTTGCCAATTTAAAAATTTTTTCAAAAAACGCCTTTCCTCCACGAACAGAGAATTTAAAAGCTATGACGGAAATCTATCCGCTGGCTGGGATCGACAAACGGAGAAAAGTGAGGATTATGTGGCCCTGCTCTGTGGCATCCACTGAACGTTTCCCAACCGCAAGGAAGTGGGGCGGGGTGTGGATGGGACAAGGTGTGGGGTTACAGAAGTGGAGCTCAGCCTTAAAGGATACGCCAAGTGGCATGCCTGCTCTAGTAATAAGTACAAGGAGCAAAAACACTGAAAATAATTTAAGCCAATTTCTTTTACTTATTTTGAAATATTATTTTTGGTTAAAGTACGAAACCTGATTGCATTTTCTGTATTTTTGAATATGGTATAGGCACTGGTTCCATGCCGAGCCCCACGTTTTTTTTTAAATACGATCAAACATTTTCGTAAATATTCTTCATTTAATTAAAAAGAAAATTAATGAACGGAATGATTATTCAAACTTAAAAATAAAGAAAGCTGAAATATATAATATAAAATCATAAAATTTTTAAACAAAAAATTTTACTGATGGTAAAGTTATCAAATTTTTCAAAGTGCATCAGCGGCAGCAACAACAAAGTGTGCGGTCGCCTTGCCACGTAAATTTTCATTAGCACAGCGCGCGTATAAATTAGGAAAATGAAGCAGCAGCAGCAGCGGTGGCAGCAGAAGGCACTTGAGTGCACCGCAACGCAACCCCCCATCAAGATGCCCCCAAATGGGGAGAGTGGGCGGCTGTGTGGGGTGGCACGGCCTAACCACAGCGGCAACAACAACGGCGATACGTAGGTGCTGCGGCTTGTGGCGAGCTGCGAGTTGTGAGCGGCAAATGCTAGCCTGCCATCCTGCATAAATTTATATTGTTAAACATGAGCTAGAAAAAAGCACGCGCAGCCTGTCAAAACAAAGCAAAAAGCGGGCAAGAGCCGAGAAATGGCATGACAGGCAAAGCGGTTAAAAGAAGTAACCTTACTGCACTCTGAATAAATAGAATGGCGTAGTTCTAGAGCGAGCCACATTAACAACGTTGCTTATGAGGGGTCTGACAAGTAATCATCTCCAAAAATTTTTATTTACGAAATTTGAGCTTGAAATTACTTAGAAAATTGCCCATTCCAAGTTAACAATATGCATAGTTTTTAAACATAAAACCTAAATTCAAAATCAGTTACTTTCAGTTACTACATTTTAAGTTATTTAACAAGTATGTCCTATACTCTTGAAAAACTTTTTTTAAAAAATCCATTCGATAAGTAATTTGTATATTTAAAATCTGTTTGGAAGGGTTTGGAGGAGTAATCCTTTAGCTTCCGTATTTATTCTCTTTTTTTTCGAATAAAACATTAGTAATGTTTCAGTTTTTTTGAATATATCATTATTTTTTTGAATCTAATTTAGAATTCAAGTTTTCAGAATTTGAAAAAAGCTCAACACACTTTTAAGCACATAAAATCGATTAATTGTGAAAAATACTAATATGGCAACACTGGAAACCCTAACGCTGCTGGTCACTTTACCAGACTCAAAAGACGCGTGATTATTCCGTGAAAATTGGCTTTTTGAATTTGCAATGGATTTTGAAAACCAATATCGAGTTAGTTATTTCAATGGCACCCTAACAATAGAGACGCGACAGGCCCTGGACCCGGAAATTCGATCCTCCCTGGAATCGGGAATGGGAGAGGTAGGACTACGTTTTCAATTTAAAAAAACTTCTAGATGTATCAATGTTTCTTTTCAGCTCTATCTTTGCCGGATTCCAATGAAACCAGACGAGGGTTTGCCGCGGAGGATCGTGGAGCTGGCCAGCATACTGGGAGACATATACATGCTGCGATACAAGATCGATTTTGCTGGAGTCAGTCGTGGATACGCTTATTTGCAATATATCGACGCCTCCCGCATGAAGAAGGCCGTAAAGAAGTGAGTAGGTGACATTCTTGGGACTACCTACTAACTAATACCAATCCAGTCTGCCAAAAATTTTCAAACAAGCACACCTCTCCATCAAAGCGAAGAAGTCAAGCAATACGCGGGAGCTGATGCTGCGCAAGGTGCAGCTGCTCAGTCCGATCCAGGTGTACCACGAAATGCAAAAGGTCTGTCAGTTCACCTCGCTGCGGGTGTACGAGCACCGGCCCCGGGAGTTTCTATACATCTTCGGGTACCGCAACAACGACCAGGCTGCCAATGCCCATAACAGTATCCGGGCCGTACTTCGGGTGTTTGGCTCCCATGCCCATATCGCATGGCTTTATCCGAGCCATATGATGAGCGAGAGAAATTGCGATTCCGTATGCTGCCAGCCACTGGACAAGGACCTAAGTCCGCCCGATCCAAGCACGTGCAATTGTTTTAAATTTTAGTGCATCCTCAGTTAGTTTTATAAGAAATTCATGGAGTTTAGTCCAAGTTCTTAATTTTTTTGTATACGTTGTACACTTCTATAAATGCTATCTTCATATTTATAAGCATTAATGTGATTAAGAAAACCTAAAATTTTGTAAAAAAAAAATAAATTTTTGTCTGCTATACTTTTTCTGAAGAAATTTAAAAGCACAAATTACAGATAACTTCAACTAATCTGCAAATATTAAGCTAAGACCCAACTTGAAAGTATAGCATGAATAAAGCATACATTTCCTAGCTATGCAAAGTTCTGGAAAATTGTTCATTGTCTTGTTTGTGGAATACCTTTGACCTGAGACTCCCATTCTAACAAAAATAAAGCAGCCGCAGCTTGTTGACTTCATTAACTCTGGGCAAGAACAGAAGGCAGCAAATAAGAAAAACAAAATCAGGTAAGAGAGTCTGTGCATTGCAGTTTTTCACATGCAAATTAATGCAGTGTCTTTGGAGTGCCAGGACTTTCAGGACGATGCGACAACCTGCGGCATAATGCAATTAAATGAGTGCAGTAAGCAGGAGCGACAGCCGCAGGCGGCCATTGTGTTAGGATCCGAAGTGCAATGATCGTCGGAGGGAGGTTGGGGTGGAGTTGGGGAGCTGAGAGCACCAGATGCCGGCTCATCCATCAGAGACGGATGCGAAGGACAGGTCCGCTGCGCATTCTAATGCGATTGCCGCACTTGACGGGATGTCGTGGCAGCCGGAAACGGATGTTGTTATCCTGCTCCCTCTCTGGGCTGCAATTAAATTAGAGCCTGGAATCGAAATGCAGCTGCCACCAGTCCTTCTGCCACTGATTCTGCTGCGCCAGTCAACAAGATAAGAAGCGGCAAAAACATTCGCATCGCCATGAATATTCATTAAATTGAGCACAAGTCGAGACTTCTTCATGGCTGCTGTATGTTTTCGAAAGGCATTTGCATTAATTTGTTAATTCAAGCGCGACAGCCACGCCCCTGTTCACTCACTTAAAGGCCATTAAAATTTCAAAGCCAACCTGGTAGTGGGCTGTGTGAGATTTTAACCCATGGCAATCTGCCTCTCCCCTCAACTCCCCATTGAAGGGTTAAAGTCATGAAGCCACCACATATGCGACGCAATTACAATGGCTCAAAGTTTGCTTCTAATTTTCCTCCAGTTGCTTCAAACCAAGCCAGGCATCCGGACAACGATTTACAAATCTACACATCCTATCAATTAAATAGAGGTCCTGGGGACGGTTTTTTTTTTATATTCAAAGGTATAAATTTGTTTCAAAACGCAGTTTTCTATATGCGAAAACTATTCAATCTTTTCTGAAACTTTCCTACTTTAAAAAAAAACAATTTTTGGCTTTATTCATTGATAATAGGTAAAAGCGAACTAATAATAGCATATTTTATTCAATACAAATGTATATTATTGATGGAACTTAATTGATGGAACTAATATTCGAGACCCTGCTGTAGTATGACCCATTTTTGAGTCTGTGATAAAGTGAAACTCAGGCTGGGCTTACCTGGTTATTGCGGCAAGTGCCAATATTTGCTTTTTGATGCGAAAGTGGCAAAGGATATAGTGGGGATGTAGGGGTGAGTTTAGTGGGGTTGAGTCGAGTGGGAAGTGGAGTGCAGGAGCGGTTGCCAACTGACACAGTTTGTTTTGGGCTTTAAGGCGTCGGTCTTTGGGATTTGGGTCACAGATTGCCTGGGAAAAAGGACCGGGGATGGGAGTCGAGGGCCCGTCCCGTTCCTTCGCCGGAAAGCGAAAGTTATGCACATATTGCGTTGAAGCTTTAAGGGTAACATATCCACCTAGCAATTTATTCAGAAACCAGCCCAAGTTCCAGCTTTTTGAATGCGGTTTTTAGTTCCGTTCTTGTCCCTTTTCCTAGCATTTCCTCAACCGCAGCTGCAGCAAAGAGCATGACAGATGTGGATGAGTGGAAGCTGGATGGGCTAAGGATGAGGATGCGAATCCTGGGAGGACGAAACCACCAACCTACAGCACTTAACGCGAATTTTTTGATGATTTTTTAAGCAACTTGTCGTTGGCTTGGAAATGCCATTACCGACATGCATCATGCATATGGATGACTATCCTCGGTTTTTGTGTTTTTATCCTTCCTTGGTTTGGCTAGATGGAATTCGGATAATGGTATTTTTGGGGAACAGGAATTCAAGCAGGAACTCTTTAAAATTTTACATTTTTGTATTTTCATAAATGAAACGAAAGCACTTGCAGCTGAGAGTATATTAATGGTGTTTATTTTTGGTCGGGAAAATATTATAATAACACGCCAAGCAACATTTGGGGGTACATTCATTAAGGAAATGTTTTTAATGTATTATATAAAATTAACTTTACCTTTTTGGCACCAAACTCCCCATAATTTGTATTAAAAGAAGACACATGCCAGAAGGATTTAGCATGGATTTTGTTCACAAAAACCAAATGTCATTAATTAGTCAAAAATATTATTTGAATAATGATTATCTATTAAAAATTAAATAGAAGTCCGCATAATAAAAGTAGAAATTTATAAATCCCACCAATATAAGTGTTTTTTATCGTATCGTAAAAGTAAATCTTAGCCCATTTCATGCTTTTCCTCGGTTTGCAGCCATCTCCTCATATTTTATTAATCAATTCAATTTTGTCGCCAAAAATTATGAAAATTTCCCCAGATGCTGCCCGAGCTGCGCTGACAGGCCAAGTTGATAATGAGTGGCAGACTGTTGAAGGAAAAGCAGCCAAAGTGGCAAAAGTTAAAACAACACTTTTATTGACTTGCGGAGGACGGAGGACGGCTGGGGGACAGCCGGGGGCTTTTCCGGGGACTAATCGGCCCCCTTGGCACTCTGCATTTCTGTAAATTAATGAAAAAAGTTGTGGGCGTTGGCCGAGTCGGATATAAAACACAAAAATATTTATTTTTCATAAGAAGCGTTGTGCCGAGGAGGAGTTTTGCCGGGGGGGGCGTAGCGTTGGGTGTGAAGTCCTTGAGGTAGTATTAAAAATTCCCCAGCAACGGAGCAGCAAGTGGGAACAGTTGTTCCTCTTGGCAAATGAGTTTATGAGCGTGTCGTGTCCTTGTTGCTTTGTTTATGCTGCATATTAAATAAATTTGACATCAGCTACGAAAACAACAACTCCTCCGGTCCTGGCTCTCGTCTTCGGAGTATTTTCGGTGGTAACTTTCCATGTTGACAATAAAATAACATTTTGCACTCACTTAGCCCAGCTGGGCTTCCTCACTTGCCTCACTTGTCCGCCCCCAAAATATGTACATCCATCGCCGCTCAAGAGTTTTAATGAAAAAAGTTTTGCTCCCGACTTCCCGACCCATATTTATGCGAATCCGGAATCCGGAGTCCGGAGTCCGGACTCCCGGACAAACATGCTTATATTTTACTCCGGAAATTGGCATGCAATAGAGTTGATTTTTGCGTACAATATATATAATATTTTTTGTGAGCCAGGAGGCTTCATTAAAATGTACACTTGATCATTGCTTGAATTTCTTCAGCAAACTTGGCAGGCCAAACTGAACGGAAAGCGTGCGAGGATGTGCCAAAGAAATATTACGCATACGCAGTGTGCGCCCTGTCTCAGACACCATAAGGCCAAGGAGCTGATTGTCAGCTCTGGCTCTGGCTGAGTCGCTGGCCTGGCTCTGGCTCTGGCTCTGGGTCTGGGGTTGGCCATTGCAAATCAATCAATAGAGCGCCAAGCGAAGTCAATCGAAAGGAATTTTTAGCCACACACAATCGCACCCACATTGATTGGCAAAATATAACTGGAAATAAATTATATTAATTATATAGTCTTTTGTTTATTTTACATAACTTAAAAAACAAACTTCTGAAAATAATAAATATAAAATTTATTTAGTAAAAACTTTTACAAATATTTAATATTATCAGAAACCCAATTGTTGTAGGAACCACCTCAACATTATCTATATTTTCAAGCACTAAATTTCTAATAAATAAATCATTTCTCTCAGTTTAAGAAAATTTGAAATGCTATGCGCAATATTGAAGCAGCTTCTCATACTTCAGCCAACATTCCAATTGAAAGGCGACGGACAGCAATTGGTCCTGACTGACAATCGATTATTGGCAGAGTGCAAAATAAAATATCAACTGGAATAAAATGAAATAAAAATATATACCAATCTGAAAATACACGTACATACATATATACAATAAAATATTGTTATGCAGCCCCGCAGATGCTTTGGCATCGAATTCCTTCAGTCGAACGGCAATTTAATTTCAATTTCTTCGTTGCCAGGCTCCGCTTTCAGCTCCTTCCTATTTCACATTATTTATGGTGCAATAAAAAAAATGTTGGAAACTTTACATTTGCAAGCATACAACATTTTTGCCGACTCTTTTGTCCTTGCCACACTTTTTCGCATCCACAATTTTGTTGCTAAATTTCATTATGGACGGATGTCGCTTAAGTGCACATTGAATTCAATTAGAGCCCGACTATGCATGGATCCTGCACGGATATGTTGGAGGATATGTGGGCGTATGATGCAGATGCCGATTGAAAATTGAATTATAAAATATTTCGCACAAACGCACACGTACACGTACACGAAGGCAAACTCACTCGGAGCCAAACATATTCGAAGAAATGTCCTTTTTAGAAAAGGAACACAGGACACTGGAAACCGCAACCAGATGTTGTCCCTGTATTGGTTAGACCGGGATGTGTGGTCCTGATTGGAATGCCTTACATTAAGAAGTCAACTGTTCTGGGTGTAAATAAAGCTATTTACAAAAGAATTTCGATTAAAATGGTGTTGCTAAAGTCCTCGAGGCAAAATTGTTTTGTGAACTGAAAATGAATAAAGTTTGCAGCGAATTTTGAAGTTTTTAAGCAGAAACGCCAGTGAAGTTAAAGTTTTAAAATACAAGAAAATAATCCAGTAATACATTTGTTTTAAATTAACACTATATTGTTACTCAATCTGGACTATTCTAGTTATAAAATTAATTCTTTAACAAGTTCATTAAATCGAAAAATATCCTTAAATCTAATTTAAATATATAAAACAAAGTCCAAAAGTTGAAGCCTATATAAAGTTAGTAACCCAGAATATTACCTACACCTAGTAAAAAGATAAATAGTCCTCGGACCCGCCCATCCGTTTCTGAGGTTTTTCCTCTGAGAGCCATCTCCATTTAATGCAACGTAATAATAGCGTTCACCGGTTTCTGTCTGTCTGGCTTGGATGTTGCAGGATTCTTTTCCGCCTCTAAATTTGTCGGCCAACTGCTGGCTACTCCTGGCCAGGCCAAGATGCTGTGCGAACGCTTCCTGCATCCTGTCGTTTCCTGTGTGCCTCCTGGCCGACTCTCCAGGCACTGCTGGTGCTGTGGTGGCCATTATTTCCTGTATTTAATTGCACTACTCTCGGCTGCGGTTTTCTGCTACATTTGTTGCAGGCTGCAACCGACCAAGGACTATAATGTACTTTGGCTAACCATCCGGGCAGTGCCGCCCGCTCGCTTTTCCTTTTCCTTTTAGTTTTCTGATTTTCCCTTTTTTTCGGTTGGTTTGATTGTCGTTGCCGGTTTCTTCTTTGTGACGAATTTGTTGGTCACTTTGCAGAAGAGACGGAAAGTGGCAACCATCAAATGATTTATTCTTTAATAAGCGTGCTCAGGACATGCAGAGAAATTAGATGTGACCACACAATTCATTGCCCTGAGCCGGTGTCGGAGCCGGAGCCGGAGCAGCCTCCATGTACCACTTTTTCTCGATGCCGGCAAAAGGAATTTGCGCAATTTATGGGAGGAGGGCGGTCTGCAAAAAATACCAAAGCAGCATTCGAGAAATTAATAAGGAAGCCGGGACAGATCGGAAGCAAGGAAATCAGCAGAAAGGGCAGAATTATGGCGTCTTGAAAGTATTCCTGGTATCTGTGCCATTAAGGCAAAGAAACGCCAGAGAAAGGTGACAAGAATGCGATGGAGGCAACTTCAGTCCGGGCCATTTTTAAGGATTTTCAATATAAAGGATGATTATATATACTTTTGAGATCCATTTTCGAAGGCCCTTAAAATTTACAAATATGCAGTTAAAGTTGAAAAAAACAATATTTATAGGCGCGCACGCTGCGTATGCGTAATATCTGATTAATATTGGATTTTTTGTTGTACTATTACTTATGTTTATTATTTATTTTTACCTAACTAAAATTTATTAAATAAAACAGAGAGAAAAACAAAAAAAATAAAAAATAAATAAGGGCAAGGTATGCGTGAGTTGAGTTTAAAGTTGTTTTTTTTTATAACGTAACATTTACCTAAAATAGTATTCAGTTTTAAGCAGCGACCGACTATATTTATTATTTAGCCTTCTTTTTTGTAAGAAAAAAAGTTCATAACTTGAAATTTTGAACAGTCCTAGAAAATCAGTCCATTCCAATAGTCTATTCAAATTGTTTTTTAAAGACAAACTAAAAAAAAACTGTCTTTTTATTTATTTTAAACGCAAAGCTTATGTATACAAACAAAATAAAAGTGGAAGTTGTAATCAATTTCAATAGTAACAATAAAATATCACTGATCTGGACCACAAATGTACCACAAATATCATAAAATAATTATGTAATATCATAAAATGTTGAAGTTTTTAAGCGGTTCCTGGTTTTAGGGTAATACAGTTAGGCCCAGTATTATAATTAGGGGCTGTTTAATTTATTTACTTTTAGTTAAGTAAAAATAAATAATAAACATAATGAACCAACATTTTCGATCAGCTTATCTCTCGTTTCCCATCACAAATAAAAAATTACAAAAAAACAAATAAAATTCAAATTGTAGTTCCCTGCAAAAGAAAAGGATTTCCGAGCATGTGTGACCTCAACGAGTGCGAACTGGACCGACACTTCAAGAGCCAGCTGCGGGTAATGGGCGATGTCTACGTGAAAATCAGCCGGGAGGACCTCGAGTTGAGCCAGCGCTGGCTGGAGCTCTTCCAGCAGGCGAAACGCCAGGAAAAATACGCCCGCAACTGTCTGATGCTGCTCATGTATGACCAGCTGAAGGAAGCGGGCCGCCTGGGGAAGCCCTTCCTGGACTTGGACAACTTGCGCCTGCGACTGGACGATGTCCTGAGCCAGTATGATGGCAAGAGAGATGAGGAGCAAGTCTCAGTCGTGGAGGACGCTGCCGGGTCGGAGACCGATGCTTCAAATTTCGGTGGGGAGAGCTGTTCTTCTTCACCGGAAGGGGCAGCCAACAGGGATTTTCTAGAAGGAAGGTGCCTTAATTTTGAGTCCATTAAACAGGCTAATGAGGCTTTCCTCAACGAGGTGGCTCTGCTGCGCTCCAAGACCCAGGAGTCGGAAAGGCACAACAGATGCCAACACCAAATGCTGAACAAAAAGCTGGCCCAGAACCCGGTGGTTGCAAGCCTGGGACGATGGCAGGAGAAGATCTGGAAAATTATGGTGCAATCCATCGATCGCTTGAACGATTGGTCCGGTTTCGACTACCCCGTCGACTTCATGTCCTCCGTTGTGGGACCGTTCCTCAAGGACGACCCTGAAATAAGCTCGCAGCTGTCCAAGCTGGACCGACACTTTGAGGTAACCCTGGACAAGATGGTGCTCCAGGCATGCGAGCGGCGGGAGGGCAATGTCCGCATGGTTTACGAACAGCTCTTCAATGCCCAGAAGGAAGCCCAAAGAATCAAGGACCATCAGCTTCAAAAGGCGCAGGAAGCTTTAAAACTGGAGCTCAAAAAAGTTCGTGATCTTTCCGCAGACTTGCAGCGCAGGGAGGAGCTGCTCCGAAGGCAACGCTACACCTCCGCTTCAGGTGATCCACATCTGTATCCATGTGAACTCTGCCAGGAGGAAGCTATTGGTCATACCAGGTCCAGGGAACAAATAAAGCCCAGAATGCAGACCTGCAAGTTCTGTGAGATGGAGAAATCCAGCCCCACCAGGCTGAGAGATGTCATACGGAATGGTCGCCCCCCATATGCCGAGGAGCTGTTCACCAAAGGTCTTAGTGATCTATCCGATGGGAAGCCCTAACCCTCCAAGCACCTTATTACCCAATATTTATATATTTGTACCGATTTCTTGTTCGAATCAATATATCGTTGAGTTGGTTTAAAAGTTCTGCCTGTTTCTCCTCCATCCGACGCCTGCCTCCCTGTCAACTGCAAAACTTTTAATGTAGTTTTAATTTTCTCGTAATCACGAAGGCAACTTGGCTCCAGTCCTGGAAAGTCTGCAAAAATCTACGCACTTACACGGGAAAAACTATTATAAACTTTTTTCACAAAGCATAATTTTTTTAAAACTATTTTTAAAGGAATAGAAAAAATAATGAATAAATTTCTTTAGTCTCAAATTTCAATTTATCAGCTTCCCCTTTTGACTTGCTTCAGTTTTTTCTATATCCCTGAGCAGTTTTTGATAATACTGTACTATTACGTTTTTTCAAAATTTTTTCCAGTACTGTGGCTATTTCTTAGTCGGCGAAAAGCAGAAAAACAACAAAGTAAGAGAAGCAGCAACAGCTTTGTTCGTAATTAGTTTTTAAGCGCTTGGAGAGGGTGCAGGGTAAGGATATATCCTGAGTGGGTCCAAGGATGTGTGTGGTGTGTGCCTTTGGTTATGACAACATGCAGTTAAGCACTTCTTAACGACGGCTGACTGCCGATAATGGCCTTTTTAAAAATAAATGCAATTGATTTTCGTGCCAGTAGTAAACTACAATTAAGTGAACTTTTAAGAAATGCCCCCCCCCCCCACAAATAGCTTATAAATTTCAAAATTTTGATAAATCCAACGCGTCTCTACACTTTTTCTTTGTGGAAACTTCAAAACCATTCATTTTTCGAAAAGAGGCAGGAAAAATGACGACAAAAACTTGCAAGTAGTTGAGGAAAAGTTGCCAAAGAAAATGCACTCACCCTGCTACCATCCAACTTTCCACGAGTCCATCTTTTGCCACTGCAGCATGACAATAGCTCAAAATATGTAGCGCCAACTGTCGGAGGAGCCGAAGCGGAAAGTAAGTGTGCGAAAAAAGTTTCCTCTTGGCCTCTTAATGATGCGTACAGACACCCGAAGTTGGCGGGCAAAAATGGTGGAAAATTGGAGGAAGCAGCGGAAGTCGAGCGCTTACATTAGTGGCACAAAATTAATGACGAATTTCGTTAGCTTATGCGGATACTTTGTTCTCCTTAAACACATAATGCGACGAAAAAAGTATTCTGAATAACCTTCCAGTATTCTGTCCTGTCAGTTTGGGTACAAGAATTTGCCCAAAACACTGTCCTTATAAGTAACATCCGTTTTTATTTCGGTGATTCATACTTGATTAGGACAATTCCTTGCCGGCAAAGTGCCGTTTGGCAAATGTCTCCGCTACAATCAGCGGGAAAACTAAACTAGCCTCAGCATAAACTTTAACAGGAGTGGCATCCTTCCGTATTTTACCCCAGGATATGGCCTCGTCCGGCCGTGCCCCACTATCGCTGCCATCAAACTCCGAGGCGGTGTTAATGAAAACCGAAAAATCCGCTCCGTTTCGCATCAAATTGGCATTGCAGATGTGATGTTTGATGACACCGCCGCCCACGATAATCATTCCACTGTTCACGGCTTTCACGGCCATTGTGTTCAGTCGTCGGAGATCGGAGAGGATGTCCACGACGAGTCCAGGTTTCCGGAAGGAGTGAAAGTACATCATATCACCCAGACTGCCATCGGTTAAGGCTGGACAGAAAACGGGAATTTCATTTTTAGCAGTCCAGTAGTAGATGGAGCTGGGATCGTTAATTCTCTCTCCCAAGCGATTAATAATCTTGGAAGGTGACCAAACTATGCCTTTGGAGTTTTGTTCTTCGAGCATCTCATCCAGTAGGGGCATCAGCCAGTCCTCGAACTTGCAGTAGTTATCATTTGGGACCAGAAGGTTCCCTATTCTATTGATTCCCCGCTCACGTAAATCCCTGCCAATAAGCTCGAAAGATCCCATGAACGTGGGAGCCAGGCACTTGATGAAGTCCTCCTCCACACCACCGGCTGTTGTCACAATGCAGTCGATCATACGGTGCTCGGCCAGAAACCGAATGGTTTCCCTCATTCCGGAAGAGACCAAGTTGGAGGTGTATCCCAGAAAGAGGGTGCATTTGCTTCTTCGTCGAATGAAGTTGTCAGCTTCGTGGCTGTCCAGTTCTTCCTCCGCCAGCGGTTGGGCCCTGCAATCCAGCTGTCAGTGTTAGGCTCTTATAACAAATGGCATAAACTATGGACATTCAAAAATCTCACCATCCGGTTGATTTCCTTGATGGCCAGGCCCAGATTTGTGGCCTGAAAGCCGGTGTTTACGTATGACTCGAATAATTTACTGTAGTCCACTCCCTGGTTGAAGTCATATCCCTGCACCTGAGGGGTGTCCTCCGCCAAGCGCTCGCTGCGCTTCAGCACTGCGTCCTTGGCCACCGCGGGCTCTGACGACATGGTTAATTTCAAAAAAACGCAGCGACGTGTTTGGGAATCGTATCAACATGTGCCGTTGTTATTAAAACATTTCTTAGCACTGGAAATCAAGGACAGAGTTGCCTATTCGATTCAATAAAAGGATAATTGAGTTTACTTAAAAGTAGGAACCTAATAATTAATTTGCAAAACAGCTGCTCTAATTCTTTTAATTTTCCCAAGTAAAAAGTTTTTATTTTGAAAATAGCTCAACTTGGCGCGACCCAAGAGCCACCACTAGAGGTTACTATCGATAATCGATATCGACAATTTCCCAACTCTATCCGAAACGAACTGAAGAAAGCAATCTTTATTTGAAGCGAGTTTCCCATCAAAATTTCCGTTTACGGTAGGCCAACCAAACCAAAACAAATTCTCCGTAAGCACTGACATTCGATCTTGCCTCGCTTTCGATAATTAGCACCAGGAGCCACAGAACTCAAAAACAAAGAACGAAAGGAAGCTTGCAATCCAGAAAACAAAACGCCAGCGAGACGAGGACGCCAAGATGATTAAACTCTTCACGCTGAAACAGCAAAAGAAAGAGGGCGAGCAGAAGGGCAGCGGTGGTCAGCAGAAAAAGGCCTCGGCCGCCCAGCTGCGCATACAGAAAGGTGCGATATATTCACTATCTATATCTATACCATCAACATTTTATATCTCCTCCATTGTGCTGTGTGCCTTGCAGATATTAGCGAACTGAACCTGCCAAAAACTTGCGCCACAGACTTTCCGGACCCCGATGACTTGCTCAACTTCAAGTTAATCATCTCGCCCGACGAGGGCTTCTACAGGGACGGCCGTTTCGTGTTCAACTTCCGCGTCGGCTCCAACTACCCGCATGAGCCGCCGAAGGTCAAATGTAGCACTCAAGTATATCACCCCAACATCGACCTCGAGGGCAACGTCTGCCTCAACATTCTGCGCGAGGACTGGAACCCTGTGTTGACCATCAACTCGATAGTCTATGGCTTGCAATTTCTTTTCTTGGTTTGTATTTAGGAGCGAAAACTTAGAACTACTACTAAATGAAATCTTTCAGGAACCAAATCCAGAGGATCCGCTGAACAAGGAGGCGGCTGATGTCCTGCAGACCAACAGACGCCAATTCGAGTACAACGTAAAAAAGGCAATGCGCGGCGGCTACGTGGGCGAGACCTACTTCGAGTGCTGTCTGCACAAGTGATATAGGGAGCTCCCATCCCAAGGTCTCTTACTTTAAGCCTGCCCCCTCACGATGATGATGAATTCGATGATGAGAACAGCGACGTAAATCGGCGACAAAAAATTATTGTAATAAACCAGAAAAAACACTGTATGATGAAGTAGCCGAGTCGAGTCACCAATTTCTAGTTTTTAATACAATTCATTTAGCAATTTCTCCCGCCCGTCTCTTTATCTACTAAAACCTCAAAGGTGGATGCTATGCCGGGACATTTGCATGTTCCTCCACAGGCATAGATCGGCCACCGCAGCTTGTCGGCCGTTCGGGAGTCGCAGGTCATATAGTCTACTGATTAGACCCACTCTTATATCATCCGTTGCAAGCACTTTCAGCAGTTGTTGCACCAACTGTGGGGGAAGCAGTCTTAAAACGGGAGCCACCCTTTCGCCGCCACACTCTACCAGCAGAGAGATGAATTGGTAAACAAAAACTGCCTTCGGCGACAATTCGTCTCCGCTGACAAACTGCACGAATACTCCAAAAATGTGCTGCACACTCGACTGTAGCGGTTCCTTGAGCGTGTTTGGCGTTGTCCGCAGTTCTGCCGAGTTGTTAGAACCCAGCAGTGATCCTAGTCCCGTCACCGAGTTTCCAGCATCTGCAAAGTCGCTGGAGTTTTCACTCCCCTCGCCAACGACCTTGCGGAGCTTGGCCACATTGGCAGCCAGTTCTTCTTCGTCATGAGAACGTGAACGTTTTTTCATTGCTGCCAGTGCGGAGGAGGCATTGCCACTGCGGGTCTCCAAGCAAGAGATAATACAGTAGACGCACAGACGGGCCAGGACCAAGGATTGCGGCTCATTTATATCCTCTCTAAAAACAAACAGCATTATAATCTAGACTTCAATAACCATATGTGAATATTTACCCCTGTCGCCGTAGAATTATAGGTGCCATAACATACTGCAAAAGAGCCTCAGTGGTCTTCTCAATGTCCAGGTGCATCACGGCAAACACCACGTCCATCATAACAGACATGTCCCGCGTGTATTTGCAACTCAGTAACTGCTCCACCAGCTGCGTGGCCAGCCACGCCGCTCCGCCGGCCAGCAGCAGGGATTCCAGTGTCTGGGCAGCTCGTACAGGCAGGTGTCCCGCCTCCAGGACAGTTTTCCACACCTCACGAAACTGTTCCACCAGCGGGGAGTGGGATATTAGGCGGGATTTGGTATTTGGGGCGGGGTGGACGTCATGCTGCATTTTCCTGATGATCTGATAGCTCAGAGCTAATCGTTCTTTAGCGTTTTCCTGGCTGGAAAGCTCTTCGCTAGTCATCGGTGCCAGGAACTGCTGGATCATATTCAGCGGCTTCAGCAGCTCGGTTTCCCGCACAGAGTACATGTAGGCACACAAAAAGCTGGTGGCGCAAACGGAAAAACTAAACAGACGCCGCTTAATGTTGTCCAAAATACTTTTAACGTCCGCTGAGGAGAGGGTTTCCTGCTCCCAGGCTATAAGGACATGATGAAGGACACCGGGGAGGTTAAGACAGGTCTCCTGCCAACTTAGGTTGCTTGGTTTCAGTTGGGCCGCCTCCGGTTTGCTCAAACTAAGCAAAAGCTCATCCACAATACTGTCGTCGCAAAGGGCAAGAATTTGTCGGGGGTTCTTTAACTTGTTCCGCTCCACCATACATTCTCGCACCCATTTCTCGAAAAAGGTATCCCCTCGGTCTGATAGAACCACCTGAAATTGGGAATTGAATATTAAAAACAAATTTTTTTTGGTAGTTATTATATTACATCCGATCCGTATGTCTGTACGATGCTCGTCAGCATTAAGAAAGAAACGTCAAATAGTGTCGATCTGATAACGCACAGCTTCCCCAACTCGCCCGGAACTGGCTTCGAGTTCTCATTGCATTGGATTAGGCGGGAGACGAAGGTTTTGAGCCGCCCCTCTACCGTGGCCACTGAGAGGATTAGCTCGAAGCTGTTGCCAACTGGAACCTGACAAAGCACGTTCACCATATCCTGCACCTTGTTTGTACAGAGCGTTTTGAGAACTCCAGAAAGTGGCACTTCAGCACGCTTAATGATGTTGATGTTTGATGGCGTCAGCTGACCATTGTCGCACTTTTTCAGCAGCTGAGCAGCAGCTTCCCTGTTAGGAAAATCATTGTAGTTAGGCGTCTAATTCAAAAGCAAATCGAACTCACCTCTGACTGGCAAACTTTTTGACGTGGATGTCGCTCACCAGCTGCTGTTTGGTCCAGTCGTTCAACAGAAACTCGATCATGTTGCACGAGCACTTGGTGTCCATAAAATCCAGCAGAAGGTTGTCCTCGATGAGCAGCTCCAGAGCCTCTACCAACTCGGGAATATAATCCAGAATAGGGGGCTGCTCACCAGGAACCCTTTGCAATGCATGCAACTGCTTGATGATATGCGGCATCTTAAAGAACATGAATGCACCCCACATTGTATCCGGGCTGGTATCAGCCACATTACTTAGAGTGAGAAATCCCGCACGGATAATCTCGTAAAAGAGACGTGTGTTGGAATAGCGCTTGAGACGCTGCAGCATTTGCAGCTCGGCCACATAATAGCTCGTATCGTTGCAGGGATTCAACAGTACCTCCACGGCAAGAAGCGGCTGCACACAGCAAGAGATCTTTTCCAGCGTTGGCGCCGGGTTCAGTGGCTGCATACCCAAATGCTTAGCCTCAATGTAAGCCAACTGCTGCAGCTGCTGCTCCACATGGGGAGAGCTTAACGTAAAGTTGGAATTTGTCAGGGAGGCTTTAATGGTAGCGTACTTGTCTCTAATGCGACCGCAGATCTCCAGCTCCTCGTGACAGCCCACGTACAACATAGAGAGTAGAAACTGCTGTTGGCTTAGGCGGTCGATCACCACACAGGTTTGGTCCAGCAGGTACGACTGCTCTGTACTGATCTCACTATACAGTTCGTAATGCTGGACGGTGCGCGCAAAGATCTGGAGCAGCCAGTAGACCAGATTAACAACAGCACTTGGCAGAGCAGCCTCCTCCGATTTAATGCTGGAAAAAATATAAATAAATAAGAAAGAGAAATTTAATTTAGCGGCTTATATCCACTTACCGGCAAGTGACTCCATCCACAATACTAGCTAGGAACTCTAGCAAGGCTGTGATACAATAGACTCTCTCCAGTTTATCGTATTTGGCGATGCAACGCAGGACGGCAGCGTGGGAAACTAGATGGGCGCATAAGGAATGCTTAAGGTAGTTTAAAACAAGCTGTAACAATAAACTTTAGATTAAGAGATCCTAATTATTAAATGTATGTGAGTATAAAACTTACCGGGTTGGCTGTGGATCCAATGAGGGCCTGCTGCAATAAACAATCAGCTAGATTATAGGCATCTCCGCTAACTCCACGGGGCAGCACCTGAAATTAAAATCAAAATGGGAATTAGTCGAATTTTTTTGTGCTGTCAACATTTTTAATACAGATTCAGGACCTTACATACGCTTAAACTCAAGGACAGAAATACAAACTTGGAGTTGGCATTCCCAATTGTATATACTACAAAGTTTAATTCTTAGTTCAAACCGTGAGAGCGCGATGTTACGCTTGAAATTTTTTCGCAGCCACGGAGACATTTTCACCACACTGATCAGTAGCGGCGGTGTGGCGGGGGGCGTGGTCACTGGGGGCAGAAGACGGGCTCTGCCATGCATGGACGTGAATAGCGGCCCGGCTGCCGCCGCCTGCTGGCTGTGGGCCCGGCTGATGAGTCAGTATCAGTTTCGGACGCAGAAGCCGCCCTACTATCCGGATCGCCAGCTAGAAGCGAAGCGTCCAAGCATAGCAAAAGCCAGCCAGCACCTCCAGCAGGTCAACTTCCCCGCCGTTAAAGTCGTTCACAACCGGGGGATGCCCAAAGACTACTACTACCGAGTGCTGGGTGTCAACAAGCATGCCACCATCCAGCAAATCCGATCGGCCTTCTATGCGTTGGCAAAGCGCTATCATCCCGACTCCACGCACTCCGAGCAAAAGCTGAAGCAATTCCAAGAGCTTTCCAACGCCTACCACATCCTCACAGACGAGACCAAGCGCCTGGAGTATGACCAGCTGGGCGGAGTCCGAGACGAACAGGCCTTCCTTGAACAGGCTGGGAATCCCATGATGGTCGACCTTGAAGAGGCGAAGAAACTGGATTCCGAGAAGTGGTCCAACGATGGTTGGTCAGGGAAGCCTACCTGCGTAATCCTTACTAATTCTTTACCTCCTCTACACAGAAATCAATAAAGTGAAAAGCAACAAGTTCGACCTTCCGCTCAAGTTTGTTGAGGCGGCGATCGGCAGCAAAAAGCGAATAGAGCTGAAGTACCTGCGCAAGTGCGAGACCTGCAAAGGCAAGTCGCAACTAATGACGCACAGGGACTTGGGAAAGGAGCCCTGTCGGCGCTGCAACGGCACCGGGAAGGTAACCACGAAAACGGCGACGTACAGTTCCGTAACAATGTGCAGCCAGTGCAAGGGAAAACGCTTCACGAATCGAAATGATTGCGAAACATGCTCCAATAGGGGTCATGTAATCGCCAGTGTCGATGTAATGGTCTCAGTGCCTTCAGGATCGAGGGACGGAGATGTGGTGACCATCGCCAATCCAAACAACAAGCAACAGGTAACATACAAGCTGAAGGTACCCAACAGCAAGTATTTCGAGCGCTTGGGCAATGACATCCTGACGGACAAGCACCTTAACATCTCGGACGCCATCCTGGGTGGAACCTTCAAGATCCGCGGCCTCCACGAGACCGTGCACGTGAAAGTTGAGCCAGGAACTCAGTCGCACACTCAAATTATTCTTAAGGGCAAGGGAGTGCGCTCCAAGGAGGGCATAGGGAACCATATAGTGACTCTCAAAGTGCGCATTCCAAGGAATCTTTCTGTAAAGCAGCGTCAACTGGTCTTAGCACTGGCCCAGGCCGAAGATCCCCTTTTCGAGCACAAATCGGACAGCAAGGAGGCGGATTAGTGCATCCTCAACTACAAATTTTTAAAATTCTCAATGTACGTGCTTAAGTTTAATCCAATACAACTTAGGAAACACGAATGTGGGGTTTTTGGCAGATCTATATTGGATCTATGTATTTTTTGTTTGGTGTCTCGCCTTTTTTATGTTGATACCCCATTGAGAGTCCGACCAGCGCTCGCGCCACGCCACGTAGATGAGCTGGAGGATCTTGTTGTTCTCCTTCATCCTGCGCGATGAAACAGTGTTTAACTATTCTCGAATTGCTTTATTTTTGGCGTTTTGTTTGAGTTTTTCACTTTTCGTAGATTCTTCTTCTTTGCACCGCTACTAGTGATGGCAGAAACCTGAAACCGCTTAGGGACTCAACTTTTACAGAATTTTTTTATCGATGACTTATCCAATGTTTGATGGAGGCTATCGATATTTTACGATTAAATAATATTTAATTTCCGATATACACAAAACTTACGATATAAAAATAATTTAAATTAAATTAAATATTCGTTACTGAAAATTTTTAAAAATATCAAAATATTTTACGCGAAAAATGAACTACCATTTTAAGATGTTTTAATTCAAATAATTTATTGAATACAATAAAGTAGCGTATGAGTTTCGTTTGTAAACTTGTTTTTGTTTTTTAAATATTATGTTCTAAAATAATTGACTTTGTACAAAATATATCCTATCATATATGTATGCCGAAAATTGTTCCTCCAGTGCGCACTCCGAATTTCTCGAATTTTTCACTCATCTGTTGTTTGCATCTAAATGGTTGCTTCTAATTGAAGATTAAATACAAGTGTTTGTAGGTGATGGATGGTGCTGCTTAATCCGAGTTATTTCGATTGGTTTAAAGTTTAAATAATAGCTAGGCGAGAACTTTACATTAAAATCGAGTTCGGTGGATTGTCAAGGAATGAAGGAAGGGTTTGTTTTTTTTGGGATGGAAAAAAAGATTTGCGGATAAACATAAATAATTTGCAAAGGCCGTTTATTTTATATAAAAAGCAGGCAACTCAAATATCAAAGAAAATCTATAAATCGCATTAAATTATTAATTAACAACTAACTTAGGAGTGTATGACAAAAAGCATTTTCCTATTCCAATGGCAGCGCCACACGAACGGAGGCTTAAAACTAAAAATTGCTTGGATTTTTTATATTTGTATTTCGGTTGTTTTGTTTTTGGGGGAACCGGTTAAAAGGAATTGTTGCTTCTGGTATAAAACGAGGAAGAATCGTCACTGACAACGTTTGGATTCTAAGCTAAATTAAGTCTATGACCTATTTATTTACTTAAATACGCTTGACTACCGCATTCAAATCATCCTTATCATTTCGCCAAGCATCATCGCAATCACTTTAGCATCATCGTCCGTAGTACTTTGAGGAGTGAGTTTCATTTACCATCTTCATCAGTTCTTCCCTTCTTTGCTGACCCTCGTCCTTTAAGCGGATGAGGAGGAGGAGGGACCTGCTGGCTCGTCTCCCTTAACGGCCGACGCATACGATCCACCGGGCTTTTCCGCTGCTGGCACCGCCTTGACATCGCCGCCACTCCCTCCAGCTCCACTTGGCGGAACGCCGGCGGCTCCGCCAATGCTCACGCCACTGTTCAGGCCTAGAGTTTGAGGTGAATCAACTAGAGAATTGGTTTGGATTTTGATATGGTTGTGGATTGTGTGTGAGTGTGTGGTGTGTGCGAGAAGCGAACTGATTAGGCACCTTTGATATCCATGGCGTAATGGTCCTCCAGCCGCAGGTCGTGCCTCTTAATCAACTGGCACTCTGCACCCTCGACGGCCGGAATGGAGTACACGTATAAGTACCCGTCTTGCGAGGCAATCAACAGTCTTAAACAAAAAACAGAGTTACAACTTTTGAGGTAGAAAATATTAAATACAGAGACTCACCTAAGCTGCTTCTGTATTGTGGCGATGGCGCACATCCGGCGGACTCCTGCCTCCGGCAGAGACACCGACGCGAAGGCCCTTCCCTGGCTAAACACATCGGTCACCTGCGTGGGCAGGTAGCTGGTGACCGTCTTGCTCAAGAATCTAAAAAACGAGTAACTTGCATGAGAGAGTAGATTTGGTGATTGGTGGAGTTGAGTTGGTTGTGGTTGTTGTTGTTGAGGTGGTTGGTTGAGGTTGTATCGTGTTTGGTGGTTTCGCAAAATGAAAGAAAAGAAAAATAGATAAATGTCAAGTACCACTCAAGTAACCAAAATAACAAATCAAAAGATTTCATGCCTAAAGGATAAAAACTTGACAACTTAAACTCTTCGTATTTTTTTTTCTAAATTATTCAAAAGCGTAGAAGAAACTTTAATGCAAATCATAAAAACAATTTTAATCCAGCAATAAAAAGTTACTGTCTTTAATTGGGTAGAATATTTAAAATTATCTTTGTTTCACAAATCCTAGAAATGAATGAGGAAATTCAAATGAAAGGAAAATGGAATGGTTTGAGAGGCGACAGCACACCCACACCCTAAACACTGACCCCGCGACCATAACTATCTACAAAGCTCCGGAGTATACTACCGTTTTCCAAATTTAACACAGCTTACCCCATCCAGTCGTCGCTTGACTGCTTGCCACCGTGGTTGTCAGCGGTCTCCGTGGCACTGCGATCCAACCGGAAGATGTGCACCGTCTCCGTGTTCGAACTGGACACCAGATATTCAGCACACGTGCTGAAGGACAGCGAAACTATGGACACGCACCGTTTGAGTCCGCGTCGCAGCTCAAAGAGACGGCTACCGTCCTGAGAACTGAACACCCGGATTACGGTTCCCCTTTCACTGGCTGTGGCTATCTCAGTGCCAGAGGGACTGAAGGCCAGGGCCGCCAGCGGAGTGTCGTGGGCGGGAATCATGGTCTTAGCGTGCAAGTTGATGGCATCGAAGATCTGCACCTCTCCGGCGGTAACGCTGCCCGGGTAGGCCAGATAGCAGTGATCCGAGGAGGATGACAGAGCGCATAGTCCAAGGGGATTGCACGGCGTGTCCCGGATGGTGTGTACCACCTTCATGTCTTGAATGTTGTGGATGTACAGCGATTCCTCCAGGCACACGATCAATCTTTCGCGATTGAGTTTTACGGCCAAGATAGTGTTGGCGTAGGAGTAGTTGCAGATTTCGCTTTGCTTCTTGAAGTGGCATACCTTCAATTTGCGGGGAGCACGCTGGGAGACAATGGCCACCAGCGAACTTTCGAACAATCGCTCAATGAGGAACAGCTCATCGCTTTTGGTGTGGTATATTTTGTCCAGCGTTGAGTCCACGGAGCCCAGGCTGTACAGGCTGTAACCCCCGCTGGTGGCCACTGCAAGTGAACTGGAATAAAAATAAGTTAAATTAAACTTTTTCTACAAGACGTTTTGTTTGTTAAATAATGTGATTTAATTTGAAATAATTGATAAAGTTTTATTCAAAGTCGGTAACTATTTAATTAACAAGTGAGTGGTTTTAATAAAACATATGTGGGAAATTTAAAAAGTATCCAAACTCGACTTCCATGAAGACTTTTTGATTTCATTATATTTAGGGATTAAAAATAAAACTTGGAAAACTGATAAGGATGCACCACGTCACATCATAGGGTATGGACTTTTTATAAGACATTATTTTTCTTTCAGATATTGATGAAAATAAAAATAAATACAGTATTTTGAAAATAAAAAAAAAGAGTTTTTTACGTAACTTAAGTTAACTTTCATTAAAATATATAATGTTGTTCTTAACCAATACCCACTGTAGAAGACCCATATGCGCTTACGTTATGTTCTGGTTAAAGTTGGTAAACACTTCCCCCGCATCCACGTCGGGGCGCCCGAGCAGGGACATCATTGTGACTGGCCTCTGTGCTGGTGTCTGCGTGTGCGTGTGGGCGTGGGCGTCTTCGCTGGGAAGGGGGTTAAGGTCCTGCAACAGATTGGGGATACAGGATTAGAGCAGCTAACCGAAACAATTGCACCACTGCGGATTTCGATTGCGCATTACGGCGAGTGGCGAATGGGAATGCGAATGCGAACGCGAATGGCGCAAACAAAGCATGGGGCAGAAATGAGCAGTAAATATGTTATTAAATACAATAACAAACTGATAAAGCCAGCAACAACAAACAAAACACACACTACCAACACACATACACACGCGTGCGAAATCTACGTGACTGGGAATCGTTTATTTTTACCTCTTTATACAACGCTAACGCTTCTAGTTTATACTTTTCTTTAAACGCAGGACACCTGAATTGAGAACTTAAGAGCTGCTCGGCGTTTATTTAAATGAACTATCTAAAATTTAACAATATTTGGATTTTTTGTCGCGCAATTGTTTTTGCTCTGTTTTGCACACACACCAGCAACGCACCAACACAAGAACACCTCCCCAGTCTAACAGATGCCAATAACGAGTTGCCAGATAGGTATACAAAAGTTCCATCTCTGATAGTTATCGCATGTAAGACACTGTTAGAAAATTTTTTTCGATAACATTCTAACATTAGTGCTTTAATATATTAGAATTATAAATTTCCATTAATCTGTAATCAGATATTTTGTATATTTTTGGAATTAACTAGATTCTAAAAAAGGTAAATTGTAATTAATCAACTTAATAAAACTGATTTGAAAATGGAACTACTAAGTTTGAGCATGAACTTCTTTTGATTGCCAGCCCTGGCTCGTTTATCGAATGTCCATCCCTGTTTCGCATATGAAAAAAAAATAAAGTAAAATTACAATTTTATCTTTCTAATATGCAAATTTTCGCTGAAAGTCTTGTAAATTCCGGACAATAAACGGTGCTACGTAATGAGACAACGGTATCTTCTATTAAAAGAGTTAGTGCCTTGTTCAAGAAATCCAAACGCAGAGCCAGACGCTCAAAATCGATGCTGATGCTGTCTGGGAAAAGGTGCATGTGCAATAAATCAGTCTACTAAGCAATATAGCCAAATAATCAAAAATGGGCGGTGATAAAAGCAAGGACAAGTAAATCAAAAAGCCGATTATCAGCTAAAAGTGGTCCCACTACTCGAATTTGAAAAGATGCAAACAGAAGAGACAACAAGAAGCAAAAGCAATAACAAGGTGCTCGAACCAAAATAAATACATACAGACAGACACTCAAGGCGGCCGATATGTATTGAAGTCGCTACCATTTCCAGACCACAAGCTTCGACTCTACTTCAGCTGATTACACAAAAATCCTCAAAAATCTTTATGTAAGTATGTAAACAGAGGGGTGGACAGGCCCACCTTGGCTTATAATCGCCTGCGTTGCGTTTATTTCATGCCATGCCGCGAGGGCTGATAAGAAAAGTGCGCTTATCTTCATCTCCAACCTGGCTGGTCCCGTCCGTTGTCTGTTTCCATTTTCTATTATTGACACTACTATTACCCATACTAATGCTACCCCCCATTGTCTTGGCTCGCGTTTCATACGCTAACTAAAGAAGGTTTTAATTAATCGGCGTGTATAAAGTTTAAATATATACAATTATGAATAATTAGAATATATATAATTTATTGAAAAACGGCAGCAATTTTTCATGAAAAAAATCTTAATTTTATAAAAACCATTAATAGAGAGTATCCCATTTTCGGTCATTCCTTCTAGTATCCCATTTCAATTTTTTCCTAATCAGCGTCAGCTCCGTGCGTCGTGATTTGTAGGACTATGAGATGGTAGTACTTCACGCACAGTACCGTTATCGCCCTACACGGGTTCTGTTCACTTTTCCCACCAGTACCGTTCAGTTGTGTTCCGTATTTTTCCAAACCACCGATGAAGTTCCTCGCAGGAGAAGGGTATGTGAGGATGAGAGGCAATGGGATCATTGAAACGGCGGGGATCGTAACCCACTGCTGTTTACTTTTTGTTGGTTTTTGCCCAGCTTAATTACAATTACATTTTGCATTCATTAGGCATTGTCGGACCAACTTTCGCGAGACAAGCCCACACAGTGACGCAAAAATGAATGAATTTCTAAATAGTTCTGATAAGAATATAAGAGTCCGTTTTGCCACGGTGGTGAACCACTGTGCACCGTGTACTTTTTGACATTTAGCAAACGCGATTCCTATCGAGGTGATTGTGCAGATTTCGATGTGTTCCCCCACTTTTAACCCTTACCGTTCAAACAGTTTGATTCAAATATGAATGCTCTCCCAAATCAGTAATATACGTAATCATTTTGCATAATTTTCAGACAACGGTCGACCATGTCTGACGGCGTGAGCATTTTGCACATCAAGCAGGAGGTGGACACATCGTCAGCGGGCGGAGGAGCCTCGTGCTTCAGTCCAGGGTCCAAGGCAACGACTACCACCACGCAGAGCAGCAGCAATGGCATGAAATCCTCGCCTTCGGTCTCACCTGAAAGACAGCTTTGCAGCTCGACGACCTCCCTCTCCTGCGATCTTCACAACGTCTCCCTGAGCAATGATGGCGATAGTATAAAAGGCGGTGGAACTGGGAGCGGCACTAGCGGAGGAGGAGGTGGCAGTGGAACAAATGGTGGAAATGCCAGCAACGCTAGTGGAGGAGGTGGATCCGGATCGGTACGGGACGAAATGCGCCGACTGTGCCTCGTGTGCGGCGATGTGGCAAGTGGATTCCACTACGGGGTGGCCAGCTGCGAGGCGTGCAAGGCATTCTTTAAGCGTACCATCCAAGGCAATATTGAATATACTTGTCCGGCAAACAACGAGTGCGAGATCAATAAGAGGCGGCGCAAGGCCTGCCAGGCGTGTCGGTTTCAAAAGTGCCTGCTCATGGGAATGCTCAAGGTAATCCGTGTGTTTTAACACATTTTTTTTCATCTAAAAAAAATTACTCTTTTAGGAAGGCGTGCGACTAGACAGAGTTCGTGGTGGCAGGCAGAAATACCGACGTAATCCCGTGTCCAACTCATACCAAACTATGCAGCTGCTTTATCAGTCTAATACCACTTCGCTCTGCGACGTGAAGATTCTCGAGGTTCTCAACTCCTATGAGCCTGACGCGTTAAGCGTTCAATCGCCGCCGCCTCAGCAACAGGTTCATACGACTTCCAATGCCAACGACGAGGCCTCATCCTCTTCAGGAAGCATCAAACTTGAGTCGAGTACCGGTGTGGTCGCTCTCAGTGGAGCATGCATTTTTCAAAACAACAATCACAACGATCCCAATGAGATCCTTAGCGTCCTGAGCGACATTTACGACAAGGAGCTAGTGAGCGTAATTGGATGGGCCAAGCAGATTCCCGGATTCATAGATCTACCCCTGAACGATCAGATGAAGCTACTACAGGTATCGTGGGCCGAGATTCTAACGCTCCAACTGACCTTTCGATCCCTGCCCTTCAACGGTAAACTGTGCTTCGCCACGGACGTTTGGATGGACGAGCTGCTGGCCAAGGAGTGCGGATATACCGAGTTTTACTACCATTGCATGCAGATTGCTCAGCGAATGGAGCGCATTTCCCCCAGGAGAGAAGAATATTACTTACTAAAAGCTCTTCTTTTGGCCAATTGCGATATTCTCTTAGATGACCAAAGTTCACTGCGCGCCTTTCGCGACACTATTCTCAATTCTCTGAACGATGTAGTTTATCTCCTGCGCCATTCGTCAGCGGTATCCCATCAGCAACAATTGCTGCTTTTGTTGCCGTCGCTGCGACAGGCAGACGACATATTGCGACGGTTCTGGCGGGGAATAGCGCGCGAGGAAGCGGTCACCATGAAGAAACTGTTCCTCGAGATGCTCGAACCTCTGGCCAGGTGAAACACAAGCCGCCAATCTAGTTGATCTAGCTGATAAGCAACGGTGCAATATAGTCGTAAGTTGGACGTATACTAGCCTAGATTAAGCGTAGGATAAGCCCGTGTACATAATTAGTAAATACTTGTCGGGTAAGATTAGTGCGAGAAAAAACCTCTTTTTTATGTTGTAGTAACTACAGCAACTGAAAACTGAAACCCTAATTAAGCCTAGGATCGGGGCATGTCTATACTGGTTGTTTTTTTGAATCGTACCATCGGTGGTAAGTGAATGATTCATGACTCCGATAATTTGTTCAATTGATTTTCCAGTAGTAATGATATGCGATTAAGCCTCCGTCTCTGGTGAAATGACATAAAATACACATACACACATCTTGGTTTGTTTAGAGTAGTTTCTAATAGTTCTTATACAATTATGTATACTGTTCTCCAGTTCATCCCAGTGGAGTTGTTTGATTATGGTACAATTGCGGTCAATAGGGAGCACAGCTGAGTCATTGAAAATGTGGAAATTTGAATTGTCTTTAAAATAAGAAAAGAATTATTCTCGGATGAAGTATTCAATAAAAATATTTGATCAATTTCGAGACGACATATGTTTTAGTTTGCTTATCAATTTGTTCGATTATTTTACCTCAAGGTCCCTAATAATTTTGAAATAAATGTGTACTTTTTGAACGTTAGAGAACTTAAGTTTTCTTTGAGCGGATTGATCTTGATTTTGACCGCGTTTGTACGACAGTGGCTCCCAACTTTTTACCATTAAAACTAGTGTTACTGCAAAAGATATCGCGTGGTCTTAAGGCTTACAATTAGTGCTATCGATGGTCATATTTACATTTGCAGACTAGAGACGTTGCATCATCACCAACTAAAGCTAATCCCCATTAATGCTAAATTAAGGCGACTCGAAGTACTTGTTGGAGCTCTCCTGGAAGCGATCACTGCGGGCCAGCTCATTCCGAAAGTATGAGATGGTCCGTTTGAGTCCTGTTTCTAAAGGCACCTTCGGTTCCCAATGAAGGTGCTGGCGGGCGCGGGTGATGTCCGGTTTCCTTCTCTGCGGATCATCCTCCATGGCTTTCGTTTGCCGGATCACACTGGGTCCTCCAACCAACTGTTTTATAATTTCAGCAAACTCTCCAATTGTCTGCTCCACGGGATTGCCCAAATTAATCGGTTGCGTGTAATTTGAACCCATCAAGGCGATAAGTCCATCCACCAGATCCGAGACGTACTGAAATGAACGTGTCTGCTTGCCATTCCCATAGACCGTAATTGTTTCGTTTCTCAGAGCTTGCAGTATAAAGTTGGAAACCACGCGTCCGTCATTCATGTGCATCCTGGGTCCATAGGTGTTGAAAATGCGCGCCACTCGCACTTGCACTTTTTCCTAGAAATATATGTAAATGCAATTAGTACAAGATTGATTTCAAAGCTTGAGAAATGTATTCAGAGATTGGGAATCTTATCTCGTGACAAGCGGCCAAGCGGAACCCTTAATTAATGGAATACCAATTGAGACCATTTAATGGTCGGCTGCTCTGGTGGAATCAGGAAAGAACTGCCACAGTTCTGGATGTTATGTACATTAATAACTTTTCTTATAAAGATTGCTCTTTTTGAAACCAAAAATAGTATATACGACCGATTATTTTGGTGAATTCTTTAAGAGGGGATTTTTCTGCAATGTCTAATGATAAGGTCTTCAGTCGCTAATAGAACAACCTATAATGACAGAAGTATCTTTGGCCCATGATAATGCCGAAATATTTCCAAGAAATAATTAAAAGCCAAGAGATTGGAATAGGAACATAATAATTAGTTAAACCTACCTGCTTGGCATACGCATAGCTGAGAGTCTCGGAAACCCGCTTCCCCTCGTCGTAACAGGCCCTGGGTCCAATGGGATTCACATGGCCCCAATAGGTCTCCGGCTGCGGGTGAACGGTGGGGTCTCCATAGACCTCTGATGTGCTAGCAATGAGAACTTTTGCCATCACACGCTTGGCCAGGCCGAGAACATTTATAGTGCCCATGGTATTTGTCTTGATGGTCTTCACCGGGTTGTACATATAGTGAGGTGGTGACGCTGGGGAGGCCAGGTGGTATATTTCGTCAATCTCGATGAACAAAGGGTTCACGATGTCGTGATGGATCAGTTCAAAGTTCTCGTGGCCCAGCCAATGCTCCACATTTCGTTTGCGGCCAGTAAAAAAGTTATCAACCACAATTACTTCATGACCCTGGACCATTAAGTCGTCTACTAGGTGGGAGCCCACAAATCCAGCTCCGCCTGTTATAAGGATACGTTTGCGATTCTTGTAGTTAAGATACTTGACTTTTGGGTATTTTCGAGGAGTGCTGGTTTGCAAGGATCGAATCTGGTCCTCTAGATGAGCTAGGTGCTCCCTGGTCCTCTGCAACTCGGCCTTCTGTTCCCGGATCAAAAAGCTCTGCTCCTCGTAAGCCATCTGGAGGCTGCTCTGGATGGAACTTTCGGTCGGTGGCCATCGAGCCTGAGCATCTTCTGAAGGGCTTGCTGAGGAAATGCCCGCCGAATCATTGACTGCTCTGTATAGGTAGAACACGAGAAGAAGCACCAGCACCAGGACCGCCACGATCTTCAGGCGCTTCTTGGTGGCACTCATCGTTGGACGTTGGTCGATGCGGCGTCGGAGGTTGAGTTTAGCGGATTCCCAGTGCTTATCAGCGACTGATTTCGCCACATTGCATACTCGGTCAGTATTAAAAACTATATAAACAATACGGCAAAGATGTTATCAGTTTAGCGTGACCAATCGATTTGAAAAAACTTAAGTAACGTAAAAATCAGAAAGTGGTGAAAGCTTTTAAATAGTTTTAATTGTTTTATATTTTAAAGGGAAACTAACCTTTAGTTATGTTATATTTAAGGAATTTACTCGAAGGATAATTGCATTGAAGCTCTGCACTGATATCTCAAACGCCACATTGGAACTTTAATATATACTTTTAACATTAATTTCAAATTTCCATCTCTTATAATTATCGGTAGTATCGAATATTAAGTTCTAAGCGCCAAAATCGGCCACACTGCTTTTTGAGTCAGCTGCTTGTAGTTTTGCGATTTCATTGCAATTTTAATTTGCCAAACTATTTAAAGAGCAACCTGATAAAGGAAGATGCCGAAGGAAAATGCGGAGGACCAGGCGGCCCAGAACCTGAAGCAGACGGTCCAGGAGGTGACCTCTGCATCGGAGGACTTGCTGGAAAAGGCAGTTGCCGGCTTAAAGATTCAGGACCCTGAATTGGCCAAAGTAGCCGAAAACGAGTCCACCGAGACAGCTAGCTCGACCCAAAACAGTGCTCCTGTGTCTTCAGAAGCTAGTAAGTATTTAGGATATTGAAAAACAGCTTTTAGAAGCCCCTCCTTAGGGCAATCAAAAATGAGGTTAGGTTTGCTTAGGAGATACAGGCAAACATCGTTAGGTCGAACTTATTACTGCGATTTTATTACTGTAAAGCCAATCTACTTAAGAAGTTTTCACAAATATTTAACTTGTGTAATAACAATAAAAGTATTAAAAAAGATTACTTTTGTTGATGAATAGTATGAAATATTTATCCAATTCATTTAGACAGTTAAAGGTAAACCTGTATTAAATTTTTGGCGACGGTTAACGACATAACTTGTATAGCCATTAGTAGATCAGCCATCTATGTAAAAAAAAAGAACACTATTATAGACTCGAAAAACTGATCTACTTAAGTCCATGACCGTGTCCTTTTTTATTGATTGGCCATTAATGATTTATAAACATTGTTCCGTTCCTTTCAGGCAAGCAGGCCTTGCTTCAAGCCGTTACCGACGCGGTGGCCAATACCCGCCAGATGGCAAAGAAGTTTGCCTTCTGGTCCACACAGCCAGTCCCAAAGCTGGACGAGCAAGTCACCACGAATGAGTGCATCGAACCGAACAAGGAGGTCAGCGAAATTCGCCAGGAGCCCTACACCTTGCCCGGCGGCTTTAAATGGGTCACGCTTGACTTGAACGACACTAACGATCTCAAGGAACTGTACACTCTTCTAAATGAGAACTATGTGGAGGACGACGACGCCATGTTTCGGTTTGACTATCAGCCGGAATTCCTCAAGTGGTCTCTGCAGCCACCGGGATGGAAACGCGAGTGGCACGTGGGAGTACGTGTGGAGAAGTCGGGCAAACTTGTTGGCTTCATTTCTGCTATTCCCAGCAAGTTGAAAGCCTACGAAAAGGTCCTGAAGGTGGTTGATATAAATTTTCTGTGTGTGCACAAGAAACTCCGCAGCAAGCGCGTGGCTCCGGTTTTAATTCGTGAGATTACACGGCGTGTCAATCTAACGGGCATTTTCCAAGCTGCCTACACTGCCGGAGTGGTCCTCCCCACTCCGGTGGCTACATGCCGCTATTGGCATCGTTCCTTGAATCCAAAAAAACTCGTAGACGTGCGCTTTTCGCACCTGGCCAGAAACATGACCATGCAACGCACCATTAAGCTGTACAAATTGCCAGATCAGCCCAAAACCAAAGGTTACCGCAGGATCACGGCCAAGGACATGGATAAGGCGCACAAGTTGGTGGAGGAGTACCTGAAGCGGTTCCAGTTATGTCCGGTATTCAGCAAGGAGGAGTTCCGCCACTGGTTCACGCCCAAAGATGGCATCATCGATTGCTTTGTGGTGGCGGATGAAAAAGGAAACATAACAGATTTAACAAGCTACTATTGTCTGCCGTCGTCTGTGATGCATCATCCAGTGCACAAGACAGTTCGAGCTGCCTACTCATTCTATAATGTCTCCACCAAAACGCCTTGGCTTGAGTTGATGAACGACGCCCTGATCTCGGCCAGAAATGTGCAGATGGACGTCTACAATGCCCTGGACCTCATGGAGAATAAAAAGTTCTTTGCTCCCCTGAAGTTTGGAGCCGGCGATGGAAACCTACAATACTACCTGTACAACTGGCGGTGCCCATCAATGCAGCCCGAAGAGATCGCCCTGATACTCATGTAGGCATCCCAGTTAGCTCCTCCGCTTTGTTTACATTCTGCCCTGCCTTTCGCCGCCTCTCGCTTTGTTTACCCCGCTGGAAAAAAAATCACCTGCGGCATCTTTGCTTGGGCCTTCTCCACGATACTACCACACGTATCCCGTATATTAAGTTGCTCCAGCGGGGAAAGTCATCTATCTAGCATCATTGTGAAAATTGCATTTTGCAACGGCCAAGCTTGGATATTTTTTAGAAACAAAAAGAAAAAAAAAAAAAAAAAAAAACTTAAATAAAAACGATAACACAAAATGAATAAAATGCGCCGCAATATCTATAAAATTACTTTTGGATTTTATTTCATTGTATGAAATAATATATCAAACATTTTTTTAAAAATTATTTAACTTTAATTTTAGATAAATATACGCTTTGTTCGATTTTATTCCACTGTTTTGGTTTTATCTGTCTGGCCAGATGGTTGCACCAAAATCGGTCTGGCAGCGCTGCAACAAAAAGCGCGCGATCAGCGAAAACAGCTGCAATTGTGTTAATTTTTTGTGTCTATTTGTTTCTTTTCTAATGTTTTTGTTTTTAATCGAGAGCCATGGACGATTCGGTGTTTAAACAAAAATACCAGAAGTACAAACTGCGAGTTAAGTTGTGGGAGAAAGATTTTAAAAAGAAGAATGGCAGGGTGCCGTCGAAGGTAATATTCTAAGTATTTAAAAATTAATATTCACTAACACAAATCTACAATATTTCTTTAATCCTTGCAATTAGTATGACATTCGAGAGGCCAGTCAGGAGATTCGTGATTCCTACAAAATGTATTACAAGCTGAAGACTTCGTTTTTAGAGGAGACCCTCAACGATGTCCTCTGCGAGGATGGCTACGATATCCTTGAAATGTCCCAGGCCAGCGAGTTGGGAGTCAGTCTCCTAGACCAGGATATTAGTGTCAGCGGTGGGCCGCAACTTCCGTTGGACATATCCGCTTTGGTGGAGCCCCAATTCTCCTCAAACCTTGAGAAGTCTCCTCACGCTCAGGGCACGTTTTCAAATCTCCAGGAGCTTCCGAATCCTCAGGCTCTAAGTAATCTAGCAAATCGAGATGAAAACCATGTGATACGACAGTTCGAGGCAGTGGAAGAGCTGAAAATCAATCAGAATGCCTGGGGCACAGATGTTAGCAACAAGCCACCTGCTCCGCTGGAAGCTTCTGTCTCAGCTCCCGAACAGATGGGGAAACCACTCAAGGGTGCGGCCGCCAGTCTAAAGCCCAGCTTAAGTGCCAAGTTATTTCAGTCGACGCGCGGCTTTGCCAAACGAAATCCTCGAAAGCCGCTCTCCCGAAGCTCCCATAATGCCACCAATAATGCATCCAGCTCCCTGAACATCGGAGAAGCTGCAGAAGAGTTGCCGGACTTTGAGACCATTCTTCTTCGCAAGGCCCAGGAGTATAAGGAGAAGGAGCAGACCATGGCAGCCAATCCCCTTCTATCCGGTGGTCTCGCCAAAGAACCAATAAAAACTCAAGTGGACGAGGGATGGCTGCAACGAAATACCAAGGAGAACACCCTGGAGGTGCAGACACACACTGTGGAGCCCAATAACAACTGCACTCCACAAAGAAAAGTGAACTTTGGACTGACCAATCTAGATTTAAGCAAAATAAAGCCAAGAATTCATGAAGAGCAATTGAATATTGAGCAGGTTAAGAATCCGCCAGTGGAGGAAGTAGCTTCTATTAAGGAACAGCCAGATTCAAGTACCATTGCAAACCAGACTCCAGTTTCTCCTCGGCAAAAATGGACTCCTGCAGAACCGGAAAGCAGTTCAGATTCCGACTCCGTGGTTGCGGAAAGTGATGAGGAACCGGAGCCGCAGGAGTATCGACAGCTGGCCAAGCGCCGCCGGATAGTGCCGACAACAACAGGATCGTCAGAAATAGATGCTCCAGTGGAACTATCAAACAACCCTGAACCTGATACAGAAACTAAGACTTCCAAAGAGATGAACGACGAATACTTACCGGACTTTTCTGCTGACGAGGATAACGATGCTACCTATGAGCCGGCAAAGGTTAAAAAGGAAAATTCCAAGCGGAAACAAGCAGCTGGGAAGCGACAAACTACCAAGACCAAGGCGGAACCCAAACCCAAAGCTGACAAAAAACCAAGAGCCAAAGCTGAAAAGAAACCCAAGACGGAAACAAAAACTAGAAATTCGAAACAAACAGCCACAACCGAAGTTGCTTCTCCCAATCCCGAAGAAGAGGAACAGGGTCAGCCATTAAACCCAGAGGACCTTAAGTATGTACTGGCCCTGGAATCAGGGGACATCACATCTGTGCCACGCATTAATTCTCAGGATTTGGAAAAAGCAGATGCCACCGCACAGCGTTACATCAGCTCCTTTTCAGTTGCTCCTGCTTCGGCCTCCTCCAGCGGAGCCAACTTCCAGGTGGATGAAAAGCGAATGGCAGCCCGCAAGAAACTAGAGGAGCGTATAGCCTCCGGTAAACTCAACGAAAACTTTGTTACCATCAACATTCAAAAGAAGAAGTTTGTGCGCGGCAAGAAATCTGTAAATTTCTCCAAATACAAGAAGCAACAGTGGCGGCACAAGAAGCGAGTGGCGGCTCTAAGTGGACCGAACATGGACATGGGAGGCTGCGATGGCGGAGTATTGACTTGCTTCCAATGCGGTGGCGTTGGCCACTTCGCCCGAGACTGCAAGGTTAAGGGGGACAGCTTACTACCTCTGTCAGCCCAGCTGGAGGAAGATCCCTCGCCTTTTCCCACACTTGCGGAGGTGCAGGAGATGGCCACTCAATCCGCACTGGTGGTTCACAGTCGCAACATCGAAAGATTGCCTCAAGCTGCCAATGCAGCAATCCTGCAGAGAGAGGAGTCCAAAGATGAAGAAATGGACACCGATAATGGGGAGCAGAAGAACGAGCAGGAAGGCTTGATACCAGAAAGCAGCGAAGAAGAAGAAAAGCATGAGTATTCAGAGCCAGATTGGTCTAGCGATGACCCTGATATTGATTTTGAGGCTCTGGACGCGGCTGTGGAAGCTTCTCTAAGTCAGCCGGAGCCAAAACCAACGTCTCCCATTAAAACATATGTGGGCCACAAGATTCCAGAGGATTTCCTGAAGCAGGCTGGCCTAGATTCCAGCTCCTCTACTTCATCTCGAAGCCGGCATGGCGGGGTGCAGCCCCTTTACGATCTCCTACCGGATGGAAGCGTCCAGGACACCACACCCGAGGTCTTAGAGGCCCTTCACATGTTCGGTCACAGCAATTTTCGAAAGGGTTAGTATATTTGAATGGTTGCTTTTTCCAAATTGTTTAATTGCGTTTGCCTAACAGGTCAAGATCGGGCCATCATGCGCACGCTTTCGGGCCTGTCCTCCCTGGTCACTCTTAGCACGGGCAGCGGCAAGTCCTTGTGTTACCAGCTGCCGGCCTACCTTTACAGCCGGAAATTGGGTGCCATTACGCTGGTAATCTCGCCTCTGGTCTCCCTTATGGAGGACCAAGTAACTGGAGTGCCGCACTTCCTGCGGGCCCATTCTCTGCACACCAATCAGACGCCACCGCAGCGCATGAAGATCCAGCAGTTGATTGCCAATGGGGAGATCGATATCCTCTTGGTGTCCCCGGAGGCAGTGGTTTCTGGCGAGCGGGCCACTGGCTTTGGGGCCATTTTGCGCACCCTGCCGCCCATTGCGTTTGCCTGCATTGACGAGGCCCATTGCGTGTCCCAGTGGAGTCACAACTTCCGGCCCAGCTACCTTATGATCTGCAAGGTGTTGCGCAAAAATCTCGGCGTTCACACCGTGCTGGGACTAACGGCGACTGCCACGCTTCCCACCAGGGTGAGCATCATAAATCACCTAGGAATTGCGGACGGCGAGAGGGGAATAATCAGCGATACTCCACTGCCAGACAACCTAATCCTTTCAGTGTCCAAGGATGACAATCGGGATGCAGCCTTGTTGCAGCTGCTTAATAGCGAACGGTTAGTGGACTTTTGGATATTTGTTTCAAAACTAATTTAATCTATTGTGTTGTATACACAGCTTTGAGCCATGTCAGTCCATCATTATCTACTGCACCCGGCGGGACGAGTGCGAACGGATTGCCGGCTTCATTCGGACCTGTGTCCAGGATCGCAGGCAACCCGCCCAAGACCAAGGGAAAAAACGCAAGCGAGTCAACTGGCAGGCGGAGCCGTACCATGCCGGAATGCCGGCTTCCAGGCGGCGGACCATTCAAAAGGCGTTCATGGGCAACGAACTTCGCATCGTCGTAGCCACCATTGCCTTTGGAATGGGCATTAACAAGCCAGATATTCGGGCCGTCATCCATTACAATATGCCGCGCAATTTCGAGAGTTATGTCCAAGAGATTGGACGAGTGGGACGCGATGGCTTGCCGTCCCATTGCCATCTCTTCCTGGACTCCAAGGGCGGGGACCAGAGCGAGCTTCGGAGGCATGTCTATTCCAACTCCATCGACCGTCACGTAATCCGAAAGCTGCTGCAGAGAATATTTGTGCCATGTAGCTGCGACAAGAATTTGGGAAGTGAAACCCTTAAATCCATACCCGGCGAGGGAGATGGCCCGCGATCCCATGTTTGTCCCGGACACGAGATCGGTTTCTCCGTGGAAAAGACCGTCGAAATGCTGGACATTCCGGCGGAGAACATTTCAACACTTCTCTGCTACATGGAGCTGGATCCGCGCTGGTGCATCAGCGTTCTCAGTTCGGCCTACGTGATGGCCAAGGTGATCTCTTACGGGGGACCCAAGTATCTAAAGTAAGTTCCTAAAACATACCCATCAAAAATATGCTTTGATTATTCCTTGCCCATTATTCCATAGACACGCTGCCAAAGAATGCCCGCCGCTGGCCATGGCTATAGCGCTGCAGATCCGGGATAAAACATTCAAAGAGGACTCGAATATCATCGAGTTCTCGGTGACGGACATTGCCGCGGGAATCGGTTGGAACAGTGGGGTGGTTAAGTACCAGCTGAAGAACTTGGAGTGGGTGAAGGGTATGTTGTGGCTTCCCCTTTATGTCTCGACCGTAATTGCTTATTGGTTTCCTTAACTAGTCAATGGCTTTCCCAAACGCTCCCCCATCACGGTGAGCTTCTACGATCTTGGCTTCCGTATCAAGGTTCCAGGCGATTTTACCGAAACAGAGATTGACAGTGCCCTGGACACCCTTTACACGCGGTCGGTGAAGCAGGAACGCACTCAGCTGATTCAGCTACAGTACGTGGCCGACGGATTGGCGGCAGTGGCCTACAGCTCCTCTGGCCAGTGCTGCAGTGCGGACTTTCCGCAGGATCGATGCGATCAGCTGAAGGCCATTATCCGTAATTACTTTCAGAACGACTATCCGCAGGATCTCGAACTGGAAGAGGAGGTAATCTATCTTCAAGTTTTAAATCAAGATATATTTGTTAAATCGTCCATTGATTACAGCCTAGTAATGTGCCGGATGAGCACATCGTAGATGACGTGCACGCGCTGATCAACATGTATCCGGATAATACGTTCACTGGCCGAAATGTAGCCCGCATCTTCCACGGCATTCAGAGCCCCAACTATCCGGCCGTAATGTGGGGACGTTGCAAATTCTGGCGGGCTCATGTCAAGATCAACTTTAATCGTATCCTCCAGCTGGCCAACATGGCTATCATAAAGCGGCGGACTTGATATTGCAGATTTTAAGAGATGATTGCAAACATATCCTAGGCCTTATTTATTTATTTGTTTCCCCAGAGATTCCCCAAGTACATAGGGGCAGGATCAACAGGGGATTTACATTCAAAACATGTGATGCCATTTATAATCATAAATGTAATTTAAAATAAAAGAGTTTTTGGTATTAAAGAGCAGCTTCTTCCACGATTCGTGCAACCATCCATTGTCGTCGTCGATGCCCAAACGTTGGCTGGTCCTGGGAATCTGAGGGAATGTTCTTCTCGGCGGTTTTCGGATACCTTTCTGTCTGTTCAATGTACCAAAAGACATTTGGGTGGAGAGAAGTCGCAGGGTAATGTACATGTTAAGAGGCATCTGCTCGCAGGACGGCCAATAACTTGCTGTGGGGGTCAAGGACATACTGAGAAAACTTCCTATCTTTCAATATCCCATTCGGGAATAAATCGGATGGCCAAGATGGTTAAAGACTCCGGTCCCGGCTGCTTCTGGACGAGCTCCTGCTCCGACTGTTTCCATATAAGCTCCCGGCTGATTTTGGGCGAGCGCCTGCCCCGTGACAATGTGATGGCTCTTGGACCGTTCTATATTCATTTTTGCTATATAATTAACTTTGGATCGCTCCAATTTGGCGCTAGTTTCCTCCGCTGGAAATATTCATGGATTGCATTTAAAAAAAGCGGCCGCAATCCAAGTTCGAATCGTTTACCGAAATTTCGAAAATGAAAGCTTCCGCCTAATTCCTATAATGCAAAATTTAGTGTTTCGTCGAGTTTCGGAGCTCAAAGTCACCAAAAGGTGGCAGCACCGAAAACTACAAAGTCATTTGAATGTAAAATATAATTTATTGAAAATAAAGTGTAAATTATTTCAGAAAAATTTCCCGATTTCCCACCGATTGTGGAAACACATGCTATAAAAAAATGAAAACCAAGTTTCCTTACGAAATATCCTGCTTCAATTAAATCGGAAGGTGGCCCAGACAGGGAACGGGCCTCTAAAAACCATTTGACATTGGCCACCATCTAGCTTCACTCCCCAAGCCTTGCACAAGTCCTGGCCCAGGATCCCACCAAGTGTTGAGGGTGATTAATGAAATGGCCGCAAGCTGGGCACAACTCCTGCTCGCACCTGTTCGTAGGGCGGGGGCGTGGCTTGTTTTTGGGGTTAAATAGAGTTCATCGGGAGTGTGTAGTGGGTTTTGGTTTTGCCCAGCGACGCTTGATTAATTTCTCTGCATGGAATATAATTAATTTGGTATTTACCCAGGGCCGAGAGTGGGCAAGGGCCCCATCCACGATGCCAACTTGGCTACTTTGGAGGCGTTTTGAGAGTCGGCGGGACAGTCTTTATAATGCTTCTCTATTAATCTTCATTTATTAAGGACCATATTAAGAAGCATATTAATTTGAATTCTATAAACCATGAGATAATGTTTATTTATTGATTTAGCTCTCAAATAATCTTTATTAAATAATAATAATAAAATTAATAATATTATTAATAATAATAATAATAGCCAGATATAGCTAATTTTGGGAAAAATGGATGCTGGCAGGACTCTCTTCTAGAAGTAGACCGTAGAAGTCATTAGCCAAATTGTTGGAAATTTTTCAGCGACAGGTGCTGTCACGTGGAGTATGAGCCGGGCCGGCTTAAGGCGTCTGTTCTTGGAGGAGGTCCCAGGTCCGGCGAGGTCCTTTTGGGAAACACTCGGCAGCCCTAGCCCTTGATGATGAGCCGGCGCAGTGGGTCATTTAAATTCATTACCCAAAAACAAACTCGGGGCTGGCCGAGGGCCGTTAATTGACCACAAAAGTGGAGCGAATGGCTCCGTCTGCAGCTATGTGCTGTGTGCTGGATCCAGGAACTTCGTGTCCATTGGAGTGCGGCGAGGTGGTTTTTGCTGCTGTTATAAACTTTCATGAATTTTCATTTTCGTCGCTTTTGTGGTCGCCTCGGCAAACTTGATGCGCTGCGCCCGTGGCTTAATTTAATGGCGTCCGCCCATCCAGGAGCAGTCGAACAGCTGCGGTGTGACATTGAAATCCTTTCAGTGCCGCCCTGGCAGGAAGCTGTGGAAGTGCTTTTTGGCCAACGAACTTGACAATAGTTGCCATCCCACAGGGCCACCAGCATCGGCATCGACATTGGCATCGGGCGGGGCGGGGCGGGGCGGTACGGAAGTGGAATGCTAAGTACTTGCGTTAAGTGAATAATCGTCTGCCTCCCTCCGCCCGTGGAAACTATGCCAAACTCGATTTGAATTGGAAGCTGCTGGCCAAGTCCTGCTGAGCAACTTAACCGTTTAATTAACACAAACAACCGAAAATGGTCTCATCATATCAATTTCAATCTGCCCGCCGAGATATTTAATTTAGATTGAGATTTAATTGCACTTTTGGGCAGTTGGAAAAACATTTTGGGGAAATAAGAATATTCTTTGAGAGCATCTAAATATAAAAAATATCCTCAATATCAATATTATATATATCAATATTATATAAATGTATAAAAACAGCAAAATTTATAAAATATCGATGAAAAATTTACAAAGATTGTTGCACGATTGGTAGCATGTTTATTTTATTGAATAATGAATAATAAATATAATAGTAGTTAGATTCCCCTCCAAATGTCTAAACTTGGAAACCCAAAAACTTCAAAATGCATATAATATCGATGAGTCTAAAGAAAAATGACGATTTATATTCGAAAAATATTACAAAACATTTATTGAAAGTCGGACTCTATCGGTAACAGGTTTATTAAAATGAATAATACATAACAAATATATAATAATATAAATATAATTTCATAATTCTGAAACCCAAAAACTTTAAAATTTATAATATATGAATGATATAAGAAGAAAACGAAAGGAAAACGGGAAAGATAAAATGTAAATGAATTTTCAATCTCTGAACTCAACTCCAAAACCAGTAATACCTATAATAAACTGAATCATATCGGCTTACACATACTTCCAGTAATTAACCGAAGTCCAGGACGATGACGGATGGACCGCTGATTGGAGGTCCTGTGACGGCCCTCTGACTGCCATCCTTGTTGATGAGCCGTTGATAGGCCAGATTGGCAGTCAGGCCCTGAAAATCGTAAATCAAAAGCAAATGCCGGCTGCATTGCCAGCCGGCAGAGTCCGGGACTCCCGGTGACAGCCAATGTTTGCGAATTTTATGCGAATTACGCCTAATTAGCATTTCTGCAAGCGACCGGGGATCGGGAGTCGCCACCAGAGTCAGAGTTCGCTGCGTCCCTCCTGATTATGTGCCCGATTTCATATGCAAAACATAAGTGCCTTCGGGCACAAAGGGGATCTTGTGACTGTGACTGCGGCTGCACAAGAAAAAATATTTTACTACTTATTCCATATTTAGTAAACTTTTTTGTAATAAAATAGTATTTAATGTGCTTAATAAAATTTATAAACTTCAAGGTTGAAAAAGCAATAAGGAAACCTAAAACAGTCCTTTTTTAATGGGTTTAAAAGATTAGTAAGAGGAATCTCTTGGCTAAAAAACGGGAATGTTTTTTTTTTTATCTAGAATCGAACGAATAAAGAAAATTTTCAATAATATCGTATCAGTAGGTTTCGATTTCGTGGATTGCATTTTGGATAAATTTTGATGGAATTGTTAAGTATTCTCAGATGCTTACAGAAAAAGAATTGGATTTATTTTAAAGTTCCAAAGGGTATATTCCCTTAAAAAGCAAAATGGTTCTATTTTTTTCACCTAAACGAAATCAATGCGAATAGCGTCGCGCTTTCTTTCTCCAGTGTAGTTTCTGTTGAGAGATGGTAACCCATCCGTTTGCTGTTTGCCAATGTTGGGCCTAGAAAAATGCAGCGTGACTCCAGGGCCATATCTCATTAGAATGCGGTGGGTGGAGGGGCGTGGCATGGAGGAGTGGAAGAATGGAGGGTGCCAGTGGCAGTGCCAGTGCCACCTAGGGACTGTTGCTTCTGTTGGCTGTCATCGAAGGCAACAGAACGCAACGCATCCCAGCAGAGGCCATCGCATGCAAGCCAATAAAATTATGCGCCATCGGAATGTGTGCGACCGAGTGGAGTAAATTGTATTTACAACCGCACATCACCCGGCTAGCATATGGAAGCAGTTGAGCCGCCGCGGCGGAGCATCAATGCACCCCACCCTCGCCCGGGGGTCAATTGGCGGATCCGGGCCGCCAGCTTCGCCAAGCTCCCGTCTGCCATCGACTCCACAGCAAGGCGTCGCCCAAGGACCGAATGTTGTCCAGCGGATGCCTTTCACTGTGTGAATCTGCTTTTTGAGGTGATGCATTGTACGCCATGGTTCCGGTTAGGGGCAGTGAAAATTTAATAATTATATAGCAAAAAGTATTTTAAAAAATTACACTGCAAAGTAAATCGGCCAAATTAAGTTTTTGGAAAAAATCAAGAGCATTTCGCAGTCAACTAATAGGTTTGCCCCTTATTTTATTTTTAGATTTCCTTGTAATATCGCAGTCTTTCCCGTGACCCATGGGGAGAAGGGTACGTGATCTGGTTCTGTTTTGCAGCTGGAAGTGGGACTGGGAATTGTACTGAAAGAAAGTACATCAAAAAATTAATAGCATGGAAGCCTCTTTAAAAGTTATTCTTATTCTTTGTAAAATGTTCAGGAAAACTTTAAAGTTTGAATTAATATTTATTGATTTAAGTTTAAAAAGAGTTTAGGATTTAAGTGGATAAAAAATATTACGAAATTTTTTTTTTAGATTGGGCTTGAATTTGGGAAAAATTTGTTTATTTTATTTATTTTAGTTTATTTAAGATTATTATTTTATTCGTTTTTTTTTGAGTTTAAAATCATATTTATTGGCTTGGGTATTAAAAAAGTAGGTCAAAAAAATCTCGAAAAGTTTTCAAGTAAGACCTTAAGACCCTTTGGATTAATTAGTTCTATTATCCTATTATCTATTATCCCGTTTTAGCTACCTTATTTTATCCGTGTGGCAATTGAGCTGGGACTAGGATCGGGGCGTCGGCCTGGCACTGTGGCCACTTGCTAATTGCGGTCGGAGCCGGAGCTGTGGATGCGGCGGACATTTCAAAGGCCCCGGGGCCGGAGTGCAACTGCAATTTCGGATTCTGCATGGAGGAAGGGGTGGGATGAACTCCTTTTATCTGCTTTAGCTGCCAGCCAAGCGTGGCTCTTATTAATGATTAATTAAAAAAACTGCTTTCAGCTGGTGAAAAAGCGGGGGAAAGGGGGATTTGCCGAGGGTGGAGTCTCTGGGGGAAGGGGCTGGTGCGAAAAATTGGGCTTCCAATGCCACACATTTTCAATTTCCTTCCAGCCAGGCGAAACTAGTTGCGCTTTCCGAGCCGAGAAACGATTGGGAAGCGGAACGGCTTGTCTCTTAGGCCACTCTCTTAGGACACGCTCTTAGGCAGCAGTGTCGCAGGTCGAGGCGATGGCGGATATATATATCCTGAGGAGCCGATGTCGGCCGATGGATGCTGAGGATGGCGTGTGCCGAGCGTGGCCGCCAATGCGAGGTTTTTGGCCAACTTGCAGCATCAGTCGTCAGTTTGTCCTAAGCGGATTTGGTCGACAAGTGTGTGTATGTGTGTGAGGGTGTCTTCAACTTCATCTTCAGATTCCGATTGCGATTTCGATTTCGATCCAGATCCAGATTCATCTTGAGATTTAACTTCAGCTTTAGATATATCTTCAGTACGATACAGATACAGATACAGATATAGATAGAGGACGAGTGAAGTCCTGTTCCTGCGAACGAACATTGGCGCGTGAATTTAACGCTTGGCCTAGGTCACGTATCGCACGTGTTCCTGACAGAAAGGACATCGCCGTGCGAGTGTGCGAGCGGGTGTGTGTGTTTTTGATTAAGTGTTCGCCTTGCATGTGTGCGGTTGACATTCGATTTACTTTCGCCGAGTTACCTCCAACGGGCACAAAAACCAAAAAATTGAAAAACGGAACACCAACAGCAGACTTTTTGGCAGTTCAGGACCCAGGACCCAACCAACACCCAAACCCATCCACTTCCGCCTGCATACGTGTGATTGTGGGTTGTGGTCGATATTTGCATAAAATCTGAGGGAAAAAAGAGACTAGAGTAAAAAGCTTAGAGCAGAACCGCCGCCAGGCTCCAGAGTCCTCGAGGCTCGCTTAATGAGTTTTTAATACGCTGCCGTGCATTGTCCTGTGGAAGTGTGAGTGCCTGTGAGTCTGGCGATAGAGGCAAGGACATCCCCAGCCCATTGGCACAGGAGTTTTGCCGGTTAATTTATTGAGCCACCAACGTGTCCAGAGCAGAAAGTTTATTTTTCGTGGTAAGTGATCAAAGTTTAAAGCAAAAATGAACAAATATTACCTATACATCGACCGTTAAATCGGTGTCACCATTTTAAAACATGACAACTATTTCCTTTTCACAACACAGCCTTACATCGATTGAAATTGCCATTTGTATTATTTTTTATTATTATAACAAAAACAATCCATTATAAATTCCTTCCCGTCCATTACACATTTGGTTACACATTTTGTTGCTGGTTACACACATGGCATTGTCAAATATTTGCGAAATTTCAAACCGAAACTGTGCACACGAATGTCCTGCAGCCGGAGGACATTTTTGTTTTATATTTTGTGTGGAGCAACTCAGCTTTATTCAGTAGTTATCGTTAATGCGAGTTGACAGGCCAATCAGAGGTTTCTTGGCACAACAGTCCGATGCCACTTGAATTATTAATCGAGTTTCAAGGATATGTTTCTGCGTGTCGTATGCAAATCAGGACATTTCGCAGATGCAACTATGACTTTGTTTCAATATGAGGCCTTAATTTCAATTTAAAACTGATTTCCCCCAAAATCGAAGGGTAATTACGGAGCAGAAAGGAAATGAATATTTTTTGCTCTCGCAAATTAATTTCGTTTGACGATTGCGTTCTGGCCTATCAAATTGTTGTTGTTTGTTCTGGCCTATCAAATACCCCAAAATCCCATGTAACTAGAAACAATTCCAATTAATTCCGCTTATTTGTAAACAAATATTTATCTAAGCAAATACATTTCAATCCAAAAGTACGCACATATGCAGGATATGGAGTCGGCAAAAATGCATTCCGCAAAAAGTGGTATGACAAATATTAATTAAAACGGCACGACCATCTCTGGCGAATGTAATTAATTTGTAATGCGAACTTCAAACATACCCATATATGGATTTCTTTATTGGATTACGGCAGTCGCAGGCGAAGTTTGTTTGCCATTTTCCCTGTGCCCGGCCAGCTTTGGTCAAATGCGATTAAGTAAATGTGTCAAACGCATTTAGCATTCGCTTTAAGTTGATTTAAATGTTGTTTGCTTAATGCATTTTTTATGTGCCAACTCGGCATCGCATCGCATGCATACAATTAAAAATAATTATTCCCAATTTACGATGACAACCATTTTCAATTTAAGCCGCTGCTCCGCTGCTCCATTGAGTGGCTCTTTGTTAGCTGGATCAACGTCAACAATGGCCTTTTTTGGTAGTGAACACCGCTATCGGAAGACATTCGCCCTCCACGCTAAGCAATTAAAAAAATGCCATGCTGCAGCTGGGAAAGCTGCATTGATTGCGGCCACCATCATCGCATTTATCGCATACTTGCCGCACGTGTGGCTCGCTATTTTCTCCATCGACCTTTTATTTGCCATTTTCCACTCTGCCCTCCGACCTCGAATCCAATACAAAGGGAATAATACCTGGCTGTCAGCGGTGAAAAGGAAAATTGACATGAATTGAGTTGATTCGCTTTGTGGCAAGCAGAATGCTCGCCATGAGCATGATTTCCTAGAAACTCTGCCACGGCTCCTGAACCAATAATTTTTCATAGTCTGTTATCGTTGAGTGCTTAAAGGGGGATTCCTTTAAAGAGCTTTATTTTATTTATCCCCAAAACTATCTAACAAGTAATTATAATTATTAAAGAGATAATTTTTAAAATAAAAAGTCCCTCAAAGTCAATTGATCACCCAGATAAGTCAAAAAAAGTTTGTTCTTTCTGTTGAAAAGGACTTTGGGGGCACTTTTATTTGAGTTTTCAATGGTCACAGAAATGGGAGAGAATTAATGCGGCCAGTTGACTTTTCTGACATTTTCATTGCCACAGCTGCCACCTTTCATCCGGAGTATCCTTAAAATTCATTGGCCTCACCTTTCCCGGTGTGGTCCTGTTGCTCACCGGACGACTCCTTCGACTCCCTTTGACTCCCCGTTCCACACCACATGCTTATGCAAATCGCATTTTAATAAACTTGCGTTGCGTCAATTTTCATTTACATTTAGTCCACTGGGGCGTGGTTCCGCCTCCGTTCCCTTCGGCCCAGCCACTTTTGAGTCCCCAAAACGATACGAAAAAAATCCTAATTAAATTTGAATTTACTTTAAGCATTTGGGGCTTTGTTTGCTTTGTTTTCCAGAGCCACCGTCGCGGCTCTGCGTGGGCTCCATTTACGTTTATTATTTTCCGGTTTTTCTTTTCTGTTGATTGCTCATTAAAATTTGAAATTTCATTTAGCTATACATAAAAATAAGGAAATAAAAAGATACAAGAAACAAGAAATAAGCAGGGAGAAGCAGGGAAAATTCACCAAAATTGAATTGAATTTAATATCAGTTTTCTAATGGCTCTTGCTCTGCGAGTTGCCTGCTCAAGGATTCCGTTTTGTCGTATGTGAAAAGCAAAAAAAAAAAAAAATGGAGGAAATTGGTATCGGGATGGCAGCCATAATCCCCGATGAAAGTATGCAAAATAAATATGGCGTAAGGAGATAAAACGATGCTGGGCTGCGGCTGCTGCTGCTGCTGCTGCTAGAAAATCAATGCTAAATGTGTTAAGTGATTTTTAAAGTACATTTAACAGCAGCGGGCACGTGACTGCCACGCCTACAGCGCCTTCCCCCATGTACGCACACATCTACGCATCTACACATATGTGCAACATATTTCAAAATTTCGGGCAAAATATAAAGCATTTTCGGTGTTTTTCGCCAGCTTTCGCGGAGGTCACACAAACACAGCGACCAAGGCAAACATGTGTGCGTGGGTGTATTGGTATTGACAAATGGGGAGGGGGTCGGCGGAGGACAGAGGTCCTGGTGGTTGCGTACACATGTTTGTAATATCCTTGTTGATTGTTGGCTGTCGCTTGTTTTTGGGTGCTAGGTGCCACTGATTGCGTACAAAACTGTTTTCGGCAAGTTGTCCAACAAATGAGCCACAATGTATTCAACATTTTTTTTAGTTAATAGGAACTTAGCATTCCTGGGAAATTTGAGATTTTTCGATAGATTTTTGAGGTAAAAAGCCAAAAGAAAAAAATTAAAACGATTTCTTTCTAAACCAAATGTTCTTTGAGGTTCTTACTTTTAAAAACTTTGATAATAAATCTTGGCAAGAGTATAAGATAGGAGTAAGTTATTAATAATAAAAAAATGTAAATTGAATTTAATTTATTTTAAGTGGCAATACAGTTATTTTTAAACTGTCCATTAAATTTTAAATTCCAATCAACAACTCTTTTTCAAAGTTTTTAAGGGATTCTATTGAAACTATATTTGGTAACAAATTTATCCTTTAAACCTATTTTGGCTTCCTTTTGAAACCTGGTTTCTTAGCCTTTAAAGTGTCTCGAAAGGTGGTTACGTAATACGTATACGCAGCGTTGGCCAAGTGGCTGGCGATAGATTAAGTAGCTGACAAATGCTTTGATTACTTAATCAGGCTACCAGGATCAGGGCAGATGAAACGAAACGAGCGCTTAACCGGGCTTTAAATGTGCCCCTGAGTCAGCAGGCACACAATCGCATCCACAATGGCACCCACACAAGTTGCAAGTTGCACGCTGCAGCTGCCACTGTTGCAGGACCATGGAAGGAGCCATGGAAGTGGCAAATTTAATTGAAATTGAAAGCACTTTTGTGTCCTTTGGCCCACACTCTGGTGCTTGGGAGTCCGTACTCCGTACTCCGTAGTCCGTAGTCCGGACCAGCCTTGACTCCCGGCCATGGCTGAAATCAGCTCTGGCGTTCAGTTGCATGCAACTAATTTGTGCCACTAATGAATTTATTTGCCACTTGTATGCTGGCAGCGTGGGCGTGGCCTCCTGCAATCTGAGCTGGGTTCTCTGCCCCGTTCTCGCTCTCCGTTCATCGAATAAAGCAAAATAAATGAAAGTAATATAAAAAGAACGGCGACACTTTGGGTAACAGCTTCAAGTCGAAGCCGTCGACAAACGAAATCGTTTGAAAATTAATTTTCCATTTCACAAGGAAAAGGAGTGAACGGGCCAGAGTGTCGCCTGCCACTTTCCGACTTCAGCCTGCCTCGTGCCCCACGCTGCAAGCTGCGATCTGCAAGCTGCATGTGTCGGCAACTGGCTCGTGTCGAATTACAATTTATTGGCTGCTAAGTGGCTGCCAGCGAGGGCCTTGACACTTTTCATTACCCCCTCACCTCGCCATGGCTTTGGAAGCGGGGACGCATTTGTCGGGATATTATATTATATATTCCGATTGAAGGACTAATTATAAATAAACCAAAAAACTATAAAATTCTGCCAACAAAGGACTGCAAACGAACTGCATTTTGTTTCCTGCGCAAAGACAATCAGCAGCGAGCAAACACTGGTAGCTGCTTTAATTTTTAATTAAACATTTGCGAGCTCCCTTAGCTCCCAAAGGCATCAGACCCACACACGTATATAGGGTCCTGGCAATTTATGAAATGCTCACCGGGCTTACATATATGGTGCGCCATGATTATTGCATTTTTTTGTTGGCTTCTAGTTTGGCCGGGGCCTTGGGCTCGGGGTTTGGGGTTTGGGGTTTGGGGCACGTGCATTCCATTTAATTGAATGGAGGAACGGCTAAACATGAGCCGTAATTAGGCTTCATTTTTCTCCGTTTCCCGCTCTCCAGGGGGCCACCTGAATTCCCTGAAATTGCGGTGGCTGCTCTGCCCAAAAACAAAGGGCCAAGGGTCCGAGGGGCCAACCGGGAGTGGGAATGGACGGCTTTGTGTTGCAGCAGTTGCATTGCATGTAGACAGAGGCACAATAACTTCTTGTTATTATGCTGCAAGAGTCAGAGCCGGGCCCAGTCCAGAGCAGGCAACTACCAATTCATATTTGACTGGCACTCTGCAGCAGTAGGCGCAGGATAAACACTTGACAAAAATATTTAGGACAAAGCTGTCGTAGTACGTTTAAGGAAAGGGGCCTGATTCTGCCAGTGTACCGGCACACTGAGACTGAGACTGAGACGAAGGACCCGCCCAGGACTCGACCTGGACTGCACTTGTTGTTTTTTTTGCAATTTTCATGAGTGGCACTCGGGTAAAATATACTATTTATTTCGCTACTCTCGCTCCGGCTATGCCCCAAATGAACCACATTCCACATTGCAACTTTTGCGTAGAGGCAGCATTGTTGTTGGTGTTGCACTTCTGCACTTTTGTTGCCTGTTATGTAAAAAGCTCGTTGAGTGAAAAACGTCGAGTTAAGTATGTGTATGTGTCCCAGTCTGCCTCAGCGTTTGTTTGTTGTGAGCGTTGCAAGGAAATAAAAAAAAAAAAAAACAGTGATGCAACAGATACACCCACATGTGTGGAGGTGCCTCCAACATTCCTGAGCTGGTTGGCCCAGCACCTCGAGTGGCACTCGTCGTGAGCGGCGGACAGCCACCGGTGCCCCCACCCAGCCCACTTGCCCAAAAACTGTGGCAAGTCTGAGTCTCAGTTTCAGTTTCAAATTCAGATTCAGTTTCTGATTCAGATTCAGATGCAGCTCCTGGCAGGTATTTGCTTAGTTTGCGTATTCGTTTTCGTGTCGTGCTTACTGCTTTGTGTGTTGTTTTTAGTTTTAATGAAATGTAAATGTTTAGTTACACATATACAGGAGTGGCTTGGTGGTTCTGCCATTAATACCATGTGTAAGGTGGCTTTTGTGAGACGGTGCTGGGCAAATACTGAAAAAAACTGTACAAAAACAGCGTGTGCTTTTTACCATTTTTTTCAGACTCTTTCCTCTGAGCCAGAGCAGCAGATTTTTGGTTTTTTTTTTGTGCAAATTATATCCTTACAAATGTTGAAGTGGAGGGTTTTGGCATTCATGGGATTTTAATGGCTCTGGAAAACTGAAAAGTCAATTTATGTTTCACGACTAAATAAATATGTTGGCCATATATTCGGACTAAAAAATATATAATTTTTAAAATTGGTTTGCGTTTAGCTTTTCGACCATTTCATATTTTCCAGTGGAGACACCTGAAAAAATATTAAATGAGAGATGACACTGCCAACGGCCTACACTCGCGGATTGTTTGACGAGCTGCCCTAATGAGGCGACGCCGTCAAGGACCCTGCAGACGACGAGGACGACTACGAGGATGATGATGGTGATTAGGAGGATAGTGAGAACGGATGAGGGCTTGCTTCCTGCTAATTGGGCTCGGCTCGGGCACATCCTGGCCATGCATCGATTTGCCGTCTTGCCGGAACATTTATGGGAATTGTTTGGCCGGCAATTTCAATTGCAATAAGCCAAAGTGCGTTTTGTGGACGGAGCGGAATATTTATTAAAAACATACCAGCTGTAGCTATTTCAAATGGAATTCATTTCGAGTGGCGAGACGAAAAGAAACGCTCTCGGGCCACATCAGTAGCAGTTGGCAACCGAGGGGCCAACAAACAACATTGGGCAATTTGTACATACTATTTGGTGGGGGATATATTCGAGTGGGAGTGTTGACTTTAACACACGCTTGTCAAATTTGACCAAACGATCCCGCCGGGAGGGGACTGATGGTTATTCCGGGCATTTGGCCGGACCCTGCAACCGTGCAACCGTGTGACTGTGTGGATGTGTGGATGTGGGTGCGACAAAATAGCATTTCCTTTTGACTTTTTGGCCGCTTGACTTCTCGTAAGCGCCGCTTGTTCGCATTTTCCGCCGGATTTTGTTTACAAGCCGCGCCGCAGAGCACGAAAACAAATTGAAAATGCACCACGACCACGACCACGAATTCCTTGCGGCTGTCAAGAGATTAATCGTACATTGAACTCATAATGTTTCTAGAGCTAAAAATCCATTCAATATTTGTGTAGACTAAGTAGAATCCATTTCTTTTAAGAATGTGTATAAAATGAACCTATTTTGCTACCTTAAATATTTTCCTATTTATTATAATTATAAACAAATTATGTTTGCCTTTATAATTCAAAAAATAATATTTTTAGGCTTTTTCTAATCTATTTTTTTATTTAAAAACCATGAAACATTTATTCGAAAGTTAAAATAATTTTTTTTTAAGGGGAAACATTGTATGGATAGTAGAGATATTTAATAGATAGTATTTAATAAATATTTATAAGTATTTAGCGACTTAAATGTACATTGGTAAATGGAAAATTGCATAAAAAATCGTTAATGTCCTTCTTGGTCGGCACTTTTAGGACCCACTGTACAGTAAACTTATGTGGGATTGGGTATTCCGGCCAGCAGTTACCACTTGACAGCCGAGTGGCCCGGCATCCAGGAAGACATTTTTTCCATGCCAGCAGCATCTCATTTCCCGTTTGGTTCGCCGTCAATAGGCATTTCGCTATTGAAACTTTTTCAGAAGCATCCAAGCCATGTTTGCAAGGATGCTGGGGTGCTGGGATCCTTGGATCCCGGGATGCTTTCCACACAGAAACACGCACAAGACAGAGATAATATATACATGTGTTGCCATGAGTATGTCGAACTACTTGGGAGCTGGCTCCCGTCACTCTGGGCAATAAATATCCGCCTAAATATGCTGGTCAGGCCGGCTGAGATGGCCGCCTTAGGCCAAAATCTGTCTTAATATGTGCGATGTGTTCTCCGTCTCCGACTGGATGTGTGTGTGTGTGTTTGTGTATTTGCGGGATTTATGTTTGGGGCCAAGTTGTAAGCGCCAATGTTTTTTATGTTGAACTTAAAGACATCCTAAGTACTTTCTCTGCACTTCGCACTGTGCCAGTTTCGTTCTCTTTCAGACACGGGAAAAATTAAATGGGTATATTCGGGTAATATAAAAGTCATAAAATTAAATATACCATATCTTAAGTATATGAACGGAAAATTAAAAATATTTTGTGAGGCTTAAAGGATTGAAAATTGTATATTCCTTTTTCTCACAGTGCACTAAAGCACCTCCACTTTGCTTCACCCACGCGCAGCATCTGCCCCTTGTAGTTGTTGGCGTTCTTATTTGTGTCGGTATTGTTTCTGGTAGCACTTGAGTCGGCTTCTGGGATCGCCTCAGCATCCACCATTCACCATCCACCATCCACCATCCGGCGTTCCGCAACGTCTCCAGCTCCAGGGCGTTCAACTTGGTCCGGTCTTGGACTCCTCGGATGTCGTCCTTGTTTGTTGTTCTTGGCAACTGTTTTGCTTGTGTTTTATGGTCAGTTCTAATGTGCCTCGCCGGTTGATGCTGTGCGGCTTCGGCTGGAGTGTGTGTGCTTGTGCTAAAGTACTTAGTGTTAATAAACTTTTATAAATATTCTCTTTGACACTTTTAGCACGAAATAAAACTGACAAATAAATCTGATTAATCATTGCACTTTGCGCTTTGTAATAGCACTTTATCGTATTTTATTTCTCCGCTCCTTTGTGAGGACACGTGTGCGAGGTTGGGCCTGCCAATTTATCAAGTTTAAAGCTTATCCGCAGCTTATATTTCCCTATTAGTGACAGGATCAATATTTCACGTTGAGCTACAATTTTTAGAATAACTCTTTTTCGATTTCTGTTTCCGAATTCAATTGGTGTTGCCTCCGGACTCCGGAGTTCGAGCCCAATGGCCAGTTTATTGTATTTGAAGGCGTGGTTATTGGCTTCAGTTGAGCGGCTTTATTACATGGAGCGCCGAATTTATTTCGAAGGACATGTAGCATGGATGTACATCCATGGGGGGAATTCCAGTGGCTGTTTGCCAAACAAAATCGTTTGATAACAAAACCATTTCTATGCCATGAACCCTGGCTCCGTTCTCGTCAAATGCAATGAAAAAATCCGGGAACATCGGAGCCCAATTGGAGATGCATCCGCGCAGTTTTTTGCTCTCCGGCAAATACAATTTTGAACGCATCACAACACGCAAACACAATCACAAATGGGCGAAGAATTCTGCGTGGGTGGAACTGGAGAGGGGATGGAGTAGAAACAGAAAATGGAGTGTCGGAGCAGCACTTGGCCCTTGTCCGTCTGTGTTCGCCCATTGATATGCGCGTTGTTTTTCTCCTCCATACTGGTGTTAGAATCAGAGGGTATATTGGTTTCTTTTTGCATATTTACATATTGTTGTTAACCATTTCTAAAGGTAGAGATTGTACTTTTTAAACCGTACTATGCTTATTATAAATTTGTAATACATATAAGAAATATTAACGACAATATGTTTAACATTATTATTTAAAAATCAATTTTTCAAAAGTCAAATGCTAAGTACTTCCCAGCTCAGATTTTCCAAGATGCCTTCCTCATCCATCTTCCTCTTTTCCCGCTCTCTATTTGCGCCTCCATTTTTGTTTTGCAGCTCCGCGAAGAGGTCACACTTAATTTCCGGTTACCAGTCGTAGCATACTTTTTGGGGCCGGCCGCTGCTGTTTCTGCTGTCATTGTTGATGCAGCCCAGTGCCTGTGCTTGGCTCTGTCAGTTGCGCTGAACTTTCAACATCCGCTTTTCATTTACACACACACACACACAGCCATTCGTCCTCACGCACTGAGTGCGAAGGATAGAGGGGAGTCCTGTTTGACCCATGACCTGTGTTGCTTCTTGTTGTTGGCAACATCTGTTGATTATTTTTGGCCCAGGATTTCTTTTTTGCACTCCAGCAATGTACTATGGAACAGGGGGTCTTTTGGTACTTTTTTCTTATTTAAATATAAATAAAATGTGAAAGTAAAATAGTAAATATGCTATATGTTTGTTATTCAAGTTGAAAGATATCCTTTAAATTTATATGATTTTTTCCACCGTGCCATGCACAACTTCCATGTGTGTGTGTGTGGTGTAGGTGTGGCTTGTTTATCGCTCACCCACACACTCGCAAAGTCGCGCACATGGCGCAAGGTGGCACAAAGTTTCCCTTTTGTCCCTGTGCCACTCGCTTCTTTTGTGTTCTTTAGTGTTTCCTCTTTTTTTGCATTTTGCTCTCCCTCATACAAGCCACACACACAGGCATGTCGGAGGCAAAATTGATTATGAAATGATTTATTGGCCTCAAAAACTGCTTCAATATTGATTAAAGCTTCTGACCCCACCCCCCGGATCCTTTTTTTTCCTCAGCTCGTGGCCATTTCCGAAACGCGGACCATGCGGACGCGGCGTATGCGTAACGTTTGTCACAGCATTTTATGACCATCCCTTTGGGAGGACGAAACGTTTAAATGCATTTCTGAAAGCTTCCAAATATCCGTTGCTTCAAATTGTGCAACAAAATAAAACAATCCTGCATCCATTTTTCCCCCAAAAGCTGATTTTTGTGGGTTAGAGAAATGTATATTTATTGAATAGCCAGAAAGTGATGGAAAAAATGTATCCTTTGTATCGCAGCCATGGGGAATTTTCACAGATGAATTGGAGTATTGCTTTTAATAAAAGGATTATTTACTCGGTTTTTAATCGGTTAATTAACAAGTCTATTGTCCAAAGCCGAAAAAAATAATGTTTTAAGCAGGATTAAATATTTATAGGACATTTCGCAGTTACACTATTGGGGAAAAATTATTCAATCTCTAGAGTTTATTTTCTTTGGTTGACATTTTTAGAAAATAAAAAAGATTGGTCATGATAATCTCCAAAGAATATAACTTTATTATTGTTTTTTCTTCGCCATTTAAAGTTTTACTGAATTCTTGATGTACATATATGATATTTCATAGACCTGGTTGCTGGTGTCACTGCTGCTGTTTTTTGTGTAGTAAGTCCTGTGTCCTGTCAGCAGTTGTCAACGCAAAAAGGTGCGCAGCTCAGCCGCACAGGTGTGTATGGGGCGATTGGATGCTTTTGTGGGATTCCTGGATGGGGAGGGAGAAACGGTGGATGGAGATAGTGAATGTGTCAGATGAGTTTTGTTTCAACACATTTGGAGCGTTAAATCATTCATGTTGATTTAATTATTTTACGTTGTTGATTCAATAAGTTTTTATTTGATTTATTTATTTATTTACACGTTTGCACGTTTGCACGTTTGAGGCGAAAAATGTATTTTGTGAGCCGTTTTAAATGGCATCATCGATCAATCTCGTCACTTATGACAGCATCCCAGCCCAATATATGAAACCCATATACATATACATAGGTGCCTCAAAATTAACAGATAAAAAAGGACAAAGTCCAATCTGCAATGCAAATTGCATTGAAATTAAAATTGCATTTCCCCTTTGCTGAGCCCCTGATTAGGGCCCTATGAATTATGGCTGACTGTTGGTCAGATGATTTATGGATTAATAATTATGTGCCTGGGAAAATGGGTAAAAAATATGAATGTGCAAATTACCTCGGCCTAAGATCGGATCAAAATTGGCGGGTCGAACGTTGACCTCAATATGAATTGTCGGTTCCATTACTTTATTAGAGCTTAAGCTGGCTTTTGGGGTTTGCAAAGTTTTCCTCTCGGTGCGGAAAAGTTGGCTTTTTGGGGAAAGCATAAAAATAAAATTGAATTTTCTGGTAAAGTGCAATCGAGTGGGTGGAGCTGGGGAAGGGAAAATGGAAAATGTGCCACGGATAATGCCAAAAACGGTGCCGGCTGATTAAAAGTGCAGGGCGTGAAATGCAGGGCACAATAAGTTTAAATGATTCCCATCCAAGCAGAAACCCAAATGGCACTTGCCCGGCAGCGCCCTGTCGGATTTATTATTATGATTTGAAAGTGCATAAACCACTTGAGGGCGATTCGGATTCGGAGCAGCGCATTTCGCTGCATAATTGGCACAATCAGCCAAAGGCGAGAGCGATAAAATCCGCGCCTCCTCCGGGCGCTAGCTGGCGTCCAGAGGCTTACGCGAGGGGGCTGCATCTGCTTTAAGCCTTTAAGTTTCAAAGCTTTTATAAAATGAAAAGGGACAGAGATTGCGATTTAGTTAGTAATTCCCAATAGCCTTTAATGGCTGCGATTTAAAATGATTTTAAAATTATTAAGAGCCCCTTTTCGTAAGCCCCTTTTCAAGTCGCCCACTCACTTCAAGGAGTCTGCCTGGTGGTGTTTTTTTTTTGTTCCTGCTTACGTTGATTTTCCAACCTTTTAATTAAGTGACAGGACTAGGGCAAGGCGTCAGCTCCGCTCAAGTTCCAGTTGCATTATAATGATCCTGGAGATCCTGGGGATGGCTTGGCGTGGGGTGCATTGGGACTTTCGTCCACAAACAAATCGCTGGCGAAACAAATACAAACAAACTGGCTGAGAGAGGAAGGACCCGGCCCGGGCAGACAGTGATTGAAAGAAGTCTGCACACGTGCGCCCAGGTGCCCAGGTGCCCATCGCCGGCGCTCATTAAAATGCAACTGTGTGCGGTAATGGCCAAAAAGGGAAACGTGCAATAAAAGCCGTCCCCAGAAGGAACAAGACCAGCCAGTACGGCAGGAAGCACAGAAATGTAGCATAGAAATACATTTCGCTTTATGCAAATGCATAAAAAATACCACGCAGACCAAGTGGAGGCAAATAAACAAGGCGGCAGCGCCGAACAAAACCCTTGCCAAATGGAGCAATGCGGGAGTATATCAAAAATCCATGTTGGAGGCTGCCTCCCTCACTGCTAGCCTCCACCTCTTTTAGTCTCCTGTCTGGAATGGAAATTGCCGGATCTGCTGTCCAAGTTATTTTTTCAAGAGAATAGGAAAAGGGAAAACCGCCAAAAACTAAAACAAAATTTGTTTCAATTGTAAATTAGGATCCAGGACCTTTTTTCTAAATAGTATCCTTAGCTTTTTTATATATATATATATATATATATATATATAAGTATATATAAGTATATATATTATTATTTAAACATTTAATTAACATTTTTCAGAAATATTACCAATGATATTTTGCAACTAAAATCGTTTGTGATTCTAAAAATTATTAAAAGGTTTCTAAAATTTGAAAATGTAAGAGATTTATAGTTGTAAAGCCTTGAATATTTGAAAATTAAATCTGAAAATCTGAAAATTGATAAATAAAACCTAATCTTCTAATCAATTAAATAAAAAAGGCCTAAGGGCTAATCTTTGTGTTTAGTTTTATTTTTGGCCAAAAGTTTCAAGTTTCCAAACAGACTTGGCCTGAAGCTAAAACATACATTTTGTGATTAACAATTGCATTTACCATTTGAAATGCCGAATATTGTAGGGCTTGTTTTGTTACAATTTAGACAAAAATAGTTAAAAATAGTTTGGCAATCAAGTTGCAAGCTTAAGTGGCCTTCGTTTCCCAATTTTGAATGAGGTGCTCGACTAATCAGGGGAGCAGCTGATGGCAAGACTGGGTCGGAGCGGAACGGAACGTTTTGGGTCAGACAAACATCAATAAATTAGAAAATGAATAAATAAATAAGCTTCGAGCCTGGCCAACACACATAGTGGCTGTAAGGCTGTGAGGGCGGAAAATAAATAACCATAATAAATCTTTGGCACGCAGTTGGAAACGTTTTGCGGGCGAGCTGAAACACCATCTCCCATTTCCCGGCCTTGGCACACATTTTTCTGTTTGTAACTATAAATATATTTATGCATGCATGACATAAGTTTGTCCGGAGTGGATGAGCTCCTTCTGCTCCTTTGGCTGCTGCTCCTACTGCGCCCATACAAATCCTCGCAAGCTGCAAAGCTGCAAAACTTTAAGCAACTTTTGGGGCAACCGCAACACCGCACTCAATAGACGACAACTGCCGCTGCCGCTGCCGCTGCCACTGCCCTGCCACTGGGACAATGTTCCATGTTCAAAAAGTGTTTAAAGGCGGAGCTTGCCAGGCAGGCCAAATCGCATTAATTTCACAAATTTGACTGGCGAAAGTTTGAGCCGACACCAGGCATCAGGCACCAGGCACCCGGTACCCGGCACTTGGAGTTAAACGCCATTTAAAGACAAAAGGATATACTTGAGAGGAACTCTCGGCAGGCGGCAAGTCCTCAATAGTCGACTGATATCCTGGTGTTGGTAACGACTCTGAAAAGTTTCCCAATAAGGTTTTATTTTGCTTAAATTGGATACTTTAAGTGGGCGGTAATTTCTATCTCAAAAGGAATACAATTTATTGTTAATGATAATTCAGAGATCTAAGCCTTACACTAAAATGTAAAAAAATACTTTAATCCTTTTAGTGTCAAGAGTTTCTAAACCGGAATCTCGTGTTGTTTTCCAAGAAATTCCATTCAGAATATTTTGTGGTTTTTATTTTTAATATTTCAAACTTTAATTAGTCTTAGTGTTTTCTGTCAATACAAAGCCAGGTTCAATTTATTTTGCTACCAATTTATTCATATTTTTAATGGATCTCCCAGGCCCGGCCTGCAGTATAAATAAGAAATAAATATTTCTTTTGCCCGCTTCTGGCTTTTTTCATGTAATTTCCTTAAACTGGCACTCATTGTGAGGAAAGGATTTTCTTGCATTTTCTTCAAGGGTTTTTCCTGTCTCAGGCAACCAGGCAACACTTTTTGCTGGCAGCAGTCAAGCCGCAGCCATTAGCTTAATTTGTTTAATTAATGAATTTGCTGAAACTTGTTCCCTGATTTTATCCTTCTGCAGGCTCCTTGCTCAGGTCCTTTTTCTCTTTGTTTTTTCATACATGTGGGAGCGAAGAATCATCGCGCCTGTTATGCTCGTTGTGAAGTAGGCGCACATACACAAAATTAAGCAAATTAATCATACGCACTGCGGGCTGAGTCCTGCTAAAGAGGGAGGCAGGGAGGGAGGGGCGTGAAAAGAGATGGGTGGAGCAGCTCAGATCCCAGTCGACTGCACAGTAAATTTTGTATTTCCCACACTTACTCGTTGAATATGCACTCAATTGGAATTTATGTGATTTGTGTGCTCAAGGACCTGTTTGGGTTATCAACAACACGGCAGGCTCTGCCCCACAGCCCGCACATGGTCCTGGCGCCGCAAAGTCTCTTCTGGCCTGGTCCGTGACTTTGGACTTTTGGCTTATTCGCTCCTAGGCGAGAGCTGCTTTTTAGGCCTTTTAATTAGCAGCCCTCCGACTCTGTGTGTAAAGTTTTGGGGCATTTTAATATTGTCATCATCATAATAATTGAAATAAAGCAACCCAGCTCCTCTAGGCACAAGCCGGAGTCTAGGGCGTGACCCAACTCTTTTCGGTTTCTCGTTTATTCATTTTGTGCGCCACTTTTTCACAACTTGTTGGGTGCTGCGTGATTTTTTGTGTTATTTTCTTCTGGCCAGGGCTTTTTGGGTTTTCATTTTTATTTTACGCCACTTTGTGTGCTACTTTTGGCCCAGAAAGTGTGTTGCCCTGCGTTTACCTTTATAAGCGGCTTTGGCCAATTTGCCGGGGTACGGGGCTTTTGGGGCCACCAACCTTTTTGGCGGCAATTTTCGGTCGGTTGTCCTTGTTGTTGCTGCTTTTTGTGGCTGCCGGTTATCATTTATGGCTTACACATTTGCGCAGACTTTGTTTTGTTGTTGCAATTAGCAGCGGGCCAATAGTGAAGTTGTCCTGGCAGGGGCGCCAGTATGAGCCATGCGCCTTGAAACAGTTAACGGTAAGCCATAAAGGAATTATCAAATACCACGATTCCCTAAATACCACAATAAAATAATAAATTTCCTTTAAAAATTAGTCATTGTTTCTGTTTTGTTTTTTATTTTCCGTGTAAACGGAAAACAATGCCCAAATCAAGTCCATTTTAATGACAATGACTGACAGTTTAAATGCCTGTAGATGTCATTATTTATACGCTAATGTTTTCTCCCGGCAAACGCTAAATTCGATTTGACCCGCCGGCCTCCGCGGCAGCGTCAGCAGTCGGCAGGACAAACCAAAACAGGACAGCAACATCCACAATGGCGGGAATCACTATCAAACCGAGCGGACAAACGTGCGGACACCAAAAAGTTTTTACGAGCGTTCAACCAAAACAAAACTTGGATTTGCATAATATACAAATATAGTCCCACCGACACAGATACCAGCAAGGATCCAAAATGGTGTCCTTCGGTGAACGGTGTATGGCTGTGGCTATGTCTGTGAACTTAATGGCTGCAACGACAAGCGACAAAACTGAAACTGCGGTTATTTAGTACGCAGAGCTTTTGATGTACTTTATGCGCAAGCAATGAACTTTTAATGTGAGCATTGCCAAAAGCAACAAGGCAGCAGGACCGGCAGGACCCGCAAGTGATATATCAGGACTAAGCACTCCGGCGTAGCCGAGTTACGCCCACACGGACGCCAGCGGGCGGAAACGAATAGGCGAGCGGAGGAGACCATACGAGAACTTACTTGCAACTTTTGGGGCTTCTGCCCGAAATTCGCGCTTTTCTTGGAGACACTGAGAAAAATTTGTATATATATATACATTTATGTGTGTATTGGTTTTTATAAAACAACAAAAATTTTTTTTGTGTTATTTATATATTTTTTTTAAATTTATATCTAGGAGGTTTTTTTTTGGAAATGGAAATAAATGGCAATTGCAGAAGGTGAGGACTTTTGGTCACTTCTATATGGTCCTTAACGACATAAATAACCAAAAAGCTAAAACCAGAAAAACAACTGAAAACCATCTTTCAGACTCATGACTTACCTTTTACATTTTTTTTGAATATTTGATTGAATGGAATTATATTTTAAATTGTTTCAAGGGGAGTTCTGATATTAATAAAAAAAAAGGCCATGCTAAGCGCATCCATTTATTTTATACGCTCTCCATTCCAGACCAAGTTTGAGTGAAAAAGTGACCGCGATAATCGTGGAGGCAGGCCACGCTCCCTACCGCTTTCCACTTCCTGCCACATGTGCCTGCCACAAGTTTCCATTTGCATCTGCCCGAGTGTGAGCGGTCTAGGCGCCTAATTAATTGCCACCGCGTTGAAAATATTATTTTTAATTGTGTGTTTATGCACAGAGCTGGGGAGGAATAGGGAAAGGCATTTAAGAGCAGCAGCCAGCCAGCCATCCTTATTCCGGACTAAGCCTGGTTGCAAGCCAAAACCCGCTCAGATGCTTCTTCCCTTGCCGCAAACATAAACACACACGCGAACACTTAGCCTTCCACATGGCTGGAATATTTATGAAAATTATCCTTTCGCTGTGGCTTTTTAAGATGCTCATAATTTATATTTAAGTTGAGTCTGGGATGTCGCCAAGCGAGCAGCCAAAAGCAAAAACATGACACACAATTGAGGTAAAGGTTCTAGAATCTAGAATAAGAGTGAAAAGTTTTTGAAATTAAAAGCTAGTTTTTAAAAAACCTAAGTCAAAAAGTGTATATACTTTAAAATTTTCAAATTTATTCAACATTTATTTAAAGCTACTTTAATTGCCATGATTTTAACCCCATTTGTGCCTCCAAACCGATATCCTTATATGCGGCTCGGGTTCGTGTTTAATGGCGGAAGCTGTTTAGTGTCACGGCTTGCATCATAAATCGCAGCCCACCCCCTTCGAAGCCACTGACTCGCCTCACCCCCCTTCCAGTGGGGAAAGTGTCAAAGGGTGTTGGGGCAGTCGACTGTGATGCTGTTTTTAATTGGTTATCAAAGGCGGCCAAATAAACCTGGGCGCTCAAATGTTTACCCAACGCCCGTAAATATTTTTGGCAACGAGTCCTGCCAGTTGACCAGGCCAAAGGCAACCAAAGAGTCTAGGATGGCAGGGTGTGGGTGGGGCATGCCGGGCCATTAAATAAACGCAACGCAGCGCAGCTTTTCGAGTGGTTTTCCCAAAGTAATTTCCACTTTGGAGCCAGCCAGGCGATGGAGGCGTTTGCATCTTTAGTCGGCCAAAAGCTGCAAGTGCACTGGGAAAAATATTTAATTTTACAATAAAAACGTTAAATATTGTAAAAAAATATTAAAATTTCATAATCAATTTAATAAAGTCTTTTCTAATTAAAAAATGTGATTTTCAATTTAATTTCTTCTCTTCTCTCCTGGCAGGGTGCTGAGATGGCCCGGGGTGACTGGATGCCATCGACTCGTTCTCGTCCTGACAGGATATGAGTATTTAAATTTATCGCATCTGCCGTTAGACTTTTGCGCCAGCTTGTGTACATAAATTAGGGCCTGGGCCCCGTTTTGGCCTTCGGGGCTGATTCGAGCCCAATAATTGAGTAGCATGCGGTTGTTGGCAAATGCCTTGTAAATTGCAGTTAACATTCAGTTACAGGCTCGGCAAGCATTCCCTCTCGATGGGCATTCAATAAAATGAAGGTAACCGAATCAATGCGATTCGATTCGAATTGAATCGACGCGATGCGGGGTTTCACATCAAACAAACCCGCCGAACCAGGGTGCAAATCCCGGCGATATTTTTGTTTAAATGAAATTCAAGCAATCAACGCTAAGCGGATCAATTCGCGAATAGTTCGAGTTTGGGCTTAAGGGGGTCTTTGTTGTGTCTTTGTTTTATTTTAGCATATTGGCTGGCTGCGCTTTTAGCCTTTGGCTTTGTCTGTGTCGCCGGCTTTATCTTTGTTTTGCATTGTTCTTTCCTTTAATTTGCGGAGCACAAAACTTTTACTTAATGAAATAAGCAGAGTAATCGATGTGATTGTTGTTGTAACTTGAGCCGAGGCTCCTTTGATGGTCCGGGGGCTTAAAAAACTGAGGAAAATCTTTAAAATCTATAAAGAATTTTTTTAAAGCTTTTTTTTGAGTAATAAATATTTTATTGCTATATTTTCATTACATCTATCACATATACATATATCTTATATTTTATTAAAATATTTATATTATCCAGTCAATGAAATAATTATTTTTCCAAGTGGCATATCGGTTGCGGCCGTGGCTTCGTATTTGCGAGAATAGGTGTGAGTCGAGTATGGGTGTTTGAGTATTAAAAGGAAGTGCAGTGTGCCAGTGTGAGTGTGTGGGTGAGTAATGCGGTTGAAAAACGGCAATTCAATTAATTTCCGTTGCTGCTTAAAGCCGTAATGAGCATTTAAATTGCTTTTGAATGGGGTTTGCGGTGCCAGCAATTGCCCATAAAGGCCTCGCAAATGCCATTCAGTTTGCTCAGTTTAAACATGGAGTGCACCGCCAAGCAATGCCATTAACAAATTAACTTCGTTTCCCTCAAGAAATAACCAGTGGATCAATACTAGTTGACCATCAATGAAGTCGTTTTATTTGCTTTTATTTGCTAACTTAATTCTTATAATTTAAACAGGATAAAAGGACACACAATATACATATGTATGTTAAAAAAAAACAAAAGTAGGGAGCCCCTCTTAAAAGTCAAAAAGCGAATGATAAATGCCAGAGAGGTCCTTGTTAAATTAATCCTTGCCACAAATCAGACGGCCCAGCAACCAGTTGACCAATCGAGCCATAATTGTCAAGGAGGCAAACTGTTGATCAGCATAATCCCGCACCGGGTGACACCTGTCAGCAAAAGAACCGAAAACGGAAGTTTCCGGCCGATTCCGACCAAGATTTATGTGCCTCGATGTGGCATCCATTAAGTCAAAGCTGTTGTGCCATGAATGGGTGGATGGGCGGGTGTCTGTGCGGGCACATAACCTTTTAACATTTATTGAAGTTTATTGAGGTCCGATTCGGATCCAATTCCTGGGCCTTTCATTTGGTATGCGTTGGACAACGCACACACCCATTAGTCAATGGTCGAGGAGACGGGCAGATCCCACATGCCTCTGGTCCCTCCTTACTCCTTACTCCTAACAAATACAAACACACCATTACGTGTGTGAGTCTGAGTGTGGATTGTCAACAAATTAATCAATGTTTATTTGCTAAGTAAGTTCGCCCTCGAGGCGGACAAGCGGTTATCCCGGCCGGGGGCCAAGGCATTCAGCTGCTGTCCGCCCGATGTTTTGTTTCCTTTAGCCATTTCCTACTTCCGGCCATGCGTGTCTCTCAGCCAGACGCACTTGAAGAAAAAAGCTTTAATGTTAATAAGTACAAACATTTTGTTTAGGAATACAAACAATACCAAAATAATTTATTAGATATACATTCTTATTTTAACCTTAATTCATATATATTTTTTCTCCCAGTGCATCCCCCAGTTTGATTGGAAGTGTGACGCCTTTGTACCTTTGTATTTGTGTAACTAATCGCGTTAATAGAGTGGATAATGCGCCCCAGGTATGTTGGCCGGCCCGGCACCTTCGATTGAGTGGAGCATTCAAAGTGTTTTCGCTTTGTGCCCCATTGAGACCCCCGCGCCATTCAAGCCCCAGCCCCGTGCCACCATTTCATCCCCCGATACTACCCGCCACAGCCGCCTCTTTATTTGAGTTTGTGTCTGTGATTAGGCGCTGTTTAGCGCCATTGTTGCTGCCGTTCATTGCCCATCTTGTTGGCTTTTAAGTGTCGCTTGATTGGTTAACGGGGCGTATGCGTAATATTCAATTTGGCCGAATTACAGGGCCGAAAGAGTGATTTTTCTGGGTCGTAAGAATAACATTAATTAGCTCAATGGGGCGTATTGGCGGCCCTAACTCGATAATTATCGTTGTAAATGTAAAAAGCAACTCTTCCATTTCTAAAACGGCTCCCTTTACAATGCTCATTTGCTTACACAAGTCCTTTGTTTGTTATATCAGCTGAGAAAGCAAATCTCAGCATCGGGAATCGGGAAAATTGCAAAATCCGCAATCCACTTGAGCCAAAGCCAAAGCTAAAGCCCACACAGCCGCACCCAGGCATCCGAAAACCCAATACCCATCGACCAGCATGGCGTATGCGTGATATGTGCTGCCGTGTTCAAGCGAGCGCAGCAAATGGGCATCAAATGACGCAGCAACATTGTCAAAGCAATCGTAACAAATGAAGTCAACAGTCTGGCTTGGTGTTTCTGTTGCGATGCTGACTTATTTTTTCTTGTTCGCCCCTCTTTTTGATTTAAAGCATTCGTTGCACGGCGTTGGTTTCAGATGCAACTCCCACCAGTGTCCTGGCCACGCAGAGCATCCGGGACACTGCCACCGCCAACACATTACTAATATGAGTCGGCTACGCCTTGCTGTCATCGCAGCAATGCCGCTCATGTGAGCCGGAGTGGCAAAAATGACACTACACTCGGCGAAAATGTTGGCAAACATAGAATGATTATAGAAACCTTTCCTCTCGAATTTTTCGCAGTGCACTCACGACAAAGCCAACGACCACCGACAGCTCTAGTTGCCTTCAAGTGGCAACGCTTGGGACCTGAATTTATGGCAAACACGGAAATAGGAGCCGGATGACGGCGTCAATTGCAGAGGCCAGGCCAGGCACACGCGCTGATTATGAAATGCGTCTCATTAAAAGGAGAGACCGCAGCCAGTAACCAGGCGAGCCAACTCGTCCTGGCAGGAGGAGGAACCATCTTCCATCCCCTTATGCTCTGACCCAATTCGAGGCAGAGCGGGTGTCAGAATCAGAATCAGAATCAGAATCAGAATCCGAATCAGAATCCCAATCTGCATCTAAACTCGACCCAAACTAGAGCCCGAACCAGAAGCAGACTGGGAGAAAGTTTTTGGGTCTCCAGCTCTGCCGCATGGACAGCTGTCACAGGACTCCACAAATATTTTGATATGCAGCTGGTTGGTTGGCTGTTAGCAAAAACCAGAATCCCCAATTGACAACGCACACTTTTGCCACAATATTTTTACAACTGCGAGTCGGAGCGGACGACACTCAAAATATTTGGTTGGCCCATATAATTGCGGCCATGCGGTTTATGGCTAATTTTGGGTTCTTTTCCCGGGGCAATGCTACCATATATGACAACGAGCTACGTTTAAAGTTGGCAATTAAAATTAACATGGATGCACAGATTTCTCTGTGTCAGGGAGATCTATGACATGGTAGTTTGGGCTTACTCCAAGACTAAAAAAAGAATTTTGCACATAAATAGAAGGCCAGTAAAGCTCCTTTCGGTTGCCATGCGAACTGGAACTCCACGTTGGCCTGCTTTGCATGTTAATCTTTAGCCATGACTTGTGGGCGCTCGAAGGCAATGACCTAATTCTGTCAACAAAATATCATAGACACCCGTCAAAGATATGAGCTCCCTGCCCCTTGTGAGCGTACACCGGGAAAATGGTTTCAACTTCTCAATTTGGCTTAGAAATTAAATAATTTTACATTTCCTTTAAAATTAAAGCTTACTTTTGGGTCATTTAAATTTTGATTTTCTCAACTTACTTAAGTTTAGGATGTGCCAAAAATATGGCATAATTATGTAAAAGAGGTTTTAAAATATTCAAAATTAAAATAAACAAAATTATTAAAAATGTTAAAAAGAGATGCTAAGATAAATATTTGATATGTGTAGTATACATTGTATACATCTGGGTATCTCTTGTTATTTATTAATTTTAAAATATTGAAAATATAAGAACGAAACCCCTTATAGGCTCTGATATTTTATAAAATATTCGGAAGATTTATTATACAAAAAATTCTAAATATAAATAATGGAATACTCTTCTCCAGGTGTAAACGCATCAAGAATCCCTGGCTGTGGCACAGGCAGTGGCAACAGTCAGTGGGCTAAGGGCCAAATGGTAGTCACCAGTCAGCCCCACATGGCTCAGGTCCCCTGGCCATTTAACACTTTCATATTTCGTCGTTGGAGTCCTCGTCGTCCTGCAAGTCGACGGCAGGTTGTTTGCCGCCTCGGGGCCAGACTTTTACTTTGCATGTAGTAGGGTTGGAGTGGCGGAGCGATGGGGGATCCCTTGGAGCCCGCACGTTTATACACTTTGCAGAGCCGCTGCCATATTTGTGTCTCCCCGGGCGCCCATTCCTATTCCTTCGGCCCCCGCCTGTCGCCCGGCCCTTCCGCCTTTTTGTTTCGGTTCGGAACGTGGCAAACAATTTATCAAACAAAATATGCACTTGAAATACACGTAGCTACTAGCTACACAACATTTCGCCTTTGCTCCTGCACGCCAAGTGCATTTTTATTCAATTTTTTTTTTGTCCAGAGGGCTAGGGGAGGATGCGGAGTCCCAAAAGGACTTCGAGTCTCTCATCTCCCCCGAACAACATTCCCGGTTTTTGGTGATAAAGTGCGGTAGTGAAATGAATTCGTAAGTGGCAGGGACGGGAATGTTCGTTGGTTCACATTTGGGCCAAGAAATTTATGGCCAACGATTCTTGGTAGTAGGTCGCTGAACTACAAGAGGTAGTTTTAAAGTGCCGGGATCAAAGGTCCCCGCTCGAGGAGATATTCGTAGACCAAAGTCTTGACTTCCAAGGCACTTTGTCATATTTACATATAACAAGAACGTGAACTTTCAGCTCCTTGCCAATTAAAAGTTAAATTATTCTATTTTGATTTTGTCAAATGAACATTTGACATGCAAGTCGAGCCACGCCCCTCGCTCGTAGGGCATTCATAATTCCTCGGCTTTATGGGGCTTATGTCCTGCATTTGTCATGTTAAAGAAGTTTTACACTTTAATGCCCCCCAGGAAAGAGGTCACCGAGCAGTTGGTGATTGTTTCAGTAAATTAAGTAATGGCTGTCGGGATTAAATATTTGGGTTACAGCTTTGAAGGGAAAAATTTAGCGATTCAAGAGTAGTTTAATATGAAAACTCCAAAAGCATCCTTTAACTTTGTCCCACTTACCCTTTATTGTGGGCTCATTAATCCCCGGCGGGGCTTTATCGATTTCCTTTGCCGCTAATGTAAACAGATAAATCTGCCGAATGAGCCGATTTGTAGGTATAACCCAACCTACCACCCACCCACTGGCCGTCTGCCAGCACTGGATCCTGGAAGCCATTCGACTCCCAAATGGGGCCTAGTGTGGGCCGCTCTTTGGCAACAGACAGCAGTAATGAACTGTTGCTATTGTTTGTTATTAGTTTTTATGGCTGTTGCCGTAACTGCCTGGCATTGTTATTGCCGCTGGCACCACCCCACGCCCATGCTCCCACTCCCACTTCCACTCCGGAATTATCCACATTTTCGGGGGCATTGTAATTTGTCTCCATTTTTATCATTAAAATAACAATTAAAGCTTTTGTGTGCGCCGCTCATTTGCGGTCTATATATCATTACGAGTGCATGTGAGCAAGTTCGGCTGCTAGTTTTATTGCTTGTAAACATTCGTACTTACTCTCGTATTATTGTTAGAGCAAATTACACGCTTCTATACTCGGTGGAGCGTGTCCTGTGCACAGGACATTGTGTCCACCACCGCATTGGTGTCCACCCACCCACTGATGAGTTCGAGTCGCGGGAGTCAATCAATATTAGTTAATGTGATTACTGCCGAGCAAACTAATGTTAATGAACTTAATCAAGCCGATGGCAAAACAAAAATAATAATCATATGTATATTATGTAAACACACTCGAAAATTAATGCTAAAGAAAGGGTTTTTTATTACAAATCTTTGGAATTAAGAAAAGGGAAATAGTTGCTCATAAGGTAAACCCTTTTTCTTGTATATTTTATACTCATTTTATGTGTAAAATATATTTAATTACCGGAAACGTTTTTATACTCTTAAACCTAATTAGTTTCCAGTCTTAAAACTGTGTGTAAACTTTAGTTCTCATACACTTTGCCATATCCCCGATTGCCTAGCTTCACTTTTAAAATGGTATATAAAATTCGAATACATTTTTCTCAGTGTACAAATTGACGTTATGGTTCTCCAGAGATGTTTTTAATTACGGAAAAATCAGCAATTCAAGTAACAACTCGCTTTCCAGCTATTAGCTCGCATGTTCACAATGTATAAGCTCCTGGACAGGACTCACATACATGCATAAATCTATCAGGTAGTACATAGAAAGAGATAGAAAAACATGCATAAGAGAGAGAGAGAGAGAGAGCGAAGGATGTGGAAAGACGGTGGAAGGCTTTTAGCAACATGGAAATGCTTTATGGCAATTAAAATGGTAATACATCAAATGCCAAATATACATGCCCGGGCATGTAGCTCTACTTTTTATATTTCGAAAGAGAAAAGGACAGGTGGAGGTTGAGAGAAGGAGAGGGGATAAAACAAATTAAAGTGACAGAGGAAGGACCAACTTTATATGAGTTCCATTAACAGGAGTCTCTATCTAAATTTCACTCAAAATATGAATATATGGCTTAATTGCAGTTTTCCTTTTTAGTTGCAATTGATTTTGTGAACATGGATGCGAAATATTGTCGCCACTTTATATGTAGCATGAAATGTCAATTTGCAGGTAAGAGCAATTGGTATTAAATGTCAAACACCTGCCCACACACACACATCCGAACGAATTGTCTGCATTGCAATACAAACAAAAAACTAGGACAGAGGGGGAAATGTTCGTTAGGCGACACTTAAATGCCGTCAAATTTGCAATGTCCTGCACACAAAAAGTATTCGTGTAATTCGGACGATAAGCTCACTCATTGATCCACCTGTAAGTGTAGTGGTTACTGTATTTGCGCACCACCACACCCCCACATCCACTTTCGAATTTTCAGCCATTTTGTTAAATACTATTCCATTCCGATGGCATGTTGGGACATCTTCACAGACCATTGGACACCGTCTAAACAAATGGACCTCGTTATAGATTCTGGGATGGAAACAGGAATCTAATTACTCCTGTTTTATTTTTATAATTTTAAAATAGCATGTCCAAGTCTTGAACATAACTAGAAATAAGTTTAGAATCTAAGCAGCTGCATTGAAAGTATCATAAATAAACAACATTTTGCAGTAGGTGTTTCAAAAAAAATCTAAAACTATAGCATCCAGTAATGTACAGATTTTTAATTCTAAACCCATAAAATCTAAAATTTCAATAAAAACAATTTTTTTTAATATTTTCAAAAATGTATATTTCCTTAAAAGTGCATCTCCAAGGCCACCCACCTGGGCGCTTTTAGGCGCTAAATAAATACGGAATCCACTGCGGACAGAATAAACACAAAGCGAGGACTTTCAGGCCGTCTGACAAAGCAAATAAAGGATACAGCCAAACATATACTTAGCATAATTTGACAAACAATTAAAATGCACATAAAATAGAACATATACTTTTAACGGCAGTTGAAAATATTTGCTACAATGATTTTGAAATGTTTTCCATTGCAGATTGGGCCAAGTGAACAAATACAACTCTTGGGTGAGTTTCTTATTGTACAATTTTAGATTTGGCTATTCGGAATATTCATTCGAGTTGGATTGCAATTTGTCAATATCAATATGCATTCCCATAAATCATTTTCAATACGAGCCTTTATTTTCGCATTTGAATATCCTTGTTGTGTGCATTTGCTGAGCTGATGAATTTTGTGCCTGGCTCCAGTTGTTTCGATTGCCTTTACAAATTGCAAACAAATTTAGTAAACAACAAAATGTGTCTTGGCCCGAAACAAATTGGAGCTCAATACTTGTGCGATGCGATTTTTGAGATTGTGAGCTAGTAATTTTTAAAGCTCTCGAGGCACTTAAGCCCTGAACAGAGATTAGAAATGTTTGCTAATTAGTCCGTCTTGAGATGAATGGGAAAAGAGTGAGCCTTTGGATACTTTATGCAGGTTGGCAAAAAGTACAGCTCTTTGTAATGCAAATCGTACGCAAATGATGCCCGAGAAAAATATGAAATGAAGTCATCCCTGCTCTATTACTTTGAGTTTTTTATTCTCCATGAGGGTGGATGGGTGGATGGGTGTATGGGTGTATGGGCGGGTGTGTGTCCCTAAAAAGGGGTTATGCAAAGTCAAGCAACCTGAAAAAGACACATTTGTGATGCAAATTCGCCGGCTGTTGCCCCTGATCCTGCGCCTCGCCATGGCAACGTGTAAATCAGGCTAAGTACGTGGTCTTTTGCTCTTTTACCTGCCAGTCTTCCTCCCAGCCCTCCACCCACTCCTGGCAGCCCTGCTGCGTGCCCCGAAAAAAATATGCAACAATTTTTGTTTGCCCAACTTTTGCTACAGATTTACCTACTTTCTTGCCTTTTTTTTTTTTTTAATATGCCAGCGAGAAGGATGGGGGCGTGGCTGTGTCCCAGAGTGGGGCTCTCTCAAAGCTTGTTTGCGCGGCCCAAACATTTGCCGTGCGAATCGTTTTGCTTGCCATGGAATAATTACATATGCATGACAGCCCCAGTCAAAGTGTGGGCGTTTTCAATCGCTCTCATATTATATACAGTAAAGCTTATGTATATGTGGAAGTCAGGTTCACGCCACTACCGAGAGGGGGCCATTGAAATTACGCATCCGCCGTGTGGTCCGCCAGCACCGCCCGATCACGTAATGGCCCTGCCAGTTGGCCAATTGTTGTTTTAAATTAATTAATTTCGTTTTCATTAGCAACAGTAGCTGCACCGAAAGGCTTTTGTTTTTTAATTTTATGTTTTTATTTGCCATCATTTGTGCGCTATTTGCCAATTTGCCGGGCTTCGATTCGATTCATTGCAAGCGATTTTCGCGCCACTAATTATTATTTAAATTTAAATTTTGATACGCCGCGCCGCCGCGATGGGATTATTTAAATAAATAAATTCATGGGTAAAAATCAAGAAGCTATCCACGCTTGGCTATACATTGCATAAAAAACACCAGTCGTTTCGCACCGAATATCGACCGACAAAAATTTACATTTCCAAATACTTGCAGGGATAATATAATTGCAACGAGCAAACAAAGGAGGGAATTCGAATAAAAAATCAAATTTAAAGCAAATATTGTTGGCTGATATTATGGGGAAAACATTTGTGTCATTCGAAGGTAATCAGATATTTGTAAAAGAATAAAAATATGCAGTGAAATTGAAAAAGGATTCTACTGATTTCATTTGAGATAGGATATAGGATTCTAGGTTATCGGATGCTCAAAGAGTCATAGAGGGAATACTCGTCGAATCGGATTTCGTTTCCGACCGCCCCGGCAATTGCAATTATTTTTTATCTGCATGGCTGTCTGGGGCTTGTTTATAAACTCATTTCTGCGCTGTAATCCGCCTATTTGGCAGCCTGCTGCATGTGGCATGCGTGCTTACTAAGCGAAATGCCACGCCCCGCAACCTTGCGCCCCCTTTGCGCTCCACTGCCATGGCAGTGTATGGCGGGGCAATGGTCCGGATCGAGCATTACAATGTAATTACAGCAAATGCAACTTTGTCTGGGGCCGGGGCGAAATTTATGTGGAGGCAGGAGTTGCAAAGTGGCGGGCGGGGGCATCAAGGCACTCCCGCCGCTGCGTAGGCGAAAATGCTGAGTTGGCTCCGCTTTTTGGCATCGCCTCTGCCGCTTTTAAAGGCGCCGCCAAACAACAAAGTGAAATTTTAATGCAAACTAATGCAAAATCTTTCGATATAAAACACGGCAGCGGGACGCAGTCGCCGAAACAGCCACGGCTCCACCAACATCAACAATATAAATTGAAAAGCAAAATGCAAAGTGGGCGAGAGATGCGAGAATCGGGAATCGGGACTCAGGACTCGGGACCCCATGCCCAGGACGCCGCATCCTGGTTCGCTCGTCCTTGGCGCAACAAGACAAATGAGTCTGCATCAATCTTAATTAATTATTTAAACGCAGCGGGCATGGAAATGGCGTCGTCGCTTGGAATTAAAGCAACAGCGCTGGAGCCCGCAGCTTGTAGTTGCCAACTGCACTGGGAAAAATTTAGAACCATCTAAATTTTAAACCTTTCCTACTCCTTTAAAAAGAAAAACAGGCCTTTTAAATCCTTTAGTTGTATGGTAAACTATGGTAAACCAACATGCTTTTTGTAATATTTTGACTTTGACTAATTAGTAATAATTATTCATGGTATTTTTTTTTTAAATAGACACTTGGTTAATAATTGTAAAGAATTTATTTAAAATAATATAGTTTGTCTGCAAAGTATATAGAAAATGTATTTTCAGGTCTAGAAAGTTTCATATTTTTAGTTTCAATAAAACTTGTCTCAGGGGACATCTTTTTTTAAGTCAAGCGTTCTCTTTCGGATCCTTTCGTATCCATTTTCCTTTGAACAAATACACAAGAAATAATAATAAATTAATTATAAATAAAACATATAAAACCTGAAAAATTATTTCCGGTGCTTAAGAAGTACAAGTAGAAGTAAAAATGGGACTGGGGACTGGGAATGGGTTCGGGAGCTCCACTACTGACGACTGACGTTTCCTTTTTGTTGGTTCTGACTTCGCCTTTTGGCTTTTGTCTTGCGCGTAATTAAAACGAAAGCCTTTTGATATTTAAATTATTTTTCATAAATTGCATTGCAGCCTGGAGCAGAATCGCAGGGTAGTGGCGTGAAAGGCAAAATATCCTCATAGCCCTGCCAGCCGGGGGGTGGGGGCTATGTGACTAAACATTCAATTGGTAGGTTTTCTCGCAAGTGTCGGTGGCAGGGCGTGCCACTCACTTGGCTGCCACTTGATGTGCTGCCTGCCTCATTTTAATGCAAAAGCCAAGAGCCGCGACCGGCATTAGGTTAATTTGCAGCGGCTTGTGTTTAAATTAACTCTCGCTGCACTCGAGCCGTGGTTTCCAGAAGAAAGGTGAAAGGAGAAAGCCGTCCAAGGGGCACACATGGCCAAGCCGCAGCCCCTGCCGTCAATCACTGCCATCAGCATCATAGCGGCAGTCACTCAGTGCTCTGACCGCATCCAAGGCGAACTCCCGTAAAAACAGCCCAAGACCCAGAAACCACTTTAATTTGCCACCAAAACCACCCAACTTTTATCCTTGTCTCTGCGCCCTTCGGTGGCCTTCGGTTCGTGTCTAGTAATTATGATTAATCTCATTTAAATTAAATGGCTTAATTGTGTAGACGGGCGCGTCTTGTCATTAAATGATTTTTATCAGAGATACAAAATATAATTTGCTGAGAGTAGAGCCACCTGCCATCCCCATGCCGTTCGCACAAACCCACTTATTTCCATTCTCTCTCTTACTAATTGAATACACTGGGCAAAATATATGATTTTTTCGAAACTTTGGATTGAAAGAAAAGAGTCTAGAGTCTTGTCTGTACATTTTAAATTGTCTGTAAAAGAGCTTTAAGCTAAATATTTTTCCGCTTTAATCCGCTGTAATCCTTCAAATCGAAAGCGGTAGCTTGCAACTCAAGTCGTGTCCTTGTGGGCCCCTGGAATGACGTTTATAGAGATTAAATCCTTGCTTTTAGCGCTTAATCCGTTTTATCAGTGGCAACTAGGAGGTTGGCCAATGGCGGGCTGAGTTCCAAAGGACCGCACAACGGGTCCGGTTTTGGTTTTTGGTCAACGGTTGTCGGTTTGGTACGCTCTCCCGGAGGTCCTGCGGTTGCATCTTCTGTCCGGATCCCGGCCATTGTTGTTGTTATTTGAAGGGATAAAGCCGCGTAGAGGGAATGCCGGCACGAAAAGCGAGTAGGACAGCATGGAGCAGGACTGGACGAATTCGGATTTGAGTTATTTTACACTAAAAAGCGTAATTGTCTGGAGCTGTTGCCTTTGAAGCCATTAGCAGAGTAAATATTATTTTATTCAATTAAAATGCACGGATTCAGCCGCATGTCACGTAGCCGGCTTGTTTGTCTTTTACCTTTTCGGTCAAAATCGGCGGCATATTTTGGGCCCAGTCCGTAGTTGGTCGCTACCAATATCAATATCTGTTGGCCGTGTTAATAAAGCCATTTGCCTATGCATATATACACGTATTAAATGTGTCGTGGTGCATTTTTTTTGTTGTCTTTCAACCAATTCCTGAAATTCTTTATTTAATGACAATCGCTTTGTTTGCCGACCTACGCAAAAAACTGGGCCAGGGCAAAAAAGTGGGGATAAATTTTGTCAATTGCATATTGATGGTTAATTACATTTTCCGATTTAAATATTAAAATACGCGAAGGGTGCCAAGTAAAAGGGTAAATTTTATCAATAAATTGAGCTCCCATGTTGGAACTCAGGGGGAAGCCATCGAGAGCCCTTCAATGTAACAGTTTTTGGCAGCAATATTTCCATTATGATTACCTATTCTGTGGAATTATGGCTGGTCGTTTGGTCTCGAGTCTAGACGCTGCCCGATTCTTGTTGATGATGTTGCCTAAGCTGGGCTGCCAGGCTGGACATTCTCGGTAAATTTATGGCGCGTCGCAAATCTGCACAATGCAACCCGCAGTCGGCGGCCCACAGTCCGCAGACCGACAAAAGTGGATAATACGAATATGTGGATATTTTTGGTCACGTTTGAATTTATTTGATTGCTGGCACTTTTAGCATTGTTGGAGCTGACGTTTTATTTAATGCCCTGCCAGTAACAGCAGTGGCAAACGAAAAAAAAAGAAAACCAGCAGAGTGGGATCCTGCAGGACGATGGTGGCCAGGCCATGGAAATTGCTCAGGAAACGTACAATTTATTTCAGTTCATTTCTTTTGGCCGCCGTTTGGTCTGTTCGGTGTCCTGCGCCTTTGGGGCGGCAGAAGTGAGGGCGTGGCGTTCAGCTACACCCACTATTGATGTTGGTGTTGCCTACTTTCGATTTTGGCATGTCGCGCCGCTCACGTTCACCAATTGTCCTTGTTTGTGCCCATGTCCCGTGTCTGGGTGTGCATGGACTTTGTTTGTCCCGACCGTCATTTGGCGGTCGACGTCCTCGCCTCGCGTCTGGCGGCATAATTTCAGCCGCTGAAGTTGCCAAGTTATCAGCCAGACACATCCACAGGCACATTTACGTCCACGTCCACGTCCACAGCCACATTGTCGTTTTCGTTGTCGACCCACCTGGCAAAGGCAAACAAGCCATTTGATGTTTTCATTTGGCTGGCACCCATCGACCGCTCAACTGAAAGGCACTGCGACCCCCCACGGCCCACCAGCCGTCCTTTGTTTTATGTCCTTTCCGAAAAACTAAAGATAGAGTTGTACCTGGAGTGCCTGGAGTACCTGGAATACCCTTCCCTTTTCGGGAATCTCCAAAAACGTGTACCCCTATTTTCATTCCAGCTTTTGCGGCTTTGTAAGCCAATATAACCCAACTCCAGTTAGCGCATCAAATATTATTACAACTGCTAATATTTCCGACTGGCCATGTCCTGCCTTCGGCCACCGCGTGTTGCCAACTCAGGGACTCATGTGTATCTTTGGCTTCGCCGGGAATCGGGCTTTGGCTTTTGGCGTGACAAAGGCGAATAAATTGTTCGGCTGCAGAGTATTTGCATAAAAATGCGGGGCGCCTGAGTGCGAGTGACAATGAAATTTAAATATTTATGCTATACGCTTAATATTATTAGAGTTGGCCCGAAAACTTTTAGTCAACCACCCCCGGCTTTTGTGTGGCATTCCTTTTGGCCAAAAAGCGTTGAAGTTTTCAGTTTTTTTTGCGCAACTTTTATTAAAACATATTTTTGCAGATTTTTGTTATGCGTGACGGCAGCAATCGCTGTTATCATTGGGGGGTGCCTGAAAATGTTCAAAAGTATGAAATGAGCATAAAAATACCAAAAAATGGAGTCATTATGTGGTGGAATATATAGTTTAAGAAGGGATTTCTGCTAAAGAAAGCTGAGTTTAGTTCAGCCTTTTAAGATTTTGTTTTTTTTTTAACTTTTAACCACTTTATTATGTTGACAAACATGGCTAGCGAAAGCGAAAGCTCACTAAATGGCACGCAACTAGGACAACTAAGTGAATAGAAGTCAAGGAATCAAAGTAATGAATCACCCAGGACGAAGCCCCCTTCTGCAATCCTTGTTTTCAGCTCCATGGCCCCACTTGGCCCCGGCAAACAAATTCAACTTGAAGTGAACTCGACTTCGAGTTGACTTTTGACCGTCAAACGGCGGAGCGAAAAGTGGAAAGTGAGCAAAGTGCATGCAAGCGAAAGTTGGGCGTAAGACTGGCAACTGACTGACCCCTTCCTCCCAGGCTGACCCCGCCCACTTTTCCACCACCCCTCCTATTCTGTTGGCTTAGGGAAAGTCTCGAAAAGTATTTTACACGGTCGCCGTTGCAGGAGAAACTGATAGTTGGCTCTTAATAAATGGCATACGCTTTCCAGCTGCCACAGGACCAAAGGGCGGTGGCAGGAGGCGTGGCATGGGCATCCTTGGTAAACGCAAACGAAATGGAATCTCTGCGAGCTGATGAGGTGAGAGAGATAAGGAAAGAGGAGGTCCTGGGTGGTCCTGCACTGCCACAAGAAACTGGGGAAGAGTGGATGCATGAAAGATGTTTACACTCAAATGAATGAACAGCTGGCAGATGGATGGATAGATGAAATTTAGAAGACAGATGATGCTCCTCAAGGATATTGCAAAGTATTTAAATAGACCAAAGTCATTTAATCAGCTCTTTGGTTCATAAATAAAATGCTTTGTAATTTTTCACGAGAAAAACTCGATTTGTAGGGCCGTTTTTAATGAAAGGTGTTGGGAAATTTAATCACCTGTGATGCAGAAAAATTCCATTTGATAATTCTTGATTTCGTTCAAATAAATTTAATGCAAACCTATTAATGTAAACTGTAATTGTTGCTGATGCTATCAATGTACCCCGTGGGCATTTCTATGCGCCAGCAAAACCGCACAAATGAACTATATTCAATTAATTTAGCAAACAATTATCATCAATTTTCATTAAATTAAATAACAGCATTAACAAAAAAGCCACTGAAAAACAGTGACCTGTCATGACGAACTTTTTCTACGCATTTGCCATTCGCAATTAGTTGTTAATAAACGCCTCATTGTCGTTGGCTTTGGGGAATTGGATTTGGAATTGGAATTGGAGTTCTAGCTGCCTTCTTGCTATTTTCTGTGCCTCATAATTAACGTGGATATAATAGTTATTAAATGATTTAAATAACTACAACAGGTAGTACGTGGAAAAGCCATTTAACTCTGTTTATGGAAAAGGCCAAGAGAGGGACACAGTTTTGAGCCGAACAAGAGAGGCTGGTTTCTAGACTTTCTGATACCCGGTACTTATATTGCAAAGCAATTAAAAACGAATAGTAGTTTATTCTATTGCAGACTAAAGTATTCTAAAATATATCTACTATTAAAAAATATTGCTATAATAAGAAATATGATATGCTAGAAACGTATTTGTATGCATTTATTGGTGGTAAAAATTGATCAAGGGGGACAATCCATTTCCATCCAATAACATCCATTAAAACGAATACTACCCTTGGTAAAAGTACCGGGTATAAATATGAGAAGCAAGAAAGAAAAACTAAAAACTATGAGGGGCATTGCAGTCTATTCACACTTAAACACAAGCATTCGTATATAAGCAGAAATGCAAACCACAAAAAGCCAACCACCCACCCACACAGTTTCTACATAAAAATGCTTTTAAAATGTCAAAGCGCGTAAAAGAAAGACTGAGGCTGAGGCTGGGGGGGAAAGGTTAGTCAAAGGATTGATGGCAGGGCTTAAATAAGCCACGAGGCCATGGGGCCCAGGGGGGCGTTGGAGAAAAAGTTCACATTGCGTATACGCCGTGTGCCCAAAGTCAAAAAACGGAACGCGCTCCAAAGCGTCGCCTAATCAAAAATGCTTTGCGTGCCGCCTACCAAAGCTAAACACCAACACAAGCATGCCTGCACACAAACACAGGCGCACACATAGAGAAACACCTACACAGGATATACAGGAGCTAAGCTCGTATCAAGTATACCCCAGCTTTGTACCCCATTCACAGATGCTGGCCCGCTTTGACAGAGTTTTTATTTGCATTTTATAAATGCCAAATGATTTCCTTGGCAATGATGGCTCTTAGCAATGAAAATAAATAGCCCCGGATTGCCTATTTATAAACAGCTTAATATTTTAATACGCTTTAGTATTTAAAGATGGATTTTTCCGGGTGTATCAAAAATATCTTAAACTTTTGGCAAACGAGTCCGGTCCTTAACACTTTCAGTCACAATGTGGCACGCCCTTTTGACTGCTGGACTGCCAGAAAAATGCGCCGGAGAAAGGAAAGAATAAAATAATTCATGCAACAGTGGACGGCCCTGAAGTGGTCTGGGTGGGTCACTCATCTCCGCCACTCGGCCGACTGTTCGTCCTTCTCATCATCATCGTCCTCATCGTGAATAATTTGGGTCACTTGGCGGCAGTTAGTCAGCTGCATTGTTGCTGTTGTTTTTGCTGATGTGGTCGCGTTTTTCATTGTCGGCATGCGGCAGCCGCATTTTTCAATCCCTTTGCCTCAGTCTCAGTCTCGGCCTCGGTCGAGGCCCAGGCTCGACTCGCTTTGGGCATCTTAAACGCCTTTAAACTGAAAGGCGACATAATTAATTAAGCTCGGTGGCTTGACTGATGTCCTGGCCATCCTGGCCAGCCTGGCCTCCTGCTGGACGGCGCTGGACGGCATTGTAATGCGTGCCGCGAAAGGGCCACAAATTTAGTAGCTGACCCCAAACCGGTGGCCGCTTGTGGCTCATTTGCAGTCGCCGGAAACGGAAATTTATGCGACCCTACAGGCCAAAACTAGACGCAGCTCATAAAGCCTCAACTTTCGGTCTATGCACTTTTGTTGGCTCCCCTTTTCTAGTTAGCAGTGTGTTGGCTGTGTGTGTTATAATTTAATAAAACGCTCCAACAGCAAACGCTTGATGTAAATGCAAAAAGTTTTCAAATGTTTGGTGGCAGGACTACTGTATGGTACAAACCATCTGCAGCTCTCGGAGCGGAAGTGCTGGCAGCTAGTGCTGTGATTGCCTCGCCTCTGTGTTGTTATGTGTTAATTTTTAAAAACTGCCCAAAAGCAAGCCAAAAACAAGGAGTACTCTCTGGTCTGCAAATGGAAATAGCACGAAACCCATTGCTGTGATTACTTTGCTGTTGCCGGAGAGTGCCAACTGCAAAAAGCAGCTTTTTCTCGTCCCTTCCTTTCCTTTCCTTTTTTTTTTTTTTTTTTTTTTGGCTGTTACTGCGAATGGCCAGCGGTCAAAATAGGAATAACTTTGCTCGAAACTGTTGCACTTTTAATGCGTTTCGTTTCGGCTGCTTAGGTTTTTGGCCGGTCTTTTGGGGGCTCAATGAACCCTGTTTTTTAACCCTATTCCCTGCCTTGTATTATTGCAAATTCCTATTCAAAATTCCTAACTGATCTAGGGACAATGGCTACTCATTTTAATTAGACCGGCACACTTTAATAGTTTAAAACAAAGCCAGTTGAAGGTAACTCGACCGTGATTTCTCTTCCAATTATTTCAGATCATTCTTCATTGTCCAGCGCGCTTCATGATGTTTATTTATGCGTTGGCATTATTCTTCTTATTTTTGTTGATGTGGTGCAGTGTCTGTAAACGTCAGTGGCAATATTGGTCCAGTTAATGCCAGGGTGTCCCGGCCTGGTCAATGCGATTACGCTGCTGTTTGCATTGATTGCAGGACACAATTCAATGACAGAGCTTGTCACTGCAAGTTGCCAGCTTTTCACTTCTGTTTGCACCAGCCCTTTTCATTATTTGATGTTGATGCTCATAATATGCTGAAGGAGTACAGGCCGAGAGCATTTGACATGCCAGAGTGCAAATTAATTGCATAAATTAAGAGGAAATGCACGTCCGAAAAAACCTTCGAGTCCCCCCTGCCAAAGGGCCCACGTGGCGTATGCGTAATGTAATCTCCTGGCGATAATTGATTCTGACAAGGCGCAAGGCGAAATCGATTCGGCCAACCCGTAAATGTGCAAATAATTATCTAAATAATTGAAAAAGGGATCCCGAAAAGGGACTGCGCCCAAGGATGCCGCGCTGGCGTTACAGTTTTAATTATGTAGAACAACAGGTCTGGCAGCTGGACACTCCCTGTTTGGTCCTTCACGCCAACTTATTTGATTTTCTTTTCACCTTTCTTTTCCCGCTGTCTTCCCCTCCTGATTCTCCCGCTAAGCATTTTAACTTGTGACCTGTGAGCTGCAGAAACTTTGGCTAAGAAGTTTAAAGTGAATGCTCGCTACCTTCGACCTCAGCCCTTTTAAATGGCTGCTTTAGGTTGTGTAAGCCAATTAGTTCTTAATTTGCAATTTGTTTTGCTGCAGTCACCTTCCCCTCCTCTCACTTTCCCTTAAAAACAAGCGAAATAAAATGTATAAAAAATTGGAAAAAATAAGGAGCACAAAAAGTGGGAAGCTGAGAAAACAAAGCGGCCAAAGGAGTTAAAGGCAAAGCCAACCAGCAGACGAGCATATTTAAAAACTTTTGTTTTTCAACTTTGCTACTCTTCCGTTTTATTTTTCATTTTTTATTTTCCATTTTTTATTGTTGTGCGAGTTTTTTTCCCCATCCGCATCCGATGGCTGCTCTTCCTTTAAAACGCTTCTTCCTTCAGCTTATTTATTTTTTCTTCCTTTTTTTTGCTTTTAATGTGAAACTTTTAACTGAATTAATTCCCTTACTGCGCTTCTCTCCGAGCAGATCCTGCTCCTGCTCCGGCACTGCTCCGGCACTGCTCCGGCACGGCTCCTGCTACTTATCTATGGCTCGAAATGCGCAACGAGGCGTTTAGTTTAATCTTTTAATTTTTTCCTTTTTCGGCAAAGTGAAAGCTGAAGCTTCGATGTTGATTAAAGACGGCAGCTTTTTGGCCATATGCTAAATTGAATTTTCCGGCGGAGTAATCCCTGAACCCTTTCGGCCGCCCTCCTGTTGCACATTTGCAGACAGGACCATAAATCAAGCGTCATAAAAAGAATTGCGGGTGAACCGGGTGAAGGGGCTAAATTAATATTTTAGTTCGTCTCCCAGAAAGCACCTGTCATAAAGGTAAATGTCATAAAGAAATGCGTATGTTTGTGCTGATCCTGCTCCCGCTCCCGCTCAAGCTTCTGGTCCTGGGCCTGGGCCTGGTCCTGGTCCTGCCGGGAGCCAAGATGAGGGTGGGTGGCTGTGGGTGCGTGACTGGCGTCGGCTCGTCTGGAAGCCAGAGACACGGTTTCATTTCATTCTCCTCGAGCTTATCAGCGTCGCTGGCGGATGTCAGAGTAAGTGAAATATTTCCAAACAAATAAAATGAAATGTGCCGCAAAAACGCGCCCAGAGCAGACAAACAATACCGAAAGTGAAATAAAGCGTAGACTACCCAGAAAGGAGTGGAGTTTTTTTTTTTTTTTGGGGTGGAAGGAATGGGAAGGAGTCCACGAAATGGTAACATGACATAAACATGACATTTGACTTTCGCTTGGCTCCTTTTCATATATATATTTATACATTTTGTTGTTTTTCTCCCCGACTAGTCCCGACTCTCCTGTCAGCTTTCTGAGGGGGCTTTCCGGCGACTCCTTGGAACGTGACCCACCGCGCTTAGCAGCCGAACAAATCATATGCACCTTTGTTAAGAAATTATAAACCCCAGGAGCAGGCTGGCACGCAAATCAAAAATGCACGAAATCCTCCAGGAGACGGAAGGGTCCCCTATGTACCGAAATTTGTAATTTTATTTTTTACATAAAGTTATGCCTAAAAATAAAATGAAAAGCCTGGGAGTCCCCACGAAAAAGTAATGCCAGAGTCAATTTGGCAAATTGTTTGGAACCAAAGCTAAATGTTACGACCCAGACATGTGGCCTCGCCCACAAAGACTAAAACTTTTCAATAAATGCAATTGTTGTGGCGGAAAAAAAGAAAAAAAAAGGAATAAAGGCCACAGAGTCAAAGCCAATCAAGAGTGAAGCCCAAGACTGAGAGACTCGAATCAATGGCCATTCAAGCTGAATGCATTTTGGGGCAAACTTATTTTCCAGGGGAGTGTGACTCTGGGCCCGGTCAATTGTCAGTTGCCATAATAATTTGCCACATCATTAGCGTCCTGGCTGAGGACGAGGCCAAAGGCTAGTAGGAGATCAAAGCGCTTAACAAACTCTGACAGGTCATTCGGTGGACTTTTTGGATACATTTGCCAGCGCGAATTAGAAAGGCATTAGGGATGAAGAGGCGGTGGTTAGGAGGTGAAGGCCGTGCCAGGACCAGAAAGGACCAGCACCAGGACCGCAATGCCCAGCAGAGCCGCGCCACTCAAGACATTAGCATTTTTAATTTCCAATAAAAATTCAAAAAATCGCCGCACAAGTAGGCGATAAAAAATTAATAAAGCTGCGATTATACGGAGACCAGACCACCGAGACAGTTGCGGCTCAATGTCAGTCAGCCTGGCCCGAGGTGGAGGAAGAGGAACAACAAGGGAAAGGGGCGTGGCTAAAGTGGAGCAGCACTAGGCCAGAGAGCTGTGAAAATAATTTGAAATTCAATTTTCGACAATGGCACACAAAGGAATCGCGTCGCATCAGCGCCAACAGACGGGCTTGCCATTGGGTTTCTGGGGGTTTTCGCAGGGCGTGGACTGGGTGGGCCAGTGGGTGGTGGGTGGGTGGTCCGGTAGTTCGGTGGGTGAGGGGTTCGAGGGGTTCGAGGGGTTGGTGGCTTCGGGGGAGTGAGGGGGGTAACAGCCTGGCCACGGCTCGTTAGGAGGCAAGCGAGCGTCGGCCCAAAGTCCCCGTACCTGCGGCCTGGTTACTTTTCTACACTGCAATATATACTTTGATGCTGGGTTTCGTTTTTTTTCAGTAATATAAAATACTTTTACAACATAGAAGCTTCAATATTAAAAATAGGAAAAGTATAACATTTATAAGAATGAGGAACCAATTGTTCCCTAATGTGCAGTTTAAGCAAAAAAAGGGAGATATTGTTTTTTTTATCAATTAGTAACTAATACTAATTAAAAAAAAATTACTAATAATATGTAATAATTCCCTTAACTGTTAAAATGTTGAACATATTAGAAAATAATATATAAAATTTAGTAAACTGATATGCCCGAAAATATATTTAAACAAACTTTTTTAAACAAATGTTAGAAATTATTAGAAACTTTGTTTGTTGCATGGTTGAAAGCTTAAGTTGATCCACTTGAGTACATTTGAATTGATATTAAAAAATATCCCTATATTTTTCAGTGCAGCCTCTCCTGTTAGTCAGTCAGAGCTTCGCTTGTTGAATGTCCAGCAATGGCAGGGCCTGAAGGTTCAGTGAGGAAGCGAGGGGGAAATGGGGAAGAGGGGAGCTCACTTGCAACATGGCGTGGAAAATTTACGATTTTATTACTCAATAAATGCAAAAACTCGCCACTCGTAAAGAAAAAAGGAACCCCTTGCCCATGGCCCTTGCCACTCTTTTTTTTTTCATTCGAGATGCTGCACTTCCTGCGTCCTTTTAAAGTTCTTCAGAGCCATGGTTTAAATTACACCAAGCGGCATGGGGAGCCGGGTTTCCGGTGAGAGTGGGTGGGGGCGGGACAGGGGGATATTGCACAAGACACAGACACCCACCACTCTTTCTGGGTTAATGTTGGCAGGTGGAAATTTTCGAAATCCCCAACGGTTTGAGTCCTGCGCTCCGCTCCACTCCACTCCGTTTCGCTTCGCTAGCAGGTCATGCATAATTTAAAATTAATTTCGTTCTATGTAAAATTTCGCCATAGCTTAGGAGGGCGGAGGAGGAGGGCTACGCGGGCCACACAGGAGGACTGTGAAATATTATATTTTGGAATTGTGTATTGTGCCGAATTAATAGGCCAAATTGAAATTTTATGGCCATCAAACATTTATGGCGGATCGTTTGATATTTGATTTGTGTAATACCGGATTTGTGGCTCCCTGTCCAATTGACCTGCCTCGGAGCTAAATCCACTGAGGTAATTACTCGCCAAGTATCTGTTTTCCAGTTCGATTGTGGCTGATTCCTTGAATAATTGTAAAACGTAATTGTTCGCCTTGCCGACTTTGGCGAAAAAGCAAACAGACTGGAAAGAGACGGGCATAAATTGGCAAATGCTGGTGCTTTTCTTTCGCCTTGGCAGTGTCAAGACTTTTAATTGCAACAAAATAATTATGGCGCCCTCGGGCAAATTGCAAATTGGAAATTGCAACTCGACGCGGCGCCAAAAAGATGCTGCACACAGACTCCAGCTCCAGCTGCACTCACCAAAAACACTCGCAAAATTAAAAGCAAATGAAACAAAAGACAAACAATAGTGGCGAACAATGGTTGGCTCGAAATTAAAGTCAGGACAATGCGGATACCCTGCAGTTAAACTTTTGAATGCGAATTGTTTCCAGCACCAAATACAAAAATTTATAAAAGCCACCTTTGACTTTATTAACCAAAAATATAAACACTCCAGTCTTTAAGGGAAGTTTTTAATTAAAACGCAGTCCGGAGTCCGGAGTCTGGAGTCCGGAGTCTCGGGGATTTTCCGGCAAAGTTTTGAGCATCTTGTGGAAATCTTAAAGGTTCCCGTGAATGCCGAATGAAATGGCAGGAGTTTACGAGCCAAGTTGCGTGCCCCAAATAAAAAAAATAGTGTGCGGCAATTTTTAGAGCGCATTTGGGTAAAAAGTCCGCAGCAAACCATTTAGCAGTTAGTTTTGGGCTTTAGCCATTTGCTGATGTTGCTCGGCTTGGCTTGGTTTATGCCAAGCCTTTGATACGGATTTTGTTGCCGTTATTTCTCTTTTTATGACTGCACCAAGTGTGCCGAAAGTTTAGTCCTGCCCAGCACCCCCTGCCGCCTGCCGCACCCCCATTGCCACTTTTTGGCCCCTAAAACAATGAGGCAAGTGCTTGGGTTTCGTTTGTGCCACCAGTGCGTGACGCATTCCGGCTGCACTTGAAACTTAAAACTAGCACTTCCACTCCCCCCCCCTCCCCCCCACAACCACCCCCATGCCCATTGCCCCCGCCAAATCTCCTTCGGATTTCGCTTTTCTATAGTGTGTATGGCTTGGTATTTTCCTGTGGCAGGCTTTTCTGTATCTGGCCAAGCTGCAAAGTGTTAGATAAAGTTTCGGCGCCACTTTGTTGACTTGCCAGACCAAAATGTGTGCTTAACTCCCACGCACTCCACCCCACAGAAAAGTTATCGAAATGAAGATCGGTGGTGCTCGCAGCTGTATCGTGGCAAGTGCAACTTGATTTCGAGTGCATTTGATAAAGTTTATTAAACTTTGAAGTGTCGAGGACCACCGACCAATTTTCATTTGGATTGAGAGCCGTAAAGAAGCGAGATCTAAAAGCTTTAAAAGTTTCTTATTCTTCAATAAATTCCAATTATTCCTCCAAAGAGTCCCCCAATTACGTCTGAGCATTCGAAATCCATCATATTGCTCCCAATCATACCCGGATTAGTTTTATGTATATTGATCCCCTAATACCTAATACCTGCCCCGTAATCCCCACCAAATGTATAAAGAGACCACACAAGTGGCAACTCAAATTAAATAAATTACGTGATCTTATTAAACGCGTCTGGGCGTAGGCCGCAGTCGAATAAATAGATGTCCTTCTGGCAGAGACAGGCCCAAATGTGAGTTTATTTCCAGGCGACTAAACGTAACTAAGATTAACTGTTGCATGCCCCACGGTGCATACCCCACCTAGTCCAAGTCCTAGTCCTAGGCCAGGTGGCAAAAACGTGGAACGTGTCCCGGAGTCAGACGCCGAATGGGTCTCCGGATAGAGTTGGGTAGTTTTCCCTTCAGGTTGGGGACATCGGCTGGAAAATTAAGTGCCACCCAGGCACAAGCAGCTGGAAATTTATATCGAAAAGTTAACGCAACGCGCAACCGCACCCAAAATCGAGACTAGTCCGAGTCCATTTGAAAGTTGCCTGTTGCCAGGAAGGAAGCCTTCTGTTGCCTGTTATTTCCTGGTGTTGTCCCAGCACCAGCCCCAGACCCTGTCCCAGCTACGTTTCTTGGCGCGTGTATAAATCTTGCGCCGGTTTTATTTGGCTTAATGACCAGACGTGCACGGCTCCATAATTTACAGGGGGGCTGGGTAGCTACTAGCTACAGTCCCAGCCCCAGCCCCAGCCCCAGCCCCGGCCTCTGGTTTCGTGGCATGTAGATGAGACTCCGGCAGACAAAGTAGGCAAAGTCCGGGCTGTTTGTATCTTTCTTTTAGTATCTGTATATCCTTTGTGTGCGTGTGTGTGTGTGTGTGTGTGTGTGTGTTTGCCTGTGCTACCTGAGGCAACATGTTGCGCTTTTACTGCCCCGGCCAGTGCTGGGGGGAAGTGTCTACTTTGTCTTACTTTGCGCTACTTTGTTGCGGCTTTTAATAGAAATCCTTTGCCCCCGATTCGCTGGCTCTCGCTCACCTGAACTCGCCGCCGATTATCTCCGAAGGATACGCCGGTCCCATGGTAATTACTAGGCTTAGGCCCGGACTCCGTATCTGAATCTGTTTGAAATCATAAGAAATGCACGCCAGTCGTTGCCGTAGCCGCTTTGAGAGAAAATCTCATAATTTATTTAATTGTATTTTAGTGCGTGCAATAAATTTTTATTAGTGCCAGTGTCCCTGCACCCGCATGTGGTCACTGGGCAGCCGCAAAAACGCAACGTGGGGCAAAAACCAGCAACCCAAACGAGACAATGAGGACACCGAGCGTAACAATATAATAAAGGACAACCCCTCTGGTGTGTGTTTCTGCGTAAACGTAAGCGGATGTGTGAGTGCGAACAATGACTGACCAAATATTGACATAAATGTCAAACTCAAATTAGAGCTCAGGGTCAAGGGTCGACCCTCCCCCATCCATCCTCCATCCGACATCCTCCACCAGCAGTCACTCGCACAAAAGATGCAAGTTGTTAAATCCAACCCGGCCCGGGATCTGCTCTAATCCTAAACAAACAGGGGAGGACGGGTCTCGACCGAGCAGACACTTCACCCATTATGCAATAAAACAATGCCGGAAAAGAGTGGCTTCATAGATGCACAGAGGGAAAAAGAGCAGTCACTACTAAACATTCTTTTTTTTAGGGGTTTTGAGGAATTTAGCCATTAACTAACTAAAAGTTGTACATATTTTTATTTTATAATTTTAAAAAATGCAAAAAAAATGCATGATGCCTCCTAATTCATTAGATTGGGGAGTTTTTTTGACAAGAGAAGTTAACATGGATTAAATCTTTTTAAACGTGACTTTTTTTCTTCCTTTTATCTCTTTTAATTGGGAATAGACTTTATTATTACAAACTCTATATATTTCTAAACTTAAATCCCCATTTACATACAATTTAAGATGGCTAATAATGTGTAAAAAATAAAATATATATTAAACCGCGTCTTATTAAATCCCAAATTTATTAAGAATAAAAAAAGAAATTTTTTTCGTTGTGCAACCAAGAAGGATAGATTGAAGATTAAGGTCCATAAGCATATTGGAATTGTTTGATAAACAAATGCCATTCCAGGGGTCCAGGGGCAGAGCCAGTGCGAGTGCCAGTACCAGGCCCAGGATCAGGCACAGAGCACAGGGCGCGGGATTAACGTTAAGTACTCCTCGGAGGGGGAGTCGTAAACTAGCTGACTGGAAATGAGCAAATTGCACGCTAATGCAAGGCATTATGCTTTTGGATCGTTCGCAATCTGCTACTGGCTTCGAGTGTTTGTCTCTGGGGTGGATTTCGTTCGGTTTTTGGCTTGGCGATGCTCCGAATGGCCAACTGCGTTATTTCACCTTTAATCCGCACTTGGCGCACAGTAAACAGATGGCTACTGCCCTGCGACGGCCACTGCCGCTGAAACCACCACCGCCACCCACACTTCAACCACCGCAGCAAATGCACTCCATTCATTATGCACCACATCGGTCTGTTTGAATCGGAGTCCGTTGCCACATTGCCATTGATGCTGGACTTGTTTATTTCATGGCACGATGCCTCCTTGTCCTCCAATCCACTCCCCTATTGATGGTTCTTGGGCCGAAAACAATGGAATTGGGGGGAAACAGGGGTTGCACTCATAGAAATAATAGGATAGAAGCTAAATGGGTTATTCACTTACCATCGTATCCGTGTCATTATAACAGGATGTCCTTAAGTCGGAGAAATGTGAGGGAAATATATTTTTTGAAGATTTGGTGACATATTTCAAGTATACTTTATTACCAATTTCTATTAAGGGAACGTCTTAAAATCCCTGTAATAAGATACAATTTAATAATAATAAGATAAAATTTTCTCTTTAACAAATATTAACCAATTTGCTGATTAACCCATTTTTCAGAAATAATAATTAAATGTGTAGAAAACTGAAATCCTTGCAAACAATTCGGAATCAAAACAATCAACCCGGGATGTGAATATTTCAACAGCGCACCAATTATCAGAAATTACAAACTAATGAATAAGTAATCAAATAGTTGGCTAGTCCCAGGGTAAAGTTGTGGCCAAAACAGGGAGAATTGTTTAAGCCACTTAAGCGGACGAAACGAGATGAACAAGGTCGAGGGAAGTGACAGGTTGACTGCAGGACATTCGGGCGGCTGCGGTGGAAATTCTTCTTGCAACCAAAGTCGAATATTCACTTGCAATAATAGCCGGTCCAAATTAATTGAGTTACTTTATGAATTGGTGTGGGTGTGTATCGCAAAGCCCCAAAATAGCTGGCCAAGTGAAGCCGAAATATTTCACAGCCGTCCGAACAGTTTCAATGAGCGAAATGCAATTGGAATTGCAACGACAGCTGGACAGAGGAGGGAGGGGGCCCAGGACATGCGAACTCACAACCAATACCATAGCTGACATGCTAAATATTGCATACATCTTGTGCTGTGTGTCCATGTGGCAAATAATTATGGCATTAATATTCCTACGCAAATATATGCACAGTGCTTTGTTCCCGGCCAGCATCCATGCGATGCAACTTGCAACACGACCTGCTTCTGTATCTGTATCTGTGTCTGTGTCCATGTATCTGGCAAGGGCCGTATAAGGGGGGGTCCTATGTTCATTAATATAATTATGACCGCAACATGCGTGGCTTCTAAATACGATACGAAAACAAGTGTATTAGAAACATATATATTTTCTTTCGACATTCGGCGCCATTAGGCAGCTTTGTTTCATCGCATCATCCGATAATATATATCAGCAGCAGCTGCATCTTCCTTTGGGCTCCCGGCCCGGTCGAAATGTATAATCAAGCAGGTACTGCTAATGGATCTGATTCCCAGCTCCCTACTACACCCCCTGGCCGCTAGCCAACCGTCGGTGTGGGAACCCCCAACTAAGCACGGATTTGGTCCGCTCTAATGAGCTCTGTGTGCGGCTTAAGGGCAACTCCAGTTGCTTCTATTTGTGGCAGTGTGGCAATATATGGGTAAAATTACTTGCAACTGCCTCTGGCGAAATTGAATAGAGTGCGGGTGGTTGTGGGTGCACTAATACATCACAAACAGATGCATTTTAATTGGAATGCCGAAACGGCGAATGGCGAAATAACGAACAAAAAAAAACACATAACAAAAAGGCGGCGAATGCCCAATTAGAAGCCTATTAGTGGTATTTCATCTCCCTTTCGCCCCGGAGTCGCTGCGGAGTTGTTCCATTGTGGTTGCAATTATTGCAACACGAATCGAGGAGTGCCCCAAAGCCAGCCAACAAATTATGCCAAATGGCTAATGAATAAGTATCAGTATTTGGGGCAGAGTTGGTTTTTTTTTTTAGATTCAGATTAAGAGCCTTGAAAATTTAATTTAAAATAAATATAAATATTTCATCCACTTCCTTTTTTTAGGTACCCCCCTTTAAATATTCACAAACTTTATTTAAACTTTATTCAGCCAACGAGCCATGGCTTCAGGTTTTTTAAAATGAAGTTTTATTTGCTTCTGGTGGCGCATTGTTGGATGTGAATCCGCTCTAATAAGAGCGCTGCGAAAAGCGCAAACACAGAGCCGAATGCAGTTTTGTATCTCGTGGTGTGTGTACTTTGTGGCATGCCACATAAACTTGACGCCGCAGTCGCTGCGTGATATTTTAGCATTGAGCAGCTCTCTATCCAAGCGACCTCCTCCCTCCCTTTGGCCGCTGGGATATTTAAATCCTTGTTCCCTAGACTGGGAAGCTGGAGCAAGGACTCGGCGCTGTTGGCTTTTGTATGCGCATTAATGCAACGACTCTCATGTTTATTCACACACAAATTTGCAGCAAATACAACGCACAGCACAACGCAACTGCGGTGCAGATACATTTGCACTCCGACTACACGGATACACAGACACAGATAGGCGGTGGCAGGAGCTAAGGACCGAGGAGGATTCTCTCCCACTTGGCTGAAGCAATCTGCCAGCAAATGCGCTTTACATTTTGCACACGCTAATACAATTTAATGGTCGCATTAATTTGGCGCATCTGTTGCATTTTAAAACACGCACACCACCACACATAGAGCGACGCAGATACCGCGCACACAGATACACATTGGCAAGGAACCGCAGATACTTTGTTCACTTTGTTGCCATCCCGGGGGGAGGTTAAAACATTGCCAGGCAAATAAAGTTGCGCGCAGCTAAATATTAATTCTTGGCAAGATGGGGGGCGGAAACTACTTTAATCCCTGGCTCTGGCCATGAAGATTGAGATATATTGTATATCGAGTGGAGGCATGTATCTGCGCTAACCGGAAACGTCGATTGCAATTAGGAAATTTTCGAATTCGAAACACGTAATTGAGAATTCCCTTTCTATCCTTTTTTCCGCTCACCGCTAATGCATGGCAACTTTGTTATTGCTGCCAATTAGGTTGCCATTCTGTTTGTGCCAATGTTTGCATATTATTTCTGCCCAATTTGCATTGATGCAATATTGTCCAAGTCCCCCCGGCCCCACCCGTCCACTCCGCCACTTGTTACCCTCCACCACCCTCCACTAGCCTGCACTGTCAAATGCTGAAAATGTCAAAATTTAAATATTGAAAGTGACGTCCGCGCCCGGCGAAAAACAAGCCAAAACCCACCCAGAAACACCCATTATCCTGGCTATTCCCCATCCGTGGCAGGCGTCGCACTAAGCGGATAAGCGCTTGTTAAATTTTTAATGCGTTGCATAATTTTTAGTTCGGCGAGAATATTTTGCACAAAATATATTTTAATTCGAATGGTTGCCTCGTGGCGGGGTGGCAGGATGGCTGGATGGCTGGATGGCGGGATGGCGGGATGGCGGGACAGGTTTTGTGTGTAAAGTGCCGGCTGCATTTGAAATGAGCTGCATGTGGCGTCGATTAAGCCCGGCTTAGAAGCCCCATATTCTGCACTCAACCAGGCGGCAATGATCCATTTATTTGCAGCACCACCAGCGGGGGCGTTGATGGAAATTTATATTAATTTTAATTTTCCGCCGCCATGTCTTGCCATCAATTATCAGACTTTGCCGCTTTCCGTTCTCCGCGCATTTAAATTTTACCATGCAAAGTCCTTGATAAACATTTTTCAATTAATTTTTATTTGCTGCCGACGACATTTCTTTGTCCGCACACACGCGCATATATTTATGCCGCTGCTCTGCACATCCCACAAAAAAAAAAAATAAAATAAAAATCGGAATATGTACATATATAAATCTTTATATATGTATATGTACGCACATACCTATGAAGAAAGCAACAGGAACGGCAACGGCATCTCCTTTATGTGTTCCACGTATTTCTTTAACGGATTTCCACTTGTCTCACTTTTTGAGAAAAACTTGTCGAGATGGCACACGCATTGTCAAGCGCACTCAGACCCAGAGACATTCCCGAGATAAGGATTTTCAGACCGGGGGAAAATCCTACACGCTCTCCGAGAAAACAAGAATGGGCAGCAGCGGCGCGTAAAAAATATTCCATGGCAGGATGAGACGCCAGCGATGTGATGGCCAGAGCTTGAGGAATGACAAGCTGCTCAAAAAAGTGAAGTAAACAAATTTTGACATATCAAAAAATTTCCCTTCTGAATTAAATAAATAAATAATATTAAATATTTGAGGAATCCTGTTAGCAATTTCTCAGGTCCAATACTTTTGTGTTACTTTTGCTACCCAGTAACAGTTTCAAAGGAGGACACTCCGAATATTTATTAAGGATACACTCACACACTGACGCTCTCACCATGTTAAGTAATTCCTTAAACAACACAACAGGTCGCCGCCATTGCATGGCCTTGCCAGGATCTCCAGGTTCCCCGCCCTTGTCCCTTGTCCCTTGCCCTGCAGAGTCCTCCTCATTTGCTGTAACTGACGCTGAGTGGCAGACACACAGATACTCACATAAGCAAATTGAATTTAATGCTTTCTGCTGTTGCTCCTCCGCGGAGGAAGTAGAAAGGAGGTGGAAGGAGGAGGGGCGGCGCAGGGGAGGCGGGAAACAAATCAAGAGGCAGCAGAGGAAATAAAAGCCAAACGAACAAATAAATACGCACAAGTACATAAATTTAAATTATTTTCGTGGTCTCCTGCTCGCCGGGCCGCCTCGGCTTTCATTTATGCTTTTTATTTTATTATGCTGTCTCTGCGTTTCGTTTTATTCGAAGGATCCGGCATTTGGCTGCGGCGAGACGTCCTGGCACACTTTCCGAACGCACTCCCCATCTGTATCTGTATCTGTTGATGTTAATCTGTGGCTGTATCTGCATCTGGGCCCGCATCTGTATCCGTATCTGTAACTGTGGCGGCGCATCTCCAGCCTGTCTCTTAGCGAACTATGCGGCCGCCGAGAAACACGATACACACACTCGAAGACGTCCTTGGTCGCCTTGTGTAAGCCATGTTAACTGGGATTTGACAGCTCGTAAATAATATTTCGCTTGTTTGTTGGCTCGGCACAACCGGAGCAACGTCTTCCACAAGGCCGTAGCGGAGACAGTGGGTTAAGAATGGAAAGTTAAACAGATTACTCCACCTTCTAGAGAATTTTTAAAAATAATTCAACTGACCAGGACTCTAACTTGACTTTAGCCAATCTCGCTGTCCTTAGAACTGGTTCGGCCATTGCAATCTTTATACCTCCATCCTTTTTAGATCATTTTAATTACACTCTGGCGAACCACTGTGACCTATCCAATGGCAGCCATGTGAAAACGAGAAACGCATTTCATTTTTAAGCTTCCTCCATCCTTCCGCCGCTTGTTAAACAATCGTTTCACATGACATATGTGGGTGGTGGGGTTCTTCTTGGGCCGAAGGAGTCATACCCAGACTCGGATTCAGATTCAGACTCAGATTCGGTGGTGGATATGGATAAGGATGCGGCATGTCCCGCTTTCTCCGGCCTGAGCTGCCACTCTCATTATACGAGCTTCGGCTCCTTATTAAATTTTCATAGGGCTTGGAGAGCTCGTAAAAACTGTACTGGGTCGCTTTTAAACGTACAAGTGGATTAAAATTAAAGCGGCCAGGCAACTTCAAAGGAGCACCCGTAATTAAAGTCCTGAAAACTGTCCACAATTCGATTGCCGAAACTGAATTAAAACGGAACTCGACCATCTCTCAAGAAGAAACAAAGCCGAGACGCAGACGGAGACGGAGATGGTGATGGAAATCGACGGAGGAGTCTGGAAACCACAGGAGAGATTGCAGGTCAGGAGCCGGGCAAGAGGAAGAGGAAGAGGAAGGACCCGCAGGATTCGCTCAACTGAAAGAAGATGATGGCGATGACGAGGCGGTGAGAGATAGCTAAGGTCGCTTTTCCGGGTTTTTCCCCAAACACACACCCCCTCAGCCCCCCTCAGACATACCGACACATGTCTGTGGCTTAGATATAAGGATATATAAGGATATACGTGTATACTGTTGCCAGGCGTGGCCGCTGGCAATGCTGAAAGTGAGGCATCTTGTGCAATGTAAACGAAACGTAGCCGATAAAAATAATACGAGAGGCAATTTCGATTTATTGACAGGTGCTTGGCTTTATTGAAACGTTTAACTCGAAAACCGAATCGACCGAAAGGGGAGTGCCACACACATCCTTCATACCTACTTACCTACAGACATATGCAAAATTGTGCAAAACGATAAAAATTATGTGAGTTTCATTTTGATTTATCGCTGCGACGCCTCCAAGGAAGCGAGAATTTGGCTGCTGTGACTCTGCTTGGGTTTCCAATACTTTATGTGCCGGCATAGATTAGGAGCAGATTTATGATTGTGCAATACCGAGTTTGGACAAATTTAATTACTGCTCCGAGTGTACATCCTGTGGAAAGGACGCACGCACTATCATAAATTCCGATGTGCATTTAATTTTGTCAAGTGACACGTCCGCAAAGACACAGTCGCCCGCCCGTCAATGGCTCGGCATTATTAAATAATGAAAATTGAATAGTCCTAATTCGGTCTGATGACAAAGTGGGTCCAGGTAAGGCCTACAGGACACGTGCCGCTCCCACACACATGCACACGCACACGCACAAGCACACACGCCGACAGGATATACACAGGTCCCAATGCCTCCAATTGTGGTTTTCCTTTTGTCGCTTCCGTTTCCGCATAATTTTTGCAAGCGGAAAACTCGAGAGCTCTGCGCTAACAAAACATTTGCCAAAACGGAAGACGGCAAGACGACTCAGGACTCAGGACGACACCCGCAAACACACGGATACACTAAACCCCCTTTAAGCTTACATAATTTGGTGTCCCGAAGAAAGGTGAACTTAAGTCCAAAAAAAGGACCGATACGGGCACGTACGAGCTCCAAAAAGTGCCTCTCGCCCTCCGTTCCACTTAATTTTCGGAGGACGAAGGGGAAGAGGATGGAAAGGTTGCATGTGATTTGTGTCAGCGGCGGAGTCGCGCTCCAGGATATGTCCCAGACTATATTTTATGCCGCTGGGCGACAGCTACAACAATAAAACATTTCGTATGCCTTGTCTTGTCGGCCGTCTTGTCCTGCTCCTGATTCTGGTCCTGCCACCTGCTTGGGGTCCTGTCCCCTCTGGCCAGGACGCATCCACGCACCTGGCCAAAGGGCTGAGCCCGGCCAGGGCTCGTAATGAACGATGCCTGGCATTTTCTTGTTATTTTTTCATGCCGCCGACATTGGGCGGACGACGGCGACATTATCCTTGTAGTTAATGTGGGCGACCTGCCTTTTACAGGCAATGCACGCACTGCCTCCCACATCGCAGTACAGTGGTTTGAAACGCTAACTATGTGGGTAAAATAAATGATTACAAGTAATCCCTGAAAAATATTTCTTTCTCAGAACATTTTGCCTTTAAAACGAAACCAACACGAAGATATGTTTTCTCGATTTTTTACTTCGAGCCTGATTTGGCGTCGCGGGCTTTCTGTTTCAATGATCCGCCGAAAGGATCCTTGCTATGAGGCCTTCTTGGAGAAGGTGCGGGAATACCGCCTGAAGAGTCCCGATGGCAAGCCGGTGGATCCCACTCCAGAGTACTACGAGGAGCTGCAGGAGGCCATCTGCAAGTTGGCCGAAAATTACGGCGGAGGCGATGGCGTGGACTTGCTCGAGTTTCCCAAATTCCCAATACCCGATATAGACATTGATCCCATTTCCATAATGGATCTGTAAGTTCGAATATTATTTTATTTGATTTCTTATCCATTTATTTGTTGCGAAGACCCGAGTTCAAAGAAATGCAAGAACGAAAAGAAAAGGAAGTTGCAGCGGCAAGGGATGCACAGGATGCAGAGGGCAAAGATACGGACAAGAAAGAAAAGAAAGTTGATGAGAAAGACAAGGACAAGAAGGAGAAGCCCAAAGATGACAAGAAAAAATAGGCCCATCTTTAATATGAAGATTTTTTCAGCAATTTTTTATTTACAATAAAGTTTGTTTAAAGTTCCACTGTAACATGGCCAGAAGAATAAAAGGCTGTATATCAGGAATGCCCCGCAGCCGAGATAATAATGCCGCAGTGTCCTTTATCCTTCATCAGCCTTGGTTTGGCTCACCTGCCACCTGCCACCAGCCGCCCCCCGCTGACTTGTCTTGGCGGTTGACTGGCAAATAATGCGTTACGCATACGCACCGTATGCCCGCGGGCTGCCGGCGAAGCCTGCCTGCGGAAGTGACAATGAGAAGGCATTTAAAATTCATTAATTGAACGCATTTCCTGCTGAACGAATCCGAAGTCGAACTGCCAACCGCTGCCGCCTTCTTATTAAGCCAGCAGTTCGTTTTCTGTAATTGGGGCCAGCTGAGCTCCTTCTGGTCCTTTCACCTCGTTTCGTAAGCGCAGCTTTAAAGCCTTCTTCCTTCAGATGGAAACTGTACTTCACACTGCATAAATTAATTGAGTCTTCAAACAGTAGACTGTGTCTGTGGCCTGCCTTTTCGGGGCGAATTGGGCTCTGGGATCGGGGGACTCGTCTCCGTGGGCAACCGCACCATCAAAAACTTTTGCTCTCGACTCCTCCCCTCGAGGCGTCTCGAGGCTGCAGTGTCTAATGCATTTTTCATGCCCAGTTTGAATGGCAGTCTCGGCGTGCATACCGCCTGCTCTGATGCAATCGAATTAAAATTTATGACAAAACCATTAACAAAGTTGCCGGCAGTGGTTGCCTACGCGTTGCCCAGGCCATTTTTCAGTCGCCCACGCGCCATCGAGGTCACATGCAAAACTTTGTAGCCGCTTTCTGACGTGTCTTCAGATTTAAGGAACTCCCTTGGTCTAAACTTTTTGCAAATTAATCGCTGGCCGCAACGATTTAAGAGTCGTGTTTAATAAGTAAAAGCTCCAAATAAACATTCATTCATTGTCCCATTGAATTATTTTCAATTAAATATGCTTCCATTAACACATAATATTCTATTAATATTTCCCCTTTTTTATTCCCCATAAAATTAGTTGCCAGAAAACAATGTAATCTATTAAGAAACAAGTATTTCAATTAATTAGGTTTCTGTTTATTTTATATAATTATTGTGAATTCTGGGTTTAAAAAACATTCATTGTTTTCAGAATGGCTGTTGCCTCAAAATGACGTCAAACTCTCATCCCCCAGAATTTTTAATTAAGGATATTAAATAATTAGGATAAAAATTACCCATAATAATGTGGAAATTCTTGACTCAAATTCTTGATAAAAGTGTGTCCAAAAACCAATTTTTAAAGCCTTTTCTGATCTTTGGACCTGTCACTGTACCGATTCCTATGCGTGGGTGTTTGACTTGCAACATTTGTGGACCGACACTCTGCTGTAACCAAAAAAGCCTTCAGCCAGAGCCTTGGCCACCTCCGTCGGGCCATAAATGTTTAATGGTTTTGCACCGAGACCCGTTTAATGCCATGTCCTATTTGCGCATACCACAAATGTCTGACCAAGTGGTCGACAATGGCCCCCAAGGACCACGGTCCGCCAACTCCCTAGCTCGCTGGCAGCCAGAGTCCAACTCCCTAGATGCCTTCCAAGTCCAAAGCAAACGGCTTGAGTGTGCCGGCATCTCAGACATCTCACGATCTCAAGACGACGGCGGTGAGAGCCTAGTATCCTTGCTATCCTGGCCATCCAGCGAGGCTGGTTGGGGCGATAAAGCGACTTATTGGCTGGGCGTGAGGAATTTTTATATTAATTTATTGGTCTGACTCGAATGGAAGTCAGCAGGCCGGACCGGCAATGGGTAATCGGCAATCGGTCGGCCGGCTTTTAAATTATGAATTGAATTGGAAGTCGGACTGAAAACGAGACCTGGCCCAGGTTCCAGCTCGAGACTTCAAGGTTCACTGAGTCGTGTTTTTGCATTTCTCGTATTTTGCGTAAATTTTATTTTTTCAATTCCTCTTTCGCCGGATTCGGTTTTAATGGCTTTTTAAATGCCAACTGATAAATGGCCAGGCTGCATGACAAATGAGATTTCCGCCACGGTCCGGGTATAAAGTGTTCCTGTTCGTGTTATTATTGTTCTTGTTTTTTTTCGCCTTTTGTGCGCCAATGTTCGGCGGATTATTAACTTATATGGCAAGGAGCTCATTAATAATTCGCTTATAAAATGAAATGGCAAACGGGAAACTCTCAATGCGTCAAAGATTAAACAAAGGTCCTTGCAGGTCAGAGCAGCTCGTGTTAAAATATTGCGTATACGCCGCGTCGACCCGGGTATAGTCTCCTGGGGCTGCCCGACATCGTTTGACATCGAAATTAAATGCAGAATAACAAGTAACCCAGTCATCTTTCGCAGGCACTTCTGGCTTCTGCCTTGAAACTTTTCTCGGCATTCCTTTATACTCTGTGGTAGTTGGGCCGAGGACAAAGGACACTGCCTGTTGGCAAAAGGACAACGTGCAAAGTTTTCGCGTAATTTCACGTATTTTGTGCAAATACGCTCAAATATGCCACACAACAGCCGACGGACGGGCGAGCAAACAAAACTGTTTTTCTTTCCCATTTTCCAAATTTGCTCGTTTTTTCCCCGTTTTCGTCCTCAAATTTGTCTGGGGATTGTTGTCAGTTGTGTCAGTTTTTAGGTAAAATTAAATTTTATTTATTCATGCATTATTGTATTAACTGTCAGGCTATTGCCGAACCGTGCTCGAATCATACATAATGTAGTGTCTGTGTACTTATCATAAAAATATTACTATTTATGGCACTGCACCAAACAAAAACTAATTGGAATAAGGCAATCCATTATCCTTGGTCCTCCTCCGACTTGTTTATCTTATTGCTTTGGCAAATAAAAGCGGAAAAGTGCAATATCACTGCTATTTGATTTTCGAGGGCAAACAATGAGGCTGCTCTTTTGGGACGGACGGAGCATCTTAAATGGATTAAAAACCAATGGAAATTAAATTGGATTCACCCAGGCAGGCCGGTCCGAAACCAAGATTTTACTATTCATTCGACAAATCCTCATCACCAGCCACAACTTTGTATTGGATGCTGGCTTTAAGGTCCAATTGTTTTTAAACGATGCCCATATGCTGGCCGTCGGGCTGGGAAAGTTGAAAAGCTGAAAAGTGATTTGCCGTAACGTTTTGTGGCCCTCGATTTAGTCGTAAAAATGTTGCCAGCTACACAGCCAAACACACAAGAATACAAGCAACATAAAAATAGAAAACAACTGAGCAGCAACGGAGAAACAACAAAGGACCGTAGCATAAATCGAGGCGCTGTCGCAGGACTAAACTGATTTTTATGCCAACGAAAAATGGGGGGAGGAAATGGCGGGGTTACATCGCCTCGAGAATACAAAACAATAGTGCGTAAAGATGGGCAAATTGTCTATTTAGAAAAAGGGATACAAGGTCAGCCATTGCTCCGTGGAGCCTTGTCTCGTGGATTGTTGCTCATCCTGCCGCCGCCGTCGCCGCCGCCGTCGCCGCCGGGGGTCAGTGGTACAGCAGAATGATGTCCTGTTTAGTGCTGGCTCAACGAAGCTCAACATTTTATAGACTATAGACAAACTCTGAATAATTTATGCGCCATAAAAATGAAATCGAATTGCGAGTCTCAGTCTCGGTCGGCTTTGGCCCTTTTCAAAAGAGTCATCAAGGGGCAATTTATGGCGAGTTGACCGTTTCGCCCAGTTCGGATCCTGTTGCTTTATAATCGGGATCTCCTTTTATTTTTCCAAAGGGATCCCGGGGGATCCCGGGGGGTCCTGGGGGTCCTGGGGATCCTGGGCGACATACATGTGTGTCAGGTAAGCGGAGAACACTTGACGTTCGTTTTATGCAAATTAGTTTCGAATAACAGCCGCAGCAAAACAGCAGCCAAAAAGTTGTTACATAAATTTCCCAACTGCCGAAAAATAAATTAAATTAAATGAAGTTGAAAACTGCGACAAAGCACTCTCCGCAGCCCCATAGAGGTCTGGTACCCAAAAATATTTGTTTATGGCGGGGAAAATTTATGTAAAAGAGCTTAAAATGATACCCGACAAGCGCAAAAATGCAATGAAAATATTTTGCAGCTCAATTTTGTGCTCAAATTAAGGTGGAAAAATCTCTGCGGCAATGGGAGTTATTATTGCCAAAGTTTAAACTTATGTTGGAGGGGAAATTAGTTTTGGGCCAACGTGCCGGAACCCCCAGTTCTGGGCCTGATTGAAATTGAACCGCGGGGTGGCTGGGCGGCAAGTGGCATCTTTCCGTATAGGAATTTAATTGAAAGATAGTTCCTCGATAGGAAGCCATATGAAATTGCTTGAAATCTCGCACGGTCCCCAGACGTGATCTCGTTTCCCCATGCCTTCTGTCTTGGCCGGAATGACGTGACTTGGCTGCTACGTGCCCCACCGCATTAGCGGCATCTAACGGTGGCGCAACGTAAACATAATCATCTAACCCGTGGCCGCCCTCCCGGCCCACATCCGAGACTCCGCGTCCTTCTGTCTCGTTGTCGCATGAAAAGTGGAAAATCGGGTTAACAGTGCCAAAAACGCAGACAATGGCAAACGTTGACTGCGGTTCGCGATAAATCAGCAACAATACATCCCCAATCCCGGAACCCCAATCCCTGCAGCTCCCACCATCCAACACAATACTCCCAAATCCTGGTCGCATAGAGTCGCTATGGGAAGCGTTCAGGTCGTTTGTGGCGAAAATAGATTTAAAATTTATAAATTATGAGCATTTGTTGCAGCAAATTGAAATGTTACGCTTGCAGCGTGTTGATACCACGCGATGCTGCACGATGGATGGCGGCAAAGCGACGTACTTTAAAATGCCACACATTGCATTTGGTCAACAAATGAATATTTAAAGCGATTCACTAAATTCTAGGCCATTGGGATAAATGGGTCAGGCTTACCTGCGAAATAATTCCGTGCCAAAATAATAGATTATCGAAATAATTTAAGGCACTCCTTAATTTCTAAGCAATTTAAGGAGTCCATTCCAAAATATGAAGGCTTCCGGTGTCAAGTTCAGGCTTCCCTTTCAAATTAGAGGGAAATCTAAGCTAAGGCCATGCTATACCAATAATTATCCAATTTCGTGATGGAAATTCCTTTTTTTATTAATTTTATTAATTGATTAGAAAAACAATTAAATCATACAAGTCCTGAAGATGTGACATCCTGCAACGTCCAAGATTTGATTTTATATAGACTCTCTCCAGCAAGACTCTTCTCTCTACCAAACTGCATCAAAATATGTCACCAAAATTAGCCGTTTCATTCTCTATGGGTTCGATGGGAGCTCCATTTGCAGAAAAACAAATTTTATTTAAAACATCACTTAATTGAGTAATCAAAAATTGAGGCAAATATTTGGGCATCTTAAAAAGTATTGACAATTTCATTTTGGCATAGATATTTGTTTGCCCGCTCATAGCAGCAGCAGCACACTATAAATCATTGGCTTAGTTTATATGAAGTTGAGGGCGATGTCTGCCACCCGAGCCACCCACTAGCCACCCACTACCCATCCCCTAGCGAGCGCCACCAAAAAATACGATATTCAGATATTCAGCCGCCACACTCATCCATTTTGGGATGATTTTATGGCAACCATTTTCATATTCATGCTCGTATATCAAAAACCATTTCAAAATGGCTGTGCGTCGCTTTTGCGGTGGCAAAAGCATAATAAAATGCAGATAACGGCAATCAAATTTACTGGGCACAGCATCTGAAGTGGTTAGGAGGGGGAGTGGTCCACCACCGGTTATATAACACAAGCGAGCATCAGGCATCAGGATGGGATGGAAGAGAAATATCGAATAAAAATATTTCAATAATTCCCCATGCAAACAACGAGGCAATTAATTAACAAAATATTTATATCTCTCTAACATCTCGTATTTCTCTTGCGCCATCTCCTGGCCATTCAGGAATTTTCGGTCGGAGCTCTTAGCTGATTTGTTTCGGGCCACGTAATTAATTTTGCAGACATTTAAAGGGACACGGTCCAGAAATGTTCCCTTTTTTTCTCGCTTGTCCTTATATTTATGCTAATCAAACAGAATCCTGACCTCGGGCAGAATGCGCCTGGAAATCGTCAAGACAAACAAATCCGGGATCGAGTGGAGTAGCACTGGCCACCGCAGACTTGCGTAGCTTTAAGGACCCATGAACCAAGGCAAGGGCAAGGGCAAGGCTGGCACTCGGCCCCGGGGGGCCACGGGCGACGGGTTTTGGGCCTCTGTCGGCTTGTTTATAAAAATAATTAAGAAATATTTTCATGTTTTATAACTTTTGTGCAGCACGAAACTTTTTAAATAGACAAACTTTTGTTGCCGCCGTTGCCTGTTTACTTACGAAATGTTCTCCCCCCCGTCCTTGTTCCCGGATGAGCAGCCCCGTATCTGATGGATACATTTGAAAATCTCGAAACAGCTAACAACATACTTCATTATAATATTTTCACTTTCAACTTGCCAGGCACTTCTTGGCCATCCTCAGTCCTTGATAAGCTTCTCTTTTAAATACACTGGGGAAAACAATTGATTGAAGTTTTCAAACTTGAGGTTAATGTCTCGTCTCTAGGAAGCTCCTTTGAAGCCCTAATATTGCCAGATTTTGTCCTCCCAAGAAATCAGGTTCGCCTTCGCCGAGTGTACAATTCTTCCGTTTCTTCTCGGTTATTGTTCTTGGTATTGTGGTTCCCGCCGTTCTGCCCCGCAGGCGAAACATTGATGGTAGTAGCATCTCCGACGTGGCCCGGAGAGGGTGTTCCCTTGACAAAATGTCTAATTTCCGTGCAGGAAAGCAAGAAATTACTTTATGGTTTGTTAATAGCGGGCGGCCCAGATCCAGGCCCAGGCCCAGGCCCAGGCTCAGGCGATCTTCTGCGACGGTGACATATTTTGGCGGGATTCTCCTCGCGATGCCTGGCCAGCTCCCAGCCGGAGGGCAAGTGAGAGCCATTTGCCTAGCCAAGTCGCTTTTAATGGGAATTTAAACGGCAACAATTACAGTTTCGGTTCAGGTGGCGGAGGCGGAGCTGGAGGCGCTCGGTGGGAAGCCCCCCTGTCAAGTCAATGAAACTCTCCCTACTATTGAAATTTTCGGCGTGTGCGGACCAAACGACACCTGCTCCAGGGCCACCCGGGCTTCTGTCTGTTTGTGGCCAGCAACTTTTGGCTAACGGCATCGAAAATGGCGACGACGCTCCTCCGGCATGCCTGGAATTTCATCATCTTGTTGAATGTTTTCTTCTTATTTTCTGTTTTTTTATGGATACGCCGGCCATGGAAGGCACGTGGGCTTTGTTTGGTTTTTTTTGCCACCCGACTCTAGTTTGCTTATGGTTTTGTTCATATTTACGCATGTAAAAGCTACGATAACTTTGGCTAGACTCAAAAATAACAAGGTATTGCAAAAATGGATTATGTTTCCATGGAATTCGGCTGGGCATTGGGTGGCCAGGCCAAGACAGTGGAGCTTCCATTTGCCAAATTACTCAGATTTGATTTTTTGGAAATTAAAAAGGCTTGGATGGAAGTCACTTTACTTTATAAATATTGGTTTTTGAGATGTAAAAGCCAAGTTGATAAATTGTTTTGGGTTTTGAGGAGACTTTGGATGCCATTCAATAATATATTTGAGGATCTCAACCTACAGGAGATACTTTTATTGAACAATATTCCACTTTATTTGTGTGTTTCCATAATTGCAATATTTTGTCAAAATTTCTTAGTTATATAATATCCTCTTTTGTAGAATTTACTCAATTCTTTTTTTAAAGCCTTTGAAAATATCCCAGAAACAAAATATTTTATTTGGAAAACATTCCCCTTTGGACATGTCTCGGGACTTGGTTAAATAGCTGTCGGGGCCGGACCAATTCCAATTATCCATGGAGCGCTGCCCCCCTCGGAAAATGCCACCCCTCGCCTATTGTTGTGGGCTGTTGGCTGCGTCTGTCTGCGGCCTGCATTTTTCTCCCTTTGCGACGATACAAGTTTTTGCATTGCGAACATTTTTTGGTGTGTATGTTTGTCGCCGCTGAGGAATTTTCCGCCAGCTTTTTGTTTTCGCCAGCTCCTGTGGCCTAAGCCCGCTTGTGTTTGCCAATTTTGTGAGCTGCCCACAACAAGAACATCGGGGGCAGCAGCAGCGCTAGCAACAAGGATACCAGAACTGTAAGGACCCCGGGCCATGAGGGCGGGGCGAAGAGAAACTAATTTCTTCCCAGGATTTCGGCTTCTTTTGTATCGTTCGTTGGTGTATATCTCCGGGTATGGGTTTGTGTGCGTGGCTCGCGGCAAAGTTAAGTTTTTCCATTGTTGAGAGGCTTTTACTCCAGTTTTTCCTTGTTTGGCTATGGCTATGGCGATGGCAATGGCGATGCCAATGCTGTTGGCCAGCTTGTTAGCCATCCAGTTGCCCAAATGGCATTTCCTGCCGTGTCCTACCCGTGTCCGCAGGGCGAAATATTTAAATTATTATTTTCGGCAATGCCGGAGAAAGGAAAATTTGATTAGGAAAATAAATGCTACCCGAGGGGCTCAACATGTCATTCCAATTTGAGCCAATTTGCCTTTTTTGTTCCCAGCCAGCTCTCACCTGTGTGTGGAGCTGTAAGAATATCCCCAAACTGGGAAAATCTGGAAATTGTTTTGGATAATTCTGAGCTGCAGATGATGCATTTTCTTGTTAATTAGTTGCAGTCTGTTTACGCTCCGTAATTTATGGCATCTGCGCTCTGCTTTTGAACTTCCAATCAATGCACTTGGAAAAAATATTTAATTTTTTTGAGTTTTTAAACTGTTCTGTTTCTCACTCTGGCTATGTTCAAAACTAAATAAAACTTGTTGGTTTATATCAGAGCTTGGAACTGTCTCTCCATTATTTACAGTGTAAAGTTCACAGGGGCGTGGGTCAGGGCTCTTGGTCTTGTGTCTGGAAAGCCGATATAATTCACATTCAATTTCCATTTCCAATCTGCGGCCGCAGCACCCGGGGCACATGTGTGTGTCGCATCCCAGATGCCGTCAAATGCAGCGCCCTGTTGCACCCCCAACTCCTGCCCCGTAATCAACCCCTTGTTACGGGGATTCGAGGGGGAGATGTTGTTCGACTGACGCTGTAAACAAAACATTCATCAAAATTTTATACACTCAACATGTGCCACGCCTGGCTGCCGTCGCAGGGATATTTTCACCCGCCGATCGCCAGACAGCCGCGGGCTGACATTATTTGTTTGTGTTTTCGGTTGCCGGCATCGATTTTGAATGTTCTTTGAAAAATCACAACTAATTAACTTTGCCCATAGCTCCAAATTACGTTCCATACAGCGGGGGGAGAGGCAGGCGCTGCCATTGCCCTTTGGCTTTGGGAAGCGTTTTTTGTGGGCTTGTGGCTGGGGAGCCCTGGGGCTCCTGGCGGCCACATGTGAGTCCATCTCGGGGAGCAATGCCTAAAAATATCCAACGTGTTCAAGACGAGGTAGTTCCTCCGACATCCGGTCGTTTGATAAGAAATCTCTGCTAAATGAGGCCCATCCGCGACAGAGGTGAGTTGCAGCCAGATTTAGCCTCGAAATGGATTTATTTTCCACATTCAAATATTATTTTGGTTGAGAGCATAAGGGGGATTACGAAGCAATTTGCTGAGCTTCATTGGGTTAAGCTTATTAACAACGGATTAAAAATGAAACGAAAGCTAACATGGAGAGTGGAGCTGCAGATCCGATTAAAAAGAAATTAGCAAATAAATATGTACTAACTAAACATTGCCTAAATTGAAATATTCTTTCAATTATAAAGCTTCCCTTTTTAAAGTCTTTTTTTGGTATCTCTGAAGACCAGCATATGCCTCGAAATAACTTCCCAAAAGCCAAACTGCGTTAATTGCAACAATCGTGGCTGCCTGAGGAAAAAGTCCATTAAAAGAAGTCATTTTTGTTTGCATTCCGAGGCTGTGATTGAGGCTTTCGCTTCTGCTCTGGCTTCTGGGGCTGATTGTTTCCTGGTGACTGCCTCCATTGTGCGAGGACTGACAACTGCTGGGAAACTGCCGATGAGTGGGTTGAAAATGTTGGAAACTTTTGATCCACCCACTGCCGGCCAGGTGGTGGCGGTGGAGGAAGACAATGAAGATATTTATTAAAACAAACTTGGGTCGAATGCGGCATCCTCATTGGCCTTGGGCGAAAGTTTAGCGGAGTAGTTGTTGCACGTTGCAGGTTGCAAGTTGCAAGTTGAGAGGTGAGAGATGCCGCGGCCCAGGCGCATAAATGTCACTTACGCGCTTCTTGACGCCAGATTCCTGCCATTGTCTCCAGTCAGCCATTGAGGGAATTGCGAAAGTGACAATTTCGACAGGCCCCGTAAGGAGTTAGGCAGGGTGAAGGTCCTTCGGTGGGTGGCGTCTGGCCAAAGTGTAAGTGCAAATTCAGTTTGGTTTAATTTCGACAGTCTGCGGTCGCACTGCAGTCCTGTGACTCGGCAGTCCTTCTGCCTCTGCCCATTGACAAAGAAGCTGTCAACATCGCGTCCTTCCTTCACAGAGTTTCGAGTCTCGAGTCCCGAGTCCTGAGTCCTGGGTCTCGAGTCCTGAAAGTCAGCTGCGATCTTTATTAAGTTTTCGCTTACTTTTCGCCAAGTGCGAAAGAAAGTTTCTGGTGCGGCAAGTTTGCCTTCAAACAGTTTTCCCTGTTTTTCTAGATTTCGGCTTTTGTTTTCTGGTACAGATTTCATCTCACTCAGCCCTGCTCTGCCCTCGGAAAACTTTCTTTCTGCCAAATGTCCTCTGCAAATTTGTTGTCTATCGCATTTCTCCCCCTATCCTGTTTTTTTTTCCTCGGCCACCTTCAGATTTGCCGCAGGATGCACATCGGAGTTGGTCACCAGAAAAAATATTGCAAGAAGTTTGCATTGGCAGCAAATTAATATTTTGCCAAATATTTGGCAAAGTTTCCTGTCATCCTCTCGGTTTTCCTCTCGAAATGCAAAGTAAAGAAAATAATTTGCAGATTTCATTGATTGTCCCTCCACTGCTCGAGTCCTTCCTCTCCTTCGATTTGTGGCTAAAAGAATTGGGGGAAAAAACTTTTTATTGGCAGTGAATTAATGTTTCTGAATGTGCATATATTTTGGCCGAGAAGTCCGGTCCGTGTGTCGGAAAACATACAAATTCTGGTGAATATTAAAAACTATATTTGAGAAGCATCCAGCATCTGCTCATTTGCCCTGCAAAGACTCGGTTTATTTGTGCTCTGCTGCAGCAAATATGCTCGATTGCATTTGAGTTATGGCTCTGGTCCGGTCCACAGTACCACAGGTCCACAGGACCTGCCCCTCCTACAGCAAAGAGCATTTGTCGCCCTCGGAATATTTGCTCCGTGTCCATGTGCATTTCTTTGCACGACCCGATGGAACATATTCAATATTTTGGTATTTATCTTGTCCGACAATAAAATAAAGCAGAATCGCATGTGTTTTGCCGGGACACTGAGATGCGGGCGGAGTGTCAAGCAAACGAGGCAAGGATGCCCAAGTGGGTCACTCGAGTCCTTCCGCTGGCTGCTCCACACCAGAATGCCACAGGAATTTACATGTTCGAATACTCTTTAAGTATTTTGTAAGCTGTGCTGGCATTGGCCATTGAAAAACAAAGTAAGCTGCTTGCCGAATGCATTGTAAAGGATTTACACTGGAAAAAAAAGATATTCTAAAAATACCTTCAATGCGATATGTCAATAAAACTTTCATAATATTCTCGACTCCAACTCCTACTTGTCACATGTCACTTTTACAAACATACATTGACAATTTCTGAATAATACTCCTCTAAGGATGCAGCAGGATATGTGCCAGCAAGTGATGGCCCGCAATGTACCGCAGTTGGTGAGGCTGCTCCTGGACACCCCCCTAGAGGAAGTTGGCCCGGCGGACACCCAGGTGGACCAGGCCACCTTCGAGAGGTGCATGGCTCACGCCAAGGAGCGCCTGCAGCGCTACGACAACCAGGAGTGCTGCCCGGAGGCCGTCTGGCACAACATGAACCACTTCATGGAGAGGTATCGCAGCGAACACCTGCCCGAGTTCGCGGACACCTTCAAGCAGCTGGCCAACGTGGTGCTGAACCACCCGCTGTGCGTGAACCACGCCCAGAAGAACCTCCAGTGGTGCCTTTTGGACTTTATGCTCTCGGTGAACTTTAAGGCCTTCAGAGAGGTGCGCCGCAACCGGCGCGAGATGAACCAGAAACGGCTCCACATAATGGAGGCCCTGGCCCTGGCCACCGACGACTCTGAGGGTCTCCGGGTGCCCCAGGGAGGATCAGCCCGAGGCTCTACTGGGGATTCTGGCAGAAGTACAGCCTTGACGTGGGCGCAGAGCACTGCGGCGGGTGAATCTGGAGATGCGGCTGCGTACCATATGCCCCCAACCCGCAGGTGGCCCAGGGTACACAGCCACAGCGCCAGAGGTGTCCAAGGCGAGTCCAATCGCACCAGTTTCCGGGGCACTGAGCCCGGCCTGGGCAATGCATCCTTTAATCTCACCTTGAACGCACACCAGCCCCAGCCCGTTACGGACAGGGGCACCTGCCCGGGGTCCATGGCCCAACATCTCAACGAGGTGCAAGTTACGGAGAACTTCGCCACCAACGAGGCCAAGATGAGCCTGGTGATGAACCTCACCCAGGTGGAGTCCTCTTTGGAGAAGCCCACAAAGGTGAACCACTACCGGGGAAAGAATGACCTTCTCACCAGAGTCTACACGCCCTGGTGGCAGGTGGACATTCACGTGCACCAGCAGCCTCGAACCCTGCCCTGTAGCTTCGCCCACAGCTACGGCGAGTGGCTGCTTCATCAGTTCCGCGATAGCCAGAGCTCGGTGCGCCGGATGAGCGAGGAGCACCAGTTGCTAAGGGAGCTCATCATCCTGTTCTTCATCCCCCTGAACACTGACTACTTTCAGATAAAGGAACACCAAGTCCACTTGCGCGCCGCAGTACCTCAGACCTGCGCCCTGAGCCATCTGCTAAAGGGGCCTCTGCTGGCGAAGATCTTAAAGTTCCTGGGGCAAATGTGCGTCCTGCGTCAACTAATCAAAAGGAACGTCACACCTAGGGTCAGTGGCTACCGCTTGGACACAGTTGCCTTCTTCACTAAGGCTATTCGTCGCCTGCTTCTTCCAGTAATGGAGTTCCTGATTTTCTTCGAGCGCCGTCTGGTGGAAGGTAGGGAGACGCCGACACTCCAGCACTTCGTAATAATCTCCAAGGACACAATGCAGAGGCTGAAGCTGCTCTCCGAAGTCCCCGAGCCCAGGTTCGACGATCAGGCTGCGGTGTGCAGTCTTCAACTATTGGACGCTCTCACCCGGAAGTGCTCCACTCCTGGACGGAGCTCAGAGGAGAGATCCCTGGCTGCCGCCCTGCTCCTCCACTCGCTCCGGGCCTACTGCCAATTCCTGGACTGCTGGTGGACCTCCGCCGAGTTCCAGGACTGGCACGACGAGTTTCCCTACCAGAAGCAGTATGTCGACGGACGAACCGAGTACGTTTTGAGGAAGTGTCTGCTGGAAGGAGAGTGCCATCTGAACGGACGTCTTTTCAAAGTGATCCAGGAGCACCTTGGCGAGTCTCGACTTGCAGTGGCAACGCTCTGCGATACACGGAGAATGGGAGACTTCATTGCCCTGCATGGCAGCTCCTTCGAGGTGTCGCTCCACAACTTTCTGATGGAAGCCGTGCTCACGGAGCTGTATCCCTACCAGGTCGAGCGGCTGCAGGATTTTAGGTATGCGCCCAGTATTCTGCGGCAGCTGCAGTCCATTGAACAGGAGCCGGTGAGGCGGATGCTCTACTCCTATTACATGGAGACCCGACCAGATCCTCGCCAGCCGTCCAGGTGTTCCGTCGATGAGTTGGTCAAGAATTTTGAGGTCTGCGCTTGTTACACGCCAATCGTGGAACATTATCTGCGATCAGTTGGCCAGTGCTCTGCGGAAACGTACCTTCGTGGCGAACTCTTATGTGACTCATTTGGTCAAGACGGAGTTCCACATTCACAGGACCTCAAAGTTTCTGCGATCCGTCTTCGTCATGGAGAAGTTCGAACTCCTTCGTAGTCAGTTTGAAAAATTTTTTGATTCTCTGTCGAGAAAAAGTCGGATTGAGGCAGAGGAGAAGATGAGGGATATCCTTTATGCCCAGGATATCCGTCTGGCATATCTTTTTACTGTGGGGCTAACACAGTTCGATCCCAAATACCTCACCTTGACAATGGGTTACGATCCCATCCTCAACCAGGTGCTCACCCAGGGACAATTCGTGCAGCTGAATTCCTGCTATCGGTTGATACTAGGAATACATTGGAATCTTTATAGATTGAAGAGACTTCCTTTAATTCAGGACACCCAGCATGTGGACTTGGTTGAGGCCCTCCAGGCCCTTCGAAATACTTTGGAAAAGCTTTTGAAGGGGCAGCTCGCGGAATCGGGACAGCTCCACCACCTAATGGAGGCCTTCGACGACTGCGAAGAAAGCTTGAAGGAGTTCTCCACGATCCATGATCTCAGAGAGGCCCATGAGTTGTTCCTCCAACAAATAGGCAGTACCCTCAATGAGGAGGTATCGAAGGGGCTCTTCTTTGGCAGGATTGAGGAGCTCCTGGGTCTGTGCGATATCCTGCACCACATATGGCTGCGGACCACTTGTATCATAAACAATTCTCTGCCCCAAAAGCCAAGGACCTTGTACGAGATTAAATTCGAATGGACCAGGTTCTTCTACCTACAGAGGCTCCTGAGGCATTGCAGGATGATGGCCTCGTATCTGGGCGTAAAACTAATTCTTTTTTCGTAAATACAAGAATATTTATATTTGTCATATTATAGAAATTCGTAAGGATTAAATTCATCAGGGGGGATTTTTTCATTAAAAATATTATTTCTTTGGCAGGAAATCTTAAATTTGACAGAATTTATCTCTTATTTGTTGCTTAATAGTTTGTTGTGGCCATGATGTGTGTGTGTTTTTTTATCGCCAGCCAATCCGCAAATAAGTTTTATCAATTTCCAATGCGCGTGTGCGTTGCCTGTGACAGAAACCGCAAATTAAATCGTTTGGGAGCTGGCAAAATTTATTTCTAGCGCGTGGTAGAAGCCACAATCTCCGCACGCGTTCTCCCACCGTCCAAAATTTGGCCGTCCCACATGTTCCGTAAAAAAGCGTGGCAAATTAGAGCACCAGCTATGGCTCTGGCTATGGCGATGGCGATGCCAAATCCAAAGCCAAATCACAGCCCGAAACCGAAATTATTCTGTGGATTTTGCGGCCTCGGTGGATGTCGATGGGTAGTGGCTGGGTGGTGGGAGTGGCTGGTGTGGACACACGTTCACACTCTGGGCCATAAATTGCACTAGCGCCTTGTTGGCCAATAAATACCAAAGTCTTGATATGCACCGGGCAGGGAAGCGGCGCCAAGTGCCATAAAGTTTATCCTGGACAAGGCAATGGCTAATTAAAGTTTGCGGCGCATTTTCAAATTAAAAATTGGTAATTTGTGTATATTTTCCACTCCTCTCCTCTCCCTTCCCTTCCATTTCTTTTTTTTTTACATTTTTTATTGCGTGGGCGGATCTGCTGGTTTATGCCCCAGACATCAGAGACAGCAGAGTGGGAGAGGGTAGTTGAGGGTCGTAAAATCGTGAAATCTGTGCCAGCCGGAGAGGTTGGCAATGGAACCATCAGAGGGACAGGTTTATGTGCGGAACTAGACGTTTTATGGGCTCGCATTTATTTTTTCTCATTATCTCGCCGCGGCCAGGCCCTAAAATTTGTCATTCAAGTGCGCTGCACTTGCTCCTAGAAAAATGCGCGATATAAGGTTTATAAACAGATAAATTTAATAATAAATAATGCAGGACAGCACGATTTATTTAATCATCTCTGTCCTGGCGCGGACAAAGCCAGGGAAGCCAGCAGAAACATTTTTCATTTGATTTTGGTGCAAAATTGTTTCATTTACTTTGCCGGCCACACATGAAACCACTGCAACCGCATTTGAAAAACATTTTAAATACCTTTTACATTTTTACCATTAGTTTTTATTTGGCCCCATTTTCATTTCCATTTCTGTGTGATTTTTGTTCGGGTCAAACTTGGCGGGTGAATTTTTGTTTGTCCAGAGATTTATTTCATTCCATTTCCAATTTCACAGGCTCTGAGCCTTTGCTTTTGCTACTCCTGTTTCCGCTTCTGTTTCAGCTCGATTTCAAATTTTTCAATTTAGCCGCACTTTGCTTTGGCCACTTTTGTTGCTCTCCGGTGGCATTTTGTTTAATATTAAAATCTCTAATTAAATTTTTTATTATTTACTCTTTTGGTTTTGGTTTGGGTTTGGGCGTGGGCTTGGGTTAGTTTTTCCATCCGAATGAGCAATGTATTGATTTCGCTGTTGATATTTTTACACCCGTGGATGTCTGGATTCAGTCAGTCAGTCCTGATTTAACGAGTTTCTCACAGAGCCACAGAGCAAGGTAAACAATAAATATTTGCCTATTTGTTCTTTGTTGCACGTCGGAGGTGGAGGTGGCCCGTGCCACACTCTTCAATAAAACAATCACTTGTCCCCGGCCCGGGTTGACGGGGTGTTATGTCTCAGGACCACCGGAGCTGATTTCCATGTCATTATCAACCCTAGAATGGAGACGTCGCAGATGCTAAAAATAAATGAGTTGGGAATGCAACTCAGCAAACATCCCGGCTGCCACTAAAAATATCACATGTCGGAGCCAAGGAGGCGGCTAATTAGAGCCTGTGGAAAAATGCGGGGGCGTTTGTCGTGGATGTTTGTTTGTGGGAAACTTTGTCAATATTGATGCGTTACCCTCGGGAAAATTATCAATCTCTTGCCAGATATTTTCCCATGAAAATATGGGAGCCCTCAACTCCTGGGAATTTAGCTAAGCCCCGACTGGCAAAACTTCTTCAATTTGCCATCAAGTACTCAAGCACTCCGAGTGGCAATCTATCTAAATCTCGGCCAAATCAAAGCCCGACAACAGGTGCAGAGCCCGGGCAGGTGCAACTGGCTCATCTACACAGATTCCATGTGCATTTTGCTGTCTTTTTTGCGTTTGCATAGTAAATGTAAACAAACTACGAATGGGTTTATAATGAAATGTGTGGGGCCGGGGGGCAATGGTAACTAAGCTTTAATGGCCATGGTAACAGCTCGCATCCTGCAAGTTGTTGTCGTGGTCTCCGGCCTCTGTCAGAGGGGAGGGAACACCAGAAGCAGCATTGGATGAAGTTCAAATCCCAGCAAAATTATTAATATGACTTTGGAGAGGGGCTCGGGGCTCGGGGCTCTGGCTCGGCAGCCTCCTGCGGTTGCCAAGACAGCCGACAATGTATCTGCAGGATGCATTTTCACTCATGTCCTCGCCAGTCTGGTTCCAAATTATGCCTAAGCTCTGGCAAAAATTTCTCTTATTCCACTTTAAACAATTTGAGTTTATTTATAAGAGGATTACTGGATCAAAAATATAAATTAAGAAATACTAGTAATAACTAATATTCCATTTTTGTTGAAATTTCAAATCAACTTGCGGGAAAAAGGGTGTCAGGTTTAACTATTAAGAAAAGAATTATAAAAAAAAAATATTTTTTCAGTGCCTGTGTATCTTTGAAGTAGTCCTACACTGGCACTAAATTTGCTGCACATTATTTAGTTGTTTGAGGCAGGCGGCATCTTTGTCTCCCCGGCCTCGGCCTCGGCCCAGGATTCTGTTATCTGTTTGTGGTTACGGGATTACGGCTCCAGAACACATATACTCTATATATATATTTATACAGATGCTCTATACAGGTCTTGAAGGCTGCCACGCCCACATCTCGGTAAACGAAACCGCCTCAGCTGTGTTTGAACTTTTGCCGAGAACTGTGGGAGTTGGCGCGGGCTTACCAACTGGACCCGACCCCACTTCCCAGTGAGTGTTGGGGCTTTGGTTTAGGTGCAACCAACGTCACATCCACCTCCACCTCCACCTCCACCCCCATCCACTCGACATTATCCGCACCTTGTTTACGCATTTGTGCTACGATTTTTTAGTCGCTCCTGCTTCGCCCTCAACAAGTTTATCGCAGCAGCTCTCCGACTCTAATTTACATAACCACGCAAATTAGTTTTGCGTCTGCTGCAGTTTTTATCTGCTCCCAACTTTGTCACGACCCCTCCTCCTCGTCCACTGCTCCTCTCGTCCTGCATCGCAACTTAAATTTAGTTGCCAAAGTTATTTAAACTTTTCATACCCTTCAACGGGGCACTGCAATTATGGCGAGAAGTTTGCCAGGAAGGAAATGAAGGTGGAACCTTTCAGCTTTCTGTTTTTTTTTTTTTTTTGGATAATTGTGATTCTAACAAAACTGTTATTTGTAACCATTATCCTTAGGGTATCTACCACTCCATCTACTCTATCCTAAAAACTCAACCAGCAATTTTTATTGTTTCTATTTAATTTTTTTACTGTTAGGAAAAACCCGTTTTTTATTTGAAACTATTCGAAAAATGAATTTTGCGAAAACTTTTTTGGCTGCTGTGCCCCGCCCACAATTTTAATAGACACCCCGCACCTGTGGCTACCAAGGGGAAGGGGAAGGCGACTCGGGGAGTGGGAGCTTGTCTCGTAGTTAAGACAACAATTCATTTAACATGGAAGCAGACTTCCAGCCGCTCTCCAACTCGTTTTTTTTTTGGGTTTTCGTTTTCGGGAAAGTTTGCTAATGGCCCCCAACCGGGCACTGTGGACGGGAACCGTTTAGGAGGACGAGTGCTTATGGTAGATAAGGACGAGACTTGTTAGTTAAGCTCTGTCATTGTTGTACCTTCCGCGGTTCCACTGTATCGGCTGGCCATTGTTGCTCGAGTTTTATGTGGGCTTATTGGGGGCTTCCCTGGGCCGGAGTTCCCAGCCAACTGATTGGCAGCCAAGTCAAAGAAAGTTTATATTATTAATGTGGCTAAGCGAGGGTTATGGGCAGGTTGAGGTCCCGCTACCCCTACTCATCCAGGCTTCAAATGTTTGCTGTTTCCGACAGCCCAGCTAATTGAATTTTTTGCAATTTATAAACCAATGGATAAAAACTGCGATACAATTTCAAGGGCCTTGCTTTTTAGAAACAAAGACCTTTAAAATTTAATTGTATTTAATTTCGTGGTTTGTTTTATTTACACTGTCCTTTTGTAATTGGCACTTTTTTTAGACAGATATATGAAACAGAATATATCGTTTAAATGGGAAAAAATCGTTGGCAAAAATGAATGAAATTTATTTGGAAGTTACATTTGAACATACATTAATCGGTAATTTTTCTGAAACATAATCGAAAGGTTAGGAAAAGATTTCAATTGTTACATTTTTGAAAGGTTTAATTGGCACGAATAATAAAAGATTACATTTCGTTTCAATGATTTCAGAAAGATTTCGATCTAAGCTTTCAGAAATATTTTTTAAACCTTTGTTTCGAAACATTGTCTACTTAACGTTTCAGAAATGATTCGAAAATGTTTCATATGTAAAAGTGCAAAAAAAATGTTTCAAAAATGATCAAAGTAAATATTTAAAAAATACGAATAAATATTTTTCAAAGTCTTTTAACCAATAATATTACTATCCAGTCAAAAGAACTGACATCTACTTGATGGAAATAATGTTAAATAGTGAAAAGATGTTAAAGAAATATTTGTTAAAATTTCTTTTTATTCAATATAAGTATGTATGTCTGAATTTTGTGGCCAGGTTGAAGCAGTTAGCGGATACTCAACCACTTTTCTGGTGGTTTTCGAGGGCTAAGGAGAATCAGTCGCGGACTTTAAATAGAAATGTTTCCTGCAATTTCGCTCCGAAGGCGGAACCAAATCGGGTTGCAACTGCAAATGCAGCAACGACTGCGCTGGCGGAAGTTATTTTTGGAACGTGCAACAGAAAATGTTGCAAATTGAAAGAAAAGTCAGAGACGTTTTCGGCCCCTGGCCTCCCCGCAGATCCCTGCCAAGTTCCACAGGTTTTCCGTAGCGGGTGGGTCTAGGGGCAGTATACATAAGTGGGGGCGCGACCCAGTGCCCTCCTTGCCACACTTCGTGCCTCGCCGCTCCTGCACGCCACATCCACATCCATATGCTTTTGTGTACTGTGCCGTAGTGCCTTCTAGTATTTGGCTCCAATTTCTCAACTACCACTATTTTTTTTTTTTTTTGGGCTCTGCGTTCTAAGCGATTTTCAGCGATTTCTTTGCAAGCTCCTGCCAGGGTATGTGTGTGTATCCATGCGTGTCCTTAAAGTTGTCTATTTGCTAGTTCTTGTTACTGTTACTGTTTATGTTGTTTTTCTTGTTGTTGTTGCTGTTAATGTTGCTGGTTGCTGGTTGCTGGCATGGGTGTGTTTTGTGTGCCAAGAGCTGCATTGAAAATGAAAATGTTCGCACAGTTTTCCGCACAGTTGCATTTTCACTATGCTGCCGCTTGGCGCGGCTCAGTTACTTGATACAGATTTCCGCATCCCTCAAAAAAAATCCCCAGCTTCATCTTTTTTTCTTTGCGCTGGCTGCAATTTTCTTTTGATTTTTATTTTTCCCTTCGCCTTTCTTTCTGTAAGTCTGCTCGGCAGCAGCACCAGGTCCTTTATTTTCTTGTTGTTTCTATGCTCATCTACTCAGTCGTGCGCTTTGTGAGCTCCTCCCTCCTGATTTCTCCATTTTAAATGCGCTATCTGATTTTTTTGTTCGGCTCATGCAGCATTCAAAAGCTTCCCAGCCAGCGGATGGAGCTAAAAGTTTGGATTCCGAATGCCTTTCGGGGGCAAACGGGGCGCTCATGTGACAGTTTTAGGGGGCGGTGCAGGTCCTGGCGCGGGGTACGTCCTGAAGGACATCAATTTTCAAAGCTCTCAATGCAAGGACCCTCGAATGGAGCAGGATGGCACGCAGATAGAGACCTTTGCCGAATGAATCTTCCCAGTTGCCAGATAATTATGACAAATAGCCAAGTAAACGGCATAAGTAAGTAATGCGATAAGAATTTCTGATAAGACCCCCGCCCAGGGACCACCCGCTGTGTTGCAATTAGCACACAAACATGAATCACAAAATCCACATGCAGCTGGTCCTGCCGCTCCACGCCCCCTTAATCCTGCCAGCGCATTTGCCACCGCCATTCATGCAACTAATTTGATTTTTTCTTGCCTTTTCAGGCAAGCTCTCTGCCCCGGGAAGGCGGAAGGCTGGGAAACGGGGGGAGTCGAGTGGGAGGGCAACAGAAAAATATTTTCATTAGACATTTTGTAAATATGAGCAGCTTAACCCGGGTATTTCAACTTAAAGCAATGAGAAATCGTTTCCAGAAGTAGAGGATGCTCGGGCAGGAATGCTGGGGAACTTAACCCAAAAACGTTGCGAAGTTGGAGAGTTGCATTTGCCGCTTCTGCCAGTGACGCTGGCGATGATTGGGGGCTTTCCCTGCAGAGGCGGGAGCGGCAGTGGCAGTGGCAACCGTTTCATCCAATTATGGAAAAATCTCCAAAATGTTCTGCCAACAGAATCTGAAATTTAAACAAGAAAACTGAGACACTCGGATAACCTATATTTTCCGCAAGTTACTTCGATGCCATAAAGGGGCTGATTATTATTAAAAATGTCCTATACATTACCTGCGATAAATATTAAAAAGCCATCTAAAAACTTCCATAATACTATTTATGTACGAATATTATTGAAAATATCTTGAAGAACTTAAGGATATAGCTTAAGAATAAACTTAATTATTTGATTCATAATTTGTCTTTTTCAAAACTCAAACGTCTATATGAAAATATAATTTAAGTAAATGCCTCTCTACGCCTTTTATTGCAGCTCCTCTAACGAGTCCCCGGCGACTGAGACCACTTTTGAAGACTTTTCGGGGTAAGTCCCAGACTGAAAGATACATTTTTGATTACCCCCGAGCTGCAGTTGTTCATCGAAGGGCCTAGTACTGCGTCCTTAGTTCGCAGTCCCGTATCCTGAACGAGGACAAAGACACACCTTGCCCCCTGGCTTTTAATTACTAGATTGACGACGAAGTGAGGAGAACAGCGGCAGGATTTTTCCATCCCCGGGTTCGGGGGCTTTGCCAGTTCATAATTAAATGAAAATTTTCCCGAATATTTCGAGCGTGAATTTGGAGAGCAATCCGCCGTGCGTTTCTCGCTGTGTGTGTGGGAAATTTTTGGCATTTCCGCACGTGCTCTGGACCTGGTACTGTCCTCCGTGGTGCGACTCCATTGTTCTCGTAAATATTCATTACAGATCCGGTCCGTATGTTCCACGAATTCTTCGGAATCTGCAGAGCGGAGTAGCAACTTTCCAGCTTATTTGCATAAAGTTTTCGAAAGTGAAACGGTATTTTCCTCGGCTGCATTCCTAATTAGCCAGCTGCTGACCTTGGGGTGGGTTCTCTTTTTTCCAAGTGGGTGTCTTAGTGGGAGGTGGGTGGGTGGTGGCGTCTGGGAACGATGCAGCTGCTCCGGCTGAATGGCGGCACAAATCTCGGCTCAGCCCTGCCTTTGAGATGCTGCGAAAATCTCATAAAAATAGCGGCATTATGTGAATGTGGAGCTCGGGCTCATCAATGATATTAAACGTACTTAATCCTTTTACTCTCGCTCGTCGTGCTCCACTTCATTTGCCATGGCGCCGCAGACACAAAAATAGACACGAAGTACGCCCAGACAAAGGACATGGGTCCTGCACTTGTACTAGACGCGGGCAGAGGCGGAGGCCCTTTGTGGCGCTAAAATTGGAGGCAGGATAAAGTGCACCCGTCCGCATTCAGCCCTTGTCAGACATTAAAGGCACTTCGGAAAAATTCTCCAAAATTCTGAGCCTTATCTATACATAATTTATTAATAAATAAATAGGAGCTTGTGTTTTCTTCCTGTGTTGAAGCAGCCACATCCATTGCCACTCATAACTTTGGCGGCGCCTTTGGTGACGCGAATGCGTTTAGAAAAACTTTCTACAACTTTAAGCCGCTTAGCAGCTTTGTGCTCTCAGCACGCTCCTTGCCACTCCCTTTCGTCCTGCCCCCTCCGGCATTCCGGCTGGAAACCCTGCAAGATGATTTTACTCACCAGCCCAGCAGGCTGCATTGGTCAGCGTGAAAATCCCGACACTTTTCTGGATAAAAGTGAGGCCATTAATTTTATTAAACTGGGTTGAAAACTTTGTTTGGCTGCTTTTGCATGCCCATGGCAGAAAAATGCAACAGGAATAAGTGTGTGTAAAACCAATTATGAACATGTTTTCAACAGGCTCCTGAAATTAATCGGAAAACATTTCCGGGATATCCTTTACTAAATTGTGGACGACTTTTCTCGGAAACCGATCCTACATATGAAAGTGACACGCATCTGAGAAGCATATTTCTTGGATTTTCGGACAACCCTTCGAAAATCGAATAAAAGTTAAAGAAGCTGAGAACTTAATTGCTTCCAAGTTGTTACCGGAAGTCACAAACACACTCGAAAAGGCTTCACCACCTCGCCAAGTGTGTGCCTAACAACAACACCCAGAGAAACCGAACAACCAAACAACCGACAACAAATAACAAACACAAAACACACATTTGATGTGTATCGGAGAGTGGGATTCTGGGGAGAATTCTACAGATGCCGCGCATTGTTTGGGGGCAACCTTTTTCGGGCCCTTTGATTTATTGGCATCCCCGGGCCAGCGCCTTAAATATTTTGCCAAAATCTCTCACCCCAGACCCCAGGACCGAGGACCCATGCCTGGGCATAAAAGGGAAAATTACCGAGGGTTGGCTGAATGCTTTGACCAGTTGCTCGGATGATGATTCCCTGCCCCCGATTCGATGCGGTCCAGTTTGGTTCACTTGAGTTCAGTTCGTTTGGCTATCCAAATCACGCTTATTGAATTTCATTTTTCTCAGGGCTGTTCTTTTTACTTGTTGTGTTATTAATGGCCCTTTCTCCCCCGCCTGCCCATTTATAGGGCGATTAAATCGAAGAAAAACTTTGGGCGAGCTGTCAAAAGAAATATTTTAAATCATTTTAGGGCCCCTGAAATCCCGTCGTGGCCCATATATAATAATTTTGCCACTCCGGAGGGCAGATGTGTTTTATTAAACATTTTGAGATAAAGAGGCTGCGTTGCATAAGCAGCGATTTGCTTTATGTTTCCTTTTGGGACTTTTCCGGGAATCACTTTGATGTCTGAGAAGGCTTTGAGCCCGAGTCTGCGGCGGGGGTGCATGTCTCATATGCAGGCACACCGGAGCGAAGCCGCAACTTGCTTTGCTATTAAACGGAGGCACTTGCAACAGGTGCGATGCACGCATCACGTATCCGCCTCGTGGGCTGCGTGCGTCCTTTATTTATGTATGTATGTCCCGCAGCCCCGTCCCCTCGAATGCAATAAGCAAATGAGCGAACGACGAACAAGCCAAGCGGCATCAGCCGAAAAAGCCTCAAGAAAATGACGTTGCACGCACACGACGTTGAAAAGTCATTAAGTACAAATGACGCTGCTCACTGCAAAAAGCCTTCGTCCTGCGGGAAGCCGGCTGCGGGTGGCAGCGGATGGCTGTGGGCGTGGCCGGGTGGAGGCTCAGGTTGGAGCCGTAATTGCAGCACGTTTGAGCACAGCTAACTGCATATTGAGTAATGCCCGCGAGCGAACGACAACGATGGCGGCAGGATTGCTTGTGAGCCGGCAAAAGGGCTGGGATTGGGCTGCCAAGCTGGGGAAGGGATTGGGGGAAGGCCCACTACCAGTACCAGTACAAGGTACCAGGAGCCAGGAGCCAACGTTTGCCTTGCATTATTTATGACAAAGTACCAAATTAAGCCGCATTGGAAACCAGGCAAGTGGAGCAGAAGTGCTCGAATCTTGGAGCTGGTTTGTGCCACGTTTAAAAGGCTGTTCCCCGTTTATGAAATTTATTGTGCCACATGGAAATGATTTAAAGTAAATATATTTTTTCTTTCAAATAATACAAATATATCAATGACTGGAAAGTTTTTAAATTTAAAGCCTTACCACCAAAAAAAAAAAAAATGAAATCTTTCACTTGATGATCTATGATTAAAAATCATTAAATAAGTGAAATCCTTGGTATTAATTGTTCTCCCGGCCGAAACCTCAGGATCTCAGAACGGCAGGACTCCATGAGTGCGTAAACTTCGCGTCGACATTTATTTACTTTCCGTAATTTAATATTATACTCGTACTATGGCAACGTCATCGGTGGCATCAGAGGACGTCGTCGTGCATCCACTGAAGGCATAAATAATCTGTTGCATGTACACACTTTGCGTGTGTGCTCCTGCTCCTGCTCTGGCTACGGCTCCTGTTTCCATTTGGTTTTTGATAAGCCCCGATTAATTAATTTCAGCTTTAAGCAGTGCAAAGGCAAACGCGGGCGACAATCGCTTTTGTGGCCAAATGTCAACTGACAATTCGCGAAACGACAAATCGGGAAATTGACACTTGCCGATAAGTCCTGCGACCCCGGTCCGCTGGTCAAGCTTAGCCTGCCCGAATCAATTAGGACCCTTCCATGTTAATCGCGCCATATATCAGGCTCTATCTCCGTGCCTGCATCTATCCCTTTCTAAGCCTAGAGGGTGGAGAGCGGTAAGCGATATCCTGACCGGATCCTGACAAAGGGGCCCGAAAAGGTCGATGACAAGCGGCGGAAGTCAAAACAAAAAGCCAGCAGGAGAAAAAGGACAAATCAACACGCGACATTTTTCGCGCGTCCTCTTCCCTCTTTTTTTGTGTTTTCGAGGCTAATGAAGGACCAAGGACTAACAGGAGGAGAACAAAAGGCGTGAAACCAGAGGCAAAGTGTTAAAGTACGATAAAAAGATTAAATTGCACAAACACATACAGCTAACACATCCTCAGGCAAATTAAGATAAAACACTGCTACACCAACACATGCAAAAGAAAATGGATACGTGATGGAAAGGCGAAGGACAAAAGGAAAGCCTCTCAGCAGGCAGAAGGCAAGAATTGGTAATAGAAAATCGGATCAGATTAGGTTTAATGCGGCGACGGCTAATTTTTGGGCGATTTCTCATAGAAATGGGAATGTGGCAGGACCCCCTTTCCGCCACCAAACTTTGCCACCCACCAGGTCCATCCCCTTTCAGGTCTCCGTTTGAATCTTGGCGCCATCGCTCCAAACCAACTGAGAGCTGTCAGCGGCAATACGCCGGCAATGACAGCTAAACAAATGACACAAATGCGGTGGATGTCAGTTGGGGAGGGCGGAGAAAGGAAGCAGGGTCCTGGAGCCTAACAATCCAGGCCGTCACCCACACACCCACACATACAACATCTACAGCGAACGGCGAGCGTCATCAACATTTCCGCTTCCGGCTGTTTATGCTAAAAGTATGCCGGCGACAACGCTACTGATGGGTGGCCCAGGATACCAGCTCTCTAGCCCTCCAGCCCCCCTTCCTGGACGCTTTTCAACCCGCTGAGCTGTCAGACGCCTTGGCTGCCACCAATTTTTTTCCTTCGTCCTGCCGGCTGATGAGGAGGCATCTATCATGTCGGGCTCAGTTTGGACCAAACTTTGGCATTTCCCGAACCGAATGCTAAATAGGAGAAGCCAACTATGAAGAAACTATTGATTAGGCAGCAATCTGGAAGCTGGAGGGGAAGCCGCTGTGATTTCGCCCTTAGGTCATCCTCAGACAGAAAACTGTATTTTAGGAAAAACATATCCTTGGCCTCCTAATTAAAATAATTCAATAATTACTCTTCAAGGTAGTACGAAAATATGACTTAAATGTTGAAATAGATGCTTCAATGGTATCAGAGACCTTGATGCTTTCGGCAAATAGCAAAGGACATGACCAGGGAACCTTTGGTTATCAATCACACTGCAGAGAGTCCTGTACTCACAGTTGTACGCATACAAGTATATGAAATAATTATGCTTAGCTGGCATTGCCGTTGCCATGGATATCCTCATTTCGGGGGCCACGCAGTGTCCTTTGGAGTTCTGGTTTCATTTACATGACGATGGCATCTCTGCTTATTAATAATTACACACACGCACTGTGCCCTGTTTTCGCATTCATTTTGATATTTAATTTTTGCGTTTTTGTTATCTGCCGCCAAGTATAAAGTAAATAAGACCAAGGATTCCACCTTTCCCGTGACAGCATTTTTATTGGGTTCTTTGAAAGGACTTTACATATTTATGAGGAGCACCAACGACGCTTCCCCGAGGGAATATGTCCTGAATGGAGTGCTCCGTTCGTTCAACTAATTGAAAACTAAAATGTCAATAGCAATCTCATCATCTGCCAGCCAGGATCATTCTATTCGACCGGTCCTGCCACTCAGCCGCTGCCCGGGGTCATAAAATCTGCGCTATAAATATCGAGAAACCGAAAGGAAAAAAAAAATACTGAAGGGCGTTATGAGTGAGGAGGGGAAGTGGCGGGAAAACAGCCCAATATGAAACAGCTTTTCATTGGGATGGCCCAAAATGTGTATTACCATTGCTCCAGGCTCCATGCTACAGGCTGCAGTCTGTAGCCTAAAGCCGGGTGAAGTTTCCACTTCCTTCTGCAGAGCTCCCGAGTGCTGGATGGAGGGCTGGCTTCCAACCAGCCACGTTTGATCCTAATGTGCTGCTGTCAGAGCCTGTCGACGTCAGCCGGACTTTTGCCGGCTATTTCGGGGATTAATGTCAATGTGAAAGGATTTTAGCCATGCATTGGAATTCACTGCCCTTCCTCCTGGTTCTGGAAGGGTCATCACTATTCGAAATGGCATTCTCTTTTCCATTCACTTGAAGAAACTCAATGGAAAGATTCTGATAAAAAAAGGACCAAAAATAATATAATTTTTATTAATTTTGTTGAGTGTTCTAACTCCTCTCAGTAGTCCTGGCAAATAACGTCAACAAAATCCCCGGAACACTACACAGATTCGCATCACACATCAACACACACACCCAGAGGAGATGGCCAAGAAGGAGGAGCCCCTCATGGAGGGGCCCAAGCGGCTGAACCGCGAGCTGGCCTTAATGCTGGAAGACAAGGCGAACCTGCAGTTCCGCAACCTAGAGGTGGAACCGGACAACATCTTCAAGTGGTATGGCCTCTTGATGCCCACTGCCCCGCCCTATGACAAAGGGGCGTACAAGGTCCAGATAGACTTCCCCAAGGACTACCCATTCAAGCCGCCTCGAATCCACGTCAATACGCGTATCTATCACCTCAACGTGAACGAACGGGGCCAGCTGTGCGTGCCGATCTTGGAGATAGAGCACTGGCTGCCCACCACTCGGATAGACCAAGTGCTGCAGGTCCTGCTGGCCACCATCAACGATCCCCAGCCGGAGAACGCCTGGCACATGGAGATGGCCGGCGAGTTCCGGAACGATCCCAAGAAGTTCTACAAAATGGCCGATGCCTGGGTGGCCAAGTACAGTGAGCACCGACCCACGGAGGAGGAGCTGGCCAAGTTTATCAAGAGGCGTAAGAAGAAAATGGCCAAGAATTAGGATGATATCGAATAAATAAACCTTTGGACTTTGTAAAATATTTTTTAAAATTAAAGGAAGGATCCTATAATCCTAACCAGACACTATTAAAATCGTATTCGATTCTATCGCATCAATAAACACCCATTTATTCTGGCCAACACCAATTGCTTGGAAGGAACTTCGGGGTGAGATCTTCGATTGAGTTTCCCGCAGAGCGCTTTCGTCTTAAATTGCTCGAGGTGGCCCGGCCTGGTCTGGCCTGGCCTGCCCTGGTCGCAGCATATGACCATCTAATTGGAAGCGTACAGTGAGCCCCGAGCCAGTGGCAGGACACTTCTGTCCCAACCAGCTGCGAGATAAATCATCCGCCTCGGCTGCAAACAAGGATGCCCCACGCGGCGCCGCTCAGCGAGCGGGCGGCATTAGCTGCCAGTGTCGTTGCCATTGTCAGCGGCATATCATCATCATCCACATCCGCATTCCCATTCGCATCCGTATTCGCATTCACATCCTTATTCGTATTTGGATCCGCATCAGCATCAAAGTCCTGCGACTGAACCGCTGAAAATCCGTGCTATATGTCCGGGGCCATATAAATTTCAGCAATGAATGAATCAACTTTACGAACATGGGGAACACATGTGGCTTGCTTTACGGCCAGTAACCCTAGACACTGGGAGAAACCCCTACTTTATTTATTTGGATTTGTAAAAATCTTGGATTCCAAATATAAGCCATGGGAAAGTTTCCTGCGATTGGTTGGGGAAGAAATAAAATTATGACGCAAACTTATTTATACGTTTTTTTCTCCCTGTGTAGCATGTCCTGTGTGTGCGTTTTATGTGCCTGTGTGTTTTGGGCAGTTCACTTGATATGCTCACTCTCTATCTGCGACCAACTTGGACTTGTCAATGGCAGGAATGGGAGATGGAGTCCGAAACTTGGAGATGAGTTTTCGGGGAGCCTGTAGCCTGTAGCCTGGTGATGGGAATAAGCTGCCACTATAATTACAGCAAAGGCCAAAGGCTCACAGGCGGACTAAAGATATTTGTATCTAGTTTCTTTACTGCCGGATTTACTGCCCATCCGGTGGAGTGGAGCGTCAAGTGGGGGGCAGTGGGAGAGATAGCTGGTGTCCGGGGCAACCATTGTGAAGATGGATTACCATGGCTGTAGCGTCGACAGTTTTTGTTTGGTTTTTGCGGGCCAAGTGTATGTTTGTCGGAGTGTTCGAGGCGTGCGTGTGTCTTGTTAAAACTGCCAACTGATTATTATCACCTTCGGACCGACTGTCCTACCACCAGTCATTGACACCCATTGCTAGTCCTTCCAATGCCCTTCGTCCTTGCTGGCGATGAGTTTGTAAAGACACTGGAAAAACTAGCGATCAAGGACTATATTGTTTTGGGCTTTTCACATAAAATTTATAATGGTTTGGCACAAAATATATTTTTTAAATATACAGAAATATAAAACTAATATTTTTTATTATTTGTTATTATTTTTGGTCCTTTAAAAATTGATTTTTTGTAGATAATTTGATTTTAGAAATGAAATAGGATTTTTTCTGTTGAATTAAAGTGTTTCCGATTCTGGCTAGGATTCTTGCCTCCATGCCACGCCCTCCGCCTACCGCCCCCTAGTGGGTCCTCTAGTGTCTGTCAGTGGCAGAAGTCGTTTGCTGTTTGCTTTATTTCCATCCCTCCAGTTTTTGGACTTCATCTTGCTCTCCTGCCTTTGCTGCGGCAATGAATCGCAGTTTTTGATTAGCTACAGACAGATGTCGGGTCGGAGAGGGTTGGATTGGGTTAGAGGAGGAGCAGGGAGCTGTGAGCTGGGAACAGGAGGAGGGGATGAAGGATCGAAATATATATCCATGGCAACGATTCCACAGTGTTCTTTTGGGCATTATTCAGTCGCGCTTAATTACAGCTCAGTCCATATTTGCCTCTATGGAATTGGGTTTAGTTTACAATTGTGGGATTGGAAATGAAAATGATAATCCCTTCTCAACAGGCATTAAAGTAATTTTAGTTAATTTAATTTTTCCAATTTGGTCGAAAGTTGAAATGGCAACGAAAGTTGATTTAAGCCATTTGTACCATAATAATGCAGCAAAAATCGTCGATCGATTCTGCATTCATTACCAAAGATAGCGGGAGGTGGGCCATCACAATTTACGACCTGCGACCTATAAAATATGCAGCTTATAAATTGCATAATTTATACACAACCCACACACACCACACCACACCACACACAGATAGACAAACAAAGTCAGATTGAGATATGAAGCATTGTTAATTCATATATGAACTCGGTTGGCCGTTGGGCCAAAAGTGCTTACAAGTAAATAAATTGTGCCACAGGCTCAGATACAAATAGTACAGATACAGATGCAAATGCAGGTGCAGGCGGCAGTGGCAGATGCAGCAACGGAGATAAAAGCGGCGAGTAAGAGCTTAAGCGATATATGCGAGTACATAGAGATATACCTTTGCATATTCCACACAGAGATCCCTCCCAGTTGTTGTTTTCGCTGCGCCTGCTTTCTGCCGTGTGTAGTGCTTGTAAAACCAATAAAATCAATTAAAAGGCACTCAACATGCAAACAATTATATGCAAATTTATTTATAGCCAACTAGAAACTGTGGGCCGGAGTAAAAGGCAGGGGGAGTGGCCGGAGGTGTTCTTGGCAGTCGAGTGAAAGTCAAAGCAGGCTCACAACATTTTTAAGCTTTGGTGCTCAGGTATATTGCTTTCGGAATAGAGAAGGTGAAAGGTAATATACTCTTCAGAAATAGTTATTAAATAGTTATAAAATAATTATTTTTGTTTAAAACCTTAAACAGGAAAGGGTAAAAAACTAGATTGTAATGAAAAAAATTAAACAAATGATATTCACGGGCCGTACAAAATATAATTTCTTTTACAACCAAGTGCGTTTCTAAGCTGTTGCAAGAACATTTGTAAAACCATTGATTATCGGGTATCTAAAATTCGTAGGACTCGGTCTTAGCCTGAGAGTTTTCACACGTATTTGCATATGCCATAAAAAACAACCGGCAAGCGTAAAGCCTGCAAATAAATACACAAGGACTTTCTTCTTGGCCCCAACAACAGCAAAACACCAACAAAGCAAAGCAAACCAAAGCAATGAAAATAGGCTAGGGAAATGGGGTGGTGATGGTGTGGCAAGCGGCTTGCCGAGGGGCTGGGGGTGAACCTGTTGCATACACCACAACAAAATGCTCGAAACAAACAGGAACAACAAGAGCAACAAGAACAACAGCACAACAGGAAGGTCCTGCGAATATCCTCAGAGCCTGCGAAACGCAAAGGAATGAAACGAGCCTGGGAGCACAAGAACAACAAGTGCGGCAAAGAGACTGAGAGAAAGTGCTGAGAGGCGGTTGAAAGGTCGATTGAATGGCTGGTTGAAAGGCAGAGCGTGGGAGAAGAGCACCGCAATCGCAGGGAAGAGAGCCACGAGAGCCGCGCAAGGTCGGAGTGAAAGTAGAACAGGCAGCGGCCGGAAATTGAAAGCGAAAGAGCGAAACGAATGGCTAATGGAACAGTTGATAGCTCAATTCGAAATGCGGGGGTGGGAGAAAGTGCGGACCGAAAGCGGAAGAGAGAGAGAGAGAGTTGTGCCTTGTTAGCAGGCCGGTTCGTTGCCACGCGTTTCCAGAACACCAGAACGATTGCTGCTGCCGCTGCTGCTGCCACTGCCGTGGTGGCTCCTTTGTCAGTCGTCCTGCGTGCGAATCATTAGTCTTCGTTAGGCTGTCTTTGTGTCAACAACGTGTTGCTCCGCCGCAGAGTCCTCCGTCGCCAGTCGCCCTCAAGTCGTCCCTAGTCGGTCGCTCGTTTATCACACAGGACAAAACAAAGCCAGCACCGCACGCCAAGCTAAGCTCCTTCGGTGCAAATGTGCGATTTCGGTGTGCGTGCCAAAGTGCAACAAGTCGCGACTTAATTTAATTGCAACAATTCCCCCCTCCCAGCGAACAAGTGAAAACTCACAAGGATATATCAGTGTCCGTGAAAACTAGAGCAATCCTCCTCTTGATCCAAAAAATACTTTAGCCAGCCAAGTAAGTTTCAGTTTCGTGAAAGAAAAACCTCAGAAGCAGATGCCTAGTTTTCTGGGGAAAAGGAATTTCCAATTAAAAGGAAATCCTAATCAATTATTAAATCAAAAATATGAAGAAGCCAATATGGGACTTGTGACATTTGGACGATTTGGATTTACAAATCTGTGCTTGTTTTTGTTTAATTTTTCTGTTGCAACGAGCTCGAAAATAAATATTTGTGTTTATTTTTCCTGAAGAATAACCGCTTTTAAATATATTTAATAGAAATACTAAACCAACATTTATTATTATTTATTATTTTGAGAATTTCTTACCTTTTGGGGTTTTTGGGATACAAAAATCCCAACTCTATATTTTCACTCACCTTAAAGAAATATAATTTCTCCAAATTAAATACATGTTGTGTTCTTCAAAAAACTTCAAAGGAAACCGCTGGGGCTTTTAGTGCAAAATGCTTCAAATATTCAGCTGTGTGTGCAAGCCAGCTGCTGACGATCTGAGGATTTTTTTGTGGGTCAATGGACGCTCAAGCACTCGGAGAAAGTTGGAAAGTGGAAGCAGTAAACACAAACAAACACAATAAAAACGCAAGAAATCATGTTTCTATGATGTATACTTACACTTATATTCATACATATTGCCCTGCTAAGTGGGCTAAACAACGTCAGCGGATTCCTCGCAGTTGCGAAACTTTTCTCAGGACGAACAGGACTGGTAGACAAACAAACAAACAAACAAATGGCAGTGGTAGCGGCAAACAAAGGCAAACAAATCCCAGGGACATTTCTCGGAATTTAATTCAATAAAATGAATTCCGACTCTGGCTGGGGACTCTGGGTGTCCTTTTCCACTCTTGCTTTCAAAGTTGTTTCTCCTTTTTTCGTCGATTTTTTATTCTTGGCTAAATGTCTGCAAATTAACTTTGCCAAAAGGAGAAAAAAAAAGGAAAACAAACGCAAAGCGAAATTCCATTTGACAAATCGCAAACGTAAATAGATCCGGTCGAAAGAGTGTCTCTGGGTTTTTAAATGTAATTTAAGTTTGTGCAACTCTGGGCCACTCTTTGCCCCTTTGCCCCTGACAAATGGCCGGGGTCGAAAGTTGGGAATTTAACATTAACCTTGGTGCCCTGTCGCCCCATTCTGACCGAAAACCCCAATGTAATAGAGTCGCAGCCAAAAACTAAATCACTGTCATTGCGGTCACGAGATTCACAACCCGAAAAAGCACACACATGCAGGAGGACGCAGCCAGGATGGGTGTACATATATGTTCATGTGGAAGAGATTTAGCCAGGAATAAAGTAAAGTGAAGTGGAATCACAGAGGCAACTATTGTTAGGCAATGATTTGCAATTTGTTTGAAAAATGCATTCACAACCACAAAAGACAAACAGTCTGAGGCCGAGGCCGAGGCGGAGGCGGAGGTGGTGGCGGATGCAGAGGAGTCGGAGGAGTCAGTGCGCCCAGTTAAGCCGTGCACAAATAAAACCATAAACAAACGCACCGAGCCAAAGCCCAGATACAGATACAAATACTCAGTGGCTCGGTGCAGATGCATCCAAAGGATGCCAGGCGGATACTGAGTTGCAGCTGCGGCTGTAGTTTGCGGATTGCTGGTTTGCTTTGGCTTTCAGCTCGGTGAGCGGAAAGCGAAAGCTGACAGGAGAGACGTGGCAAGGACGTGGGAGAAGCAGGACGCAGATCCGGGGAATATATAAAATTGCAGCCACAACCGTCAATTGCTGGGCAACCAAATGTCCACCCTTCCACACTGCCACACCCTGCTGCTGCAGCATTCAGCCTCATCAGCAATCCGCGACAATTCTTGGCAAACTATGCTCTTGCCGAGCGCTCCACTTTCCACTTTCTACTCGGGCACTCCATCAACTGCTTTGGGGCGCCACGAGGCGAGGCGGTCGGTGGGAAGGCAATTTCATATGCGGAACTTGCTGCACCGAACTGCATACAATTACAAGCAAGATGCAAAATGCGCACCAAAGTATCTGACAGATACTTAATAGCAGCAGCAGTGGAAGGAGCAGTAGCCGAGGCAGTGGCTCCAAATGGCTTGGAATGCCAAGCGAATTCATATTTGATGTATGAGCCAGCTAGGGAGCTGGGTATGTTCAAAGGAAATGCCAAATGAGATGTTTAAGCGTATTTTCAGCAAAGAGTTTGGGTGGACTATCCGAAATGGAGGAGAGATTCTGGTTTTAAGGGGTACTCTTATGTATCTTTAAAAACCACTGGAAAACTTGAGTATATGTGTCAAGTTTTCATAAATAATCCCTCATGTTTTTATTTGTAAAGTTAAACAATAAACGGGGTTAGAGTTAAAGTTAAACTTTATGAGAAATTCCGAGGACATCTTCCAGCGATGATTGTACCTGCCTGACTGCCAATTAACATGTCAAATCAAGTGCCGGAAGTTGAGGGTTTTTGGGCCGCGAAAGGCCCTTCCTGCCGCCAACATTTGAGGCAACTTTTCCACGCGATTGGCCGCAAAATTGCCCGTCACGTGTTACCGGGTCCAACTTTGTTTTAAATCAATTAAAGCGAAAGGCTGGCATCGGAGGAGGCAAGTGACCAGTCCCAAGCAATTTGTGGCACATATCTGTGGAATCTCGGTACACGGACTCAAATGAAATGTCACGCAAGCAAAGGAAATGCGAGACAAGCAGTAGGATTCAGGATACAGAGTTCAGAGGCTACGGGATTCAGTGCCATTTGCCTGGGAGCGTCAGGAAGCTATTAAATCTACATAAAATTGTAGAAATGTGTGGCATGTTGAGCAATTACAACTCAATGTTGGTCTGCCAGAGGAAAGTGGGGGCGTGGGTGGCGCACCTTTCAGCTGACATGCTCATCTGAATGCAAAGCCCGGCCATGTTTCAGTGGTTTCCCCTTCGCCACGGCATATAGTTCTGTTTTCGTTGTTGCTGTGGAGCTTAAGAGCCGTTAGGAAATTGCACTTGTGCTCCCTGCCCCGCCCCCATTTTCCCGCGAAGTGGGCGTGTGAAAAAAGAATTAAAGTCAAGTGAGCGCACTGAGACTGAATACATAAAACGAGGCAGGCACCCGAAAGGGGTAAAGGAACACACTGTTCTACAAAAAAAATATGATCCAAGTAATGTATCCCAATGTTAGCCTCAAAGTTATGCAAGTTTTTCTCTCAGTGTACGCAAAATTCAGAGGCAGAGGCATTGAAAAGGCATTCAGTCAGGGGCGTGGTTGCATGCACAACAACAATATAACGCAACAAGAACAAGAAGAAGCTGAAGCCAACATCAACGTCAACGCCAAAGAAAAGCCGGAAAAATGGCCAAGTTGTTTGCCTCGCCGCACAACACAACAACAACAGCGACCACAATAAAGAAAAGGACATCCAGAGAGGGTCCATAGTACACAGCTATTTGGCCATTTTTTAGGTTCTTCCTGGCCAGAGGTATAATTTTCGGCGCGACATTTGACGCGACCAGGGCCAGTCGCCTCCCGAATGAAACCTACAAAAGTTTGCCCATTTTTTCGCTTTTATTTCGGGGCGGAAAAGTTGAAGTCCAAGATCCTAATCACGCTTAGCCTGAACGGGCAATTATTTGGGCATTTATCAAAGATTTCGCTTTGGAGTAGGGTAAGCTTGAGAGGAGAAGGTGAATGGGATAGCCGGAAGGTGACAGCTGGTATGAGATTCAAATGAAAAAGGTTTCAAGTTTCCAACAATCACTTGACAACAGACTTTCGCAATTTTTTAAATAATTTAAAGCTCCAGGTTCCAGGAAACATCTTTAACATAATCATTTTTGTTATTTTTTTCCTACGCCCCACCTACACACAAAGTTCCAGACCAAATCCCCACCCAAATGTCGAATTCTTCTTGTATTTTTTCTGTGAAAAATTAATTTGCATAAAATACACACCGAAATCAGTTCCGCTTGGCCAGCGAAAGGAAAAGTAAAAATAGCAAAAGGAAAATTATGGGAATGTGAATGGGAATGGGAAATAGAAGAATGCGGGATAATGGGGAAGGGACACGACACCGAGCAAGGGTCAGGATGGGATAAGAAATCTGATGATTCAACTTGTTAACCAAAGGAGTTGGGGAAATTTAAGTTCTGTCCGAGAGGAAGCCGGAATTGATTAAGTCAGATGGTCAGGATACTCAGGACATTGACCAGATGGGTATCTCTAATGAAAGCTCACTCGAATCTCTTAAATCCTCAACTTGATTTTACTTTCTTAAGTCCAAGAAAACCTCAAGAGCTTGTGAATTATTTAAATAAATAGCCATTAATTTTCTAATCAGTCCGTTCAAATACTGGAACCGGAATCAAGCCAATTGTGACCACGATGATTAAACTTTCAATTGGCAGTGTCAAGGCAACGATTTTCCATTTCCCCCCACCCACTCTGCCACCGCAACTAAGGCCCATTTCCCACTCCTGGTCGACTGGATGTCAAACCCACTCCTGCGCCGAGGGGCCCGAAAAATCCTTTCAATTTCCGTTTCTCACAGGGCATAGCCCAGACCCACAGACATGCGAAACGGTTCCAAGCGGAAAACCTTTGCCCTCCTAAGAGAATGGGATAGATAGTGTGGGGCCAAAGGACGAGGAGAGCGTTTCCTAACCGTTAGTTTAATTTGTTAGATTAGTAAACAAATGAAAATTAATTGAAGCAAACGAAAAACTTGGCCCCGGGCGAACCAAGTTGAGAGGGTTTCCGTAGAAATCTGGGGAAATGGGGAAAAACTTTTTCCTCGCCTTGCGTAGATAAAACGTTCGTTGAAAGGACCTCTTCTGTGTGTGTGTGTGTGTGTGTGTGAGTCAGTGGGTGTGCGAGAAATCCAACAAAGGTAGCAGCAAATTGTTTCTGCTCTTTAAGGACTTCAAAAGGGTGAAAGGACGGCCAGGCTCGACTCCGACTGGTATCCTTGGTGAAAGTTTCGCCATCGTAACGTCTTGATTTTCATTGTGCGGATTTGATTAACTTAATTGTTCGGCGGTTATCTTCGATTTGCTGCTCGCAATTTCCGTCTGGCCGTAAACAATGATTAACGCCAACCCCCCGCCAAGGATGATGAAGGATCGCCGTTAAGCCGCTTTTAATGGCATTCTAGACGGGGCCAAACTAAAAAAAAACTAGAGAGCACAAAAGGCCAGAGGACGCACGCGTCCTGAATCCGTTTTTAGTTTCTGTCATGCGGGCCAACGCCAACAAAAGCGCAATGTCAGCGAATAAAAAATTGGGATTTAGGAGAAAGGAAAAGGGAAAGTCGCAGGAAGAGCCGGGGGATGAGTGGGAAAATGTATGGCGGCAAAACAAAACAATCGAAAATTATAAAATAACAAAAGAGCAAAAGGCGAGAGAATCGATTGGACGAAATCTTTTTATGCCAGCTCGGATCTTTGTCCTTTTTTTACTTCATCCTTTTTATTTTGGGGCGGGGGGGCTTGCTTTTTGTTTCTGGTGTACGCGTCACGTATTGTCAATAAAAAAATAATAATAAGATACAATAAATTTTTACCTTTAACGAGTGCGAGGGGGAGTCGGGGTTGGCCAAGGGGTTAGGGAGGACATGCGTGTCCTTTAGCCGCTTTTGTGCGTAACTGTAACGCTCGCGCCATGAACAAAATATAAAAAGAAAGTAAACACAAGAGGCCCAGTGTGAAGGGAGGGAAGGGAGAGGGGGCCACAGGCCGAAGAAAGAGAGGTTGTGAGCTGCAGAAAGCAAACAAAGGCAATGACACGAAGCGATGACGACGGTCCTAACAACAACAGCAGAGAAAACACGGACCAAGCAGCAAAAAGCAAACAAATAAAAGGCGCAACAATTGCAAAGGGGAATGTAGGACTTTCTCCCTACCCCACCCCCTCATATCCACCCACTCCTCTCCAGCTATTTGGAATTTGCCAAGTGCGTGTGTAATTGAAACTAGGCGCCCCAGCTGGATATATGCGTTCATGTTTATGGAGCACATATTCCCCGGATAGGCTGGGAGGCCACTGAACTAATGCCAGGATTTCCGGTCCTAAGCCATTCCAGGCAGGTGAGCGTGGATCAGTTCGCTAGGCTGGAAAATGTCTGTTCTACATACCAAGAATAGGCTCTCAGAGGGAAATAATTACATAAAATTCAGTAAATTGTGGAAACTTTCAAAAGTTTCCATTTCTTTATTACATTAAATCAGTTCAATTCTCCGGATGCCTTTCCCATTCATTTGCCTTCCACTGTTTGGCCGAACATCTCTTTTGTAATGGAATAAAGTACACAAATGTCGATTCCGCAGGTCACTGCACTAAACAGGACCTGCCCTCGCCCCCGAAGCCAAGGGGCTTGCATTTTTAGTTGGCTATTTGACCGTTGGACCACCCAATTCCGAATCCATTTCAGGTTTAGTTCCATTGCTCGGTGTCTAGACTCGAGCGCTACTTTCATCGAGCTTGACTTTTCGCCGCACGGCTAAGGATTCAAAAAAGTGTAGGGGGCTGAGGGGCTGCCCCAGTCCGAGGAGGATCAGCGGTCCGAGGCTGAATCCGAATCCCCGCAACAACTTTCGGACGGTTGCAACAGAAAGCAGCGGAAAAATATGCAAAGAGTGGATAAAGAAGTCGGGCGGTGGCAAAGGGGCGGCGGGCCGAAAGGAGTGCGGCAAAAAATTCGCAATATTTGTAAAAGGGACTACAGACAATTTGCCTTTAAATAGAGCGTGGCACTTCAAACAAGTGAAGCCGTTCTCAGCCCCACCCGGCGCCACCCCCTTTTTCTGCAGCAAACAAAACATGAAAAAAATACACACAGAAAAAGGAGGAAAATAAAAATGAAAGGAAAACAGGGTGAGTGGGTGGTGCGGAGGGTGGGGCTAGCGCGACACGACACGGGGGAAAATCTGCAAGAAGCGGCGAAAAAATGAAAATCAAGAAAATGAAAAGAAAATAATATAACGAGCGCATATTAAAGTGGGTTTATTTATTTTGCCCTCGACGCTGTTGCCACTTTGGCCAAAGGTACAGGACACGCAACTCGAGCATTTTGCGGGGGCGCAGGGTGAGCGGGGCGGTGCCAAGTGGGCGGGGTCGGATGAGCGTTCGTTCCCTTTGTGTCTGTGTGTTTGCTGTCGTGTTTATTAAAAAATAATTTCCATGCTCAACTTGGCAATGTTGCCTAAGCTGACGCATCTAACCACCCAAGGTCCACCCCTCGGGATGCACTCAAAAAAAATCACACGACGTAGTACGAAGGAATATTTTATATCTTATATTTTAATATTCCCTTATATATTTTAGTAGTTAACAAATTCGCGTTGTAGGTTTGACGAAGGATATTCTTAGCGATCTAAAAATGTGTTTACTGTTCCAATAGGCTATTGGTATATGCTCAAAAGTCCACATCCGAAGCTGAACTATTTCTTCAAATTAACAATTAATTTTTTTATATTTGATGTGTATTTTTCTCGGTGTACATACTTAAGCCCATCAAAGATGTGTGTGGCTTGGTGTGGGTGAGATATCAACAGTTTGCATTCTCAAGTATCCCCGAGAAAACATTTGAAACAATAAGCTCGCTGGGTCCTGTCAATCCCCCCCCTCCCCCACCCCATTCCATACAAATTCAATAATGCGACATCGGCAACAACAACGACACTAAATTATTCAGCTGGGCGGGGGTGAGAGCCGGAAACGAAGGAGAAAAAATGTAAATCTGTGATTTTAATGCGTTTGCCAACTGTAAACATAAACCGAAAATATTACAGAACTTGTGCAAACAGGAGAAGCAATAAAAAATGAAGAAATGCCAAGGATACAAAGGGAGAAAGCGAAAAAGGGAAATGAATACGAATGCGCGTATGTCAATTTAATGGGCGGAAACTGTTTTGCGTGGGCGTGGCACATGCCGAAGCACCAAAAGAAATATGAAATATTTATATGAACATTTTCATTTATTGAGCGTAACAAATGTGCACAAAACAAAGTGAGCGGCTCGGCGGGGGGATGGGGCATGGCGTGGCATGGCGGGGAGTGGGGGATGATTCACAGGCAAAGGTGAAGGACGAAAAACAGAGGGGTGGTCCTCACCTGTGCAGGTTATTGTGCGTGCAGGATTGCCATCATCATAATCATTGGCAGCAGTGGCAGCAATGGCGGCAGTGGCAGGGACTGTGGCAGATGGCCCTGTGCCGCGGCCTCCCCCTTCCCCAGCCACTTCCAGGTTCCGCCTCGCGAGCCCCCAGGAGAGACAATCTCGCCCCACTTTCTCCAGGGCCACTCGAAACTTTCATCATAAATACAGTGTCTACTGTAATAATGTCCTTGCAAAAGGTATCTCAGTTGGTTTGTGAGGCTTGTAGGGCTTTCAGTAAAAATTTATAATTTTTCTTCGATTTTCGAAGGATTCTTAATTGTTGGTATCCAAAATAATTATTTTGGGAACAATGATACCCTAAGAAAAATACATGTGACATTTAACCTAAGTCAAGTTACTTTTGAAATAAAAGAGATACTAATTTTACTTGATATCCTTTTTTGGGATTTATGAAAGAAAAATCAAGGACATGCGACAAATTCAACGCAATCACTAATTTTCAAGGGTATTCGGTATTCCTGTTTGGAGAGAACACATTCCCCCATTTTCATCGTTTTCATGAGTTTCCTTATGTTTTTTCTGTGTGCTCTGGTTTCTTTTGTTTTCGCTTTCGCTGCTTCAGCTTTTCCTTTCGCCATTTGTTTGTTTATTTGTTTGTTGCGGTATTCGGGGAAATTATTATATTTTAATTACACATGCGTTCGCCAGCGATGGCGCTGCCGCGATGGAACGGCCCAAAAAAATAACCGCAAAAATGTAAATGAAAATGGCGTGAAAAATCAGTTTCATGGTTTTTATATCCCTGTTTATTTGTTGTAAATGAGCACACTTTGGTGGCCGAAAAGGTGGGGCAGTGGGCGGGGCATGACCATGGCCGTGGGAGTGGGAGTGGGAGTGGGTGTGGACAGAACGGAAGTTGATTATGACCATTTAGCATGGGCCAGGACGTTGGTGGCGAGAACGTCAGCGGAACTGAAAATGCGGCCAACTGTTTGTTGTTCGTCCTGTTGCTGTTGTGTCAGCCTAATTAATTTTTGTCACTAATGTTTATATAGTTGGTAATGGGGCAGGTGCTGGCCGACACTAGGCCAAGCAACTTTATTACCCAATTACATTAGCAGGAGCGGGACTCCTCAAAAGGAGCCCGGCGATCAGATTAAGATTTATTGCTGGTAATTCGAAAATACCAATTATATTTTTATTTTCCCCAAAAAGCGTGTATCCTTTCTCCTCTCTGTGTGTTTTGCTGCTACCCCGTATCATCCGCGGCTCTCAGTATTAAGAAATAACAACTTGCCAAGGGCATTCGAGGACTTGCTATCCTGCGGGGAGTGGCGACAGAATTCGGAGCCCCGGGCAACTTTGCTTTTGGGGTCTTCAATGTAAACAGACGAGGCAAATATTTAACTCGCAGGCCCTCGCAGCGGTGTCTCCTCCGTGTCCTCTGCGTGAGTCTGTAAGGATATGTGTATGCGGGGGAGAGGCTGCCGCCGCACACTTGGCAAACTTTTTGTGTGGGGCGGAGATGCTTTGGGCTCTGCTGTCGCTTATTTGTCGCAGCATTTGAGCTCAAAGCTTTGGCTTGTTACACTTTATGAAATCAGCTGCAGCGTTGCGGCACTGCCACGCTGCCACGCCTTTGAAACTCAAGTGTTTATGTTTGTCTTGGCGAGGCGGCGGCTCATAAAGTCCCTAGCAAGGGAGCTGCCAGGACCTCAACCCAGGAGCTGTCAAAAGTCACGTCGCGTCCTGCCAAGAATGAGCTTCCTCCCTGGGGGTGGGTCGACTGGGCGGGCATGTCTCTGCCATAAACTTGAACTGGAAATTGTGCGTAATTATATTAAATTTTTATTGGGCCACACACATGAAATGGAAACGCTGCAACAATTTCCGAAAGCGACTCACATGCAAATTGTTTCCCGAAAGGTGAAAGGAGCTACGAATCCTTGATTGTAGTGAGAAATACTTGAAATAAATTGGTTTTCTACCGCTTTAATGACTAACTTTAAGGACTACAAACCGAGTAACTGCAATAATGACCCAAACAAATTATATCGCTATTGTGTTCCGGTGTATCAGATTACGAGGTAAATACACATAATGTTCACCTGGATTTGTCCTGCCGTCGCCGAAAGCGTCACCCAATTGAGCAATCAATGTCATTGAATCCAATTTTCCATATGTTTTCCCTTCGGGCATGGCATTTTCCCGATTTTTCCGCTGTTGTTCGACAGCGTTTCTGGGGTTTCGTTTGGCTTCGCCGCTTGGTCCCGCGCTCCGGTCGGTTGCCAGTGGCAGCCGCCGTTTGAACTTGTTTGACATTCCACCGACAATCAAATTTAGATGCCTGATATCCACTCCATTCCTCCTCCGCCCTCCCACTCCGTCGACTACCAGACAATTGTTCGGTTTGCCACAAAAGCTCTGCCCCTGCCACGATACTCGCCTTCGTCAGCAATTATTCAATGCTTAATCACGAGAAGGCATCGGCGGCATGAATGGCATAAATCTTATTAAATATTCAAATAACACAAAAAGTGTACTCGCCCACACTCATGCCGCCAACAAACAGATCGGGGGAGCCCAGAAATGCGGGCATAATTAACGGCAATGAGTAAAAAAACGGGACCAGAAGTGGTCAACGAACGTTGGAGGCTATTATGATTGCAGCAAAAACAACCGCGTCCCCCAGAATTAAGGGAACCACCCCCACAATCCTCCTTTCACCACGAAAACACAAGAGTCTAGTGGGGGGAGAGGTCAGCATTTTTTGTGCCTCCTCTTTAGGCGTAGCCAATGCCATTATTTCATTTTCGTTTTCATTTTCATACAGGCCTCATCACATATGTGGGCGTGCCACGCCCCCAGGGGAAATCGCCTTGGGTTGCCTTGGGTTGTCGTCATCGCCGTTTGTTATCGCCTTCTCATTGCCCGGCAAACGAAACTATTTGAATAACGCGCCATCCACGCCCACGACGAGGGGGTGGCCACCACCCAATCCACGCATTCCCCGCACACATGTGCGCGGCAGGACCTCACCCAGTGTCCCCGCGTTCGTGTTAATAGTTTTTCCCTTTGTTGCCGACTCCTTTCTGCTGTTTACGTTATCGCATGTCCCGGCTGCGAGGCGAACTTAGTTGGACCACAATTACTGGAAAATTAACGCAATTAGATTCGGGCCAGGCCAAGCCTTTGATCTTTCAAGCCTACAAATGTGTATTAAAAGCCAGCAAAGCCACACAAAAACAGCCATAATGGAGAAATTATGAAAAATGTTGGGCCAAGCGCGATTGTGTAGAAATGCTAATTTTAAGAAAAAACGAGCTTAAAAGTTAAACAACCGAGCAGGATAACACTGGGAACTTATATTAGAGTGATTCCTTAGCATGGGAAGGGGGTACCCACCTCATTTCTAATATTTTCCCTGCATGTTTTATTTAATGTGTAATTTCCATTACCGTTTCAGGCCCACCATGTGGCTCATGAATTAGGAATATACCAATTGCAAGTCCTCTATAATTTGAGGGGTGGTTAGGACATGTCCGTAATAAGACCAAAACATGACATTATAATACGTAATATCCAACTAATTCGTGGTCCCCCCTTTTTATATTTGCAGAGACATTGCATTAGTCAGCAGATCGAGGTCTGCCAGCGTACGTGACTTGGCCCTTTCCAGGACTCTATCGAAAGGTAAGAAAAGCTCGAGGGGTTCAAAGCACTACCTGGCTCTGTGAGGACTCTGAGGTCCCTGGAATTCCAACTAATTAAGTTGAGACCCCCTATGAAATTCACTTTTAAACTAAACAGGCTCTGTCCCGCAGCGAGTGAGTGGGTGGACGGGATGTCTGGAATCTTGGCAATGTTTTATTCAAAAATTGCTAAAATATTTTGGCAAGTGAGTTAAAAGTTTCCTCAGACAACGAAGTCGGAGTCTGTCTGCTAAGTCTGTATTTATGTTTTGCCGTGTTTGTGCCCGAGTTTGTGTTTGTCTTTGCGGAGCATTTTTCCTTAACTGAAGGAATTTATTATATCAGAAGGGGGCACGGATGAAGAAGCTCAACGAGCATGACAAATTTTCACTTTGCGTTAGGCAAAAGTTGCAACAAACTTGCAACAGCGAAAATAATTTCGCTGCTTGCTGCTTGCTGCTCGCTGCTCGTTGAAAGTCAAAGCACACAGCCCCTGCCCCCGAAAAAAAGGATAGAGAACTCAAGGAAAGCAGAGGAGAGTCAAAGAAGAAAAGCTCCGACGACTACTTATCTGCCAGGACCAACACTTTTGGCCAGGTGCTGCCAATTTGGGCGTTAAGCAGTTGCCAGGACTCACGAAAGTGGCAGAAAAGAAAAAAGGAAGAAGAAGGACAACCGAGGGGGCCGTTGGGCGGAAGGCAAACAAATTGTGCAGCAAAACTTAAAGCCAGCAAAGAGGCCACAAAAAATTCGGAGCAAAAATCGAGGGAATAAAAAGCGCCGGGCAAAGTGACGGCCAAAGTAATGTCCCAGCCAGCTCAAGTGCAGTGGGGCGTAGTCTGTCTGCCGCATAGGGGCGTGGCAGGCATATGCATATAGCCAGTCAGCCAGCCATCCAGCCAGGCATCTAGGGTTTTTTACCCAGAAATATGTGTCAACAATATTGGGACAGGCTTCTTACAGGGCACGGGCAGGGGACTAAGGCGAAGAAGAGCGAAAGTTTGCTCTGGCAACTAGTTTTCATTTTATTTTACTGACAGGTATGCTAAAAGCTAAAAAACGTTTCAACGCAAAGGACGATGAAGAGCAGATCCTGCGAAATGGAACTGGGAAGTTAAAAGTAGTCAAAAGTGCGAGTTCTTCCAGGGGGCGGGCCTGGTGGACTGGTGGACGGGTACATGAATACCATTTTATGTGCCGGGGGAAGATTTTGACTTTTTGCAATATGTAATTCGAAGCAGGAGGTGGATCTCCCAAGGACAATATGTGTGACAGCTGGCAATGACTGCCTCGCATGATAACAGAAATAACAATAACCGGGCCAAGAAACAAAAAAAAGCAACAGCGGCAGCTGAAAGGGTTAACAAATGGCAGTCGAAACTTTGGCGCGACTGTCAAAATAAATGCGAAGCAATTTATGAAATATTTATGAAGTGTGACATGGCTGACAATAAATATATATCCGAGAAAGTCATCCCACGTACCTCCCAACGTACACCACCCACCGCCCACCACCCACCACCCATCGACCACGATTTGAGTAAATCCCCAAGATTTGATCGAAGCAGACTCCAACTGGCGCTGACAAGTGACGCAAGCCAAAGACAAATCCGAATGATTGTGGGCCTTAATAAAAATGCGAATAAAACGTGGCCAACGAAAGGACGATGGACGATGGACGAAGGACGAACGGGACGTGCGGACGTCATAACTTGGCCCACTGATTGATGGCTATGTTTCGTCTGCCGTTTTGGCTTTGCGTCATTTGTCAGACACAAAATGGTGGATATGGATCAGGCAACTCGGACAGGAACTGCACTTTGTCCAACTGACCAAGTTGGACATTTTGCTTTCGCTCGCCTCTTTTAGCTCCTCGTTTTATTTGCAGCTAAACTAAATGGGACAGGCTATCCTTGGTGACCCCATCACTGGCCCATACCCATTCCCTGACCAACATTTCCACCTCACGATCCAGTCGGAGTCAGTCAGTCAATGTCAGGCACGTCCGAGCGGCGTTCATGTCGCAGCTTAAAGTTATATTCACATGATAGGGACACAGGTCCTCTTTTTATTCCCATACACTGGCGATGGAGTTTAATTAAATTGGGGTTTACAATTTGATTTGATTTTGTCCAATCATAAAAAGCAGACTATGGAACTTATCTCTGTGAATAGTCCTGGAAAATTTGTTACATTTCAGAAAACCCTTCAGTAACCTCGACTATTTCTCTGTGTGTACACAAACCCAAAGCCACCGCCGCTGATTAAGATGAAGACGGCGATGATGGGCTTGTGGATAGGCATGGGCCTGGATACGGGCCTGGGGCTGGGGAGATGCTGCCGCTGATGGGGAACTGCCATAAACAACTACGATTCTTCCGGCGTAAAAACTTATTGTTGACAAAACCTCATGACACACAGACGTGGAATGGCACTGGCGATGGCACTGGGAAGATGTGTACATATTGTTAAAGTCCTGGCCGGAGCCCGGGTGATGATGCTAGCTGGTCTGACTGACTGGATGTCCTGGCTGGCACAGCGGAAGTGTCACCATTTGTCAAATAACGAAATTGAAAACAATTTCCACACACACGCCGCAGCAACATAGCAGATTCCTCGCCACTCCTTTGTCCTGATCAACCTCAGAATCGGGCTTTGGTATCTCTGGTGTTTGCATAAAGTTTACAGGTTTAGGGCTTTCCTTTTTAAAGTTAACAATTTCCGAATGCTGGAAAATATAATACGAGTGTATATTTGCGCATATATGAGTGTGCTTTCCTGGGAAATTGCCGCAGTCGCAGCCGGGCTGTCAGCTTAGCTGCGGCTTTGCTCCAATTTCCCACTGGGTCGCCGTCATCATTGTTGTTGCTGCGGTTGATGTTGCCCCTGCCGCTGCTGCTCCTCGCCTTGTCGACAGTTCTGTCACACTTTCACACGCTCCGTCCCCTCGGCGAGGACTTGCTCCCTTTGCATGCCGCATTGTTTGCACGCACACACACACGCAGAGAGTTCCGCCAGGACTCCCAAACACACTCAAACACACGCCGCATGCCTCGAAAGTTTAATCGAAATTATAAACAACAAGACAAATTGCTTCTTGTTGCAATTTTCCTCAACATTACCAGCCCCGTATCCTTTCTTGTCAGGCTAGTAGTTGGTGTTGTCCTGGCGTTGCTACCCATATTATTATTGCAGTTGCTTTTACTTTCATTCGAGTTGTAGCTGCATTAAATAAATTTAATTTACTAAATAATATTGCAGGCGAAGCAAACAAAGTTGTGACCATTTCATATTTAATGCACTTAAGTAAACATAATATAATATCATATTTTGTGTTTGATTAATTCTGTTGAAGCAAGTCTTTAAGTTATCTCTATTTGGCCTTCTAACATTACTCCCTAACATCCTGGCCATTATACCGTGAAAATGTTGTTCGTCCTGCTACCAATGTTGCTATAGCTGCTGTTTTGCCTGCCAAGGACCAAACATCCTGCTGCGGCTGCTGCTCCTTGGGGGAATAATTTTCTTGGTAATTGTTTGTCGCCAAGGTTTGCTATTCCTGCCGTCGACCGAGCTTGCTCACTTTCCGAGATGAAGAACTCTACCCAGAAAGATCCATTTGGTCCCGGCTTGCATTTAATCTTTGGCGCGTCTAGACATTGTTATCTTCTGGTTACATAATATATATGCTTTTTATGTAGTTCAGTCCTGAGTGAATGGACCATCTCGCTGCCACTTTGATTCGTGCTTCGCTTCGTCGCTTTCTGTTTTTGTGATTTTGACATGAAGGTAAAAAACAAGTTGGCCCATTTGATAAATGGCTCATGAATGCCGAGTGAGGAGTCGCATAAATCTTATGATTTATGCATAATCAACAAATTGATTTTTCATTTTCTTGTAGAGCCCTCACCCTTTCCCCATGCCTCCATGCCTTTGAGTAATTGGCTGTCAGTGTCGCGATGCTGCATATGTGGCAACGAATGGGAACTCCTACACTGATATAAAATGGGTCATTTTGCAGTGATTTATATTTTCAACTCCCAGTAAGAATAAGAGTCATAATTTCAGTGCGTATGTCCCTTTTTATATCCCATCCTCTTTCAAATCTAATTACCCACACATGCGTTTCCCAAGTGTGGAATTTTTGATTTGCTGCTTGACGACACACTTAAGAACTCCCAGAATATCTGAAATATCTCCCCAAGCCAGCCATATAGCCAAGCTGCGGCTGCTGCGGCTGTATATGGGTGTGTGCGTGTCTGTATCGGTGTATCCTGGCAAGGACATTTTAGTTTCGACTTTGCTTTGATATTTAAATTGAAGTCATCAAGTCATCTTCAGCTGCCGTCTGGCACGACGAACGACGCCAAAGTTTTCATGTATATTTTGAGTACTTAATCCTGCGGTGTGAGCCACTTCTAATGCTCCTTGAGCCCTGAACTTTGGCCTGAAGAGGTTCCGGAGGGAGGCGATTCCGGCCAAGGAGAGAGCCAGCTAAGCCGGAATAAGCATGGCATCATGCTACGCAGCACTTATCATCGTTTTATTTAAAATTTATAATCGAAATCAATGTAATGAAGCATGCCCGAGTCAATAACTCAAGTGACTTTCGGCTTTCCATCAGTCTAATCCCAGCGACGTCTGGCAAACCTTCCCCCCGACTACATCGCCCTTTTATTGCGACAATATTTTATGCAAATCACTGAGCTGACTGTCGATAACGACGATAACTCACTTGACAACTGACAATAACTTATTTACACTTCATTATGCCATCCAGACAACCAGTCGTGCTCGCTGCCTGCAGGCAAAGTCCTGCTCCTGGCCGGAGCATCCGAAATATGGCCAGTGTCAGTGTGACTTATTAATTTATTAAAAAATACGAGCATAATTAGAGAGCACTTTGCCCAATGACACTTGAAATGCAAAAGTGCGGGAGTCGGGCGACGGGAGTGCGGGAGTCGAGGGAAAAGTTCGTAGGCAATCTCCAGCCTGGCCATTGAGGGAACAATCAGCGACAGTGTTGCAGTTATTTATGAGCTCGATAAATTTGTTTATGGGGGTAAAAAGTGGGAAATGGAGGGGGTATGGCCTGTAATATCTGGGATAACTGGGATATCTGGGAAGGGGGAAGGGGGAGGGGGAGGGCCCCCCCCTTCCCCAGTGACAAAGCAGCCGAGCGTCAAATGAAAACCAGCGGGAGGCGGCACAAAAGGCCAATTCAACTTTCATGGGGGTAAACGTGGACTGTCGGCTGGGACGGGGATGAAACCCACCGCGGCATTTCGAGGATTGTGCTAAGTGAAATATGAGCAGAAGTGAGAAAGTTAACAACATTAATTAGCATTTTTATGAAGCACTTGCCACGGCTCCCGGAACGATAAACCAAAATGAATGCTTTATCAACTCGTGAGCCCAGTTAAAATTTTTTGGTTACCCTAAATGTTTCAATGCCAAAGAGAATTTTTGATGGCCGTGTAAATATTACAGAATAATAATTCAACCTAAAATCAACACTCCCTTCAAATGATTCCATCACCTATCCATCTATTTATTAACCGAGTCATTTCCTTATTGTTCCAGAATCCGTCTCATTTGAATATAGAAACCAAAGCGCAATGTTGCCGCATCATCAACGCCATAAAATGGCGGCCCGGGCGCTGCTCCTGCTCGCCCTCGTCCTGCTCATGACCATGCCCACCGACGCCCGCTCCAAGGAGGAACGGCGCAGCAGGGGACGTGGTAGCAACGGCTCGGCGGCAGCCTCCACGAGCAGCAATGGCTATGGGTACGGGGGATCCTCCGCGACGGCGCCCGGCTCCTCAGGCGGATACGTCTTCACCAGCAGCAGTGCCGTGAATTCGGGCAGCGTCGGCTACAGTGGACCCATGGATAGCACTGGATTCTGCACCCGGCGACGGGACATGAAGCTGATGTGCTACTGCACCCCGGACGAGAACCATGTTCCGGTGCAGAAGGCCGAGTGCTGGATATTCTCGGAGGGATTGCACCAGAACGACACCACCTGGACCAGGTTCTACCAGCAGAAGCGTTTGCGGGAGCTGAAGTTTGTGATCCAGAACAATGCCCGGCTGGACTACATCCCCACCATGATTATCGAGCCCCTGAAGAACCTAAGCAGCATCGTGATTGAGTACTCGCAGGTGGAGATTGTCAAGAGCTATGCATTTGCCAACCTGCCCTTCCTCGAGAGAATCATCCTCAACAATAACCACATAATGGCCCTGGACCAGGACGCCTTTGCCAACCACATCAGGCTGAGGGACTTGAATCTGGAGCACAACCAAATCTTCGAGATGGATCGCTACGCCTTCCGTAACCTGCCGCTCTGCGAGAGGCTGTACCTCAACAACAACAACATAAGCACCCTTCACGAGGGACTCTTCGCCGACATGGCCAGGTTGACGTACTTGAACTTGGCCCACAATCAGATCAACGTTCTGACCAGCGAAATATTCCGGGGCCTGGGTAACCTGAATGTCCTGAAGCTCACCCGCAACAATTTGAACTTCATCGGCGATACTGTGTTTGCGGAATTGTGGAGCCTCAGCGAGCTGGAGTTGGACGACAATCGCATCGAGGTGAGTACTTATCAGGCCGGGATATGGGGGACTTTTTCCTAATCTCCGAAGCTATTAATTTGCAAATTGATTGGCCTTTTCGAGAGGAAAATTGCGGGTGGCGGAATAGTTTTTTGACTGCTTATTTATGACACTCCACGTAGCAGTGCAATCTGCGGGGGGCAAAACTTCTCAATCAACTCTAATGCAAGTGGATTAAAAAGATTTGTCTGCCACCGCCGCCACTCGGTCAAGTTGGGCCAACTGACTTAAGAGGCCATAAATTGCCGAGTGGCCATAAGAAACAGAAGGGACGTGGGCACGCGGGACAGGACCATAAATGGCACAGCCTTGGGGCGACCGGACACAAAACACACAAAACTTTTTTTTTTTTTTGTTTTTTTCTGTTGCTGGTGTCATAAATTCAATTCGAATGTCTATTCTTGTGGTGATTTAAGTGGTCACTCAGCACAGGACCGGCCCAGGAGCGCCGGGGAGACGGGGCGCAAATATGATAAATAGATTGGTAAATTATGTGTTGTTCGTTTTGGGGCGAAGTAAGGTCCTGCTGCTGGTTTCGGTCCTGCAGGGATCGTGGCTTAATTCGCACATTTACCCTCGGACCGGACCAGGCCACACGCTGACAGTCGCCTTTCGGCGCTGTGGCAAACAAATGTGTGCCGCAAGTTAATCTACTTACAAAATATTGAATAACAAATCATGGGAATAATGGATTTATGGCGCTCCTTTCTCCTGCCCCCCACCTCCCCCCCTCGCTTTTCCCTGTGCCATCTGATATTCTGATATGCGGGACCCTTCTGTCCGGGGCGGCTATAAAAATGGCCAGGATAAATAGAAAAATGTCGCCTAACACTCCAAGTGGAGCTTACAAAGTTATGTAAGAGTATCCACACATATATGTATAAGTATATGCAGGGCAGCCGTATGAGCGTAAATCCTGAATATCCATATCCTGGGCCAACATTGTTCCTTCCTTTTCCTTTCCTTTTCCATTTCGGTGTGTTGCTTTAGCTTTTTCCTGGTGCTCCTTCAGAGCTTCTGAGAACCGTGCTTCATTTTTCCCATTTTACAAAGTGCTCGCATATCATGTCACACTCAGACGATTCCTCGCATATGTGTCAGGCCACTAGGACAGGACACTCGAGAGCAGCCGCTCAAGTGGGGTCCTGGATCCATCTTCTTTGCCGCATTGTCGTGGCCATAATGATTGGGCTTGTTATCGCCTACGTTGCGCATTGTTTCCAGTCCGGGAGAGTCCCTTGTTCCGGGATTTTTCCAGCTTTAGTTTGGGACACCGAGCGAAAACGAAAAAAATGTCCTTTCTTGGCGACTTTGTTAGGTGTCCGTGCGCCGTTGTCGCCTTCAATAAAAGCAAATTGTGTTGCATGTTTGGCTCCGGCTTTCACTGCCTTTTTCCCCATTTTTTTTGCTCACTTCATAAATCATTTGCCGTTAAAAGGTTTAGGGCCGACACAACATAAAACGCTGGCCAAGAGTGTGTCAGCGTCCAGGATGGAGATAAACAGATAAGCGGGTTAAGGGGATAAGTATCTGTAACAACTTTAAGGAGAAATTATTAAAGGCAAATAGTCCTTAAAATGCGGGATCTTAGCAGCTTTCAATCGAATCTCAGGCCAGCCATAACTCTGTCGTAACTTTGTTTACTCGATCCGCACACAAATCGCTCGTAAATTATATTTGTTGGCAAGCTAATAAATTGGGCTCGCAGGCATCGGAGAATCGCTCATCAAACTAACAAAATATCGCAATAAAATGTATACTTTTTATGTCAATCATCTTGGCAAATAAACAAACATGGACATGAAAATGAAAATACTGAGGTGGTGTGGGGAGGGCAAAGATTGAGGATACACGGAGTTTGGTTATTTTTCAATGGCATCACGGTATCACGGGCCTTAGCCTTAGAACGCTTAGAGAGCACATGGTTCCCCGTTCTTGGACTCGTCATTTAATATGCATAATTTTTCCATTTCCCCAGACAAAGCATATTGAATATTAAATAACGCGTATATACAGGAGAAAAAATGGGGGATAGGTGGGAGCCTTCACTTTCGTTATTCGGGCAACAAAACAGAAACCGAAACGAAATAAAAGAAAACACTTTTCCGTATAATAAAATTCAAGACAAACGAATTGGGACATACAAGTTAAAAAAACAAGCACTCGTGTATACAAATTTGCACATTCATATGTGTGGGCCTGGGTGTGTGGGTGGGTGGGTGTGATTGTGCTATTCGGTACACATAAATAAATACGCAAACAAACAATGAAGACAATGACAACAACAATGGCCGACCAAAAAGCGAAACTCTGTGAAAAACAATGAAAATAATACGCAGAAATGCGGAAAAATGGCAGCACGAAAATATTTTTCGGTTTTTGTTTGCTCTGTGGTCGCCATATATGTACATGTACATATATACATATATATGGCAGAGATCCGACCCTGGCCCCAAAATTTAGCCCCGATAAAAATTTAGTTTAATCAAATTGCAGAAATAAAATCTAATGACAGCTTTAACCTAGTTTCGAATAAAATAAAAGTGAACTTTAGAGCTTAGTGGATTCAATTGGAGTAATTAAGAATGGGCGGGGATGCGTTTAATCAAGTTATGCAAAATAAAATAATACCGTATGTATTTTTTCAAACCCCTTTTATAGCGAATTTCTGAGCGCGCTCTGGATGGCTTGAATAACCTGAAAACCCTGAATTTGCGCAACAACCTCTTGAAGAAAATCGACAACGGCCTGCTCCGGGGCACCCCGGCCCTGCTCTCCATCAACGTGCAGGCAAACAAATTGGAAACGCTGACGTTTTACACGTTCCAGCCAATTATGGACAATTTGGTCAACAGCACCAGTGAGCTGCTGGTGTCAGGTGAGTGTCCAGACCCGAAGCCCAAAAACCAAACCGAAAACTCAAACTGAATGGAGACTGCAGACTGCGGACTGCGGACTTTGACAGCTCATCGAGAGACATGGGTGACATGACAAAAAGCTGACAAGTGCACAAATGGAGCGCTGTCAAAAAGATCCAACTTGTTATAATTACCCATACGCCCTGTTGCCCTGTTGCCCTGCTGCCCTGTTGCCAGCCCCGTCACCGTCGTCTAGTTCGAATGCAGCCAAATGAGCAGAGTTAGATGCCATGACCATAAAGTTTTATGCCCTTTGCGGGCACAATTATTCCATGGGAGGGTCAGAGGGACAGCCGGCCGGGCACTTTGTGTTAGTGGGCTTCATTAAGGAAATGTCCTATCGCCATTGCTCAAGTGTGCGCTTCCGCTGACACTTGTGTCCTGCCACTATCCGTCCTTTTATGTCCTGTCTTAACGGGGCCGTGAATGTGCACGTGTATGTGTGAGTCCACCTCACACAAAAACTAAATTAGTCATTAAAGTGCAATTTTGAAGCACGGCCCCATAACAATTAAATATCCGCTGGCTGTCCACTGTCCACTTTGCTTTGGTTGCCTCGAGCCTGGAGCCTAATAGCTCCAGCAATTAGCGCGATGATTGGCCCAATTAAAGGTAAATGTAAATAAATCATCAGATTCAAGGACCCAGCCGAACAGCAAAATAAACTCATTTGTTTGAGTTACCAGAAGTTTTGTTTTCACCAATTAATATGGTAACTAATAAAAACACAACTTTTTCGATTATAATTTGTGTTTGCTGCCGGAAAATTAGTTACGATTTTATTATTTCCACGAATTTTCCCCTAATCCAAACAAAAGTCTTTCAAGGCCCTTCCAAACTATTTAACCCACTTGGGTGGCACCTTGAAGGATTCCCTTTTGTGTGCAATTTTAGTAATTTTATTTTTGGGCCTACACTGCAATTAGACTTTGGCACTAGCGCTGGCGCTGACGCTGACGCTGGTAGAGTAATCAACGGCTCTTGGCAAAAAAAAAGCAACTACTGACAAAGCGAATGGCTTTGGCCCGTGGAATACATTTAAATATTTAACAACAGCCTTCAAAATCACATTTCTCTTTCATTTCGCCGCTGCAGACACACACGCACACCAGCCCAGGACTTAATTATCACCCTCGCACACACACACTCCCATATGCAGGAGCATTTTTGCTAATGGTTTGCCATTAGCATGACTCATTTGCAGCTAAAAAAAAAAAACCAAAAATGGGAAAAAGGACGAGTGGCGATGAAATGTCGGAATGGCTGAGCACATTGCCAAACAAACAGAGCTCCTATGTACGAGTGTAATTGCATTTGCACACACTCTCGCCAAGACAGACATTTCGCAAATTGGCTACAAATGACTTCAAATTGCTTTAAACTACAAAATATTTTCGCATTCCCCCAAAAAACTTTTTAATTCATATGCAGTGATTATCCCCACACACTCACACTCACACTCTGATTCGAATATTTTCCGGCACTCACACTCATCCTCGTATTTGCTGAATGGTTCATTAGAGTCGAAGCCTAAAGTTAAAGGCAGTCCTGGGGTCCCTCAAATATTTACATACGATTTCCTGATTAAATTTGATCAACTTTTGCGGCAAAGTTAAACTCCTAATGAGGCAAAACGCTCTGACACACTTCAAACGAAATTCCAGGCCACTCGATTCCTTTTTTTTATTTTCTTGTGTCAAATTGGAAAAACGCTGCTCAATTTGGCGAACGAAAAATGTTTCCAAGTGGCAAGACAGCAATGCTCGAATAAAATGCTCAGACGATGGTTAAGTGGTGATGCTGAATCAGAAAAGAGATCCTTCTCTTTGTAGAGACGAAATAATGATACCCTGTACTCATTACTTTTAGAAAAACAAAGTTTATCAAACGAAATCTGGCCCCCCATTTTAGTTTCGGTTTAAAAATTCATTTTTATTAACATCCTTCAGACATATACATACATACCTTCGCCCCAAGTCAAGTAAGTTTCAAATAAGAGGGCGGGGTCACGCTGGCAATCCGAGTGCATAAAAGTGCACATGAAAACTGCAACAAAATGGCTAAGGACATGCGAGCAACGTGGCCCGATGACTCGAAACAGACGTTGACGCTGTTGGCCAAAGATAAACTCGCACTGGCAGCCATAAAACGTGACATCCGGTGGGATGAGAGGGACAGTTGCGGGGGCAGATGGCAGATGTTAAGGAAAGGATCCAAACTGGCCACATCCACATGCCAGTGACAGGCATTCCCAGGACGAAAGTATTTGCTTCGCCGGCAACGACTAATCGATCAGCTGATGGAATTCCTGGGCAGCTCGTTCCCAGGGATTTGCCATCGAGGTGAGCAGTTGGACGAGTCAGCAAAACTATTTGCCAAAATGCTCGTCACACTCAGCTTGGCGTGAGCCGAGGGATTTTCTCCGGCTTTTGCTCCGGCTGCTATGGCTGCAGTAGCGCCAGGACAAATGATCAGCATGAACTCGCCCGGAATTGCGGCACATGCATCAAGGTGCATCAAGGTGCAAGGGCAGCTCGGGATTAGAGGCATGCTGAGGTTGATAGTTGACTCTTCATTTCGCGCCGTGATTTGTGCAGCAACTTGAACTCGGCACCCGGACGTAATTGCCACTGACAGGCAGCAGCTAAGCAGCTTGGCCGGTAAAGATGTCAGGGCCATTGATGGGAGGTGCATTGCTGGCATGCACTTGAAAAAATTAAGGTGTTTCTCTCCACAATTAGTAAACATGTTTTGTGTTACTTTTTTCGCAGTGCCCGAGTTTGAGTGGAAATATCAAGGTTCGACAGTGCCTGCTTTGAATTCAAATGTTGTCCGTGTGCGGGCAGTCGAACACCAGCCCCTAAACAATGCCCCGGTTGGTCATTTCACGACCCTTTTGTGCTTGAACCACAGACACACAACGGTGCACCACCCACACACGGCCATTGCAGTTGCAGTTGCACCTATGGCCAATGTATTTGGTGAAAAATTTATAGGCACGCCCTGTGCTGTGGCATTTGTTTCAATTCAGAGCAGCCAAAGGGTCACCCGGTGGTGGGTGTGTCTGTTTGTGTGGCATGTCCTCCATATCCTTGTTTATTTGTATGCGAATCACGTTTTGTTTGTGTCGTCGCGCCTGCGGTGTCCTGTTGGTCTTCTGCCGCTCATGTCCTGCAGCCATTGCAAATGCTTCCGCTTTAAAGGCAGGGCGAATTTTTCACAGAAGGCGCCGCCATAGCAATTGGTAATAAATGCCACAACAGTGCTATTCCGTGCCCCATGCCCCCATCTCACCCCCAGGGTCGGGTCCGGCTCAATTGGTTCGTTATGCTCGACGGTGACCAGTGCTCAGTGCTCAGCGCCCAGTGACTAGTCGTTAGATGGAATTGAATGGTTATTGTTTCGAAATATAAATAGGATTTCTAACAGATTTTTTCGCAAGCTCCGTTTTTGCCGGCTCCTCTGGAAAATACCCCAAAACATGAATGCGAAACGGGTGCGGCGGCTACACGAACGACTATGACTATGACAGCTGGAAACTGCAATTTGATTATTTGGTCCGCCCTTTTCAGTTTTCTATTTTCTATTTTTTGTTTTCCCGGCTTGGAAGCACTTAATAGCGTATTGTAAATTGTGAGAGTTCATAAATTTTCATGAGGACGGCCAGCAAAAGGAAATTAAATGCAATTTGAATTGCTCCCTTTTCGGTATTCATCCAAAAACGTTGGTCATAAATTGAAATTCAGTGCATTTGTTAATTAAAATCCAGATTCACAAAATTTCTATTTTTGTTATTCAAGTTTTTTAAAGTTAATTTAAGCAATGAACTCAAAGTTCGTCAATTTAATGGCCCAGCAGCAAATTCAACTTTCCAATTCGAAAATGTCAAGCTCATTTGTAATGCAACGTCAGCATCCTTGTAAACACAGAACAGAGCCTGCGAAACTGCAACAATAAAGAGGTATTAGGCATCGCAAGGACGACCCGGATATGGGGAGGGGAAGACTTGAATGCTTGAATGCCGGAAGCGAGAATTTATTGGAACGCATAAAAGGCGTTTGCGCCTCATTGGCAAAAATGCCAAAACAAATGATGTTGGCCATAAACTGGACAAATGAGCGTGTGGCACGCACCCGAAATTGACTTTCAATAGTCAATGTCAGGGCAGCAGTTGTTCCATGTCCTGCAGAGCAGAGCCCGGCTGCTCCCGCTCCAAATCCCGATGATTGTTGGCAATAAATCTATGGCTCAACATTGTGTAACATGTGTCCCAGTCGACGGGGCAACATATCCGCATTCCGACTAATAAGTTGAACTCCGATTTGATTGGACTAGACCAGCTCATTGCTGTATGTTTTTTGAATGTGTCTGGGCACAGTTGAGGCTCGTTGAGTGGGAGATTTAGTTTGCTCTTCGATTTAATTGTGGTTTCCCTGTTTCGATGGCAGTGGGTGTATTACGAGCTTTATACATGCATGCATAAGTAGTAATTCATTCCGTTTCGATTCGTTTCATTGCGTTTCATTTGCAATTTGTTGCTGAGCACTGCATAAATCACTGGGCTGCCCCAAAAACTGTGCTAAGCTTTCTGCAAACCACACACAAATAGAAAATGGCGGCGGGCGGCGAGTGGCGAGCGGCGGGACAGGAATGACAGGATTGTGGGGCGGTAACTATAAATATTTTAGAATTCAATTTCCGTTTTTCGCCAACTGTCAAGTTGACAACTCCAACCGCGCTTCCTTGGCGCTTTGGCCTCCCGTTGCCTTTATCCTTTTGATTTTGATTTTGATTTTGATTCAGATTCTGATTCCGATTCTGAGCTCCTGCACGGCACTCAAATTCACGCATCATAAATTAAAATCTCCGGCGCCTGTCCACGTAATTAAACGCAAACTCATCGCTCATCTTTTGTTTCGGCGGAGAGTGCGGGTGTGTATCGGTGTGGCATGCATTTAATTGTCTGCGCCAGGCATCGTTTTAATTACGCACCTTTTTCTATAAGCAAAGAGTGAACAGCGGCCGCAGGAAACAATTCAATTGAATGAAAACTGAAACTATGCGATGGCCTGCCACTGGTTACGGACCGGACCGGACCGGGCCGGACTGAATGCGGACGGAATACTTTTAAAACAAACAATGAGCGCCGGCAATTTGCGGATGGGGAAATTCAGGAAGCGGCAACCGAGGCTAATGGACATACTATATTCCTGCATTTTCAGCATTTCAGTGTCCTGTCCCGACCAGTCCTTTCCGCCCAAAGGCCACACCATTGCCCCTTGTCCTTATTAAGTAGTTCAATTAAAACTTGAATGCATACTATTAATGAGTTTTTATTGTTTAATGGGCAAAAACTTTGTGCGCCTTGAGGGTACGGATCTCCCATGGACACATGTCCTTTCCCATATCTTCACACATCGGTTGCATAATTTACGATGTTTTTGTTGGGCCAGAGATTCCGGCAAATTGAATGGCACATTTTTAAGTTTAAACTTCGGAATTAAGTGGAAGAGTGGCTGGTTTAGGGAATTCGAAACATAATCCAGCTTATCCTCTGTCCGGGCAATTAGAGACTTTCGATTCACTCTGCATGTGTGCTGATGCTTTTGACAAAATTACTTGCTGAACTTTGAGCCCGCTGATGGCGGATCATTAAAGCGTTTTATTAGTTGAATTTATTATAATTGTCAGCGCGCATAGTTGAGGGTCTTAAAGTTTGACGACCCGACATTTCAACATTTCGGCATTTCGGCACTTTGGCATTTCGGTGGCAGGATAATGAAGCTTGTTTATAATTTATGCGCACTTCAAGGTGCGATGGTGGAAGTTCCAGCATTAGGCGTGTTAATTTCCCCCCCATAAAGCCAAGCGTATGGATTCCAAAGGGGAAGCCTTGGCTATGGCTTTGGCTTTGCTTTGCTGGCTTTGCTTTTAATGCGAATTCATGGCTGTCATTGGAGCACTTATTCGCCGACATGTGTGTGCCTGTGAGGTAATCTATCTTAATATATGCACGCCCAGCCCACCTGTCCCTCCTACCCCGACCCGGATATATTCCATTTCCCAGGCCCAAGGGGTAATGTTTGCCCTGCGGTTTTTCGTTAGCAATTGATGTACTGGAATGTTGTTCTTCCCACCACGCTTGCTTTGCTTAATTTCTGGGCTTTGTGGGTGTGTGCTTTTGCCAACATTAGACGCATACAGACATCCGCCCTTCATCAATACTCGTTTCGGCTTTGACAGTAAACAGGTAAGCCACTGATGGCCCCATTAAAAATTCTATTCCTCCTACACAAACACACAACTATCTGCCAGGACAACAGCTCTGGTGATATTTATTTGCATAGTTCCGATCCTGAAATGCTGAAACTCATTAGGACGGCTCTCGGCAAACATAAATTCTGTCCGAGTAGCATTTAATTGAATATTTTGGCCAACTTATGCTGCAGTCGATAAAATACATGGAGTGTCGCATAATCGATTAGCAGTGCACTTTGGCCATAAATAAACAGGCCCAGTTACTTGCCCACGTTACACAATGTAATAATTTCGATTTACAGTATATCCCCGATGTAACCTCCTTACTTGAATCGATATATCGGGGCTGACAGACTGAGAACTCAAGGGTGCTGGCATTGATGGATGGCCAGCTCCGCGATGCACGCTGCATGTGGCCACAGTCCTCGGGTTTCCTCCGATCAGCCGGACAATTTATGTCAGTTTGATGCTTGATATATGGCCAATGTCCCCCCATAATGCATATCTCGGGCGACAATTGACTGGCCGCCCCAGAAAGCTAAAAACCAACAAGAAAACGAGAAATATCCACTTGACTTGGCAAATCACAGAGCAATAACAAAGGATTCATTACTTATTTATATTATGTATTCTTGGGAGGATTCCCCTTTGGTGCAACCCTCGCGAATATCTTATTAAATACAATTCAATTCAAAGGAAAAAATGGACGCAGGGTTGGGGGAGAGTGATGATTCTTGGGCTATTTTGGCAAGCATTAGACCGGCAATCGCCAGTGGATCGAGGGTAACAAGTTGTTATTGTTATTGGGCTCGCATCTCCCTCTATAGATGTCTGTATTTTTTATGCGATTTACCATATAACAAACACATTACTTGCGTACCCTCTTCCGGTGCAGACAGACAACCCCCAGCCCGAAGCTGAGCAAATATTTTCGCAAAGATGCTCGAGGGCTAATGTGTATATTTGGTTGAGTGGTCATATTCGATCGCCGCCCTTGATTTCTGCTTTCTGCCGGCAGGGTGGCGCATCCTCCCCCGTTTCCATTTCCATTTTTTTGGTAAGTGATTTTCCTTTTTTCCGTCTGTGATTCGTCTTTGATTTGTTTATGCGATTTCATAAAATATTTATCCTCGGGCGTAGTTGTTAAATCGCCTGCAATGACTTTCCCTTTTGGCAGCCTCCCCTCCTGACCGCTTTCTCCCGTTTTGGGGTGGCGAGTGTTTGATCTTGGCCGACTGTTTATTTGACTTCACGCTCGATTGCCGAAAATAATTTGATATGAAAGAAATACAGTTTAATTTTTTCAATTCCGCTTTCGGCGACTGATTGAAAAAGCCTCAACCGAAAGCTGCGCTTTCATTTATCGCGTTTTCCAAGCGGAAATCCACAGGCCGTCGCAATTATTTACCCAAATGTTATTAAAATTACAAACTACAAAACTCTCGCAAAACCAACTCACCAGAGATACATATTTGTGTACTGTACGCATATATTTTTACGGCCATTCGCAAAGCGAAAATAAAATAAAAGGAGCCAGGGGTCCTGGCCAAGTTCAGGCCAGTTTCTGGACCCACTCGCATTCATTTGGCCAAATAAAAAACATTCAATGAGCCAAGCTTTCACTTGGCCAAATAAAGAAAATTGGCGAGAAAAGCGACGGCCATTCAAATGGCTTTCAATGGCCAGCTCCTTCCTTCCGCCGTTCGCTGCCAACTTAGTGGAAGCCCATTTGATTTTGAATGAACTTGGTGAAAATTGCCAGCCCCATCCAATGCTTTAGCCCCTTATTCCGAAAGGGACGAACAAAATTAAATACACGCAATGCGAATGAGCCGGCAGAATCACACACAGTCATAACAAGCCAGAAAACAAGCCAACAGCAACTACCAAAAAAGTATAAAAAAGAAAATGGCCAAGGAAAAACTCTGGAAATGAAGCTCATTAAAAAAGGGCGACCAGAAGAAGGTTCACAAAATTTTAAGGCTTCTCCTTCGATGGACAAATGAAGGAACTTTTCCTGCAACTGAGAGGGAAATCGAAAATGTTTAGACTCCACAACGAATTCTTCTAGCTCTTAGATGGTTGAAATTTTGGATACCAAAAGAAATTTATTTTACATTTAAAGAAGGATAGATCTTCTTTTAGAAGATTAATATTGCTGCCACCTAAATTAAATACTATCCCTATGACAAGTGCTCCATAGTAAAGACCATCGACTTCCCAACAATAGAGTATCCGAGGCCCACTCGGATTCCTTTTCGGTGCCACTCACGCCTCTGCAGCATGCTTCTCCACTGTGAAGAGCAACAACGCCAACTAGCAACTATACAAAGCGAAACTTTCGACTTCATTTGCATACATAGCGCTCTCGAGAAATGTAATAAAAAATGATAAAATCCTCGGGAGAGCAAAGTCCAGCAGAAGCCACACAAGCCCCCAACACACACACCCATACAGTCATATACGCGAAGGACAGCCCCAGTGCCGCGCCCCTTGACCAGTTAACTGTGCGTGCTGTCCCCTGGTGGAAAAAGCGGCAGCCAAAGCGAAAGCCAAAGGCGGACCAAGTCAGAGCCAAAACCCCGAGCACCGCAAACGAACCCAGATCCCAGCTCCCAGATACGAAATTGCACTGGAAAAAAAACACAATACTATATACACATAATGTTACACAGTTGAACGTCCTTGAAATTCTAATGTTTGAATACAAGTTAGATGCCCCTGGGAATTTTTTGCTGTGTAAAAGCCAACAGCTAGTCGCTCCCAGTTGGCCGACAACCCGGTGTTGGCCAGTTGGCCAGGCCGCCAAAAATGAGCTGATTTCAAACAAAGCTGCAGTAGCGCTGGCTGCGGCATTCATGGATTCCCGGTGACCCCAAGGGGCAGGGCATTCAGCTGGGAATGGGGCAGGGATAGGTGGCGGAGTGGCATAAAAGTCCGAAGTGAAACAAAGGCTGAAGAACTAGGCCAGCAGCTGTGCTGATTTGGGGGCGTGCAGAAACTTTCGGCGTTTGTGTTGATATTTCCCAAAAAAAAAAAAAAAACAAAATGTATATGTATAAACCAGGAGGGAGCGAAGAAAAATGAGGAAAAAAGTGGTAAACCCGGCAGTCCCTACAGCAGGAGGAAGCGATTTCTTTGCGCTTTTCAATAAACGAGTAACGAGCTGGGAGGGGCCTGGCCAGCATGGGTTAATGTGGCAGGCAGCACCTAAAACTAACCAATTAAAGCGAATTTTTTCCCTCTTTGGCGGGCGGCCTTTTTCCCTTTCAAACTTTGCGAGGCTGTGTGTGTATTAAATTTAAAATAAATGTTTTTCTTTTAGCAGAAAGGCAGCGGCAGGGGCTAATGAAACACCATTTAGGGAGCCCGGCTTGATGTATGACAACCGCTGTCAGGAGCCATTATGGGAGATCCTGCAAGGAAACCCAATACACCCGTTCGAAATCCCTTTAAAGTGCAAACATCTTGCTCAAACAAAGCCAATCAAAAGAGTGCGCTGGAAGTAAACACACTGGGCAACTAATTATGAATATGTTCCCAGACCCACAACTGGCACAGGGGACACACGGGCATTAAAACTGACCAAACAAAGTTCCAGTTGAGTCTAATTTGGCTGCCTGCACACAAAAGCTGTGTGTCCGGACGCACACACATGCACTTATGCAAATAGTGCTGACCGAAAACTTATGGGTGAACGGCATGCGGAGGCTAAAGGATATTCCGGAGGTCCGTCCGACATCGCCATGAAAATGACAATAATAAAATTTAATGTACACACAGACGCGTGTGCATGTAGTCGCCTATTAGGGGTCCGGTCCTTCCACCCACCACATACTACCCCCTCAGCCCACTGTCTGTATGTAAATGTCCTTTTGCAAACCGTAAAAACGTTTCCGACAGTTTTCCACTCCCCGGCTCCTTGCAGGAGCCCCCGGATCTGCGAAGTGGAAGAAAAGCTACAGCGTCATGCCAGAGTTGAAAGTCATCTAGTTGACTAACAGCCGCAGTTCTCTGGCTATATATATATATATATATATATATATGGAATATGTACATATTTATATGCAAAAGGGCCGTAGAGTTCATTGCATGGCAGAGGAGGCAGGGGGCGTTAGGTGTACATATATATGTATATATATTTCGTAGATACAGAGTGTGTGTGGTGTGGTGGAGTGTGTGCAGCAGACCAAAACACTTCCTACCGCTTTGGCCAAGTATCATTAAAAATATAAAAGTATTTCATGCCAGTGTCTGGTGTCCTATCTAAAGGACTCCCCCTCACACTCACACTTTACTTTTTACTTTTTTGTAATTTCTATTTTTTTAAGCACTTTTCGGTACGTTGTCTGGGGGCAAGTCATTGTCATTTGGTCAGCTGAAAAGCTGAAAACAGCTGCCAGTTTCCAGAGCTGCACCACCCACCCATCCCCGTGCATCCTGCCTCCGTGGGTCACTTCATTATCATGTTAATTTTGTTGTAATTTGCTTGCTAAATGTTGCCAAGTCGTTGGCCATTTTCCCAGCATTTTTCCGGACTGGCTTCTAAGAGTCTTTACCCGCTCTCTATCCCCTCCTCGGGCTCTGCATATTTAACTTTATTTATGGTTTTTGCCGGCTTTCATATGGAAAATTAGAATTTTTGACTTGGTTGGTCTCCATTCTCCCGTTCCCCGTCCGGCAGTCTTCCAGATCGTCCTTTTGCGCCCCGACACTAATTTGCCAACTATTTTGCAAAGCAAAGTTTCCTTTTGTCGTTCGGGGCAAGTTTTTGGCCCGGCTGCAAAAATATGCCTTGGATTATTATTGTCATTGCTCCAGGGAAGAGTCCTCCTGGCCTCCTGGCCTCCTTCGGGCCAGGCTCACATGCCAAATGCCCCATTGTGCGATCTGATAATTATGATGTTACATATGTGCCTCTGTGTTAGTCAATATTTTTGTAACGCTTATGCTAATTATGCGGCATGTTGACATGGCACACTGAGCCCCAGTGTTTCCAAGGCCCTAATTATACCCACGAGAGCGGCCAATTTTCCCCTTTTCATTCCGGGCTTCCTTCGAGAGACCCATCGAAACGTAATTTGATTTATTCATTAGACCATTGCCAGCGATTAGCTCGACTCTGGCACTTGTTTATCCGCTCAATTTGGGGCCCAGTCAGGCTAACTCCTCTAACCAAACAGCAAATTGAAAGGGACTTCGATCGGGGGAATGAAAAGTAGCTACACCAGGAGCCGGGGCAGTCGCAATGGAGGGGCCATTCCACGCATGGCCAGACTGACTACAAAATAATTGACAGCAGTCCGGAAAGAAGGAGTAGGAGCAGTCCGCTGTCCGTCGGATTGACAGACGCAGGCCAGTCTGTCCAGACGGGAATGGTCAAAGCTGCAGCTGCAATCGCTCCGCAATGAGGGGAGGACGCTCTCTAAATTGGAAATGTCATTGAGGCGTTTAACGTGAGCTGGCCCCAATGACAAGGACATCGACGTTCGACTCCAACTCCTGCTCCTCCGGGCTCAAACTGAAACTTTGAGTCTAACTTCGGAGCCGGACTCGAACGTGGGCAAAATCATTTAAAAGCGGCTGGCAGATTCCAGCCAAGCCGAATTCCAAGTTTTCGAGACATACATGGAGAGAAATGAAATTCTTTAATCTGCAAATAAAAATATTTAGAAACAAGCCAGTGGTAGGAAAGATTATATATAACATAAGCAATATTTTAATGATTGCATACATTAGGGAAATATCCTGAAATAGACAGCAACTTTTTCTTGCCATGTACTTCATGCTGGAGTAGCAATCGGCCATCAAATGACAGCCAATTGTTGCAGTCGGCCACTTAGCAGCTGGGGGAAATCATTCGCTTACCTGGCCAGACATCCCAAAGCCCGCATTTGGTCCAGGACCAGGACCAGGACCCGGATCCGGATACGGACGTGAACGGTTTTGGGGCGACGATTTGACAAAAGCAATTTCAAGGATGCTCCCCTTTCAGCCCCCTTTCAGCCTGTGTGCGAGATATAAATTTAACCCCTGTTCCGTTTTTTCTCCTGTCTTTTCCAGACAACAAATTCATTTGCGACTGTCGGCTGCAGTGGATCTTCGAATTGAAAAATCGCACACGTCACCTGCAGCTGCGTGATTCGCTGGAAGAGATAACCTGCACGCTCCAGGACCCCAAGCTGTCACATTTCGTCGACCCGGTGCCGTCGCAGATCCTGGACGCGCTCAATATCGGAGGATTCTCGGGGATTGGCAGCAACAGCGCCAGCATGGGCGGTGTAGGAAACAGTGTGGTGGGCAGCAGCTACGGAGGAATGGGCCTGGACGATTCCCGCAAGCACTCATCGAGCAGATCGCGACAGGCCCTGCGAGGGCAACGCCAGTTTGCCTCCAGCCAGGAGAACACGGTGGAGTCCAAGATGCGGAAGCGGCGCAAGCGGCAGGAGGCTGCCCAGAAGGAGAAGGACCTGGTTGCCGTGGCTCCCGCCCACAAGCGGTACGACTACTACGACGACAACAACGGAGGCTTGTCCCTGGGCCACGGACTGGACCTGGACGACAACCTGAATCTGCACAAGCAGGGATCCTTTTACGGGGCTGCATCGCCGGTGGCGGGACACAATGATGTGGACGTGCTGCTCACTCCGCCGCACTCCTCGGCGGGCGACGCCCTCGACTCGATGGCCAACAAGAACACGCTCACCGTGCGGCTGTTCCTCCTCAAGCCGGAGATGCTGCCGTGCCACGACGAGCTGAGCGATCCCACCGAGCTGCCCCTGTCCCGCGACCTAATGGACGTGCGCAGCAATGTGGGCCAGGAGTCGCCGCTGGGCGGAGCCCCCGCCCTGGCCAAGGGCTTCGGCCTGCTGGTCGTCCTGCTGGCGCTGGCAGTGAGCCAGGGCTGAATCGCCGGCCAGAGCTAATCTGGGTCCCTGAGTTTGGTTCTACATTGTACATACTGGCTTGGAGATGTGGTGCCCTTGGGAAACGAGCTTCAAAATGCAAACCAAAACAAAAAACAAAAACAAGAAAACACACGAATGGCTAAACCAGCAAAATTCCTGTAAATATTGTATAAAGGATGGGGTAATGAAAAACGAAATTCGATAAACTAACTACTATAAACCTAGCTGATAGCTGTAATGATAGACTCGACTTTTCACCAACAACTTCAGCAGCAGATTCAGATACAGAAACCGAAAACCAAGATCTTGAAATCTAAACCTAACAGAAACTTAAAGCCCAAAACGAACCCAAAAGAGAACCTCCGAGCAAACTGGCGTTTCATTTAAATTTTAAAAGAACAAAACCACAAGGATACTCAACTACCGCTACACTCTACGACATAGACATAGTTTAAATGGTTAGTTAGTTAGCCATAGGGTCACGTTTCGTTTACTTGAGCAAGGTACATACTACAGTAAAACTTGGAAAGCGCTAAACGTCTTACGTGGAGACACAGAGCTGGCCAAAAGAAAAACCCCTAAAAAGAGGCATGCCTGTAAAAACCAAATGCAGAACAAAAACCGCTGAAAGTTGCAACGATAGCCGTTAGTCGATAGGCGATAGCAGATAGAAGATAGTTTATAGTCTATAGAAGATAGTTAATAAATGTATTAGGTAATATACCCGGCCACCCGAAGTTCTTGTTAGTATTTAAGTCAGCTTTTTTAGTTGTAAGTCGGAACCTACTGCTTTGCTTCCCTGAAAACTGTCGCCTACATTTTCCAAACGAGAAACCTCAAAAGCTACCCAGTCGCACTCCTCCTTGAGTCGCTCGGAAAATTTCGCTTTTCCGGGTGAAATAAAGCTTCACTATTACTTTTGCGCCGCACCCGAAAACGAAAACAACATGAAAATTACATTGCGAATTTATAAAACTTATTTGGATAGATTCAAATTATAGAAGAAAAAACAGAGGCATTAAATGGAATAATAAAACCAAAACAGAAATATGCATAACGATTTTTGTAGCTTAAGACTGAATATATAAAAGTAAATTATGCTAATATATACAAAATATTTATATGGAAATACGGTACTGTATGTTTAATTGTATTGTAACAAGTGCAAGCTGGGGGAAAGGGTAATGTCATTTCTATATATTAAAGTATATAAACGTACAATATATGATATATAGAGAGCAGAGTAAGCCGATCGAAACCAACAGATTCGTGCATTCAAATTAGTATGGATGCATGGAATGCATATTACACTTTATTTGGCAATTTATTACGTATTTAATTATGCACAAAATTATGATTTACCAGTAACAAAACAAAATGAGCAAAACAAAAAACAACTATTTGATTAATGTGTTTAATAATTCATACACAAAGAGAAAGTAAAGCTAGAGTAAAAACCAAATGCAGGTTCATTGTGTAAAAAAGGAGCAGAAATTTACATAATTTATTCCCGAAAAATGGGAGAAAGGAGAAGGAGAAAGCATAAGGAGCAAGCATAGTTTTAGTGGACAATCAGAAGATAAGTGAAGTGAAAGTGGAAGGCAGGAACATCTGGGGGAACCCTGAACCAGCAGAAAATAGAAAACCGGAAAAGCGGAAAAGCGGAAAACCAGAAAAAACAGAGTCGGGAAAATCTCCAAAGAAAAGTGAAATAATGAAAGGAACGTGAGCAAAGCGAAAAAAACACAAAACTATTTTAAGTAAATGGATATAAGCTAAATGTATTTAGTGTTTTGATTAGCTAATAAGACCTTAAACACGCGAAAAATAAGTACTATATAAATGTGCAAATTAAGAATTTGAGGAAAACAGTGAATTAAAACGGATGATTGAATTCGAAGTAAACTCTATCTAAGCAGGGCACTCTGTTCATTATTGTTGATACTCATTCACACTCAACACTCATTTGATTCGATTGATTGTCACGAAGTTACTATGCTAGAGATTGTGAAAGGATTTTCAGTTGCCTCAAGGAGTCGGGCGAGATTCGATTGACTTAGCCTCTCTATCTAATGCATTAAATGCTTGTAATAAATTAATAACAACTCGAACACTTATTTAATACTTAGCCTTAAGAATTGACAAGTTTTAACCAAAGATTTTGCGTTCCTCTCGTTGCCTAAGAAAACATTCGGTTGTCCTTTAATTTTGTGTCTGTGCCATTTAATTTATGATTTTCGAAGGCCAGGAAGCGGCTGCAGTCAAGCGGCGAGTGACGTAATTTTAAAATATTTAAAACTAAACGTAGCTTACTTAATTATTTTAACTTAAATGTACACAAAGCGAAAGTGAAACCAAGCAGCAAATAATATAACCGAAATATAAATGTACTTGATGTAAGAAGTTTGCTAAATTGAAACCAAAACTGAAATGTCAACCCCACAGCCCAACAATACCGGATCCAGGATGCGACGGCCAAAACGATGGGCGGCAACGGGGCAACGGGGCGGGGCAGGATCTTTAGCACTACATATATATATATATAAACAACATTCCAGTGGCAATATTTTGTTGAACTTTAACTTTTACTGGCAATTGCCTAAGAGCCCCCCGCCCTCGAAAAGTTTCCGCCCCTCGTCGTGGTCCAGCCAAATGGAATCCAGAAAACAATTTTGAAAGAAAAACCATCTAAATATATTTAATGTAAAAAAATATGAGAGAAACTGTGTATTCATTCGGGTTTGAGCAACATTGTCTATGGCTCTGGCTTCGGGTAAAACTTGAAATATTAAAATGCTTCCTGGACCGGAGCCGCCTGTTTATCACTTCCGCAATTTAAGCGCGCACAAAACATTTCGGCACATGGCTCGATGGCGCCGTAAAATATGCAAAGCCCCAGCCAAGCACAATTCCCGCAGAAATTCAGAAATTCAACGCCGCAGGACTCGCGCCTTTGTGCGCCAGTATTTTGCTAAATTTCATTATTGACTGAGACAGCCAGCTGAAAGCCATGCTACCAAGCCGACTCCCAAACCCCAAACCGAACTCGATCCGAGCCGAAAAGAGCATACGTTTCCAGCCATTCAGGTTGGCATAAGAAATTGCCGGGCCATTAATGCCTCTCAGCTCACATCACTCATACGCCGCGTTGTCCTAATAATAAAGTTGTATGCACATCGTTTGGCGCCGGGGCAGGGTGGCGGGGGTAGGCGGATAAGCCGTCACCGCCCTTGCTCACATTTGGGGGCGTGGTGCAATGCACACGAAAGTGGAAAGTGTACTGAGTGGAAAATGGCGGGCAAAAAGGATAACCCAATACTCCGGCTCCCGTTCCCGTTCCTGTTCCCATTCCCGTTGCCGGTCCTGTTCCTGCTCCTGCTCCAGCTGTTGCTGCTGAAAAGTGATAAATTGGATTGAAACGGTGGAGCAGATTTATTGATTTCATTGGGCGGCTGTTCGATGCTGGCTGCCGAGCAACCAAGCGGCACGTCAAATTGAATAGACGCCACCGGCGACAAAAATCAAAAACAGATATGCAAATAAGACTCACATGTAAAACGCCAGCACATAGTAATTACAAATGTGGTCAGAAAACTAGTAGTCACTTTCTCTTTTTCTTCAAGATATTTCAATTCTCTAATTATTCTAAAAGGAAATTAAAATATCCATAAAAAATTTAACTAAATATGTGATTATAAAAGATTAAAAAGATGCTGAATCCTGTGATTACTATTTTGTTTATTTATACTTAACTAATCTATTAGAAATCCATTTATAAATAATTTAAAAAATTTTTTAATCCATTAGAAATAAAACTCTTTGAAAATTACCTATATATTTTTAATTAATTATTATTTTTTTACGTAAAACACAAAAGCTCGGATATATCATCTCCTGCTTTTGCTAAAAGGAACCCCACCACTTTGTAGACTTTTTAAGCAGTATAATTTTACCCGCAGGTGTACTAGTGATCCAGAAAATGGCGTAGAAAAATGGCGAGCACACAGGAAGGAGGACCACGCGCTTTTTGCCCGCTTTCTGCCGGCGTGTCAAATTTTTGCAACTGATTATGCCAAAGGCGCCAGCTCCGGAGTTCACAATGCATGCATGAGCGGGTGGTGGGCTACGAGGCATGAGGTTTTTTGGGAGGCAAGTGCTGGCGGTTTACGTCGCACTGGTTGCCAGACACGTTGCTAGACGATGTTATCAAACAAAACGACAACGACATCGGCAACAGCACCGGCAATGGCAACGGCATCGGCAGCTAAGTGCGGCCTGCCAAGTGCCCGCGGCTCAATCTGAAGTGGGTGGGTGGCTAAGTGGGTGGCCAGGAGGCTAGATGGTGGGATGGTTCGATGGTGCAGCCAGGGCTATTATTACGCGATATGCCAGCAGCAGCTGGAGAAAAAATCAATCAAGCCCCAGCTTTGACACTGCACTGTGGCAAAAAAAAAAGGGAAAAAGGAAAATACCCCGAGCTCCGATCGGAAATGCGAAAATGCCAAAAGGAACCTCCGTGCTGTTTGCTTTGAGCTCGCAGTTCCTTTTCCATTACCAGAATGCGCTTGTGGATCAACCTTAGCCCCGTTGAGTGAACTCTCCACCGCAGTTTAGCTGGCTTTTCGCAACCCTTCAGTTATGGATTCCAGCCATCTCCACCAACCGCCTTTCTGTATTCAGGTCTCTATTTTTTATTCCACCCAGGATGACGGCAACTCCAGCCAATGCTCGTGATTGACATCTGTCTATGGACTGGGGGCAACATGGCGTGCGATTCACGTGGCTTTATTATTACCTTCGCTACATATGTATTTTTTATGCTAGCCACTCGTCGGCCCACATGTTGGAGGGTGTGTTGTGCTGGGGCAAGTATGAGTAATAGGTGGCAGCGTAGACTGCAGCCCTTTCTGCCTCATAAATAATTTATCCCCGGCCTTACGACATTATCCAAAGTGTCGATTTTTCCTTGTAATTGATTTGCATCCAAAGCTGAAACCCGGACAACTATATTGTTGGATCTGTTCTGCTCGAATGAGAGTATGATGCCAAACCAAATAAGATACAAATTCCTACATTTTCTTCCGCAAGAGAAAATGCATGTCGAACGACACTTAACCGGTTCATAGTTGCTATAATTTTCCCCATATGATGGCTGCCAGCAAATTGCATTTCCCGGCAGCTGAAAGAAACTTGCCGATCCGAGCCGGCACGCTGCTAATGAAATACACCAGACTGGCGTATCAATAAGGCAAATGAAGCACTACTATTCGCCCGGGAACCCGGGGAAATCCGGGACAGGAAGTGATGGGAGCCAGGACGAGGCCAGGACCCCAAACACTAATAAAGTTAACATGGCAAACAACTCCGGCAATGATGTGAACTTTATGCGCAAGCTAAATGTCGTTTGATGCAACGACACGATGGCTATGACGATGACGACGTCGCCACGCTCCGGCGGATGCGTCCAGCTAAAAGCTTTTGGCAAAAAGTCCAACAAAAAAGGTAGCACACGGAAAGCGGAATAGATGCACAGGTAGAGGCAGAGCTATTGGTAAAAGGTTTCCAGCCAAGTGAACCGTGCACTTAAACACCAAAAAAAGACGGGATGACACCCGGGAGGTTGGAATCGACTCGGAGGTACCGCCTAGTGAACAAGGATAAGGGGTTAATGTAATGGGATGTTCTCTTGGAGCTTTAGGTTTTCATTAATCTATTATAAGGGTTTTCAAAACCGAGATCCTTGTTTGAGGGTGTATCCTTCCCTTTTACCAGATTACCAGCAATGGGTACGATTGCATCACCGTGCATCAAAATGCCAGCTCAAAATTTAGTTTATAGTGGCGCGTCCTTTATTATTCAATTATGTCAGAGGAGGGGGTCAGTTTTTGGCCAGCATAGTAAGTTCTATTGAAGCGCGGAAGGAAATGCAGTAATTTAATTTATATTTTCAAGTACTAAAGGAGTGCTGTAAATCACAAATCCAAATAAGTGGTACTTATATAGCATATACATAGCATTCTAACTCGACCCGTCCTTTTTGTTTCGGCCAACTTTGCTAAGCGCTATGCTATTTTCATAACTTCGTCCTGGACGTCCATCAGCACTCTGCTCACCTATTCAGAATGTGAGTGATGTTTAGTGGCATTCGGCATTGTTGTAGTTTGGCCAAAAGTTTGCTCATCGGGCTTATGGATTAGGCCATAAACCGATTTGTGTATGCGTTTTTAAGGCAGAATGTCTACAATTTTTGCCCCCAAATGGAAACCACAAACTGTTTGTCAACAGTCGACTTCGTGTTTGCCCAATAAAAGACAAGAGGCCAAAGACGAGTTTGCAGAATGACAATTTGACCACAATTCCAGTTCGAAATGTGGTTGGAGAAAAGCCGCAGACTTGGCCAAAGGATTCGGGCCCACTACTTCGACAAATAATGCGCTTATTCCTTTTGTCCCCTTTTTTACTCCCGGTGGATAGGCTCTAGAGAAAAACAATTTCATTTTTAAGTAGCCACTCAGGATGGGTTTTAAGTTCGCAATCGAAGCGGCATTATTAATAACCTTTTCGGTGGCTGGCAATCGAAGGCGGCGTCTTAATTAGCCCAAAGCAACTGACAGGACAGGACAGCTGTCCTGCGGCCACATCTGCCCATCCAAACGGAGGCTAACATGAAATGTGTCTAATGAAGTTCTCCGTTGATTTATGGGCCCAACATTTCCGCCGGCGGTTCCATCTCCGTCTCCATCTGCTCTTTGGATTCGCACTCCATCTGCAGACATTGGCCCAGCAGGACTCTACCCATTGGACGATTGGACGATTAATAGATGTCACTCAATGCGGCCGGGAGAGAGCGCCAATTTCCGAAAACTACGAGGTGCCGGCTCCTTGCAAGTTTAATGGCCCCGCTTGATGGCCAGGACATGGGCCCAGTTTATTACTTTAAAATCGCCAAATGCGCCATAACCTCAACATGGCCGAGGACATGGACCTATCAGAAAATTGATGTACGAGTGGGTGGGCTGCGGCGTTAGTTGCCAGCTCATAAAAGTGCTTTAAAAGCTCGTAAATATAAATGGAAACTGCGTTGACACCATGGCCAAATGAAAATAAAAGCCAAACTTTATCAATGCAGCTGCTTTTTTCAAGGTACATTTATTTATTAATTTAACTTCATAAAAAAATCCGAGCTTATGCATTTGAAATTGCACCAAATAAACTTTTGCCAAGATTTTGACTCACGAATGTCTGGAAAAAATATGTCACACAGTGAATGAAATTATAAAAATAAAATAATTTATGAAAAGCCTTTGCATATTTTTTATGTTGTCCTTCTTTATTTTATTCCCATTGAATTCGGCGTCGAGTTTATTTTCTTTCAATGTTTGCCAGGGGAAATCGTAAAACGGGAGACCTTCTGCCCCGTCCCCGGCCAACGAGTCGTGGCCCGTCTCTTGGCCAACTCTTTAAGCCGCCTTTCACGCAATTTCTTTTATTATGTCCTGGACGGCATTGCAGTTTGATTTTATTTTTAGCAAATAAGCCGAGGCAAATAACAAGAGCGTCGGGCAGCGTTAGAAGGCTTTGCTCGCGCCACGCCCTCGCTCTTCATTCAGCGAACGACCCTTGTTGTTTCTGCTCTGGTGTTGCCTGGCTACGCAGCTTGGCTGCCACCAACCTCTAACCTCGAGCAAAATAGAGGTAAAAATGGATATTTTATTTTTAGAAAAACAAATGTCCTATTCACAAAGATACCCCAAGGTATCCTTTAGCCTTTCGTTTTTTCAAATAAATTATATTTCTGAAAACTCTTCCTTCTTACAACCTAAACTTATGAATTCAATTCCTTCTTTTTAGGCCATGTTTTTCCGGCCGTTTTTAAATGAATTAAAAACTGAATTTCTCTCCGTGTACCACAGCCCCGCCATTGGCAATCATTTCTACGGTCATTTGGCGTTCGCCGAGCGCGCTACTCAGCCTTAAAATTGGAAAAATGTACTAGCCAGGAGCCAGGAGCCAGCAGCCAGGAGACCCCCGAGATGGAGCTGGAGCTGAAACTGAAGCTCTAGCTCGTCGGATTTTATGACTGGCGCTAAAAATGTGCAGCGCCCGGCGGCTCGAGTGCAATAAAAGTAAAACACATTGCCAAAGCAACTTACTGCAATATTTGCGCAATATGGCAGCCGAGCCGGACCGGAGGAGGAGGAGGAGGTGGGCTTTGGCCGGGCTGGTTCGTGGGTGCTAGCCCGTATTGGCAAAGTCTGGCCCGACTGAGCTGGCACTGCGTTCATTATTTATTTTATTTTATTAGTAATTATTTAGTGCTGCAGCAGCAGAAGCAGAAGGAGCTGGAGCTGCATTGCACGGCCGGATTCCATTTATTGTTATCTCAGTCATTCAACATCGGCAGTTGGCTCCTCCAGGCCACCTCCCTGGTGCATTAAAGTTGATTAATTTTATTAGTGCAGCGACAAAAGAGAAAGTCCGGGCCCACCAGTCCGGATTTAAGGAGTTCCGCGAACGGCGAATGGCTTCTTTATCGGGCTTACTGCAGAGCAACTGCAAATTTTGAACATTGTCGACTGCGAATGGGAAAGCCTTTAAGGCATATTTAAAATTCCAGGATGCTGGCAATGCGATTTTCGTGCAATTTTTAACGGCCGCCAATCAGACAGCCCATCAAGGAAATAACTAGGTATAATTGTTAAAAATTTAATAAATTAACTACTAAACATCGAACGATATTTATGCATTATTGTTCCCCTATATCATCTAGAAATAATTTGTAGTTTCAAAGGAGAAGCAAAAAGTATTTCTCTCCCTGTTTCGGTTGGTGGCTGGTGTGCATTTGGCAGGACAATTGTCGATTGTCATCGATATTGATACGGATGTGCATTATGTCCTGTCCGTCGGCGGGATGCGTATCCGTACGACGAGGTAGCCAATGAGCCGCCGGAAGCGCCAATTGCCAATTGCCAATTGGGCGCCATTTTACTGGCCCGTTATTGTAATGGCAGGGGACTGACCGAAAAGCCCCATCATTTGTTTTAATTCTGGGATTTGGATGGGACATCCGAGGGCAGCGTTTATGCGCTTGTTTGCGCCCGACCCGTGGTGACCCCTTCCGGAAAAATTGTGTGCAACAGTCACTCCCAGGCTCGGCGGCGCCGCTATGTTATTTAGCCACCGACTGCATCTGGCCTGGCAGTTGCAAAATGGGCTCCAGACTGGATGGGCCGCACCTGAAAATGACCATAATTAATTGCCTGTACCTGCGGCCAGGCGACCGACTCATCCCGGATCCATCCTGTCAATTAGAGTCCGACTGGCTCTTTTTACGCCGATCCACCGCATTCCACATTGATTAATTTGCACTCCGTTCCGGCGTCCGCTAGGACTCAAAGAACTATCTACTCCCGTCCAGACGCGGCTTCTCTCGGCGAGTTCCCTTTGTTTCACAAGTTAATAACACTTGATGGCGACGCACTTCATTTGGCGCCCGTTTTCATTTAGCAAGTGGACTCTTTCCGCCGGACATAGCTCTCTTATCCGCGGCCAGTGGACCCCACTTGAGCATTGTTGGCCATTATAATCGCCAGCGCAGGCTACGGCTGCGACTATGGCGGCAAATCGGTTTCGCATGAAACGCAATTGTCTATAATTACATTATCCAAACTATCAATTAAACCAAATTGTCTGACGGCCGCGCCGGGCCGAGAGTCCGGCCGGAACTTTGCCAGACACACGCATGCCAAGCACACACTCCCAGGCACTGTGAAAAAATAATTCAACAATTTCAATAATTTTAAAGATCTCTCCAAAAACATTATATTCCCCCTCAATGTTCAGTAAGATTAAATTTTTTAAACGACATAATTTTTTTGAATCTTTTTTTGGCAAATAAATTCAATAAAGTTTTTGTGCTCAGATAGGTAAAAACATAGGAAAAGAAAATACAATCCCGCATAATAAATATATAATACATAATATACTATTATTACTATTATTGTATATATATATACAACATTAAGAAATATTATCGCAGTGTACAAGTACTCATTCTCGCACCTCCTGCCACTCGGCCAGCAGGATAATGGGAGCTCTTGTATGTTTTTGTGATTGTTTAACAAGGCTCCTGAGTGGGTGTTGTGTGTGCTCGAAATATGATTGTCCGTGTGTACGGATGTGTATGGGTTTATCTGAGTAGCTACCAAATCCCACAACTCGCCATGCCAATAACAATCCCAAAAAACCCCACAGTGCAATGGTAATCCCCACACAGCAAAGCATTTAAATAATTTCAGCGACGCTGTCGACGCTGATGCTGATATCGGAGTATTTTTCAAGTAATTGTTATTATAACAAACGCAAAAACAACAGGAGCACTGGCAACGGCAATTACATGGCGGCACACATTCAGTGCCAGTAAAATATGGAATTCACAATTACATTTAGGCACACGAGTCCTCGGGAAATAAGGTCCCAGTTCGGCGTTCTCACGGCCACCAATTTGAGGACTGTTTTCACAAGAGTGAAAAAATATTTTTCCAAAAAGCTTTTGTTTATTTTTCTGTAATAAATATAAATACTGATACGTATTCTTTTAAAAGTGTAAACTAGACACTTGAAAATATTCTTCTGGAAAGAATGCTTTTAAAGAATTTGAAATTTTTTTTAAATATTATTCATTATAATTACCTCCGTATAAACATTTCACTTTCGGTGGCCGAACTCAGGGGCTCGCACTCTGCAGAGTTGAAATTTGTTTTGCTTTCACATTTAATTGAAATTTACGCCGCTTTGTCGGCGTCTCCCTGTCGCGACAAGCGGCGACTTTTATCATTTTAAAAGCCGTCCAACCACCCAACCACCCAACCACCCAACCACTGAACCACCCATTCACCCAAACAGGAGACCGCCCGCCGTTCAAGCCGCTTTAGTTGTCCTGATGACGGTGCCGAGGCGACTGGAGCCTTCTCCTCGTCCTTTTCGTCCTTTTGCTGGGCCACTTTGCTGCAAATTAAATGCATTTTGCGACGCACGCTCACACGAAAGTTATTTATATGTGTTTGTCATTTAATTTTAAAAAGTTTTCCCTGCACGAGATTTACAGCACCCAAGCGGACGAAGGATGGAGGACGTGGGTAATGGGTATTCCATTCGCCATTTCCAGCCCACTTTCATTTCATTTAATTGAGAAGTTGGCAAACTGAGTTGGCCTTTGGGATGGATACCTCGAGTGGGGCAGGTGAGCTCCCGGTCCAGTTCCTGGGTAGGCGATCAATACGAAAATTTCCCCCAGCCTAGAAATAATTCAGCTTCCTGCCACCGACAATGACTTTGGACACAGCAGCCGCAAAAAGTGGCTAGCCATGGGTTACAATTTGTATTTTATACACAAGTATGCACCTGTATCCCTGTTTCTGTTGCGGTCAGGTGTCTGAAAGTGGTTATGATTGCCCCAAGAAGTGCTTTGTTCGTCTGCGGTGCATCTGCGAGTCACAGCCAAAGAGTCAACCACAGGCGCCTCCAGACATGGGGAAAAATTATTATGTCAACTGCACTCCGGCACGGATTTAGAAAAGGTCGGCTCGGGTGTGAGTCTGGAGCAGACCCGCAAACAACAATGCAACAAAAGAAAAGTGCAATGTTTGTGGTCAAACACAAAGAGGCAGTCAAAGACACACAGCAAATAAATTCTTTAAAGTTTAACTCCTACCGAAATTGATTGACCCCTTTTTGGGGAGGAACTTTTTCTCAGTGCTGTTACGGGACCAAGGCTTCGGCTGCAATTGTTTGTTTAAAGGCCAGACAATGATCGAGGCCCTCTGGGCGCATTTTACGCATTTTGCACGGATATTTATGAAATTTTATTGAAGCACCCAGCCCAGTGCCACTCCAGTCCAACTCCAGGTCGGTTGCCAAACGAAAAGGGCTGAAAAGCTGAAAGGGGACCTCGTCGACTGAGGCAAACAAAAATGCCATTTATTTGTTAATTTACGCACACAGCATCAAATATGTGGAATCAACAAAGGCACAGCTCGCATGGCACCCTTATTTAGACCTTACTCCGTCCAGGTGCGCCACTGCATCGGGCATGGAATTCTGGATCCTGGAACGGGGACCAGGAGCACAAGTCCATGACAACCCCGTACGGCAGTGGGTTTTTAAGCTGCTTGTTTGTTGGCTTGCGTAATCCGCTACGGATGACTGCCTCTATTGGCCTGTAGTGGCTACGCTCTTATTTGGCTCTGTCCGGGGTCTGTCCGAGGCTTGGGTCTGAATGCTCAGTTTATTAGTCCACAGACAGGCGGCTAATGATGCCTGGCCAAGGATATGACGCACTTACAGAAAATTTATCTATTTTTAATGACATTTTCCTTGAAGGTATCTAAAAGCTTCTAGGTTTCTATCATATTATTCCGAAAAAGGATAATAATCCATAATTCACAGAACTAGGTTATTCTATGGTGTATAATTTTTCAGTGTATATATTTTTAGTGTATACGAATTTAGATACCACATGGATCCCTATCTGGTCCCCCTTTGGTTAACACTCCAATGACTTTCGCAAAGCCAAGTCCGAATAATAATTTTCATTTGCATACGGCAGCCAGAAGTCATTTAAGCCAATGAAAATACAGTATTTGGCTATGAGTTCCAGGCGTAGTTTAAAAGTATTTCGGCTTTTTGGTGGGAATCGCAAAAGGTTATTGTTTTCGCTGTGTTGCTTCCATTGTATCCAGCTCCAACTTGTTGCCCGTTGTCTGTTTTTTAATTTACATTGGCATTGTGTAAATATTTGGACAGCGCGAGAGCAGCTGCTGTTTACGCTCGGCCCCACTCCACTCGGGAGCCCAGGCTCCCCCTCCTGGCCATCGGGCCAAAAGATTTATTCAGCGAGGGCTTGCCATCTAATGTTGATTTTGCGTCTTTTTACTGGCCACCCTCGGAACGCCCTCGGAAAAAGCCACCGCCCATCCTCGCACAATGTTTGGGCAAATGCTTTTTAAACAATTGCATGCCAGGACCGACGGAATCCCCCAGAGATTAACGTGACTACACACACGCACTCCCTTCCAGATAATCCAATTAATATGCACACAAAAACGCAGCTAGACAACAATAACAAGCGCCACGAAAGCCGCCCACCTGACGCCCACCTGACGCCAGCCGCCATGTTTAATTTTCGCCAGCCGGAAGCGGAAAGGCGCAGGAAAGGCGCACGGTCCGGGAAACGTCGCAGCCGTAGTCCTAACCACATACCATACTCTTCAAACATTCATGAGCTGGGCAGTGGTTGAAGTGGCAAAGGACGTCGCGGAACAGGAACTCTAACTGGAGCAGCAGCGCCAGGAGTTGACTAGCGGCACGGGTTATTGGCTGCACAAACAACTGGGAGTCTAAGCCAACTCTGGAAGCCGTAGTTAATATCCTTGGGGGCGCACGACGCTAGACAGCACTATACCAGGACGATGAGGCTAAAATGGGTAACGTACTCCACTGAAAATTAAGTAGTTACCATTGAATATAAAAGAAAAACCAATTAAATGCGTCACAGGAATTTTCGAAAAAGTAATCCTAAAATAGCATTCAAAATATGGAAAAATATAATCCTTATTAGAAGAAGTTTTTTCTTAGTGTCTCACCAACACTGCGCCAGTGCATAAAACTAATTTGCGGCTTGGCAATTATGCAACTGGTGTGGGAAGCTCCGGGAGTTTCCAGGAATCAGGATGTACATGTGCCACCTGCTAATGCCTTCATTTAACCATATCAGGTTGTACGAAGAGAAAACCACCGGGAGTGACCACCAGATTTCTACTACTTGGCAAATATAGAAAAATTATACAAGAGAAAAGAACTAATTTTAATTCGGATAAAACTTGGGTAATTTAAAGAGGTTCTCGAGGAAAATTAATGAAGTGCTTCCTACTCCCCAAAGAGACCACCCATTTCCTCGGGGTAATGCATGATTACGGCTGTTGATTTTTCTTTCATTAGCCTTGACAACGGACCGACTCACTTTTAACCCGGGTGCCCGACGCACCCCAACTTGATTATCCGAAAAAAAGACTCTTTCTCCAGTCAGCAAAAAACTTTGCTTATTATAACTATGCCGGAGTATGGGCGCCAAGTCATCTCATCGCGTGCCCATCCCAGCATCTGGCGTCCCATTCCGCAGCTCTTCATATTCTAATAGTAGTTTGGTGGAGGAGGAACGCCGCACACGTATTGACGTCGAAACTTTTTATTAGTGTCTAAAATGATATCTGCCCGATGAGAATTCTGGGCCGGAGCAAAAAAGACTGGAAAAAGAAATCACAGACACGACTCTGCTGGGACAACGCGGCGTATGATTAATATGCCGCACACGTATCACCGCAAATATTGATTTTTAAATAAGATGACGCCACGAAAGTGGGCCACTCCACCTGACCCGCCCTATTTCTTCGTCCTTCGTCCTTCGTCCTGGGCCGCCTCCAGCCCACAAGCGGATGTCAAACTTTCTTTGGCCAAAAATCAACAACGAAATTATATAATTTGCAATGTAATCAGGAAACTTTAAATGTGAAGGAAGCGGCGGCGACGGCGACGGCGACGGCGACGGCAACGGCTTCTGCGAGGGGGCCGAAGGCAGCGTGATTTGAGCGTATGAGTAATGCCCGCCTATAAGATTACCCATACGTAAAAGCCACAAAAAGCGTCAGTCATGGCGAAGAGCTCTGAACGCTCAGAGAACTCCGAAAGCCGGCGAGCACTTTGACAAATGAAACACGGCGTCGCCCCGAAAAACGGCGGATCGGATAAGAGTGGGAAATACGGAATACGGAGCACAGAGCACGGAGCACATGATGAGCCCTGTAAAAGGGCTGTGTCGCCATCGCCGGGGTTTTAATGCCATTGATGGCTTATTTCAGGTTTACGACTTTATTTTTGCTACCTAGTCAATGTCTGTTTTATCCCCCGAGCCCCCTCCGTTTGGCATTCACTCACGGCTCGATTTCGTAACTTTTGACTACGTCCGGAATGGCGGCAATGGCAGGAGGTGGGGAATCTCCTTCCCCCAGCAACTCCTCCGCATACAATAGCTGCCACTGCCCAGGCCGGAGAGCATGCTTGAGTGGTTTTTAGGCACAGTTGTTTCTATTTTATTGCAATGGCAAATTCCGCGCTTTTTATTGCAACTCCATTGCGCCCCGCCAGGCATTGAACTGTGAGACTTTTTCCTCTGTGATCTTGTAAGCCCAGGATACCGCACATTACTCTTCTGACTGAACTTGTATCATTGGGTCAAAAAAGTGTAGTACTTGAAAAGTTTTTAATGAAAGCATGTTTGGATACTGTGGACTTAGCTTGTATGAAGTTTAAAAAAATGTATGATTTGAGGATGTTATAAGGCGAAGTATTCTTTTTCCCATAGAAGTAATAAATAGACTTGAATTTCGGGCTGGTGATAATAAAGAAAACTTTTAAAGAAGTAATTAAATACTGTTTCTCAAAGAGAATACTCTTCTTTTACAAGGTACCAATATGCCCCCACCGATATGCCCCACCGTATATGTAGGTGAACCCGAATGGGAAACTTCCGTCTGACCTGCTGGCGACGGCGTGCAACAGCATGTTGCATGCCGCTGAGCTGCTCAACAAATTTTTATTGTCAGCATATTTTTTATGTTTTTATGTCGGCTCAGAGCACACAGCCCCGTCCCCATCCACGCCCACTCATATAGTGTCCCTTGGGCGTTGATGAAAGCGGCCTGTGCATTGACATTGTCTGGATGGCTGGTCTGTGCATCTGTCTGTCTAGCTGCGTCCTGGCGTTAAATAAAATATCCTATGTGAAATGCGAAGCGCAGAGCCGGCATCGATTAAGCGTGTCCAAAGGGGTCGCTGTTCCAAAGGCAAAAAAAAAAATCCCCCAAACTGCACCCACAACCCAGTCAACAGGGCAGAATGTTTTACATTTCGTTTATTTTCCATATTTTTTTCGCATGCAGTCTACACGTGTTGGTAACATATTTTTGGACATTATTACAATGGTTCCTTTTTTATGCTGAACCGAACCGTGCGGCTCCTTGATCCGCAGGGAGTGCCACACTGTCAATATGGTTTTTATGGGGGAAGTGGGTCGCTTTTTTATGAACACTTGAGCGTATTCAAGTTTGCAGCGTGTTTTGAATGGGTTTTGGGCGGGCCACAGAAACAAACAAACGATATGGACAAGTGGCAAATGCATTTTATTTGCAACATGTTTTATGAGGGTGCACAATAATTTCCGGGGTGAAAGGGCAAAGCATTCCGTAACGAAGGTATCCAATACAATATACAATATTAGCTGGTCCATTATCCTGAGTATATCCCTCAAAACTCGTTTTTAAAAAAGAATACCCAACGCTTATTAGTCTTTCTTGGCTAATATCTTTGCCAAAACCATAGATCTTAAATCCAATTCATTTTAAGCAAGTTTAAATTCAAGCCTACAAGCTCAGAGACAAAAAAAGAATTAATTAAAAATAATAAAACAAATTAAAATAAAAGGATTAATGTTACCAGCAGGTCAGCCTTAGTAGACAATTTAAAATTAAAAAAATATATTGAACAAAATTTGTGAATAAACTAAAAAAAAAAAAAATGAGGAACAGTTGCTGGAAGCCAAAACGAAAAGAGGACATAGAACTCAGAATAAACGGGAAAATGGAATCATCAGTTTTAAAATTGAAGAGATCTCTTAAACAACAACCCAGTACGGAAATCAACTATAATTATCAGCCTTAGAAGACAATTTAAAATTATAAAAATATTGAACAAAATTTTAAAATATACTAAAAAACAAAGAAGGAGGAACAGTTGCTGGAAGCCAAAACGAAAAGAGGAAATAAAAGCTCAAATAGAAAGACAAAAATGGAATCATCAGTTTTGAAATTAAAGAGATCTCTTAAACAACAACCCAGTACGGAAATCAACTATAATTATCAGCCTTAAATTAAAATTATAAAAATATATTGAACAAAATTTTTGAATAAACTAAAAAAAAAAAAATGAGGAACAGTTGCTGGAAGCCAAAACGAAAAGAGGAAATAAAAGCTCAAATAGAAAGACAAAAATGGAATCATCAGTTTTGAAATTAAAGAGATCTCCCAAGTAACAACCCAAAATTAAAATCAAACTAAAATTAAAAAGTAACAAAAAAAATTATTTGGAATTAAAATTAAATATTTAATTAGGATCAACCACTTCGATCCGTTTACGTCAGAAGAGAAACGAATTTTGGGAATTGTAGGTTCAGCAGTCCATGTGGTTTCATAAATAATAAATGGTTAAATAATAAACATTAAAGTCCAAATTATTAAAAGAACAAATGCAAAAAATATAAATAAAAACAAGAAAAATCAGTTTTGAAAAAATTAGGAAAAAATAAAAATAATATTGGGAGGAGACTACCCGACAAGTTCTGACCAAAAACCCATAAAACGGGCTGCATTTATACCCAAATCCGTCATAATTTTGCTTTCAAAGCCTACTGACCATATTTTTTGGAAAGCTCAATGCCAATAAAGACATTCGGTAATTGGATTTTGTACCTAACGCCTCCTCAAAATCAGAAGCTGGTCATACAGAATTTATTTATATCTATCGCCGATATTTAAAAGCACTCTCCCCTCAAATCCATATTTTAGCCTTCTGCGGGAAGAAGGAGAGTCCATCGACCAGGTAAGCCAGCTGCAAAGAAATGAGCACAGCTCGTGTGGCTGAAAAGTGAGCTGCCAATAAAAAAGATTAAAATGCAGCCATAAAATACACGATTTTATACACATTGCCTTAATGAAAAGCTCCCGGAGTAAACCGGAGGAGGAGGGGAGCCCCATTCCATCGGATTAAGCCCCCGTCGAAACCGAATTTCATGCTTAAGCTCTGTAAAATTTACATTTAATTGAAGCCTACAATTCAGTGCCTTCAACAGTGCCAAAAATGACGGGCCACAGGAAGGAGGGTAAATCCTGCTTAAGTGGGTAAAATGGAGGATACTGCAGGTCCCAGGACACTCCCATACATATTTTCAAACCCTAAGTACGAGTGCAGCGGCCCGGGAAGTCAAGGGAGTGCATGTTTTGATAGCGTAAATTATGTTATAAAATTTATTTAATTTCACTTTTCTGCTCTCAGTGGCCTGAACGTTTTGTTGCCCTGACACTGGCCCGACCCACTGAATGTGAGTCTCACATGCGAAAAGGAGTTGTCCTCCCGGCCACCTTTCCACCATCCCTTGGCCCTTCACCTGACGCACTCACATATGTACTTGCCACCGACCGTGCCGTGCCCCATTCCCACCTCCCACCTCCCATCTCGCATCTCCCATCTCCCATCTCCATGTTTGCCCAAAAAACGAACACAGACATATCCATATCAACTGGCAGTGGAGTGAAAAGTCCCTGGTGTATTGCAAATTGTGCAGGGCTGCCCTTCTCCTGCCTCAAAGTCCTTCCCCGGCTCCTGGTCCCCTTTTGGTCCAACGTTGCGTGCCGAGTGCGCATATTTATGTAAGCAAGCCAGAGAACACGCTCGAATTTTTGGTAGTCGTTTGTAGAAACACTCCAAGAAATTCATATTCCTAGATGACGATTATAATGAGCTTAATCTTCTTAATAAATAATTGTTAACAAAGCATTTCCATCCAGTGCATCGAGTGTAGCATTAGCTCCGAAAAGTTTCGAACTTGTCTAATTAGCAGGTTATGCTTTAAACTTAAAAGAAAAATATTAAAAAGACAAATCATTTTCTTTTAGCGTTGGCTATTTACTTGGTTACCCATATTTCTCACAGTGTGAACCCCACAATGAAATGGAAAGCGCGACCAGGAACAGCAGTAAAAGGAGGACCAGAAACATCAGAAGCCCCAGAGTGTATCCAAGTCGAGCAAATACCACCCGTGTACATGGGTCCGTGTGCTTTGCACGCCGGATTCTTGGGGCACCTGCAACGCAACGCAGTCGATTCCCCGGCTGACAGGCCGGCTTAAACGACCCGTGGCTGGTTAAATAATTAAACACCAATGACACTTAAACGTAAATCATGAATTTTGCAAGCAGCCCCAGGCAGCGGCGGCTCCTCGGTGAAACATTAACCAAATGGCGACCCTTTCAAATCGGGCCAAAACCTTGCCGGGGACACTTGGGCCATTTGTCTGGCCATAAAGAGCAGAGACGCTGAAGACCAGAGACGCTGAAGACCAGAAACGGCTCGGCTTGGATCGGAAGGGAGGAGGAACTGTCAGCGCCGGCGGAAACAACACCCAAAAAATTACTGTTGCAAAATGCTGTACAAGTTTCCGTCTCCGAGTCCGAGGCTTCCTGTAACAACTACAATGGGAACAAAAAGGAAATATATTTAAAAGAAAGTTTCGACTTTGATGTGACTCTCTGATGGTTCTACAAAGATTTAAAACCATTTAAAAAAAATAAATCAACTAAATTGTGTCAGTAGAAGTCACGAAATATGTAATTAATTAAGTATTTTCTTTCCAATGGGCAATCATTCAACCAATTTCTTTGCTTTGTTTAATTTCTAGTTCTCCAAACATTTCGATTCATAAAGCAAGTTTGAAAATAATGCAAACTTTCGCTAATATACCCCAGATTTTTTCAATAGCCAGGTATAACAAGGAGCTCTAAAACTAACACTAACACCAACAAATCCCCAGCTGCCGAGCTCGTCCAACATCCTGGAATCCGGAGCAAAAGCAGCTAGAATGGCAAGAACTATGGCCAACAATTTGTTGCCTGAGACGACAAGTTGGGAAAAATTGGAGAGCCGAGGCAATAGCAGGGGCAAGGAGCAGGACAAAGGAAGTACAAAGTCAATGTCGGGATGCCAGCAGAGTTGTCAACGCGCTTAAAGTTGCCTTAATTGCAGCACTGTTGTTGCTGCTCCCGAGTCCTTTTCCTGTTGCTCCTGTTGTCCCTGCACTTTTTATGGCAGCCATGTCACAGGCGACAGCCGGCAGTCGACAGTAGTCTACAGCGGTGGGGCATGCATAAAATATGCCACATACTCCGTGGCTCACTAGAAGAAAGGCATGGGCTCTGGAAGGAGAAAATTGGGGCTGACGACATATTTTCCTTTCAGTTTCAGGCTGTTAATTATTATTATAGACGTGTGAGTGTCCGCCGACTGCCCGTCTGGCCTGCCGAATGGCAAACTCAAACGGCACACGGCCATCGAAGGTTTGAGAGGTCGGGCGTGTCCGGCGGCCATCCCTCCATTCAACCATCCAACCATCCGACCACATGCAATAAAACAGCACTTAGACATGGACACTGACAAAGACCAACACTGGCAAAAAAAATTTTCTGAGATATGCAAAATAAATAGAAGAGCCTCTTTGATTTAGTTTAGTTTTTTAAACAAAACTTTTGCAAACAAATATTTAAATCGCATATATTTTCAAAAATTTTTTCAGTGCCTTTTCTAAACCAACCTCTGGCGTGGAGACAGAGTAGAGCGGTGCACCGGGGAATACTTTGCCAAATTGCACAATCTACTCTGTCTCCTGTCCCGGGTGCTCCTTCTCCTGCCAGAGGACTTTCGCCATGACCAGGTCTTGCCAGACTCGTCTGGCAGCCAAGCAGGAACAGTGGCAACAGAGGCAGTCACTCCGGCCACTCATTTGACTGCTCGGCTACTGCCACTTGTCATCCTTGGGCGACCATCCAACAAATATAAAAGCCTTGCCGATTAGTTCGCATAACTTGAATATTATTTTGATAGCCCCAGATCCGAGCCAATGATATTTTTGTGCATTTGATAGACCAAATGAAAAAGCCAATTACAAGGATTTTGTGTCAACAGCTCCCCTTTGAAAAGTCATATTTTATTGCAATGGACGTCATTAAATTTTATTGATTTTCGTTGCGGCCAAAGGTGAGTTCTGAGATTTGTTTTTGCAGAATGTTGGTGCTTTTAGTCCCCGAATCCTGTATAAACTTTACCAAATTTGGTAATACAAACATTAGAAATCCGTGGAAATTTATAAACCATTTTCTTTATCTCCATTGCCGTAAATGGGTAGAACTGAGAAACCAAAAGTCTTTGACAGGCTGACAATTTTTATTGAAACTTGTTGAACTTTTTCCGGTAATTGTTTGCCTTTCGGCCATTGTTTATATTTTGTCTTGTTTGTGTCCTGCTGCAGAGTGTGTGTCTGTCTGGCTGTGTGTGTGTGGTGACAAAGCCAAGTTAAGTAGTTGGCCGCCAGCTTATCGCAAGTCGTTGGAAAGACATTATTCTTGGTTCGCTTTTGTCCGGCGATTACTGGCCCGAGGGCGCCAGGTGCGCTAATCGCCGGCTGAGCCGCCCAACTTGACCGGCTCGAGCTGGCGAGGAATCGTATCCAAGACGGTGACTTGGCTCAGTGTCCCGGTGGCCAAAAGTCGCCTAATTAGCCGAGCACTTTGTCTTGGGCCAGTTAATTAGCGGGCTCTAATGCAGAGCTCCGCGCACATACAAATTGTTGGCCGGGACAATTGCATTCCAGTTGCGCAGCAGGAACGGGCGCCAATTAAAGTTGGCAGCAGCCTGGGAATCGGAGTTGGAGTTGAAGTTGCAGTTGCCATAGTTGGCAGCCTCGACGGCGACGGCGACGGCATCATCCGAAAGTTTGGCGAGCATATTTAAACTTTTCGCCCAGTAGTTGCCACCATCGACATTGTCGTTGTTGGATTTTATGTGTATAATTTTAATTCCATTAAAATTTGCGAAATGCATTCGGGGGCAGACGTGCGGGCGGGAGCGTGGACCAGAGGGAAAGGCAATGTCAGATTTAAAATATTTTTATTGCTAATACTTTTTTTGGGTTTGTTTTATTTTTGTGTTTCTCTGTGCTGGGCTACGCTAATTAAATGTGTAAATTGTTGGAGTTTTTAATTAAATGCGACAAGTGTCTACAAAAATTAAGCGAAGCTGGCAAGGACAACAAAGGATTGGCTGGCACCCATTGTCCCGTTGATGTTGGCTTACGACAGAAGCTCGTCAACTCTTTCTAGTTCACTGCAAAAAAGGCGGCAAATCAAATCAGCGAAAAGCTAATGCAAAGCGCGAGGGCGTGGAAATAAAAATGGCAAACTTTGCTGGCTGAGGGGCTGGAGGGGGCAGGCGCAAGGCAATACGTGCATTCCATAAAGAAAGTAAAGTGTATATAAAATAATAAAGTAATCGTAAGTCGTTGATGCGCAGTCAGTGAAGTGGAATCAATTTCTGGGGGCAGGCACAAAACTTAACTATTCCTCCTTGCTTTCGACGGCGGGAACCTCCCAATAGTGCTCGTCCTGGTGCTGTTCGTCCTTCTTCAAATTCCGGAAGTGGGTGTACTTCAAAACGGCACCTGTTTTAAAGAAAGACATTTTGAGAAAACGCAGTAGCTCCTGTGATTACCCATACGAACCTGTTAAAATGCCTCCACCGATGGCAATGAGAAGGGTCACGGCGATGCCAAGCAATTGGTAGCCCGCCTGGGAGCTGGCATTTCGGCCCAGGCCCTGAAGGCAAAGTTCCATTAGGATGTGAAATAAAAGCTGCACACGCAGGATACTTACGCCCATGATTTTGGTCTCGGTTCCGTTGGTGCCCACCATGGCCGGAAAGATGTCCTGCAGCTCCGATCGGTAGTCGCCAACGGTGACCATGGAGGCGCAAATGGCCGAGGCAATGGCAGAAATCAGGGCCGGCATTCCGTGCAGGTTGTGGACGCCACAGGTGTCATGGAGCCGCAGATTGGCAGTCATCCATGGCTGAAAATTATCACAACGGGCATTAACAAAGGTTGTCAATGGCAAATTAATTCCCTATTTTCCATTAAAGCCCATTGTTTGGGACAAAGACGAAGCCAGGAGTTATTTGAATTGGATTTAATATAAATATAAATCTATCATTTTACTATTAAATAACTCCGTTTTTTAAAGACTGAAATATAATCATTTGCAGCTGCAGTTAAGTGACCATCTAGCTTCATGGATTTTTGTTCTGCGTGGCCGTAATGCAAATGGCAATCCGGCCTGGTTTCAGGACGAAGTCCCCGTCCGGAACAAAATCCTGCTACGGCTGCGGCTGACCGGCGGGCAACAAACTTTACTCATTAGCATCGCATTTTTCCTGGGTGCACTAATTAAAGTGAAGCCCCAGCCAGATAGTTCTGCATCTGCATCCTATTCCCCCTAAAATTTTCGTTCACCGCGAATCCAATCCTCGACCACTGGCATATGAATAGAAGGTAACATTTGAATAAGGTTGCAAGTGCGTTGGAGGATTTATTACCCTATGAAAAGGTACTTAGTTTGTTAGGCGGCGCCTGTGGTTGAAACATTATAGTCCCTTGACTATGGGTAGCAGCTTTGCCGCTAAACTTACGGTTAAATAGCGATAGCCGAGCACCGAGACCGTGCCGGCGATAATGCCAATTAAGACGGCTCCATGGGCGCCGAGCAGCAAGTTGCACACCGTGCCCACGGCCACGCCCCCGGCGAGAGTCGAGTTCTGTACGTGCACCATGTCCAATTTATTCTCGTGGCTGACAAGCGCGGATACAACGAAGGTGGTCACTGGAACGAAGGAAGCGCAGCGAAAGGGTTAAAACGGCACGAAAAAGAATGGAGCTAAAAAAGAGGTTGGAATCTGTGGTCCTCCGGACTCGCAGTTATGGTTTCAATTGAATGCCAGAGTCCGTTTTGAATGCTTCCCAGATGGGATGGTTTAATTACGTGATTTTGATTCATATTTGAATGAGTTTCAGGCAAGTTTATTAAATTGCAAGTGCTGGTTAAAGGTTGAATAATGTTGGAAAAGGATGCCTATTCAGGTTTCGGATTTTTTGTTAAAATTTGCTCAAAAAGTTATGTATACGCAGTGTTGAATATAAAAGTGTAGTGATATATTCCCTTTTCTAAAAATAATAGATGGAGCAATGAATTATTTCTAGAATAACAAACAGAGCTTTGATAGCCAATATTGTATATGTAAATATAGTTCATTAATAAAATGTATTACATTTTCATTCAAGATTTTAAAAAACGACCAGTTGCCAGGAGATGTACAAATGTTTGCTTGTGTGGAAGATACCCTTTATAAATTTTTAAGAATATTTTAAAGAAGTTTCCTTTCGTTAAAATAAATATCTTTCCCAAATTTAAACCTCCCCATTTATTTAATAAAAGCAGAGGCCGAGACATCAGTCAAAACCTTCCCCTCTAAAAATTCTAGTCCTCCTAAGGACAACAGATTAAAACCTTAAATATAACTAGATTTAATCCCAAATAGTATGAAACTCAGTTCTGTTTATGAATGTGGGCCAACGACACTGACAGCCAGCTTTTGCTAATCACTCGGGCAGCAGAAATGACACACCCAACTGGCATGGCCAGTGCCTCTGGTCGGGACCACACTTTTGCAATAAACACAAAACTAATAAAAATGTAAACACGACAGTGCCAAGATCCCCCGGATTTCCAGTATTTTCCGGATGGCCCCCGGGGCTTTTCTGATTTTCCGCTGGCCACAGAGCGGAGCAACACACCGCACTACAACAAGGAGGCTTCAGTTTATGACCGGCAGCCAGCATAAATCTCGGCTGAATAACACTAAATACTTAAAAATCTCCATTTTATGGCGGAGCATATGTTGCAGCCATAATAATTTGCATAAATTAGTTGAGGGCAGGCGTCGGTTGGCCACTGCAAATAAGTAAGGCAAATCTCAACCAGATGGAGTGGGATGGGATGGGATGGGAAGGGCGGTGGAACTATGTGGCAGGAACCGCAACAATTTCAAAACAGCTTTTGACGTTGTCCGGGCGACACAAAACAACGAGGACAGCAAATTCTGGCTTAAAAATCAATTAAACAGCTTTTTTACAGCCCTCGTTCTCGTCCTTTTCCAGCTCGAGGACTAAACCAAAGCCAAGCCAACGGCATATCCGAGATTCAGGATTTCACTTGTTTGTCCTGGCTTTTGTTGCTGTTTTTGTTGCTGTTTTTGTTTCTGTTTTTGTTCTTGGCTCCCGGCTCCTGGCTCCTGCCAGTGCTCCTTCTGCTGCTCGAACATTAAACAATTTAAATTAACGCCAATGGTGTCACTTGCGACTGTAAAATGTAAAATGTGTTTTGTGCTTAACGTTGTTGGCCAATGCGGGCAGCCTCCGAGTTCCCCTCATTTTGTGTCGCCCCGAAAAGCCGCCTGGCTGACCAGACTGGAGTCCTAACGAGACCCAAACCTAAAACAGGCACTGAGGGAAATGACTGAGCCATAAAATAAATTCCTCATTAACCGTAACAATTAAATGTCCTAATAAGCCACCAATCTCTAGCATATGTACATTCAACATTTTTAGTGGTTTGATTATTTTTGTTTAATTTTTTGGGCTTTGTAATTTTTGTGTTTTGTGCATTTCCAGGAGAAAGCCCAGACAACTCTCCGGCTCATTTTGTGCCTGGTGTGAAAACAACAACTGGGGCGTATTTTTGCTGTTGGCGCCGCATTCGGACACCAAATGGCGTCGTCTGATCCGCCCTGGCTCCTGCCTCCTGGCCAGACCATGCATGTCCGCCCGCATGGCCGACATGGCCGACATGGCCGACATGGGACCGTGGACCACACCCACCAGACCGCCTCTAATTTCAGCATCGAACTGAATCCCAGCTTTAGTTTAATTAAGGCAACAACTAGTGAGCCAAGCAACCGGCCACTGAACGGACAAAGGGAGTGGGGGTGGGGGTCTGTGGAAATGGGAAAAGTACATTGCAACCAGGGAGGGAAAGAGAGCCGCACGTTGACTCAACTAATCGCACATCCTTCCGAATAAAATGCTCGGACAGGCATCCACCCTCCGCCTCCAAAGTGCCTCCACATACTCTACGATATCTATTTATAGGCTGGGGTCATCCCACCCGGCTGCATAGATTGGAATCCATTGATTAAGTTTCATCTGGTCAAAGATAAATTTGCACTTAATTTGAATATGCACTTTATTGAGAGCAGGATTCATGGCTCAATTTGCAAAGCAAAAGGAAACTTTCTATGGAAAAGGAGAAAAATCCAAAGCAGTTGCATTTTTTTCTACAAATATTCAAAAGTTAAGTCATTCTAATATTAGTCCACACCTAGACTCACTTTTTCAAACTTAAACTTGAAACTCAGAATTGTGGAAAGTAAGCTTTAGCCCAGTTTTTTTAAATTTAGTTCTATCGGGCTTTATATTTAAATATTTTTACTCAAATAAAGAGTAACCATTTTTCGAGATTCGGCAAACCCATGTAGGTGTTTCCTACACTCCCGTACGTGAGGGCTTTAATACCATGGCCAGAAGAGGAGAGCCAAATGGCCAGAACAGAAGCTCTGGCCACAGCCAGCCAAGTGTCGCCGTCCTCTACTTGGCTTATCTCAGCTGCTGGCCTTACTATTATTACCGCTTTTGCTGTTGGTGGTGCTGCTGCTCTTGGGTATCCTTTGTATACATTTAATTTGTGTTTTGTTATTTACATTAACCGAGCGAGTCAACCGAGGCAGATCCCGACCCCAGACTCCAAACCGGAATCCCTGGGCCCTGACCAGGGGATGTGGTGCTGCTTTTAGCACATTTTCTATGTGTGCTGGTCCGGAGTCTGGTCCTCTATTGGGTATGGCTAAGCAAATGCTGGACAGGGTCAGCCCACGCCCAAATCTCACACCCGATGCCATTCGGTTCGTTTTTATGTGTGCTACGTGCTCAAAATAAATTTTCAAATGTGTTAACGAAACTATTTGACATTTAATTAGTTTGTGAGGCGCATGCACAAGGACCTAAAGGAGCCGCCAGGACTCGGTGAGTCTGGCCACTGGCTCTGGGCCTTTTCAATTTCATCGGTAGCCGTGCTAATAGGCCCGCCAACATTATAATTAACAAAGCTAGCCGGAGGAATGCCCTCGCCGAGCATGAAGATATGCAGAAGTATGAGTGGGCCAAGACAGCCCGAAGGACATGCCGGACGGAGCAATGTCCTCCAGCTGTCCTCCACTTGAGCCTTGGCTAATTGCCGGGGCACGTGACTCACCTGTTGCCGCGGCTAATGACAAGAACGTGTTCAAAATGGCTCGCTCGCCGCCGGCTCCTTCCGCCAGGACCGAGTTGAAGCTGGGCCAGTACACCCACAGGAAGGTGGTGCCGATCATGGCGAATATGTCCGACGTGTAGCTGGCGCCCTCCAGCTTTCCGGCCTCGTTCTGGTCGCCGGAGGGGCGCAGCATCAGGGCCACCGCCAGGCCGAAGTAGGCGCCAAAGGCATGCACCGTGATGGATCCACCGCAGTCGCAGATCTGTCAAGGAAATAATTAGAAATACATTTCAAATAAAAAAAAAAAACAATTAAAACAAAAAGATTCCCATATTGGTTTCAAAATAAAAATCAAACATTAATTTATGCAACATCCGGTTTATTTTTAATTCCCAAAACTTGTGGCAAAGTCAACACACAAATAATAAATTCAAAATTACCAAAAAAATAATAAAACCTGGACCTAATACTGGTTACAAATAGCTTTAAAGCTAACCGTCAAAATAATTAAGAATAAAGTTTCGGAATAATTTACAAGGCTAAAAATGGGGCATCCTGTGGCGCATAAAATTAGCGTCATGTTTATTTTAATTGCATATTATATGACCCAGAAGGACACATTTAATGTGACCTATATTCACCTGTGACCATGCATAATTTTTAAAATAAATATTATTAATTTTGGCACCATTTAAAAGTGTATCAGCAAAACCAATTAGCTGGGAAGCAATTACCTTTATTGGAATTACAAAAAAAAACTTACACTGAAAACGTTCAGGGCCAGATACTCGTTGGCGGCGAACAGAGCCACTTCGAAGATGGACATGCAAAGGAGCTGGATGGGCGTGGTCCTGCCCAACAGGGCGCCCATGCTAATCAAAGGAACTGCGGCGGCAATATCCGCATCGATGATGTTCTCCAGGGAGAGGCTGTAGGAAGAGGACATGGAAGGCGATGAGCAAGGAGAGCGACAGGTGACACGCCCTCTACGCATAAAAAATGGCCAACGAAATGGCGACCAAATGAAATGGAATACATTTTAAAGCATTTTCATTTGCAATGACGGGTAATGTTGCTACACGGAAAGTATATATTACTATTCGCGGAAGGAAATAACTTAAAGAAAAACACTTCCTTGCCTCTTCGAAGTAATTTCCAGTGTACTTTGAAGTCGGATCCATTTTCTCGTTTGAAGCATCTTTACCTTTGTTTGTCGTTTGACCTGAGCTTCAGATTGTTGCCCATTTCACTTAGGATAAGTACAGGTTGACTTAACATCCTGCCCACACCCACACCCACACCCACACCCAGGCCACCGCCCACTTGGCACTTGGTTGGTCTTCTTCATTTAAAGTAATTGCTTGAATTCATTGCCGGCTCCAGGCACTTTTTCTTCATTTTATTCCGGATGCTCGTTTGCTTTGCCGAATGTGAGTTTTGGGCAAGGAGACCGACCGCAAGGCGGAGCAATTTATAAATTGGTGTGTCGGGCGGCCCTTACCTGATCGTGCCGTCCTCCATGTGCAGGAATCCCTTCATCAGCACGGACCACTGCACCACCAGGGCGGCCATGAACAGGGTGAAGCCGGTGGCACTGTAGCCATATTTCCTGAGGAAGGTCATAAGGAAGCCGAAGCCGATGAAGATCATCACCTGGATGTCCTGGAACTCTGCGGGGCGGAAGAGTGAAAATCGGTTAGCAATGTCCTAGCTCAGTGGGCAGTAAGGAGTGGCCAATGGGGATGCCAATTAATTGAGTCAAGTCGTTTCAATTAACCGCCCAATTGTCTGCTGCCAAAAGTCAATTGCATTGAGATTGATGTCACCCAGGCACCAAGACACCATGGCCGGCCCTGGCCAGGCGGCTGCCGGGTCCACCCGCCCGGGGTTGTTTGAACCACCCGCTCCACCCACTCACACCACCCGGGTGCGTGTATGTGCCCGCGCGGGTGCAATTAGTGTGAAATACGGTTTAATTTATTTATTATGAATTGCAACAAGTTGTTTACAGACGCATTTGCATAAATTGAAATTAATGACTTTAATTATTCATTTGTGCGCGTGTGTGTGTGTTCCATTGTTCGGAATTCCAGTTCGGTATCCGAACAACCGACGTACATTCCGTATATTCCAGTGGCAGAAAGTAATTAATGGAATTGGTGCCACGGGACCCAAAAGACTGCGGAGACTGTGCGAAAAAGAACTTCATTTATTTATGACCCGCCAACACTTGGCAAACAATACGGGTCCTTCTCCGGGTCCTGCCCCGGACTTCCATCTCCACTAAAACAGTCCCGGACTAGAGTTTTTCTGGTAGCATGGGTAATAGCTCTATATGTCATATGATTTAAGGCTTCGGTGCGGTGTTTGTGTATAAATGGTTTTCGGCGGTTTTCAAAGCTTTTAATTTTTTGTTTGCTTAAAAAGGCAAATTATAACTCTACTAGAAAGTGTACTAATTTTTTGTAGCTTAAGCTGAGATTATTTATAGGCTTGGCTTTTTTAGACAAACATGGCTAATTAACCGCTATGGCTAACTAAAATAATACAAATAGAAACCCAAACTGCCGAAGGCTCGAAATAAATAAATCCACTCGGTCGCACTTTTTGGGGTGAAGCTAAAAACGAAATAAATTTCGTCCGAGGGGAATATTTTGGGGGCACATTTTTATATCTGACAAATGAATGCAAATTTTTTAATATATAAAAAAATTTGAGATGCCATCTGTTGCTGGGCAGTGACTTTTGTTATCAAATTGTGTCTAAATAACCACTAACATGTATTGTAAAAATAGACCACAAATAAAAGGAAAAAGTTATTTTCGCACATCTGTGGGTACTTCCCGGAAAAAGTTTGGAAATAAACATGAAGTGGATTGATATTTTTGTGTTTTTTTTTCGGGATGAAAATTTAAATTCAAGAGTTTATAATTTTTTACAAGCCAAATAAAAGAACCGTCGTTTTGTGCAAAATGTTGAGGAATGAAAGACAAAATCCCGGCTACTCACGCGGATATTTTGAAACGTGTTCCTTTGCTGATCCAGCGTCTTCGGCATCGATTGCCGGCGGCAGGAGCTCCTTTTCGTAACGCACGAACAGCCAGAAGAGGACCAGGAAAATTATTTGCACAATCATCAGGACGACGTAGCCCGACACTTTGGCACCCGGCGAATGCATGGCGGTAGGAAGTGGTTTTTGGACAAAGCTTGTGAAGCAACAAAAAATCGGCCAACGTAGTGGCTCCTGATTGGAGTTGCAGTTAAAACCGTAGACGGAGTTTTAGATCCTGGCCGCAGACGCTGCAGCACGTGTACGGCGAATTTAACAGCCGTAAGTGGCCCGGACAGGAAGTAGCTGTGGCGCTCTGGGAGGGGAACTCTCCTCCACTGATGTGTAAATATTTGTGCGCTTTTCAGCTGTATCTCTTCCGCATCGAAAAGCAGATTTTACACTCTAAAGTTAGTTTTACTAAAAATTCAGAATTTTACCATTAAAATTAAAGTTTCTAATAGAAGAAATCCAATAGTACTTTATGAATCGACAATAAACTATAAATGTCTAAAAAATAAATTTAAGATACAAGCAAGATAAAATCTAGTGCTTGATATTTTCCTTGGTAAAATTCAGAATGAACTATTTTGTTTCCCTAAAAATTGTTTCCTGTGCAACACACTATATATCCGCATCCACGATTCCCGATTCGCGATTCGCGATCTACTGCGGTTGAGCACTGGGCGCGTACTGATGCCCGGAGCGATGAGTGGGGCGCGTAAGTAGCCGCGACTCGAGTCTGCGGTCAACGGGGCGTATGTGCGATATCCACAGCGATTTGCTCGCATGATATAACTATTTGATTTAATTTGCTACCGCGGCTTCTGCTACTGCTACTGCTACTGATTCTGATGCAGCTGCTCCAGCTCTTGGTGAATTATTCACAGAGACCCCCATGAGACCGAGTCGTTGTGGTTCCATTATATTTAAATTGTTTTTGTTTTTGTTTCGGCTGCATTGCAATTTCAATTCCAAATCGTTTTACAAGCTCCGGCCCAGACCTCTTTGCGGTCTTGCCTCCTTCCCGAAAGTCTGGCTTCGGTTGGGTTTGGTTTGTTTGTTTCGTTGGTCAATTGATTGGTAATTCGTTACAAATTTATCCTCAGACAGCATTTTAGAGTTGCAACCGAGCCATTTGCATAAACGGCGTTCAATGCAATGAAGGGTGAAAGTGGTCGAGGCTTAAACTTTAATGAATCCCCATTCAAAATGTTGTTATTGACTCTGGGCCAATCGGTTGAACCACTTGGAGGGGGTCTCCGGCTGACTGATAAGCCGCAATCGCAGTTCTGGTCAAGTGGCACTTGTTCGGGTGTGAGGGTGGGATATTCAGAAGATACTGCCACTCGGCTACTACTTATATGTGTGACAGATATGTCTTTTTAATTTCGGCAAAAACAGTCGAGTAATTAACATGCTGTCAGCCGAAACGAGCGGCAGTAAAATAAACTAGCGCTCAAGTGGAGCATCTGACTCGATCAGTGATCGCCGCTCATTGATGAGCCCCTTGGATCGCTGTTTTTGTTTTTCTTCTATTTTTTTGGAAGCAATTTCCGCCGATTAACAGCGTTTTTTAGTGGTTTAGTGCGAACTTGATGGGCATATAAAAGCGCGACGATTCGCACGCAAGTGCCAAAAGCCCCGAGCTCTGGTAGTTTCAAATAGCGACGGATCAGATGCTTTGTATTTACTTTTATTTACAATATTATTTTATTGGAGCGGATAGAAAACCCTCTCTCGGATACATTCAGATGGTTTGGGAGCTTAAAAGTGGGTCTAATTGTTAAAGCAAACCTCTATATAAAATTAAACAGCACTCATAAATGCGGCAAGTGGTCGAGAGGAGGGCCTGTGCCAAAAGCCTACAAAGGCCACTGGGGCGTATGATTGATATTTATTTTTTCAACAAACACAGGCGCACCTGTGTGGAAATTGAAATTCTCATGGCGCTGGCAACAATAAAAAGGTAAGGCCGAGCCAAGCAAGCCCCTCACATAAGAAAATGTGCGAAGTTTGTGCAAAAACCGCAAATGTTGCCAGGCACGCGCTCAGATCTTGGAAATCCTCAGACGCACACACATGGATACAAGGATACAAAAGAGGAAAGCAGATAAAGGAGAGAAAGCGCAGAGAAAGCAAAGAAAGGTCGAGGGGAAAGGTAGTACATCAGAGCAATTTCTTGTTGCCCACTTGGCAGGGGAAATTTGCATCCGCAATCACTTTAAATGTTTCCGTTTGAATACGCAAATAAATCGAAAAGGATTTCCAATGAATGCTTATGAGTGTCCTGAAAAACCCTTGTTAATGTTGTTGTTTACAACAAGTGTACATGTCTAAATCCCCGAATGCCAGGATGATACACACACCCACACCCGCACCGAGAGGCAGTAAAAAAAGTTTGATAACATTGTGAAGCGGCTGCCAAACTGTCAGCTAACAGTCCAAAGCTTCAACCACAAGTGCTCCACCCGGCTCACAACCCATGGCCCCGATCCCTGGACTCGCATCGCAGATCCGGCCAAGTTGCGGCCAGTCCGGGTCAGGCTGAGCTTGTGCCAGTGGAGGCTGAGCCATAAATAAATATGAGCCACTGTTGTCTGACAACGGCACAACAACGTTGACGATATGTTGATAAACTTTAACACCCCACAAACACTCGCATAAACTGCAGCCAAGTGCCTGCTCCTCCCGCCCGATGGAGGACCTCCAGCTGACCCGGCATAACAATTGCAGGAGTGCGGCTCTCTGACCATATGCAAAGTGTTTGCATTCCCATTCGGGGCGAAAGTCCTTTCAGGAGCATAGTCGGCGTGCAGAACTCTTTTGTGTGGCTTTGCAGCGGCAGTCCAAATATCCTTGGAGGTATCCTAGTTGGCTAGAAGGCACTGAAAGAAAATTTGTAGCTAATTTAAAAAAATAAATAAATAAATTCTCTGAGATATAATAGGTCACCTCCCTTGTAATTTTTTTTTAATATAAGTTAAAGATTCTACCCTAAAAAACATTTTTTTTTTAGTTTTTTTAGTGCAACATACTTGTGTTGCTTCCGTTGTAAAATTTTTGGCTAGCGTTGCACTCGAAAGCTTGGATACGGCACTGCCACCGTTGGTGGGGCGGCTCTTGCCTCCTCGATTGCGGGTGGTTGCGCCTAAGCGATTCGCTTTTTGTCTGTTTTATGTCAATTTTGGAATCCGCTTTGGTTACGCCACTCGACTCCATCCCCTGCCCCTGCCCCTGCCACCACCCTAAAATGCCCATGGCGGCGTGTCGCTGTGCAAAAGCTTCTGGTTGCGGCAATTGTTGGCATTTACAGCTACTTGGCTGGCGGGCCCTTGACTTGGCCGGGATTCTCGGGGTTAGGATGGCTCGGCTTCTATGTTTCCCTCTGTTGCAGCTTAGAGATCTGGCTCAAGTGGCACACTGGGGATTTTTCAATGGCGTTTATAATAAATTTCGATTTGTCAGCGGCAAAGCGAGAAAATGTCGTCAAGTGCCTCTTCCTCCCAAGTGGCATCAAAATCAGTCAGCGATATCGCCTCGAATGCAAATCCAGATAGGAGTTTTGTTGTCAAAGTCGAGGGACGAGATAATCTAAAATCTTTGGGAACGAAAATTAAGCTCAAACGGAAGTTTTAACCTTTTTATTTGGCTTGAAAATGGCTGTTAAAGGTTTCAGTCTAAGCCTAAAAGTTGGCCCGGCTGTTTGGTGCTTCAGAAAGTAGTCTTTCTAGTTCCGCCTGCTTGTAGGCACTCCGTGGTAAAGGTCCCCGAAAACCAGTTTAAAATAACTAACCTCTAATAGATTTGATAAACTGGATCGAAAAGGGGCGGATATGGGGCCGCATAGCCGGTGCAATAAAATGCTAAAATCCCCCCAAAACGATCTCTTGACAATCGTTTTCCATGTGAATCGGAACAAGTTTTATAATAACCCCTCATTGGTAGCAAATATTTTATTCGAAAATGAAGGCAAACAAAGGGCACAGAGCTTACAACCGCTGTGCATTAATTAAATGGCATTTGAACTGGATTACATTGAATTCAATCGAATTATTGGCTATGGATAACACTTCCGGATGGCGTTTAGGCGATTGCTGTGGCGTGCGTGGGCGTGGGTGTCACTTGCGCGGGCGGGGGAGTCACGGTCTCCGGGTCGTGGGTCTGGGCGGGAGTGTAGGTGGTGGGGGCGGGTGTGTAGGAAGCGGCCTTATCGTCGGGCTCCGTGTCCAGGATCACCTTCTTCAGGATAAAGTAGAGGGCACCGCCAATCAGGAGCTCTGCCGCGGCAACGCAAACTATCAACGCCCAGCCGGGAATGGCAAGGCCAGCTGCAAAAGTCAAAGAACGGATTAGTCACTGTGTCGAGAATATATCAAGTATACGCCATCTATTCTTACTGAAGTATCGGCGGGTGAGGGTGCGACGACCGCGGTTCACACGGCGCGTGGCCTCCGTTTCCGGCATGCAACAGGCCAACAGCACTGAAAAAAATAATTTTAATTTTCAATATATTTTCTTTACATATTCTTAGTTGGAACTTTGAGTGAAATGAGAAATTAATTATATTCTAACCATTGTTTTCCTCACCATAAAAACATAAAACGTTTAAAAAAAATTTAAAATACAACAAAAGTTTTGTCATTAATGAGCATCCCATAACTTTTAATACTATAGTTATTTAAAAAATTGATTGATAGACTTTGTTTCTTCCTGTGTTTCTTCCACACAGGGGCCACCCGAGCGTGTTGGTAATAAAACAATTTGTCCGAGACGCAAAACATATATTTGGAGAACGCGCCGCGGGTGGTCCAAGGTGGCCAGTGGCCACTTTGCCAGCTGGGATGGCAGCTCCGAATCTGTTGCGGCAATGGCTTTGAAGCCAGCCAAACCACTCGGAACGGAACTCATTCAAACGGCGTGGATCTCGGACCATTCATCATACAGATCTCCCCCAACACGCTAGAGCCAGCGCGTAGACTTGTTAAGATATTAACAATTAATTATTGAGAAAATGTTTAACAATAGGGCCCGCAGAGCAAAGCCGAAATCGCGCGCGCGCGCCAACTTGATGATAAATCTTTGTTGGCCAGAAGAATTGGTGTTTTTTTTTTTTAAGAGCGTGGCGTGGGTTTGTTGTTTTTTGGCACATTCTGCGCCATTGTTCCATTGCGGATGTCAGACTCGATTTCACGTAAAATTATCAAAATGTATTTTTAATTAATATTTTTCGAGTTTAGTTGTTTGTTTTTTTTGTTCGGCTCATTCGGCACATTTTGCGCATAAAATATTAAACGGATTTGATGCGCTGCGTGAGGTTGGCTAATATGGATATGGCTTTTCCGTTCAATACCCTGCATTGATTTGTGTGGATGACTTTGATTAGTCCCCCCCACTCGCTCCCCCAGGATCGGAGCTTTGACAAAAACCATCTGCCAAATGGATGTGGTTGAGAGCGCGACCGAATTTCGTCGGCTGCCCACTAACCAAAATTAATTGTTTCTATTATATATATAAATAAAGTGTGATTTTTTTCGGCATATTCCATAATTTATTTGCGAAATAATTACCAAGCTTATGCCACTTCCGGTTTTAGTGCATTGTGCCATCGGCCTTATCAAATTTTAATGCGTCCAATGAAATGTTTTCGAATTTATTAACTGCCAAATAAATCATCGATTTATATGTTTAATGCAAGAATTCAAACGTTTAAGGAATCTGTTTAAATCCTTTTGTGTCATTGCGAGACAGAAATTCGTTCGCATTCCGATTGGAATTTCTTTGATTTTCCCCTTGAGCTCACTGAATCATTACGCACCAAAGAAAAACACGCCCAAAGCCCGCTGAGATGGGGCAACAATGAGTAAACAGGCCTTATCGGCAGATAACCGATTCCCCGATAAGAGCCAACATTTTTGTAGAGTTTGTAGAGTTGGCTCGGGCATGTGTGACGCACACTTGGCCCAGTTACTCATCGTCAGAGTCTCCAATTGCCAATTGCCAAAGTTGGCTCATTAAAATCCCACACCTGCTCCAGCCCGAGTATCTTTCGGATGCACTAGCCGGAAAACTGACACGGAGTTCCGCCATTATAATGCTCTAGCACTGCTTTTTGATGCCCATTTCAACGCAAACACAAACACAAACGCAAACTAAAAGACACTGGCGCAGGCAGGCACTCGCGAAAAGTATCTCGGAGATACGCTAAAACTTGGCGGAATCATATGCAGAACTTTACCCAGGCATATCACCAAGTAGGTGGAGCACTTCTTGGCCAACTTCATTTCCGTCGCTCGTTCGTTCAGTTCGTTCGCTTAAAAAACCTCTTCTCGTCTGCTCGTCTACTCGCTTTTAGCTGTTAGCTGTTAGCTGTTAGCCAAGTTTGTAACGCGCACGTCGTCAACTCCAAAGTGGAACTAAAAACCTGTGTGTGATTGCATTCGGCGCTAGGTGTCTGTATCTTATCGCAACCATATCTGACAGATAGATAAGATAGGAGTGTGCTCCTTAGCGCTCTCTGCTTTTGCCTTTTCTGAGGTCAGCAATACACTTTAAAAACTTTTTGACTTTGGAAAAGGCAATAATCTATAATCTGCAGTATTTTCTGTTTCAGTAAATACTACATTCCATGAGCTTCCACCTCTTCAACAAATTATAAACTTTATGTTTTCTACTCAATTTATGGCTAAAGGCTAAAGGCAGGAAACAAACAAAACACAATAAATCTTTAAAACCAAACGCATTCATCAGATTATTGTTAAGATCGCATGAAGTTAATCGGATTGAAAAGAGTCGCAAGCAACTTATTTATTACAAAATCTAGAGGGGAATACTTGAGCGAATTTAAATAAAAATTGTAAAATGGAAACCAGCTTTAAGTTATTTATAATTTAATTATTTACTAATATGTCTTCCCTTTCAACTTCTGATCTAATATGGAATTTTTATTTATTTGATATTTAAATATCAGCTCTGTTTGATAAAAGGCAATGATTTTCATCAATCCCACTTATACCCAATTATTCAAGTGGATACTTAATTCAGATAATTAATTCAAAATTAATCTTCCGACAAAGCTCTTAATGATATTCAAAGAAAACTTGTGTGGATTTGTTTTAAAATTTTTTATTATAGTTGTTAATTCGTGTTTGTACTCGGATTTGTCATGACGGATTCAAATTGACTAATACGCTCGACTTAAGGTTAGTGTCCTCATGAGACTCTCGGCGGCAGGACTTCTTCTGGGAACATCCTCGACAATCTCAATCGATAGTGCTGTGGGTGGGTAGGAGGTGGGGGCCAAGTGGCTTCTTAGTGACGGCGGAGCTTCAGGCGGCGAACGGTCTTGTAACGGTATCCATCGGCAGCCAGGACGGTCTGCTCGGCGGGTACATCGATGACGGCGGAAGCGGCGGCCTCCTCAACGGGGGGCAGGTACTCGGCAGAGGGCAGCTCGTTAACGTCACGGCGGCGACGGATCACACGGCGGACGGTCTTGTAGCGGTATCCATCATCGGCCAGGGGAGTCTCAACGGCAACAGCCTCGGAAGCCTCCTCAACGGGGGGCAGGTACTCGGCAGACAGCTCGTTGACATCACGACGACGGCGGATCACACGGCGGACAGTCTTGTAACGGTAACCATCATCGGCCAGGACAGCGGACTCCTCGGTGGCGGCAGGGGCAACAGCGACCTCCTCAACTGGGGGCAGGTACTCGTTGGAGGGCAGTTCGTTGACATCACGACGGCGACGGATCACACGGCGGACGGTTTTGTAACGGTAACCATCATCGGCCAGGGGAGTCTCAACGGCAACAGCTTCGGAAGCCTCCTCAACGGGGGGCAGGTACTCGGCAGACAGCTCGTTGACATCACGACGACGGCGGATCACACGGCGGACAGTCTTGTAACGGTAACCATCATCGGCCAGGACAGCGGACTCCTCGGTGGCGGCAGGGGCAACAGCGACCTCCTCAACAGGGGGCAGGTACTCGTTGGAGGGCAGCTCGTTGACATCACGACGGCGGCGGATCACACGGCGGACGGTCTTGTAGCGGTATCCATCATCGGCCAGGGGAGTCTCAACGGCAATAGCCTCGGAAGCCTCCTCCACGGGGGGCAGGTACTCGGCGGAAGGAGCCTCACGACGGCGACGGATCACACGGCGGATGGTCTTGTAACGATATCCATCATCAGCCAGGGGAGTCTCAACGGCGACAGCCTCGGAAGCCTCCTCCACGGGGGGCAGGTACTCGGCGGAGGGCAGCTCGTTGACATCGCGGCGGTGGCGGAGCTTAAGGCGGCGGACGGTCTTGTAGCGGTATCCATCATCGGCAAGGGCGCCCTGGTCGGCGGGCAGCTCCACCAACTCGGAGGCAGCCTCCAGATTGTTGTCCACGGGTGGCAGGTAATCCGTGGCAATAGAAGCCGCCGAAGCAGCTGCGATCACAGCAAAGGCAATGACGAAGAATTTCTGAAAGAGGCAAGGATTTTCTATTAGTCCCAACTCGTCGATTGGCAGGACCCGTTGTGGATGGGAGAGAACTAACCATTTTCCCAGAAGATCCAAGACGATGTCTATTAGATTAATCCAAAGTTGATTCTGTTTCGAAACCAGACCCAACGACACTATTTATACACAAAATGCGCGAAAAGTTCTCGGTGTGTCGGCTGACCGATGTCCATTCCATTCACTTTGCTTTCGATATGAGATGAGCTACGATGATCGCCGGCGAAACCGGTTCACTAGCCACTAACGACGAACTACCGCATCGATCGACGGATTGTTGGATCGATGGCTTCTTCTCGTCCGGCGGCCGAAAAATGGTTGCTATTGTCAAAAAGTGTCTCAAGCACCAATTGAACTCTATCTGACTAGCTGACTAGCTGACTGGCTGAGGAGGTGGCCATAAAAAATGATTAGCGCGACCAGCTGCCAGCAAACAAAACGAAAGTAAACAATGCCAGTGAATCCAACCATTCGTAGGCAGATGGAACAAAAGCGTCTGGCTATACTCGTATTTGCATCGATTTATGCCTGCCATTGGAGGAGATACATTTGTGTCATTCCATGGTAATTGCAAGCGGAAGTCGTCGTCGCTTTTCATTCAATACAATTTTGTATACGATCTTTGGAGGCTCTCCATCATTCAGTCAGCGATCTTCGACGTTCGGTTTCGGATCGCCAATCTCCGGGGCTTAAGGTTAAATTCGATCCACTCGAAGATCCGATTGATGCTCGTTGATGGACAAGAGTCTAAGGTTGAGTGTTGCTATTTTGGTTCATGATTTGCGCCGGCCACGCTCCATTAGGCTTCTATTAATAGCCGAGTGATTTAAGAGTCCGCCAGTTGGGTTAATAATTTGTATTTAAATTCGTGTTTGGATGCTCCAATTGAGCCGCGCAAGCACGCAATAAATCTTGCGGATAAGCCAAAACGGCTTAAAAGTCGCCCACTCACATGGATTCCATCCATTCTAGAGTCAAGATGATGGAGCACCTCTCGACGATGGCAATGGCAATGGAACTTCGAGTGGACTGGACTGTCTATCCAAGTGATATGGAGAATGGATTTAAGAATAGAACGGCATGTGCTTTTTATAAATCGAATTGATTGGTATTTTCGACTGTGATTCGGACATTACATCCTGTTGGGCTGTAATTCAGATTTAAACTCCCCCGCCGAGCGCCGAAATCTTTCTTTCATTAACCGTATTTCCTGGTCAGATCCCCCCTTCTGCAAAAAAGAAATTTGATTTCGAGCTCAATTTTAAATATGTTCACACAGAGATGGGCGCTTTATTCATTCGTTTATTCATTTGTAAATGGCGCACATAAAAAATATATGTGTGTATGTCCTCTCCTCTCCTGAGTTCTCTGCATATTTAATTTATATCTGGCAATCAGTATCATCATCATCATCAGGAAAATGCCACTGCACCCTGGCCCACACACCTGCCCAAATGCGGAAAACAGGAGCCAACAGAACAAATAGGAACGCTCGCAGAACGCTTTTGGGGCTTCCCGGGCAGCAGTGGTGGCATGAATCCAACGAAACAAAATCAAAATACGTAGCAGTTGCATGCAGATTGGGGAGAATAGTGGGGGCGGTCCTTTGTGCCAGACCAGGAGGCCAGGAGGCGCCGCCCCAGCAGGCATTCGCAGTCCCCCTCAGTCGTCCAGTTGACAGAGGCAGGCCGTGCCCCGGTTAATCCAGTGCATGGGTGTCCGGGAGCAACGCAGCTGCAGGTACATCACAAAATTGGTCGAGTGTCCTGTGGTAGACAGGACACCGCGTCGCTCGCTTGTTTTGTAAACGGGACAATCGTAGAAGGTTTCGTGCTCGGCGCCCCCAGTTCCACGAGGCAGATCCTCTAAAGCTTTCAGCACGGGCCGCAGGTAGATAACCGGCAGAGTATCGAATAGGATCTTTGAGAAGGACTCGTCCACCTCTTTGTTCTTGCGATTCCAGCGAGCGCCTTCTATGAAAATGCCCTAAAAAATAGGTCAGAAAATATAAAATTATTTTGTTAAAATTATACAAATATGATTTAACAAATTTTTAAATAAAAAAAGGTTTGAATTATGTGCCTTTATTATTACCAACCGTTGAAAAAATAAAAAATCTATTAATAGAAAACTTTAAACTCTTACTTCAATAAATTTGGTCTCATCGTTGACCTCTTTTTGTTCCTGTGTGGCATGTGTTGAATTAAATTTAGAAACTCGTTTTAATTTAGTTCCATTCGCTTTTGCGTCAGAATAATAGACAATACAGCGGCTATTAACTCACCCGGATATAGGCACCCACTTCGGGAACCTGGGGAACCTGCGCCTCGAACTTCGTCACGGCAAACTCGATCAAGATCATGTCGATCTGGAAGCGGTTCTTCCGGGAGTAGTTCTGCAACACGCCCGTGATGAAGGACTGGGTGAAGTAGAATCCGGAAATCCAATAAACCGACGGCTCGCCCTTGTCTATCCACTCCTGAAAGAAGGCCAACCTGCAGGACGGCAAAAGGAGTATTGGAGCGGCATTGGCAGTGAGTTATCTTATTTTTCAATTTATTAATAAATATTAAACATGCGACAACAATGGGAATGGGCAATCGGCAACATGGGACGGGGAATGGGAATTGAAATGGGAGAGTGCACACAAAGCATTCGGATAGAACCGGAGCAGGAGCTAAAGCAGTAGCAGGAGTACACAAACAGCAATGTCCTTTGATGTCAAAAGCAAATAAGATTTTCGCCATGAATGGCCATGGCAGTAGTATCAACCGCAGGAGGAAGAGCATCGGATGTGTGTGCCGTATACATTTATTATATTTGCACAATTGAGGCTACGAAGAAAAAAGAGCGAACGAAAGGACGCAAGGACTCAACCCAGGACGAAGCGCACGCGGCGCATTACAGCCAACTCAAGTCAGCTCAATACAATGCCATTGATGGTAAGTCCGAATGTCTAGAAATTGTGCAGGAAGCACTCGAAAAAAATGCTCTATATTATGGGAAATTGTTGGAAATAGTTTCCAAATAGGAAGATCTTCTTTAAAGTACGAAGAGTCTGGGAAAACATAAAAGTTGTTTAATACCTAAAAATTATTGAAGATGTATGCAAATCATAGATGTATGGCGGGCAGCCTCAATGATCATCTTGGTCTTTTTCAGTGCACTTTCTGACCAAGGAGGAGGAGGAGCAACTTACCGGGCCAAAAGGTCGCTCACGTAGCTGCCCAATGGCTTCAACGAGGGATAGCTCTTCTTCAGCCAGTCCGCCGGCAGCTTGCCAATGACCATCGAGGCGTGGGTGCGTTCCAGCTCCGGTATCATGGCAATCTGGCCCACCACCGCCTTGCCCACGTTTACCAGGCTCTTGCGGATGTAGGAAATCAGTCGGTTGAAGCGGATCAGCTCCTGGCGCAGCACCGTGTTCATCGAATTGGTGTAGATCACTGGATACGACTTGGAGACCGTGTCAATGTCGAATTCCTCGGGCAGTTGGGCCAGGACCTGTTTGCAAATGGCAATGGCGGGGTCCTCCTTGACTCCACCAGCCGAGCTGGCCTTCACGGAGGCCATCAGGTCCGTTTGGGTGAGGAGAACGCCATTTATGAGCTAAATGGGAGAGTATTTTAAAGGATATTATATGAGAATAACTTTTTTGAGACCCACCGCATTGGTCTCCTTGACATTGCGATTGATGTCAGCGTTTTCATGGAGGCCATAGACCTCCGGCTGGGGACTCAGTGGAAAACTGGACACATACTCTATGGAGTTCAGGCGAGTGGGACTCATGGGCACTCGATAGTTTCCGGACTGGGAGAGGGCGTAGCTGGAATCGGAAACACTTTAGCAATGTTTTGTGAGAAGGAAATCAATTCGCACTTGTCCTCTTCGATTGTGTTCTGATTGTAAATCATATTCAGCAAGGACAATATCAGGCGGCGATCCTTGTCGTCCGTGACACGACCTCCATAATTGCACTCTCCGGTCAGATAAACGTGTCCTCGGAAGGGAATACTCTGACTTTGGGTGATGAACATTTTCAGCTGCAGGAGAGAAATCCTAAGGAAAGGATGTTTGCATTAAATAAAAAAATCAAATGAATCAATTAGAAATCACTTTAAAAATTGTTAAGGTTTCACTTACTTTAAATCAGATTCATTGAATTCGTAGGGGATATTCCAGCCAAGGGGACCGAATTCGCGGCGCTCCTGGACCACTGCGTGGAAGAAGACCAGGGCAAAGACACCCCTCAGCCAGCACTTGTTGGCCTGGTCCGAGAACAGGAAGGCGTTGGTGAAGAACTTGTCCCGCATAAGGGGATCCGAGGTGAAGGACCTGTGCATATTGGCGCGCAATCCCTTGGGCGGCTCGTTGGTCATCTTCACGGAGTTCTGCAGCACGGACACGGGAAAGACAGAGCTCGGGTAGGAGGTGCACCAGAGGCGGTAGTCGTGGTTGGCTCCATCCGTCAGGCTGGTGTCGTTGCATATCCGTTCCAGGTCGCCCATCCAACTGAAGGCCACGTGACAGTTCTGGAGCACCACCCACTGGCCGTGGCGGGCAGCCTCAATGATCATCTTCTCGGCACGCGGGCCCTGTCCCTGGCCCAGGGAAATGGTCTTCAATCTGTTCGGTTACATAATGAGTTTAGCATAAATTTTCTTAAATTTCCTCCCAGGCCGCGTGGAGGAGGAGTCGGGTGGCCTGCAGGACACACATATCGACAACGCGCACATGTCGCGCTTAATCGAAAACATGCCGCCACCGCTTCCGCCACCACCACCGCCCCGAGAAGCCCAAGAACGGCATCGGCTCACCCACCCACCACGGACACGGACACGGAAATATGAGCCACTCTCGTTAATTAACTTACTTGTCGTACATGTTGCGTTGTTTGGCGAACATGAAGAGACTGGCCATGGGATCCGATCCGGGCGAGAGCAGGAACACCAAAGGAATTTTCGGGGAGCTGTCGGCGAACGAGGCCGCCAAATCGAAAGGTGGCGGCTCCACGAACGAGCGGTCCAGGTTGCGGGTAATAAAGGCCTGGCGGGGATGAACGACGTGGTTCATGGTGTGGTTCATGGATGGGTATTAAATGTACACAATCCGGACACCGCCCAGAGCTCCACTTACCCGCACGGCAGGCACCAGCTTGTCCGGTCGCAGGGCCTTGAGGACGATCAGGTAGAGCATTTCGTTCACGTTGTTCAGGGGGGCGGGAAGCGGCAGCTGGTCGGGATTGGTGTCATCGTAGAAAGCGTGCCAGGCCTCGGTGTTGGATTCCATATTTTCAACGAGACTCTTTACACTTAAAGGAGAAAAGGGAATCTGGAATTATGAGGAATATTTTATGTGGAATCCCAAACTCACCCCTCCAGATCCGCAGCGGCTCTGAACGCCGCGGCCCATGCCTTGTCCGGCAGCCAGGACGAAAACTTATTGGGTGGAATGCTCTTGTAGCCAATGCCTCCCGTGAGGAAGAACAGTAGAGCCGTCTTCTCTACGCGTCCCTGCGAGACCAGGATGCCGAGGCACATGACCAGCGAAATGACCAGCTTGTCCTTCTCGAACAGCGAGCGGCACACATTCGTGTAGATGGACTTGGTGAAGTAATCATTGAGGTTCCCCAATCGCTCGCTGAGAACGTCCGACTTGGGAGCCTTGAGGATGGTGCCCACAAAGAGATTGAGGAACCAGGACAACGAGTACTGGTACATGGGGTCCACGTTGGCCAGCTCACTGATGCAGAAGAACAGGATGGCCGAGTGCTTGGCCACGGGAATGTACTGTTGTCGGGCGGCGTCGATCTCTATTTCGGTGGCCACGGCGACCACCTGCTTCTCCTGGATGTCCTCCGAGAGAATTTTACTCGAGGACAGAATATTGATGGCATTCTCATCCTCCAGCACATTGCCTTCGGAAGTGGACAGCACCTAGGTGGGGGTTGATAAGTTAATTGTATCAACAAAGAGTCTCAAGCCGAAAAGATTTTTATTTTTAAATCGTTTAGCATGATTTAGAAATATTTGCTCCTGTTTGATAGCCAACGGCCAAGTTGGCGATTTAAGCGCTCTGATTCCGGTTAATTGAATTGTCATTGGCCAGGCACAAAAGCATAAATTGCTAGCCCGGCTCTAATTGAATCTGCAGAGGCAGGCAGCCCGAGCCAGCGGACTGGAATGGAATCGAAGTCGAGTAGTTGTGGCAGCCAGCGCAGCACTCAAAGAGTGTGTGCCGAGGAATAAAAACATTTGTTATGCCAGGAGCAGCAGACGGAGTGGGATAAGGATTGCGAAAGTTGCCACAGAGCCAGAAAGAAGAGACTTACCTCCAATATCTTCGATTCGATGGTGTACAATGCATCTCGATTCCTGGCGGACTCAATAATCAATTGTTCCTTTTTCTCTTGCAAATCGGGACGCTCGTGAGCCACCACAATCGCCAGCAATTGTTCGCGTAATCCCTGCTCCGTTATCATGAAATTTAATACTGTTACCTAAACAGAGACAGAACGGGGGACAGGATCAATAGGATGAAGTGGATGGGGCTGGATGGTGTACGCCGGAGTGTGGCACGTCGAATGGAAGGAAAACTCAAAATAAACACACAATGTGCCACATGGAAGAAAAAAAGTGTGGATAAAATAGAGATGGGTAGAGGAAAACTGCTGACAACAGTGGCAGCATAAAAAGCGATGGCAAACGGCAGCAAAAGCGAAATGCTGGAAAAATTTTATAAACACGCCAAGCAGGAGCTGTTGTAGGAGCTGGCGTAGGAGCTGGAGGATAGATGTCCTAGCACGTACATCAGTGTGGCCACCCCCACGTCCCTGCCTTCCTGTCATCGTCAATGCCAACGAAAATTTGCATATTCCCAGCGCCCGCTGCGCTGCAACGCCTGCTCCAAATATCAATTTAAGTTGGTCGTTTTATTACACAACTAACGTCATCATTGGCGGCGACTGGTCCAGGCCCTGGTGCGGATTCGTGTGCTGGCTGTGGAGCTGCAACTCCGCCACTTACCATAACCATCACTTCCGGCGGATAACGCGGATTGCGGAGACAGGTCGTTATGTAAAGACGGAATTCGGGACTGTATTCTATCATCTGGTCGCCGCTCTTGATGAACAGCCCGCCCTTGTGCTTGATGATGTTCTTCTCCAGAATGGGAGTCAAATTCGAGTCCAGTTTCTCCCCTGCCCCCCAAAAATGGTGGTTGGTAAGGAATCTCAGGAAGCAGGTTACAAATTTGAAATTCGAACTCACCCACATTCTCGATCAGCACGGGTTGCCCAAAGGATATGGCCACTTCCAGGACTTGCATATAGTTGGCATCGCTCTGCTTGATGACCTTAAGGTTATTGTTCTTCTCCATGTTTTTGATCCATTTGTTGGCTTGGACTAAAAAAATAAATACAATGATTAGATAATGCAGAGAAAATGGACTTTACCAACCCTGAGGATCAATGAGCAGGGAGTAGCGACTGGAGTTGGTCACTATGATGCCGTTCTCCACGGAAAAGTTGTCGGCTGGCAGTCCGGCCAGGGACCAGGCCCGGATGGTCATCGGATGGCCCAGGGTGGTGGCCAGGGAGAAGGTCTCGCTGCAGGGGATGTGTCGCTTCAAACACAACGCATTCCAGTCGTCCAGGATGTTCACACGGTACTAAAAAATGAATGGATTGGCAAATTAATCCCGACTCCGGCTAAATATTAACATGCCAGCTGAATATGAATTTAAACAGCCATGAGGGAGACAGGTAAAATGTCCTGTCAGCCATCTAAGCGCGGCAAATTGAAAAGGACCACAATAAAAGGAGTGGCGAAAAAATCACGGAGCCGAGATGAAAATCAATGTCACGTGCTCATGCATATTAAAAGCCTTTATGGAAAAGCTTCTGGTCGAGGACATAGCCATTAGCTGTAAGTGCAAGACATGTGGCAGGACACTCACCTCTGTTGTGAAGTAGCCCAGGTAGGCGGTGCAGCCACCGGCGAGCAGGACATCGCCGACGATATTGCTAATGGATTCGTGCAGGTTCTTGGCCGCCTCCGACCACCTTGTCTTTTCGCCGCCCAGGCCTCCCAGCAGCTTTTCCGCTCTGGAAATTAAATAAATCAGCGGGATTCATAGGAGGGGTTATTTCAGGGGACCCACCTGTTTAGCTTTTTCTCACAGTTGTCGATTTCGTCCTCCAATCGCTTCTTTTCGCGCGACTTTTCAGCAAAGAAGTCGTTGAGTTTCTGCAACTTGTCCAGGATGACCTGCAACTCGGCCCGCTTGGCATTGAGTTTCTCCATCTGCTGGGAGAGCTCGCCCTCGGCCTCGGCTAGGGCAGCCTTCTTGGGCATCACGATCCTGGCCACTTTGTCGTAGACGTCCATGGCCCGCACCCAGCGGCAGATGCCCTCGCACGCCATGGAGGCGGCCTTGATCTTCTCCGGTACAAAGTCCCGGTCGGCAATATATCTGTAATATTAAAAAAATATAAATAATTGTATGTTATTTCATTTCGCTTACTTTTCTCGTATCTTCTTTATAATTGGTGGGGGAATGTTGTCCTTGTCGAAGGTCTTCAGGGAGTCGAGAAACTTCATGTCGCTGAGCATGCGCATGGAGGGACCCCAGTAGTCCTCCACCATGTGGCCACTAGGATCTGGCTTCCTGTCTGGCTTGATGCCCTTTAGTACACACACTGCTTCCATGGTCAGCTTGACTCCGTAGGGCGGATTTTTCATGGACTTGACAATGAAGATGTCCGCCGGCTTCAAGGTGTTGAGTGCCTCCAAGGCAGCCTCCATGGCGGGAATGGCCTCGGCCAGATCCGTTTCGCAATCGTCCTTAATAGCCTGAGCGGCAGCAGCGGCTTCGTTGGCCGCCGCCTCGTCTGCTCCTACCACTTCCTTCTTCTTCTCGGCCTCCGCCGTCTCCCGTTCGATGTTCACCATAATGCGGTCCGTCTCCTCGGAAAGGATTTTCAGCTTCGGCTGGAGGTCGTACAGATTGGCTTGCATCTCGCCCACCTGGCCAGCGGCAAAGTCCAGCTTCTCCAAGCCAGTTGTGTAGCGATCCCTCAAACGGGTGATCTCGTCCAGCTTGCGGGTGTAGAAGGTCCTGAATGCCTTTAGCAACTCCAAATACGCTGAAGGAGTCACATAATTTCTGCGGTTCAGCTCCAAGTAGCACTTCTCGCTGGCATCTACCACGGACTGATGGAAGTACATGACACAATCGACCAGATCCGCCTCCAGCTGCGTCAGCTCCCGATCATCGCCTTGGGTCTCACGTCGTTGAGTGTCCTCCTGACCGGGATCGACAGATTCCCGCACCGACGCCGGCTCCTCGTGCTCCTCGCCATGTGGCTTGTTCAGGTTCATGGAAGTGACGAAATAGCAACCAACACGTGCCAGGGCCTCCTCCGGCCAGGGCATGTACCAGTCAATGGTGCAGCAGTTGATCAGGGAGGGATACACACGGATGCGTTCCTTGAAGGAGTCGCCAATGGGCGAGAAGGCCAGAGCAATGTGAAGCTGTTCCCGGATTCGCTCAATGTAGTAGGCATATACCTCACTGGGCAGTGTGTCCAGGACTTTCCCCTAAAGGACATTAAGGGCATTAAAAAATATATAAAAACTTTAAAACATTAATGGAAAATGAATTAAAAAAAATAACAAATAATGGAACAATGCCAGAAATTGGTCCCTTTCCTTAAATAAATGTCCTTTTCGAAACATTCCCCTCCTCTGTCTTTGTTTATTGTCCAATCTGGAGTCCGGCCCTTTTTCGATTGACACTCACCAATTGTTTGGCCACATTTGCCATATTCTCCATGATGGTTGCCTTGTCCTCCAGCTGATAGAGATTGGGTAAATCACCGGTATTAAGTATGCCATTGATATCCTCCACGTAGCCCTCGTCCGTAGCCTGAAAACCAAAGGGGGAGGTAGGTAACAACTGAGCAATGCAAAACAGAGTGCAGTTCGAGTAAAGTGGCATTTGGAAGTTTGGACTGAAAGTTTAGCCATGGTCCTGGCCAAATGCATTTTTATCCGGCCGAAGTCGGAGGCAAAGCTTTTTTCCCAGATCCTGGGACATGCATTTTGCATTCGACAGAGTTGCCGTGCCCCGGGACTCGGCATGTGAGCCCTGGGTCCTGGCCGTTGGTCATTTCGGTGTAATTGTTAATTAATATCTGCATGGGGCTTTGTTAGCACAGACAGCAGAAAGCACACAACCTGGCTAGGAAGGGGACTACATAATTGATTGGAGGACTGAAGAAGAAGGATCTGCACTCGGCAGGAACATTCTAATGCATTTCGGGATTGAAGCATTTTTGCGGAAGGGGAGCTGCCGAAAATGGATTGATTATTGTTTTGCTCCGTCTTTGTGGATATTTCGATTCAGATTTGGCAAACAGAACTAAAGCAGCCTTTATACAGCCAAAAGGCTTCTTCTCCACTTGTGGCCACGCTTCACGGTCAAGTGGAAACAAAAACTTGGGCGTTGGAGATGGAGACGGATGCAGAGGACAAAGGGCATATTATGCGAATATAACGACAGTGTGTAAACACCTGTATATTGTGTGCCGAGTCCATTGAATCGATCGGAATTCGGGCATGCTAATTTATCGACCGACATTTAAGGTGGGCTTAGCCTCCACAACACTCCCATCTTGGCCATTTTCAAAGGCCTACTCGTGTGCTCTGGTTTTGCCATAATTTGAGCTGCTGCCTATGCAAATAGCCGAGCCGTAATCAAGTTAGTTGAACAATTAACCTAATTATAAATGCAAATTTTGGCAAAACAATAAGTGCTGCTTCCGTATTGAAAATATTGTCGAATCTCAAACTCAACTAAAACTCAAACTCAAGTCGAGCCGAGTCCAAATTTAATTGTCCCTGTCGATGCTCGTGCGATAAACTTGGGTATGTAAAATCTGTTTTATTTCCAAGAGCATTCAAATTGATTTCAATTTAATTTATCAATTTACATACACTGATTAGAGAGCAGACAGCCGGTTTATGGGTTTGTTGGCTCAGTTTTGATGTCGATTCGATTTACAACCTTATTAAATTGCCATTCTGACGGATTAGCATAACAACAAATCCATTTGGTTTCCTAATCAGAATGGATTTCCAGCTAACTCACCTGAGCGTCGGAGAACAGAAAGACGGTGTGGTTCAGATTAAAGCTGGCCGACATCAGAATCTTCTTGAGATCGTCGCGCCAGTCGGTAAGGGTGTAGCTCTTGGACACCTGGACGGTCATCAGGCGGCAGTCGGCGATATAGGCCGCCAGGCGGGCGGAGCTGCGTCGACCCGAACCGCCCATGCCCACCATCAGGATGTTGCCGCGCGGCATCTGCAGGACTCGGGAAACCCTGTAACAATTTACTTTTAATTAATTTCCAAGCCTTACTTGTGGAACTAACTATAAGAATGATTATTAACATTTTTGTCTTCTGCATAATTCAGATTCGAAATAAAGAAACCTTTTACTATCTCTAGAAACTTCGTTTCAAACCATGAAATGGAAACTTTCAAATATAAAATTCTAACTGACCTGCTAACGTGCTCAATGGCAAACCGGAACATGACCAAATCCATGGGGGTACTAGAAAAGGAGTTGTACTCCCGCAGATAGTACTTCATCAGCTTCTCGAGCTTCTCGTAGGTTTCGCCCTCGTCGTAGAACTTGGGCTCGGCATCCGGCTCCATGTAGTTGCCGTAGAAGAGATTCCGCAGGTCATTGTCTGTCAGCTTCTCGCCGGGCTCGATTCTTTCGGCGAATGCCTGTTCCAGGGGGAAGCGCAGGTTGGTCTTGCAGGCATCGACTGCCATCACCAGGAGGCGATCCCGATCCTTCTGGTCCACCAAACTAAAAAAAGAAAGGAGACGGCCATGTAAATGAAGTGTCCAGGGGCACAGGGACACTTTTACCGACACTCACCGGTCGTAAAAGACGCGATAGGTTTCATGGGCCCACAGGCGACCCAGCTTCTCCGGGTCGGGCATCCGCTTGGGCGGGACCATCACGATGCCCTGGAAGACGCGCGTGATGTCGCGCAGGGAGAACGTGTAGTGCGACTTGGCCGGCGTGGGCAGGAAGGTGCGAATTGCCTCGCGGTACACACTGACCATGGCCTCCGATAAGCCCTGCGAATGGATATCACGAATATTCACGGAATGCCCAACAAAAACGACCAAAAGGACAAACGGGAGTCGGTGAAGGGAGGGGATGGGCAAGCGGAAGCGGAAGATGCGGAGGATGATAGCCAGTCGAAGTTTTTGGGAAATGAAGCTATAAAATACACCATTTTAATTTTATTATGCGCCCGTCGGTTGGATGGCAGCCAACCACATGGCAGACACATGGATGGACCATTGACTCCACTGACCAGACAATCATCCTCCAGTATTTCCCGCTCCCTTGTGGTCAAGGCACTGAACAAATATTTTGTTTAAAATCCTGGATTTCTTACAAAATGGGCTGAAAGTTAAGGCAGATAATATGGGGGATGAAATAATAAATTGTTAAAATATCCTTTCACAAAGAGGACACGAAAGTTTTCTCGGTGCACTGTTGTTTTGGAATATAAGCATGAGATACGTACGCGGGATAGCAGGGCCACCTTTTCGGGATAACCCTTGGAAAAGTGCCAATCACCAATCGTTGTGAATATGCGAACGATGGTGGCGTCCTCGAAGGAGTCAACGGCCACCACGAACATGTGGCGATAGAGACGCGGGAAAATGAAGTTGCTGCCGCCCAAAGTGCCCATGGCGCACATCAGAGACTGTGGAGAGGCCCAGGATGACATGATAACTTCACAAGTAACTTACGGCCAGTTTACGAACGGGATAAGTTTTCAACTGGCATGTCGACTGCCACCTACCATGTCCACCAGCTCAATTTTGGTGGTGTCTACCAGGTCCGACCAGTAGCCGTGGTCCAGCCAGGTGCGGAGCAGCTCCAGCGGCGCCTGGGAGCCATAAGTGTCCTTGGCAGGCATGGCTACATCATCGCAAAAGACAGTGCACTGTGAAAAACAAGGCGGATATTTCAAAACCTTTAATAAAATTAATCTTGACTTGCCTTCTTGCCCAGAGCAGGTCCAAAGACTCCTTTGCGTCGCCTGTCCAGCTTACTCATAATCGTGTCCTGGACCATCTGGGCCGAGGTCCTAGCCGAGAAGTTGATAACATTGATGAGATTAGCAAACTTGGGCAAGGACAGCAGGTTGCTGGTGACAATGGCACTCTTGCCCGTGCCGGTGGGCCCGATGACCAGCATGGCGTAGGACTTGGAGATGCAAAAGTCCTGCCAGTAAGAAATGTAGCCCGTCTCCTTGGTGGGCACGATCAGTTCACTGATCTGGGCCTGCTCCGGGAAGGAGGCGGTGGCGCCACTGTCGTCGCTCTTCTGCCACGTCCACCAATTCTCCGCCTCGTCGAATCTGTAGTCCAGAAATACGAGCTTCTCCGGGAACATTTGGCCGCGATTCAGGGAAAAGTACTTGGGCTTGGGAAAGTTCTCATTGGAGCCGTAGATCACCTTGCGGAGCAGAGCATCGAAGGTCTTCTGGCCCTGTCCTGTGAGGGCCGAGCAATAGGCCCAGGCGAAGCAGAAGAGGAACATCTGCTGAAACCACACCTGGTTGAACTGCTTGTGCTTCTCCAGGAAGTGCAGGAAGAAGCGCGAGAAGGTCTGGTACTGATAGATTGGCGACAGCTCCAGCATTTGTTTGCACTGCGGCAGGAAGTCAAGGGCAGCTGGGATCAGCCACTCGACCATATCCTCGAACAGGGTCATGTAGATTTCGTTGAGGCCCACCTTGTTCACCAGAATGTTGGTGAAGCTCTTGTGGAAGGCCCGCCAGCCCAGTTGCGACGGCTCCATGTAGATCATGCCGCACCGGGAGACGGTGGCCGGGGATGCTTGCTCCAGGTCGGCCGGCTCGAACATCATGTTCATCAGCTTGGTCATCTGCATGATCTCTCCAGACATCAGACAGAGCTTCTTGTTGTCGTCCAGCACCGTGTTCAAGTTCTCAATCCACACCGCGTCCACAGGACCATCGAACATCACCCAGGCGCGCTCTCCTTTGGGTCCTTGAACTTGTTCTCTGAAGGTTTTGGCCAAGACCCCGTCATACCACTCGTGGGACACGGGATCGAAGCGTCCGTACAGCTGGCCCATGGTAATGGCCTTTGGGTTGATGATGCGGAAGGTGACCGGGAACTCCTTCAGGGTGCACGTCTCGTCGTTGGACACATTGCGCAGGGTCTGAGCCAGGACCTAGACCAGAAATGTATACAAAATCGCCTTAAAAATTCCAGCTTTAATAAAAAATGTTTGTGGCTGCATACTGAGTCGTTTGTTAATCAATTAATTCCAGGCCATTTAATTGGCTGGCCGACAAAATTAATAAACGTGCAGTGCATGGGACTCCTGAAGCGCTGAAACGCAGATACCCACCTGGTAGGCCGTGGTCTTGCCACCCATCGCACCGCCCACAATCATGAGGCCGTGCCGCACGAGCAACATCTCGTATATCTGCAGAATTTTCTCCAAATACCACGGCGTCGCCTGCAGATTCCGCTCGGCCAGGTTGATGTGGAGCCACTTGAGGATGTCGCCACGTTGCGGCTATCCAAGGATGGCGTAAATAAAATATGGAAAATATGGCAAAAGAGGTTGGGTCAATAAAGTGGGAGTTAATAAAGTATGTATTGAGAGCTTTAAATGGCATAAATTAATGGCGGATTCGCATTTTTTCCATACTTAGAGCTGGATACTGGAAAAATTTGAACACTTTTTGTATTAATCATCGGCTCATTATCGCATTAATTGTCGCCGGTTGCGGGTCATTACACCTGAGGGGAATGATAAATGGTTCGGTAGGGCGACCTCTGGCTTACCATGGGCAGCTCCACGCCGGGGAATAGATCCATGTAGATGCCAACGAACAGGGAAATGTCCTGCTCCAGGAATTTTGGCAAATTGACATCGACAATGGCACGCAGGACAATCTCTGGCTCCGGCAGGTCAGTGTAAAGTCGGCGCAGGGAGGCGGAGGCCAGCAGGACGGACTTTACGGCGCGCATTCCTGTCAAATAAACACAGTACAGTGGGGATTCGATAAAATAGCTACTAATCAACTAAAAAACAATTAAATTTAAGGGGGTGATAGACCTTCCGTTTCCAAAAGAATGAGCTAACAATGGGGAATATACGTTTTAAACATTAACAAAGGTGTGCAGGACGTCGTCCTGTTTTTTGTCGTGGGTTGTATATCTCCTGGTGTCCATGCTGGAGGGCATTAGCTTGACAGTTATGCGTCGCATAACTCAGTAGCTCTATTCAGGAGCTCAGGTATTTGGCGATGCCGCCGCTCATGGCGCTCATGGCGTCGCAGAGTCCTGCCGCCCACACCGATTCCTGGCTTCATTATAGCGCCAGGGAAATGCTAAACTTTTGCAACGTTGCAAAAACATCTGGACAGGATCCTAGGAGTGGGAGTGGGAGTGAGGTGGCAACTAAATGTACAAATAGTTTTTATTATTACTTGGCAGAGCGGCAAATACAGACACAGGAAAACAAACACACGTCCTTACAATGTGCGTGTGTATGTGGCTGTGTGTGTCCATGTGCCATTTGTCTCTCACACACGCAACACAAAAGCGCAGCAAACTTGCAAGAAAGTTTTTCAATTTAAACTCAAAATAAGATACTGATCAAATGTACTTTGCACATAAACTTGCACACAGCTGCCTTCCTGCAATTGCAGCCAGCCAGCGGCTGGACAAAGATGCAACGTACACACACACACACACATAAACATACATACGCATGGCTAGAAATCCGGACGGAGTGGCATACACAGACATGCTGTAATGTCATATGACATGTTACGTCGTAAAAGGAGCAATATCTTTGCCTTGAAACAAGCAGACACAAGGAAAAGAAGTAAAAGATGGCGCAGCAAGGACGTGGAGGGGCATGCGACATCCGGAAAGTTGTGGCCCTTCTCCAATGGAAAACCAGCTCCCCCGGAAACTTGGCAACTACGAAAAAAAATAACATGTGTTGTTGACTACTTTTGCGCCTTATTAGCCAGGTGCAGGTCTAATGTCGAGATAATTCTGCCAGGATGTTGTGTGAAGGATAGACAAACCTGTTGCTCATAGGAATAGTATTTAAGAACCCACCGTAATCGTAATGCGACTGCGAGGACAACTGTTCGGAGCATAGCTTGTAGGCCTGAACGATCTTCTGGGAGAGGTTCCTGGCCATGTCGAATCCGTTGGAGTAGAGCGTTATCTCGCCGATCATGGCGTAATCGGGCACCATCATGGCCACCGTCCGGAACAGTACCTTCAGATTGTCCGGCAGCTCAGTTCGCCCGGCATAACTGGGAAATAAAAAAAGGGAATTAAAGGAGGGGGAAAAAATGCAAGAGGAGAGACAGGATTAGAGCCCCGTTGGGCAATCAAATTCATCAAAGTGCAAGTGCTAATGGCATAAATACTAAACACAGGGCCATTTTGCTTCGGACACCCTCCCTCCGGGCTCCATACTCCATACCATGGCCAATAACCAATATGAGTGACTGCTCTTAAGAACGTCTGGTTGCGTGACAAATTGGCAGACTGGCAGAAAAACCGGAGAGGAAAAAAAGCAGCACCGGCAGGCACAGGCACTGGCACAGGACCTGGCCTGGATGGCTGAATGTGTCCGCCTCCTGGCAATGGCAATGGCAAAAGCAAAAGCACATTGGCAAAAGCAAAGCAAAAGCGACGTCGAATCGAAATTAAGACCTTCGCTGAATGGCGCAATCAGTTACAGCCCGAGAGGAGTACGGAAAAAAAAGACGGAACCGTAGCTGTAGCTGTAGCTGTAGCCGTAGCCGTAGCCCTAGCCGGGCTAATATGCATGTTTGTCGCAGCTGTTCCACATGCATGCCAAAGCAATAAATATCCCGTTGGGAAAATCTCCAATAACGCAATAACTACCAATATCGGAACGCAGTGCGTCCACCTCCGCCTCGACTCCGGCGTATCTGCTCTCCGGCCATCTCTCTCCGGCAGTGGTAGGCCGTTCCGGCTTACAAAGTAACTAAATGCATTTTCAAATGCCCAGCCCCCCTTTTGGCCTGAAAAAAGAGAATGGGAGGACGAAGTGTGCGGAAAAAATGCGATGCGTGAAACCGCAGCTGCTGTTTCCCGTTTCCAGGTTCGCAATTCTCCTCTCTGTACTCACCCGGGATTCATGGTTATGAATATGGAACAAGTCGGATCCAGTTTTAGCATTGTGTCCTCGAAAAAGAATTTTACAACCTTGCGTCCAATCGCCCGCTGGATGGTCAGGATCTGTTGCGCCACCACCGAGAGCACCTCCAGTTCGATACGGTTGAACTCGTCGAAGCAGGCCCAGGCGCCCGATTGAGCCAAGCCCTGTAAAGAATCCAAGGCGGTATGGGGTAGTCAAAACAGCACAGGATACCATCGAACCAAACTGAACAGGACTGAAAAAATAGAGCACACAAATAGAAACAGAAATTCCTGGACAAGAGTGCCCGGGAATCAACCCATACTGGGGTACATTGAAAGAATATTTCAGTAATTCTAGTAATTAAATCCTACACAGAGTCTTTCCTCCCATAATTAAATTTAAAAGGTAAATTAATGATTTTTTGTATACAAATTGGAGGTAGGGTCAAAGTGACACATTTTTTCTCTCTCTGCATCGCAGGCGATGAGGAAAAGTGGAAAAAGCAAACAGCAGCATAAACATTATTTTCTCTTTCTCATGGTTCGGTTTCTGTTTTCAGTGTTCAGGGCTTCCAGAGGCCACGGCGGGGTCGATATGGGCAGGACCACCCTTTGATATGCTTCCTTTTGCATGCTGCAATAAATATGCTGTTTTATCCCAGCTGGAAGCCCCCAGTCACTCCCTCCCATCCCTACCATCGCAGCACAAATAGAACGCCAAAGCAGCCAACTGACCTGACTGCAAGTGCTATTCGCTATACATGCTACATAATGCTATATTCCATATGCCACATCCTCGTATCCATGGAGGAGCGGGTTTTTGTGGGGGCGTGGCATACCTATAGCTGATGTGTCCTACGGAGAGCCCCCGGCCATGCAAGAGGTATTCCATTACTCGATGGTTAGCTAAAGAAAAGGTTTGAGTTTCCCCTAATTAGGGAATGCTCTTTGTTCGAAACTATTGAGAAGCACAAGAGGGCTGCCATGCAACGCAAGTTGCAAGTTGTATTGTTGCAAGTTTTATTTACATGTGCAATTATTGAAAATGCTTCTGCATTTCGGATACTCGTGAAAGGGAAAAGTGGAAATCGAGAATGTATGCTCCGAGACTTGGAGTCTGTGGATGTTGAGTTTAAAAATATTCAAATATCAGACGGAGCACAAGTTTGGAGTTAGTTTCTATGAAAACTAGGTTATCGCAGACTTTTCCTGCCAGGATCTCCCACTCTTTAAAATAAAGACTTAAAACTTTAAACTCAAACCTTACAATAAATTGTGTATAATGTGACCTATGACCCTGGGCCAAAGCAAGCACAATCACCCATCGAATTTGGGTGGCCGGGGGCAGCTGTTGCTCTTGAATGTTGGCTCCGATGTTGGCTGTTTGGCAAGTGGCTTCTGTTGATACTTCCGCAAGGATTCCCCCTTGCACCTTTCACAGTTGGTTTACATTCTGTTGCGCGTTCGCACGCTTTTTGCAGCCCAGCGCGGTGCGGTGCAGTCCTTGCAGTTTCGCCTGGCCGACCATTGTACAATTAGCGCCTCTGTGGCACAGAGGAGGTTCTGCCACGGTGGCATGGTGGCACGGTGTGTTGTGTTAGGAACTTGTTTGGCCAGGCCAACGGAACACAACGATAAAAAAAAAAAAACGGAGAATGGCCATTGCCTTTGCACACTTGGAACTTTGTTTAGAGTGGTTTGCCAACCACCCACTTCTGGGGCGATAACTTTTTTCCTGCCGTTCGGATGCGCCTTTTGTTCGGCTCGACATCCATTGTTGTGGCCATTTTATTTCCATTTAATTTATTTACGATTACTGCTTTCAAACAACGAGCTCGCAGCTCGGAGCTCGGAGCAGAGAAATTGCTTTGGCATATTTCGCATATTTTGTCAATTGCAAATTATTTTGTAGCAGAAACATTGTTTTCCAGACAGGGAACCAACAGGAACCAGTACCAGTGCCAGTGCCAGTGCCAGTGCCGGAGATTTACGACTTCCTAGAGATTATTAGAACAAATGCCAATCCAGTTGGTGACAAAGCACAGAACGACTTTCTAAAACCCGACTCATCGGATCCAAATTAAGCGATAAAAAAGAACCAGCTCAAGTGGGTCCCCATCGCATAAATTCATTAATTTAAATTGGGAAGCGCGCTGGCAATTTATGGGCTCTCCTATCACCGACTATCGGCAAGCCAAAGTAAAGATTTGGGGGCACGGAGACGGGACATTATTAATACAAATCCCATGCAAATGAACAAGAAGTTTAGTTGATCTCCGCCGGTCGCACGCTCGACGCGATTCGAATCGCTGGCCCGCTCACCTCTCGATATTTATCCATTTTAGTGGCTTAGGAACTACATAATGTGCAATTAGCCGGCCGGGCCGGGGTATTAAACGATTAGGGCCTATGGAAGCATAAATTTTACTACAAGACTTCAGCACCCACTTAAGAGGTGCGTGCGCCCCGAACTTCTGAGGGATCGGTTAACGACCTGCAAATAAAAATTTGCATAAGCCCCAATGTAGAGTGGAGTAAAGTGGTCTGGAGTGGACTGGACTAGTGGCTGGTGGCGTGGTGGAGTGGGGAACTGGACCATTACTTTCGCAAACTGCCTAATTAGTCAACGGCTGGGCGACTATGCCAAATGCGATTATCCCGATTGCTGCATAAATTTCAATAAACATATATGGGAGCCACACGGGGGAATTGGATGGGAGAATCGAATCGAAAGGCTCCACTGTGTCTGACATCAAGCTAATTAACCATGCTCGTGTCGTGGTATTGAAAGTCACGATTGTTGCGTGTGCCGGGGCATCAAGACGAGTTCTTTGCGAGATTAATGGCCCTGTTTTGTGGGCTCCATCAATTAGAAAGCAGTCGAGTGGCAAATCGCAGACAGCGCGACGCTTCTCTAGAAAAAAAACACAAAAAACCAGGGAATCTCTGTATCCATTGGCTCACCTTGAAGAACTTGCCCAGCGCCTTGTAGTCCAGGCCGTCCGAGCAATTGAAGACGACGCACTTCTTGGCCACGGCCTTGGCCAGATCCTTGCAGGTCTCCGTTTTGCCAGTGCCGGCAGGTCCCTCGGGTGCTCCTCCCAAACACAGCTTCAAAGCGCCCATCAGAGTCCTGTGGAATTAGGCAAAAAAAAAATAGGTTTCACAAAGAGTTGATGAATGGGCTGGGTTGGGGAATGCTTTTAATATCTATTTTGAATTTTTTCACATATCCCACGGTTAGCAGCTTAAAAAATTGTCATTTATGGGAATATTTTCCACCCCAAATAGGGAAGCATTGGGGGTTTTGGGTAACATGGACTGGATTATCTGCTTTGGCTTTGAAATTTCGGGTATTTAGTATCTCTATAATCAGAAATGCTCATAAAAGTTGAGTTTTTTGAAAAATTTGTATTTTAGTTAAGCATCCTTTGCAGGGATCTTCCTATTCGACTTGGTGAAATAAAAAAACCATACCACTCCGAACATTTCTTACTTTTTTTGCTTGTTTTGCAACTTCATATTTTTATCATATTGGCAGTGTCCCCACTTTGGTTGCTTGTGCATATATTTTTTAGCTTTTTCCGGCATAACCATACAAAAGTCTATATATGTATGTATCGGGCCGTACACTCGGTTTCATTTTTTGTTTGTCTGTTTTTCGTCCTTTTTTAACTATCCATGCATGAGTGTTAGTGTGCCGTGTTTGTGTATGGCTGTGTGTGAAAAACTGTCCAACATTGATTTATTTGTTTAATATAAAAGTTTTATCGGAAACCCCATTAAAATGTCCTTTCTGCCGGCTTGCCAAGCGACGGCCTGCCAGCCAGCCTGCTACCAGTTTCTGTGTGTGTCCTTCCTTTAGTCCTGAATCCAGGACTTTGTTTTTTCTGTTGCTATTGTTATTGTTTGTCGTAGGCAGCTTAAACATCAAAAAGGTTTCCAGCCAGCTCTTTTTGCGTATTTTGTTTGAAAAATGAAAATAAATTTAAAATGCACCGAAATAAAATAAATATTTTTCCAATAAACGCTGGCTGGCTTCTCGTCTGACTTTTAGATGCAGCCCAGGATACGTGTTGCAAAAAGGACAAGGGTAGCGTGATGAGAGGAGGGGTGAGGTTTTCCAACGGTTTGTCAATTAATATTTTTGGTATTCATATAGGGGCACGGGATTTGTGTAAGATATACAGTGTCCATATGGTGGGAGGGTATGGCAACCTACCGGTAGCAACGATCCGTGAGGGGAGTGACCACCAGCCGGGGCAGGTTGCCCAGGTATTCCATGCCGTACTGGACATCTGTGACTACCATGCTAACGCACACCCACTCCTCGTTTTCTGCAAGTATAATATTTGGGGATTTATGGCCATAGTTGGGGCATCACAGGCACTTACTGTCGTTAACTTTCCAATAGTAGCGCAGCTGGGAGATCCAGTCAAAGTCCTGTATGTTTGTTATCCTCATATCCGTCAGATACTTGACCACATCGCGATCTACAACATTCAGTATTGAACTTTAAACAAAAACTTTATATCCAGCACTCCCTTTCCTCTGCCTACCATGCACATCCAAGACAATCAACGCCTCCACGGCTATCCGCACTCCCGCCTGCAGATCCGTGCGCACCAATTGCACCAGGTCGGCAATCTGCAGATTGGACTTCTCCAAATAAGCCGGCAGCGTCTTCGTCTCGATGGCCTCCTCGACCTGCGGGGAAAACGGAAAAGGTGCAGCAAAGAGGGCCATAAAGAGTCTAAGAAATGGCAGCGCAGCGAATGCAAATAAAAAGCGAAATATGATTTTCAATTTCGCTGTTGGCCTGCCCTTAAAGTCAAAGCCCAAAGAGAGAACGCTTACAAAGGATGCCCGTGCCCATGCCCTGCTGGAGGAAACAATCCCTCAGCTAATCCCACTGTCAGAGGCAAAAGAGCAAGAGTGCTCCCCATCTGACAGCCGGCTGATGGACATCCGTTGCCCAGCGTTGTCCAGAGGCCCTTGTGGTTGCCGCGGTTTGCCGTCAAGTCGATGGGCTCACCTCGTAGGTCCAGGCCATGCAGGAAATGCCTTGCACCACCTGTCCGGGCCAGCTCACCACCCAGGCGATGCGCTCCACCATGGCGTAGTCCTCCCAGGCCTCGTGCATCTGCTCCTTGACGCTGTCCAGCATCACCATCTCCACCTCCTTTAGCCAAATCTCCACGAGGCCCTGGAAAAGCCAATGAGTAAATAATTAGTGGGGGCCGTGGGCCTGGGAGGGACGAGCTCACATTGGCCGCTTGGGGATTGATTTTCCGCACCAGGGCGACACGTTCATCTTCGTCACTAATCATCTCGGTAATCTCCATCGATTCATCAAAGTTCAGGGTGCCAATCTAGGGGAAATATTTGTAGAATTAAAAACACATTTTAAATTCATTATATACGGAGGAAACCTACGCCCTCGAAGCACTTTCTCAGATGGGGCTGGACCCGCATGGGGTCCTTGGTCTCCGACAGGATTTCCAGCAACTCGTCATTGGACAGGAAGAAGAACCGAGCAAAGAAGAGTCGCTTCTGCTCCAAATATGTGTTCAGGCCCTTTTGGACCGTCTCCAGGTCCTCGATGGCTTTCGTGAAAATTTCCAGCATTTCCGGATACTCGGTGGCGGCCATCACATGGCGATCCTTCAGAGTGTGCTTCATAATCTTGCGCCACAACTTGTCCACGGCCTTGAAGTTGCGTCCCTCAAGCGGCATTTGCCGCATGATGTCCTCGCTGCTGAAAATGGGCTCCAAGTACATCCAAGTGATCTGCACCTGGGTCCACGCGTCGATGATATTCTGGATGAGTAGCAGACGCGCCTCCCAATCGTCCGCCTTCGAGCCGAGGGCCACGATAAAGGGCGACCGCTTCATGGCTTGGGTGCGCATTATATGGTCGTCAAGAAGGGTCTGTATATCGTCCAAGCTGGCTAGGATGTGAGTGTCCGAGTCGCGATATTGCATCACCTCGAACATAACGTCCTTCCAGTCGGACTGCATAATTCTCAGTCCATTGTTCAAGTCGTATTCCTTTCCGGCCGCATTAGCAATCTCCTCCAGCTGCGGCAAAATGCTCATAATGTCCACATCGATCATATCCTTGAGAGTGGGGAAGAGTTTCGGGTTGACCTTGCGTCCCAGTATCTTGGAGATTTGGTCCCAGTGCCGCTTCTCCAGACCATGCCGGCAAATGGAGTCCAAAACGGGCAGATACACCCGGAACTTTTCGATCTTCATGCGAACCTGTTCGGCGGCTCTCTTGGCCACCGGATTGTAAGCCAATTGTCGGGATAGTTTGTACATTATCTGACAAGAAAAGGATATTAGATTTGGTTTGAGGACCCACAATCATGTCGTATCTTTATGGAACCCTTTTAAGCGAAACTTTTCCTAAGAAACATACATTTTAACAGAAAAAAACTATAAAAACTTGCAATTCCCTAGGGTATCTCAGACTTCGTCCTTGTTTGGTCTCTTATGTCCCCACTTTGCCGCCTCAGTTGCGCCAAAAAATTGAATTCAACTGACTTTCCTTTGCGCCTTTGTGCTGATTTTTTTGCGTGGCTCCGAATGGCTTCCCACAGGCACCCGAAGGGGTGACCTTTGTCCCCAGCTCTCCTCCGAAGAGGGACCCCTATCCAACATTGAATCCCCATCTTTTGCCGCCAAATATGTTGGGCATTTTTTCTATGCATACTTTTCGGCTGCCAAGTGGAACTTTCCTACTCCTTTTTTTGTAGCCGACAACCAACAAATGGTTGTAGCCGGACTTGGTTTGGCTGCCCAGACTATTGCTGCCCTAGGTGGCCTGAGGTTTTTAGTTGCATTTTAGTTGCTACATTGGCTTACAGAGGGACCGCTAGCGAGAAGGACAGACCAAGAGACAGGCTGGAGGGAGCGCACAGAACGACAGGACACAAAGGAGCTGCAGCAGGACCCATGCATGGGCAGTTGAGCAGCAGAAATCCGACAACAGCTCAAACTTTGTCGGTCGTTGCTCGTTTTTATTTCCGCCAGCTACTGGGGCTTCTGGAGCTGCAGGAATGACAACTTCCGACTTTGCAACTACTTACCTTGTGCATATTCTCCACTTGCTCCCGCACGCCATCCGCATTAAGGCATTCGAAGCGCTCGAACATCCTGGAAACACCAGAGCAGATGTAAATAGAAATACACGAAAAAGGAACTTCAAGTGGAGCAGAGGAAGGAGGAAGGAGGCGGCCAGGACCTCCATCATAAGCGGTGGCTCAGAATCGGAACCACTCAGCTTTTTGCTGGAATTCGCCCTGGGTTGGGAATTAGTATTGGGATTTGCGTGCAGCAATGTCAATGGAAACGACTGCCGGACTGGGGCCATTTTAATTTCGGATATTTGGAAGTGTCATACCATCGCCTGCCCCCGGGCTGACAAAAGTATAATTGCCCTGGGCTGCCCCCGCACTTCCAACCTTACCAAATAAGATAATCCTTTTCGAACTCGTACGATGTCTTCCACAGCTTCTCGATGGGCTCCATTTTCTCGATAATCTCGGCGAGGAGCGGAAAGGCGGATACGTCGATTTGGAGAAGGGTCTCCTCTATATTAATGGCCTTGGCCTCTCTGCTCAGGTTCTGGGGATCAAAGAAAAAACAAAGAGTTACTAAAAGGATCCCAGCATGGATACCGGCAATTTAAGTTATGTTTTTAAAGAGCTTCCAAAGCGAAAGGAATTCAAGCCACAACCTCTATGTTGAAGCCAAGAAACCAAACAAAAACCAGTAAATAAATAATGGCTAAGCAGCTGGAATCGCTCACCTCGATGGTGGTGAAGAGCATATCGACCGTATCCACCCGTTCCTTGAGCTCGTCGAGCGTGAGCACATCCCGGATTTCCCGGATGCGGAAGCCGTCCATCGTACGCTTCTCCTGGGCCAGCAGCTTCTCGAACTCCGCCCGTCGCTCCCTGTCAGGATGAGGAGTATTAGTATCGGGATCTGTCCGGGATCAAGATATAATCTGCATGCCACTTACCGCAGGGCCATCTCCAGATTATCGCGCACCACCGAAAGGCGGGCGGCGCTTAGGTCCAGGACCTCTTCCAGTTCGCCCGGCAGGATGAATGTGCGCGAGTTGAGGTGGAGCTCCTCGCCTGTGGATGTGGAAGACGGAGACTATAGGAACCCACTCGATATCCGACTGCTAATTTACTGCGCTTAACTCTTAATTAATTGGCCGTGCGAGTCTTTCTTTTCCCCGAGACAAACTAATTAATTATTCGCATATGTACGAGTATTTCAGGGTCCTGACAAGTCCTATCCGTCCGTATTTGGTGTGACAAAGCCATACGGATAGAAGCCAGCCAGACAGAAGTACAAACTGTAGCTATTCGAAAGATACACACGACACTTGAGGATAATTCGCAATTGTCTGGCTGTCTACTGGTGGGTTGTGTGGGCCCATAAGTGTCTTTGTTTCCGAGTATCTAGCCATCTCTGGCGTATCTGTGGGCATTCGCCGTCTGCATTTGTCGGTTGTCAAAGCAACTTTCACACATTCATGAATTTGTTAAGCTCATTAAGTTGCATTTTCGGGGTTTTAGCGGAGCTCAATGTTTGGTGTCTCACCGCAAGTAATTATAAAACCAATTAGTAGACTCAGCTTGTTAGTTGAGGTTAATTATGTTAAGCGAGGCTGCACTTCCTTTCCCCCTGTCTCCTTTCCCCTTCCCGAATGTTAACCATCCTTCCTGCCGTCCTTCCTGGCCCCGCTTACCCCGCTTTGGCAAAAGCCAAACAAGGAGCAAAGCAAACACACTAATTGCACAGGAAAAAATTCAATCAACGTTTGTTCCTCTAAAGCATAAAAATAAAAAATGTTCTAAACAGTTTTTAGAAGGATTCAATAAATTCTGCTTTGAATTATGAAGTTTTTAAAGAGTTTGTTTAAAATTAGTAAAACCATTAAACATTTTTTCTTATTTCAAAAGAAATTATTACCGAAGAATCACTCTATAGGTTTTCCTCTTTAGTCCCCCTCTAAATAAATCAAAAAATTCCTAACTGACTTGGAACTATTTTCTCGTCCTGTATCGCTTGGTCAGCTGCACAAACAGCGAAAGGGAAACGAAGCTACACAGAAGCGCGAGAGTGGAAAAGATGGGTGGCAGGATGCAAGGGTCCGGCCCAAACCTGACCAGATCCAAGCCCAACCCAACCAATTGCATCACTCACTGGACAGGTAGGTGTGTGTCAGCAGGAAGACGACGCGCTTCAACACGTTCTTGATTTCATCCTTGATGGCGAATATGCGCATCTCCCGGCACTCGTTGATGTAGTTCTGCAGGGCCACCACCTCCGGCGTCTCCTCCGGCCGCTCGCCGGCCTTCATCGACATCTCTTCCAGCTCCTCGCAGATGCTGAAGTGGCAGAAAAAAATCAGTCCACATATGTACACATATATAGATGGGGTGGAGCCATCTATTAAGTCGCATTGGGGGGCAGTCAGCATAAAAGTTAAGTGAAAGAGCACTTGCACTTCATTTAGCTGATGCAATCTGTTCCCGTCGCTTGGCTACTTACGCCCGATTCTCGTTCCAATTGAGGGCTTTGTAAAAATCAATTATGAAATCGTAGATCTCCCGCACATACATCCGCAGCGATAGCTTCACGTGGCGATTATCCAGCATGAACAGGTTGAGCGGAATGAAATCGCGCAGATAATAGGTCGTATCGCTCACGGCCTGCAGTTTTTTCAGCAGCTCCATCACGGGCTGCAGGCCAGGGGTGTGGCATCCCCAACAGGAGGGGGAACAAATTATTAGAAATTGTACAAAAATCAAGGATTATGTCTATGCTGTGAGTTTTCTTAGCTTAAAGAGCTTGTTTATTACTTTACTTGAAATAAAATTATTTCCGAAGAAAATTGACTAAGTTTATATAATAAACCAATTAAGTAAAAATATTTTAATTTCTATAAGCTCACAGCAATATAATTTCAGAATATTTTTCCACTTAAATCTATTGCCAGTTAACTATTGAAGTTAGAATATAATTTAATCAAGTGAATGGCAATGCTTGTTAATTTAAATTAGCAGAGCTTCGATTTTACGAGTAATCGAATGAGAGCAATCAGGATGCAGCAAACAACACCCCCTCGCGAGGGCAGTGGCGCCACCACTGGGCCGTGGTGGCACTGGATGCAGTGCAGCGTCCTGATGGCGCAGACCGAGACGCACTCGCATTTCATGCATCGGCAGGCAGCAGGCATGAGGCAGCATACGCAGTCGGAAGTAATTTTTATTTTATATAAATTGCTCAAAAAAAAGAAACCAAACCAATCGAATCAGGGGGAGTGGAAAATGAAATTGCTGGTCGTTTCATAAAACTTAATGAATGCGAACTGAAAACTGCACGAGAGTCGTGCGGAATGCAGGATGCGGGTTGCAGGATGCAGGATGCAGGATGGGATGGTTTGTGGCGCAAATTGAGCGTGCGAGATGGCAGCCGTAATGCACGGCTGTCTAAAATTTGAACAATCAACAGGCTGCCAAGCCAAACAGCATCTAATTAAACATTGCACAGAGTCAGCCAGCTGACAGAAGTCAAGAGCAGGAACGAGAGGACTGCTTCATGGCAGGCGTTATAATCCGAATTCAGACAAGGTGGAGCTTGTCAAATTACACAAAATTGCCAGGCACTTTTCCCCATCCCACACCCGTTATCCTGACGCTTAGGTCCTGTCACCCGGCCTGTCTGACTGTCGGCAGTCTATTAATATTGCATAATGAAATTTTATGTTAATTTTACGCATCATTGCGCGTAATCAAATCGAAATAAATAATTAAAGGCGCGGAGCCTCAAGCTTTTTGTACGCTCACCCCCAATTCCGGCAGGATGTTCTCCGTCCAAACCTTCTCCACCATGGGCATTATCAGTTTGTGAAAGAGACCGTAGTAGTACTTGTAGATGGGCTTCAGGTACACATGGACGCCGCGCCAGTTCACCCGGACAATCTGCTCGACCTTGTCGCAAAGGGCCATAAAGTCCGTGTGATCTTCGTCGATGTAGTGCAGGTATCCCAGGGTTTCGGGCTCTGAAATTGGACTTTTGGAAGAGACTCTCAAACGGACACTCGCACATAGATTACCCCCTCCAGACATGACGTACTCCAGGCGAGGAATGTCGTAGCCCACGGCCAGAATGCTCTTGAAGTGATCGATAAACAGACGGGGCAGCTCCTGCATGTATGGGTATATGTACAGTTTGTGGCTGTGATCCAGCTCGAACTGGGCAACGTCGTCAATATCGGGAACCTAAAGATTAAGGAAACAATTTATACACGTCCTCCCCGCTTACACTCTTAGGACTCTTTTACATTCTCCATATACATGCCGGCCTGCGGCTGCTGGAAAGGATCGGCGTCGTCCTCGTCGTAGACATATATATTCGCCGCCGGCCGGATCCCAGGACCCATGTCGATGGGCTCATGGTCAAAGTGGGCACCCACCACAGAGGCGATCAAGGTCACCAACGGAATGCGTTTGAGCTTGGGGTCGTACATTGAGTAGGTGTCGATGCGGTTTCCCTCCTTGAAGGCGCACAGCACTTTGAACAGGTAGTTGATGCTCTTGCTAATGAGGCTGTTCAGGTGGCGGGACATGGCCGAGTGGATGCAGCGAAAGAGGACAGCCGCCCGGCCCCCATATTTCCCCGACATGGGCACCATGTCCTTCCAAGTGCCTCGCATTTCGTTCATCAAATCGGCGCAGCGGGGCAGCCAATCGTTGAGCAGTAACTAAACAGGGAGAAAGTTGTTGGGGATTCATTGGGATTTGAGTCGGATTTCCTTACATCTCGGACTTCGTCACAGCTCTTTTTGATGAAGAGCTGCACTGTGTCGGCGTCCAGGGGTCGCTGCGCCAGGAGCAATTTGGCCATGTCCACCACTACCAGGTCCTCGTACAGGTCGTGCCACAGGCGGTTCACAGCCTGGACGGTGGGATGTGTGGTCATGAGCACCTCCCCGATGCGGGACTTGGCCCGCAACAGATTCGAGCGCCAGGGCACCGGCGAAATGATGGTAAAGATTGGAAAGTCCGGCGGCTCCCGCTCCAACTGCAGACGCTTTCGCTCCATATTGGAACTGAAGGATGTTAAATTATGATGGCGTTGGCGGAACCAAAATAATGATCGACTCACCTCAGAAGATAATTGAGGAAAGCGCGCTTGGTATGGTAGCGAAAGTCCTCCTGCAGGTCAATAAGGCACACGATGAGAAGGATGGCCTTTTCCTTGCGCTTCACGTAGTCGGTCACGAACAGAAAATCCATTAATATAATTTCTGGCGCCACGTTGGGCCACAATTTCTGTAATGAGTTGATTAGATACGGGCGAGGCTGTGAAAAGGGGCCGACAGGTGGCATAAACTTTCCTGGCGCCCCGGGGCAGTTTCAAATAGTTTCGGTATGGGTTCGGCTTCGGGACAGGGATAGGGATCGAGATTGTCTACCAAACATCTTCAGATGCTCATTAAGCCGCCTCGACGGCACTGATTTGCCAGCGATGATGGCAAGTGCTTGGCTTAAATCCCTGCCAAAGTTTGTTTTGCGCTCACGTCAAAACATCAACACGCGCCCCGTTACTTGTCATCCCAATAACCCCATCAACTTCCCACCCGCCTCATCGTCCCGTATCCTTGTTGCCCGGGAGCATGTTTAATATGCTCGCACTGCCGGCAAACTTTTTCGCCGAAAACTTCCGCCCAAGTCCTGAGCCAGCCTCTGATGAGCGCCAGTTAAGTTTACTAATAATGTCGACGCCAACTCCTTGTCGAGACGCCATCTCTGTTTGTATTAACCCGAAGAGCTTACAGAAGTACTTCTCTACTGAAATTTAACCAGCTATCCTATTACTTAATTAACTACTTTTTGTCATTATCACTTGCCCATTTATATTTGAAACATGAAATTCGTTACAAGCCCCAGTATACAGAAACAATCAATCCAAGGACTAGGCATGTTTAAAATCCTTTTCAGACTTACCTCCTCTCTTTGAATATACCGAACAGCTTCAAGGTGGGTTCGGTTACGTGGATCCACTAGCTTCAAGGCCCTGCGAATCAGCAATGAAGGATACGTCGCCAGCTGCGTTATGGACATCTGCATGGGAGAAAGGATGCATGGGGAGAACATTAATGGGGTGCGATTCGCGCCAAAGCCACTCAAGTGGTTTCCCTCTTCGTTCTTTTTTTATTTTGACAACTAATCACGTTATTCATAACTCTGACAACGCCCCCCGGACCATAATATTTACGAGGTATGAATTATATAATTTTTATAAGCACGTTTCCGGAAGGCAAAGCAGCTTAATTTACTCGCACGCTCACGCACACATGTTTACTTTGTATCAAGTTTATTATTATCATTTTTTATGTGCGCCTCGGACACGGACAGCAGGACACCAGGACAGCAGGATTGCAGGACTCCAGGACACCAGAAACTCAGCCAAAGTCGGAGAGTCAACGATAAAATTTATTTACGCCCGTCGCTGGCTCTCACTTTTGATGGGTTTTTTATGGTCTCGGTCAGGGAGTCATTCCAGCCCGCATTTGGCTTTCTTGTTTGTCCTTTTTTTTTGGCATATGTTTGGTCAGTGCATAATTCACAATTACTTAACGACACGTGGAGCCAACCTGGATCCACGCCCACAACACTATTTCCCAAAAACTCACGCTTTTCATAAGACACAGGTAGCGTTTTTGCATCTTTAGGGTAAACTTGGCTTCAGCCTTCACCATGAACTCGTTATATTTTCCCAGCATAATGCGTTTTTGTTCCTCGGGATCCACCGGTTGAATGGGTGCCATATAGGGGAAATGACTACAGTTAAAAATACAATTCTTACTATTAAAAAAAATTAAATTTTTAGGGATGTCTCACGTGGCCTCCATTCGCTTGAGACAGCGCAGGAAATCTTCGTTGTTTTCAAAGTCGCTGCGATGAATTTTTTTTTGTTGCATCCGACACGGGTTTTTTTTCTGACAAAAGAAAGTTTAGATAATATTGAGAGTGAAATGTTTAATCCAACACTAACAGGCGCAATAAAAAGGGGGTCTCTTCTTTTAAGTCGATTTTTACACGAATGGGGATCTGGTTTTTCATCCAGGCCATGGCCAATCTTATGCTCGGCTGCCTTCACAATGGGTTCCAGCATCTCATCGATGGCTTTTCCAACCCTCACCAACTCGTTGCGACACTCTGAAATTCACAGAATGATAAGCTCAGCAGATGTTGTCTTGGAAGGACCTTACCTTGAGGCGTGCGAAATGCGTAGTGATCGCCCACGGTGAACTTTGGCTTTTTCTTTTCCTTTTGGAGATTGTTGACCCGCAGGTGGCGGGCCGTGGGAGTCTTGTAGGCTCCGATGAGATCCGAGGGCGATCCGTGGAGCCGCCTCAGCTGATTGGTCCAGAGCGAGGAGCGAGTGCCGCAGTCCGGGAAAAAGACCCGCACTCTCCGCTGGCAGTAGATGTCCAGGAGTTGGCTGGTCATCTCATAGATCTCCTGCTCACTGGGCCGCACTACGGAGTGGTGGGGAAAGTGTCAAATTTTTAATAATGTTCGCTGAATAAATATGAACGTTCATTTATTACCGCCAGTCATCCATTTGTCAATCCAGGGAAATTGATTACAAGCTGCAAGCAAAAAACGCAAACCAAAGGTAAAATATAATGCAAAAAAACAAACTGAAAATCGCATTTCATATTTGTCCACGAACTTGATATGTGTTCAGATATGTGGGAGAGGAGGTCCTGTAGGTATATTCCATATCGGCCTGTCTGCACTTTGTAAATTTGATTTTTCCCTTTCGTTTCTCCTTTTTCAACGCGACTTTCCCCGATGCCCGAAAGGCATCGCAAATAAACTTGTTTGGGCAACGCGAAATTGTTTTAAATAAAAGTCACGGCGGCAAAGTTCGATTTTTAAATGATTAAACTGAAATTAATTTCCATTCCTGTCTGGCACAAAGGACGTTTCCCCGGGGCATACCGGGCAGGGTTAGGGTCAGGGATCTCTGGCTATCTATCTATCGGATTGTTTGTCACATTTGTATGCTAATGTCCATGGACAACACGCTTTTATGCCATGGTGTAGTATGCGCCCTTATTAGGCCACGCCCCCGGCATCCCACTGGGTCGGAGCTTCCATTCAGGTATTAAATATTAAAAAACTAGACACATTTTTATTACAAACCAGCGACAAAAGCCGAGGCAAAAGGGAGACACCGAATTTTGTGCAACCATCAAGGACCTCGAAGTACTCTCCCGTGGCGTAAAAAGCTTTCAAGGACCTTACGAAAAACTAAAAATTTTTAATTAATATATATGACATAACGTAATTGATATTTTAATAACATTTTGACAAAAACATTTGACCCTAACTTGTAGAGTATTGACAAGCAAACAAAAAGGATGCATAAAAGTGCACCATGTAAATGCTAAAATAAAACACTATGATAAACATGTTGGAGAGTCGTTACCCGCCCTTGGACCCGACCCTGCACCACCAGCTACTCCCCCTCCACATCCCCTGAGTGCCCTACACTCCCAGAGGATATTCAAATAAATGTCATACGCATTTGTTTTTCGGTTTTACCTTTTTTCTCATTTCGGTTATAAAATTTTATGTTAAAAGGATAATGTTTGAAATTTTTATGTTTACAGGTGAACAATTTTCCAACGAGCTGCGCAGGGGGAGTGGTGTGGGAGAGCCATTCAAGGAGGAGGAATCGTGATATGAGAACTGGGAGAAGGAGTCGCAACGGCCGGGGCATGTTTTTGCATTTAATAAAGTATTAAGTGTTATGTTTTGCGGTAAAGTTCTCACTCATTGAATAACGCAAAATGTCTGGCAATTTGTTTGCACACCTCCCACTCCCCTAGACAAGAATAATGCGCAAATGTTGTTCCACTTAATTGTCAGACGACTCTGTGGTTGGCCCCCACCTTTTCGACTCACCCGTGGAATCGAAGTTGTAGGTGTGATCCTTGGCATCGCGGAGGATCTCGAACTGCTCGGGCATTATGATGTCCTCCAGCTGCAGCTCCTGCAGGCTGTCGTCGTCGCACTCGTCATACTTCTCCTTTACATTGTCCAGGTCGTAGGAGAAGAAATTGAATTCGCGGTTGCAAGGACCCACAATGTTGTCATTTTGCATGTGAGCTGTTCACCAAAATGAAATGTATTTTATTTATATTATAAAAACCTCGTACACAAGTAAACTCACATATCTTCTCCGCTAGGAACTCCTTGACAGGATCGAGGGGCAGCTGATCAAAGCCATAGGTCAGGCTGAAGAAGGGGCAGTCGTTCAGCTGGCGCTTCTCGCCCTTTTTCTGCGCCTGCGAGGGACGCTGCAGGTGAAGGGTCCTGTGACGCCTCACCTTGTCGTCCTGCAGCCGCGGATCGCAGTACGGACGTCGCTCGGGCGCTACCTTCTTCTGCATTCTGCTGGGCTCATAGATGGATCTGGAGAGGTGGGTCCTCGGAGGCGGAGCCTTTCGGTTGCGGCTCTAACTTGAATCGGTGTGTGCGTGATCCTTCCGTCGATGTCGGCTTGCTAACGAATTGTATTCAAACCCAAAAAAACGAAACACGATTTCTAGTCTGCTTTCATTTATTTCACTCTGAGCGGGGCATACTTTTCCAGTTGAAAAAAAACAAACAGGAGGATAAAAAAATTACTGCTCGGATGGCAAAAGTTTACACAGCAGCAGCGAAATATTTGCGGGCCAGCAACGAACGTGAAATGTTTACAAACAAAGTCGAGGCCCAGACAATGGGCATGGCCACAGCCATGGCAACGGATGGCATTCGGGGCTAGATCGGGGGCGTACGTGTATCCCGGCAACCAGGACCTGCCTGGCAAATGCTGGCAAAAGGCATAGGGACTCGGGAGGCGCTACAGAAGGCTGCCAGGGTGGCCCAGGCACTCCGTCAATGGCTCGTCTTTCAACGTGCTCAGCTTCGCTCGATATTATTTGATATTTGTGTCTGGCTTTGGAAAAGCATCCGCAGCTCCAACTACTGGGACACTTGAAGAAAGAAAGGCATTATTTTGAAACTTTAATTAGAATTATAAGCAGGCTTCCCTAAGAGTTATTGATTTTGGGAATCGATGTTAATATAGGAACTTCTATGTGTATATAATAAAAAATATAAAAGAGGTAAAAAACTTTATCGGGTTAAGTCGTCCCCAAAGACTTTGTTCACTTTATTCATTTAATTGATTTGTTATTGTTTTGGAAAAATACAATGATTAGTGTATGAAAGGGGGATCCTTTACAAATTATATCAATTCAATAACATAATATAAGCCCGGATAATTGAACTTATTTTCCCAGTGCAGTATGGCCAGGTAGGAAGCGCGGCAGCTTTTCTCGAATTGTGCACACATTTTCCAATAAAGCTCTACAACTGCATAAAAACTGCTCCTAGGGCTCCTGCCATTCTGTGCATTTATTATCCTGTCTGTCTGGGAAGAAAGGGGAGCAAAGCTGGAGTAGCTGGAGCACCAAGGGGACTCGGCATTGAACCTGATTATATGTTGACAATGATGAAAAATAATATTGGCAGCATGTCCTGGGCATCTAATAGGGTTACCAGCGGGAATTCATTTCATAAAGGTCGTGAGCCGATTTGGTAAGGGGTTTTGTGTACGAAAATCGAATTCAAAGTGGAATGTCTTTGCACTTGCAATTAGCGCAACAATTAGTTGTGGCAAATTAATTGGAAATTTGATTAATGGCCAATTGTGGCCGCCTTGCCTTTGTGGTCCTCCTTGCCGTGTGATTCAAAAGGCATTCAACTTTGACCAAGTTTGAGGGCGCCGGCGACTGCGGTTGCTGCCACACATGTGAAATGAGTGCTTGTGTGCGAGGTGACAGTCGTGGGAATCCTGCGGGCCAGGACCCGGCAACCAGGTCAGCCGGCTCGCGCCTGTCACGTGCCTAAGCAATTGCAATTCCAACGCATTGCAGGTGCCACCGACAGGTCCTGCGGGGATCAGGACTCGAAGCCGTACAGTAACCAACCTGGACTGCAATAGATCCGAAGCCCTCTGTGACAAATATTTATTAACTGCCACAGCTAGGGGCGCTTGATCTTGGCTCAGAGAGCAAATAAAAAATTGATTTGCCTCGTCAATTGTCACAAATAATGATTACCACGCATTTTCGACCCCATTCAACTCTATTCGATTCGATTCGAGGCCGGGGGGCATGACACGCATCAAATTGCATTTAGTTTGTCATTGCGGGTGGGTGGCACTTTCGGGGGTGGACCACCGATCCGGCAGACAAAGGGCCGTAATGCGACGGCTGTCAGTCACGTGACCCCATTGCTAAATATAATATATCCGAGCCGAGGGGGAGGCGCTGAACAACATCATTATTAACAGAGTCAACGAGCAGCAACAAAGTACGGACTCCGGACCCTGGAGCCTGCGAGTATGCAACACTTTTCTCCAAACGGAAACACGTCGAACCCCATCATACCCTCCCTAAGCAGCTTAGCACCGAGCGTATTCAGAGATTATATGTGTGTTTATTGGTGGAGGCCAGATTCGAAATTCGAAACCGGATATGGGACTCTTCCAACACAAAAGGAGTTATAAATCATGTTAGAAAAAATCAGAAATAAGTCTCTGACACTTGCGTAAATGGAAAATATGAAAACTTTATACGAAAAATAATAAAATGTACTCAAGAAACTCCTAAAGCTTCGATTTTTTTAAGCATGAAAACTTTTAAATGATTTTTAAAGAAATTGGTTTAAAATATTTTATTTTCGTATTCTGATTTTATGTTTATTCTTGAAAACTCTCATGTTCTAAGTTTATGAATCTTTAAAGAAGTTATTCAATGTTATAGAAAAACAATTGTATGTAAATTAGTAATAATATTTCAGCTCCTTTAAAATTTAATAATTTATTGCAAATATTTATATATCATGAGACAAAGTTGTAAGGTATTTTCCTTGTACACCTCAATGGTAGAGTATAATTAAAGAACTGCCTCGTCAAGCCTAAATTGTTCTTTCTATCCGCGTTCTCTTTCTTCCTTTTTATAGCCTTACCTTTCCCCTTGGTCCTGTCTCCATCGCCATTGTTTATTTGCCTCGATTCCGACTTTTTTTTGCTGTTTGTTGGCATGGAGAATCGCATTTTGTCCACGTGATTAATGGGCAGCGCTGGAAGACGTCGCGACTTGAAAAATTACATTCAAAATAAACGACAGAGGCGTCGTGGTCGGCGTTTTAAAACGGCCTGTCACCCGGCGATCGAAGGTGGGGGGCGCCACCCCAAAGGATGGGGGAGGGGCAACGGATAAGAAGGCCAGGGGCAGTGTCCCATATCAGGCATCAGGACGCACGTAAAAGATGCAACAGGAGCAAGAGCAAACACCGTGTGATTTACACGCAACCCGGGGCGTGGGTGGGTGCCAGGAAACTGGGTGGTGTGGGCTGTGGGATGGAAGGGGTCATGGTGCAAATTAGGGGTTGACGCTGCCGTGCAACGCACTCGGTTGTCAATTGAAAACGTGCCAACAATTTGCAACGACGATTAATCGTGCGACCAAACTGGGAGTTCGAATTGCCAGGAGTCCAGGCGGGAGGACAGCTAACAGGAGAGCACACCAACCATGGCCAAACTGCTATACCCAATGTCCAGCAGATCCTAGCTCCCGTCTGGGTGTCCTCCGTGCATGTTGCGTCGCATTTGCAGTCCTGTTTACGACGTCACGCCAACAAAACCGACATCCAGCCAAGTTTGCCCAGCGCCCAGCGCTGGCTCTATTATGCATGGATGGAAGTGGAATGAGTTTGGGATTGGGAATTGGATCGGGAATGGGTATGGGTATGGGATTGATGTTGGGATTGGGATTAAGTTGCCCTGGCAGACGACTGATGAGCACTTAATTCCCGGTCGCTAATTGGTTCCAAGATGAAAGACACACGCAACGGGGCAGCAAGGCAGCGGGAACGGTTGCAGCATCGGAAGTCAAGCGATTTGCGGCAACAGATATATCGGCGGTGGTTAAAGCCAATGGCTTAAATCACGTCTATATTTATGACTGGTTAATTATAGGTCTGCGCTTAAATTTTAATCAATTTCCATGGCTAATATTTCTTCTGCTTCCCCATCGGTGGCGTGCGCTTTTGTTATCATTAATAATGAATATAATTATGAGATGTCAAAGTGGGTAAAAAAAATATGAACAAAAAAAGCGAAATGCAATCACTTTATGGACATAGATGCAGATACGGATGCCGATACACAGATACAGATGCGGATGCAGATACAGCTACAGATACAGTATCTCTGCGTACATCGGGCCATCATTAAAGGCTTTTGTATGCAATTACATGCCGCATTGAGCAATCGTAAATTAGCTTGGCAAAAGCGCGATAAAAAATAAAGTGAAATTCAATTAAATTATAAAATGTGCAAAAATTTAATACCCATAATGAAAAGTCGGGCCAGATCGTGTTCATATTAATCATAACAATTTGCAACTATTTTTTATTCTCTGGGTTTTTCAATTCTCTGCTGAAGCCTGCCCGGCACTCATCCATATTTATGTTAAATGTCAACAATCATCAATGCAAATTTTTACAAATATTGGCCAATGGCCAGTCTTGGCTGCTTTTGTTTTAAATCCATTTCCACAAGAGTGATCGAATGACACTTGGTGGATATAATTAAACGATATGGGAAATTTTTAATATTTTTAAATAGATTTTTTTGTTAAATAATCCAAGACAAACTTTAAGCTGCAGTAAGGGAAATCTGCTTAGCAAAGCACATTCTGCAAACTCTGATAAAATGTTCGACCCGGGTAAATATTTGTGCGAAAATCTGGCGGGTAAACCATGATGGCCAACTATGTGTTTCCATGTGGGTGTTATTTTTGTCTTGGCCTCGAGTATGTGTGAATAAATTCTGCAATGCGTAGCCCAAAATTTTCAACACGAAATTGTTATGGTTTTGCAGTCTGAACGATGAATGTACTTGGCCGGCCGGAGGAAGCCGGAGGACTCCATTCGAGAGTTCATACTGGAGTTTAGCATTTGCCTTATGCCCGAAAATATTTACTTGCGAGGAGATTGTTTAGTTAAACCATAAAAAGGCTGTCTGGCATGTCCGGGTCGGATGGGATGCTGCTTGGATGACAGTTTTCTTTTATTTTGTCTTCCTGTCTACGCCAGAAACAATGTAGCATTTAAGAAAATTTAAGCCGCAAGCGACTCAAAAACGAGGCGACTCCAAACGAAACGAGAGTCCTTTTTTTTGCCATATGATTTATCCGTTGTTGTTGTTGTTCTTGTTGTTGGGGATTTGGCTTGCCTTTGGATTCCTTGCTCATTGTCTTCTGCTGCTGCAGGGCCTTAACAAAGGGCCAAAAGCCCAAAAGTGGATGGCTGTCTGGGAATGGGCCCATGCCATGGGATATGGCTGTGTCCAAAGCCCGGGATAGATGGATGGACGGGCAAACAATTGTTGTTTGTATCCTGGTTAGCTTTGGCCACTGCGGCCGCTTTGGCTGCTGTACAAATTAGTTTCTAATACCTTCAAGTCAAACAGAGGACCCGGAGACCTTTGCCTTTGCCTTTGCTTTTGCCTTGCAAGCAAGCAAGCCAGCAGAGTAAACAGACAACTCAAGCCGGAGCTTTGAGCCTGCGATTCTCCAGCCAATCAGGCATGGTCGCATTCCGCCCCCAGGACCTGGCCCCGGGCAAGTTTACCGAATCACTTGAGCGTGTTTATGAAATAACGTTGACCCGAGTCTATACACTTTGGGGGGCCGCCCAAGGGGGCCAAAGGGGCCAAGGGTGACCCTGCTGAAGCGTAGCTAGTCGCCTAATTACAAAACTCATCCGTTTCCGGAGAGTCGATTGATTAACAGTAAATGGTATTTTAAATAGTTTCGTTTAGTTTCATTTGGCCCATTTAAAAGCGACTTCAAAGCGTGTGGCCAAGTAAGTAGTTGCCCTCGAAACGGCGTAATGATCCAGACAGGCGTTTCTTCCTTGGCAAAGTTGGACCGAAAGCACAACCGCAGGACCATGTGGCAGGCTTAATGAGCTAACAGGAACCAATGGAGGGCCCTTTGCGCCCATGCTCGATTCCTTGCTCACCGTTATCCTTCGTTTATCCTTCGTTTATCTTTGGCCAAAAGTTTTAAAATTAATTTTTAATTGTTTATGCAGCCAAAGTTCGGCAAAAAGCAGCAGGAGCAAAACAATGCGAAAAAATGAAAACATTTTCCGGAGCACGAAGAGGTAATGAAGATGCCTTTGTTCTTTACTGGGGTTTCTGGTCTTTCGAGTCCTGAAGCTGCAAATTAACCAATTATTTCATTAGACTAATAGAGTAAATTAGTTTAAAGAAGTTGGCTAAATTAAGAAATGAGTATTCTTACATACTTTTATCAAATAGAACCTATTTGGTTAGAGAGGTCTTAACCCAGAGAGATCTGCGACCTTGGCCCGGGCTATGTCGGCAGCTGTGAATGCAAATTTCAAGATGATTTCAGGGGCAATATTCGGGGCAACAAAGTGCCCATTGATAACGATCGTGAATAACCGTACTTTGAAATTGGATGGCAGCCATGGAAGAATGGGTATTACGGCCGGGAAATTTGCATAACATTGCGTCCAAAGAGTTGACGGCGCGATGTCAGCACTAAGGGCAGCTGAAAACAGAGGCAATGCTTTATAAAAGAAAATTATGCAAATTGCTAATAAATTATAGTGAGCCAGCGAACGACATGTAAAATAATAACAAGCGAACGGAGTTGGTGAGCGGATTTTTTTTTTTTTTTTTTTTTGGGAGGAGGTGGCCGCGAATTGAATTACAAATGTAAACACAATGGCACAGGACCAGCAACAGCAACAGCAACAGCCAGTGAGGACAGGACAACACAGGACAGGACACGAGATGGGGACATTGCGAAATCATTAAAATAATAAAGCGCCGTTCGCTGTTTTTCAAGACGACAACGACAACGACAACGACGCGATGACGACGCTGACAACAGCGACAAGGATATTAACTGGCGAGAGGATAATGGCGAAACTTTTTGACATTTATTGTGTTTGTGCCGAATGTTTATTTATGATTGCACGCGGCCGGGTCGGTCTCTGGCCGTATTTACATTACAATGATCAGAAGAGCATAACTAACGGCCACATCCCCCGACATCCATCGCGACTCCACTTTCCACTTTCCCAGTTCGCAATGCCCATCCATATCATGTGCTTGTTTGCCTTTGCGAATGCGTATTAAATTAATGATACTTTCTAGTTCATAAAATTCGTTATGCGACAGTTCTGATTCTGATTCTGACTCTGGTTCAGAGACAGAATGAGAACCAGAAATCTGTTTTGTGTGCGAGTATCGACGTCAAAACACAAATCAAATAATCACATAAATGGGACCATGACAGTGCCACACAAACACTCATGTGGCTGGCGGGTGGTGCCTATTGAATTGAAACAAATTGATTGTCATGAAACATCGTTTATACATATTATAATGTGTCATCGGATGTTCATGCTTCGCTACATACTGTTAGGACGAAACAGGATCCGCCGAAAAACTTCCCCAACAGTCCAACTTCCATAACTCCGACGCCCATCTGCTGCATTTTAAATTTGCGTTCTATGTTTTTTCAAGTGGAAAACATTAAATTCTTCGCGGTTATATATTGAATAATTATAAATGTACTCTATCTACGACATAAGAAAGGATATTTCATATAAGTTAACCAAAAACCGTTCTCTTATTAGTGGTAGTACCTCATTCTTATCATCTAGATTCTAGAATGAGTTATTCGAAACTTTTTGAAAATCGCTTTTATGGAAACCCCACTATACTCACATCCTTGACTCCATGGCGTGTTTTCACAAGTGGCGATATGAATGATTGCGATAGAGATGGCTGGTATCGGGAGTATCCCTTTACGAGGGCAATAGTGGAGTCCCCATAGCAACAGCATCTCCAGCTCCACATGAAACCGAAAGGCAAAGCTCGCCAAAATTTATGGTTGTTTACACCAGATTGCACACCCCATTTGCTTTGTTTTGCACTCGCTGCCACTTGACACACATTTTGGGCCAGACCAAACCTCAAGATGGCGATGACTCTTGAGTCTTTGAAGCGGTGTGAGTGCCCCCCTCGCCAAACATGAAAAAAAAAAGAAAAGAGCCAACGATACTTGCACAATTTTGTCTCTTTAATTAGTCCAAGGACAACGCGAAGGGGGACCCTGGGGAGTGGCGAAGTGAAAGTGCCCCGACATCATATGCATGATTTGTGAAAAGTTTCCAGTACCGCCCGGCACTTTTTCCTTTCCACTTTTCCCGGCGAACAGCTTGTTTTGCCAAGTTTATGAATTTCATAGCCAAAGTTTTTCGGCAGCGCAAAACATGCTTCGAACTTGTAAGCTACTCCTCCTCCAGCTCCAGCTCCTGCTCCTGCTCCTTGCTTATTTTCATGTCTCGTCTCGTCCTTAGCCTCGGGAACATACTTTCGGGAAAATCTTTGATATTAAACTGACGGATGTAGGTATACTTTATGGCTAAGCCCTCGCACCTGCTCCCCGATCGGCCTTGGATCCATCGACGTTATTAAATGTGCGTACAAAATACTCATTAATATGATATAATAATTAAGCCTTACCCATTTCAACAGCAAATAAAACTGGATATGAGTGTTGACTGGAAATGTTATTTACTTTTTGCCTTTTGAAAACGATTTTCCGGTCACAACACAATTTGCAAATCATTCAGTGGAATTATTATACGTTTCGCCGCATCCCAGTCCCCAGAATGAAAAATATGCGTTTTATTTTTTCGCTTCAAGATACTTTATTAATATTCGAGTTAATTACGAAAATGTAGTAACTTTTTCCCTGTCAAATGAATTAGCAAATCGAATGAAACAGCTGGGCGATCGTGAGGTCCGTGAGGCCCGTGCGGCCTTTTGCGGGCCATCAATCTTGAGCGGTTCGTTGAACTCCATCAGCTGGCGGTTTGGGCCATTATTTTTTGGTAATACGCAAATTACCGATAGCCACTTGAGAAATCAAAGCTCGAAACTATTAATAAATGCCCGTGCTGTGTGAGCTGTACTGTCATTATAAAGTCTTATATAGTTTTTGCATTAGATCTTGTTAAGAGGGCCCGATGCTCGCTCTTGACCGTGAAGTCAAAGATTTAGCCAAATACCCATAATAGCAATCGGATCGAATCGAAGCAGCGAACGACAAACGAAAGCGAAACGCCGAGCATTTAGTTATTTAGTTCCGCACTGGGCCCCTTTTTCAATGGGCTTTAGCTCCACCTGGGAACTATGGGGCTGGTGGGACTTATGGGACTGAAATTGGAGCAGGTAGCCCTCCATATATATAATAATTTATATAATATATTATTTTATATAATAATTTATAAACACAAAATTTGTAGTGAATAGTTTTAGTTTTACCAAAAGCATGAACCTGGAGGCCTCATTTATCTCGTAGTCATATGGTCCAAGGGGACTGACTTGAATAACTAAGTAAGACTAACTCCTTAATACTTGGCTTGTTTACTTACTTAATTGATTGCTCGTAAGTCATTAATAACTTATGTTATCCATATATATAGTTCGTATTTCATTCAAAGTAACGGATGAACGATTTTTATATAAAAAAAACTATAAAGAATAATTTTAAGGAACCCTTTTAAAAACTTTTCGAAATCCTTTGATGGAGAGTATATCATAGGAAATTTTTCATTTACAATATTCGGTGCGCAAGTTTTTAAAGATGTTTCATTTTCATTAGAAATGTAGGCATTTAATATTTAAGTATTATAATATTTTAACTATTCAGTATAATATATTTATTTTTAACCCATCAATTTGAAGGAATACCCACTGTACCCCTGGCTGAATCAGCTACCAAATGGACCCAATCTCAAGACATCTACGTAACTGGGAGAAGGAGACGGGGGCACTTGAGGGCTCGAGTGGCGCATGTTGGGGCTTTGACCAGTTTCATTGCTTTTGTTACCGATTCAGATTCCGACTAAGATCGGACTCGGAATTGGTCTCGCATTGGTTTCGGTTTCCGCTGCTGTTTGCTGGCAAACAAAGCTCCCGCTCGTTGTTTGGGTTTCAGTCCAAACATTAGAGCGTATAAATATGCCGACAAGTTGGACGATTAATCATTCGACCCATAGATTCCATCGTCACAGCAATTAGCTTGGAGATCTATACCACAATGGTGATAACCCGACCAGGAGCAGGACTCACAGGATTACTTTTACTTACCTATTGCTTCCTTCCCGATTGCAGAAACTTTTCATAGCGTGCATCTTTATTGCCGCCGCGACGGCTGCAGTGATTCCTGTCGAACAAGCCAGGCACCGTCGCGACGTCTCCGAGATCGTGGGCGAGTACCTCCCGCCGGCGGAGGAAGTTGCTCCCGGAGCTCCCCTTTCGGAGATCGCCCCGCTGCAAGACTCCGCCGCTGTGGGAGAAGATGGATACCGCTACAAGACCGTCCGCCGATTAAAGTACCGTCAGCGCCGTGATGTATCCGAAATCGCCAGCGAGTACCTGCCCCCCACCGAGGAAGTGGCTGTCGACGCCCCAGTTGAGGAAGCTCCCGTCGAGGAGGCATCTCAGGACTCTGCCGTTCTTTCCGCCGATGGATACAAGTACAAGACTGTACGTCGCCTGAAGTACCGTCAGCGCCGTGATGTGTCCGAGATTGCCAACGATTACCTGCCCCCCACCGAGGAAGCTGCTGCCCCAGCTGAGGAAGCCCCCGTCGAGGAGGCCAGACAGGACTCCGCTGTTCTTGCTGCCGATGGTTACCAGTACAAGACTGTGCGTCGCCTGAAGTACCGTCAGCGCCGCGATGTGTCCGAGATCGCCAACGAATACCTGCCCCCTCCGAGGAAGCTGTCCAGCTGAGGAGCCCCGTGAAGGCCGTCAGGATTCCGCTGTTCTCGCCGAAGATGGATACAAGTACAAGACTCGTCCCTGAAGTCCGTCAGCGCCGTGATGTTTCCGAGATCGCCAACGATTACCTGCCCCCTTCTGAGGATGTTGTCACCGAGGCCCCCCTTGAGGAAGCTCCCATCGAGGAGGCTAGCCAGGACTCCGCTGTCCTTGCTGCCGATGGTTACCAGTACAAGACTGTGCGTCGCCTGAAGTACCGTCAGCGCCGTGATGTTTCCGAGATCGCCAACGATTACCTGCCCCCTTCTGAGGATGTTGTCACCGAGGCCCCCCTTGAGGAAGCTCCCATCGAAGAGGCTAGCCAGGACTCCGCTGTCCTTGCTGCCGATGGTTACCAGTACAAGACAGTGCGTCGCCTGAAGTACCGTCAGCGCCGTGATGTATCCGAGATCGCCGACGAATACCTGCCCCCCTCCGAGGAAGCTGCTGTCCCAGCTGAGGAAGCCCCCGTCGAGGAGGCCAGTCAGGATTCCGCTATTCTCGCCGAAGATGGATACAAGTACAAGACTGTGCGTCGCCTGAAGTACCGTCAGCGCCGTGATGTTTCCGAGATCGCCAACGATTACCTGCCCCCTTCTGAGGATGTTGTCACCGAGGCCCCCCTTGAGGAAGCTCCCATCGAAGAGACTAGCCAGGACTCCGCTGTTCTTGCTGCCGATGGTTACCAGTACAAGACTGTGCGTCGCCTGAAGTACCGTAAGCGCCGTGATGTTTCTGAGATCGCCAACGAATACCTGCCCCCTTCTGAGGATGTTGTCACCGAGGCCCCCCTTGAGGAGGCTCCCATCGAAGAGACTAGCCAGGACTCCGCTGTTCTTGCTGCCGATGGTTACCAGTACAAGACTGTGCGTCGCCTGAAGTACCGTAAGCGCCGCGATGTGTCCGAGTTCGCCAACGAATACCTGCCCCCCTCCGAGGAAGCTGCTGTCCCAGCTGAGGAAGCCCCCGTCGAGGAGGCCAGTCAGGATTCCGCTGTTCTCGCCGAAGATGGATACAAGTACAAGACTGTGCGTCGCCTGAAATACCGTCAGCGCCGTGATGTTTCCGAGATCGCCAACGATTACCTGCCCCCTTCTGAGGATGTTGTCACCGAGGCCCCCCTTGAGGAAGCTCCCATCGAAGAGACTAGCCAGGACTCCGCTGTTCTTGCTGCCGATGGTTACCAGTACAAGACTGTGCGTCGCCTGAAGTACCGTAAGCGCCGTGATGTTTCTGAGATCGCCAACGAATACCTGCCCCCTTCTGAGGATGTTGTCACCGAGGCCCCCCTTGAGGAAGCTCCCATCGAAGAGACTAGCCAGGACTCCGCTGTTCTTGCTGCCGATGGTTACCAGTACAAGACTGTGCGTCGCCTGAAGTACCGTCAGCGCCGTGATGTATCCGAGATCGCCAACGAATACCTGCCCCCCACCGAGGAGGCTGCACCGTGCTCCAGCTGAGGAAGCTCCCGTCGTGGAGGCCAGCCAGGACTCCGCTGTTCTTGCTGCCGATGGTTACCAGTACAAGACTGTGCGTCGCCTGAAGTACCGTCAGCGCCGTGATGTATCCGAGATCGCCGACGAATACCTGCCCCCCACCGAGGAAGCTGCTGCCCCAGCTGAGGAAGCCCCCGTCGAGGAGGCCAGCCAGGATTCCGCTGTTCTCGCCGAAGATGGTTACCAGTACAAGACTGTGCGTCGCCTGAAGTACCGTCATCGTCGTGATGTCTCCGAGATCGCCAGCGATTACCTGCCCCCCACCGAGGAGGTCGTCGCCCCTGAGCCCGTCGAGGAAGTGGCGCAAGACTCCGCCGTCCTTGGGGACGAGGGATACAAGTACAAGACTGTGCGCCGCCTGAAGCTGCGCCACCGCCGCGCCCTCTAAGCAGGTATGCCTGTAGCTGTACCTTTATCCGAATCTGTACCTGATCTGCCCGCTCACGATTGAAGCACCCACCAACCTACTAGGACATAAGTTTTCTATTATTTAACGATTGAAATCAGCGAATAAACCCAACAAAAATTGTTATACCATAACCTAGAGCTAGAGCTCCTTTGTGAGTTAATGTGAACCTGTTGGGATTGAGAATGGGAATGGGAATGGGAGCCGGACTTGAATCCATAAATTCTACACCTTTTCGCTTAGTTATGACAGCAACAGTTAAGCTCATGGCTCAGCGCACAAGAACGCAATTATCCAAAAGGTCGGGGAACGGGACGAGGCGAAGGGTCAGCCGGCTGGCGAGGACTTGACCGGATCCCGTCCAGGTCACAGGTCCTGGCACCTTGTTCGCAACCAGTACAACTTCGGCGAACTCCAGCAAATACTTTAAGCTATGCTTTTGAAGATGTTAATCTCATGTCAAGTCCACTTTACACACAACGCCAAGGGTTCGCCGGGCTGCCAGCGTAGTCTTCCCATCCTTTGGCCCTCCCGCCAGGAACAAAGTCACCCATTGATTTGTGAGAATGTGTGAGTGGGCGAGGGACGTTGTTTGGTGTTGGCAGCGGCAAAGAAAAAAATTGTTAAGTTAAAAGGCATTTGAACCGCAGCGAGCCAAGGATTTCGGCCAGGATCTAACAACTTCCTTTGCACGCGCCTCCAACTAGCCGGAGGACTCTGAGGAGGCGCAAAGGGGCGGGACCCTTGGACAGACCAACTAATAATAATTTATCGATCCCCTAGCCCAAGCAGTCGCATACGTGGGTCGCCCTATGATTTATGGCAGCCCGGGACTTGGACTCGGGTGGGCGTATCCGAAAAAAGGACGAAAAGCGAAGTTGAGGTGGGGCTGGGCAGGACATGGCCAACAGCAAGGTGCCAGACTGGCGGCCAGCGCAGTGCCAAATTGGTTTAATGTGTGGTTAGACAACTTATTTAACGTTTTCAAGTGGTTAGCGCCCACACAATCTCGCCTGCCAGATGTGGAGCAGGGACACCCGTCAGCGATTTAACTTGATTCGACTCTATTCGGGCACTCAGGTGCTCCGGCTTTGGCTCTTATGGCCCCGGGTCAGGTAGTGGGTTCCATACACTTTTAAATAATATATGTTGAAGTACCTCTACTACTAATTTGGAATCTTAGTGAATATTTTTTAATATAATTTTGATAAAAATATGTATTAATTTTTCAAAAAATAACTTAAGACCTGAAAACTTCAACTCGTCTTAATAAAAAATAGGTTCCCATTTTTGTCAAAAAAAACTATTGTTTTTTCGACTGTTAACCGTTTTGGTGGCTTTCGTTTGGACACATAAATCATGCAGTGCTGTTATTTACTCTTTTGTCGAGCGGCAAACTGGTTACGTATGCCACTATCTGCGATATCTACAAGTGCACAGCCCCCGGGCTGACGCCACCACCCCAGAGACTGGGCACTGGCCCACAAATATCCGGAGTAGAAGGGCTGCGGGGCAGCATAAATCAGTTGGAGCCATTTTGTAAGCACGCCATCATGCCGAAATTATGACATCATTAAAACAATTATCTGCGCTAAATTATACGATCTGATAACTCCAGACAGAACCCACATCCTCGACCCAACTATAGTTTCATTTTTTGGGGTCCAAATCACATAAAAATTTTATGAATTATTCCAAATATTTTCAATTACCCGGCGTTCGAGCTGCGGACGACCGCATGAATAGATTTATGCTCCACTCGAGCATGGCACATTAACAGGACATTCCAAGGAGCAGCGGCTGTAATGAAAGTGAAATTATGGCCCTCGACCCTGACCCGATGGCAACTGCCTGGAAATTTTAGCTTGATTAAAATTCAAAAAGTTCATGTCACTTCTGGCCATAATTTATCACTTAATGGCCCCTCATTATTGAAGTGGGTGCAATTTGTTGATCCCACAGTAGAGCTGAAATCAATTTTTATTACTTGATTGGCCTGGCTTTCCGGAATAAACACACATGTTAATAATAGGATTTGGGAGACCCAGGAAAAGATTTTTTCCTTATGACATTAGTTCCCCTAAAAACAGTTTGCCAGATATATGTTCCATTATCTTCCATCAATATTATAAAACAAAAGCGATAGTTTCAAGGATTTCATAAACATGGCTTAAAGTTGTTAAAATTCCTTTATTCACGCCCCGAATATGGGCAACTTTTTTCTCTGCAGGGATAAGAGCTTGGACATGGCTATATGTCTCACTGTGTGGTAAACATGGTGCAGCAACTTTATGACCACAATATAATTTATTCAATGCCATTTGGCCAAAGGCGGAGCAGGCCAAGGCGGGGGAGCAAGACAAGCAATTGACATTTTTGTGACTTTTGAAAACTATAAAATGTGCAGCTCGGAACATGGCGAATGGCGAGCCACACCAGCCAAGGCGAGAGCATAATGATGACGGGCATAAAGACCGCAAAACAGACAGCTATCTGTATATGGAGCTGAGCCGGGCATAAAAATAACCCCGGTCCCTGGTTGCTGGGGCGAAATAATAAAGTTGCGCTTGATTATGTGTCTCGGTGCCTGGGCCTGGGTGTTGGCTTTTGCTCGGACACAAAGAAGTAAATACAAACACGCCGGCAACTAGACTAAAATTGTCAGCGTCATGTGTGGCAGGACTTACAGGACATTACACGTCCGCCCACGAAGATCCGATGGTCACAGGACCTTGGCCATTTGTCCAGCTCGTCAACGGGCAGTGACAACAAGAAGAGCATATGCCGGATATCCTTTTTGACATGTCATTAAATTTTATATACACAATAATTTTTCACAATTTGCTTTATGGTCGTTTTAAGAGCCTGTCCCGAGTTGAAAACTCTCCACACATCTCCGAGAACATCGACACCCTGACATAGGTTAAGACAATGACAACAACAGCAGCAAAATATCCTTATACTCCTTGTATCCTTGGACTCTACACTCGGCCGACCCCGGGCGCCGACCGGTGAGTATGATGGATGGACATGGGGCCAACTGCTTGGGGTCAAAACAAGTGAGATGGAATCGGTATAAAATTGGTTTGGAATATTCAATCATTCCGGGCTTGAGCTTAAGACCTGTTTCAGCTGCTGCTAAATTGAAAATTATTTGTGTTTCCTTAATGAATTGATGTTGTAGCGCTTTGCATAAATAATATGGCAAAGGCTTCATTTGGCATTCCTTTAAATGTTCTTTGTTACCGCTTAAGAGACCAAGGAAACTAATCAAGATTATTGCTACTTGGTCGGGATTATATATTCATTTCTTGGCAATTTTAGAGTGTGTGACTATTCTGGTTTGAATTTCTGTCTGGCTTTTGGAAATTAAGGCTCCAAATGGTTCTGCCTCACGGAAACGCACTATATGATTATGTGTAATAATCATCCTGCAGAAGGAAAACTTTCAACCTCAAAACGATTATTGCAGCAAACTCTCGCACTCTGCCACAATACCCAAGGACTATCCAAAGGACACTTGTCCGTACCGTATAATTTTACGGCCATTAACTATTATTTCAAAATCAAAGAGAGCCGAAAGCCAGTGCCAGAGCCGCACTTGCCCAGCTAAGCCTTTGTTTGTTTGTGTCCGGTGCTTCTAGATTGCTGAAATTATAGCTTTTATTATGATACACTAAAGTCCGGGTCAAGTGCCGGTGCTGTTAAATTGGCTCTAGGTGGTATTATGGAGCACCGAAACAAGTCCAATCGAATCGAATTGAATCGATAGCACAGGGGGAAGAAAAACAGTCGAATAGACAGACAATCCAGTCTGAATGCAAAGTGAACTTGAGACTTTCGGGGAAGCTGCAGTTCCTGCCCTCGTCCTTCGTCCTCTCTCCCAGTTGGCCATATGTGAATGTCAACCATAGCGAAGTCACTTTCTGGCAATAAAGGAAATCTTCTTACAAAACATTCGCTTAAGTTTATTCAAACAAACTTAGATAACACTCGTCTGCGAAAGGAGAGTGGGAAAATCCTGGGCAAGGAGCAGAGACAAAGGAGCCACCAATCAGTCAGGCGGAATAAGCATCACCGCACGAGCCCTCGAACTTTTCTTCGTCCTCGTCCTCGTCCTGGCCCAGTTCCAATCTCCTCCAATTACAATGTCCTTTGTTTTATATATGTGACTATTCACACTGAGAGAAAAGATTATAGTAACTTTACTTTGAAAACTTTGTGTTTTTGCAAGGATAATAAATGATTCGTCAAGTGCAGAGGGGAAGGCTAAATGCTTACTTTCTCTCTCACTTCGTTGGCCGTTTTTGGCCATTTTGTGTCTGCTACGTTGGCTCGGATTAAATGTATGACCGAGGAGCAGTTCAAAACCATGATTACACTTCAATCTATTTTCTCCTCCGGTCGACTGTCTCCATTTTGTTTTATGTCCCCGTGTAGAGTCTGTGTGTGGGTTTGTGGGTGTGTGGGTCGGTTTTGGGCGGAGAGCTACACAAAAATGGGATTGTTCTGAGAAAAATGCGTTTGAAAGACATATAAAATGCTGGGGGGGGGGATATTGGATATAAACCATTGAATTTAATCAAAAAGGATTTAGGTCTGGGCTCGCCCCGATTTGGTGGCCGGATGTGCGTGGGCCCCTCCAATACTTCAATGGGTTACTCCGGCTTGACCTTGCGCCTTGAAAAATCGCGAACTCTGCCACGTGCCGCCCAGAAGATGGGCCACCATCGCACTCCCATGCGATTTGAAGCGAAAGTGGTCATAAACTTAGTGGAGTAGTAAAAGTGAGTTGTAGATGGCAGGACATGATGTCCTGATAGCAAAAAGGTTGCTCAATTGCTGCCCTAAATAGTTCTTGCTATTACAATATTATTCAAATTGGGAGTTGGGCAGAGGCTCGAGGAATTTTACAACTGAAGGTAAATCCTTTTTATTTGGGACTCTATAAAATTTAAAGTTTATGTTAAACATTTTGATGGTTTCGAAGGGAAGCATGCTTTTGTTCTACCTCTTTTCAACTTTAAGCAATAATGCCTTTGTTGTAAACCCCCAGGACTGGCCGGAACACGACAGATACACATGCTTACCTTGGCCTTTAGCCCCAATCTGTTGCAGGCTTTTGAGATTAAAGCCCAAAGCCGCAGCCAGACGGTTGCAGCCCGCCACCCTCCCACCTCTTACTTTCCGGAGGCGCAGACGCCATTTTAAACGTTGCACCAAAAAAGGGAAAAAAAAAACACTTTCAGCAATTTTCTGGTAAATGCATAATTAAGTTATTAGGACAACAACGAAAACACTGCAGGCTAACGGAATTATCTAAGCAGGGACCCGGGGAAGCGGAAGCGTTCGCCTGCAGGGGTTGAAGGAGCGAGCAGGGGATGCAAACGGTGCCGTGCATTTGGGATCACAGGACCAACCAGTGGCAGGCCGTCAGGAGCATCCTGTCTGGCCAACCACCAGAAGGCAGAGAGTGGAATCTGGCGAGCGGAGCGTGCCGTAAATTCGTTAACCGTTCGCCAGCCCTCCGCCCCTGCTCTCCATTACAATATCCTGTGGCAATATCAAAATACACTGAAAAAGAACTACATATATTTTTTATTTGGAAGTATTCTCATGTCAAGAATTATGTGAAATCTGAAAATATTATTTTCTGTATTTTCTGTAATAAGGATGATGCACACACTGTCCCCCTTCTGTCCTCATTAACCCCCGCAGAAGAGCTGGCAAAAGTTCTGGAGTTATATTTCCTATGGGCGGCACCCGGCACGCCCCTTTTCGCACCAACACTCTGGCAGTCACCAATTTGGAGTTAGAAGCCGGGCGGCGATTGCTCAGACGCTATAATTTGTAATCATGCTGAGTGCAGCCAAAAACCCGGCCGGGGGATGCTCGACCGGAGCAGGACTCGACCGGAGTGCTGCAGAATGGGACGTGGATGAGGATGAGGATCCAGCAAGTGGTTGTTGACTGCCGGATGCTTAGCAAGGTCTTAGCCGTTATTACGCTCATGTGTCACTTTTGCAGGGCCGCTCGTCCGATGCGTGCTTTTCGGTCTCTTTCTAATTTTGCATCGGTGAGTGTCCTTGAGAGTATCTGTGTAAACTCATATTTTATTCAGCATCTGGCGGCTGTCCTTCTGGTGCTCTCTCGCTTGCACCCGGTCGCCAGGGCACTTTTTTTGACGTCTGCAGACATTTTGCCAAGTTAATCTCCGGTTTGTTTTCCTGATAATGGGTTTGTCAACGGTACTTTGTGATGCTCTCTCTCTCTCTGTGTCTCTGTCTTTCTGCCCCTGACAGATCCTGCGAGCATGTATATGTGTGTGGGTGTATATCTTTATTAATATTTGCATGCATAAATGCAGTTGTAGATGTGTGTGCTTTCCCCTTTTTTTGGACTGTCTGTCTCTGATGAACTCTTTGCCTTTCGTCCTTGTTTTTCGGGTCCGCATTTATCCTGGTATCCAGACAGTGAATCAAGCGAGAGGGCTATAAAAAAAAAATTGTCAAATATAAAAAGGACCTTATGATGCTCTCGGAAAGTTAAGGAAATAATATATCAAAAGGATACATTTAATTTTAAGGAATGTGGGGGAATTAAAAAGAATTCCCATAAAAAAAAAACTGAAATAATAATACCCCCAAATCGTGTCTTTTGCCCAAGAGACCCTTTTAAATTCAATACCCTCGATACAGCAATCCCACCAAAGACCTTATAATGGTGTTGCGTTGCAGCCACGCCCACAAATTTTAGCTTTTATCCGCCCCCAAATTAATCAAGCGGCTGTTGCAATTCTCCCGCCGCACCACCAGGGATGGGTTGAAGACTCTGGGCGATTGCTGCAATCTGCTTCGTCAGGATCAGCATCAGCAACCGGACACCTGCAGGTGACATGGTCCGAATCCGGACTGGAACAGCACCTGGTCAGCTCCGAAGGCGGGTCCTGCATGGATGTGCTGGCCACGTTGGCTGGCTGATTTTGACAAGCTCAATTAGGGCAGCAGAACTCTAACCGGATTGAAATCCGGATTGGGTCCAGCACTGGTTGGGATTGGGGGTTCAGGGTTGGATGCCATTGGACAAAGCTGTTAGTTTTGCACTGTTTTCGGCAATAATGGGACAAAAAAGAGGAAATCGCTTAAATTAATTGCAGTTTTAAGCAGATTGAAACTTGTTAAACAGTGAGCCAACGAGCTTACAAGCCCGCAGCTGGCGGCGAAGTTTTCCGACCCACCTTCCCACTTTTCCGCTTTCCCATCAGGCACGCACATTGCACCGCCCGCAAACACACGCACCCACTGCACTTAAGATGATAATCATGTTTACGTGGCGCAAGTTAAATTGCTAACGTAATGGACTAACAGCAGGTGAGGAGGACTCCATGCCGGCAGGACTCGGAGCGGTATCTCTGAGCTTGAGAGCTGAAAATGCAGATGAAGAAATTCTTTGAGTATATTTCTAATTAATTAACAGCGAGTTACTAAGTTCAAATACTTTTTTTTATAAACATTCTAAGCTATTATCACATATACGCACAGTTTCCATAGTTTATTTATTTTTTCCAGTGCATCAACTGAAGCTGTTCATGCAGCTCATGTGTGCGGTGCTGTCAGCGGCACATTTCGGCTGCTTGCAAGTGGCCGGCAACCTGGATGGGATGCCTTGAAAAAATACCATTTCCCTGGACGTGCTCCGTGGCGGAGATGGAAGCGGTTTCCCGGGATTGGATCTGCTCCCGTGTGGTGTGCGCTTCATTGGACAACTGAATATGCAAATTGAATTGAGCGTATTATCGACGGGCAGGACGGGGGCAATGGGCGGACATGGGTGTGGCACCGACTGCAGGTAAGAAGGCCCGGCCTGGCCATCAACATAATCGCTCAAGCCAAGGGCTTTGGACGGGATTGCTATGGCAATGGCGATGGCGCTGGCGATGGCAACAGAGATGGGATCGGTGCTCCTTGTGCTGCCATTGGTGCCCAGTGGGCCAAGATGGTGGCAAATGGTGCACAAAATTAAAATTTTAATGGCCAGCAGCTGATGCTTGTTTGGTTTTGCCTTGGGGTTTGCCTTGGCTTTACGGCGGGATGGGTTTGAGCCAAACAAAAGCACGATTAAGGCCAAGACAACGAGCTGCTCTAAAATCATTGTGGCTTGCATATGAATACGAAAAGTGTTGCATACTTCTCGGCGTCTTTAAATGGGGAAACCTCTTCAAAATGTATGGCTTGCTAGTAGGATGCTGGAAAAATACGGAGATTCAAAGGAATTCTCAAATTCACATCAAAATAGAGGTATCTACTTCTATACCTTATTTATATTTTGTTTTACAAAAGTTTGAGTATATCCCCAGTATGTTTTAAATATTTATATAGAAATGCAATTAAACTACCATCCATTATACTTTAAAAACAAATGCGATAAGAGAGCTCTTCGCTGGAAATAATGCTCTCATTACACTCTTCATTCTTCCCCACAAATGCCACCGAGTGGGCGGGAGAAAGTACACACATATGCACTTAAGTATCTGACGGATTGACGCATGTAAACAATTTTTTCCCCCGAAACCATAGGGGCTCATTCGACGCCGAGCGTTGTTCGAGAGCGGAATCACCAGCGGATGCCACGAAAATATAACAAACGAGCTAAAGCCACCGCGAACTAACCGAAAGCGGGCAAATAAATGGAAAAAGCTCACACAAATTAGCGCTATGTAAAAAGTACAATAAAAAAACTCACCGAAAATTGGACAAGTGTCGCCGGCGGTTGGGCAATAAAACACTAGACTCCCCCCCCCGGCAACCCACAACGTCACAAATGCCGCGATGACGTCGCCAATTAGTGAGGCGGTGCAGCGGCGGCGGCAGCTGCTGTCTAGGGTCGAAAGTTTGCGCGGTCGGGTCCGTCAAGTGCTAAACTGTGTTATTAATTTGCATATCGAGTTTTTGGTAATTGAACGAACAAAGCTCCCGACCTCAACCTCCTCCCCTGCCACCCCCCAGAGTTACACTTGTTAACTAAAGCGGTCTCCACATTCTGTTCCTCTCACTCTCTCTCAGTGTTTCTTATCTGGCCTTTGTCCCACTTCTGTTGTCAGTCCATCAAAATATTGTAATCAATTGTTGACCAAACACAAGGCGGTACACTTAAAAAATTAAATCTTTAAACCTTTTTTGGCGCCTGAGTGTCACCAATTTGTTGACTACAACTTTTCCATTAACCCCATTTTTCCCTTTTACCACCTGTTGGCCAAAACAGCCACTCGCCCGGCATCTCCGTTAAAAGTTGAGGCTTTTGGAACATGTTAATGCAATTATAGCCAGTTATTGGGAACGATATGTTTGGATGGTCGCCGGAGGTACCTGGTGTTTAGAGCGCAGGTGGGGGTGGTTGCAGTGATTACTTGCACCACTAATTAGACAATGTCGGCTAGGCCACAAGCGAACAGGTTTACAATGTGGAAGACAGACTAGGGAAGCGAAATAGTTACGGCTAGATATTGCCGTATTTGGAAAGCGGGGAACATCATTATGCAGCAAGTGTTTGATGAGACGTGCCCCCAACATGAGCTTAGATGGTCGGGTGCCGAGGCTTTGCTAATTGGTCTCTTATGGAGGCGATAGTTGCAAGGCCCATGAGCAGATATTGTAACTGAAATCCAATCCCACGTCGACGGACGGAAGGAAAGGGAGCACCGCCACTGGGCTAGTAAGGCTATCAATGACCGTAACGCTGTCACTGTCGCTGTCAGTGTCATTGGACACCCCAATGCAAATCGAGCAAAATAAGCGATTTCCAGTTAATCCAATTTTAAACCACGCTCTCCTCCAAAACAGGTGCTAGAATCCGATGTGGCCGCTCTGCTTGACGAGGTGCGGGAGTTCAACGACGACTGCGAGGAGATGCGACGCCTGGACGCTATGATCGAGGCTCTGAGGGATTACAGCGGACCAACAATATGCCACGAGTGGCCCTATCCGCTTATCTTCAAAGGCACAATCGACGAGGCACACGTAGCACAAATCCTCAATGCCAGCGAGCTGGACCTAGACCCAGAACTGGGCCTGGAAAAAGTATCACCACGGAAGGACCCAACCCAAAAACGATCAAGATTGCTTAGATTCGCCAGGAGAAGTAACAGGAAGCAAGCCGAGCGATCAAACGATCTCCAATCACCCGATTGACTCTCTTTCTGAAATATGTATGGTTAATCGGAAGGACTACCTCTTCCAGTTCAAAGAATATAACAATGCCTTGACATCAAATTTATAAAACAAAACTATCATACCTTTATATCATTTAAAGACTGTTAATAAACACCATATTTATTTCACTACATAAATTAAATTTATCTTAAAGAGTGTTTAAATTCGAACAATTCCTAAAATGTTCTCATGATCGCAGCAGCATCATTTCGATATTAGTCTCCACCGCAAACATCTTTGATGGATTGATGATGTTTGCGGTGGCGGTGGGCATCGATTTTCCCCACATCAGCCGCCAACAGCAGGAATCTCCGGAACTAAATGGGACAATATGGCTAAATTCCATGGACCTTAGCCCCAGCCTCTACATTAATTTCTGGCAATTTAGCCGCAACAACTACCGCAGCAAATTAAAACGATTTCACACCCAGAATTTCAGAGTCCTTTACTTTTTGCATTATTCGTTGATGTCGCTTCTTAATTATATACCCCGCAGGGTTTCATTATTTTTTATCGAATAACTAAATTATTCACAATACTCCGGCACTCCGACAGACTAATTAAATTGATTGACAATCGCAAACTAAAGGTTCACGGAATGAAAGTTCTGTGATATCGCTCGAGTTATCTTTTTCCCGAGGATTCCCTAAATATTATAAACGAATGAGTAATAAAAGTCAAAAGATCTAATAAAAGTCCCAATGAGGACTATATCTCACCTAATTAAATCACAATTTTTGACTTAAAAACTTTAAAAATTTTAGTTTGAAAATTTATTTTCTCAAACATCTTAATGCAAGACATCATCTTCGGGCAATCCTATTAAGTTAAACCGACTATAGTTATTTTAATATTTTTATTTAGCTAAAACTTAAATTCTCAATAGTTTTGCTATATTTTTTGCAACAATTAAAGCTATTGTTGTTGATGCTGTTGTATCTAATAAGCGAGGTGTCCGTTTCAGCGTTTCGGCGTGGGTGTCTGTAAGCTGGCATTCTTTGTCCCTGCTTCCTGCTTGCAATTTATCAACTTGTCCGGCTATCTGTCCCGTCCCTGTCCTTGTCTCTGCCCCTATCGCTTTCTCTGTCTGACCTATTGAGCTTGTGGTCAGGGACAATTGCAGTGGAGCGCTGTAATTATTAAAAAGTAAATAACAACGGCCACAACGCAGCACAGGAACAATCGCGATAATGAGCACAAGAGCAACAATGCACTGCAAAGAAAAAATGATTCTCCAACAAGCAATATTCCCTTTTATGCTGGGACTGCGTCCGAGAATTTCTCCGAGTGCATTAATGAAAGCAAGAGTACAAATGTAGCAAAGGGAAGGCCAAAGGTTGCACGTTGAGCTTTAGAGTCATCCGCCCGATTCCGGCTGCACGCTTTATCTAGAGCAGCGGCGGGACAGTAGCGTGGACATTTTCCATTTTACCCACGCAAAAGTCTGCAAAATTAATGGCCAACAAGGATGTCAACGGCAGTGGAAGCCACCGCAGAGCAGTGTCAGTAAACAGGGTTCGGGTTAACGGTTAACGGTCAGCGCAGCGGGAAGGTCGGACCATCAATGTAAACAATGCCCAAGTGCAGCAGCAACGGTCACAGCTGCATGTGCAACAACGCAATCACAGCATGCAACAGCTTTGATAGACCCTGAAAAAGCCTGAAATTGGAAGTCAGAAAGAGCGAAAATTCGTTTTGAAGCAATCTTCAAAACGAACAAAAATCGAAAATTTAAGAAATCGAGTAATTAACACAACAATATTTTTGTGAAATGTGAACCCTAAAGGTGCAAAATACAACAACTTTTGTTTTTAAATATGCTTTCAGCGGAAGGTTTCCACTCTAGTCAGAAATTACCAAAAAATATTATATATTTGAATTTCAACATCCTCTCCCACGGAATACTAACTTTTTACGCATCCCACATGGCGTATGCGTAATAATTTCGTTTGTGTCTTGTATCTTAAAAAAAAAAATATCATTAAAAACTTCCTTTACTCTTTAAAGCACAAAAAATTGAATTCCAAATTATTAGCTAATTTTATTTGGTTAAAGATTTAATAAATAACTTCTTTCTTTTATTAATTTTTAAGTATCTTAAAGACACCTTTCTTTTTCAATCGATTATAATTTATTTCATAAATTTCTAAGTTTGTAAAAATTATAACCATTTAAAAATAACTAAAAATTATTATACTTTTTTCATGCATGCGCATTAAGTTCCCCAACTAACTTGTTGCTGCGCTGGAAAAGTTCAATGGTCGCCGTCGCGACGGACTAATAACGGGAATGAAACAAGATGGCACCCCATGATGGTGGGAATGGAAAGGTGCGGTCTTCGCAGGATCTCTCGCACCTGGTCTGGCTGCCAATCAACGGCTCAGTTATTGTCCGGAGCCCAGACGGCTGGCTTTCTTTTCCGGCGGGGGCGGCAGGAGTGGGGCAGAAGAAGCAATAGCTCATAAATGCCAGCGCACGCACACTCCTTCTGCTGCCAGTTGGCATATTCGATTTTTGTTATTGCCGCCGACGACTGGCATCAATTAAACTCAAATTGTTGCAGTGTCTTCGATTGATGCGTCCAACTTGATGGCTCCCACTGCCAGTCTGAGGGCACTCAAAAATTAGTAAATAGTTCAAGCTTAAAACTTCAACACTTCAAAAATAGTAAGCAATTTCTTTATTTTTGGATAATTAAATTTCCCAACTCATTTAACAAACTTTTTTTTCTTAGGGAAGTGTTTTTCCAGTGCATTCAATTTTCCAGGCGACGATATCCCTCTGTACGTCTCGCTCTCTTCTTTAATTGCTTAGGTGTTTGTGGGTGTACTTTCTCTGCCTTTCTCTCGCCCCGTGTGTCTCCCTCATTCTAGCCTGCGGTTGTCGCTTAACTTTTGCATATTCTGCAACAACAAGAACAACAGCAGGCACGTGAATCCATTACGATGGCAGGCAATTATGTGCGTGCTCCTCCGTTCTCTTTCGCTCCCATATGCCAAAATCAAAACTGTTTCCACCAGCAACAAAAAATCCAGCCACAACAACAACAGCCATGAAAAGCCACGAAATGGGTTTTTAATGCAAACGACTTTTCCCTTCAATTGCACACGGCCAAGGTGAAAACTGAGGGCGCTCACCTGAGGTTGCTTACCAAAAGGGAAAACCTCGCAGCACAGGACGATAAAATCTTCTTGGAAAAAGCCTGATAATGTTTGAAATTAAAATATTAAGATTGACCAATTAAAATGAGAAGTATTACCTAATATTCTAATAAATATTATTTTTGTGTCTTTCTTCTACAAATAATAAATAAAATATGAAAATGTACTATTTCTTGGAATCCTGCTTTTTTATCAGATATGGCGATTAAAATAAAAAGCCAATTACAAAATGAAAATCCTAATTTTTTTTTTTTACATTTCGTACTGAACTTTGTTAAGGATTATCACTTTATTACCGATTCCCATGGACCTCTCTGTGTCCTTTGCAGCGCTCCGAGCCCAGAAATGCAATGTTTTGGTATGTTTAGAAGCGAAAGCATTGGCAGCAACAAGCCAAAGTAGAAACGGACCGCTAGTTGTCTGTCTATCTGTCCGCCCAACTTACCGCCCGCCCATCTAGCCTTCCACCCGTCCGTAAGTCAGTCACTCAGCTATACCGTCAGCTGGGACGACAGTCGTCGGCCTGGCTGCCTGGGCCTCGAATCGCCCCAAAAGAGCCTTAAATAAACAAACTAATAACAGAAATCACGAAGCAATAGCTTGAAAGCAGCACTCTAAATAAAACTTGTGGTTATATATTAGGGTATATATTTATATAGGGGAATTTTTAAGATATTTTTAGTTTTAGAAACCGTTCTGAATAATTACGTGAGTTTGGAGTTGCAAGAGTTATAAGTGCTTGTTTGTTATATATGTACATTTGTTATTTATTTCTGAACCTGTTCCTTTTTGTGCCTTTAGGATTACATTGAAATTTTTTTTCTAAATGTGTATGTAGAAAGAGAGAGGCTATAGAACAGGGACAGCAACTGTCTCCCAAATGCACCGCAGTCTATGGCAACCGCGCCAAGCCAAAATCGTGAATGTATAACCCGAATAAACAAACTAATAAAACAGGCCCTGAGCCCACGAATTCGAGAATCCAGGCTCAGAGCTGCCACAGAGGCGACCAACAACACTCGAGGAGCACACAGATACCATTCACTATATACACTATACCTTTACCCCAAAAGACTGAACACCAAACAAACAATAAAAAAAAAATAGGAGAAAAATCACCAAAAATCGACGAGAACTGAAGGGAAAAGCAGCGGGCTCAAGTGGAGCAGTCGCTCCCATTTTCCAGACCCGAAAGCCCACTGTATCTATTTGTGTGTCCCCAAAAGGAGCCCAACTAATCCATAATCCGTCGACCATAGCTGAATGCAATTTCAAATTAGATAACCGAGACTGGATATTCGTACTCCTAGGATTTGCTTGCACAAAAGTGGGTGAGTTTTTTAATCTAAACACAATATTGCAGTCTTAAAATATATACATACCTTTAACAAACAATAAAATTCTTCAAAAATCCTAAGCCATAAAAACCAATTTAAAAACAAAATGGAGTTTCCACCATTCTTTTTAGTATTTCAAAAATAATTTTTTGCACAACCTGCCTTTTAGTCTTTTAAAATAATCTAATTATTTCCACAGACTCTGATCGGAGTACATATTATGCAACGGATATAGAGACGGGATAAGCCATCATAAGACATCCAATTAATCATGTCCGACGCTCTCCAGGAGTCGCTTGCCCGCATCGAACTATTATGAAACTCGAAGGTGGAAGGTGGCACACGCACGGCAACGGGCCAGGGTCAGGTTCAGGTGCAGGGGCAGGTGTCTGTCCAGGGGCAAGGACAGTTGCCAGTCCAGGTGCAGGTGCAAGGGCAGGTGCCACCAAGGACGAGCACGGCGACGGCGGCGGCAACACATGCCAGGCGCCGCCAGCTGATCTCCATGGCCAAGTGCCGTAGTCGCTCGATTCTGAATGAAGATGGCCCAGCTCCAGAGCCATCAGGTCCAGCCCCAGCCCCGGCTCTCGCTCCTGCACCAGCACCAGCTCCGGCTCCTGCTCCACCAAATCCTTCGCCACAACCCCAACTACAACAACAACAACAGAACTACTTACCTCAAACATCTTTGCTGAAAATCGAACCGTTCGTTCCTAGTTTTAATCAAAGACTACGCCGGCGTCCTATTGGTCGCTCCCATAGCACCTTAAGCCACAACGCCATCCCAAAGCGACCAGTGCAGCAGATCCAGCCCCAGTCGGAGCTCCAGGTGGGCCAGCCGCAGCCGCTGAAGAGGAACTATGTACAAATCCGCCAGCACCAACAGCAGCAGCAGCAACAACAAGTCCAGCCACAACGGAACCTGCAACGCAGTGTTGGCATCCAACGGCAGCGCTCCAAGTCCACCTCCTCATCGGCGGCCTCGAACAGTTGTCGCCCAGTCACCGCAGCAGCCACTCCAAACACCCTTGTGGGCAGCACAGGCGGCACCCTGGTCAGCGGCGCCATAGTGACTCCCCAGGCAAATGGCATATGCCGGATTCAGAGGCTGGCCAAGGAACGGGAGGAGCTACCGGACCGCATCAACTACGACCGCCGCGGGCTGACTGCCATTCCCATTTTCGAGCAGGAACCTAATCTGCGGTTGCTCTCGCTGCAGCATAATCTCATCAACACCTTCCACATACCCAAGGAGCTTCCGCCGCCACCGCCACCTCCGCCAGTGGTTCCCCCGCCTGCCATTTCCACTCCCAGGGAAGGCAACAACAATAAGCAGAATGGTTGGTATTCCTGTCTAGAAATAAAAAAATCGAATTAAATAAATAAATCTTCCAGAGTACAACAACAACAATACCAACGGACACAAGGCAGATGGTGGGCGTGCCAGCCTGCGAGGACATCAACCAAGCAGACTCACCCGCGCCATGACCAACGCCGGAGGAAACTCGTACAACCACCGGCTGTCGCCCAAGTCCGGAGGCAGTCCCGGCTCAGGAAGTCCCCTGACCACACAGGCCTTGGCGATCAACGGCGGCGGACCGGCAGGGCGCTCTAAGCTGGCAAAAAGGGGCTACAACTACGGACAGGCACAGTTAACACCTCCGCCTGCTCTGAGGATGCGATATGGCCTGGAAAAGTCCAAAAGCTTTGTGAGCAGCAGCCTCCAGGCCATGAAGCACCAGCAGCAGCTCATCCAACGCCGGGCTCTGCTAAAGGCTACCAAGGGAGCTGTGGCCCTGGGCGGCGGGACCAACAATCTTCTTCAGAGCTGCGATGAGAGCAGTGCCCTCCACAGCAGCAACATCTCCCTGTGCGGAGCCTGCGGCGAGGAGGAGGATCCCCACAGTGTCCTCAGCTCCTTTGCAGCTCTAGAGCAGCTGAGCATCAAGAACAAGCAACTTAGCCTCAGTGCCAGCTACGGAAGCATCTTCCAGCAACTCGTGTTTTTGGATTTGTACGATAATCAAATCGAAAGGATAGCAAACCTGGATGGATTGCCATCGCTCTCAGTGCTCCTCCTGGGCAAGAATCGGATAACGGATATAGCAGGGCTGGCATCCTTGAAAGACACTCTTCGAGTGTTGGATCTACATGGAAACAAGCTTACCAGCCTGGGCAGCAGGATCAACTGCCTGCAGCAACTCAAGTCCTTGAACCTGGCCGGCAACCAAATACGGCAGATCAACCAGCAGGATTTCCTGGGACTCCGATGCTTGCGGGAACTGAATCTGAAGAGGAACAAGCTGCGGCGGATCAACGGCTTCCAGCATTTGGTGGCTCTGGAGAGGCTTTGGTTGTGTCACAACGAGCTGCACAAAGTAGACGATATGGCCAGCATAGCCAGGGCCACGCGCCTTCTGGAGGTCACCATAGAGAACAATCCTGTTTCCCTGGCTGGGGATTGTGTTTCGTTTCTGGTCTCGTACTTGCCACTGCTACAGTCCCTGAGTCAAATGCCCATCACGGAGCAAGTTCGTCGGGCGGCCTTGGCCTGGCGCCAACACAAGGAACAAGCCCAGGCCGCCGCCGGAAGCTCGGAGGCCTATCATAGCATCCGACGTGAAGAGGTGATATCCAATGCCCGGACCAACTGGGAGCTCCTCCGATCCCAGCAAACTGTCGTGGGACGTCCTAAAAGCCGCCTCACCAGTGAATTGGCAAAGATTAATGAGTCCAACGAAGGACCTGCGGCCGAGGATCACGAGATCGAGACATCCGAAGAGTCCCAGCAGCCCAAAGAGCTGATGGATGAGCTGCAAGCCCTTATTAAGTTGCCTCCCATTGCTAAGAAGAGCCCCCAGGAGGACGAAGGCGTCTCTTCGGAGGCCTCCAGCCTCGGACCTAACGTGGACTCCTGTTCCAGCTGCTACAGCACCGACAACGAGGAAGGTAATGGAAAAACTAAACCCCAAACACCTCAAACTGATGAAAACTGCAATAAGGTGGTGGCCACAGAGAAGTCTCCTCCATCCCCGGTTCCACCTGCTCCGGCCACACCATCGCCTGACGGCACCAAAAGTACTCATCTGGCTGTCGTGGCCTCGTCACCGTCACCTCCGGCTTTGACTTTGACTCCTGCGGCTGCACCGGAAACCCCTTTACCTAGCGCCACCCCCACTCTGTCTCTTGGTCCGGCTGGGAACACCCTGCCCTTACCTGCTAATGGAGCCTCCAGTACAACTCGTCCAACCAGCAGTAAACAGCGATCTCGGCATGCGCCCATCACACAACTGGGGTTACAGATCAACCAGAGAGGAGGAGGTTCCTGCAGGAGATATATGCCCGGCAGCCTGGTGAGAGCACAGACAGTGAGCAGCAGCACTAGCAACAGCAGCAGTTCCAATAGCGGAGGTCGAGTCAAGACCAATGTCAACAATGGCTTATCCCTCGTGGCCACGCAACCCAAAACCAGTGCTGGGTCCTCACAAGCGTCAACAGCTGGCGGAGGAGGAGGGGGAGGGACCAGCGGTGCAGGAACAAACACTTTCTCTCCCGGAAATGGAGGAGCTGCCACCACGTCCGCTGCCGCAATAACGGTTTCCAAGCCCAGTGCCGCTGAAAGGGAAAGAGAACAAGGCGGCGATTACCTGATTGAGATATGTGGCAGATATTTGAACATCTACGGTCAGGGAGCCCTGCGCTTTATTGACAAGCAGTGGAATCCAACCAAGGCCAACGACGTGCACACCTTGAACTTCAGCTACATCAACTTTAACAGCATTGTGTGTGTCCTGGGCAGGATCAAGCTGCGTTTTCCACACGCGGAGCACTTCGTCTTCCGGGAGACCAACATCTCCTGTCTGGGGCAGCTGAATGGTTTGGCGGAGCTGCAGGGCTTGAGCAGCCTCTTGATAGATTCGGAGGGCAATGGCATAACTGCCAAGGAATCTTGGCGACCTTACGCCATCTACCGACTCTCTCACTGGGGACTCAAGCAGCTTAATGGTGAAGAGGTCACCGAGGCGGAAGTGGAGGCTGCCAACGCCATGTACGCCGGGCTGTCTGACTTGGTGCTGTGGTCCATGCCGGAAGTGATGCTGCAACCTTTGCTGGCCAGGCTCCGATTGGACGAGTCTTGCACGGCAAGCAAGCAATCACCGAAAGATTGGCTTCTCCGCGCAGACAACAAATCCCTGCGACTAGTGGTGGGAAAAGAGGCGCTCCAGTGGAAGAAAAACGCCGCCGGACCGGGAACTGCCTCCTCCACCGCCTTGTCTTTAAATCCCCCGCAGGAATCCGGTAGCACAGCCATGGCACCCAGTACCCGGGATAGGGGTCGGCAACATTTTGCGCTTTTGCTAGAAAACACGTGCAACGCCGTGGAGAAGCTGCACAAACTGGAAACCCTGTGGCCAAGCATGCTCCTGGACATTGTGCGGAACACGCTCCTGGATTATGCCCAGCTGGATGTCTACCTACGAAACCTTATGTGCGAGATGATGAAATAGTGGCCCGTTTCCCACGAGAAATAGAAAGAGAAGTTATTAGAATAGTGGCTTATTTTAGATAGAGGCGCACCAATAGAGCAACCATTATATTCCTACGATTCTAGGCATTTACATGTGTCCCTCGTGACCAATCCTGTAAAGCAGCTGCTTACAACTAGTCCAATTTTTATAAATATTTAACATTAAACATAATTAAAGTACCAAACTAGGGTGCCTAGGAAAATGCATTTGGGCGGGTTGAACCCAGGGTTTTAGAACCCCTACCGACTTTGCCATCCTTTTTGAGTAATTAAATTTGGAATTGGTCAGAATATTTGGAAAACTATTTTTTACTTTTACCAATTCATTGTAAAATATTACTAACAAAAATGTTTACTAATTAAAATCATTTCACCTAATTACCTAGTTTTAGATAAATAGTATTGCTTAAAGATTATTGTTCTATGAATCGACCCTTTCTAGCTGATATATCCTATGCCCGAGGCAACGCCTCGGCATCATTGCTCTTTTCCGGTTTCTGCTTTTTCTGCACCTTATCCACGTAGATATTTAATATCGCTTCTATTCCAGGATAGAGCACAAAGTTGGTTGTCCGAATCTTTTTGTCAATAAGGTAAGAGGTTACCGATTCCGTATTGAAGGCTATGTCCAAGGCATCGCTGTGCGTAACCTTGTCGAGGTGCGTGCGTTGCACCTTGATCACACAGTTCTCAAACCCATTGACTTTAATGCTCAGGTCGAGATTGTAGGCGGCGTCTATGTCCGGCCAACGCTGAGCCAGCACATCTTCGCCCCACTGCAGCTCCTGACTGGCAGGATTCAGTCTTCCCGGAACGGTCACAAACTTCGACCACAGTTCGGAGGCAAAGTGAGGCGCCATCGGTGCCAGCATGATAATTTGCGCGGCCAGTGCTCGTTCAAATTGCTTTCCATGGCGTAGAATGTGCTTGGGTGTGCGCTAAGGTTGGAGGTTGAATTCAAAATTATGGTTTAAGGACATAAATCCTTTTACTTACCCTTAGTGAGTTGGTCAGGCCTTGCATCTTGGAGATAGCCACACTCAGTTGATGCGCATGCCGATAGTTGAATGTTGCTCCTTTCACGTAGAAGTTTCTGGCGTCGAAGAGCTTGGCATCCTCAGCCTGAAACTCCTCGCTGTTAACGTCCACTTGCGCAAGAGATGAATCCTCTCTTGTGGCTTGGAAGTCCTGCAGAGTTAGCCATAAACGCTTCTGCCAGTTGAGAATGCCAGGAAACGCTTTAGATTAAAGTAAAGATCTTTAATGTTATTTAATTTTAATATAATTTGTTATACTTACTGGCACTGGACCAATTTCGATGCGAAGTGGGTGCCACATCAGCCAGGATAATGAGACGAGTGGTGTCCGTTCCATACTTATCGAACATATCACTTGGCTCCACTCCATTCAGCTTCGACTTGGACATCTTTTCCCAGCCCATCACAACCTGTTCTTTGGTTTCTTTAAGCATGGCCTGATTTTTTTTGGCGTTCAACACCTCCACCTCCGACTCGGGAACATACCGTCCGCTACCCTTCACTCTGAATGACCGACCCATGACCATGCCCTGAACCAGCAGGCGAGAGAAGGGTTCGCTGGTAGGGGATAGACCGCAGCTGTGCAGGAAGTGGTTCACAAATCGGGCGTAATAGAGATGCAACACGGCATGCTCCTTTCCCCCAATATACAAATCAACGGGCATGAAGCGGTTGGCTAGCTCCGAGTCAAAAATAAACTCAGAGTTTTGGGCGTCCAAGTAACGCAGGTAGTACCAGGAGCTGTCCACAAACGTGTCCATCGTATCGGTTTCACGACGAGCATTCGCTTGTCCACACTTCGGACAGTCGCACTGAAACGCTTCCTTGGGCGAGTTCTTTGGCGGCAGGGTGACTGGAAGCTGATTCTCTGGCACAGGCACTGCTCCGCACTTGGAACAGTGGACTATGGGAATGGGGGTTCCCCAGTAGCGTTGCCGCGAAATCAGCCAATCCTGCAACTTGGAAGACACCCGATAGCCGCCAACATTCAAGCGCGCTGCAGCCTGCAACACCTCTTTTCTCAGGTGCTCCCAGTTACCAGGATTTACACTGGCCTCATTCTGTCCATTGGAGCAAAAAGCCAGACCATACGAGTCCCACAGCTCCCTGTCTTCGCTGCGGAAACTCGGAGCTGCTAAGTAAACATCGCACTTGGGTGGAAATGCCACATTATCGCCAAATACCACAGGCATTGTGGTGCCCGCAAAGGGGTTTTCCACGCTAAGGTTGTTTGCATCCTCCAACTTCGCAAGATGGTGGTTGCTGCGCAGGACCAGAAACGCATGAGGATCTTTAAGATGTTCCGGATGAACCGTCCAAACACGAAGCAGTCCTGAGGCTGAGGTCAGCAACGTAAAGGCGTGACCATCACATTCCCCAATCCAGTGGCGTTGCAGGTTAATAATATCTCGCCAATCTCTTAGCGTAGGATCCTCCAGTCCATCCAGTAGCTGCTTGGCGTAGGCACTTGTCCGAATGAACCATTGACGAAGCAGTTTTTTCTCCACCTTAGCACCGGAACGCCAGGAGCAGCCGTTGGCATCTACCTGTTCGTCAGCCAGAACAGTTTTATCGACAGGATCCCAGTTGACCAAAGCCTCGTTTTGATAGGCCAGTCCATGTCGATGGAGCATGAGGAACAGATGCTGCGTCCACTTGTAGTACTGTGGACTGCAGGTGGAGAGTTCGTAGTTCCAATCAAAGGAGCATCCCAGTCTTTTAAGTTGGTTTCGCATTTGGTCTATGTTTTGTTCCGTCCAGGAAGCGGGTTCCACTCCCCGCTGATTGGCAGCATTTTCGGCTGGCAGGCCAAAGGAGTCCCACCCCATGGGCTGAAACACATTCTTGCCGCACATACGCTGGAAACGTGCTACAGCATCAGCGATGGTGTAGACGCGCACATGGCCCATGTGGAGATTCCCCGAAGGATATGGAAACATCGAAAGCACATAGTACTTGTTTTTGGTCTCCTTGGGGTTAAACTGACCAAAGCTAAGATTTTCTCTCCAGTGCCCTTCTATTTTATGCTTCACCTCATTCGTTAGATCTAAAGTCTATGAAATAGTAAGATGTATTATTTTGTTATAACTTCTTACTTTTTTATTTACCCCACTTCCCGTGCAACTTTGGGTTAATAGACGACGCCAACTAATCCACGGTATTCCTCTACTAGGACCCGAGTGCCGTAGTGCTTGCATCTTATAATTTTTAATTGATTAAAATGCACATTTATAAGTTATTAAATAACTAATATAAGCCGAAGTGCATTCCACAGTAAAACAGCCGCAGCGCTGCCACACCGGCCCACTGGGATATATTCCTCCCAGGATTTTTGGCGGGAAGACTTTTTGACTGGGTGGCAGCGCCAAACCCAATTATGCATTTCCGATAAACACCATTTTATGGCAGCTTTGACCGATTTTTCGTATATTTTCGACTGGGTGGCTACTCTCCAACTGCATTCGCGAAAAAATTTCTCACGTAATTACTCATTGGGTGTGAAAAATCTAATTGCACAAACTTAACTGCTATTAACTGAACAAAAAACATTTTACTACCATGGGTGACTCCCTGGAGAACACCGATACCTCGGTAGATCCGGGTGTGAATGTGTCCATAGCCAATTACGATGCATTCGCCAACTATCTCCGCAAGGCGGTGACCATCCTATTGCCGGACGACGATGTGGTTCCCATGTCTTTGAACGCTGCTCTGGATGATCCCATTAACCAGGAGACCATCCGCAAGTTCCTTTCGGATCCCCAGGTGCAGGCTCTTTATGTCCAGCGTAATTGCATAAAAGGTATGGTCGAGCGGGTGCCTTGCTGGCAAAAAATGCTACAAGAAAATGCATACAAAATGGCGTCTCTTAAGTAAGAAAAAAGACTAGTGCTATTTTTCGGTAGATTAGTTTAAAATGTTAGCTTCTTATTGAGAAGTGACTCATTTTCATAGGTTTTCACGAAGAATATAAAACGGGTTGGTTAAAAATCAATGTGACAGATGTTTTTGGTTTAATTCCAATAGGAGAGTCGATGTACTAATCAGACGGTTCGTTGGATACTCTAAACCTTATTAGAAATGATCGATTTTCAAATTATTTTTTTTAATATGATTCCACCATACATTTTTTTTATTTTAAATAATTAATTATGAATTGTATATTAGTATGTGACAAAAAGTGAGTCGAACATCATGAGAACATTTATGTGCACCCAACCAGGAGCGAGATTTAATGGTATAATGTATAAACTTCTTGTAAAAGTAAAAAACAAGTTTCTGGACATGACGTCAGCACGTCTGAATCATACTCCGATAACGATAAGCATTCAAGTCTGCATTTCCGATAACTACCGTCAGCTGTTTTCCGATTTGCCGGTTGCCGGCTTTCGTTTGTTTGTAAACAAACACAGCAACAGGTTAGGTTCGTTTGCGGAAGCGACCTTGGCAGTTGCGCACACGTTGACCCACTGACTCATTTACTCACGACGTTGGGGCTGACATTGACATTGGCACTGGGAAATGGCATTGGCATTGACGACAGGGCCACCTGTGCGGGAGCAATGACAGCACCAAGGTCCAGCCTTGAGCGCACGAATTTCGAAGGTTTTCCCTTGGCCGCTAAATTTCCGGAGGTCGACGCCTTGGTAATGAAATTATGCCAGTGCCATGCCATTGAGTCCAATGCCAAATGGGCCATGTCGATTGTAGGTGAGGGTGATTGCTTCGCCCATAAATACGGATCCTGTGCTCTGGGGTTTGGGTAATTAATGATTATGGTATTTTATTATTTGTATTATTAATGTTATTTTATGTTAAATGAAAGGTTAAATTCATTCAATATGAACTGTATTGAATATGTATTGAAACATTATCTGTAAACGTAATCCTTTCAGAGGACGATAACGAACAGCCTTCGGAGGGCGAGGAGGAAAAGGAGCAGGTCACCTACCAGATCAGCAACGATGTCCACTTTACCAACAGCCGCATGGCCTCCTTGGCCTGCATCAAGCGCGGCGTGGTGGTGGAGGCGGATAAGTCCATTCACTCGCAGCTGCGGCTCATTAACTTCTCGGATGGATCGCCTTACGAGACGCTCCACGCGTTCATCAGCAAGTCTCTGGCTCCGTACTTCAAGTCCTACGTCAAGGAGTCGGGAAGAGCTGATCGCGACGGCGATAAGATGGCTCCTTCCGTGGAAAAGAAGCTGGCCGAGCTGGAGATGGGACTGTTGCACCTGCAACAGAACATCGACATACCGGAAATCACCCTGACGGCTCATCAAACCGTTAACAATGTGATTCGCAAGTGTGCCGACGATGGCCGCAAAGCCAAGGTGGCTGACTTCGGTGACAGAGTGGAGGATTCCTCGTTCCTCAATCAGCTGCAGACCGGTGTCAATCGCTGGATCACCGAAATCAAGAAGGTGACCAAACTCAACCGTGACCCGGGGTCGGGAACAGCTTTGCAGGTGAGATTGGTAAAGTCAAAACAGAGTTTAAAATTAAATGATCTTCATTTTTAGGAAATTTCCTTTTGGCTGAATTTGGAGCGTGCTCTCTATCGCATTCAGGAGAAGCGGGAATCTCCAGAGGTAGCTTTAACTCTTGATATTCTGAAGCATGGCAAGCGGTTTCATGCCACCGTGTCCTTCGACACAGATACTGGGCTGAAACAGGCTTTGGCCACTGTGGCGGATTATAATCCCCTGATGAAGGACTTTCCCATTAACGATCTGCTTTCTGCCACTGAGCTGGAGAAGATTCGTCCGGCCGTGCAGCAGATCTTCTCTCATTTGCGCAAGGTGCGCAACACCAAGTATCCAATCCAGCGATGCCTGAAGCTTATCGAGGCTATCTCGCGGGATTTGTCGCAGCAGCTGCTGAAGGTGTTGGGCACCCGTCGTCTGATGCACATCCCCTTTGACGAGTTCGAGCGCGTGATGAACCAGTGCTTTGAAATCTTCAGCTGCTGGGACGACGAGTATGACAAGCTGCAGGGCCTCTTGCGCGACATTGTCAAAAAGAAGCGCGACGAACACCTCAAAATGGTGTGGCGGGTGTCTCCGGCGCACAAAAAGCTGCAGACGCGCATGGAACACATGCGCAAGTTCCGGCGCCAGCATGAGCAGCTGCGCACTGTCATCCTTCGTGTTCTGCGGCCCAACAAGCCAGCAGTCGCGGATGATGGTAATACTGCTGATACCAAGCAGCCGTACAGCCTGGACGCTGCTGATGCCAATGCCATCGAGGAGGTTAACCTGGCTTATGAAAATGTCAAGGAGGTGGACTGTCTGGATATTACTAAGGAGGGCTCCGAGGCTTGGGAGGCCGCTGTCAAGCGTTATGAGGAGAAAATTGGTGGGTATTCTTCTTTATAAACTAAACTCCAGGAGACATCAGGATAACATTTTTTGTTTTCCTTAGATCGAGTGGAAACCAGGATCACAGCTCACCTGCGCGATCAACTGGGAACTGCCAAGAACGCCAACGAAATGTTCCGTATCTTCTCGCGTTTCAACGCGCTCTTCGTGCGTCCGCACATCCGTGGAGCCATCCGCGAGTACCAAACGCAACTTATTCAGCGGGTGAAGGACGATATCGAGGCGCTGCACGAAAAGTTTAAAGTGCAGTATCCCCAGAGCAAGAGTTGCCGCCTGTCTTCGGTGCGAGATCTTCCTCCGGTAGCTGGCTCCATCATATGGGCCCGTCAGATCGACAATCAGCTCACCATGTACTTGAAGCGCGTCGAGGATGTGCTAGGCAAGGGCTGGGAGTCTCACATTGAGGGTCAAAAGCTGAAGGCCGATGGCGATAGCTTCCGTGCCAAGTTGTCCATTTCTGACGTCTTTCACGACTGGGCCCGCAAGGTCCAGGAACGTAATTTTGGAAGTACTGGACGGATTTTCACGATTGAGTCGACTCGTTCAAGGATTGGACGGGGCAATGTACTGCGCTTGAGAGTCAACTTTTCGCCAGAAATAATTACGTTGGCCAAGGAAGTGCGCAACATCAAGAACCTGGGTTTTAGGTGACTTTTAAAAATTTGTTAATTTAATTTGTAGCTAATTTGATTTATTTATTCTCAGGGTTCCATTGACCATTGTGAACAAAGCGCATCAGGCAAACCAGATCTATCCTTATGCTATATCGCTGATTGAGAGCGTTCGCACTTATGAGCGCACTCTGGAAAAGGTATGTCCTTTTCTGGATACGGGAAATTCGTTTTGGGATTTTGTCTGAAATATTGCTTTTCTTTGGAAACATTTGTTCCCAGCTCTCACACTTTACAAAAATACACCCGTCACTCCACACTCACTTAATTACAAGATGGTACTGGAGCAAGCGCTCTGTTTTCTTGCATTGCTTTGTTCCTGGCGTGCAGCTTGTATTTTTCTGTCCACCATATCCTAAACATAGAACACGCCCACAAGTTCCCACCACCTTAGTCTTAGTTATGAGATCCACTTTTGAACTAAACCAACCGAACAACCAACAACCTTTCTTTCATGCAGCTTAATAATAGGAGTCTAGCACAAAATTCCGTATTCAAGGTAGTGTCGTTTGTCCCCCAAAGTTTGTTCCTTATTCTTTGTGGCGTAAATGCAACCCATTGATTTTAAATCGTAGTTTAGTTTTAATTTAAATCCCGCATGCCAATGACTGTGTCATCAGATAATCCACATTTTAAACTGGTTATTAATTCAACTTTGCCTCCCGTGCAGATCGAGGATCGTGCTAGCATTGTGCCTCTTGTGGCAGGACTGCGCAAGGATGTCCTCAACCTGGTCTCCGAGGGAATCGGTCTTATCTGGGAGTCGTACAAACTGGACCCATACGTTCTTCGTTTGTCCGAGTGTGTGACTCAATTCCAGGAGAAGGTAAAGGATCAACATTATTCCGAGCTTACTAACTTACTTACTTATACTCCTCCTTATCAGGTTGATGACTTGCTCGTGGTGGAGGAGCAACTGGACGTGGACGTACGCTCGTTGGAGACCTGTCCGTATAGTGCCGCCACCTTTGTGGAGATTCTTTCAAAGATTCAGCACGCCGTGGACGATTTATCGCTGCGCCAATACTCCAATCTGACCGTGTGGGTTACCCGATTAGATGAGGAAGTGGAGAAGAAGCTGGCCTTGCGCCTGCAGGCCGGCATCCAAGCTTGGACCGAAGCATTAACTGGCAACAAGAAGGAGGTGGACACCTCTATGGACACCGATGCCCCAGCTCAACCGACACACAAGCTCGGAGGGGAACCCCAGATCCAGAATGCCGTGCACGAGATCAGGATCACCAACCAGCAAATGTATCTGTATCCCTCTATCGAAGAGGCTCGGTTCCAGATCATGCAGCAGTTCTTCGCCTGGCAGGCCATTGTCACCTCGCAGGTGCGCCTGCAGTCCACACGCTACCAGGTGGGCTTGGAGAAGCCCGTCTCGCAGACGTACCGCAATTTGTTGACAAAGCTGCCGGAGGGAAAGATCCTAGAGAACGCCTACGGAGCCATTGAGAACAAGGTGAGCGAGGTTCGCAACTATGTGGAGGAGTGGCTGCGCTACCAGAGCCTGTGGGATCTCCAGGCGGATACCCTCTATGGAAGATTGGGAGAGGATGTCAACTTGTGGATCAAGTGCCTCAACGACATCAAGCAGTCGCGCACCACCTTCGACACCTCAGACACCCGTCGAGCCTACGGACCCATCATCATCGATTATGCTAAGGTCCAAGCCAAGGTGACTCTGAAGTATGACTCCTGGCACAAGGAGGCTCTGGGCAAGTTTGGAACCCTCCTGGGCACCGAAATGAGCACTTTCCACACCAAGGTGTCCAAGTCCAGGACCGACCTTGAGATGCAAAGCATCGAGGCGGCCAGCACTTCGGATGCTGTAAGCTTCATAACGTATGTCCAGTCTCTCAAGAAGGACATGATCGCCTGGGACAAGCAGGTGGAAGTGTTCAGGGAGGCCCAGCGCATTCTGGAGCGCCAGCGATTCCAGTTCCCCAACAACTGGCTGCATGTGGACAACATCGAGGGCGAGTGGTCTGCATTCAACGAAATAATCAAGCGCAAGGACACTGCCATCCAAACGCAGGTGGCCAGCCTGCAGGCAAAGATTGTGGCCGAGGACAAAGCAGTTGAGACCCGGACCGTCGACTTCCTCAACGACTGGGAGAAAACCAAGCCCACGGGAGGTAAGATTCGTCCAGATGATGCTCTGCAGCAACTGCAAATATTCGAGAGCAAGTACTCCCGCTTGAAGGAGGAACGTGACAATGTGGCCAAGGCCAAGGAAGCACTGGAACTCCAGGAGTCGGCTGTGCCCAATAACAGTGCCGAGCGCATGAACGTGGCCCTCGAGGAGTTGCAGGATCTGCGCGGCGTTTGGAGCGAGCTGTCCAAGGTCTGGACTCAGATCGACGAAACGCGTGAGAAGCCCTGGCTATCGGTTCAGCCCAGGAAGTTGCGTCAGCAGCTGGAGGCTATGATGGCCCAGTTGAAGGAGCTGCCGGCTCGTCTCCGCATGTACGAGTCCTACGAGTACGTGAAGAAACTCATTCAGAGCTACATCAAAGTGAACATGCTGATTGTGGAGCTCAAGTCGGATGCCCTCAAGGAGCGCCATTGGAAGCAGCTGACCAAACAGTTGCGCGTCAACTGGGTCATTTCTGACCTAACCTTGGGTCAAGTATGGGACGTGAATCTGCAAAAGAACGAGGGAATCGTAAAGGACATTATCCTAGTGGCCCAAGGCGAGATGGCCCTGGAGGAGTTCTTGAAGCAAGTACGCGAGTCCTGGCAAAACTACGAGCTTGACCTCATCAACTACCAGAACAAGTGCCGCATCATCCGCGGATGGGACGATCTATTTAACAAGGTGAAGGAGCACATCAACTCGGTCGCTGCCATGAAGCTGTCTCCCTATTACAAGGTCTTCGAGGAGGAGGCCCTGACTTGGGAGGAGAAGTTGAACAGGATCAACGCTCTCTTTGACGTCTGGATCGATGTACAGAGGCGCTGGGTGTACCTCGAGGGCATATTCTCGGGCAGCGCTGACATCAAGACTCTGCTGCCCGTGGAGACATCTCGTTTCCAGAGCATCAGCTCTGAGTTCCTTGGTCTAATGAAGAAGGTGACCAAGTCACCCAAGGTCATGGATGTGCTGAACATCCCTGCAGTCCAGAGATCGCTGGAAAGGCTGGCAGATCTGCTGGGAAAGATCCAGAAGGCCCTGGGAGAGTATCTGGAACGGGAAAGGACCTCGTTCCCGCGTTTTTACTTCGTGGGAGACGAAGATCTGCTGGAAATTATCGGCAACAGCAAGAACATTGCTCGTCTGCAGAAGCATTTCAAGAAGATGTTTGCCGGCGTGGCTGCCATCCTTTTGAACGAGGAGAACAACGTGATCCTAGGTATATCGTCGCGTGAGGGCGAGGAGGTGCACTTCATCAATCCAGTGTCTACGGTTGAGCATCCAAAGATCAACGAGTGGCTCTCGCTGGTGGAGAAGCAGATGCGATTTACTTTGGCCTCTCTTCTGGCCCAGGCCGTGCAGGACATTAAGCAGTTCCGCGACGGCAAGATCGATCCGCAGGTGGGTAAATCTTTATTTATTATATATTCTTAATCTTATTTAAAATTCTTCATGGGTTTCTGGTTTTCGTAGGCCTACATGGAATGGTGTGACAAGTACCAAGCCCAGATTGTCGTCCTTGCCGCCCAAATTCTGTGGTCCGAGGATGTTGAGACCGCCCTGCAGCAGGCCTCCGAAAACAACAACTCCAAGCCCATGCAACGGGTTCTTAGTAACGTGGAGAGCACCCTGAATGTGCTGGCAGATTCCGTTCTGCAGGAGCAGCCTCCACTCCGGCGCCGCAAGCTGGAGCACTTGATTAATGAGTTTGTCCACAAGCGCACGGTGACCCGCCGATTGATAACCAACGGTGTGACCTCGCCTAAATCTTTCCAGTGGCTGTGTGAGATGCGTTTCTACTTCGATCCCCGCCAAACGGAGGTCCTGCAGCAGCTAACCATCCACATGGCCAATGCTCGTTTCTTCTACGGATTCGAATACTTGGGAGTTCAAGACCGACTGGTGCAAACTCCGCTCACCGATCGATGCTATCTGACAATGACCCAGGCTCTGGAGTCCCGGCTGGGAGGTTCTCCTTTCGGTCCGGCAGGCACAGGAAAAACAGAGTCCGTTAAAGCGTTGGGCAATCAGCTAGGTCGCTTCGTCCTGGTCTTCAATTGCGACGAGACCTTTGACTTCCAGGCGATGGGACGAATCTTTGTCGGTTTGTGCCAGGTGGGCGCCTGGGGTTGCTTCGATGAGTTCAATCGTCTGGAGGAACGCATGCTTTCCGCCTGCTCGCAGCAGATCCAAACCATTCAGGAGGCCCTGAAGTACGAAATGGACAGCAATAAGGAGAGCATCACCGTGGAGCTGGTGGGAAAGCAGGTCCGTGTCTCGCCCGACATGGCCATCTTCATCACCATGAACCCAGGCTACGCTGGCCGCTCTAATCTGCCGGATAATTTGAAGAAGCTTTTCCGCTCCCTGGCCATGACAACGCCCGATCGCCAGCTGATTGCCGAGGTGATGCTCTTCTCCCAAGGCTTCCGTTCGGCGGAGAAACTTGCCTGCAAGATCGTGCCCTTCTTCAAGCTGTGCGACGAGCAGCTTTCCAACCAGAGCCACTACGATTTCGGCCTGCGTGCCTTGAAGTCCGTTTTGATTTCGGCCGGAAATGTGAAGCGCGATCGCATCATGAAGATTAAGGAGCAGATGAGGCAGCGCGGCGACGAGAACATCGACGAGGCTTCAGTGGCCGAGAACCTGCCGGAGCAGGAAATCCTGATCCAATCTGTGTGCGAAACCATGGTGCCCAAGTTGGTGGCCGAGGACATTCCGCTGCTCTTCTCGCTCCTTAGCGATGTGTTCCCGAATGTTGGCTACACCCGGGCAGAAATGAAGGGGCTAAAGGAGGAGATCCGCAAGGTGTGCCAGGAGGACTACCTGGTCTGCGGCGAGGGCGACGAGCAGGGCGCTGCCTGGATGGAGAAGGTAAGAAGGGTTTCTTAGGGGAACATAGAATCTTGTTATCCTAACCTTTTAATTTACACATGCTTACTAACCTAAAAGGGACTCGGCTCCACCTGGGTGGACAAAGTAACTAGTTCAAATCAAGGGCTCCTAATAGTTACTAATATAACGTTCCTCCCCCTTAGGTGCTGCAACTGTACCAAATCTCCAACCTGAACCATGGCCTGATGATGGTCGGTCCATCTGGCTCCGGCAAATCCACCGCCTGGAGGACTCTTCTTAAGGCTCTGGAGCGCTTCGAAGGCGTTGAAGGCGTGGCTCATGTGATTGATCCGAAGGCCATTTCGAAGGAGGCCCTCTATGGTGTCCTTGACCCGAACACTCGCGAGTGGACCGACGGTTTGTTTACCCACATTCTGCGCAAGATCATTGACAACGTGCGCGGCGAGATCAACAAGCGCCAATGGATTATATTTGATGGCGACGTGGATCCCGAGTGGGTGGAGAATCTTAACTCCGTGCTGGATGACAACAAGCTCTTGACCTTGCCCAACGGAGAGCGTCTTTCCTTGCCCCCCAATGTTAGGGTGATGTTTGAGGTGCAGGACCTAAAGTTCGCCACGCTAGCCACTGTATCCCGTTGCGGTATGGTTTGGTTTTCGGAGGACGTGCTCTCCACGGAGATGATATTCGAAAACTATTTGTCGCGACTGCGCAGCATTCCCTTGGAAGATGGCGACGAGGACTTTGTGGGCGTTATTAAGCCGGCAAAGGACAAGGAGGAGGAGGTCTCCCCTTCACTCCAGGTACAGCGAGACATTGCCCTCCTGCTGCAACCCTTCTTCTCGGCCGACGGCATTGTGGTGCGAACTCTGGAGTATGCCATGGACCAGGAGCACATTATGGACTTTACCCGCTTGCGTGCCCTCAGTTCCCTGTTCTCCATGCTAAACCAGTCGGCTAGGAACGTCTTAAACTTCAATGCTCAGCATCCGGATTTCCCTTGCTCCGCTGACCAGTTGGAGCACTACATACCCAAGGCTTTGGTGTACTCAGTTCTCTGGTCCTTCGCCGGCGACGCAAAGCTTAAGGTGCGCACTGACCTGGGTGACTTTGTGAGGAGTGTGACCACAGTTCCTCTGCCAGGAGCAGCAGGTGCTCCAATTATCGATTTCGAGGTGAGCATGAACGGCGAATGGGTGCCCTGGAGCAACAAGGTGCCCGTTATTGAGGTGGAGACGCACAAGGTGGCCGCGCCAGACATTGTTGTGCCAACGCTGGACACCGTCCGCCATGAGTCGCTTCTCTACACTTGGCTGGCCGAGCACAAACCATTGGGTGAGTTTAGAATTTCATAATCCTCTTGAGAAGTACTAAGTAAAACCTTACCATTTCAGTGCTCTGCGGTCCCCCTGGTTCTGGCAAGACCATGACTCTGTTCTCGGCTCTGCGTGCCCTACCCGACATGGAGGTGGTGGGCCTGAACTTCTCGTCGGCCACCACACCGGAACTGCTGCTCAAGACCTTCGACCACTACTGCGAGTACCGCAAGACTCCCAACGGAGTGGTTCTCTCGCCCGTCCAGATCGGTAAGTGGCTGGTGCTCTTCTGCGACGAAATCAACCTACCGGATATGGACAGCTATGGCACCCAGCGGGTAATCTCCTTCCTGCGACAGTTGGTGGAGCACAAGGGCTTCTACCGGGCCAGCGATCAGGCCTGGGTTTCGCTGGAGCGCATTCAGTTCGTGGGCGCTTGTAATCCGCCCACCGACCCTGGTCGCAAGCCTCTGTCGCATCGCTTCCTGCGCCATGTGCCCATTATCTACGTGGATTACCCCGGAGAGACCTCGCTGAAGCAGATTTACGGAACCTTCTCGCGCGCAATGCTGCGATTGATGCCGGCTCTTCGTGGCTACGCAGAGCCCTTGACCAATGCCATGGTGGAGTTCTACTTGGCCTCCCAGGACCGTTTTACACAGGACATGCAGCCACACTATGTGTACTCTCCTCGAGAGATGACCCGCTGGGTGCGTGGCATCTGCGAGGCTATTCGTCCCCTGGACTCGTTGCCGGTTGAGGGCCTGGTGCGTCTCTGGGCTCACGAGGCCCTCCGTCTATTCCAGGACCGACTGGTAGACGACTCAGAGCGTAGATGGACAAACGAGAACATTGATTTGGTGGGCCAGAAGCACTTCCCTGGAATCAACCAGGAAGAGGCGCTTCAACGCCCAATCCTCTACAGCAACTGGCTGAGCAAGGACTACATGCCGGTGAATCGTGAGGAACTGCGTGACTACGTGCGCGCCAGGCTAAAGGTCTTCTATGAGGAGGAGCTGGACGTGCCCCTGGTGCTGTTCGATGAGGTCCTGGACCACGTTTTGCGTATCGATCGTATTTTCCGCCAGCCGCAAGGCCACCTTCTGCTCATTGGTGTTTCTGGCGCTGGCAAGACTACGCTGTCCCGTTTCGTGGCCTGGATGAATGGCTTGTCCATTTTCCAGATCAAGGTGCACAACAAGTACACCAGCGAGGACTTTGACGAGGATCTTCGATGCGTTTTGCGCCGTTCCGGCTGCAAGGACGAAAAGATAGCCTTTATCTTGGATGAATCAAACGTTCTGGATTCTGGATTTTTGGAGCGCATGAATACTCTCTTGGCCAACGGAGAGGTGCCCGGATTGTTCGAGGGAGACGAGTACACCACCTTGATGACCCAGTGCAAGGAGGGAGCTCAGCGAGAGGGCCTCATGCTGGACTCCAGCGACGAGCTGTACAAGTGGTTCACCCAGCAGGTGATGCGCAATCTTCACGTGGTCTTCACCATGAATCCGTCCACGGATGGCCTCAAGGATCGCGCCGCCACCTCCCCGGCTCTGTTCAATCGTTGTGTCCTTAATTGGTTTGGAGACTGGTCGGACTCTGCGTTGTTCCAGGTGGGCAAGGAGTTCACCACTCGAGTGGACCTCGAGAAGCCCAACTGGCATGCACCAGACTTCTTCCCATCAGTCTGTCCGCTGGTGCCAGCGAATCCCACGCACCGCGATGCCGTCATCAACTCCTGTGTGTACGTCCACCAGACCCTGCACCAGGCCAACGCCCGTTTGGCGAAGCGTGGCGGCCGCACCATGGCGGTCACTCCCCGTCACTACCTGGACTTTATCCATCACTTTGTCAAGCTGTACAATGAGAAGCGCAGCGACCTGGAGGAGCAGCAGCTCCATCTTAACGTGGGTCTGAACAAGATTGCCGAAACCGTGGAGCAGGTGGAGGAAATGCAGAAGTCGCTGGCGGTGAAGAAGCAGGAGCTGCAGGCCAAGAACGAGGCGGCCAATGCCAAGCTGAAGCAGATGTTCCAGGACCAGCAGGAAGCCGAGAAGAAGAAGATCCAATCGCAGGAGATCCAGATCCGCTTGGCCGACCAAACCGTTAAGATCGAGGAGAAGCGCAAATATGTGATGGCGGATTTGGCTCAGGTGGAGCCAGCTGTCATTGAAGCCCAACAAGGTAAGTCCATCGGGCGACAATTGACTAGAGGGTGGAATATTAGGATCTATTCTTTAGAGTTAAGATGTTCCCTGCGAGACAGTTGTGTGTTCCTTTGAACATCTCTTGAGATGGAGCACATTCAGCTTATTTAATAATTATAAATTCGTGTTTTTGATTTGGACCCTGCCACACCCAATTCACAATCACACTCCCACTCCTCCGCCAACAGCCGTTAGCTCGATCAAAAAGAAACACCTGGCCGAGGTGAGATCCATGGCCAATCCGCCAGCCGTGGTCAAGCTGGCCCTGGAGTCGGTCTGCGAGCTGCTCAACGAGAGTGCCACCGACTGGAAGGCCATTAGGGGAATCCTCGTTAAAGACAGTTTCATCTCCTCGATCGTTAACTTGGAGACTGACAAGATCACGTACGCAACTCTTTCTCTCTAGCATCACGCTCATCCTCCAGCACATCATCTCTAATCCGAAACGTGACCATCGAATCCTTTCATGAATATATAATCCAAACATGCCATCAATAACTACAATATATACTCCATAAACTCCAACAAACAATATATATAAAAAACACCAAGCATACGCAGTGCACTGGCTAAACTCAACATGTAACCCCCTAACTGATATCCAGGACATCCGATGTCCTTAGTTGTATAAACGTTGTTGCCTCTGTGTGTTCAGAAAGCGGGATGTATTTAAGGATATTTTGTTTTAGATTTTCGGTTAACCGAATTTGTTTTACTCTTGCAATTGTCGAAAGGACAATGCAAGGATACAACTAGCAGTGGATTGACGGAACGCCCCACGACGGCGGGTTCTTAGTAAATAACTAGTCTAATCTAATGAGTAATATCCGTATATTAATTCTGATCCTCCTTGTTAACCCAACCAACCCAACCAATCCAGCGGTCAAGTCGATACGCAAGCAACAGCTCGTTGAGGTGCGAACCATGGCTAATCCACCGTCGGTGGTCAAATTGGCTCTAGAATCGATCTGCCTGCTGCTGGGCGAGAATGCCACCGATTGGAAATCGATCCGCGCCGTGATCATGCGCGAAAATTTCATAAATTCAATTGTATCTAACTTCGGTACCGAGAACATAACGTAAGCATGAAACAAATTTTTAATACACAAAAACACCCATTTCGTTCTCGACTTGATATCCTGCTGATGTCATTGACATTTGGTATTTTAATGTCCTAGTTTTGAGAGTAGAATTTGGATTTTGTTTGAGTTGATTTTGTTACGTATGTAGTTTTGATTTCAATTTTACAAGCGAGCCTGCGCCCTATGGTTTGTAAATATTTATTTTTTTTTTTTATCTAATATCCTTACTGATTTTCCAACTAATTTCGGTTATTGGCTGTAACTTTTGATTGATCTCTAATGGTTTTGGTCAAATTAATCGCTGGTTCATAGTAATCCAAAAGCTTTGCCTGCTTAATTCATACAACTTAATCTCTAAAAATAAATTTTGATGTCTTACTAATGGTTTTGTGTTTTCAAAAGCGATGAGGTCCGCGAAAAGATGAAGTCCAAGTATCTCAGCAATCCGGACTACAACTTCGAGAAGGTCAACCGCGCTAGTATGGCCTGTGGTCCCATGGTAAAATGGGCCATCGCCCAGGTAAGGATTCGAGTAATAGTACAGGAGATCCTTCTCCAACTTTCCCATTCCCAAATTCCAGATTGAGTACGCCGACATGTTGAAGCGCGTGGAACCTCTGCGCGAGGAGTTGCGCTCGCTGGAGGAGCAGGCCGACGTCAATCTGGCCAGCGCCAAGGAAACCAAGGACCTGGTGGAGCAGCTGGAGCGCAGCATCGCCGCCTACAAGGAGGAGTATGCTCAGCTGATCTCCCAGGCCCAGGCCATCAAGACGGATCTGGAGAACGTCCAGGCCAAGGTGGATCGCTCAATTGCTCTGCTCAAGAGCTTGAATATTGAGCGGGAGCGCTGGGAGTCCACCAGCGAGACCTTCAAGTCCCAGATGTCCACAATTGTGGGCGACGTGCTGCTCTCCGCCGCCTTCATAGCCTACGGCGGCTACTTCGACCAGCACTATCGGTTGAACCTGTTCACCACCTGGTCGCAGCATCTTCAATCGGCCAGTATCCAATACCGTGCGGACATCGCCCGCACCGAGTACCTGTCCAATCCCGACGAGCGGCTCAGGTGGCAGGCGAATGCCCTGCCCACGGATGACTTGTGCACGGAGAACGCTATTATGTTGAAGCGCTTCAACCGCTACCCATTGATCATCGATCCATCCGGCCAGGCCACTACTTTCCTGCTAAACGAATACGCGGGTAAGAAAATTACCAAGACATCCTTTCTGGACGACTCCTTCCGCAAGAATCTGGAGTCTGCACTACGTTTCGGTAATCCTCTGCTGGTTCAGGACGTCGAGAACTATGATCCTATTCTGAATCCTGTGCTCAATCGGGAGCTGCGTCGCACGGGTGGTCGTGTACTCATCACCCTTGGAGACCAGGACATCGATTTGTCCCCGTCGTTCGTCATTTTCCTGTCCACTCGCGATCCCACAGTCGAGTTCCCGCCCGACATATGCTCCAGGGTTACGTTTGTTAACTTTACTGTGACCCGCAGCTCGCTCCAGTCGCAGTGCCTAAACCAGGTGCTGAAGGCAGAGCGTCCGGACATCGATGAAAAGCGCTCCGATCTGCTCAAGCTGCAGGGAGAGTTCCGCTTGCGACTCCGCCAGCTGGAGAAGAGCCTGCTACAGGCGCTTAATGACGCCAAGGGCAAGATCCTAGATGACGATTCGGTTATCACCACCCTGGAGACCCTCAAGAAGGAGGCCTACGACATCAACCAGAAGGTGGATGAGACGGACAAGGTCATTGCCGAGATCGAGACGGTGTCCCAGCAATATCTTCCACTCTCGGTGGCGTGCAGCAACATCTACTTCACCATGGACAGCCTGAACCAGGTGCACTTCCTTTACCAGTACTCGCTCAAGATGTTCCTCGACATCTTCTCGACAGTGTTGTACAACAATACAAAGTTGGAGGGCAGGACAGATTACTCTGAGCGCCTGGGTATCGTGACCAAGGACCTGTTCCAGGTCTGCTACGAGCGAGTAGCCCGCGGAATGCTCCACAACGACCGTCTTACGTTTGCCCTGCTTATGTGCAAGATCCACCTGAAGGGCACCTCGGAGTCAAACCTGGACGCTGAGTTCAACTTCTTCCTACGCAGCCGTGAAGGATTGTTGGCCAATCCCACACTCGTGGAGGGCCTATCTGGTGAGCAGGTGGAGGGAGTCAACCGGTTGGCCAGCCGGCTCCCCATATTCCGCAAGTTGCTCGACAAAGTGCGCGGCATGCCGGAGCTGGGTGCCTGGCTGCAGCAAAGCTCTCCCGAGCAGGTGGTCCCACAGCTGTGGGACGAGTCCAAGGCCCTCAGTCCGATTGCCAGCTCCGTTCACCAGTTGCTGCTTATCCAGGCCTTCCGACCGGACCGCGTCATTGCTGCCGCCCATAACGTGGTGAATACGGTTCTGGGCGAGGACTTTATGCCCAACGCCGAGCAGGAGCTGGACTTTGCCAACGTGGTGGACAAGCAGTTGAACTGCAACACTCCCGCCCTGCTCTGCTCCGTGCCTGGCTTCGACGCCTCTGGCCGCGTGGATGACTTGGCTGCGGAACAGAATAAGCAGATCTCCAGCATTGCAATCGGTTCCGCCGAGGGCTTCAACCAGGCTGAGCGGGCCATCAACATGGCCTGCAAGAGCGGTCGCTGGGTGCTCCTAAAGAACGTCCACTTGGCTCCCCAGTGGCTGGTCCAACTGGAGAAGAAGATGCACTCCCTGCAGCCGCACTCCGGCTTCCGACTCTTCCTCACTATGGAAATCAACCCGAAGGTGCCGGTCAATCTCCTCCGGGCAGGTCGCATCTTTGTCTTCGAACCGCCACCGGGCATTCGGGCCAACCTGCTGCGCACCTTCTCGACGGTTCCGGCCGCCAGGATGATGAAGGCTCCTAGCGAGCGGGCTCGCCTGTACTTCCTGCTGGCCTGGTTCCATGCTATCGTGCAGGAGCGCCTCCGTTACGTGCCCCTGGGCTGGGCCAAGAAATACGAGTTCAACGAGTCGGATCTTCGCGTGGCCTGCGATACCTTGGACACCTGGATCGACACCACGGCCATGGGTCGCACCAACCTTCCGCCGGAGAAGGTGCCATGGGATGCACTGGTCACGCTCCTGTCCCAGTCCATTTATGGAGGCAAGATCGACAATGACTTTGATCAGCGTTTGTTGACCTCCTTCCTGAAGAAACTCTTCACCGCTCGCAGCTTCGAGGCCGACTTTGCCTTGGTGGCCAATGTGGATGGATCTTCCGGAGGCCTGCGGCACATCACCATGCCAGACGGCACCCGTCGCGATCATTTCCTTAAGTGGATTGAGAACCTCACTGATCGCCAGACTCCTTCCTGGCTGGGACTGCCAAACAACGCCGAAAAGGTTCTTCTTACCACCAGGGGAACCGATCTTGTGAGCAAGCTGCTCAAGATGCAGCAGCTGGAAGACGACGATGAGCTGGCCTACAGCGTGGAGGATCAGTCCGAGCAATCGGCTTCCGCTGTGGCCAGAAGTGAGGACGGACGTCCATCCTGGATGAAGACGCTGCACAACTCGGCCACTGCCTGGCTGGAGCTGCTCCCGAAGAATCTACAGGTGCTCAAGCGTACTGTGGAAAACATCAAGGATCCGCTGTACCGCTACTTCGAACGCGAGGTGACCAGCGGCGCCCGGCTGCTCCAGACGGTGATCCTCGATCTCCAGGACGTGGTCTTGATTTGCCAGGGCGAGAAGAAGCAGACGAACCACCACCGCTCCATGCTCTCCGAGCTGGTGCGCGGCATCATCCCGAAGGGCTGGAAGCGATACACGGTTCCTGCCGGGTGCACGGTGATCCAGTGGATCACGGACTTCAGCAACCGGGTGCAGCAGCTGCAGAAGGTGTCGCAGCTGGTCTCGCAAGCGGGTGCCAAGGAGCTGCAGGGTTTCCCCGTCTGGCTGGGAGGTCTGCTCAATCCGGAGGCCTACATTACGGCCACCAGACAGTGTGTGGCCCAGGCAAACAGCTGGTCGCTCGAGGAGCTGGCCTTGGACGTGACCATCACGGATGCTGGCCTGAAGACCGATCAGAAGGATTGCTGTTTCGGTGTGACCGGTTTAAAGCTCCAGGGCGCTCAGTGCAAGAACAACGAACTGCTGCTGGCCTCCACCATAATGATGGATCTATCGCTCACCATCCTCAAGTGGGTCAAGTAAGTATATTAATTTGTTTTTTTGATGAAGGCTTTACTAATCCCAATCTTCTAATAGGATCTCCTCCGAGACTCGCATCAGCAAGCTCACATTGCCCGTCTATCTAAACTCCACTCGTACAGAGCTCCTCTTCACCGTGGACTTGGCCGTGGCTGCTGGACAGGATTCGCACAGTTTCTATGAGCGTGGCGTCGCCGTTTTGACTTCTACTGCCTTGAACTAAGCCAGAAGTTAAAGAGTCGCACTTAAAATATTTGGGACTTAATATCCATATATCCAATGTATCCTTTATGATATTTAAACACAACATTTTTAAATTCACAATATCCTTGATATTTGTTTTGGAAAGACTTTTCCTTTTTAATCCCAGTAACCCGTAAATATATTCAAACACTTAGCAACCCCAGACGCATCTTTCTCATCCTGGTGAGCTTACCATGCTAGGGCTAATCCGACCAATCCGATTCCTTGCGAGGACGAGAGGTAGACATCGGAGATACCACCGGCCGGCTCCTGCGCATCCCAGTTTCCGAAAACCCGTTACATTTCCGCTGCAACGGGGTGAAACATCTCTGGTCCTGGTGGACGAGGCGCGCCGCTTCATCCAGGACTGCCTGCTTCGGATGAATGTCCCCACCGACAAACTGCGATCCATTAGCGAGTTTCTGGTGGTAGCCGATTATCGTGGAAACTTTGGCCACGGCCTGAACCGCCTGGACAGCTATCTGAGTGACCTGCAAATGGGCCATGCCAGGGCGGACGCCGATCCAAGTGTCATTAGCGAGACGGCGGCCACTGCCCACGTGGACGGCAACTCCGCTCTGGGCGTCATTGTGGGAGACTTTTGCATGGATTTGGCCATTCAGAAGGCACAGAAAGCGGGCATTGGCTTCGTGGTGGCCAAAAAGTCCCATCACTTTGGAATGGCTAGCTGGTATGCCTTCCGGGCGGCGGTTCGTGGCTACGCCGGCCTGGTAATGTCCAACGCCGTGCCCACTATGATGTCCCCGGACACTCAGGTGGCCACCATTGGAGCAAATTGCCTAGCCTTCTGTGTGAAGGGCCAAAAGTCGCACTTTGTGCTGGACATGGCGGCCAGTGTTCGGGACTTGGGCGCCATAGACTGGGCCTGGTCCATCAACGAGTATATACCTCATGGATGGGCGGCGGACGAGTCGGGATTCTCCACTTGTTTTCCCAATCTGGCCTTGCGAGCTCAGCGTCTCTTTCCCGCCGGTGGCCACAAGGGCTTCGCCCTGGCCTCCATCATTGATCTCCTTTGCGGCGTTTTATCCGATGCTCAATATGCCAGCAATATTCCTCAGGATCAGAGCCAACCCTCTAATCTCGGCCAGGTTTTCGTTGCCGTCAATCCAGAGCTTTTTCTGCCGGATTTCACTGAGAGATTGGACGACTTTTGCGCTCGCATTAAAGAGAGTCAGTCGGCCAATGAATCCAACCTCGTCCAGCTACCAGGAGAACCGGAACGGGCGCACATGAACTACGTGGAGGACCTGCGGGCACTGCCCTATCCGAACGCCCTTCTGGCCAAGTACAAGCTCGTGGCGGACAAGCTTTGCGTCAAGCCCATTGACCTGGCTTTCGATCGGTGTCAGTCCAGAAAGAGCTTCTAGTTTCTATATTGAAAAAGACCAATTACCATTATCTGTAAATTTAGTTACGTAAACGAGAGATACCATTAAAAACGGAAGTAATGTTGCCGGTTGATTTGGTCTCCTTTCAGAATTGGAACAGTGTTTTCCGGTTGGCAGACCAGTCCCATCGAGGTCATCATTAAACTGTATCGGAAGTCGCCAAAGTGTACTTAAACCTGATGCACCCAGCTAGATTTGCAAGGGTTACCCTGCTCTTGCTGCTTTATAAGTCAGGAGCTTTTCTGGCCTGTCCAACAGTAATTTTTCGAGTGGCGAAAGGGGCGCCAAGGGGCGCCAGAAGAAATTTAATTCATGGGCTTAGCTCCAGACATCGTAGGACCAGCGGGCTGTTTGATGCCTGGGCGTTATGCTGGATACCAGGATCTCCTTCGTAAGCACCGAGAAAGCAACCACAGTCTGGGCCGACGCTATGAATATGCCTGCTGCGATTTCCCGTATAGCATGTGCGTACAGAACAGCCCCAAAAAGGGAAAGACTTGGGGAGATCAAGGAGCTTTACGAGTCGCGGTCCTAATCCCGAGAACGAGACTCATACAAGTCACCTCATCCTCATCCTTAGATCAGCTTGACAGCGTCCATGCCACATACTCTTATCCTTCTTCCTAAAACATTCTACAAACAATATAAGTTCAAATTTTGGAAAAACATTAAAAAAAAAAACAGGCTTTAACATTTTTTCGAACTTTTTGGTTACTTTCCAAACTAAAAATTTTCAATAGTCGAGGAATTGATATATTTTCTGAGTTTTTAAAAAGTCGCAAAAAAAAAGAATTTTCCGCTTTCCAACACTTTTTGTTTTCGAAATGTTAGTCCTGCCCTACCGGAAAATAAATATTGCACACAAATTCCTAAATATCTGGTAATCATGACTCTTATACAGATAAAAATCAAAAGATGGCGCCAAAAACGAAACATCTGACTCCATGACATTCTGACTGCTAGACGAATAATATAATATAATATAAGATAATACAGTATCCGATTTGTTATAAGACCGTCGATAGTTTTAGTACAGGAGTTTCTTACTGCAATATATATAATACAAAAAATATAATATAATATAATATTGTATAATACAGTATACATTTAACATGACGGTTATATTAATATGTCCTAGCCGGTTTCAGAGTCCCGCTATCTATGAAAGTTTGAGAAAAGGTCCAGAAGGTGGCGTTGTCTAGCAAATGCTGGATATTGAGAATATTTCAACCGAAAACGAATGCCTATTTTCAAATTTTGTTTTAACGACTCTGTTGAATCGGTCATCAAAATACATCGTCTGGAAATAACTTAAGCCCTTAAACCCTAGCTCTCAGGCAGACAGACACTCGCTTTTATTTGAATCCATGATGAAATTGGTCCAATTACTACTTGTGGATGTCCGAGATTGATGTCCAGCCAAGTTGTCCGGCATTTTCAGAATAGAATCTCGACTGATCGTTAAGCGTGCCAACACGCCTAATTGTCCCACACAGAGACTTTCGGTTTCTAGCCGGATTCCGGAGATTTCGGAGAGCGACTGGGTTTTCCGGAGGTGATGCTTGGACGACCGCAAGATACGCTTCATCATTGTATGGGACCATGCGGCGCCATGCGGCGCTGTGAGCTACTTGAGCGTAATTGCGGCAAATGCAAATTTTCGCAAATTATTTCGAATTAAGCCGACTATAAATGCAGCCGCCGATCGGATTAGTCGTTTTAGAACGTCGAGTGCCATCGGAGGTGCCATGTCGCCGAGAATCCTGGGAATAATTAGCCTCATCCTGCTGCTGAATGGATCCGACGTGTTGCCTGCTCCGCCCTCCTCCAAGGATCTGACTGCCCAGAGCTTGAACGAGTTCCGGCAGAGGTACCTGCTGCCCCTGATCTCCCCGGACAACAGAAACTGCAGCCTGAATGCGTGCGAATCGCTGGCGATTGTTTCCCAGTTGCTGATGCTAATTAATTCAATGCCAAACGGAACTCAGTCACAGGCCCCGAACCGAAAGGCGCCAAAGCCCCAGGAAAATGCCCAAGCAAATGGCGATAGTGGAGAGGTCGATGCCATGTCCCATCTGGCCAACTTTGACCTGGTAAAGCGAGTGCGTCAAATCGAGAGCCGCTTGCGGTCCGTGGAGCAGCCCGTCTGGCGCCTGACCACCGGCAGTGAAATCGAGTGGAACCACTGCACCTCCGGGGTGTGCCGCTGCAATCCGGACACCAAGAGCTTCATCTGCTGGAACACCAACCTCAAATCGGTGCCGGTTACCCAGGTTATTCCCATGAACATGGTTACCATGTGGGTTTACTCTTAGACTTGTGGTTATTTGGTGGTTATTCGCTTCCTTTTTTTTAGAGATCTTTCCAGAAACATTTTGTCCACTTTGCACAAGGACACCTTTCGAGGATTGACGGTGCTGAAGGAGCTGGATATTTCCAACAACGTTTTGGATTTCCTGCCGTTTGATTTGTTCCAGGATTTGGATAGTTTGCTGCACTTGTATGGGTTAAATAAATGAATGAAATTCTTCTTAATTTTGATTATCCTTTCAGACGCATCCAAAACAATCACCTGGAGGACATTGATCCCCGAACCTTCTGGAAGCTACGGAACCTGAATCTTCTCGATCTCAGCAAGAACGAGATAGGGCTCCTGCCGGAATCAGTATTCTACCACGCCCAGAGGCTCACTGTGATCAATATGTGCGATAATCGAATTTCAAACTTTCCTCCAAATCTTCTAAGGGATCAATTAATGCTGGAAGAGCTCGACATGTCGCGGAACAAAATCGTGGAGCTCAAGTCGGGGAGTATTCGATACCTAACCAAGCTAAAGACCTTGGACTTTGGATGGAATCAAATATGTAGGACTAAAATTCCTGGAAAATGAACAAACGATTTATTAGTGCTTATATCTCCAGCAAAAATTGACGACGATTTCTTTGTGGGCCTGACTAATCTGGAAACCTTGATATTGCACAACAATCGCATTTCATCCATCTCTGGCACCATTTTCAATAACTTGTTTAATTTGGAAACCTTGGACTTGACCATGAATCGAATAAGTCAGGTGGGTGTTATTCCATTTAAAAATGTTCCACATTGTAATACATTTTATGCAGATCGATGGCAATGCCTTGGTGGAGCTCAAGAGTCTCAATGAATTATTTTTGGGACAGAACTCCATGTCAAGTATTCCAGCGGATCTGTTCCTAAATGTCAGTGCCCTCACCAGACTGACACTCTTCTCGAATAATCTGACCACTTTGGAGGCGGGCGACTTCCGGGGACTCAGCAATCTCAAGATTCTCCTCCTCAACAACAACATTCTTAAGAACTTCGACGCCAGGGCCTTTGAACCACTGACCGAATTGGAAAAGATGTGAGCTTATGTTTTTTTTCATAAACTATTTTCTATTTTTATTTATTGTCCATAATTTAAGTCGCATTGATTCCAACAAACTGATGTTTCTGCCAACGGGAGCCCTGCATGGCCTGGAAAAGTTGGTGGCCGTGAAGCTGGACAAGAATCCCTGGCACTGCGACTGTCGGGCTCTTTACCTGGCCAGGTGGATCCGCGAATTCGTACTCAAGCTCTGGGATGGCCAGCAACCCATGTGCCGCGGTCCAGGCGACTTGGGGGGCCACGAGGTGGGTCTTTTGAGATACGACGACCTTTGCGATGGCCAGTGGGCCAGCATGTTGTCCCTGTCGCCTCGACTGCCGGTTCGGAAGCACCAGATCTCCACGCCCATGAATTATACGGACTATTTCAACCTGTATCTGAAACACATCTACAATGGAACCACCGACGAGGAGCTCAAAGAGGCTGAAATCACGAGTGTGGCTATAAAAAAGGTTCAAACGGATTGAAGTAATTTAAAGAATATGTACTACAATTAGAAGAATTAGGGTCCTGAATAATGCTGAATATTAAGTACCACCCCACCAGCTTAGTAAGTTTTAAATATTTTTCAATGTAAATCAACGTTTGTTTATTTTTAAAATATATATTTTATTCTTTTGCTAACTTTAAACGATAGTTAGCTTGTTATATTAAAAACTTAGGTTGTTATGTTAAATGTTTATAGTTTTATTACAAACTCCCACTCACCCAAGTCAAAACAATTTTAAAGTCAAATATGAATTTGCATTGCAGACATTTATTATTAATTTGCAGTCTTATGGACAAGTATACCATCCTTTGGCACCTCCATTCCTCGGCTCTTCCGCCCTCTTTTTGGGGATGTAGGCATGTCCTGGGCCTCGCGTGCCGCTTTTTACCGGTGTCTGCGTTTGCGACAAGCTTTTTACCTAACCAATTTATTACTTCCGCCCGGCCCAGCCGTTTCCTTGGTCCTTAGACCAGCCGGGGTCCTAGCTCAGCGCTCCTACCATTCCGGCCTGCCCTGGCAATATCATTCCAGTTTATAGTTGGTGTGCCCGGCTGCTTTTGCTTTTCCTTTTCGCCTTTTCGCCGTTTCGTATTTTCCTGTTCGCCTTTTTTGGTCGTTGTCCTTGCAATTTCCATGTGTTGACATTGCCGTGCTCCATTCACTTTCCCACTTTCGGCCCGGCGCTGGCGGCTTCCGGTTGCCCGTTTTGGGGCTATAGTGTGTCTCCGGTTCTTCCCGTCCCCCTGCCATCCGGACGCGTCTCCCGGGACTCTGGACAGCGAGCGGGAGGGCTGAGGCCTGTAGACAACAAATGCATTTTATAGAAAATTTGCAAGGCAAATATTAAAAATTGAATGCCGTTATTATTGTCCTTGTTGTCGGTGAAATTCGTGTTGTTGCCTATTTGTTTGTTAGTTGAATGCACTGGAAATAATTTTTATAAAATTCAAAACTCTTAAACATCCAAAATCATCAAGTTTATTTTTATGCTAAAATATTTGTATTCCTGTGCAGGAATCCTGAGCTGATTGCCTTCAAGTGGCTCGTGTTTGCCTGCTGACACGGTGTTTAAAAAGAGATATATATATATATATATTTTTTTTTGTATATAAAAATAAATGTCAACCCTTTTCCTTCGCCTTACCCAGTCTTTTCAAAATACAACAATATGTAATCATATTTTTCTTTATACGCTACGCACGCGTCACCGTTAAATACGGATGGATTGGTGGGCGGGGCTTCCATCAGGACGATGGGTAATGGGCGGTGGTGCGAATGTGAATCCTGCTATCAGTCGCATCTGTCTTGTGCCGTAGTCGTTGCTGCCTAAAGCGGAAGTAAAAGGATTTGAATTGCCTTTTGCTAACAAAATAACAAAACACCCTTAATGTATGCAAATTCCCCCAAGTTTAAAGTCTCCTGCCAGCTAAGCAAACATCTTGGCGTCTTAGCAGCGTTTCGCTTGGAGCCTATGCTCGTCCTTTAAGGGACTCCTTTGACCCTCTTCATCCAGTCAATGGCCAATCGCCTGCTAACAGAAGGTCAATTCGGTTTGGAATTCTTTAAAAGTTAAACTCTAAATTGAATGAGAGCCATCCATAGCTCTCATATCATAGAGTTCGTTTCGTTTTTCTTTAACAATGTTATTTACAAAATTATTTTTTGACCCAACCACTTGCCAAAATGTCTTAACTTGTCTCGCTTTTTTGAAACAATTTTATAGGATCTTTCAATTTAAGCCTAAAAACCAAAAAACTTGGCTAAACAAAGCATCACAACGGTGGCTTTTTGAACAAACTTTTTGTGGTGAATTTGTTTTTCAAACTGAGCTTGAACTTTTCCCACTGAAGCTTCCTTTTTCTGCTTATCCTTGGAAATATGGCGCCCCAGAGTATTGTTCTCAAAGTCCTTGTCCGGAACTCAAGCTCAGGCTCAATTGCTCTTGAGTTTTTTTGAATAAAACTCAAGCCACTGCTCAGGCGCGCGCTTTTGTCAGCGGATTTCTCTGTGACTGGCCATCGGGTTACCCAATCCTCGCGAGCTCGATTGACACACTGAACTCGGCGGCGGTCGGTCACGATTTTCGCCGGCATCTGTTGGCCAACTGCCCCTCCCCCAACGTGGCACTACCCCTCCTGCGGGTGCGGCTGCAAGTTGGTCAAATTTGTGATTTATTTGAACATTTTTAATAATTCGGGATTTGGGATTTTATTGTGTGTGTGTGTGGGCTGCAGAGCCGAAATTGTTTGAATGAGCTGGCCCCGCAAATTAATGCAAATTTCATGCAGTTCCACGCAAGGCGCTCTGAATGAGTCCTTACTCCACAGACCGTATTCCGATTCCTTATTCCGCTACCCGGAGTTCGTCCTTAATGCCTGACCTAAGGCAACGCCGGGGCATGCCAGCCGCACAAAATTTTACTATGGCAAATTCACTTAGACGTTGGCCTTTCCACGGCGTCCGCACAAAAACTTTCTGCCACACTCTTTCATTTTTTCCCATTCTGTATACTCTAGCAGGGGGCATTATGCTTTCGGTCCGGTGTTTGCAAAGCATGGAAGCAATATAAATTTTAAATTTAATGGCTGCCATATTTGGTCCTGCTAATATAGGATCGGCTGGCCTGACTGGAGCCAGTGCTACGATTGTGGCAAAATAATTTAATTTGCAGGCGACATCCTTGCCATTCATTGTGCAAGTTCGAGGGTATAGAACCTCCAGCATTTTTCAGCTAGTTATTTTTTCCCACTTTTTTCATACATATTTAGCACAAGCTGCCACAGGGGAGGGAAGGGGAGGCTGGGGGCTTTCGAAAGCGTGTTTGCCTGCCACTTTGGAGCAGCTACAACGCATAAAGATGCGACTTGGCATGGTAAGTGTGTTTACGTGTGAGCATGGGTGTGTGTGTGAGTGTGGTTAGTTTTGCGGGTCAGCCCCCGCCTTCCAGGCTCCCAGACTCCTTTGGGCTAGGTCCTGCTAGCTGGCTGGCTGGCTGACTGCCTGGCAAACGCGGCGTATACTTAATTCGGTTTATGCCCGAACGTGTCGCACATTATTCTTATGTGCTCTCTGTCGGCTACGATGTGTGAAATATGCTGGATGTGTGTGTGTGGACAGCCATTTTGATTGCGAAAAAAGAATATATATAAATGCACACCCACCCACACCCACTCACACCACAAAACCCAAATTCAAAAGTTGACATCAAGGCCGCGAAACAATTAAAAATTCTTTTGTTGCCTCAAAAACGATTTGTTTGATTTGCTCTAAACGCGAACTAATGAAAATTATGGAAATGAAGTGCCTGCCCATTGACCTCATTGAGCGTCCAGCCAGAGTGGATGGAAAATAAAAAGGAGGAGGAGGCTTAGGCTTAGAATGGACATCAGAGATGCAAATTGAATGGCCACTAAAAAATAGAAAGAAATTGAATTTCATTGAAAATTTTAAAGTTTTCATTTATTCCCTGATTTATAATTTTAAGAGCGCAATGTCTGAAATGAAACTGATTTTTTTCAAAGCTTTGTAGGTACAAGTCGTAAATAATTAAATGTTAAAAGCTTAAATTAGTTTCCTGTCAAAGTATATTATGTATATTTTTTAAAATAATATTTACATTAATGGGGAAAATAAACTATATTAAATACCTAATCATACCGTGAAGCTGTATCCTCTCAGCCACCGAACTTCCATCTCTGGCGGCAGTTCCTTCGGCCTTTAACCAAGGATTTGGCCATAATTTTTACGACCTATTTCGTGTGAAAAGTATGTCGCCATCGCATCGCCATTCGCGGTGACCGGGAAAGTGGGCAACTGAAGTGGAACTTTTAATTTCAATTTTTTATTACTTCAAATCTGTTTGCCCAGGGAGTCGGGGACAGGAACTGGAACTGGACCAGCAGCCGGGGCAGGTGCCGCGCGGCATAAGCTGGAGGAAAACCTTCTCACCTGTTTTTCCATTGTGTTTCACTGCAAGTTTTGCGGCATTTTAAATACAGCAATGAAATGGTTTTTGGTTAGTGTTTTTTCCAGGACCAAAACCAGGACGGGTCGTGTTGGGTCGGGTCGCGGTTGTTGGTAAGCCGCTAGCCTACATTTATTGGACCGGCGACAAATTTTTATTGCCCAACCGTAGTTTTGGCCACAGTTGTGCTGTCAGGACTCAGACTCGGAGCCTTCTCGGACTCTGTCTCCTCCGGAAAAGTTTGTGCATTCGGTGCCAGGGGCCTAATCACATTGCCAGGCATGAGGCGCCGGGAATCAGGAATCAGGAATCAGGAATCAGACGCCAACCTTCGCCGTACGTGATGCATTTTTTACAAGGCGTTCACTCGGACGGAAAGGGAAACAGACTCCGGGAACGGAGGGCTCTGTGGTCCTCGGATAGTTGAACTTCTTACAATTTGACTTTTGATGTGGGTTTCCGTGTGTGCGAGTGCCTCGAAGCCACCACCATGGGTAAAATGCAAAAGTTTCATTGCGAAAATGTTTGGAGTTTGGCAAGTTTTCCAATAACATTGATGCTTCTATGGCTTCCATTTAAATTTGATATTGAAAGTCCGTGCAAAAGCGAAGGTATTTCCGGAGCATCGAGACCGAAATACTGGAGTTATGGACGCGGATAATTCAATTTATGGGGCCAGGGATAAAATCATCAGAAATCAGCCACAAAAAACCGATGGACTTTCCGCCGACGGATCAATTACTGAGCATATGGATAATTCAATTGAGGTTTGCATTTAATGACGGCCAAAGCCCTGATAAAAAAATATTAATACGATAATCCAAAGATTGATTCCGACCCATGGTGCAGAGTTGGCATGCCAGAATTTGTGGATATTCTGTTTAAATACCGTAATGAAGTCTGCTTATACAATATAATGTTCCGTGTTTGTGCTACGTGCCTTGGTTGTGTTATTGCCCGCCGATCCGCACTTCCGTTGCCAACGATTCTGGGCAGGATTCGGCCGGAGGTTGGAGGAGGCCATGGGCGCCCCGTCTCCGACTCTGTTTTTATTTGCGTCGGCAAATCTTAAGCTTGTTTAACTGCTCGTTAGTGTTAGTCGCTAGCTAGTCGGCTGATGTCGCTCCATCTCCATCGCCAGTCCCAGTCCCACTCCCAGGCCCAGTCCCTTGCTTCCCGCCAGCCATCGTGACATCCTATTGTTATAACACGTTCACGACCTAGTCAACATCTCCAGCTGACTTGGCCGGGCCGGAGTCTCTGGCTCTGGCTCCGTCTGTGTTTGGCAAGCATCGAAGCACACGGAAAGTAGTGCCATCCGACCCGGCCGTGGGGTAAGTGTGTGTTTGTGCCAAGGTGCATGCTAAGTACCGACCTCCAAACACATTTCCCCCATCCCCAGACAGTTTTTTTCTACACAGAAAAAACGGATGGGGGACAGTCGCATTTTTATCCCTATAGTCCTGGATGTCCCCTTCCCTATTGTCGCAAACAATTACAAACTCTTTAAAGTAAAAATGTTAATTTAAAAAAAATATTTTATTTAAATTTTCTTTGAAGTCCCGGCTGCTCCTGGTGGCTGGCTGGTAAATGTTTGTCCAGCATAATTGCGCTCAGCATGCAGTTTCCCTTTGCTACAATATTTTCCTCAAAACGCTGCTGTTGCTTTTGCATTTCCCTTTCCTTTACGGCTTTCCATAGAGGCTGGCTGCCCCTGTCGGTGTTTTTCAATTTTGCCTAGTTTCGCCTTCACGGGAAGCTTTAAAGGATTTGGAACTTGTTTACGTGGCGTATTAGTATAATTTACGGAACGGAAGCCATCAAAGGCTTTGATGCGCCGCAGGCGAGTCTGCAAATTATTTTCGCATTGCCTTAGCCGAACTAATTTCATCGTGTCCGCCGTCGGAGTGTTGGTTGCTATATTTGTCCGGGTGGTTAACCGCAGGGAAAACAAGGACGAGCCGGAATCGAGTCGAGGCGAGTGTTTCCATTAAACATATTGGCATGTGGAGTGCCTGTGAATCGAATCCAGGACGGCTCCGGCACAATAAAGTTTTGGGGATTTAATAAACTAATGAAAAGTTAATAACCGCAGCTCTGGTTGCCCCGGAATGTATGCTATGGAATTATTGCACCGAAATCCATTAGCAAAATATGACCATAGATTAAAGATTCTAAACCAGATGGAACCGCACACCCACATAAATGGACAGAGAGCTATATATATTTATTTACATTTCCATTTACATTTCGGCCCATTTACAATTGTCGCAGCAATTGCTGGCCATAACAATTACCGTTTCGTGTTTAACCATAATAATCTGCCCAGTTGTTTGTGTAATTAAACAAATAATAAAGCCCGATCCCCGATCCCCAATTCTCAGCCCTTGTCACTTGCCACTTGCCACTAGCCACTTGCCATTTGAATGTTTTTATTGTTGACCAAATATGAGTTCATTGGATTTAAAACGGCTTAATCAACTCACCGTGTGCCCCCACATGATTCCCAAAAATATTTGCCATGTTCGGTCTCGGTTTTGGCCAGGCACTTTTCGCCTGCCCTAGACTTAGATGTGTGGTAGTCTGGCTGGGGCTGGGTCTGGGGCGGGGCTAGCACACGTGCGTGCCCCAGAGTGCTCCGACTCCATGCTCCTGGATAATTTCCCCTCGCATAAATCTTGGGCTCGAGTTTAAAAATAATACAGCCAGGTAAGATTTATTGAGGAGCTGCGCCGGGCGAAATCAATAGGCATGCCAGGGGCACAATTTATGGGCTCGGCCGAAAACGAATCGCCTCTCAATTATTACGCAATTTCAAGTGTTTAATTAATGTACGGTATTTTATTGCATTGTAATCAGGGTATTCGTGTGTGTACGTATTATGGTTATGCAAAGTACAGGTGTACAGGTGTATAAGTGTAGGCATAGATATAGGTATTGGTATTATTATGTAAACACTAACTAGCGTTATGCGTGCTCGATTCAATTGTTTATCACTTAAATTATAATTACGAAATCGCTCCTCGGTTATTTATCGCATAAATCGCACATTAAATGCATAACCAATTGTTGAGTTTCACGTCCTTCGATTCGCTATGTTTATGTAAGGCGGCTATTGTCCTGGCTAGCTCCTCGCCAGCATTCCGTTGATCATGATGTTGGCCAGGGCGTTCCGCCTCTTGCGCCACGCCCCCATTCCTTGGGCGTGGTACTGCAGCTGCGTGTACCACTGCTTCGTCCTGACTCCGTCCTCGGCCTGTGAATAAATAAAGCGGCGTGAAAACCCGTTAGACGTATTTGATTGACTGGGCCAGGCGACCCCCGCCTGTCATTTTGACAGGATCCTGCCCGTGCGTGTGAATCTGTGTGTGTGTGTCTGTGTGTGCCTGCCAGCTGCTCAGTTGGCCGGAACTAAACGTTTCAATTTATGCGCCAACAACCTCCAAAATGCCTACAACCTACACTCGAAAAATGCTTATTTTATTGAATTTCTTACCTTTATTTAAAGACGAAAAACGTGTTAAAAAAGTATGGCTAAAAAATAGATATATACAATAAAAGTTGCAATACAATGTCTAAAATTGCAACAAGTTTTGGAAACTTTTTGAAACTATTTTGAAAAGTTATTATTTAAATATTTTTGTTTTGTTTTCCTTTGTCCCTTTTTCTACCCTTTTTTTTAATTTAAAGTAGAATTATTAAAACCTTTCCTTTTTATATTTTACATGAATCTCCTACAGATATCAGAGAGCATTTTTCCAACTTCCTAGAACTATTTTCTTTTAGTCATTGAACTGAAAATAGAAGCCATTAAAATTGTAATCCTTCCTTTTATGTGTATATTTAATCCTATTCGTTTGTCTGTTCCGTCTCTGTCGCTCCGTCGCTGGCTATCTCCTTTCGACCCCCTTACCCACCACCACCCATTCACGCAGCCATTTTGTTGCGCTCCCGTGCGTTTTTCTTTCATTCTTTATATAACGTATTTCAATAAATGTCATTCATTTTGGCAGCCGCTCTACGTGCGCTGCCTGAGCGCGTCTGAAAGGAGATGCCTTGCCTGCGGGTCCCCCGTAGACCACCTCCGCCCTGGCCGGAATGGCTTAGCCTGGTCTGAACCGAAAGCCATGAACAAAAAAAAATTTGCATGACTAAAATGTGGATGGCTGGATGGTCGGATGATTTGAAATGGATTTTGCATACGCTTTTTGCGCTCTGTCTGTTATTAAAATTGCTTTACTTTCCCCAGCAACACAGAAATACCCGTACACAAATGGAGGAGCGGCAGGTAAATCTGTTGGGGGACTCTTCATTGTGCTGCCACGCCCACTCCACTCCAAGGAATTCGGATGGAGGAATGCCCCCTAGAAAAGGTTATGAGCATGTGAGTGCCAACGAAGGAGCTATCCATGGTTGACTTTTATTACATTCCAAGATGATTGTGGGGGAGGTCCTTTAAGCTGATTCGGCTAGAAGTTTCAAAGGATTTCGCATATTTTTCTTTATTAATAATCAATTTAAATCTATTGGCGTTTAAGGAGGTGCGGATGTTGAAAAAAAAACATTCCAAACAAGATACACCATTTCAAAACCACTTTACTATCCTGTTGCGCTGCTCTATTAACCGCACTTTCAGTATAAAAAAAGGAAACAGAAAAAGGTACAGGCCGATTCAAGAAACCATTCGCTTCTCCCCACTAAGCTGGAAACTAAAACACTGGCATTCAACAGCCAAAAGGCAGGGCGCTCTCACTTATTCAAAAGCCAACTCAACCGGACTATGAACTGGGATTGGCTTGGTCTGTTGGAGGGGAACAAAGGGCCAGGAGTGGAGCCATCGATATCGATACCCATACCCATACCCATCCTTCGTACTCGTACTCACTTTGAATATGAATGTGTCCTTCGATGAAATTTCCTGCACTTCGAAATAATCATCCCAATCCGCTTCGCTGCACACGACACATCTGTCCAGATAGAGAGGCTCCCGGATCAGCGTGTAGCGTCCGCACTTTTCCTTCACCAGGAGGAGCGAGGCCTCGCGGATGCCCGTGTGCTTCGGGAAATTCAGTTTTTCCGACATGGCCTTCTCTGCCCTGTAATTGGCACTTGGCTATTGTTGTTGTTATTCGTTGTTGTTGTCGTTGTAGTTTTAGTTGTTTCAGGTTTAGTTGTCGTCGATGTCGGTTGGTGTGGCATAAAAAAGGAACCAGTGCAGCACCAGGAGCAGCACCATCAGCGATGACAATGCAAAGAAAGGAACAGAAATAAGGAAAAATAGAAAATTGTGTAAAACGAAACTAAACAAAATTACAACTGAAAAATAGATGTGGGCGAGCTGCAGTGAAAAAAAAATATTTTAACTACCTTTAAGGACCTTAAAGTGAAAGAACTTCAAATTTTTAATAGGCTTTTAACTAAGTAAAAAAAATGTTTCTTAATATTAAACAAAAATAGGGATTCTGAAATAAATTCTGCAAATTTTCTTCAGTGTCCTGGGGTCTATCCTAGATAAGGCTTTGGCAAGCGCACAAAGCGTGTCAGCCCGAGAAACTGCCGCAGGAAGCAGCACCAAGAAGCAACTGGAGCCACAAGACCCATGCTACAAAATAAAACTCAAAAAACCTAAAAAGAAAAAAGAAGCAGGCCCCGTAAACGAGATGCTGACCGTTCTTGAATTGAGCATTTGTCGACTGCGGTGCCTGGACCAGAAATTTAGAGCAGGACATCGGGGGAGACGAAAAGAAAAAAGGAATAGAGCCCCCGATCGGGGCAGAAAAACCAAACAAAACATGTGACATACGCACTGCGTCCGCATGTCCTTGTGTCCGATTATGGCCCCGATCCCAAAACCCCGGCCCAGGGGCCAAAGCGGATGTCGCCCCGCCCGCCCACGTGCCTACACACCCATGTTTCCCTTCAAAGCGTTAAACTGGTTTTGTTTTTTGGGCCAGAGATAGTTGCTGGGATAAGCACTTTTCATTAGAAGAAAAACAAAAAAAAAAAGCTGAAACAGAAACAGAACCAGGTCCGTGAAGTGAACGAGAAACGGGGGCTGGAAGTGGGTGCTTCGGTCCGATAACTGGCAGGGTGAATGTGGTCTCGCTTCAATGGGCTCGGCTGCTGCTCCTTCTCCTGTTCACCCTCCGGCCCGGCTCCTGCTCTGATTTGTTGAAATCTTTTATCGCACGGAAAAAGCGTTGCCATGGCAGCCAGGCAGCCCAGGACAGCTCCGGACAGCTCTGGTTATAGCCAACCTCACCCGAAGGATGGCGGCTTCAAGCGTCAATCGCTAATTGCCTCACCATCGCCACATCCATCTCCATGGCCAACGACTTGCTCCGTGTCAAATGCCCAAACGTATCTTGGCGTTTGTCAAAAGTGACCCAGACAGGATCAGGAAAGGTTAAAGGAGGAACACGAAAGGAGCAGGCCCTTCACAAGGCGTTAGGGCAAAGAATTGAAAAAGCAAGGACTTGAATGCTTCGTTATATCGTTATGGATTAATTGACTGAGGTGCCAGATGGTAATGGTACTTTTTATTAATATTTTAAAAGAGTTTTTATCTTAATAATTGCTCTAAATTAGAGAAACAAAAATGAAACAAAATCACTTACCTTGCCATTGGTTACCAGGAGGGCATTGACCGGTGTCAGTTTGATGGTTCGAGCCTTCTTCCAGTTGCTGTCCGTGGGCTGGGTGTACAGGAGCCGGCCCTCCATGGCGAAGCGCACCTCGTCGTGGTTCCACTCCAGGACATCGATGGCCATCTTGCGCAGCTTGATGTTGATCATGTCGATCTCGCAGGAGGCGCGTCTGTTTGGGCTGGAGGAGCTGATGCGGCGCCACAGCTTCGTGGGCACGTCCTTGGCCTCCTGGTTGATGTGGTTAAGGTGGAGTTCAATCTTCTCCTGGGCCTGCTTCAGCAAGTCCCGTCCATCCAAGTGGCTAGGTGTGACCTTGTAGAGTCTAGCCAGTAGCAGGGGATATTTAGTAACCCTTTGGACAGGGACCTTAAAAAAAGAAAAGTCAGAATAAAATCCTTTAAAGGAGATTCGTAACAAAAGCTCACCATCAAAAAGGAGTTTAGATTCATTCGCCGCAGAACCGCATTCTCCATTTGGGAGACCTTCAGGAAAATGCGCAACAGCTCCTTCTCCTTCTCAAGATTGGCCAGGAGCAGGCTGGCTCCCGCCTGGCGGACGCAGTAGCTCTCGAAGGCGTGCAGCATCTGGGTAAAGTCCAGGAAGATGCGCCCAATGTTCACCGTCAGCAGGTCGTCGTCCCCCTGCTCCAGGGACATATCCAGGGCGTCCCGCATCCGCTCGGCCAGCGTCTGGTTGTTCTCGAGCAGATCTTCCGTGTTGAGGAAGATCGCGGAGAGCTGCTCCTGGGTGAGCAGGCCGGCCACCAGCATCGGGTGACAGAATTCCTCGAGAATGATCTGCAGGTCCCGTCCGTACTTCTCCTCCGTCTCCACGATCTCCGTGATGATCTCCTTGCGCTCCACCCGCTTCTTGCCGCACTTCCGGCACACCAGAGGGGCGTACATCACTCCTCCCTCCCCCACCTGCATCTCCACGGCTCCGTCGCAGTCCTCGCACAGGTGGAGCACGGTGGGCGTGGCCTGGTACTTGCTGCGGGACGTTTTGCTGGTCTCGGAGCCCACTCCCGAGTCCTGGCGCTCCACATCGCTGCCGGACTTGCCTCCCGATCCGCCGCATATAAAGTTGTGTGGTGGCGGCGACAAGGAGCTCATGCTACTCTGACCACTGTCCCTTTCCCGCTCCCTTTCCTCTATCTGTCGTTTGTCCAAATCGCTCAATGTGTCGGTGGCTTCCTCCTCGATAATCTTCGGATTGTTTCCATAGTCGAAGCTTTCCTCCCGGGCCAAGCCACGCTCCTTGGCATCTACTAGGTACGAGAGGATGTCATACTTGGAGGCGCCCTCAAAAATCGAACGGGCTGCCTTCTTGTCCAGGTCGGCATCGTTCAAGGGAGGGGCCGACAGTGGCAGTGGTGGAGGAACCTCGTGGATCTCCTCGTAAATGGGATCCCCATTGTGTCTGATGGACTCGTAGTGGTGCTCCCCATTGCCCAAGTCCTGGTCTGCATGCGTGGAGTGCTCGATCTCTGCCAGGGTGGCGTCCACCAAGAGTTGGTAGAACTTGGCCCGCGTACCAGCGTCCAAGTCCAGTTCGGAGACCTTTTCGGCCTCCTCCTCGAGGATGCCCGAGGCAGTTAGTTCGCTGGAACAGCTCTGGTAGCAATCCGACTCATTTCCATTGGCTCCGGAATCAAAATCGAACAGCTCGTAGTTGTGGGCGGAGGCGAAGCTGTTGGCAGAACTGATGCTGCCCCGATTGGACAGGCGGTCCTCCTCTTTGGTTGCTTGGATGGGCGCTGGGCTGTCTCCGGGCTGCCTCTCCAGACGGATGCGCTGCAGTGAGGCGCTGATCAGCCGGTTCATGTCGTCGTGGTCTTTGGTGCCGCTCATGTCGATGCCCCGGCGGGCCTGCTGGAGTCTCTGGAGAGAGTTCTCGATCAGCTCGGCCACCGTGTCCGTTTCGAGGCCCTCGGCCACCTGGCCCAGCATGGGATCCTGCAGGAGCTTGGCAATGAAGCCGGACTCCTTGGAAAGTGGAGCAGTCACTTCGGCTTGCATTTTCTTGGTACTCGGCTACTCTCCCCTGCGGGTGGAGCCCTCAAGCCACAAACGTGAGGCACTAAGTTGAGCTTTACTGCCTGCACAGGATTTCGTAGGATTTTAAGGAGCTCCGTTTCGTGGGGCACCAGCTTGGAATCGGGTGACTCCGGGGGCGGAGGCGTTGCTGGTGTGGAGCTTATTACGGGCGGTGCGTTGAGGACGGTGCTGCTTGTAGCGGCACCTTTGCGCTCCCTTTCGTAGTCCAGGCGTATGAGAGTCCTTCCACGGCCGCTGGAGCTGCTGCTGCTGGAGGTGGAGCTGCTCGAAGTGGACGAAATGCAGGACACTGACCGCTGTAGGTTGACCTCTGCGCTTCCTCGAATCGGAATAATGGCTATGCCCATCTGCTGGCTCCTTAGGGTGTTCAGCTGGTTGAGCTGTTGCTCCTGGTCCTGGTCGTGGCGCTCCTCTCCGCCGCTCACACTAATGCACACACTGGTGTTCGACTGGCTGTTGACCACCACCGAGGACTGGTACAAGGGCTGAGCTGCATCCGCACTCAGATTCATCGTGGAATAGCAATCATCGCCGCTTATCAGAATCGAGGTTTTCTTGGGCGCCACATCCTCCTCCTGCTCGCCGGTGGTGAGGAATAATCTATTTGGCCTGCGGCGCAGCTCCACCCCCAGGTCGGAGTCCACCTCGCTGTGGGAGATCTTGAGGCGATGGACCTCCAGCTCCCCGTTTTGCTGCTTGAAAGGCGCCACCCGCACCACCGTTCTCTGCGGATTGGGAATCTGCGAAGGAGTCGACTTATTGATTTCGTGCGGCTGTGGTTGCGACTCCTCTAATCCTTTGCCAGCTCCTCGGGGCTCCTTGGCCTTGGGGGGCGATGGGGGTGGCGGGGGCGGCTCCGTTGGCCGCCTTTGAAATAAATCTCTCGAGTCGGTGCGGTTGCTTTTTATGCGCAGCGCCATTGTGTCCTTAAAATTTAAAATGACATTCGCCGGCCCGCTGGCTGGAGTCGAAGGCATGGACGTGGAATGGGCCTGGGTGTGGTTAGTCCGGGCTGCGGGGGAATGGGGTGTAGACGAGGCCACATGGCCGTGGCCGTGGGCGTGGGCGGATAGGGGCGCGGTCGACAAATGCCGTTCACTGTGCGCTCGTCTGATGGGATTTCGCGATTGTGTCGTTTGTGCTGCACGCTTTTGACTTGCCGCAGGCTTGGCAACAGCATCCTTCTTCAACAGTTCCCCCTCATGTTCCTGCTCATGCCTCTCTTCCCGGCCGTTCGCGGCGACCTCCTTCAGCTTCGCCGGCTCCTGCTTGTTCGTCCTGTGTTTGTTGCCTTTGCCAGGACTGTTGTCGTGACTCTCATCCTTGTCGTTGCGCTCGTCATCATCGTCGTCATAATCGCGATTTGCTGCTGTCGTCTTTTGGGTTGCCGTTGCCGTTGCTGTGGCTGTAGCTGATGCTCCGCCAGCTCCTGCTCCTGCTCCCGCTCCCGCTCCTGCAACTCCTGCCCCGGATCCGGGTGATGTGCCTGCAAAAGAGTAGATGGCAAGCCGGTTAGATGGTGACACTGGTGAGTGGCGTGTCGCAACTGGCAAAATGTTGCTTTTGTAAAGTAAATCTAAGAGCAAGATGCGATGAGGAGCAGCCGGCGGGTCCAGGCCCCATCCTGCCTGATCATGGGAGTAATAGCCAAGAGCCGTGGGGGATTTGGCTTGGATCAAATGCGACTGACAACGAATGCAGTAGGGCTGCCCAAGTTAAATGGCTAACACGGGGATTTGTATGTGATATTAAGCTTCGATTCGGCCAAAATCCCTTTGATTTTAAAAACATATATTTTTTTTTAACGTTTTGAACAAATCGAATTTTATTAATTAAAAGTTTATGGTCACCCTTTTGAACGTACCTTAATGCCAAACTAATTTCCATCCTAATCCTTACTGAAGCCATTATTACTTGTAATTCAGGGAATCCTCCAATTGACTTTATGGCTATTTATTTATCTTTTCGCAGACCCTTTGCCTGTTCACTCGGTTCAGTTCATGCAGATTTATGTTCGGCCAAATGGTGTAGTGGCCCCCCGATTCCCGGCTTCCCTGCCTCCTGTCCACCCACCACTATTACCAACGCCACCCACCCCGACCACTGCGCTTCCGTTGACAGCCACTTAAAGATGTGCCTGGCCGCGATAAGGTGTTTTGTTTCGGCTCCCTTGGCTTTCGGTGGCCACGCTTGTGGTTGCGCCACCGACCATCCCAGCCCCAGCTACCCAAAACCGCACCACGGCTGACAATATGTACGTATCTTTATTTATGGTAAATTGGGTGATTTACGTTGCGGCCGATAAGCTTTGCTTTTCAGCGCTTGCCGGCGGTCCTGGTCCTCGTCTCTTGGCATTTGAATTGCTAGGCTGCCAAGCGGCTCAAGTCCTTGACTGTGGCAATGGCGGAGGCACTGGCACTGGTACTGGGCTTGTAAATGGGCTTTTATTTTCGTTAGCCGGGTTAAGAGCCGCACAAGGACGATTGCGGATTCCAAGACGCGACTGCGAACGTGGCCGGCTCAGTGCGCCGCCAAACAATTTGTGTTGGAATTAAGATAATAGATTACATTTAAATGTTTTCGGGGCTGCGAAAAGGGTTTGCTTCTGTCGCCGAAATTTGAGTGCCTCTGCTGACGTCAGGGGCTCTAAAATAAAATGATATCAGTCCTTGAAGCCGCAGCCGAGCCCCTCAGGAGATAAGAAGGGATCCGGCGACCGGACTGTCCGGACAATCCCTCCAAAAAGCATCCACCATTTTAATGAGTGTGAAAAGTGAGCTGGCTTTATGGGTTGCGGCCACCTTTGCGTTTTATGTTAATGAGTGTCATCGGCACGGAGATTTGAGGAGCTCAGCCAGTGCACTTTGAACCCAAAATCGGATCGAATAAACCCCCGAAAGCCAGGACCGTGTCAGCGAACAATGAAATTAATTAATTGCGACAGCCACTTGAATTTCAATCGGCAGTCCTTCGATTTGCTAATCGCATTAGCTTGCCGCTCCGGAATAGTTTTACCATGCAAAGCAGGGACAAATTTCGCAACAGGAGCAGGTGGATCCGGAACAAATAGCTTAAGTGCTTCGAGTGGGAAGTGGTGGCTTGGTTTTCACCCGACACTTGTTCGCGAACTCCCCTTGTTCTGCACAAGGAAAAATGAAAGGATACACTTCAGGTATTCAAAATACATAGATAAAGTCTAGTTCCTAATAGATTATCTTGCTTTTAACGACTCATTTTCATATCTTAACTTAATAATTAATATTCGAGTAAAGCCTAGACTTTTTCCTTCCGTGTCCTTGCTCCTTTTCCGTTGCCACTTAATGAGATTTTTGTTGAGAATTACACTGGCATTGTCGCCCCATTGTAATTGGTTGCCTCGCCTTTGAGCAAAAATATTTAATTAACGCCTTTTGTATTGTATTCGTATTTGGATGCGAATGCGATGCTCCACTGCCTGTGTATACAGTAAACTCTCGTTCAAATTCAACAATGAAAGGGCCTGCCAAGGAGCAGCAAATAAATCTGAAATTTGACAAGCCAAGCGCATACAAAGGCCTTCCTTCATTTATTTAATTGCCTTTGGTCCTGTGTAGGTGTATCTAGGACAACTTCACTGATTCGCCAAATAAAAAGGAGTAGACCGGATATAATAAAGAACATATTTGCAGGAAGGATGTGCATGTTGCAGGATTCAATTAGCAAAGGCCAAGTGGCTAAAAATATTGTTAAATTCTAAATCCACTCTTAAATTGGATCAATTTTATTTCGAATTGGTTCTTGGGCTTCTCCGCTTGGCTGCCAAATTAAATAAAAATCTTTGTGTTTGGAGCAGAGAACACAAAGCAGGCCAGAAGTAAACAAAGTTGGAAAAGGAGTAGGAAGGTGAGTCCTTTGGCCCAGTGCGGCTTTGTTCATTTGAGAAGAAAAAGTAATTAAAAGAGTAAGTTGCCGGGATTAGTAAAAACATTTTAATTTAGTTGCCATGCATAGCAAAGAGTGCCGACAGGACGGGGTTAAGGAGCTAGGGGGAAATGGCAGCAAGTCAAACTGAAATGGGTCAATAAATCCGAGCTTAATTTTATTGCTCTTTCGCTCTCCCTCTAGTTCTGGCCCCGTCTCGCTTGCACCATTCTTGAGCTATTCTGCCGAGCGGGACGAAGAAATATAAATCGCAATGGTAAACAAATCAAAATAAATGAGTAACAAAAGCAAGTCAGAGCCATGCTATGTGAGCTCAGCTCTGCCCCTCCGGTCTTGGGTCTCTGGTCTCCGCTTTTCCCATTTTCTGGCCAACTCCTCCTCCGAAGTGCTGACAAGCTGACAAACTGACTCGAGACTCAAGACTCGAGACTCGAAGGGAGTCTGGCAATCTGCCGGGGCATTTCTCGCTGGGAGGGCCCGGGCTGGCCAAGGAAGGCAGCAAGAAAGAAATTATAGTGGCTGAGCAGGGATTGAGATACGTAAACGTACTCGTATTCCGATTGGAATTGCGATTCTATTCACCAATCTGCACACGCAAAAAAAACCCCATGAAGAATATACTTTTCGATTTATCTAAATGGTCATGATGACGTTCAAAATGTTTCCCATCAATCCATCAGGATTGCATTGGCAGTTGCATGTTGCCCCTCAAAATATATACTATTTATTTTTCTGTGTGCATGCCCTTTTACAGCTGCAACATTATTGGGTCCAGAGCAAACATTGTGTACATTTTGGCTCATTTCAATAAGGGCACAAATTTTACTAGCAGGACATGTCAGAAAGCAGAAAATAGCCAACAACCAGGAGAGGGTCCGGGCCGGGGCAGAGGGAGGAGATTGCTATTTTGATGGCAGCGTCGGGGTTACAACATATAAATTCGCATTAGAAATGCACGAGTTGAGTTGAGTTTCATTTTGGCTATGAAACAAGTAAACAATGCCCACTGCGCCCCAGCAACTGCAACAGCCATTGCAACTGCAACAATCGTTGCAAGGTAGCTGTTGCAGTTGCTGTAGCACGTCTTGCCGGCCTGCACAACATTCATTTCCTTGTCCTGGGGTGGCCAAAGGATCCCCCAACCCCCACCATCCCCGACCATCTCCCTTTTCTTTCCTCTTGGCTCCTTTGTCTTGGCAAGCCGTCTTATTCAGGCAGCCGCTCCGCCGAGTGCTCCTTCGTCTTTTTAAATGCGCGTAAACTACTTACAGGAGCATCCGCCCTGCCGAATACAATGTGCGCCAAAATAATAGCAGTTTGTTAATTAATTAACTGTCAAAATTTAGAACCCCTCCTTGGAGCACGGCTCTTCATTATGGTCGAACATTTTGGAAGCCATAGAACCATTCTTTCAAAAGAAAAAATCAAATACCAAGTTGAAAGGAATTGTGTTAAAAATGCAGAAAATATAAAATATACACTTCTTACGGGCAATGAACAAAAACAAATTGCCGGCAAACGTATTGCGAAAGTGCAAACAGCGAGCATAAGATGCGTTGAAAATCCTTTATCAGTGAAATTATTTGCGCAAGGACAACAGCAGCAGGAGGAGGAGTAGGAGCAGGAGCTGGAGCTGGAGTGGCAGTGGCGAAGGCAAAATGAAAACGAAAATGAAAATGACTGCGGCCAAAAGGGCGACTGGAACTGGAACTGAAACTGAACCGTACCAAGTTGGCCAAAACAAACCGATTCCCCAGATGCTCCGCCGCCTCTTTATTGTTTTTTTTTGTTTTTTTTTTTTTTTGGTGCCGTTTCCCCAACGAATATCTTACTTGGCAAATGTGTTGGAAAATTTTTGTTGCTCCGAGAAATGTTAAAAAAATCTGCGCTGCCATTCCATTCCATTCCATTCCATGGCATCCCACTCCATTTGCCAGGACCAAGGAGCGTGCTACACTTTTCTTTAATGGCAGTCTCGGCGCTTTTATGTCATAAAAATTGAGAAGAGAGCAAAGCGAGTGAATCTACTATATCTATGTGGGGGGGGGCGTTTTTATGGCCAGCATCTTAGAGGCGTGGCCGAGGCGTATCCACTCCTTTTCACCTGATGCAGCGCAGCAGCTCAGCAGCTCAGACAATGCGCTGCATTATTTAAAGTTACCGAACCAAGGATGTTGCCATGGTGGGAGGAGGGGGCAAGGATGCCCCGGGACAGCAGCCGGGTCAGTAAAGGCGGTGAAGGCAACGCGGCGAAATGCAATTAAAGCGCCGCTCCACAGCCAGAGCAACCTTTCAAAAATCTTCTTGCTAACTTTTCACATGCATTGGCAGGCAAGAACAACTAGAACAAGGATTGCAAAAACACCAGGACACAACAAGGGCAACAACAACAACCAAGGGAGGCTAACAAAGGGCGGGCCGAAAATAAAACTGGGAAAAATTTTGGGAGTTATACATAAAGTTTAAGGTGGAGAAAAAAAGGACAAAAATGAAATTTTTAAAAATCCTTCAAAATCAAAAAAATATGATCTGAAGGACTATAATTTCCATGAAATAATTCACTTGGTTTATGCTTTTGTATAAATTTTAACAATAAATCCAGGATTTTTCAAGCTACCTAACTTGTATTTGATATAAATTTTTCCTCAGTGTTGAATCTGAAAACAGTGCCAGTGCCCAAATGGCAGGCGAGTTCTAAAAATACTAGAAATACTTAATTTAGCTGAAAATGTCGCTGGCTTTTGTTTTTGTTAGGCGCGTAGCAAGTTTACAGTTCCTGCCTTGAGATCGTATCCGGAGAGACCCACACCGCCGGGATCCGCACGGCTCCAGCTCCCGCTCCGGCTCCGGCTCGGAATCCAACTCGATTCCGGCAGGCTGACTGGCTGGCTGGATGGTGTACGTGCCCCGTCAAATGGTTACGGGCATGGGTGAGATGGGCTAAGTGCAGCAGCCGAGTCGCTGGATATGACCGTGCACGGATACGTGTGTGCCGGTGTGTGAGCATTAGAAACGCTTATGACAAACGGATATTAAGTTCAGCAGTCACGTAGCTCAGGTAAAATTCTTTTACGATAATTTTTGCTAAAAAAAAGTAGCCGAAAGGAGAAAAACAAAACAAAAGAAAGCTCCGAACCAGGACAACAGGAGGAGCACTGCAGGATAAAAGAGCGTCGGGGGAGGGCTATTGCAGAATGCAAGCTGAATTTTTGGGGAAATAAAGGAGAATAAAACATTTGGGCAACCAGGAAACTGGAATCACTCAAGTAAGGAGCTTCATTACGCACTTTAAGCAGCGGCAGCGGGAAATTTAAGCTTCCAAACTGAAAACATGAAATTCAAAAACTTTATGCAGGAAACCTTTAGTTAGATTTTAATTAATTAAGAATGGGGCTTAAGTTTCTGTTTTCAACAATTTGTAAATCTGATCAATTAAGAGGGAGGGTCCAAGTTAAGTTTAGGTCGATTTGCCCGATTAAATCCTAAGCTCATTTTATTGGTGCCGGAGCGGGCGGTTGTAAATGTTACGTATACGCCAGGAGGACCCGGAGGACCCGGAGGACTCAGGTAACTTTTTCCAGTTTCGTGTTCATTTGCAATTTGTGGGGAGGCAACAACAGTTAAAGGTGCTTCTAAACCCCGCTATTCTTTTTGAAAACTTTTTACTACACCAACAGTTAACAATTAAGTTAACAGTTTTCCGAGGGTGTGCGAGTCCCGGATTTTGTAGGAGTCTAAGGACAAGTTTCACACCTTGTGGGGAATGAAGGCGGATTAAAGGAGGAGGAGCTAAATAAATTCTTACAGCAAATAAATATTATTTAATTAATTTCATAGCTTTGGCCAAACTGCAGCAGACTGGAATTTGGGCAACTGCCATGGTAGTTGCCGGGGTTTGCAGTTGTGTAACTGCATTTTGTTGTTCGGTTTCTGGACTGTTTTGCGGTTGTTGGATGTTGTTGCTAGCGCCCACCCCCCAGCCCCCAGCGCTCAGGACCCCATTGGGCTTTCGGGTTTTGGTCGGCTAGGGGATTTGCCACCAAGGTGGAGTGCTCTGTCCCGTTTCCTAGGCACCCTGCCATGTCAGTCGGACCATCTATATGTGGGCAACGTGTGCGGTTAGCTCGTTGCCGGCTAACTTTATTACGATTATTCGGGGGCTTGGGCAGACCTTGTTAATACGCTTATTGCTGTTTTTAGCTCTCTGGCTCGCTCTGACTCTGACAGTGTCTGTTTATTAAACGAGAGTTGATGTTTCTGGTATAAAGTTCGGGCACCGCCACTTTGGCCATCTTCGGCCACAAATTGCCTGCAATTAGATGCCTTTAATGAAAAGAAACCAGAGCGGAGCAACATAAGCACAAAAATGTTGCTGCCTTTGTGTTGTTCTGGAATTGCCAGCAATTATTTAATGGTCCTCTAATAGCCAACATCCGAACGGGGCCATAACAAGAGCCAACAACATTAGGGCCAGAAGCAAAGTGGGTGGGCATTCTTGGGGGGAACCGGAAACAAGTACTAACCGGGGGATGCCCTATAAAAAAACATCAAGAATTTTACTTACTAATCCTTTGAGGTTTATTTTTGGCAAATATTTCCCTTTTTACGGGTTTATTATTTGTGTGAGGTGTTTATTAAGTTGAATATTCAAGACTAAATACTTTTCTCTTCGTAAAAGTAAAGCTTTAAATGTTATAATTTGAATAGTTTCTCTACACTTTTGCTTTTCAGAAGCTCTTAAGAGTATTAAAGCTTGTTGATACTGGCTGTTCTATCAAAGTACAAATAAAAGGCACACAAATTATTACGAAACGCCCCGGGTGGGCGTCCACATCCAGTTCCACTTTGGCACTCCCACTCCCCCCGTTCCGAGTTCAGGATTCCACCCACTTCCTGTTGCCCGATCTAATTGCCAAGTGCCATAAAAATGCGTTTGTTGTTTGTCTCCGCCTTCGGCTCCTGCCTCCTTCCTCGTCTTGAGTTTCCCCAAATCCGCATCCGCATCCCCCTCACCCGCATCCACTTTCCACCCATAACCGATATGCTTTGTGTGCTTTATGTGGCTTTGAATCAGGATCCGCTTGGTGTTTGCCGCGCTGGCTGTCTGTTTATACTTTTTAATTTCTTCGGGGGCAGCAATAACGCGTGGCAAATACATAAATTCGCGTCAATTAATAAGAAATTGTGGAGCGTGGCAAGGCGAAACAAAATGGCGAAGGCACGGGGCACAGATTATTACACGTATGAGGATGGCAGGGGGGCGCGGCACGGTATCGGACTGCGCACTTCTACTTAATTGCACACTAAAGAGCGACACTGGCGGTGGGGCACAAAAGGACGAGGGTCGACGGAGGAAGGACGCAGGAGGGCGGTTGGCGGTTGGCAAGCAGACCGGGCTAAATTACGATGCATTTAATTGCTCGGATTTGGTGCACAGATTTATGTCCGCGCCACTAAGTGGCCTGCTTAAGGCTTAAATGGCCCGACGACGTGAGCGAGCCAAGGACGCCACGCCGGCAACTGGCAACTGGAAACGCACACGGGGCGAAAGTGAAATCGCTGCCAGGATATGAGCCATGTGCCCCATGCCAGCAACAAAGCGCCAGGCACCTGTCTACGTGCTCGGGTCTTGGCCAGGCCAACAGCCAGTTTAACCCGCTCACGGTAGAACGGACATTCGGAAAAATAATCCGAAATTCCTGTCCTTACTAAAAACTCCGCAGGCCTCGCAAATATTTGATTATATTTATTCTATTTAGCCGTTGAAAAGGGTAATAAAAATGTCAAATATAAAAAGGGAAAATAATAATACACGCTTGCGTTTTAGCTGCTTTCAGGAACTGTGCTTTAATGTGGGTTCTAAAAACTTTGCTGGGAAAAGGAGTAAAATATATTAACCAGAGAAGAACTTGAAATATTTGGGACTTTGCCAAGTTCCTGGCTGGTTTATTAAAATCAGCTAGCACTCGGTTGAAATTAGAAATGAAAGTTCCTGAGCAATCGCTTCGAATCCATAAAACTTAAAAGTTTGCGACTGTTATACAGGCAACGGGTTAATATCCAGAGCAAAAGGCAATTCCCCTATGGTGTCCAGGCGGGCGGGGGTTCCTGTTGGAGGCCAAGTGCCTCGTTGGCATTCTAATTGAGGCAGCGCCGAGGCAGCAGAATAATTTTAATTTAATCTTTTTCCTACCGCACGGTCGCGTGGGGCCCAGGAAATCAGTTTAGGAATGTAAATTGATTTTGCGGTAATATGCAATTTAGTGCCCAGACGGTAGACACACACGTACGCACGGATAACATACATATATGGAGTAGTATGCAGTGGCCAATGGTGCGTATACGTAATCTTGTGCCCGGAACGGGTCAGCAAAGTTTTCCCCTCGCAGGGGGTCAGCAATTTGCAGTCGCAAAGTGTGTGGGCTATTAGGGAGCACAAATTTCAACAATTTAAGATATGGTCAACCATAAAAAATTAAACTATACCAAGTATTTCTGGGATCTGCCGTAAAAAGTTGCCGAAAATAAACAGAAATTGCCAGGACCCAGGAGCGGGCAGGCCGCAAGTAAATAAAAATGTTGGGGCAGAAAAGCTCCTCAAAGAAACCGAAAGGAAGGACCAAGACTGTGCTGCTAGGTGGGCGGTTCCAGGGGAACACCGGACCTCGACGGGCTCGTCGTCGCATTACGCTTGAGAAATTTTCGCTTTTTAAATTCTTTAAGTAATGCAAATTAAATTTAAATAGCAAATAGGCAAGAGGCAAACACAACACGCCGAAGAAGAAAAGTCAAGGAGGCGAAAACGAACAAGAGGCTGGCAGGACATTGTCGGGTCCAGTTCTCGGCATGAAACAAATTTCAAAGACAAATAAGCGCCGAAAACAGCAGCAATTAATTTGCTCCCTCCCGTGTGAGGGTGTCCTGGTGAGCCTGTGAGTCTCTGCGACTGTGGGTCTGTGAGCCGGCCAAAGGACCTTAGAATACGTCGGCCAAAGGACTCTGTGGCCAGACAATTGCCGGGGCATTGCGTGGAAAGTTTCTTCCTCTTTTTTCTCGGCCTCGACAGAGGCTCCAACTTTTCGGCGCAGTTAGCAAACCGCACGGAACGGCACTGGGGCAGCAACAGGACAACAGGACAACAAGACGGCCGCAACAGCTACTGGCAACTTAAGCCGCGCAACTTGAAGTTGTTTCGTAAGCAAACAAACGCACCCTCACGACAACAACAAGGACTCTGGACGACAGGATCTGGAGGGAGGAAGCTGCCAACTGGAATCGGAGTAGCATTCGTAGTCGCAGTTTCCAAAGATGCGGGAAAGCTTGGCTGCCGCTTACATTTCACACATTTCAGTTGCTTGGGCACTGAGAAAAAAAAGGTTACACTATTTTATCTGCTCCAGGTTGGCTGAAGGACAAAGCTATTTGTGTCGCAACTCATTCGATATTTAAACCCACAAAAACTCTCCCTAATTTCATAAAATTTTTAATTGTAAATATCAATCAAAAAGTAATTGAGGCATTTACTGACACCTCAAATAGTTCATTTGCGGCCAAATTGTTTGCGGTAGTTGTAATTGAGGCAAATTGAATAAACCTGTGAAGTAACTACAGTTTGCAACAGAATTATTTTTCTCAGTCCACCCACTGGTGCCTGTGCAGGCAGAGGCTCCTAGAGCCTCTTGCATGCGGTTTAAATTCAAATTTGTTGGCAACAAACAGACAATTAATTTCGCATATACCATAGATGTGCTGAAGGCGCTTTTTGTTTTGTCCTGCCAGAGGGCTTCCGGCCCCCCCTGGAACTCCTGCCATAGGAGGCATCCTACTTCGATGTCCTTGCCGTTGTCTGTGGCCCGCAGGCATAATGGGCATCTAAGTGCCGGCACAGCCAGACGACGCGGTTTAGATTCCCACTCCTTGTTATCCCGGCCCCCTGTCATCCTGTCAGCCCTCTCGCCCCCTGCATATGTGCGGCGTCTCAAGGTTTGCCTATGGCTACGCCCACTTTTATTAGCTCAATTTTTTTGCTCTCCCTTCCTCCGTGGCTTGTGTGTTTGCATTTGAATTTTAAATGTTATTACTTCTTTTAAATTGATCAGCATCAGCATCAGTGGGGGAGCGTGGAAAGCGGTATGAAAGTCCTGCTAATTTATTCATGGCAAATAATTGTTTGTTAAAAGGGCGCAAAAATGTAGCCAAGCAAATGGATGCTAATCTGCATATGCTGGAAATTGAATTTGGCTTGGAGGGAGGGCGTTCCAAACTGTCGAGAATTAAAGCCACCGCCTTTAATGCGAATCATTTTCCGCAACGTTTAATCCGAACTGTTTGCAGTGTGTAATGTTTGGATTGGACGATACCACCAGGGCTGGTGAGATAGTGGTTACGCCGAGTACATAACTTAAAGCCAAATGCTCCTGGCCCTAGTCCTGTTAAACTCGCTGGCAAACAGACCTAAGGACATGTCAAGCGCAGCGCGCAAACAAACAGGCAAACAAAACACACTCGCCGTGGCGATGGAGATGGAGATGGAGATGGAGGTGTCGGAGTCATAGACAATGATTAAATGATGCCCATCATTCATATGCAAGGCATGAGAGGCATGGGATAGGGCAGGACTAGAGGTCCTGTAATGTAGTGCCATAATCCTTGGCGCAATTTTTGTGCGCACACAAGCCGTACGTAGCAATATGTCGTAATATCCGGCGCACTGACTGTTTTTATTTGCGACGCACACATTTGTATGGCCTACGCAGGGACATATGAGCTAACTGACAGCCAGGAGGGTGTCCCGGCCAGGAGCCCCGCCTCGCCCGGGATTCTTTTACTTTCGGGCACACAGTTGAGAGTACTAAGCGTGGCTATGATTTAGCGCTTTATTATTTGCCAGGACCTTCCTCCGACGAGCCAGGGCCATTTCAACAACCTGGCCAACTTGCTTCGACGTGACCGTGTCTCGCTGTAAAAATGGCAGCCAGAACGCTTCCGTTGCCGCTTTGTAGCCACTTCATCAATTATTCTTAAGCATAAAATATTTGTCACTTTTACTAAATTTATTGTGACAAGGCCCCAGCACACCAATCACACACACACATGCGCACACACGCGCGCTGCCAGGTTCTAAGGAGCTCTGCATATGAATCACGTTCGTAATGGCCAAAAGGAGCGGAGCCAGGAGTCCTTTGGCCTGCGATTGCTTCACCTGGCTGCTTTGGCTCAAGTGGACAACATTTTGTTTTGTTTTCCCTACCAGGAAGTGCGGGAGTCCCTCTCAAGTGACGGAGTTCCTAAAAACAAAGTGAGTCCCTGTATCCTTAAAGTTTTTACTCTCTTCGGCCAAATATTCTAATGAATTATGCTGGAAAAGTCCCAGTTTTTTTTCGTATGCCCTGATTTTCTGCCTCCTTTGCTTTGCCAGAGTATCTTGACTTCGTTTTCCCACTGCAGACTCCTTCAAGTTGTATTTTCATTTCCAGGTTTGTTTTGCTGGCACTTCCGCCACGTTTTGTACGCCATATATTTTAACGTCCTGCGTATTTGCCTTTATTTATGTCCTGGCCAACGAGCGAGCCCGGCACTGGGGTCCACGTGGCGTATGTGCGATTTGAGTGTCGCTTGAACTCGAAGCGCATTGAGTCGGAATCGCGGGGGAACGGGAGGCGGAAGTCGGTGTCAAGTGTCGCGGAAGCTTTCTGGCACTTCATCAACTTTGAAGTAAACGTCCGCCCAAGAATGGAGCCACAAATCAGATAAGCGAGCACGCGATTAATATTTTCTCTCCTGCTCCTGCTCCCGCTCCTGCTCCTGCTCCTGCTCCTTTATGGCCAAATCAAAAAAGTGACTTTTGAAGTTGCCGACGACACAACTTTTTGTAATTTTCGTCATATTCAAAGGCGGCGCAGGGAGCATGGGGCGTGGCCAGGGGTCAAAGGCAAAGGCAAAGGCAGCTGCAGAAACCCATTTAATCCCCGCGTGTTCCAAATGGGCGCAAAGTAAACTGTTGACATTTCGGCCTCGGCTACATGACACCCGGAGGGGGCTGTTGCAGGACATGCTGTTGCAGGAGTGTGCCTCCAAAGAGACAGAAAGTTAAATGCACTGCAGAAGCGCGCTTCAAAATCATCTTCCGTGAAACTAGTTTTTGAAATGCATTCTTCCCGGTGTATTCCGCATCAACCTGGTCGTGTGTTTGCTAAACACCTACACAACTGCTGCAGGTGGATGCACTGGCTCCCCTGCCACCCCTTTGGCCCCACCAATATTTTTGAGTCCTGGCGAAAGCCAGCAACTAAATGAGAATTACAATGGCGCTGGTGCGACCGCAGGATCTGGGCATCGGCAGCAGTCTGTAGCTCAAAGGATGGAGAGTCCTGGGTGGCCGCAATCAGGTGCCAACATGCCGGTGAAATGCAAATAATTTTTGTTTTATCTGCAACGCGACTATTTTCTTTTCCTGCTCCGTCCCGTCCCTTGATTTTGGTGCAGCTTCTGCTGACTTTTTTAAATGTTTATTGCTGTTGTTAAGAGAGCAAACACACAAACACCCATCACATGCTCGGCACAACTCGAAAAACTAGCTAAACAAACAAACGGGAGACAAGCGACTGCAAATGGGACAAATCTCGAGCTGCAAAAAAGGGAAAGTCCGAGCTGAGTGGGGAAATGTAAATGTGCCACGAATTTGTTTATGGCCACTTTAAAGCGGGAACTCCTATTGTTAAGTAACTTTAGGTGGAGAGGGTTTGAACAATGTATACCCAAGCTTTATGACTTACTTACAGGAGTAAGCTGCTTTTTTCTCATCATATTCGCTTCTTTGCAGAAACCCATTCAGGGGTCCCTTTTTTTCCTGCAATTGCCAATAGTTGACATTCAGTTGTACTGATTGAGGCACAATGCAGAATGTCGGAGAAATTGATTTGATTCGAGATGGAATGGAATGCCGTTTACAAGTACAGCCCCTTTTCAGACCAGACCAACTGGGGAATAAACTCCCTGTATTTGTCCCCAGCTTTTTCATCGACCGATTCTGACGACGTTAAGACGAGCTTTGCGGCTGTCTATTTTAGTTTCTGGCTTTCTTTTTTGCAAGCGATTTCGGGACCGGCTTTTCCTGCATATTGCCAAGGATAACCGAGAAAGCAAGCAAATGAAAATTCATTTTCTTCGTTGTCTTTTGCCATTCGCTTCTTTATCCCTGAATTCCTTTCCCCACTTGTTTTCATAACTTTTGCGCTTCCACGCACTAAAAAAGGGAAGGGAAATAGAAAGGAAAACCCTCTAACATGGAGTCAGGCTTTTGCGGTTTTGAGCATCTGAATTCGCATTTCCAATCCGCATCCACATCCACATCCCCATCTGCCTCCACATCCGCATCCGCATCCTCTGGCGGCTCAGTCAGTTGGCCAACTTTTATGCCGGGAACTAGTTGCATTTTTATAGTTCCATTTTTTTTTTTTTTGGTTTCTTTTTTTTTGGCTACTCCCTTCGAAAAGTCCCCCAGTTGCGTGACTACTGCCGTAATATTTACTGATGCCCCCGCTCCAGCTCCTGACGCCCTCCCGGGCCCTTTCTCCGCCCTCTGGAGTGCGCTGTCAAGTGCACTTGTCGGCGTCATGGCTATTTTGGTTCGCACAAAAAAAGAGTGAGCTCCTCCTCCTACGAGGAGGAGGAGGAGGCTGAGTTTCCCCCCTTGACTGTTGACTGAGCCGATTCACAAAATATTTACCTTGCTGCTGTGTCAGATTTACTTTTATTTGCCCGAACGCTCCCGGAATTTTAATATTAGTTGCAAAAACACACACCCACTGTGTATAAAATAATATGGGGAGGCCAGAGCAACAGTTTATAATGCCACGGGGATCTGCTGGGGGAGGCGCTGCCCACGTAACATTTCAAAGTGTAGTTAATTGATTTTTCAGAACAATGCCAAGCGCAGAAGCGAGTACAAATTTTGGCTACCCATCAACCCAACGGCTCTACGATCTACACAAAAATAATACAAGGACTCAAAGGGACTAAAAAAATATTAAAATAAAATCTGTAATAATAAAAAAAACAATTATAATAAAAAACATTAAAGCCAACTATCAGCTTGATTTTTGAAAATGTTTGGAAAGGCCTCTTTATGTATTTTTCGCGGTGCAAGTGACGTTGCAAGTTGACAGCGTTGCCGCTTTGTATGCAACACAAAAATGCTGCACTTGTTTGCTCGCTTTTTACATAAATGCCATAAATTGCGTGTTGTTGTCAGTTGATTTTTCGGCAAGAGGTTTCCGCACTGCAATGCGAAAAGTGTCGCAGAGAAAAAGAATTTTCCCTCCCACCTATTTTCCCGCCCATTTGGCCTCCCGGTGCGGGGCGCGATAAATAAACAAAAATTGTATTTGCTTCCATGAATATGAATAAATATTTGTCGCAGCTGCAGCTGCAACTGCAACAGCAAGTGGCAGCAAAAATGAAAGTGTCAACATTTAGGCCGCCCTCGGGCCAGCTAACTGACTCACTGACTCACTGACTGATTGACTGATTGACTGATTGACTGACTGACTGACGGATGTCGTTGGCAACAGAAGTTGCCAAAAACTGTAAAGGGCACACAACTTGTAGTCATCATCGGAAAAGTGCTTCTGTTGGCAAATTGTTGAATGGAAATGCGAATAAGTTGTTTTGTGCGGCTGATCGATTGACAGTTTCCTCAAATTGAATGCCATCCTGTTGGACTGGCAGTTTCCTTATCGCATCGGCACATCCTGGTAATTATTAGCTGGGACTACACCGATTAACGACAGCCTGCTAAGTCCACTTCCACTCGAAGAGTTATCAGTCGATGGCAGACGTAATTCGGTAATTTCAACTTTTGATTGGCAAATTAAACTACAAAAAACTATTTGCACCTACAACTTTTGCACTCGCCGGAAAGTTTGTCGTCGACGGAGGAAGTTGGCCTGGTCAGCAATTTTCTCACAATAATACCTCGGGTCAGTTCCTGTGACCCCACCGGATGGGGTGGTCTCTGTACGGAGCACCATATAGCCAATCAAAAGGAGGTAGAAACCGCAAATCGGGGCTGGGGCATGCATCGGATGCCAAAGAAAAGGCAACAGCAAAGGCAAAGGCAAAAGCAGATGCAGTCCAGAAAGAAATACAAGTAATATGCAAGCATTTTATACACTTCGACGACTGCCAGCCGTTGGCCTGGTCGTGTATTTTATAATTTCAACTACCATATAGGGGAAAAGGAAATGGGTCCTTCACTGGGAAAAAATCTAAATGATATAGTTTAGGGTAAAAGGATGGCCGACAAAAGGAAAGATGTGGCGGATTAATGGATTATGTTAAAAACCCAATAAAATATATTTATAAAGAAAATAAAACTTTATTTTCTAGTGTAGTAACCCCAGTGGTCAAGGGTCTTTCCGATGCCCAGATGAGCATGTTCAGCTACTCACGTGCCACATGCTTTGATTTGTTTCGTTACGTTTCATTACAACAATCATACTTCCCTCTCTATCCCTTCCATTGTAGCCATCTCTTTCGTTCGTTTCCACTCTTACCGGGAGTGGTATTTCGTGTACGATGGAGAAAAATTGATACACACACCGGCGAGGTTGTGGTTTTGATTTGCTGTGGCCAAGATTCTCAGGAGAGCTGCTAGAAAATTTCATTTTGTTTAAAACCCCAAAACAAAAGGCAACTTTTGCATGCCTGTATCCCTGCATCCCTGCATCCCTGCATCTCAGGCAGCAATTGGTAGAGAAGGTTGTCCATGGTAATCGGAAAATTGCATTGACCATTGTCAGAGGCCAGCAGACAGGAGGCATCATACGCCTTTATTATTATGCCAAATATTTTGCTATCCTTCCTGATGGATTTTTCAAGGAGAAGCCCTTGGCTGCACTGTGAAAAATTGGTATTGACACGCAATGTATATTCCAGCCGCACACAAGCATCACACGGCCATCCTCAATGTCAGTTAATTTGTCTTATTCCATTTCGTCCTCGTGTGGCTGTGTGAACGGCGTATATCCTGCTCGCCGGAAACTTTGTGGCTTTGCACTTGTGCAAAGGATACTCCAGAGCTCGCACACATGCAGAAATTTAATTTATTTCCCAACTAAATCGATTGCAGACACAACATCAGTATTAGCAGAAGAGGTAGAGAGCCGGAGCCACACGACAATATAAATAAAATAGAAATAGAGACAGGAAGTGGACTTTGAAGTAGGAGGAACAATTGCTTTAAATAGCCAGCATCTTGGCCGAATGCAGGAAAACTTTTCTTGGGTTATGGCTTGGCTAATTTCTGTTTCAGTTTCGGTCACTCGGCAAATTCATTTAAGCCAGAATAACTTCTCAAAGCCAAATACGTCAAGTTGGAGTCTTTTTGTTGGCTCTAATTTGGACTAATAAATGTTGTGGTGAGAGTGGCTTAAAAATTGTTAGGGAAGATTGTTTAACAACTGAAATTTAACAAACTTAAGTAAGATGATTAAAACATTCACAAAGGGATAGGTATCTTTAGAAATTATTTTTAAAACCATGTGACATAAAAATCAACAAAAGAAAATTAGAGAAAAATATTCAAGAAAGCCTTTTTTCTTTTTGAGACTAGGACATAATACTAATTGGTTTTGATTTTTTTTGGTCTGTGTTGCTAATTAACTTGAAGCAATTTCAACTTGCAGGGGTTTTTGGCCAAGTTGTTTGGCTTTTTATGCATTTTTCCATTACCTTTCTGACTTTTCCTAATTTTTGCCTTTGGCCCAAACGTGCCAGGGAATCGTTTTTGGCCAAGATTCGATGGCTTCTTTTTTGAATGCCAAGTTGAAAGTGAATGTCCCATGTCGAACACATATAAGCGTACTCTACCATTCTGTTTGTTGTTTGGCTGTCTTTCACCCCTTTTTCAGCTTTCTCCGCTTCCCCCCCCCCCCATTTTTTACTCCTTCACCTATTTTGCTGTTCTTGTTGTAATGCAAAAAGCGCATCAGGCATTTGTATGCATTAGCTGGCAAAACGAACATTTTATGGCATCCAAGTCGGCAGGGATGGTGGAGAGTCCAGTCCCCAGGAGGGGGTAGGAAATGGCTTTAGCACAAATATGCATGTCGGCACATTCTTGCATAGAATTGCACTTAAATGCAGAAAATGGCAGCCAGGAGGGGTAAGTGGCAAGTGCGGGCGGCAAGGGTTGGTGGGCTTCGGAAAACCAAGAAAATGCGGCCATAGCCGGACAGCAGAAGGAGATAGAACTGACCGGGATCGGGAGTGAGTGAGGCACTTATAGGGCCGTTCTCAAGTACGTCATGAAAATCAGGAAACAGGATATATTAAGTTTGAGGAATGGACGGATGGCTAGTGTCGCCACTGTTGTTAGTGTTGCTGTTGTCGCAACAATAAAACAGCCGCAGCAGCAGCAGCAGCAGCAGCAGTGGCAGTGGCAGTGGCAGAAGTGGCAGCATAAAGAGCCGTAAAACTGCCCCTGCGACACTTTTTATTGCCACACATAAAACAGGAGAAGGAGCCACAGCAGCAGCAGCAGTAGCAGTAGCGGCAACAAAAGTTTGCGAGGCGCCCTCTTTTTTCAATTGCCTGCCACAATTTCTATTAGTGTAAATATGCAAAGTACATGAAGACATGAGGCTCAACTTCCGCTGAGCATGGCAATATAAAATGCAAAATGTAACAATGTTGCCACTGCTGTTGCTGCCACTGATGTAGATGTTGCTGCTGCTGCTGTTGCTGTTGCTTTTGCTGTTGCTGCCATTGCTGCTATTGGCATTTTGAATTACAATTGCTGGCCATATTTAAAAATCTCATTTGAAATCGCTTCTGCCAGCTCTCCAAACGATTTTCCCATTCACACTTCATTTGAGCCGGAGAAGGAAAGAGACGCATATCCCTTAATGGATAGAGACGGCAATAGAAATAGAAATAGAAATGGAAATAGAAATAGAAATGGAAGCTGAAAGAAATTTAAAGCAGACACCATTAAATGAATGGAGAGACGCTTGAAAACAGAGAAGCAACATTAGTGAAGCAAATTGCAATGAGCAGTCGGTAGAAGTAAAGTAAAGCAAAGTGAAAATTTCAGAGGATGCCAGAGACCAATGGGATTGCAAAATGCTAATGACTTAATATCCTCCACCTCCACTTGCATCTCCACCTGGGAGGTATTCCTTTGAAACGTGTTAATTGAAAATGTTTCTGCACTCAAACTCTGGCCAAATAACATTATGATTTGCTCAATTAAATGCTGCTTTCGGCCCTTTATCAGGCCAATTTGAAATTGCGACTATATTTAAGGTTCCCAGCTCAACAGCTCATATTTCCCAGCTTTATGGGTGTGGACAAAATGAAATTGCTACAGAAAATAAACAAATAGATTGCATTCTGTTGTTTTACCTAATAGAACGGAAATTAAAATGGTGAAACATCTTATTTATTTGGGGAAACTCGTTCTTGTAATAACAAATTCTAATTTATTTTCCCTGAACTAGGAAGCTTTTATTGTGCTTTATTTCCATTTCAGTTGCCATTCGATTTGAGGACTTTTCTCGAACATCGCGCCGCACTTATGGCCATCAGAGACAGGAATGAAATATTAATAATGCTGCGAGTTCGGGCCAGGCCATGGTCATGGCTAAAAGTTCGGACCATTGGCGTTGGCGTTGTCGTTGTCGTAGCGGCATTAAAAATGCAAATTTCACCGTCGACCAGCCAGACTCTATCACTTTAATGCCTTTCACTGCGATTTGGCCCGTCTGGCGACCCACTCGCCTCCTTTTTTTGCGATATTTTTTTTTTTATCTTTCAAATTTTAGCCCGGTGAATGCAACACGTGCGCCATAAATCATCTCGGGAGGTGGTCGCCTGATGGAACTTAGTGGGTGAGTGGGCTTACAAGTTACGGGCCATGGGTGAGTGTGGGTGAGAGTGCGGGGGCGCTAAGAGCCCGAGGCGAACCAATTTCAAAAATCAAATCAAAAATAGTTTGAAAAGTTCCAAGTGCTTTAACTCCCGGCAAACAATGCAACAAATTGCAGCCAGCGAAGGAGGAACTTTGTAATTGTCTCGCGGAGACACGTGGGCGCCATCACGACCATGCCACCTTTACTTAAGAATCTGTGACTCTTGGCAGGAGGACACCTCTCCACATCCTTCGCTGGGGGCCTTAATGGGCAGCCCCAAGCAAAGTCATTGCCATTGCCTGGCCAAATAGTTGGTATAATTTAGCGCAAAATGCGGTCCCAGCCATATTTAATTTATTATTCATCTTGAAACTGCGTTTTTTATTATTGAAAATTACTTTTCCTCCAGCCCGATTATCTCCCAATGGACACAAGTTTTTCTCATCCGTCGAAATTTAATTGAATGAAAAGTTTTTGTCTGTCTATGAGTCCCTGGGTCCCTCCTCTGCCCCCTGCCTCCTTTTATGTCCCTGGGTGCCCGCTGTTAATTTGCTTTGAATGAAGTCGAACATGTGTGCCACGCCCTCATGACTCCACCTTCCGCCTCCTGTCCTGTTCACCTGGAGTATGCATATGAGAAGTGAATGCGAATGCGAATGCGAATACGGGAAGCTCGCTGGCATATCGTTGCCATTTGTGGGTGCAAATGTCACGTTGACTTGGCCCACCATTCGTTTCAGATGAATACAGTGAAAAATTGAATGGTTTTGTCATACGAAGGTATGAATATTTAAACAAGTTAGTGTTTATCAAGAGTAAGGAAAGTTTAATCAATCTCTAAGCCATGGGTAATGGAGGGGTTTTTAAAAATTAGTGAGTTAGCTTTTCCGCTTTCATTTTTTGAGGACTCAGGGTTTAAAACATGTCCTCCTTTGATGACCGAATTAGCAGCTATTAATTTTCTTTCTGTGCACTCGTAGCTTCTGTTCTGTTGGCCACCAAACTACATGCATACGTGCCACGGGTGGCTCGATGGGGTGGGTGGCGGAGCGTGTGCCGGTGACAGGGAGACTGTGTCAAAGGGTCCGACTGCGGCTCCGTCTGATGCTTGATTATGGTGTTAACCCCTGTGTGAACTTGCACCAGGTGTGACCCCAGATCCTAGACCCCCTTCTAACCGTTCAGATGTCAGCATTTCAATTGGCTCCCACACAACCCCTGGCCAAAACAGTTTTCATGCTTGTTAGGAAATTTGTATAATGCATAAAGTGTCGCCAACTTTACGTATACGTAATGTGCAATGTGGCAAACTCCGTAGACCGTGCCGTGATGATGAGCAATTAGCAAACAATTGCAGAATTTTCATTCAAAAATAAACACACACAGAGAGTCCAGAGTGCCGGAGAATGACTAAATGAATGGCAGTGTCAGTGGAAATGGAAATGAAAATGGAAATGGTCGTGGCACTGAGTGTGGCAGACAGCAGCAATAGAAGCGGAACACGAATTTGAGAGACTCTTTCTCGGGGGAATAAAATGCTGGGCGGAACTGTGATAGTTTGTTAACGAAACCTGCTGGCCTTGCAAAAGACCAAACAGTCCCGGTCCCGACTCATAATTAAAAGTCAACTGTTTTATGGATGAAGGGAGGGATTATGGATATTCTGCACTCACCACAATTCGCAGTGACATGCGGCGACCCTGGATCCGTTTTGGTGGACTTTTTGCTGCTGTTGCTGTTGCTGTCCAATATTTGAGGTCCAGGCAGAACATCTTCATAATGCAAACTATCCGGCTTAATGTGCAGCGTTGGCTCAGCGGAAGCTGTAAAGTTTCGCTCATCATCAACGTCAGCGGCAAACAGAGTGGCCTCCTGCTGATCTGGAACTGATATTTGCTGCTGCTGCTGCTGCTGCCGCAGATGATGTTGCTGCCGCATTTCGCTTGCGATTGTAGTACTCGTAGTTTGTTTTCGTGGCAGCAACAACACTGCCATCACTGTCATCAGTTGTCGCCGCTGTCGCTGTCGCTGCAGTCGCAGTCGTGGCTATGAATTTATCCTCCACCATAAATTGCACTTTTTTGCGTGAGCCAGAGCCCGTGGTTGGTGTTGCGATGTCAGTGGGTGTGGGTGTGGGAGTAGGTGTTGATGTTGATGTGGCCCCGGCTATGGCCGTGGGTGTGCCAGCTGTCCCTGTCGGCGTCGGGATATAGAACTGAGACTTGCCCGAAGGCGTCTGAAGCGACACGCCAGAACTTTCGGCCGACGTGGCAGTATCAGCCGTTGAAGATATAGTCGACGATATAGTCGGAGTAACTGGCAGCTCCAGGGTCGAGGGGCGTTTCAGGATAGACTTGATGGCCGGCGAGGTGGGCGTCACAGTGAGCACCGTATAAGCCGAACCCTCGTCATCATCATCCTCGTTGTCCTCTTTGTTGTCTGTGGATTTGGCTGGTAGAGTCGCTGCTACAGGAGTTGCAGCAGGCGAGGCTGTTGGGGATTTGGCGGCTGGAGTAGCCGGCAGCTCATCCTGTTTTTTATTGCGCGGCGGACGTCGCGGTCCCTCGCCATTGGAGGCTATAATAATTCGCTCGTAACTGTCACCGGGATCAGCATTATCATTCTCAGCCCCCAGGCTGATTCTCTGGCCGGCTATGGCCGCCACATTGCCACTGTAGAACTTCTTGCCGTTGGTCCTCTGGCGCTCCTGCATTTCATCATCGTTCAGCTGTGCGTCGGCCAGCTGGAAGTCGTCGTGGTTCTTCCGGAGCTTTCCGGAGTTTTCGCTTGAGATCAGGTCGTAGGGATTGACGTGGCAGCGTAGGATGGATCGCCGGCTGGAGGCTCTTGAGGCCAGGCCGCTGCTCTGCAACAAAGACTCGCTATCCTCCATTAGCCAGCAGTCCGAGGGGTCGGGAGCTGGCGGGGTGACTGCCTGCAACTTGGCGGAGGAGGACGTAGAGGAGGCAGCAGCTGTCGGCGGTGGGGGAGCTGCCCTTGTGCGGGTACGTCCCCTGGGCTGATAGGCCCCCATCCCGCTACGTGACTTGCCGTCCTTCGAGTCCTGCTGGCCATGCTGGGAACTGGGTTCGGGGGACAGCAGTCGCGTGCGTCGCATCAGGTCATAGGGATCCTTCTGCGGATCCAGAATGGAGGGACGTGATTTTTTCGAGCTGCTAACCACACGCATTGTGGCGGATATAGGTCGCCGGGTGCTGGCACCTCCGCTGACAGCTGGCAGACGCACAGTGCCTCCGCCGGCAGCTCCTCCCCCGCCCCCGATTGTGGCAAGTGGCAGCCGGGAGCCCTTGCATTTTTTGCACACGCTCGCCTTTTTCACATCACGTTTCGTTCCGTTGAGATACTCCGGACACGAACAGATCACCACGGCCAGGGCGGTGGTGCCACCGTGCAGCAGCCCCCCGCCCCCCTCGGCAGCCGCGAATATAGCCGCGGCATGGGGGTGGTAGCCAAAGGAAGGCCTGGCGGGTATGCCCCTAACCGTTCCGTAGATCCAGGGCTCGGCATACTTCATGGAGCGCGACAGGGCGCTGGGCAGGAATTCGGCGGCGGGCACGGGCGGCAGTTGGTAGGCGGCCACCATCTGTTGATGGGCGTGGTGGGGCAAGTGTGGCTGCTGTTGCTGCTGGAGGTGGTGCTGCTGGAGCTGGAGTTGCTGCTGCTGGTGCAGCTGCAGCTGCTGCATGGCCTGCATGCCGCTGACGGCGGCTAGAGAAGCGTTCTTGTCGCTTGCGTCAGGGCTGCCGAGGGTCTTGAGCCGCTGACTCCACGATTTCTTGGACTTGTCGTACATGTGCTGGAAATATTCAATTCATACAATATTAGCTTTTGAATTCAGTGAAAGTTTTATAGGTATTCTTAAAAATGGTTTCAAAAGCAGATAACCCTTTGAGAAGACAAACTTTGAACAACCACTTTTAAAAAACCCATTTTTCAGGGACTTTTTTTGGGATAAAAAAACTTAAACTTAAAACTTCATCCCGATGCAACTATGGAATTTGTTCCTAATGTACTATAAATTGTGTATCTAAGGTATCACCTTTCTGTCCTTGTTGCTAGTGCGCACATAATATCCAATTTAAAATAATGGTCCTGATGCACTCTGTCCTTTGTTCGTCATCAGCTGAAAACCGCCTCCTGTCTGTAAAAAAAAATAAAACGAAAATGTTAGAAAAAAAAGTAAAAATTATTAAAGCGCAACGCGTCCAGCATCCAGCGTCCAGCGGGAAATCCGTTTAGAAAAGTTTTAATATTGAAAAAGTTTAAAATGCGATTATGTGTATATGTGGGTGCTGGCGGAAAATGAGAGTGGCGGGGGCGGTGTAAGGGTTTATCTACTGTTTGTGTTTCGCTTTCGGGGCTCCTAATGAAAAGGATAGCTGATGGATAACTGAGATTAGCCCGGGAAATTGATCCGTTTTTACGGCCACTGAATATTTCGCATTTACCTTAATTAATTTAGCTCGAAACTGGCTCTAAGTAATTGAAATTGTTTGCTCACTTTTTTTTAATGGTTGGCAGGCGACTGTTGGGCAGGGAGAAACTCAATTTGCCAGACTCGAATCCCAGAAATGTTCCCAGCTTTCGGTGCGGTGGCCATCCAGACCCCCTGGATGCCAAATCAAATAAACCAGTCAAAAGAATATAAACCGCATTCATGGCTAGCCTTTCCTTTTTCATTTTTCGGGAAAGTTCTTTTCAGGCTGGCTTTCACTAGAGATTGGACATTTGGAGAGTGGAGTGTGGAGTGTGGAGTGTGGAGCGTGGAGCGTGGCGTGTGGAATGGAGAGTTGCAAGTTGGCAACCAACTTGCAACACCTACACACACTGGCTGAAAAGCGAGCAACTTTGTTTTCATTTCGCCAGTGAATTTTTGTCATCATCGTGACCACTTTTCACAATCAGAGTGGCAACTGGACAAGGAGCGAGAATCTTTTCTTGTTGCGATTGTCGTTCAGTTGTTGCAACTTTCGTTGCTCTTGTTGCTTGCTAGTTCGTAGTTGATAGTTGCTGTACTTGCTACTTGTAGTTGCCGTTGCATCCTGGATATTAATCAAAATGCGGACCAAACTCCCACGCGACCGAGGCCGGGACCGAGAGGTGTTGGCACACTTTGGACCTAGCCTAAGAGCTGCTTTTTGGGGGCTCTGTCGTTCTGTATCTTGAGGTGCTTGGCCCGGCCTGAGTTGGCCTGAAAACACGTCCCGCTGCCCGTTGAAAAATGTTGATAAATGTTGACAATTTTTCCGGCAACCACTCGTGATAAATCTAATTTTTCTCTGGCCCTGGCTTGCCTTCAGCTTCCACTCGTCGTCGTCCTCCTCCTCCTCCTCCTCCTGCTGCGTCCACTTCCTCAGCTGCGTTCTTTTAGTTGGCCCAGTTGTTGCATTGTTGTCACCAGCAATTGTTGGTGTTGCTGATGTTGTGACTGTTGCTCTCTTGCAGTTTTGATTACATGGCAGCGACTCCTTGTTGTTGCTGCCATTGTGTAGGTGTGAAGTAAAATTAAAAACGTGTCATTTTTTGCTTTATCGCTTGACGCGGTAGCGGTGGCGGTGGCGGTGGCGCCCATGGGTAAAGTACTGTACAGTGAAATACAGTACTGTGTAGTGCTCCTGCCGTGACCCCAACAAAAATAACACAGCAACACGAACGAGGACAAAGGCAACATGGACAGGGCACAAGTGAAATTTAAGCCACTTTTGTTTGTTGCCGGTTTTGAGTGATGTTGGCGGGGTGGATATTGTAAATATGAACATGGGTTTCACTTCCCGCCGCATCGCTCCTACGCCGTGTGGTCTAATGGCTTTTAAGAATACCAAAAGCACAATGCCTTTAAAGTTTAATATAGAGACTCAATAATCTCTTTTGTTGCCTTGTGAAAGTCTCTTGCCATTATCTCTAGGCACAATCAGCAATCAAAAGAAGAATTTGCATTTAAGCGGATTTAAGCTATAATTAAGCACTTTGATTGTCTACCGGCTGGCTTTCCCTTAATCCGTTCTCCAGCTTCCAGCTTCCAGCTCCCAGCTCCCAGCTTCATAATTTTTCACGCTCAATTGACCACAACTTCAGGAGCTTCGCCAAAACCCTGCCAGTGCTAGTGCTGCGTTTTTTATTCGCCGCATTTGCGCCAAATGCAATTTGTCATTATAAATTTACGTCAGTTTAAGCAAAGGCATCGGGCCGGGATCGAGAGGGGCAGCCGAGTGCTAGACGCGGAGAAGTTGCACAAAAGTTTGTCAGAAATACAATAAGAAAAAGACGTGAAAATCGGCGGGGATAGACTAAAAGGAGGGAAAACTACTGCGTTTTCAATATATTCTCAAGTTGACTCTCTGCACAAAAGTCTGGCAAAGTTTTTCTTTACGCTCGAGTTTTTATTTTCGTTTTTGTTATTGTCTTGGCCCCTGGTAGTTGGGTGTCCTGGTAGTTTCTGGCTACAGTCCGCCCACCCACAAACTTTTCCCCGCCGCAGATTGATGGTCATATGAAAAAGTAGTTAACGCCCAATCGAAACTGTAGCCAAAGTCCAACTTGGAGCCCACGACCAAGTCCAAGTCGAAGTCGAAGCCGGGCTAATTAAGTGACTGAGGGTTAAAGTTTAATATAAATTCAAGTAATCATTTGCCCATTTTCAGTTGCCCAGCAGCAGCAGCAGCAGCAGCAGCTACGGACATTTAAAATGCAATTACTCCAGTGCCAGGGGCAGAGACAAAGGCCAACTGCAGAGTAAAGAAAAGCTCATCATCAGATCGGGGAATAAGCGAGTGTACCATATGTATGTGGGCTCCATTGATGTGAGCATACGCTGGCCGCCGGATTGGGATCATGCCATAAGCGGCTTAGCGGACACCAGACGTCAAGCGTCCAGGTAACAGAGGCAGCTCCCAGCCAGAGCATCCAGAGCATCCAGCGCAGCGGACACATCAAGCATACGCTCCGTTGTGCAGCTCTGAATTAACAATTTCATTTAGCTGTTTGCCAGCAACTTAATTTATTCGAGTGATGGCGTCGACGACGTTGGTGCCGCCACTGCAGGAGCCAGTAAGAAAAATTGGCCAAGAAGGCGGGAGATTGGGATGCAGGAGCTTTGGCGGTAAAACCAGACGACGACGACATAATCACCGCTCTGGAGCTCCAAATTTACGCGTTGCCCGCGCTGAGCTAAGCGCGGCTCAGGCTGCGAAACATAAAATCGTAGTTTAGAGAGTGAGAACTATAAACACTGGAAACTTATCTTAAGGTCCTCTTAAAATAAGTAATGTCATTGAAATTGGGTTTTTGTTTCTTAGACTTCCCCTTAGATATGTTAGATTCCCTGAAATACTAATAATTAAATAGTATTAATAATATTTCTGCGAGTGTCTTCGCATTTAATGCTCCTCCCCGAGCGTTGGAGTGGAAGGAGCAGCAACATCATCCTAAGCTGGAGGAGCTGCAGCATCAGCTGCCTTAAGTCCTGGTTGAAGGCGACGTGTGCAACTTTGAGGCTGCTTCCTGCTTCAACTCTGGGATCCCTGGATCCCCCAACCGCTCACGCTTTTCTAGTCCAACTATTGCAGCAGCTTGCCAAAAGGGAACCCGACGGATGCGAAGACGAAGATGAAGTGGCTGACGGCTGACTGGCAGCAAAGGCGGCGCCAAGAAACGGATGTCGGAATGGCGCAATGGAGGCGTCTAAGCCGGCACTCCATTTATATTGAATTAAATTTATTGAAAAACCTAATGAGGTATCTTTCCCGACATCAGTTGCCAGCTCGTTTCGGCCACAATGGATCGCCGGCAGTCGGCAGATTTATGCTTAGACAAATTAATTTATGCACCAGACAGTTAACTAAATTACAGCAGGCATAAATTCTCAAACTGAACCCGGAAGGAACTTTCCAGGCATTAAAGTAATTTACTAAAACGTTCACATGGCTGCGCCGGCGGGGGCGTGGGCTTGGGCGGGGGCGAGGACGGGCCAGATGACAACCAACTAATTGAATTTGCTACTTAGTGAAATGTGAAATGTTAACAACTTTTGCGGGGCATTTTCTTGTAGGCTGTAGGCAGTAGGCAGTAGGCTGTTGCCTGTGAAAAGGAAACTTTTCGAAACCCAAACCAGACCACAGACTCACACACTCCCGCACTCAAGGACATTAAAGTGCAACGACAGTTGCAGGAGCAGCCATTAAATTTGTGCAATTAACCAGACGCAAACGGAGACTGTGTCTGGGCTGAAGTTGCTCAACTTTGCTAAACTAATTAAAATGCATATTCTACTGGCCCGGCTGTGCAACACCATCCCATTCCTCGTTGACGACGCTTTGCCAGCGGCAACATAAATGCGAAAACTTTCGCTTAGTCGCCAAGTTACAGGCAACAATGCAACATGCCAGCAAATGGGAAAGGTAAACAAATGGATGGCAGCCTAAGTCAGAGCAACAGCATCAGCTCTTGCATCCTCCACATGCAGCCTCGTCCGAGGCGAAGGCGGAGGCAGATGCAGAGGCAGAGGCAGAGGCAAAGGACACGTTGATGACAGTTTTGTCCAGGGCCCCTGCAATTTGTATAACATGCTGGGCAGTTCCTGCCAACTCTGGCGGAGTCCCCCTTCGTTACTTGGCATTTTGTTAAAGCAAAACTTTTTGTAAACTCATTAGGGCAGTTGGCCAAGCAGGCAGCCGAGCGACTGCGCTAACCAACCGGGCCAAAACCAAGTCCAGAGCCGCCAACAAGGGCGGCGCAGAAGGCAACTTTTTGAAAGAAAACAGCTAGTCTGTGACAGTAAAGTACAGAGTAAAAAAAGAAAGAATACATCTTAAAAAAATAATATTTCTACCTAAAGTAACTCATGATGAGCCTATACTCTTCCAAAGGATATGTGAAGAAATGTTTTTGAAAAGGAAAGCACTTTCTCCCCCTACCGCTCTCTGCAACAAAGGGTCAGAGTCATTGGGTGGCAAAAAAAGTCCAGGAGCACTGGAGCAGGACTGAACACCGGGATAAACAAAAGGCAGAGACCTGGCCAAGATAAACAGGCAACTTCTTATGCAGGCCCGGCTTACTGTCGCTTTTCATGCGGCTAAACATGCCCGACGGTGCAGTTGAAATTTTATTTATTGCATTAACTCGAGACCGCCTGGAAACGCAGGTCACAGCAACGAGGTGGGCGGTAGGGCTGGAAGGGAGGCTGCTCATAATAAAAGTAATGAAAATGATGTTCATAATGAAGCACACTAATCGACTGCCGGCGCTTTAAGTTTTATGCCCCAGAAAGATATGAAATTGATTTAAATTCCCCCTCAAAACGTTTCGGTTTGGGGGGAAGTTTGAACGATTAAACGACGTCGGCAAATGCCGAGTGAATGGATAAATAAATTTTATATAGAAAATTAACATATGGAGATGCTGCAGCGACGGGGATCCTTTGGCAAGGAATTGATTGTGTGGAAAATTTAATGTGAATGTGTGCGACATATTTGATAGCATACTTTTGAGTGTTTGCAAATGGCGTCGCCCACACTCTGAATATCTGAATAATTGCGAGCATATTGTAAAATAACGACACCGGACCGGACCGGACAGGAGTGGGTGAGTGTGTGTATTTTGTGTTTTAATTGTTAACACTCACATTCACTTTGGCTGAGGTTTCTGTTTGAGCATGGCAACTCATTTCAATAATAAAATTGACTTACTGGCCGCATTATGTGCACCATTCATTTATTATTTTGCCAACGGGCGCGGCGTGGGGGCTGCCTGCATTTATTAATATTATTTGAGTGAAAATAATGATGTTGGTGTTAAGTTAAGTGTAAAGCACTTTGTGAAAATTATTTTCCAATTAAACGCAACGCCCCAAAAAGTCACCAATCTGCCGATGGCCCGGCGCCCTTTCCCACATCGCCATCACTCATATCGCGTATTTTTGCGGAATAAAAATCGATGTCGTTCAATGGGATCAATGTACCCGAGAAACTCATAAATTCCTAATGCATTGTGGCCCGGATAAGAGGCCGAAATGCGGGAGCCAGGGCAAAGATGATTTCACTTGACACATGTCAAGATGCTGCCCAGCAAACTCAATTAGTGGATGCCACAAATTGGCCTCACTTAATAGTTACGTTGAGGTTGCTTCCGTCCGCCCGAGGACCTTTGTTTGCTGTCCCTGGATTGTGACAGGCCCAGACATTTGCAAAAATAATATTTACAGCAGGTGGTCACCATAAGGACAACAATATGCAGATACAACTACGAGATGATGACTTAAATTAAACGCATTCCAGAATAATTCCATAAATCACTTCTTCTTATTAAATGAATTTAAATTGTTTCTGTTTTTAGAAATTTTTGGTTTATTTGTCATAAATTCCAAGCTTAGCCTAAGGTTCTATTTCGTTTAGATTTATAGATTTACGCAGTTCCCGCCACTTAAACTATTTATCACTATTCGAGGGACAGTTTTGCAGAAGCCAAACACAAAAAGTCTGTCACTTAATTATTTTCCAATTATGGAAACCACTTTCTTTGCTCAAGTCAAAGCCAGGATTGGTCCTTTTCGGACAGTTTTTCACAGCTCCGTGCTCTCCATTTTGGGATTGGCGTTTCTGATGCCAAGACTCTTCAGTTTGCGCAGTCGAAGGATCTGATTTTTGAGCTTGTGCCGGAAGACGATTTGGTTATTGACGGTTTTCAGGTCCTCAACGCTGCAGCCCTTCAGATTCCGCACCGTTTTGGCCAGGAGGGTGTCCGTGATAACGTACTTGGCCTTGGAGAGCCGCATGTACTCCACATTCTTGCGGGACAGCTGCTGGCGGTACATATACAGGTGGTAGCCCACGTTGGGGGGATGTTGCTGCTGCTTCTAGTTGCAATGCTGCTGCTTCTGTTGCGATGTTGCTGCTGTCATGTTGTCGCTCTCGTTGATGAGTTTCTGGTAACGCGGCATTTTTGTGTCAAGATATTCTTTCCAGGATATTTTCCTATGATGTTGCTTGCTCAACGCTTGCTGATCGTTTGATGTCCTTTCCACCACCCGCCGTGCTTTTTATAGATCCTGGACCGTCGCATCCCGGTGCCTGCTTACCTGACCCTTTGCGGTACCGACTTTTTTGGGATCCTGGACACACTTGGCCTGCCTGCTACCTGCCCAGTTGACTTATGCCTCAGCTACTGACGCAATAAAAAACAATTCATTCTTAATCTGGCTACCGCTATAAAGTTTTCGTATTTTGCAAACACTTTCATTCTTAATCCGTTCCACTAATCCGCCCACGCGGCCGCCCTGACAAGCTACCAAATGAAAAAACATCTCAACTGTCGCGTATAAAAAGATTAAGTGACATTACACAACGTATTTTCCCAAGCAGCTGAAAATTGTAGCTCATGCTGATGAACATGCACTTTCCTGTCCAGGAAAGGGTAAACTGCAAGGCAGGATGCCAGTCGAGCAGGATTAGTGGGCCGTTGCAGCTGCTCCGCCTTCCAGGATTCATTAATGATCACCGAAAGGGACGGCAAAAATTTCAGTTTTCTCCTCGAATTTTGAATATTCAGCTGGAGAAAATAGTGGCACAGAATCTAAGGAAAATTATTTAAACTATCCCGAAGAAACTTTTAAAGGAAATCCATTAATCGCACCTTGTAGCAACACATTTATTCTACGTATTCCAAGTAATCAGAAAGTGATAGCCTAGTTCAGTTTTCCAACTTTGTTTGGCTTATGCCCCGCCCCAGTTTAAGCATTATTATTTTTGAATCCTTGTAGCAGGAATGACTTGGGCTACTTTTAAAGCGCCGGGATCAACTTTCAAAGTGCCTTGTCAGTGGCGGTGGGCAGCGATGCAAAGTGCACTCGGATGAAAATGGAATGGAAAATGTCGCATGGATTTCATGGCAACTTTTGCACTTTTTCGCATTTGTTTTTTCCGCCTTTGCATAAACCATCATGTCAGATTCTTGATCAAATAAAACAAAGTTCAACCTACTTTTTGTGAGCTAAAATAAATACGCCGGGGAGAGGCCAAGCCCGACAACAAATATATAAGTAATCAGTTGTGACAGCCGAGAGAAGTGGCAAAAATATGAGGAGCTTCGGCGAAGAAAGTGATAGACCTCTCGCAAAATTATGGCAAACTTTTGCCTTTTTTTTTCGTTTCTTCTTAAAACGTAACGAGACGAAACGAAACTTTTTCAAAGTTAAATGTTGAAATAAGCAATTTTCGCGTTCTATGGAAGTACACACATACTGTGGACTAGACAAGACGGGGCCGAAGGAGAAAATAAAAAAAAGATTGAAAAGTAATTGCATTCAAGAGCTTGTAGTTAAAAATTTATGGCCATAGTGCAGAAGAATCTAGGAAAAAGGGCAAACACATAGCGGAGCGAATAAAAAATATGATGCTATAGCCATTGATGTTGCTGTTGCTGTTGCAGTTGCAATTGCTTATGTTGCTGTTGCTTATGTTGCTGTTGCTGCTGGGAAATATTGAAAATGTAATTCCAACTGTTTTCTGCCCTTCTGCCCGGGCGTTGGTAATTGCGAAAACCGGGGAAGCAGCTCGAACAGCATAACAGTATTACGAGCCCGAGTACCAGAAGCGAAAGCAGCTCCATTCCGAACAAAAGTAAGTTAAATTGAAAATGAAATGCAATCAGCTTGAGCTCTTTGGCGAATGTCTTTGCCGGCCAAAAGCGGCTGAATCTGCATCTGAATCTGTATCTGCATCGGGTATTTGTATCTGCTGGACGTGTTTCCATTTGCAGCTGAATTATTAACGGAAGGTGTCAGCATTTTACTCTTCGAATTAAGGCAGCCTTAGATACTGATTGTGAATAATTTGACTTCAAGGGAGACACGGAAAACGTAGCCTTACGTCCAATTTGGAACGAAAATCATAGGCTGGAGTGCCACTCAAAAGGGTACGGCAATAGTCTCAAGTCTACTTGGTTACCAGGTTTTTTCTTCGGCTATTTTCAGCCAATTTCTGGCAATTTGTGATGGGCAAACATTCAATATCCATACTGGGCCTCGTTTAATGGCTTATTTCGCAAGGATGTTTGCACAAATTTTCCTCTCCATCTGCCCGGCTAGCCATCTAGCTGGATGCTTTATGCACAAGTGTGCTGTCCTGGCTAAGGCAAAGGCTCTGCCGAATGCACAATGAAATTGAAACATATTTAGGTGAGCTCTCAGTCTGGGATTGGGCATATGCAGTGGCAAATTGAATTGAAGGCAGATGAAAGACCCGGCTCAAGTCTTCTTGGAGCGCCACTCCAAGTCGCACAGCTAAACTGCAACGTCACAACATTCGGAGGCACTTATCGCATAATCAAAATGTCATAAATCAGCCAACTTGTGGGCCAGGCTTGATTTGACAGCTTGGCGCGGACTGGCCAGTGGCCACTGCGAAATGCCAGCTAAGCGTTAATTTGCTGAACTTTAGCTGACACGATAAACAGGGGACTTGGGGTCGCTTTGGCCCAGGACTTGGTGCAAATCAAATCAAATGACAATTAAAGCGCCATTCAAAGTCAAACATCCCATTTGCAATGCAAGTCGCCTGCGAGGAGTGCAGCTGGCAAATACTCGCGAATTAAAAATGGGGCCGGAAGCCAAAGGAAGGAGTGGGTGGGTCGGAAGGTGGCAATTAATTAAGGCAAACCTCAGCGACATTGCTCAAAAGTATGCAACACACGAACCGCAAAGGCAATGAAATATTGCAATCACTAAAAGAATGAAAAGCCACCGAGGAGGCGGGGAGCTGACGGTACGGGCAAAGGGTACGGGTGCTGGTTAGTCGGAAAAGCCAGTGAGATGCTTGATGCTTTGGGGCTTTCTTCCATAGCTTCGTCTTCGTCTTCGTCTCAGCCCTGCTCCGGTTTCTTCTTTTTCGGTCGTCTCGGTTGGCTGGCTGACGCCCGGTTGCCAAAATTAGTTTCTGTGTCAAAAGTTTGAAATGAGCAAGCTCCTCTCGGATGCTGCTGGTGCACTAGCAAAAATCAAACAAAAGTCTATTTTTTAAATACTCGCCTATAGATAATAGACCATTAAAGATAGTTATTACTCGATTTGTTCTAAAACAAAGTATTCCTTAATAGAAAATCTATTAAAACAATCGTAGCGAAAAATTAACTATAATTTTTATCATAATCTAAAACGTCGCTCAGAGACGTAATTATTTTGTGAAAAATTCTATTTGTTGTCGAAGAATTGTAATGCAAAAAGTTATGGCTACTTCTGTAGCTTGGCACCATAGATTTTCTCCGTGTTCCCGAAGCTTTCAATAAAAACTACCCAACGCAAAGGAGCAAGCCAGAGGAAAAACTACTCGGCAGAGGGCGGCGAGAGGACAAAGTTTGCGCTGCGCTGATGTAGTTAAGAATTGGCAGCAAATGCTGCTTAATTTCAAAAGAAACTTTACGTATTTGTCATGCGGCGCACATTCATTGCGGTGTTCATTTGAGCGCTCATTCAGGCAGTAGACCAAAAACCCAAAGGAAACACCAAACGCAAACCAAACCAAGAAGGAGGCCAAGGAGTCCAGGAGCCCGCCCCAAAAGGACGTTGACAAACGTTGCCGTGGTCACTCACTCGGCAAGAAGATGAGATGGCAATGCCTCTGCATTGGACAGTCGCTTAATAATTCATCAGAACCAAAGAATCAGAATCCAAAGTGTGAGTCGGGGAAGTCGCGTTAATTTGCGGTGGCCTAGTGAATGCGGTGGCCCCCCCTTTACATCTCGCTCTTCTTTGGGCACTTGTGCGCCTCATTTCCTGTGGCCGACTGCCATTTGACTTGCAGTTTCCGTTTCCGTTTCAATGACGCTTTGATTGGCCTTGCGGTATCCGGGAGTCGACTCCCCGACCAGCGACCCGCGACCCGCGACCTTGCCACCAAAGGTTTGACTATTAAGCGGTAATTATTTGTGTGGGCAGCGCATCGCAAACTTTCGAGGTTTTCGGGCCACTTCTCCGACACACTTAACGACCAAAGTTGATCTAATCGAGGTGAGACAACTAAGATAAACTTTCTCAACTCTCTTAATGCAAAATATGAAAATTTTAATGAAAAATTGAAGGTCTCTAAACTAGTTTGCTGAGCGCAACTATTGATCCAGTTTGACGCTTCGGCGGAAGGAATAAATAAATATTTGATTGCAAATCAAAATCTGTTTCGCTGCGGCACACAAAGAGTCTCAAAAGCGCAAATACAATAAAACAGATTAAATATGACCCATCCGCAAATACGTGCAGAATATTGAGATATTCGTATCTGTATCTTTTCGCACCGAATTGCGGCGAGTATCTCTTACCTGGTGCCTCTATCTGGAAGTTCAATGGCTTTTGCTTGTTTTTATTTTCTGTCGGTTGGCTTTCCTCCCGATGCTTCGGCTGCGCCCACTGCAAGTAAACATAAATAAATTGTTATCTTATTAGTGCTGAGTGGCATTCAACGATATTTGAATTTCGGGCACGTTATTTAGTGCTCACAATTCCGAATTGCGAATTGCGAATGGCGAATGGCGAAAAGCGAACTGCGAATTGCAATCTTTGCGTTTAATTTAGCCGCCGAAAGTTGCGCGCAATTAAGCAGCCATGCAACGCATCCATTTATTTAATTTTCATGTTTATTTCTATTTGTATTTGTATTTGTATTTGGTGTTGAATTTGCATTGGTTTGCTTTGCAGATAAACACACTCGCTGCGTGCCTATCGGATCGATGGAAGCGGAAAGCGGCCACTGAGTGGGTGGCTGGGGAGGTTGGGTGGATGGGCGGCTAGGCGGCTGGGGAACTTCATTATCACCTCCCACTGCCTGGGCGTGGGCGTTGATTTCTTTGGCCGTTAACATTTCCGGGCCGAGGTGCGATGCAGTCGTGTGTGAAAATGATTTTAAAATTGGCGCTGAATTGTGCAAAGACAATCAAAAGGCAATGGCGTTGATGATAATGGCGGAAAACAAAGCAAAAGGAGAAAAGCTGGCAGGATAAAGTGCTGGTGTGGTGGCGGGGTAAAGTGAAATTTTGACAGCTTTTAATTGTGCAGCGAGGTGAGCAATGCTGCTGAATATATATTTGCCAAATATATACATTTAACTCACTTTGCCGCATGCAATTATCAAAACGCATCACGCGTCAGGGCCAGGCCCAAATGATAAGCGCAGCTGGCAGCAAAAGGGGAGAAAGGGGGCAGAAGCACCACCAGGTGGGCCTTATGGGCCCGGTTGGCTTGATGGGCCAGGTGGGCTTGGTGGGGTACTTGTCAGCTTAACGCCTCAACGGGCAAAGTGAAGGCAAAATTGCATTTGCCTTGGAGGCCGCCGCCGCAATTAACGCGGCATCATTTCTATCCAACATGATGATATTTTAACTCTTAACACTTTCCCTAAATGATGTCTTAAATATATTCTCCAAGACATAACTTTTATACAACTTTTTTACTCCGCCCTGCAAATGCAAGTGTGAGCTCGCCTAATGGCAAAAATGGCCAAGTGAGTGCGCACTTTGGGCCAAGAAAATGGCAACAAGCAGTCATCATCATCGGTTGTACCAGCCCAAGGCCTTTAGGCCATTTATAACACTCACATTCAGAGGTTTTAATTAAAAGACGTTGAGCTTTTGCCCGGCATCGGGGCATTATGTAAATGCTCCTCCGACTTCGCCTCCAGATCCTGCTTCTCCCGATACCAGTGGAAAGTTAACGAAGCATAAATCTGTGCGCCTTCGCCTTGTTTCCCGCTGATAAGCTACAATCAAATGCAATCAAACTAAATTCAATTTAATGGCAAAAGCCAGACAGGGAGCAGGGAGCAGGGAGCAGTCGCGCTGCAATTGAAGTCAAGTCAGCTGGAAGGGAGCCGACCAGCCAGTCATCCAGCCAGGCAGTGTCTAAATACAAATTACCAGCTCAGTCTCAGGCGCCATCTGGTTCTCCCTTTCGCTTTGAGGTGGCCAAATATTGCCGAGAACTGATTAGATGGGCCGGATGCAAGGATCGCAGGCCTTAAAGTTAACATGGCAACAAAGTATAATGCTTCCCCAAAAGAATGTCAAGTCTTCTGCATAATAGAAGAAGCTCCTCTCCGAAGCCTTGTTGTGGGGGTCTCCTAATTTTCAGCTTTTCGACCTCTTTTCACGAAGGCTCCAAGTGGACTTCAGATGCATCGTGGAAAGCCGGCGAATTGCGGTGCGGAAGCTGCCACGCCAGCGACAGCTCGCTTGTTGCAATTGAAGCTGCCTCCTTGCCACCGCTACTGTCTGTGCCCCTCTTGACTGACTGACTCCCCCACTTTGCTGGCAATTCAAGCGTTGCGAAAACGTTTCTGAACCGGCAGCTCTGGCCTCTGCTTTTTGCCCTCTGTCTAGTCTATCGCCATCGCCCCTTCACTGCACTTCCACTTTTCCTGCCTGCCTGCTACGATTTTATTGGCATCGAAGGCTCGTCGACAGGCAGCGACCGCAGAACTAAGCCTTTAAAACGGTCTACACTGGGAGAAAGAATTCACAGGCCATTTTTGCATATTTTTATAAAATAGTATAATTGTTAAAAGTCTGAAAAGCAAACTTAACTTCTTCAACTAGACTAAAAATAAAATAAGAGGACATTTTTACCAGTGTCCTTGAACCGTTTCCTTGCCACGGCGTTTTTATGCAGCCTGGTGGCTTTCGATGGCTTTTTCGCCCTGCACCCAACTTGCCGAATTTCTGTTCGACTGAGTGTTTGAGTGAGAGTGAGTGTTTGCTTAACATTGTTCGATATTTGGTTCCGCCTTCCTCCTGTCCTCCTGTCCCCCTGTCCTCCAACCCATCCACTCCCACTACCAAGCCACGACTTCTTGGCTTCTGTTCACTTCTTGACTTGGATGTTTATCTCCAATGATTTGCGATTTTCCGGCAATTTACGCAAAAATATGTGACGAAATTTCAGCTCCCCCCTCAGGCAGGCACCCCCTGCCCGTGTGTCTAGTGAACTGCATCAGTTTTCGTTTTTTATTTTAAAATGTCTACCTCCCCCCTCCAACCATGCCATGCCTCGCCATCTTTATGCGTTCCGCGCGTGATGTCAGAGCCCCAAAAATGTGCAGAGGAAATTAGCGTGCAAAAATGTTGATGGCAAATATTTGCCGCGGGGCTATGGGGGGGATGGCAGCTGCGACGAGGCAACAGCGGCGTCTCCCACGCTTTTCCATTTGCTTAACGAATTTGGTAGATTGTCTCTGGCATTCGGCTGCAGTTAATTGAATTCGAAAGGTGAAAGGAAAATACTCAGGGACGGATGGAATGGGAGGATAGGTACGGGTCGATTTTGGATCGAATCGGATCGGATGGAAGTCGACGATAACAATGAAATAATTCACTGGCTGATTTATCGGCCTGGAACAGACGCAAACCGCCAACGATTGTCGGTTAAAAAGGGCCAAAATGTGATTGCCAAAAGGTAAGGTGTTCATTTTTTAAACGCGGAATCGGAAGCGTTGAGCGAAAAAAATCATAGGCAATTATTTAATTGTCAGGGCTTGCCCGGAGCAAAGCCCCATTAACTTCAACTTACATAAATTTAATAACATCAGCAGATCCTCTCACTTTTTATTTGATTTCGATTTTATTTGCAAATAAAAATATTTGCTTATGCACTTGTCAGCCCAGCCATCAGGCCTGGCAAATAATAATAAAATTTTTGCCAGAATTAAGCCTAAGGAAGATGCCCGCGGCTGGGACCTCATCATTGTCATCGTCGTCGCCTCTGAGATAATTGTCGCCATTGTCGGCAGTATAATGATCATGTGCTGATTTGATAATTAAAAGCAAACATTAAGCGGCAGCGGCACAACACAAGTGAGCCTCGGCAAATACTAAAGCCCCCATAAAATGCCAGCAAAAAATAAAGGAAAACAAAGGCAGGCGATTTTCTTAAATGCCTCCGGGACCGCCTTCCCTGTGCCAAGCCAAGCCCCTGCTGACCAATAGAAGTGGAGTTTACTACTTGGACTTGTGGGTTGGAGCACTTGCAAAAAATGTGGGGACACAAAAATAATAGTTAAAGCTTTTTCTTCCTGGGATTAGGGCTGGTTTCTCCAACATCCCCCCTTTTGCCCGGTGTACCACCCCATCCCATTTTACTCCAGTGACTCGCATCCTCTAGGTCTTTGTCCAGGCAGGTAACAGTAGCAGCCGGGGAACTGTCTCAGTGTCTAACTGTGGCAGCGATAACAACTTTCGTGCGTAGAAAGAGGGTACTAGATGGCAGACAGCTCCTCCGACTCCGCCTCCCCGAAAGTTCCAGGAATGGAACACGTTTCGATTCGTGGCGACAAGGTTTTTGCTCCGCTGATGAACTTGCTCCGGCTTTGGGCCTTCCCACCGTCCTCTCCCCCATCGACCAGGCATCTCCATCGATTTATCTGCTGCCGTCCAACGCATTTTTCATTAACACGCCGGCGAAAAGTAGTTGATCCGCTTTTGGCCGTTACACTTACATCTGTGTATATGCGATACATCTTATTGTATCTGTATCTGTATCTCTACCTGTATCTGTACCTGTATCTGTATCTGGCAGATACGCGGACCGCAAGCCCGAAAACCAGACCTTGTGCCACTTTATGTGCGTGCCCCGAGAATATCAAGCAAAAACAAAAACAGAAAAAAAATGCTAACTGGCAAATTGATTAACGTTAATCGACGCCATTTTGTGCAGTTTTAATAAACTTCCAATAGGGGGGGTGGTGAGGGGGTGGGGTGAATGAGCTTATTTTTTGACAACTTTTTAGCCGCTTTTGGCAAGGAGTTGACGTCGTTCATTGGCTCGAGAAAAGCCGGATTGTCCGGGGAGCGGTCGAGCAACTGTAAATTGCACAAAAATCTCGTTTGCCTAATAGCCGAGTTCAAGTTGAATGGCTCAATCTCTCAATCTATCAACTGGCGTCGAATCGGCGTCAGCATCCACATCATCGTAGCTTTTAATTAGCCGTCAAATAAACTGAAAATACACCTACATATACGCCCAGCGGTCACTTCGACAGTAAATACAACATCTTTGACAACAAGATACAGATACAGAATCGAAAGATACAATTTTGAACAACAATGCAGTCGGGCCGAAAATAGCCGAGGATCGCAGTGGGGAACCCTCATAAAGTACTGTAACTTACGGTCCGAACGGGAACGGGTTTCAGAACAGAATCGTTTTCGAAAACAGCCAAACCACAATCCGCGCAATTAATCAAATGATCATGGCTTTTTTTAAGTATTCCGCTTGAAAAAAACTAAATAAATACTCGAAATTCCCGTTTGTCTTTCCCTAATTAATTTTCAATCTCCATGGGATCTATGACGCGTACAATGGTAGCCAGAAAGTCCCATAAAAACCCAAAAACCAAATCCCCTGCGACACTTAAATTCTCATAAATGTTTGACCGCCAAGCGGCTACTGAACACTTAAAGTTGCTCATCCCAAAGTGAGAACATTTGAAAGCCTCAAAGTTCAGAATACGAAAAATAAAGCAAAGTTCACGAACTCGGGAAAGCGAAGAATTTCTCACAGAGCCATGGCAACAGCGTCAATTACACGGGAATAAATGGGGACCAAGATGGTGCAGGAGATGGTCACAGCCACGGCTGCTGGCTACTGGATACTGGCTACTTAGGAGGCGAATACATATAGTAAGCCAAACCAGAACAGAGCAGAGCTGAGCAGGCCGGGACCAGTGACGGGCTTAACTTTTAACCGCACTGGCACATCGATGTGCCCGGTCCCGGGTCCCGTCCCGGCCACTTGAGTTCAGTTGGTTTGGTTTCGGGCAGCGAGCAGCGGGCGCCGGACGCCGGGCAGGGGTCAGGGGGCAGCGGGCAAGTAATTAAAACGAGTCGAGAAAAATCAGCCCAAAGAAAATGGGAAAATTCTGAGCCACGTAACTGAAACTTCACAGTCAAAGCTGGTGCGCTCCGGTCGGACATTGCTCATTTCGTCGTTTCGTAATTAATTAGTCTTAAAAGTTAAATAGCCCAAATGATTTCGGACAGGCTACAAAGGCGCTGGCTAATAGAAAACGTTGCCAAGAATGTGAAAAAGTGGGCGAGCGGTGGCAGGGGCGCCAGCGACTTGGCCCCAACGAAGATTCAGCTGAGAATTTTCAGTCCACTACGGTTCCTGGCTGTTGGATTTGGTTCTGTTCGGTTCGGTTCTGTTCGGTTCGGTTCGGTTCGGTTCAGCAAATGAAGATAAGATACGTCTTTGACAGGCCCGCGACAGCCGGGAGGAGGAAGCTCGGAGGCTATGGGGCGCAAAATGACAGGGCAGTGCATATTTGTGCAAATTTAGTTTTATACACACACTGAAAAGCACTGGGAAATATTTTAAAAGCCTTCAAAAGCCTCTAATCCCAAAGAATTTATATCCTTAAAAGGATATGCTTATTAAACCCCTAAGAATGTACTAACACGTAACGTATTAATTTATTTAACAATTAACTAAATAGAACCTCTTAGTTATTTAAATTTAACTTAAGGAAAAGATTTTTCTGATATAAATGCTTGGATGGAGACTCTTTCCAAACAGCAACCTTCACCTTAGTCGCTTGAGTTTAAAAATAAGAAACTATCAAGAACCATACATTTTTTCTCCAAGTGCACTTAGATACTGAGGCAATAGGAAAAGCCAGTTGGCTGCTGTCAGTTTGTGTACGCATTGAATTGCAGGAAGAATTTATCTAACGCCGGCAGCGGCAGCGGCAGCAGGAGCAGCAGTCGAGTGTGTAAGCTGGGATGTGTGTGCCTAGTATCTGGCGGATACGTGTGAATGCTGAATGCATCTCTGCCCGGCCCTGCCATATTGATTGAGACAGAATTTATTGGCCAAGTTGGTGCCCTGGTCTGTGGGTGTGTTAGTGTTTGTGTTGTGACTTTTCGGCATTAAAAATTTGTGCGTTGTTGTTGACTCTCCTCCATATACAGGCGACATACACATAAAATTGTGGCTTAAAGCAGAGCTAGCCAATGCATAAATATCTACATATAGTGTGTATACCTTTGGTAAAACATGCATGTTTTGTGTTTGTGTATTCAAGAGCTGGCTTGGCTCGTTAGCCGAGCTGCAGGACTCTTTCCCCTCCTTTCGGTGGCATATTTAAATATTTTGTTGCAACGTTCTCAGCTGCCACACAAATTGGCAAAAATCAACTCCGAAAATTCTACCTGCACTTACCTTTCCACTAGCATCCCCCATCCCCCACCGCCCCCAATTGTATATCAATTTCATTTGGCTTTTCATACCCGTCATTTCCCATATACGAGTATTTGCCAATTTATTTTACACTTTTGCTGGCTGCTGTTGTGGAAACTGCCATTTCGCTTTAAGTGCCTTGCCCCGGACTCTTTGCAAAATTACAAAATGATAATTTAAATAAAAAACTCTAAAAGCCACAGACAGTTTTTGGGAGGCCCCTCAGCCATTAGCTTTGAATCGATGCAGGCGAAAAGTTAAAGTTGCTCTGGAATCAGAGATGTCGAGTGGGGGCCTTTATGGGGCATGATTATGCATCCGATGGTCAATACATTGGCAACTCTTCAGCTTTAACTGGGCCAAGAGCTGGCCACTTTTCAGGAAGAGCAAGGCATACTCTTCTCACTGAAAGATATTTAATCCATATCTTTAAATTCTAAATAATATTAAACAGAATTATTGAGACATTTGCCAAGATATTTAATATTAAAAGACACACTTTTGTTGAAACCACTTGCGTATATTTTTTCAAGTGCAACTCTTGACCGCCACATGCAAATTGCAACTGATTCAACATTCAAGTGCCTGGGAGTTCGGAGAATTGCTGGAAAAATTGCTGCCACAGAGTGTCGGCCTGCTCCTGGCCGGGCCCAGTGTCCTGAATCCTGGACCGAAGCTTGAGCCTCCGCAAGCTGTTGCTGCCTTGCATAATTTATGGCCCCGTCTAGACCAAAGTGACAGGCTGGAAAAAGCAACGCACCCTGGACTGGAGCTGGTCACCACCACCGCCACCACCATCACCCGATTCCGATTCCTAATTGTTCAGACATTTTTTGATGACGAGAATTTTTGGCATTTCATATTTTCCCATCTCGGCCACATAAATTTACCAGCTGAATAATATTTTCGCAAGGACGACCACCATACACATACGTACGTAAATATTTGGCCAAGACAAATTGCAGTAAACAATTTGCAACATTTTCATGCGGTTGCCGGGCATTTTCCATAGCCGGCCCAGAGCAGCAATTATAGCTCATAAGTTGGAAATTTTCTTTGGCTTGGCTCTGCACTTGACCCAGGATCCATCTCCCTGGGAGATGCAAAGTTTATGATAAAATTATTAGGCAAATTGCCGGCCAGGGACCTTGGCTAATTGGCTGCCATGCCATCTACCATATGTGAGCATCATCCTAAAAATCCCATAAATAAAAAATGGAAAAATACGATGCGATGCGATGCGAAGCGATGCTGCAACACATCGACTGTTGACAATGTTTTGAACTGGTTTACAGCGAAAGCAAAAGTTGCCTCTGCATTTGCATGACGTCTCCTGGCCAAATGCTTTCAAATTGGGTTAACGACACTTTGGCCAAGGCGAAAAAGTGCACTTTCCACGCGGCACACAGCAAGTGTCGCCACCAAAGTTTGCAGCAGCATAGAAAGTGAAACTGCAATGCCAGTGCAACACAGTTGTTGTTAAAAATCCAAACAGCACCAAACAGCTCGTACACAACAATTACATGGCCGGCGAGTCTCTGGCTTGATTTGATTTCATTTCGGCTTGCCCGATTTTAGCCTGGCCGAAAGAAAGTGAAGCCAAAGTGAGACTGCTAATGGCAGGTGCCGCGGAAAGCCATTTCGAATGGATTTCGAGAGGATAGTCGGTGGAGGGGGAGCGGGAGCGGGAGGGCCTGGCCTGGGATTCATGTCAATTAGAGCTGGAAACGTTACCATCATCTGGCCATCTTACGTATACGAGTATAGATCGTTAGACAGATGGGTATCTTGGCGGGATTATGCAAAACCCGGCTAAGTACCGATAGACACGAAAGTTGCAGCGTGGAGTGCTCAGGAGGATTTTGGATTATACCATAAAATAATTATGGTTACGAGGCATTTAACAATTAATGGTTGCAGTTTATTGTTGATGGAGCAATATTATTTACGCCAGGTTACTGCGCCAACTGGTATTTATTGCTATTCGATGTTACATAAAATTAAATATTCACGCTTTAAAAATGTACTAATTTTAATTTGAAGAGGATGCACTTTGGTTGCTTCAAGTTTTTGTGTTGAGTATGAGGAATTACTCCTTTGCCAGCGTCCTTTTTGACATCAAGGATTTTCATGTACCCCTTCGCCCACCCACTCTCCAGTTGAATGACTTTTCTAAGCTCTTAAGACATATGTTGGCATGTCGCAAAAATTATGCATAATTAAGCGGAAAGCGAGGAACTGAGAGTAGAGAGATACTGATGCCACAAAACAGCCCGCAGATGATGATTGCATAATTCTAAAGATGCGAAATTGCTAATGGAGGAGCCCAGAACGAAACTCCGCCGGGGCAGAGACAGAAACATGCACAAATCAGTGGGAAGTGAAATCAAATGAACTAAAGCCGCAACTTGTAAGGTGACTCGCCTGCAAGTCAAGGAACCCATAAGCGGTGACAATATGCCCTGGGAATGGGAGGGGAAGGGCGGCAGCCAGGGCTCAAATGCCAGAGCGACATGCTAATTATGCTGTATTTATGTATAGCATGTGGAAAGCACAAAACACGGACCCCGGAACTGAGTCTCCCTGTGTGCGGCATTACACTGGGCGAAGACTTGCAGGGGGCTAAAGAGGGTGTCTCTGTTTTAGGATACCCGATATTCCTTGCACTTTATGTGCCTCTCTGGGTTTTCTAATTTTAAAACATCTACCAAGAATTTGACAGTTTCTTTGACTTTTGTTTGTTTAAAGTTTGAAAACGCCCATTAAAAATTCCTTATTTTTCCAGAGTGCATATGCGTCGAAGTGCATTCAAGTGCATAAGAGGAGCCCATTTGGCTCAGCGGCAAACTTTTGCCTGACATTTGGCGTTGCTGTTGCTGTTGCAGTTGCCGTTGCCGTTGCCAACGAGAACGTTTCGCGTTCACGTTCAGTTCGCGACTTTGACAAGAACGCGGCCATCAGAGGCCATTATCATGTGCCTCATCAGCGCCGCCGTTCCCGTCTAACGCCAAAGTCATTAAACTCTCGCAGCATCGTCTCCATCTCCATCTCCGCCTCTGCCTCTGCCTTCATCTCAACATTTCCATTTTCATCCACGATCTTCTGGCAAACTCCTCTTGTCCAAACTCAAACTCCTGGGCCAAACGCCAGCTAACGACTAATTTGCGCATATGACAGGGCGACATGCGACTCGTTCGTTCCATGGCCCTCTCGACCGGCCGCTTCTGGCCCTCTGAAAACTGAAACTGGCGACTGGTCGGCAATGTCAACCATTGGCAGCTGGGATAGCTATGTGCGTGGCTTTCCCATCCCATCCCATCCCATCGCATCCAGTGTCGAGCTCTTCAGAATTCCCATCCAGCCAACTGGCTGCGATTGACTTAAAGCGGCCATAAACGCCAGACTAGGCCCATGACACGTTTATGTGGTTTAAATGATAAGAAATGTGCAGGCGCTGCATGGCCATTTAGGTGTTTCCCCGGCCAAGGAAGGAAAAAAAAAAAAAAAAACAACACACACACACGAATTCGAATTCCGTAACAATTGCACTTTAAAGTCGTATAAAATGCTGGCACCCGGGGCGTATGCGCAACAATAAACGAGGCGTCGGCCCAAACAAATCGTCCAATTTGTTTTCAGTTTCTATTGTGCATATTTAATATATGCACTCCCCCGTCAGCGGTTATTCACTTTTGCCTAACTAAATAATATGGCACGCAATGGGGAAAATGTTAAATCATCTAGAGCGCGGTGAAAGGTGGCACTTGTGAGGCAGCTCCTCCAGTTCCTGGGCAATCACGTGTCAGTTTGGGGGCGGAGTGGCGGCTTAAATTAGTGCCCTGGCAGGTGAAACTTGGGAGGTTGAGGCCTAAACTTTTCCCTTGCCAAAAGGTGTGAAACGAATTATTGTTTTTGCAGATCTTCAGGTCGGATTTGAAGATTTCTTAAAATCATAGAAGTACAGTAGGTTTGGTATAATCCATTTTCTCCCTTGACATGACTCCAACAACTATAATGTGTAACATTCGTGGCCGTTTCATTTTCAAGCGACAATTGGAAGTCATTAACACCTTAAAGGTATCACATGTGATTCCCCAGATCTGGCGAGAAGGCCAAAAGCGACACCGGCTAAGCGGGGGGCTTTGACAATGGCATCGGCCTGTGGAACGGGGCCGGGGTGGCAAGGTGCTTTGGTGGCAAGTGCACCTTCGGGGCAGCAGTCTAATTAAACACGACAGTGAAAATGTGCTCGCGCTGCCATTGACACGTGTGCATAACAACAACAACAACAGCGTCAGTACAACAATAACGTTGCCAACACCCATACCAACAATAGGAATATCAACAATGGCCAATGTCCAGGCGGATGCAGTGCAGCTGATAGGACATTAACTCATACGCATGTACAGAAAGAAAAAACATGTTACTTCCCCTTTGAATAATGCTAAGCTCCCTTTTTCGGATTATTTCTCCGACAATAAATGTTTTTATTGCCTCCTACTAAAGCCTTATTTTTTCACGTGTAACAAAGGCTGGCAAAAATCTGTTGCTACTGATTTTCCGTTTGCCCACAGTTTCCGTGACCCACCATCCACATCTCCATCCTCCTCCAGTGCCCAGGCACAAGGATTCACGCACGTGATTTATGTGCGTGGGTGCGCATTTTAACGCGGCGACAGTGCCAAGGATCCTGCCTTTGGTCCGGCTTTTGGTCCTGGCCCAAACAGAGCAGCATGCAAACGGCCAACTGATGGTAACTTTATTGAAAGCCGCATATTTTATGTGGGCGTGGAGGCAGGGCGACGGACTTTCCGGCCAGTCGGCTGGGGCCAGGCTCCGGCTCTGTGCAATTCAATCAGGATATAATTTTATGCGTAACTTAAACACGCAGGATATGTTAATATGGCGGCGTATGAACACGGACAAGCACAACAAACCCATAAAAGACACAGGACACGGGAAAAATCGTTGCACTTTACGCTCGAAATACCAAAATACTATATGTAAATAAGTCAGGGCGCGTGTGTTTGTTTGCGTGATTAATTAATTGTGTTTAAAGGATAATTGCCTCTAGCTTTCATTTGATTAAATTTCCATGGCCTCTGTGTAAGCGTGTGTGTGTGTGTGCGCGTGTGTGTGGGAGCAGCCATGAGCGAGATAGCGGAATAATAAACCTCAGGTCAACGCTCAGGCAGCTGGCTTCCTGCCCAGATTACGCAGAGATCAGCCCGGTTAAACTTTCCCATTAAATTTCAAATTGATTCCGACACAACGAAATCATTTAAGTGCGCACAAATAGGCTGCCAATCCCCTGGAATATCCCTTAAGACAGGGCCCTCAATGCAAAGCCCACAATTAAAATGTGTTTCTTTAAAGAGAGTTTGTATTTTCGGTTTAAAATGATCGAAAGTTGTGGTTTTTTATTGAATTACTTCATTTATCCTAACAGAGCATTAGGACTTCGTTTGACGTTTGAAAAATGTTCTCCAAGCAGAGAAAACATCAATTAGCTTGCTTTTTATCAATCATATTCCATTCTGCTGGCTTTTAACAACATTTTAGTAATTGATTAATTGCATTCAGTGTTCGTCAATTATTGCCACAATTGAAGTAAACTTTTTCCCATTCATTTTTTCCTTCCTATACCGAACTTTTTTGCGACTCTGGCTTTTTGAATAATAAGTATTAATTTGTTAGGGAATTTATGGGAGAGCTAAATTCGCAAATTAAATTTGCTATTTCTGTTACGTGACTGCCGAATGGTGACTGTCGGGCGGTTGGCATGATGCTTTAATTATGACGATTTTTTACGGCCAGCCAAGATAGATTTGTTCGTTAACACGCCGAGAAGTTGACGTGTCAACTGTCTGGCCATCCCCCCCTCCACATCCCACCTCCGTCTCTATTTTACCATCCTGCGTGCCACTTCCTGTTCCTGCATAATCGATGGCGGGCGGCAACTTTTTTTGGCCAACAATCTCACACGCACAGGGTCCCGGCCAACACCAGCAGCCAACAAAAACAACAGCAATAATAATAATTTAACCAAGAGCAGGCGGCACCGGCCCCGGCACCGGCATCGGGTCGAAAAAGTTTTGTGAAACAAAATACGTAAATCTCTTTAGTTGGCTCATAATTATGACATTAAGCGGCGATGCGGCTTGAATTTTAATTGGTATTCCGTGCGTTTTCTATTTATTATGGGTAGGATGGCTGGCTGGCTGGCTGGATGTTTCTTCGCCGCTTGTTATTATGTTTATTAATAAATAATTTTGCAGCTTGTTGCCAATTTGTGGCCATTCATCGAGATTCGACATGTGTTTTGCGCCATAACCGTTAACAGTTGTGGTTAGTCAACGGCGTGATTAGGGCCCAACCAGGCCCAAGCTATTAGAACAAAAGTCTGCAAGTTTGTTTTATTTTATTTCTGTTTTGGTAAAATCTTGAAGATTTCACATCCCAACGCAGCCAGCGAAGCCAACGCAGCCACTGACCCGAATCGATTCGGTTGCATAAGGAATGTAAATTAAGGTTAATGCTAATTGACATTTCGATTTGCACATAAAAACTCCGCTTCGAGTCCCGAAAACAAATTGCTGGCAAATCCAGTCTTTACTCTTTTTTTCGTTTTTATGACCGCATGAAAATTAAATTAAGTTCGCGTGAAAATACGGTTATTTGGATTTCTTTTTCCCTTTATTTTTAGTGTGTCTTTTGACCACTTTGTTTGCCCTTCGCACGCCTGAACTTTGAATGTTCAGACACTTGGCCAATGCACATAAAAAAAAGAGGCAACACAACAATTGGGAGCAGTGAATTGGTAACAACAACGTCGTTTGCCATTTCCGTGCGATTGTCTAGCTAGGGCTGATAGCAATCTAAGCCAAAATGTTGCAATGCCAGCAGTTACATGGCAGCAGCAACAACATGGCAAGCCAGCGACGACAACGGCTGAATAAAGTTATTAGCGCATTTAACTGTGGCAACCGACGAGGCAGCGGACGTGGCACACTCGTGTATTGTTCGCCCCGTTCGTGTTGGCCAGCAGCAACTGTGAATGCAATTTCCATTTTAATTACCACCAAAAGGCACCAGCCAGGCCAGAAACAACGGGCCAAAAGGCAGACGCTCGCCAGACAAGCAAAACGACACCGGCAGTGGCGCATGCGTCGTGATGCATAAGTAACATGCCGTGCAACTACAACGAAACAACTAAAAATAGTCGCTACATCAACACCGGTGACTGCTGCAACAACGACTCCAACAGTAGCGACACAGCAGCGACATCATCCAACAATGGATGGAAAAAATACAAAAGCCTAACGACAGAAATTAGTCACACATTTCGAGCATCGTTTAAAACACAAGTGCACTTTACGACAAGTAACATTTCAATTATTGGAAGGTATTATTGGAGGTATTAAATACCTCAGAGACTATCGCAATGTAATTTTGATCAAATTTAAGCGGTGTTTCTAAATTCAACTGTATTGATTGTTACATTTTTATATTTTTTAGCTATAGCGACGTCTGTTTAGAATTTATTTAAAAAATGTCCTTCAAATCTTTCAATTTATTTAAAAGAAATACGCTTCATTCTACAATACCATAAAAGTAAGTTATTGATTTTTTTAATATAGAAGAATTATCTATTTATGGCTATAATTGAATTTTAAAGTTTTGAACATCTGAAAATGTAAAGACAAAAACTTTAACAATCAATGCCAAAGCTATTCCCAAAAACTCTTGAATCGCCTTCCGTTTGCATACAAGCTCCCTCGAGACCGACCACTCTTCGTTGCCAATGCCATTAAAAATTCGAATAAAGATTCGTGGCCGAGTCGTGGTGGAGTTGCTGTGGCTCCAGATATCGTTGTTGTTTTCGCTATTGCCACTTGTAACTAAATACGTGTATAACGTATATAACCGGAGACACTTGCTACCGCTCTGGTTGTGCATTTTCTGCATAAATATTTCAACACTTTCGCTTTTGTTTTGTGGCACAAGCACACATACAATCCACGGCGAAAATTGTTTTAATTATTCCCAACGTGAGCGACCTCCTCATCGCGAATACCCCAACAAACACCACCCACCACCCACCACCACCACCCAACACCCGCACCCACCAGTTGTCGTGCATTTTAATTGCATTTTTATTTAATTTATACCTTTGCTGCATCTAATTTGTCGTCATCTTGCATGGCTTCCCCCGTCCACTGTTGATATTTTGTAATAATTTTTTGCCATCGTCGCTTGCTACTGTTTTGGTTGCTCAGCTTTTGTTTTGGCTGGATTTTTATTTAACTTTCTTGACTTCGTGCCCGGAGCTTCCCACGCACTTTGCAGATATTTCTGTCTGGTGTCGTGCGATCGTTTGCGTAATTTCGAGGCTCAAGACCAAAACAAATCATCAAAACAATTTCGTCACTGTTGACACCATTGTGTGTGAGACTCACGACTCACTGGGTACACGTCATCAAGATTTACTTTTCGGCAGCCAGAGAATTAATGCAAATTTATTTAATTGCACTCGGGCTACGTAACAGTTCCTTTGCTTTTGGTTCATTGCTCTTTGGTGTCTTGCATTTTTTTGTTTAATTTGTATGTGAAACGATTTAAAGGCAGTTCACTGAACCTCTGCTTGTAATCCATTCCTCTTTTTAGCTGAAAACATAACTTTCTTTATTGAAGATTCAAAAAAAAGACAGGTCATGTTTCTTAGCCCCTTTTGGTCAAAACCACCCGTATCTGCTGTTTCAACTTCCGCTGCGTCTGCGCAATTCTACTGACCCAATTTCAAATAGGTTTCCAAATTCATTCATTGTTGGCCCGATTCGCTAGAGTCTGCTAATTTATGGCTGCCCCTTGTCTCGTACTGTGGGCGTTGCGATTGATTTACATAAAATATGCTATGTATTCCCTGACTTCTGGCTTCTTTTGTGCGATCTTTCAGCGGCTTAAATTTACATTTTGTTCATTATCGAGGCATTTAGACTACCATTTGGGATCACAGATCGTTCAGGTCAACAATTTGAGGCATAAATTATGAAAACAATATTGCCGGCTTACACAATTGCCTGGCCAGTGGCCAGTGGCCAGTGGGCCGGCCAAACACAATATGCAAACATTTCACACACCAAATGGTAATTAATAAGAGCTCAAACAAAAACCGAAGCCCTGCCAGGCTTTATAATAAATTAATTACAGCCACGATAACGATATCAAAGCGAAAGTTCAAAACTCCAGAATCAGAGAACTTGGCACTGAGAGAATTTCAAAGTGAGTCATTGGCTATATTAAGCCAAAAGCTAATGTACGAAAAATCCAAGGCATTTTAAAAATTCCTTCACATTTAATAAGATTATGCGACTATTAGTAGTTCTTCTTTGAGTGTAGAAAACGCGAATACTCCGGCTTGGCTATCCCATTCTTTGGCAATGCCCTGGAAGTAACAGTAACAAATAATTAGCTTGTAAACTAAAAGTCATCATTAATAATGATTACCGCTGGGGATCCGCCGCCCACAGCCCCTTCGGCCCCTTGGTGTGGGTGTTTTGGCAGATGCCGGCATAAACGTCAACATAATTAAGTGAGCGACTTCTTTGGCCATCGCCATCGACTTTTTCTACTCGGCTGCGATTTATTTCGCATTAACGTTCAATACTGCTTCCTAATTAACCACGGACCGCTTGCCACATGCAAACAGTCGGTGGGCGAAGCGATGGGTTCTATAATGACGACCGATATTGCCCCATATATATACATACTTATATATTTTTTCGGGTTTGTGCCCTCTGCGATGATGAGCAGGATGATGATGCGTCAGTTTTGTGGCAGCTAATTAGAAGTCGATGAAGTATAAAAAAGCAAACAACACACGCTTAGCGTTTACAGTTACTGTCAAAAGTTCTGGACCGGAATTTCGGGCGAAACTCTCTAACTACTATTTGGCGTGACGCATTACAGTTACCCTGATTTCAGTTTGTGGGCAGGTCGCTGGCTAATACCTTCCTCTGATTACTGGTAAGGGGATTATGGTTAATTAACTTCCTCGAGTCATGTACTAAAACCGGGGTTAGTTTATCCACTGATACAAGTTATTAACAAGCTTTAAACTAGACCCATACTCTTTTCAAGTTTAAATCACAGCAGCACTTTATGGAAGAACCTTGCCCACTTTAAGCCTGGCCACTCAACTTTTGGCCCGCAAATGCAGGGCCATAAAGTGTACCGACAGTGCTCTTAGCCCGGCTTTGCGTGCGATAAAAATTGATATATAATGGATTATCGTTTATTACACGCACGATTACCTCCCACCCATGCCAGACGGTGTCCTTGCTGGTGTCCTTCGCAGGATATGCATATTGTTTGCTTTTCTTTTCTCTCTCTTGATTGTTTTTTCTTTTCCGTTTCTCCTGCCAACATACCAGTCCTTGGGGCCGCTCGGCGTGGCATACATTTTAATGAGCCTTGGCGCCCGCGCCTCCTTGCAATTTGCATCTGCATCTGGATTCGCATTCGCGGCGGTCGCTCTCATATGGTCCTCAACCACCAGTCAACCCACCAACCCACCGGCCGTACAAACAAAGAAACAAACGCCGCGGCGAAGGCATAAATAATCGTACAAAGTATTCCCGGCCATAAATACCAAAGCCCGAGATCGGTGGATGAAGATGCTGCCACTGTGGCTCTTTGCAATAGACAGTTTTTGGAAATAAATGGATAATCCGAAAAATCACTCATACGCATGACGTTCACTATAAAATAAGAGAGATGTAAGCAAGTCTTAGATGTAAAAATATTATCAGCGAATATTAATATTCATCCCGAAAAGTCGCAACTTCTGCCATTGTACTGGGAGGTGGCTCGGTCCGCGCAATTTCCATGCAGCATGAGTCGACAATAAAGCGCCATAATAAAGGCAGCAGCGGCAACGTCTATCGGAGCAGCAGCTACATCAACAGCGGCAACAGCAGAAGCAGAAAGTAGCAACATCGCAGGCGGCGACAACAACAGCAACATCGGCAACATCAGCAACAAGAACAATAAACAAGACGCGCAGCAATTTCACTGACTACTGAGAACTTTACGTACTGTGACGAGGACCAAAACTCCCACTGCCTGGTGGTCCCTGCCACCTTCTATCCCGTACTCCCTCCAGCTGGTATCCCTTTTTGTAGCCTGGGCACCGTGTGCACTGAACGAAAATTGAGTCGCTGAACGCACGTTGCGCACGCTAATGGGGCGTATGCGTAATGGGCGCGCTTATTAAAACTTAAAGAGGCGTGGTCGGACTCATTACGGAGGAGCCGTGCTTACCTTGCCGTAGATGTGCCGAGGAGTGAGCTCCGATTCTTTTCGGTTGGGAACTAAAATGGAGAAGAAAAGAGCTTACATCAATCTTGGTCTTGTGATAAATCAAATTCTTGGCATTACTTTTTTATTTTTGCAGTGGATAGCTTGCCCTTGTCGGTGTCTGTTGTTATTATATTATTGCTACTGCTCCCTGGCTTGCCCCTTGTTGCTTTCATTTAAATTACCCTGGCCGCTCAGCCGGCACCTCGCTGCATTTTCCCCATTTCCCAGCCACTATTTTCCCCAACCTTCCTCGGTCTCATTCATGCGCCTCACGCTCCGCACTCATTTACCCTTTAACCGAAACGTTCAACTGCCTCACGCCCATGCCCATGCCCACGCCCACGCCTTCGCCTTTGCCTTTGCCTTTGCCGTGGCCCTCTTTTTTGCATATCATTTGCGCGAATCTTGTCTGTCCCGCGGAGCCCCCTCCTTGGCAGGCTGCCCCCGTTAAGTGCATTACAATGAACTGCGCCGGGGCCCTCCGACATCCACCCCGTCGTGACTCGTAAATAAGTTTTATTGTGTTTGTGTGCCCACGCCCCCGAAAACAGAGTCCCCTTCTGGGCAGTCTCCCTCCTTGGACGCCCACCCTAAGGCCAGGCCAGGTCTAGCAGCGTTGCAAGTTATCGCTTCCTTTGGCTTTTGTTTTTCGCTTTTCCATTTTTTGATAATTTAGCCAGCTTGCACTCCCCAACGAAGTTGTCTAAATTGCTGGCATACATTCTGCCGCTGTTGCACAAACAACAAAAATACATTTCTAAGCATATTAATATTGGTAAGAAGTAATATTGATACGGGCCAAAAAAAATTCATGAAATATGATGACCTCTCGATTCTCTTTTATTTCATTATTTAAATTATATGATTTTTCTTTCCGTGTGTCACTGCAACCAACTGTGTTGCAGTTGCCACCGCCGCTGATGCTGCTGCTGCTGCCGGTTGTGTTGCTGCTGCTTTTGTCTGGGTCTCAGGCAAATGACTACAGGAGTGGGCTTAGCAGGGACTCGAGACGAGGACTAGGACTGCCACTGCCCCAGCCTCCACTCTCCACTGAATTATGGCATTCCTAATATGGGGAATAGCTGTTGCTGCCCCTGCAACGTTTTTGGTTTTATTGTTGCTGTTGCATATTTAAGAGCGAATGGGCGCAATTGTTGCGCGTTTTATTGTTTTGGGAATAAGTGCGGATTTATAGAAATTTTTAGTTTTCCCGGACGAAGCTTAGCTGGCCCCGCCAGAGATTTCGCATCTGAAGAAGAAGAATAATGTGCAACAGTATTTTTAAGTGCAACTTTCAGCAGTTTTTCCGAGGCATATTAAACAAGCCAGAGACAGAGCGTGGGGTGGCAGGACACAGAACTACATAGACATCGACAGCACATGACGTGAACTCAATTACGAACCACTACCATGCACCATACCACACTCCCATAAAAAGGGGGCGTGGTCACGTGAGGCAAAGGCACTCCGGCTAAGAGTCCACAAATTACAAATGCCGCTTTGCATGTAAATGTGCAGTTTTCTGCCCAGCATCAAAATTAATATACACCGAGGCAGTGTGGCAGGAAGTGCAAGAAAGATAGCACAGCCCCGGAGAAAGAGACGAGGGCTAGGGAATTGGAAAGAGATGGGAACAGAGGCTGAAATAGAGACAGAGAGCTGGGAGCTGGCGCAATAATAACAATGAAAATGCACAGAATGCGCCTTATATAAACGACAACAAATTGCCCATTTGGCACAGAAGACGGTGGCTACGATGATGGTGATGGTCGGAGAGGGTACCCCAAAGGGTCAGGAGCAGGGGCAGGGGCAGGGGCAGGGGCAGGGGCAGGGGCTAAAGGAAATGGCAAAGAGGGCACAGCAAACCCGTGACATGGTAGACATTAATTGGCTGCCATGTCACTCTGTTTATGGACAGAACTTGGCCCCGTTCTCTGCTCTCCATTCTCCACTGTCAACGCCAGGCAATTCGGATCGGAACATTAGCGGAGGACGCGGCCAGAAAGGAGTATTGATTAATAAGAGGCAATGAATGGTAACACAATTGAGTTTGCCTTACTCAAAAATTGCCAGCCCAAGCATGAGTTGTTGTAATGGCCCAGAAGAACCTTTTGTTTCCTTCACAGTAACTAAAAAGGACATGGTAAAAGGTAAATGGACATGGGCAATCTTTTCTATACAAATTTTTAAACAAGTATTTCTTTTAAATTTTCATGTGTAGGTTGAAAATAAATAAATATAAGAATCTACATATGTTCAGTGTCCTTAAAAGATAATAAAAACATACCATATGCCACTTCAAGTATACAAAAAAGACCTCACCATTTAATAACCCACTTTCCGAGTAACTGAAAAATATCCATATCAATCCGATAATGGTCCCCCCATCAATCATAATTGATGAATGCTCAAGCCTTAGCAGACCTGGCGCCCCCAGACCTGGGCTGATGTCCCTGACCCGAAAATCCGATTCGGATGCAGTGGCAAGTCAGTAGCGGAAAGGAGGTGGCCATGCCAGCTGTCCGGGCAACATTACGCATACGCCACATGGGACGGATCTGGGAGAGGGGTGGGCAGGAGGGTGGGAGGGCAGGAGAGACAGGACAGGCGGCTGTGAGTCAGGTATGCTGGTTCAGTTTCTGACTCTGACTCTGGTTCTCCAGCTAGACAGGCGTATTATTAACGCAGCAACTGCTGCTGTTGGCATTTGCAATTTTGCCCCGCGCATGTGCCACTTACGTGTTTGGCTGCCACAAAACTCCGCTTGGCTCGGCTGACTTGGCTAAGCTCCTATCATGTTCAAGAGCTTGGCCCCAAAAAAGGAAAACACAAAACCCAACTCTAACCGAGAAGAAACATAGGGCTTCTGCTGCTGCATTTCCACTTCAGCAAACGCGGGGTGTCACATTCGTCGCCGCCAGTCAGTCAGTCATAGTCACAGCCAGAGTTTCAGAGCTTCAGAAAGACCTGGCTGTGTTGCAATTCTTGTGGTATTTGTGGCATAAAATAAAACGTAAATGAGCAGCAGCAGCAACAGCGGCGGCAGCAGCACGATGCCACAATCTCATTTGGCCTGTCGTATTGAATTCAATGCATTTTCCGACACCTTGAGGTGTTCATTTTCATGCCAGAAGAAAATGCGCTTAATTATGCGGCCGAGCAAAGCGATTCTTTTATTTGCAGTTCTTTTTTTTCTCGTTGTTGCTCTGGAGGCCGCAAGATGTCTTGCAACTGGAGCGTGCCCCAAGGCCAAATACTGAATTCGCTGCACTGGTGGCACTGGCGGCACTGGCGGGTATTGCAACAGAATGGCAATTGGTTGGAAAAGTTTTACGGCCCGGCAAAAATTTGAAGAGAGCGATAGCTTGAAGAGTTATTGCCAGAGACAGCCAGAGACGAGGCAAAAAATCGCTGCAGAAATATGAATGAATACTTTATTGAATATTGTGCGACGTATGCAGGATGATGGCCAGAAACGCTGGCTGCTGCCCGTTCCTGGTAAACCGAAGACCGCAACTGACAGGAAACCATTTAAACTGACCTCAAATGACAACGACAGCTCCGACCAGGACCCGGGCTGACCATATCCCACCATATCCCATACACGATCCCAATGTGCCACTCCCTTTTCGAAGCCGGGAAATATACAAAATGCAGTGGCGATGCGGGGAGTGAGGGCCACAGAAAAATCCACCAAACCTCCAACCACCCAATGCCCAAGCCCAAGCCCCAACCGGACCATGGGCCATGGTAACCCATAGATGGACAATGCGCTGGCTGGGAAATAAAAACGAGGGAGCGAAAGGAAAGAAACGACCCAAAATGGTAGCTAGCCACAAACAAATTGGCAGCAATTTGAGGACCCAACAAAAGGCGACAAAAGCCCCACGAATGTTGTTGTAAGCTGCGCGACAGGACTTTCGCGGATTGTGTGACTCAACAAGCCCAAAAAAAAGACGGGAAAAAAAATTCAAAAAATGTCCCCAACTGAAAACCAACAGAAGCCGGAATGATGATGGAATGAAATGAAATATAGAATACAATTCCACATTTCGATTGATTTATATGCACGTGACCCATCGCCCCCGAAGCCTCAGACCCTCTACAGGGATGTTGCATCGACGATGCCGATGCCGATGCCGATGCCGATGCAGCTGAAATGCAAATTGCATGGCTCGGTTATAATGCCATTCTCCCAGGCCAGACAAGGCCGACATCCAGTAAGTAATCCTATACGCAGGCCAGCCATTGGAGAACTCCCGTCAAGGCCCTGGATCTGCCCCATGGATTTTCAGAAATGGCAGCGTACAATCTTTGGTGAGTGGACCAGCTAGACTACTCCGGGGTCTGTGTTATACGATTGCGAATTATGTGTTCCAATTATTTATATAAAGATGAGAGCCTATTGTATGGTAAATTAAACTCCCTTTAACGTAGAAAGTAGTAGGTTAAAAAGTTAAACCAATCTGGTCGTAAAAATTTCCCCCATTACTTTTGGTTTTTATGCCGTTTACTAAACAACCGAAACCTGCGAAACCCCCTAGGCACAGCGAAATAGTCTTGGCCCTGTTTTCGATGTCCGCCTGCGGGAGGCTTTACTGTAAACAGCGAACATCTTGGAGCTCCTCTGGTTCCCTCCCGTGTAACTGCAGTCACAAAATGCAATTTTAGCTTTCAATTGCCCATGGAAACGGAGTGCACCCGCCACTACTCGTTGTACTATTTTTTGCTCCATTCAGTTGGGTATACATGTTGGTTTTTTACTATTTTCTGCTTTGGCTTGGGTCATTTTCGTTTGTTGCACTGCATTCGTTTTGCCTTTGCCGCGCACAATGGCCACGATAACTTTGCATTACATTAGTGCCGAAGACTGTGTGGGAAAGACTCCCCATTTTCCACCTCCCATCCACCACCGCCCATCTCCCATCTGAGAGATCTGCGGACAAAGGAAAACTGGTTTCGATTTCGGGTTCGCTCCTTTTGGCTCTGGCATTTGCAACAATTGCATCAATGGATGCTGCTGCTGCTGGTGCTGCTGCTGCTGTTGCAGTTGCTATTTTAATGGCCAAAAGACAATATCAATACATTGATTTCTTTTCATTTTCTATGGCGTGTATTTATTAAAGAACACTCGAAGAAATATTATTTTTATATTAATAGCAGGAGGAGTGGAGTAAAATAAATATTTCCCGAATTCTATGAAAACATTCAAGCAGAATGCGGGAAAAACTGTCAGACCAGACAGTCGGGTGTGGAAAGTTGTGAATGCACCGTGTTTCAAGGATGCTGCAGCGCCAACTGACAGCTTTATTATCAAATTGCCATGAGCCAGCCATTTGGCACAATTTACGTCATGGATCTTCCCGGCTGCATATTTGGAGCATTCGACGGGGGAGTTCCGCGAGGCAAAAGGCAGACGTAAGAAGGCAGGCTAGTGGTATATAAATCACTTTCGCCGCAAGTATCAATCTCTGACATGTGGCAAGAGTTGAACTGAAACTGAACCTTTCGGAACGCACCCGACTCCAAAGAAAGAAAGAAAGAAGGGAAAGGCAAAATGTCGTCGCCGTTGTCGTGTGACACTGAAATGCGGATACAATAAAAGTTTATTTTGTGTGTGTGTTTTTTCCCATCTTTCCCCTGGCCCTGGACCCCACTGGTCTTTCTATTTTTCTGGGTTGCAATACCCTAAAATGGGACTATTTAGGAATTTTTCATACTAGAGTATTAAACCGAAATCCAAAGTCTTTTGTTAAATCTCATAAAAATTTAATTACAAATTTTTTAAACTTGTTTAAGTCTGTTAGAAAAACCAGTTCCTTTATAATCAGCCAAAAATATCAATCTGATAAATACGATTTTCCTGTTCTTAAGTAATAGAATATAGGACCTTCGGTTTGCCTTCTTTCGAATCTCCTGTTTTTTTTTTATGTTTGCTTCCTTTGCTTTTTCATGGTTGACAAGACGCGAGGAGCAGCCAAAGTGCACCCCATGGAGCAATCACTCGATGCCAGCCAGGATGCCGGCAACAACAAGGGCATCGGTATTGGTTAGGGCAACAAGGACACACACGCATTAACGACAGCTGCTCCTTACGCTCACGCTCACGCTCACAAGCACACACATCCATAAAAGTTTATTAAATATACAAGGAACTTTTATGCAGTTACTTTTTGACATGCTCCTTGTTCACTTTCTTTTCATTGAAGACGGGGCTCCTTTTTATCCTTCCTTTCTTCCTTCTGCTACGCTCATAAAATTGACAACGACAATGTAAATATATATATTGTGTAAACTCTCTTTTCGTCCTGTGTGCGAAGGATTTCAATTTAAATGAACTTTCAGATGAGCCTTTTATTTTCTTATACATTCAATAATTTTTTTCCTTCGCTCGTTTCTTCCTTTTGCAGGTCACACGGAAAATTACATGACGAGCCATATGGCATATGCAAATGTGTATTGAAAACAGAAAAACAAAAACAGAAACACAAAAAAGGCTCAACGGAGCAAATGGCATTGAAATACAGCCAACAACTTGTCATATGTCACATTTTGCGGCCAATTTTGAGAATTTGATTTTAGCGGATCGGAGTTGGAGCCCAGAGCCCGAGTCTGAGCCGGAGACAGAAACCGAATGTGAATCTGTATCTGGATCTGAGGCCGTTATCTCCGCCAACACGTCGTCGTCGTCGTCATCGGCGCCGGTGAAAGGAAGTTGACCTCTAAAGTTTAATGCATTTAAATAAATCTCAAAAAACAACAAAGTTGCCAGCACATTAAGCGAGACAAAGCTGAAAGCGAAAACAACAAACAAAACAAAACTGAAAGCCCGAGCCTGAGACGGCGGAGGAAATAATGTAAATTAAGAAAAAATTTAAATTTTTGCATTTTTTAGTCAGGCGGCAATTAAGTTGAGCGACGCGTGCAGCCTAGCCATAAAAATATATTTGCCAAAAGCCGAAGTCAAAGCCGGTTGACTCGAGTTTGCGATGACTCAGAACTGGTTCGAACCGATTTTCAATCTGGTCTGAAATGCATATCACATGGGGGCTTAAAAAGGAATTTTTCCAATAAGAGCAGCCACAAATTATGAGGTTCACTAACCCGGCTGGCACACAAAAGGTTTACATGACCTTTTTTCTGGCAGGGACTTGAGGGGATTTGCTTGATTTTTCTTTGCATGAAACACCAATTTTTCACTCTCGCTGGTGGGAAGGTTTTGGAAAGGAAGCGTAGAAATCAATTTTCATATCCAAGTTGTGTAATTACAAGCATTTTAATCACTTTCACAAAACGAGTAATTTAATGCAGGCCTAATTGACCTCCAGCTGGACAGATGATAATAAAGGTCTAACGTATATAGTTTTTAATGCCGCCCCCCTCGGTGAGTGAGTAATCATTTGGATATTAAGCTGTAATTATATTAACCCTATTTCCCGCCTTTACAATCCAGTTTGATTGAGTTTCCGCTGTTATGCTGACGCATACGCACCGGCCGAGGTCCCTCCACTATCCATTTCAGTGGAGAAACTGGAAAACCGAAAGTGATTTGCATTACAAAACTCAATTAGAGGCGTCAAATAGCCTTGTCCCATAGACTCACATAGTCGTACGTCCGCCCACTGGCGTATCGAAAAACTCGCCCAACTGAGCCCATTGATCAAATTTTGATTGACATTTGGAGTGGTTTCGGGGTCCCTGCTTTTTGGGTTATGCTCGTATTTATCTTGTGCTCTATTAAGCAAATTCGGTTGGCATTTTATTGATCTCATTGTTGCTTTCGGCCAGGCCGTAATTGCATCATTAACGACAATTAGTGCGATAGAGAGGCCGAGCGAGTGGGCCTGGACGGAGACACAAATCCATATTGACAGGTCACCGCACAGAATGTATCTGTATCTCCGTATCTCCGTATCTGTATCTTTCTTCCCTTGGTCGTTATTGAAAAACGCCGTTAATTGTCCGCAAAATGAACAGATATGTACGCTTATGGGCTCAGACAGGCCAGCGGATACGGATACATAATGCTGTTCGGTTATGAAATATGAAACAGAAACTGTAATTCGAGCTCTCCAGCAGGTGTTTGACGTCATTTGAGATATTGAACTTTGCCACTTGGGCTGCCCCGCGAACGGAAGTGAAAACAACAGCATTTAAAGCTCCGATGCTCCCACTCGATTAACGCATGATGGACGACCCAACGCATTCGCATTCGCGTTCGCAATCGCTTTCCTTTGTTTTCGGATTCTGTTTTTTTTTCGGTTTCATTTTGTAAAGATACAGCCAAAGATACTTTATCCGAGAACAGAAGGTCATTCGTTCGTGGCAGTCAAATGTTGGCCAAAAGTTTTCCCGTTCGCTTCTTGACATGCGGCAGGAAGTTGCCTCAAATTGAAATTTAACAATCGCCTCAACATGTGTGGGTTCCTGCCGACAATCTGACAGCCTCTTGAGTGGAATAATTCTCGGCTGGAATGGCTTGAATGGCTTGAATGGCCCGAAGGCCCTTCACAGATTCGCAAGTGCGAAATGGAAGACAGCAGCTTCCTACGATTTTACTTTCACGTGTCCTTTTGAACAAATAGATGTTTGGCAGGACTAACCTTTGCCCTTTAATTCCATTTATTTGGCAAACTTGCTACCCATTGTTTGGCTTTAATTTTAAAAGCTCTCCGTTTAACAAAATAAACAAGGCAACATTTAGGATTTGTTTTAACTTGTTTATTTTCTTTTTTTCTCTCTCGTAGCGCTGGAACCCTGTCATTAGTTTAAGCAAATAAGCGCACATAAAAAAGTATCAACAACGAGCTACTGCTAATTTTTCATACACTCATATTTGCATAAATTAAAATGTAATTATAATAGTGTGTTTTAAAAAAAAGTCAGGAAATGATTTATGCATGGAATAAACCAGAAAGAATCAGGGGGAACAAACGAAATTGTCGCTTTCTACATGAAACGTATATAAATATTTCCTTTTTTCTCGTGTTTGCATTAATAATTGCTACAAATAAAATAACGAGCTATTAAAAAATGAAGTATATGCATTTCAGGGAAAACCATAAATTTTACGAGCAAGCTTTTTGTAGTGTTTGGCGTTCGCTTTTTAATTTTCAATATTTAACTTTTAATTGTGGGCAATCAATTTTGAAAGAGCCCAGTTCCAATCGCAAGCCGTGCTGTAAAATATATCAAAAAATAGTTGTTCATATATATAAGTGTACTTTTTCATAAGCCGAGGCGAGTCGGCATCGCCATCGCCATCGCCATCATTTATCAAACCGAATATTTTCCATCTGTCAAGCGCAAAAATTGTTATTGAACTGAACTCATTTTTAGAAAGTGAGTTTGAGTTTGAGCCGCGTTGAGCCGAAGTTGGCCCGCGCATTGGGGAGTCATCGATTATGACTTTGAACATTTTTGTGTGTTTACATATGCTTGTATGAACTATTTCGTATTCCAGTGTACAATATTTGGCTACTGTGCAAAATCCACAATTCACCGAATTCACCGAATTGAAATTTCAAGAACGCTCTCCAACTGCCACACAAAAAAGCACTTCAAGTTCCCCCCTACATATATGCGTTGATTTGTTTATTTATATTTTAAACATTTTTGTTTGCCTGCTTTTTTGCCCAATCATGGCCAATCCATGAGCTGATATACTTCGCTTTGTGCCCGGTCATGGCCCCACGCACAAAACTAACAATTTTACTTTCATTTCTAATTATGATAATGTTTCGCAAGTGATCGAGATCCCCAAAACCACAAATATTTGTGTTTTCGTGTTGGATATTTCCGAGAGAAAGTAAAGTGTACTTTTCAAATTATCATATTTATCACGATGACCTCGAAGTCCTCGCCAACTGATGTCACGCATTTGTTCTGGGACATGAAAATGAGCCGTTCGCATTGTGGGGGATTGAGACCAATTCATTTAGTTGTTGGCCAAGTTAACTAAGTCACCTCGTTTTTTGTCTCCACACCTCCAACCGCCCATTCTCTGTGTTTTTTTTTATACGCAAAGTTCAAACTACTTAAGACAATTATTTCCAGCACTTTTTCTTTAGCGATAAAAACTGGCACACTGGCAATTGTTTTGCTCTCGCTGCCGGCAGTTGCTATTCCTGTTCTGGCAATTTGCTTGTCGCTCCAACTGAACTCAACTGAACTTGCCCGAACTGAAACTGAACTGAATTTCACAGCAAATCGCTGTATAATTCCAATTATAAACAATTACCTGGAGTGAACTTAAGACTCCCGAGTCAAAGTTTGTGGGCCAAGCCAGCGGAAAGTGTATTTTTTTCGTGTAGTGTCCTACTAACCTGGAACGAGGAGGAGAGAAATTGTTTATAAGTTGCAGCCGCGTAGACTACTTAGCACTGATATGCGAAAAATCAGGCAGAAATCAGTCAGACATTTTCGCTTCGTTTCGGGGATAGTGAGCTGGGCGTGAGTCACTAGGCGTATGAGCAATTTCTGAGAGCAATCCGGTTGAATGACACCCAAGTGGGCCATTCGGGCCTAAATGTTAACATATTAATAATTTGCAATCGCTGAAGCAAGACTTTTCTTGACCAACTTAGGCGACAATTGGCCGCTTTTAATTGCAAAGTCGCCTTGCATCGACTCCACAAACCATTCCCATCCGGTTCACAAATCGCGACGCAGGCACCCTAATGTGGCCACTGGCCAGCGGATCGGGCCCGGAGTCCGTGTCTCTCTCGGCTATGGCAATTCATTAACGCTCCACATACGAGTCCCAAAGAAACGCTGTGCAAGTCCGTCTCGGACTCTGGCTCAAAGAAAAAGTTGCTGTGCCAGTTTTCTGGTTGTGTGTTTTTTTTTCTGTTGTTTTTGTTTTTGTGCAACAGTTGCAGCCTGCGACCGTCGTCGAGTCATGCTAGTCCGAGTGGCGTTGCTTTAATTATTTAATTTTGCGCTCATTTGCATGGGGCAGGCGCTGCCTCTAGACTTTCCGGGCCTTTCGCAACTGATTTGCATCTCGGGCTGTTTTGAGAGGTGGAGCGTGTAGCGTGGGGCGCAGTGGAGCCCCCCAAAACACCCACGACCACCAGCGATCTATGACCAACCAGTGCCAGCCGAATGGAAACTCTGGTTGCCACTTGCAACGTGCCACTCGAGGCCTGGTTTAAATTGGGCAATGTTGAATAGCTTGTCTTGCGGTTAAACATGAACAGGAATGGGTATTAAACTATCACCGCCAAAGTTGGGGAAAATAAGTTAAATAAAACTAACATTAGTTTATTTCTTTGTTTAAAGTTTTCCCCCTCAAAGACCTATTTATTTATCCCTAGTTGTTTCGAAACAGAAAACACGTAAGCTTCTCCGCCCCACCCAGAAGAAACGGCTAATAAAAGTCTGGAATTATCTTCCATTAAACTAAAGTTAGCTTAAATCCGAAAGTATTTCCCGTAAGAAAATTAATTTTAAAGTCTGTTGATCTGCCTCGGCTGGCATTGCAATTTTACAGCGACTGCAGCCCTCGGTGGAATATGTAAATTTTTGGACCGAAGCACGACGAGACCAAGACAGAGACAACAAAAATGCTAGCCCCCGAAATAAATTCAAATTTTTTATGAATCAGGTAAGAAGATGGGGCCACGTGGGCGGGGGAGTGCGTGACTGAATAGCAGGAATAGCTTGGTCAAAGTTTGAGAGCTGTCTGGAAAGTGAATAATGCACAGAAAAAAAAGATGATAAACTCATAAATTATATAAAATTATTAATTATTCAAAAATAACATATTAGTGGCAGTGGCAGTTATAATACATGAGAAGATTAACTTTTTGTACCCGCTTATTATTTTGTAGCGTGCTCTTGTTCAAGATCAAGTGAAAAATCTTAACTGGATTGAAAAATTGAATACTTTTGATGTCTTATTTATTTTTTCCAAGCCGCATGGCCCACGCTTTTGGAGCCACCGTGTGGTGGCCTGGCTTGTTGGTCATCGCCTAAGCCTGCAGAATGTCTTTCAATATTTGATGCGTGGGCAGAGTGGAAAAAATAGGAAGGTAAGACATCGACACACTGACACACACAAACCGATGAAAAATTAATGAAACTGCCCGAACAAATTGAAAACAATCGAGGCGCAGGCGGATAAACAGAGGCCGATAGAGAGAGATGGGAAGAGGGGCCCAGAAAGAGACGGGATGAAGAAAATGCAGTTGACCAAATATGCGCAAATATTGTGGTTTGGAACGAGCGACTAAAACAGCATCCAGCCAACAAAGCCGGTACTGGCTGAAGTAAAGCGCAGCAACTCGATGATGAGGATGAGTATGATGATGATGAAGATGATGATGATGGAGGAGAAGAAGCCTCTGACTAAAAAAGAAAGAGGCAAGACAAGAAGAAGACAAGACCCAAACAAGCAACTTGAAAACTTGATGTAGGTCAAATATATTTTTTTCTCGGCCTGCCAGTCAACGCCTGTAAAAAATGGAAAAAACGAGGAAAAAAAAATACGAGGAAGAAGGAACAAGTCTTAAATGTCTGCATGCATGTGAAAGTGTTAGTGTGTGTTACTTTCGGTTTATGGGCCACTGCAAGATGGCAAGTTTATGGCGAATATGCGGAAGCAGAAGGCAGAAGGCAGAAGGCCTCCAGGAGGTGCATCCTCTCACTTGGCCCAGGGATATAGTGAAGTTTCCGACATTGATGAGGCAGCCAGAGCAGCACAATAATAACCCAGACCGAGATAGAGGGATGACAGCCTTTGGCGAGTTTTTGAATGCGCTTAATTGCCAAAGAAAAACACAAATAACCACAAGAAAAAACCTTCATAATTCCATTAAACTGAAAGTGTCATCATCTTGAGTTATGTACAATAATTCCTCAAAGAGTATTTAATCTTAAAGGCATTCAGCGACAAGCTTGAGGGCAAATTCCAAGAGAACCACAAATGATTTCTTCTCTGCAATGTCATTTAAAAACTATTGTCGCTGTTCTGGGGAGGAGGCTTAAAATCCAAGCATCCAAGAAACAAAAAAAAAACAAGCAACCCTGAAAAGTGGTCAAAACCCGAAAACCCCCCAGACCAAAGCAAAGCCAACTGAACTCCCGGCCAAATTGGTCCATGAACGTGATCAATTATTTCTCATTGTTGCGCATTTCTGTGGCTCGAAATCAATAACACAACAAAAGCCAAGTCAAGCGGCCAACAAGCTCAAGAGTCAAGGCTAACTGAACCGACTTGAATCGGTCTCAGTCTCAGTCTCAGTCTCGGGCTGAATCGAGTTGCGTTTTTGGTATTTGTCTTTATCAAAGTCCAGTCCGAACTAAGCTTAAATAATAACTGTCCAGAGACCGCAACAAATACTCAATTATGAGCGTGGCCAAAAGCAGAAATGCATACAAAATCACATCCAATATCAATGTCAGTCTCTAATTGTGGCAGAGTCAAGACATAAGCCCAATCGATTGTGTCAAGATGTTTGTGGCTATAAAAAGATGATGGCGTTGGCCTGTCGACTTCTCAGTGTCTTTCCATATTTTTTTTTTCATGTGGGGGTTCGGTCTAGTGACCCCTTCGGGCAATTAGACGAGAGGTGTTATGTTGCCAGAAATAGATCGGTTTGCTTCGTTTTGGCCCTCCTCGCCGCGCTTCGCTTCGGTGACCTGGCACTTTTTGTCAAGATAATGAAATACTTGAAAAATGAGCCGATTTTTTGTCGGGGTTCCGTTTTTTATTCCATTGTTCGGGAGGTTGCAAGTGGCTTCCGCTATTAAAGTTTGCTTGTTCAGTTATTCAATTACTTTGGCAAACTTTTTGTCCGACCTGTTTTTCTTTTTTCGCCGACCTTTGCCAGTTTTTTGTGGATTGTTAACTTGAATGTGGCGATCGATCAGGTAATGGTTAAATATCGAAACTGGTGATAGTGAGTCACATAAAATGTTGAGAAATAATAAAAACAGAGTATAAAGGCTGAGCTTACCTAAGCCTCAAGACCTCAGAGATGAAAGATATTAAATGGCATTTGGACTTGTAGAAAGCAAAGATCAGATTACATGCTTAGCTTTGTTGTTTATAATTACTATTTGGGGTATTTCCTACAAGGTATTCAGAGAATATCTGCCAACTTAAATATACAAAATTCAAATAGAAAGTCCAAAGCCTAAACTAGAGTATAACGAATTTACTGCAATTAAATTTTTAACCGTCTGCATTTAAAGCCCCGCCTTTCGACTCTGCGCCGCAATTGAATTAATTCAATGTGAATCTAAGCAAAAAACAACTAATTTCAGTTTGAAGAGCTGAAAGGAAATGGCAGACATCAAGGCAAGGCTGGGACAAAGATGCTGGGCGGTTGCCTCTGCAATCTTGCCACCGAAGATACCGTTTTTGGCTTAGTGGTCCGGCATTATCGGCTTTTGTCTGGCCAACACTTTTTGTTCGTCGCCTCATTCTTTCTAATTTCGTTAATGGATTTGCTTTTGTTTCGGTCTCAGCCGTGAAACGCTTCGGACAGAGTCGTAAAATTAATAATGGAATTATGTGTGCAGGTACTTATCATCGGCCATTTGAGGTTAATGTGCAACAAGCTGACTAAACTCCATTTTATACTAACTCTTCAGCTGGTCTGAGCTGAATTTTCAGTGATTGCAGTAACCATAAACCGGGCTAATTGATGACCTGTTTCCTAGTGGCTCGCCTCATATCTTTTTCCCTTTTCCCCGTTTGCCCGTTTGGCTAATGGCGACCAGGCTTGGCCCAGCGTGTGAGTGCCGCCAATGATATATAATTAGACAAGGCGAAAAGGCAAATTGGCTGACCAATGTCTGGGCCAGAGTTTAAAGCCGCCAATGCCCAAAGCAAAGTAGCCGCAGCCGCGATGCCCTTCGTTTCCCGCCATAAAGCTTTGAACAAATTGCAGACTAATTTGGTAAGGGGCCCTACAAAAAGCCCAACACTTGCTTTTGGGTGGCCCCATCCAAAGGCGTAACTTATGGCCCAACATTCCCCACATATACATTTTCTTTTCAAAAGTTATTAGCGTGTTGAGCGCCGTTTTTTGCATTTCTTTTTGATTCAACGTTTTTTATTTTAGCCCTGCATATATTTGCCTCGTTCCACAATTTTCATTAAAAGACATAAATTGTGCAGAAAAATGCTCCTCCTCTGCTGCCTGCCGGCGAAGGAATGCCTGTCTGTAGCTGCATCTGAATCTATAGCTGCATCTACAACTGTATCTGTATTTGTATCTGAGTCTGGCCTGGTCTGGGTCTGGGTCTGGTTCTGGATAAACTGAGTGGGTGGCGAATGGGTGGCCCTCCCACAAGCCCAGCCAAAGGAGTATCTATGTGTGCACGTCGAGTGTTTTATTTTTCAGCCTTTGCGCTTTTTATTTACGATTTTTTTCTACTTGTGTTTTTCGCCCCCAGTGTAGCGTTTTGAATGAATGAAAGTTGCACGAGTGCAGCGAATAAATGAATGAATGAATGAGTGAACGAGTGAGTGGGTGCCAGCTACAAGAATGTTGCAAATGGCCCAACAAAACGCAGCATATTAAAACATTTGGGTGGGGATTTGCACGCCATTCCTCCCATTCCCGAAACAAAAACCTAATGCATTGCAATTCCGTTTCAGATGTCGTGGCAACGCTGCGTATGCTTAACATTTGCAATTCTTTGCATTACGCAGAAAGGAAATTGGACAAATGCCGACGACAAATGGCTAAGCAAAAATAAAAACCGAAAACGAAACGGTCGGGGTGTCCCCCACGTAATGAAAGACAAACACATCCCGCAGAGCCAAGTTGTCGTTGGAGAAAAAACGCGTCACCTGGAGTATTGGGAGCGGAAATGGAAGCCTTTTAAATGTTTGCAAAAGTTGAATGAGCAAGGGACAAGACAGCCTTTTACCTTAAAGGTTTTAGTTTTTTAAGAAGGGAATTATGAGCCTATGTGAAGGGGTATCGATTGCAGGAAGGGATAAACATATCTCTTATTTTTTACTCCCACAATCTTTAGAAAATAAAACTGTTAGAAGTCAAGCAAAGCCAAGGCCATTAAAATTTCAGCACTCACTCCACTTGCCAGCACCGATTAAAGAATTCTCAAGAGCCCGCGCCCACTTAGGGTTTTCACTTTTTCGACGGTTTCGCTTTTCTTTCGGCCATTAAGTTTCGACGCTAGTATAGTTTGGCGCAGAGAAAGAAATATACATATAAATGAAAGAAGCATAGCAAATGGCCAGAAATTGTTGCCATTTTGTTGATGCGTCGTCGTAAACTTTCATGTGCCGCCTTCGCTGCCAACTTTTCGGTCGTGATCTTTCACTCGCCCGCTCTTTCTCTGGATACATCACTCCGGTGTCCGGAGTCAGCGATGCGCCCGGCAAACTGGCAAACTTGAAACCTGGCAAACACACACGCCAAGGCATTCAAATTAGTTGTGGGCGCCGCTCGGCTGTTGTTGCCTTTTCGCAGTTTCTTTATTTTCTTTTTTTTTTGCCTAATTGCTGGCAACGCACGTTCGTGAGGGACAGAAACCAAAGCAAACCCAAACGAAACCAAGCCCACCTCACCACGCCCACCTGTCAGCCGGGGCACGCATAAATCTCGCCACCAAGTCAATCGCATCAAAGTCACGTAATCTATGTGACATTTTCACTGAATCGTTCAAACGCCATAGTGGAAAAACGCTATAGTGGAGCCCACTAAGTTGGACACAGAAAGAATAAATCGGGAATGATGTTGAAAATTAGAAAGGATTAAGCTAAACACATCCATATACTAATAACAAAATTGGATAAAGGTTAGAGAGAAAGTATTGGAAACTTAAATTCTTTGACACTTTTAGAACTTTTTCAAATTTTCCAAAATCATTTATCAGTGCATTAAAGCCGCTATCCTCCCAGGCAGCCATGAATTATTCAAGCTGTGTTCCGTAAATGCAGTTAGTTGCACATTTGCTTGGCAAATAGTTTTTAAATCTGTGTGCTAATGCCCGTTAGGGGCCCATCAACGCCATCGGACCTGGCCAACACTTCACGGCCAGTCAACACACAACACAAATGATTAATGTCAAAGTCAGTGAGCGACCAAAATGAAGCCTTTTGCAAAAACAGTAATTAAATTTTTGTTAAATCTGATCATTATGTAAAAACCAATTGGGTTCTGCAAGCGCGAAGCTTTAATCAAATTTTTCACACGAAAATGTTTTGTGAAGATTTTTGTGTGTTTTCATTTTAGCTTAACCCCGTGTCAAAAAATTAAATAAAATGTAAGCTCAGCGTTCGCATGGTAGCAGACAATGAGTATAAAAGTAAGCAAAAATGGATAGCATGTGAACTCCCATACATGCTTTTAACAAAAAAAGCAAACGAATATAAACGTGCATTTTCCATATCGCATTTTATCATTTTGTTTTCTTCGACAGACAAAGAAATGAGGAGCCAGAGTCACTGCAATCTGGGAATTAAACGCGTTTTAGGAGCACGCGATTATCATCCTTTGGGATAAACTTTCAAGGTCGCGAAGGTTTGCCAACACCCACGATTATTGATTAAATCAGGGCAGCCCCAAAGGCACTCCTCTAAAAAATATAAATAAATCAAGTTAAAAATTTATATTTTTCCCTGCTTTTGGAAGCTTGTCTTAAACTAAATATTTTTATACTGCTTCTTCCTCCCCGCTGTTGACAGTCGAAATGATTTGTGCCGGGCCAAGACAGCAGCAACACTTCCCAGCCACACCCGCGCCTTTCGCTTTTCTTGGCTGGCTTGGCAGCTTGGCAAACAGTTTTCGAGATGTGCGAAACTGGAAATTAAAAACGCTTAACGTGCACTTCCGGTGAGGACCTCCAAAACACGAAGAGGCTGGAGATTCCAGGCCCCGGCTCCCTAGAGTTGCCGCGCAGTTGCCGGAGCAGCAGCAACTTATCGGAGGCATCAACAACATCGCAGCGGCAACATCGGCGGTCCAACAACATTTTACGTTAATATGTTTGTTTGTTTGTCTTTTGTTTTTGGCTCTAACCCTTTTTGGCACGTTTTGTCTTGCCTTTGTTGGTATGCTGTTGTTTTTTTCTCTCCAACACTCTTTCGCTAAATGTTGTTTACTCGTTGTCATTGTTGGTGCTGTTGTTGGTGCCATTTTTCTTTTGTTTTCCCAACATTGTCGACTGCTTAACATTCACCTACTTTTCACCTTGTTAGCCACCTCGGAGCAGCAGAAGCTCTGCGCTTGGCCCTGACGTCGTCGTCGTCTTCCCAGCGGACAGCGGACCATAGACTCCAACTGAAATCAGAAGTTGACGCAGTGCGAAAGGCGGCGGCTACCAGAGGCGGGCCCAACAATAAGGCTACAAAACAAAAAGCCAACAATGCAAAATGCACACACAGCCGAGTCTGAGGAGAGAACTCGAATCAAAGGAAAATGGGACGAACTTGGAAAGAGGCAACGATCTGGCCAACTTCAAAATGAGTTTGTTTGCTATTCAAAAATTTTGAAAGGGCCAGGGACTTGAGAGGATCCCTGCGAAAAACAATGCTCAATCCCAAACAGAACACTTTTTCTGGCAGTGTAAATCCACTCTCGGCAGCATCGAGAAGATGAAAACTGGGCTCTAAGTAGAAAGTTAATTAGGCTTAAATGTGCGAGAAGTCGACGATGACGACGGCATTGAGGAGGAAACACAACAAATACAACGAGAATAATAGCAACAAAAGCAGCCAGAAGATGAAGCAGAAAGCCAATTAAAAATTCTTATGCTTTTGCCTTAATTTTTCCTCGGCTTCTCAGCCACTGCCTCTCCATTTTTCCTATGGCTAATAATAATTTCAGCTAAAACTGAGCGCGCCGCGGCATCTGCTTGTTAATTAATTTTTATGCATTTCTACAAATGTTCAATCCGAAAAAGTTTTCGACTTGCTCTCGGCTTTGGCTTTTTGTTCGCGTGCAACGGAGCGAGCCAATCAATGGCCAGCAAAACTTTCGTTTCAAGTAAATTTCACTCTTGGCCCAAAGGCGCCCACTGAAAATCGCCCAGAAAGCCCGGCCGGCCAACTTGGTTGACATTAATTGGACCCATTAAACGCTGTTCGCTAATAAGTTGGCATCAACTTAGTTTCGGCCTTTCCCCAGCCCCTTTAGCCCGTAGCCCTTCGGTCTTAGCCCGGAGCTCGTCCCAACTTGTTATTGTTCTCGGCCTTGTCCGACTGTCAGCTGCCGTGGAATCAAAACGATTAACCCTCGGATTGTATACAGCATATGGTGTGTGTGTGGTGTGATGGTGGTCCTAACGATATTCCAAAACCTGGCCCAAAGTCCCCTTGAGCTGGATTAACCACATCCGACAAACGGATGCCTTTACAAATTTATAGTTCTGGTGGCATATGAAGTGTTTTCATTGACAACATTGTTAGGCTCTAACCTTGTAATAGTTTTAAGTAATTAAAAGAAATAGAAAAACAAAATAGTATATATATTAGAGAAGGATACATTTCTCATAAAAGTTTTCCTTAAAAGAATCTATAGTCTAAGAAGCATGCTTCCGGATAGGATTACATTTTCAGTAAAAACTCAGACATAAAATATTGTAGATAAAGAAAATTTCAAGATAAAGTAGACACACCGGTAGTTAGTTTCCTGTACCAACTCGATGACTTCATCAAAGAACCCGCACCAGCTCCCATGGCCATGGCCCAACAGAGGAAGCATTAATATGGAGGCCTAAAGGTCATCCCGTCAAATGGCCCGGCGGCAGTGGCAACTAATTTGGGGCTTAACTCTAATCAAAGCCGAATAGCAGAAGCACACCCGGCCAGAATCTCACGGATGCGTGTGCTTCGGGCCCGATTGAATCGGTGGGCAGTGGACCCTTCGGTGCAGCTGCATCGTCAATGCTAATCCACTGGGAGCTGGTTAGTGGTTGGGCGGTTGGGAAGCATCACAAAAGGGCCAGCTCCATAAAGTGGGTGTGTGTGTGTGTGTGTGTGTGTGCGTGATTGTGGGCCAATTTACATTTTGAGGAGCTGCAAGTAGCTCTCCTGCTACAACAACTGCCCCAGCACTGTTGCATAATTAAAATTTGGAAATTAATTTTATAATTGTGCGAGCGCTTTCATTATTAACAGTTGCCAGAGAAAAGTCCAATGTCGGAAAAACAAAAGCTTGATGGTGACCAACATTTTCCGTTCTCTCAGTTCTGAGTTTTCAGTTCTCGATTCGCTTTTGTTTCTGGTTCCGAGCCGTGTCCGTCCGGTCTTCCTGTCCGGGCTTCTCTCCGGCCGTTTGGCTACTTCCATTTATTATTTATGTGCATTTTGATGTGGAAAGCATTTTTTGTTTTCCCTGTTTTGTTATATTTTTGTGATGCACTTTTTACTTATTTCTATTTTCCCTGTGTCCGCAAAAACATACAATATACATTTTTCTGCTGTAACATGTAGTTCTGGTAGTTGCAAATTTTGTCTCTACCGCCCAGAAAAGTTTCGGAAAGGATGGATGCGGAGCCTGGATGGTGTGGAAAATGAGTGGAAATATTTTGCGTATTGTCATTTGGATAACATTGTGGTGCAACTGAGCTGGGATACAAAGTTTTCCGTGCCGGACAAGTTGGGAATGAAAAATGGAAAATTGAGAACATTTCACACTTCCCCCGCCCCACTTCTCCCATAGCGCCGTGCGGGTTAATTAGTTGCAGCGGCATCTGCATCTGCATCTGCTGGTTGCCTCCTGCAAGACAAGAGGAAATCACTTTCCAGATACATTTGCAGCTTCATGCAGACGCGTGCCCATTTCCGCACCGCCTCGGAAAATACAGTTCCGATTAAGCCCGGCTTGATGAGATTTATCCATGGACGACTCTGATGTAATGCCACGCACTGCCGCAAGACGTTGCCCCAACCACGCCCCTCCCTTGGCCACTCTAACTGCCCATTGTGTGTAAATTTGTTACCATTTTTTCTTGCTTCTTTATTTTATATTTTTCCTCTCCACTGTGTTTTGTGTTAGTTGGCATTGCACATAAAGGTAATTTCTAATTTGCTGGTGTTTTATTGTTTTTATGCCGGTTCAGTTCAGTTTTATGGCAGCGACTTATGCAACACCTTTTCGAATCACACACATGGACACTAAGTGCGTACCGCTTCGCAGGGCCTGCGCTGCCAGCTGTCGTCCCGGTCCGCTCCGCTCCGTTCGAGCCGCTTTAGTCCGATAGTCCGATACGATCCGAGCCGTAAAAGCATAACGGCATTCATTAATCATGCAGTCCACGTCGAGGTGAAAAAAGAACCTGCAACTTACACTAACACAAAACGCTTTAATGACAAGTTTTGCTCTCGGAAATGAGAACAAACTGCTCGAGTGGGTATATTTTCGAGGGGTGATTAATGTATCAGGTCCAAAATGATTTTTAAACATCTTGACAGGCGTACAATTTTGGATTTATTCTCATAAAAACGAAGCTAGAGATTGATTCCCAACCTTTTGGGGACTTGCAGAATCTCCAATGGCCACTATTACATCATTCGTATTTTCTGCGAGTGGAAGAATAGGGGAAATCGAATGGGCCGCCAGAAGAACAGTGCCAGCGACAACCGTTGCCAATTAGCGGCAACATGCAAAGCGCATTTGCATTGAACCTGCAACCTGGAACCTGGTAGCTCTGGAGTTCCGCGAGTGCCTGCTGGCAAATGACACTAGTAGAGGTACTAGCACTGGTACTGTAAAAACAACAGCAGCATCTGCGTCAGGAAATGTAATCAGTTCAAGTTGCAGCACCAGATTACCCTCAGGTAGGAGCTGGTACCCTTCCCATCCCCCGGATACCCTATCCACCAGCTAATTGAGCTCTTGAGCTACACTGGTGGTTAGTTCAATAAATTCACGATTTTTGCATACCTGCAGCTCCTACCTGGAGCCAGCGATCAATCTACCTGACAGACTTAAAAGACGCCCGCACACGCACTGATTGCATCATTTGGCCTCCAAACCGGCGAAGAGTAAGGAGAACGCTCCGTTTCGTTTCGATTCGATTCCATTTGCATAGCAAGTAAGACGAGCTCGTATCCTGCAAAATGCCAGAAGCATCAGTGAGCTATGCCCTCTATCTGCACCGCCGGGAGCTGGGGCGTCCCAAGCGCCGGATGATGCGGATTGCCTGCACCAAGCTGCAGTTGACAAACGAGCTCATCCAGCAGCAGCAGCGCCGGCAGTGGGAGTCCGCCTTTGACCCCAACTTCGATGCCGAGGCCAGCATCCAGCAGAGCAGCGCCCTCAACCGGGAGCGGGAGTATCGCGACCGACTGAAGTTCAGTATGCAGCGGCAAATCGAGAAGCAGCAGCAGCGGCATCGCAAATACCTGGAGCAGATGGGCAAGGTCTAGGATATCAAGTATCCGCCCTGTTGAAACAACTACCACCCATTTCGAATAATTCCTCAAACAAAAAGACAGCCAAGTTACCTCACATGTGATAGAGAAAATAAGAAACTCAAGTTCCTAATTGTAACACCTTTTTTTACCCACTAAGTCATTTTTTACTCTTAATAAATATATAAAACGAAAAACGATTTCTTGAATTTAGGGAACTTAAAGAGCTAACAGCAATGTAAGGGCTAGAAAAAGGGGCTTACGTTTCCCTGACAAAGCCACAATTCAAAGGATCGCGGCCAAGACAAGCCAAAGTGTTTGACTTTTGGCACTCTCTGCCACACGACTGAGGTGGGAACAACTGTCAGTAGCCGGAAAAACTGAGTCCAATTCACTAAAAAAAAACGACTTAAAAATACCCACTAAATCGAAAAAACGTAATTGGACATTTTTAATTTTTTTTGCCAAGACTGTTAAGTGACAAACTCATAAAAATTAGTAATAAACTCATTTTAATTTTTTCTAAAGGTTTGAAAATTTTTTCCGCATTTATATTTTATTACATTTAAATAAATAAAAAAAAATAAATAAAAAAAAAACACACTAAATAATTTCATATGAATACTTGAAAATTTCTAAATATAGTTTTTGGACTAAAACATGTTTGTATAATTATAAATTAAAATTTAAATATTATTTTTTTTTTCTCCATATACACCCATGATTTCCAGGAGTACCTATTGCTGGAAAAAAACGCGCCAAGAACTGACAAGGAAGTGCAACAGAAGCTGAAGCAGCCCAAAGGTGAGTGCGGCAAGTTTTCCTTCTCTTTTTTCAATTTCCTGCTGCCATTACGCAGCTGTTGCAACGCCGCTTTCCACCCCACGCGGCTGCCCCCCACGACTCCCCCCCAGAATTTTCCTGGCCATTGACGTTTTCGCGCTCATGTTTTTTTTTCCATTCTGGCCGCGCTTGTTGTCTTCGCTCTCGCCTCGCTTCTCGCTTGATTTGTCACAGAGTCCCAACGGGAAAATAAACCTGTCCCCGTGTACTGTCTCTGGGCCGTGGAAAACCGGTATGTGCGCTTTCTTTTTGCTCCCACTGTGGCTCAAATGGCCCAAGAGGGGCGAGGGGGATGCGTTTCATCTTAGCACTCGTATTTAGCCGCGATTCCTCGTCACCTCCAGGGCCAACAAAGTCCACTAAAAAGTGTTCTTCCTTTAAAAAAAAAATATCCCAGCTCTATCTTTAAGAAAATTAAACATTTTTTTGACCTCAGATGCATCAAACATATTTGAAATTTTAAAATATTTTTGCAAGTGCATTTTAGCCTGTTTACTATTCTAAGTGCAGTGTCTTGGCCAGCTTCGCTTAGTTTCTGCAGGCTTTTCCTTCCTTTTTTCATTTCTGCTGGCATGTCGGCATATTTATGCGCCTTGTTGTCCCAATTCTTGAAAAAATGCTACAACAAGCCTCGTATCTGCAGCTCTGTCCATAAACATTACGCTTTTTTTAGAAGCTATTTTTAATAAGCAGACCCAATAAAAACCATGTTTTTTTTGCTTTTTGTTTTGCTTACCTCACTTTATCCATCGGCCATTAAGCACTGCAACCTGAAAGAGACAAAAGCGGAGAAAAAAAATTGTTTTATTATTTAAAGCAAAATCAATATGAGAAATTCCGCTGACAGTGGCCGTGCATATAAAATTTTACAACAGCCCCGAGCCAGGGACCGACATAAATTTAATACCTTTTCAAATTGTTTTTCATAACCCATTTTCCCATAAATGCCGCTGCACTCTGTTGGCCAAAAGATAAAATGCATTTGTTTACTCTTCCTTTGCATTGTAATATTGTAATTGTTGTCCAAAAAATAAATGGAAGAATGGCAAATCTTATTTGAGGCCAGTCCCTTCGGGAAATTCTACCTAATTACTGGAACGTGATTACTATATTTTAAAAATTTTTTGGAATTCGAGCTTTTTACAAAACTTATTTAAGAATAGTGAAATATGGGATATCGAATTTTTGATTGTTTTGGGAAGTAAACCATTTAACACCTTGCCAAAATGGGTTCTTTGTGTCCACTCACTCACTCACGGGATAAAAGCAAACTTTGGGGATCTTCCGCCACGAATTTGGCTGCTGGTGTTTTATTTGCTTTTTGAACATTTTCGTTTTTTATTTGTTTCGTTGGCTCTCGTTGCATTGAATTCTGCGTGTCAGCAACAGCTGTGTTGGCCACTAAAAAGCAACAACAACTGTAATAATAGCAACAATAATAGCAAACAAAACAAAAAACACACTCTAGCTCCCGCAAACAACATTGTACAAATAACAACACTTTTTATTGCTACCAAAAGGGAGTAGATGGAGTATAGTTGCCAAAGCAGAAGAAATTGCTGCTGCGAAAAGGAGAAGGGGCGATGGGGCGGGGCCGTGAGGAGGAGGAAGGGCAGTAAACACAAATAAACAATTGCAATTGTGTGGCGATGGTTGTAATTCTGTGAGCTGCTAAATCGTCTGTAAATACTTTTGTACAAGTTAACAGTTATAAATGGGCTTTTTATGAGTTGTGTGCGACAATATTTGTGAGCGCACCACACAACCCTGAACGCAAGTTGAAGGACAACGGGGCGGGTCCTGCCAAATGGGCTGGGCGGGGTGGTCAAACTTATGGGCCATATCAAACACAATCCAACCGACTGATAGCCGGTACTCTCAGTCATTTTTTGAGAAATATAATCATTAAAAAGATACTTTTAAATTTTTGAATTTTGAATTGACTGATACCCGGTACTCGCAACAATTTTTTACGAGTTGAATAAAAGTATCTATACTTTCAAAGAATGCCTTAACCAATCTTTCCTCATGTTAAAAAACCATTTCAATTACATTATTCACATAGCTTTTACAAACTTTAATATCGCTTCTTCCCCCAATTCAGGTGACTTGCATGGAGGCAGGCCTACAATAAACATACCCCAGTACTTTAAGAGTTCCGAGCTCAATAAATGGGGGGGATTCGATGGCAATACTCCACTGATAATAGCATTGAACCATTATTGCCATGGCTACTGTGGCTGCTGCACAGCCTTCGCTCCACATTTTTCATGTTGCAGGCATTCGGACACCGCTTAGAAAGTCACTTGAGGGATATGGCCGGCAACAAACACTTTGCTTATGTCTGTTTGTCAGTCAAGTGAAATCGTATGCCGCCTTCTGCAGCGTATCCAAGCCATATCCAAGTCCCGCTCCGAGTCCAGCTCCGAATACGAATCTGATTCCAACCCGATGTCTGCCCGTTGTCTGGCCAAGTGGCAAGCAGTTATTGTTACGATTTATGGCATACGCACAGCAGATGAACGGAGCGGTGCGGAGCGGAGTGGAGATGGCATGAGAGGCGATGGAGTGGACACACTCCATCCGTTTTGTGTCCATGCATTGGGGGATTTCTATTGATTTTTTTCCCCTCACTGCTAGCTAATGCACAGAAAAGAAAAAGGTTTGGGTTCCCTCCTAGATGGTTTTCAATGTAATAGTTCATCTCCCAAAAACTATCAGAATATTTCTGTTGCCTTTTTCAAATTGCAAATAAATGGCTAAGCTCTTTGGCCAAAATGTTTCTCTCAATGCGCTTTTGTTGCGTGGCTGCTGCGTTTTCTATTTTTTCAATTTGCTGCTGTTGATTTGCCACACGTCCAAAATAATGCTAAGAAATGGAAATCATAAAAGTCAACAATCATCCACGTTGGCCATGACCAGATTACTGCAGCCAGTGGGGGGTTGGCGGTTGGTTTCAGGGGAAAAGAGGGAAAGCGAACAGTTAGTTGCAGTTGAATTCGCGCGGCATCATTAGGAAAATTTTTGCGCTTTCGTCAAAAGAAATCAGACGGCAAAGCCCAGGTCGGCGGCTCAGCAGCTCGGCAAGACCATAATGGTGTTGACTCTGCGTTTTGTGGCATTGTCGTTAGGCAGGTGAAAATATGTCTGGGGTCGTTGGGTGACGTTGGCCACCTCGTCGGTGTCAAACTGCCGAACGGCTGCTCGACATTGATCATTCGTTCCCAGTGTGGTGGTGGTGCAACATTTGCTGCACTTGTCGTGCTTGACAATTTGCATTCGACAGTGAAAGTAAAAACTGTAAACACAAAACTAGGCAGTGCAAAAACCACGCCCTTTCAGCCCATTTACATGGCTGCAACAGCAGCATCAGCAACGACAGCGAAAATCAAAGCCAGATTAAATTCGAAAAATGGTGCCATTTGACAAAAAAAAAAAAAAACAAAAACATAGCCAAGCCAAACAAAATATTTATTATTACACAGAAATGCGAATTTCTTGTCGGGTTATTATGCTGTTAAATGTGTGTAGAGCTATACCCTAACCCACATATGATTTCAACTGGCATATATGAGGCTTGATTGTCTTTAATGCCATGGGAACATGGTTTTTAATTCTTTGCTCCATTATCTGACAATTAAGCCATAAATTATGATTATCATATCGTATGGCATCATAAAAATTGAGGCACTAATTGGGGAATCGAGGTCGCCCGAAATGTTTCCAACATGGTTGAGAACAATAACACAAAAGACTACAAGTTTATGTTAAAAAATCAAGATTGATATTTGGGAGGAAATGGATTTTATTTGGCTAATTCAAGCGATGAATAAACCAACGACAATTTCAGGGCGTTTGTTTTGTTTTTGTCGTTTTAGAGCATCCAGCGGGTTGTGCTCCACTTTTGGATATCAGAAAAATTTTCCCCCATTTTTTGTAGCTCTCTGTTGGCTTTTCAATTTGTTTTAAAATACAATAAAAGCGCATTTTGCATTGTGTCTGCAATGCATTGATTGAATGCGTCGCATCCCGTCGATTTTTTGCACTTCCAACACTTCAAGCCCCGCTTCGCCCGCCACGCCGACCTGGCTGGCTGGCTGGCTTTTGCGTATTGACATGAACAATTTTAATTATATTTTACGTCAATTGTAAAAGGCAGATCGCACTACAGGAGCAACAAGAATATTTTTGGTTTAATTAATTGAAAAATGTGTGGAAGCATATTCGGGGCGGAAGGGGAAGTAGTGGAAATCGCTGTGGATATTACTGGCCACGGTGGTGCACCAGGAGACGGCCGATTTCGTGCCTGGTTAAATGCTAAATCGAATGTGAAAGGGATAACCAAAGACAATCGCGTAGGTTTTCCCTTTCAATATATTTTTTTTCTGTCGATTTTACAAAAGTTCATTAAGCCCATCGCAGTCACATTAATTGTTTTGCGCTTTCAACAACGCCCGTTTCTTCACACAGGACGGCGGATAGGTTTGCCAAAGTCATTTAGCTGAGATTTCGCAAAGATTGCCATGCAAATGGGACTGAGGCAACCCCGATTGCCGGCTGCCATTGTCTGCCATTGTTGCAATACAAAATTTATTGAACTTACATCATAACCGGCGCTCCGACTCGGGCTTGGGCTCGGGCTCGGAATGCCACAATGCTCGGCGTTACTCCACTGACACTTTGGCCACTCTAGCGTGACATTCTTGAGTGCATCTCCTCGGATAGAACCATCTACAAGTTAATAAAAGCCGCTCGGACATAGCCCTGGTCAAAAAAAAATGGAGGCGACTGGCTGGAGGGGTAGAGAGTCTTCATAAATTTGTACTTGAGCGGCCAAGTGTGACGAACGAGATTACTGAAATCTTCTGGAGCAGATCCATTTTTCATAGCCGCCACTCTTGCAGAGAGCAGAGTCCCGCACAGATGCAATTCTATCTTGTATTTCTGACCGCTTGCCTCTGTGTGAGTGTGTATCTGAGTGAGTGCAACAAATTGCTTTTGCTTCAGATACTCGCTGTCATAATAGACGCTGCCGCTGCTGCTGCTGCTGCTGCCAAGCTGCCTTTGTACCTTTTTCTATTGTTGCTGCTCTAGTTAGCGTTGCCTGTAATCGGACATCAAAATGCGAAAATGATACTGCCCCGCCCCGGAAAGGCCATCTTTGTAAGGCCCCCTCAGCCCGAGTATTTTATTGTTGGCCAATAATGAGCGGCCAGCGATCCAGGGGGAAAAGTGGTATAGCTTTTACTCAATTAACTTGGCTGGAGGTTAGAAAGAAAGAGTTTTTTCTACCATGATACATATATATTCTTTTATGTACTATTACTAAAACCCTTTAGTTTTTCTTTAGTGCATAATTAATTAACTCGTGTAAGAACTTGGAAGGCTTCTGCTTATTAAATTACAGCAACCGCTTGCTCAATTCTTGCACAATCGAAAAACATAAATTACTACTTCCAAGAGCGGAGAAAAATTATAACAAAACAAGTATATGAAATGGGAAAACATGTGTGTGCAGAAACTGAACTGTGAAACAATAAAGCAATTGTCACATAAACAAAGTCTCACGTAACTGCAATAAATATAAGGCGAGAAAGAGCGAGGTTAACGTTGCGTATGAGTTATATCTGCAAAGTGCCACTCCCCCTCCGCCCATTTTCTTTATAATGCAATGCGCGAATAACAGAGGCAACACAACAAGCGGCAGTAACAACAAACCCAGCAACAACCGCAACAATAAATAAAGTGTAACATATGCAAATGATGATGAGAAGCATTTCGATACCGCGAGTTCTCCTTCTGTCAATGAAGAGAAAGAAAAATATGTATTTTCGCTTTTATTTTTAATACACATTGAACAAAATAATTTAATTGTAATGGATAGTCTCAGTTAAGCTGAGTTTTTCATAATAAAATGGCACCGAAATCCCGAAAATTTATTGTGTATTTAAGCAACTCTTCCTTTGCTGCCATTCACTGATGATGATAACTTTCGAAGTAAATGTCCTTGGGATTCCAATGAATATGCAACATCGAACAGGTTAAGATGCCTCACTGCTGAGCTGCAGCCCAAAGGATTGCTCCTGGCTTGCTGGTAAGGGACTGGTGTTGCCGTTGCTGCCTCAGACAGGCAGATAGCCCACAAAAGCCGACCGGCAACACGAGGGGAAGGAACAAGCCGCAACTGTGGAGCGAATATACGTAATTGTAACAGTTTGAATCTCGTTGGGGCAAAACGGAAAACTTCATCGAACTTCGCAGAGACACCCGCGCCAACCATAAAACAAAAGGCGCACGGCGGCAACATGCACGTCAACAACATGCGGCGACAACAGCCGCAGCAACAACACCAGCAACACCAGCAACATGCAACACCAAGTTGCGCCTGTTGTCATTTGTACAATTCCCAGGCTGCACCCACACACACTCTCGCATGCGAGAGCAAAAGTTTTTTCTTTAATAAAATTAAATTTAATTCTACCAAATGTTCGAAGCGAGTTTTTTCAATTTTGTTTTATTTTCCATTCTTTTCCCTCTTTTTCCAGCAAATTGCGTTGCAGGCACCCAGGACAGGCACAGGACAGGCAAAAGGATGACGACGCCAGCAACCGCAAATGCAAATGAGATACAAATGCAATGCACATGCATAAAAAATGAAAACGGTTAAATTGCAGAAGCAAAGATGCAGATACACATGCTGAGCCAAACGGCCCACAAAGTATCCATAAGTTATGCTCAAGCCACAGAAATGTCGTTCGCTCCTCACGAAATATGATTAAATATTGTAAATACCAAAAGTTACGGGGCAGCAAGGCGCTCTGGCGTTGCCCCAAGAAGTCATGCCTACAATTGGAATTCCAGTTTTGGGGACGGGGAGGCAGTGTCTTGCGCCCACCCACTGGTGGGTAATGGAAAAGTGCAGCGACCACACCTCAGAGCCGAGTCACAGGGGCATCAGGTTGCCAAATTCGGCAAGAGCTGCAGAAATCAAAGAAGTTTCAACGGAGAAGGATAATTTAGGCAGTTTCCAGATTGGTATTTTGATTAAATTATAATAGTAAGCCCCGTATGTCCCTCTCATGTACACCTAAGCTGCAAACCGATTTATTAACCACGAGTGTAATACACTTTCTTAAAATAGCTCTGCGAATCTGAGATCAGCTGTTTCCGCGACTTTTTATCCAATTTAATAGCCAGCAATACCTTGAAAACTAAAGTGCCGGGGACTTGGACAAAAAAAAAGCGTGTGTGCATATTTTAAATATAACAAGTTTCGCCATGGAAATGCAAAAAGGGGTATATCTGCGACTACGAGTCATTCCAAATATAAGCAACCAAAGACGGCTGAAAAAAAAGTAATTGTTGCTAAATGTCAAATGCGACAATTGTTGCCTTAGTTGCTCTTGTAGTTGTTGCGCGTTGGCGACTCAAATGTTCGCAAAGTGAACGGTACAAGCTGAGCGGTCATGATGCTGGAAATGGAGCCGAGGGACTGCGAGGATGGAGGGGTCGAGGGTGCCCCGGGGTGGAGCGTGGCCGGGGGAGGCTGGCCACTTGGTGGGTTGGTCAATTGGTTCGTGGCAATGGTAACAGAGTGCGGCACCAAATGAGGCTTAACTTGAAATGACCACACTAAAACAAAATATGGGTCCCATATTCTAAAAAATTAAAAATAATAAATAAAATGAATACTAATTTTTAAAAATGAATAATATAATTTTTAAAGAAAGAATCCAAAGAAATATTATCATCAAACCATAAACTGAAATTTATTAAAGATTAATCATAGATTTATCAAAGATTATATGAAAAGAATTTATTCAAATATTAAAGATTTTCAGCTATTTTTCTCTCTGTGCAGCCACAAAGCTGTGTCACTGTCTCTGAGGCAAAATTAAGCCTGGGTATCGATGTAATTACTTGGGGGGATGCAATCTCCGGGCCACTCTAAATATGCTAATTATGCGTTAATAAGCGCTCTGGCTAACGGGGCGTATTAGTTATTTCCAGTGCCGTGTGTGAGATAATTCCTCGGCTACTCCAACTGGCAACTGGCGGATGGTGGATGGTGGATGGTGGACGGCGGATTCCTTCGCTGTCACCTCGAAACGGCGACGCTGGTGACGCCAAGAATTATTGCGAAATTTTTCTGCCAACAGCCTCGGGCTTGGTGGCTGGCCGGGCTGGCTTTAATTATGAACAATCAGGCGGCTGAAGTTGTTGCTTTTAATGTTTGTTCTATCGCAACGCTTGCCACTTTTTGCTCCTTTTTGTGCATGTCAATCAAAAGAGCTCAGAGTCGTGATTTGATGATTTTCCTATGGCACAGCGATTGTGTTGTTGCCGCCGTGGGTCAGGCCACAGAAATCCATTTGTCAAGTAGAACAGCAACCTCAAGTTTCTAAGCCCGCCTGTCCTTCAATAATCGTTGCCAAAAACAGTGACGGCGGCAAAAACAATGAATTATTGAAGCCAGCCAAATGTGATTGGAGGAGAAAGAGAATTCTAATCAAAATGGAGAGGCATGAAAATTTTGATTTGCTTGAATGTATGATAAATTATAAAGTAGCGGAAAACAAAGGCCAGGGATTTCCGTAATTAGAAAATGTTCTCAATTGTAACGGAAACCATTTATGGCGGTTATTAAAATTTAAAACTGAGTAAACAAATCTATGGAGGGTTTGCAAATTATTTTCTACAATAAACACTGAAGTGAAACTTATAGAGCTGGTGATTTATGGGATTTAAACAAGAATGATCGCCGCAATTATTTTGAAATCTGGCGCCAGCAACTTTTCAACAACGACATCTGTTGCGATCTATCAGCTGGTCTTGTTTTATTACAACATCTCGGAGCTGGGCACATACCCACATAAATTGAACAATGTCACGAAATAAATTTGTCTGGAGCTCGGACAAGGAGAAGAGGAAGCCAAAAGCCCAAAGCCCAAAGCCAAAAGCCGAATGCCGAAAACTGAAACAAAGCCAAACTGTTTCAGCTAACGTCTGTTAACGTTGGCTGATTTTTATTTATTTCGCTGACTTTTAGCAAGTTGCTAACTTTTTGTTGTTGCTTTATTGCCGCTGCTCCCACACGCCCCCTCACCCCCGCAACTCCTTTCGCCTTTGCTTCTTGGCTCTTTGACTTTGTTTCTGTTGGCTGCTGCTTGGCTTTTTGGTTAATTTATGCAACGAACCAGTTTTGTTTGGTTTCCATGGCGCTGGCTCAGTGTCAGCGGGAAGGTACACACAGAAAAAACACAATATCATAATAATTAAATAAAATATAGCTCAGCATAAAGCTACAAGATTCGAATGCTCTGATTAATTAATAAACATTTGTTTAACAACCCCATTTTCAGAAACTTTTCTTTCTGTGGACTCACAGATCTTAATATCTTTATACATCCACATATATGTTTATAACGAATTAAATTTTTATTAAAACATTGGCATTTCAGCCTTTGCCTTTTGTTAATTGCATTTGCAATTTCTAATTAAGTTGCGGCCCAAAAACAACAAAAATCGAATTAATATAAAAACAAGGCGACGCTGCAAAAACGATTATAAAGTTTCCAACTGGTTTGGGTCAGTGGTCGTCAGAGGTCTCTTTTCGAGCGGATCTCTGGTGGCTTTGCTTTGCTTTTGCCGTTAATTTCTAGCCATGGCTCAATGCAAACGAGAAGCTCTAAGCCAGGCTGGCTGGCTGGCTAGATGGTTCGAGCTGGGGCTGAGCTGATTCAGCTACCAGTTTTTTTTACCAATAAAATGAACAAGTTTCAAAAGCGATTTCAATGCAAAAGTCTTATCAAAAGTATTTTATTTACAAGTGTGTATATATACAATAAATCAATAGCGGTCTGATTGATTCTCTAATCCTGTTTCTGGGGACTCTGCGCCGGCTCCTCGGGCTGCTGGCTCGGCTGGCTTTGTCGCTTGGCCTCCTTCTTCAGCTTGGAGACGCTGTTCCGCAGCTTCCGCTTGAACACCAGCTCCCGGTTGACCGCTTTCAGGTCGTCCATGCTGCACGTCTTGATGTTGCGAACGGTCTTGGATATGAGCTCATCCGTGATCTCGATCTTGGTCCGGGACAGCCGCAGCAGTCGGGCATTGCGCCGTGCCAGTTCGACGCGGTACATGAACAGATGATAGGTGACAGTGGGTTTCAAGAGTTTGTCGTGCTCCATCGAGTCCATATTTTTCGAATAAGATAATGCCGGGGTGAAAGTATTTCGCGTTCCTTTCGCCTAAGCGTCACTCTGCCGAATGATGACCCATCCGAATTGATTGCTCTACTTATACGCCTAACTGGGCCATTGCCAGGTACCTCGCCGGTGGGAGATTCCAGGTACCTGGCCAGGATCACGACAGGTCAAGTGTGGCCTGCCCCTTCGGTAAATATTTGTGCCAAAATATTTCAAGACCTAATCCGGCCTAATCCCCATTTTGGATCCTAAGCCTTTTCTCGGTTGACCAACCATTATTAAACATAATGCGGCCAAAAGGGCTAAATTCGTTTGCAAAATTGCAGGACGAAGCTTGTCTTTGCCAACTGTCACAGAATGTTCTGGAACAGGAACGTTCCGTAGCAAAGGATTTAGAGAAAGGACTTGCCAAAGATTCATTAATAAAATGGACAAGAGAATTGTTTGGCAAATGAATATAAAGATTTAAACAGATAGAACTAGATACTGAGGTATACTGTGGAAAGGGAAATGTTTACTGCGAAATCCAACTATTTATCAAATAAGAACTAACTATATTCAAAAAGTTTTACGTAGCTTGATCTTAGTAAGGTTTTAAGAATGTTTCCTATGACTATCATGTGGGTAGGGTTTCATTTCAAGTTTGAAAAACTAAAAACTCCCGCGTTAAAAAAAGCATCAAAGGTACACAGATCATTACAACTATTTCTCACCTCAACATTTTCCCATGCAAGTATCTGCATTTGTACCTCTAGAGTTACCAAGAACTTGTAGTTGGTTATTGCATTTGACCCAAAAGAAACCACTCGCTAACAACCCGCTCACAATTCCAGAGAATTCTTGGGGATTCTCAATGAACCACCTGAGCAGAACCTCGAAGAGAATGCTTTTCCCAGTAACTTTGTCAGAGGCTTCTGACTCAGCACCTGAGTGACATCAACGTAAAGTCCGTTAATTTACACATGTGTCTATTGCATTTGCATACGCGTACCCTGTACAGTAGACACTCGACAACATGATTCTACACGAAAGCGTCATTAGCATAGCTACAGTTCCCGAAAGCCGCAGAGGAGAAGACTTTTTGCACCTAACTACTTCCAGGTAATTCATTAAAAATGTGTCATAATGGAAGTGGGTGCAAGGGATGCGGGGTGTTCTTGGGCGCAGGTCAGGAGTGGCATAATCCTTTTATAATTGCACTTAGTAGCTGAAATATAGCGAAAACAAAAGGATTTCGAAACCGGATTAAGAACTTTGGGAAAGACCACGCGCCGGATTAAGCAAATGTGCAGCATCAGCGTTTTATGACCCTCGCATCCTCAGGGCGTCGTTTCGGATTCGGTTTCGTTTTCAGTTTCAGTTATCAGGTAGGCCGGTGGTTAGAGGTCAAAACGGTGGCCCAGGGGCTATTTCGCCGAGGAGGCCATGCGGGCCACTTTCAGAGATTTTGAGCAACTGCTTTTGACAGCTCGCCGACAGCTTCCAATTCAACGCGCTCAATGAACCGGGCTTGGAAACGGGAATGGAAACCAAATGGATTTGGTATCGGATTTGGAATCGTAATCAGAGCTGGGGCCAAATCTGTGCGTGTCGAGGCATATATTTCAGCGCAAAGTAACCAGACGAGACAATCATAATGGTTGCTGTATCATCATCATTACGTCTGGCCAGCGCATCTCATCTCTTGTTCGTCTCTTGGCCCCAAGGCCCTTGCATTTAGCACCAAAATGGCCATTGAATCATAATTTATTTCCCTCCAAGAATTACCATAAAATAAAACTCCAATCCCGCACACAACTTTCACTGGTCATTGTTATTGTTATTACCATTGTCGTTCGTTATTGTTATTATTCTGCGGCGGCCCTTTCGACCTAATGCAGCCCAATAAATTTTTCCTTAAAGAATACGTTGATAAGCCCCAGACAATGTAAAATGGGCTTTTCACTTTCCTCACTCTGCCACTCAAATATGGCGATAATTAAGTTGAAATTAACTTAATTCGAGGCGTTTTTAGAGTACGCGGGACTGCTCGAGTGTCAATTACGTTAAGTGAAATTACAATTACATGAAAAGCATTTTTAAAATCATCTAACCCACCCACATTAAAATGCCTTTTGGGCTGGTGGGCGGTTGGTTGGCCAAGGTCACAGGCTTGTACTCTACGGCCCGACTGTCGTTCATAAATAAATATTTAACACGCAGCGTCCTTCAGCCGTGGGTTGGCCCAAAAAGTAGGAGGATGGAGGAGTGCCACTTTGGGACAATATTTATCACTCCATGGAAACTCGTTAAATGAAAATGTTTTTATTTGTCGAGAGTCCAGAGTGAATTATTTAGTTTTTGGAATGGGTTTAAACCAAAGCAACCCGCTATAAATGTTTGGGCTATAAATAAAAACTTTTTTTAAGAATCTGGCGGCGAAATATGGGTCAATGTATTATGCAAAATAAATACTATTCCGGGAAAAGTACATTTTTCCGTGGTTTCCATTCACAAATTTTCCACTACAAGTGAGTCTGGACGTTAGTTAATCTTGGCCCAAAACCATTCAGCAGAAATCCGCCAGCACTTAGTCACCGTTTAATCTTCTGCCCATCGACATATTTACTCGGTAGCCAAATACCAGACCGGATGGCTACGAAACGCTGAAGACATCTTTATGCAAAAGGTCAGGCCATAAACATTTTCCGCCTGGTCCGATGCTGAGCATCTTAAGGCCAAAATACACCCACACGTGGAAGAGGCCTAAGTCCGAGGAAAAAAGATTTGCTACTTTAGGTTTTACCCGCAGCGCTTCAGGTAATTTCGCGAATCACACAAGTCAGCAGGTCAGTTGGCGGGTCAACAGGTAGCTAAGCGCCCCCAGATATAAATAATCCTGGTAAAGTACGACAGGACATCATTCACAGCTCAAGCTGCCAAGCAGTCACAGCTCGTTCCTTCAACAAATATTATCGAAAAATATCAAAAATATTTCTAAAATGGAGAGTCAACGCAACAACCCAAGCCACCGGCGCGGAGCCCGCCCCAGCGTGGGCTACTTGCTCTTCCAGTACCAGAACGAGCTGACCCGCCGGCATGCAGAGCCCACGCGTCTCTCGAAGACCAAGATTCACATCATCGACGGATTGGTCTCCCGCACCATCCGCCACCTGAAGCACTGCAGCGTGGAGGAGCTGCAGGCCTGCAAGCGAGGGCTCGTCTACAAGGAGCAGCTGCGCGATCAGCTCAAGGGAATTCGTCGCCGACGCTCTTCGGGTTCCGTCGTGGGCTCTACTGGAAACAAAAATGTGACCCCTCCAGTGGTGAGTGTCAAGGCCCCGAGCACGCCGCCCAAGCCGCTATCTTCTCCCACCGGAGCCGCCCCAAAAGTTGCCATCTTCGGACCCGAAATCTTTGTCTGAGGACGCCTTGGCATTATTCTAAGCTAGTTTATCACACGACTTATCCTTAATTGTTGACGATTAAAAATCATAAAGACACAAATAAATTCATTCATAAACAAACCAATTGTTTTTAGATTTTTCAGTTTAGATTGGTGTATATTTCCAAAACTTTCATGAAGTTATTCCATTGCATCTCAAAATTTAAAATGTACTTCATAGTGTTCAATTTTTTAAGACTGAACAGAAACAAAAACTCTTGCAATTACACAAAAATGTCAATTGTCGGTGCTTTGTTGTAGGAGTGGAAATTCCTGTTCTGTAAGCCTGTTTTTGGCTCCGTTTTTGCGACTAGCCAGGGCTAAAATGTGTGCCGCATATCGCAAAATGCCAGACCCCAGACTCCAGCCCCCAGAGCCCAGATCCAAGCTCGAGAGTCAAGAGTTCCCACGAAGCTGCCGATCCATTGAAAATTGGCCACTCACCGATCGCTGATAGATGCGTCCGAGCCGGAGAGCCAAGCCAACTTGCCACAGACGGGCCAAGAATGCGGTTTAAAGTTCAATCGTGCAGCAAGTGTTATTCAGGGGATCGCAGGGGAGGAGAAGGAATGGGTCTATGCGGGAAAACGTGAGCCTCGATGATCTAACCCAAAGCTTTCTTCCCCCAAAAGTTATGAACCTGCGACTACCGATATGCAAATCATCACCGCGGAGAAATGTATACTAATGAATATATTAACCAAATCAAGTTCAGGTCAGTTCTGACGTTTCACAATTCGCCTCATTAGCGGAGGTTAAGTTATATGATTCTTTTCTTCGTTTTTTACGACTATAGTTCTATATTTTGTTTTCTTGTTAGGTTCGAATGCAGTTTCTTTACCTTTCGGCTTTGACAAATTAAACGTTGAAATATTCCACTTGATGTACGGATGTGTTGCTTTCTATTTGCATATCGCTGGTACATTAAATTATGAGCACAATGTTAACTGGCGAACAAATAGTAGAAGAACGCACACCGAGTGACGTTTTCTTTTCTTATTTTTGGTGGGGCGAGGACGGAGCACTCGTATTCTTTATTTTCTTCTTTCGACTTTTATTCGGCAAACACTATTTTGAGTGAAATGCAGCTGGCGCTCTTGTTGTAACAAACACGTTTTCCTGCGGCCAGCCCAGTAATTACGGCAAAAGCCTCCCAAAAATAACGAAAACGCGACGTAAGGCAAACCGATCCGAGAAATGCAACGCGGCGAAATGGAACGAAAATCAAGCTGCAGCTTTAAGCCAAATTGGTAATGCAAATGGTAACACGCGCACAGACACAACCGCACACTCGCACACAAAACACGGCCTGGGAAAACGTCCGTTCTTCGGCAAAGAAGAATCGTGTTTATATTTGTAGATTTAGGTTGTTGTATATTTCTATGATCGCGAGCTCCACGCCGATCCGAGCTCCACGACGGTTAACTGACGAATGAAGCTGGCCCAAAGTTTTGGCCCGGCTGTCGGACAGCTTGCATTTCGAAAAGCCCGCTCTGGCGAGCGACCCAGCGAGAGAGAGATCTTGGCAAGTTCGTTGCCTAAGTCTTTCGTTTTTCTTCTTTGAATTTGGTTTGTTGTTTTTTTCGGGGGGGGCTTAGAATTTGTTGGCCGTTGTTGCTATTGATTTATTGTTCAATAGTAACTGTATTTTGCATTGTTGCCTGGTAGGAAAGAGATGGCCATGAAGAGCGAGTGAGGCCAAGAGTAGGATTGGGATGACACACTTCTGGGAAAGATCTATGGGTTTTCGGATGTTATTTGTTGATTTCTCAGATCGGTTAATCTTTGGCTCTCCGATCTATGGCTTTAACTTTCGCTTCTCGCCAAACTGCTCCTATTTGCTCAAAGACTTTTACTCTCTAGCTCGGCGCTCTCACTGCTCTCACTCGGCGTTTTGTCGCTAGTTTTTTTTTTTTTTTGCTCTGAATTCGGCCCTCTTGCTCTGTTTACTTAAAAAATTACCACATAGTGCTGTCTCGCTCACTTCCAAGTACGGCTTAGTACTGTTTCAGGCTTTTTTTCGGTCTCTCCAACTTGGAACGACTTCTTAACGGTTCGCCACTTAATGCCTCGTTTTAATACACAAACCAAAAAGTACTGTTTTATTTATAAAATATTTTTAACAAATAGTATACATTTTCGGTTTATTTTATTTATTGCAGTTACCCAATATTCAAAACAAAGGAAGTATGGATATTTTAAGAAAAACTCGATCTCTTTATAAGACGATTAAAAGCAAAAAACTTTGTAAATTATTCAAAACTTTTTAATTTAAATTTAAGCAAGTAGATCCATAAAGATTCCCAGTGGTAAACACGATTTTACAAATACTATTACTGCCAGTGTAGTATTTAATTTTTTGTCGCTTTCTGCGGCTCAAACATAGGGCCATCTCCCCCACAGACCGACCCTTCAGATTCTTCCCAAAACCCAGGAGTTGCAGCTGTTATTGTCATTTTGCTTTTAGCCAGAGCTTCACCTCAACTCCGGCGAACTCGGCTTGGTTCAGTTCGGTTCAGCTCGGTTTGCTTGAGCGTGAATTTCTGCGGTTTCCATGCGATTCTTTTGGCCAACTACGACCGCTCCTCTCCGTCTTCATTTTCTTCCGCCCGGCTCCTTTTTGCTATTATCAGCATTGTCATCGTCGTTGTTGTCGTTCGCCTTATTGTTATTGTTGGCGTATTTTTTCGCTTTTTAGCTTTTGCCATTTTCTTTTAGATAGTTTTCCGTGCCATGCCTCCCAGAGGCGTTTTCAGATAAAACATTCGGGAAAAGTTTAAGTTAGAAACAACAACTGCTCATTAAATTTTATAGTCGAATTTAAAGCTTACACATTTTTAAAAGATTTACCACAGGTTCTAAGTTGCAAGACCCCCTCTTTAAGCACCTCCACTGGTGTCTTCCACGCTTGTAGGGCTGCCCTGCTCGGATATATAGGGTATCTATAGGTAAATGGCGCTGTTGCTGCCGCAGCAGCATCAACATTCAGCCACAACTGAAACCGCAGCAGTCGACCGCCGATATGATCTGATTTATTGTAGTTTCCCGACTTCTTGTTGTTGCCGTCGACTGTTAAAATATTTATTTACAATTTTCACAATTGGCATTTCAGTTCAGCGAGCTTGTCTCTGATTGTTTGATTGCATTGTTGCTATTGTCAAGACTCCTGCTGGCGCTGCTGCTGCTGCTGCTGCAGACTGTTGCCCCACTTTTACTTATGCACATAAATAATTAGTCTATTTATGTTGTAAACTGTATGATAACATTTGCATCGTTAGCCAAGTTAACACAAGTATGCTTCAAATTTGATGGGGGTGTAGGTATTGGAATGTGCTCCAGCTGCCAAAAGTTATTGCCAATTTCCCTGGGGGTTAGCTGCTGACTTGCAAATATATTCACTTGTATAAATAATCGAATTTTAGTGAGAAATATTCCATCAGTTGATAAAGTTCCTTAAGTGAAATTGACACATCAATGCAGAGGCATTCATGTTTTATAAAAGAAAACACGGCCTATGAATATTGCACTCACATCAGTGTTATTGGGCGATCACTGTACCTTCCGGAAGACGCCGCATAGCGGTGTCTTATGGAACGCCTTTTATACCAAAAAGATGCTGCATACTTTCCGGAGAGGAATTATAAAGCGATTGCAATATCGCATGCTACTTCTTTGGCAGTTGGGAAGGTTTGCCGTTTTTCCGCTTTCACTTGCCACACTTTGTTGCCACCGCATGAGTTCTTAATTAGCCCGCAATGAGTTGTCGATACGCCATTTGCGAGTACATGAAATTCGGTTCGGTTTTTTTCGCCCCGCCCTGACATAACAATTTTGGCCTGTCTAATTACGGCCCTGTGCCTCATCTAAAGTGTTCTTTCGGTTTGAGTTTCTCTCTAATTGCATTTCCAGCGACGCCAAACAATTTTGTGTACTCATCTAATGACGAGGACGCCGGAAAGGGTGAAGCGAAGGGCTGTATCGGAACCGAGGCATGTGCAGATAATAAGCCGCTTGCCAGGCTGTCGTTAATTTGTGGGTGGCCCGAAAGTTGTACAATTATCTGCCATGTGAGGAAAATTAGAGGCGCTCGTTAATTGGCTGGAGGTGTTGGCCTGTTAACTGCCACAATTAAAATCAATGCCAAAAAGGTGACCCAAATCAGAATTGGGGGCTAAGGGTTGAACGATGAAAGGTTTCCCACATGAAGCCCAAATAATTCTGGGACGCAGCAACCCGAAATAGAAGTTTGAAGTTTCCCAAAAACGCCCCACACAAAAGGAGGCCGCGTCAGTCACTTCAGCATTGATACGGTTAACATAGGGACTTGGCTTTTGGTTAAGCAACTTACACTTCCTTTTCTACACCCCTTTTTCAAGCAGTATTAGTACAGTTTCATTCATCCGCCATGGCGCTAGTTTACGGAGTCGAGAAGAAGACCACCCCCACCTATCTCAAGTACGTGATAGGCGGGGCCTCCGGCATGCTGGCCACCTGCCTTGTCCAGCCCTTGGACCTGGTCAAGACCCGGATGCAGATGTCGGGCGCCGGCGGAGTGCGTGAGTACAAGAGCTCCTTCGATGTCCTGGCCAGGGTGCTGAGACGCGAGGGCTTGCCAGCCTTGTACAACGGCCTGAGCGCCGGACTAATGAGACAGGCCACCTACACGACGGCCAGAATGGGCTTCTACCAGATAGAGGTGGACGCGTACCGCAAGCAGTTCGAGGCCAACCCTTCGCTGGTGGCCTCCATGGCAATGGGTGTAATGGCCGGGGCCGTGGGTGCCTTTTTCGGCACTCCGTCTGAACTTGCCCTTATCCGTATGATGGCCGATAATCGCTTGCCGATGTCGGAGAGACGCATATACAAGAACGTGGGCGACGCCTTTGTGCGGATCGTAAGGGAGGAGGGCGTGACCACTCTTTGGCGGGGCAGCATGCCTACGATGACCCGTGCCATAGTCGTCAGCATGGTGCAACTGGGCTCGTACTCGCAGCTGAAGATTCACTTGAGACCCCACCTCGACGAGGGACCCGTCCTGCACGCCAGCGCAGCCCTGATGACCGGACTGCTGACCACATTGGCCGCCATGCCCATCGACCTGGCCAAGACTCGCATCCAGCAGATGGGCCAGATCAACGGTAAGCCGGAGTACAGCGGCGTCTTCGACGTCCTGGCCAAGGTGGTGCGAAACGAAGGCTTTTTCTCTCTCTGGAAAGGTTTTACGCCGTGCGTCTGTCGCGTGGGACCGCACACGGTCCTCTCGTTCCTCTTCCTCGAGCAGATGAACAAGGCCTACAACAAGCTGTGGCGCAGCTCGGAGCCGCAGACTGGTTCAGGACTATAAGGCCAAGTTTCCTGTTCACCGAGTATCGATTTTCCTTCCCCACAACCACCTTGAAATTTCCGCCATATGCTAAATGTATATGCAAAATGTACACGTTCTGTCTGATGATGTCAAATATAAATGTTCTTTTCCCTGCGAAATTTGACTATTAAACAGAGTTTATATTCAAAGGATAATCATAAAGGACTTTTATAGGATATTACTCATACGCCCCGTAACTTCAAAATGGATTGCTTTTAGCTGTCCTAGCTCTTAGTGTCAGAATTGATTCGAAACTCGAAAACAGAAGGCAGTTCTGGGCCTTCTGTTCACCTTTTCGTTTCGATTTTTGACGTTTGGCCAAAACCTACTTAAATTTTGTTTGGAATCCCTTAGCCTTTTCTTCCGCCAAAATTTGACCATGCCTGAGAGGCTAAAGAAGCCGATTCCCGGCTACATAAAGTACATAAACGGCGGCCTCGCCGGTATGATGGGCACCTGCATTGTCCAGCCGCTGGATCTGGTGAAGACCCGTATGCAGATTTCAGCCACGACAGGAGAGTACAAGTCCTCGTTCGACTCCATCGCCAAAGTGTTCAAGTCCGAGGGCGTACTGGCCTTCTACAACGGACAGAGCGCCGGGTTGATGCGACAGGCCACTTACACGACGGCTCGGATGGGCTTCTACCAAATGGAGGTGGACGCGTACAAGGCGTCTCATACTGGCAATCCATCAATATGGGCCAGCATGGGCATGGGAATCCTGGCGGGAGCCGTGGGAGCCACGGTCGGCAATCCGGCGGAGGTAGCGCTCATCCGTATGATGGCCGACAATCGATCGCCGCTAGCGGAGCGCCGTAATTACAAGAACGTCGTGGACGCCTTCGTCCGAATTGTTAAGGAGGAGGGCGTGACCGCCCTCTGGCGAGGTTGCGCTCCCACGGTGGGTCGTGCCATGGTGGTCAACATGGTGCAGCTGGCATCCTACTCTCAGTTCAAGAACCTCTTCCACGACTATGTGAGTGGCTTTGGCCTGCATCTCACAGCCTCCATGATGTCTGGTTTGTTGACCACCATCGCCTCCTTGCCGCTGGACATGGCCAAAACGAGAATCCAGAACCAAAGGCAGGGCGAGTACAAGGGAACCATGGACGTCCTGATGAAGGTATCCAAAAACGAAGGCTTCTTCTCCTTGTGGAAGGGCTTCACGCCGTATCTGTGTCGTTTGGGTCCCCACACTGTGTTTGCGTTCGTATTTTTGGAGCAGCTCACCAAAGCCTACAAAAAGTTCGTTCTGGGAGACGACTCCGAATCCAGCATTTGAACTAGTCTATCCGAGTTTTAAGTTTTAAATTAAATAAATGTATTTTCAAAGTTTTAATTATTTTAATTTGTTTACAAAATATACAGTTTTTTTAATTTTTTGCTGCTATGGATTTTGTCGCATGCTAGAAACTATATCGCACCGATCCAGCCATCCCGCTCGGACGATCATCGGAGCTTTTGCGATTGAAGCTTTCGATGGAGCAGTTAGCCAGCGCTTGGGATGGCGGCTCCCTTGTGGCACTCGAGATTCTCGAGCGGTTCGGAACGGTACGGATCGGAGCCGGGATTAGTGAAGCCGGGATGCGTTAAGCCGGGCGGCGTCTCTCAATTGAAACCACTTAAGTTGACCGCCGAAGATCTGTAAAGGAAATCGCTCACTCAGTCGGGATGAATCAACGGTTTGCCGCGGAAGTGTTAATTTAGCAACCAAATAATCCAACTTGTAGATATTCGCGGCCCAAGTGCCGTCTTCCCATCTATCTAAGCAGCGGGCTATTGTGTCCCAAGTCGCCCAAGTCGTGCCTTTCTGTTGCCCAAACAAAAATATGTAAATGCAATCTTGTGTGTGTTGTGGTAGTGCTACCTTACCGGATAGATACGTACATAAATCAGTAATTAAGTGATAATTATTTATGGTGTGAATTAGTGCGGACATCGACAAATCTCTGGCTGTCGCTGTAAATTACTGGAATAGCCGGCAGACCCACTTGACACAGGTAAGCTAGCACCCCGGAGCCGATAAGAATCAATCTATCTCGAAATCTAGAATTTTACGACAGCCCAGTGGGCACTCCTTCAGATAGGAGGAGGCTTGTTCCCTATCGCAGACGCCGGCGATCGATCGAGTGATTGATTGATCGAGGAAATTTATAGACAGTGATTGCTAAAACAATTTGTCATAAAGTTTCGGGGCCCCAAAGATTGATGATGGAAAGCCCACGGAAACATTGAGTTTATTCGTTTATTGAAATTATGGCCCCATAAATCTCGATGCATATATTCAGATGAGTATCGCTTATCTCGCACTTTATCTGCTTGCATGTCAGACGTTGGCGGTAAACTGCAATTTCTCCAGACCAGAACAGACCAGGCCAGGCCGGGCCAGTCCCGACCAATCCAACCCAGCCCCACCCCGTGGAGTCGAGTGATTTGACACTTCGATTACCGCTGAGGGAAAACATTTGAATTTGAATGCCGGTAATTGCGGGCTGTCAGGTGGGGAATTGTTTAGTGGGTCGCATGTAAATTATTTGGCATTTATCATTTTGTGTACACCTCGGATAGATAATCCGTGCGGACTGTTCCTTAATGTTTACCTCTCTGATAAGGAAAAGATAATGACGCTCCAGTTTCGGGTATTAGTTCTTGTTGACTTTTCCTAAGGGCAATTAAAAGTTGACTTTTGTTTACTTTAATTGGTAATTACCACAAGTGTATCTACCGGCTTCATTAAAGCATGCGAATGGCCCAAAGTAAATAGTCAAATGTTTTTAATATTTGCCAGAAGCCTTCACAAAAATTCAGAAGTTTTCAAGAGCTCGAAGGGCTGATTGCAATTAAACACAAATTTAATTAAAGTTCCAAATGGCATTTAATTGCCTTTTATGACAGCGAAAGTAATATTTATTTGATGGCCGAATTTTGGCCATTTTCATCTATCGTTTTGTCGATGGTGTATTTGAACTAGAAATTCTAATTAGCTGCATGTTGTCCGAACAACAATTTGCCAACAATCGAGAAACAGCAAACACGCTCCGCTTGGCATTTGAGTTTTTTCGATTTGCTATTTGTTTAAATTTTAATTGGAAATGAAGCGGCAGAAATCAAATTAAAATTCGATTCTCCCTTCCGAGCAAAACGCAATAATGTAGTTAATGTTTGGTTAGAGCGATTAATGAGTAGACAATTGATAGGGCAAACCGAAATGTGTCAACAATATAACTACATATATCGGAATATGCGCTTAAAAATTAAATATGCCAATAATTAAATTAAACTGAGTCTCGAGTGCGAGACTAGAGGATGCTCTCTAATAATATTATATAAAAGGTAGATTCGAAAACTATGTTCTGGAAATTATCTATGAGACACTTTAGATTAATAGCGCTCAAACCCAAATTAATTGAAACTAAATCATGTTGTTCCACTATAGCAATCAATTGTCGCTATCTGGTTGAAGCGATTGTACTCAATTTTACACTTCCCAGATAATGTTTTGCAAATTGAAATGACAAAGCTACAGACAGTCGGCGGGCAGTCGGCGGGCGTCGGTGAGGCTGTGCCATGTCATTACCATAGCCTCTGACGGGCTGACAAAACCGCACGTGATCTAAGCTGGCTGGGCTGGCTGTTGTTGTTCTTGTCGATGTCGAACACCCACACACTTGCATCCACAACTGGTTTAATAATCTCGATTGGGTCACATGACAACACGGCGGTAAAAACTGGTGTTTTTTTATAAGTTTTTTGAACACTCAATGAAATTAACTAATAAGCAAATTAAGCATCGCCTCGAGTCAATTAAGCGCCATAAAAACGCCCATCTTAAAGTGTGCACGCGGGGTCAAAGGTCAATCGCACATTTCTCATTCAACCGAGCATGTCATCGCTTATGTCAAAAGAATACACATTTATCATTTTCCATAATAGAGGGTAACTTTTTTGTGATTTAAAAAGTATTTTACGAATTTATGTTAAAATATAAAATGTTTTTTTGAAACCAATTGGTTTTGGATGTAGAAGTTTGTAATGAAAGTATCCTTCATCATTTTTCATCAGTGCCACAGATACTACCCATCCTTTGTTGGACAACAAATTTGGGATGAGATATCATCTGGTCGCATCTTGGAACACAATCATTATCATTGCCTCGATGCGTACACATTCGTGCATGGCCACAATTTGTCTATGGCGAGCCGCGAGAGTTGCAATTTTCGAATTAAGACAATTGCCACACGAATTACGGAGCCAAAGATGCCCCGTCCTGATATGCGACCCAAGACATTTTTCTCCGTATTGTATCACTTTTTTTTTTGCACAAAATCAATGCCAAAAGTAATGCACATTTTTTGTATCTTTGTGATGCGGCAGCCAAAATAAATTGAATTTTAAATGAGCGTCGCAAAACCTTGGCGAACGCCATCAAATATTTAGATAACACTGGGGACTGAATGCCTTAGGCTAGAAGTAAGACATGGGAGGACATCAGACGGCATCCTGTCGTAGAAAGTGTACTTTTCAACGAAACAAATTCATTTGTCAAACAGCACTCCCATGGTAATAGGAAAATGGGTGAAATTTTAAAGATTACCACTCAGACATACATATATTAAAGGAATCCAGACTAAATCTGATAAATCTTAGTCCCTGGCCTTTTGTCTTTCAACCAGATTGCAAGTACACCCACTCGTACCAGATGTGCGGCACATCAGCGGTAATTTTCCAATTGACGCCTATTACGGTTAATCGTAGCAGTGACCCAAGTCCGAACCAAACTTAAACTAATAATGTGCCCAGTTTAATGGCTAAGCCGCAGCAAATCGCCCGGTCAATCCCAAAGCCGCCCTCGCACCACCACCCTCAAGCCGGCACCCACAACAAAACCGCCACAAGACCGCACGACATCGTTGTCTCGTACACTGGAGCACCGCCGCCACCACCAACATCGCACCAAGCAACACCAAACAAAAATCTTAACAAAAATAATACATTTATTTAAAATGAATTCATGAAATGTGTAATAAAATATCCAGTTTGAATCGAAAAAATCTCATCTCGGATAAAAGTTTCAAATACTTTAAAATGCAATTTTTCTCCGAGTGTATGGGTGTGCTATTGTTGTTCTTACTACTTAGCACGCTAACTAACTAGAAGTCGCAGTCGCTGCTGGCGTTGCTTTAACATTTCGTCGCTTGAATTAGTCGCACCGCGTAGGTCGAGGCAAGTGGATTAAATGGTTACTACGGATTACGGGATACGAACAATCCCAAGACCCATTCCCATTCCCATTCCCATTCCCAGTCCTTCGTTGAGCTATTCATTATCCTGGACATGCAATTAGCACGTCGCCAAAGGAAGGAGTCAATGCCGCTGTCGATGCCTCAAAGGGGTTCGCATCGGGCTACCTGAAATTGCTCATACGACCCGTTGGGCGGCGGCCGATTGCGTATACGCCGCGTTGTCCTCCGGACTCCGGACCGTTTTTCTCGTTTAATCAAGCTGACTTTTGTGAACACCTCCCACCACGACTGCGGATATCCTTAGCCGGAACTCGGTGTCTGTGTCCTGTTTTCGGGGTGTCGACCGTATTCGATTGTCTCTGATTTTCACGCAAATGTAATCCTCGACCGCTTGATTTTGTTTCGTTTCGGGTCGGTCCGAATCCGGCCCGGTCCGGTTCGGTTCGGTTTGTGTTTCGTGACTTGAGTAAAAGGCAAAAGTTGATTCATCAGCCGCAGGATACGAGCAGGAAAACAAACAAACAAAGCTGGATGAGTTCACATGAGTTTGGCCGGGCTGCGAGCAGCGTTTCGTTTGCGTCAGCAAAAAAATTAAATAGTAAAAATATAAAGCTCAATAGCACGGCAGCGACACATCCTTGAATATTACAAACACCCACATATACACAGAAACAAGAGCTCAGTCACGCAAAACGGCAGCGCACTTTGACCTCATTTTGGGCAGCGTTTTACGCTGGAGTGTGTGACCCTGCCACGCCCCCGCCCTCCGCCTGTGCCGCCATTGAGTCCGATATTCGACATGTGTTTGCGCTAGTTCTCCGCTTTCGGTCGTAATGACTTCAGCGCGTTAGAGTGTTAAATGTACAAGGATGCAGCCCGCACAGGAAGAAAATGGAATGGAGATTTTCCCGCAGATTTCCCCTATTGTTTACTGATATTTTTAACAGTGTATAATTCCTGTGCGAATGGCAAAATTAAGCCATTTCTGGCCAGTTAATAGAAATGAGTGTTTAATTCAATAATTTCGATTTTATGACCACGGATATTAAGTGCAACAAAACAAAATGGTGAAACGAAAGCGAATTATTAAAAGGCTCATTTTAATTTCGAATTACAATAAAATAATAGAATGTGTTTTTGTGTGCTTCCCCTATTAACATGCCCATTTTTAGCTAATAAAAATAACCAGCTCATCGCCGGAAATGAATTTATACAAATATTATTGTCGCATTAAATTGAAACGAGGTCAATAATGGAATAACAAGTGCAAGTCAAATATAAATGACGCCAATTAATTCGTGCCAATGTAATATGGAAACTCCATTTGTGAATCAATAAATAAAAAATATTAAAGCAGAAATAAGTGATTGGAGTGCAAATTATACTCAAATATTTATAGTTGGTGAAAATCGAAAAGGCATTAAAAATAAGTGCCATTATCAATCAGCCCAAATTCTGTTTTTCAGTTTATAGCTGTAAAAAGTGTATACTGCTTAGATTTTGTTGCAATAAATTAATTACAAATCTAAGCTACAAAAAAAAGGAAACCAAAGGAATAAATGAAAGAAGACACTGATTCAAAGAAAGAATCCCTAATTTATTCAGAGCAAGCAAAAAGAAATCCCCCACCAGGCTTATCCATGGGATATTTATGATATGCCGGCAGGGTAAGGAGGAACCTATTCATGTAAGCTCATAATTTAATTCCAAATAGTTATGTTACACGAAGGCGACTCAATTAAAATGCTGTGCACGCTTCCGATGCCCATTAAAAAGCGCTCAGAAATCAGGAATTTGCACAGTTCTTCGCCGGCGCGCCGGACCGGACGCTGGGCCAATGCACTCGCCGCCAAACAAAGAAACAAGAAACTTGATTGCCCAAGCAAGTGCCAGCAAATTAAATAATAATTATTTATACAATGGCCAAATAACAGGCAATTATAATTCATATGGAACCGGCCAGACGGAAGCGGTTGAAAGGACGAACGGACAGTCCCGAAACTCGGCTCAACGCATCCAGCCAGGCGTATAAATTTCATTTAATATTCTAAGCCGGCCCAAATGGCAGTGTTAGCCAGGCCCGGGCGGGGGTGTGTGCCTTAAACTATTGCTAAATACAAACATTTATAGTTTCGTTTAATGGCTTAGTGTGTTGAAGGAGGCGAATGCGGGGGCGACTGGCATTAAATCATTTTAAAAGTACTTGCAAATAATTGAATTTGTTAGTGCGAAAATGCTGGCACAAATCTAGTCTGCTTTGTTCTTAACAGTATTTTGCTGATATAAAGGATGTGACTTAAGCAAAATGGAAAATTGAATTCCTTTCAAAATTTATGGTTCTTTCGGGGAAACAAAAGTTTCAATTTAAATTTAAACTCAAAGTTTGCTTTAACTAATATCCACTGTAAGTTGAAGTCACATAAAGGAGTCTAGTGGAGCGGAATGCCACGGTTAAATGCCTGCAGCTAGGGTCCTGAGTCGTTTCCTTTGTCTTGCCGGATCTCGACTTGTTTCTGAAAATGTAACGACGACTCCTACGCAGTTAGCAGCGCGCACTCCTCCCGCTCGACTTCTATTGTGGAAAGCACATAGATCCATATGCGATATATGTCCTGGGATATATATTCAGCTCACACTTGCTGAGCGCGACCGTGACGCCATCAAAGACTAAAACAACCATGACAAAGGCCATTGTTGCTGTCTTTGGCGTTGTCGTGTCGTCACTTAATATACAAATTTCAGTAAATATTTTTGCACATGCATGCATACGAGGAGTGCAATATCCGCGAGCTGTGTTCGCATCGTGGCACGATTTTCCTTCCTTTTCATTTTCATTTCCCTTTCCCTGCCCCGCCATCGTTTCTGTTATCCGCCCCCAAACAATTCCCATTTTCTGTCTTGACTTCCTTGGGCAACAATTCGTTCAATTTCATGCAATCAAGTTATTTTAATTCATTACCCTTACGCGACCAACACTTGGGAGACATGCACCCAGCACCCAGCAACCCACCCACTCCTCTAGGACGGGTCGGGGCAAATGCCTTGGCATGCCGGCACCCTCTCCCCCAACGACCCCTTTAAACCCCGCCAATGTCTCGGCAAATGCATGTGCATTTCGCCTTGCAACTCTTGACATTTACATACACAAACGGTTGGACACTGAGAATAGTTTTTATAGAAACTTTCGTAAAAAGAAATTTTTACAAATTTCAAAAGTTTTTGATCTAATTAAAAAGTTTACAAATGCTTTTTTATATTGTATAATACAAAAATTAGCCTTTATGAACATCATATGAACGGGATCAGTCAAAGTATTAAACTTTCTTTAGTTTTATTTATATAACAAATAAATATATCATAACAAGCGAATTTAAAGAGTATAAATAATGTATACTTCATTTATTTATTTTATTACATCCATTTAAAAAAGTGCAAAATAATTTGTTGTTTTAACTTTGCCTTGAAGCAAACATTGGAAAAAAAACTAAGGTTTAATATTGAGAAAAAATAGTCAGAATGGGATCGGATTACCAGGCTTAAAGTTTTTTTTTTATTTTAGTTTCATATTATTGGGAACTTAAACATTACATTATTGCTTTTGCAGTTTATAAAAAACCTCATGAACGTTTTTGGGATATTAATAAAAAAGGTATTTGTAAGGTAGAGAGAATAGAAATATTTGATCAATTATATCCCATAAAATATTAAAATATTAGCTATGACTTTTTTTTGTATCCTGGCTTTTTGACAGTGTCCTTGGCTATTTGCATGTGTTTATATTGCACAAACACATACAGACGCAGGCCAACAAACACCAAGGAGTATAGAGACTCACGCACGACTATCAAAATGTCAGACATCTGTCATTTAATTTAATTTGACTTCACTTTGCTTTCATTTGCTCTCTTTTCCTTTTCCTTTCCCTTTTCCTTTCGCCTTTTCCTCCCCGCCACAGTCTCCGAGTCCGTATCCGTCGTTTTTTTCCGCCATATATACGGATATGTGCTATAACGGTATATAGCGCGGAAGGCGTCGACGACGCTGAGCGCGAAACGTGTAATTTCGAGGGGGAAAAGTGGGGGCAAAAAAGTGCAGAGTATGCCCTCAGGTTGCTGTTATTACTTAGTTTATTGTTGTTGTTGTTGTTGTTCTTTGCTTTATTTGTTGATGTAGTTGTTGTTGTAGATTGTACGCCCGCTCAATTTAAATCGCTTTTGAGTTGGCCGGGAAAGAGTAAAAATCGAAAAAAAGGGGGAAGGAATGTTGTAGAAAATTCATCGATCAATGAATATCCCTAATAGGGATAGTAAAAAATGTTCAACAATTAAATAAATGGATGGATAGCGGCAGGATATATGACCACAAGTGAGAATTTATTGATTCTGTTCATAAAATTTGCATTCATCGATACCGATTGCGCTGATAAATGATTATCAAACGATAAAAAGTAAACGAAAAAAATTTGTTCAAAATTATTTTTTCAAGTAATTGAACTGCAGATGTATATACAGCCTAAAAAATTAATAACCAACATTACAAGCAAAAAACCTTTTGATTTAAATTTTAAATAAAATTTTATTTCTCTAAACTTATCTTATCTAAACTAAATTTATATCGCAAATAGTCTTAATCTTCGAAGTGATTAACTTGGATGCCTTGAGTTGCTTATTCCTATGCTTGACTTTCTGCTGGAGCTGCCTTTTGAATTGGGTTTCCCGGCTGAGAATCTCTAGGTCCTCGGGACTGCAGGAGGACAGTCGCTGCTTCTGCTCGGCAATCAGTTTCTTGGTCAGCTGAATCTTGGTCCTCGACACGTGGACATAGACGGCCTCGCGGCGTTGCAGCTCCTGTCGGTGCAGGAACAGAGCGTAGGCCACAGATGTTTCCATACTGAAGGATGATCGCTAAATGAATACCAATTTTCAATTTGATCGTCTTTTTAAAGGACTTTCCAGGCCAAATGTGTGTTATGCGTGTTCGTGCCTGCTAATCCGATTTTGGCCTCTCCTTTGGGCCGCGATTTTTTCGCGACAATCCTTTGGCGATGCCTTTTTACCTAAGTGGTCGGATTATGTTGCCGCAGGTAGACTTTTTCCTCGGCTCGCACCAAAATCCTTCCCCAGGCCATGCTTCCTCAGTGTCTCTTCACATCCTTTCTGTGAAGTTAGGTAGGTGTGAAGTTAGGTAGGTAAACTTTTACGCTTGCCTGACCCCATGAACGGCAAAAAGAGGGATTGCCGGGGCGGCAGGCAAACTTCTCGGTCATGCAGCTCTCCAGCCAAAACCCAATGCAATTTTTGGGCCATCCATCTAAAGATACCGTCTCCTGCTCTCCGGAGCCTGGAGTCCGGACTCCGGACCCACTCAACGGCCGGATGGCACGCACGTCCTGGACAGCCCGGCATATGCATCAATAATTTTTGCCAGCATGCGGCAGCACTAAGCGAAAATGTTGCTAGATCTTTAGAGTCAGTATGGTAATAATTTATTTATAAATCTATTTAAAAGTAATAAGTTGATCAAGGAATTCCCTCTAAAAAATCCATTTAAAATGGTATAAAAGGTTTTTCCAAGTGCCCATTTGTGGCAGAAACCGAGACTACGACCCGGGCCCGAAGTCTAATGCCGCACAACACTTTGAGGTTTATTAATTCGCATGAACTCTGCCCGGCAGCTCGACTTTACGCTCATTTTTCATGCTGCCTGGGCAACGAAAGCCACAATTAAAAATTGCTTATGAACGGAAATGGCAGACAAAAAAGAAATGCCGCCCGAAGAGAAGCTGATGGAAACGAGCCAACTTCAAGTTTTGGCCATAAGCTGAGCCATGTGAAAAGCAGCTCCGAAACTTTTCCCTTTTGCCGAGGGCGAGGAGGATGGAAAACTTAATTTCCTATTTCCTTTCAGTTTCCCTCATGACGCCCCCCTGACAAGGCTCCCTGCTCTCTGTCCTGCCCATTTAGTGTAAACTCTGCGCATCATTATTTTGAAATTTTTGACACTTTTTTAGCTTGATGGTGCTAAGCTACTTGTAAATCAACCCCAGCTCATGCGTCTTTCTCCAGCCAGTGTCTTTTCTACACATATTTATATATATATACATGTATAGAGAGTGTGTGAGTGTCACATTTCCGGCGGAAGTGTAAGCAGAAAAGTTCGTTTTCGTTTCGCTTTCGCCGTCGCTAAATGGCATCAAGAAATGCAGCAAGCTCGCTTTATTCCCAGCCAGCTGGAGGAGTAGATAGAAAGAGGGACATTGACTGATGATGATGAGGATGATGATGTAAATGGGATTTTAGTGCCGCACATGACAATAGTAAACTTCTCCAGTAGCCGGCAATCCTCCACAATCATAAGCTGTGATAGCTCTGCCTCCTTTGGTGACATCCAAGTAAATTGCCTTCGTAAATTTATTGTGCAATTACAAGGGAGTCTAATGAACAACCAGGGGAGGGGCCTCGAAAATATCACCACTACCAGATGAAGACATTCGATTTAAGATGTCGCAAAAGGGGAATTCATCCTGGATCTTGGCTACCCGAGAGGAGATTTAATGCGCGGCTAGGATAAGCGAAAATTCCTAAAAATATATAATCCAAGTATTTCTTGTTACCTGAAAATAGGATGCCTAGTTTTTATTAGCTCGACAGGATATTTTAAGTATTAGTTTGAATAAGGAGATTTTGAAATAAATTAATGGAACCTCGACCGTGTCCTGTATGATAACTTAATTCCCATTTCCTTTACAGATAACATCCCAAATAAGACCTTGGGCTGTCTTCCGTCCTCAAAATGACCTTTACTCAGCTGCTGGTGGTGCTGCTGCCACTGGTCAGCTCCACGGCTGGCCTCAATCTGCCCAATTTGACCTCGGTGGATGCCGCAGCGGCCGGCGGCTCCAATTCGCCAGTGCTCTTGGTGGGAAATCCCATCGGCCTGGGCAGCACCAATATTAGTCTGAGCGGCGTGGGTGGCTTGCCCGGTGGCAGTCCCGGCGGACAGTCACTGCCCAGTGACTCTGGTGGCGGCATCCCACCGGGAGGATCGCCCATAGGGGGAAGCAGCGGTGGTGGCAGCGGAGGCGGTGGCGGAACCACCAGCGGCATTATCGGCAACAACTCGGCCATGATCCAGGCCCCTAAGGACAAGCAATATGACAAGTGCACGGGTCCTGGCGACCCGGGGCCCTGCAAGCAGTACATCTACAAATGGCGCTACGAGCCAACCACCAACGAGTGCACCAACTTTATTTGGGGCGGCTGCGAGGGGAATCCCCAGAACCGCTTCAGCACCGAGGCCGAGTGCCTGTTCCACTGCATCGGAGGACCACGTAAGAAAGCCTCTGATTACCCCTAAAATGCAGCATAAATTTTCCGCAAAGTTCCTTAACTTTAAGAACTTGAAAAAACTAAACCATTTCGCCATTTTCCCGGATTAATTAGCATTCTTTCGCTTACTTTGTGGCCATTTTAATTGACGTCCCAACACTTGCAGACACTTTGCCGCCATTCCTGCAGTCCACGACCCGGGAGCCGAGCACCACGGAAAGCTCCATGCTCCTCGGCTCGCCGTACACCCAGAGTCCGGCGCAGGCGGCGGACGGAATGGGCGCGGCCGAGGGCGGAGACGGCACCACCCCGGTGCCCATCGAGCAGCGCGGCCCCGAGCTGACTTTCGCGGAAACCGGGCAGGGCAAAACTTTCGTTTTCGCCAAGAACAACACGTTCATCCAAATGGACGGCGACATCATACAGACATTTCAATTAAGGTGAGTGGACGTGGGCCGGGCGGTCGGCGGGGGACTTTTGACCACCTGGCAGGTGGCAGCCTCAGGACCTTGCATAGCTCTTGCCCATCAACTCCCGGGCCTGGCTGCATTTAGCGGATTGTTGGCCTTTTGGCTCAAACGTGCTTGATTTCTTTCACACCAGAAAGGTTTAAGGGACAGAAAAATAGTTTTCCTTATAAAGAAAAGTTCTTAAAAAAAATGCAAAAGTAAATTGAAACTCAACAGATGAATGAGAGTCATTTTGTCTATCTAAAACTGACTTTGATTTACTTTTATTATAAATATATATATCCTTCCAAACATGACACGTCATGGGGTTAAAAAGTAGAACTGTGTACAAAAGCAATTAGCTAAACTGACACAGCTTTCACAGTTTGAAAATTGATTTTCTTTCAACAATTTTCTTGGGGGCCTGCCATCTTATCCGTAACTTACATCAGACACTAAAAACACCGGAAAACTGTAGAAGAGTAGGAAACGGACGGCCCCCGAAAATCAGGTCAAAAGTTAATTTTCTGCTCAATTGCAGGACCTTTCTGTCCGTTTTGTGACATATAAATAGTCCAAACGACTTTGAGCCCAACATCTTTTGGTCAGTAAAAATTTAAAATTCAATTTGGTCAGAGACATTTGACATTTGCATATAAAATTAAGATAAAAATATTATTTAAATTTACGAAAACCTTACACACACACACACACACAGATATACGAAGCAAACATTGTGAACATTTTGGACAAACATGTAGACAGTCAGGCAAATAAAATTAAACATAACTTTGCCAAATAGGACCGGCTCTTGCGGATGCTGTTGCTGCTGCTGCTGCTGCCTTTCTGTTGCTGGTCAGTGGCTTCTAGTTGGCCAAGTTGGCAATTTGTGCTGTAGTTTTAATTGTAACTCATGTGGCTGCCGACAGCAGCAGGGGCAGCAACAACAACAGCAGTCAAGAGCAACGAACAAATAAATTTAAAACTCTGTCAGGCAAACACTCCACCCAGCCATCCTTTCCCGTTTCCACAACTGTGCATGCTAATAAGTGATGAAGTCTTGGCCATGTTTGGCTAACTTATAGGTGGGTCAACTGTACATGAATGTACTAAATGTTCCTAATTGAAAACCAGGTGATCCAAAACAGGAAAAAATTAATTTTAAATTATCATTTTTTTTCAGTAGGTTTTAGGTTCAACACTGATGCTAATGCACCTCCTTGTGTCTTTGCAGACTTTGTCGTGAGATTTCATTTCAATTCCGCACCCGGCTGCCACACGGCCTGCTAGTCTATCACAACGTTAAGAATCCGGATCGCATTACTTTGGACCCCTATGCACTCTATGTGATTGTGGAGAAGGGCCAGCTGAAGGTGGTCCATGTCTTTGGCAAGCATTCAACGAGTGTCACTGTGGGCGAGAGTCTGAATCGAGATGAATGGCACAGTGTGATGGTGAGTGCGGGGAGGGGCTTAAAACGGGGTCATGTCCAAAAGGGGGGCTGACACCCGAATTGCCAACACGGCTCCCATCGGGGCCAGTGGACTTTGGGATGGCCCAAACACTCTCAGGGTGCTGCAGGGTGTACGAAATTCGGTTAACTGGCTGGCCAAGAGCCAACATTAGCATGGCCATGCGTTCAGCAAGCAATTAGCAAGATTGCAATGCGGAATGTGTGCTGTTGCAGGCTGCTGCCTGTGTTCATGTGTGCATGTGTGCAAAACGCTTTATCAAACTTTTATAACAAAGCGAGCAAGTTGATTTATGTGCGTTCAACTTTGTTAACTCACCTCGGACATGGGTCTGGTTCTGCTGGTTCCATTCCAGCTTCCACGCATGTAACCTATAACCAACCGCAATCCCTCAAGCATCGTCAGCATCATCATCATCAATAACAGTGGCGGGAGCTGGTGGCGGAGCATCCCTGAAAACTATTTTAGTTCGTATTTTCATATTTAAAACAAGCAGAGTCCCTACTAATCACACCCCCACCCCACGCAAAAACTGGGAAAAATGCAGAGAGAAAAAGTAGACATCCCTTTTATAAATATTTTTGGAATCCCTGTATTTCATGAAATACAAACTGTATCGAAAGCTAGTCAATAACTATTTGTCATTAATGGAGTTTTAGTGTTGCAAACATGTACGTTTTCCTCTGCATTTCCCAACCCACACACACTGATATAGACACACGGCAGGCACTCATAAATAACCCGCAAATTCGTAATGAATTTCAGCTGATCCCAACTATGAGCGCACAGCAGTTGCAATTCATTTTCGTAGATTTTTAGCCATGCAATTGCAGAAACAGCAGCAATAGCAGCAGCAACAGTAGTTGCTACAAAAATTTATCGCTTGCCGCTTTGCAAAAACTTGCAACTTCAACTCGGAGCCAAAACGCATAAATTCATAAATTTTTATCATTTGTCTGTGTGTGAATGGCACGCCCCCTCATACCAGCTACCAGCTACCAGCTAGATGGTTGGTTTATTGGTTTTGTGCTCTATAACCGATCCTTCGCTGTCTGTTGCACAGGTGCGCATCGATGTCCATGGCGCAAGATTAATTGCACGCGTCGACAATAGTCAGGAGGAGGTCTATCTGAAGGGACTGAATCACGAGTACAACTACGGCGTCTCCACGAATCTGCCATCGGTGGTCCTGGTCGGAGGTGAGTGTCCAAATCAATTGTGGGTGTCCCAACAATCGGGGTGGCAATAGTATATCTTCAAATATTTCATTAATTCAAAATCTTGTCATTCTTTAAATTATCTTTACAAAAAAGTTTAAGAATTTTGAAAATTAGGTAATATAGGTAATATTTTACAGCAAGAATGTATTAAACCTAATATTTTGTCAAGGACTATAGCTGCCAATCCAAGCGATTTTCCCACAAATCAATCATATTAAAGCGCTCGAATGTATGCTATGATTTTTGTTCGCGAAACTCTCCCATAAGTCATCGCATCAAAATGGCGGACAGAGAATTTACTAAACACACACTCATGCAAACGCATGCATATAAAATGCATCAAAAGTAACACCCACACATCTACTAAAAGATCGAAAAATGCGAAAACTGAAAATTGCAAATCGAATTTGACGACGCATCCACTCACAGAAAGCAACTAAAAATTGGAAGTGAACTTGCTCATTTCCCATTGAATCGGGCGGCGGCTTTGTAAGTGTTCAAGTGTGTGTATGACTTTGAAAGCTGCTTTGTCCGTTATTTGAAAATTTAATTATTTCACGTTGCAAACACCAGAGACCAGGGCCGGAAAGGGCTTGAAGAGCAGGTCGTCAGAGAATGGGCCATTGATTGCACTCCACCGAGGTTGGTTGGTCTAGTTTTTGTTAAGCCACCTCCCGCTGCGTTTCGTTTGGATTGAATGAAGCGATTTAGAGTGAGTGTAGGTGCATTTTTCGCTCTGGAAAAATAAATTTGTTGTGGTTGCTTTGCAAAGAAAAACCCAGGAGTCGGCCACACAATGAATTCTGGATGTGAAATGGAAATGTTGCAATCAATAAGCTTCGCAGAGATCTTTTAAACAAGTTTTTGTGGTATAACAATTGGTAATAACTTTCTAATAAGTGAAGTAGTAATTCTTGAATTAATTGACAGCACTTTTTTGACATTCTTTAAAAGCGCTATAGTTTCCATACAAAACATGAGATACGTGAAAAGGAGACAAGTTTTTCTCCATTTATTTAACCCGTTGATCCAAAAACTGAGCGGAGACAACTTTTTTAATTAAGCCATATTTAAATCTGCAGCAACAGCAGCGTCCGAAAATTCCATCAAAACTTTCAACTGTAAACAACGAAATTATGTTATGGTCATCCGACATGGCCGCACCACACCAAACCACACCATCCTGCCACCCCATCCCACACAGCACACACAGATATAGTCGAAATCCATTTCCAAATATTCAGAATGTTAATTAATCTGTGGTACCCTGCCCCCTTTGCTGAACCGCCCCCTTTTGCTTTTGCAATTTCACAGGCCTTTCCTCGGAGGAGAAGCTGCACGGCGTGAAATATATAACCGAGTCCTTTGTGGGCTGCATCAGGAACGTGGTGCTGAGCTCCGGCAAGGCCGCCTCCGACCTCCTGCCCATCGCTCCTCTGGTGGCCACCAAGCACGAGAACGTCAACGAGGGATGCTCCGACATGTGCGAGTCCCGGCACAATCTCTGCTTCGTGGGTTCCCGCTGCATCAACCACTATGGCGGGATATCCTGCGACTGTTTCGGTACCCACTACGAGGGCGAGCATTGCGATATTTACAGTGAGTATATACAATAGAAATATATATATTTTTAATGGTGAATAATCTGGATATAGAAGTTAACTTTAAGGTAATCATTAAGTATTATATTTAAAACGTATTTAAAGTGCCAATCGTCCATCTGAGCACCAAAACCAAAGGCAATCCATCTGGATATATATATCTGAGTGCGGCCCTAGGGGCGCCATTTTGTTTTAATTATAAACTGTGTTTGTTTGCTAGCGGTTAGCCACTGCCACTAGCCGTCCAACCCAACCTCCCTACCAGCCCCTGGCCACTAGATAGTTTTAAACACGCTAATGACCTGACCATAAATTATGCAAAATAGTGTTTGACTTTTTGACTGCCCGACCAGCTCAGGCCACACCAGGCAGAATGTGCGCAAAATTAGTTTGTTAAGCTCAATATATACACGCCATTTTCCATCCCGTCTGTATCCTTGTGCACTTCCTCTCTCTTCCCCTACTCCCTTTAGCAACATCCGACATTTAGTTAATGACATAAAGCCAATTCCAGGCCGCCATAATCTCAATTAAGTCACGCGAGGCCATTATATCGGCGGGCCTATTAAAAATTGAGCAGCTCGTTTATGTTTTTTGACATTGTGCAGGTTTCGCAGGGGGTCGGATCCTAAAAGCATTTTACAAACAGCATTCCGGCACGACAATTAAAGTTTTAGCTTCGAGGAATCAAGCCACATTCCTTTTACTTTGCCACTTACCAGCTTTATTAAAAATAATATTTAATAATATAAATAAAGGTATTTAAAGCTCTTTTGTATTACGGATATTTTACGTGACCCGAACCCGAAAAACCCTTTAGTCTAGTCAGGGCATAGGGACATGCATTCTTCGGATTTAGCCCACTTGCATTCCAAATGTTTGCCAAAAATTTGCATGCAAATGATGACCAGCACTCACACGATGCGATAGAAAAGGAAAATCCAAAATAAAATCCTGACTCCGCGGATTGTGGAATGAGTGGAGGGCCGGGAAGAGGTGAGGTCGGAGGGGGCTATGCCACGTATTGATGCAATGGACAGCTGCAAATTGCAAAATGAACAAAAAATAAAAAAAAACGACTCTAACGGGCTGCCAGGAACCGTGACAGTGCTGGCCATTTTGGAAAATGCTGCGTGCCACACTCACCACCTCCTGACCACTTCCTCCCCTCTACATATCCCCACTGTCTGTCTAAATGGCGTCTGTCAAGGACAAAGGGAGGCCGCCATGACGTGCGAGTTTGTCAAGCATTTACAGCGCCTGCTGCCTCGGCTGCAACTGCAACTGATCACAATTACGTAACGAGCGCCGGCAAGTGCAAGCAAATTACACAGATGTAGCTCGCCCACACGCCCCAACACCGCCAGGACCTTCGCATTCCCCCTCTCCCGCCTGTACCACCATGGCCTGTGCCCCATGGTTTGCCGGTTGCATGTTGAACTGCTCCTGGAACGGAAACAGTGTCAGGCCATTAAAACCTCGCACATAGACAACCAGAGAAAAGAATTACACGCGAAAAAAAATTCTAAAAACTTTTAATCTCAAATTAAAAACTCTGGGAAGAATAAAAAAAAAATAAATTAGAGATCAGTGATAAGATTTTGAGAGAATATTTTTGAAAGGAAACGTGTTTATTGATTAACTTTAAGCTTTCTTCTTCAGAAGATGAAAAAAATTGGGATAGTGGGATATATTTACTATTAAATTTAATATTAAAAATTAATAGAAATATATATATATATTTAAAGAATTATTTATATTTATTTATACAAATATCAAAAATTGTTTTCCTCAAAACACCCAATTTCTTCAAGTGCCGTAAAAAGGCATCCAGGGTATACATAGGACATGAGACATAATCAAACGCAGACACTTTTGTAATGCAATAACTAAAACGACAACTGCCAGTACAAGGACAAGCCTGTTCATGTGCAGCTCGTCCCCTTTATCCTCTCATCATATCCTGCAGCTGGCTTTTCACTCATTCTGATTTCACAATTTTCCGTGCCAAAAGTGTCACCGAAATGCGTTCAGTTGGGGAAATCATTAGCTCCCGAAAAACCAGGCATCATCATTGCTGAAAGGGACTGCAAGATTTTTTGGCTTCTTCCGGCATGAACGAATTGAAACGACAGCAAACTGGCGGACGGACAAAGGGGGCAACAAGCCTGATATGATGACTCTCCGGGCCAAGTACATCTCCGAATTACGGTCGTCAGTTGTCAGGTCAAAAGGACACTCCTGATGTATCGTCCGTAGATGCAATTGTCCAAAGATAAATGCCAAAGCTAAAGCCAAGGACTACTTTTTTGATACTTAAGCATTTAATCTACTAACTAAAATCGGATTCCTAAAAAAGTAGTACAAACCAATGCTATCTCTATGAGATTCGTTTTTTTCGAACCTCGCACCCCAAAATAAAGCTTTTCACACCTTTAATTAGAGCTTACACCTTTATATAAAGACTATTTATAAACGCAAAAAGATAGGAAATAGCTGCCCCCAAAATGTGTTAAATAAATTTTAAACAAATTAACACTAAAGTAAATTATTACTTTTAAAATTCCTCAGACAAATATGGCTATGAGGGTAAATTTTTTAATATTTTAATCGCTTTGGCAAACCATAAATGCTGTTAGCTTTGCCTTCGCTTTATTTCAATCAAAACTAATTCGTTTTATATTCGAGTATCCACTATTGCAAAATATTTACCTTTCTGTTTGGTAAATAAATGTCAATGGGCTAGATTGCCTAGGTTTGTTCATCCCATCAAAGCTGGCTTTCCATTAATAAATCAAACTTTTACACTCTCTGTCTGTGTTGGGTTTGTTTAGCTCCAATATAAACACACACTCCAAACATACCACAAATTGCTTGAGTCCACAAATTTGCATACACTGCAAGAAGTAAAGTACCTAAACCAAAATGGGCATGCGCTCCGTCTCCTATTCTGAATTTTTTGCAAATGTCCCGACCACGCGATATAGCGAATTGCGCGCCCAGAAAGTGGCCAGCGACGTGCTGTCCAACCACAAGGTGGTGCAGGAGAAGTTGCCCAAGAACCGGGTGCCCAACTTCGTAGAGTTCCGTAGCGCAATGCGATCTATTGGCAGCGGTGGGGCAGGGAGGTCGGACAGCAATCTGGCGACCTTCAAGAGCATGGTGGAGATGCGTCAGGCTCAGATCGATCACAAGCGCGTAAAGTCCGTAAAGTCCTTTGGACATTCCCTGAACTGGCAGCCCCACAGCCAGACCCGCTTTATGAATCGCAGCCAACTTTCCAGGGATTTGAAGCAGAAGCAGCACATCCTCCGCACAAACCTCTCGCTTCTCGGACGCATCAACAAGATCCAGCGTATGAGCGGAAGTGTAAATTGCTTCAACCGCACCTATCCTGCTCTCCAGAAAAACTCTGGGAAGATCCGGGCTCTGGCTGACCGGCTAAGCCAGGAAAACAGGCAGTTGGGATGTCGTCTGTCCCAGGCTAAGACAAAGGTTGGTAACAGCTAATCCAAAGTAAAAGCTACAATGCGTTTATATTCCGAAATCCAAGGTCGACTCCCGTAATCCTTGGGTGGCGCCTCTGAGGCCCATCCAACAAAAGGCCTCCGATGAAACGGTGGCCGAGTTCAAGCCCTACATGCCCTCGCCCCGGCTGGGAAAGCGCAACGCCCAGGTCCTGCTCCGGCCCATAGTCTACTTCGATGTGTCCGTGCAGGAGAATAACCAATTCTTGGGCAGGATGTGCCTCCAGCTGTACACGGAGTTTAGTCCGGAGGTGGTGCTGGAGTTTGTGCGCCTGGCCACCCACAACGATGTGAAAAGTCACAGGGTGCTGCGGATCTTCCCCGATCTCTGGATGGAGGGCGAAATCGTTCCAGACCCATTCGATTCACTGAAGGAGCACCACAGCGTGAAGCGGTCGTTCCTGGACCACAGCAAACTGACGGGGATACTCTCATACCCTTGGGACTATCACCGTCACTTTCCCCAAGGGCTGCTCAGCTACACCATCAGCTTCAAGCCCCTGGCGGTGGGGTCGTTGCAGCGAGTGGTCTTCGGACGCGTTTGTAGCGGTCTAAGGGTCCTGCAGAACTGCCGGGATTTCGGCACCAAAAATGGGAAGACCAAAAAACACGTGATGGTGACGCGGTGCGGTCTGCTCTAAAGGGACTGAACATCCTTCATGGCACTCCCACCTTTCCCCTCATTATGCTTCTACATTAACATAAACCCAATGAAGGGTCTCGCGAATCGAGAAGAAAAAAATTGTACTACCTTGTGGTCCAATGCAGCAGAAAGTTTTTGCTCCAGAAAAATGCAAATAAAATTATGAAGTAAGCTTGTAAATGTTTGGGTTGTAAGCACTGAAAAAAACTGGATCCACTTGTTTAATATTTTTTAAAATTTTTCCCACTTATTCGAAAAAGAAAAATAGGTTGTGATGGCGTTTTGTTTCAGAGTTATAATTATTTTTATTTGTTTAAAATTTTATTTCTCTTTATTAGTAATTTTTTTAAAAGTGGTTTTTGGAAACTGCGATGCGTTATCGAGTGAGCTTGGCCCACGTGTGCTGTGTCAGATAAGCAGAAAACACGCGGTTGCTGCACCACCACCACTGATGCATCAGCAGGCCCCAAGCCTCCACTGCACCACCATCCCCCAGCAACTCCACCACCCACACCAGCAGTAGGGATTGCAAAAAATTTCATGAAAATTGCGCGTTACACGATTTGCACATTTGGTCCATGGCAAGCAAACGCCTAAAGGCCGCCATAGAACAAACAATATAATCTATTTTTGTGGCCCACTGACGCTTTTTCTTCTCTGGCCATATTTTTTTGCCTGTTTTGCGGTGGCTGAAGGAATGTGTGTGGCAGGAAGATAATGCACGAGTGGCAAGGGAACAAAAAAAAACACTCAAAAAATCCAGCATTGGTCGAAGTTTCAAGTACTCTAAAAATATGCTTTAAGCAAGGGAATCAATTGTATAAATAAATATTCTATAAATACTATTATTAAGGTATTTAGTTTACAGATAAAAATATTTTACGATCAACGTTTTTTCAATCTTCAATCTTCAACCTTTTGAATTTAAAATTTATTTTGTTTGTTTATTTAAATTGGTTTAAAGTTTCCGATTTTAAATTTTTTAAAGATTTCAAAAGGAATAATTTTTGTTGTAAAAGTGTCCTGGAGATTTTATGATAAGCTGAAAGCAAATATGCCAAGTCAAGCTTCCAGTTGAATTAATAACATTTTTTCTCCTTCAGCGGCTACAATAATTACTCTGCGAGGGGCCAGCTATGTGTCCTACAGGATATACGACTGGAAGGATCGAGTACATTCCTCGACCATGCGGATAAGCCTAATGTTCCGCACCAACTTTGACGACTCGGCATTGTTCTACGCCAGTGGAGAATCCTTGAAGCACCAGTATATAGCGGCTGCCATCAAAAACCAATCGGTCCACGTGGAAATGGACTTCGGCGACAATGTGATGAGCACTGTTCTGACGGACGACCTGACTCGAGGGTACTGGCACAACCTGACCATACTGCACGAACAGCGAACGGTGAGCATTATCCTGGATCAGCAGCAAAAGGTCCTGGAGCTGCCAGCCACGGCCAGCGGAAACCTGCTCTTCGATCCGGAGATATACTTCGGGGGCGGACCCGAACTGCACAAGAAGAAGGGCCTGGCCTCGCACAATAACTTTGTGGGTAGCTTGAAGTACGTCTACTACAACGACATCTCCATCCTGTACGAGCTGCAGCGGGGGAATCCCAAAGTGCACTATCACGGTGAGTGCAAGTGGGCCACTTTAATATCGAGTGCTTCGATTTGATGGCAACATATTTGGAATACTATTCTGTTTCTGTTTCTGTTTCGGTTGCTATTCCGGTTTCTGGGTCAGGCGTGCTTGAGGCGGAGTTCGACGAGAATGAAGTGAATGTCATACCCATCACCTATCCCTTTGCGACATCACACATTTGGTGGCCCATAAATCACGCTGAAGAATTTAATATTAAATTCGATTTCCGCAGCAGCCGGCCGGGCGCGGTGCTGGCCTACAGTGACGTAACGACCAGTGCCGGAAATGGCTTCTGGGAGGTAAGTGTGAGCATTCAAGCATTTATCCCATACAAACACTGAACGAATAGTTTTGAAACACATTTTAACCCAAATGATTAATTTGGGATAGCTCTGATTAATACCTCAAAGAATGTCTCGAATTACGCAGTGTGTTAGTCTGTTTTAGAAAGATTGCTCACAATTTGTATGCTTTTATCATGGGCTTACGTGGCGTATGCGTAATTTTTAGAATGACGAATTTTTAGATTTGTATGGGAATCTTTTTAAATACAAATTGCAATTTTACTATTAATTATTAAGATATTCCAAAAAAACCTTAAAGTAAGCTAATATTGCAATAGTCATGCTTGATTTTTATATATTTAATGAAAAAACAAAAAGGAAGTAATTTCTGATAATAATAACATTTGTTGTGCAACATTCTCATCTGAATCATTAAATAATTCTATATTTCAATACATTTATTGAACTGCTTAAATTACCAAACTAAAATTATTCAAATAATTTCAGTAAAAGCTACTATAGTTTTTATTTCATGTGCAATATTTGGTGTACACACACATTTGCTCCTTGAGCTTTTGAGCTGCACACTCACACAGTCATGCAAGCGACAGATGGACGAAAAAGGACAGACTCCTTACAGGACGACATGCTGCTCAAGACGACTAAGCAGCGGCAGCAACAGAGACTGCGACTGCGACTGAGGCAGAGGCAGAGGCAGAGGCAAAGTCAACGGCAAATGAAATGCAAATCAAATGGAAATGTGCGCCTTGGGTTGTGTAGGTGTGTCCTACTTGCCTTGGCTTGTGTGTTTCTGTACAGGATTGTGTGTGAAACTTGCAGGGCCCCGAAACTCCCGCTTCACTCCAAAGTTTAAAATCCGGAACTGAAGGAGGAGCCATGCTTCATGTGCACAGTGTGCCCCACACATTGTGGGGCAAACGAAAATGCAGCCAAAAATACTGGCTGGCATTGGGAATGCGGAAAATGCAATTAAATTTAAGCGCTGCTGAGTGAAACTCAACTCCGGCTAATGCAATGAAAAGTCAAATGAGCTCAGTGCTTTGTAATTGTTTGGCATTATTCATTTCTTTGGATGCCAAAGGGAATTGTTTACTCAAAGAAGGAGCTTAATTGAATAAATATAATTTTATAGGTTTTTTTCATCAGAATCAAGTCCTTGAATGTTTCAACCATAAATCCTCGAAGCTGAAATGAAACCTATTCCGAAAGGGAATATGGCCTCGAAAATGTTTCTGTTCGGCTCTGTGGTCCGTATTTTATTTCAAATAACAATTTTTATAGATTTATGTCATGGCCGGGGCACAACAATTGAAAGCAAGCTAAATGTGTTCATGGAACACCAATTTATAACCAGACAAGCAAAGAAAAACAGATTGAGGTCCAGCATAAAAGTGCGTTGTAATCGATCACAAAAACAATTCAACAGTTTAATGCCTGTCGGAGAACAGGGCCATGTCCGCCCACATTTTCCACATCCATGCTCCTCGATGGTCCTGATTCTGATTGTGATGGTTCTGATGTTTATATGAATGTCAGTAGCATTTATCTGTATTTAAGCAAACAAACCTTGCCTGCCTTGCCTTGCCTTGCCTTGTCCAAAAACGTTTATTTGGTTACTTGACATTTAGGCAATGCATGTGGGATTGTGTTTTTGTGTGTGGGCAATATTTATTTGCATTTTACTGTTGATTTTGTCCCTTTTGATTGCAAGGAGTGCCCACCACCAGTCCCCACCTACCAGTCCACTCTACAGAGGCATCCTGACTTATTGGCATTGCAATAAAATGTTGTTGCTGTAATTCCAATGAATATTTATGCCACAAGGCATTTAATTTTGCAGCCACTGACTCTACGGCTTATTTGCCATTTGACGATTTATGCGCAGCCAAATTAATACTAAATTGATTGTGTCAGGTTTATAATAGGGCTCCGTTTTTATTTTAATAAATTCGCCAAATAATTCAAACCGGCAACCTGTCAATTCGAGCTTTGCCATCTGCATTTGGGGAAGCTTCAAAAACGCATCAGTTACGAGAGATTTTATTTATTTACTATTTGCTGTAGTGCCGGCCACAAAATTGCCACCTGCGTGCTGCGTATGGAGCTCGGCAAACTAATAAATTGCCAACAGTATTCTCTCCCACACCCTCACAGCCGACACCGGTGGAAAAAATTCATCAGAAAAGCGGCCAAAACAAGGGTATGCAACATGGAAATGTCATGTCACACGACTATACCGAGGGGCTTGTACACCGAACAGTTTGGATGGGTGGATATGTGGATGGTTGAGGGTGTGACATAAAAACTATGCGCCCGCATAAATCGCGAATCACAAATCGAAAATCGAATTTATTGACAGCGCGCAAATGGGCGAAATAGGCAAACAAAACAGAACTGGCAGCCATCGCGGCAACGCGGCAACGATGGCGGAATAAAAATCATTTGAAATATTGTCACAGTATGCGACAAATGTGTGAAGGGGGCGGCGGGGGAGGTGTTTGCCTTTAAACATAACGCTCTGACAAAAATCTAATGAAATATGCAATAAAATTTGAGTATTTGCCATTTTGCAAAAGCGCAATTCACAATGAGCATAGATAAATATGAGGCACACTGGCGTCCAAATATCTATTGGGTGGATGCCACATACACATACACACATGTGACATGTTGCAGCCCAAAAGGTTCATGAAATTTCAATAAACACTCGCTCCCTTTTTTTGCGGATGCATATTCTCGAAAATAATAGACTGCAGTAAACAATGGAGGAAAAAATATACGAAATTAGTTGGATTATTGCCGCGAAGAGGTATCGCTCCCGATAGATAAATAGTTTATGGCAAGGTTATCTGTCCAATTTATTTGTCCAGCACATAAATTTGGACACTTTTGTGTGCTAAGCTCAGTGGATGCTCATGATCTATGGCAGAAATTTATTTCACATTTTTAACAGCTCTTAAAACGTGTTTCTGTAACCCTTTATAAGTATTGGGTGACTTTAATCGTATCGTGTTTGGTCAGAAACTGCGCAATCGAATCGTAAATTGTCCCTTTAAACCCCCACCCACGTTCTGCTGCAAATTAATGGGCAGCCGTTTCAACAACTGCGGAGCACGGAGCCGGTCGATTGATTCGGCAAATGCCAAACTGAGCGCGGCCACGTGGCGTATGCGTAATATGATTTAAGCGAAGCTAATGCACAAAGGCATTTAAATTGAAATGTGTGTGGCACAAGGGGGCACAGGGGATGGGAGTGTTTGCATGTGGTTATGCCGAGCTGCATTTTGGCATTTTCGCAATTTTGATTTATTTCCACAGACCTACAATCACACATCCCCGAAAACCCTTTCAAATCTCCTAACACTAACAGAATCCTGTATTTTTTGCTCCCTTTCCATGCGTGTGTGCGGCCCGTCGATGACAAAAACTAATATTTGGAAACACGCTAATGCGCGGCTTCGGGTTTTGTTCGACGGTACGTGCCACATCCGTCGGCGTCGATAAAACGATAAAAACGTCGCTCCACTACGCCCGTTCGTCCGCCCGTTCGTCCGCCCGTTCGTCCGCCCGTCCGCCACAAAACTCCACCGGAAATGCGCGACTAACGGAAATTACAAAATGGCTGCCATCCATTAGATACGTCTCACGTCGGACAAGCTAAGCTTCGACCTGGTGCCCGATGTCAATAACAATGTCACCCACTCCACGACCATCAAAATCAACCGCGCCACCTCCTGGCACAGCGTCGAGCTGGACTACAAGCTGGGCGAGATTCGTTTCACGGTGGACTACCGGCACACCCTAAGCCAGATGTACGGGCTGACTTTCAACATTGGCGACAAGCTGATCATCGGCAGCAGTCTGAAGTCGGCGGCAATGGGTCTGGTGGGCTGCATCCGGGACATTGAGATCAACGGCCACCTGATCGAGCCCAGGCATGTGGTTAAGACGGAGCGAGTTGTGGGGGAGGTGAGTTACCTACAACCTATTCCTTACCTATTTATAACATTTTATTTTATTCATCTCGTAGGTGGCTTTGGACAACTGCAACTATATCGATCCCTGCAAGAGGCCCAACACCTGCGAACACGGTGGCAAGTGCTTCGTCAAAGACGATCGCGTCACCTGCGACTGCAAGCACACGGGATACATTGGCAAAAACTGTCACTTCACCAAGTACCGGAAGACCTGCGAGGAGCTGGCCCTGCTCGGCTTCACCAAGTCGGACGTCTACCTCATCGACATCGACGGCAACGGAGTATTCCCCCCGGCCCATGTCAAATGTGACTTCCAGAGTCTGGAAAACGCCACCAAGACGATTGTCGAGCACAATCTGCCCAGTCAAGTGGACGTGCGATCCGCCAGAGAAACCGACTTCAGTTTCAATATCCGCTATCGAGAGTTCTCGCCACACATGCTGCAGGAACTCATTTCGCACTCACTGTACTGTACGCAGTACATCAAGTACGACTGCTACCGGGCCCAGTTGGAGCTGCACTCGGCCACCTGGTTCACGTCCTCTGCCAAGAACCTCACCGTCGACTTCCTCGGCAACGTCAAGAGGTAAGCGATAGAGTCAGGAGTCGGGCGCTTCCCTTGGGGGCGTTTGTGATTTACGTGCTGAGCCACGTCACCGCAAACAACACAAAATTGGATGACAAGAGCAGGCCATTCGTTACAGTGGATCAAAATGGAGTTTAAATTAATATTGGAAATTGAAAATATTAGGCATTGAATGAGTTTCTTAAATTACTCTTAGATGAAGCACTTGGGAACTAGCTTTGCTATAGGCAATACCTCCCGAAGCTACAAATCCATTACCCTTGTTGAAGCCCACCATAGGTGGCTAAGTCTATGCACTGGCTGGCGGATGATTTTGGTCCACCGCCGGCCACACAATTAATGTTGCAGTCTATTTGCATAACTTGTTGTTGCACCCGGGATTATCACCACCCTCCTGCCATCGCACCATCCTCGCATCCTAGCGTCCTGGCGTCCTGGCGTCCTGGCCTCTGTGCTGTGTGCTTTCTGCTTCAGTGGACTACATACGTGCGGTAATCCAACAATATAAATCCGAAATTTCCCACAGAGCCGTCGGACTGCTGGAGTGCTGGTGTTTCAATTGTAAACGAAACTTAAATTAATTGCTCGCACTGGCATAATACAAATGCCGGGAGGATTCTCCGCTTAACGCTAACTGACATATTTGCCCACATCAGGACCAGATGCTGTCCCGAGAATGCAACTTGACTTTCGCAAGGCATCATTGCTTTGCTGGCATCTCGGCCAGGTCCACAATTGACAATCGAGTGTGGTCGTACTTGGAAGCCATCTGCCTGGCTTGGCACTCCACTTCGGCCTACTGAGTCGTCAGATAACATTCTAGTGTTGGCCTGGCTCTTCAAATTTGTTTTCTCGCATGTGTGCAAAGACCCCTTTTTGACCAAAGTTATATCTGCGGCATTTGTTGCCATGCATTGGAGCATAAAATTTTATGGTGCCGAAAGCTCCAAGCTGCCCAGCCGGCAGCCAAACGCCATCCATCCAAGGTAAACTAATGACGAACCCTTTAAAAAAGCCAAACCAACCGGAATCGTCGAAAAACATACGAGTCCAGATACGGGAAAATTGCAAGAGTGCAAAACAAAAGGACTGAGTTTGGTATTTATGTCAGGCAAATATGTTTCCGCCTCAGCGCTAATAAGGTTTATGAGTGAGTCCCGGCGTATCTCCTGCGGCTCCATTTTTTGGTCCTTTTTTGGCCACCATATTGTCGAACCACTCTTACTTTATACCCTTTTTTATGAATAAAAAGGGTGTTTCCTATTTAATGATCCATACATTTATTTCATTATAAATTTATATGGAATATTTAACAAGAAAATAGCGTGCATTGAAAGCTTTAATAGAAAAAAAAATTTAATCTTTCTATTAGGTATCCCTCATTCGATTAAAATTCGATCAACTTTTTTTGGTGGAACTTTCTCGGGGTAATTTTTCTTGCTATGGCAGCCCTTTTTAAAATGAATGGCTTTGAGCTCACAAATTTAGTCTTTACGCCTAATTTCTTTGCCTTTTCGAAAAAACGGCAGCCTCATCCTCAGGGGCGTGTATGGATGTAGGACCCTTTGACAATACATCATGCGCAGCAAAGTAGGCAACATCTGGTGGCAGCAATTTGGAGTCGCTTGTAGCTTGTTGCTTTTGTTCTGGCAGTTATGTTCGGCCTGCGTCACTAATTTCCGCTTTCAGTAAATCAATTCGAAACCCTTAACAGCGCTGACTTTGGTTTCGTTTTCAAATTTTTTTTTGTTTCTTTGTTGTTTCTTGTTTTTGGGTTGTGTGGCAGCCTGCCCCCTGTCATGCCACCCAGGAATGAATGGCGTTCTGGTTGGCTTCGGCCGGAAAATGCACAAAACGAAATGGCAGGCTCAAGAAAAAACGGGTTAGCTTCTAGCCAGATTCGGGTGTTGGCTCAGACCATTTGGCCCCATCCATCATTGCCTCATAGTTCGCTCTTTACTCATTCAAAATTTGACAGCATCGTTTGTTTGTTTGTTTGGGAGATGCTACACTGTGCCGAAAAAGCATAGAGGCTTAAATAATAAATATTCAACCTCCAAACAAATGCGAGCTCGAGTTGTCTCGGTAGGTTAATAATTCAGAGACTTTGTTTCCTGTGCACCCCCTGGTGCGGCGTCGTTGCGGATCCTGCAACACGGAGGCGGAAACGGATGCGGCACATGCAGGGCATAAACCGCCCCCAACCCACAAACATAAGCCGGAAAAACAGGACCCGTTATGAGGGTATCTGGTCTATAGAATACTGTTTAAATTCGATAAGATTAAACTCCACCTTGTTCAATATTTAGGCAGCAAAGAATAAATATCCCTTTCCATAGGATAGTAATTGAACTTGATTGTCCCTTAATTGCCTTGTCAACGATACGTCCACAAATTCGGATTTCGGGCGATACCCATCCGAATATTTCTGCATAAATGGCGCAGCGGAAAATGGATGTGGCGGATGTGGCTCAGTTGGTCACTCAACGGGCTCGTCAAACTGCCGTCGCGACATTTCTAGACCGAATTTATGTAAATGTATGCGAACTTTTCCCTAAAAACCATTCACCTTTTTCCCTTGTTTTGCTCTTATTTTTGTGTGACCCCTGGACAAAAAAAAATCGGAATCCGACTCTTCCGCAGAGGCGCCTGTCCGTGTTCCGTTAACAAGACGTGTGTGGACCCGAATCAATCATGCAACTGCGATGTAAAGGAGAACAAATGGAATTCGGATGAGGGTTACTACCAGGATCCGCACAGTCTGGGCATCACCAACATGTACTTCCTGCAGCAGAAGGACCTCGACGACGAGGCCCAGGGCCGCATCACCCTCGGCCCCTTGGAGTGTGTCGAGACCAGTGAGTCCTTAATTTTATCCCAGCACACTAGACCCTATTTAAACACTTTTGTAATTTTGCTGGAGGACTCCAGACCATATAATTTTATGGCACTGTTGTGGTATTAGTTTACTCTGCAGTTTAGCTATTTACTGCTTTTGCTATTAGCTACCAATTACTGACCGGCCCCAACGCCATTTCCACAGACACCCAGAAGTACGTGGTCACCTTCACAACATCGCAGTCGTATATCGAGGTGCCCGGCTGGCGGAAGGGGGACATCGCCTTCTCCTTCCGCACCACCGGCGAGAAGGCCATCCTCCTGTTCCAGCCACCGATCCGGCCGCACTACCCCTCCTTCATGGTGGCCCTCACCGGCGACGACCAGCTCACGTTCACCTTCACTCTGAGCACGGGCATGACCAGGGAACTGGTCATTGACTCGCACCGCCGGCTGAACGGCGGCGAGTGGCATAAAATATGGATCGACTACAACCAGTATCATGTGCGCTTCATGATAAACACCGATTACAAGATGCTTGATTTGCAGCCCGAGGAGGAGTTTGGGCCGTTCGAGGGTAGCATGTTTATTGGCGGCGCCACATTGTGAGTATCGAGAGGTCCTATATAGTATATATGTCAAGACTCTATAACTATCCCCCAACCACCCGTCCCGATTAACAATTCAATTAAAAGAAATTGGTAAAGCATCTTAAATAATTTGAGTATTTCCCATTTTAAAAACTGCTACCCAGTGTAATCAGGCATTGCTTTTTATGGCTGCCTGCACTGGTGGCAGCTGTAATGGCAATCGATGTTGAAAAAACTCTATTCCTGCCCCTCCCGGTTGTTTCTGTTTGTGCCAGAGAGTCCTTTTCTGGCGGGGTGCTGCTCTCCCTGGCAGTTGTGGTTTGTGCAATTTATTGCTGCAATTACGTTTTAATTATAAACGCGCGACTAGCTGCCAAGCCGGACTAACAGTGACAGCCGCGTCCAGCCAAAGGAGTCCTGGGGGCCGTCGGCTCTGGAATGATAATTGGAACGCATCACTTATGAGTTAACTAGGAATTAATCAGAGTCATTATCCCTACGGAGATAGGCACTAAAACCAATCAACCCAACACACTTTAATTAAATCTTTAAATCCCTGAGAAAAAATATCAAATATCAATAATACCGGCTCCAACTTTTTGATTATCAACAACTTGATCAAAAGGATAATTTGCATGCACAAACTGCTTTCCACGCTCCCACTCGCATGGTGGGAAACCCAATCCTTCGGGGGTATTAAAAGAATTGCCATAATTAAATTAACTTTTCGCTGAAAATTCATTCCAAAGTCATTATCAATAATCAAGCCGCAGTGCGAGGAAGGAAAAGGGCAAGTCTTGCCTGGATTTTTCCAGGACCTCCGCCAGTTCATCCCCTTAGGAAGTTAGCGCACTTAAAACGCGCTTATTCTTGATTGGCATAATTTATAAAGTTTTTCCCTGCTGCCGTGGCAGCCCACGCCCACGAGATATGTGGAGCGCTGGCTAAAACCCATTTCGAGAAGACACACACATGCCAGCTACATATACGTAGTCGTCGTGGTCCTGCGTTTTTTCTTAATTATTGAATATGTATAAAAATCAAGCTGAAATACGCGGATGGGAATATACAGACATACGCATACATACATCGCCACTTAACCCCGAAAAGTCCTGTTCCGACGCTGCAAACCACTCATAAAATTTCGATGAGCGGTAAACACGCAGAGTAATTAACGGTAAAGTGCTACGCTTTATAAAGGCCAGAACGGCCCAATCGGCTTTCACTGAGCCAATTTATTCAATTTATTTATCGCGGAAGAGAAAGCTCCGTAAAGCATACAAGTAATATGCGAAATGCAATATTGATGCACTTGGCCCTCGGAGCCGCGGAAACTTCGAGGGTCTGCTGACGGATCCGGATGGGTAGAGGGCTTAAAGCCATGCAGGGGGCACGAGTCGGGATCGGATAGGCTGCATAAAAGGTGGCACGTAAGCCAATAAGTGGAATCAAGGACTGAGGCTCATAAATAAAAGAGTTAATCAACATATTGATAGAGACACGGCGAGACTTCAGGCGAGACAGCGGAGCCTCGTCTTAACCCATTAAAAGTTTTGGGGTTATTTTAGCCTCAAGGATAGATAACTCATGATTATCCTAGTGGTAGAACATACACACTTTTTGAAGGCATCCACTATATTTTTATCAATAGAAAACTTTCGCCAAAAACTCGATGCACACTTGGGCGCTTTAACACCATTCAGTTAATGGGTTAAACAGGACTTTTCACACAGCTTAAATATCCGAAAGGATGTATGAAAATGTATGCAAAGTGGGGGGCCAAAAATTACAAAAGCCGATGCTGCTAATGATTGTTGTAATCGGTTTTTGCATGCGGTCCCACCGCGTTCCGTTCGCTGTCATGTTGTTTAGGAAGCGACAGCAGCTGCAGGACCTGCAGGACCTGCTGGTCCTTTTGGTTCTTCGACTCCTGCTGCTGCTGATGCTGCTGCTACGGAAGTCCTTTTCATCATTTGCATGGCCATCGATTACCACATCGAACCGCATGCCACGGGAAAAACACAGGCCACTGGCGTGCCAAATATGCGATATATTTTGGGTCTCTGCAGGAAACAGGACGCAGTTAGTGCACGGACGAAAACGATAGCCAGTGATGGGTTAAGCTTAAACATACTTATTTAAAATTTTAAGACTGCGGGAAGGTATACAAATATTTATAGGAGATAACTAAGGCCCTGTTATTGACCCTAATGGAATATAATTTTTGTTTTCTGTGCAAACTAGTTGGCATTGGTAGGGGGGTCCCGCTGATGGAAATCTTTGGAGTTTGGGGCCATGATAGCGAAGAAGTGCCACCATTTGGGGTAAAAGCGGCCATGAATGAATGAAAAGTGCTTAATTGCTTGTGACGGCGTTAAATAAATTCTTAATTGCTTCGCACTTTGCGCGTTTGCAACGTTAATAGGATTTCCGTCGCCTGCATGTCGCCAGGATATGCACATCGGCTGCTCTTCGCGCCATCGTCCTGCCGCTCCTGGTCGAAAAACGTCTTTCCTTTGCGTTTTATTGCCGTTAATTTCCGAGGAATTTCGACTTGTTTTTTATTCCGATTTTTTTGTGCATTTTGGCCAGCCGCGCCGCTCCGCGCCGTACAAATCCTTTTAGCCAAGTGTCATCCGGGCCAGAGCATCCAGCCGGCAGGCCGACAGGCGGCACATCATTTGCAAGGCAAAGCGCTAAATTTCATTTTACATACGCGTGTGCCACGCGTGTCCTCCCATGCGTCCTCGTTACAGCGTCCTGTCCATACACTAAACCGAATATTCACTTTTTCTCTACATATTCGTTAAAATATATTGTGGCAGGAATCCATGTTTTTGTTTGTAATCAATATTCGGTCAGGCGGCAGTCACTTCCTTTTTTATTGGTTTGAAATCCAAACTAGAGGGGGGATAACTTTTTAAAATCACAGTGCACCTGCCTGGGGCTGTTGACGTGAAAAATAAAAAAATTAAAAATGCATTTGTGACATGCCCGCAAAAAGAAATGCAGCACACGTTGCAAAAACTAATGACTTAATAGCTCCCTGGCTGGCGGCAAGGACATCGCGTGTGGGGGGGGCTAAATATGAAAGTGGGTGAAGTGTCCTCGGTTAATGCAAATCACAGAGTGGAGCTGCTCACTGCCCGATTATGGCCAATTCGGTTGACAGCCTTCGATAACTTTGTCGCTTAAATGGCGATTATGCGAGGCTTGCCAAGCAATTACACGAAAAACCGGCGAATAAAGCGCAAAGAACTTGTAATAAATTGGAATGAAAAGGGACACAGGAAACCCCAAGGACTTGGCCTCTTACTTTGCGTATTTTTTGAAACAAGAATTTTAATTTCCCTCCAAGCTTACTCAGCCAAGCGCTTGGGAAGCGAGTTGCGGTGGAAATTGGGATCATGGAGTGGGCGGAATGTCTCGTAATGAAATTTACATAATTTAGAAAGACATTTGAGCAACTTTTCTTTGGCTTTGCCGCTGTACGCGTATAAACAAGACATTTCCGCCACTTTAATTTTCAAAAGCTTACACTTGAGATTTTATTGGCCAATTCATTGTTGGCCATGGTCTGAAGCGGCAAAAAGTGTACGAGAGAGAAACTTGCAAAAATGGTGAAAGAAAAAAGGGGATTGCCAGGGAAAAAAAGCTGCAACTTGGCTGCTAAGAAGCTGGGATGCTCTTTACAAACTTTAAGGGTTATTATATTATTATTTTTCGAAGGGCTTTTATTTTGTTTGCCAATTTTCGCAACAAAGTTTCCGTTTCCCTAAAGCAGCAAGCGTCTGCAGTTGTGTAAAAATTCCACTTCTAATTGTAACTTTTAAATTGAATTTCCCCGTAATGATTATTTCTGAATAGGAAATATCTAAATCCTTTACCAATATACCCTTTTTGGCAGATGAAAAATAAAAGTTGAGAAAAAGTAGTTGGCAAACTTTTACCACAGTTGTCCGCCGAAGATGTCGCTTCGATTTTCAGCTCGACAAGCTGGAAACTCCGAGGGAAGAGTTACAATTTATTTGCATAAAGTCGGTGACGAACTGGGCAAATATATGAATTCCAGGACGTGGCCTCGATGACGTTTTATGTCCCTGGAAAGGTGGCGGGGGTGGAATATTGATAGGGTTAGGCAACGACCAGGGCAGCTGCTGCAGCTTAAGCACAAGTGGCCAAGTTATTGAATAGTTATGACAAGCCATAAAATAAAGTAAAGAATCCCCAGCTGACTCCGCTCCGCATCCTTGCCTTTCCGTTTGCAGCGACCTGCTCAAAAAGCTGTCGGTTAAAGCCGGCCTTATTGGCTGCTTCCGGGGCCTGGTGGTCAACGGCGAGATCCTGGACATCTACAGCTACATGTCGGTGCATCTGTCGGAGATTATCAAGGACTGCAAGCCCTCCTGCGTGCCCTCGCCCTGCCGCAACGGCGCCCAGTGCAAGGAGCTCTGGAGCAGCTTCAAGTGCGTCTGCAACAATCCCTGGGCCCACATCGGCGAGTTCTGTGAGACGAGTGAGTCGGCGGGACATTTGAAATGCATATTCCTCCTCGAAATCAATTGAATCTCGTTCCCTTCCCTCTAGACATTAACGAAAAAGCTTTAACCTTCATCAATCGAGAGTCCTTCCTGATGAAAAATTACCTGAGCGCCACGGCCACGCCCGCCATTCTGCTGCACGAGGACGAACGCGAAGTGCTCAAGGGCATCCTCAACCAGGACCTGCTCATCAATCTGCGAACCTACGACACGAATACCTTAGTGCTCTATGCCAACGACCACTACAACAACTTTGTGCAATTGTACATAAGCCAGGCCAGGGAGATTGTCTTCCTCTACAACTATGGCGATGAAATCGTGAATCTCACCCTCCCGGACGACACCCTCACCACGCTCAAGAGCATCCAAGTGGCCATTGTGCGGGGCGAGCAGGAGACCCGGATGCACGTTAATCAGAAAAGTGTGAGCATCGATCGGGGCACTCTCCTCCTGGATGAGTACGCCAATAAGCCTTGGAGCAATCCTGAAAAGGGTAAGCCACTTTTTGACACTAATTTCTATTTATTTCTTTCGCAAAGCCATCTATTTTGGTTAAATAACTTAGAAATTCACCTAAGATCTAGTTACACAGTTATTTTGGTGATTGGTCCGATTTCCTTGCCATTGGGAGTTGGAAACCCTAATCCCCGGACCTACTTTCGTCACTTCCAGCGGCTGCCCATCTTCGAGGTTTTGTTGTGGACATTGTTGCTGCTATTCTGCTGTTCGTCCTGGGCGGCCAACTCCTCGTCGATGAGTAGCTCAAAGTTGCCCAGGGCGTCCGCGCTGGGAACCTTGTTCCAGCGCACGTCCGGCACTCCGTCGGGGGGCAGCACCACCGACAATATGTTGTCGATCAGCTTGTATTTGAGGATGCGATCGTTGACCGTCGTGGAGGTGAGCGAGGGCGAGGCGTTGACCTCCACCAGCCAGGGCTTCAGGGCGTTGTCTATGATGATGTCGTAGCCGTAGCACTCGAAGCAGTGCCTGTCGCTAGCCATCACAGGAGCCACGGCGCGCAGTGAGTGAACTATCAGCCAGGATATGGCCCCGAACAGGCGGTCCGTGACCTCCTTGCCGCGGGTGCCCTCAAGGTACAGGGCCAGGTTCTGCACCGACCACTTGCCCCCGTGCAGGGTGTTGTACTCGCCGCCGTGCTTCTGGACACTCACGTTGGTCAGGTGCACGTACATGTTGTCCAGCTCGGTGACACTCGTGTCGTACTTCACGGTACAAAAACGGCAGAATCCTTGCTTGAAGAGGTAAGCCTTGAGGGGCCTGAAGGACGCCACCAGAACATAAAGCCTCAAGTCGAACTTTTTGCCGCCAATCAGCAGGGGATTGTCGATGTATCTGGAAATCACATATGACTCCTTGGCGATTTGGGGGTGAAAGGGTCCTTTGGCTTCGCGCGACCACTTTTTCAATTTGGAAAGTTTATTGATTAGGAAAATCCCGGCTCCTTGCGACTTTCCGCAGGGCTTCATGATCCAAGTGCTGAGGGGAAATTTGCGATACTCCTCCACGAACATATTGTAGTCGGCGGGCAGGACGAAGGTCGTGGGCACAAAGTCCAGATAGAGGTATCGGGTGCCACTGGAGTTGTTTGACTCGGTCTTCTCCGCCAGCGGATTGCCGTCCCGTTCGAGGTCCTTGCGGTAGCGCTTGATGTTCTTCACCAGCAGGTCCTTGCGCGACAGCTCGTAGTGATTGGGAAAATGATTGATCATCTGGTTGTCGTGCATCCGATAGCCACTGTCCACGCTAAAGATGTTCCGGCAGGTCTGGACTCCGGCCCAGTAGAAGTGCCAGTCATCGTCGCCGTTCACCTGATGCCAGCCGCGCTTCTCGAAGTTGTTGACCAGCACGGACTTGTCCAGGTCCGTGCAGAAGCCGATTTTCAGCTTGTCATGTCCTTGGCCACCTCCGGGGCCGCCACTATTGGCTCCGCTGTTGGCAGCGCCGCTGACAGTCGGGGGATTGGCGCCACCCGCTTGGCGACCGTACATTCTGCAGGACGAACCGCTCGAGCGGACTGTCGGCTGGAGACTGTCCATCCGCCACGCCTGCGTCCTGTCGCCCATATCCCAAACAACGGACATGCTGTTGCCAGGTCCCGGATTATCGAACCAACAACTTGGAGTTAGTCGCAACCCTTTTGTCGGCGGTTGCCAGGCAGCTGGCTGCCTTGGTTGCCTTCCCTTCTATATTTTTTTTCGTATGCCCCGCCGAGCGTTGCACCGAATTTTCAAATAGTTTAGCAAGTTGAGCTGCAAAAATGCCAAAAATGCCGAAAAGTCTTCCCCCCCTCACACACAAATGGAAAAAAAAATTGAGGATGAAGCCGGGCAGGACTCCGGGCAAATCCGTGCACAGTGTGATGGCCAAATTATGTGCACTTGAAATTTTTTGTAGTTTTAGCCAGCAAGTCTGTTTGCTTTACCATCGATGTGTATGTGTGTCTGTTGGTGGAAAACTGCTGGGAAATGCTGGGAAATAAACGCCAAGCGAATGGATAAACTTTTGCTCTTTGGCACAAAAACAACGAGTTGCTTTGTAGTTTTTAGTTTGTTGTGTTTTGTGGATATTTGAAAATGTTCAAAGCGCTTTTTTCACTTTGTTCGCCCCATAGTCGTATGTAAATTAAACGGCATTTCAATGACCAGATAGTATGCGGAAACTGCTGCTAAACGAGGATATGCATATCCTCTTGATTATGATCTGAAATATTTTTTATTCGCAGATTCCAATGCAAATCCCGTTTAATTGTATTTCACAAAAATGTGAAGCCAAACGAATATTTATTGAATTCTGTTTGTGATTTGCCAGCCTTTGTAAATTGTAAATAATTGGAAGCTGCGCTTAAAATAATATTAAACATATGATAGGCTTAAGTTTGTGTTATTTGCAGATCATTTTCAAAGTCCCATCACTAGTTAAACCTTTTACATGAATTTCGAACGAATGCCCACCTTGCAAATCCGATTTGCGGCAAAAGTGCATTTAATGCCCATTTCTGTATCGAACGAGACGGGTAAAATCAATCAAATTGCCTGTAACTCAATGCCAAAGCGATTTGCCGGCAAAATCAATCATAATTACTCCTCTCGCTGGCCCCAAATATTCGTCGAAGGATTGCGCTTCATTTGGATTTAGAGCAAAATCGTCAATATTTTGCACAGAATAACGCATAAGCACTTTTGTAATTAAATACGTTAACCAGATGGACTGCACCAGAGCCCAGATTGTGGCATGCAGCAGTTTGGTTGGCTTAGTTTGGTCCAGGCACGCCCTGCCGGCCGGACTCGGCTGGCAAACATTTCAATTAGACAAACTTAAACTCGAAATTGATGGGCCTAAACCTCGGGTCGGGTTCGAGTCCTGGCACCAGTGTGGGCCCCGGATCAGGTCCCGGTCTGTGTCCAGGCCCGGCAACCCGGCTAAACGCCGAAATGCGACGGCAATGAAGGCTCATTTCCGCACACAGACATAAAGCAACAAAGCTGAAATTTACACTTAAAAACACGTTTTTTTTTATTTAAAATTAGTGTAAAATATAACTAAGAAAAAACAAACTTAAATGCATTTCAAAATTTTGATAGGAATAAATATTCTTTTTAATAAATAGATAGATTTGGTTAATAAATAAATAAAAATCTAAAGTTTTATAAAAAGAGGATTGTTTTCACAAATAGTCAGTTTTGTTATCCTTTAAAAAAACTTAAATATATTCCAATTTAAGAAACACAATGCTAAAAAGTAAGGATACAGTTTTGAAGGATAAAAAAACGCATGGTAATGAATGCCAAATAATCTCATATTTATCATAATATCTGTTAAAACAACATTAAAAGAAAAATCGTAAAACGCAGAGAAAAAAACAAAGTATATTTTTTTAAATTTAATTCTTTAAACTTTTATTTCCAGTGTGTGAAGTGCTCTGAGCCCTGCGCTATTCCATAGCCCATAGTCTCATTCGATTTTGTTTATTTGCAGAGGTCCTGTCGCCGCATAGGCCCCCTGCCCCGCCCACCGAGTACTTCCAGTTCCACGTCGGCGGCTATGATCCGGCGAATTTGCTGCGACCAAACGTGGATGCACCCGCGCTGGACGGCTATATCGGATGTGTGCGCGGCCTGAAAATCGGGGCGCAGTTGATCGACTTGGCGGAAATCAATGAAAGGAATATAGCGCCCAGTAAGTAGCCGGTATAAATCAATTTTCACAGAGTGCAATTTTCGGTCGGCCCTAATGCCATTTTGTGCAGCACTGTGACTGCCGCTCCGGCTCTGGCTCCAGATCGGGAGCTTCTCCAACTCCAATTCAAATGCCCCTGAATCGGAGCTCCACTCCACTTCACTCCGATGTGGTGGCGTCTGTGGTTGCTGCCTGACTAACTTTATATGCGTGCAATTTCCGTTGAGCGGCCGAGGAGTCCTGCGAAAATGGACATGACCATGGCCAGGCCAGGCCATGCCATTCCGATGGAGAGGCCACTTTGGTTTGGCGCGCCAAGATTAATGCCAATGCGATAAGCTGCCGGCCCACATGGCGTATGATTTATGCGGCCACGCATCGCGGAAATAGCAACCTGACTTTGATGCGATTAAACTCGACCGCAGTCAAAAGTAAACAAGTCTGTGGCTATGGCCAAGGAGCTGCCAGAATGGCCTTGCCTTGAATCAAGATGGCCAATGCGAAATTGAAACATTCATCAAGTTCAGACTTTCTGCTTTTAAAAGGCCAAGAAGATGGAGGAGATTATTCTTTCGATGGATGGGGAGGAGTTTTGGAGGATTCTGTTTGACCAGAAACGGCAATCTGCCATTAAAATGTTTTTATTTGAGTTTACAACAAGTTTATATTATTTTTACTGCGTATAAATTCAATATACAAAAGTATTATCAGGTTTTGACGAATTTTGACTTAATTTGGAATACCATCTTGAATCAAAATTATTTTAAGAGTAACTTTAATTTTCCCTTAATACATTTAATATTAGTCTATGAATCTAAAGGATCTCATCCTACATTTTTCGAGGGCCCTTTCTCTATGTCTACATTCCCTATTTTTGTGGTGTGTTCTGGAGTATATTAGAGTTTCCCATGGACCAATACTTATATTTAGAAGGGTAGTTGTAAAGACACACCTGGACACAGATTCCTGCGTACTTATCCCTGTTTTCCATTTCAGCCCAGGATGGCGTTCTGCCCAACTGCCAGATCATTTGCGATGCGGAGCCCTGCAAAAACGGAGGCACCTGCCACGAGCACTTCGCGGAGCAGTACTCGACCTGCGAGTGCGAGCACACCAGCTTCCTGGGCGAGTTCTGCTCGGAGGAGAAGGGGGCGGACTTCAGCGGCGAGTCGACCTTGCAGCGCAAATTCGAACTGGGCGCCGGTACAGGCCGCGTTGGCTATGTGCGCCTGCAGCTGGCCTTCTCGTCGTTCGACCTGCGCCGAGCCAATCGCATCATGCTACTGCTGCAGACGGAGGCCGAGCGGAGCTACTACCTCCTCCTGGCCATCACCTCCGACGGGTACCTGCAGCTGGAGGAGGACCTCGACAATGGCCAGACGATCGGGGCTCGGATCGATAGGAATTTCCTGAACAGCGCCAGGCACTCGGTCTACTACGTCCGCAACGGCACCCAGGCCAGTCTCTACATCGATCGCGAGCAGGTGCCCCTGTCGGACTTTGCGGCCCGGGTTCTAACCACCGGCGGGGACGCGGGCTCGAACCGGGTCCAGATCGGCGGCATTAACAGCACGGACTCGCGATTCGCCGTCTTCAAGAGCTACAGTGGCTGCCTGTCGAGTGAGTCCAGTCGTAAATCCTTTTCTGCCCAGCCATTAATTTCTTTTCGGTCTCATCAACTGACATGGCCTTCACTATTCACTGCCCCTTACTATGCACAGTGAGAAAAATATGTTTTTAATTTAATATTTAATATAAAACCGAGACTAGTTTGCATTCTTTGAAATCACTTTAGAGTTTTTTGAATGCTATTTAGAGATGGATAGATTGAATTCCTTCACTTCTTTTAGGAAATGTTCAAGTACTTTTCTTCCCGATTTGATCCTCAATTAGCTTGACTATTTAAATGTTTTAAAACATATTCAAAATAACTCACTTTAAGCAATTTCCCGTAGTGTTTCGCTTTAACTACTGCCACTTTATGAACTTACTGAGCGGAGCTCACAGACTGCCATGGGGGAAGAGGTGATAGTTGCGCTGGCGGGGAGCTGGGATAAACTGCTTCACATTGTTGACCAAAAAATTAAATTTATTCGCTGCCATAAAAAGTCATTTCCGTGGCCATGGCGTCGTTGCCATAAATTGTGTCAGTTTTTGCTCTCAAGATTTACAGTGGCTCATATTTAAATTGCTGCTTTGCTGCCACTCCAAACCGCAGCACAGTGGCCAACACTTTGATTAAAAATTCGCCCATGTGCGGCCCCCTTTGTGGGGCATAGCCACGCCCATTTCCACATGTGGGCGAGCCGTAAAACGTCCGCGCACTTGATCATCCCATTAAAATGCCATCGAAGTGCGATAGTTTTGGGTCATAAAGAGGGCATACTCGTAATAAGCTTCTAGGGACACTGGAACAAATGTCGGGAAATTTAAATAAAAAATTTTTAGTAAAACATTTTGGTAAAAAATTAATAAATCTAAAAATCTCAATACTCACTTTCAAATCTAATTTTTAAAATGTTGTTGAGTAATTTTTTACCAATCCAATTTCGTACAAATCTCCTAAAAATTATGAAATGTTTTTATCATTTATTAATTAGTCCTTTTTTAAATATTTCCCATAATTAAACTCAATTATCGATAAGACCCTATTTAATAGCTTTGACTGACCTAGGCGACCTTTTATTAATACATTGCAAGTCCTGGAAGCACACACACCGCCCCAAAAAAATACAATCCCAGGCGCCAGGGGACTTTTCCGATAGGCATTAAAGTTTTTATTGCTAATTTCGGAACGAGCGTAAAACACGCACGAATGCCCTGCCAGGAGTCCTGTTTTGGCTACAGGACGAAAGAACAAAGGACAAACCTTGGACGGAAGCAAAGTCACTCAAGCCAGAAGCCAGCGGGCCAAGGCAAACGCAATTCCAATTTCCACTCGCCGTCCACACACATTTGCATTTCAATTTGAATTAATGACCAATACTAATGAAAATTTCGATTCGCCCCCAACCTCGCCCTGCCCTGTTCGGCAACCGCAAATTGGGTGAACCCCCAACCCCCGGCAGACATCTATATCCAGGTGAACGGGCATGTTATGAAGCCACTCGAGGAGTACATGCTGTTCACCAAGAACGGCGCCGACAACATAACGGTCATCAATCCGCAGGGCGTCCGGAGCGCCCAGTGCAACGCCAAGTTCGATGTCAGCGAGCAGCCCACCCAGGAGCCCATGGTTAATGTCAGCATGGTCAGTATGTCACTTGGAAAAACTGGGGAACCCTATTTACGTTTCTCATAAATATAAAATAACATGGATCCATTTATGAGAAAAAAAATTAATCTTAAACTAAAATGTTCTTAAAACGAAATACATTTTCTGATTAACTCAGGTACAATTTTTGGGAATATAAAAAATATAAAACTATAACAATTTGAAAATAATTAATTTACAAATTCTTTAAAGCATTCCGCAAGGATATTCCTTTGCACAGGATATACTTCCATGACACCTACTCTCTTCAGAATTTTTATTTATTTAAAGAGCACTTTGGTCTCTTTTAAGATTAAATAAAAACGTGTAACGTTAAGATTAAATAAAAATCCTGTACCTGTTCTGGTCCGCAGATCCCCGAACCCTGGGTTGAGGAGCCCCCGGCCCGAGTCCCCTACGTGCCGAGGTTCGTGTATGACGAGAACAAGAAGGAGGACTCCACGCAGGTCGTCTTCCTCACCTTGACCAGCGTCTTTGTGATCATCGTGATATGCTGCCTGCTGGAGGTGTATCGCAGCCACCTGGCCTACAAAAAGCGCATCGAGCGGGAGACGGACGAGGATATTATTTGGTCCAAGGAGCAGGCCACCAAAATGCACGAGTCGCCAGGTGTGAAGGCAGGTCGCTTGGCCGGAGTGACGGCGGGATCGGGAAATGGCCTTCCCCCGTACTCTTATAAGGCGGTAAGTTTTGGTCACGAAATCCTTAAAATCTAAATCCTTAAACATAATTTTAGATGATATAGAAAGTGTATTACTTATTTCCAGTTGCCACAGGAAGACAAAAAGCCTGGCAATGGCGCCCCTTTGGTCGGTATTTTAAAGAACGGCAGTGCCACGCCTTCGCAGCCCGGCACCCCCACTGCCTTGTCCAGAAACGGTGACATTGCCACTCGCATCGAGGAGGAGGAAGAGGAGGAGGAGGAAGAAGTTGCAGTGGCACCTGCCACAATAGAGACCATCGCAGAGAAAGTGGATCCTCCCTAAAGAAGAGCCTCCAAGTGAGGAAAAGGCGGCGGAATCTCCTGAACAGCAGTCGGCAGACATCGCAGATGTCTCTGTGGAAATAAATGGTGAGTTTTAGAATAGAAAATGCAAAATAATAATTATTAACTATTAATAATGAAACATATAGGTTTTCAAATACAATTTAGTAACCATTTGCCCATAAAATTTGTTATCCTTTTAGCTACCAAGGAGGCAGAGGCCAAGACGGAGCCAACTGCCGCTGAAAACGGACAACCCTCGCCAAATGAGGGGGCGGGGGAGGAGGTGCCCAGTCTACCGGTAAGCAGAGGACCCCAATTCCACGAACCCAATGAAAACTTTATCAGAATGGCTCCGCTCGTCACAATCAGTGAAACCGATTTACACGAGTTGAGCTGAGGGACGCGGCCTTGGCATTGGCATGTAAATAACAACACCCACCCCCCAAAGCACACACCACCGCCCTGGGCCACTGGGGAGGACATAATACATAACATAACAAAACATAACATATAACCAAAGTAAATGGCCGCCAAGTACATGCATGGCCGAACAGCTGTAAGGCATGAAACTGCATCATTTGCAATTGAAATTGCAAGGATATCTCCGAAGACAAACACATTTGCAGGCACTTTCATGGACTGTTATTTGGACAGGCCATGGGGGACATTAGGGCAGTCAGGTTGGATAAACAAAACGTTGTAATGTCAAGTGCAATCAGGGTAGGACACTGCCGGGAAACCACTGGTAATTGCCACTCCTGGGTATTATCGCCGAGATAGCGGGCGGAGAATTAATATTTAATCAGTTAATAGGATTTTTGTTTTTGTTGACCTTTTCCGCTAATTAGAATTCATTCAGCGTTTGAATTTTTAATTTCGGAAAACTGTTGGAATTTTTGTTGGTAAATAAATAAGCAATGGAATTAATAAATAAACAGAACACATTTTAGCTTAGGAATTTAGAATAAACTGCAACGACTTTTGGCCCTGCCAGATGCCTTATTTATGTCATATAATGTTATTAAAATTACAAGCCAACACTAGCATGTACTTAACTTTGTGAAATATATATTTTCTGTGAATCCTTTCGGTTTGTTTACCCCGCATGTGGATAAATACTGCCTGGCGGCAGTCATCAGCTTCCGAGAATGTTCCGTTTAATTAAATAGCATTTAATTGAATTTAACTAAATAAACAAAGCATGGAAAATGTTTTCTTCACTTTCAGTTTGCATATTTGAATCCCGGCAGGAATTTTGCCATGGATTTTTTCAAGTACATATATACATATATAATCGGTATATAATGGTGCATGCCTCGGTGTCTGAATTGTTTTTTGTGCGTGTCATTTTAATTGTTGATATTAAATGCACTCATAGTGCGACTGTTTAATTAAATTTAACGCAAACCAACCAAGAACTCCCACAAAAAAAAAACAAAACAGAGGGAAAGTATTGACAATTGGCTTTACTGAACGCAAAACCGACGAAATTGGCCGGGCCAATAGACTCTGGCCGGAACAATGATTTTGCCAAACGAGTCAATTCAATTATTTCTCAATTATTGTTTAAGCCGATTAACTGTGCTATATCGAGTTAAATAAATTAATTGCAGCGAAGGATATTGAAAGCTGCAGAGCCAACAAAAAATATGCCAATCCTTCAGCTGAATTAATTCCAGGATCAATTATGAAAATCAGCAAAAAGCAGCATTGTTTTCAATTTCATATTTCACTAAGAAACACCTAAAAATACTAACAGTTTTAAGACAGTTTTAAGACCATCCAATACATTTAGGACTGGGGCCTTCCACTATTCTATTCTACCATTTGCTTTGTATATTGGCCAATTCGTTTTCCTTTGTTGGCCAAGAAAATGAAACCCTGGGCTTGCATGTTGTGGCCAGGACAATTTCTTAAGCGGCATTAAGGCGACTTCTTGCACAGGGATTCGGTTTGTGCAGCCAAGCCAATTGTCTAAAATGTTATTTAATAGAAAAAGTGCCCGCAAGAGCACAAAAGCAAAAATAAATTGAACTGCATTGTGGATCCTTTGTCCCGAGTGCTGTACCAAATGAATATGCGTTAGGGAAAATCCCCTGGAGGAAAACTTATTTCTCTGTGATGAACTTTCCGACCAACAATAACAATTGGTGCAGGCCACAATTTATGGGCGATGCTATAGCTTTTTTGCTTATCAAGTGGCCCCCGGACCATGATTTATACAGATTGTATATGCATGGGGGTGACCAGAAGCTCCTTGGCCGGAAAACTTGAGACAAAACCTTCAGCTAAGCAACAAACGCGGCAAGAACGAACATCAACTTTCAACTTTTGCCTTCGACTTTTCGGCACGCCCAAAAACAAACTTCTACCACCAGCACCACCACCAGAGCTTCTTTCCGTTCACTTTTTGGGAAAATTGGAAAAGCAAAATATTGAACTTATTGGCTTTTATGTAGTTTTAGCTGGAAAAGTGTCTATCGGCAGCGCAGGGGTCGTCGCATGTTACTTTTGAGCTTACTTAGCATGTACTTTGTCTGAGCTTAAGCTGCAACCAAATTGAATTTTCCCGGGCTTCGGGATCGTTCGCCCAATCGCTGCACATTCAAATCTTGCTATGAATTTCCCCACATTTTCCCAGCGACACCCGAAAAATGGCGAAAGTTGGCCAAATGCGTGCCGTGCCCCATTGTCTAGGCGCTCCCCGCGCACTTACCCCATTTCCACTTGACTTGCGGCGTCTACCCGAGCCTGATTGCAAAGCAACCAAAATTGAAGCGCACTCGAAACTTTTTTCCTGCCTCAAAATCAAAAAGTTTTACTCACCCGGGGGGCTTGCGGGGGCTTCAATACTCCATCAAAGGGGTTGTACAGTGGTCCCTCTTTTGGGGGGATTATTTCAAAAGGCTACCACTAGAAAATAATGAGGAAAGGGCGCAGCCAGTTGCGTTTGATAAATTATGCCGTTTATGGTACTTTGTGGATTTCCCAAAAATTGGTTTCATTTTTTTCTATAAGAGTCTCGCAATAGGCCCTCTTTTTAACCATAAAGAAATGGTATTAATTCCTCAATTCATTTAATTTGGTATTCTTGTGTTGCAAAATATAAGCTTAATTGAAAAATGGAAACCATATTGTACCCCCAACAAAATATTGTTTTTTAAAAAAATAGGGCATTAAACTCTTTTTTATTATTTTTATTTTTTTTTAAATGGGGATACTGGAAAAGGGGCACAAGGATGTCCATAAATTGGCCAATTTCGAAAAAGATTAAAAGTAAACTTTTAAGCTCCAAAGGATTCATTTAAAAAATTGGGAATTACATTTAAGTAATTATAATTTTTCTGAATTTTTCATAAATATTCAAGCTCTAAGAAGGATTTTACGCAGTAATTCATTTATTTTTTATATTTTTTATGGACACCCAGATATTAAAATTATGGCTTTACTGTAGTGAAAGTAGAAGCCGAAGCTGCAGCTTTTGTTTGAATGAACAGCACCAACCAAAAAGTGCAAGTGCCTCAGCTGGTGGCTGTTTCTGTTGCTGGTGTTGTTCCTCCTGCCACTGAGCTTGGCTTGGTGCTGTCATGCATGCCAAGTTTCTTTTTATTCAGCAATGTTTGTGGGCGTCTTAGCACTTTCTTTCATCTTTGGCTTTTACTGCTGGTGCCGCTCCAGCATCGCCCATCCAGTGATGCTCCTGCCACTTTTGCCCCTGCCACTGCCACTGCTGCTGTTCATTTCGGCCTGCCGCAAACGCAGCACGCACTTAACTTTGCCAGCTACCACAATTCTGCGGTGAAACTCATTACGAGCTTAGAATGCAAAAACGAAACCCCAAAGCTCACCCAGCTGCATCGCCAACAACAACTAAACAAAGTCTTGCTAAAAAACACACAAAGGACATAAACCACCCACTCTTTGTACCACCCACACCTCCCACTTATGTGGACCGAAGCTCAGATTGTGTGTTGTTTGTTCAAGTTTTCTATAAATCCTAATGACGGCGAAGAAGTCGATCCGAGCTAATGATGTGTAAATTAAAGCAAAAACCACAATTTAATAAACAAACGAGGAGGGGGTGCCTTTGATACGCAAATTATATTAATTTTCTCTCAAAAGGCAGAATATTTTCAATTTATCTATAAGCGAAAACAACGAGGAAACTTTAAAGTTAATTAAAGCTGGAAAGTGGCTTGGGGGTATTGACCAAATCCATTATAAGCCATTATTCAAAAAATACATTTTTTTCCGCGTGTCAAAAAACAATATAACTTCTAGGTACATTTTAAGCGCATGGAAAATACTTTAATGAGCCAACATATGGCAAATATTTGTCCGAATGTCAGCTTTTTATTGTTTGTTTTGGTAAAAAGTACAATGAAAAGGCAAACAATGGGTTTGGCTTCGGGCGTCGTCTAATAATTCTTGTTTGAATGGGAGACCTTATTCCGAGAAATCGCAAGGACCTCTATAATAAAATAAACGGAATGCCATTAACCACTAACAAACAGGCTATATATCTGCATGAAAACTAAAAGCCACCAAGGAATGAAATCAAAGACAATTCTTGAATGTGCAATGTCTTTTTCCACACAAAACAATATGGGATGCAAAAGTTTTTAATAAAAAGCAATCCGAAACATTTCTGCACTTTGACAGCAGCAGCAACATGAAATTCAAAAGCAGCAGCCGTTGCCGCCACAACAACGACAACTGCCACAGAGAGGGGCAAGTCTTCAGCAGCACAGCTCCAAACGCCGAAAGCCAGGATCCGGGGTATCCGGAGGAGGCACAACTCCTGGTCCAGGTCCAGGCCCTGGCTCTGGCTCTGGCTCTGGCTCTGGCACTGGCTCCGGTGCTGGACCGGCAACTGTGCGGCGACAAGTTTCTTGGGGCCCGCCAATCGTGGCCGAAACGGATGTGGATGTGGCCAACTCCAACGGCAACGGGAATCGCAAGTCGGGCGGCAAGCAGAATGGCTACCACGGCGTCAATAGGCGGGCCACAACAACTCGAAACTGAAGGAAAACCACGGACGAGACGAGACAAGACGAATGCGAAAGGATGTAAAAAAGCATAAATATTTAGGCAAATTGATGGCAAGAAAACACAGCCGGGTAGAAAAATAAACAAGGCACAGAAAGGCATGAGGGCCGAAAACAAAAGCCATTTGTATAAATAAAAACCTGGCACTGAGATAAAGCCAAAGTGCGACGCAGACAAAGGCAAACAAATAATATAAATTGAAAAGGGAAATGTCGTTGGATTGTTGCATAAGGAAAACTGTCTGCCCACCGACATGAATATTCCTTTAAAAATGCAAAAAAAAATACAACTTTGTAACAAACCAACGAAAAAATTGAACTGAACAAAACTTGCCACAAAAACGTGGCAGGAAGGATCTTTTAAATTTGCCAAAAGTCTGTGCAAGGAATTCAAAACTATGGCTTTAACTTGGATAAACAATAAAGAACATTTACAAACTAACATTTACACGAATTCATGCCTGCAACTCGAAAATTTCTTAGAATTAGTTAGAAACAAAACTACAGGAAAATAATGTTTTTTTAGGGCAAAACATTTGTGTTAGAATAGAGTTAAGGAATTTATAAAAGTATTTTCGGTAATATCACTGGAATAGTTTTATAGGATTTATTTTTCCTATACCTATACCTATTACTACGTTCAAAGTTTCCCAACTTAAATGTAAATTAAAAGCATTAAAGATAAGCTGAAAATTGCTCTCGCTCACCATTTTTGAAGTAAAAAAAAAAAAAAAAAAAAAAAATAGGAGCGCAAAGTTGCCTCCATTAAGTTTTAAGAATTGCACAACTTTCATTATTCCGCCTTCGTGCAATTTTCCCTTTGTTTTTGTAATTTTCATTCATGCTGTGTGATATACGAAGGTAATAAAAGTTCTTTTGGGCAATGAAGCAACTTTAACTTGAACTTCTTTCATATTAAATGATGAGAAATTACGGGGAACAACTCGACCATACATCAATTCATTTAAATGCGTTTATTAAAAAACTTTCCAACAACAACAGAAATGCTGACGACAGCAGAGAAAGCGGAGAAAGCAGTGAAAGCAGCAACAATATCGAGATTGACACAACAACAAGGAGCGATGAAGTCGGAGAAGATGGAAAAAGTAAAGCGCACATAATGGCACTTCAATATGTGAGGCGAAAATGTGGGTGGACTTTTGGAGGCCAAGAGTCCTACCTCAGGGTCTTTATGGGGGCGTGTTGATGTGGGATGGGACTGAAGCTGGTACTGGGACTGAGACTGTGACTGGGACTGGGGTTGGGGCTAACCAACAGCTTGTTAGTGGCTTTGTTGGTCAGTACTTTTAACTAATGTGTTTTGTGCGACCATAGAAAATCTCAAGTGCTCATACACATGCTTTGGCTCTTTTCCCATATTCGATGTACTTAAAGCCAGCACAGCAAAAAAATGAATCTCAATTTGCAGAAACCCTTGAAAGATTCTTTAATAAAACTTAGTAAAAACTTTTACATAATTATCAAATATTTTGTAAGCCAGATCATAAAGTCCGTTTTATGAATCAATATTATGTTGCATTATCCTTTTCCTGTATATAATTTCCATAAAAGCATTCTTTTGAAAGTTTAGAATTTCCTGCATGGAAGATTCTCCATTAGTTCAGTAAAACTTGTTAAAAGCAGGTCCTAAACTCCTTTAAAAAATGCGATTTATAAACTAAACTAAAAAGATAATCCTACCTACTTTTCAAATACTATTGAACATTACATTTTCCGAGTGCATATCCTTTATCCTTTATCCCCTTAAAATTGAAGGGCGCCAGTGGAACCGCAAATGCGTGTTTTTGGGGCACTTTCACGCAGAGGAGAAGTTGTCTGGCCCTCGACTCCTTTAGTTTCGGATGCTGCATAAAGTAACCGCATAAAATGTCGTTAAGTATAACGAAATTGAGTCCGCACATAAATTCAGATTATGAGATTAAAATGTTGTGATTTTTCGCACATAGAAGGCAAGGCAGACTGTCTTGGCCAGCGCCGGAAAACCCTTTTCGTAATGAAACCCAAATATTTCGGACTGGCTGGTAGCTGGGAGCAGGGATAGCCCAGGACTCCGCTGCAAAATACGCTGGAATAAGCAATAGCAGCCCCATCAAAAGTGGCAACAACATCAACATCAGAAAGCCAATGTAATGAGTTTATATCGCTTTTTCGCCCTAAGGCTTGATTTTATGAAAAAATAACAGGGAGCACAGTGGAAATGGCTCTTATGTGATTATTCAAATCGGATAAGAAATGTTTCCAGTTTAGCATCCACACAAAGTTTTTGCTTGGCAATAAATACAAGTTAATGGCGAGAATGTTGCTAAACAATTGGGGATTTGAATGACAAAAATTATTCAACTTTTAGACTTTTGCTTCACTGTAATTGTTGGCGAATAATAAAGAAGTTGCGGTCGTGGCAGGCGATCAAAGCCAAATATTTAGCTTGGCTGTTTACAAATTGGGTCAGCTGGTCATTTTAAGCGACCTCCGGCTATGCAGTTGACCCTTCCAGGGTCCAAAATTTCCCAAAATTGAGAGCCAAAGCCAAAGAATCTCTGGGTATCGGACGGGCCATCATCTGTCGCTTCATTATGACGCTAATTGACGGTATTGCTGTTTGTTAAAGGACAGTGGCAAAAGGATTAGAAGCGGGAACCACCGAACCGCACATCGTTCACTTGACCCATAAACAGTTTAGTTTGACTTAATCCGCTTATATATCCGGATTAGCGAGCCAGCGAACAGAGAACGGACTTTTTTCCACCGTTTTGCCAACTTTACGACACTTTTTAGGTAATGAATGGGATTACATTTTTTTAATCCACTCCGCGCCGTCAAGCAGCTGGCTCTAAAAAAATCTAATGACCCCGAAAAAAGTGCATCCAGGTCAGATTTCGCAATGGCGGAAACCGATTGACCTGCGCCACGGGTCTCATGAATGGGCAGGTCAGAAATTTATCTTCCGCCAGAGTATAAAATAGCGAGGCGTCGCTGACGTAACCAGCAGACGCAACCGAACCATCCTAGAGCCGACATGTGCCTTCTTCAGCAGCAGCAGCAAAATGCTTCCAAAGACAACTCTGGACAGGAGGCAAGTCCAAGCCGGGAACTGGGCAGTTCTCCGCCGCGTTCGCCCACCGCCGCCTACGCCATGTTCATGCACCGCGAGGAGCTGAGACGCCGCAAAGTGCATCCCTCCCGGGCATCCGTCACGAAGATACACCTGACCAGCGAACTGATAGCCCGGACCAAGCAGAACATCCGGCAGTGCAGCTTCGAGGATCTGGAGATCCTGGCCCGGGAGACGCTCTTCAAGAAGACGCTGCAACGCCATCTCCACTACAGACGCATGCAAATGCAGCAATGGATGATGAACAAGAAAAAATCATTGTCCAAGGATAATAAGTAATATTAATACTAAAATGTAATCTAGATTAAGAACAGCTCAAGTGATATTTTAAAGTGCTACTACTAAGTCGTGTCCTTATATTATTTAGGATAAGTTTTACCAAAAATACAACGTATATTTCCCAATGTCCTTGCCTTTTACAAATCGAACATAATCCGGGATATAGCCAAAGATTAGGGAAACTTAAATTAAGATTCAGTCATTTGAAAAGACGACGCCAAAAAGGAACTTCCGCTCACTCTGCCAACTTGCCTTGTCCTGCTTGCAAAAGTGCAATTTTCCATTTAAATATTTGATTACGTTTTCGTATGGCAAGGAAAGTGTCGACCTGCTCTTGTAATGGCTGTAAAAACAAATTTACACATGATTACCAGGCACCAGGCACCAGGCCGGGACGGGACGGGGCCAGGCAACAAAACTGCGAACATTTAATACAACTCAAACAAAATGGTGCGTTGCATAAATTTGAACAAGCAGGAGCAGGAGCAGGAGCATGATCAGCAGGAGCATCGTTGTCGTCGGCGTTTTTGGGGGTTGTAGAAAAATTTTTGCCTTTTTAGACTGCATAAATTTTAATTAAATGTCACTCATACGCCATGTGCACCGCCACCCATTCGAGTTTTGGAGTGTGTGTGCGTGCATCTGAGTGGCGTCGTCACAGGATGTGGAGTGTGCGAGTGTCTGAGCTGGCGACAAATGAATGCACATGGAAGTGGCGCACGAATTACAGTTTATTGAACGGCAGCAGTAGCAACAGCAGGAGCACAAGCAGCCCTAAAGGACTCACGACCAAGGACACTGCGGACGGAAAGTGGAGCTCATCCGAAGCCAAGCGCAAAAACAAAGCAGGACATTCATTACACACAGGAGTCTCGATGGCAACTCGAATGTTTCCACTGCAGCTGGGAATTTTAAAAATTACAACAGCACTTAGCAGGACCTATTTCGTTTCTATATTCGGTACAATTTAAGGACTACATTTAGGAGACTTTTAATATATTTAAATCAACACGAATCTTTTATATTTTTTTTTACCAATTCCATGCATAAACAAAAAACTAATTGCAAACATTGGTTAGCATCTAGTTTTAATATTTTTTTTGGACGACACACTTTTTGAATTTTGTTTGTTTCCAGTGGTGGCGTTTCTGTGGCATTTCCTTTTTCGTGGATTTTCATAAAACTTTTACAACATGCATTATTCATGTTCTATGTACAGCAATCGCTGTGGTCCTCACAACTGTAGTTAAGAGCAGAGGTGGGATGGGGAGGGAGTGTCCTTTTCCCAGTAGCCTCGTGATTTAATGAAAAAACATCAGTTGGCATCTTACGCTGCCATTTCCACTCGAAACTTTTTCAATAATTTTTAACATATGTATGACGGCCGAGATTGTCCGACTTTTCTGACAAATTAACTCAAGTACACAATGAAGTGTTTATTGTGCTGGGAAAAGTTTTCTCATGTCGATACTGACGCTTAAGAAGTTGCCAGGAAAAAATGGACGATGGGGCTACACATACATATATACACCAGTATTTACAAGTATTTACGTTGAAATGGTTCAGAAATGAGAGCAGGAGTTGGCAGGATTGTGTTTAAAAAAAATGCTAAAATAAATGGGCATTGTGAAAATACAGTTTTAATGGAAACGCTAATTGTCCCTTCACAAAACAGAAGTTGTGTCTTAAAAACTATACAACACCAATTAACAGAGATATGGGAGTATGAAAGTAAAGTTGAAACCTTAAAAATTTTTTTTCGAAATAGCTTTTTTGAAATCGCTGTCCAAAATTTCTCGGGAAATACCCATCCGATTCTTTTAATAAAAGTTGCAGACTTCCTTTTTTAATAAAAAAGTTAGGCTCAAATTTCATGTTTGAAGAATTTTTGCCATTTTATTTTGGCTATAAAACGTCTTTTTTTTACCGTCATTATCATACTATTGACTCTCATTGTTCGCCATTTTGTCAATATTTTCGCCATATTGTATATTAAAAACGGTTTTATGTTTTTATTTTGAATTGTTGAAACCAAAATAATGTGTTTTAAATTATTCTTTTTAAAAATAAGTCAATATTTGTTCGTTAAGATGATTTTTTGATGATATTTTGTATTTTGTATGCCAGGACCTTCCAGGATATGTAGTGAAAACATAGCTAGGTTGTCATTTCTGTTAAGCTGTTAAGAGAGGCAGAGGCAGGACGTAATCGTCATGGTGGCTTAAAGCAATTTGTTATTAATTTCCGTGTTGAAAAGTTGAAAAAAAAGAAAACTTTTTGCTTTTCTTTGTTTTGGCTCTTACGCTTTCCGTCTCTTGCCGTCTCCCTTTCGTTCGATTTCTCTCTCTCTCTTTCCTGCAAGTCCTGTCTCAATGCCACTTGGCATTCATTTAATGCGAAAAGTTATTGTCGTTGTTGTTGTCGTTTGTCGTTTGTCGTTTGTGTGTTGCCACATTAAAACATGGCCCATAATGGTTAACAAGGCATTTGCTTGTTGACCATCGACCAAATGAGCAGCCAAACTTGTGCTTACATTGTTCAACATGTGTAATAAATATATTTAACCAACACCCGTCCGATGTGTCCTGCGTGTGTTGGGATGCAGTGCGAATAAATCTAGAGTTGATTGGTTTTAAAATAATATATTAATTTATACTAAATAGTTCTTAAGGGAGTATATTCCATTCCAAAATTTATATTAGATCCATTTATAAGATCCAATTATTATTTCTTGAGGGAAATAATACTGCTTAACAGGGTATTTCCCTCTTAAATTTGTTTTATATCCATATTATTTTTTTTTTTCAAGTATAATTTAGTTTTTTTTTTACTTGCCGAGCTGCCAGGTAATAAATTGGAGGCAAATATTCCCACGTCGGATGATGACTTGGCAATGTACACACACAAACACACTCGCACACACACGCAAACACACACACGTGTATTTGAAATGCATGCGCCGCTACGTATGCAAGGAAAAATGTCAGAACAACAATGTTAATATGGCTGGCAAAGGATTCTAGGGCGACGCCTGAGTGGTCCGTGCGTCGAGGGGCAAGGAAGTGTGTCAGTGCTCTGCTTTTCTGCATGAAAGTGCAAGTTTTGCTTATTGTTTCAACCGCTGCCGCTGCTCCGGCAGTAACCTTCAGTTAAGAACAATAAAATTGCGCAAAAACGAAACTGAAATGGGTCTCTGCAAATGGAAAAATATAAAGCGCAAAAGGCAGGCAGCGCACGGCCGCGCAAAAATAACATTTTAAATGCATTTGCTTTAACTGCTATTCACCTATTTTATTCATTTAGTTGTGAATTTTAATCTCTATTTTATCCCCTCTACTATTTGGCGGAAAACTTAAAGATTCAAACTTTAACAGGATATTTTCAATTCCTTGAAGCTGCCATCGTTTCTCCCGATAGGGTAGTATGTAAATGCATTCAACACATTTTCGGCTGGCTGACACGCGTTAGCTTGCAGTTGATTTTCGGGTGGCTGCCACGCCTTAAAGTCCTGAGGGAGCTAGCGCCAGGAGGGGGCGACTGCCATACAGAGAGTGCCGTAAAGTGACTGGCGGGTTTCGTGTAACCAAGACACCAGCATCCAGCTTTCGGGGACGGACACATCGCCATTGTTGGGCAGAACCTTGGGGCCAGGCTTAACGGGCAGCAAAATGGATTTTAGACGGAGCCCCGCACAGAACAGGACATGCAATACAGGAGATGCACTAACTTCCTCTCATACACCGACACAACAAAGAGCGCACTTGAAAAAAACAGAAACAGATTATCTATTCTATTTTTTCTATTTTTTTCGGATTCATACAAATTAATAAAAATGTCCGGTTAATTAAGCATTTATATTTTATTTATAAACATATGAATTATAACCATTTCCAACAAATTTCTAATAAGTTACAATAGTTTCTTTAAAGTTTTTAAGAACGTCTTTTTTTTGGTAACCAAACATATTCATAAAAGTGTTCATGGACACTCACATGTCAGGTCGATAAAGAATTTTTATTAATAACAAAAAACTGCCAAATCACGACAGCTACCATGCATCCTTAAAAAAATTAAAAAACTTTGCCAAAACGCTTACCAAACAAGTTCGAATATCCTTTAGTGCCCCCACCCTTGTCTGTCTCTCTCAAAGCCTTTAAATAATTATAAAACTTTATCTCTTCTCTGGACACATTCACACTTCACCATGAACCCTTCACTACCATGTCCATTGAACGTCACTTTGAACGCTACTAAAGCCAAATAGAATTAAACCCTGAAAAACATTTGATCTAAATTCCTGAACCGGCTTTTCCCATCTCTTTTCCCCCTTTCGCATCTGTCTCTGTCCCACCCGGAGTCCCGATGTACCATTTTCATGCCCAATCTCCCCCAGAAAGCGCAGCCTCAGGAGAATCGGGAGCACGAGCAGCCGCAACGACACAAATCCCGCCACAAAGCGCCCGATGACACAGAGGATCCAAAGCAGGAGCAAGGGCAGGAGCAGGAACAGGAGCAGGAGCAGAAGCTGGAGCACCAGCATCCCTTTGATGTCGCCGCAAATGCCAGAACAGGGTCCACCCCAACACCCCCCACCAACACCACCCAGCCCCCGGTAGTGGTGCCACGGCGTCGGCCCCCCAAACAAGCCCCATGCGCTCCTGTTTTCCTGGAAAACTCGCTGCTGCAGCGCCAGTTCGCGAATCCAATTAGTTACTTGGGTGGACCACGACTGCAGCCGCGCAGTAATCGCACCAGCATCGACTCGATATTATCGCTGGATTAGCACCGCAGCCAGCCAGTCCGCCCACCTCCCCAAAATCCTCGTCGCGACTAGTCACAAAACTGTCAACCGGACGGAGTGGGTGGCCCAGCCACCCCAGCCTCCCGAAATCCCAGAGAATTCTTTTCCCGGTTGCCGCAACCTCAAGCTGTTGAAATCTAGTTCCAGTTACAAACTTTACAAAATGTTAGCTAGACCACTGAACAAATTTGTTATATTTAAATAAATTGTTGATTATACAAGTTTTCCAAGAGCCTTTTTTTATTGTTAATAAAATTAAAATAAACTACAAGGTAAAGACAGTTACGGAATAAATATTCCGGAAGTATGTGCAGATCCTTACAAATAAATGACAGTTTCTATATTTAAGACGTATGGAAAATATCGTTTAGGTCTTATAAAGTTAAACCCTTTTAAGGTCTACATAAATTTCGCTTCTTTATTCCTTAACTTTTTTAGATCAATATATGTAACATATGCCTAGCATGACCCTTTCAGGGTATTATGTTCTGACTGCAATAACCTCTATTATATTATTTTACAGTGCTCTTCCTTTTGCATGAAATCTTCTATTCTTTCTCACTTAGCAAAGCAACAATCTATCTCTTCCTCGCAATTCTTCTAAAATATTTATTCTATCACCGCGAATCGATCCGTACGATATATGGCAGCGCCTCTCAGTCGGTCTACTACGCATGCAGCTCGAAATTATCGTTGTCGATCCATTTTTATAGGAATCTTAATCAGTCTAGAAATTTAGAATTTTGAAATTTAAAAAGAGGCCAAAACCTATACACCCAAGGGCATGGAAGTTCTTGAATTTTTTATCGTTCAGTTACATGACAGCTATAGGATACAGTCGGTCGCTCCGTATGACATTTTCAGGTAGGTCCAGGTCTTCATAAAGGAGAATCTTTGCGAGTTTCAAGATTCTTGAAATTTTTGACAAACATGGAAGTTATAGAACTTTAGATGGCTTAGTGATATGGCAGCTTTACTATATCTAAATTCCTTAGCCGAAGGCGACCCATTTTGGCCGTTTCATCATCTTTCATCACCGAGAGTAAAAAATGAAAGGCGTACGTGCTTATATCTACACAGAAGATGAACCAGATCAGGAATTTATATATACTTTGTAGGACCGACATATATGAAAAATCGTAATACCTTCTGTAAAGGTACATTCATTACAAATTTAAATCGGAATCTTTAATCTTTAGTTTAACATGAAATTAAATGTTTTTAAATAGCTGAATCGATACAATACTAAACTAATAATAGTTTAACTAAAAGTTATACTTGTGTTAAGTGCCTGGAATTCCCATACGACACATCCAATCCTATTGAAAATTCCATCTCATCGTCTCCAATCCCAATCAAGCAGCGGGTTACTTGACTCTGAAACTTTTAAACAAAAACACAAGCCCCTTTTAAGTATAAATATTTATTGAATAAGATTAATTTCTGCTTGAATCGCCACATTGGATCGGTTGGGCGTAGTTTTTTGTTTGTTTGTTTTTTTAGCTTAGATTAAAAACTTTCGGTCTACACAGAATCTTTTGCCTTACAATAAATTGTATTTTAGCTTATGGTGAGTTCTAGTCCCACCCACAGATTACCTATTTGTCCCCCCCGACGGTACGTCTCCCGCGGGACTCCCAGAGATGACTTATACACTATATTTTGTTGATATTTGGGGGGTGGAGAAGAAGGGCGGGGCACATGACAAGTGATGAAGACTGTTGCTGCATTGGGATACGGATTACGGATAGCGGTTGGTGGGCTATGGACTGTGTTCGGGGGCGGAGTGGGGCGTGGAAGTGACGCGCCGCTAGGTGAAGTCCGGCGGCTTGTACTTGGGCGGTCGTTTAATTGGCTTCTATAACCAATTGCGGCCGCCACGTCATATGTTGTTCTCCTTGGTGCCCTTGGCGCCGGTGCCGGATCCCGAACCCGACCCAGCTCCAGCACCAGCCGTCGCTCCAGCATCGTTGTCGCTCTTGTTATTGCTGTTGTTGTTGCTGGTGCTATTTGTGTTGGAAGCCGTCGATTCCTCGCCATCAGCTCCATCACCTTGAAAGGATACACATTTATTTTTTTAGCTTATTTATTTCGAGGATTTCCAAGACTACTCACCCTTTTCCTTTTCATCCTTGATTTCGCTGGACGTCTCCGAGGATGCCTTGTTGCTGTTGGTATCCTTGTCCAGGCGCGGCCGCTTCCTCTGACCCTTGTACGTCCGGTTGTCGCGCCTGCCGCCCTCGCCCTCATCTTCCGAGTCCGAGTACTCGTTCTCGGGCACGATGCGCTTATCCTTGTCGCTCTGTGGCAACCGCTCATCCTTGTCCACTTTGTCCTCGTCCTCCGACTCGTCGTTGATCGCATCCTCGGGAATGGCCTGAATCTGTACGCCGGGCGCATGTGGCAGCATGCGCAGGTTCTCGAATAGTCGGTTCTTGATCTTCTCCAGGTACTCGGATGTATTCTGATTTGTCATATTACTCGGACTGATGTGGAGCTTGAAGTCCGGCCCGAAGTACTCGAAGTAGTCGTTGTAGGGCAGCTCGTTGGCAATTTCCACAGCCAGGGCCACGGACGTCTCGTACGTCCAACAGCGGGAGACATTGCGAATGGTGTAGCCTCCGCCGCCGACCATCAGGAACGGGAGGTTGTACTTTTTCACGAACTCCACACACTTTCCGTGGCCTTTCACGGTCAGGTTGAAGCAGCCCAACCGATCGCCGGTGAGGGAATCGGCGCCACATTGCAGCACCACGGCCGCCGGCTGGAATGTCTCCATAACCTTGCTGATAATCGGCACGAAAATGCTCTCGTAGGCATCATCGTCCATGCCGTCGCGCAGCGGGATATTCACGGCGTAGTACTTGCCCTTGCCGGCTCCAATGTCGCGGAGGTCGCCTGTTCCCGGAAAATACTCGCCGTACTTGTGGAAGCTCACGGTCATCACTCGGTCGGTCGTGTAGAAGGCCTCCTCGACGCCGTCGCCGTGATGCACATCGATGTCTATGTAGAGAACACGCTGGTGGTACTTGAGCAGCTCCAAAATTCCTAGCACAATATCATTGACATAGCAGAAGCCGGAAGCCTCCGATTTCTTGGCGTGGTGAAGGCCCCCGCCCCAGTTGATGCAGATCTCCGAAGCCTGTTTGTTCAGCTTGACGGCGGCTGCCACGGACCCACCGGCGGACAGCTGGCAGAATTCGTATAGTCCATCGAAGACGGGACAATCTTCGCCCACGTTGAAGCGCTGCATCTGCTTGTTGTACTCCGTCATGTTGTCCGGACGGATGGAGCGCAAGAACCGGACGTACTCGTCCGAGTGGAACTTGGTCATCTCGTCGGCAGTGGCTTTGTGGGGACGCTAGAATTTGGATAATCTCTATTCAGTTACAGAATCTAGACTGGAAGCTATCAACTTACGTAAATCTCCATTTTGCGGTAGAGTCCATAGTTGAGGAGCAGGTTGTGGGTCATGCGTATGCGGTGCGGCTTCATCGGATGTCCCTGGCCATAGTAGTAGTTGCCGATGTCGCCTGGGAATAACAAAATTCAAGTCTTAGTTTGCCACGCTATGCGAAATGAAAATTTTACGGCGAGAGTCGCTGCGGCGTCTGCGTCAGGAGAACACTTTTCCCGAACGACCGGGGTGCCGTTCGTACTTTCGCCTCGCACAACAACAAAACAAAGACCCACAGGTACATACACACACGTACAAACCGGCACTGCGGTCGTTGCGGAAAGTGCGCTGTGGACCCAACGCGCGCGTACAGTCGGCATAAAAATCGAAATTCACAAAAATGCTATCAACCAATGCTGATTAGATGCGAAAAAACACCAAACAGTCTTGGAAAACGAAATTACTACAATTTAGGGGATTATTTCCGATCTAGTGGGCCTTTTATGAGGTAAATTCATTAAAACTTACTATCGTAGTAGTAGCAAACGCGTTTTTTGCTGTGGGACTGCATTTTGTAGCGCTGTTTGTGGGGACCTCAAAACTTCTTCAAATCGAGATTTCTTGGTTTTTGAACTACTTCTTGCCTTCTGTTGGCCAAGAAGGATCACAGAAGAAACAGTCGGCTTTTGCGGGGCTCCGCTAATTTGCAATTAAACTTAACCCTTGCAGAAATGGATCCCGCCCGCAAAGAATGTATTTCTAGAGTGACCGGGTTGGAATCCCGGGGAAATAGTACCACAAATTACCAGTATACTTTTGGGTATTTTTCGAGCTGCCAGACTGATAAAATATCGGACCTGAGTCACACTGCTTAATCGATATTTTTTTGGAAAAATACCAGCAGCGGGTTTTGGCGACCCCGGTAGAGACCTCAATAAGAAAATTTCATTCAACCCCACCAACAGAATGCTAATTTGTTACAAAATATAAGTTACTTTTAAGAAATAATTAACACATTTTCCTTGTTCGATACCCAGTTAGAGATGGAAAACCGAAAGTAGCGATGTTTTCGAAACATCGATTACATTATTCACCTCTCGCGCCTGGTCACACTTATTAACATTCGCGTCCAACCAAACAAGTTCACACAAGCAAATAAACACCCACAATTTTTCACCGCCGCAGCGATTCGGACGCGTTTTCGGAGCGATTTTTCCGTCGGTCGTTGTCGTTTGTCGCTCTCCTGTCGGCTTTTGGCCAACGAATTTGTGAATAATCCGAGGATTTAAGTGAAAAGCTGAATGAAAAGTGAGTGTAGATTCCAAAAAGAAAAAGTTTTTGTGTGTGTGGTGTATAAAAAAGAGAAAGAAGTTACCAAGCAAACGGAGTTTCATTCGCCCTCCCTCTCCCTCGTACGGTCTGCCTCTCTTTCGCTCACACACACACTCAAATGCGGAGTGGAAAAATTGAAAACGAATAAAGTGCCAAAGCAGAATGAAATAACTAACCCGCAGCTTAAATAAATTTAAACAAATAGTTACAAATATATAAAAAATAAACATTGACATCCTGCGCAACTCTGCAGATTTTTTTCAATCGCCCCTTCTCTTTCGCACTAACCAACGCCTCTACAACTTTTTGTTACTTTTTCCCTCTTCTTCTATCCGTGTTTTCAACTTTTTTCATTTTATTTTTGTTGTTGTGCCCGCAGGATATTGAAGGCTTTTTTTGTTTGGAACGTGTTTAATTACAGTTTTTTCTTATTTTTACTCTCTTTGGTGCGTTCCTTCCCCCTATTAATATTTTCCAATTAGCGGCAAAGTTTCGGGTAAAGCAGAAGCAAAAACATATTTCATTTTGTTGTTTTTTTTTGGCCCGCAGACCGTGAATAAAAACCAGCAACAAACTCAGCGACTGCGTTCCAACTGTAAATTGTTCGAATGCTATTAACAGCAAAAATAACAAAATCAACACTAAAAGAAGGCAGTAGAAGTTTTGATTTATTCTAATTAAAAAGGTAAGTGTGCGAGCAGAGGGGAAGAAAACCGGATTGACTCCTTGTCATTCGCACCTCCTTACAAAGCACCGTTAAGTGAAGCCAATGAACGCATCTTGGAGGCAAATAAGTAAACACAGCATAAATGAAACTTCGAAAAAAAAAAAAAAAAAAAAAAAAAAATAATAATAAAAAAAAGATCTGCGGGCAGCCAGAACAACAACAAAAGCTAAGCAAGTGAAAGATCAAGAGAGTCGGACGATCTCCCGCTGCATTTATATTTATTTTTTGTTGTATGCACAGAAAAAAATATTGCCTCCAAGATGCGTTGCCCATCTTATCTGATCATTTGTATATGTATGTATTTCCTGGTTTCCCAATACTGATAAGGAAAAAAATTAGTTTTAAGTGCATTTCTTGTTGTGGCTGTAATTGTCTTTAATTTGTGAAGAGGAAAACAGCAGGAGCAGGAGTGGAGGGGGATGGAAAATGAGGAGCATCAGCTCGCCAGCTGGCGACAGCGACGTCGGCGCCGACGCAGCAGCTGCTGCTGCTCTTTGCTCTCTTTCGGCTTTTGGGCTATTCTCGGCCAAATCCTTTGGTTCTGGGCCGTATTTATTTATTTACTTTTTGGTGGCTTGTTTATTAACTCTCCTCCCACCCTCCATGCCGTTCCATGTGCTTTGAAGTTCAACCCACAAAATTGATTTTCTGCTATTTTTTTTTGTAGCTTATCTGCTTCAGTTTTAACTCCATCTTCTTTTCCCCATTTTCTGTATTTTTCCCCTTTTGTTTAGCAGCCACTGTATTTTATGGCCATTGGTTCAAATAATTTTTGCGCTCACTGTACATATTTTCGATTTATGGCTGCTTCTTCTTTGGCCACTTGCCCTTTAACCCTTATTGGAGAATGGAGATTCATTTGAGTGCACTGGGCAATTATACTCCCTGGCCTTTGCCCTCTCTCCCACTCATATTCTGCGCCTCCACCCGTCCGGTCTTCACCTAAATCTCTGCAAAATGGCAATCGCAAAATGCTCAAACAAGCAAATCTGCTTAACTCGACTAACGGCAAACTTGTTGAGATCTTTTCATTTTTCTATTTTGCTCGACTATGTTGTTGTATTTCGCTTTCCTATTTTGCACACAAAGCGTTTTCAAAGGCAATCGAAAAAAGGGGGGAGAGCCAGAAGAGACGTGGGAGGTGCACAGAACAACTACAAAACCAAAGAAATAAAAAAGTAGTCAAAGGAGAACTAGAAAAGCACAAGTAGAAAATTCAATTGTTCCTCAGTCTCTTTCGGCTCTTCCTTTGTGCTCCCAATTGCGTGTGTTTGTCCACTTGGCCACCAAACAATGCACAAAACAGAGCAGCGTTTTATTGATAAGGAAAAAAGAAAAATAGGCAAGGAAAAAGGAAGAAGGGAGAAGGAAGAGAAAAGTGGAAAGTGCGTGGCAAGTGTGACAAAAAAATCTCTTGTGTAGAGATTGCTGCTTGAGTGGAGACAATCCCGGTCCCCGATCCATTCTATTTTCTGCCCGCTTGGCTTCTTAAACAGGTACTTGAAGTGCTTTTACTTTTTAAATTAAACAAATTTATTATTTAAAACTATAATCTTAGAAACTCAGTAAAGCGCCTTCATCCTCTCCTCCAGTGTTTCTTTAAGGGTGCCGCGGTCTAGGATGAAATCCAAATACGGGCCAAAGGTCACCAGCATTTTGCAAAGGCATCGTCTAACCGCTGCCATGAGGATCTCATAGCTCCAGCATACTTTCTTACAATTGTTTTGCTGCATTATACTGTGGGCCAGAACCAACTGCCCTTCCACCTTGTTTAGGGCCTCAAAAATGGTGGGCAGATCGTTCTGAATGATACCAAACCGATCCTCTCTGATGGATCTCGTGCAAATAGAAACTAGTCCCTGGAGAGTCCATACATATGGCTCGCTGCAACGTAGCTCGTGGTTAAGCTCGGCCAAAGGATCCTCGGCAAAGTAAAATCGCCAAAGCGGATTTCCTGGAAGGCTTCGCAGTAGAGCTGCCCACAGCCGAGTAGGCCAATTCCTCATATTGACTCTTCTGATACAAAAGCAGTCAGAATAATCAGATACCTTGCAGGTCCCAGGAGGAAACACTAAACTGCAGTGTTTCTTAGGCTTTGCGATAGGGACAGGCCCCAATTTCCGCATACTGTATATAGGGGGAGTCTTTTTGTCACAATCCTTTTTCTCCAATTTTTTAATACAACACTCCAGACGGCTTGCGAATTCTTCAATGTCCTCAAGTAGGAATTTACGCAGCGCAGACCAGTTGGAATGGAAGCTATTTGAGCCTTTCAGGACGAATAGCTCCCGGCACAGTTTTCCCGACATGGCGGCGTAAAACTCTCGGGCGGCCAGAAGCCGAAATCCGTGAATTCCGGCCACATTGAGGGCCAAGGTGATCGGTAACATAAGTCTGTTCATTTTCAAAGTCTTTGAAATGGGTGTCATCCGGGCTCTGCAGAGCCAGTGTCGATAATTGGACAGGATAAGGTTGGCGAGGCAGACATTGCGGGTCTCGAGCGCTATTGAAAAATCGTTGACGAGCGACAAAGGACGTTGGATGATCAGGGCATAGAGCCTTCTAACCATGTGTAGTTTGGTTAGAATTAGGGTCGAGAGTAGCCAACACTGAAAGAGCAGAGCCGGCTGGGTAAAGATCCTCCCGAAAATACTCATACAGTCCGTCGAGGTCCAGTATATCATGGAAAATAATGTTGTCTGAACCAAGGCTTCCTTGCCAGATTTCTTCAGAGTTTGCCACCAAATATTGATGAAAGCCTCCTGCAGATCAACTTGCAGCATGGGCAGTGCAAATCTCTTTAGGTGTCTTTCGTGATGTTTCAGGAAGTAAGCTATCCCGCAGAAGATGCCACAGGTGAGGACGTAGTGCCACGATCCTCCCAACTTGTAATTGCCTTGGATTGAGTCCACAAAGGAGATGTACAGGATGCTGGTCAACGTGGTGATACAAATAATGGTGAAAAATAATCTCAGCCTCAGTGGAAACTCATTGACAATCCGATCCCTTTTACTCCGATATAGTACAGGATCGGTGTAGTGTATGTTGCAGAGTTGCAGTCCATAGCCTGCGATCCCACCTCGTATGATCAGAAGCATGATGGATGTGTACACCGAAAAAAAGGTCCATTGAAAGATTTCTTTAAGGGAAATGAAAGGTCTTCGCACATCGAACATGTTAAAGCACAAAAACATGGCCAGCATTTGGCAATCCAGCCAAAAGCATAGGGCACTCGCGAATACAAACCGATATACTATTATTTTCTGGATCTTGGCAGGCTGCACCACAATATACTTGGGCATCCAGCGATTATACTTCGCCTGCAGGTCCATTATTATTCGGGAACTATTCCCAAGATTTTTTGAGTAAATTCTGATTTGAAAAAGTAAAGAATTTAAATGGGAATTGAAATTTATGGACACGAAGCCTGCTCTGTTGGGTGGGACTTGTAACCTGATTTTTGTCAGTTTACTGTCTCGATTGACATAGTTCCCAAGTCAGTTGGCTTGGACATCAATCCACTTAATGGCTGCCGTTGACCTTACGCCCCCAGCTACGCCCCCATTGCGACTTTTTGCTCTTTTTCTGAAAAAGTTCAAAGTTGTTATGCCAAATTAAAGTTTATATTTTTGATACCCTACAAAATTATCGGGGTTTTCCATTTTCTTTTGTTGAAAATAAAATACATATATAAAGTAAACTTTCGATACGTTTATTTTTTTTAAGTCACATATTAAATGTATACATTAAATGCAGGGTACCAAGGCTTTTAGACTTGCTACCTTTTTTTTAGAAGGATGCATTGGCGACAATTCAGGCAGGACTAAGTGCAGCTAAAAACAAAGTTGCTGCCGCTTCTGGCACAACATTGCACTTTGAAATTGTTTTTATTCGGTGACTCTCTATTGGATCCGCACCACCTGAGGGGGGATAATTTAGAGGTGGAGCTGATGGAAAATGCAGCTTTTCCATCTCCCCCCGGCTAAAGTTCTAATTTATGTCGTTAAGTTTGTGCCTGCGAAAGAAAAGTTTGCAGTCACATTTAATGGTCAAGCTGCAGGTTAAATTGCCAAGGGGGCTGGGTGGAGGAGCTTCGAAGGCAAGTGGACATGGAGGATGTTGCCTGCTATTTCGCCATTCTAGCCTGTGTGTGACCGGCTAACCCAAAAGCTGGTTGGGAGTGGAGCGAGCTGGGAGCTGCGACGCTGCCCGGGGCCAATTAGATTTATGGGATTAGCACAGGTCGTTGGCTATAAAACATTCGCATGCCAGCCAGCTTCGAGCAAAATCATCATGAAAATCCGTAACCGAAGAACCAGAAAGGCAGTGGAAAAAATTCACAGAACTATAAACTTAAAAAGTGGGGTAGCCACAAAAAGATAGCTCCTTTTTTTTTTTGGAAGGTTACTCGAATTTAAACTTGATTTTGGAGTAACTTATAGGGATATTTTTCCCTGTGCACTCTCCACAAACATTTGCATTGTTTGTCCTGTTCAGCATCTCTCTCCCTCGCATTTTTCTTGCTGTCTCACTCGCCACTTTAGTCCTGTAACGCCCCACCTCTCCGCTCACCTTCCGTTTACATCCGCAGGGCAACAAAACATTGTTTCATTCCATAAAACCACCGCCAAGTTTTGCATCGTATGCCCGGTGGTTGTTTCGCTCTCGCACTCGGCGAGCTTTGTTCCGGTTTTCCATTCAGTCTTGGCAGTGCCCTTACCCACCTTCCGCCGCCAGAGTCCTGCCTCTCGTCCTGATTCCCTTGCCATTGAGAGGCCGCGACGATGACGCGTGCTCCTGTTTTTGTTCCTGTGCCATTCCGAAAACCACACTTCCGGACTCTGGTCTACTCTTTCGATGGGGTATTATAATTTTTACCTTTTTATAGATTTTTGAGGAAAATGGTTAAATCCCCTTATTGTGCATTTTGTTTTGAAAGAGTATTGGGTGTTTCTACTTTCCCAACTCGAATATTCGTTTCTTTTTGGTTAGTTCGATTGTGTGAAATGTGGCGGTGGTTGTTGCCGTGTTGGCTAGTTTTCGATTTTATCGATTTTCATAAAGCTGCTTTTATGGGCGGCATTCGGTGGCAGAAAGTTTGTGCCTCCCCCCCGGCTGCGTCTGGCTGCCTCTATTACTCCAATTAGCGGCACAAAAACACACACACGTTTGCAGAGATGAACATTTTGGTCGTTGACCAGGTACGGCAAACATTTCTCGCATACCAATCGCCTTTTCCATTGACTTCGCCTCAACTGCAGCTGGGCAGAATATTTTGGTATTTGCTTCATAAATTGAGCTTTTTCTTCTGGACCCAAATATTCCTTTGTCGATGCATTCAGCCGAAAAATAAATCGCTCTCTGTATTCCATTTATGGCAATGTTTTGGGGAAACATAACGCACTAATTCCCGTTCGGGTTTTATTGGAATTGGTCATGCCAAGCTGCCATGAAAATTTCAACAAAACTTCCTGTATAAAAAGAAATGAGTCCCAATTAATAGAGTTTAGAGGGGAGCTCGAAATTCAATTATTCCACCTACAAAAGTTTCAATTTTGCCCCCGCTTAAATTAATTTATTTAGTTAGGCACTTCGATAGACTTAAATTTAGAAAAAGTGAAGTGCACTTGCATCCAAAGTTGGACCCAATTTTACGGCTCAACTTACTCATCTAAACTTATGGGATGACACTAAAATAAGAGCTCTGCTTGGCGACTTAATGAAAACTTTTTAATTACAAGGATCAGAACAATAAAAGTTTATGAGGCGAAGAGCTCCTCTGGCCTTTGTCCCGTCTCCTCCTCCCTACAATATTTGAAAATAAATACCAAAGCGTGGCACACTCTAATAAAACTTTACTCAACTCTCGGCTTCCAACTATCATTATAAAAAAGTAAACAAGAAAATCGAGTTGAAGTTGGGCGTTTAATCCCTTCGAAGCAAAAATAAAGAGTTGGGTACAATAGAGCCATTCAATAGAAAAAATAAGACTGTTGCGCTTATATTGGATTTGTGGCCAAAGTTTTGTAAATATTTTCCGATGAGCCACAAAGGCCAAGGGTTGCTAGAGGGGGCGGCAGATCGGAATCCTGGAACTTGGTTATTGCCTCTGACAAGCCAACGAAATGGCAAATCGATTCGAAATGCAATCTCTGTCCTCCCTGTTGCAAAGGCTAATATTCAAATGAAGTTTCGGTGCATTGAACCCAAATCAGCGAAGTGCAGACACAGCCTAGTACAAGGTGTGAATTTTCCAGTCATCGCAAGGAACCGGAGCTGAAGCCGGAGCAGAGCGACAGGATGCGGCTTGGTTGGTGGCAGGAAGTCCCTTCGAGCCACAAACCAGATAAATATAAACACGAAAGTGGAACAGCCAAAGCTGTTGCCGCAATAACTGTCTTGGGAGATGCTATTCCCTCTACATACATAAACCCAACACACTAAAAGAAGTATATGTATTTAAATTTAAAAAATGTAAATGTAAAAGTAATGCCGAGTTTATTAATGTAAAAAATGTATATTTTTTGATAAGGTAAAGAAAAATACGAAATTTTTATCCTTTTTGTTGAAAAGTGTATCGCTCGAAGAGATCTAATGCAAAGGCATTTTCGGGATGGCAGCGAATAAAGCAAATACCCGAGATACTTTCAACCCCTTGGCTTTCCTGGCAAATTCCCCAAATACATAGAAAACTTGACAACTTCACATTTCTGAAAAGTCCTGCACAAACATACTCGCACACTTTCGAAACCTTTAAATGAAATTAAAAAGTTTAACTTCCCAGCTTGAGGGGAGTAGAGCAACCCCTAACTCACATCCGACTTCCAGTTCACTCTTTGGTTTCTTTATAAACTAAAGACATTAGCCAGCTACTTTGGGGACAGGAAGTGACTTGGAGTGTGTGGAATAGTTGAAGATGCCCCTGTGGTTATGTAATATTTGCAATTAGTCACAGCTGGCAGGAATCTCGAGGAAGATGTATTCGCAAATATGGTCATGAGAGCAGATTATTAGTAATCGCTAACAATTACGATAGCTAGTGGCTTTATATTTGTGATAAACCGTTCCCCAGATTAGCACTTTATTAGGATTATTTTAAACTATTCTTAAGGAAAAAGTATTTCAAAGTCAAATATTTACAATTTGCACCTGAAGTTCTGTTGAATCATTCATAAATTTTTCTGATTATTTTAATGTCGATTCCATTCTCGCGACCATTTATTACAACACGTGAATTTTTTGCGACAAATACGTGATAAATTTGTTGCAGCTCATCAGCCAAACACGCGCGAAATGAATATAGTTTCGGTCTGAGCTTTGTGGGGGAGGCCTTAAAGAAATTCTAGGGTGAAAAGGGCTAAAAAAAAACAACAAAAAAATTAGATGTATTACTTTAATAAAACTTTTCTTAATTTCAAAGATTTGCAGCTGATGTCAAATATTTTAAATGCACTTGAAACTTAATGAAGTCTTAACATTACCTATTTAATAATTTATAAGGACTTCAATTTTGAAATTGAGATGAGGTATCTGGTAGGGGTTTAAAAAGATGTCACGCTGTGACTGGGCCCATTCCCATTTCCAGTTGGGCGAAGAGAATTCAGTGGAACCCCCTCAATAGTCCGTCGCCTCTCCATTCGCCATTTAGTGCTGCATTGCGCCGGAGCTTTGTCTCAAGTGCATTGCAGTTGGAATTGTTTCCAGAGTGGGCTTGCACTCGAAAAAAGAGGAGAAGAAGCCGAAGGCGAAGTCGAAGCCCAACTCATCCATCTCGAATGAAATGAATTGAATTGAAGCTCCCCAAACGCTCCTTCAATGCATTGCACTTTGCTGATTATTGTTGCAGTTTTTTCGTTATTTTTTGCTGGTGCACGGGCTACGTGACGCAGCTATAATCAAGTGACATAGATTTTTAAATCAATATATGGGATTGTCACGAGCTATGACGGCTAATGTGGGAGGCGTCTAAGGGCTCTTAGCTTCTCTGGCAATTAACTCATTGAGGGCATCAATAAAAGCTCAAATTTGCTTCAATTCGTATGGTGTTTGCTTAGTAAACACTGTCGGTCAGTTGCATCTGCAAACATTCGCAAAGGAAACTTGAAACTTTTCCACTTTCGATCAAAATTTGGAATTCTCAAATATTTCCCGTAAATTGCAATTTATTTTTGCTGTGAGGATAATTTTCAAATACTTCATTCTTTCGTGTGGTCTATCGGAAAATATTTTCCCACATTTGCATCGATTGTACAAGGCAGCTGTACAGCCGGAAAATTTCTCACATGTCCCGTATTGCATGTTCGAGTTGCTGCCGTTTGTTGCTGCCATCGACCGTGCCACATAAATTGCATTTTTTGTCGGCTCCAAAACATGTTGCTTTCGTTGAAATTCGGTTTGCTTTTGGGATTGGAGTTGGGGTTGGGGCTGGGCTCGACTGATGTTAACACAAATAAAACGAAAAAACAAATATTGGCCTTAAAAAAGGAATCTATTTGAACTATTTCCGCTTAATCATTATTTTACTTTTTTTTACGTTACATCAAAAAGGTAATACCGTTACTGAATTTATCAGTTAAAAAAGTTATATCAAAAATAATATATTGCATAAATCCTTGATGTACGTAACATATTAATAATATTTTCCACAGTGCGAACAATTTTTTTTATAACCACACTTGAGACTTCTTCTTATCTGAAGCACTTGAGGTTTTCTTTGATTTTTGTTGTCTGTACTTTCAATTAAAATTGCCAGTAGATCCCACTTATAAACATTACCCATAAATTTATTATTTTGATTAAGGTATAATAAAAATTGTTTTAAAAATAAAATCACTACGTTCGTTAATTACTTAATTGGCCCATATATTTTGTGTTTACTTTCTTACTATTTAATGGGTTTAATGGGCTAAAAACATGAGCAATACACTCTTAAAAATTTAGGAACTGAGAGAAAAATGTTGAAATCGAGGGACAGCTGCTGGTGACTCGAGCGAAGAGAGAGGCCCAGCTGACTGACGGAAACCGAAAGTGATACATCTGCTTCCCCAACGACGCGAGCTCTTTTTGTTAGGGTCACAAGTCCCGCTCGCTAAAAATACCCGTAGAAAAGACCCATGACCAGAAGAGGAAAATGCCTCAGGGCACATCCTGAGACGTTTTTGCTTTGACTTGGTAAGCAGGTCACGTGAGCGTTCCACCAGCAAAAAGGATAAAAATGAGGGGAGCTGACAAAAGGAAATATTAGCAGCTCCAGCAGTGATGAGGGAAAAGATTCATATTTTGTTTGGGCAAATAAAAAGGTTAAATAAATATGAATGATTTATTGTTTTGCTTATAAATACTTGTACAATAAAATGTATATTTTTTTATTCAATGTATCTCTTAGTTTGTTACCACTAACCTGTAGGGGGTGGTCGCCCTGAAAATGTGATTTCTCGAAAGGGGGCGTACCACCCAGAATCTCTGCTCTCACGCAGCTGGCTCTGCTTTTCCCTGGGTGTATCATAAAATACAGAACAAATTTGCTAGATTTCTTTTTGGCTCTGTTTTAACGCGTCTTCTTGGCCGTTTGTCGCCTGGCCCGGCAATTGTTGCAACGTGCTTGAAATATGTTAAGACCGACCTAGCCCGCCCGAAGGCCCCAGGGTCTGGGTCTGTCCCTCCCAGTTCGCCTGCCGAGTGCGGTTTGTTTTGCTTTTGGCCTTTTGTTTTTGCTCATATTCGTCTGATGTATTTCGATGTTTTTGCTGTGGCAGCATATACATATAGGAATGAAGTTTCTGCTGGTTTATAAATACGAGAAACACTCTCGTGGTACATACAAACATAAAAATCAATATTTGCGCCGCGTCGCCGCCAGTCAGCGCCAATGTTGCGTCTTTTTGAATGCCCATTGGTTTGGGAAGCCTCTGGGGATATTGAAAACTTTAGACCTAAAAGAGTGTTTTATTTCTACCTTAACAATGTGATTTTAAAAGAAAAACTTACGTACTCCAAAATATATTTAGTGGCGAGTTAAATAACGCGCTTTTTTAGTCAACCCCCTGGTTATGAGGAGACTCTTGTTGATTCTATATATTTAACTGATTATGAGTTATTGTTACAATAATTTTTTTTTTATTTGTTTCCCTTGTTTGCGCTAAAAGCCTCCCCGTCAGAGTCAGAATCAGACCCCAACAGGAGCTGATAAGCGGCGATGCGGATGGGAAAATGTTCATGGGAAAGAGTCTAGCAATAAATATATATTTTTTTTGTATAATATTTACAATTATTACTGATATAATTGACCCTTTTCCCTATCTCTTTCGTTGCAGGTTACGATAACCAACTTTGCCCGAAACCAAGGTGAGCTGCATAAAAAAAAATAATACTGCAAATGGGTTTCCTATTTGAGGCTGCCAAGTTTTTGTCACACGGCCGTAGGCGATTTTGAACTTGTTCCATTTGCGGAGTAGCCTTTATCTTTGGATCCATCTTTGTCCGCCAATTCTTTTGCCCAGCTCCCATCCAATTTCCTTCTCTTCCTCCCGAAAGACGTATTTGAATTTCTTTGCCAGCTGTGTGTCTAATTCAAACAAAACAAAAAAAAAGAGTTTGCTGGAAAAAAACCTGATGCTGGAGCGGACACTCGATCTGCTTGCTCCAGTTCTTGAAGTGGAGTCCAAAACTAGTTTTTCGGCACTTGCCTGCCGCTAATCCCCGCCCATCCACACACATAATTTCAGCTGAGCTAGGCCTAGTTTCTGATAGTTGTTTTCTTGGCTATTAAAGCGAGACTAAAGCCAGATTCTCATAGGCCCGAAACCAAGGTTTTTTAACATTTTCTTTACGAGCGCATAAAATCCGTTATTATATCTTGGACATGTTCTTGACTGGCAATATATTTTTATTCATGTGTACAAATTTACGACTAATTGGGCATTCCTTTGCAAGCCTACATGTGAAAGATTTCCAAAGTATTATGGAAAGAGTTTCTTAATAAACTCTATCTATTATTACATATATTTTTAACTTATCTTATCAATTTTGTATTGAATGTGAATTGAATTTTCAATTAAGGGGTAACATGGGGTTCCTTCAGCAGAACTATTTACCAACCAAAAAAATCCTAATTTTATTAATGTAGAATGATATCCCCTAAGACCTGTGCATATTTCCATTAATATCGATTGAATAGTTACTAAAAAATCGTGACATACGACTTAAAAATCACTGTTTAGAGAAATTAAATAATTTCCTATGGAGTTTCATTTGACATTCCACAAAGCAGGCTTAGATTTCTTTGTTTTCTCTGTTTTTTGTTAGCCCCTGATGGATTTCAGTGGATAAATTAAATTACCATGTTGCTTGCGCCACACGCAATGCAGCTGTCAAGTCCGGCTTTGGCTTTTCGTGATTAAGTAGGAGCCCCCGCAAAGGGGAAAGCCATCGATGCATTGCCAATGGTGGCGGCCCATCTCGGATTGCTTTTGTTTTTGCTTCGAGCGATGCAATTCTTGGGCCTTTTGTTGTATAATGAAGAAACGTGTTCCGAATCACCTGGCCTCATGCTGTGGTGGGGAGCAAGATATTTAGATGACACACGCGACAAGTAGCCAAGCGCGTCCAGGAGGGGGGACGGGACGTGGGTCTTGGCCGGGGCAACCCTTCAATGCCGCCTAGACAAACCCTCGGCACGTCTCGTGTCTCCGATTTCATGACTAATTATACGGGAACGAAAGGCGAGAAGGTTAAGCGCCCCCTTCATGAAATTATGCGGATTATATTTTTGTTCTTTGCCAGGTTCTTGGTGCTTGTGTGAGGCCAATTTCCGTTTCCTTTTTTCGCCATTTCGGTCATTAATGAAGTAATGGAGCACTGGGGATTGCGGATTGGGGAGTCGGCTTGGGGGGAAGCCCGATGTCGGCATCGTTATTTGGTTTCATGCATAAAATAGCTGCACATAAGTGCAGGCTGCAACTTCAGCATGAAATGCTGCTGAAAATTTAATGAAATTGCATCGGGGCAAAGGAGCAGAAGCGTATCCTCTTCCTTTCTGGCCCAGTTGTGGGATGAAATGCAATTTTGCGCTGCTGGTTGTTTGAGTGCCGCAGCACACACACCATTTTTCATTAGAATAGGTGTAAAAGTCTTGAGTTTATGAAATTATGGCACCCGGTACTGGTACTGCTAGAAAAAAGTAGTCTAGACTTTAGAGTCTAGATTTCAGAGAGTGTCAATGATCAGCAACTACAACTTGACGATACATTCCATATCGTTTTGTTCTATTTGAGCATTTCGCTTTAGAACTTTCAACCTTTCTCAGTGTAAAATCAGTTGCCTTGGCAAGCTGTTGCATAAATCAACTTCACCTGAGAGCGAGTGTTTGTTTTTTACCTGTGTGGCAGTGTTTGTGTTTTAGATAACTCAACGTTAAGCGTCCGCTCGAAACTATGTCAAGCCTGCTGCTCACGTATGTACATATAGTACATATATAGCAGCTATAATGCCGGTATTAACCCACAGCAGCTGCTTCTGAAGCTGAAGCTGAAGGGGCGGGCGTCATCTGATGCTTCTGCTGGGTGCCATCGTGTATGCTCTATAAAATATTTGTTTAAACTTGCACTCCCAGAGCCTCCCAGCATCCCTCGACACCCTCCATCTCTGGTGTTGATAAGCACTCTTTGCTCGCCGGCCACTCGACGCAGTGCATCGCGGTAATCACAACTTAAATGAGTAGTTTAATTTTGTTCAAGTGCACCCCAGGAAGATGCGTCCAAATAGTTTCAGCGGCAATCTTTTGCTCACTTGAATAAAAATGTTTTACAGGGGAAATTCCTCAAGGCTTGTCTTTAAAAATTCAAATTTATGTGGAAATGCTTTGTTTAACAATAATATTGCAAAAAAAATGTGTAGTTTTTATGACCCGAGTGACCGTTTTAGATACAGAGAAGACGGGGGCCAGGCAAGTTTATTGTATTCCCCTAAATTGTTGTTTATGTCTGCATTCAGACAGCTTCTGCAGTTGCTGTTGCAATTGCTGTTGCAGGTGCAACATTAGCAGCAACATCAGCCTCTGCCAGCCAGCGACTCGTCAACAACCTGACAATTTGTGCTTGTCTCGCGTCCGATTGTCTGTTTCTGTTTTCCGTCTTCTGTGCTCTGTAGTGGCAGCAATAAAAGTGCTAAAAAGTTTCATGCCCCGGACTGCATCCTGTGTGCGGCAGAGTGTCCTGCTGATGATGTTGCTGCCGCCTCACTTGCCCACAGACGATTTTTTAATCTTTTAAAACTGTGCTGCGGAGCTGCATTGTTGCCATCTCGGCTGGGCTGCATTTGAAGTTTTCAAGCCGCGCTGGTTGAGAAACGGAAGAATGCCGCAGTCCGCCCCTAAGAAGTGTCCCAGTCGCCTGTGTCCTTGCATTTTCCTCGGGCCTAATGAGAGCCCTATAACTTTGTGACAAACTTTGTTCCTACAGACAGGGATCCCCTGTCTATGACAGCTACTACTGATGCTAATGAGTTGGTGCTTTGTTAAATAATGAATTTATTACACATAAATTAAATAGTACAAAATTATTAACTTAATGTTTAGTATTATGCGTTGTCTTATTTATTCAAAAAAGGAAGATCGGTGTTATATTTTAAAAACAAATGTGTAACATTTCCTTTTGATTGTAGAGAACCTCCTGTTCGCTTCAGTTCATTTATCAGAGTTGAAGAATTTTTTTGTTTACCTTTTTTATTTTTCCCTCTTGTTTTGCTTCTTATCTCCTGTTTCATTCATAATTTCTGCCGCATGTGTACATGCAACTGCCGGGGGTGGCTTGGAGTGTTGCAGGATGTGACTGATATATATCCCTAGGGGGGGTGTATGCTCCAAGGACTCCCTGACTCGACGAGGCAACTTTGTCGCGTTGTCAAGCCTTTGTGGCTGCTTTCTATTTATGGTATGTGTTATGTTGTGTTACCTGACTGTCTGGCTTTGGCCACACACATAAATATCTACACGGGGAATACATATAGACATCTTGCCGCCCCCACAAATGTCTGTACACGTACACACAGAAATGACATCAGTGGCAGCCGCCAGAAACTCAGACTGCATCGTTGAGTAGTAAATTAAATACTCAGGTCGGATGTTTGGGGGAAATTTCCGTTTTCCAGCACAAAGTCTGTTAAATTCTCCATCCTGCAGGGGGACTTCTTCAAGGTATTCCAATCAAATTTCCTCCATTCACTCCCGTGCAAGTAAGTCTGCGAAATTTGTATGGTTATTTAAATTGCATTTTTGGCTAAATTCCTATTTATTTATCGCCGGGCAGAGACTCTTCAATAAATCTTGCTTACTCTTCCCCCAAACCCATCCTCCATTGTTTCTGTTCTGGCCCATTCAATTAGTCTGGCTCTAATGACATTTAGCGCATGGCTCTCCCATGGTAATCCCCTCATGGTCAGCTTCTGTTGCAGCTGCACTTTTGCCCTAATTTCCTTGTGGCACACCCCCTGCCCAGTTTTTCCTCATTTTCTCCCACTGCGCCAAAATTGCAATGGCAGCGATATAAAAGGAAAAACGGCTTTGCAGCCTCATTTCGTTTCGTTTTTTTTTTTTTTTTTTTTTTTTTTTTTTTTTTTTATTTTTTGGAGACCCTTTCTTGCTCCTGCAGTTGTTGTTGCGTGTAACACTTCTGCAAATGTCACACGAATGTGGAGCACGTCATGTATTTATGCATGCAAATGCATCCAACACGTTCAGAATGAACGAGAGCCGAGATACGAGGAGGGCCCCGGCGAGAAAGGCAATCTTTCTCCAATTCTTGATCGAGATTGTTGCCCACATGCCGAGCTGTGTAGGAAGTTTTTGTGTAAAATGAAGGGCGTATCTGCAGTGGGACATTACACTTTCGATAATTTGTTTTGTTGATTTCTCGGGTGTGATACGTATGTACGTTGCCCCAACTGTGGCACATATCTGTTGCCTAGCGATGGGAGAAATTGTGGCCACATGTTTTGAGTTCTTGGAAATTTAAGTATGTTGGAATTAAAGTTTCTTATTAACAAGGAAGTAGCAAAATAGTAAACCCTAAAATTAGATAAAAAAAGGTACAGAGTTTACTCTTTAAATCAATTTTTTATGGGTTTTGCCGCCTCTAAAAAAAACATTGAAGCTGGAAAGTGCCACTGCAAACATGGAACCCAAACCGGAGATAAGCAGGCCCACCTCCTCACAGGCCATTAACTGCACTCTGTCGATATTCATTTGTACATTTCAGTCTTTTTTGGGTTTTGAGGTCACCTAACCGAGCGTTTAAATTTTCTGTTGTCCGATAAGCTGGCACAGTGCAGCGATAACACCAGAGACCAGTTGAGGCTTAATAGCTTATCATTCCAGGGACCGGACCTGCCCACATGGGTGTCGAAATACCCGGCCTGACCCCATTGGAGGCCAAGAAAAAAGATCTTTGAGTAATTGCTGCACTTTAGTTTCAGCTTTATCTCCATTTTAACCCGCAGACCCCCAAAAAATCAACCTATAAATAGTTTCAGCCACCTCGAAGCTGACAAATGGGCTTTACATAAAACAAGAGGGGTATAGATTGTAAAAAAAAGGAAAACCATCAATGTTCATATATTTTAAAAGGCTCTTGTACCAATATACCATTTATTAAAATAATTAGCTGTAATTGGAAGGAAAGGTCAGAACAATTAGCAGAATCAACAGCAACAGGAATCCCCATAGCATTGCTAATTTAGCTACTTCTATTTATTTAATTTATTTTTTCTCATTCACTTTATCGTTCATTTAACCCCTTCCTCATAGAAGTTGCGTGTGGCATTATTGAGTTGAGTTGCCACCAGAATACAGTCGTTAATGCCCCATTGTGTTGCTGTCGTCATGGCCAGGACATCGATGCTTGCTTTGCTAACTGCGACTTGACTGGGCTTTTGGTTCCACTGGTCACCATCGGCCTTTTTAGCCGAGGACGTTGAGGACGGTCCAACAAAAGCGTGTAAACATTGCCACCTCGCCGCGTCGTCCTGGCGCCAAAGCCATAGCGCTGTAATTTCGTCCTTGCGGGTGTTTCTAGTATCGCTGCCAGTGTCGCTGCCATCTAATCGCGAACAAATATTGTTTTAATATTGCAGTCCGGTACATTGAAGCTTTCTTTAGTTAGTCACTCCCCGGGCCCGGGCTCTGGTGTAAGCCAACCTGCAATTAAGTTTCTTGATGGCAGCTTCGCTGCTCTTGCCACTTTTTGTTGCTCGCTTTATTGTTGACGAAAATTACTGTTGTTTGTGCTCCAAACAATTGTAACCATTACATGTTCCGAGGGCCTGGGGAAAAATGGAAGGACTCTAACAATTGACGGTTTGTTAACCCAAAAAAAAAAAAAAAACGAAACTCTAGTTTTTTTTCGTAATGTTTTATAGATAAAAGGAGTCTGGACACCTCTTTGTTTAACGTAATTTAAAAAGTTCGAGTGGCAAAGTTTGCTGACATTTTTTTAATTGACCTGCCATCTTTTTTACTTTTTTATTAAATTTTTTTATTGAAACAATAGAACAGTTTGTTCTTATTGTACCCCAGGTACAACTCATGTACAGTCTGCTTAAATTTCAGCTTTTATTGGCCCATAAAATATTATTTAAATATTCCTTGGCCAACCGATATCCCTAGGGAGTGCCCTGAAAACGTCATATGTGGCATGTTGGATTGGAAAAATAGTATTACGCGCTCCTTCAGCGTGTCGAGCTGCCATTTATCTTTAGCAGCTAGATTTCGTCATCGTTCAGAACCATTCAACGCCCCCTTTTTTTCGCCAACTTGTTTCTCCACTTTCCTTGAATTTTTCTTTTCCGTTTTTTGCTGTCCTGGCACGCAATAAGCAACTCCTCCTCGGTAGCATTTCTCCGCCCGAATCCTTCCTTATTTTTCTTTTAATTTTCGTTGTAGCTTTTCCTGCTGTTGTTTCTCACACGGTAATTAGATTTCTGGGTTACTTTTTGTTGCTTTAAAATTTGTCCGAGCCCTTTGACAGAGCTTGTTTATTTAGCGAGCTAATTAGGTGTCCTTTGGATTACCGCCTGCTAATTCCACAATCCTTCACCAGCTCTTCGTCCCGCTTCTAATTATATTTTAAAATCGGCTAACTATATTAACTTATTAAATTATTTCTTGTCCCGCTTATAAATCAAATATTTCGTTAGAATAAACACGAATGAGCCGCAGGATGTCTGTCGGATTGTCAGACATCCTGCGACCACAACCATTCGCCGTTTGAAGGGGGCGTGCCAGCAGCAGGGAGGTGGGAAACCCATTAAAGTAATGAGCTCATCTCGTGATGTAGTAACGCACCTAACGCCCTGCCTTTTCGCTGTTTGCTTTGGGTTTGCTCCACCGCCCGCGGAGGTTGACAAACCCAACCACAGACTCCTCATTTGGGGCGACACCAGCCGCGGCAAGTGATATGCGTCCTGATCACGCAGCACTTCCGGTGGTCCTCCTTCCAGCATCCCCATAATAGACAGCCTCCTTTTGCTACTCTTTCTAGGGGTATTCGAAAAATATTTGACTTTAACTTTGAGTTAAATATTGAGAAAACACGACTTTAATTTTCGACTATATTTAATGTTTATTTATTTTTAAGCCACCCTTCTTTTGGCGGAGCTCCCTTTCGGAGAACTGGGAATCAAAATTGCGTGAAGTTGTGCGTTATAACCAGCCTTTGGAAATAAAGGAAAAAACACGTTCCTTTATATTCTACTTTTCTGGGAGCCCTTCTCCATCCACTTGCCCCCAACTGGGAATCAGTTGGTTCATAGTGGCGCCAACAAATAAATCTGGAAATGGGAAAATACTGATTTCCAGGAGCAGTACCCTACTTTCGGCTTTGCCCTCGTGAAATCAAACTTGAAGCTTTATTATTCTCTTAAATTATGATAAAGTTCAAGGGGTAATGGGGTGGCTACAAATTTAAATTCCTTAGAAGTTCACATACCACGAGTATACCCTATTTCCAGGGTATGAAACCAACAATAAAAATGTTATTTTCCATGCGAATTTTTGCATTTTTCCTTCCCTCAGCGATATTATCTTTCCCTCTGTTTTTAGCCGTTGAGTATTTTTTTATTATTGCCGGCCAACTACGTGACTATTTTATAATTGCGCCCAGGCCAGGCTACTCCCTCTCCATGTTATTTACACCCTCGGGCGCTGTCCTCCTCCCTGGTGCATTGCTATATATAACTTTAATCTCCATATGGCTGCGGCTGCTCACGCCATCTGATTGATTTTTGTCACATGAACTTGTCAGGCTGTCCCTGAAGTCGGTCAATGTATGCACAACTATTGAAATATATATCTACACCTAACAAAATTTTTATAAATTGCTGTATTATTCAAGAATTTTGAAAGGACGTAAATTCAATTTTGCTTGCTAATCTTAGCTACATAAAATTTAAAGAAATCAAAGAGTTTTTGTAACCTCCTATCATCAAAGATTTTTTCTAGTGTCTAGGTCTAAGGGAGTCTTATATTACTCTGGCTTATTATGATTATTGCTTTCAGTTCATTTGTTTAATGCTGGCAGACTGGCAAGTCCAGACCCTCGTTAATAGAATCTGGGGACCAGATCCGACCCATGGCGAATGTTTTTGGAAGTTGGTAATAGATACAAACATATACCCATAAATTGATTAGTGCTGGCTGTCCCATTTCCATTTATTTCTGAAATAAATTAACTTAATTTATTTGTCCATTCATTACATTTTGTATTTACTTCCCTCACTTAATTTTTGTTAAAGTAATGTCCAATTATTAAAAAGTATTAAATTAAATTCCCATATAATGGCGAAAAACTCCACTTGTCCGATTAACAATTTTATTGAAGCACTTTAAAGCCTTGTCAGTGTTTTACATTTCAATCGAAAAGTCATAATTTCATAAACAATTTTTTTATGGAAACATAATTTTTTGTGTCTTTTTTCAGGCAACTTTTCCCTGTTGCATTATTTATGACTGTTTCGATATGAGGGGTTAAACTGTATAAAAATTGATATTTATGTTTATTTTTGCCATTCCAAAAGTGTACAGAACGGTGTGAATAAGCATTGTGATATATTTATGTGCCAATTTATTTATTGCACTCACTGTCGCACGCGCTCTAAAGTTCACAGACATTTTATATTTAAGCGCCAAGGAAGGAAGCCAGCCAGTCGAACGGGTTAACTGCAATGTTTTATGCAACAAATTCAATTTCGATGTCACGTCAACGTCAGATGGGGGAATATTTTATTTAATCCTTGTGCAGGACGTTGAAGATGCTGGCGCCGAGTGATAAATAAATGAAGGATTTATTGTGTTCTTCATTACCGCGCTGAGAGAAAATTCATTGGCACATATTTCCGCACCAACAGATGTCCCGGCATATCCTTTTGCAAACTCATCGATAGCACGTGACGTTTAAAGGTGAACGACTGTGACACTCCGGGTTGAACGCACAGATAAGACAAAGGGGGCTGCTCCCCGGCAAATAGGACGACAACAAGGACGTCACAGAAATTGACTTTTTAAGTAGGCAACAATGTGGCTAAAGCTGACGAAGGACGAAGGCAGTCAGGCTGCGGCAAACCCAGTATAATAATAATGGGGCGCAATAAAAAACTGTGGGTGAAACGGTACCATTACCATTTCCCAACCCAGCTGCCACCCGCCCACCGGCCCATCTCCCACAATCCTCCCTTTTCCAAAGTCGCTCTACATTTTCATATCAATTTCTATGCGAAATGTGTCTATGTATGTGTTTGTGGGCCTGTCATCGGGAAATGACGGCATTACGGCATTTACAGCTAATGCCTTTATGTCCTCAAGGATTTGGCCTGAAATGCGGTTGGTTGGCCTGCCCCCAGGGGGAATCAAATTCTTTTGCATAATATTTGATTTTATTAGGCCAAGAAAGTCAACTATACGGCGGCAGATTGTTAATTTGGCAAAAAGTAGTTTATTTGAATTCCTCTAAGCGGTTTTGGGGATCTGGAGGGAATGGACGATGTAAATAAAACTATGTAAGAGGGAGAGGTTTCTTGAATTTTTAAAGTTTTGGCAAAAGGAATCCTTACCCTTGGCTTTTCAGTCTCTCTTCAAAGACAAGCACGTATCCAACCCATAAAGAACATAAATCACAGTCTGAATAGTTTACAGTTTCGTTTTAAAATGTATAGAAATGAAATGCGTTGTGAATTCGAATTATGAGTACCATTTATCAAGGCTTTAGATGCAGCAGAATAATAAGCAATTTCCATCTTGACGCACATACAAGTCATAACAGCCAGGATTTCATATTCTTGTATCCTTATTATGGGCCATATGGCAAAGCCGCAATCCAATTAAGTATTCATTTAGTTTTGTCAACTCCAACAATGGAAATTCATTGCTCGTCGTGTGCAACAACAAACCAACCCATCACACCATCACAAACAGCAACACATGACCTGCTTTCCCCCCGAAAAGCCAAACTAGAAAATTACATTTTCATGTCATACAAAAGCACACCACGAATCCTCCAGATATCCTCGCACACAGACACACGAGATACCATATCGCAGTCAGCGTGGAAAACCCAGAACTGGTAACTGGCAGCACTTTACGGCTGTTTTGCCTTTTCGTTGCCATCGACCATGATATATTCGTATACTTTTTTCGATTTCCACTCCAGGACACCTTCCTCCCCGCCTCCAGGTATCCCCAATCGCCCATTTGCATTGATATTTTGTGTGGTGGGTGGTTTGGGTTGAGGGCTATAAATCGCTCTTGTCTGGTGCAAAGTCTTTCGGTTGTCCAACACGACTAAGTGTGAAAAATGGGAATAGTGCTCAGGATTGGCATTTGCTTTAATTTCTTCTCTACAATCATTAAATGTAGATTTTGTTGGTTTTATAATTGGAGTAACAGTCAATCATTCGCCAACAATGAGTCATTGCCATTTTATCACCTCATCTTATCAAAAGCCTTCAACTGTTGCTCCCTCTTTGTATTGCGAATTATGTTTACAAACTAATCCAGTCAGTGACTTTTAAAGTACATCCCATAAACCTATAATTGTAAAGAATTTCCCAACATTATGCAGCTTCTCTCTTCTTGTGGATGTACTTTATATATATTTTTTTTGCTGCTCAGTGAAGGTTGCTTGACCCCCGTGTAACTTTTGTTGGCCGGACGGGTTCATGAACTCGCCGAAAAACTAACTTTGACTTTTTATGGCCAAACGAAGGCAAATTCATTCAAACTTTTATGGTTGTTGTTGGCGAATTTAAAGCGCTGCATGTTGTGTTTATCAAGTCGATGGGACAATAAAGGCAGACGTCGCGCCAACCGAACTCAGACAGATGTCCTGGCACAATTCTCGTATTGAGGCGTTGTTGTCGTTCTTCACTGTCAAGTCGGCAACACTTTCTAGTGCGTACATTTCGAGTTGAGTTTTATTGCTCCCTTCTAGATGCACTTGGAGAATTGAACACAATAAATCGAATGGAAAAATTATATCAGCAGGCTTTAAAGTAAAAGAAGATAAAACCAGAATTATTTTTTGCAAGTGCCCTTTTGAACGCCTTGAACTGCCTTCTTTAGAGTCGCTTGAGCGCACTTGAGACTCGAGTTAAACATGGCTTTAATAATTGACGGCATGCCATAGCCGTACCATTTGGAGCGAGACATTAGCTAATGCAGCCATGGCATCCAGGCATCCAGGCATCCTGGCAACTGGCATCCGAGCGACAATTTCATGCCAGCTGCGCACACACAACAAATGCGCAACAATAACAATTAAAATTGGAAACTGCAGCAGCCATCTAAATGGCCAGGGGAGTGCAGTTGGCCCAAGCGTTCTGTTTCAGTGGTTCAGTGGTTGTTGTTGCCACGAGTGGTTCAGCTCAACCTTGGCCTCACAACACGCCCCTGCACCATCCTGCCAGCCTGCCTGCTGTTGAATCCTCGACTCCGCATTCGAGACCATAATTATCCAATTGAACAATAAACAGATGCCTGCCAGGCTTGAGTCAATAGACAATGGCACCCGACCCGATCCGAGAAGCGACACTGAAATGCTGAAACCCTGAGCCTGCCCAGCTGGCAACCTTTCAAGCGATTGTTTCATATGTTGTTGTGGTTGCTGTTGCAGTTGCAGCAGTTTCTGGTGCATTTGCTGTTTTGCGGTTATTGTGGCATCGTCGAAAGGTTGTGTGGCAACTGTTGCCCCAGGCAGCTTGCAGGTTGAAAGTGATGACTTGTCCCAGCACTTATTTCAGTTTGCAGTTGTGATAACAGTGGATCCTTAGCAGGACTATGATATATTTTTATAAACGTGTACATGGAAATCTCTTTTCGCTACAGATTCAGATTTAATTTTATTTGATTAATTCCACACATCTATTGATTAAGTGACTCAGCTATGACTGGCATTCTGCATTTAATTTAATATTTAAATCGCTTGGCATCTCTAATCTCTAACAAGGGCTGATGAACCCAGGCTGTGTGTTTCAATGGCGAGGGAGTAAAAAGGACTTTGCTCTGTTTTGGATTTAGCCTCTCGGGCAAGTCAAGTGTAATAATGTGCCAAAAACGTTTAGGGAGCCACAGGATGCTGGACAATTGGCAAACGGCAACTTGTGTGGTCCAGTCGAGTGGACACGGGTCAGTGGACTGACCTGCAAGGGTCCTTTGTCTGGCCAAATGGTTATTTAATGAATATTTATTAACACTAACTAATTTCGGTTTCCGTTCTCGTTCTCTGTTTACACTCACAGGTGACTGATGACAATGTGCAGACGGTCGCTGGCTGAAGTTGCTGGCAGGACACAGAGCGCAAGGATCAACACAATCGTCAACAAGGTGCAGCAGTTGCAGCTGTAAATGTGCAACCTGCTAGTGGATACTTTTTATATCGACCAAAACGAAATGCGTTTTTGCAGCTCGGCCAACAACACAACACAGATAGCAACCAAAACACACGCCGTTGATAGATGAATTAAATTGCAAATGCCCTCCAATTGCAGATTTTGATGCAATCTTAAAAGGCAGGGGCCCAACTTGACTGATAGCTTAAACTACTTACTAAACACAAAACACAAAAAACAAAACAGCAAACGACAGCTAAGAACGTAAACAAATTTTTGAATATTGCTAAGGAATTTTTTGCAAAGAGCTCGTTATATGCCAAATATGTGTTGCACCAACTGAAGCTGAATATATCGATAGAAATCATTGAACAGACGCCACATTGAAGTACATAAAGTTGTCAGCAAACATCGAGAGGTCGTAGCTGGAGTAAATTGGGAAAGCCATGGGCAACAAATGCTGCAGCAAGCGTCAGGATCAGGAATTGGCACTGGCCTATCCCACTGGGGGCTACAAGAAATCCGACTACACTTTCGGCCAGACGCACATCAACAGCACTGGCGGCGGCGGCAACATGGGCGGCGTTCTCGGCCAGAAGCACAACAACGGGGGCTCCCTGGACTCCCGCTACACGCCGGATCCCAATCACCGGGGTCCTCTGAAAATCGGCGGCAAGGGCGGCGTTGACATCATCAGACCACGCACCACACCCAGTGAGTATTTCAATATTTCAATATTGTTCGATCCCGATCGAATTTGTGCATTATCATGCATTAGTAATTACGTTACAGAATATTAGGTAGGCCGCAAAATAAAAGTACATTACACTGAAAATATAATAGGTTAATGAGGTGTCCACTACAATTTATTTGCTTAGACCTTTTAAAATAATAATGCTCATACTACGGTATAGTCTTTAAAATTATTTCAATAGAAAATGCATTTTAATAACTTTATTACTGTTTTAAAATAAAAAGGCTTGACTCTGATAAATATATTATAGAAAGACTCCACAAAAATATAGTAACTAAGCTTAATTTTCCGCCCTTTAACTTCTAAACGATCCCATTAAGGCAAGTATAATTTTCGGATATTTAACAGTGTATGCACAAGTATTATCATGCATTAGTAATTAGATGTTGGGCGTAATACTCTGGGGCTGGCGGGGGTGGAGCGATAATTTCAGCTTTTAATTAGCAATTTGACTTTTTGCCTGCCGCAAAGATTGGCTTTTACTGGCCCGGTTGGTTGGCCTTCTGTTTGCATAATGTGGCAGCCAGGCAGAAAGTTAACCCGGCAACGAGCCAACTAGCTCGCCACCTAACCAGGCTGCCATAATTAGAGTTTGCCTCCCAGGTGGTTCAGAGGTGGAGTCAGGTGGCAACGCAATTCTCATATTTGCAGTGGTAATACGATGACAGTCGTTAACCTTGACCGGCTCCATGATGCGTACCTCCCGAGGCAGGGGGTTTAATGCCACCTTGAATGGAATATTGCATACGATATTACGTGACATTGACTTGGCCATATGGGGCCCCAAGGAGTCGAGCAAGGAGTTGCCGATTGGGGTGTACCTCTATTAAGCTATTTATATTTCAGTTCCAGGCGCATTACCTTCACTACAGTTTGTCCATAGCATAGCTGTCACAATTCTTTAGCATTGAAATGGACAGCTGAATTATTTTGATGCGACCTGTCACTGATTTGCAGTCCAGACCTCGCTGGTAGCCGATTAACTGCTGCTATTTCTATCCATGACATGCTACACATATATGCCAGTAAAGCCGCTTAGGTCGTGTAAACCCATCAAAAGGTTGAGTGCTTGGCCAGTGATTTGTGCCGCCTTTACCGCAGCCCTTGTCAGCACGAGAGTTTTCATTGGCATGAGCCCGAAATAGGGGAATCTGGCTAATGGAGGGCAGTGAGCGGCCAAGGCAACTCGCATACAGCGAGCCATGAGCAGTTTATTTATGCGTTGTCCCGGCTAAATCAATTAGCCAAATGCAAGTCAGTGCCAAAAATTGTGGCTTGGCAGCGGCCACTGCCTACGAAATGAAATTGTTTTGTTTATGCGCTCTGATATATGGCCTCCCAAATAAGTATGCTATCCAATTGGCATTTGGCACTCTTCCCCTGCTCACTCTTCAACTCATTAAATTCTAATTAAATTTTGATGGAATTCAGGCGAACAGATAGGAAAATGTCGAGGGAAAAAAATAATATTTCCCAATTTGTCGCCATAAATTGCAATTTAGGGACGCAAATCAAATTTTGCGACCCAGCCAGAGCCAGTGCCAGAGCCAGACGAAAATTGCCACTAACTCGACCTCGTTCCCCCATCTCCCTCCTTTTCAGCTGGCGTTCCCGGCGTGATGCCTAAACGAGTGGTGGTGGCCCTCTACGACTACAAGTCGCGCGATGAGTCCGATCTGAGCTTCATGAAGGGCGACCGCATGGAGGTCATCGACGACACTGAGTCCGATTGGTGGCGCGTCGTGAATCTGAGCACCCGCCAGGAGGGCCTCATCCCGCTCAACTTTGTGGCCGAGGAGCGCAGCGTCAACAGCGAAGAGTAAGTACCTCTTCTGACTAAAGTTTTAAAGCGAATCCAGACTAAATTAAATCTTTATTTACCAGCTGGTTTTTCGAGAACGTGCTGCGCAAGGAGGCCGACAAGCTTCTTCTAGCCGAAGAGAATCCTCGTGGCACCTTCCTGGTGCGACCCTCCGAGCACAATCCCAACGGCTACTCGCTGTCAGTGAAAGATTGGGAAGACGGGCGTGGATACCATGTGAAGCATTATCGCATCAAGCCACTGGACAACGGTGGCTACTACATTGCCACCAATCAGACCTTTCCCTCGCTTCAGGCTCTGGTCATGGCCTACAGCAGTAAGTATACCAAAATCTGGCAGAAAATATGAAACATAAGAGATAATTTACCATTTCCCTTTTATGTGCAGAAAACGCTCTTGGTTTGTGCCACATACTGTCGCGTCCCTGCCCCAAGCCACAGCCCCAGATGTGGGATCTGGGACCGGAGCTGCGCGACAAGTACGAGATACCGCGCTCGGAGATTCAGCTGCTGCGAAAATTGGGCCGCGGCAACTTCGGCGAGGTGTTCTACGGCAAGTGGCGCAACAGCATCGATGTGGCAGTTAAAACCCTACGCGAAGGCACCATGTCCACGGCTGCGTTCCTCCAGGAGGCGGCCATTATGAAGAAGTTCCGCCACAACCGCCTGGTGGCCCTTTATGCAGTTTGCTCGCAGGTTTGTGTGGGATATATACCTTATTCTCCTGAAATATAATTTTTCGTGATTTTTCAGGAGGAGCCCATCTATATTGTGCAGGAGTACATGTCCAAGGGCAGTCTGTTGGACTTTTTGCGCGAAGGCGATGGTCGCTACTTGCATTTCGAGGATCTCATCTACATAGCCACCCAGGTGGCCAGTGGCATGGAGTATCTGGAGTCGAAGCAGCTCATCCACCGCGATCTGGCGGCTCGCAACGTTCTGATTGGCGAGAATAATGTGGCAAAGATTTGTGATTTCGGGCTGGCACGCGTGATTGCCGACGATGAGTACTGCCCGAAGCAGGGATCCCGGTTTCCGGTGAAGTGGACAGCGCCGGAGGCGATTATCTACGGCAAGTTTTCGATCAAGTCGGATGTTTGGTCATACGGCATCCTATTGATGGAGCTGTTTACGTACGGACAAGTGCCCTATCCGGGCATGCACAGCCGCGAGGTGATCGAGAACATTGAGCGCGGATTCCGCATGCCGAAGCCGACAAATCACTATTTCCCGGACAACATCTATCAGCTGCTGCTGCAATGTTGGGATGCTGTGCCCGAGAAGCGGCCAACGTTTGAGTTTTTGAATCACTACTTCGAGTCCTTCTCGGTCACGTCCGAGGTGCCGTATCGAGAGGTGCAAGACTAAGCTTAAAGTCCAGCCTAATCACAATCACAAAACACAGAAACAGAACAGAGAATCCACGCATCACCTTGACACCCACACATACACACGTCGTACGATATATAAATATAGTATATAAAGTTATACATACATATTATACATTTATATGCATATTTACTATAATTCTTAAGACTTTTTAATGGCATAGTTGCATACCAACCAACCAACACACGTGCATCCACATGAACTCTATATGTATGGTATATGTATGTGTTTAAGCGTATCTAAACGATTCAGAAAAAATCCAAAAAAAGGAAAATCAACAAAAAAAGTACTACATTTTATATTTTACACGCAAAACTATTTTATAATTTATATACCTAACTGTATGTACTATGGAAATAGAAAGTATTTAACTAGTTTTGTAAGCTTAACGAGAATCAGATAAACGGGCAGAGAGAAAGCAAAAGAAATTGATGGCAACTCTATTGAATTTCAAGTCGAATACAGCTACAATTTAACGATACTTTAATCGGTGCTTAGGTTTTATGTATAAAAACAATCCAATCCACTCTATAACTAGAACTCTTTGATCTTATCCTCCCTTTGCTGAATACTTTCTTCTGATACTTTCCCCACTCACACATACACGAGGAAAAAAGAAAACAAACCACAAGACTATCTACTAAGCCAAGAATTATTTGACTCAATCAGTCCGAATCAAAAAATCAAAAATATTTTCTAATTGTTGCTAATGCGAAACTCCAATGATGGCATTTACTTATAAGGTGGACGTACCCCTCGTCTCTACTTCCACGTCAGATTAATGAACGGAAATAATGATGTATCACCCGAATGAAAATATGAATATTGATTTGCTGCTTCCTCGAGTAGTTGAGGCTAAAAGAAAAGAAAGAATGAAAAGAATTGAAATGTAAGGAAATTAAATGAAAAGCGAAAATTGCATTTTGTACAAATCCATTAAGAAGAGAAATAACGCATTTCACGTTTCGTTGTTAGCAATTGAACCAATGAATGTTTATAGTACATTTAAGTTTATGCCAAAATTATCGTTTACCTTTGTTCGTATCACTTAAGCACAATCAACACAATTGGGCACTGTCCATGTAGTCTAGATATATCTCTATTGATGTACAACCTGCAGCGTTGGCCCGCATTTAGTTCCTTTCCAGACCTGCTGTTCCTTGCGCGTGCAGCCCAAATCAATAGCCCGACTCGAGCCACACGAATAACTTGCTATCTCAAGGGTTTCAAATGCAAAATATCAGATGATTCGACGAATTCGATCAATTGACCAGAATCACACAGTACACACCTCTCTCTTAGCTTCTAAATGTCCTATACGAACAGATACTGAAACCAGATACATGCACACGAATCGAACGTCGATTGAGGAGACTTTATTTAATTTATTTTGAGTTTTGTTATAGTTTTAGTTTGTCGTTTACCAGATTATATAGTACACATAGCATATATTGTGTTGGCCATTGTGTGCACATTCTGTAGCATAAAACCAAAGTTTAGCATTTCGTATTGAGATATATGTATTTGTAAAGAACATTTATACGGCAACTCGAAGCATTTCACACACGTACACCTACTACACACGAATCAGTTTATAGGATAACCAACCAGGCTTAAAAACTAGCTACAACACAACAACAACAAAAAAGAAAAGATAGAAAAACCAATCATTGTATGAAATCGCATTCAATTTAACCACAACGGAATCATTGCAAATAATTAATTGAAATATTGTTATAATTCACAGGCAAAACTGAAATTGTTTAGCGTAGTTGATGAATTTTTGTATATAAACTTGACATAAACATAACATGTAGAATAAAGCGAAAAATTAAATTGAAAAGTAATAATACCAAAACTAATTACGGCTAATTTCAGCAACAACTGAAACAATGGCAGCAGCTGCAGGCAACACGCGAGGCAACCAACAACCACAAAAACCCACAAAGAGGTGGAAAAAATTCACAAATTTTTATACTAACTGGCAATCAAATTGAAAGATTTACAAAATTTTTCAGCCTTTGCCTGGACAGTCGTGTTGCATGCGCCGCCATCAGTTATTGTCTAAAAATAAACTGAATAATGATTAATGAATAACAACGTCAAATGAATTATTATATAGAAATGATAAATGAGGATTGACATGTAATACGGATCATGGCTAATACGCAGCAGATCCACGATACAAATATGAATGGAAACTGAATTTAGATTATGTAAAATGATAGAAATGTGTCCGTTAAGTCGGTTAGGTGTGTAATGCATAATACAAATAATAATGATAATAAATAATAAAATTGAAAACTATTTAATAACTAAAGCTTGTGCGTCTTTCATTCCTCCCCATTCTCAACTTTGAGTCGAAAAATCCAGTTTTGATTTTGTGTTTTCGCTTTTTTGGATGCCAAAAAAGTTGCAGAGATTTTATTGTACCTTTCCTGGTTTAATACATTTATGTATTATATATAATAATGAAATCGTTCCGTTTAAAAATTGTTCAAAGGCAAAATTGTACATAATATGTAATTCGTTATGTGTTTTGTATATGTATATATAATTAATTCAATAACTCGTTTTTAATCCATGAAGTGCGCTAAAAAGTAAACGTTTCTGTGTTGCAAATGCACTTGAAAGGACTGACGCTAACTCGATTTAGATTAATTTAATTGTTATTTTTAATACTTTTTTTTAGTTTAAGTGACACCTACTGAAAATGCATGTTATGTATCGGTTTTGTTTTTCGTTCGCTATTCTGACTGACAAGATCCATCGAAATGTGGGATGTATATATCCTATATGGGGCGTATATATCGTCTCAAGGGTAGTGGGTAAAACAGTTCTATTTGTTTATTGTATGTACAATAAATTCGTATTACTCTTATTTATTGTTTGGCATTCGCATCTGGACCTACGATCTGATCTGCGGTCACCATCGGTTGGCGCTAAGTAAGGCTCCATGGTAACCGTACGTGTTGGAGGCTGTCCAAACAAATTAATCGAACAAATCCTTGCAAGTTCTAGTTGAAACGGAATAACAGTTCAAGTAACTATTCGTAATATGAAATCGATTAAAATTTAATTAGGAATGCTGGGAGTGTACACTGAATGACCGATCACATTTCATACACAGGCAGAACTACTATTCATTTCTAGAGTTGTCCGAGTCGCATAAAGGACCAAGGACTCGTCGTGTACCATCAACATTTTCTCTAATATACATCGAGGCATAACCAATCACGATTTATACATATATGGTATGTATGCAGAGCTAAGTTTACAGCAATATTTCGAGTCATTCACAATTAACAGGGCAAACACCTTAAAGCTATACATTTACAAAACACTTTCGTCAACACTTTTCTATTAGATCTAAAGAAATCTATCCTCTCCACACCGCTTTCTTCTTGTTTCTATCATAAAACTATAAGGTATTACTATGAAGTGTTTGGTTTTAGGACAGAAAGAATAATTGATGGCTAAAAATTTAATTTTAATGCCTTTCTAACACTTTAATGACAGATATTTGAAACATAATATTTGGTTGTAATCTCTGGTGTATGGTCAGTGGTTCTGTGAAAATACAAAACCAAACCAACCATTTTTGACTATTTCGAATTTGGGGTATTTGAGATTTTCAAAACTGGTTGGTTTTAGAATTTTCACCTGCTCGACCAGAGACTCTCTTCTATGACTTTAATGTAACCATTATGTGACTTGAATATGTACTTTGTTGTGTTGAATAGTTGATTTTCATTATGGCCAGTGCATGGGTGTTTTGTTTCCATATATTTTATAAAGAATTGCATCCTCTGGTCGTAAAGCTACAAATACTAATGTCTATTTATCGCCTCGTAAGAAACTAGTCTAGGTCCTTATAAAAGACCCTTGGGATGTTTTTGGGTCACTTCCGGCGAATGCATTTTGAATCGCACTTATCGGTGTTCAGAACTACATTTTGGTTGCCATGGGTTGGTTTTGAAATGACAATGATCCTCGAGTAATCGGAGATGGTTTGATTTATTTATCCTTTGCACCTTTATCCCTTATTCCGCTTTACATAGCCGATGAGATCTGCTGCCCCTGTTGGTAAAGTTGCTGCTGTTGCATCTGCTGCGGCGGTTGTTGCTGCTGTTGCTGTTGCTGCTGCGGTGGTTGCTGCTGCTGCTGCTGCTGCTGCTGGTATTGTTGTTGCTGGGGCTGCTGCTGTGGGGCAAGTTGCAACGGGGGCGGGGTATTGCCAATGGCTGCCACGGCCGCTGCCGCATTCTGCTGCGTGGTGGCCTCTGTGGTCTTCAGGAAATAAGTTATCAAGTCGATGGGCAGCGGGAACACAATCGTCGAGTTCTTTTCCGCGGATATGGTGTTGAGTGTCTGTCGGAAAACACGGAAAAACACAGAAAATATAAAAAATTATGGATAAGGTGTTGGTAAATCGATCGGGATGTCAGTGACCTACCTGCAAATAGCGCAGTTGGAGGGCGGCCGGCGAATCTCCAATCACCTCGGACGCCTCGCGCAGCGCCCTCGAAGCCTTCTGCTCTCCCTCGGCGGCGATGACTTTGGCGCGTGCCTCACGGGCGGCCTCCGCCTCCGCAGCCATGGCGCGTTGCAGCTGCACTGGCAGGCGCACGTCCTTACTGTTCCGGCGATGGAGAAAACGAGATTAGCGGCTGGTTGGCAGATAGCGGAAGTACTCGTAATTCAAAGCTAAGACCATTTTTACTACCACAAATCTTCTACACCAAGAAAAAAAGTTTTCAGGAGCGACTCTGAGACTTGTCAGGAGTTTTTAAATTTTCCAAGAGATTCTGTGAGTATGTGCTTATTTTTTCCGAGTGCCATACTTCAAGGGTCTTGCTTGTTAAATTGCCGGCTATCAGCTGAAATATTTCAAGTTCCATGCTAATGCGCCTCTCGGAAGGACTAAATGGGCCATCTTTAATTCAAGAAGCATTCGTTTTTTATGGATCACAAAGCGCAAAGCTTAATTTACCAAAAATGATACATACGAATCGTCTTAAATTTAAATGGCAGAATATTACTCGGGGATAACACATCGTATCTCATCTTTTTATTGGGCAATTGAGAAAGTTGTAGGCCCAATCGATTTCGCAATGAAGAAGCCGGATGCAGTGATGAAAAATTCAACAAATGCCATAAAATAAAGCCATTTTTATGGGGAAATGGGAGCCGGCGAAAGGCAAAAGGTAGCAGCCGCAGGAATAAACAAAACCACAACAACATCAGTGGCAACTTCAGCCGTCAACGCGTCAAGTTGTTGCAGCTGTTTTAACACGGCCAACACCAGCCGGTGGTCCTGGATGCTGATGCTGCTGCTACTGCTGATGATGATGATGATGATGGTGTTATTGTTGGTATTGTTTCTACCTTATTCCCGGCCGCCATATTGTTGGCCATGTATGAGCATTTGACATGGCAACGTCACAACTTGGCGCAGCCAAACTGAAGCTGACAAAGTAGCCACTTGCCCCCGTGAGCGGCAAATAATAAATTACAACAACGGTGCCTCGGTGACAGCAGACAAAGGGCACCAGGCAGCATCCAGCAGGCGGCTGGCAGCATCACCACCCACTTTCGCTCGTCCTTCATCCCGCGTTATTGTGATAAACGCCCAGAAAAATGGTAGAACAAATAACCAACCAGCTGGAGTGCTGTGGCCTTGCAGGGACTATGACAGTGTTTGCGGGTCGGAAACTAACCAATTTGGATGTTATATAAGGCTGGGACAAGCTCCAGTCTCAGGAGGACTCCGACACGTTGAGTTGATGGAAATTACCAAACGTGGAACAACTTTTATTCGATTAAATGGCGACCCTGCTGGGGTGTCCTTATAGAGGTAGGCACCCCCAGCAACCATTCTTGTTTGGCTCTTTACAATACCATAATATAGGTTTTAAAATGGCTCGATCTAATCTAGCCACTCAAAGAAATCACCGTTTAGCTGTAAAACCAAAGAGCTTAGAATGTCCTTTGGAGCAGATCAACTTGGACTAGGTGGGGCGAAACGTTTATAACATTACTTTTATAGCTTGACATAGAAAGTTTTGCAGGTTGCCGCTGCAAGCGTGTGGCAGAGGACAGAGTGGTATGGTGAGGTGGGGCAAAAAAGCTGTGCTACTTACATTTCAACACGTTCAACTTTGATGCCCCAGGCATCGGTGGCTTCGTCGAGTTGAACCTGTTTATGATTGGACGCCAGGTGGTGTAGGTGGGTGGGTTTTTTTCCATCCAGGCAGGTGCGTTGGAGGATTGGTGGATGAGCCGTGTGAGAAATAGCAGTAAAACTACATTAGTTTTTGTTTACACGCGTTTTCAGGTCGTTAACAGTTTTGTTTTGGTTTTTATTTGCACCTTTCCTGGCGCATACATATGTGTATTCTCCCTGCATCGGCCCACCACATTGTTTGTGGGTCGTTCAGCATCCTTGAAATGAAAAACTAAAAAATGCAGCACTTGGCACCGACAGGAGCGAAGTAAAAGGAGCTGAAAACTGTAGTTGCAAGCAACTTGGTATTTTGCACATGCTCGCTCCGACGTGCGCCGCATCAGTGCGGCTCCTCGAGATTTTCGCCTGATTTTGAACTATTTTTCATATGGCATGAAAAATAAATAAATAAACCTACCCGTTGCCAGGCAAGCCATGGAATTTGGGTTAAGTTGGCAGCTGCTAAGATATGCGGTGGCTGCCTCCCCACTATGTACCACCCCACTGCATTTTCAATTTGCAACGATGAAAAAGCGCTTTGGCTCCGAGATTATTTTCATGCCAGGCACGGCCGACAGACACCGCCTTTGGCAGCTGCTAAATTTCGCAATTAATATTACGCTGTCGGTGTTTTTACCGCAAAACTTTAAGCTTTATGCTGCATAATTAGGAGCAGCGACTTAAATGTCATCTGTCGGCGGACGGAACTGGAAAAGTAGCTGCGTGGCTGCATTTATTCTGCAACGTACTTCCTCCTACACGGCGCCGAAATAATGCAATTTTATTGCTGATTATGGCTGCGTGGGTATTCAATGTGATTACATTAATTTTTATTCAATAAAAGGTAATTTCAGTTTTAAATTGAATTTAAGAAATGTGAATGTGAAGGCCTTTTCTGTTAATATTTTAAAATAATCCTTTTTTCCCCCTGTATATATGCCGGTTAACTAAGTAAATTAGAGGAAGCAGCTCGATGGAGTCGCGTCTCTAGAGCGCCCGGGCCTGGGAGCCCTCGGCAGCCGGCAGTCGGCGGTCCCGGCCGACTGGCAACTGTCAACCGGTTTGAACTCACCTGCATTGTGCCGGAAATCGTCATACGCTCGCTGAGTATCTCATGCAAATGCCGAGTTCCCATTGTGTTTCGTAGAGTAGTCTGTGCCAGTAGCCTGGTCGAATGGTGAGCATTCTCCACGTTCGCTATAGAGACCGTTGCATTTGATACGCGATAGTAAACCACTGCATCCACCGAAACCGTAACGCTATCCTTTGTGAGAACCTACAAGATGCAGTGGGGTTTTTCGTTTTTTCATATTTTTTTGTGTTTCGTTTTTTTTTATATGTTTTGGTTTGGGGACATTGCTTTTTGCTTGCTTTCTCTATTGTTCCTGCTATTGTTGTAGTTGGTCTGTAGTTATTTTTATTATTCGCTTGTTATTGTTGCCAAAACAAACACATTCACAGACGTAAAGACGTAAGGATATATATGTGCGTATATACAAATAGACGCGCTTTGAAATTTGCATATATATACACATGTGGGTGGGCGAAGAAGGCGTAGAAGAAGGCTACTTTGGTGATAAGCTAAACATTTTGTATCTGTATCTGTATCTGTATCTTTTATCTTTATCTTTTTTTGGTATCTGTATCTGTGGCTGGCCACTTCATAGCCGAGGGGGTGGCAAAATGCGAATGCACTTGACTTGAACATCGCTGGCTCCTTGGCCGAGTCGCCTTTTTATTTCTCTCTAATAGAACTAAGTGCTGGATGTGCAAAAGTTTTGCCTGCGACTCAGACCTGGGACAGACAATGCCGAAAGACACTCACGAACTCACTACCGACACAAACATAGAGGCAGTGCTTCCATTTTGATTATTGCATCTCTGACTGGGTCTGTGCCGTACCATTTTTTTTGCATTTTGCATGTGCATCTGTATTTGTATCTGTATCTGTATCTGTATATGGACGCGTATCTTTGCGGGCATCCCAAAAGTCCCAAAGTCTTTTCGCATTGTTTTGCATTCAGCGAACTTTATCCGGCGGCAGTCAGAACGGCAGCGAGAGTTATCCTAGCAATTTGCAGACACAAGTTTTATGTGCTCGAGTGGTATTCGATTATCTGCCTTATAGCGATACGTGGGGCAAACCCAAGAGTTACAGCGGTTACAGTGTATAAGTTATTGTACAGAGAGAGTGCTGGCTGGGGTGCTGGACTGGCACAAATTATACAAGTTAACGAGTGTACCATAAGAGGCGCAAATCATAAGCCAAAAAGTAGAAACTCAAAAATGAAACAAACTGAACAACGAAAGGCATTAAATCGTTTGTAGAAAATGTCTTAAACTCTATCAAGATGGGGGCAGAACGTGGCAAAGGGGGTTAAATGTTAAGGGGGGTCGTGGGCGGATTGTGTGCATTTTTCGTTTTTTTTTTGTTGTGGGTGCCGGGCCAGGGCCTGGATTTTTCTTCTTCATCCATCCACTCCATAAGATTACTGGCCCTGCCCAAATCGAATTCTCAAAATTGTATTTTTCTTTGCCTTTCCTCGACATAAGTTGGCTTAACTTATGCCAAAACTATCTCCCCGCATACACAAGCTCATGTTCGGTGGCAGAAAGTTTTTCCTTCTCACAGAGGGAAACGCTTTACGTTTTATGACCTGCCCAAACATTGTTCGGCGTAGTCTAGACCGCTTTTTACAGCCCCTACAAAGCTGAAGCTGATGCTGATGCTGGAGCTGAAGCAGTGGTGTCAATGTTGTTTAGTGTCATCGTTTCCACTCGGGCAGTTTCGAGGGTTTGCCCTTTTGTGGGCGAACTTTCGGCTTGGCAAATCTCTGGCATTTTAGCATGAAAATCAACTGAAATGTGAGCAGTGCCGCAAGATTGGGACACAAGTGTTTTTATTTGCAAAGCCAGCCAGTCTTGAATTTAAATTTAGGATTTTAGTTTACCTTGTGTGGAATTCCGTAACTTAAGAATTCATAAAATGTTAGCATACTTTTTGGGGCAGTCTTAAAGGAAAATTCTTGAAGTGTGGACAACGGTGCGTATGAGTAACGTCAAAAATGTCTCTTAATTTATGTAATGTTATGCGGAGCTAAATCGTATCAGACTATTACCTCTTTTTATATTTTTATACGGAAAGTTATACGTATAAGTGAAATTTGGATAACACTACGTATGCGTGATATTTGATATAACTAACAATCTCAATAAGTAGGATTATTATTTGTCTTTGCAAATATTTTAAGTAATTTTATGTAAATTGTTCAAGTTAATAATTTGCTGGAGATTTCTCCTTCGAAATATGCTTAGGCCACAAATAACATATAATAATTAATTTGCTATGCGTGGGATTCCTTAACTAATAAATTCATTAAATGTAGCATACTTTTTTGGTCATTTGTGGAAACTCTTAAGCTGGGACAACGCTGCGTATGTGTTACTTCAGAAATGACTCAGTGTTCACAGTTTGTTGTCTCTTTTAACGCCAACACTGCGTATACGTAATACTTGTGCGACGCTGGGTATGCGTGTGACCAAGTTCTTGAGTTTCACAAAGCTGGGATTATTGTTTGTCTTTGGAAATTTATTATGATAATAAATTTTGAATATTTAAATTGCTTGCCTTGAGAATTCTTCCACAAAATAAGTGAAATACTCCCATTGAACGGTGACTGGTTCAATTTAGCCAAAACAAATAACCGGCAAAATTCAATTGAGCATTGTGTGCGGATTCCATGGAATTGCATCAAGACTCTGCGATTTGCATACCTTCAGAGCGGATAATCATGCACGATTCACTTCATTATGAATGCCTGCTGCTGCCTGTCTATGGAGAAAAGGCTCTAAATCAATTTGGCTAGAACAATGGCTTATTATTTCGAACAATAGTTGGATGGTTCGGTGGCTGTGTGGGTTATTGGAGTGTGTCTGTGTAGCTGGGTGGTTCAGCGGTGGAGTGGTCGAGATGGGGTGGATAAGTTGTTTTCTGGCTTGTTCATTGCATTTTACAGTTGGAATCAGAAGGAATAGAACGCTGGGAGCATGGCAACGGGGCAGAAATAGAAATGTTCAGGATCCAATGATGAAATCATAGAAATGGGAGCAGCAAGAGAAAGGGAAAAGGAGGTTGAAAAGTGGGAGGGCGGATGTGAATGAAAATGAAAATTCGAAACGATAGTTCATACACACTTTTATACACTGTAACACCTAAACTAATGAGTTTTTAATAAACATAATTTGATTATTTATTACAATTTGCACAGTTTAATGTCGGTCCCAGCACTGGACTTCATTTCGCAAAGGGATTCAACTGAAAATATTTATCTTTGCTTTACCTACCGACTACGGCCGAGTGATAGAGATAGCAACAGAGACAGAGAGTGAGACAGAGAAGTAGAGAGTATTGTATTGTGAAAAAGACAGAGTCAGAGTGGGGCAGCCCGTACTCTTCTGGTCTTTGTACTTTTCAGCTAAAGCTCCAAACTTTATCACTAAATTATTTTCTATGACTTAGTCTAGGGGCAACTACTGAGATGCTGATGCTGTGATGCTGGGATTATTTCTAGCGCTAGCACTTGCTTTTATAGTTATACTCTAGCTACTTTAATGTTACAGTTACAGTTGCGATTCTAACGCGATATTTAGTTGGCGGGCGGGCGGGCGGTTGGTTGGCGGCTTTAGTTTTTAATTTTTATATTTTCTAATGCTCTGGCTTTTGGCCTGCAATACATGTGCAGGAGTTGAGTTACCACTTTTTAACAGCCTAAACCACGCAAAACACACATAGATGAACTCGACATGGGTTGCTCTTTCTGCTAAGATCTACACACCTATATATGTGCCTATATATACATACGCAGTGCCGCGGATATACATATATCGCATATATACAATGTGTTTACTAGCATTTTTTTGTTTTTTAGGGGGTGCGTCCTTTTTGCTTGCGCTCAAACAAATCAAATTGTAACGGTTTAATTAGTTAGTTGTACAATACATAATTGTTGTTGTTCTTTTTTTTTAGTTTTGGTTTTGGTTTTGGTTTTGGACGGGGTGTTTATTTTGTTTGGGGGGCGGGTGGTGGTAGTAGGGTGGTGGCAGCGGCAAAAACTAAAAGCTGTTCAGGTGTGGGTGAGAGAACGTGTGATCTAAACGACAATGTTTGATGTCTGTGTGTGCTTTGTGTGTGTTTTTTGTATGGTTTACTTTTTGGTTTTTGATCTTTGGTTTTTCCTGTTTTGTACTTAAGTTAGACCAACAAATATAAACTTGTGGTATTCTGTATCTGTTTTTGATATTCTGTTTGTTTTCGTTTTTGGTTTTTGGTTTTTCGTTTAAGACAGTTAGAAAGCTTTTTAGAATAGACATTTATGGAAATATATATTTAGCATGCTCTCAAAAATTATTTGAACGCTTAACCGAGGGGGAAGAAGTGGGGGTTTATCAAATAAGTGCATTTTGATAGTTTTTTTTTTTCATATTTGTGTGATTTGTTTCGAGGGGTTTTGCATTGGTTGTTTGGTTCCGGTTTTGTTTTTTTTATATATGGAAAAACAATCGGTTTCGCTAAACAAAACTTACATAGCTCAATAACAAAATCAGTATATATGTTTTTTGTTTTATATATAGAGATAGAGAGGTAGAATATATAGAGTTACAATATATATAGAGAGTGGGTTAGATAGACAGTCAGATAGAGACAGTTAGACAGCGAGACAGAGATAGAGAGAGAGAGAGAGAGTTGGATAGAGATAGAGAGAGAGAGAGAGGCAGTGAAAGAGATCGGTTGTGGCTGCTTGGCAGGATAGTGAGCAAGGCAAAAACAGATATAGATGGACGGATTTGAAAAAAAATCTTAACAATTTTGAGGTGTTGGTGGGGAGGTGTGCAAATAAATTACTGTATTTCGTCTATGGTTCTGGGGGTCCACTTGCATTTCTCTTGCATACTTTAAAGCTACGCAATACCTAAAGATATTTTGATAGTATCTGGTATGGGTGTGATAGCAATGTGGCGTGTATCTGTATCTGTAACTGGCTTTGTGTGGGCGGCATGGGGATTAAAGTTGAAGTTTCTGTTTAAGTTTGCGTGCTGCACCCTGTGTTCAGTGAACAAACATTTGACATTCATTTCTTCATCAAGTTTTCTTTTTGGACAGATAGAGATAGCGACAGACAGTGAGTGACACACAGAGGGGACGGAGATAGAGAGTTAGAAAGGGAGAGGTTAGATAGCGACAGAGACAGAGGCAGAAATAGAGATAGCGATAGTGGGGCTGTGTGTGGGTGTAGGTTTGGGTTTTGGGGTTTTGGGGTTTGGGTTCGGGTGTGTGAGAGAGAGCCAATGCGTAATGCGTACAGTTCTTTAGTGGTTTTGCCCCGCCCCCGCCCACCAATTCGTTTGCATATGCATATGTGGTGCTCGGCTGAACACAGAGAGCGAGATAGAGATAGAGAGAGATAGAATTTTCAGTTGATATGCATTCTGGCACTTTGCATTGATATACATTTTTTTTTTTTTTTTTGATATTTTTTTTTTTTGGGTTGTTTTATTTCTAATTGCAAGAGACAATCAGAGCTTTAACTATGCAAATTGTAATAACTTGAAGTTAATGTTCAAAAGACATCAAAAACTAAATACGATTACGATTACGATACGATACGGTACGATTCAAAATGAATATTCAAACGAACCGAAAAGGAAACCAAATGAAAGTGAAACGAAATGATGCGCAAAAATCGCATTTCGTATGCACTTAAAGGGATATTTCGGGTGAATGTATCTGTGATGTGAGTGTTTCTGTGACTGCATGTTCTTGTGTGGATAATAACAACGATAACAACGATGACTGAGCTTGGCTTGGTGTTTTTTTCTCTTTTTTTTGGCCGCTTTTACCCGCATTGGCCTTCATGCGATTTACACAAAAACCGAACAAACTCAAATGGAACACCAGAATGCTGGCAAAATCGCAGATATGCAAAAAAAATCATACAACAAAAAAAAAGAGAAAGGGGATACAGAACTCAATGAAACTTTTGACTCTGGTGTTCTGTTTTTTGTATGCGTGTGTGTGTGAGTTTGCTCCACGTGACGTCAGCAAGATGGTGGAAAAGGCAGCGGATTGAAATCGAACCAGCCGCCATTATTTCTATCTTAAATTCACTTTATGCCTGGCATCGGAATTTCTCGCTCGTTTTTTCCATATTTCATTTAAGTCAGCCAGGCGAACAATGAAATATACATATACCAGGTATACCGGGTAAAAATGAAAAATGCGGACTGGGGATAAAGATCATGTACTATATGTAAGTGAACTGAAGGCAGCATCTTCTGCTGGCATTGGCTAAAAAAAAATTCCCAAAAATAAATGGAGCGAGCCGTGTATCTTGATGAGACTCTGGAGTATCTGTGTGTGTGAGTGTTGATGTGGGTGTGGGTTTGGGTGTATATGCCATTTTTTAATGTGTATCTGTGAGCAAGGTGAGGCTGGCAGATTGTGTGTATGTGTGAGTAGTGGCAGTGTGGTTGAGTGCACACCAATGGCAATAATAATAAAAATCTGCAACATTGTTCAACTTCAATACGACAACAAGTACGGTACAAAGTATTTAAAATATATAAGTTATATATAGGATATACAACAAGACTACCAACAACAACAACAACGAGAGAGTAGAGAGAGCAATTGTGTAAGATTTTCATTTTTTTTCTTAACGTGTAATGTGTCTGTGGCAGTGGCGTAGCCTGCAGGATCTTAACAAAAGAAGGATTATCTTTTATTAATTATAAATATTTCGATTAAAAATAAAATCCCTTTTTGGTATACTTCCTTCTTGTGAAGAATTGAGGGAAGAATTTATATAAACTTAAAAATATTGTTTGTGAGAAGAGACTTGTTTCAGGTTTTTTGGTAAATAGGTTTCTTAGCTGGCGGGAAGTGGAGATAGATACGTTAATAGATACAGATAGCAATAGATATACGTGTACATAGAGAGCAGGAAGATACATAGTTAGAGATAGAGATAGACAGAGATAGAGAGGGGGAGACATAGAGAGGCTGCAGCAGGAAGAAATACAGTTTTGCAGGAAGAAAACCAACACGCACAGAAAAAAAAAGAAAATAGAAATACAAGAAAATAGAAACCAAAAGTAAACACCGTGACATGCGAAGACAACAGCAACAACAGTAATAATAACAACAAGAACCAGCAAAAAATGGGGAGAAAAGTCAAAGAAAGAGAAACGAAGAAACTGAAGACAACGTTGCGTATGCGTAATTCACGCTCCAGTTGCGTATCCTGTATCAGTGTGTCTGTATCTGTGTTTTAAGGACTGTGTCTGTGTGTGTACTGGGGTCCGTGTCCTAGTGTGGGTGCCCTGTCAGCAGAATCAACACAACAACTGAGATTCCGGCAATGTTCAGCCAAGCTTCACTTGCGGATTCCGCCAACATAGCCCCAAAAACTCGGTATCTCTGTATTAGTGTGTGTAAATGCACCTGTGTCTGTTTGTATCTGTGTGAGTTGTATCTTTTCTTGTAAACCAACACGAAAACGCAAAATGCAACCAAAAAATTGTTGTTAACAAACGTGTTGGCTGGAATAACTTGTGGCTGGAATAAAAGTTTAATTGGTTTCTGCTTTACTTGGCATCGTTTTAACTTGTCGTATGTGTGTGGGGGACTTTTTGAAGTACATAAACAAAAAATTTGCATTGCCATTGCATTGCCCAGGGGCAGCAACAACACTTGTTTGAATAAAAACAACAACAACAACATCGAGGAGGGGTTGTCACAGTTGGCAATTGTGGCATCTGCGTCTGCCACTGCAACAGCCACGGTCTCACGGCCTCATCCACCGGAACTTACCTCCTGGGGTGGCACATCGTAGGTGCGGGTTCGCAAATCCACGCGGGCGTACGAGTCGATGCAGGGCAGGATGAAGAAGATACCTGTAATTACGGCCAAGATGCATTATACGCTCGTTATGGCACTAAGGTAGAGGTTACACTAACTAACACGGTTTTCAGTCGAATTTTGTTCATTATTTTTTGATAAAAAGATTAATTTTTGATGCTATGTTTAGCTTATCATTCTAGAAACTATCTTAAAAAAACTATTAACATTTTCCTTAAAAATTCCCACTTTAACTTTATTATTATAACTTTATTATAATTTTCAGAAATTTTATTTATTTATATCTAAGTCTTTAAGCGTCCCTTAATTTTTAAATATTTATAAGAAATCCTATGCTTTTCCCAAAAAAAAAAAAAAAATAAGAGAATTGTCTTTAATCCTTCTCTCATCATCTTCAATTTCGAAAGCTTTGTAGACTAGTGTCTTAGCTGGGTAGAAGTTCGCCTCGATTTGCCTAATCTCTTCCTCTACGGGAATGGGAGCACAAAACCAGAGCACACCGACAGAGAACCACCGCCCCAGAGTCGCTAATTTGGAGCAAGTGCAGCAATTAACACAAATTCTTGTCGCCAGCGAGCGGCACTAAAATTTTGCATAGAATCGTTTCTGCTCCCCCGTTAAGGCTGCTCACCTGTTCACCTGCAATGAGTACTCACCTGGGCCCTTGGCACCGCCCTGCATGAGGCGACCCAAACGGAAGATAACCGCACGCTCGTACTCCTGCACCACCTGAAAAATGTGGCACGTGAGTGAGATGTTCGTGAAACGAAATTAAATCTTGAAGAAGCGTAAAAGTTGCCAAATAAAATTTATTTTTTAGAAATAAATTTAAAAGGAAATAAATTTTTATATAAATTTATAGTATTGAGTAAAACTTACCTTGAAGCAGACGAAGAGGCTGAAGGGTAATGTGAGTATCACAAGTGCCACGGACAGAAATATTAGCAATTTGCCGCATGTTGATGCCTTATCGCTGATTTCCTCGTCCGCTGCGAGAGAACGTGGCGAGAAAACGAGAAATTACTTATAAATACATATAGCGTGGCAGGATGGAATCAAGTGCTCAAAGCAAATGCTGCAAATTAAGGCTTAAGCTATAAATTCCTTCCTTTTTTTCTGTGCTTTCCATTCCGCTCTGTTCTGTGGAAAGTCTGTTACATGAATAATGCGCTGAGCTCTGGCGTGGGCTTTGGCACCAAAAAAATTGTGAGAAAGAAAAATATCCAAAAAATACTTAAACGAAAGACTCGGCTTGGCGCATACAAAAATCTTGGAAGACGAAAAAAATAATTTGCGAAAAAATGACAAAAAATCTGCAAGCATTCTTCATTAGGAGAAGGCGTTTTCCTTAAGGTTTAGCCAAAAATTTAAGTTTTGCATGGGATGTGGGCAACAAGTCGCCCATTTTGTTCTGCTTATTGATACTTGAGACGCGCCATCATTTCGATGGGCACTCGCCGCCTCGTAAAAGTCAAAATGTTGTTCCCTTGGGGAGCTTGGAAAAATTCTGTAGCATACTTAGATGGGCCCGTCGCGAAAAATGTGCGCGAGGGCGAAAATCGAAGTACAAGCAAACGAGGATTATTGTGCATATTAAAATTATATATCTTGGCAAATATATTCTCTTTATATGTAATAAGGAAATATGAAAGTATGGCAAAAGTTAAGAGTTAATAGTTAATAGTTAATAATTAGCAGAGTGTGAATGTATTTGTTTTCGAGTTAGCTGAGATTTTGACTGGAGGATATGTGGGTGTTTTGGTTCGGGTTTTTCCAAATTGGTGCGACTTACAATAGAGAAATCCATGTGAATGTTTTGCTTGTGTATCTGCAAGAATACGATAAATCGAATAACAAGAGAGAAATTAATCGGGGAAGGCATTTCGGGTCAATTAGCAGCTAGCCAATTCGTGTGGGTTGCTGGGATTGGTTTTTTTTGGGGTCCTGATCGTCCAGGATAGACTGATAGATAGACTGTTCCATGCCACACATGCAGTGTTCTAGTTTTTTTGTTGACTTATAATTTCTTTTGGGCTCTGGGTTAATTGCATGCTTGAACAAACTACGAAACTGAAACTAACTACAACCGAAGGCAAATCATAAATTATTCATGCCACACATTTAAATGCTGTTTACTCGCTGGCTGCGATGGCTGTTTGCCGTTTGTTTGCCTTCTGGTTTCTGGCTTTGGGTTTTTGGTTTCCAGTTTTCCCGTTTTCAGTTTCTGGTAGCCCAGCTGCAGCTGCTGGCAATTAGCGGCACAGTTTGCATTTCAGTTTCAATTACAGTTCATTGAAAAGTTGCCACAATGCCAACACCCAGCAACGGCGACGTCAGCAAAGTGTTTTTAACGAGCTCTCATCCACCCACCCAAAACGCATACACACACTCTGCCACACTCACAGACAAAACATGAAAAGCGACACTGGAAAAAGGAAAACTTTGATGGGCGAATCTGCGGAGAAAAGCGACCGGCTGGCTAAGCCAACAAGCTGCCAAACATTCAAGCCATCCATTTCCACCTTCCCTTCCTTTATCCTTGCCATTTTTACCTTTCCCTTCACCATTCACCTGCCACCATCCACCATCCACCTGCCACCATCCTCCTGCCACCGACCGCATCGCAGAAAACTTTTATTGAAATTGATTTCGAAATAATTGCGATTTGAATGCCAGTGGCAGGCGTAGGAGATGAAAGGCTTTCTGGATTTATGTGTAACGCCTGGGGCCTGGTGACCGCAGTCCTAATAGATTTATCCCTAAATTGATATTACAAAAAAATATCAGAGTATCAAAAAACATACCCCCTTAAAATGTAATTAGGGTAAATTTTGGGAGTTAATCAGAGCTACTTATGGTGGCTAATGAATGGGTTTTTAGGACTTTAATTATTGGGAAGTCGAGTGAAGGGGTATCTAAAATACTTTTATCTAAATATTACGTTTTTACATTTTATACATAAATATATTTTTAAGGATATCTTGTACACTTATCTTTATGTTCACAGATAAAGCCTGGAAATTTAGGACATACTGTATTAAAAACTCTGTGTACACAATTTAATGTTGCAACAGAAACCACACGCTGTGCAAATAGGTGAATTTCCGTGGTGTACATTTTTAGTTAAATAGCTGGCAATTGATTACAAATAAATATTTGAGAAGAGCTATGCAAACAGGACTTATTTGGCCCCCATTTCGACTGCGGGTCGTATTATTTTTGTTATTCCTTTTGAGCTGGTCCCGAAAAAAGTGCTGAATCTACCTTAATGTACAATCTCGGCGAACAATGTGTGGTCATAATTTTTTAATGACCAGCCAACGGCTATCCAGTCTCTCTCTCTCCTGTTTGTTGGTCTCGTTCTGTTCAACACTCCACCCACTCAACCGCCCCAATCCGGACGCCCACTTAGGCCCCGCACCACATCAACGCATACGTCAGAGCCAGCCCCTGGCAAAAAGCTTTGCTCGGAAAATGGGTCAGCTTGCTGTTGGTGTTGTTGTTGCTGATGGTCCTGGTGATGCTGTTGTTATACGAGTCTGAGTTAAAGTAATTTCTGATTGAATTTTGCATGGGAAATGCGAAAGGAAAGACTGTTTGCCTCAACACTTATCCAGACCCGCCGAGTCATTGGCTCGGGTCTAATGAAGCGATTAGCATGCATACGAGATGGCCAACGGCCCAGCTAAGTAACACACATTTATGCGATGGAAATACAAAACATTTATGTACAGCACGGCCAACGCCGCTAATACGGCTATGTACATGGGCCTAGTCTAGCCCTAGAGTCTATCCTAAATGTGGCTAATAAATGCGGTTTCGATCTTTGGAGACCAAGCAACAAGTTCAGCCAGCAAACAGTATAAACTTGGTAGTATGCAACCTCACCTCTTCGCGCCTCTGCTCGGTGGATGGCCTGCTGCTGCTGCGATTGTTGCATCAACGCATGATGGCTGTGGGGCAGTTGTTGTGGTGGCAGTGTCTGTGGCTGCTGCTGCTGCTGCTGTTGGTGTTGGGGTTGGTGGTGGTGCTCCCTTTCGCGCAACTGTGGTTGCTGCAACTGCGGCAGCTGCTGCTGCTGTGGTGGCGGCTGCTGCTGCTGGTGCAGCTGTATGGATGCAGTTACGGGCAGTGGCGAGGAGGCTGCATTTGTCTGGTGGTGATGCAGGTGATGGTCCCGTTCCCTTTCCCTGTGATCGCTGGCCGCCGCCGAGGGACTCCCCGCCGGGGCCGGTGGGGCAAAGGTGCTGGTGCTGGCCGACAGGCGGCCAGGCTGGTGGTGCGACGGCTGCTGGCGGTGCAGCTGGTGGTCCCGGTGCTCCATGTCCATCATCGAGTCGGGCATCAAGCCGCGCTCACAAAACGACGCCAGTGCGGCGGCTGTTCCTGGCTTCTCCTGGTCAATCAGATTGAGTTCCTTGAGGAGAATTGTTTTGCTCTTTGGGTTGCTTTTATTTAATTATTTGGTCAGTCTTGCATTTAAACACACTAAGCTAGTCTGCTGGCCATAGCACTGGCTACCTTTTCTTTCTTTCTTCTTTTTTTTCTTCTCTCACACACAAACACTAGCACATATATACAGTTCTCACTTTGCGGTGAGCTAGTTTTCCTTCGGTTATCCTTTTCCAGCTCCTGATGCTCCTGGTGCCTGCTCCTATTCCTGTTCCTGGTCCTGCTCCTTCTTCTGGCTGCTGCTGTTGCTGCTGCTGCTGCTGCCTCGCTCAGAATCCAACTGAAAGTGCGCCAGCGACGAGTATCCTTTTATATACTTGCCAGCTAAAGCTCGGCGGTGAGAGGACCCACAACTTTGTTATCATCAGTGCCTAGTGTCGGTGGCATTTAACGAGCGACGATCAAAGAGCTTTCGCTCTATGTTGCAGGCTGCAGGACCCACTGACTCAGTTGCAACACCAGCGTCAGCAGCAGCAAAGAGAATTCCGAAGCGAGTTGCAATCTTGCCCCTGGCAGCTTTCACCTTTTCCAGCTTGCACTGACCTTGCGCACTCCCCGATACATTGGGTAGCCTGGCTTCAGGAACTTCAGGAACGAAGCTTTGCCTAACGCCGAGCTTTCCTTTCCGGATGGGGAAATGCGCAACAGAGATGGAGAGAGACTTTCTTTTTTAGTTCACTTCGCCGGAGAAGGAGAAGGTTCTAAAAATCCGAAACGACCTGCTGGGTTTCCCCGCCAGAGCCGAGCTACGTGGTATGTGTACAGGTGACAAACCTAATTTATGACACCTTCGACGCTGTTGATGCCACTGCCATGCCACACACCTGGCCGCATGCCACACTTCCCGTTCGACGAGCCATTGTAGTCAGACTGGAGTGCTTTCTGTGTTTGTTAACTGGCATGGAATGATATGAGCACCCGGCTGCCAGGCAGCATCCTCTATTCTGGCGCCCAAACACAAACACATCCTGACTGCCCCGCCACGCTTGGCTGCGAATTTCTAATGAACCCACCTGCAAAGCCTGTCGAACTGTCGCATATTTTAGGTCACATGCAGCTCCTGAGCTTTGCTTTGAGCTGTCAATTACCGTTTACGCTTCATTAAGCACCACGAAACCAAGTCGGGGGTGAACTCGAGATGCAGATGGAAAAAAATCAATCCAAAAACTAGGAAGGAAAGGGTTCAACTTTGCATGATGATTTATTTTCGCATCCTTGCAGATCCTAAATTACAATTATTATTTTTTCAAAGTGTAGAGAAAAAAGGATGAATAGATGGCAGTCCCCGAGGCACAGGACGCGGCAAGTAGCGGGCATCCGATATACCGTGTCAGCTGTCGCACCACAGTGCGTACGAGTGTCATTATGTTTGACATTCATTCACAACACTCCACAAAGGACCCCTCCACTTTGCAGCGAGCGAAAGGCGTACCTACACACACAGGCGCACTGGCAGGGCAGTTAATTAATCTCGGGCTCTTGATTAATATACCGATTGATTTGGGTATTGCCATAAATTCCCATTCAGAGACAAATGGGGCACTCGAGCCCCGCACCGAGTCTAGGTGCTTTATTATGGAGCAATCAGAGCGGCCTGGGATTGCCCCACAGCCACACGTGCTGTAATTTAGCGCCAGATTGTATTTACTCCAGGGACTGGCAATCCTCAAAGGCTCTGGCCTTCTATTAAAGGTTAAATTTCTATTTCTAGGAAAATATTAATTGTGTTTTTGTTAGAACTTGTCCTCCGCTTGGCGTTTCCTCATAAAAATAAAGCCAAAAAGCAACTGCATGGAAAATGAAGTAAAGAATAAATCGGACTTCCCAAACGGAATTTCGTAGGAGAAAATTGCTTAACCACTTCCATTTTTAGACGATGTCCTGGCACATTCAAAGGGAATTTGGAAGCCGCACCAAACACGAGACAAGACTTCCTAACCACAACCGGATGCCAGTTAAGTGAGGCCCGGCTTGGGTCCGCCCCGAGCTTTTATTTTGCCATACGCAGTTTTTATAGACAGACATAAAAGCAGAGGGATCCCATTTTGCCATTTTGCCTATCGACGGCTCTGAGCCGGAGATGGCATGGCCGAAAGACAAAGCCGCAAAAACCATAAACACGATTTGTCCTTGCCGGCAGGCGGCGCGGGGCGAAAAGGATTTTTTCATCACAATCCTGATAGGATTGCGAAATGAAGACGAGCAAATGATGTCACAGTCAGGCCAAAGACTATTTTTTGTTGGCTTGTATAAACAAGGATGGCAAAAGGATATCGGAGAGTCTCGAGATATAATGTTATTTTTAAAGTTACAAAGCTTTAACCACACTCTTAAACTACCTTTTTTCGGAACTTTTAAGCGGCCTCCTATTTTTTCAGGCACAGCCCTGGCGAAGGACTTTGAACCGTAAGTCCTGCGGGCCTGTGTGTGCGAAATTAGCCAGGCAAATATGTCGCACTTAACTGCAAACGGAAGTGTAGCACCACGTGCAGAGAGGGCGGCGCGGACGGCACGGGGCGGCCAGCACAATGGCCCCTACAATTGTCGAGGCCTGCGGCAAGGGGTCAGATGCCGGAGACGGCTGTCCTTATCTCGTCCCCGCCCTGCTTCCGCCCCTCGCCCACCCCCGCACTCACACAATTGTTGACGTTTGCGCTTTTCCGGCGGGATAGCGAGGCGACAGCGGGGTATGGGGTGTTTGTGACACAAATGCGTCGAATTATTGTCATATGAGGTCACTGTCCCTGTCGCGCAGTGAAAGTTTCCCTTTTCCGCCACACTCAAGCAGACAAACACGCTGAAGCCGGAGCTTTGTTTGTTTGGCCCGCTGGCCTCTCTATTACAAGGACCAAAAGTTAAGCAAAGTTTGCTCGAACATTGCCGCAAGTACGACAAGTAGTATGTTGTATCTGCGGCTTGTTGCAACTTCCCACGAATGGTGCGTTTTTGTTTCAGCAGCTCGGAATCAATTTGGCTGGAGAGCTACCAAAGTCCGGGGGCCCCTAACCATATATTCGTTAGCCTTATTATGGCCGATCGGCTTGCTGCTCCCTTTTCGCTCATAAAATATGAATGGCCAGGCAGGAGGAGCTGGAGTGGGAGTTGGAATTTATTCGGCGGGGCCAAAGTGAGCTGAATGGGATATGCCAGTTTGGTTTATGAAACTGATTGGGCTTCAGGTCGCGATTCCCTCCCTGTCTTCCTTTCTCGTTAAAGTTGCGAAAAGTTTTGCTTAACTATACCTCAGACTCTGGCAGAAAGAGTTTCTTAAACTTTAATTGCGACTTGAAAAGATTCATAAAAATACAATATTTTAGATGCAATATCCATGAATTGAAATTTTCGAATTTAATTAATAATAAGTCACTTTTTTTAGATATTTAATATAATAATATAGGGAAACATATTTTTATAGATTTATATACTTTTCATTTTTTCTCTTTCCGAAGCCATAATGCTAATTTTCAGCAAACTTTAAGCCTTCCAATCAATGGCCTTCATTAGTTTGGAATATTCATCTCTGGCAGGCGACTTGCTAAGTAGACCGACTGTCAGGCAGGACTATCACCCAATCAATAATTCATAACCACACATTCACGACGCATTCCCAGGCAATAAAATGAAAAGCGAAATGAAAAACTGCCCCACCAAATGCTTGCCAATAATTCAACGTTGGTTCAGGGTCCCTGCTTTTGCTGCCTTTGTTGCTTTTGCTTCCCAGCCTGACTTTATCAATGGTGAATCGCAGTGTGGTCCTGGTTCCCTTTGGCCCCGCAGCCTCACAATGAATGAATGCCAAGCGGCGCCGAGCCTCGATGTCGATTCCGATGTCGCCGCCGATGTCGAGTGTCGGACATTTCGTCCTTTTCCCTTTTTTCCAGCTTGCTGTTGGGCACACATAGGGTATGTTGTGTTTTCATAAAAATGTCCAAGTCCTCTCCTTGACACATGGAGTAAATAGTTAATAATCCTGAGCGGATATGGATATATTTTAAAAATTTAAGTAAGGATATGGCATTACCGAAACATTGTAGTCGTGGATGGCACAATTTTAAGTTAAAAATGCCGAATACAATTAATAATACACAAAATATTTAAATTAGTTTTTACCAAAAATTTTTAGATTTTAAAGCTTAGCTCAGCCAATCTCTTATCCTTAAAGTAGTGGAAAGTTTCGAGTACTGGGTATCCTTTGGTTGAAATCATTCAATTTAATTTCTGATTTTTGTTTTCTTTACATTTTTCCATTTTTCCCTTTTAGCTGTCGGTTTGCTCATTTTTCCTCCGGCCGTTTCCTTTCATTCTTTGGTTTATTTTTGGCGACTGGCAAGTATCTTTCTGGTCGCTTTTCCAGGCTCTCTCGATAATGTCGCTGCTCTGTCCCGGCGAGGCATGAAATATTGATGTCGCCTTCTGTATGTGTGACTGTATCCTCGGATTCGTCCTGCTCGCTGTTCGCCCTGTGCCCGGCATATTAAGCGTTCACATAAAGTTTATTATATAGACATATGCTCGTCGGGGCCAACGTCACAGAGCACTTTATTATAATTGATATTTTTCCGTATTTTTTTTTGTGGCTTTGCTTCCACTTTGCACATTGAATTTAATCATGAAAGGGAGCTGGGTCTCGTTTTTAATGCAGTTCCTTAACCCAAAGGAGCCTTTTGCTCCAGTTTCCAGTCATTACCGCCTGTTTACACGCTGATTCCGATAAGGCCTGAGAGCCGCTCGGCTTTGAGTCGTAATTAATAATTTTAAAGGGTTTCTTTTTTTAGCAAAACTTTCACATTTTCTCCACGTTGAAAAAAAATATTGTTTTGCAGGATATAGTTTCCAACTTTGTGACAGAAAAAATCGATTGGTTGCACTTTTATTTCGTTGTTTTATTTACTAAATAAAAAAATGGTACCCTAGGGAAAAGCTTTTATTTATCAAAGTCAATAATTCATTTGAAATTCTATCAAACACTTGCAAATGCGCATTCATAATGCCAACACGCTTTTGTTTTTGCCACAGTGTGGCGACACGCGGTGGCCTCTGCTGATGTCAGCTACTGCTGAGCTAACCGCTCCGAGAATTAATTAAAGCCACATTGTTTGGCCAGAACAGGACTGAACCGAACACAGCGCGATCAAAGTGCGAGCAAGGATAAACAATGCAGTTGTTGGGTCGAAAGGACGAAGGGACCACACGCAGCAACGCAGGATAAAGAATTTATGGGTGGTGCTGGCGAAGAGTTGGCCCGAATGGATAAAAAGGTGGTGGTGGGGGGGTGGGGACAGCTGCAAACAGCCAAAAGCTGATAACGTGACCAACTTGGAAATCAATTAAAGTGCAGCAGGGGCTAGCGATGCGAACCATGTGGTCTAGTGGTCTGAAGGGGTACGGGTCCTTTCCCCTGGCAAAACTTAATTATGGCGGACGGATGTGGTGCTCCACGGGGGCGGAAGTGCGCCCATCACATGCCACGCCCACCCACTTGGTTCCACAACCACACCGCCGCCCCTATCCACTGCACTCCCCATCCCCATCCCATTTCCATTTCCATTTCCACTTGTCGCTCCCGAACACGCCACGGCAATTTTTCGAACATATTTTTGTCGAGTCGGTCCTCACTGGGCTTCCCTTCCGATTTCCCTTCTGCCGGAAAAATGTCCTGCCAGCTCAGTTGGAGGATTTAATTAAAAGCCAGTATCAACCTAAAGATGCCTCACTGGGATTATAAATATTAGTTGGAATTATGTGGGTGCAGCTGAATTTTAGATATTTTCCGGGAAGTCAAAACTGGCATAAATTTGTCCTAAGCCTGATTTTAATAACTATTTCATTTAAATGGTTTTTAATCTTTTATTTAATTGACATAAAAAAATCGTTGCTAAAAAAAAAAAAAAATTAGAGAACAAAGTCGAAGGAGCTGTGATTCGGATTTTATAGTGTTTAAAGCGTTGCGTATGAGTGATAAATTGTAAGGACCTTAAGTAATTGCGATATGTACTTTTATGTATTTCCTTATTTTTTTTTTTTTTTTTTAATTCGTTTACAACTATTTATTTAAAAAGGGAAAACCTTGTTTTAATTAAAAAGACCAATAGATATCAAACTTCCTTCACAATTTTCAAATGCTTCAAGTCTTTCATAAGCATTAAAAAAGAAACCGCTTAGTCTTTTGGATTCCGAGGTGGTGCTTACCTCGACTGAATCCAAACCCACTGGTGGAGCCCGAGGCGGTGGTGTCGAGTGCCACACGGCGGGGCGAGACACTAGCAGCCAGGGGGCTGCTGTGGTTGCTGCCCAGCATTGTGTGCCGTCCGCTGGTGCGCTGTGCCTGGTGGTGGCTTTGGTGGTGCAAGGGCAGCTGGTTGTGGTGCTGGTGCTGGTATTGGTGGTGCTGGTGCTGTGGTGCGGGTCGGGCATGCCGCTGTGCTGGCTGTTGCATGCTGGTGGCAGTCGTCTGCCACAGACTGTCGGTGCGGTCCGATATCTTGGAGCCTTTGTGGTTGCTACTTGTAGGAGAAGCCCAGGTCGTTTCTATATGCCACTTGCTAATTGCCACAACTTGTGTTCCCGCAAAAGTCCTGCAGGCCCAACTTTCTGAATTTCGGTCGAGTGTCTGTCCCGTTCCGTTTATTTAATTTGCACTTTAAACAGCGCTCGACCAAGAAGTCTATTAAAAACTTTTCGGGCACAAAGTTTTCAAGGATACCAGAGTTTTTCCCTCACTTTGCACTCCCCTACCCCCTAAAAAATTGGGACAACCACAAAGGCAAAGCCACAACATCAACAATGAGTGGTGCGAGGACGATTGTCAAGTGAACCGTACGTAAAAAGGCGTTCCCGCTGCCGCCGCTGCCTTGGGGACTCATGGCCAAGGAATCGAAGTCCGTAATCTGGAGTTCACAGTCGACCCGGACACACTACCCGGAAAACGAGTACGGAGCACTCTCCGAGCACCGAACACGGGCCGAGCGGAACAACACGAAAAACTAATTTAATAACAACACGCTCCGGGGCATGCAACGTGCCACTGGCTCAGCTCTGTCCGCAAATGGGTCCGGCGTAGCTTGTAGACCAAGTCCAACTGGCCGAGAACTGGCTCAGCGAACGCTATTTAATTTATTTGTATTTATTGGGTGTATACCCTTTGCCCGGTTCTGTTGGCTCACAATTGGCGGTGGAGAAATAATGACATGGCATTCGGGAGCAGGACACAATTTATGCTAATTGCCATTGACAGTGGACAAGTTAATAGTTTGGGAAATTACTTTTCGCTTTCCGGTTACGTATTCAGCTCAAGGATGCAGGATGTGGACTGCCGGATGGGATGCCAAATGTAACGGTGAACAGTTGCAAGATGGCTTTGATGCGGCGTCTTCTTTGTTGACGACAACCTCGAACTAGTTTATCGTTGCCCGAAAAAGTATATTGCAGAAGGTACACTTTTAAAAATGATTTATAAGGTATTTGCTATTCGTTCTAAAAAAATAGTGTTTATTGAATCGATTATACCTTTGACATTTGGAAGTTAATTATAGGCACTTATAGACAGATCTAGTGCTAAATGCTTGTGTCAAAAAATGTATTAAATAAATATGCGACATTTATTGATTTATTGACTTTTTATTGGTATTCAAAGTATCCTTTTTATCTATCCTGAAAAAACTTTTTCCTCTGTAAAATGCCACCGAACCTTTCCTATTGTGAGAATTTCAGAAAAACCCATAAAGCCGCCTACATTATGCCAGTGTTCATTTGGCCGCCGCTCCTGCTTTGCATTCGTCAAGTCAAGACGACTCAAGCCTCGACTCGAGTCGACTCGACCGCGTTGTCAACTGTCGCATCTGTGAGAGAAGGAGTCCTCCCTCGTCCTGGTCCCCGGTCCGCCCCGTGGCCCTCTTCGGGCCAGTAAGTAGGCCATTTTAGCATGTTCTTAGGCCAGGCCACAGCACAAGCTCAACGGCTTTCAACCGGTTGCTCCCGTGGGCTGGCCGGAGTGAAAGTCACGCAAGGACTCTCGGCTGGCTATCTGGTCGCCGATTCTCGTTTGGCATTTACATGCTTGCATAGGTCTGAATATTTAATGGCCAAGTCCGCAACAACTGTTGGCTCGTTATCTTTGTGTTTGTCAAATTGAATTGTAAATATTTGAAAGGTGCTTCCGCAGAGGGCAAACTAATGCAACCGATGAATTCAAGGAAACCGAGGGTGCACCTTGCCAGGATACAGATAATAAACTAATGCACTGCACTCAAAAGGATACCAAATAATTCTGTTTATACTGCAATGCCAAATTGGAGTGAATAAATTATCAAATAAACACAAGCCCGAAACAATTTAAATTAAAATATAATATGGGTAATAAATATTAAGGAATTGTTTGTTTATTCAAATGGATGTCAAATTCAAATCTAATGTTATTTTTGATTATATAAAAAGTTTAAATTGTTTTGCATATTTTATTTGTTTTTTCCCCATGTAATTTTCGTCCTGACAAGAAGCTTTAGTTGCTGTGTCTGTCTGTCTACTTGTAAGTGCCCGAGGAATGTAATTACATTTTCCATTTGAAGCTCGGCTAATGAGCAAAAACTGGTCTTTGAATTGATATAAATTAGACTAATTGGTTAGGTGTGTTTGCCTAGCCAGGGGTGAGCTGGCTGAGTATAAACAAGACTATAAACTAGTCCTGGCAACAAGTAAAGCGAGAAGGTGCTTTAAAACAACTGCCTCTGGAAAGCGTCCAAAGCTGCAAAGAGCACTTTGTAATGGCCGTCAGTCGTGGTGGTAATTACCAGCTCACATACTATATTGCATGTACGTCCTGTTGCACCAGGATCCTCCAACTGGCTGGAGGAGACTCCTTGGGTGATGTGGCACTTGTGCCAGTTCTATCGCCATTTGCCTTTTGTGCGTCAAATTAACAACTTCCGCATGAGGCCACACGAGGCACTTGCACCCGAATGCGTCATTTTCTGGGCCTGACTTGCCTTTTGTCTGCCGGCCATATTGTCACTTCTTGGCCAACTGCCAGAGTTGGCCCAAGCGCCGGACGGGCAGAGATGGAGTGGTGTCGTCAGGGCCTATTATTGTGCTTTAATGGCAGCTTAACAGACGGTCTATTTAACATGGCTCTCTCCTCCGACGGAGTCCTAATTAATGGGATTTCAAAAGTTGGCCATTAAGGGCGGCCATCGGGTTAATACATTTCCCACTACTTGAAACTTTTGATCAGAAAAGTATTTGGCAATTGTTGGCAAACTATTCAATACTCAATTTCAAGCATTTAAATGCCTTGTTTCCGCTTGACTCGGTGTCCTGGGGACCGGATCGATAGGCAATATCCTTACCTCCAGCTCCACCAAAAAACGCCGAGCATCCGCCGTAAAAGTTGTGAAAAATCTGTGCGCATCAAGCATGCTTCAAACGTATCATTTGAATCCGGGCGATGGGGAAAAATGCCCAGACATTTATTTTATTATTTTCCCTCTCCGGGGCTGGGCTGGGGAAAACTCATAACCGATCCGAGTAAGGAAAACTTTGGCCCCAAACGCACAGAGCGACGGGCTGAATAGAATTTGCCAAGAATCCCAAAAGTATTTCAAATGTTTGCTCTCCTTGCAAGATGGAAAGGGCATTCTCTTTCTTCCTAAAATATGTCACATTTTAAGTTTAATATGTTCCGAAAAATTAGGAAATAGTTATGTTTTCAGTGCATCAAAGTGAAAAAGCCTGCAAAAAGTTGTTCAGTGAAAGACATAAAATATTTGCCATATATACGGATACGGCAGCTATGTTTGTGTTCGAGTCTAAGGCGATTTTCTCATCTTTGGCTGCAGCCGCCCCGAGTACATTGAACTGCGAGTCCTTTCTACCCGATTCACTGCATTTCTTGGCAGGCAATTCCCGGAGCTCTGTCTAGCTTAGAAAAAAAAGTCAAGGAGTACAAAAAAGAGAAAAAACGAAAAGGATACGGCGCCCAGCCAAGAATTTCTAATTTCTTTTATTCGGGACCGCCTTTGTCATTGGCCTGCAAATGATTTGTTGCTTACTTTTGTTTTCGTTTTGGCCGATGTCAGTCGCTTTGCTAAATGCCAAGTTTATGCTAAATTTTCTGGGTCGAATATTAGCAAAGGGTACCCGGACGGACGACTGGACAACTGGACAAGTGGACAACTGGACAACTGGGGACCCAAATTAACTAATGATGAAAAATGCCCAGTCCCTTTTGCCGGCTGGCCAGTAATTTACAGCGGAGGTCAGCATTATGGTTTATGGGCCTCGAGACCTCGGGCCCAAATGAAGTTGTCTTTCAGTCCTTTCAGTCCACAGAAGCCGCAGGTGCGCGAGGCTGCTCTTTATACATATTTAGCAGATATTAAGTATACGCCCCCTGTGACCATTTCCTTGGAATGCTTGGCTACGTGGCTGCTTGCCCGCTCGGCAGCTCGGAAGCTCGGCAGCTCGAATGCGAATGTAAATGCAAATGTAAATGTAATGCTAATGCGTTTCACACAAGGACCCACACACACACAATCACACAACCAGAATACCATGGAGATTGAGTGCATTGCTCATACACCCTGTTGAACACTTGAGAGCAATCATGCTCTTGTAAATATTTCATTTATGCACTCGAGACTTAATTTTCGGCCAAACTATCTCAATTGAAATCAAATCGCAATACTTACGCTGGTGCACAGATGCGTTTGGACTTGTTTATATATTATGCATTGTTGATACAAACCGAATGAAACTAATTATTATTAAATATTAAGTTGGACTCACCAAGTCTACGTACTACAGATGGAGAGATGTAAAAGAGAAGCGTTTGGTTGGTTGATTTTGGTTGGTTGGTTAGTTAGTTAGTTAGTTGGATTTTGATGATGCGGTTTTTTGTTTTTGATTTTGGTTTTTGGCGTTTTTTATATGCAAATTTGTACAGAGATATTAGAGAGCGTTCCAAATTCGTCGAATTTGTTGGGCAAGCATCATGAAATGAGTTTACGTTTAATAAATAATTTAAAGGAAAGAAACCGGTTAGTTGACAAATTTACAAATTACTCAAATGTGTGGTTTTGGTCTGGTCTGGTCTGGTTTGGTTTGGTTTGGTTCGGTGTGTGGCGAGTTAAAATGACGATTGCATCTATGCTTGGCTTAAATCTAGGCTAAGAGTAAGGCGCAGCCATGCCGCAGCGTGTGTGACATGCAATAAAGGGCGGGCGGGCTACGGGGGCGTCGTAGGCAGCCGAGGGGAGCAGGAGGATGCAAAACGGTTAAGAGAAATGTGAAACGCTATTTATTTGCCCCTGCTGGTTGGGAGCGGTGGAGGGTTGGGAGCGGTGTAGGCATGTTTGTTGGCTAGGATTAAACTAAGTGTGTCAACTGCAAAGCCAGTAGGTCAGGGATAGTCAGTCCCTCCTCCTACCAGCTGTGCTACCTCTTCGTGTCGGGTGGCAGGGCAGGGTGGGGGAGTGGCGCAGGGGTCCAGGTTTTCGGGGGACTCTTTTTTCGGATACTTCTGACTGACACACTTACTTTTCATGATCCGATTCCTGTACTCATCGTCGCGCTGCATGGTAACACTGCCGCCACCGTTGGAGACCATCGAGCTCACTTGTTCCATGGGCACAATATCCTGCAAAGGACACAGAATGTACAAATACACGGAATGCAAAGCCTGTCATCAATCATCCGCCCCGGCAGCAGGTCGGTCGGCAATATGTTTGCCGTCTGTTTATCGGCATAAGTTATGGTTTCTCATTTCAACAAACCATGCCACCAGGCAAACTCTGCCAAACCGAAAACCAAAAAAAATGTGCAAAGGAAATGCGAAATGCAGTGTTTTCTGCCAACTAATTAGAAAAGTCGCAACAAAAAATTACATTTATGCAGTACACGTACCCGGTTTATCGAAGGTACACAGAAAAATTTATATATTTATTTAAATTAAAAGTCATTTTTATGGTAATTTCGGGAATGGGAGAATAGAGTTATTTTACAATTAAAACTTAAAATAAACCTTTTCAAACTTTTCTCTATAATTACATTTATTTGCAAATTATATCCTTCAAGGGTAAAAAATTCAAGGAGAACTAAATATTTTATACTTTTCCCATTAATCTTAATATAAACCAACATTAATTTAAAGTTTCGCCTTTGATAAAAATTATTTCCTAAAAATATCTGTGCTGTGTATATCCTGTGGCAAGTGCTTCATGGATTTTTTGTACAATTTTAATTGTCTGTAACGTACGATTCCCTCTGTGGTGGTTTTTCACAAAAATGAACTAGATAAATTGGGTTTTTGCAAACTTGCCCTGCTGCCCCCCGTTTCACTTTTGTTGAAGTGCCAACAAAGGCATTTTCTTTATGCCATGCGGGTTTTCCAGTCCTTTTATTATTTTTTTTGCGATGGCCCGCTAGCCACTTTGAGTGGTTCCAGCTGCACGGGCCGGAACATCCAGCCGGAGCATCAGAAGCATCAGCAGCATGGAGCTGGGAGCTGGGAGCATGGAGCAGATGCTGCCCAGCCAGCCGTGATATACTCCCCGGAATATATACGTATGTATTGGTATTGTGTGCAGCCAGCGGAGTGTATCCTCTGGGGCAGGGGATTGAGTAAAATAGATTATATTCGGCTCGCTCGTCGACATTTATTAATGTATTTTACAGGATTAGCGGGGTAATAAACGCATTGGATCCGCCGGTTAGTGGGCTGCTCGTTGGATTAGCTCTTAAAATTTTTTGTGTGAGTGATTCTGAATGCACTCGAATCCAGATCAAAATATATATAGACCAAGGGGGAGTCTATGGACTAAATTCGAGGTAAATAAATATTAAATTTCATTTATCTCAATAAACTGCAGGCCTTTCCGTTTGAACATGATTTGTGTTCCGGCCGAGATGAAGTTTATAATTTATTTCAGCAAATAATAGTGTGATTGATGGCCAAAATAAAATCAGAAAGAGATTTAAAGCGAAATCTGGGGAAAGCAAATGATATTCTGCTCAGTCAGAGATTCATGGCGAAAAAAGTCGAGAGTCATTTGGACAATGCAGAGGAAATGTGAGATGGCGATGAGGAGGCTGGCTGATGGCGGCTGAGCACGTCACGTATTCGACATGTAAAATGCGCAATTCAATTTTGATCTAAACACGCATTATGCAGCATATTACGCATACGCCATGTGCTCCCCAGAATCCATGAGACAGAAGCAATTCGGATGGCATGGCTCCGATGCGGACCCTCCTGTTCCGGGGCCTGACATATTAACGGCCTTTGCATATTGAAAATGTTTCTGCCTGCAAAATGTGACAAACTTTCAACGATGTCGTTGCCATGCGAGTGTCTGGATCTGCTGCCTGCTGCCTGGCTGGCTGTCTGCCAGATATTTGCCAAGTGGGGAGCGGAAGCGGACGACCATACAGTGACTGAGCCCGTGAGTGCTCTGTGTGTATAGTCGCCGGATAACGGACACACTCGAAAGTCTGAAGTGGCTTTTTGAACAGGTGCTCGGGTGTGTGTGGGCCAAATGCCGGAGCGACAGGTTTGGGCTTCAATTAAAATGTAGCCGAAATTGCTTTTTGTTTGCAAATAAACAAAGCCTGAATAGAATACAAAATGGCGCTCTGCATGAATGCGGATAAATATGGGTAAACATGAACTGGTTGAATTTTAATGCAGTATGGCTTAAAGCCACATAGCATCCTCATGAAAAGAGGAAAGTTAAAAAAAAACATTTGCAATTTTCTGACAAAAAACTAATTAAAATCGTTGAAAGGGCGGGGAGAGGGAAATCCTCCGATAGAATCAATTAAAAATCAATGCCAGAAACTCATACAACCGACGGAAAATGTAGCCAAGAATTGAGTTTTATTCCACCTCAAAGTTTTCATGATGGCTTGTGGGCAATTTGCATAAATCTCGTGGTAAGCCCGAATGAGCTTCCAAACTTTCGACAAGAAGTTGTCAGCACATTTTACATCTCAGAGCCTTGATTTTCTCCCATTCCCAGTACATATGCGGGTGCGAAAAACTTTTGCCCTGCTGATGACTCGATTTCGATTCGCAAATTGCCAATCTCCCAGCTCAGATTTAATTAAATGCAATTGAGCTGCGAAGGACGAAAGCGAATGAATTTCATTGTCCGGCTTGGATTCGCTGGCCCCTGGCTGGTTGGCATTTTTCATTTTGTTTGCGTTGCGAGTGTAAATTTAAACATTTCCATTTCCGACTTGTCTGTCGGTCCTCTGCCCTGGTGCTGGTCCTGGTCCTGGTTGTGGTCCTGGTCCTGCCCCCTATCACACCATTTGGCCCACTGCTGGCTGCTACTTTGTCATGCAAATTAACGGTTATATTGTAGCGACAACGCTACCGCCGAGGACAACGCAACAACCGCAGCTGTAAGTCGCGCACAAAAAGAGGACCTCGCAGGATACGCATGTCTGCACAGTCAGAAATTTTATGCTTATACTCTGCAAGAGTTTTATTTCTTGGGCTAGAAAAGTATATTCTTCGTCATAATCTTCTTTTTTTTTGGAAAAAATATTTTTCCCTGTGTAAAGGGTATTTATGGGGGTGTAGGTCGACCATAAATAAGCCATTGGCGGGATTAGTGTCAGCGAAAGTTGATGGCCTGTACTTTGCCATATATACATGTATATTGAATAATTAATTTTTATTGATCGCGATTGCGTTCACCCGCCCAGGAGGCACATATCCTTATAGTGGCTTTTCGAGGGGCGGGTCTGGGGTCTGTTCTGTTGTTTATTAGTTTTCTGAGGCTTTGTCTGGGCCCCGTTTGTGGGACATAAAAGGCTTAGAAGGGCTCGGTCGCCATTGTTCCCAATGTGCCGCATAATTATCTACACACACTGTTGATACTCCCTGGGCTTGCGATAGTGGGGGCATACATATATGGTGCACTGTTTACCCAATTGTATCGCGCTAATAAAGTTAATGTGCTCGCTAAACTGTTGGCCATGACTCGCATTTGGCCCAGATGACCCTAACCCAGCCCAGCCCCTTTAAGCTTGAGCGAGAAGTGCGCTAATTGCCTTTCAAGTTGTTGACTGAGCCATCCGCAGGGTATTCGGTCCTGCCCCCGGCTCTGGTTCTCAGGAATCGCGTGCATGGCGCTAACGTCCTGGCCGGAACAACTAAGTGCTGTAATGGGAAACTTTCGAGGGTCCAAAGTTTGGACAGGGCCTGGTTAAGTTTTAATCGATTTGGTTAGTGCTCAAAAGTGTAGGCTAAAATACTTTTAAAATAAATCAAATTGAATTATCAAAAATCCTAAAAACAATTTCTATGAAAAGGACTTTACATGTATTATCAATTGTCGCTTATTGTTTATTTAGTTGGCTTTTGTGTGGAAGGCTCTGTGACATTTCTATAGAGTCCTAAGCTCTATTATGAGCCAGGACTTTAAATATTTAAACAAGCAGATGATATGAAACTATCTTGAGCTCATCAGGCACTCGCATCAGATTGTGGAATCTCAATCCGGCCTGATGTGGCCGTCGACCCAGGTGACACTTGGGCCAAAGCCATAGTTAAGTCAACGGCAGGGCAAATATTTGTCAAAGGCTCAGAGACAAAAGAATCCGAATCCGAATCTGGATCTGTATCTGGGCTAATGCCCGGCTGAGCGGCCCGAGGTGGCTCGTTCTCCAACCGGGAGGCCTAAAGCCAAATATTCGCCGTAAAACAAATGCGAAATCCTTGGACCAAGGAGCTCCGGCTAAGTGCAGGGAGTAACTGCAGCACTCAGCACAGACGGCAGCAAACTGATTAAATATCCGGCCCGCAAACGGCGAACGGCAAATGGCGGAACGGAAACGGGACGAAAGGACTCTGCTGTATGGTGTACTCTCGGTGTAATGCGAATTCATGTAGGGAAATGTAATTTGAACGCCAAAACAAACAGGGGAGTGGGGGTGGTGGAGGAGCCACGTTGATGCCAGGATGCTGGGCAGGTGCCTGGGCTAAAAAACAAAAGCCGCCGTTGGATATTTGCCTTGCCAGTGCAGCAGAAACGCCAGAAGGACCAGAAACACGGCGTCTGTGGCAGCTGTGGGGGTGGGGGGCACAAAACAAAGCCTTGGTAAACAGCCGAGCAATGTGATTAAAAAATAAAGGAACCCAGCACAACAATGGGAAATGGAGCACATTGCCCAGGTCTACACCAAGGAAAATGTCTAAACAAGTTTGCTTTTCAACTTTTGTGGGATTCAGGGTCCTAGATCTGACGTCTTTAAGGGTCTTTAACGTAGATGTCTGTGTAAAGAATATATTAACCTATACTAAGAATAATCTGTGAAGGTCCTACAAATTTTGAAAACCCGGGTAAGTTATAGAAAATATTACAACATTAAATACTATTATTATTTCTATTGGAAACTATACATTTTTTGAAAGAAAACACCTTCAAGAAAACTTTCAAAAATAACCACCAAAAAAAATAGGGATTTTTTCCCCGGTGTATTTTATAGTTTAAAGCTGGATCCTGGGCAGGACTCACCTCGTAGCGTGTGTCGATTTCGGGCAACTTTTCCAGGAACTCCTCAACCATCTTTCGTTGCACGTGCGCCGAGCCGAGCAATCACACACATACACACCCAAAAACACACACACGCACACTCACACGTCAGGCACACACAGATACAATACTAATAAGGATTTAAGGATACGAATAAGTTGACACGCACCAAATGAAAGTTTCTTCTCATTAATAATGGACGACTACTAATTGCTCCTGATAGATTTAATTATTTTGTTGGTTTTCCGTTTCCACAAAAGTTAAAGCTGAAACACCTGTTGTGTTCTTTTTTAGTTTTAGTTTTGTATTATTTAAGATAAGTTTTAGTTTTGGTTTTAGTTGGGAAATTCGTAGGTTGCTGTCGTCCTTTTGTTTGGCATCTGTATCCTCTGTTTAATTTTTTGTGGTCGTCTTAACTAAACTAAGTTTTTTGCACTTTCCGTTGTTGTCCTTTGTGATTGTCTTGCCTCCCAGGAATTGGGAGGGGGTAGTGGAGTTCTGGTCACTTGGCACTTGTTTTGGGCGCTGTTTTTAGCCCCAGGACACACACAGGCACAGGCACACTCTGAGAACACACACTGGGAAGCGCAGAGGCAAACTAGGCAAAAGATACAAAGACACAATACTCGGAAGGCGAGTGAAAAGGAAGCTGAAGCGAGCGAGTCCTGGCCAGGCCAAACTCCTGGATCCTCGTGTGTGTGCGAGAGACCAACCAACCAACAAACGCTGCCCGTTCACTGCCGTTCAGCACTAACAACAAACTGCAGAAAAACAAAACATTTATAGCCAGGCCAGGACGCACGAGCCACGAATCCTCCTCGACTCGACTCGTCTCGACTCGATTCGACTAGACCCGAGGCCCGAGATGATGTTCTAAAAACTGGCCAACAGCGGCGGATTCGACAGCTGCCGAGCCGCAGAATCACTTCATCGAGATGCCGATGCTGGCCGATAAAAAGTTCAGGACGCTTTTAGGCGCCGGCGCGAGGCAGCTGAAAGGGGCAGCTTGAAGCGCGAGGACTTTGCACTCCTCGCCTACTGGCTTGCTGGTGTGTATGTGTATCAGGAAGGACGACTCCCCCTCGCAACTTGACACACATCCTTCGAGCCGTGAGGGAGCTTGGGGTCCAAAGTCCAAAGGAGGGACAAACAGCATCCACCTGGATCGCATTCGAGTGGAGCGGCGAGTGGCAAGTGCCGAGTGGAGTTGCCGTTGCATGTTGCATGTTAGGTTGTTCACAGTGCTCGCCTTTGTTTTGCCTGCACTTGTAAATAATTTGCTGCTAACGAAGGCGGTGCCACTCAAAGCAGTCTCCTTCGCTCTGAAGGGTCCTCCTTCCCAGTGCCGCTCTACCTTCTGTTTTTCTCCGTTTGCTGTTCTTGCCACCGCCTCAATATCCTGCCAAATGGAATGTGGCATGTCTGGGGCAAGCAGTTATCATTAATCTCGACCCCCGTCATTGATTTCTGTCATCGGGTCGTGTTTCATTAGCAATTACCACCAGCGGGAAAACAAACACGGACCCCCGAATTTTACGCCAGGGACCAGTGCATTAATGACCCATTAATAGTATTGGACGGAGGTCATCCACATCTTCGAAAATGATCGAATCTTTTACTAATATTTCATTAATATGGGATATCCTTAAAAACTCAAAAGAACAAGCCCGGAAAAGTTCTCAAGACTTCTCAAAGGATTAATATTCTACAAGAATTTTAATAAGTAGACGAATTTATATAAAATCTTGAACAGAAAATAATAAAACAAACTGATAAAGAATTTTTTTTTAAACACGTCCTTAAAATAAATTCCTTTAAAGGAAATCTGATTATAGTATTCTCTGCTATTATGGTTAACTTTATTGCCTTTATCGGCTTTATTAGCCAATCATGGATAATTAATTCTTTCGATAGCCGCCCCATTGACACAGTTTCGGGGGGTCGAGCCACTTACCGAACCCACTGCCGCCATGAATGACCGTTGTCCTTTCGGTACTTAACGCTAAATATTTGATGGGAAACTTGGACTGCGACCGTACCCGCTGGCCAGCCGAGGAACACTGAACACTGAAAGGAACTGGGCTAATCAAAGTGGCGAAATGTGCGACGGGGTGATTGGGGTGATGCAACAATTGGCTTCCCGCACACACGTCATCAAGGGTCCTGCAGGGTCCGCTTGCTCTGACCCCTTTCGCCCCTGCGACACCACACTATGTCAAAGTCAATGGTCGGGCGTGGGAATGAAAACAATTAGCTGTCACTGGCAGCCTTTGGGGTCCTTCCTCCGGTTCAGGCTAATTCCCCTCAACCCTAAAAATAGGTTTCCACTTCAAAAACACCGAATTCTGCGCAATTTGTACGGGGCGTTTTAAATTCGAGTACATGGTGGCAATTTTGAGGTCCTTGAGCGCAGCTGTCGAAATAGGTTTTTGTTTCCACATTCGCATTGAATTATTTACATCGCGCACAGGTGAAGAGGTGCGGGGGAGGGATTACTCTGGTCAAGTGCAAATATGACAGAGGCACGCACGTTTTGAAAGCTTTTAATTATTCACTCAAGTTCTGCCTGTGACTTATTTTTAAACTTCCCGCCAAGAGTGAAGCAGTGCAAGCAGTTTCGATAGAGATGGTAGCAATGGTTGTTTAGCGCCCCCTAACGGTAGAGAGCACCTAAAAGAAAGACAGCAACTATTTTTCAGTTTGTTATTTGTATTTTTTGAAATGGTTTTCCATATAATTTCTGACAAACTTGAACATTTAATTAATTTCATTACACACTTATAAATTTCATTTGTTACAATTTTCGTTCGTTCATCGTTTAGCGCTTAGCATACAGTTATCTTCTGCCTTCTTTTTGATATTTCATGTTAACGTTCCTGGCTTTACTGTTCCCACTTATGTCAAATATTTTGTTTTTATTTTATAATCGTATCCGTATAATTGTATGCATATGCAATTTTAAATTTATAGATTGGCTTTGCTCTTCGCTGAATTACGAGATAAAAAAGGAATAATGGATAGCTAAAAAATACAAGTTTTTCTATTGAATACACAATATAAAAAGGTTCGATATTCTGTAGGCATCCTTCGTATATATTCTCCACTTTTATTCCGTCCCTACATAATGTATACATATATTTTTAAATATCTACCCTCTAGGTTCGTCCGTTGTCATGCGGGCTTCTATATCGAATTCAATATTTGCTTTGGTTAATTCCAGTATCATTCACTTCAGTTTGTCGGCGCCCTATTAGCTTTCTATTTGCTCTAGATTGGTTTTATTTCGCATTCATTAAGTACTTTTGTAGATTCTTCTTACGCTATAAGAGTTGTGCTTAAGGTTAAGACGCCTTTGAGTAGGTGTGTTGTGTGTTAGTTGTTGTTTTTCTTGTTGTTGGTGGTGGTGAGCGACTCGCATTTGATGTCCTTGACTATCAGTATAATCCTTAGGTTAGTTACCGTTCATATGATACGAATGATTGTAGGCAGGTGGTTGGTGGTTCACTTGACTTGCAATGTCCCTTCTCTCGACAAAAAAGGCTACCTAAGATTAATCAGTTAACATTACAGATAACTACAAATTAGAACCTAAGATTAACGAAACCCTAAAACTGAACAGCCAAAAAAACTAAACGTATCCCAGGTCCTGTCGCCAGTCAAACTAGCTTATGCCCCGGCTTGTCTGCGTCCTTGAAATGTTTGCGGATGCCGGGTTGGGATTGGAAGCAAAGGATGCAGATGCAGATGCCGATGACGATGCTGAGGCGGAGGATGGCGTGCTCAACGTGTAGTTGCTGTCCACTGTCATCTGCCACAGGGCTAAGCTCTCATCCGGCTTGATGGCATGACTGGTGAAGAGGAAGGGCGGATTCTCCAGGTCTGTCTCTCCCTTGAGCAGCTCGCGCACTTTGTTCTCCTCAATATAGTACGTCAGCTTGGTGATCTCGGTGCCAGTCTCCTTGCTGAGGATGCCGGTGATGAGGACATCGTCCACCCAAAAGTAGTTGGCCTTTTGGGCCGCCTCGTACAGTCGACGCACGACCTTCGGGGCATAAACAATGGCCATGCCGGGACAATAGGGCGGATAGTATCGGTGGGGGTACTCCTTGTAGGTCACCCGCCACTTTGACTAAAAAAGAAAGGTTTTCTTATTAGTTATCAGGCAAGGATTTTAATGTCCGGATACTTACGCGATATGTACGCTTCACCATGGACTTTTTCACGGGTCGGCAGAGCAGGAGATCCGGCTGGTGGAGGAGTGCATGCTCCGGCAGGGTCGGATCCGTCAAGAACTTAACTAACAGCGGCGTGTTTATGTATACGTCGTCGTCCACCTTCACCATCAGCTGGGCCTGGCCACAGCTCTCGGTGAACCACTTCAGCGCCATCACATGCTTGTACGTCATGTTCCGGTAGGCGTCGTCAAAGTTGCCCTGCACTATGTCGCCGTGCAGATGGTTCTCCCGCTCGATGAAGTGCTGCCAGTTTTCGGCCCCGGGGCCCACGGCGCCCAGCAGGAAGATGACTCGAAGGGGGGTGCGATCGATGTAGCCGGGCTCCGCCCATGTCTGGCGGATGATGCGCCGCTTCTCGATGTTGGGAATCGCCGAATGGACCAGCACCAGGACCTGGACTCGCGCCTCGCAGGGCGGCTGGTTGATGGTGTAGACAAAGTTGGGAAGATCCATCAGGTGCATGCTGCTCTGCTGTGGGGTGGGCGTTTGTGAGGCCAGCAGCGGGGGCGTGACCGGCCGGTCGAATGTGTTGCTAACTATGCTATCATTAAAGCTAGAGTGGGTGCGACTAGGCTGGTGTATTTGGTTTGGATTGCTCCCACTTCCGCTCCTGAGCCCTCTCCTGGCACTCAGCGGCGGCGGGGGGCTGCTGCTGCTACTACTACCTCTGGTGCCCCCGATTGCAGCCGCCTCGGCAATCATCTCCGACTCGGACAACGGTGGCTGTTGCACGCTGACCAGCCAGACGACGAGGAACACATTGATGCAGATGACCAGCAGGCACAGCGATCGCTTGTCCATTCTAGCGGCTTTCGATTTCCGGACACCTCAGACGGAAACGTTTTCTTCGTCCCGCGGCCATTTATTTCTAGATCCGAGTGGCTGGAAAGGCAGAGAACAGGAAAGGTTAAAGAAAATGACTATGATGGCCAGGCGACAGTTATAAATTGCACCACTTGGCACACAAACTTATCGCTTACGAGCTGAAAATGAAGTAATCACTAGGCCAATTACTAGGCTGGATAAGGGCTGGCAATAAATGGCAACAGGTCGCCGATTGCATTAGCGGATAAGGCAGGTAATCGACGCCAAAAATGAGTACACACCTGACATAATTCACTCAACTTTTGACCGAATAAACACCTGATGGATTCCGGGTGACTCGAAAACACAAACTAAAGGCAGGTCTGAGGAATTCTGGTTTTGGAGCTTCAAGCGCTAAGCCAAAGTGATTGATTTATTGCCGCAGTGCCGATGCTGATATTGATATTACTGGCAAGCTGATAAGGGGTTCTGGACGAGCTCGGACGAATTGAAGTTCCTATGACAAGTGAATCGGTGACGTCTTGTGATAGCAGGAATGTTATAAAAAGAGGGTTAGTTAAACAAATTAAATGGTCTAACAATAAAAGTTGTTGACTTTTCCATTCATTAAAAGCCAATCGATGGGACGGAGCGATTGAGAACTCCTTGATAAGGCTCCTTAAAGGGGATTTTCTTGTCAATATCATAAAGATCAAAGCTAATCGTGAACAAACAAAAAATTAGAGATATTAGGCCCATCAAATGGAGGCCATTTACTTAAGTACCTAAAGGATTGAAGGTTTAAACGAGTTGGGCTTTATTATACCTTCTCGATAAGTTATTATTAATTTGAATCTTTAAAGTCCCAAGTGGAGATCGTTCAACTTTGGAGTGTTATTCAGTCACGATTTCGGATAAAATTTTATATTTTTTGCACTTTCCGATATGGGTATGCCGATCCCCCCACACTTTTGCAACGTTAATATTTAAAAAAGGCCACCGGAAAAAGCCACCAAGATAGCGAGCCAGACAAAGGCGAAAGTCGCCAAAAGAAGCGAATACATCTGCCTCCTTTGACACCCAAGGAGTCGCAGTCACGTACCCGATGAGTATGCCAACATCGACGGAAGCTAAACTGAGGCGAACTAAAGTACATTGTACTGAACGAAGTCTGGTCTCCCACATGGCACGAGACTTTGTTAACTATCCCGATTAGATAAGAGTCATGAGCAACAAGTAATCCATAATGTGACGATAAGATTAAAAGCGTATTGACTGTCCGATTGGCATTAAGTTTCATCATCACTTTGGCTTTTGGGCGAACTAACCTCGACACTACACAGAAAAACATTCAAAAACATACTGTTTAATAAATTTTTTCATTTATTTATAGGCAGGGCTCCGTTTTTAAGCTATTTGTACCGACAGAAATGTAAATAAGAAATGGTTTAGAGTACCCGGTCGAGTTATGAAAGTTCGACCAAGTTTAATATTTAATTACGGCGATAGAAAGCGTCACAAAGCTGGGAATTAACTCGGGCACAGCACGAAACGTTATAAAATTTTTATATTCGTGTAAATTCCCCGCTACAGTCAATAGGGTTCCACCATAGACACGGTTAATGTAAAAGGCCTGTACCGCCGCCTGGTTGCAGCTCGTTGATGGTCCACGGTGGTGGCACCAGGCACGCAATCGTCCTTTTCGGCCATGGTAGCAACAAGCTCCTGAAGATCGCAGACCCGATACAGCGACGATAGAGGACGTAATCGTGGCGGATGTAACGGCCCCCAGATATGCAAAAACTAATTACAAACTAGGAACCTTTGACCTTTTACTTGGGGGGGGGGCACCTGAAGACAGGCTTAAACTTTTGCACGAAGGCCAAAATGCTAAATTCTGCTGCAGTTCTGGCTTCCATGGGTGGTTTGAGAAGTAATTGACTTTTTGGTCGTTGAAGGGCTCTTCTTTGACCTTTACTCCTGTAATTAATAATTGAGATAATCGTGCGATGGGCCACTTCTGAATGCTATCTTTGTCGTTGTCATTAATTATTTTCAGGGTGACCTGCATACCGTGCGAGCTCGTCGCATGATAACGATTCAATTTTCCACAACTTTCCCAATTACATTATTGCCCTCTGACCTAAAAAAGTGTTTTTTTTTTTTTTGCGTGTCCTCCCCTATCAAGTGCATTTCCCAGAGGGAAGGCTATTCAAATTGATATTCAATACGCCTCAATTAACGTTGAGAAGTTTAGTTGGCGGGCAGCTGGGAAATATTTGTTATCTAAATAAAATTGCACGGTTTTTAGTTTGTTTTCTCGCACATTTCGCACATGCTTCGCCTCTATTTCCATTACTCTACTCACACCCCTCTCGAACTTTACAAAAATAAGCCCAGACTTTATTGACGCTATACATATATTTGCGAGGCCCAGACGGAGGGGAGTAGCGGATGAAATGGGCTGGGATTTGGGGACGGGACGTTTGCCAGCTCTGGCATTTTGCAGTCGATAAAATGCCAACCGGCAATGCCGAGCAACTTTTTCAAGTCGAAGGTTAAATTTTATCGTGGCCTGAATGGGCAACAAACACATCAGCAGGCACTGCCGATATAGATGTATGTAGACACCCTGCCTGCAGGCCGGGCGAGGCGTCTTCTATTGTTTATCGGCGCTTTGATTACTAGGAGACACAGAGCCACCGCACAGCGCCTTTCCCTCCCAATTGGCCTAGGCAGAGGGATTGTTTTCATTGAATGGCAGCAGGTTGGCATAGCGAAAAAGTTGGCTGCTGCCCAAAAACACTTTGAACGCCTGCCCGGCCTGGTCTGGCCTGGCCGTCAGGTTGTCTCCCACTTGATACAATGCAAAAGTGCCGGGGAAAGGCAACTTTCACGTGAAGTAGTTTGCACAGGTCCTTAAAAATAGAACATAAACATTTCATTCCAATCTCATTCAGAAATTTTCCATACAAAATACGGCAAGAATATGTTTTAAACCAAGAACAGTTGCAAACTTTTTCATATAAACATTTGTTTCGTATCAATAAATATTTATAAGAGGCCTTCAAAACTCGGTGCCGTAGCCGGGCAGGTAATTAGACAAGGCGGGTAATTGTAAACTAAACAAATAGAAACACCCATTAAGTAGTAAACAGCACAAACAGCGATTAAGAGAAAAGCAAATATCGAGCGAATAGGTTTAAGTGCATTGAATTGCAACGCAGTTGCGTAATCTGGTGCAAGAGGAGTTTCTTTAAAGGTCCTATTACAAATACGCAGCAGCACTATTAAAATCTCACTTATTGTTGTCTCGCCAACGAAAGTGTGGAAATGATTTGCAGTTTTATGAGCTTTAGCTGACTGGACCAAGACTAATTTTAACATGGAAAAACACAACCGGTTCTTGACGTTGGTAATTACAACTTATTTCTCTGTACAAGAAACGAATCGGAGCTTAGATTGTGACTCACGAATTATCCAATCCCTATCATTAGTCATTTAAAATTAAAATCTTTAAGAGTACACTCGTAGCCTTCCTAAAATATGTTTTCCTCTTTTCAAATCAATCCCTGTAATTAGAGCCGTACGACCATCGGATGTTTGTTTTTATTGTTTTTGAGAACAAAACTAAAAGAAGTCGTGGCAAATTGGAGCACACTAAAGGCCCCAGTTGGAGATCGTATCTTTGTCACTGTAATCGCGTGGCATCTCAAGTGCCACGAGTGCGTTGCATGTGCCACTTGGCATCTTGTCGGCGTCGTCAAATGGGAGTCAAGAGCTCAAGTTTTAAACATAAAACCGCTGCTGGCGGGCGAAACAAATGTCCCCCACAAATGTACCCATCCTAGTGTGTTTTTGGCGAGTGCACATATTTATCTATGTGGGAATCCTTGTGTAAACATGTCACTTGCAACAACACTGGAAAAAAAATATTGCTCAAAATATAACTTGTGTCAGATTCCAAAATACCTTAAGGTTTAAAAACCTTTAAATTTTCCCTGTGTTCCTGTATGCTGGAGATCTAGGAAAACCCGCTGCCTTGTCCCAGATGTCGAAAATGTGAGTCAGCAGAGCTGTTGGTGGTTCAAAGGAGTTTCGCAGACGGGAAAAACGAGGGGAGACAACAAATTTATAGCAGGAGGAGGAAGACAGGACGAGGCTTCTGTTGCTAACATGCCGCAATTACAACACGCTGGGCGCAACGACAGAGTTTTTCCACTCCGACCACGTTTTGCGGTCTGTGGGTAAGTCTTCCACAGCCGGGAAACTTTTTCCATTTCCATTTGCATTTTCCATTCCCATACCACGTGGGCAACAAATTGCAGGCGCATGCTAAATAACGATGCCAGACGGATATTCAAGAGGGTGAGGGAGTGGGTCTGGGAGTAGGAGTGGGTGCATCCAATCGCGATATAAGGCAACAATGTTCAACAACGCAGGCAGCGGATGCGGATGCAATCCGTGCAGCATGACTCCGCCTGTATCTTTATCCGCCTCCTGTTCTCTTGCCACACACACCGTACATACAGTATCTTTGGTTGCTTCATTTCTGTGGCGAAACCTTGGGCGTTGGCACACATATAGAGAAATCGATACAACTTCAAGGTAATAAGCAAGCCTTAATTAAAATTTTAATAAATAAAAGGGTGAACCAGAATATATTCGAGGGTGGCATTCCTGAACATAATCTTAAGGGACATGTTTGTCTTGAATGAAGGAATTTCCATCATTTTTGGGATAGGGATATGTTTACTTGGGAATTATTTTCTGATTAAAATTTAAGCATAAATTGAGCATAATTGATTGCAGTGTACAAGGCACAAGCCCATAATTAACCCTTGGCCAGCAGCAGTTGGCTCCGGTCTATGCGAATAGTTTGTTTGTGAGTCTTTGCCGGGCTTGGGCGGAATGGGTTCCTGTTCTCTTACAGAGCCCAGAGGCACAAAGAGCATTACTCATAACCCCAAAGGGAAGGAGGGAGCCAGGTCAGGACTAGGACCAGGAACGGGAGCCGAAGGACTGTGTTGAATGACGAACGACAAAGCGAAGACAAATGCATTCGGCTTGATTGAAGGACATAGAGCCTGAGTGACAAACCAGCGGGCTCGGCAAATTGCCAATTAAAAAGCCAAAGGGGGTGGCTGGCAACCCGGACAGGGATAGGGACCGCGACCAGGAACGGGAACGGGAACGGGAACGAGAGAAATACAAATGCAAAATATAGAAAAAGGACACACCCAGGAGGAAAGGCTACTTTATGAGGCTCTTTGTAGCCATCGTTCAGGGTTGGTCACTCTCTCGCACGCTAAATAATTTATGAATACATTTTCCTCGGCTGCGTATGAAAATTTAATTACGCGCCTTTTGTTTACATTTTTACAGGCTAACGGCCAGCAAGCCAATGACCAGTTCTCAGGCCAGTTTGTGCCCTGGCAAGCCATCCAAACGGGTTCCAGGCACGCACTCCACGAGTGCGCTTTGTAAAAGGTGAGGAAAGGTGTGAGGTGGCTGCGAACAATCACAATTCTAATAACTGACTAGGGCTTTAAAATATAATGAAATGCTAACAATTTTCAAAATGATAAGCTATTCAACACATATTATTTTATATATAAATTCTCAATTTTTTTGATAACATGAATCTGAGCAATATGTCGAGGTTTTAAAAACGTTCCCAGTGAGTCATAAAATTTAAGGGAACGGCCATGCCAGTATAAATTTAAAGTCCAATATATACATATATATAGTATTTCAAGACCCTTTATTTCTTTGTTTCGCAAATATTTGCATTTTTTTTGCTGAGCTCAAATTAGTGGGAATTTTCTATTTTATAGTGGTTTGAATTTCTCAGTTTGCATAAAGTTTGCATATTAATATTACAAATTATTCCAGTTTGAAGACTTGATGTACATATATACATATATGTTTCTACAAAAGTCTGTTTTATTGAAATCATTATAGCAAATAAGTGTTCAAATTTTCCAGAGATAAGGTTGATTATTATAAAGCCATTATGTAGCACCTTTATTTTGATAGACTTTATATATGTAGGTATGTATTAGAGATGAGCTTACTGGAGTAAAAGAGAAAGCGAAAAGCTTCGGGACTGACGTCGGCGGGAGTACCTGTGTCTTTGGGGTCAGTGTCCGCCCCAATAAACTTAGCACGACGGTAGTCTGGGAGTTCTGGGTTGGCAGTTATCAGTAGTGGGCCACGGAGGGCATTAGCCAAAAGTGGCAACAAAGCGGAGCCCAAACAGAACAAACAGAGAGGGAAGCGATTAGTAACCACAGCAAGTGGCAGAAATGTTTAAACTTAAACTCGCCAAACAGAGACATTGTTGCTGACGTTAAAAGTGAAGGCGAGCTTCTCGCGGAAGCTGTTGCGGGTTATTAAAAAAAAGGGGAGCTTTGGTGCGAGCATGTGATTGGAAATTAAAGCATTTCAATTACGTCAAACTCGGAATGGGGAGACATATATATGTATGTAAAGTTATTACACATTATAAAAGTGGCAGAAAACAAGTGAGAATTTTGAAAAGATTAAAAAAAATACATTGGAGGGGTCATAAGGTTGGGGCTTTCCCTCTGGACTTCCCACTTCCCAGGGCAAATGTTTACTTTCCAATAAAACTCGGAAGAATGTTCCACTGTAAGCCATATGGACACACAATAACAATCTCGAGACGGTCGCGAAAGTGGATGGAGGGTGGGGGAGTGGTACAGTGGAGCCGGCTGCCAAGGCCAGCAAACAGAAAATGGCAGCGAAAAGGAGCAGACAGCATGCGTGCCACTGTGCCTGAACTTGTTCAAGGTCAGCCCATGTGACGCCTGTGACGATGGTGCGACATGCAAAAAAAAAAAAAACAAAAAAAAAATAAGAAACAAATAAAGAAGAGCACTCAACAACAGAAAACCAAGTTCTTTAACTTGGCGAGTGTGGGAGGAGCGGCGTTCAGTTAGCCCAGAATATGATAAGAGAGAGCCGGAAGGTGCCGGAGAGCGAGAGTGGGCGAGGGGGTGGGGGTGGGCGTTCAATGATGCTTGTTATCGTTGATAAGACGGAAAAAAAGAGACGCACGGATACAGGGATAAAAACCGTGTCCTGGCTGGCTGTGGCTCACCTTTTGCCTTGCTGCTGTCCTGCGTCCTTTTCCCTGCGGTTGGCACATCAAATTCGAGTGGAGACCAATTTTTTCGTTACCTTTCCGGCTTTTGAATTCCACCACCGTGTGTGAGATAAATTTTAATATACAGCTGGGAATTTTCAGCGACCTTCGGTGCGTTTTTTAAATGATTGCACAAAAAACAACACACACTCTTTTCAGCCTGCGCTGTGCGAAAGCGGAGTTGGGAGAGGCGATAATTTAATGCACACGCGCGCATTTAATTTTGGCATCAATATTTCTATTGGCAGCTTTAATTTTGCATATTTTTAACACAATTTCTCCAGCCGAGAGGGTGTAGCACGCACAAACACTCACACAAACAGGAATGCAAAGATGATGGGGAAGAAGAAGAAAAGGCTCAAGGATGCTGGGCCTTGGAATGTTTGCACTGCTTGCCAGCCGATAAATCGTTTCGGATGCACTTTTAATTTAACACCAGTGTCTGTCCTCGGCACGGTCCTGTTTATGCGTTCGCGGAGATCTTTCTGGTTTTCGAAAAAACCAACGAAAACAAAAAACAACCCGCCGCCAGCAAAGCAGCCACCCGCGAAAAAAGGAAAAAGAAGACAACCTCCCCGCACAACCTCCCCGGAATAGACATCAATTTCGAGCTACAGCCTACTTTTTGGTATTTCCGCCAAAATCGCGGACTTTTCCACTTTTTACATGCATTTTACAAATACATTTTACAGATACATGTTAAAAATATTAACATGATACATTTTACTGTAAGTAATTCAAAAATATTTTTCCTTGAGTTTGCCGCCCTTATCCCATTTTCATTTTCAATTTATTTTCTCTTATTTTCATTTTATATGCAATTTTTAAATCAACTAAGTTCCATTGACAGACCATTGAAACTTTATTTTAGCGTTCATTCTGACTCTAGTATGCCGAGTTTTCGGTTAGTTTTACTTACCAATCCTTATCAGTTTCCCATGCAACAAGTACAAAAAGGTAAACAACACAGCAACAAGTGCTGCAACAATAGAGATCCGCAACATGATGTGTCGAACATCGAACTCATTTATTTTCCCCTTAAACCAAATATTTTAGACTTAGAAATATGGAAAAAGATTCTATTATTAAATAAAAATCATTCCCTTGAAAAACAAACGGATTCTGTTTACTAAAAGCTATCATTCAACAGACATTATCCGACAGGGGTGTAATATTCTTTAATACACATTTAAACATACACGTCAAAGTTGTTAAAAATATAAGAACATCAGAAAACTTTTCTACTTCCGCTCCTTATGAACCTCCATCAACGCTTTTAATTACTTTTTTGTAATGCATTTAGTTAAATCATTTAATACTTTGTAGTATTTGCAACATAATAATTTATGAATATTTATAATGATATTAAATCTAAAAACTTTTTGTGTATTTACCTTTATATAAGTTGCTGCTGCAAAGTTTAATTTTATTATAGGTTTATTAAAATAATATGAGTTATCCTTTATTTTAAAATTTTTTTATTTATAGAATATTACATATAATACGTATGTCAGAGTGGATCTACTGCTACAGGGATTAGCTTAGAACGTAAGGTGGCCACCGATATACAAGATATTTAGGTAGTACGTGAAATATTGACTAAGACAAGACTAAGCCTAGAGCTTTGATTATGATAGGTTGTTGTACATGAAAGCGATCACAATTGTCAGATGGAGGCGTGTGCGTTGACCTTAAGGATCTAACTTAGAGCTAGTATCTTTTAGGCACTTTTCGGCTTGCTGGCGCTCCTCAGCAGCAAGCTGGACAGATTGCTGAAGGGCAGTTCGAAGGCTAGCGAGAACAGGATGGAGGCCAGGTAGACTATGACTGCAAATCCACATGTGACGACGCACTGAAATGAATATTGGGCTTTAATACTGGTTTGACTTTAAATTAAAGTAATTATTTCAGCGTAATAAAAGTAAAAGTCAACTTTAATGGTAATAGTTATGTGGAGATAATAATTTAGTTTACAATTAATTAGCCAGAAAACATTGCATCATCTCACATTGACAATTGAAAGGCAAATGAAAGGCAATTGAGTAATTTATTTACCAGATTAAAATTTTTATGTAATGTCCTGAAAGTTTCCAACTTACCAGCATAAAGGGATCCGCATGCGTGCTGGCGTTTGTCAAGCCGAAGAACAGGCCAATGACCAGTGGGTTGAGGAGGTAAATGGCGTAGGAAAGTCGACTGACGTGCTGGAAGCCCTTGGCCTCCAGGAGACGTGACCACCACACCCCCCGCCCCCTGGCGCTGCCGGCAATCATCCAGCAAACGCTCAAGGAGAAGAAGAAGCGTCCAAACACGAACAAGGATATGGAGAGCAAGTAACCCAAATCTCGCTTTACGGTCGAGTAAATGCAGGCGAAGAACACAAACAAGGCCAGGTGCCAGCAGAAGCGCTCCTTCGGCTCACTTAGCTCCACCTGGACTTTGTTTTTCATCATGGACCAGGCGGTGGCTGCTCCCAGGATATAGGGTAGGACTCGGACGAAGGGGGACGTATAGATCTCCGTTCCGGTGGCAAAGGCAGCGTCGAAGGACAGTTGGAATTTAATACTCAAGCCGATGTTGTATGACCAGGCAATGGTGGCAATAAAGAGAGTGGCCACTATAGATTTGGCCAATTTTGGATACCTTTGAATGAAATTATTATTTTAAATCAAATAAAAAATATTTTTAAGACTTACTTGGCATAGATGAAAAGCAGAGCATTTGCCAGGATAAAGAACTGCATTTCGCAGGCCAGAGACCAGCTCCAGTTGGCGCACATGTCCCGGTGGTCGAAAAGATTCTGGATGAAGAGCAGGTTCCTCCACCAGTGCCTGGAGCACATTTCATCAAACCGCTCATTGATGTGGTAGACGGATACGTCTCCAATATAGGCATAGACCAGGTCCACAGTGGCCATTACCACAAGGTAGAGGGGACCCAGGCGAAGGTATCGATGGAACAGCAGCTTACCAAAGAGCTTCAGGTTCTGGCCAAAGCCATTTCGGCGCACTGCCTCCAGCTGCTGGGAGTTTCGCAGATAGTTGTACGTCTGCAGAAAGCCACTAAAAATTTTGGTCTTGAGACACATTTTAAATGAAAATGAAAAGATAAATCTAATACCTGATTGTGAAGAAAACATCCACAAGCAGGGGAGCCGAAGAAACGTATTGGAAAAAGGCCTGCTCCGCATAGGAAATTAGCACCGTCTTGTTGTGAACTGTGAAGTACATGAACCAGACCACATGGAAGACCATGATCCAGATGGCGCACACTGAACGCAAGCCATTCATTAGCGGAATTTCATTGGGGCTATTTTCGCGAACGGAAAATATTTTAGCCCAGTTGGACGGGACGTCCCAGCAGGGGACGAACTTTCGGAATTTCTCCCACTGCAACATGGAGTGGAGGGCTCGCCACAGTTCCGATTCGGCCGGTGCCAGCCCAGGGTCTTGTTCGTCCGTCAAGGGTGCCAACTTCTTGGACGCCGTCAGCTGTTGGGCGCAGAGCATCAAGGCGCCAGTGGCCAAGATGCAGGCCACCACCAGTCGGAAGCTGGGTCTCTCAAAGAAGGAATCTTTCAGCTGAAGATCCTTCATGTAGACCACTTCCGGGCGGATGTCGAAGATCTCGTTCTCGGCAAACATTCCGGCAGTGACATAATCCTGGGCCAAACCTTTCACCTCCTCCGAGCTGCAGGCGCTGGGCAGGCACAGGCCAATGTGGATGATCTGCTCGGACATGAGCTTGATCTCCACCTGCCAGGGTGAGCTGTGGCGCAGGTAGATTACGCGATAGTCCATGTCAAACGGTGCTTGTTGCGTGATAATCCCATAGTGCATAACTCTGTCAAAGTTTTTCGACAGGGTTATTCCGACGGGACGTTGGACCCCGCGACAGGCCTCCCTGCTGCCCAGCCAGTAGTTCTGGCCATACACAAATCCGGAGGGCTTTGTTCCAGAGGCATCCAAAACTGCGGAAAAGCAATGCGAACTTTAAATTTCGGAAATTTTCATTCGAGGTGCAAAGTGATTAGGTGTCTGTTTGTTATTTGGACTCATGCTACAAAGCGCCACTTTAAATAGGAATAATTTTAAATTAAGCAAATTTGCGCAAGGGTTTCAGTTGACTAATCTCCGAATCCAAATGCTAACAGATGATAGACGCGGGAACCTATTGACTTGACAATTGGCTGGTGAATCATACTTCAAGAGACTTTTTGGCCTGAAGTGTATGGCAATGTACAAATTCGAATTTAAATGCTATTGACATGACAATTAAAAATTACTTAAAGTATGGGAAGGGTTTCTAATGAGGAAGTCCCCGGTTCAATGGAGATTATGCAAAAATCCTGTAGTTAGTTGTTCATAAAATAAATTGCAAATATTCAAAAATGTTAAAGAATCGTATTAATGTTTTTCCATTGGAAGTTTAAAAAATTTTTGTGACTCTTAAGGACTCAAAATGTTACAAAATATTAAAAAAAAATATATTTTGAAATTATTCTGAAGTGTGTAGCAAGGACAAAATCAATAAGGCACATACTTGACAAATCAGACATGTTTCGTAATTATATCAAAATTACTAAAGTTTTCAATTAAAAGATTTTCGATAGGTTTTTAAATATTTCGAATTTTTATTTTCGAATATTTAGAATTAAGGGGAAAATTCTAGTTTAAATGGAATACTTTAAAAGTTTAAACTATGCTACGATTATGCCAACTTACCCTTCATGGCCCATGGCTGCTTGGCGAGTATGCCACGCTGCACTTGCCGCAGCTGCGCGTGGCACTTCTGGCTAACGGCGCTCTCATTGGCCACCTTAGTTAGTCCAAATATGACGGAGGTGCGCGTTAAATGCCTCTCGTGGGGCGAGCCAACAATTGCTGAGCTGGTGTCTGCCTCGGAAACTGCTGGCTCTTCATCCGCCAGCGATTGCGATACATTGAGCTGATTTTGATAGCGCTGCTGCTGCTGCTGCTGATGTTGATGTTGGTGGTGCCAGGTCTGTGAGGTGGTCTGATTGCTGGCGCCCTTGGCCAAAACTCCAAAATCCATGGTGAGGCCGAGCAGCATCAGCAGTATCCAAGGCAGAGGGGTGCGCCTGATCTCCATGCCGCTGCCGTACTTAGTTACCTTGGTTTATTTTTTATTTATTATTTGTTGTTAGTACACGGTGGGTATTGTGCCCGTTTTTTGGACCGCACGCCTGTTTGGCTATCTCAAATGGCTTGTTTGATTGCCGTTTGCCGAAGGTCGCCGCACCACGATTCACTCAGTTCACTTCAGGCCACGCCTCCTCCCGTCACGCCTCCTCGTCTCTGGCTCGGGCCTGCGATCGAAATTGGTTAATGTTTGCCAATTGATTGGGAGAAACTTTCGTTAGCCATAAAGTCCCATAAGCACGTTTTCAAAAGCCTTTGAGTGAATGATTTCCCACTGACACACATTACACACACACACGCAGCTCGGGGCTATTATGATTGCATTAGAATATTACGTATACGCAGTGTCGACATTACGCATAGAATATTACGCATACGCAGTGTTGCCGGTGGATGATTTTCATTTACCGTTGAGCGTACTTAATTAGGAGAAATAGCGCTATTTGAACAGTAATTAACAATTAATGTATTTTTATTTCATCATGAGTTGCATATTTTTTGTGGGATTTCAAAAAGGCTATTTTACGAACTATTATTTTTTACTGTGCATAAAAGAAAACAAACAAAGGACACTCAGCCCCCGACTTCCCCTCGCTGCTTCTCACCTATCGATTTCGCTAGAATATTACGCATACGCAGTGTAAGTCCATTACCGGTCGAGTTGTCGGAGGAGAAAAAAGAGAAGAGCCACCGAAAGCACCGAAAGCCGAAACAAAAGACTTATGCAATAATTAACATATACCACATGCGTTAATAATTTTGCATTTAATTGGGTTTTGATGGTGTTGGATCTGGCGTCACCCAAACAAACGCCGCCGGGGAGTAAAAGTTTTTGAAACGCAGCAAAAAGATAAACAAACCGAGACTCAACCCAATTCCGCTGGGAGTGTGCGAGGCAGCCGGAGACTAAGGTTCAATTGATTGCCTGCGTTGCCCGGCGACGCGTTTGAGTCTTTCAGTTCGAGTTTCGATTTGAGTTTGAGTTGTTTTCGTTATACAAATTTTTGGTGGCTCCCCTTGGAGTGAAGTCTGCGCAGGTGTAAAGGCGGCAAAGACGCCGGCAGAGCCATGGAGCCCATTGATTTCGACCGGACAACCGCTGACCACACACAATCGGTGGCTTGTTGTCGTTGTTATTGGTGCTGCCCTGCTGACGCCTTTCGTTTTCGCTTTGACACACACACAGACCCGATCACTCATACGTAATAATTCGCAGTTTATTGTTTATTATGGCCAAAGGCCCGCGTAATCCAAATTAACGATGAAAAACAGGCCATAGAATTAGGTGTTGCATTGTTTGTGCATTTGGGAATTGCACAGTTGAAATTTTTCTTCGGGAGTTTTTAATCTATTTTCAAGTATTTTTTGTCATCAAATTATTTTTAACAATTGAAGACATTAATTATTTTAAATGTTAATAAAGTCGGAATGGCTATTGGATTGGATGGATTGACACCATTAATATCCATGCAGTTAGGATTTTTTCCAAGCAAATATTTGTTTAACTTTAAGAGAAAAAACTATTTCGAAATTTATGGATTTATAAACTTATAGGCTCATTATTTCTATGTTGTGACATTTTTCTGTCTCGGTTTTTTATTTTTTTTACAGCCAATAAAAAATGTAAACTGACTCAATTTTGAACATAAATTGCCATTGCAATTAGTGTTATGAAGAACACAATTTGGCACACATTTTTTTCTCACAGTGCATGGCCAGCAATTTTTGCTCGTTTGCCCGCTTTCCTAAGCGATCTTTTTGTTGGTTTTTGCATAATTTAGAGGCTGCTTCTTTTGTGGCAAGCGCAGCGCGAGACGCCCATACTTTGCCTATGGGGGAATTTCGATATATGTTTGATCTGCATTTACATAACACCCGTATACCAGCTACAGATACGAATTCCAAAGCCAAATCGATGTGCGGGAGAGAGTCCGCCAACTGGATGCTTGGATGCTGGGAAGCTGGGATGCTGCAAACAGGGTTTGTTCCTCTTATAAGAATCCAATTAACAAGTCTTGTTTGCACAGAGCACAGAACACTCAACCATATGCTTACTTTAATTTACGATTTTAACTGATATTCTGTTACTTCTGCCGAGCTAAACTTGTTGAGCGCTTTTATTTCGCTGGCTTTATTTTCACTTTTTCCTACATTCCGCCCGTAGTTAAGATAACTTTTATTGAGACATTACCGAGATGAGATCCGCGTGCCTCTGATATTTTCGTCTTGTTTTTGTTATTTGTAATTTTTTGGTTTTTTAACCTGGAGTTAAACTTGGACTTGGACCGACTTTCGTTTTCGTTTCTTTCTTCAGTTGGCTCTGGCTGATAAAACGCACTGCACAACAGATTAGCTGGCTGCTGACTACTTGCCTGCTTCTTTCTCTTTCGTGGCTTCTTTTAGCCTGGCCCTGCAACGCTGGCTGGCGGCTCTTTTTCTGCTTTTTTTTTTTTTGAGATTTTGTGTTGACGTTAACCGAATTTCGTTTTCATTTTTGCTTAAACTTTATGAGGAGGGACACGGCAACAGCTGCGGAGACGGCGACGCGTGCAACGTTTTGGAAACAACTGTGCGCCGCTGCATTTTGGCTCAAAGTTTTATAAACTTGGTCGCTGGCTGCTGGTCGCTGGTCAGTAGTGAGTGTATAGAGCAGAGCGGTCAGCAGAGCCATCAGCAGCAGCAGCAGAAAAAGTGGCAATAGCCGAGAGATAAATCAACAATTGGAATTTCAGTCTCAAGATCAACAAAAGGCGAGAGACTCTCGACTCCCTACGCGTCCGAGTCCAAGTCCGAGTTCGAGTCCGAATACGAATCCGAGCTTGCGGCTCCAGGCCACAATTTTGCCTCCAACTCGACTTCGGCTCTTAGCTTGGTCCATTGCACGCACCTCATTTTCTCGCTCTTTCTCTGCCTCTTTCTGGCCATCTCTTTTTCGGCCGGGTCCAGACCCTTCAACTAATCAAAAACCCCATTAAACTGGTGATATCTGAGGAATATTTGGCATACTCGACATTTAAGGGTTTATTTCTGGTAATTTGTATTTATTTTTCAACTGACAAAGTCCCCCCTCTTGGCTGATAAAAGTCAAAATTAATTGCATCAGCATAGGGTCTGTAGGTTAACCTGTATTTTAGGCCTTAAAATTACATTTTAATTGGATTTATTTTGGTTATTTTAAGGCCTAAGGCCAACAGGTTTTCGTTTTTGGAACGGAATTTTACTGAGTGGGAAATAAAATAAATGATTTTAATAACAAGTTGAGGAAAATCAATGGGTTGCGTGTTTTGTTGTTAAACTTTAAAATGTCTATTCATCTTTTTTTCGAATGGTGGTAGTCCCTTAGCCAAGGATATACCTTTCTCACTATGGATTCAATTCTTGAGCGGTACACTTCTGATTTTTAATAAAATAAAGACCCTGGTCATTTCGGGAAGACTTACGTACGCTTTAAATTTTGTTTTTAAATATTTTAATAAGAAAATTTTGTAGATTTAGGAAAAAGTCTATCTAATTGTATTTTGCTAAGGAATCGAATGTTTTTGGAAACATATGGCTATCGAACATAGTATTATTCTAACCAATTATTCCAAACAAGTGTGTAGATTCGTTCCCTTTTAATCCTTTTAAATATCCCAAGGCATATCCAATCAAATTTTCTATATCATAAACTTCAAAATGAAAAATAAATAACGGTCTTCTGTGGGAGCCCGACAAGTTTCCGCTCGATACCGTAAGATGTCGCCCACCTGACAAAGCTCGAGTTAAAGCCGGGCTTGAAAGTCCAAAGTGTATCGGAGAGATCTTTGGATCCCCTCGCGTATTTGGGGCTCAATCGAAATCCAACGTTCGAATAAACCATAGTCTTTTTTATTTTTAGTAATTGATTTTTTTTTTAGGAGAAATTAGGTTTCAAAATATCACAATAAAATTTACATTTCACTAGATCTGTGGTTGGGGCAGCAATCTGTAAAAATTAGTCTGTTATATTAGCATTAGACTGTTAAGGTAACTTTTTTATACCCTTGCGGAGCGTATTATAATTTTGGTCAGAAGTGTGCAACGCAGTGAAGGAGACATCTAGGACACCATACCCGTTATGGCATAAAGTATATATATTCAACTTTCGTGTTTTTGGGTGTAGAGGCGTCGATTTTTTTTTTAAATCCATTTTATATAAATGTATGCTTGTTATAATTTTGTAAGGATCGGATAACTATGTATATCCGATATTTACTATATATTTTAGCAATAAAAGCCGCTGATTAACTGCAAGGGTATCTAAAAATCGGCACCGTCCGAAGTCCATTCTCGTTTTTATAAGAGCCCATCTTGAAAATTTCATACTGATCGGATCGGAACGGATCGAACCAATGTTTAAACTATTTATTTTTATAATATTTTTTTTTTAGTTGCGTTGTGGGTAGCGAAGAAGATAAAAAATCCTTCGCAATCTGCACAGTTTATAAAAAAATGTGGCTGTCGAATTTAAAATTGAAAAGTAAATAACGGTCTACTGTTTGAGCCCGACAAGTTTCCACTTGATACCGGAAGATGTCGTTGGCGGAAAGCTCTGCCACACACCTGTCTCTCACCTGACAAAGCTCGAGTTAAGGCCGGGCTTGAAAGCCCAAAGTGGATCGGGTAGATCGTTGGATCCCATCGCGCATTCGGGGCTCAATCGAGTCGCGCAGCTTGAGGCCAACAGTTCGAACTGCGAGAGCCGCGCGTGCGATTTTCCGATCAACGCCCACCACCCTCCGCCGCCTCAGCGACGCCCCAGTGCGACAGAGCGAGAGAGAGCGAGTCAGAGGGAAAACTAAGCTCCTCACTTGCCAAACTTCAATATCAAAATCCGTCGTGGGTGCTGGAACGAAACCGAAAAATTCACGAAATTCATGAAAATATTTAACCAAAAGCTGTGTTTTCGTACGAGTTAGTTAGTATTTAGTGCCAGTGTGTGTGTGTAGTATAGTGTGTGTGTTCCAGAATATTATCGCCCAACAAGTGCAGAATGAAAATAATAAACAAAACAAAAACAACAGCAAAACAGGCAACAAGTTTTTTTGCGTAGAATTCGACGACGGCGAAATTCCAAGTAAACAACAACAAGATACCACAATCGGGGCCTGCTGTGTTTTTTTCTTGTTATTGTTGCAACTCGTTTCGGTTAAAAGTTGTTGTTGTTTTTTATCAAAGCCACGAAGCGGGTCAAATGCATAAACAAACAAGCGAAATGCGCTGTGAATGAAACGAAACGAGATTTTGTTATTATTTGGCCTGAAGCGAAATTAATTACACAGTGCATTGTCATTGCAAAAATTATACATACAAGTACATATCTCGGTATCCGTATCTCAATCAGTGGAGTTTACATAAAAGTCGCGGGTCGCATCTGCCTGTTTTTTCGGAGTATCGCCATCCCGCTCAGACCGCTCAGACAGCTCGTAGCTTAGCCGAAAAGCTCGGCCCAAACAAATGAGTGTATCCGATAGATGCGTTTGCCACCGGAGCGCCAGCGCCTGTGGCAGAAACTGAGCCACTTTGGAGCGCCGACACCAATGGCAGCTAAAGTGAGTTGGATCCGTTAGCGAAAGTGCTGACCATCTGCATGGTGGAGGCAAAGTATCTTAGTATCTAAGTATCTGACAAATCGGTTCTCACGACACACAAACACCGAAGAACAAGCACCGTGCACGGACACCTTTGAACTTTAAAGCGGCAGAGGGAGAGTGCTATATCAGCGTGCAACGGTGCCGCAGCCAAAACTAAAGCCAAAAGCAAACAGACATCAATGGGCAATTGGAAAAAACATAACAAAACTAAAAAATAAGAAAAATGCTGCAGCAAAAACAGTCCAAAACCGGGCCCACAAAAATGGTTTCGGGCCAAAACAACTGTTACAGCACCAACATTGCACATGACACGGTGGGATTGGGGCATGCAATTTGTTTCCAGAATTTACGGGAGTTATTTTGATATGGGGATTATCATATTTATTTCCTATAATATGTGGAAGGCCCTAGGACTTTATGGAGTTTGATTTATTAAAAGTTCATGCATTCCTGTTTTAGGTTTAGAGATCCTTTAATATACCATTTCACATACGATCTTCTTATTAAATTGATACAAGTATCTAAGGTTTAAAAGTTTTTATTTAGGATAATTTATGCTTTAATTTCCGTATCTTCTATCTTAAATTTCTCTAAAGATAAACGCATCTGTTAGGCTTCCTACTTTAAGGTTTACGATCCTTTTCTTCATTCTCCCATAAAAATAAATGATCAATTCAATGAAGGTTTTTTGGTTTTCGAAAGTCTTTTTTTATGAAATATTTCCCGGTATGCCTTTTAACAACTTTAATTCCCTTAGGATTGTTAAATGACACCCACTGTCCCTTACTGACTGCATTTACTGGCCATGTCTCTAACTGTAATGGACATAGACGGTCGCGTACCACGGCGCACTTGTCGCAAAACAGGTTTAATCTGACTTGGTGGCTGGTTCTGTAGTTAGCCGAGTTTTTTTTACGATTACGGCCAGCCAGCCGCTTTAGCCAATGAATATATGTGTTTTTGTTATTAATGGTCCATGCATTTTTCCATATTTTCCTGCTGACCTCCGACGGTCTGCAGGGGCACAATGTGTTCGGAATCGGAATCACCTTGCCGTTCTAATTTGCCAACTGCCACCGCCAGTTGCAATAATTGGAGCGTGGCTAATGTGTCTGTGGGGGCCCCAGGTAAAAAAGGCCAGGGGTCGAGCTCATTAGCTTGGCCTGGCTGGGATCGGACCCAGGCTCTAAGCCTGGGTGGCACGCCCACGAAAGGCCTATGCAGAGAGGGGAAAACTCTTAAGAACTCTGAGAATATTTCCCAACCATGGCTCAAAGCCTTGGCTCAAAGGTTTATTTTTAAAATATTAATCACCCTTTCATAAACTGCATTTTTTCCCATGTATGAGAGCCTGGCTAGAACTTTGCACTTAGCATTGTTGGCAGCTTGTTTAACATTTAAAAATAAACTTATCATAAATCGTGTAAACGCAGACGAAAACACAAACAACTCGAACACAAACAGTGAATGCGAAATGAAAACTGTGTGAACATTTAGCTCGAATTGAAATTGAAATTGAAAAGTTGTTTGGCCAGCCGCGGAGTTGACCATAACCATAGCACGGTGGCAGGCAATTGGAAGCGGATGGCTTAAAAGACGCCACCGATCCACCGTCCGCTAACCGGTAAACAGAGACCAGAAAGCGGTATGCGGATCAAACCCTGCTGGTAACCGGACGCTGATGCAGTGCCGGAGCATCAGTATCGCCGGCTAATTGCATTGGAAATGGATGCTAACGGAGCCGTTAATGTGACGCCAATGGAGCATTAAGTTGCTAGTTAGCCGCCACTTGTGGGTCTTCGTTATGCAACATCGACGGAGGCAGCCGCCAAGTGAGTCACCAGAGATTGGGTTTCCTTGGTTCGAGATTGGTTTAGAAAAAAAAACGAATCATTTACTTGAAAAAGGGAAAAATAAACAGTCGTATTGGTTATACATAGTGCAATTTTCAGGTAGTTTCTACAATAGTTCTTTACTAATTAAGATATACCTTTAGTTTCAGTGTCTCCACTGTTACAAGCTCTTAGGTTCAGTTAACGATTGGGTTATTCTAGGGAGCGGCACGTGTACTTTGCACTAATTAACTAAATGGCGATCCAGCTCCCCGTTCATGTTAATGGGCCACTTTAAAGTACTTTACGGCAGCAACTGCTTTCCGGCCCCAGCCGGGTGACTCATGGGCGCGTCTAAAAATTCCTTGCAAAATCGGTTACTGTAGCAAAGCTATAAATCCCTCCTTCCTCTCTCGCGTTGACTTGAATCCGCCCACACAAAAATGGCGGAGCGGCACCTTAAAAGTGCACAAGCCTTGAGCTTGACAAAAGAATTGCAACAAAGAGATCTCTTAGACTTAATGGGAGGTGCACCGAAGCACTCCCTGACCCACTTCATCCCACTTCTCAGATCAATAGCTATGGTGAATTATTTTTTGGATTTTCCATTGCCATCCTATATGGATTGATGTTTATAAAGTAAGATGAGTGTGTGACTTGCTACGCCCGTTACTAGAAAAAACCCCATATAAACAGCAAATAAATAAACAAAGTGGCTCCAAGTTTCTCCATTATTTCCATTTATACTCGGATTTTCCAAAATTCGACTATGATGGAGATATTAAAAAAATTGTAGACTGCCGCAAGAGGCTTGGGATTGGTAAGTGTGCCAAAAGGCAGGTTATCTAATCCGTGCCCCAATTGTCTCAATCGCAGGCAATTTGTTAGAAAAGCAACACTTTCCCTCCCCTCGGCATCACTTGCGCTTTCCTTCGGCCTTTGCATAACCACACACGCGAATCCCGCATCGTTATCCCCTTTGGATGCCCCCGATCCCGGTGAACACTCCACATTGCCTGACCGCAAACTGCAAATTTGCCTTAATGACTGCGCCGGCACGTTAACTGTCATTTTCAATCAATTCGTAGCCCCCAATGGCCCGACTCTTTACGTCTATATGGAGATATATCCGCTGGCCAGGCCAACCTAACACAGTTTTAAGTGCAGCCCATTAATTTTCAGCGCTTTTTAAACTCTTGCACAAACGGAGATGCGGACTGAATGTTGGCAATCATCCGAATGTGCACCCCGGGGTGATATTAAAAATATTTCGATGAAATGATCCAAGAGGGAGGCCGAGTGGTTGCCGAACTTCTTGATGTTTACCGAACGCATTAGCTAATCCCGCTCCAATCCGGACAAATATTTGTCGACGTTTTATAGGAATTTTTGTGATTTGTGCGATTCTTGCCGGTTCCGAGAACCAAACGTGTAAAAATCCGCCTGGTAAATGATTGTACTACCAGGTAAACAATGGAGCATTCTTAGGTACGTGAGATCGCAGAGCCATAAGTATATTGCTGGGTTCAGGGTTAATTATTCTATTGCACGCTTCGGCTCAGACTTAAAATCCCACTCAGGTCCAGATTGCGGCTCGGAACTCGGAACAGAGCGTTCGGCGTAGTGTAAAGCCAAATTATATATTATTTGTATTATTAAATTTGTCGCTTGTTTGCAGACCAAACACAGACAATCCGAAGCGTTAGTTACTTAATATTTATTCTACATAATTATTATATTACCTAAAAGGAAGTTGACGACATCAGCTGTCGATTCTGTCATTTCATGGAGGAGAAACCTTCATGGTTGAAAAAATGCTTCGAAATACGCAGACGGTCTAAGCAAATTTTCGTCAAATTTTTAATAAGTTTATAATCTTAATATCTATATTTGTGGGGCCAATTTCCTGGCTATAAGATTTATGCATATAAACAAGACATAAGTCATGTTAATGCAACTTTGTAATTAGCAACTGCCGACTGCTTTCTAGTTATTCCCCCCATCAATTATAGATGCGATGCATTCCTGCCATGCCTCGATACTTCCTCGGCGCCTCTGAATAAGCATATTGAACATGTAACGATTTGGAGTTGAAGCCGAGAAGAATGCATTTCCAATAACAAGCTGCTCATCGGATGCATTTTAGCCAACGGATTGCCACAGAAACTGTCAGCAATCTGGCGAAATTTGCATTTGTTTATGCGATCCGCCGATCGCTCCCGGCTGATAAAATCGCGCGGATTGATAAACATTTTTAACTGGCCGTGTCGTGTCTTTGCTCGTCCACGATTTCCCAACGCCAATTTGCATGTTTAATCATCTGTGGCCAAGTTTAACCCATTGTTCGCCAAAACAAAGCCGCGATGTGGGCGTTTTTGTATCTATTTTTTTTCGTTTGTCTTTTTTTTTTTGCGATGGAGAATTTGATGTGGTCTGCCCAGAGGGACCTGAAATTCTTTCGCACGCTCAGCTCAAATGTAATTCTCGTCTCGATTTTTGGTCGGGCTCTACGCTTTTTTGTCAAGCTGCGCACTTTATCAATCATCGCAAGAATCGAGCAAACAACGCGAGAACCACTTCGGAACTCATCCAATTGTAGGCCACTCGAAAGTATTTCTGTTTACTCCAAAGACGTTGATTGAGCCGGAGTTCCAAACCGGCTACAGGTGATTTTGCTATATTCGCAAATACCCTGTAGGCCAAAAGTGCCAAAAGGAAGTAAGAGCCACATATTTACCTTTTGTAAAAAGTTCAAACAAGCAAAAACCAAACCACTCTTAATGGGTATCTCCGGGGTCCCATGTATATCCGCCTTACTTGTTTGTAATCTTATTGCGCGCTTTGGCTGTTAAGTTTAGAACGCTGATGTTATAACAAATTAACAAAAAAAAAATATAATCATATAAAAACGGGCCCGAACGAGCGAGTCAATGGCATTTCTTATAATTAAACTGGGAGCGAACTTAATGAACAAAACTCGGCTTCAACAAACACAAAACACAAAAAAATCTCTTCGCATTATAGCCAAATTACGAGAAACGTATAATTTAAAAAATGGTTATCATGTAGCTAGCTAGATAGCTTTTTGCGACTGTTCTTTGATCATCAGATCGGCATTAGCACCACCAACAACCAACCATCATAATAATCATAATAATCAGCATGCAAATTTCTTTCTTTTCGGCTTTTCTTACATGACATCCTGCTTGGGTCAATTAATCATGGGAACTGCCAAAGATCCAAGAACAGGCTACCCAACAAAGAAGATTCTTAAGCTTAACGAGCGTTGAACTTTCGCTCATCCGCTTTGCTCATCATTGGCTAGAAAGGTTCTTGGCCAACGCAAAAATAGAAATGCCATGCGCACTTTTGTATCTTTCCATCTCGGCCATAATTCATAAGCATAACAAAGAACGAGGCTTTACCACTCTGCCACTGTGAGGGTCAAACTTTGGACGCTATTCCCCCACTAAGCCATGGGTTTATTTCTTTAGGCCAAATTACGCAAAGCTAATGCCGCACCCAGGCATGAAGGCTTCTTGTGTTGGCCCGGACCGAGTGGCACTTTATGCCGCATACCAAATCGGGTGAAATTGTCAACGTAATTTTGCGCAAGTCTTTATTTTTCCTTTACTTCGCTTTAATTGATTCCTCGCCTCCCAGCCAATGACACACATGGCCATAAAAATTCATAGTTGCTTATGTTTTAATGGCTAACGACAATCCAACAAAAAATCAAAGACAAACGAAACTGTCAGGCTGCGGCCGCAACAGGGCGTATGCGTGATCGGCTTTGGATTTGAACTGGGATTTTATTGAACCGCTGAACGATCGGCTGAGCGACCTCAGTTATCACTCTTACTTACCGCGAATTATAATTGATGTTTGCCCATGGGATGGCCAAGTCAAGCGGCTTATGTGTTCAGTTTCAGGAGGTACCTCAGCTTTGGGTTATCTGCCCAGACACATGTCTATATGTCTAACATGAAAAAAAAACTTGGGTCTAAAGTGGTTATAATTTTATTTTTATTTTGGCAGGCAGTAGGTACGTTTCTAAAGTCTAGAAATTATTGCCAAGACATTCGGCTTGACAATGGGAATAAATTAGATACTTTACTTGGTTAGTAAGAGTAAGACATCAGGTAGGCAAATAAGTTGCCATTAAAGCTTAAAGTGGATGGGTTGATTATTCCAAATATTCAAATTAAAAGCCAAAAATATTGGTCATTTTTTAACAAGTTACAAAACATCATTTAATGGGATAAGTTTGAAGTTTGAGTAAGAGTTTAGTGGGTCACTAAGACAACTGTTTGGGGTTAGTCACTTCATTCAAATTTTGTTTATCCTATTTTAGATGATTTTAAAATGAAGTTTGTATCTTATTGCAATGACTTTTCTCTCTGAACGCTTTCCGTGGCGTTTTCCTTGACTATTTTTGTAGCAATCGGCAACATTTTACTAATGCACTCCGATCTCTCTTCCGACATTTTCAGCAACGGGCCGGCGTACGATTTCCCAAAGCAGCAGCACAGATAAGTCGACAGCACGACTTGAATTATTGCACGCAACAGCGGCAAATGCAACATCTACCGCTGCAACACCAGCAACAACATCAGCAATCGCGGCGGGCAGAGAAAGGGGAGAAGCTGCAGCAGGCGATATAGACGCAGCTTCATTCTACAAGACAATTGTGGAAAAGTGGAAAACTCCGGGAGTGTGTGTGCCAGTGCAAACGAACAATAGAAAACCAGATAGAAAACCAGCAGAGAAAACAATCAGCCGACTTAAAATACACAACACCAACGGCCAAAGCAAAGCAAAACAGAGCAGCAGCAACAGCAACAGCAACGGCAACAGCAACAATATCTTAAGTACTTTTGTTTGTTTGAGCCTTATTTTTGGTTTTTGTTTGGTATATGCTTCGGTTACGATGTCGTTGATGAAAATCCATCGAAGCAATGAATCATTTTGCTGTTGCTGGTTGCTCTTGTTGGTGGTGGCATTGTTGTTGGCAGTTGAGGCGGCAGCGGCGGCAGCCTTAAGTGAAACGCAGACGAATGCAACTAATGGTGCAATTAGACAGCCAGCCATCCAGGCTTCGGATTTGCAACAGCAACAGCAACAGCAACTTCAAAACCAGCTGAATGCGACCGCCGGCGACGGCGAAAGCCGAAATTCAGCGGAAATTTTTAGTCCCGGCGATGTGGGTAAGTTTTCTAGCATATTACACACACGAACACTCACAGGAGCAAAGAGCAAAAAAATTGCCAACTAGCCAAAATAAATCTATGCCAATTATTGACCAACTGCCAGCGGACGAAGCAACAATCGCCGCTGCAACATTCGAGTTTACTGGCGAGTGGAAACGAACAAAAAACAATTGGCCGAAGAAGCGGCAGCGGCCACAACAAATGCAAGCCATTGTGGCATTGGCCAATCTTTTGCATTTGAAAGCCAGAAGTGGTTGTCAACGTTTCAGGTTGTTATGAGACAGAAAGGAATGGGTTTTATGGGCCAGTTTCCTTGCATTCAATTTAGAGGGTTACGGCTTTTAGCCCCCATCAACAGGAAAATAAAAATGGCTTTAAAAATTTACGACTTACGGTTGTCATGAAGGAATTTAATGAGATCACCTAATGGGTGGGGTGGGTTATTTTAGTTAGAAGACTTTTGGACGGGTCTTCAATTCACTTCAATTCTTTTGCATATTCAATAGAGTAGCCCTTGAACCAAATCAACGAATATAGAAAGGTCTTGGTCTCAAAAAGTGTGACCCATTTGTGACCCCTTCACGTTTGTTAAGACAAAGATTCAATTGCACAGATAAACCCACAGCATGTGGAACCCTCTCCACATATTGAGTTGCAACTATCGAAAATATAAAACCGTTCTGCAAGGGCAAGTGTCGAGGTGAAGATAGCCAGCCTTTCAAAAGCTGCAAGTGGATTGATTAGACCGGCTCTTTTGTCCATGGCTGCCTCGCACACTCATAAATGTAAACAGTAATTGTTATTTCAATTAAGTATTTTCATAAACAATTAAGTTTGGACTTGGTGATTTCTCAAATGCGCCACTGCGTGGGTGTCGATGGTAGTTTGCATTTAAATTCGAAATGGAAATTGTGTTTGGGACTTGGAATTTGAATTGGAATTCAAATACATCTTTATTCATGAGCCTTTTTTTAAGCGGCAAACACAAAAAATGTTTAGTAAGTTTTTATTGTTCACCAAAGTGGAGATAAACCGCCGTGGCCCAGAGCTAACTAAACAAACGTTAATGCATTTTGATTATACTCAATTTATGCACATTAAAATATATATTTTGTTGTCCGGCCTAAGCCGGCGATGAATGGGCATAATTTCGGGTTTCCTTTGGCCAGGCTCTTACGAAATGCAATGTTCGAGGCTTCCATCCAAGTTGTAGGTGTCGTTGTTGGCTACTTGAGCACTCGAGATACTCGGCCAAAAATATCAATATTGGTGTGGCTCGGTCCCAGTTCGAAGTCTCAGTTGTTGGGCTCATTACGCTTACCTGTTTCTTTCCTTTTTCATTTTTTTCTTCTCGAAAAAAGACCTCATGTGCGTCCGTTGCGTAATCCTACTCGTTTAGCAGGCGTAGTGAAGCGTTGGCAGCTCGGCCCAAAGCTCCCAAAGCCGGAGAAGAGGAGCCCAAAGAGCAAATCTGAAAAGTCAACAAAAAGTCAGACGGCCAAAAACAAGCAGTCAGCCAAGTGCATTCGGGCCGGGTCTGCAGCTGCACTGAAATCAATAGTTTCCCTTTTGAAAAGCTGAATAAGAGTTATCGCAAGGTGAGATAATAGAATTTGACAACATAATTTCAACAAGGCGGAGAATGGCAAATTATATGTGGTTGGGTCTATTAAATCTGAAAAAGTTGTACGTCAGGAAGTCTAACTCCAGCCACTGAGGTGAATAGCCGAAAAAAACATAACCATACGTATTTGTTTAAAATATGGAGAGACATCCTAAGACCGCCGACGGCTGCTTTTATATAATAATAAAATACCCCAAATAATGTCTAATTTACTTCATATTTTTCTCTGTGCGACCGAGATTTGGGTCTTGTCCCAACCAGGGCGAATACGCAATATGGGGGCGTGCATCAATGTGGGAAAGATAGAGAAAGACAGAAGTAGCTTGGGAGAAAGAGGCGGGGATAGTGAAATCATTGTTGCCCAAAGTAAAAACAACTGCAGACCTTTCACGCTGGAAGGGGCACCTGCCTACCTACCGTATTACGTACTTTGATTCGGATCTGGGTCTTACGCTGCCCCTCAACCCGCCTATGATGTATGTGCAGTAACCAATATTCAATCAAAATATTTGCCGTGTTCGTTATTTGATGGGCTCGGAGCCCAAATGTGTAAACATACGAGTTTATGTTCATTTATAAAAGATCTTCGTCACGGAACTAATCGATTGGGTATAGAGTTCAGTTGAGTTGGACCGTGATCGGATGGCAAGGCCAAGAATTATTTACATATAATTATGTAAAGTTTTCAACTGGGAAGTTAACTGAAAAGGCAACCAAAAAACAAATAAACAATAGTCGAGATGGGAATAAATATTATTTTCCAAACGATCTTCAGAGATAAATTGAAAAAGTTTCCAGCAAAAAACCATAAATTGATTTTAATATTGATTATACAATTTGTATTATTTTGAGTTTCCTGAATATTTATTTTTAATTTTGCTTGATTTTTTGCAATTTAACTTGATTTGAAGACCCCATTCCGAGTTGGTAACTTTGCGGTTTGTGTTTACTTTTTGGTTTGGCTAGGAAAAGGAAATAAAATGCGCAATCTGTGTTAAAATCAATTTGTTGTGTGTGTTTTGGCGATTTTTTTTATATAAAATGTTTATAATTTCTTTTTCATTAACTTTCGTTGCGAAAAAATGTGGCCGCAGGGGGGGAGTTTATTGAACCCTTTGTCCCAGGTCTATCATTTGGTTAATTTCTTTTCTTTGTCTTGGCTGCCATCTTTCTTGGTGTTTTTTTTGGGTGCGTGATTAATAATAAAACCGCTGGTGACCCACAACTAGGGGGAAAGGGTTACGCAACTGCGATGATTTAGTGGGGACTTAATTAAAATCCGTGGGACAAAAGAAAGCGGCCAAGAGCTAATGATGGGGGTGGTGCAGAGCTTTAGTTTGGGTTGCGTAAATAGTGGGATGCTACTTGGATGGGATGCTCTCGCGGCTGATGATGATGAACATGTGCCACGCCCCCAGGCCCATTTGCAACGGCTCAATGCACAATCACAACAACACGGCGATGAGTATTGAAAAATTTTCAGGCTGAGCTCTGAATTCGCTCTGACTAAGCCGAACAAAAAAACGGAAGCCCCCGCCGAACCTCGCACAATGGCAGCCAAAGAAAAGATACTACCTGTACATGTAGGTAGGTAGTAGAAAACCATGAACACAACAAAACTTTGCAATTATCCAACATTGCAACCTGCTGCCTGCTGCCTGGTGGCCTGGCGGTATTGTTGTTGACCATTTAACATATGCGCGTTTGTCTAGGGCCGCACATCGAAATGGAAAACAAAGTGGAAATCGGTTTCTGGCCCGTAATTGCGCAATTAAAAGGTCAGGCTCTCAGCCAAGTTGATAGCTTTTCAGCCGCTTTATATCGCCGAGTTTTGGGTGTCAGCAGCCCCAACAGCAGCCACGGCAGCAGGTCTGTCAAGGCAGCCAAGGGTTAATTCCGCACCAGGAAACTACAACTTAAACTTCAACTAAAACTTTAACTACACCAAAAGCCAAAACGATTCATTTAGCGCCATTTCACGACAACTTCAGCTCCGTTTCCATTTCCGCATTGACATCCGCGATGCTTTTGGCTTGCATTTCATTTCATTTCTTCGTTTTGGATCGAAAGTCGGTACTGGTAATGGTGCTGGTACTGGTACTGGTACTCGTACCTTTGCCATTTCTTTTGGCTTTCTCACGTCGTCGATGGCAACTGCACTTCCTGCATTCGACGGCATTTTTCTGCACCCACAAGAGCTGGCTGGGAGCGTTGGCTCCTTTTCTGGCTAAAATGTCGAAACGGACAAGCTCCTTGGAGGAAATTAAAAATGCAGATACTGTCTCTAAAGACTTTCCAGTTTCGTTTAAAACAAAGCATAGCAATAAATGTGTTGGAATCAAAGGTTAAAAATTCATGGATTATTAGATGCATGATTGGAAAATGGTTTTTTTCTTCTGGCTACCTTGAAAGTCCATGAATAAACGAAACTACACCCTCTCCAAAAAGGAATTTCCCGTTATGCTTAAGAAGTCGTGTGGCATTTGCCAATTTTTTTTGGCATTTCGTTGTATTTCGCGTTGCATGCTTCGATTTCACATTAGAAATGCTTTCGATAGGCTATTTCAGCTTAAACAAAAAAACATGTCTTGCATGTCGGCAGCTCGGTCAGTAAAAAATAAAAAAAGGCTGCAAAAAGGCACTAAAAAGTAACTAAAAAATAAAAAGCCGAAATAACCAAACACGTTTTAGCCATGAACGTGGGATATTGTAGGATAGGGTGCAACTGCAACTGCAACTGCAGCGCCAAACGAAAGCGAAAAGCGAGAAACATGGTAAATAAAACGGTGCGGCCAGAAAAATTGCAACGAAAGTGGAGAAAGTTTTCTGTTTTCTGCCAAGGCGGCATTTAAAAATTGTATTTATGAACTGTCTCTGGGCTGTGTGTGGTGGTTGGTTATGAGTGTGCCAGTCTGAGTGGCTCGGTGTGTGTTTATGCACCAAGTTGTGCAAATTCCGAGCTAAAACCAGAAAGCAAAAGTGAAGCTGAATCAGTGCCAACGAATTAATGAAAGTTTTCAGCGTTCGGCGTTGATTGAATTTGCATTCGCCAAGCTTGGATTGCTTTCTTTTGCCGGCCAGGAAACTGCCAGGAAGCTGTAATAATTAAGAAAAGTGATGAGTCAAGGTCGCAGTTGATGGATTTCCTGAGGAATTTGTGGCAAAAACCTCTTGCGAAGCCAAAGCATTGAAGCTCAATAATATAGCCATGAAATTGTATTGGGTAATACGTTAGTAATTGTTAATTATTGCAGCTTTTTATTTTTATTATTTAATAAACCTTGTTTTGTTAACAACAAAACACTTATAATTTCTTTAGTAAGAAATACCTAATATTACCCAACAATGAATTTGCCAGAACGGTTTTGTGTCACATTTCATGAGGCTTCGAAAACCATTCTTTTCTATAATTTGGTCTTTGTGTCATGGTTACTCTGGGCGGAAATTTCCAAATTTTAGTTGTCAATTTGGTTAGACTCCAATTTGGCTTCGGTGGGCTGTGCAACGTTGCGTATGATTGACATTTGTGTCATAGCCACATATGTGATTATGAATTTTCCGCTCAATGAATGAAATTTCATAACTTCGAATGTGACACCATTACCATTTAATAAGTTTAGACAATCGAATCAAATACAGCTGTCAGCACGATCAACTGCATTGCGTGCTGAGTGTTTTGTAGGTTGGAAGTGAGTTATTTTTTTTCGTATTCCCGAGTACTTGTTCGTTTGTCAATTAGCAATGAACAAACTGCAAAGTCAGCTGGTAATGCGAGTGCGACTGTCTGCCTGCCAGTCCCTGCCCACTCGTGTCAGTAATTTATTTTTAATTAAAAGTTCTAAACAAAAGCCAAGACATGCGATTCATTCAAGCGCTAATATCAATCCCCCACAAAAATACATATACATGAATTTTCAACTGGAGATTACATTGGGAAAAATAGGAAGTTATTATATTTAGATTTATAATCATTTACAAAGAAGGTGTCTATTAAAACGAGCATACAAATTTTTCTCACCTTTTCTTGATTAATGATTAATTAGTAGTTTTCATGTATTAAGCCTCATCAATGAAATATCATAAATAAAATCATAAGCAGGAATAGGTTTGATTAATGGAATTCTTAGTATTCGAAAATGTAGTTCTTTAGGAATAGTTTCATCATATTAATGATATTATTCAAGCTTTAAAATTTGATTTTGATTTCCAACTACTTCCCTTTTTTTCGGGTGTATTCCCATTGATTGTGGCTTCAGTTGGGGTGGCATCTGTGCAATTATTGGCGGACGGTTGCGGGGGCAACCTTGATGGGCTTTGTGCGGCGGCAAAGTCTCATTAGCTGCCAAATAAACTTGGCTTTTTTCGGCCAGAACCAGCGCCTGAACCGGGCGGGGTCTTCTCCATTGTTTTTCGACTTAATGCTTTTTTATTTGTGTTCGGGGGCCAGAGTTCGATGCCGAATTTCGCAAAAATGTAGAAGCTAATGCTGGCATTAGTCACGGCGTCGCATCCGTTTGATGGCTTCTTTGTTTCGTTGATTTGTTCTCTCTTATTTGGCCGGAGATTAATCACCTGCCAAATGCTGCACAATTTTCGGGCATTATGTAAGCAGCTTAGGTAGCTTAGAATTCCCCCAACCTATTTCGCAGTTGCTTTTTAGCCAGGCGCATTACCAATTTGCCAACCGCCGTCACTTCGGCGTGGAGAACCGTTTCGGATGCCCGTCTTGGGCTAGTTTAAGCCGTGTTTTGAACTCAGTTATGGCCCGCTTCGCTCAGTTTGGCTTAACTTGGCTCGGGCGCAGCCGAAAAAAATCGTGTATATGACCAAAATCAAATTAAAATTCCACAACGCATGCCAAGCGGCGGCATCGATGGCCACAACAGCAGCATAGCTAATGCCAAGAAGTCATAGTTCCCAATCTCCTTGCCATAAAGCCGCCGTATCGGGAGGAAGTCCACGCCTCTGGAAATACTCTTTCCGGAGAGGAAACAGTGGCTCAGATAAAGATTTGCCGCAGTTTGCTTAAGAAGAATAACCTTTATTGTTTCCCAATTGGGAAAGAATGAGTCAAAGTTCCTGGAATCAACTTTTACTAAATGATTTAATTAAATTTTGACAAATGAATACATTTATTGAATATCTTGGAGTTGTTCTGTGAGTCAATATTTTTATTATTAGAAATGCATACTTAATTTAAAGAGAAATGTTTGTATAAAAGTTTCACCAAGAAATAGTGGAAAATATGTGGGTGGCATTCTTTCTGAAAAATTTTAATGTCTCACGTGTAGAAACTTTTTATGGAAACTATGACGAAATCGTAAGTTGATTAATATTTTTCCCATTCTGGTCAAATAGCTAATGTAACTTTTTGGAGTTCATTGAGACAGAGGTAGGCGCAGCCAAAGAAACGTCTGTGGCTGTGGCCAAAATGGCAACCGACGGCTGATTGTCGTTTTGTTTCATTGAAGGCAGCGACGTGACGAGACGCCCAAATGGAACAGACTGTGTTGTACAATCTGGCAGAATGGACGAAAAGTGGCAAGAAAACAAGAAACGGTTCGGCCAAAACAAAGACAGATCGCTGGGCTACAGTCAGAAAGGGGGATCGGGTGTAGTTAGTTTCTGGTAGTTAGCTGGCTAAAATGCGGCAGCCGGCAACAAGCGGCATCTCCAACTTGTTCTAGCCGTCTTGCCGCGCTTGAGATGCCAAGCTCAACCTTGGCCTAAACTGCGAGCCAATGAACTAAATGTTTGTGAAAAGCTACGGCGACGGGGCAACAATGTTTGTTTGCCTGGCATTGTTTTGGCTAGTTGGCTGTTTGGCTATTTGGCTGGCGGGCCGACTGACTGTTTTGGCAACGCGAAAATTAAACAATTGAGCAAGCAACGAGTCACAGCCGCCTTGTAATTGTTTTGCCCGATTCGCGCAGGTCAGGCTGGGATTTAGGCCCATTGCTCAATTGGGTAATTTATTGGCCAGCTGCCTGGCCGGAGGCAGATAGAACATAGAAGCTTCGGGCAGCAACTAATTAGCGACTTGGAGAAACTGCAACCGCTTGGCTTGGCTGGATTTGAGTCAACATTTCGGTGGGCCTGTTGGTCTAGTGGCTGACAATCGGATCGGTTTCTAGGCTAAGAAGCGTTTTAGCCATCTGATTAATGGCACCAAAGAGCAGCCTCGTTTTTCAAGATGCTCAAGATGCTGTTTGTTTATACCGCGCCAGTTGATGATGATGGCTGCGGACGAGGCCTTACCCTAGGCAAAGTTCGCATTCCAAACGGGTTTCGTGATGGCTGGGCTGCCTTAGTCGCTCGCATTCGATTTCCATTTCGAGATTTGTTTTTCCAATATTTGTCACGATCTGGTGTCAAGAATGCCAACGGCAGACATGCTACACTGAAGCAAAAAGCAATAGCATTGATTATGACACTTCAATTGATAAAGATTGATCAAAATTATATAAACAATTATGAAACGGGGTCTTTGAATCATTACATTCGTAGGGTTACATATTCCAATGGATGAGTGTCAATTGTATATTTGATTTTAAACGAAACCTTTCATAGATTATTCATTCCTTCATAACAATCAATAAATGTTTAAATTACTTAGATGGTGGGTTTTTTTGTCCAGTACATTTCCAACCAATTCCAGAACTTTCAATTCATATAAGCTAATAGTTTCCATTTAAATCCATTTCAGATGCGGTGGCGGAGAAACCCACCACCTATAGGCCTTCTGGGGCCAACAGGCCTTCGATAGCACCGCTGAACTCCGCTCAGGATCGGGAGCGAAAGCTGATGAATGTGCTGGCTGCCCGGAGATCCGCCCTGCACCGCGGCGGCTTCCGCACGCGGATAGGCACCACCGGACGTAGTGCCATCTCCCCGGCGGCGGCGGTGGAGAGCACGTCCAAGGCGCCCAGCGATCCGAGGTCCGTTTGCATCCGGAACTGCACCAAGAACTTCACCCGCCGCACCACCGCCAGTTGCATGCGCCAGTGCGCCAATTTTACGCGCATGGCCATGCCCCCGAGTGGCAACAGTTCCTCGGTAGCGCTCAAGGGCTCCGGGAAGGGGAATGGTTCGGGAGGAGACCGCGACACCAACGAGATTCTCTTCAGCGACGAGTCCTCTCACGGCCTGTTTGTGGTGGCCAAGGACCAAAATGATACCCTGAATCACATCGCAGATGGAACAAAGCCATCGCGCAGTAAGGCCGCCCCAGTGGATCAGGATGCCGAGGACCAAGACGAGGAGGAGGAAGACCTAAAGCCATACGTCTTTTTTGGCGCCAAGCTGCCTCCCATCCGTCCGGGTGGCTTGACCATCAAGCCCGCCGAGGGGGACGACGAGCATCCCCGCGTTCTGGAGGTCTCGGTGGCTCAGAGCAGCACTGCAACCTCCACCACAACCCCAGCAACCCTAACTACTACCAGCACCACTTCCACTCCTGTGCCTGTGAGCTCTGCCAGACCCACTGCATCGACTAGGCGACCCTTGACCGCCGTGGAGCGAAGCCGCAGCAGATACAAGTACCACATGAGGGACCGCGGCCTGGTAGCTGCTCCAGCCCCACAGGCGCCGGCACCACCGCCCCAGCCAGTCAGTCGGACGCGGTATGTAGGTTCCGGACGGCCCACGGCGGTGGATCCTCTTCAGGATTTAAAGCAACCCGAGTCAGAGGTAGCCAAGCCCGTGGTGGTGCGAAGATTGGTGTCCAAGTCGGCGCCCACTTCCTCGTCCACACCGCTGATCATCACTGTACTGAGTGCGGAAGAGGACACTACGGTGGGGGGGCAGGCCGATGTAACCACCACAACAGCGCAACTTTCTACCACAACCACAATAGCGAGCAGCACAACCACCACACCACCTGCTCCCAGAACCACTTCTACCACAACAACAACAACTACTACGGCTACTCCTTTGCCCACAACAACAACCACAACAAGTACAACCAGTACCAGCTCCACAACAACAACGAGCACAACGACCACCACTACCCCACCCAGCACCACCACCAGCAGTAGTACAACCACCGAAGTGCCGAGCACCACACCAAAAAGAAAGTCCATCATTGAGCAGGACACGGAACTGATTCGAGCTCTCGGCCCATCGCTGACCCAGGAGATCAACATTGAGGATCAGAACAACCTCATCATTTTCTGCAACAACACCGCCGACTGCGGTCCTACCCCCCGCCCTCACTCGCAGCTGCCCCACACCACAGACTCCAGTCCAAAGATACTGCGCACCACCGTTCTCACCTCGGTGAGATCCACAGTGCATCCGCGCCCCACCAGCACGACGAGCACCACATCCACAGCACCATCTCCACCCGAAAAGGTTTATATTGGAATCGTGGAGTCCTCGTCCTCGGCTACGCCGCCACAGGAGCCCAGCTCCACGCTCATTACCGAGCGGGATCTGGATCTGGAGATGCGCCGCATGAATCTGGTCACCCTGGTACTGGTGGCGGTGGGAGTGGTCCCCCTGGCAGCCATTGTTCTGTATTTGGTGCGCAACTTTGTGGTGCGCCGCAGGGCAAAGCAGGGCGAGGTATTCGACGTCTGCATCACGGACCAGCAGCCGATCAGTCCTGTGAAGAAAGTGGACTCCAAGTACCAGTTGGACGAGGACGACGACGAGGTGGATCATCCACACCACCACCAGCAGCACCAGACCCATCAGCCTCACCACCAGCAACAGCAGCAAAGCCATCACCAGGCCATGCCCATGTCGCAGGCTTCTCAAAGGGATGTCAACCACAATCGATACGGGATCAATGACGACAAGACGTCACTGGCCAGTGAGTTTCAGGAATTTGAAAGGAGCAATATCCGGCTGAAGAGTCTACTGGGCGAGGGAAACTTTGGCCAGGTGTGGAAGGCGGAGGCTGATGACCTGAGCGGGCACTTCGGGGCGACCAGGATAGTGGCGGTGAAGACGATCCGTGCCTGCAGCGCCCAAGTTAGTCTCAAGGACGAGGCCAACATAATGCGCAAGCTGGGATCGCACCAGAATGTGGTCACCCTCCTGGGAGCCTGTGTGGAAACTGGTGAGTGTTTTAGTTTTACTAAAAATACTCTGAATTAATTTTAATTTATTTACCGAACAGAACCGCACATGCTGATCATGGAGTATGCCATGAGGGGTCGTCTCTTGTCCTTGTTGAGGGCAGCCAGAAGTGCCACAAACATATTGCCAGCCTCAGTGCCAGGCGGGCGCAGTCTGACTCCTTTGTCGCCTCGAACCTTGGCAGGATTTGCCCTGGACATAGCCTGCGGCATGGAGTACATAGCCAGCCGAAGGGTGCGTCATCAAATTATTAATAATTGTAAAAATTAATCAATATTTCCCCCATCCAGATTGTCCACCGAGATCTGGCCGCTCGCAATGTCCTGCTGGACCACAATGGCATGTGCAAAATCTGCGATTTTGGCATGTCCATCGATCTGGATGCCGAAAGGATGCGCAAGGAGCAAGAGAAAAATGCGGCCAACGACATCCTACGCAGCAACGCCCAAAAGTTCAAGTTTGACTTTGGCAGCAGGTACATCATGCAGCACTGGCAGCACACCTTCGGCCAAGGACACGGACCGGGTCACTGCTCCAAGGATCAGGGGCTCGGAGAGAAGAAGTCGCACCATGGCCATGACACCATCGGAAAGAGGCACGCCCTCCCCATCCGATGGATGGCGCCGGAGAGCCTGCAATACCACATGTTCACCACCGAGACGGATATCTGGGCGTTTGGCATTGTCCTTTGGGAGATAGCCACTCTGGGTAGGTTTTTCCAGTTTATTCCCTGACCATAATTTAAAAGATTTCTCCATTAAAAATCGTTTCTAATTGGGGATTAATTAGTGTCCATTGCATGTTCTCGATTAATTCTCTGAAGGAACAGCCTTAAAATAAGTTGTCGGGCCATTTTAAAACTTTGTTCCTTGGCTTTTTCGGAGTCCATCTTAACTTAACCATCAAGATGACGAAAACATTCATGTTCAACGATCTACATTATCTTGAATGCCATAAATTTCATAGAGCGGGCCATTAATTCCCGGTTCCAATTATATGGCCAAGACTAATAGCTATCATTTTGGACAAACAAAAAACATCAAAGATGGAAATCAAAAAAATTGACAGTAATTTAGGGACTGGGATAAAATGATTTTGAAATAATCATATTGTTTTATTTAGAATCTAAATAGGATTAAATATTAGATCTCAGTAACTCATGCTTATTCCAGTATTTAAGGGGTTTCTTTTAATGCGAATTTTTTACTTGCTATTCCCCTTTATAATACGTTTTTAGGGCCATTAAATTTTATTTTATATGTAGTTAGTTCTTGTTGTTAATTATGTTTACAACGTAAATAAGTATTTAATATTTGAAGTATCTAGCTTTCTTTTACCTTAATACCTATATTTTTCTATTTATTTCTTGTATTATTTTCTTATATAATTCTATTCATTTAATAATTCATGTTTGTACCATTTTCCAGGCTCAACGCCCTATTCCCAGTTGACTGGCCGAGAGGTCATCCGTCGCGTGCCCCAGGGACTCCGACCGGAGCTGCCCAAGGAGAGCCGGCACGAGTTCTACAACCTGATGTCCCGCTGCTGGCACAAGGAGCCCCACATGCGGCCCTCCTTCGCCCAGTCGAGGCTGGAGATCACCAGGTCGCTGCACAAGTGGGTGGACGACGACTCGGCGGCCTCGGACTACATGGACGTGAGCGGGTTCAGTGAGGATCTCGAGCACGGAGTGGTGTACTTCAACCACCGCATCTCGGAGTTCGAGTGCGAGATATGACGCTGACTGAACCACCCCCACCCACGTCACCCATTGTGCATCTCAACCACTCAACCATCATCCCGAATTGATCCACCGCCCACTCCTCATTGTCTATTTGATTCTGTTAATCTTTCGAAATTCTCTGCCTTTCTTTTTTGACGTGCTTGTCGAGCAGTATTATTTGTATTTTATCGTTAATTATTTTCCGCGGCGAGTCTTTCTTTCATTGTAAATATTTATTTGTTGTTGGCCCAACAGAAACGCAAAATACGACAAATCTTATGATATACGATCTAGGCCCTATGTTTAATGAATGGCGCTACCTACGCCTAGTTTAATGTTTGTCACTTAGTTCTTCTAGTCTGTATCTAAAATCCCATCTTCGAGTTGATTTTCGAGCTATTTTCTTAGATTTGACTGCACTGAACAATCACGAAAAGAATCTATTTGTATTCCCCTGCTCCATCAGTTTTGTAAAATGATTCGTTGATATGATAATTGACGTGCAGCGCGTAGGATTTATGTAATTGTATTCTTACTTAGTTATAGAATTGTACAAATAAATTAATAAAACACGAAATATAATTATGATTATTACACCAGTCGATAAATATTTTTATTTCAATATATTTTTTTTTGTATTGGTAAATAAATGGTTTTACTGAAGATGCTAATTTTAAATGATCAGCTTCGGGGGTTCATGTTAACAAATGTTAACAACATTATGTTAAAAATTTGTAAGCTTTTTAACTCAAGCTTAGCACTGTTAAATTTTTAACGTGGATCAAAAGCTTTCAAGTGTTTTATCTCTCAGTCTGGCCGTTTAAAGCTAGTTCCTCTCAAGTAGTTCCAACTTGTTAGGCGGTTGTTTGAAATTCAATTTTAAGAATTTATTAAATTTTATATACTATGAATTAAAAACTAAAATCACAAGAAAGTCATTAATCCGTTAAAAATTATAAGAAACAGTAATGGAATAGAAAATCAACGAAAAAAGTTTATAAATCTCTGCCTAATAACAGTAATTAAATATTTAAAATGTTCGATTTTTTACTATATATTTCTATTTAATCAAAAGAATAAAATAAACTTTAACTATAAATTTGTAGGACTGATATTTTATTTGTATTAAGAGCCTCCCAAAAAAGAAAACTCTGTAAGCCCAAAGAGGATCAACCAGCTCACCCTTCAACCGGAACATACGCATCTGGCAAAAATAAAGACATAAAAATAAAAATTAAATGTGCAATTTAATGTGCAAATTAGCCAAGTGCATCGCGGCTTTTTTATGGCCTCCTAGTTAGTTAGCCAGTCGGGATGAACACCGGAAAAGTCGGCGCAGTATGCAGCGTGAAAAACCATCGGCAAGTGCAACAAAGTCTAGTGTGTGGACAACCGTTTGGGGCATGGGCAATGTGATGGATGACGCTGCAATTAAACACACGTCCAGCTATGCGGTAATCTCGACAAATGGACATTAAGATAAAATGCGTAGAGACTGGAAAATATTGCGTGTTCATGAAAATGAAATGAAAATTCAGGTGGTGCCGTTTTCCGCGGTCTTGGCTTGCCAACGAAAGTGTGAAGAAAATGCTCTTTAAGTGGTCATTGAAAGTGCCACATTGAAAATAGCTGCCACGGGCACTTGCCACTGCCCTGGAGCACTTGACGGGATAGTTTATGGGTTTAACCAATGATGAAGAAATAACAATAAAGAGCAAAAAAGCGAAACGACAAAGCCACGAACGATCATTAATGGACAAAGAATTAGCGGCAGAGCACAGTGGGATGCAAAAGCCATAAAGGGTCATTAGTAACGGATTTGAATTGGCAAATTACTTTAAATTAGGCCATTAAAGTATATTTTTGAAGAAATGTAACACTTTAATGATATATGGCTATATAATGAGTCCTTTAAAATACGTTATTTTTGGAAGCTATAGTTATGAGACATTTTGTTTTAAAAACAAACAATTAAAGCATTACGATTGTGCTTTTGGTTTTCATTCTATCTTTTCTTAATCCCACTGTACTGTGGCTAGTCAATAGGTGGAGGCGCTAACAACCTTAGCAAAGTTGCCACCGAGGGCTGTTTTGAAAAACGAAAGTGCCGCGCGCCTGGCTGTGAAATTAATTTTCTTTTCAACAACTTTTGGACTGACCCCCACCGGAGGTCGAAACGCTCAATGAAGTGGTCAAACTGTTTTTCGTGGCTAATGAAGCCGATAGAAAGCAGTTTAGGCCACCATAATTTAGCATGCTTCCGTTTTTGGCTATTTGCTTCCTGACCCACTACCCAAACAAATGACTTAAGACACGAACTTGGCTGGCAAGCGAGTCGGGGGCGGGGGCTGCCGCCGCCGCCAAAAATATATGTAAACTTCCGCGAAATAAGTTAATAGATTCATACAAGTGGGATATGCAAATTGAAGCCAACTAACGGGTTAATGAACTGCGAACTGCTTAAAGAAAAGCAATTTGCCGATGCGCAGTTTTAATGCACAACCACGTCGCAGAGTTAAACTTGGAGCTGCAGCGGTTCCAGAACGATATGAAGTGGTAAAGTTGATGCTGTTTTTGCTGCAGAGCAGTACGCAGCCGCAGCAACTGAGCTTGTAGCGGCAGTTGAGGCAGCAAATCAGTCGGCGGCGAGTGTTGAAAGCGTTCAGACGTTGCCAGCGGAAGAAAGTGGACAACTGGCAATACGAAATCGAAGCAAGGCCAAGAAGTGTGGCAAAGTAGAAAATCTGTTAATTAAGGCGCGTGTGAAAAGTGTGAAGATCTGCATTTAAACTGCAAAATCAGCGAAACGGAAGAGGCGGTTAGCTGTTTGGCCAAAGCCATAAAAAGTGAAAATTATCTGTTCAGAGTGTAGTGGAATGGAAACTTAATTCTTGCGCCGCAACAGGAAATAACTGTAGTAAAGCCAAAAACGAGAAACGTAGAAGGGAGTGGAGTTTCTTTCCCATTTGGAGAAGAACAGCAGAGGTGATTTCTGGGGCCCAGCCTCGTTTTATAAATTAATCATAAAAAAGCGAGCGCAGAGCAGGAGAGAAAAAAACAAAAATCGAAATTGGAATTTTAAAATACCCATTTATTTCTTATTGTTGTTGCATTTGAGTGTATTTTAGCCAAATATGTGAAATGGAAACAACTTTCTAAATGAATGAGAAGAAAACAAAACAAAAAAAGACTCTTACAGCCAACAACAACATCGGGGCACAAAAATTTGAATTCTTTTTATTCTTTACGCCCGAGGAAATTGTGTCAGTCTGTTTAAGGTGTGCGTGTGTCTCTGCTTTCGTACGTGTGTGTAGATGGGTTACGGCAGACGTCGAGTTCGTGCCTTAAGTCTTTCGTTTAGGGCCGGCAAATTGGTTTGGATTTTATTACTGCCTTTGCACTCGCAGCAAAAGTCGGTGAAGATATGGATTCTCGATCTGTCTTCGCTGGTGGTGTCTTGTCAGGCGCGATGGTTAGTGGTTCAGCGGGTTCGCTTACTAGGTTAGTCGGTTAGCACCTAGTTGCGTTGGTTAGCCGCGTATTAGTCTGCTTAGTAGTAGGATTCTGCGGGAGATTGTCAGTGCGGCTTTCTTGTCTTACTTTCTGATGCCACTTCCCTCATTTGCAGCGCTTTAATTTGTTTTCTTTAATTCGTTGTTTTCTGTTTCCTTTTTTCTATTTCTATCACTGCCCCTGCTACTATATTTATCTTCTATTTTTTTTTGACTGGCCTCGTTTCGGTGCCTGCTGAACGCACGCAAATTACAAGTTAATTAAAGTTGCCAAAGAATTCGTAGTGAAATTGCATGCATTGCATCTGCAGCTGCAGCATCCCATTTCGCTGGCAAATTTGTAGATTATATTTACTTTCTGCGACTGACTGCGGCACCCACGCCAAATTGCTGGGATGCCTGGGAACCGAAATAATGGCTGGCATATATGGGAAATGGCGGCGACTTATTGGCTTAATTTGATTTATCGTAGTGCACAGCTTTCCCAGCCGGTCTTTTGCCAACTTTATGCAAAGGCCACACAAAACCAGAAGCTCTGCCATCCCGCTCGCTCTCGCCACTAAGCCATTAGCCTGCAATCGGGAGGATGATGATACCCGGGATGGTACCCCCAGTGCAGGTGTGCGAGATAAATTAAAGCCCCGGGTCCCTGACAACCAAAGCCAGCAAACCGCCGAACAAACGGCAGCATCTTCACGTTCGTGCCACAAACTTTGCGCATCATTTCTTTCAATTATTTGCTTGCTGCGGTCTCTGAAAGCCTACAAGCCTACCAGCCTACCAGCCTGCAAGCCTGAAAGGCAGAAAAACGAATCTCGCCAATCTCAAATACCCACGTCTGCCATAAGCTTTCGGCTTGGCCTTGGCTGCCTTTTCTAAACTGTCAACGTTGCCATTGCGCCGCCGAATTTTCACTTTTCATTTGCACAAAAGGTCATAGAGTCTCCGGCAGACGTCGATGCAGCTGGGAGTGCAATTTCTGGCAAGGAGTCGCCCGTTTGGGTGTTGTTAGCATTCAGATTTGTCAGCCAGCCCAGCTTGGCTCCTTTTGGCTTTGCCAAATAAAGAAAGACACGGCCATCGAAGACGAACCGAACGCGAAAGACTTTCACACATTTGCATGGCCAAGAAAAGAAAACAGCAAAGGGAGCCTTTTTCTTTAATGGCATTTAACCTGACAAATGTCTTCATTATGACGATAGGAAGTTGGAGGCCCGTCAAATCAATAACATCGACCTCTTAGCGTGGCTTATTGCCGCAGACGAGTCGTAACCCCGTGCAATAAACAATCATAAAAATAGAAATAGTCAACAACCAGAGCAGCTTTGGTGCTTCACGCCTTGTTGGGCAGTCAACTGATGACATGATGATCACGATGTGCGATTACCTAAAGCCATCTTACAGGTGGAGATGGAGACGAAACGGAGAAGAGCTGCTGTAATAGCCATTTCCAGATGACGGAGACGACCAAGACGACTAAGACGACGGCGGTTATGACTTCCAACTCCAAAGTCGTAATAGTTTACGCTCATGTTAATGACTCTTACTTTCGATGGAAAGCCGAAAATAGGCGGTTATGAATTTCTGGGCAAATTGAACGCCTCCAAGAATAACAAAAAAAAGGGATCTTTCTCAGCGTTTTGAAAGCGTGCGAGCTTCGGGTGGGGCATAAATAAACAATTAGCTGGCTGTCATTGTGTTTCTACCGCATTTAGTGTGAAATTAAAACCGCTTTAATTACAGAAACTGACCGCCCCACACACATTAACTTTCCATTGCAGAAAACAAAGCCACGAAAATAAAGCCACGAATTCCGAACGAAAATGAAAGCTGGCCGCGCCTTCGGCTGCCTCTTCTGGGCCCTGCTCTATTGTGTGCTCTATTTGGACTTGGTCAGCGGAAATTCCATGGACGATGAACTCTTGGACTTTGACTTTACCGACTCGAAGGACGCTGCCAGCCAGGACGACTGGCAGCTGGATGATCTGGAGGATCAGCAGGCCCAGAAATCGCAGCAGGCTGAGAAGAAACTAGAGTCCAATATGTTGGATTTTAGCGTGGATCTGGATGAGCCGGAACCGGAAGTGCCGCCCTTCGACTGGCGGGAGAGGGCTATGCGAACCGCCCTGGCCAAGGCCCTGGGTGACGAGGGACTGCGTCAGAAATTCGTGGAAGTAATGCCCATTCTTAGGGTTCTGTCCCATCAACAGAGACTGGCCTTGTCGGCCCTCATATCCGCGCAGATGAATGCCAAGAGGGGCCACGACCTCAAGCTGGAGCAGGTGGGTTCTAAAGCCTAATGATTAGCTCAGAGTAATTATAGAAAACGAATTGTTTGTTTTACCAAATAACACCATTAACATACTTAACCATTAGGGGATCTATTAGAATATTATTTACTATTTTTTCCTAATAATTTTAAAACTCTTCGCAGGTGCGCATGATGTTTGGCAATGACAAAAAACTTATACTTCCTATTGTCTTCGATCTGGCTAATCTGGTGAAGAGTGCCACCCATAAATACATCAACCTGGGATCCGATCTGGCCTCTGCTGCTTTGTTCCGCAACGCCCCCATTGACAGGAGGGAGGACCACCTTACCACGGACGAGACCGAGAAGGATAACCAAGTGGGAACCATTTCGGTGAATGCCGATCAAAAGGTGGAAGAGCCTGTCGAGGAAACTGAATCAGATTTCCTTGAAAACTTTTTTGTCGATGTTCAGTCGGACGTCCTTGACCCACAAATGATCAATGAGGCCCTGCAGTCGGATTTACATAATGACACAAAGCTGACTCCCCAGGATAACAGCGGTCACAGAGTACGCCGGTCTGCCAATGAATTCATCCACAAACTTCCCAGATCTGTGCCCATTTCGGCGACCGAGCAGCAACTTTTGGGAGGCAGTGCCGGCAGAACCGTAAAGCTCAACACCACCGCCTTCCAGCAACCCAGTAGTTCCACAACCGAAGAGGGTGGCTCCGTGTCCACCACAAGCCAGTCGTATGTAGAGATTGAGGATCTTGCCTTTGCCGGGCTAAACGGAACAGAGCTTCCCCTAAATGCCGCTGAACGTTTGGATTTGCAGCGAAACAGCGGCGAGGAAGCGGAGGAAGCTCTGCCAAGTCCCGAGGAACTCATCGCCGGTCCCCGTTACCGTTTGGGAAAGCGTCCGCCGGGTCAGAAGTCCATCCCGCCCATCAAGAGGAAGCGCGTCCAGGCAGCCTCCAGTCGTGGAAGACCCAAAACCGCCGCCAGCTCCCACAAGCCGGTGGTCTCGCCGCCGCACAAAAAGTGCGAGAGATTCACCAGCAGCATGTGCATCCGCACCGATGACTATCCGCTGTAAGATCCAAGTAGCTAGTTGGTGGTGCGCGGTGGTCCCAGGTCCTTAGTCCTTAGCCTAGTTTAGCACAAATATTAGTCCTAAATAAACCATAATTTATTCAACTCACCCAGCGCCCAAAGATCCCTTGCACTTATGCTTAGTTTGTGGTTTCGGTTCGGAATTGCTGGTCTTTCTTTATAAAATATTATTTTGAACCTTCAAACTTGGTACAGTGAACAGATCATGGGCAGCATTCGGCGGCACAAGAATGCCATGTCCGCTCTCCTGGCAGAGTTCTACGATCGGCCCAATAACAACCTGGAGTTTGGCGATGAATTCGACGACTTTAGTCTGAGCAAGAAGAGGTGAGTTGCTTTGAAATCCTTTCTATCCTCCCGGAATATGTGAAGTTTCTTTAACAGGCGTGAGGACGAGGGCAGTGCCGGAGGCATGTGCCAAAGCGTAGTTCGCTATGCCCGACCCCAAAAGGCCAAATCTGCTTCGGGAGAATGGAAATACATTGTCAATACTGGACAGCACACGCAAACATTGCGCTTGGAAAAATGCAGGTGGGTTTTAATTATTTTTTTCAAATTAAAATAAATCAAATAATATATCCCCCGACCTACAGTAACCCTGGAGAGAGCTGCTCCTACCTGGCCCAGACCTATCGCTCGCACTGTTCCCAGGTGTACAACTACCACCGCCTGCTCAGCTGGGACAAGGTGCGTGGCCTTCACGTGGACATATTCAAGGTGCCCACTTGTTGCTCCTGCCAGGTGGACGGCTACCGTCAGCAGTTCCCGCCCCTGTCCTCCATCCAAGCCAAAGACTACTCTCCCCTGATCAATTCGAACAACAATGGCTATAGCACCATAAACGAGGAGGATCTGGACTATGCGGACGAAAGTGGAGAGGATGAGCTGGGCCTGGGCCTTCGCTATCCCACCTACAACAGCCGGGATACCAACGAACTCTATGCCAGCAGCAAGAAGGTGCGAGTGAAGCTGCCGGGGATTACCACCAGCGTGGGTCCGTATCTGAGTCCACCCGACGACGACGATGACGATCGCTATTCCGGGAGCTACAAGAGCCCCACCTCCGGGACCGGTTCCAGCTCCAGCTCCAAGAAGTTCTACAGCCAGGTGAGCCGCCGGCGGCCGCAGCATTCGGAGGCGCGTCTGGACTTGGATTTGGCGCCGAGTGAGACGCACGCGGACCAAGAGGTAAACCTATTTGCTGGGCCACCAGAGAAGCAGCGTGCCCCGCTCAATCGCAAGCGTATTTATGCCTCCACCCACACAGCCCCCACCACATCCACATCAACATCAACCTCAACATCGTCAGCCTTTGGAGCAGGATCGGCCGGCCGTCTCCCCGTACGATTTCCACAGACCACAAGCCTACCAGCTCGAACGGGAACCGCTGCCGTTAGCTCCAGTTTCAGTTTCAGCCCCGTCGCCAGTGGCGCCCTTGTCCCAGGCCATGCCGCCCATGCCCATCAAACAGTTGCTGCATCCGCAACCGCTACACCACCTCAGTCTGCCGGTGTCGGTCAGCGGTCGCGACCCCGCTTCTATGCACCACCAGCCCCACCAGCAGCGACGACGAACCTACCCATCCAGCAAGTGGCAGCCGGCTCAGCGGCGACACTTTCGACCGAGCGTACAGCTCAGTGGGAACGGGAACGGGAGTGGGAGCGGGAACAGTCGACGACACTACCACAACCACCGGCCGTCTATCCAGTAAGCCCGATCTTCGCCAGCGGCGGGAGCAGCGAGGCATCGAGCAAGCGAATCAACTACAACTATCATCCCATTATCGATTTCTTCGACAAGAATCGCAAGGCAGAATCGCAGGCGGCGGCGGAGGAGTCCCGTGTGGTTGAGCAACGAGTCTTTTCCAAGGAGGCCACCAGGAAAGGCATGGGCTTGGGCGTGGGCATGGGCACGGAGACCATCACTGGAATATATCAGCATCCCATACCCATTCCCACCACCCATGAGCGGCGCATGGGCTACGGGGCTGGTGGTATGGGCGGTGCTGGTGGTGCTGGTGCAGGTGCTGTGGGTGGTGGTGACAATGCCTGGCAGCCCATGGTTGTGGAGTAGCTTTTAAGTCGCATGAAACCGAACCGGTCCCAAAAATGATTAATCTAACGTATTAACGCTGATAGCTCGTAATCTTCGCCCTGTTCTCGCCAAGGAGCCTAATCTTGTAGTTCCCTCCAGTATGCTCCCAATCTCAAGACCCCATCTTGCCTCCCCCCTCTGATATTTAACCAACTACGTTTATTTATTTATTTATTTTGTAGTGTGTAGTGCGAAAATGAAGATATGACCCCGTTGTTGGGGAGGTTTCAAAGGTCAAGGCTTGGTTGACTTGTCGCAAGATTTTAGCAATAAATGTAATTTATTGAAATTAATGAATGTTTTTGTTATGGGAGTTGGATAAACCGAATACAGTTGGCAGTGACTGTATCACCGTTTCTTCCAAAACTTTTAAAGCATCTTTTAGGCTTTTAAGAAGAATTCGCCAACAGACAAAGCAAATAAATACTGTTAATAGTGAAATGTTAAAGTTTCATTAAAAGTTGTGGGGATTTGACGTTGATTTGACGTTGCACTTTTACATTAATTTATTTATATTCAAGGATAAACAATATTTTCATATTATTTGTAATATAAGAAGCTTTTACTTTTGTACATGAATGTAAATCCAACAAATTAATCTGGAACACTTCTAAACTTTTCTCGAAATTGGAACGTACAACCCTGCAATATGGCAACATTTATTCCTTCGTGAGATCGGCAAGTTTTAATCCTCTTTCGGGCCTTTTTTTAAATTTATTTTTTTTTAGAATGCCCGCCCAAATCTGCAAATGGACCATTTCATTTTATTTTTTTGCGGACCATAAATTCCAGAATCTATTAAGCGCATTAAATATGCCAAAAGAAACTGCCGAACCGTCGAGTTTCTCTATAAATCATAGCCATCAGACGATCCCCGTTGTTCCCCAAATATTTAAAGACCCAAATTAATAGATCAGCGAATAAATTACAATTTATTAACCATCATTCGTTGAATCGCCTTTCGCCCAGATGACACAAATACATACTTGCCCGCTCCGGCGAAGTTCAAGTTGAGGGTCAAGCGGCGGGCGCTAATGAGATTCGAGACCGCGAAAATAAAAACACTTGCCCACATGCTCGAAAACCAAGAGTCGAAACTAGTTTCTTTGGAGGAGCCAGAAAGTTGCATGCTCCGCAACCGAAACAGAAACCGTTGCTGCTGAAATGTGCCAGCCGCCGACTTTGAGTGTGTGGTTTGTGTTGTGGGGTGAGAGGTGCGCGTATGCAAAGTGGGTTTCTAAAGCGAAACCGAGACTCCAATATCCAGTATTGACTTTGACTTCGAGTCTGACTTTGACCAGTTATAACATTGGATGTTGAACGCTGCAATCTGCCACTTGCAACCTGCAACTAGCAACTTGCAACGTCACTCGGATGGCCAGTTTCGCTTTCATTTGCTGCCGAAGCGAAAAAGCGAACGAACGAAGGCGACACCGATGACGAAGACGGTGACGCCTTCAAAGACATCCATCTCGTCATGGCTTACACGGAGAAAATTGTTGCATAAAAAAAAAAACAAAAACATTTTGTTCAAAAGGATTTCCGATAGAAAAAATTCGATAAGATGCCAAAAAATGTCTTCCTATCTAATTAATACATTAAAATGATTTCAAATAAATGAATGCGACTTTTACAGTGCATTCGCAATGGGAAGAGAAAGAAAGAAAGGCTTGTGCCGAGCCAATCAAACTGGAAAATTGGAAAAACTGTGAGGAAATTTTATAAAGGCCCAATGATACCCCATGTGCCTCACAGTTGTCGTGCAGCCGCCGAACGCGAAAGTGAAAAGTGCCACTTGCAAGTTGCATGTTGTTAGTGAAAAACCAAACATTTCCCCGACCTTGGAACCGAGACTAGAGGTGCAGCACCATGGCAATGCTCAGGACATATCTGCTGATCTTAGTTTACATACAATACGGTCAGGGAATAAAAGTGGAAAGTCCTCCCTTGGAATCTTCAAATAGTACTGCCAAGATTCCGGTTTATCGAGTGTCCAAGCCGGAGCCCAAACAGCCAGAGAACAGGGTGCCCCCGCACTTACAGGACATTCGTCCTGGCTATGTGGACGATGACGCTGGGGATGTGATAAGGATAATTGAGCCGCCTCAGCACTTCCAGCAGCTGAAGAGGCTGCGCCAGAGGCAGCCGCCCAGTCGGGCGGTGGTATGGGAGCAGCCTAGAAAGTTGGCCACCAATCGAGGCAAGACTGTGCCGAGTGGAGATCTTCTCACCCAGGAGACGCAGTTGCAGAACGCCCCCAATCAGTTGCAACTTCCAATGGAAATCCTCGCCTCTGTGAGGAAGACAGAGCGCTTGCTGCAGCGTCAAAGGCAAAAGTTGCCCTTTGTAAGGCAACGTCACATCCAGAGGCAAACCCACACTCTCATAGCTCAGAATACCCTGGAACAGCAGCTCTACCAACGAGGCCAGGATCAGAGGCTAAGAGCCGTGCTCAATCGTAACCAGGAGCACAAGCGGAAGAAGAGGGTCAAGCGGGAGATTCCCGAGGAAAAGCCGAAAAAGCGGGATGGAAAAGCGGCCTACGATGTGCAGCAGGGCCTGAAACTGGTGGCTCACATTGGGGACCTGCTGAAAAATGCCACACTGTATCTACCCGACACCGACGGCGTCACCAATGAGCTAACCAACGAGGTGAAGAGGCCACCCGCAATCCTGTGCAGAAATGCCACCAACTGCAGCGACAGCAGGCGACGTCGCCAGAGACTCTTTAAGACACAGGCCAAGTCAGCGGAACGGGAAAAGCTGAGGGAGAGGCGTCGCCACTTCCGCAATGAGGCAATCACCACCACGACAACTGCCACGACAACAACCACAACCAAACAAGCAACAGCCAACAAACCAAAATCACCAGTTTCGAGTGCCACTCCAGTCATTTCCGGAACTCCGCTGGCTAGTCGCCTGGTGAATTCACGCAAATCCAAATCGCAAATTGGGCGCAGCGATGATTCCATCCTCTATGCGGATGTAATGACTAATATACGCAATTTGTGGCAGGAGCACGATCTCCTGGCCGGGCCGAGGTACATTGGCCCCTGGCGAGGTGGCCAACAACACCGACTATCGCTCCCTGGACATGTACCTCAAGGAGCTGGATCAGCTCTCCAAAAAGCTGCCCACTGCAGCTCCCATTACGGGCCTAAACACGGAGGAGTTGGCCAGGGCCACGGCTTCGCCGAATTGGTTTCTTATCAACCATGAGGGGAAGATCTACGAAACGCGACTGGACAGCCAGACGAAACCCTCTTCCACATTGTTCCATCGATTCCCCGACATGCCAAACAAAAATGAAACCGTGTCCACATTGGACTTGGAGTAAATAATATTGAGCTCTTTTAGTTATTATTTATTTATTGAAAAGGAATAAAGTATTAATGTTGATCAAATTTTGATAATTTATTTGCAAATTCAAGGAGAATCTTTGCTGTTTTCTTGTTTCGATGTAACCCTGGAACCCATCTTTGAGATTCCCTTAACTCTTTCAATGCTACTGCCAAGCATCTGTGGGGGATTCTTGGTGGCCAGCCAAGCATTTAATTCGGCTAATTACAACAACTCAAGTCAAGTCACAAGTTCTTGGCTAATGCGGCAATTTAGATAAGCCAAACTGGCAATTAGCCCCGAGTTTGGACTCCCAACGTGCGAAACGCATTGTCTGAAGCCCTGACCCCGCCTAACATGCAAACTTGTGAGAATATATTTTTCGGCTATTTTGCTTCATTTTTTTATTATTATTTTTTTTTTTTTGTAAGATAATTAACAAAAGTACCTCCAAGAAAATCCAGTAGCTCAAATGAAGCGGAAGAAGCCACCTGACCTTTTCTAGAAGGGAAGTGGCGATCTCTCTCTCCCGCAACCTAATTTTATTTTTTATGTGTTTTCGGGCGAATACGCTTTTGGTGTCTTGGCCAATTTTATGGGGATGCTGAGAGCATTTAGGTCTGGCTAAGACCACATGTCAATTTCCTCATTCGTTTTTGGCTACCCGTTTGATGCCCCAAAAAATCTACATAGCTGGGCATTTTTGGGCTGCTTTTTTTATGGGATTAGAATGTTGCCCAGCCACTTTGACAAAGAATTATTTAATTTATAGAGCGTGTGTTAGTTTTTTATGATCACTATTTTGTGTGTTGGCGGGATGGTTGATAAATTAGAGTCGATCGAGAAATAAAAGTCCCTCCAGCCCCATTATGTAACCAAATAAATTCCTGGGCTTTCGTTGATCTGTGTGACTTTTGCTTTGACTTTCAAGCAGAAAAAGAAAACAAAAAAGAAACTAAAAAATAAAAATAAAAGAAGCAGCGGCCATTGCGACATTGACCCCACCGATCACAGACAGTGGGAGGTGGGTGGAAGATCGGTTGGCAAGAAAAACAAGCAAACATAAGTTGGCCCGAAGCATTGTAATTAGTAGTCGGTCATGCAAGAAATAGAAGCCTCTTGCCCCTCAACGCTTCATTGATGGCTGGCGAATGGGGGGCCGGTGGGGGACTGCTGCATTGTTAGAAGCACACGCAGCTGGAGTCGCCCAAATTGGAGGGGAAACCGTTTTTCGCTTAGACAATTGTTTTGTCGCTGCGCATTGATGGCAGTGGCAGCCGGCGTTGCAAGAATCGCTTTTTGCCATTATAAAAGCCCGCTGCACGTTGCCAGCATCAGTCAGTCAATTGTTGTAAGCCCCGAGTGGCATTTCCACCTTCTATCCAGTCGGAAAAGCTATCGTGAAAAATCCAAAGTCCAGCCAAGATGTTCCAATCGCGATCCCTTTGCCTGCTGATGGTCCTCTGCCTTTTGGCAATGTTCTGGTGCGGATCTGAGGCTCTGCCACGACCCCAGGAGGGTCGGGAGGAGGGCGGAGATCAGGAGGCGGGCGTGGCAGCTGCGGAAGCCGAGGAGAAGGACTTGGAGGGGAGCGGCTTCCTTTGGATACGGTTACTACTCGTCGCCCTACCTGGGGGGATACTACGGAGGCTACTGGCCGCACTACAGCGGCAGCTACTACGGAATCGGTAAGGACTTCCTTGGAATTAAAAATAAAAGCTTAGGCTTGTGATTAACCGATTGTATTCCCAGGATATCCCTACTATGGCGGCTACTACGGCGGTCTCCACCATCACCACGGGCACTACGGACACTACTTCTAATCGGGATGTCCTCCAGCCGCTCCCAGAGCAAAAGTTCTTAAGCCTCAGTAGAATTTTAGAAGCACTTGACATTTAACAGTACCCACATACATTGAGTAGTTAAAGCGAACCCAAGATATAGACAAAGATAGTCGTTATAGCCTGCACAAGCGCCAATAGCCAAATGGCGATGCGTTCTTGACCGGATGGCAAACAGATTAATTGCACTGCCCCCATGCGCGAGGATAATTGCTTCAATTAAGCAACAAAATCACAAAAAAACAGATACAAAGTACAACCAAACCTAAATAGACAAACTGAATATTACATAAATAAAAGTTATACCTACATTTGTACAAATTAATGCCGCTCCGTGTTTGATGGCTACTGTTGATTGTTTTTAGTTTTTATTATTTTGGACTCTGTTTGCTCGTTATTTTATGCCATCGTTAAAGCCGCCCAGAGAAGTCGATCGCATAAAGCCACCAACTCATTTGCATTGCAAATGGAGCCACGCAAGCATTTGTTTTATAGCGTTTGCCTTATCTAATTAAATCCAGTTTTATTTCAGAAGCAAATTGACTCTACAAATTACCAAGAATTGAAGCAGAATTTATCTAAAACGGGAACGAAAGACGAATGACTGACAATAAACGGCAGCCAATTACAAGTGATTTGACTCTTCTCTGGGTCTACGCTGCGTATGCGTAATTTATGGCGGTCCGTCCAAGTCGGGCATTGTGTGTAAGCCAAGTGTATCGGATTCTCGAAAACAAACACGCTAAAGCTGGCGACCAAAACAATTTGTCTTGATCGGGTTTTGACAGGCAACAATCGGATATTGGAAGTCAGACATCAAGTCGGAAAGGTCACGGAAGTGACGGACAATGGACATTGAAGATTAACGGCCGGCAGACGATCGGCGGACGGTCGGTGCTATGGTGCTATGGTGCGACAATAATCGTTTCATCTCACAGAGGAACCTTTGCATAAATTTGCATACTCTTGCAGTAAGCCGATCTGAGGTCAATCTGGTAGCCAAGAAACGAAATTCTGTACCCCGTGACCTCTGCATTGACACTTTTCTCCGGCTTGGCCCACAAGCGTCAAATCCAAGAACGCTTCGTTTTCTATTCACATTTCGATGGCCAGACACATCTGTGGGCAATAATAGCGTTAAATTGGCCATTAAAAGATCGTTTAGCATTTCATTGTGGATCTGAAGCGTGACCAAGCTGAAAATATTGCTGAAATATGATTATTATTTATTCATCAATTCTTTTTTGTGTCCGAGCCATCTCTCAATTCATCGCCACCTAAAATGACTCACCTAAAGTCTAAGTTTCATTAAAAGCTTGCCCAAATGGTAGCCGCAAACTTGTTTTAATTAGACTTGGGAGACTTTTGTCGGTGGTTTTGGGTAAAATAAATTAAGTTGACTGACACTAACACCGACATTCATTGCACTTTCTCACAGTCGGCGATCTCTGTTCATTAAATGTGGGACTACTATATGCCACCTAAACGTTGTATTCTCTAGATCATTTTGCTTTCATGCTCGCGGCAATAGAATGGATATCGTTGGCTAATTGATTGTTTCCTAACCTGTAGCTCTTTTCGTTTCGTTGTTATATCATTTTCTTTTCAAACTTTCGGCAGCCAGGGAAAGAAATATTGGAATTCATTGAAAAATCTTGCTACATTGTGAAGTGGAAAAACCATTAAGATTCTTGTTTCATGGTCTCCTTTGTTTTTTTCCGCTGAGTTATTGTGTCTTGTGTGGTATTTAATTTGGCCAGCGATCACTTGAGTTCAAGTGCACGAAATCAGAGAAGTAGAGCACAGTGGGTCACTTAATCTATTTGTTTTATTTTTTTAATTTCATAAAATTTTTACCTTTTTCTAAGGAATTGAATTACGTTTTTTTCTAAGTACTTTCTTTTTTATTTCTAAGAGTTGATCACTAAAATTCATGCTTACGACCACAGTGCTCTTACAGTTCCGTGATTACAAAACAAACGCACTATTAATTCGATTCGTATCTGACAATGAGTATTTGTTTGTTCAGCCATGCGTGGGCAGGCATATAACTCAATTAGATGCTAATTCGATCATCATTAGTGGACAATGCAGCGATTGCATTCAAAATGCACTCAGCACTTGATGCGAGAATAATATTAATATTGTAAATTATCAATCTATATGCCGATGGCATTAAGACCCCTTCAGGGAGACGGCTTAAAGGTGTCGCAATCTGGGCTTTACTTTAACGGCAGCTGCGATGAGAAGTTCCTGCTGCGACAGGTTCGTGTCTTAAGTCTTTCGATTTTCTGGGAATTAACATGTCAGGCACGTATGCGGTCGAACAACAATCCCCATCTCCATCCCCACTCTGAATGTTGTGGCAGTCCCGGACTGCGTATTCGATTCTTCCTTGCCACCAAGGTCGCTGCAGCCTGAACGCACTTGAACCTTTCGTAATTACAAAGAAGAGAAAAACTAGGAGTCTTTTCTGTAAAACGCTTAAAAAATACTATACAGAAATAAGTTGGAGTATAAGGATGTGGGTCCCCTTCAAGTTAACCATTTTTCGTTTGCGGTGCACTCGTCCCGAACCTGGCCCTCAAAATTGGCCATTGAACTTGCTACAAAACTTGTTTTCCCTCGGAATCTTATCCGCTTTTATACATGATTTTTTGTGGCAGCTGGTGCTGCGGCTTTTGTGGTTGAGAGTAGCAGTTATCTGCCATTGGATTTGACCGGATTGTAATGGTAAACATTTTGCATACCAAAGGCATTAACGTCTTTCGGCTTTGACCTTGCCCAATCCGATGATCGCGTAGGTGAATAGAGCCCCGCAGGGAGCTGCGACCGCCTTTGTGTCTCTGTCTTAATGTGTGTGGCATGCTCGACTTGGCAAGCGGCAAGGGCAATCAATTGTGGCAGACACTAAGAGACTCGGACTCAGAAAAGCCCGCTCCAAATGCAACCGACCAGAAACGCGCCCAAAAAATAAATACATAGAATGCGAATGCGTATCTGTATCTTGGGCTTGTATCCCCTCGCTCGTTATTTAATTTCCAGTCAAGCTCTTTAATTAGCTGTTAACTTCCGCAACATTTGCGCCAAGAACACTATTCCGTTCAGCTTGTCTCGCCAAAAACTGAAATAGAAAAAAAAAAAAATAACAGAGAAATACAAGCAACTCCCATCCAAGAATTCGCTGTGGGTGCGTTCAATGGCTGAAAGTGATTTATGAACGCCTGCTGAGCAACGAAGTTCCATAAATATTTACGGCAATTGTTTTGACTTCGATTGGCTAAGCCATTTTAGGCTTTAATTAGAATCGCTTAGCGCCATTCAAGTACTGGGAACTAGTCGCTCCGTGTCGGAAACGGGGCTCAGCCCAAAATCTAAATCAAAAGTTTCCATTTCCATTCGCTGCAGTGCTTCCAAGTGCTGACAGGAAGTTCTCATCTCGGTTCTAGCCATGAATTATGACCAAGTTTGTCTGCGAGCTGGTCAGCTAGTGAGCTGGTGAGCTGGTGAGTGGGGGAGCGAAGCGGGATGGAAACTTGGTTATCGTCATCGTTTTAGAAAGGCAAAATCCTGCGCCCCTTAAGGTCACATTCTCAATGGATGGAGAACCCGTTCCCAGTCACTTCCTCCTTTGTAACAGGATCGCGGACCATGTGCTGCCCATTAAGCGGTGATTCTGATTCTGATTCTGAAATTCTGGTTCTGGGATCAGATCGGATCGGACGGAGGTGATGCCACCTCGACGACCTTGAGACGAGAGTGCAAAAAATCTTTTCAGATGCTCCGCATCAGAGTCGCATTCGCATCTCCGTGTAGGTTGCAATTAAGCTGAACTTGTTATGGTCGTCGGTTTCACTTCGGTTGCTCACCGCACAGTTGGCTTTATGACCGAAAAAAATTTGTGTGTTAACGTAAACGAACCGCCGCCCCATCCATCTAACACACATACGAGGAGTCTTGCGTACCATAACTTTCAGCTAATCGCTCCGAAAGTTGTTATAAATTTGTCAGTTAAATTCATTACATCAATTGGACCCATTGTCACGGGCGTAATTAGATATTGATGAATACGCCTTTGTGGGTGGTTCCCTCATCAAATGGAGTTGATTAACTTTATTGATGAGTTTGACATTTCAATTTAATTTCATTTCCTTCAAGGCTTACTTTAGTGCCTTAATTTAAACGAAGCTTCTTAGTATAGAGTATGACACACTGCGGCTTGACAAGTTTTACTTTCATTTGTCATATTTGATTGTTTATTTATTTGGGAATATTTTGTATCATTTCGATTTATACAAGTGCTAAAGCGCCCCGAGGTTTAATGAACTGTTGGCGGATTTGTTTTTGGTGAAAACCATTGGGTCTGAATCACCTGCCAATGATTATTGTTTTTTCTTTTTTTTTGAGTATTTACCTTGCGGTTGCCGGTGGCGGACGGATCATTTTGTATGCCATGGGCGAAATCGTAGCAGGCAGATGCATAAAAACTTCAACAGCCCAATATTATTTATGACTGCAGCCGACCGAATTTTAACAAGGTTCTAGCCATATCCTAGTTGGTTATGCTGTAATAACTTGCGTTCGTTTTCACTCTAAACTGGGGGGAATTCAGCAAGTCTGTGCAATCAAAAGCTTAACATTCTTAAGTGCTGAAAAAAAGTTGCTATTAGGTTTTAGTGCTAAGCAGCTTAGAACTTCCAGTTCCCTCGCCCGTGCCGGTGCTAGTCCGCCGGAAACCCGACTCATCTGTGGCAGACGTTTATCATCTCTGCTCTAGCTCTCGGCTTTTTAATTATCGGATGGCTATAAACGATTTCAGTTCAAGTTGTTAATGGCATTTCATTATGATTGCTCTGCTCTGCCAGAGCTCTGGCTCAAAACTATATAGTTTTGAAAGTTGAAATACTTGAGTCGAATCAAATGGTCGCTGTACACGTTCAAACGCATCTTGTACGGGTATCTTCCGGTTTTTGTTCGATTTATGATTATTATTAATAATTGAATTTCTATTTGTTCGACGAGCAGCGAACATATACCAGCATCTTTTGTGGTTGGGTTTCGCTTGCAGGGCTTTTGAGCTTAATTTAATGGAATCAACAATGGAGACCGTTGGTTGATCGATTGTCTAATTTGTCAGCCAAAGGATTAGTACGAAGTTCAACATTAATAAGCCATTAAACGCGGCACGAACAAGGTTTTAGCCCCCTCACAGGGTGCAGCAATTGCGTTTGATTGATGAAACTCTGGTTATCCGATCGATTTTCACACTTTTTGGCCAGCTCCACTTCTATTTTTGATTCAACTCCAATCGACCGGGTTCTTTCTCTGGCTGCCTGCTAAGGTCATTCGATAGCTCGAATAAAGGCAAATTAAAAAAGATTCGAGTTTTGATTTGGGAAGTTCTTTTTGCACTTCCACTGATCGATCGATCGATCGGTCGATATACGGCCATTCGAGGTCATCGCATCTTAAAATACTTCAAACGGTAGCCAAAGTGCAAGGCAAAATAAACCAGATATTTTGGCACGCTCTTAGAAAATATTGGAAGCTTTTCAAAAGGTCTCAAAACTTGAAGGTATAAGTGACTTCGTTATTATTTGTTGATACTTATAATTAGCCTTTATAAAGATTATAAATTATAAACTCATTTTCGCAAGTCAAGCCTATCATGCATTATTTGTTTAATCATTGAGTATAAAGTTACAAATAAAAGGACACCTGTTTTATTAATTGTCATCTCAAAATTTAGTCAGCTTATCTTTTATATTTGAGCGTTGCATTAAAACTAAATTTATTGGCTTTATCCTCAATAAATCGAAATCCGAATTATTTATGAATCGCTTGGGGATGTAATAAAAAATTGGGCTCTTACAAGCTTATTAATAACACAATTAGAAAGCTAACCATATTTATAACGTCTGAGAAAAGGTAAGTTCAATGGGCCAAGTTGCTTTTTTGTTAATTAATAAAAACAAAGTTTGAATTACTAGATTTCAAACTCATAAACTTGGATTACTAAATAGCATTTATTGTGTAAACAAAGAGAAGCTTAAAGATTTATGGAGTTTGTTGTTTTATATTTATTACCAAATGTAAACTTGACGTTTTATTACTTCTTTTAAAATATTTTCACACCTCTTGGCGCCCAAGCTCGCTGTAAATTTTCAAGGTCGTGCCACTTCTATTTTTGGCACACACGAAATTATGGCAATTTTTAAGCCAATTTCCGAGCCGCTTCTGCACCGAAAGTCCAAAACGGCAAACAACAAACCGTCAACGGCGCATTAAGGGCGGGGGAAGTGGCTACCAAATCGATTAGTTGGCTAATTGTAAACACGCACGAAGTGGCTGGGGGCACAGCTCTAGTTCCGATTGCCAAGTACAGGCGGTCTGCCCCGGCTTGGCTTGCCATCCACCATCCACCAGCCAGCAGCCAAAAGCTGCAATGCGCATGCGTAGCCGAGCCGAGAGCTACAACGTTCAACGTCGGCCGTCGACGTCTTCGGTGGCTGCGGCAGACGGCTTATAAATACGCCGGGCGTTGGCGCAGTTTTTGTTATTTGAACTTCAAATCTGCTCGAGTTCGCATCGTCGCGTACTCGGCCGCTAGCGAAACGCGCGCGTTTTCTTAGCGTTTCTTCCCGCCTCCCCGCCGCGTGCTTTGTGTGTGTGGTCGCTTACAAGTGGGTAGTGGTAGTTGTTGCCATAAACAGTAACCAAGTGACTCCTATATAGAACAGTCTCAAAAAAGCGTATATATTTTAGGTGCTGACGCAAGTTGTTGATCTGATCGCTGATCCAATCCGTTGCTGTTGTCGCGTTGTTGCATCACGAATCGAGAACGAAGATGGTGAGTGTGTGTGGAGTAGATGATGTTGTGCCACGAAATCAGGGTGCACCAGTTGCACATACCATACCAGCCATATGTATATGAACAATCAAGCCATAACTTTCGGCTAGAATCCCTGAAATATTCACACTTTTTTGAGTTTGAGGTGCAGTTGCCACTTGCAAGCTGAGAGCTGCGAACTGCGGGCTGCTGCAGCTCCGCATCTGGCCTGGCATCCCCCATGAGTTGTCTGTCAAACAAAATTGCCCAACGCCAAAGAGTTTCTAAAAAGCGACAGCGAAGAAAAACAAACAAACAGAAACTGAAACTCAAACCGAAACCGAAACGACTCCGCCGTGCACCGAGTGGAGGAGTCGCATGGTAAATTAGCATAAATGGCGCTACAATTGAAGAAAATCGGTACAAGTACAAATAAAATAACAGAAAACAGCTGGCAGCAGTCATCAGTCAGAGACGAAGTCAAAGACATGCACAGAAAGAATGTGAAAAGATTTGTCAATATTCTCAAAAGTTTGCAACATTTTTTGAAATTAATTTTGAAAGTTGGAAAATTCATGAAAACTTGATTTTAAAAGAATTTATTCTTAGAAATTGTTTTTGGAAAGGTTTAGAAAATAGGACCATGTCTTGTAGGAGACTGAGCTTTATTGAAATCTATTCTCCACGGAAATTCTTATTTAATAAGTTGGAACATGGAGGATTTCTTTAAGACTTTTTTCATTAATATTAGTTTAATTTAATTCCTCTAATATTCTAAACATTTCTATATTAAATGTAAGGGCAAACACAATATATTTTTGAGGCCTTAAGATTTTATAGCAGAATTGATATAAGGCATCAAAGTTTTACAAATATTCAAAATGTCATACTGAAGAATTTTGTGTTTATAGATTAACGCTAATTGGGAAACCAAAGTTTCTTGACTTGTTACTTAAAATCCAAAAACCACAAAGAGTGCTAATGAACTTAGTGTTTCTTCTTGAAAATATCTTAAGACAAATAGTGGGAAATGGAATAAAATATCTGAGTGTAGACCTGCCGCAACTTCAACTGCATTGAGTGACTCCGCTGACTCCGAATCCGATTCCGCTGCCAATGACTGACTCACTGGAGGGCGACTCCGCGGCGGCGACCGGAAACGCTCATAACCGACCGGGCCGCTCCGCCCCCGCCCCGCCCCGCCCAGCGTCGCCTTTGATGGCTCTTCTTCACGCATGCGCGTGTTCTTGGCCATTTCAAGAGCGGCGGCCCAAAGGGGCCCACAGATTTGGCAATAGGCTGAGCGCAAGGCTGACTTTGGACTTGAATGAGTCAAAGCGCACAGAACCAAGCAACAACCTGTGTTGAGCAAACGCAATTAACGCCAGCCGTAGAAACTGATTTCCCCCAAGGTCGTCACACTACATATAAATAGATGTGCTGGCTTTTTGGTTTTTATGAGATTTCACACGCCTCAATTGTGACAATTAACGCCCCCCGTTTGCGGCATTTGTCGCCCGGGTTGTCTAAGGTTTTTTCCTATGCTTTTTGTCCCAAGCCAAGGAAAATGACTCGACATGATCGGGTCAGATTCTGGGCGCACCTCGAGCGCCAAACCTCACCCACTTTACACACAAAAAAGAATTATGCCACAAGATGACGCGGCAAATTCAGTTTTGTGTTTTGTAATTGCTGCTTTAATTGCGAGCTTGTAAGTCAGTGTGTTTGCCAGGTGAAACTCTCAATTAAGGTCAGCAGGAAAATGGATATGTATATCTTAATTCGGCCAATCCATGTTTAATTTGGATTACCAAAACGCTTCAAATTCTTTCGTGGATCGGAGATCAAGTTTGCCTTTTATGGCTAGTTCTAAATGAATAAATATAATGACAAAGTCCGTCTACGCCTTCGCAGAGAGGAGAATTATTCATGTTATGCGACACCTGAATCACTGCCATAAAAAACATTTCAACACAAAAACTTAATTGGGTTCTGACTCTAATGGACACACACATATCAGCCGGAGTTGTCAACTAATAACGTAACAAAACCAACCCCAAAGTATACGTAATTATTTTCGGCAAGAGTGAGAACTAGTTTGGGTCGAGGAGGCTGCGAATCTTGCCACAAGTTGTACGAAGATTGGCAAATCCGCTAAAATTTTAGGCTCGACAGCTGACAAGCCGCTTGAGTGGGGTGAGCAAGTGCCTGACGAGTGGCATTTTTCTATGACTATTTATCAACCGAGACACTCTGCTTTGTCAGACATAATGTATAAACCTCAATTCGAATCATAAGTCCATAAGAACATTGCGTGGGAGGCTTTAAACTATTTCCATTTGATTGAGATGATCTCGCGGATTGGTGCGGTTTTTGTTAAGTATTTTTCATAAATTTTTTGTATCTTGTATCAAAGCCTTTGTTGCTATTGTCTCGATTCAATTAAGGCTTTGTTTTAATGACCAGTCTTTAACGACTTGAAGCGCACTCGTAGCAGCCGTTTAGTTTATTTTTAGTTTTATTTCGCTCAGATTTATGTGTTTCAATTTGGGAAATGGAATTCCGGGTTCCAAAGATTGCATAGAGTTCCACCCAACCCTTCTAGCCGTATTCCTATTCTCCAAGTCTGTTATCTATGGCTCAATTAGTGCGCGGCGAATTGATAGTTTTGAATTTACATAAATTCGATCGTCGAGGGGAAATTCCGAATTAATTAGATTTTAGCAGCTTCTCGGGTTTATCGAACTGGTCGGCGTGACTCTGCCATCAAGAAGAACCAATGTTTTGACCAGCCACGAGGCCGTTCACACTCGCCAAGTATTTAGAACAGTTCTGGGCGGTCCGGACAAGATTCTCAGTTCGATACACCTTCCAATGTCGAGTGGCAGATGCGCTGACCTTGCATCTGGACAAGAGCTACTACATACATAGTTTGTGTTCATTTTTCTCAATTATTGCAACCTCATGCGGGCCGCATCTAGGCTGGTCCCCTCCACCTCTCAAAATAATCAATCAACGCAGGCAATTAGCGCACAAAAATGCGTTTAATTTGGCGCTCAACTGGTCAATCAATAATGTGCGTAACATGCCTGCGTTGAACGTGACCCAATTGGCGAATTCTTTGCCAAAATGCCGAAGTCCATGGTGTCAAAAAGCTGACACAGCCATTTGCAAAAGTGTCGAGCCTTAATTGTATGCGGAAATTTCCGACGCTTCTCCGACACTGAAAATCGCCATAAATAGCCGAGGCCCACGTTAATATTGTCCGTCACTCGGCCAAATACAAACGTCCAAGACTTTGATTTAAGACCATTAATGTTTTCGGCAACCAATCGTTTGGGCTTCATGATCGCCAAGTGATATCTCTTTTCGACTTTTTTAATTGCAGCAGCTTCGTGTGTTTGGCCTGGCTTTGATCGCCCTAAGCCAGAGCTACTTCGCCCTGGCCCAGGTGAGTGCCTAACGAAGTCATTAATCTAGGCATATTTGGCTAACCGAATCTTCCCCAGGGCTATGACTATCCCCAGCCGAAGGTGCCCTTCTCTGACGGGTATTCGTACCCGCAGCCAGCGATACCCTTCCCGCCGCCTGCTCCCAAGGTGACCAGTGGATACTCCTACCCGAAGCCAGCTATTCCTTTCCCAGCACCGGAGCAGCCCAAGTACTCGCCCCCGGTGCAGCAGATCATCCCGCAGGAGCCCAAGCTGCAAGGCTACTCCTACCCGAAGCCCGTCGTTCCGTTCCCAACCCCGCAGTCCAAGCAGGGCTATGAATACCCCAAGCCCGTGGTTCCATTCCCGCCACCAACGAACCCGCCGCCGCAGCCGAAACAGGGCTACGATTATCCCAAGCCCGTCGTTCCATTCCCACCACCGACGGCTCCTCCGCAGAAATACTTGCCACCTGTGACCACCACAACGCCGCCACCACCGCCACCCCCCCCGAAGTACCTCCCACCGGCTCAACCCAAGCAGGGATACGACTACCCAAAGCCGGCCATTCCCTTCCCCCCGCCCACGGCTCCGCCACAGAAGTACTTGCCGCCCGTGACGACCACCACGCCACCACCACCTCCGCCGCCGCCCAAGTACCTGCCTCCAGCTCAGCCAAAGCTGGGATACGACTATCCCAAGCCAGCCATTCCGTTCCCGCCACCAACAAACCCACCGCAGAAATACTTGCCGCCAGTGGTTCCTACCATCCCGCCCACACCTAAATATATTCCTCCCCCAACCCCTACCTACATCCCTCCACCCCAACCCAAACAGGGATACGATTATCCCAAACCTGCCATCCCATTCCCACCTCCCACGAATCCGCCACAGAAATACCTGCCACCTGTTGTCCCCACCAGCCCACCCACTCCCAAATACATTCCTCCCCCAACTCCATCATACATTCCTCCTCCCCAACCCAAGCAGGGTTATGATTATCCCAAGCCCGCTATTCCATTCCCACCACCCACTGCACCACCACAGAAATACTTGCCTCCAGTGACCACCACAACTGCACCACCACCACCACTTCCCAAGTACCTACCCCCACCGCAGGTGAAGCAGGGATACGATTACCCCAAGCCAGCCATTCCGTTCCCACCACCGACCAACCCTCCACAGAAGTATCTGCCCCCGGTCGTTCCGACATCGCCTCCGCAGCCCAAGTACTTGCCGCCCGCAAAACCAACTAATCCACCAGAACCTAAGTACTTGCCGCCAGCTCAACCCAAGCAGGGATATGACTACCCTAAGCCAGCTATTCCATTCCCTCCTCCAACTAACCCACCACAGAAATACTTGCCACCTGTGCCGATCACTAAGCCCCCACAGCCAAAATACTTGCCACCTGTGCAGGCTACCAAGCCACCACAGCCCAAGTACTTGCCCCCTCCTCAGGTTAAGCAGGGCTATGACTATCCCAAACCCGTCGTTCCGTTTCCCCCGCCCACGGCACCGCCACAGAAGTATCTGCCACCGGTGACCACAACATTGGCGCCGGCACCGAAGTACTTGCCACCTCCTCAGCCCAAGCAGGGTTATGACTATCCCAAGCCCGCCATTCCCTTTCCACCACCAACTGCACCACCACAGAAGTACTTGCCGCCCGTGACCACCACCACGCCGCCACCACCTCCTCCTCCACCCAAGTACTTGCCACCCCCTCAAGTTAAGCAGGGCTATGACTATCCCAAGCCCGCCATTCCATTCCCTCCACCCACGAACCCCCCACAGAAGTATCTGCCACCCGTGGTTCCCACCAGTCCGCCCACGCCCAAGTATCTGCCGCCCCCGCAGGTGAAGCAGGGCTACGACTACCCCAAGCCAGTCATCGCCTTCCCCCCGCCAGCGCCCAAGAGCGAGGGGTACTCCTACCCCAAGCCGGCGATCGCGTTCGATTTCTGATCCTCGCGGGACCGGCAGGACCCATCGCCCATCACTGATTAAATGACACAATTGCCTCTGTGTGCGCATAGTGATCCTTAGGAACGTACGAAATTGAATAATTGTAATTAACTGTAATAATTTAATTTAATGCCTATTTTTAATGATGTACCAGGACCTTGCCTGCGAACTCTCTCCAATCGAACTTAGTCATTAAAATATGTTTTAAATTTATGTTTTAACGATTACGCAATGCTGCCGAATTAAACGAAACAATGTGAATGTTGAAATTGACTTTTTGTATTCTTTGCTTTCTTTGTTCTTTGTTAATGCTGGAAATTTTAATACTATTTATTATTTAATCTATTTTGTTTAATACCGGGAAAAAAATCAAAAGAGGGTCTTCAGTTTTACAAAAAACGGTTCGGCCCATCGAAACTATAGTATAATTAAAGATGTACTTATGCAATCCTTTGTAGACTGGTTAAATTTTTGTAAACAAAATGTTTCAAAATATTTAAACCAGTTTAAATGGCATCCTGCTGCCAATTTCATTTGCATTTTAGTACCCCCGTTGATTACCTGAAACGGCTTCTTACAAAAATATGCAAATAATCATATGTACTTACTTGAAATAACAAATTACCTTTGGAAGTTCCGAAAAGGAAGCTATCTTAACATGTAATTTAGTTAATTTAAATTAATTTTGACAAGCATACAGAAAATTTATCTTTTTGTTAAAGAAAACTTCGCACACTTCGCGGAGTTCACGAATTTTTAGAGTCATGCAGCCGAAAAGCAGGCAAGGTAAAAAGCCTAAGAGTGTGCTATAGCTAAAGTATTTTCAAACGACTTTTAACTTGAAAATCAAGAAAACGATGCACTTGTCCGAAAATAAAATTAATTTGAAGTCATTAAACAAGTTTCCGCATCTCCAAACTGAACTAGTTTCTTCTCCATTGAATCTCCGCTTGACGACAGCTCGCTTTATAATTTTTATTTATTTTTATAGTCTAATCCTCTTTGTTATAAAACAAATAAGAGTGCTACCACGCGAGCAGAAGCGTTTCCTGTTTCCAGAATATTAATTAATCAGTAGGCGGGAGTATTTTTCAAGATTTTTATTCATTTCGTTCCCTAACAATTTTCGGTTGGAGTGACAGAAAACCCGGGAGCCCAAAAAACGGGATTTGGTCCGGTTTGTTTTAATGGGAGCCTCAACGGCAAATCCGTTTAGTAGCGGTGACGGCGGAGGACGCGACGACGCTGGGTCTTGTAGCGGTATCCCTCGCTGGCGGAGAAGGAGTGAGCGGGAGCAGAGGCAGCAGTCTCATAGGACTCGGCGGGAGCAGAGTACTCGGCAGCGGGGGCAGAGTAGGACACAGCCGGGGCGGAGGCGGCGGCGGTGTAGGTCTGGGCAGGAGCGGAGTACTCAGCAGCAGGGGCGGCATAGGACACAGCTGGGGCCGAGGCAGCAGCACTGTAGGTGGCAGCAGGAGCGGAGTAGCTCTGGGCAGGAGCGGCGTAGGACACAGCTGGGGCAGAAGCGGCGGCGGTGTAGCTAGGAGCAGGAGCAGAGTAGACTGGAGCCGGGGCAGAGGCTGCTGGGGGCAGGTACTCGTTGGAAGGCAGGTGGCTCACATCACGACGGTGGCGACGCAGGACGCGACGACGCTGGGTCTTGTAACGGTATCCATCGTTGGCGGAGAAGGAGTGAGCGGGAGCAGAGGCAGCAGTCTCGTAGGACTCGGCAGGAGCAGAGTACTCAGCAGCAGGGGCAGAGTAGGACACAGCCGGGGCGGAAGCGGCGGCGGTGTAAGCTAGGAGCAGGAGCAGAGTAGACTGGAGCAGGAGCAGGAGCCGAGTAGACTGGAGCAGGGGCAGAGGCTGCTGGGGGCAGGTACTCAGAGCTGGGAGCAGAGGCGGCACCCTGGACGGGGGGCAGGTACTCGCTGGATGGCAGGTGGCTCACATCACGACGGTGGCGACGCAGGACGCGACGACGCTGGGTCTTGTAACGGTATCCCTCGCTGGCGGAGAAGGTGTGGGCGGGGGCGGAGGCGGCGGTCTCGTAGGACTCGGCGGGTGCGGAGTACTCAGCAGCAGGAGCAGAGTAGGAGACAGCTGGGGCGGAAGCGGCAGCGGTGTAGGTGGCAGCAGGGGCAGAGTAGCTCTGGGCAGGAGCCGAGTAGGACACAGCTGGGGCGGAGGCGGCAGCGGTGTAGGTGGCGGCTGGGGCAGAGTAGCTCTGGGCAGGGGCCGAGTAGGACACAGCTGGGGCGGAAGCGGCAGCGGTGTAGGTGGAAGCTGGAGCAGAGTAGCTCTGGGCAGGAGCCGAGTAGGACACAGCTGGGGCGGAAGCAGCAGCGGTGTAAGTTTGAGCGGGAGCCGAGTAGGACACAGCTGGGGCAGAAGCGGCAGCAGTGTAGGAAGGAGCAGGAGCCGAGTAGCTCACAGCCGGGGCAGAAGCAGCGGCAGTGTAGGTGGCAGCGGGGGCGGAGTAGGAGGCAGCTGGAGCCGAAGCGGCAACCGAGTAGCTGGACTCAGCCGGGGCCGAGTAGGAGGCCACCGGAGCGGAGGCGGCGCCGTAAGAGGGCGGCAGGTACTGGTTGGAGGGCAGGTGGCTGACGTCAGCGGCCACAGCGGCGACAAGGGCGCAGATCAACAAGAGTTTCTGCAATAAACCAAAAGACAGAGGTCAAGATAGACCGGTTAGACGTCGTATCCCCATGGCGAAGATATCCTGGCTTGGCGTACCATGTTGCTGGGTGCTCGGCTGTCCAGTTGGTCGGAGAAGAACTCAAGTGGAAGTGATGGTTTGTCCAAAGTTCTGCCGCTTTTTATATGATTCTATTAATCCGGCCTGCGGTAGAAAATTTGCATTTGGTGTTTTTAATTTATGAATTTGAATTTAGTGACACTGCCAAAACATATCCATTATAGTTTTTGCAATCAGGTTTGCAACGGGTTTATTCTCTTTTTTTCCCCCCTTCCCCTCCAATAGCGAGCACTAGCGCTCGGCTATTTAGCAGGCACCTGAGGGGATCCCCCTCGCTCCCGGGGCATAAATACCCCTCTAAGCAGACTATTATTAGCCCAGATCAGGTTCCATTGTTGCCCCCGGACCGCCCTCTTCGCTGGAAATTTCTCCCAGGCAGCGCGTGCCGCTTCTGATCAATCCCAGCTCAATTTGCTTAATTACCGGTAATTATATTTTGGCTTAATCAAGCGGGGGCAAATCAGGTGCTATCAACCCGAAATAAAAGCAGATGGGTGGCTTCTCCTCCAGCGTCAGCGTCTTCCATTCAGTGGGCTCATAAAAAAGCGAAATGTTCGCCAAAGAGGCAATCGAGTTGCGGAAATAAATCACGATCTCAATGCCGAAACAATAGCTCTGACTGTCGATTAGCCGATTGTATTGTGTGTCAGAGACTAAATGAAAACTCGATTAGTAGGATCCGCACTAAACATTCTTATGGAAAATTCCTTTTGTTGGGATCAGGTCTTGAGAAATAGATCCATTCCAAATAGGAAAGCAATTAGAGACTAAGAAAATCAAATTATAGTTAAAAGGGATGGATAGGCAAACTTTATTGTAATATAATTGGGGGAGTGGAAAAACTGATCTTCTGAAGAATAAATTTGAATAATTATATTAAAAAAAATTGTTTTAATATTAATAATCTCACGACTAAAATTTAAGCAAATCTGATTAACTTATTTTATCTTATTTAGAATTATTTTGGGCCTTTGTATATAAGTGTATATAATCACTATTTAAAGCTGTTTACAAGGGTATAAAAATAAAAGGAAATGAAAATTTATTTAACAAAATGTAGAATATAACTACGCCTATCATAATAAATAATTTCGAATGAGTATACCCTTTCCCGTTTAACTAAGAGGGGTACGAGCGTCCCACGCGCCTCATATTTTAAAGATAAATTGTGCGGATGCTTTGACGGAAATAGATTTCAAACACAAAAATAAATATGGTAGCTGGATTTAAATATTACAAATCATTTTCGGATGGTTAGCATAATAAAATGATTGAGATTTAGTAATATTAAATATATATTATATATTATATATATTATGTTTTCCAAAATCTACGCCAACTGAAATTCCCAAATTCCAAATTGCAATCCAATTTTCCAACCCAAAGAGTAAAATATCTTCAATTTTATGGATTCGTTATCGTATTATTGTAATTTTCTGAATGAAAAGGTATGCTAATAGTAAAGTCTGCACTCCAAAATGAGCACAAATCGATCACCTAGTGAAGCCGTAATCGCATGGTTTAGTGGCGACGGACAACAACACGCTTGTGGGTCTTGTAGCGGTAGCCATCATCAGCCAGAACATGGGCGGGAGCCACCTCGACGGTGTTCTCCACGGGGGCCAGGTACTCATTGGAAGGAGCAGCAACTGGAGGCAGGTACTCGTTGGAGGGCAGTTCGTTCACATCACGACGGTGGCGACGGACAACCACGCGCTTGTGGGTCTTGTAACGGTATCCATCATCAGCCAGGACGGTCTCAGGAGCAGCCTCAACGGGGGCGAGGTATTCATTGGAAGGAGCAGCCACAGGGGGCAGGTATTCGTTGGAGGGCAGTTCGTTCACATCACGGCGGTGGCGACGGACAACCACGCGCTTGTGGGTCTTGTAGCGGTATCCATCATCAGCCAGGACGGTCTCAGGAGCAGCCTCAACGGGAGCGAGGTACTCATTGGAAGGAGCAGCCACAGGGGGCAGGTATTCGTTGGACAGCTCGTTCACATCGCGACGGTGGCGACGGTAGACCACGCGCTTGTGTGTCTTGTAACGGTAGCCATCGGCAGCCAGCTCATGGGCGGGAGCAGCCTCAACCTCAACGGGAGCAGGGGCGGGAGCAGCAACCTGGATGGCCACTGGAGCGGGAGCGGGGGCAGCAATCTGGACTGGAGCAGCGACCTGGACTGGGGCGGGAGCTGGGGCAGCATACTGAACTGGGGCGGGGGCGGCGATCTGGACTGGAGCGGGGGCAGCAACCTGGACTGGGGGCAGGTATTCGTTGGAAGGAGCGGCAGCCTGGAAGGGGGTTTTGTTGGGAGGGGAGGTGGCTCCCACAACGACGGGGGGGGAAAACAACCCCCTTTTTTTTTTTTTTATTGTAAAAAAAAAGGAAGAGCGGGGCAGTCTCTTGGACAACGGGGGCAGGTACTCGTTGGAGGGCAGGTGGCTTACATCACGACGGTGGCGGCGGACAACCACGCGCTTGTGGGTCTTGTAACGGTAGCCATCATCAGCCAAGACGGTCTCGGGGGCAGCCTCGATCTCCTGGGGGGGCAGGTACTCGTTGGAGGGAGCGGCAGCCTGGAAGGCGGGCAGGTACTCGCTGGACAGCTCGTTCACATCACGACGGTGGCGACGGACAACCACGCGCTTGTGGGTCTTGTAACGGTAGCCATCATCAGCCAGGATGGTCTCGGGAGCAGCCTCAACGGGAGCCAAGTACTCGTTGGATGGAGCAGCCACAGGGGGCAGGTACTCGTTGGAGGGCAGCTCGTTGACATCACGGCGGTGGCGACGGAGCACCACACGGCGGTGAGTCTTGTAACGGTAGCCATCATCGGCCAGCTCGTGGGCGGGGGCAGCCTCGACCTCCTGGACGGGGGGCAGGTACTCGTTGCTGGGGGCAACGGTGATCTGCGCCTCCTGGACGACGGGGGGCAGGTACTCGTTGGAGGGCAGGTGGCTGACATCAGCAGCCACGGCTGCGATCACGGCAAAAGCGACCAGGAAGAGTTTCTGGAAGAGAAAAAACAGATTAGTGGGGGTAGTCCTTCGAATGGTATCGGCTTGGCGATGTTGGCTTTGGCGGATTGGCGGATTGGTGGATGCCGGAACGTACCATCTTGTCCGTTGAGTTGCTTGTTCACAGCAGTAAAACCGAAACTCTAATGAGGAATACGAAGAACCTTTTGGTATTTATACAGATTCTCCGCTCTTCACTGCCCATTACAGGCCACCGCTGTCACCGTCGCCGTCACAGTCGCCGTCGCGGCCGGCGCAGCTGTCGGCGTCTGTAAATTCGCACGGCTTTGGCTTTGGCTTTGGCTTTGGCTCGAACTGGGGCTTTGGATTTGGTGGCCACGAGTTCTAAGCCTCTCTTTTCTGTGGCCCAAACGAAGATCGGGTAACACGAAGCCAAAGCCAGCTCTGCTTACATTCGCACAAGCCCCAGCTCGAGAGCAGTTGATGGCTAAAAAAAAAGTTTAATGGCCAAAATCGTTCGCACGGATTCTCTTAATTGTTTTATTTAATCATATGCAAAAGATTTGATGGACATCAACGTTTTGGACAAGTCGAGCGCTCGCACACACACTCCCCCCCAGATACAGATACAAACGGATTGAGATACATGGATGGATATGTGTTTGCTTCGCTTGTTGCCTTGTTTCATTCAAGCCGCCTCGGAATTGCGCTCGATTTAAATTCAAATGATGAGTTATATGTTTCAATCAAATTCGTTCACTTCAATAGACTCGAGTTCGAGTCCGCGATCGATCGCAGCAGCCTCTTCCCATTGTTGCGATGTCGTCGCCATTCATTAATCCATCAAATAGGAACTGAATTTTAAGAAATATGATATAATTGTGTTGTGCCAAAGAATTGGTCATAGGTGTAAACAAAATGCCGGATATGTGTTGATCAAGAGCCTCTTGTAGAACTCTTAGAATTCGAATGGTTGTAGTTGATGATGTGACAACCTACAAATTGGAATCTTAAACCTTTAATTCCTTGTAAAATTTGAAATTCTTTTTAAAGTCAGACAACATTTAGCTGCTCAATACTGTCCATTCGATTGAGGCTATATTGGGTAAAGGCCCTGTTTTATAACCTCTCACTTCAGTCCAGTATTTTCAGTTGAAACATGAAACAGAAACATAAATTAAAAGCTATTTGATTGGATATCCTTCGCATGTTCCAATAAATAATTGAAAGTGGCCTGCTCCACTTAAAAACATGCCTAATTAATTTATAATGTACATCAGATTGGAGTATGTCAAGAGTAATGTTTTTCAGTAATTTATTGTTGCTTATTTTGAGCGTCCGAAAGGGGATTAACCATAGTTAATCCAAATATGATAGCCAAAGCCAACGATCGGCTGCAGCTCGGTCTCAACTATGATTAATGATCGGCAAATGAAGAGGGAGTTCATTTTTTGGCAACATTGTGGCATCCATGCAACTCAGATCGCAAAGAACTAATTGGTTCCGTAAAAACGAAGGATAAACAATGAGTAACTGATCGGTTCTTCAGAATACGCAGTGCAAACATGGCTAATATTATTTTTGGATGGGTCAAATCAGAGCTGCGAAAGTCAAGGCCAACGTTTTTTTTTTCGTTTTAACTCTTTAATCACTAAGGTAGCCCACAATTTCGAGCCAGAGGTGGATGATGGCTAAGATGGATGGTTGTCACACGCCAGAATCGGCGCCTCATGCTCTCAGACGAAAGTAGAAGAACCACTTAAAAACAAAAAGAAACCAAATGTCTTTATAGCACCAGTTTGGATAATTAACTTGGGCCATAAAGAAGTTGGCAAGTATCAAATAACCACTATATGATTTTCCTATTTTCAAATGCATTAAGATTAAGAACCTTACAATTCTAGTTTTGTTTTCCATTGTTCGCCAGGGCCCGAAACAATGTTATAAATCATTTCATTTCCTGAGTGTGTGCAGCACTAAAAGCAGCCACAGCCACAGCCACAGCCACAGCTTCAGCCGCAAACTGCTATATTAACGAGTCAAATTTATGACTTTGCCAATTTACATTTTAATCTCTGGCAGCGACGCAGGTTCTGGTTCTAGCATTTTCTATTGTGGCTCTGGTCCAGTTGCCCATAAATGTTCTACACGCATGCTGCCAGTCAATAGATCATGATGGCCCCGGCCAACGCATCATCGTCTTTGCCGGCTTTCTGGCTCACTGTTATTATCCATCGGTGGCAGCCGTTCGGTGAGCCGGTCCGAACACTTAAAAGTTCCATTTCGGAATTGATGTTTATGCTGAAATCGCAAAATATGCAAATTAGTGAATGGCTCTAGTCCCATCTTCGTCCCAATAGAATAATGGCAGCGGGGTAGCTCGCAGAAAAAGACAAACAAACTATAATAATGGCCACAGACAATATAAAAATTGTCAGCTTGGCTTAAAAAAAAACTTAAGCGTGGGCCCAAAATTAGCCCAAACCCCAAAAAAATATAAAAAAAATATATAAGAAAGAGACCAGGAGATCGGACCGACGAAAGGAGATGCTGTCTGATTGTGTTATCGGATAATGGATGAGACCCAATGAGTGGATGCCCAGATTGGGTATATATTCCCAAATTGGTCGGAGTTTGCATAATCCCACAGGTCGCGTCGCTCTGTCTAACAAAAACCATTTCGCGTTGGTTTAATTTATGCAAATTCTATTCTAATTAATATTATTCACATTCGATTTTTTTGCCAAGTCTATGAGCTTAAGAGGCGGCAACATCTTTCTCGTGCCTGCTGCTGCTGCTGCCTTTTCTTTGTTTTATTTTTTATATTTGGACGACACACTCACACGCGCCAGTTAATTTAGTTTTCAATATACTCTAACTAAAAGTAACACAACAATGGAAGTGAAAATTTAGTTTTCATATATCAAACACCACAAAAATTATTTATACTTCCGGAGTGTTTTATTTGAAAGCCAAGAATAGCGAGAAATTGAAATTGCGTGGGATAGTTATTAAGTCCTTTGGATCCTCTTGGAGTGTGCTTCAGGAATGTACCATACCATTTTGTACCATCTGAGGAGTCTGTTCAATAAATTATTAGATTTATTTAACATATAAAATAACTCATAATAGTATAAATTTTCAATCCTTAAGAGCACCAACAAGTCGGGGATGAAACATCTTATCTTCCCTTGGCAAGTACACGTTTTAGTCTTTTATGGTAAATTTAACTTTTGTTTCAGGCAATTTAAGCTCTTTTTTCGTTTAACTAAAATGTATGATAAATCATTCTGGAAACCAGTTTCCGAATCGCCCCACTCTTCTGCTGCGGCGGCGACTAGAAAGTGCCACCACCGCCATAGAGCGCATCTCCTCAGCTCGACAAAAAACAAAAAACCAAAAAATAAATATATATCCAAAAAGGCTAAAATAAAAGCAAAAACACTAAAATTAAAGCAACAGGGCAGCTTAAAAAAAAACACACTCGCACACTTTTAACACACTCGGGGCTCGGGGCCAATAAATAATGTATACGCGTGGCAACCAAAATTTTGGCAAGTTCCTTTCAATGTAATTCTGATTCTAATTCTGAGCCCGACTCTCTTTTGGGGCTGCCCGCGGCTCATCGAGTGGTTGATGTGGTTTGATGGCTGATCGAATGGGGCCTTAAGTGATCGGGCGATCGGGGCTCGAAATTATATTTTTGGCGGTGGGCTGTCTAAAATTAATTATGTTTCTGCCAAGTGCCGAAAATTAATCATCTCAGCGAGTGGAAGTCTCGCAGTTCTCGGCTATGTTTAACGCATGACGCAAGGCGGAGTTACATGGGATCCGATATGATCTTATCCCAAAAGTCTTTACAAGCCGGGTTCTAACTACAATTCTACCAACTACCATCTGGAGAGGCATTAATTTAAAGCCACACAGAGAGAAATGATCTAAATAAACTAATAAAAATAAACAAAAAAACAGTAGCTTTTTTACTATTAGGAATAAGATAGGATCAGCTTAATATGTTTAAATAAAGTAATACTATAATAACACAATTTTTTTTTGTTAATTTATACTTTAATAACATAGAAGAAAGTATTGCAACAGATGAATAAAAGTTTGAAAGAACCTTTTGTAAATGTCAAAGAAGTACCTACCAAATGTAATACAATTTCTCTCTGTGCGAATGAAAATTATGAACGTTTGATGGCAATAATTGCCAAAAAGAAGCGAGTGGCTGGCAGATCATTGAACTCCACCAGTCTACGCCGAACCCTCTCACTCGCTTTGCATAGCCAACCAAAAGTCGGCGAAATTCGCACAGATCGCTTCGATAATTTATTTCTGTAATCAGCGGGCCAGGCTTGAATGCCCTAGCGGTCTCTGTTAATTTTATGCCGAGCTCCTCCACAGAGTTTGATCCGAAAGTTGGTCATAAATTATTTTAATTTAATGCTACTTGTAGCCATTTTTTGTGGGCATTTGCGAGCTAATTTCGCCAGGCGCATTGCACTGATTTATAGCCAGCAGCTAAGAGCTTTCTATTGACCAGGGAATGGGTCAAAAGCCGAGGAGATCGGCCAACAGCCACTCTGACCTACAGTTGGCCAAAAATAGATACAATGGGCAGGTAGCCTACATTTGATTAAGGAGTCCGCTGGCAGATATTGACATTGATGTGCGAATTTAAACATTACCATGCGTGTATGGGGCCGCCTTAGCCACCTTAGCCAAAAATTGAAAATAAAAAGAATAATAATCATAACAAAAAGCCGCGTTTCGTTGTCCAACACACTCGTCGATTTATAGATTGTTTGTCGGCCAGGTCACTAAAAAGCGAGAGATGGGTCCAAAACGAATCCATTGAGCTCATGTTTATAGTGCCTCACCTCCATGCATCTCCGGCTGGCCAAGTTGTCTGCTCGGCGAAACAATAGATTTTGTTTTATTTTGATTTTAGTTGATTGGATTTGCATGAGAATCGAATCTAAATGGTTGCCTTAATTTATGTTAGTCAGTGCTCGCAGCCTCTCTCGCTGCACATCTCCATTTTTTATATTTTTATGGCAATCTATTTCCTTTCAGATCTGAACTAGTTTTCTTTCCGCCTGGCCTAATAGCTTGTCTTAAACTTTTCCATCAAATGGATGTAACCACATCAAAAATGGCTTTTATTGTTTGCACGTGGCTTTATGCTAATCAAGTATCGAAAAGCGAATTTATTTTTAGAAAACAAAAATGGAAAACATTTTATGATTAACCATTTCCTTGTTGTGTAGTGTAAAATCTAGATCAAGCTTTGTTTAAAAACTTTAATCTGTTTAAGCCAAGCAATCTAAAAAGCTTTCAAGTTTGAGTAAGCGGAAACGGAAGTAGTCTCCATTTTGCGGGCCTGAAAGTATGCCACACTTTTCGAAAACCGTTCGTTTTTCTTATGCTCTTGTAGCAAATGCTGCGTATAATTTATTATTTTTTATACAACACAATGTTTCTAGAACTCGAAAGTGTGCTTGGGCTTCTGGTAATGGTAGCCATCTTCACGGTAGTCGGTGTCGTACTCCGAGGCAGAAGTTCCTTGGTCCAAGCTGTCCAGTTTGGTGCGCCTGTGCGATCCATGCTTCTTGGGAGCCGCCACATACGACGACTGCCTGTTGCTGGCTGCAAACTGGGCCAGGAAGCCGGGATCCACATCGTCCTCCGCATCATCGTCATCGGCCACCAACACAGATCTCTGGTTTCCGTTTACCCTCACCAAAGCCCGTCCATGATGGTGGCCATGATGCAGCACACTGGGATCACTGTAGAAATTGCCGTCGATAATGTTCGTATCCTGTTGGTTGCCCAGGGCATTTGTTGGTCCTTGGAGCTGCGGCTGTCCAAATACGTTTCCATTCAGCACGTTCAGGCCCTGGTAATTGGATCGATTTGGAGGCCGGCGATTGTTAAGGCGTGGAACTTGACCTGCCGCCAACTGTGCGCCTATGGATGGGTCAAACAGTCCCTGATTTGGATCGGCAGCTGCCAGTTGAGCTCCCACTATATTGGGCCTGCGATTTGGGGCAGGCTGTGCGGCTCCCAGCTGAGCACCAGAAGCCGGATCAAAAGCGGCACCGAATTGTCCATTGGCATTGAACTGATTCTGGAGAGGAGCTTGGGCCGCAGGTCGCTGAGCTCCAAACGAGGGGTCAAAGGGAGCTCCTGCTCCCAACTGTGCTTGGCCAGCTGCGGGTCGTTGAGCACCAAACGAGGGATCAAAGGAAGCTCCTGCTCCCAATTGAGCTTGGCCTGCGGCTGGTCGTTGGGCTGCAAAGGAAGGATCAAATGGAGCTCCAGCTCCCAACTGAGCTTGGCCAGCGGCAGGTCGCTGAGCACCAAATGAAGGATCAAATTGGTTTTGATTGGGGAAACCTTGCCCTGCTGCCAGTTGAGCGCCTCCAAAGTTCTGATTGTTGAATCCTTGATTTGCCGCCAGTTGGCCAGCTCCTCCCTGCTGCTGTCCTCCAGCCCCTGCCGCATTGCTCAGCTGAGCACCCAGCGAGGGGTCCACAAATAAGTTAAGACGGTTGCCACCTCCATATCCTCCGACATACCCTCCTGCAAAATTTGGCCTCGATGGCCTTTGCCCATTACCCTGAACCGCTAGTTGCCCAGCGGGGGCAGAAGGTCGATTGGATGGATCATTACCGGCACTGGGTGCCAGTGCACTGGCTGGAAGTTGGGCTCCGATGGGATCAGACGGACCACAGCCGGGTGGTGCGTTTCCTGCGACGATAAACTGGCAGTTGGGAGCAGTTGGGAGCCTGAGCTCCAACAGGGGCCTGAGCTCCAAGGGGGGCTTGAGCCCCTACTGGAGCTTGGGCTCCTGCCGGATCCTGAGCTCCAGGAGGGGTGAGGGAGTTTAGCTCCGAATCCTGTGACTGTACGTTGATCTGGGTGTGGGTGTGAAAAACCGAGTTGGGGGCACTGGCGTACAGGATGCGACTGGGACGGCGGCGTCGATAGACAACCTCACTGGCCGCCGGGGTGAAGAGGTCACGTCGACTGTAGTCCGTACGGACATGGGGCTTGCTGTGCTTGTAGTGGATGTGCTGGGTCTTAACCTCCGGCTTCTTGTCGTAGTGATGGTAGTGATCCACCCGGGCTTTCTTTGGTTCTTCATGGTGGTGGAGCTTCTTGGGCTCCTCGTGCTCCTCCTCCTTGTGGTAGACCACCCGTTCACTGGTGTGCTTCTCCTTTTTGTAAAATGGCTGTTCCGCCTCCTTCTCCTCACTGGGGGGCAAGTAGTGGTGCTCCTCGTCCTCGTTGTCGTACTCCTTGGATGAGTGGTGCTGATGCCGCTGGTGCTTGTGATGTTTTACATGCGAAACATCCGCCCAACAGGCAACCGCCAAAATGCTCAACAACAGGACAACGAAGAGTTTCTAAAAGAAAGGGAAACACTTTGAATATTCTGCACACTCCGCTTTTCAATTACCGCTCACCATTGCTCAGGTTCCAGTAATGCTGATCCACCCAAGATGCAACACTTTTATACCCTCTCCGGGTTCATTTGGGTTGCATTGTCTTAAGCCAATGTCACGCCCCCAAAATCGAATCAGATCCCAGCCGAAACCAGTTGGCAACCGTGAGAAATCCATTCTGAGCTTTATGTGACCCATTTGTTCTCATTGAATGTTTGCTATTTAAATTCAAATGAATATTCTGAAGCACAACGAAAGTGAGCCGTAAATTTGTCAGATCAAAGAGCTGGAATTTATCGGCCTAAGTGCGTTAGAACAGATGGGTTTTTTGATCTCTTCTCCAGTATAAACCTGTGGTTCAAAATCTTCAATTGAAAAGTTTTAAACATTTATAAGTCCATCATAATTTAAGAGTATTGATAACACTGAGAAAATATCCAGTTACAATACTTGTTTTTTTTATATCCTTATATAATCCTCTTTAATATATTTAATATTTAATATATCCTCTACAGCATCGGATGCAAAATAGATAAAAGATGTGCTAGAAATTAACTATCCACTTTGGGCAATACTTGAAAGGGGCAGAATAGCGCAAGATATTTAAAATATTATGTAAAAAGAATATATTAAATATATTTATTTTCCTAAAATGTAGTTGCTTGTAGTTGAGATTAAGACAAAAATTATTTTCCTCCAACTAAATAATTTTTAAAATTCATCGGTGAAAGATCCAAGGAAGAAGGAAACATTAAATGATTCATTTGATTTGTATGGTTTCCGTTACCCATGTTTCGGCACCCGAAACTAAATTAATGATGAAGTCATTTTATTCATTTAAGAATAGATAAACATAATCAAGAGTCATCAATAACGATTTAGGTTATTGCACTTCTATTCTCATACTTTGAATGCCTAAGAAGTTTTTTGTTTCCAATTAAATTCCAGTTTCAGGCTTCGAAATGATAAGCTTCTGAGCAAATAAAATATTTTCATTGCGATTTTATTGAGGTCGTATTATCGAGTTCCAATTTTTAGGCACGGTGCTTGTAGACACGGCGACGGACGGTCCTGTACTTGTAGCCCTGGTTGCTGGCGGCGGGCTGGCTGTAGTCGTATCCGGAACGGGCGGGAGCCGGAGCGGAAGCGGCAGCCTCGAAAGCTGGGCCGGAGGCCTCGAAGGCTGGAGCGGGGGCAGGAGCAAAGGACTGAACAGGAGCGGGAGCAGGAGCTGGGGCGGCAAAGCTCTGGACGGGAGCAGAGGCGGCCACCTGGTGACGCACTGGAGCTGGTGGCACGTAGGTCCTGGCCGGAGCAGGAGCGGACTCGGCTGCCTGGAAGACGGGAGCGGGAGCTGGAGCGGCCACTGGGGCGGGTGCAGGAGCAGGAGCGAAGGACTGGACGGGAGCAGAGGCGGCAGGAGCTGGGGGCACATAGGACCTCACTGGTGCTGGGGCGGAGGCCGCAGGCTGGAAGACTGGAGCTGGAGCTGGAGCAGGAGCAGCGACTGGAGCGGGAGCCGGGGCAAAGGACTGAACCGGGGCAGAGGCAGCCGGAGCTGGGGGCACATAGGTCCTAACGGGAGCCGGGGCAGAGGCAGCCGGACGGGGAGCCGAGTAGGACCTCACCGGGGCGGGAGCCGGAGCGGGGGCATTGTAGTTGTAGCCGGATTCGGCGGCGACGCAGCCAACCAGGGCCAAAGTCAAGATGAAGAATTTCTGTAAACGAGAAATGTGGTATAGTTTCCAAACATTTGTAATCCACGGAGAAGCTGCAGGCCACATCCTTACCATTTTCGCAGATCTGTTTGCTTGGGGCTAGACAAATCGAATAATGTCTTCTGGCCCTGGCTCCTGTACTTTTATACGGTTTAGAGAATTCGTGAATTCGTGGCCCAAACGGAAGTGCTGCATATCATAAATCAGCGGAGCGGCTGAGCGTTTTTCGCGTCGAAAAATTTGTTTAATTAGGCAGATGCCTCGACCATTCGCAGTCTCAGGAACAGATGTGGCTTGTTTTTATCAGCTGTGGTAGCTGTGGTAGAGATGGGTATGCCACGAAGTTTGGATTAAAAACTCTCATTTTTTTCTGTCATTCGCTAGTGGATTGGCCAGCGGAGTATAAATATTCATAAAAATACCCATATCACAGTATTATTGTTATGTTTTTTGTTTCTCCTTTCTGCCAAAACAAAATTATCTCAAACCTGATAGTTTAGTTTCCAGTCTTGATCTTACCGAGTTGAAATATAAAAAAAAAATACGGTTGATGAATTAAGAATCTAAGCTGTGACTAAAACTAAACACTTGAACAGTAGCTGTTTGTTAAGAGAGTTATTTATAATGCAATCTAGGGCAAGACATATGCCAATTAACTGCTCATAAACTATCAGAATTAGCCATAAACTCCATCCAGTTAAGCAGCATCGATAGCGGCCTGGTCCAAAGCCAAAGCCAAAGCTAACTTAATGACTTAATGTTCTGCTAACTGGATTGATTGACTACTTGATTGATTGCTTTCCTCAAGGGGTTAATGGCTTCTTGAGCCCTTTTTTATTTAATACATTTATTGCTATTCACGCCCTCCGTGTGAGCTTTGAAATAAATATAAAGTCAAGCCTTTGTTTATTGTTTATTTTTTCGTTCTATTCTTACTAATTCTGGAATATGCAAATGGTGTGGAGTCGTCAGACATGCAAATAAACTCATTAAAAGAATTTTTGCATTTCTTTTCTGCCATCTGGAATTAGCATTAGAATATAGTTGGCGGCGTGGGTTTAACCACGAACCTGTTGAACAGCTTGCTTAGATTTGTCGATGATGATGCAGCCGCTTACTGGGGTGGCAGGTAGGTGTTGCGTGGGGCAGAGATCACGGGCGGAGGCAGATAGGTGTTGCGTGGCGCCGGTAGGGAGATCACTTGGGGGGCAGGACGAGCCACGGTGACTACTTGGGGAACTGGGCGAGCCACAGACACCACTTGGGGAACTGGGCGAGCCACAGACACCACATGAGGAGCTGGACGAGCTACTGTCACCACCTGGGGGACAGGACGAGCCACTGAAATCACTTGGGGCACCACTCTGGGTGCGGGGGGAAGGTAAGTGCGCTGGGGCACCACCACTGGACGGGAGACCACCACTTGGGGCCGCACCACCTGATGCTGCACCACCTGTGGCACCACCTGATGCTGCACCACCTGAGGCACTACCTGCACTTGTTGCACGGGAGGCAAATAGGTCCTTGACAGGGAAGTGGCGCTAACGCCTCCCATCAAAGTCACAGCCAAAACCGCAAAGATAGCACGCTGTAATGAGGCAAAACTTTCCATTAATCCTTTTCTCAGACTAATTAAATTAAGACCGATCGAAACCCACCATGTTGATCACTCAAAGTCGAACAATTAAACTGTTTTTTTGCGAGCGGAACATTTGGTATTTATAAGACCGTTTGGGGGAATCCAAAATATACAAGTATACTACATATATTCGAAAATAATAAGATCTGGATATTTGCATACAAAAAGATTGCAAGAGTCTGGCGAAATGCGGTTACGAGTGCCGGTCATAAATAATCGGTAGCCCGGGCACAGGTTCCATGTCTGCCATAAAACAATTTTGGGCATTCTAACTCATATTGGTTAGAATATTTCTGATTTGGGATTTGAAAGGAGCACATCAAGTCCATAAAAACCATTTAGTATGGCAGTAAACTTGCCCAAATGCTTTCACTTTTTTATGACCTAACAAATAATTAGCAAAGATGATGAGTTGATTTATTTGCAGGTCGAATTTTGGATACACTTTTGGCTGAATTCTATTTTAAATGTATTTTCTATAAGATGGAACCATTTTATAGTGGCATGGGATTATCAAATACATAAACACAACAAAAGATATTAGATATTAAAACAAAACGCTCATTAAATTTCCATTGATTTATAATTTTTAAGGGTATTTTATGATGAAAATTAGGATGACAATTTCAGTTAATTAGCAAGTTTGTCTGCCAAAAAAAAAACAAAACAGAAAGTGGTTTATTTTAAACCTTGTGGATGTAACATGTTCTGATGAAATTGTAGCTAGAAAAGTGTATGAGAAATAAATCATCTTGCAGTACATAAAACTGTCTGGCTAAAATGTGTCAAATACAAATACCCTAGATTTTAATCTACTTTTGAAACAAGTTTTTTTCTTCTAAAACATTGCCAGCACATTAGACTGTTAGTAGAATGTTAACATACCGCTAACACATAGTCGTGACACAAACCACCAATGTTAAGATTCTGTAAATTATATTTCGAATTTATGTGCTCTTAATGCAGATTTATTCACCTAAAAATTGAGAGTTTTCTGTATTTTTAATTAACTTGGGACTTTGGTATTTGTTTTTTCGGGTTTGCCTTTTTCTGTTCTGCCTTTGGTGGGATTCTATTTAAAAAATGGCCAGGCTTGCAGTAAATTTTCGAGCGTAGTTAGCTGACTGGACTAACTTGGCTTCCGTGGCCAGCAGCTAACCGGCTAATCGATTCTACTCCCCTCAAAAATATGCATAAAATATAAATCTTCCCTATTTAAAGATTAATGTCCCGCATTAGGTGGTGCCTTGTGTTGGGTTTGATAAACTGTTTTCAAAATTATTTGCATGCACCGAGGCAGGAATTTGGCTTCGGGTTCGGTTTTGTCTAGGGAGTTCGTTGATAAGTATAAATAGAACAAACTTGTTCTTAATTATGCCTAATGTGAAATTTATAAAATTCTATAAGTTCTAAAGCATTCACCAAACTAATTGAACCGGTTTCGGGACTTGGGCTCTTAGCTAAAATCTCTCGGATGGGCTCTGATCTGCAATTTCCGATCCGAATCCGATCCCCGTCATCCGACTGGATTCTAACGCAACGCGTGTTCGCCGTGCACATATTTGGCTATTTCGACAAAACGCTAAACAAATACGTTATTTAGATGATGCATATATGTGTGGTCCACATATGTACATACGTACTCCTATATACCAAAAAAATAAGCTTGAATGCAGATTTTAAACTCGTTTACCGTTGAGTGGCATTTACCCAAGATCCATCTAATTAAACCGCAAGCAGAAGTGATGTGTTTTGATTTGGGATGAAGTAATCGGGGCTAATCTTTAATATTAGCTACACGATGGCCTGAGAACTGGCGAGTGCCGGAAACTTTGAAGTGAGTTAGATAGATCAGGTCAGCAGACAAATTTGCTTGGAAGATGAATCGCTTCGAAGATGAAGATCCCAATTCGGAATGAGTAACGGCACTGAAGGTCTCGAATTTCCTATGACTATGGCTTGATTGACGACATTCGGTCTCGAAACGATGACGTAGAAGCTAAATCCGAAAACCAGAATATTATCTCGTAGTTAGTATGCATGTGTATATCTCCGATTCGCCCTAAAGATTGCGCAACGCCGAATCAAAATGGAAATTATTTAAAAAATCCCCCAAAATTCTATAAATAAAGAATAGCATGAAATTATTGATTGCGGCAGGCGTGGAAAGTTCAACGATCGACCTAGCGCTTGAATTCTTCGAAGTCAATCATCTCCAACGTCATAACCATCCAAGAATGAGGGGCTTATAAAAGAGAATATAATAGATTTGTGACAAGAAACAATTAACACAGCAATCAGCCGAAAGAAAGATTTGTCGACGATTATGGCTGCAAATTTAATTTGATTAAATTAATTGTATAACAATCGAGTTTGGGAGCAAGGAATTCAAATGATCGCCATTAAAAATCAGTTTAGTATTGCAAGGTTTGCTTACGTATTTCGATTTGTCAATTGCCCGAAAAAGAGCTGCTAATAACAGGAATGCCAGGTGGGTTACGAGTGTGGTCTTGAAGCCGCTGTCCTTGCCACAATCCAAGGCAAAGGTCATTTGGGCATTTGGGAAGGGAGTGAGTGCATCATGAACCGGTTACAGCCGGCTGGAAACTGACCCTCCTCTACAGCAGATTATTCAGTCATTCATCTGGACTGACTTTCGATGAAGGAAGGCTGCCTTGCCCTTGGCAAGTGATTGCAAATACAGTGTTGAAATGGGAGAAAGATGCTGTATGGCGTCAGGAGCCACACTCCGGCTGTTACAGACGGATCTTTGGAGAATTTATGCAAATCCCCGCGTGCTCTCATAAATAAAACATTCCGAAGTAGCTTCATTTGACGGAGTCATAGAACCATATAAATGAGAAATTAATTTATGCTTTTCGTCGCGCTAACCAGCCCAAAACGTGGCTCTAAACTAGATTTATGCGATGGGATCAGTTAAAGAGTGCCATTGTTTGTGTCGTAAAGTGCGAAGCGGTTCCATCATCGCGATAGGCCAGACAAATTGGATGCCATAAGGAAGAGCGCCCGCCTGCCGGGTTATCGATCACATAGATGGCCAAATATTTGCCAACCTATCGCAGCCTGTGGCTTGCGTGCTTGGCTGGAATTGCGCACCCGAGCGAAGCGCCCCCTTCGATTCTTCGCCGTTTCAATTCTGCCGAGATAACCGCCATATATCACCGGTTTTTCTTGAATTCAAATTAAACATTTTTTATTTGAGCACAGAAAGTTGTCTCAACTTTTACGCCATCAAATATATTTCAAAGTTGGGTTCATTCTTATTTCTTTCTTTGGATTATGATTTTTTATTAGACGCAAGCTCATTTACGTATTTCGGCTACGCTTATTCCATATTCCATTCTGGCTGGTTAAGTCTAAAATTTGTCGCCTGCTGATTTGGTTACCCGTTTTTGTTTGTTGTTCTGTCGCTTAATTTCAACGTGCTAAAATGTATAACGCCGGGAATCGGACAGGGACAGGGATTGGGATTGAAATCGAAATCGAAAAAAGTTTATGGATGCCGAGCAAGAGCAGCGACGTCAGCCGCAGCTGCGACCGCAGCCGGTTAACCAACCCAAGCAGGTTCTGTTTAGTTTTCGGGGCTAAGACGAGAAGCTTCTGCCGTAAGCCATCTTTTTTGGCCATCCTGAGGCGCTGAACTATAAATAATGTAGAGTCGAGCGGATACGCCACAGTCACATTTCTACATTCGTGGTGTGGATTTGGTTCTGAGCAAAATGGTAAGGATCGCAGCCCAATCGGTGGTGGATACAAAAATGCCGAGCTGGCGCCGTGAAGCCGTGGAGCCGTGCAGACCGTGGACTACAGCCCTTGGAATATACAAATAATACACTCTTCCCCCTTCCCCAGAAACTCCTCATCGCTTTCGCCCTGGTGGCAGTGGCCAGCGCAGATGTGTCCCATCTGTTCTCGCACAGCAACAACCTGCAGGAGGATGGCTACCACTACGCCCCTCCCCGAACGCCGCTTGTGATCGACGTGCCCGTGCCCCATGAGTCGGCGCCACCCCCAGTGGTCTATGTGCCGCCCAAGACGACTCCTCGTCCCGTCTACCACGCTCCTCCCCCACCACCACCACCGCCACCAACCAAGCGCGTTGTGTACACCCCACCCCCACCACCACCACCGCCACCAACCAAGCGCGTGGTGTACACACCACCCCCCCCACCACCACCGAAGAAGGTCGTTTACACCCCACCTCCCACCGGCATCCTGAAGGACGATGGCTACCACTACGGAGCTCCCTCTGTGCGTTTCGAGGCCACCGTCGCCCCACCAGTGTACCTGCCTCCTACCACTAAGAAGTACGTGCCGCCCCCACCACCTCCACCACCGACCAAGAAGTACGTGCCTCCCCCACCACCACCTCCACCACCAACCAAGAAGTACGTGCCTCCCCCACCACCACCGACCCCCAAGAATGAGTACCTGCCACCTCCAGTTGTGCACGTCCCCGTGCCCACCCAGAAGGTTGTGGTCTACAACCCACCCCCACCACCGCCACCAACCAAGCGCGTGGTGTACACCCCACCCCCACCACCACCACCGCCACCAACCAAGCGCGTCGTGTACACCCCACCCCCACCACCACCACCGCCACCAACCAAGCGCGTGGTGTACACCCCACCTCCACCACCGCCACCGAAGAAGGTCGTCTACACCCCACCTCCCACCGGCATCCTGAAGGACGATGGCTACCACTACGGAGCTCCTTCCATCCGTTTTGAGGCTACCGTGCCCCCACCAGTGTACGTTCCTCCCCCAACCAAGAAGTACGTGCCACCCCCACCACCACCACCACCAACCAAGAAGTACGTGCCTCCCCCACCACCACCTCCACCACCAACCAAGAAGTACGTGCCACCCCCACCACCACCGACCCCCAAGAATGAGTACCTGCCTCCTCCAGTGGTCCACGTTCCCGTGCCCACCCAGAAGGTCGTAGTCTACACCCCACCCCCTCCACCACCCCCGCCACCAACCAAGCGGGTCGTGTACACTCCTCCGCCACCACCACCCCCGCCACCAACCAAGCGCGTCGTGTACACTCCTCCCCCACCACCACCACCGCCACCAACCAAGCGCGTCGTGTACACCCCTCCCCCACCACCCAAGGTCGAGTACCTGCCCCCCGCACCCGTGGTTAAGGGCTACAGCTACCCCAACAACCCCCAGCCCTCGTTCGAATATTAAGCTGATCCAACTCATTGTAAATACTCAGATTAAGTATTAGCCATATATGGGAACGAATTGTGAATCGGTGGTTTGGTCTTTCGCAGGAAAGCCGAGTCCACCCTGAATAACTGTCTAATAATAAATCAAACGATTTAAAAATACTCGTTTTTAATTTTCCGTTCTATAGTTATTTTTAAAAAGCGAAACCGATAAGGCGAATGCTAATCCCGCAAAACTAAAACCTGATATGCTTTTTGCATTTAATCAAGTGCTTTGTTATATTTATGTGATCGTGGAGTTGAAAGGAATTCATTTTACACAGACGCGGTCAACAAAAATGCCTCTGAGTTCTATCTCGTCCGAGTTCTTTCTTAAATCACTTTTAAGCTTTAGATGATGGCTTGCAATAAAAGGAGTGATAAAAAATGTATACATAGATTCAAAATGTATACATATTTCTGGTTATCAGTACAGCCCACCTGGCATGTAACGTTTCAGAAGCCTTTCCGAAATTTTTCTATCGGAATCCTTCAAGGTTTTGAAGATAGAACTCTGAATGGTGTAAATGTCCGCACTTTTCGTTTGGTAAAGTTACTGGAACCTTGCGAAAAACATTTCAGAAACATTACGGAATTATTTCACTTTTTTGTAAATTAAAAAAAAAAATATTTGTAATTAAAGTAAACGTTTAGTTTATGTACAACCCACATTTCCTCTAGAGTGAATGGTGCAAAGAAATACGTTTATCTGTAGGGTATATTTGAATATAAAATATGATATATGAATACTTGTATTCCAAATATGGACTTTTTCCCTTCGAGTCCTGTTGATAAGGATGTCGTTGGTGACGTCACACTTGGTGTCCTTCATCCGCTCAGTCGACTCATCTCTCCCGTTCGTACAATCCATTATGTTGAAATTAAACTTTCTTGAATTTTCGGAGAAACTGATCATTAGTTACAGCTGCCGAAAAAGCTCGATGGCTCAACAATGGCTCAGTATTATTCAAAGAAGATTCATAATTCTGTGGAAAATGAATGATTTGTTACCTCCACTAAAAACTTTATGATTAAACTTTTGTGCGAAACTTTTCTGATCATGTACAGTTTATTTTATCAAGGTTTCAGCCTGACACTGAATGGGGTCTAAAGAATATGATTTGTTTTTTAAACACTTGGAAGGCGGTGATCCTAATCCTGATTCTGATTCTGATTCATATACTTCATAAGGACATAAATTTCTTTTTCCCCTTCTTCAAAGCGTTTAAAGAAAATTTCAAAATCCTATTCAAGGGCAAACATTTAACGACACGTGTGTGATTGTTCAATAAATATTTTTCCTAGGAAATCGTTTGGTTTAATCAACAATAAATAATCAAAATAGATTTTCTATTTTTGTTGCTGGATTGCTTTCGTCATAAAACCAGAATCCAACGGGGGATTCACAAGATATATTAAAAAAATGTAGTTTGGGCGGATCGTAATCATAAATTTCTACTTAATAGCCATGGCTTAGAATCTTCAAAATCCACCTGTATTTTTATTTGTATTTGTAGGGGAATGTTTATAAAAGCTCCAAATTATATGCTACAATAAAAATGTTTCTTAAGAAACACCGAAAAGTAGGCAAATAAAACTCAAACTCAGGATCATAGACGTTTAAATATATTTTGCTTTTAAATTTATAATTTAACTAACTCATTCCTAGATTATTTATTTAAACGAATAGTAGGTGAAAAGTTATTATCAACAAATAATAAAATTCTTTTGAAAAAAGTGTCTATTGTTTCGAAGTAACTTGTTTTCAAGTTGATTCGCTTTCTTTGGCTGATTAATAAGTGGGTGTGTCCCTCCATTCAGATCCCGTTGCAAATTCATAGCAAGTGGAATTCCCGGGCGATCGACAGCCAAGCCGATAATGCAATCAATCTCCAATGTCCTCACAAAGGCGATCCATACAAAATGTCACTTTTGACTTGGATAAATTGTGGAGCAGATTGCAGCCGCAAAACGCTAAAGAAACGGAAACCTGTTGAAAAGCTGCCTTTATGCTCTTTTATCTGAAATGAATTTTATTCGGGCTGGGCTGCAGTCGTTGCTGCTACTACTAGTCAGATCACACAAATCAGTCAACGGATCTGCCAGCCAAGAATCATTAGTTTGAATACAAATCGCTGCCAAGCTCGAACAAATCAACGCACTGACACTTGACCCCACAAAACAAGTCTTAGCCTTGGCAATGGCGAAGCTGCTGCCGATGCCGATGCCGATGGAGATGAGGATGGAAATGTTGTAGCATTTTAGTGGAGTGCTCGATCGGCAGCAGTAGCACAACCACTGCTAGCAGCAGCACCACAGCACCACCATTTGGCCCAAGACGTCGACCCAGCGGCGAAGCTTTGTTTGTTTGTTTGTTTATTTATCTAGGGCCGCTCACTGTTTCGGTATCTGTTTTGGATTTCAGCTTCAACTTCAGCTTCAGCTTCAGCATAGTCATCACGATCGGCGTTTTGGCGCAATTAATAAAGTGAGGCAAATGAGGCGAACATTTATGTAGAAGTATAAATAGTTTGGGCCCCGACGCCGGCGCCTGCATTCGTTGGAGTAACGTTCCAAAGACTATTACGGCATTCTCGAAAAGATTCCCTTTCCAAATAAGATCGATTTGAAAAATGGTAAGCAATGGTCTCCAGGATCCCAATTGCATATTAATATAGCATTCACAAAACTAGTCAAATCGGATTATTATTATACCTAAACTTGCCCATCAAAACGACATAAAAATTTGCATACATTTTGACAGAGATTGTTGCAAAAAATTCGTTTTTATGCTAAAATTTAAGCTGCACATTCCGCAAATAAAGAGTGACTCAAGCTATTTTATGTGTTTCCTTTCAGCGCTTGGAAATGCTCTGTTTTCTGCTTCTGGCCATCAGTCTCAACGTCAGGGCAGATGTCTCTCAGCTGGTGAGATCTGGTAATGGATTCGTGTACGATGTGCCCAAGGTCACTGAGCTGGAACTGGAGGTCAGCAACGAGTTCCCCACCGGTGAGGAGTTTCCCCAGGATGCCATTCCCGTGGCGCCATCCGATGCGGAGCTGGGCCAAGCAGACGTCTCCGATCCGGAACCCGAGGAGCCGGTGATTAGTTCCGCTTCTAGCTCAAAGAGTGGCAGCAGCGTCCACGGCTATAAGTACCAGAAGCCCAGCAGGCGCTTCAAGAGCTAAATACCCAAAACTAAATCGAATTTATGTACCAAAGCCTCATAAAGATAAAAATAAAATCAAACCGAAATCTAGATACTAATTTTCCTTTCACCCGGGCGGCCCTTGGCCAGGGCTTAGATTAAAATGCCTTTTGCCTTGGACTTGACTCAGAACGAGATTCACGGCTTGGTCTCTGGCTTTGTGGTCTCATAAAGCCCAGCAGACACATAGCTCTGGTCGAAAATGTGACATTTCCAAAATAAAAACCGGTTGGCGACTAATAAAATATTTGCAAGTAATAAAAAAAAAAAACAAGACAAAACACAGGCCTAGCCAACGCTGAGACTAATGCCCATAAAGAACAGCAATTAATTTCATATGTGGCATAAATTACTCGCATTTTGGCAAAACGCGAGCACACGCCAAGCAAAATGCGAAACTAGATCCAAAATAAACCAAAACTTATGACAATCGATCAGCACCGGGGCGGTTCAACAACCCTCACAGTTTCTGGCATGCGATATGCGAAGAAACAAAAAGTGATAGTTGAACCCGACCAGTCACCAGCCACTATCTTCTGTTTGCTTAAACAATCGCCTTGCCAGACGCTAATCCCACTAATTAGTTGATTAAACGCTACCATTAAAACGATGTTCGATTAATCCCAGAACAAAAACACGAGCCTAGCTAGAACTCAGAGCACAGTTTAAAGTGTTCCTAAGCCTCTTCTACTTGGAGCCTCTACTTTAAACGCCTCTGCTCTGGTCATCTCGATTGATCCGCAGGCGAATCACTTCCGCAAGATCATGTCCCAGTAGGCAGCAGTGGACAGCTTCATTGTCCATCGCTGTCCATGAAACGCTGATCACTCACACAAAGTCCAACTCCAACTTCTTGAGCTGCAAAAGGCAGCGCGCGCCATAATTATTATAAATGAAGTCTAAATGATTTATGACAGCCAGTGGAGCACGCTTACAACGCTGCCAGCTGCGGAACTAACTCTTCATCAGCACTGAGAACAAAAATTTTGGACATTTTGAATGTAAAATAATTATATTTTTATAACTCTACTATTAAATTTACCATTAATTTTTTTTTTAATATTCCAAACTAGTTTTATTAAAAAGAAGTGACACAATAGAGACTTATACGAACTTATGATTGTATAATAATTATGTTCGCATTCGAAGCCATTAATTGCTAAGAATTAATACCTAATTTGGGTTTACTTCTTAATTTTATTAAACTTGGAATAAACAAGACCAATTTAGTTATATTCTCCAGTTTGTTGAAATTCGTTATTTATTTCTAACATGATTTCCATAAGATTTAAATACCTTTCATTAATTCTTCAAATATATTGGCTCAATGATAGAATAAGCTCCTTATTTCATTTATTTTTAATTTTTACTTTTATATTATATTTGGTTAATTTCTTTAAGTAACTTATCTATTAAAACTTTTCTTCAACTGTTAGGTGGAACTTTAAAATGTGTTTGTGGGTCAGGCAAGCCCATAGATTTTTTGGCAGTTTCCCGAAAGCCTTGTTAACAATTTGGTTCTTTTTCATTGTAAGAGCCGCTCTTTCAGCCGCAAGCCGTCGGAAGCAGGGGCTTATTTCTGACACAGTAACAATGGCCGCAGCGGTAAAGGCGGTAAACCGACCTGAGCCTGAGCCCAAGTGACGACGTTGATGAAAATGGCCACAGTTGGGCCCCCATAAAGGCATAATGGTTGCAGAGCTCCAAGCCAAATGGAGAAAAAAATCCGAAAACAATGACGGAGCCGTTGACGCTGACGTTGACAGAGGAGCATTGTGGCGCTAATCATTCATATAAACATAGCTCTACAGATGCCGATACAGATACAGATACGTTTATGGATACAAAGAATGCCGTAAGGCTGGCAGAGCTGTATCGATTTAAATGATAATAATTGGCCTTTAGGTCCACGGACAGTATCGAACTGTTTTAGAATTTTGACTATAAATAAACGACCGTCGGTGCGAATGGTCAATCATTTGCGGTTTACGAGCTCAAGGTGTGAGACATATCAATAAACACGTCGATATGGTAAGTGCTTCGGTTTACACGAAAAACATGGATACGAGCCCGGATATTATTTGCTTTAGAAATTCTTCATACTTGCCACCTGCCTGATGGCTTTGGCTGCTGGCGATGTGTCGCACTTGCCACTGGAAGTCCTGGAGGAGCACCAGGGCTACGGCTACGATTACCCCAAGCCGGTGGTGCCGTTTGTGATTGCCACAACTACGGAACCCCCACCGCCACCACCACCCACTTATCTGCCACCCAAGCCAGTGCCTACTTATCTGCCCCCTCCGCCACCAACTACCACAACCACCACCACCACAACCACAACTCCTCCTCCCCCACCTCCTCCTCCTCCAACCTACTTACCTCCTCCACCACCTACTACCACTACCACCACCACAACCACAACTCCTCCTCCACCACCACCTCCTCCACCAACCTACCTTCCTCCTCCCCCACCAACCACAACTACCACAACGACACCTGCACCCACGCCAGCACCCACCTACCTCCCACCCCCGCCACCGCCAGAGCCCGACCACGGATACCACTACGAGGCACCCGCGGAACCCTTCATTTTCTAATCCACCAACAAACACCAAAGTTCCCCACCGAACTCGGAAGATTTCCCCGGATCAGTCTTGTTTTCTATCGAATCGTTCAACTAGGCTTAGGTTTACATAAGTTAAAAACTATCTCGAATAAACGCTGTTTTGTTAACCCCATTAAGACGAAATATCTCCGGAATATGGGATGGGTGCCACCAAAAATAAAAAGAAGAAGAAAAAGTGGTTCAGATGGCCCGAGTCAATCACCGCCAATTGTTTGGGATTTCGTCGCATCCACTGCATATTCATGAGCTGGCTCTGCTTTGTTGTGCAGCTACTAATTTGGCCGAAATGGCATTAATTGTTTTCTGTCCCATCTGAGACTGGCCAGAGATACCACCACACACGCCGATAATTGGCCGGCCTCAAGTTCATGAAAACCAAGAAAAGTGTGAAGAAAACCGACGCGAGTTGAGGAAGCGGGGCTCGTCATTGGGGTATAAAAGAGTTGACCATCGACTTGATTGACATTACTACCAGTGGTTGGCAAACGGCAGCAGCAGCATCATCATCGAACCAGAGCCACTGGATTTAAACCGATCGAAATGGTAAACACCAGGAGCAGCAGGACCTGTCGGACTCGGATTAACCCACCTATTTCTTTTAGAAACCCATGCTGATCCTCGTGGCCCTTGCAGGGCTTGCCATCTGCGTCCGAGCAGATGTTTCCCACCTGTACGGAGGAGGCCACCACGAGCATTACGATCACCACCACCACGAACATGTGGATCACCACCACCATGAACATTTTGACTCCCACCACTCCCACGACCATCACTCCCCCTCTGGCCATGAGCATCACGATCTGCATATCGACTTCAGCTTCCAGCCGGAGCCCCACCACCACCACCACCACGTCCACGAGGCCAAGTTCGACATCCCCAGCGGATACACCTACAAGGCTCCGGAGAAGCCGCGCCAGAAGTACCTGCCCCCCAAGGTCTCCCTGCCACCTCCTCCTCCGCCGCCACCAGTGGTGCCCAAGGGCTCTTACCTTCCGCCCGCCAAGCCGGAGGTGAAGTACTTGCCTCCAGAGCCCGCACCAAAGTACCTGCCTCCCAAGGTGGCTCCTAGCCTGCCACCGCCGCCTCCGCCGCCAGTCCTGGCTCCCAAGCCCACCTACCTGCCCCCTGCTCAGCCTGAGGTCAAATACCTTCCTCCTTCCAAGCCCGTGGAGAAGTACCTGCCCCCTGCACCTGCTCCCAGGTATCTGCCGCCCAAGGTGGCTCCCTCCCTACCGCCACCACCTCCACCTCCACCAGTTGCACCCAAGGGACTCTATCTGCCGCCCTCTAAGCCCGTGGAGAAGTATCTGCCCCCCGCCAAGCCCGAGCCACAGTATTTGCCACCCCAGCCCGAGGTGGACTTTCACATCCCCATTCCCTCGTACGCCCTGCCCCTGGGACCGGCTCCCAGTGCCCTGCCCCTGGAGATCCACGATGTCGAGCCGGGATACCACTACAAGCCACCTCTGCGCCGCTTCAGGCAATAGGACAACCACCCAAAGTCTCATTCTCACCCAAACTGCATCTAGTTTTAAGCTGAACACATTAAAAGCAATATGATACCCCAAATCCGAAAGGCTTTGCATTTCTTCACTCCCTTCAAGGTCAAAGCCACAAAGTGTGGCCGAAATTGGTGTCCCCCTGCCCCGAGGGATTCAGGCTCCATCTGACCCCCAAAATCTATTTGCGGCCAATCAACTGGAGTAGCCAGACGACTGAAACTTTAATTTTAGTTTCGGTTTCGGTTCCGTTTTTAGTTTTTAGTTGTAGCTTTGGTCTAGCTTGATCATCACCTGCAGAGTGTATAATTAGTGTCTTCTTTAATGAAAAATGATGTGTGGATATAAAGTGGACGCTGGATGCGTCGTCAGGTTACAAGAAAGATTCGATTCGAACCAAATCACTAATGGTCAATTACAGCCAGCGGCTATGGAGCGACCGGCGACCTCTTTCATTGAAGGCCCGAAGATGGGGCAAGCTCAGATCAATCAAGGGTTGGAGTCAAGGATACACGCTGACTTGGCAACTCAAAGGATTTTAAACATCCGGCCATTTGGCAAATGGCAAACGCGTCACCTCAATAGTACGCTGAACTATTAACTCCGGATAGTTGGCGGAGTTGCCTCACCAAAACTATTCGAAATACTTTGCAAACGCAGCAGCGATCGTAAAACCCAACACGTTTATGGCCAGCAGCCATAAAGAGCTATCTGGCCGGGCCAAAAACAAAAGCCAACGCAACGAGATGACTTCGAATTAAGAGATTTAATATATAAAACCGAAAAATTGAATGCCAATTTCCAATACCGGCTGTCAAAGGGGCGAGACCCCTAAACGCCGCTTAGCTGACAGCCAGGCCATATAGTCCGGCATCTAGTCGGCTGCCAGATCGTCTCTCGGTGACAGCGACGGCGTCGGCGTACTGGTACTGGTAATGGTAATGCCCAGACCAGATCTCTTCATGTTTATGGCGACCACTCGGCGCGGTTCTCTAACTGTATAAATAAAGAAGCACTTGCCGGAAACTGTATCACTTTGGCAAAAGCAGTCGTCGCAGCCAGAACGTTTTCCTACCGAAAATGGTTAGTGGATTCTCGATCAAGGATACGCGATTGGATTTTCTAATTACAAACATTTTTTTCCTGCTCTAGAAACTACTCATTCTTGCTGTTTGCAGTCTGGCTCTCGTAGCCGCCGACGTCTCTCATCTTCTGGGACAGGAGCACCACGATCATCCTGGCTACAACTACGATCCCCCGAGCATTCCTTTTGAGCTGCCCACCCCGGCTCCGGAATACCTGCCCCCGGCTCCAGTCACCCCCCGCGTGGTGGTGACCCCGGCGCCTACATACCTCCCTCCCAAGCCAGTGACTCGTCCTCCTCCTCCACCGCCACCAGTTTACCTTCCCCCTGTGACTGTGAAGCCCGAGATCCCGGCTGTGAGGACCCCCAAGCCCGTGTACCTGCCACCCCCACCTCCAGTCGTCAAGGTTGAGCCACCCAAGCCCGCCTACTTGCCACCTGCTCCCGTTGTTGTGCCCGCTCCCGTGGTGAAGGTTTCCCCACCCAAGCCAGCCTACTTGCCACCTGTACCTGTTGCAGTGCCCACTCCCAAGTACGTGGCTCCTGTGGTGCCCTCCTTCAAGATTCCCATCCCCTCGTACGCCGCCCCTCTGGAGGAGCCCGTCAACACCTACCTGCCGCCCCAGGAGGTCGTGGAGCCGAAGAGCGACGATGGCTACCACTACGATGCCCCCGCCCAGCCATTCCTCTTCTAGGCCCGAAAATCATCCTTAGCCATTTGTTTGTTGTCTTCGAATGTGTCGTGTCGTGTGTACCTATAGATATTTATTGTTTAACGAGCTCAGCCTGTACTCAAATGAAAAAAACGCAAAAAACCAATAAAGCTTAGCACTGTGAAAACGTATATTCCCAAAGTCTGGATCCTGCTACTGAACTTGAACTCCAAGTTGGGGAAATTCTATCCGAGACCACGAACTCGGCTCAAGTGGGCTTTGATCGACAGCATAATTACCCTCTGGGCTGTCTAAAAATAAAATTATCGAGCCGGCAGAACAGTTTCATTCATGAACAATTCAGTTTCTATTAGATATTGGATATTTTATTTTGGGACTGAGTAATGAATGCTCCGTCCCACCAATTCCGGCTTGATTTATTGGCATCCCAACAACAGAGCCAAGCTTCAGAGCCAAGAGTAATTGAACTTGGAAGCCATAACGGCTCTAAGCTCTAATTTTATGGCCTGAGATGTGGCTTAGCTTCGTTAAACGACTTCTTATAATTTATGACACCGGCTTAATTGGTCCAGACAAACGATGGCATTGTTGGAGGTGTGAAGCCATAGCCCCGAACCCCCGCAGTTCTATTCGGAGTCCGCCCCCGCAGCTGTGAAAGTGAAATTAATACGATCAGGAAGTGGCATCAGCGATTTTGGACTGCCATCGACGGTGAAGAAGTAGAAACGCGCGGAATGTTTGTTGACAAAATGAATTGCCTTTATGCTAAATAGATTGCATGATCTAATGGCTGGGAACCCGTTTCATTTTCATTTTTGTTTTCCTAACCTCACCACCCGCTCTACTCTGTCAGCAAATGCAAATTAATTAGATTATTACGTTTATCTTGGATGGGACGCCGAAATGTGATTTACCTAAGAGCTTTATCTACGGTTGTTGCTCCTAGTATCGCCGTTTAACAAACACCGTCCATAAATTACCGGGCTCATCATTGATTTTAGAAAGCAAAACTGATGACCCCAGTCGACCAGGCGGTCTAGCCTGTTTCTTATTCGCCACTAATGAAACCAACTATTTGTTTCCTCATTTTTGGCACGATATTCTGCTGCTGCATTATATACGGAATGCTAATTGAGAGCTGGTTGTGCTTCAGATTATTCTAGACAACGTCAGAACTATATTTTTGCCAACTAACCAGAGAAATAAAATTTATTCTTCCTTTTTTATTTACTCTTCAAAATTAAAGTGAATTTGACACTAAATATTTTTTTAATAGGAGGCGACAACAAATTCTATTGAATTATGAACGTTAATCCTTTTAAATGGCACCTTTTAAATGGTTCATTTAAATTTCAAATCTTTAGATTAACTCTTTTGAATCTTTATCTGCATAAATTACACTATGCTTCTGACAAATGAATATTGTGGCTAAAATGGACTTAAATAAAAAAACATTCTTTCGAATATACAAATTGTTGTCAATTTAAATTGTTTCCATTCAATACAATTGGCAAAAAAGAACCTAACTACTTTTTTATTTAATTTACAGATGATGTTCTTTTTTTAACGCATTATTTTATTTACATATAAACAAAGTTTTAATTCAATCAATCTACTTATTATTTTAAAACTTTCTGTGATATCGTAACTACTTTAATTTATTATCAAGAAACAGCTTTCAGGCAGAGTATTCAAAACCAACAGAAACAAAAACGATCAAAGCTATTTTCTAAGACCGCCTAAATTTATGCACCACTAAAGAAAGTATAACAGTTTTAAAAAATTTAACGTTGACTTTAGAAGAAATTAACTTTTAAAGGACATCCCCTTAGACTTTCTAGCATATTTATTTTACCAATAGTTTTGTATATCATCTCGAAAAGTGGAGGAGCTTTGGGCATAAAAGATACAATACACCTGGAAGGCTATTTCTGTAATTAAAAATTGTTGTAATTAATAACCAAATGCCAAGGTCAAAGACTATAATAGCCACTTGACCCGGGGAACTGTGAAAAATCCCAGTCAAGACGGAAGAATCTCAATTGCCTCGAAGTCTGTCATCGATGGCACACAAAGGAGCGCACCGATCGAGACCCAGTTTGTCATAGTTCATAGACAAAAGCGACTTTTAATGCCCCTGAATAGAAGCCAAGCGAGGCAATCAAATTGACAATCAATCCATCAATCAATAACACATTGTCTCACACATCCAACTGGATGGTGGCCAGTGGCCACCCGGACGGACACGGATCGGGCTTTTCAAAATGGATTGTTTACACTTCTGATTTGTCTATTTTTTATTATTTTTTTGGGGCTTAGCAGGTTTAGCAGAAGCTTAAACCGGTTAAGTTTAATGTATTTTGAAAGTATTCCAGTAGATTTATGTATTTGAATTTGTTTGCGTTGTGGCTAGTTTTGGATTTACGAACCGTCAAGAGTCATGCAAGAGCCTGCATAAATAATGATGTCTAATTGGGTTTAAAGAGTCAGCCGTAAGAGTCAGTAACCACTTAATATCAGGTACCACGCAACAAAAAAATTATTTCCCAGGTAATAAGGCCTCGGAGCGCAGATTCATACATTCTTTTGCCCAGCTTCCGTATGCAAATGTCCATATCAGATCTCGAATGTACATTTTCCTCATGGCATTCCATGATTAATGAGGAGCCTCCGACGACGGGGGGCACTCATCAAATCGAGAACGAATCTCCGTACAATTTCGACACACTTTATTGTGCCTTGATGAGCTGTGAATAATATAATTAAAACCTGATACTTTGGCTGGAACCCATACCTCATACCCATACCCCATACCCCATACCCCATACCCCATACCCCATACCCCATGCTTCATGCCATGGGCCATGCCAAATTGGCCTTGGCAGATGAATGAAATATTCAAAATTTTGTTTATCATTTTTACAAATAATTTACGTTTATTTATTTCGTACTTTACTTGGCAATTCAACAATAACTGAATACTTGGTTTTTCGATCTTTGTCTTTAGAACATCATTTGTCTCTTTGTACTTCGCTCTTTATGCTTTTGATCTTGTCATGTTCTTGTTCATGTTCGATTCTTGTTCGATTCTCGTTCGTTCTAGGATTATTAGGATTGTTAGATGCGATAGTTGGATAGTTGGATATTTGGATTTTTTTTATATTTGGATTTTTGGATAGTGGGGTTCAGTGCGTAGGTAATGTGTGCTGGGTTTGGATATTGGTTAATGCTTAATTCGGTTTTGATTGGATTGGATTGGTTTGGAGTGGTGCGGATAGAGCAGGTCGGTGATCGGTGATCGGGCAGGTGAGTGGTGGAAGAGTAGGAGAAGGAAGAGAAAGGGCAAAAATTAGGAGCAATTACTGGGATTGTCGAACATGGTATTTAAAAATATATATAGAGTTAAGAGCTAGCTGCCTCCGTCTAGTAGCGGCGCAGACGGTAGAAGCGTCTTACATAGACTGGCCGGCGGTACTGGTAGCCGCTCTTGCTGCTGTAGGTGTGACCCACCAGCTGGGGCTGCACCACCTGCTGAGCCAATGGCGGCAAGTACTGGGCGCGCTGCACCACCTGCTGCTGGATGGGCTGCTGCACGAAGGACTGGGCGACGGCCACGGGGCGGGCCACCTGGCGGTAGACTGGGGCAGGGGCAGCAATCACAGGTCGGGCCACAGGAGCAGCAATCACAGGGCGGGCCACGGGAGCAGCAACCACTGGGCGGGGGGCAGGAGCGGCAGCCACTGGTGCGGGATCCTCAATGTCGATGTACTCTGGCTCGGGGGTGGCAATGTCCTGGGGATTGGGTCCCTGGGTGGCGGAGTCGGGCAACTGGGCACCGGCAGCTACTCCCAGAAGGGCCAAGGCCACAAGAACGAAGAATTTCTGGATTTAAAATTTTATTTATAAAATTAAAAATTGTTTAATATTCTGAATCTATGAATCTAGCAATCAGAAAATCATAAAACAAATAAAAATGTTTTCAAAATTATCCTTTCTTTAAAAAATTAAAAGTAAGCGCCTAAATAAATATGGAGGTCCTTGTTAAGGGTTATTCCCAAACTCCTAACTCTAAACTAATTCTAAAATGTGTGACTTAACCCATCAATCAAAACAGCTAAAATTGTTTTTTGTTAAAGCCGTCGCTATTTCGTGGCTTTCCAACACAAGATTTGAGCCATCTATTCATTCCATATTTGCAAGATCCCGTTGTGTAGTTGAAGTTAAACAAAATAGTATTAAAAGTGAGTGGATTGGCTATTTATGGAGCTGTCTGGAGCATAATTATGTGCCTGCCAGAGGCCAAACACGGGTGTTTTGCTTCACAAGTCCCGAGGGCCACTCGAAACGGGATGGCCGAATTGATGAAGTCGTTTAGAACACTTGAGTTTGGGTTGGGAAGCACTTGAGGGTAGTGTTTATTTTTGGGTTCTGTTCACGATTCACTTTTGTTTCGTCACTGACTTCATATCCTGATTGAAGACAGATCACTAGGACTCATTATCCTTGCCGCCAGGATCACATACCATTTTTGTTTGTTGTGTGTTTAGTTACGGATGATCACGAAATTTTCTCGAGCAGAAGCGAACGAGCAATTTACACTTAAGAAGTTCAAAGCACAAATGATGATGAGCTGGTCAGTGGGCATGAAATTTATACTATATCGCCGGTGCGGTCCGTCTGTCCGGTCCGGTTCAGTTCAGCTCAGTTCGCAACGTGGAGACGTCCAAGTCCAAGAGAGTTTGGGCAGAGCGTCGGCGACCGCCAAAATCCAAAACCCGATGAGACACAAACCGCACACCGCGTTATAAATAAGGCAACAACAATAATATAAACACTACTCAGCATCACCCAGCAACAATAACAACACCAGCAACAGCTATCAGCAGCAATTCAAATCAAAATTTAAATGAAATGAAACGAAACGATACGAGCAGAAATAGGCACTAGAAGAAGCTGCTGATGGAACTGGAACCCTTTGGACAATCACTTTGGTGTCGTCACGAGCCGTGACGCACTATCAAGTCACAAAACTCTTGAAGATATTCAGTTTACACGTTGAAAAATAAATATGAAATGGGGCAGATACATTTTTAATGAAAAAATATATTTAACAGACCTGTGAAGCGTTTCATTAGTTAAACAAATAAACAACTCAAATGACAGAATATTCGGAATATCGAAAGTTTCTAAGATAGAACAAATTGTTTTCAGTGCTGATAGGCATTTTGCTATTTTGGAAACATTTTCGTTATAATAAATTATTTTTAAACCATTTCCAACCTCTAAGCATTGACTCTCACCATAAAGTTCGTTGCCTAAGTCTTTTGTTCTGACTTCTTATAAAGAACGTTTTTTTACTAAATTGATTTTATTTTGATTAGAGTCCCTAAGCACGAATTTACAAAATCATTCAAATGTTAAACAATTCGAATTTATTCTTTTTCAAACAAGGACCTATGTAAGATTCAAGTTTGTTGCCTAAGTCTTTTGTTATACCTACCTAATTTGTTTTCTAAATTGTAAGTATTTTTAAGGATATTCAAATATTAAATTGTAAATGAGTTTGTTTTCTAAGTCTGTTGCTAAACCTACTTTATTTTTTTCCTAAGCTGATTTTACTTTGATTAGGGGCTCTAAGCTCGATTTTAAAAAATAATTTTGATGCTTAATAATTCCGCCTTTAATATTTTTCAAATAGGCACCAACATGAATTTCGAGTTAGTTGCCTAAGTCTTTTGTTGTACCTACTGGATAGACGATAGAACAAAGTTTTCCCAACAAAAAACATCCCGTCAAGACCACAAACATCACTTATCAAAGCTTTTGAGCAAATAGAGCCTCTAATTATTTTGACATTTTGCTGCAATATCAAATAATTGAGTAAAACATTTGAATGAACACCTTTTCAAGTATAATAAACATGACTTTATCGTGTCAATCCGTTTGCCGCCGACCTGGTAGCCCTCTCTTTCAGTCATTTAATTTGGCTCTTGCTGCTGGCTCGATTGTTTGTATCTTCTCTTGACCTTACAGGCAACAATAAGCAAATTTAACGGCTTTTGGGCATACATCATTTCCGTTCGTGGTGCGTGTGTGTAGCGTGTGTGTGTGGGGAAATACATTCACCTGCCACCGTCAAGTGAATAAAGCCACTTCATCCAAAGATGCAGTGCCAATAAAAATGATTTGTTCGATATCAAGGACGGCCCAAAAAGATTAAGTGGCACAAACACAGGAAATAGTTCGGCTATTTTTGACTCCAACTGCCAACAGATATTGTAAAGATGTTACCATTGAATGAAAAACTATATTAAGCGCGGTTTTTAATTTTAATTCAGCCCACTTTAAAACAGTTCTTATGGAAACATGTGACATCATTTTAACATTTGCCTTTCACTTGCATTGATTGATGGAAGATTTGTCATCGGGCACCAAAGAGATAAAAAAAAGAAAACTTTGGGCAGCATTTTTCATAATCCAACCAAAATAATAATAATAATAAGCTGCCAACAATTTATTGTGTGTTTTTACGGTTATTAGGAAATTTAAAATGTAATTAATAATGCTTTACTCTGTCGCTGGTCTCAGGTCTCAGGTCTTAGGTCTTTGGTCTCCGGTTTCACATACATAAATTTGATCTGCCGCGAAAACATTCATTATTGGATGTTGTGCCATTTGGGGCCATTGTCTATTGCGTCGGCGATTTGACTTGCAAAATGTGTCATTTGTATCTGAAAAGTATGGTTCTATCCATGGATTGATAATCTAGGAGTCTTATAAATCAGTGACAAGGGCGTTGCAGATTTATGCGGATCAGCATCGATATAGTGCAGCTCTCGCAGCGATAATATTTATATTAACGGAATTAACGAACTCTTATTTTATGTTAATGTCAATAGAAAATTAATATCGGCAGTTAAAGATGTGTTTGATCTTTCCATCATCGGGTCTTGTGGCCGGAACCGAAGCAACCACTTTTGCCCAATTTGCATACAGGAACCAGATATCGACCCGAGTGATTCAAAAGCCATGAGCCGCCGTAGGAGTCTCTTAGCCAAATGCCGGTAATCGAAGACTCACTTAATTTATGACTCCGTGCCTGTCGAAAGCCAGAATCCAGTCGATTTCACGTGCCCCTCGATCTCTGTTTTGCTACGAGAGTTCATCCATAATATTATGCATGCGACCTGTTGTACGGTCGGGGTTAAGCCTAAAATTAAAACTCAACACTGAAAGGCAGAGGCTGACTGGTTGGGCGTGTTTACATACGATTCCCATCACCTGATAAGGACCACAATAGAAGCCCACCAGATGCGCGTTTTGAATATTTCTCGCTTCCACTTTTGTTGCCAACACATCATATCTTTGGTAAGACACGCCTCGTTATCTGGCCAACAGTTTTGTTTACCATTTAAATATGTCTGCGCGTGTGAATAACAAAGATATAAAACATTTTCGTTTCTTCGTGTCGTTGGTTGACATTTTCCTGCATAGAAATTAATTCATCAAGAATGGTTTAGGCCATTCTAACTTGGGTTCACAAGCCAAATTTAAGATCGTCTTAATTGCCCTTGGCTCTTGACAAAAAGATTCTCATTCCTTTACTTTTGGTATCACGATTCTCGTCACAATGCTTCGTAAATATTTTGTGGAACTTTATTTTATTTGTACAAGCTTCCGCACATTCACCAAGCAACAGACCAGAGCATCACCAGAGAGCATCACCATTATGAATATTCAATAATTTACGCAAAAAATTAGAACAAACAACACAGCCGGGGCGCAGCAAATACATCATCATGAGGAGACAATTGGAAACTCTGGCATACCCTTGTCGAAATAAAAATTTCAAAACAGGCAGCAACCGTTTCGCCAAAGTTGAGTTACCCCTTTTTAATATTTATGTGAGACTTTGGTGCCGGGCGAGTGATCTGGGCACAGAAATATTTATTGCAACACCTCAAAATGTCTGGGTACTCGAAAGACTCATAAACGCCACAATAAATTGTCTTTAAATAGCCAGCAAATGTGGTCTGGTTTCCGCCTCTGTATTTCTGGTAACAAATGATTTAACATGTATTTCAGTTGGCCACTTGACCTACAGGGGCTGGAAGATTCCCTGGAAGAGAAACAGGTTGCCTAACAAAAGATTCGCCATTGATTATTCTGGTTATAATCGATCGCCCGTCGCAGACAAACCGGCGGGCCGGACACGCGCACAGTGAAAGCTGCCGCAAAAGAACGTTAACATTTAATGGGAAGCATAAATTAATTATTGAAATTAGCCAGAATTGAAATAAAATAGGAAACCAAATGGGAATAGGAGTGGAAAGGAGACTAAGAACTCGACTGGCAACAAAGCCAGCCGCAAAAGAGCTTCATCTAATCATTGTTTAACTTAATAATTAGTTTTTTATTATCTCCCCCTATAATTTGTTTTCGAAACAACACCAAACAATGGCATCGCTGCTGCCTGAGGGGCTAAAAAACATAAAAATCGAAGACGTCGCGACGTTGGTGGCGGTGAACCTCGGCAATTTAGCCACTTTTGGCACCTTTTGGATGGCTCTTGGATGGCTCGTGCCATCTGAACTTTTGACTCGAAATAACAATAACAAAATGTATATTTCTTAATAAAATAAAATTCATTTAGAAGTTGTGTAATAGAAAAGAATTTTATAATAGAAATAGGAATGCGTTAAAATTAGCAAACAAATTAACAATAACATTTCCTTTAAATGCGTTTTAAATCTCCAAGAGACGTAAAATATAACAACGCTACCAAATATGACTTATTTTATGATAATTATCTTAGAATTTGACCTGCATTTGGCCATAAAAAGCTAACTGGTTGGCTATAACTCACAAATAGAGGTCACATTCTCCTTTTAAAATACTACGAGATAAGCCAAAATGGCATCCAAAATATCTATAAACGGCCACGGAAACGTTTCTTTATTCGAAATACCCCGAAAAATATTCTACCATTTCGAGGATGCTGTAATAGAATGGCAGTGAATTTGAGTTCTGATAAATTGGACCAATAAAATCGGCATTAAGCTTATACGGCTAATGGGGTGGATCCCACAAAACCGGGCAATCAATCAGATAGACTCCATTCATGCCGCTCTAGTTCGGTGACAAACGCACCCTGACACTGAGCCATGTGTCTGAAAGATACAAAATGAACCCGTTCTGAGGAAGAGGCATGGTTCGCAAACGAGTCGATTTAAATGTTTATATTTATAAGTATAAGCCATTCTAGTCAATTTGCACAAATGCTAATGCCGATTATTATGGTCTTAGAAGAGGCTTTAGTTAATGGCCATTTGAGAAACCCGTTTGATTTGGACGGCGAATGGCGATAATGATGACAAAGATAATGGCGATGGGCTGGGGATGATGAAGGTTCTTCTTTGCCCGGCCTGGCCTGGCCCGCCGCTCTGTCTGCCGTGTAAGATTCTTCTTCGCCTGGCCAGCCGAAGTGAGTCAACGGATCGCGGATTAACACGGCATCTGTCAGAGATACACGGGCCAAACAAATTTGCATCCACGGTGTTTCTCTGATGGCTTGACTAACTGCTATGACATTGTTTCAAATCGGATGCCGTTTGCTGCGCTTTGTGGCTGGCTTTGTGCCTCGCTTTGTGTCTGTGTAAGGCCAAGGTCAAATTTTGTAAAGAGATTGTAAACATTGGATTAACTGCTACGAATGTGTTGCCTTTTCAATCCGAATCGCTTGCCCCTTTGTGTTGACTCTGCATTTGCATTTTTTAGCCAGCTCGGCCGCTTTTGGTTTTATTTTGACATTCATTATGGATTGGTTTGACAAGTGCTGTCAGTGCTCAAGACAACGACCCACATCGCCGGACCTGGCCAAAACTCTTTTCCGTTAATTGCTTCACACTAGTCGCCAGTCAGTCAGTCGGCCGGCAGTCAGAAGCGATTTAAGCCAAACCAACAAAAAATTTGCGTGACAAAGCCGCCCTCTCGGGGGCTAAGGCGATAATCGAATATATGAATGAATGAATTTCCGAAGCGATCTAGACCGAATCGGGTCTTGTCTTCATATTTGTCGTGATTTTATGCTGAACGCGAACGTGTCGCCGTCGTTGATTAATGTTGGCGTTTTGTTCGTTTTATAATTAAAATTTAATAGACCGGGCAAAATGTGTTGCCGGTGCCTTGGTATTATGCTAATCACTGGCGCCCACAGCCATCTCTAAAAATATATACACTCATATTTTGTTGGAGTCATTTACAAAGGCAATCATCATCCTTCCCCCACCACCTTGAGCTGCGCCTCCGACTCCCCGACAGACAATTAACAAAGGCTACGCCAATTTTGTGGCCACGAGCTAACTTGCTCCGTGTCTGGAGCCGAAGACCGAGTAATTGCCAATTTTTGCGGCTCCTAAACGATTTTGTTCACGCACAAGAATCGCCGAATTTAATCATAAATCGCCGCTGCTGTCTCGAATTTGTTTTTGTGTTTGATTTATCCGTAAGATACTCGAATGCTCGCCGAGAAGGTTAAACAGTTGTTAAACATCTATTAGCAATTGATTAATTTACTGTTAATGCGAAACAAGCATGCGACTTGTGTTGCACGGGGCAAGGGGCAATATCGGTCAATTGGACGAGGAAGTCGTATCGCCCAAATGAATTATGCGGAATTTCTTGTGCCTGGCCATAAATTGAGACATCAGTTGTATGTTGATTGCCGATATTTAAATGAATCATTTCGAGCCTGGCCTAGACTCTTGTGTTTTAAAAATAGTAACGATATTGGGAGTTTGTTTACTTATCAATATGAATAATTAAAAAAGCAATAACCTGTTTCCAAAAAAATTTAACTAAATGTCTGAATAGGTGAGACTTTAAGTTCTGGCAAAACGGGTTCAAGGAATTTATGTTCTTTAGTTGGGGAATGTTTATCCCACACGCGAAAAATAAAGATTTAGGTTTGATTGGAAAATAAATAAAATTAAATATAATATGTAATAAACAAATTATTCATAAAAACCCCGTCAGTATTATAATTTTAAATACAATTAAGAGCTAAAATCTAAGCCTAGTCTAAAAGCTTTTAAAAAAGCTCCAAAAGCAGCCCCAAAGTAGACTTTCCATTCTACACACTTCAAAGCCAGGCTTAGAATATATTTCCCGTAATTTTTAAAGCCAAACCTTGTGCTGGGGATTGACTTGGACATCAAGCATGATTGCGCAAACCCAGCTGCATGCGTGACTGATTTTTGTTGCTTTTTGTCAGCCTCCCAGGCACTTGAACGCCGCTGACGGGTTGATTCATATTTGGCCTGGCCTGGCCTGTGCCGTCTACACAAATCATTGTACGCAACGCCTGTTGGAAAAGATTGGAGTGCGTTTTACAATTGAACAGTTATGAGCCGACAAAAAGATGCATAAAGCGATGGGGAGAATATAAAAAAACAGAATTGGGGAAACTGTGCCAAGGGCAATTTCGCCTGTGATTGATTTACAAGAGGCTAACGTAGCGTAATGCAGCAACGATGGGACCACACTGCGTATGCGCAATGTGCCTGCGAGATCTTCAAACAGATGTTGTCTTCGAGTTTATGGCTTCTGGCGGGGGCATAAATCACTTGGTGACTTTATTGTATGACTATTAAGTCATGATTATAATATGTTCATTAATATTTTCGATTAGCTGCTGTCGGAATAATCCGAAGAGTTAATTGGAAATTTGAGACAAACAACGGAGAAGAGGCCAGAGGCTAAAAATATTATAAATATTCTTTTTCGTTTTAGAATGATTTCATATTTATACTCGCATTTACATTTGCGTGCTTGTTTGATGTCTAAGCAGTAGAATATTAATAGCTTGTTTGGGAAATTTACACCCGGATGGAGGCGAAGGGAATCCGAGTCCGAATGCGAAACTGAATCGTCATCGCCCCCCAGAGTAACATCTGCGAAATTAGCTAAGGTCAGCCAGCAGGTGACTGACTGCCTGTAAATGAACTTGCCTTAGTTGATCCGCTCCGGATTATGTACCAGCACCCATCTATTTCTATCTATTTGTTTTCTTGTCGATAATTTCCATCGCATAATTATCGTAGCGCGGCAAACAATGCGTGCCGAATCTCTTGTCATGCCGAATCTTTTCAAGTTTCAAGTGCCATGCTGTAATCATAAATCAAATGGGCAAAAAGCCGAGTCTAAGTGCAGCTGCAGCTTCCATGGTTGATGTCTGATGGCTGATGCCTTGTGCCTTATGCCTTATGCCTTATGCCTTATGGCTGACAACATAAATCACACCCAGGCGGAGCGCTCGTTAAGACGTTAATCAAATGGCTCATACTCAAAGATCGGGCTGGCTTAGGGCGCCTCTGTCGTCCAGCGAAATTGAAGGCCGTTTGTGTCTAGTACTTACTATGTGCTTATGTAATTAGTGGTACTGCCTCCGACCCTACTCCTACCCCTCCAGAGCCCTACTGCCTAGTGGAGAATCGTTGCACAATCCAGTTGCCAGTTGCCAGTTGCAGTTTTAGTTTTTGTCTTCGTGTTCATTTTTGTCTTTATTTTTGGGCAACCTAATGAAGTTGCCACGGCTAACTCAATTTATTGACTAAGCCGACTGACATATTGACTAAATGACTGATGAACCTGGCGACAGAAAGACCGACAGCCCGAATGACTAACAGCCAGACAAGAGTTGGTGGGAATCGCGGATTCGCCAAACGCCAATCGGCGATCATCGATCGACGCGCTCATATTTATTTTGGCTCTAACAGCACCTTGAGTGGCCCATGTATGGGATGCAATGCCTTGCACTCGCCTGCCTGCCACTCGCAATCGTTATGGGCTCTCAAAAAATACTATTCATATATATATCTATCTATAAGTGCATATACATTCAAGCATATATACCGATATATGGTCGTTATGGGTTTATAGACTTGCAAACACCGCTTTCGGCCCCCCTGAGAATGTTCACGGCTGCCAGGGGCTCTCGGAATTTCCGCCTCTGATTTATGGCGCCTCCGGTTTGATTGATTTGACCTACCAACCACTGGACAGTGGCCAGCAGACAGCAGGTAGCACCACTTTGCACCACTGGGTGGGGACTGCACTTGACCCGCTGGTATTTCGGCTATGCATTATACAAAATAAGTATATTACAAGATTACATTGCCAGAAACACATTGATACTTTGTATTTCAGCATCTTGCATACTAAAATATTGTCAGAAAAGTTCAACATTTTGTGGATGCATTTTTTTCTCTGCAAGTGGCTGTCAAAAAGTGACGCCCCAGAAGGTCAGTCGATGGAACATTGACCCACCAGCGAATCCCCCGAGTGACTGACACATCCAGTTTTGACTTTGGTTTTTCAATTAAGTTTTGTTTGTTTTTATTTGTAAAAATATTTCGATCTTTGATGTTTGTGGAGTTCAAGGGGGCTGAGTGATTCACAGGACAAAAGTGGCTAAAAGTGGATCCCTTAGAAGGTGAAGGGCTTGGCTGGCTTGTTGTAGTTGTAGCCATCGGGTCCTAGGGATCCCGCCTCGTCGCCACCCCTGGTGGGTGGAGGTCCGTACTCCTGAGTAGGTGCCGGCGGTGCTGGCGGGCGGGGCTGATAGGTGGGGGCTGGAGGTGTGGGTGCAGGCGGCAGTGGCTGGTAGGTGGGTGCTGGTGGTGCCGGAGGACGTGGCTGGTAGGTGGGTGCTGGTGGTGCCGGAGGACGTGGCTGGTAGGTGGGCGCTGGCGGTGCCGGAGGTGTTGGTGGACGTGGCTGATAGGTAGGTCCTGGTGGCGGGGCCGGAGGTCCATAGGACGGAGCTGGAGCCGTTGGCTGTGGCTGAGCAGGAGTCACTTCATTCTCTCCAGGGGGAGGCAGGTACTCATTTCCAGGTGTAGGACGAGGTGGCGGTGGACTAGGAGGCTGAGGACGTGTTGGCTGAGGACTTGGTGGCTGTGGCTGGGTCGGCGGTGGTCCGTAGGACGGAGCGGGTGCAGTGGGGGCTGGTGCTGGTGCTGAAGGAGAGGGTGGCGGTCCATATCCTGGGGTGGGTTGAGGCCTTGACGGTGGCGGTGGTGGAGGAGGCTGGGGACGCGTGGGCGTTGGGCGTGGCCTGGGCTGCTCGGGCGGCAGGTACTCCTGTCCGGGCTGGGGCGAAGGTGGCGTAGGCTGCGGAGGCGGGCGTGGTGGCTGAGTCTGAGGTGGTCCGTACGAAGGAGCCGGGGGCGTGGGCTGTGGCGGAGGACGTGGTGGCTGCGTCTGTGGTGGTCCGTAGGACGGAGCTGGGGGCGTGGGCTGAGGACGTGGGGGCTGCGTCTGGGGAGGTCCATAAGAAGGAGCTGGAGGAGTTGGCTGTTGTGGCGGACGTGGAGGCTGGGTCTGTGGAGGTCCATATGAAGGAGCCGGGGGTGTGGGCTGTGGCGGAGGACGTGGTGGCTGCGTCTGTGGTGGTCCGTACGAAGGAGCCGGAGCCGAGGGAGCAGGACCTGGTCCTACGCCCGAATCCTCGATGCCGTTACCCGAGCCCGGTGGTGGAAAAGGCACAGAGGGCTGCTTGTAATGGTAGCCGTCCTCCTGGAGGTCCGTGTCCAGGTGGGACACATCCGCCCGGATGCCTGCTGCCAAGAGCAGAGCCACCAGAGGCACGAAACAACGCTGCAGGGCGAAACGAGAACGCATCAGACCGGAGGCAAATGTTTTCCGGCTGCCAACCGACTTACCATTTCTCGGATTTTCCGAGTTTTCCCAACTACAAAATATCACAAAGCGCGAACTGAAAACTGTTACCGGTTTCGCTAGAGGGAACCGCAGACGATATTACTTATCCGACGACGTCTTCGTTGCAAAATCAGAAATCGAATGATGCCCAAATGTTCTCCCTTGGCGCATTTATACTGGTCCGGCCAGGCTTAGCCTGGCCTGGCTTGGTATGGGCCAGAGCAGCCCCTAAGCTGGCTGGCTCCGTTAGCCAAGTTCGCTCAGCTGAGCGCAGCTCAGCTCGGCTGAGATGCCGAGGCTTTGAGTCAGCCAGCGAGACGAGTTTTGGCCGAGTCTCTCGACCGTCGTGATGCTGCAACCTTTGATGTAGCCACAGGTGAAGATAGATGCTGTATCTTAATCTGTGCCTGTATCTGTACCTTTGCGATTCGAAGTCAATAACAGCGCGTACTAGTTAGTTTTTTGTTTTACTTAAAGGTTCCGTGCCAAAGCCGAGACCAGGAACTCGGCGAGGGGATTTCTGGCTAATTATGTCCGCCGGGAGACGACACCACCAATGACTCTACGTGGGCGGATGATTAATGTGTGAAATTCTGCCACAATCCGAGTCTGCTGGAGTCGTGCTTACATAATTGGCTCCCCCAACCACCGACTTTGATGCTGGGGCATGCTGGGGCGACATTCTCGAGTCGGTCAAGAAAATGTTATGCCCATATCGATTAGTTAATAAGCCAATTGGCCGAGCGCGTAACACGCCGCCGTCGATTAATTAACTTTGCATTTTTATTGGTTTCATGCTGGCTCCGGGTTCATAAGTGATCCTATGCTAGCCGCTTTCGATCGAGAAGCATTTACAAATTGATTTAATGTGTGTGTTTTGTGTGTGTTTCATGTTTCACTCTTAAACCTTATTCGTTAAATTGGATTACTTAAGTTTAGGTCTCGGCACAACATAATAACAAAGTTCTGACAAAACGTTATTGCACTTAAACTAAATCCTCGTTCTATATATATGTACGTCTCTAAATACTCGTATGTATTAGCTAAGTTCGTATTAAAAATTATAAATTTACTCACAATTCCACTAGGTTTTGATTCATTTGTTAAAACATTTGTTCTTGCTGTGACTCTTGGTATTGGTTTTGGTACTAGTTTTGGTTTTGGTGAATTATTTGCTTTTCGTTTAGTTCGTTCGTGTGAGTAGTGTTCCAATTCGTGTGTTTGTTACCAAAAAGATTTAATATTAGTTAGTTAGGTGTTTTAGGTGTTAATTCTGCCCAAGCAATTATCGTTTAGTGTACTTTAATTATTAAAATCTAAAAATCCGCTTTAATTGTTGCAATTTTTCATTGTTTTCATGTTTGTCTCAATACTTCATTTGCTTATTATTGTTGCGTTTGCAATGCTGTTAACCATTTTAATTAGCCAAGGGCTGCTCCCAAGCTCCGCTCGCCATCTGCTCCCCATCCGGGCTTACTTTCCCCGATAGATCTCGATGATGCGATCTTGGTCCACGTACTCGAAGATGTGCGGGGCATCCATCAGGATGCCAACCGTTCCGGCCGTGGTCACAATGAAGAAGATGTACAGCTGCAAGCGATCGATCACCATGGCCACGTACTTCCAGTCCTCGCGGGTCTTCACCGAAGGATTTGTTAATTAATTTAAATAAAAGCTAAATAAATTTGTTGCCAAACCTGAATGTAGAGGTCCTCGTTGCGCAAATGCTCGGCTATGAACTCCACTGCCTCGGTGGCCTTGCTGGCCTCCGGGGAGAGCAGGATCGAGTCGGATGACTCGCTCTCCCGCCGACAGCCATCGCCCAGGCCCAGCTCCGCTCCGCTGTTGACCTTGCGGTTGATCTTGCAGTTCGGGTGGTGCAGATCCGACAGCTCCATGACCTCCATCTTGGACTGCTTGCCCCCGATGGCGCTGATATGCTTGGGCAGCTCCGCCGGCGAGCCGTACGAGGGGTGGGGGTGGGCGGGCATGCTCATACCTGGCATCTCCATCATCCAGCGCAGGCGGGTCTTTCGGGGCCGCTTCATGAACAGGAAGGCGGGCAGATAGTGCAGGAAAATGGAGCGAATGTACATGGGCATGCGGTGGGTGCGAGGCCCTCGGAAGTTCCAGTTGATGATGATCACAGTCACCAGGATGGACACCGTGTTCATGATGAAGGTGAACAGCAGATACTTGGCGATCAGCGGCAGCACCAGCGACGTCGGCGGCAGAATCTTCGACACCAGCAACAGGAACACAACCAGTGACAGCAGAATGCTAATTCCGAGCGTAACCTACGGAGTATTTTTGTAATTAACCGATCAGGTAAGTGGCCATGAACCTCGGAACCAGAAATTTTGATTTTTAAATTAATAGAATATATTAGTTAAAGGAAAACTTAAATAGTCGAACTCTTCCACTTAGCAGACAAGATTTTGGAAGCCTAGGTAATCCTCCTCCCAAGACTCACCTTCTCGCCGGCCTCGGCTGGCAGGTAGAAGACCAACACGCAGAGGAACGAGATGAGAACCGTGGGCAGAATCAAGTTGACCGTGTAGAAGAGGGTCTTGCGACGGATGATGATGTAGAAGGTGATGTCCGTTTCCGTAGGATGGTTGGCATCGCCGTCGTAGACGTTCAGGTAGGCCGGGACCTCGATGATGTCCCAAGTTCCGGACTTCCAGTAATCGGACAGGTCCACAAAGTTCTTGTTGTTGTAGAGGGCCAGGGACACCTGGTCGCCGTTGAAGGTCCAGGAGCCGAACTTCATGATGCAGGTCTGCTGGTCGAAGGGGAAGTAGGTGACGTCGATGGTGCAGGAGCTCTGGTAGATGGCGGGAGGCACCCACAGGACCTCGCCAGTGGGGTAGATCAGGACGTTGGACTTGTACCGCACCTCGTAGTTACCATCGGCGCTAAATACAAAGTTGGATATTAGTCACGGGATAAGAGTAAGCTACTTCGCGGAGGAAAGCTATTTAGCGCCTTTCGCCTACGTTTTTGTCTATTGGTTAGTGTTCAGAGTTGGAGTTAGTTAATGGGTAGTTGGTGGTTTAGCTAGGAATAAAGGCCATTTACTCACTTATTGAAGAGCACAATGTCCGGCTTCCAAACCTTGTCGGGGGGCAGACGGAGCACCCCGATGCCGCCGTAGTCGGCCTCATCCCACTGCAGCTGGTAGTCGTACCAAACCAAACGTAACCAAACGTTTGATTTCATAATTTGATTTTTCTCATTCTTGATCGGTTTCGATTTTCGATATTCGGTTTCGGGAATTCGTTTTTTTTTTTTTTTAATTTTTGTTTTTGATTTTTGATTGTGATCAGATGGTGGTGGTTTGGTGGTTGGTTGGTTGGTTGATTGGTGGTTTGGTGGTGTGAAAGAAGTACGGTACAGAGTACGGGTACGATTTGCATTTGAGATTCGAAACGAATCGAAATCGAATCGAATTTTTGGCGTACACAATCGAGAAGTCGAGAGAGAGAGAGAGCGGGTGGGAAGGTAGTTAAGACATTATTTCGCATGTGGCTTTACTTTAGTTGGTTAGTTTTTTAGTTAGTTGGTTAGTTTCTTGTTTTTTTTTTTTTTCTCTTGTTTAATCTTAATTTTTTAATGGTTAGTATTTGTATTTTGTATTTGATTTTCTAGCATCAAGTCCACTACAAACATACAAAGTCAAGACAACGTGTACGTAATTATTTACAAAGCATAACCGAAACTGAAAACATTGGCTTCGGCCGCCCCCTTCGAACCACCGCCCCCCACTTTTGGGGCGTGGTCCCGGGTGCAGCCAGTGCATGTGTTATGTTTGTGTGTGTTGCATGAGGCGTGTTGTGGGTGGGTGGGTGTCTAGGTAGGTGTGTGTGTTGTTGGATGAAGAGTACATAGATGTATAGTAAGTATGACAGCAACGAAACTGAAGAACTTGTTAGGAACAGAACTCGAAAACACATTTACACTCTACGAATGTTAGTTTTATATTTTTTTTTTGTTTTTATAGCATAATCTTATTGTTATTATTCAGGTATTTTTTTTTTTTTGCTTGTTTGACATATTTGATTTTGAGAACACTTACGACATTGATTAGCTGTACGAACGCCAAACCAAATCTTACTCCAACTTTTTGTGTCATATTCTGTACGGGTCGTATGAGTTTATTGTAGCCTCGAAAGAGGTCACGCACCAAGCGCTCTTCATCTTCGGATGCACTGACTAAAAAACACAACGGAAACGGAAACGGAAACGGGAGACGGTAACGGAAATGGGAAACAGGAAAAAAACGAAAAATGTGGAGCAAGGGAACCAAAAAGAAACGTTTACACGTAAAAACAAAAAATACGGTACACAAACATTCATTATTTGCGGGAACAAGGATAAGGATGCAACACAAAATGACGGACACGAACACAGAAGAATTCAGAGATAACGGTAACCATAATGAAGAAAATACAGAGAAACAAAGAAACGAACGGATGAGCAAAGTTGTTGTATTCTTTGTATAAGTATTTCTTGTTGTTCTTTTTTTTCTTGGGATGATTTTAGCTTATAGACAGATAGAATCAGACAGTGACAGATTGATAGAGCGAGATAGAGGCAGAGAGTTAGATAGAGAGAGAGAGAGAGTGAGAAATATAGAGGATAGAGACTGAAAGATAGGCGGATAGGACAGAGACATTTCAGACTTAGAACCGATTCTTCATCTTCAACTTCAGCATTGATTTGGAATTTTGATTTGGAAAGTTAAACAAAAATGGACGACACATGAGGAGAACCGCTCGAATGTGGTTAATTTTTGTGTGTCTGTATTGGTAGTAGTGGTCTGGTGGCCGTGGTGGTGCAGGTGGGTGTCTGTTGTAATGGTGGTGTGCTCGCAGCACGTGACACTGTTGATGTTGTACTGGCCTACGTTGCGTATACGCCGCGTGGGAGGCGCTTCCATTAAACACCACCTATGGGCGGGGATTCACCTCTTCTTACACTCCTGTCCCCGCCCACAGTGGGTGGTTTAATGCAAGTCCCTCTTACAGAGAGATTCTTACAGTCCTAGAGCCTGGCTAATTCAACAAGGTTACAAGACTAGCTATTTGGATTACACTTAATGCTTTGTGCTTCACAAGGTGCAACTTTATTTTGTTTTGGCGCCCCAGCAGGGATATCTAGAAACCAAAGGACACCCGTAGTCCTGTTGGGCGGGAGGGAGATGGCCATATTCTGCCCGACAGCTGGGCCAAACTTTATCCGGAAAAGCTCTGCCGCACGTAAGAGCGAGCGACTGGAAAGAGCAGGGATGCTGGGTCCCACACTTTCTGCGACGTGTGTGTGTGACCGGGTTATCCTTGTGGCACATGTGTGTGTGTGTGCACGTGTGCGGCTCCATATATGGAGCACGAACTTTTTCTACGGTGTGAGTGATTTTTGTGAGTTTTGGAACTCGTTTATACATTTTTTTCGAGTTGCACTTTACGCTAAGTGAATGAGATGATTGGGGTTGGTCTCTATGGTATGTATGGGGTAGTACTAATCGTTTGTATTTTTTTGGATGAATATCTGGTGTGTGGTGTGTATGGATGAAGTTGCTAATTTTCTGTTTGTATTTTACCCTTGAATATACGAAATAACACTAATTATAACTGTTTTTAAGGAGGGTTGAGGTTTCTTCTGTCTATTCGAACATTCAATTCTACATATTTGCTTTTCTTTTCGTTACTTCTTGGACTGCTCAGAAGAGAAGGAGTATGAATTAAGATTCGGCAGTTGATACAGAAATCTTTATATATATATTGTATATAATCCGGTTCAGTTCATTGCATTTGCATTTGCATTTTCGTTTTGATTGGCTTTGTTGTTCATTTCGGTTGCTGTGGTCTGGTCTGGATGCTGTATGCCACCACCCATCCTGCAGGTCCTTCAAGGACCTTGGCTACCACGCTTTCCGCAGATACATAGTCAGGGGGTCTCGGGGGTGAACGGAGAGACAGAGGCGAGAGCGAGACAGAGATAGTAGATAGAAAGTACAAGAGAGATGCAGAGGGGCTCTGGAGAAATACTTAATTACAAAAGCGAACAAAGGCTAGGGATACATTTTAGATAAATAATTATAGAGTTAGACGAGTATGCAGGTGTACTGGAAGTATAGTTTTGGTAGTTCAGGAAGTTTACAGTTTTCGAGCATTGGATAGAGATTCTGAGAGCAGGAGCGAGACGGAGCGGAGAGAGAGATAGAGAGAGAGCGAGTGACAAAGAGAGCAAGAGAGATAAAAAGCTAAGCTAAGGATAATATATTGTATGTAGATATATAGAAGATATAGGGCTATGGCAGTAGATCTAGTCTGGGGCACTGAACTGAGTGCGGGATTTGGTGCTATGAGGAGTTCTACTTGACATTACGGAATATAAACATATATATATGTAGTTATAGATAGAGTTGATAGATGGCTCAGTTGAGAATGACTAGCGCAGTTGTGATTTAGTTATATATTTTTTTGTAGCGCTGCAGCAGCGACGCTTTGACAGATTCTCCAAGTCTCGCTTTTTTCGGTGGTTGTGTGGCGGTTACAGCTGGTCTACTACATATTCATTCTGTTGGTTTTTTGGCTGTTGGTCGTTGGTTATGGTGGGGTAGTGTGGCTATAAGCTATATACACAAAACGTCCGATGCCAGAAGCTGTGAGGGAGCAGCGAGCGCGGCCAGCGGTACGATGGTACGGTGGTTCGGTGGTGCGGGTGGCATTGAGAGCTTGGAGAACTTGTTAAGGCGGCGCTGCCAGCGCAGATTGTAAATTTAAGAAAAAAATCAAATCATTGCTGTAAAATCGTTAGCTAGCTAAGGAGAAAGAAAGAAAGAGATAGTTGTCTTTTTTGGTTGTTCTTTTTTTCGGGAGGGGGGACTAAGAAAAGGTTAGCAGAGTTAACAGAGTTACTTGGAGGCCTCTTCTCGATTTTTTTTTCTTTGTTATTACATAACCACCCAGCCAGAAAGGCATTCCTTGCCCGATCGACCAACGTACGTACCTGCGGTAATGGCCAGGAGCACAAGGATGCTGCAAAGCAGCCAGGATTTGCTGGAGAGCTCCATGGATTTTCCACTTTTCACCTACTCCAGGGACATGGCTACGTAAAAGGCCCACGCCCCAAACTGCAGACACAAAGAAAGGGCTATTTAGAGCCTCAAACTCATCGGAGGAAACTCGAATTCAATGCACTTCACCTTATCTTGAGCTTCTCTTGATTTTAGAATTATTCTGCTTAATTTTCTCCTATTTTTTCACTGCTTCAGCTGCAATTTCCTTCGAGAATTTGTTCGTCTTGAACGGGAGCCGTCAGTTTGGGTGCGGATTAAGAACTCTACTTCGGGAATCTGGATAAAAATCAATGGGATTGCTACATTCAAGCGCGCAGCAGCCGAATTTGAGAAAAGAACAATGCGCATGCCCCGAAAATTCCGGATAAAATGGAAAGCTCTCTCTTCCTGGGGGTGTTTTTCGCACTTCCCTCCACCTTACCTTTTGAAAGTTTGTAAACAAAGGCCGAATGCCTTATCAGCTGTTGATAATTTTTGTTTACATGCTCTTGGCCCGCAGGGTTGCCGCCCCACCAACCCTTTCCAGCACAGTGCTTGCAAAAAGTTAATGGACACACAAACGTATGCTTCCGCCATCCGATTCGGCTGTATTGTGTTGTGGAAATGTTTAATTATGATACAACACTTGGACCTATAAATTAAGCAAACAATAAAAACGCCATAAAGGCAACGCCTCAAAAGGTCATGTGGGCGGGGCGACTAATTTGTTTTTTCATAGTTTTAATTTTCTTTGTTAGGCGGCGCCTAATCGCTGGTGGGTATCATTAGCGAAACGCAGTTCCTCGTGACGCCTAAATAATTTAAATAAACTGGCACAAAAAAATGCAAAGACCACGATTTCCTTAAAGCATGAACTGAATTTGTTCCATTCCATCTTTGGGAAAGATCCAATAATGTAAGCATATTCTTCAAAAAGGTCTTTTCCAGTTAGGTAATAGTTTTGACCTTTTCTTTTTCCGATTCTCATGGAGCTGTCAGCACTTGGATTAATCTTTAATTCCATGAGAATTGAAAACTTCCGTGAATAGATTGATAGCAGTACAATTTGTTTAATTTAGCGAGGGTGAGGGGAAGACACACATTTTATTTCCAAGTATTTGAAGATTCTCTTCGCGGTGAAAATTCAATAGACCCTATGGAGATACAGCTTAAGGAAAACATTATGCATGCCACATGAAGCTGAGCTCGAGGCGTTTGGTAATGAAAGCATATTTTTGCATCGATGATGATGTCGCTGGAGTTGCTGGAGCAGTGTGGAAGGCACTGAAAGAAAAGAAGATAAAATTGTATATCTGGACGAATTTGAATTTAAATTCCAAGGACCTCTATGATAATGATTCTCTGGCTTTGTAAAAAAGCTCATACATTTTCATAAAAACTAATCCTTTTGTATTTTTTGTTAGGTGCAACCTCTGGTAGATGTTTGGGCTGCCTGGCTGGTGGCTGATGATGATTTTCATGTGCGCATGACAAGCGCAACACAATGCAGCGAAAGACGAAAAACCCAGGCCACGAACGTGCAAAGTTATGAGACATGAGGCTGAGCTGGGCAAAAACTGTAAGGTCGCCACGGAGCGCATAAAAAGCACAACTTTGAAGCCTTTGTTTGGCTCCGTTGGCGCAATTTGGGTGCCATTTTGGTGTCACCCAGCAACCCAGCAGCCAGCCAGCAGCCAGCCAGCCAACTCACAACACAGCTTGGCTGGGGGAGCGATAAAATCAATGACAACGCCAACGCAAATTACATCAAATTAATTTCTGTATCTTCATAAATTTTTATTTAATTATTTTGCGCCGCATTCAATTGAAACACTTTGGCCAGGCCAAGGTCGTCCCCCAAAAACAGTCCGCAAAGCCGCATAGATGTACGTGCCCGAGATGGCCTAGAAATCTGCCGGAGAAATCTTTTCATAACTGGGTGTAACCGTTGGGCAAAAAATTAACAAACAAATAGAGCCAAGGCATGTGGCAGCATTTCAAATTTCATAGATTTTGGGGCGGGGGCCACAGTGCCGGCTTATGATTCAATTAGTGTGTTTTGCCCATTCGCTTCTTAAACTGCCATTAATCATAAAACAGAAAAAAATCTGCAATAATCATTGTATGCAAAACTGTGTGTGAAAAAAGCTGCCATTCTGCACATAAATGTAATGTGATATCATAAACATTTGGATTGTTTTTGTCAGTTCTTTTGTTTGGCTTGTGCTGTTGTTTGTTTTCTCATAAGCACCGGCCAGGCATATAAATTAATTAGTCAAAGCAATTTGACTTTGGCGCTGCCTCTGCCACTGCCTCTGCCCCTGCCACTGCCACTGCCCGGTTCCGTGTTAATTTTTGCACCTCAAGAACCCGAGGAGCCGAGGCGTTTGCCAAACACAATAACAATAATGGGGGCGAAATTAAGTTGGCCGCCCTGACCAGGCCATCGCCAAATTGCACAATTAGCGGTATGTGGCTTTTGCTGTGGCAGAGTTGGGCAACATTAAAAGTCCTCTACCATATTAACACTTTGGGCAATGTTTTGCGGCGCGCCGCAGTCTAAAATTTGTGTCAGCCTGCCAGCAACAACAAACGAAAATCATGCGGCTAAGCGCACGACTGCGAAAAAAAACAGTCCCAATACATAAATCTCCATTCGAATGACAGCCACAAAAATGCCAAAAATGGAAGTGTCAATGGCTGAGGATAGAGCAGCGGTCCCATGAGGAAGTGCTACAGGTGGCACGCGGCAGAAGCGACTTCTTATGCCTGCCACATGGGGCAGCATAAGTGACAGCTCAAAAGCCAAACGCCCCCGCCAAAGCATTCACTTAAAGTTTGTTTTTTGTAAGAAATATTCAAGAAAAGCCTAAAAGATTTTCGTGGCTTAGCAGTTTAAGAAACTGCTGTAGAAAGCCTAAAATCTGGCAATAAAAAATTTAGTTACTCATCATTTTTGTGTAGAAACTAAGTACTTACTTTTTCAAGATATTTATTTTAATAGTTTCCAAAGTTCCAATGTAATTATAACCCTTTCCTTTCTTTCAAAAAGTCTTCTTTGAATATTTTATTTAAAAAAAAAGGAAAAATTTATAAAATGTCATGATTTTTGTATGTAAAAATTGGCAATATCAATTCTTAGGGCTTAAACACAGAACCTAAAAAAATCTACAGCAAACTTAGCTCTAACTAAAACATAACGTCCTATGTGACATAAACTATATACACAATGTGCTCAACACAGGGCGGGTATATCCTTTTCGCCGATCAATCTATTTGACCCTTGTGCGCTATATAGGAGTCGTAGAGCGAGGACTCCTTGCGGCGCTTTAGTCTTGAGCAGGCAACGAATAACGTGACCGACAGCACGCAGAGCAACGCCGAACATCCTGCCGTCAAGGCCGAAAACGTCGATGTCTTGAGGCAGGTCTGATGCGGAGCAAGGGGCTTTGTCTGCCGATGGGCGTAGACATCGTCCCCATCGTTCTCGCCCTCCTGCAGGACGCGCAGCGACTGGAAAAGGTTCACATTCTCCGACAGTGAGTTCTGGCCAGGACTTTCGGTGGTGACGCCCTCGCTGTCGGTGAAGGAAAGCGGTGGCAGGGAGAGATTCGTGGTCGTCCTGTTAGAGATGTCGCGCTTCGTGACTGCTTTCAAGTTTCTCCAGTGACAGGGTTGACTCTACAAAGGAAAATAAGTTTGCAATTACTTAAATTTGCATTCAATAAGAGTCTATTACTTACTGGACAACGTCCGTGGCACATCCGAACATCACACTCTATGTAAAGTGCCGGGGATCCAGTGAACCGGAAGGTCTTCATATAGGCATACACTTGGGTCTCATACACTCCGGAGTCCGACCAGCTGCCCCTGAAGCGCGAGATGAGCTTGTCGTCCACGGGACAGCCATGTTGATCGATCAGTTGTATCCGCTTGTTGGCGCCATTGTGGGCATAGCAATCATTAACCACAATATCGAAGCCATCTGGATATTAAATCTTGGATTTAATACTCGGTTTGTACTCGGTTTATTAGCGAGACTCACCATATTTGCTCCTCATGTAGATGATCAGGGTTAAAGGATCACCAACTCGCACTGGTCCTGTGACACGAGGTCCTCCAATGCCATAGCCATTCTGAATCTCCATATAACACTCTGGAGGACTCAGAGTAAAAACCACTGGATTCCCAGTGGCCACTCTGCGGAGGAAAAGTATTTAAATAATTGAAGCAAATATTTCATCAGACTCTAAACTTACTCCACATCCAGAAAGGGAAAAGTTACAGTCTTCCAGAAATCATAGCCATACTCGCAGGTGACCTTGAAATGTTCGTCATACTCCTCTTCAATCAGCGGATTATATTGCACTGTGACTGTATTCCACATGAAGTTCTAATAGAAAGTATTTCATAATTTATTTATATAAAAATGTTTGACTTGAATGTCAATCATACGCACTGTGGGATTCTTGCGACTCTCCTCTTGAAGTGAGTTTTTGCCCAACGTTCCGCAGCGATTCAATTGGATATAGAACTCGTAGTAGTCCCTGCCAGATCCATTGATGTACATACAGTCAGGATCGTAAGCATAGCCAGCAGAGTAAAGTAAGCCATTGAAAGATCCATTGAAACCAATGCGAATTTTCATATAATCATCCTGGCATTCAGCTTCGATGTCTATATTTGAAATTAATTAAACATAAATAGGAAATTTTGTGAATATTTCAGATAACTTACGCTGGACTCGAGTGCCGTTGTGTTGGTACGGATGTCCTGCGTACTCCTGATCCCAGTACTCCTCGTGCCATTTGCTGCCTTCATAGGGAACTGCATGGTAGGCCCCGCTTCCTGTGGGGGCGCCACTCGAGTCCACGCCCGTAGAACCATAATCCAAATGCACTGGATGCCCGATTCGATGGGGTATATAGCCAGAAGAATCCGGGACATGATCGGGCTGAAATGATTAGGGATTTCACAAGGTGAAGTCATTTTTTTGTTAAGAGACTCACCACTTCATGTTGCAGTTTGTTTCGCTCAACGGCGCTGCTGCTCCGATTGCGAACATCCTTGGGAAATTTTTTTGGCCCCGCCAGGCCAGCTCTCTTGGATAGCTTGGGGGACTGTGTAGTGGGTCCTGAAATGTAGGACTTGGAGGAGACTGAACCCAATTCCTGCTGGACCAACGGACGATTGCCAGTGGTAGTTCGCGGCAAGGGAGTTGTGGTCTGGATGCGTCCTTTAAAAATGCGTAGCGGTGGCACCACAGTGGGTGGGGCCGATGTGGTGGTGGCCACCGCTGCAGCCTTGCTAACAACCGAATAGTCCGTACTCTGTTCCAAGCATTTATGCGGCTGAAAAAAAAGTCATTGAAAAGTGCGTGTGGCGCGTGGGGCACGGGGCGTATACGCAATGCCATAAATCACTCGCTGAAGTTTGTGTCTTGAGTCTTTCGTTTTATGAAACAAAAGTGCTGCATCAGCAACAAAGCCACATAATTTTGGCCAAGACAAAGCTTCTTCCGCTCGCGGTCGATACGCAATCTGCATTAGAGCAGAGCATATCCGTTAGACTGGCTATTGGCCAACGATTGGTTACGGTTCATGTGGCCTAATCAGGAAGTTCATTCCAAGAACTGTTAAATAGATTAGATTTCGAATGTGCCCATTGGACTTGGGCAATGCTCTCCGTTGGGCAATCAGCCGGAGGTGAAAGGTTCCTTACCTGCAACTGCACTAGCAGCAGAACCCCAACCAGCCCGAGAATCCGCATCTGGCCCGCCAATCTGCACATCTTCGTGTCCGTCACTCGAATGCCTGGCAGCTGCAAATACACGGAGATACAAAGGTGACCATTCAATATTATCGTTATGCGAATCGGTTCATAATTATCGTCATGCTTGATGCCGCGTGATGGGATCGCCACTTGCTTCGCCACTGACCTTGCTAGTGGTCACTCAAGTGTTGTCCGCCGTTGGTTACACCAAATGCGTGCCGGCAGGAAGGAAGTTTGTGCTTCATAAATTAATACTGGCCAATGTCTCTATAAGATGTTGGGTCTAAATTTGTAGATCTGGCAAGCGAATCTTCAATGCCCTTAGCTTTATTTTTTATGTTGTATATTGAAACTTTTAAAGTTGATAACTTTTTCCATTAAATATTTTGACAAGATGCAAAATATTTATGCAAGATAGAGATAGGTATGATATGATGTATTCTATCCATCTAATTAAGTTTAACATTTGATAGTTGCTATTACAAGGCATCAATTGTAATGACTATTTCATTCTTACAATTTCATTATATCACTTCCGTCGGACCCTTCTCAGAGTCTAGGTATTCTATGCTATATCAATGTCGCGGAAACTATAGAACAATAACAGCATCGGCCGTATCAGCCGAAGATTCCTCATCTGCCACCTGGCTTTGTCAGGCGTTAAGGTCAAAGGCATAAAACTGTCATCCGTTGCGATGGTTTAATTATGGCCCATCCAGAACCCAGACGCTCAAGACGCTTGTCTGCGTTTATAGTTGGATTACATTTTAATGAATGATATGATCCACCCCCCACTGCCCCGCAACCACCCTCCGTGCATACCCTTCACCCACCAAATGCTTGGATGATTTTTCGTTTAGCTGTAAAAACGCACGCCGTTTGCTTAATTGTTGTTATAATTACTTCAACTCCTCGTTGTTGTTTGTTTTATGTTTGTTTACTGTTTTTTCTTCGCTTTGCTTTGCTTTGTAGTTGTTATGCAACCGCCTCTTCTTCTTGGGCTTTTGGTTTCGGTTTTTGGCTTTCATTATTTGCCAGTCTGGTTTTTGGTGTGGTTCTTGGGCTTTTGCTCCTACACTTGGCTTTTATAATTATGGTTAATTGTATTTAACTGACCTTGAGCCGTTTTCCTTTGCTAGTTGTTAGTTTACTGCATTCATTTGAAAATACCTAACGGACTCCAAACCGGTTTAAAAAATTGTTAGCACTTCCTTTAGGCCAAGTGACATTCGGAAAAAGGATAGGGGCTACCTGGTAGGGGGGTCAAAAATACTGAAAGCTGTTTTTCAATAATTATAATTATTATATTTATAATTTTTTAAATTGTTACAACAAACATAGTTTACTAGACGCCCTCTTAAAAGAATATTGTAATCAATACTATAAATTTCAAAATATTTATTGTTATTCCCCAAAAACTACAACGGTTTAAAGTTTCAACAAAAAGAAAAATAGCCCTGCTAAGAGACTCTTTCACCTTGGTTATTTTAATTATTCTAATCTCAATTTTTAAATCAAATAATTGAATTATAATTACTCACCCTTTGTAAAAGTTTCACAAGCACTTTCAGCACTGACCTCCTCAACTATTTTCAAATTATTCAAAGTTTTCGTTTATTCACGGCTCACAGCTCGGCACGCACTTTGACCAACTGACACCGAACAACTTGGCCCATTTTGGGCTCTCTTAGCAAATCCTCGCGACGTTGCCCATAAAAGTTGACGATCCGTGCCGAAAATTTGGTCTCAAAACGGCAACAAAACGGTTCGCACTTCTCTTGTTATATTTCGGTTTTTTCCGGGGGGGACGGAAGGGATTTCACTTTCGATGATAGTTTTGGATATTGCGCGATTTTTGGCCTGGCAGCTTTTGTCGGGTGTTTCTCGACTTGGTCACTTGGCCGTTTATCTGGCTCGGTTTACATGTTGCACGTCTGCTTAGAGGTTTGTGGTGGTTTTCCGTTTTTTTGGAAGCCCGAAAAATCACTCAAGTGCAACTTGCCAAATAGAATCAGCCGCCGAGTTGGGGGAGTTGGGCGAGTATGTAGATGTGAGTGGGTCTATATGTTCGCCGATTGCCCAATCTTACATAATAGTCCGAGTGGCAAGTTCCGAGTACCGTTGCCGGTTGCCTTATGCCATTTATTTGATACGAGATTTGGCGTTTAGTGGTTGGGGCTTGGCGTTTGGCGTTTGGCGGACGTCGGTTTGTAGCTCTTGGAGTTGCAAGCAGGTGTGAAGCGAAGCGCGGCTGGCACGGATCTTTATAAAGTTTTCCTCCAACCATCCACACATCCATCCAACGGATTGGATACACAGCAAATATGGGGTTACGATTATTACTAACTTACAGGGGATCCCATTGAAGGTTAAAACTTCAAGGACTTCAAAAGCATCCTTTATTTTGAAAAAATGTGGGCAGATTGTATAAACTTAAATGTATCCAAAAATCTTCGATTAAACTTAAAAATCCAAAACCACATACAAGAGTTTGGATTAGATTACCTTAGATTTTCTTCCTGTGTAGAAGAGCAGAACCACCCAACCGCACTCTCATGGCTCTCCACCTCTGGCTGGTTGTGAAAGAATCTTAGCAAGGGGCCCATCCATGAGATGATTCCATTTGCTGATTTACTTTCGTTGTGGCCATTCGCCGTTAGATTCGCTCTGCATTGCGGAAGTCTTGGGATGTACTGGATGGGGACTGGATAACCCCTTACCTTCTGGCCAAGGTCAACGCCACCTAACTGTCGACATTTGGCCAGAAGAGAGTGTGCAGTAAGGCTCGTTTAATTGCCACCGTTTGCGAAGCGTGTCTGCGTTAAAATACAAATCACTAATTAGTTACTTGGCACTTTGGTCGTTGTGAAAGGCTCGTCCGCCTCCCGACTAAGCGACCCTGGGACATGGCCTGAAATCCACAACCCAGCAAGGGCAACCCTTGTCCACCAAGCGTGACTGCTCCTTCGATCTCCACCACTGACCCACTTTGTAAGAGATCTAATGGGATTTAGTATCTAAAATCTGTACAAGACCCAAAAACAAATCAAAATTTTAAGTTTTAGCTATATCATTTTTTATTGCGATTTTTTCTTCAGTTAAATATTTATACTTTTATCATTTTTTTGTTGTCCTTTTTCACACATTACTTTTTGTTCATACATACTCGCTCGCATTTCCAACAAAATCAGGCATACAATAGATCATTACATCTGTTTGCTGGGGCTATAATAGTACAATCTTCTGGTCAATAAGCAAACACTTTGCACACAAAATACATACAAACTCAAGCAAATCAATTTCAACACAAAGATCCATCAGAGATTGGCCCATCGAATAAACACAAAATGTTTTGCAAAACATATAGTAAACTTATAGTGTGTGTTAAATAAATAAAATAGTTTTCCTTGCTATCATTAACGAAATCATATCTGTTGCCTATATAATACATTTTATTACTTTTTTTTTTGTCATTTTTTATGTGTGTTTATCTTATGGGTTTTTTTGCATATTCATTTTGAAAATTTTATTGCATTTTTTTGGTATTTTTCATATAAGTTTTTAAATTGAAACGGCAAACGTTAAAACCTACGCATTTACACAGATAGATAAATTTTTTTGTGGCTTTTTTTTTTTTTTTTTTTTGTTTGTTGTTGGTTTTTACACAATTAATTAGTAAGTTTAATTCATTAATCGTATGTGTTTTTGTAGCTGCTAGATTTTGATATTTTGGTGGCCATTTTTTTTTCGATTTGCACATTTTCTGTTTTCTTCTGGGGGTTAAGTTAAAATACTAATTAAAATCGGTACGCGTTGCCCTCGCGTCGCCTGCCATGATTGTAATGCTCCTCTCCAGCACCAGAGGCGTGGGAGGCAAAAGGGGTGGGGGTTGGGGGTGGAGGTGTGACCGGGTGTGGCTGGTGGTGCAGCTGGGGTGCGGGTGGTGCGTGCCTAGTAGCAGCACTTGCTGCGGTTGTTGTTGGCACCGCTGACCAGCTTGCAGTGCTGCATCTCGGAGCGGCGCGGGCGGTTGGCCTTGGCCTGGAAGTCGCGCACCTTGTTGGCCCGCTTCATGGCGCTGCGGCACAGCTGCTGGTGCTGCTTCTTGTTGTTGCTCTGAGGATACCACAATATAAGGGATTTATAGGGGATTGATATTAATTTTAATCCCGAAAAATCTTTACCTTCTGACTCTGGCGAGCCAGAGTCTGCTGCTTGAGCTGAGCGGCCGCATGGCGATCGCAGCGAGCGCTATGGGAGCGCTGCTCCTGCAAGGCCTGGCCCCGGGCCTCCTGCTCAGCTTCCGGTTCCGGTTCCACCTGCGGCACCTCCGCCGACACCCCGAGATCAAGATTAACAAAACTTTCGATGCCCTCCTGGGTGGACCTAATACTACGATAAACGGACATGCTGAAACAAAAATAGAACAAAACTCAATTAGTAAAAGTTTGTGAAGTCCAAAAAGTGGAATTATTCATTTGATTAGCGTGCTTTGCGGCTGTCAATCGTGTTTTGGATTCGGGGGGGATTTGGGGTTGATTCGGGGATAGTCTGGTATTGTGTACTATAAAGATCACCAACCTTGGATGCTCAATCAATAGATTCTCAAATGGTGATGTTTCCATATTGATTGGCCCAATCGAGGTGAAGCATGGTGGCGGTGTTACGTACCAGGACTCCTCCATCAGCACGTTAGCACCCAGACCCTGACCCTGACCATGATCGCTGCCACTGGGCGAGGCCACGTACAGCGACTGGCTGACATTGTCAGTGTCCGCCAGACCGGGAACGCTTCGGGGCGGGCTCAGGGTGGAGATGCTCAGCGGGCGGACTGCAGCTGCTGCGGTGCCGCTTCCGGTGCGCGAACGCTGCAGAAAGTTGCGCTGCTGCTGCGGCCGCGGCCCGCTGTACAGGGAATGCGATTGGATGTGCTGGCGACGCCGGGCAGCCGCTGGGCCATTGCCGGAGGCGCCACCGGAAGAAGTGGAGGCGGAGTTGACGCCCCTTGGCTGCGGCACCTCTACGACGGAGAGCTCCTCCTCGGAGTCGCTGCGCGGCAGGGAGTCGTCCTCCTCGTCTGAAACAATTATGCAGAGTTAAGATATTGTCATATGGAAATAAGAGGAGCTATTGAACTCACCTTCCTTCTCGACAATGTACCATTCGTCCTCGTCAAAGTCCTCGTCAATGGTCTCGCCCGAGGGCGTCAGTAGCTTGGTGATAGTCACCGGCTGCTTCCTCTGCTGCTGCTGCTGGTAACGCTTGCCGCGCCTGTTCTTGCCACGCTTGCCGTTGGCGGACCGCACCGCCTGGGCGCGATTGGTGGAGCTGCTGCCCGCTACCGATGGCGTCGTCGAGGTGACCTCAATTACATCTCCTCCGGCTGGGTCCCTGGCGGGGCTGGAGGGGGCGTTCGAGTCGGGATGCTGGGCGGGATTCGCTTCTTGGCTAATGGAATCGGGTGTTGCTGGCGATCCGAAGAGGTACGAGGCGAGGCTGCTTAACATTATACGGGCTCGTGCAGCGGATCCGGTTTGGATTTGGACTTATTGCTTTGCGGGTGTTGAGATCAAAGTTTCTATCGCTGGTCACTGCCTTACGCTTTTGCTTTACTTTTAAAGTTAGAGAGACAAATGTGGAGATTGCTTATGTTGGTGTTTTGTTCCTTGGATTTGCTTGAACGTTGCTCAGTCTTTTAATTTTTGTACGCTTTTCTTTGCTTTCGCCGCGTCTTGTTCTTTTCTGGTTGCTTTTTGTTTTGTAGCGTTAAAGCTGCAATAGGAAGAAAGGGAAAAGGCGTTAGAAATGAGCTTAGCAAATTGTGCGCATATTGCGTAATCGCCACCTAGCCCCTGCCCCACAGCTAACCCCTGAAACACTTGGTAAGCTGCTTGTTTGCGTGGGTGCACGCGGTTCAACGGGGCGGCTACTTAATTTTTTTTAATTGCCACGCTCATGCTCTGCAAAGTGGTGCGATTAATTTATAGAGTGAAGTCATGAAAAAAGTATTGAATTTAGCTAGAAATGCGTAGAAATAATAAGGAAGAAGCTATACTATTTTTAGCTTTCTTTTAAATTGATTTAAAGTATATACAAAATTATTTTCCATTTGCACTTTTCGTAGATTTTGTTTGCAATTGAGAAGTCTAAAAAATATTTAAAACAATAAAAACCAAGCAATTTAATTGTTGGCTATTTTAAAATCCCTTTATTATTTCATAAAGAGTATCCAACTATTCAACTATTTCAATATGATTTTCCATTTCCCTTTTTCAGCAAGTTAATGGCTTTTAGTGGGAACTTGAATTCCCTAAAACTATATATGCTTGTGCTTCAAATTGAATAAACCTAGTCATAGTATTTAAAAACAAAGCCAATAGTTTGAGCCAATTGAATCTAATGGAAATGGGAATTCAGCATCAATTGCGAAAGTGAAATTTCCTCAACGCAAATTAACGAAAGACGGCAATTGCCTTTGATTACATTAATCAGATTTTTTTATAGCACTGTGCTGACAAGTCTATAATAGACATGGCAGTGCCGCAAAGTATCGCTGCATTGGCCATTAAGTTTTCCAGCGATATTCATATACAATATATGAACCAAACCGAGCCGACCAACCCGATTCGAGCCGTGTGCATGCGCCGAGCTTATGATCGAGGCAATTATATATGGCACACACAATACTGAATACTGTGTGCAATTTGAATTGAGCTCACGTCATGACAATAGGAAAATGTGGACCCACATATAGTGCAGTCTATGGAGTAGTATACCCCGTATTTATATCCCCCCAAGATGAATCGAACTAAGTCGTCGTGGCTGATTATCGCATCGTCATAAAAATGCCCGATCGAGCTGAGCTGCGGAAAAGGCTCTGGACTGGCAGAGACAATTGGCAAGACAATTTGCAATTTGACCGCAAAACGAAAACGTGAAAAGCAGCAGGCAAAAGAAAGAAAAATACTTTTGTCTTTGGCCACAACCTAACAAAGTGAAATCTCCTTCCAGCAGAGACAGAAAAGCATACGAAAATTGGGCTTGATGAGGCAGGCCAAGTCAAAATGTCAGCGAAAGTTTTACAATCAAATTTGATGGGGCCTGAAATAAATTCTGATAATTGCCCCGGGATGGTAAAGAAGTGAGCTGTAAAGTTAGGAGCGACCATAATTGGTGCATACATTTTCCGTATCTTACGGATGCACGCAACTCTATATACATACTATGTACATGTTTTGACCTCAAAATGCCTGGCCATATTTTAGAGAATAAATATTCGCAGTCGAAATGCATTTGCATTGTGCAACAGCGATTGCCGTGGCCAGGGGTCCGTGCTGGCATTTTATTAATAGACACGTACAGGGGGACCAATCGGAGGCCCATATGCTTATGACTGCCAGCTTACACCACCAGCGGACGGACGGTAGATAACCCAGTCGAGTCATGGACCCCGAGATGTTCTGTTTCAGTAAATTGGGTTTCACTTTTTCTGTCACATCTGCAGCCAAACCCTAGTGACCTTGGTTAGAATTATATTATATATTCTTGGCTACTGGGTCTTTGTTTCCCATATCGTTGCTTATTTTAGCCCAGAATTTGGTTGCTTTGGCCTTGATCGATCATTAGTTATATAACTCTAGACCAGACAATGCGCTGGCACTGTTCTTTATCGAGTCAACAAATGTTTGGGCCATCGAAACTAGTTCCCCTGCTATCATCGCAAAAAAGAAATATTCGCCAACTCATTTGGGGTCCGATAAGCCGCACCCCAGACACTTTTTGCCAGACAGCGTCAACTATGCTAATAATCATTTTTTGCTTTCTGTGTTTGCTATTTGTATAGTATTGTTTACCATATAGTCTAGCTCCGACTATAGGCCAGAGTCTGGCGTGTGCAGCTAACTAGCCGACAGTCGAAAGTTCAGGCTTTGTTCAATTGATTGTATCAGAGTGGCAGTGGGTGGTGGGGGGCCTGGGCTAATGAACTTGAACTAATTTAGTTGGACTGACAGCTGCTGTGATCGCAGACCTAGACGCCATTTCACAGAGCGATCGAGCGAGAGTATTTTGAAACAAAGAACCATATCTAAAGCTTTATTATAAGTACAAACCAATAGCCAATCTATATAACAAAAAAATGCTATACGTGTATTTTTTGTATATATTCATATCAGTCAATTTTGTATCTGATTAGCTTTAAGCTCTGCCTGTCAAAGTGCAAAAGTTCCTTTGTTTTGAAGGAATTTTGTGTTTTTGTTTGATATTATTTTTCGTTTTTTTTTTTTTGGGAAAAACAGAAACCAATCTGTAACAAACACTTGAGTGCTATGAGGGGGTGGTGGAGAGTAAGGTATTTCTTTTTATGGCATAATACGGAATTATGCAAGCCAAACCGAGTGACGTCAGTCCCGACCTTGGCAATGGCAAACTTGGCGAACAATTCGGATTTCTGCCAAAGACCATATATCCCCCAATTCGGGGCAATCATTTTTTTTTTTTTTTTGATTGATCGATGGGGTGATGCTCACCTTTTTGTGTGGAAAACTTTACACGATTCACGTAAATTCTATCAGATACACAGCCACGGATACGGGTACGAGTACGGGCACAGAGACAGATACAGATACAGATACAGAGATACGGATGCGGATTCGGATGCCAGAGCCACTGCAGAGGTACAGCCAAGTCGACACTCGATTGCCAACTGAACCAGCGGAAGCGCATTTGAATTTCAAAAGCGGGCGCAAGAACAAAAGCTACGCTACACTGCGAGTGAGTATCCGTGTATCTGTATCTTTAGCTGTATGGGTGCGTATCTGTATCTTTGTGTGCTACTGTAGCTGCTGCAATTTAGCCAACTTTTTTTTTTCGGTTTGGGTTTGTATTCTAATTTTTTTGGGGCTATCTCACACTTGAAACAATGCTCTCTGAGGAGCAGTACACTTGGGTTTTTGTTTATTTACCTAATTTTCTTTGTGGTTTTCACTTTCCGTCTGATGCACGGCGGCTGCTAGTGCTGCGGCTGGTGCTGGTGCTGGTGCGCGTTGCGTTTGCTTTCAAATATCAAAGGCGAATGCCAGGCTACAGCGGACCAAACGACGATCCCAGCTAAGGCCTCAAAACAAAAACAGAAACAACAAAGTATCTGAGAGATACTCGGAGCGAGAGCGGGAGAGCCGCCAACACGAGCGTATCTAAGCCCATAATTATGTATTTTTTTAAAACGCAAAAAGGCAACGCTCGCAGAAGGGGCACTGCAGTAAACAGAAACAAAGCCGAGCCAAGCCAAAATTATGCTTCCCCACCGACCGACCAGCTGAGCAGCCGAAACCGGAGAGCCACCGAGTGGCGATCATACGTGCTGATCGTGATTTTTGTTTACCAACAAATGGCTTCGCTCTCTCCCAGCTGCGAAAAAAGCAACAAAACACAGAAACCACTAACTAACACGAAGCTATCCACTAACGTTCTTACTCTCCGATCAGCTGCTCTGACGTTTGCGCATTGACACACTTTCGCCCCCCCACACTGCCCACCACGGCCCCTCCCAAAACCGTATCTGTATCTGCTAGATACTTTTCTATAGCCGCCAGACCCAGTGGCTCTTCGATGGCTCGGGCACAGGCACGGTCTGGCCAAGTGACTAAGCAGCCCCACCAGGGGGAGGGAAAGTGGGTACACACACAAAGCACTGTACCCAGAAAGGGTTTCGAAAGTTCTATTTGGGTATTTACGGAATTAATTCAGTATTTACATTCCCCACAAAAATATTTATCTAACAAGTTTGGAAAAAAGAAACAAAGAGAAAAAAATTTATTTAAATTAAGTATTTCAAGATTAAATATAAAAGCCTTGAAATTAATTAAACACTTATATTGATAACATATTGGTATTGACAACACAGTTGATACATTTAACGACCGAAGCTATAATTAAACCTGCATTTGGTCAATATTTCTGTAATGTATTACCAGAATTTTTTGCAGTGCTGCTGGGGCTTTGGTTAAAAGTAGTTGGCAGCCGGCGGCTGCTCCAAAGTTCACGCTAAAATACAGTTTCTCTGGTTAATAATTTTAGATTTTTAATGCCGAGTCACGGCTGTGGCAAAGGCAGCCAAGCAATAAGTTGTCGGCCAGCAGTCGCAACGCATAAAAATGCTAATGAATCGCTGAGAACTATTTGCAAAGTGTCATTCATCGTGAGATAGAGAACACTTGTGGCATTCAAATCGGTTCTGACTATATTTCGTAGCCATTTTCATGTCTATGGCATTATGCAATTTGGAATCAATTCACATAAACCTCATCAAGTGTCTGCTACTGTTTCTGGAGATGTCTGAATTGAATTCAAAAGGCTTAGAAGTGCACTTTAATTCGCACTTCATTATGGTTTCTTTCCACTCGGTTAACATTTATAAAATAATTTCTTTTCAGATAATAAACAACATGCACGCAATTGCATTGAAACACATATGTATATTTTTGGGCAACAAGCAAAAGCTCAACCTCTCGGCCAGGTTCAAGGTTGTTTAGCCATTAGCTTGTTTCTTTTCCGTTGCCTAAATATTTTTAGAAATTTTATCATGCAACAGCTGACGGCGACAAGTAGTGGCTCTTGCCGAGATAAAAGTATCTCACGGATACAGGTGCCAAAGTATCTCCGGACATAGCCAGATAACATATAGAGAGATTTATGTATGTTTATGGATTTCTGCCTACCAAAAGTCTTGTGATCTCGCCACTCTATTGGCCAACCAAAGTTTTTATAATTAATCTCAGTCTGCACGCGTCTGTTTATGTTAAAAAAAAAAATAAGTCCAAAAAGAAAACAAAATTCCCCTACTTTGGCGTAGAGGTAAACAAAATTGGCGTCACTGGGAAGACGTTAACGAAATGGAAAACAAAATACAAAACTATTTGCGCCACACTTTAAATTTAAATAAACAAATGGAGCTGCAAAGAAATGCGGGATGGTTTATCTAATCAAGTAATGTTTATGGTAGCCAAGTTACACAATTCCCCCTTCAGTGTGATTACAAGAAATGTTGGCATTTTCTTTTCTCTTCAAAATCCAAACACAACTGGGGGCGGCCAGCATCAAAGCAATGTGGAGTCAACCGAGGCTGAAAAAAGCATTTCTTTCTGGGTTATTGCGCACAAACTCCTCCAACTTAGTGCCACCCCAAAGTATCTCAGACCACACTCCCAAAAGCATAGCTTGAAGATACTGCGCAGTTTGAGATACGAAACGACAGAAACGCCAACGCATTTATAGGAAGAGCTTTATACATTTGTGCCACTTTTTGGACAAATATTGTGCCTATCTTATGGATAGGGTACTGATTCTAACGAAAAATATTAATTTAACATATGAAAAATATTAGGACTTTTCTTTGTGGTTCTTAAATATTTCATAATCGAATCAGTTTCACTTTCATTATTTCCATATTTTCAAATCCTTTAGAATCCTTTGCCTCCCACATTAGATACTTCAAAGTCCAATAATCCTACGTATAAAGCTCTTGAAAAAAGTGACGCAAGTAATATACCCACCCGAACAAAGAGAAAGTTGTTGTATTAGTGACCACTGTACCAATTACCAATACCTTTAGAATTATAAGGCAACTGCTTATCAAACGATCAATGATAAATGTGGGATTGCAGGTTCTCTGTCACCACATGCGAGATAATTAAAAGTATATATGTACAAGTGTCCCCGTATATATGTACATATATGATTTCAAGTTCGCTTACATATAATGGCATTTAGATGAGCTTTTTTATTTAATTCTTATATGTGCAAATGGATGCTTTATAACGCGTAATTTCAATTAAGAGATGTGAAACGCAATTGACATTATTCCCTGGCAGTCTTCTTGGGCAGATCCGGTGTGACACGGCGCATTTATTTTATCACTTTGTTTATCAGTATCAGTGTCATGTCAGTGCCCAGAGGCTCTATACATGTAGAATTCTGGGTCAGCGCCGTCGGTGGCCTCCAGTAGGGAGAGCAGCTATGGTAAACAATCAATCAATCTAATATTCCGGCAGTCAATCGACTTACGCGCCCTTCTGGGACAGATTACATCAGCGAATCAGACGCTCGTCTGGCGACTCGAATCTTGGAATCATCATGAGTTGTAACTCGTGAGTCGCAATTAAATAATCTTAGTTATAGTAATTTTAATGCGAGGCTCACCTAAAGGAAATTATTTACCTATAAGAATTTTTAAGAGAATATTATGGAAGCCTATGGGAGTCTAAAGCTATCCAATAGAAAGCCCCAGTTATTGTTGGAGGCTCATTGTGGCAAGTAAAAAAACAGAATTTAAGAAACTTTACTTACTTAAGAAGAATTTTTGGAGAGAAAAGGACCTCCCCTATAGCTACCCTGCCACTCCCGAGTAATCGAATTAATTTTAGACACCAATGTGGCCGAAACCTACATTGTCGTTGGCCATAAATATAGGAGGCAAAGTGCCTTTATTTAAACACAGCAATTGGGTTTGAACGTCGCCAATTAGAAGGGAGATTTATGGGCGCAAATAAATCGACCCCTCCGACCCTGGCAGACTCCCCCAGCTGGCGGGTTTAAAAATAGTTCCAACCGCAGTTGGTTACTGTGACGGTTACTGGATTTCCCCTACTTTTGGTGCAGAAACCGAGAATCCCCAAGCCACTCGCTCTCTCCCGATATTTTCGTTTCAATTTTGTTTACAAACAAATTTGTTTGACCTGCGCAGTCGGAGGAAAGAAAGCCTTTATTCGGCTTTCCCCTCTGTCGTCGATTACCTAGCAACCTTCACAGGCCCTATCGAATGTTTTGGTTTGCTTCACTCTCTTTGCTGCAATTATGTATACACATATTTATATATATATTATACCTACGTAGTAATGACTTCCGCATTTAGGGATATATGTAGGCCCAGGAGAAGTTTTTCACAGCCTCTCCTTCCGCAACATTTTTGGGGGTCACCTTTGCTATTTTGGGTTTTAGGGAGACGGCAATTTTTGAGCAGCTCCCCTACAAACTTGGCTCAGCTGCAAATCGATGAAAGGCGCTAGCTAGCTAGCTAGCTGCAAATCAGTGGAAAATGCGAGTGGAAAATGGACACGTCAGCAACCCCCGGGCCTGTGGCAGGGGCTGGGGCAGGAAGAACTGCGCAGTGTGCAGTCACCAGTTACTGGGCCTACCACCTGGAACCACCACCCCCTGGGCCGCAGCTGCAGCGTTTATTTGAAAATTATGACATAATTTCTGACTTTTGGACGCGCAGCCAAAACAAAACCAAAAAAAAGGATCTGTAAGAGTTATATAACTCACGAATACCGACCAACTTGAACTTGACACTGAGCCTTTGTTATTGTCTTTTTTTGTCGAGTCCTGGGTAAATGGCAAACAGGTTTTTCCCACACCAGATTCACTTTCTTCTTTCTTCGCTCCCACAAATCATAAATCAGGTCCTGCCAGGCACCGAAACCGAGACCGAAACCCCGGGGCCCTGAGAACATCAAGTGTTCGTTGTTTGGCCTGCTTTGTTTGGATATCTTTGAGATACACATGTGTAATTACAGTTACGACAAGGCGGCTGACTAACTTTCTAATTATGGACGAGAATTATCGGGAGGGTCGGCCGAGGGTCTGTGCGTGCCATTTTGGGATTAGCCAGCTGCCGACATTGCTACCTGGTAAATGGTTAGTCCGGTATCTGGTTTCTGGTTTCTGGTATCTCCTGGGTTTTTGTGTCCGTATCTGTGCCCGCTGGGCTGACCCTAGGGGCCGTGACAAACTGCCGCGTCAGTTGGCAGCAAAAACTCGGCTCTGCTAATTAAAGCCTCTAATGTCGTCTAACGATGACTTAATTGCCTCTTTATTCCTATATTCCCTGCTCTAGTCGGCTTTGGTCGAGGGAAAAGCGCCTTAAAAGGCAACGACTGGTTCAAAAATAGCACAGAAGGAACTGCCACTGGCCCAGAACAGAAAAAGAGTCGAAAAGAAATTGGGTCGAAATAGCTATAGCATTAGTTCGTTTTTCTCTGTGTAATAGTTTACCCTTTTGGCCAATTAAGGCGACCAGAGATTCGTTCGCTGCGATCGAGCACCAAAAGTATCTGTCAGATACACACACGACCGACCGAATCTCTGGGCTGCAGCTTCATCAGCTGTTTTATTGTTTATGTTGTTGTCTGTGGCTTTTGTTTTCAATTTTTCTTTCGTTACCACAGACAAACAACTGGCCAGACTTGATTTATCATCCGGGACCATTCTCCAACTCAGCTTCTCTTCTTTTTTATTCATTTTTTTGTTTTTCCAGCACCTTCAGATCGACTTGGACAATGGATAATGGCAACTGCAAGACCTGTTCTGCACCATTGCTATACTACCATGATTCACTTGGGTTTTTGGGCCCACATTTGTGTAGGTTGGAAGTCCAAAGCAAATCCCTATATTCGGCTGGGATCTTGGCCAAAGTTTTGAGCATTTCGAGTAGGCTGTTTTCGTTTGGCATTCAGCCAAGGGTATTTTTGGCCATTGAAACGCTCTGGTTTAGACGAGGAAATAATAATTGCAAGGCTCATTAAGATGTTAATCAGCGAAACATTCATTGCACTTGTCATCAACGGGTTGACACTCCATGAACACACAATCATAATGTCAGTGCTTGATCAGGGTAAAGTTCAAATAATGGTACAGAGAAATAAAAAGTTTAAAGTAAGATTTTAATAGAGTTAGAGTTGGATGAATTTATATTTAAACAAGTTAATAAAGAACCATTATTTTTGCATTCTATTTTTCAAAAATCCTTTATAATTATGATTTTTTTCTCAGTGCATACAGCTGGCAAATGACTGCCATCTGAGATGTGGCACGGATCTGATAACGATCGCCACAAATGCTGAAAACGTGATGCAAGTCAAATTTATGGCTATTAGATGCCCAGAATGGGAACTCCTTATTCGTCCGATTTGCAGCCGAAACCATGGGTGAAAAACTGTTGGTGGGGGGAAATAAAAAGTACTTGGCCAGGCCAAAAGCGAAGAAACCCCTCGACCAACACTCGCACACAGTGTGAACTCTTCGAATGCGAAGGTGCAATCAGAATTTTTTTCCTGCCTTTTTGTTTCTTGCATTTTTGTGTATGTATCGCTTGGCTGCACTTTAGATGTAAATCGGATTTCAGCAAACTTTTATGCCAAACATATAGAAATACACATACACAAATATTTGGTTTGAGGGTCCTTTCCTTGACGGACTTCCGCTTAAGCTATATTTTGGGGGTTAAAACTGCACTTACTTGCTGCTTCTGCTTACTGCTGGGAGTTTATTGATCGATTGATGCCTGAATCCTCCTCTCCTCCGGTTATGCCTCCAGGACCCCAAAGTAATTTGCACTGCCAAAGATTTTCGCAGTTATACTTTAATGTTTGCTGTTTGGGATTTTTTATTATTGGCTGATTGCTTCCGTTTGAAAACTGATAGAGGGGGTGAGAAGTGCAAAGAGGCAAGAACGACGCAGCAGGAACTCCGTGACGTATGCTACCAACGACTGACGAGCGAATGATGGCAGAAGGCTCGAAAACTGGCTGCCATAGCTGCTCGTTGTATCTGTGTTTCAGTCCGTCTTGGTGTTGGAACTTCCGGCCATGTATTGGTGGCTCTACAGCTGAGCCCGACACACTTACCCTGTTTCTCGGCCGCTGTTTCCGCTGCTGCGCATGTGCAAGAGAGGCTTACGAGGTGATACTCTACCCCCTTTGAGCTCTGATTATTTTAAAACTAGTTTGACAAAAGTAAATTTTAAAACACATCATAGTTTATTAACTAAACTTTATTACACCTACAACAATAAGTAACATCTTTGAAGTAACATCTTTAACTCATCATTGTCCAACAATATGTATTGGTATGTAAAAAGAATCAAATCTAATTGAAAATAAAATAAATTTTGAAAGACCTTCTTAAACCTATTTTATTTAAGTCATAATAAAATAAAACTTTAAATTGTATTCCGATTAAAACTTAAGTATTTTTGAAATAGCCCTTGTTATTATTTTTTTCTATATATAACTTAAAATGTAAACAAAAAAAGAAAGGTAAAAAGTGTATCTAAAAACGGGCTTTAGGTTTTTTGTATCTTGTATCTCTCTTTTTACTCTCCCCATGTTTGGCGTCTGTGCAGTTTCCAGCAGCTGATTTTGTTTGTATACAAAAGTCATACTGCAGAGCGGAAAATATATAAGTAATAAAGCATGTATGTATACACATACATACATATATATGCAAAAGGTAAATTTAAAATAAATTTTAAAATACAGAGTAAATAAATTTTTTTTTCTGAAATACGATTCAAAATTATTATTCAAAAGAAAATATATTCATAGTCGGTATACTTTTTTTTAAACGTATATTCTAGTTTCTAATTTTAATTTTCTAAAACAACAACTTTTACATACAATTTCTGTCTTTTATTTAAATAAAAATTAAAAAAAATAACGACCATCCAGGGACTCATTGCAACTTTTGGTATTTTTCAAAAATACCACCCGCGAGTGGGACCATTGTCAATAGACTCACGACCTATCGCAAAAACCTGTGGCAAAACCAAAGTCACGTGTTTACATTTTTATAAATTCAACGCAGTTTCCTAATTATTTCATACTTAAACCTTAATTTTAACCAGCAACCGACAAAATGGGAAGAAATAACCGCTCTCGAAAGCGCCGCGATGAAATGAACAAGATCAAGAAGGTCCGGTACGAAGCGAAGGAGCTAATCCGCCTAAAGAAGACACTGGGCCTGCTGGATGCCGAAGGCAATGAGATAATGAAAGACATCAGTGAGGTGACCCAGGTTAAGACCTCCAAAGAGATCAAGAGGGTAAGTTAAGCCGTTTATATTCGTGAAAGTCCCTCTAATAGTTTAGTGTTTAGGAAGCTAAATCCAAAGAGGAGCAAGAGCTGATCTACGAGCACCAGGAGAGCCTGGAAAAGGGTGAACCGGTGGCGGTGGTTAATGAGAATACAGGAGTGGAGCATGTTTTCAACAGCAAAACCCTCAAGGATCAGTACGGCAACTACCCGGCGTGGTTCAAGAAGAAGAAGACCGCCAAGCGTCTACGGAAGAAGCAACATGCCCAGAAGAAGAACTTTAAACAGGCCTGGACCACTGTGAACGTTCCTCTTTAATGGAATGGGATGTATCTAATTAGTTTGTAAGTGCCGCTTAGTTTAGTGGTTTTTGTAGCCAGTTTCTACAAATGTTTTAGCTAAGATTTTGCATATTAAAGTCCTGAAATTTAATCCGATACCCTCAATCCTCGAAAGAATTCATCAGATTTGTAAACGTTAAAGCTATGTGATTATATTGCATATAGGGTCTTACATACTAGACATAGATTCAGTGTCATGACATGAGAACAACAATTGTTTAACGCTTAGGTAGACACTAAAATGGTAATGGTTAGCTGCATCGCAAGGATCATCACAAATTTGGGAAAGCGGGTAAATTCAACTAAAAAAGGAGTAAAATATCTATTGAACGGAACAGTAGCTACGAACGCTGCACACAATGCCGCTGGTGGCCGCTTCCAGGCGCCGCGTGTTAGCCGACCAAATGTACGTCGTGGCCAGAGCCGTAGACATGGTCCTGGCACCATCACCGGTGGGTCATTCTGGCTTCTCCTTGAGTTCCAGTTTCTCGGTGTTCTCACTGTCCCCATCGGCTTGCTGTTCTTCGATGTTGCCATGCATTACATTGGGATTTGCTTTTAATACCGAGCCTCCAGTGAAGCCTAAGATGCCACAGCCCACGGCTGCCAATCCTCCTGCTTTGATTCCGGCCACCAAACCGATAGGTCCGCCCACACAGGTACCGAGCAGGGCACCCACCACAGGATACATTGCTTTCTTGTAGGTAAGCGCCTGCCGCAGCTGCCTCTCACCCTCTTGTACGTTTTCTAAAGCCTCCTCGGCGTTATCTGCTATCTTTTCCACCGCCACCGATTGCTCAGCAGTCAGTTGCCGCATGCCATGGAACATTCCGTGAAGGTCGTATATCTCTCTTTGCAGGTTCTCCATCTGATCGAGACAGGCTTGTCGCTGGGCTAACTGGTGCTCTTCCAGGTGGAAATTTGTCTGTAGCTGTGGCATGTGCTGGTGGGCGGGCAGATTTCTCATGTCCATTTGCTGCGTCTGATTGTCCTGCTCCTCGTCGTACTGAGAACCCAACGTGGAGGTGGGTGATTTAAGTTGCAGTTCTAGAATGGATTGTATTAACATGTTGTCCAGGAAGTGCTAAGTCAAGAGCTTACCTGCGAAATCCTTCATGCCAGCAAAGGCTCTTTCTCTGCCAGGACGCATAAGTTCATCAAAGCGATCCAGATCCTCTTCGCGCACTTTCTCCCGCAACGCATCCATTTCCAAGAGGAGATTTTTAATCTGTTTAATGACCCTCAAGGCATTGAGCTCTTCCTTCTTGATTTTTTGCCAGTCCCCCAAGGCCAGACTCTTTTCAATATTGCTGCGGTGGTTTTTGAGGAGGCTCAGGTGGTGGGGGACCTATAAACGGGATTTGATTAGAGTATGTTTTTCTTTATATGATAGTCTTCAACCAACCGCCATGTCCTGGAACCTCTGGATGGAGACCTCCGCCTGCTTAAGCGGCAACTTCTCATCGCCAGTCATCGTGTACTAATCTGTGAGCTCGCTCCGGTTTAATTAAGTGCTACTGTGGTAAAAGTGAAATTAGCCACAATGGGGCGGATCAACTTCTCGAACCCTCCTGCCCCTAAACGAAAACAGATTTCCCTTGTTTTTGTTTTTCTTGCGCTGCGCAGTTAGAGTTTCGATTTGCGAGAGTGACGTCACCGCTTTCTTGTGGGTATTTGAATGCATCCAGACGCTAAGCTATATCCGTAACCAATGAGCTGGCATGGTTTCAATTATGCTGGTCGGGGTCGCGTTGCACAGATTGATAGTAATTCTATTGTTTGTGTTCGATTCGGAATTCCATGACGAGATTCAGTGTGACCAAAGGCGATTTCAAAAATAATACCATCCAAATACTGTATCGAAAATTGACCGTTAGACTAAGTAGGGTAATATTATTTTACATCCTATTTCACAGAAAAAATTTAAATTTTATTAACTAAAACCAAATTATTGAAGTTTATCTATTTAAATATATTTAAGATATTCAAATTTGAAATCAAATGTAAAACATTTAATTTCAGACTTTATTTCAGACAATGAAATACAAAAAAAAATCCAGTTTGAAACAAGGTTAAATTTGAAAATGCATTTATTTGTGCAGTGATTTCTCATATACATTACAATTATATACAGATACATGCAGAAACTAAACGCTGCACCTCTCCAGTGAGTGGTGGTGCAGTGGTGCGGTGGTGCACTTATGGCTAAAACTTCAGATCTCGATACATTTATGACACGTTCGCTTAAGTACTAATGGCCTGGTTCTAAGGCCGCTTCTAGAGACTACAGAGGCACTCGACTCGCTTTCGGGAATGGCTTTCAAGCAGGAGTAGCTACACGGAACAGAGTGGACAATTAAGTTAACTACGAGTAACATTCAATTAAAGTAATGTGGGGGAAATGCAGTTCTGTTTTAGGGACAGTTGGCATCCGGGCCATTCCGACACTTCAGCAGAAGGTTCAGCATTCCTTCCAGTTTGTTCGTTCGCGACTCCGTCTTGTAGAGATTCGTCTGAAGGCGGTTTACATCTTGTGCCTGCTTTTCCTGTTATTCATGAAATTTATTAACAAAAAAATATTCAAATAAAGTTTAATTAGCTTTTACCAGTGTGCTTAGCCGGCTTTTTAGCGTGTCCACCACGCTGTATGTGGCCTGAAGCGACTTCTGCAGCTCGTTGGTGTGAACCCGCTCATTGGCCAGCGACGTCTCGATCTTCTGCAGACGGATTACCACCTCCGGATCCGTGTCGCTGATGTCGTTCTCTAAATCCCTCGCCTCGAAAGCGTCATCTGCGTCGGAGGATGCCTTTTTGCAACTCTGCTGGTCTGCTTGGAGCACAAATCCCTGACGGCAGCGGCAGACGTAGGATCCTGGTGTATTCACGCACTGCTGGTCGCAGGGCTTTTCCGTCTGACACTCGTTGATGTCCTGTTCGCAGAAACGACCCGTATATCCCGCCGGACAGCTACAGCTATTTGGAGCCGTGCAGTTTCCGCCGTTGTGACAGCGAGCAGAGCAGACAGCTGTAATATTTAAAAAAAAGTATATGTTTTATTACAAAAAATTAGGAAGTATAATTCTAAAAATGTATCTTATATTTATTTATATTATTATTATTTTATTTATTTATTTATATGTATACATGTATCTAGTATTAAGTATACGTAAAAAAATCGAAGCAATAATTGCAATGATAAAAACTAACCAATACTTGAATTCCTTAAAGATAATAATAATAAATGTATTTTAGCTTGAAATGCAAGAAAATGCAAATTGCCACTAGGCGTATACGTAATATTATTGATTAATAACTTCTTCAACGTTCAACTATTCAAAATTGGGATTACAAAAATCTTAATGCATAAATATTTAAAATTATAATAGCTAAGTTCAAAAAAACACAAAATTAGTTCAGTGTTCCCAAAATAAACAACATTTCAATGTAGTTGGAGTTGCAAAGTACATCAGGGCGCATACTTAATATGGTGTATACCTAATTTCTGTAGCCTATTTTTAGCTACAAAAATTAAAGTTTACAAAGATCATAATAAACAGTTATTTGAATTTATTATTTATTAATTTGAATGTAAAAAACCAGTTTTATTTACAAAAAAAATTTTTTTTTTAAGTTTGAAAACAACAGGGCGTATACGTAATATTAGGTATACCTACTTTTTTTTTATTTTCAGATTGCGTTTTTTTTTATAAAATGTGATACTTTTATTAAGCCGCTTACTTAAACATACAATGCCCCAAACCTGCTTTATTTTTTATGAAAGCCCATCAATTGAAGTTTTTTTGTGCATTGTAGTTAAAAGAAACCATAATCTAAGCTGAACTGTGGTAATTCAAAATGGATAATAGCTTTCAAAACAAGGCTATATTCTAGTCGTAAGTATGGTTTTTATTAGACCATAAATTGTAAACTCACGTTTCATGCAAGCGTCCGCCCTTGGACTCTCCCGGCTCCAGCCCGAGCAGCAGTCGTAGGTCATCTGCTGTGCGGTTTTGTGGTCAATCACATCCCGATAAGCCTGCTCGTGGACCACCTGCACCCGCGTGCACATCTGACCGTTGTAGGAGGGCGGCTGGCAGGGGGTGCTGACGTGCTTCCAAGTGGGCCTAGTGTACACCTCCGTCCGCTTCACGGGCATCGTCACCGTCCGTTGCTGCACGCAAATGTGCCGCCTAGAAGGAAAAATCAGAGCGAGGTGTGGATTTTAGCTTGGTTGTCCCAAATCAGCGGCTCATCTGCAAAAGTGAAATTGACTTTTCCAGACGACGGCCAATTACTGTCATAACAAGGAGGCGGACAACAAGTTGCTGCGCCCAGCATTGGCCCCAGACTCTGGACAAATGTCACATGTGTCCGCCGCGGACAACTCGCCCGGCCGATTCGAGCGTGTCTCCGTGTCGGCATCGTCGGCAAGTATCAGCGATGACAAACACGACATGCTCCCAGCCGGATGACTTGCAGCCATGTCATTTGTCCGACAAAGTAAAGCGAAAAAAACCCAAGCGTTTTGAGGAGCTGCCTCGGTGCCAAGTGCTCCAGTTCACGCAACAGACACTGCAGTGATTGTCCAACCAAAATTCGAATAATTGACAATTTTTTTCTAATTTTTAGAAATCCAAGAAAACTAAAATGAATCTTGTGTTAGTAAGTAAGTTAGTTTGAGATTAAATATTTTTTTGGCACATTTAAAGAAGGAGCTAAGTTTCAGGCGGATCCTAAATATTTGCCAAAGACCAAAGATGCACTTTAAAAATCCATTAAAACTTTAATGATGTGTTGCAGATGGAATGGGGTTAACTTGCAAGCATTTCACCTGCGCCATGGCTTTAGTACTAATAAAACTTCCCTCCATAAACACTTATCATACACACCCAAGATATAAACACACGAGAAATCTCCCAGCTCCTTGGTCTCTGGCTCCAGTGCCTCCCAAACCCAACATATACAAATAACGATGTCGGCAATGCTCTTCAGACCTTTAGCCCGGAGCAGACAAACATAAAAAAGCGCTGATAATAAGCGGTTTTTGATTTTGGTTTGCCAAAAAAAGGCAAAAGTGGCCCAAAACCGAGGTGAATCCATAAATTGGCAAGCTGAGGCCAGCCAGCCACTGAGGTTGTGCCTCTTGGTGTTGCTGCTGCAACGTTGATGTTGCTGCTGTTGCAGTTGCTGGTTGCTGGTCGCTGATGGTGTCGTAATTGGCAATGCGGGCCAAAAACAATTGCCAACGCGTGACGTGGCCACTGGAGTGACGACTGACTGGCTGACTGCCGCGATCGCTGGCCTTTATTTTTTTTATTTATTTTTTTTTTTTTTGGATTGCCATATAAACGAGCCACGCAAAGTTGGCCGAAAAGTGGCACACACAGTTGGTCCTGTGACCGGGACATTTACCAATTTCTTTATTGGCGCACATGCATATTTATGCTCGGGACCGTTGTTCTTATTGTTTTCCTGTAACTGGCTTCTCTTGTACCATAATTCTCACGTTATTTATGCGCCAGCATTTCCAGCGTAAAGGGCGCCAAACAAACGGGACCAGATATAGCCACAAAAAAAATATATCTGTATATATACTTCCACAACTACCAGCCAAGTCCAAAACAATAACAAAAACGGCCAACAAAATGCGGAAGTTTTCTTTCGAAAAGAAGAAACTGTGCCAACAAAGTGCAACATGAAATTCTCATTCCCATTTCCATCTTCATTCCAGTGTCTGCATAAATCTCCAAGCAGATCCAAAATGCACAGAGAAATAAATGTTATATCCCTATGTCTTATAATTAGGGTATATAAATTAAAGGGATATTGAAGGTTAAAATTTAATAATGACAGAATGAGTAGCCTAAAAAGTATTTCTTGCTACATAAAAGAATAGAACTGGCACATGTGTGTTATGGAAGCTTCAAAACCAGTCCTATTATTTTCTCGCTGTGCAGGTGCTGAAGATGCACCCCCGACCCCCAGAAGACCCCCAACCCCTTCCCACTAGCCAGCATCAAACACATATATCCCGCTGCGCCAGACAGCGCCAGACAGCGCCAGACAAAATGTAATCGCATGCATTTGGGCTTGTGAATGGCTTCATTGCTTTGTTTAGAAACGTTTAGGCTAAAATTAAATTTGAATTTTTAATTGCTGAATGCCCGAACACCTGTGGCTAGACCTCAGCGAACTTCTCCCGGTACCGGCTTCACCTCCGACAGAGGATCCCCCAAATCTCAGTTATTTATTTAAGCAGCCTCCCAGGGTTTCTCCTCTCGGTTTCCATTCGACAGACCCATAAAATTATAAAAACATCAATCAAAATTGTATTTCGGGCAGCAGCATTGAGCAGAAGCAGCTCTGGCAGGCCAATTAATCAAAAAAATTAAAACTGTTAAATTTTACAAGAAATGCAACCACAAAACTGGGAACCGACACAAAAGAGATGCATTTAAAGAAGGGAAATGAAAAAATGCTGGATCGCATGGATCGAGGATGGAGAATGGAGGCTGGAGGTTGGTGAGTGCGGTTTATTGATTTACGATTTATTTTCATTGCCCGCCACGCAGAAATTAATGAGCCATCGATGGCTCCGGGCCAAGAGGTGATCCCGAGCGGGTGTGTGGGCTTAATGGAGTGTTCCAACGGCCCCAGGGCTAATAAATGGACCCTCTAAATGGAGTCTCACCAAGATGAGTCACAGTAACTCTAAAATATGTATTAATCCTTTAGCCTGTGAAAGTTTTCTATTTGCCTCGCCTATTTGTTTTTTTTAAATATTCCCCTTCACAATATACATTTTTCCTTGGGAAACTTATTAAAAACCTTTATAAAAGTCTTAAATTTTCCTTTGTATACACTATTTTATGACAAAACCAATTAATTGGCCAAATACAATGGGCTTTAGCCAGATTGATGGCCATAATGGAAGAGCCTTTCAATAGGCTGAGCCCTATTTAAATCATTTTTATGGAGCTCTGCGGAGATTAGAGTCATCCGATCGGGGGTCATGGGAGAAACCAGTTTGCATTTTGTCAATCTTTACAACTGCAACGTGAATGCATTTGAAAAACAGTTAAAACGAATACTTAACTCTTTGGCCACAAAAACTTGGCGACACTTAACAGCTTTAAACGTTTTCGAGATATCCCAGGAAAGTGCAAGTCTTTCCCGAATAGTTTGTGTGTTTATCGGGTTTCCAAATGAAAATGTGAAATAAATTTATAAAAACATAAAAATATTGTTGCCACGGTCGTAAAATCTATTTTTATGGCCGTGTCCGCCATGGAGGAGGTGAAACGCTTTGGGCCTGGCCTGGACTTGCCCCAAAAACTTGGCCAACAGCTCTGGCTTAGAGCGGCCAGCGATGGCTAACTGTTTTGGGCCATTTGGGGTCCGCCAAACTGGGCAGCTAATCTGATTTGCTACATGAAATTAGAATTTAAATTGGCCGGACCAGCAAATGCACAAATCCAGAACAGAGCCCGAGTGCAGTGCATCATTAGGCGAGTTGGATGCACTCACCCACTACATCCCCTTGTATACTTTCTGATCCACAGAAAAAAAGAAGGGGCTTCTTACAAAATTTTAAACCTTATGCATGAAGGTTATTCCCCCGCTAGAACGTTGACTAAACTTTCTAAATTAATACCATTTACCATTTTATTTTCAGTGCACATTGTAACACGACCAAGAGGACGACAACAACGACAAGAAGAGGAAAAACCACGACAGCGACAGCGACAACGACAACCAAGGAGGCGGCGCAGGAGGAGAACATTTTTAGACATGCTTCCTGGTCCAGCTGGCCTGGCTTTATTTGGATTCTTACTTAGCGTAAAATGCAACGCCCATGTGACCACAGCCAGAATGGGAGCCAGAAGCCGAGGCATGAAGGCAAGAAGATGCCACAGCGAGTGAGACCACGGAGACGCACTGCCTCAGCCATGACCATTTCTAATAATATTTCAGTCATGTCCATGGCACTGCCGGCAAGTGCAGCAGCCGTCAGAAAAATCTAGGGGGGATTGGGGGAAAAATGGTGGCAGCAGCTCCACCGCTTTCGGTTTTATTCGTTTTCTGCCAGGAGAATTATTACAGCACTCAGCGCGGACTAAAAGTGGAAATCCAATATGCGACTGGACAAATACCCGTACCCGCGGGAGGAGGGGATTCCCCTGGGAAGGCAGGCACTTCCTCATCCAAAAAGGAAGACATCGACAAGGCTTTGAAGTACTTGTCAGCACTAAATCAGTTTGCATTCCTTCCAGTTCGAATCGGGATAATATATGGGATGGGCATTATATTCTTTTGTACAAACTCCTTGCCGTAGGTAATGGACATTTGGAGCTCTCGGCAGAAATGGCCAGTCACGGCCAACTGCAGCCAGCCAGTTCTAATTTGGCTGTAAATTTGTCTTGCTCTCTTGGCCAGATTATGCAATAAAAGACGCAGAAGGAATTTGTTGCGAAAAGTGAAAAGAAAATTGCCGCAAGTGTCGGACGGCCAGCGAGTTGCAGGATTAGAAAATGGAGTCGGAAAATGGGAGGATGGAGTGCGTCGGCAGCGCTATTTTGTGGTAATCTGAGCTGATTATATACAACATTGGCCAGGAAGTATCGCCCAAAAGCGATGCAGCGGTCCCTGCCCCTTAAGTTTCCTTTTTTTTTTTTGTTTGGTCTTACAACATAATCGCGCGATAAAAGATCTCGGGGCCTGTCAATGCGTTCCTCCCTCTCGCCAGATCCCCACCCAGCCGGGCACTAATGCTGCCCTTTTGCGGAGGCCCTGCAGCCGCCGCGGCGGATGGATGCAGTGTGTGAATGTGATTGAGAGTGAGTGTCGGTGTGTGAGGGGCTGTGGTGTAAATCATGATTAATGCCCAAACTTGTTTAAACAACGGCCGTGTCGAGCAGTGGCCGAAAATCCGATTAGTGGCATCGTGAGCTGCTTCCTCTGCCCTTCTCCGGAGCCCGAAGAAAAGGCCAGAGAAATGCAAGAGGCGTGCACGATTTCCATTTTTTTTTTTTTTTTCGGAAGATCTTTTCTTCTTTCCACCTCTACTCAATGGTGTGTCGGTCTTAACTCTTTCCGATGAACTGCCAACAAAAGCTGCACCAAAGCCAAACGCACACAAATTTTCATCAAATTAACATGCCCCATTCTCGGCTACTTTTGTTATTGTTATTGTTATTGCTACTCTTGATATTAATGCTGAAATTGAGATCCGAATCGCGCAACGGCGAGTGAAAAGACCGAAACAGATTTTGAAACCCCGTCATGGGAAATGGTGGGGGGGGGACCGGGGGGATAGAGAAGCGGCTGACGAAAAGCCCTGGATGAAGACATTTTCCAGCGAATCTCGCGGCCCGGCCCACGCCCAAGCAAGTGCAGCCGTCTCCTATCTCAGCCCAATCCTATCCAATCCAAGCTCCATTCCCCAAACCCAATCCCAATACCAAGTTGTTTCTGGCCCGGCTCGGTGTCCAATTGCAACATAATTAAGTAAGCCAAATGGCGTGTCTCGTTTGCTCTCATGCTTATCTGCTACATTGTGAGAAACATCTACTATAATATTTATTTAATTACCATATAAAATTATATAATTTATACACATTTAAATAAAATCTTTCCAATGGTTGTTTTTTTTCAAATAAATTCAAATTCTTCAAAGCTTATGGAGAGCTAAAATATAAAAGGATTTTAATTAATAAAGTAATATAATATTTAAAAATGAAATCATATTAAGCAACTGGAAAATGAATTGGACAGTGATATTATTTTTTGATTGACTATGATGGATGAGTCAAGCTGCAGAGATGACTTCAATCAATTATTCTGGTGGCTTTTATTCTTTTCCTCAAAAAAAGATATAGAATTTTTCGGTGGAACCTCTATCCATGACTCACATATTTTATCGCTCTGGTAATGACAATAATTTTTGTTACAGTGCAGGGGCATGTATGGCTGGAATTTTGTGCGTCATGTTGCGAGCCGACTTTTGGGTTCCAGCTCGTGTGTGGCGCTCACAGTTTTGTTGTCTTTTGTAGTGGCTGGCAAGACAAAAGCAATGCAAAGACAACGACAACGTCACCATAACCCACCCAGCGGTACCCCTGGCCCACTACCTGAACGGGTTTACATGTAATCTGTCCGTCTGTCCGGACGGTTTCGGTCTCCACCTCGGACTCGCTCGCAATCTCCCTCCAGCATTGCATTAACCCAATTTTCAAGTTGAGATGCGAAGCTGCGTGATTTGCAAATTACTGCTCAGCTGCCTCAGATGCCAATGCAGTTCCATTGTGACGGAACTGTCCAGCTGTCCAGTCGTCCAACTGTCGTCCATCTATCCACGGTCCACTCAATCCAGTATCCACTGTTGACTGTCCAATCCACGCTTGGAGTGACTTACTTGTGTTTATGTGCAGAAAAAAACACTAATTGCACGGCGCAGACAGTCAGCCAGACAATAGGCGTAATTTAGACCATGGATTGAGATTTACATATTCATTCAATAAATTTCCTTTATCGTTTCGGGTAGGTATTGCGATAAATCTGAGCTTTAATCTCTATAACGATTACTGGAGGATGGAAATAAATTTCAACTACTTTTTGTTTCAAAATTCGTTGGCGTTTTGAAATCTTTTCTGTAACAAGATCTTTACAAATCCCTCCATACCTAAAAATAAATGTTTATATTGTTTTTATTAATATATATATTTTGTGTATTATTTACTTTTTTCCCCCAAAACTGTATCCCATTTTCATTCGAATAGGTTTCCATATCGAAAGTAAATAACTCAACTGGTAATGTGATACTTCAATAAATATTTTTACCCGACACTCCCAAGGGAAAGTGCTACAAATAAAACCTTTGACCCGTAAAAAGTTCACATTGCCGCAGCTCCAGAGACACATAATCCCCATAGACACCCATAAAAGGTGCTTGGGCTGATCCGTTTTCAGTGACACTGACCGTGACTAATAAAGGAAACGGGGTCAACAAATTGTGCATCCATGGAGGCAGCTAACAAGTTTCCAATCAAGGTTCTCCCTCCAACTCCTCTGGGCCAAGAATGAGAAATCCATCTTAATTTAAAACTATATTGAGATGGCAAGTCAACGATTTGGATTTGTCAAGCTGGCAATTTGTTCAATTGATGTCATATCATGTCGTGTTCCTCGCTGATTTTTGATGAGCACGTGCATCGGGTTTTTGTCGGTTTGTCGGTTGCCAAGTAAGGTTGATTTCCCCCTCAAATCCCAAGAAAAACTCATTAAACGAGCTTCTGCCTGGGCCAAGGTTTCCCCGGCCTGATGGCATGACTTGGACTTCAGATAAGCCCAGTGCCCGTAACTCCAGCTCTTAAAGACTCAAAGTTGTTTTCCTTTAAATCTTTTTCTTTTTTTGTTATTTTTCTGGGCACGCGTAGGCGTAGCCATTGAGCACAATGCTTCACGGTGCAAAATGTTAACGAATTTTCACAGGCCCCCATCCCAAGTACCAGTCGCAGCTCTAGCTCCAGCTCCAGCCGCATTCTAAGTGCAGTTTTTCCAAGAGCAGCATATCAAATCATTCGTCACCCGCCCCCGCTTCCAAGCTGCTGCCCCTGCCCCTTTTTCCATCCATAATTATCGCAGAGCCAGCCCCGGACCTGGAGTCGATTGTTGACAAGCAATTTGCAGGCGGCGGACTCGAGCCCTGGCTCCACATCCAGCTGCGCATGCGCCTCTCAGTCTAAGGTTTACACTTAAAAAAAATTACTAGAAAGCAAAATACTTTTAAGCTACCGAGGGAAAAGTCCCAAACCTCAATAAAAAAACATTATCTTTAAATATGGATATAAAATAATGAATAATTATACGTCATCATAAACTATAGTAGCGACTGTAATACTTGGCTTTATGGCCATTTAAAAATTTAAATATGTAATTGAAGATTTCCATTACAACTTCTTAAGATATACACCTTGTTCTTGTGAGATTAACCTTACAAAAAATGTTTAGCACACCTGCGTTAGAAAAAGGCAAAGTTTGAACTTAAAAGCCCATCTTGAAATCACAAAGATATTATCTATGCACGAGTCTTTTTTTTTATTGATTCTTAAAAAAAAATTAAAAAATAGCATCAATATTCTTCGAGTGCAGTCCGCGACTCCAACTGGGGTCACAAAGTTGGTTTCGGCTGGTCGGGGTGCCCATAACTCTCTCGGCCGAGTCTTGTCTCATTTGATTGTGCATTTGCCAATTGTTGGCTTGGCTTTTATTGCCGCAGCCTGATTGAAGTCAAGGCCCTGCTTTGTTTTCGATTTTTAGAGGCAGGCTTGTTGCGCGCGGCTACAGATACACCCCTCGTATCGCGCAGATACTCGAACTGCAAGTGGCATTTAGGCGAGCCACGCCCCCGGATCAACATCTGAACACGTATTTAGGGAGAGTGTGGCATCGGCCTACGCGGAATCTATAATTAATTCATTAGCCCGTGTTGCAACCGCAATCGCAAATCAAAAGTCAATCAATGGGAGCTGCCCCGCCGTAACGCAAGACATAAAAATATCGAGAAGCAGACATCAATCAACTGTCAGGCGCATGCAACTGCCCCAGCCACTGCCCCTGCCACAGCAAAAACAAATTGGCCAAAACATGCACCGTGCAGACATCAATTGAATTTATCAAACAGAAGCCAAAGACAGTGGAGCGATAAAGCAAATCTGAAGGGGCTCAAATGGTTTGGCTCCGCATATAAAGTTGCAACACTAGGTGGTTAATTAAAAGCGATTTCCTGACCCACTGTGGCCATTGCCACGGGAGCGGAAAGCGACTTGGTCGCACATTTATCCGCCAATCGCCGCCTCTAACGCTTGCCACCGCAATACCGCAATTGAAACGTTGCACCGTCCATTAACCAGGCTCGATCGCTGGCGATGGTGGGGATACCTCAAAAAAAATATATATATAATAAAATATATATACCCCTGATATATGGTGATGGCGGCGTGTGAATATCTCTGCGAATCGGACACCAATCCAAGCAATCCAAGCGCAAACTCATTTCCATACACACTCTGTTGCAACTTGCCACTTGTAGCCGAATGTCGGTGCACGTGCAGCGCCTAAATAAATAGCAACACCAGCTCCTACGTATTGAGGCAATCACAGTGGAAATTGAAGCCACAATTTAATCTACACTTGCAAAAATATGTAAGTTTGGATTAATGGAATTGCCACAAACCCTTGCCACACTGTAGCATGACTGATGATGCTAGCTGTGCATTTTCCTTGTGGCAGCATTTTGGAAGTTGTAGCATAAATCAAAAAGTGTCATAATTTACAACACTAGTCAGAGGCAAGCGGCAAGTGGCATGCCTCTGCCCTTAAGTAGAGGCGCATTAATACCAATTAGAAAACATCAGCACTGGCACTGTTACTTGCACTGGCACTGGCACTGGCAATTGAAAACTCGTTAAAGTTTATTACCTTAAAATGACGGCGGAGACACCAACGACACTCGAACGTGGCTTGCCTTTTCGAGTCAATGCCGAGTCGGGCCGATCTTGGCCAGATCTAGCTGAAGATCGATGGAAATCACGGCCTGTTACACTTAAGGAGCTGCTATTGCAATTGTTTCGAGCGCTCATTGATTTGCTGCAATTGACACAAGACAATTGAAGCAACGACCAACACTTGGCCTTGAGGCTAATTCCCAGGCACTTGAAAAAAAACAAATACCAAAAAAAAAACAAAAAATTATTCAAATATTACAAGTATTTATAGAGTAAAGCTTTAACATATAACTTCCTTAGTTTTTTTTTTTAACAATTTGAATAACAATCCAAAACCTTTGTAGACCCAAAGAAACCATTTCTTTCTGTGAGTCCCCTGGCATTTGGTTCGAACTGGTCTCTTAGCCTGCCGCAAATTAGCAGCTGGCTGGGATCTCTGACATTGAAAGCTCAACGTGTCATAATATTTAAATAATTTATATGCGCCGCGATAAGCCAGAAGATCGCTTGGGCCAAAGGTAAAGCCAGTCCCGGCTTTTGATTTTATTTAATTTATGACTGCAACAGCCTTGAACCGCTGGGCCCAGACTCTGATAAATGCAATCGGACACGCCCCACCCAAATGCCGCTGAAAGATCGCCGCACCATCCAGCCTCCTCTTCGGCCATCTATCTATCCCCGGGGTGTGACCCAAAACCATATTTCTCTCCGATAGCTCAATGAACTGAAGAGCGCAAGGTCACTGGTGACGGCGGAGAGGTCTTAGTTTCGTTTAATTGTTCATTTCAGATAAGATTAAAGGATAAAAAGTTGATAGATAGATTTGACTTACTTCTCCATCTCCTTAGGATCTGTGGGATGGCCCCGTCCAATGACGTTCGTCTCGAAGGGATCCTCAGTGGTGAAGGTGGACACTGGTGACGGAGTGGTGGTCGTGGTGGTGTAGCTGTATCCCCTCCTAGCCGGGACCAGGGACGGAATGGGGCCCATGCTGCTGCCAAAATTGGTGTTTGTCGAGCGCCGGTTGAGATTGGGAGGAGGCGCTGTGGTGGTGGTCACAGAAGGCACGAAGGCGAAGCCTCTGCCCCGCTCTCGCACGCCGATAAACTCCACATCATGGGTGTTGTCCTGGCCCTTTCCTGACCGCGAGGACGATGCTGGCACTGGCGGGGGTGGAGGTCCGTAGGTGTTTGTCAGGACATTGTAGGTGTTGTAGTCCCATTCGGTGTTGGTTCTGGGCTGGTGCAGGCGTCGCGTCAGGACTCTATTATACGGATTGTGGGGATGGACTCGTCGCAGCCTGGTGACCTCCTGCATGGACATCCCCGGCAACAGTTCCACATCCGCCTTGGGCTGGTACTGGCCAACTGGCTGGAGTCGCCGCTGCTGTCTTTGGTGGGTTGGCAGGCTACCTTGGTGGCGCTGCCGGTGGCTGTGCGCCCGATGGAGATGCGTCCTGTTTGGGACCAAGCTAGTGCTGTTCGGGTTCTGTACACCTGATGCCGCCGTTCCCAGCAGTAGGATTGTGCAGCCGAGCAGCATTAATGAGCTGAATCCAATCATTTCTGGCATTAATAATGATGTCCCGCTATCTCAATTCGCTGGGTGGAGCTGCGAATAAAAAATAAACAGAATGCCATTACGAACTTGTTTCTCCTCAACATTCACTTTCGTTCTCTTTCAAATTCCTAGGCATTTTTGCACGCCTGGCTTAATGTAAGCAAAAACACGGATCCACCACTGGATCCTCCATCCGATCCACCTCATTACGGATTCCTTTGTCTGGCCAAGCGCCGACCTGTCTGTCTATCCCATCATCGCCGGTAATTGAAAGGTAGCATAAATATATTAACAAGACTCTAGACAGAGTTGGAGGACCAAAGCGATACCCTTTCCTCTGCCTATTTGTATGGTAATACCATAGACTTACGGCCTAAAATATCTCATAATTTGGTGTAAAAAAGTGAAGGAAGTTGTGCTTCGAAAGGGTATTACCTTTTACCTTTTCGATTTGCCTGACGGGGCCAACGGTGTTCATGGTCGAGTGGTCAGCACTTAGGGCTCCAAGTTGGGTTTGCATTTTCGAGTCGGAGACAAAGGCAATTTGTTCGAACGGAACCGGTGATGACGATGATGCCTGTGATTATTATTCTTGCCGGTTTTGGTTCTGGCCGATAAATCACACGTTAAACAAAAACATCGAAAAATGCGTTAACAGTTAACGGGCAGGAGCTGCCAAAACTTGAAGCAAAGTGGAGTGAACTGAAGCCGGAAGCCAAAAGTGCATCAATTTTTGCTTTGTTCCACTCATTTTTCAAAATTTCACGCACTCGGGGGCATCATTTGTCTGTTTGTCTGTTTTAATATTCATTGCTTCAACTTGAATTTATGATTCCACCCGCCCCGATCATTCAAGTGGGTCTAACACATGTTCTTATTGAACAATTACAGAAATTCTGGACTTGGAGAAAACTCTTTTAATTTTTGAAGGGCCCTAATTTATGTTTCCAACATAGCTGGTAATTTCCTGCAGTGTACGTACAATTGAATACTCAATTCGAATTTTTATAGGCCCGACTGACACTCGTCATTAAAATTTTGTGCGCTAATTAAAAAGATCCAGCCAGGGATTGGGAAATGGCAATCAAGTATGTGGAGCAAAGGGAAAAGTTGGACCCTTTCTTGGCCCCCAGAGAAGAAAGAGGATCCATCAGGTGCGGTCTTAAGCCGCTTAGTAAGTGAAACCCCGTGAATCCCATAAAACCCAAACCCTGCCCCTGGGCAGGGTACGACTGCCACTCAAACGACTGTCAAATGTCCGAGTGTCCAGACCCGATCCCGGAGGACGGGCCCAACCCCCAGCCAGTTGTCATAACTCTGCAAGAGTTCCGAGAAATGCAAAAAAAAAATGGTAAAAAGGTTTTTTCGGGCGCCGCCAATAAACTTAATCGAGACTGCAGACCCACAGAGAGACACAAATGAATAAAATAAAGACAAAGGCAAAAATCAGAGAGATGAAGAAACCCAGTTGATGGAGAAAAACAACTTGATTCCATTGAAATCTAAGCCGGGCAACTGCTTCAAAGTCGCGTTGACAACTCGCCTTGACCTTGCCCGGTTGCCGAAAACGGTCAGTCCGGAGATAAATCAAATCTGAAGCGGCCAGCTTGCAAAGGCATTTTCTGTTTTGTCTGGGACTGAAGGTGGGGATTCGGAGATATCCATCCCGAGATCCAATCCACAACCGATCGCCGCCTGTATTTTGATATATGCTTAATTAATAGCCGGCATAGCCTCAAGAATCAATTATAAATCATTTTTTCGGGGCTCCACGGTTGCAGTTTCGGAGTTTTTCGGCCTTAGGCGGAATTTATGCAGGGGCTGCCATAAATTTTCAGAGCACCAGCCCCACCGCAGAGCATCCCAGCTTGGGTCTAGAAATTAGTGTGTGTTAAATGTTATTGATTTGTTTTCCCAGCACATAAATCACCGACTAAACACTGTTTGCCAGCGAAATGGGCGTGGATACCATCGGGTATCGAGGAAGTAGCCAGCTCCCCCTCGTCCACGGCCAAAGTGTCAACTTTATTTTTGTCACCCTGACAAGACACGGGATGCTGTGGGTGTATCTGTATCTCTGTATCTGTATCCGAAGTATCCATGGGATCTGACCCAGACATGAGCTATGGCCAATGAATCACGAGAGATGCGTAAACCAGACACTATACATATATACTTCAGGAAGCTGGTACAGTAAGCTCTAGGAATGAGGTAATTTTTTGTAAAATAACTTTTGCTCAAAAAGAGTGTTGAAGAGAATTTTAAAATTAATAAATAAATTCTCTGTAAACAGCAAAATATATTTAAGATACTTTTCCCATTTATCGAGCTACTTAAATTTTATTGCTTATATTTCTCTTTTATTTGACATATTTAGTTTGTCAAATTTTAGAAACAACCATTCCGCTTATATATGTTTTTTGTACATCTAGTCCATTCAACATTAATCATGCTAGAGTATTCGTCTAAAAATGCAACGGTTACATAATTACTTAATTATCAGAAGCATTATTCCTTTGTTTACTCCTGTTAAGTTTAGTGTAAATTTTTGGTTAGCATTTTTGGAACTCAATTTAAATGAAGACCTGATCGAGTTCGAGACTCCTCCGATCGCCGGCCATTTAAATGCTAATTAAATACTTCTCACCCCCCATATATATTCTCTGGTATATGTATATGTTTTTTGTGCAATTCCAAACAGCTGCCAGTTTAGCATGCGTTTTTATTTATGTTTTGTGTAATCGGGGCCGCTCCTCAAGTTCTTATAAAGAGATAAACTAAAAGCTTAACGCCGCCTGCCGAGGAGATCCCCCGAACACCGGGTTTGGCAACTCGCCCCTCGGCAACAGCATTTTTTATGGCCGCCCCGAGGAAAATTCTAATTTGTTGCACGGCCGTTGGCCATTGGTTGTGGCAAGCGCTTTTCAGCGCTGCTTTCATTAACATTATATCGACAGCAGAGATGGGCTGCCAAAGGCCTCAGATCTTGGGGGAATCCCAGCCAGAAGATCTCTCTTGGCCAGACATTAAAGGCATTAAGTTTCCAATCGCACCCCCAGTGGGTGGAAAAGGGGAAAAAATAGGGGGAGGTACATGGAAGAACTTACCACAAATCAAAATTGTTATAATTCTAATGCCAGTCTAGGGTTCAATGCCCCGATGGTTCTCTCTTGTATTTATAACTCCTATTACATTATAGTATAAAACATAAAAACAGTATGTAACTTTATCCAAGAATGTCAAGAATGTTCTCCCTCCCCAACTGATTAAAATTCTTGCAGCAGCGCCCCAATTATTTTTCCGGCTTTCTGGGGTTCAATAACCGATCGTTTGGGGGTATTATCGAATGTATCTTATCTGAAGGATTGCCAAATATTTGCCTCATGCTCCCTCGACAGCCCTGATGGAATGGGATGGGATGGGAGGATGAGGAGGAGTTCAACATTTCATTCAGTCCAACGGGGCGCTTTGTTTATTGTTCTTGTTGACGGTTTCCCACGACAGACCGACAGCTCTGATGGGTTGAAAAATCACGGCCAGCCAGGCATCCAGCCAGGCAGTCCATCCGAAAGCCAAATGGCTAATAGTGTGTCATAGACAGGCCATTTGATAGTATATTTCACATGCTGTTTTATTTGGTGTGTTGATATTGTGTCGCTGTCTTTAATATGCAAAATCATGACACATTTTAGGTCCAGCGTTTGTATCTCGTTTACTTTTGACGTCTCTTTCTGTTGTGGCTTTTTTAATGTTTTTATTTTTTAACAAGATCAACAAACTGGCCGAGAGTGGGGCCATGGGTCGTTCGATCGCCTTTTTTGTTTACACTTTACTTTCAAGTCCAATTAAAGGAATGCTGTTGGCCTTTGTTGGTGCGTTTCTTCCCTAACAAAGTCCGATGAGATGAAAAGCGAAAACTATGCAATATGTTTAGCATCGACAGTTTGACATTTTGGAAGGGGGCGGGGGAAAAAAGGGAAACACCAGCCCCCAAAAGCCACTGAGAAAAATATTTACAACCCCCCTACCTCTTTCATGATTGATTATCTCGTAGAAAAACCTTAACTTTTTCTATAAGTGTTACAAAAAAAAAACAGCAAGTTCAACCAAAATGCGAAAACTCATTTCAATAACAATTGCAGCGACCCGAAATGGGCAAAAAAAGGAAAATAACTGCCAACAGTAGAGCTCAATTTGCTGGCATGTCCAGTCTTTTGCTAATTGCTTTGCAGCTGCAAGGGGGCGGCTGGTCCGGGGCCTAGGCCGGGACCGAGACCGGGGGCCACGCCCCCACATACCCACAAAAGTCCCATAGCTGATGGTGACCCGTGACTTTGTGGCTGTTGTCTGGACTGGCCTGGACTAGGCCAGACAAAAGACATAAACCCAGTTACCGTTAGCTGCGTAATTTATGCAAATGACTTTGGTTAATTAGCAAAGCCGAGAGGAAAAAACAAGAAATACATGGACATGGACATGTGCCATGCCACCACCCCCTTGCACCACCCATTTATAAATATTTGTTGAACGATTATGATATGCAGGAAGGCACGATCGCATTTGGTCGAATCGTGCCCAAGACGACGATTTTTGATTGCGCACCTGTCCGGCCAAGATATGTGTGAAAATGCAGAATGCATTGGCGCAAACTTACATAATTGTGGGCCCCAACCGATCACAACAAAGGAGAGTATTAATTAAACTATTCAAATTTATTGAATATTCGGCTTTTGTCACACCATTTCCAACAAATTTGTATGGGCGATTGCATTTGCATAGGCCCCTAAAATCTTAAATGCATGGTAAAACCCTATCTGGAAGACTGAGTTGAGCCGATTCGAAAGATGGATCCGATCAAAATAGAAATTATATATGCAAAAGAAAAATATTCTTACTAATTGAAAAACATTGTCCGGCGAATAGAGTTCTCACACTAATTAATTCAAAACCCATTTATAGAATCATTGGACAGTAACGGCTAATAACGTAAGACAGTTGCCTGGCTGGTCGCTCCATAAAATGCAAATTACGTCCATGAGTGACATGAAACTCCTAGACAGGATTTAGCCCCCACCACTACCCCACCCCACTACTAGGCAGCCACTAGGTATGCGATTTTGAGCAAGATTAATGCACTAGGAAATGTCGCACGTCGCCTGACACACATTCAATTCATAAATAATTGCAATTAATTTAAAATATTTGCATACGACTTACACACAGCGAGTCGAACAAATTCCAAATGGCTCGAAAAACACAAGAGATTCCCGGCTATTGGGCGATAATCGTGGCCAGATTAATTTTAAAGATGCCTCAGACACGCGAATAAATCAAAACACAATTATGTCAAATTTGCAATCACAAACCATAAATCGAATTGAGTTTTTGCGCTGACATTAAGCAGATACGCGGCACTTGGCTTTTTCAATAATAAATTAAATGCAAAACCGTGAATGGAGCTCTTAAAATATATTTATAAACACATTCGAAGGAATATTTTTCTCTCGCATTCGATTGTTGTTGCGTTAGCCGCTTCCGTATGCCAGAACCGATTCGGTTTTCGAAATTCAAAATACGTTTCCTGACGCGGCGGAGCTAACCTTTGGAAACCAAACCGATCGCTTAGAGTTCCCGAGACGAACTGAAAATCCCCAGACCGCGGCCAAAACCGAAACCGAAACCGAAAGTCCAGCAACGATCGCCGATCGACGACGCCACCAGTGCAGCCACCTGGAGGTGCTCCAAAATCTTTGTACCAAGTGGGGAAATTATCAATTCAGTCCCATATTTATTAATTCATCAATTATTGAAAATATATTCAATCATTTTGGGTGTTTAAATAGTCCTTTGTTTTACTTATCCTGTTTACAATGTTTCAAAATTATTAATGATTTGTTTAAATGATAAGTCATAGGTATTAATATCATTTCCTGGTATATTTTTTGGAACAACACTTGGAAGAAAAAACAAATCTTGTTTTAATACGGGATTTTGAATATATGTACTTACAACAATATCTTTATACGATTGATGGATACCTGATACTTTTCAGCCTAAATAGTATTATTATTATAATTAAAACATTAAGGCGCAGAATGGAAAAACTTCAAAGCTTGATACTACATTTTGTAGCATTCTTCTAGGCGTCCGTCCTCTACTACAAAATGGCTTCTCTATGAATTGCGTATTTTGCGTACGCATTCATAAACTATTTAGTATTCTTTTTTAACAATCTCACTATTGTTGAAATGGAATAATTTAAAACTTTGTGAAAATCCTTAGTGGAATGGAAGCATACAAATTTTTTAAACCAAATAAATATTTTATTTAAAGAGCCTACCAAAAACATGACAAAGGAATATTATCAAGTAACTCATTAACCATTTAAGCCATCCAATCGGATTATTATCGTTAATTAATTTAGTTTATTATTTAACTCTTAGGTTTAGCTCTTTAAAGTCAAACGAACATCTCTATCGGACCAGTTGAAGCCCATGCTCGGTGCACATTCGCTGGTTCGTTCATACAAAATTGGGGCTGACGGAGAACAAGTTCGCCTCCTTTGTTCGATGCAACTGATCGGCGGGACGATTCTTCAGGCGGAAGATTTCAGGTGGGCGGAAGAGTGGCTGTGGGGGAGTGGCCGGCATGCCCTCGGCTGGTCGTTGCCTGAACTTTTTTTCTCTTCAATGCGTTACAGCTGTTTTGGTTATACTATAGTTATACACTGCGCCCCCGCTACATACTCCAGTGCCATCGGTAGCAGCTCTTCTCTTTTCTTAACCTTATCCAAACTATTCGGAGTTTGCGGTTTATGCTTTTTATGGTCTGAGGTCCACGGTCCGCGGTCCGCCGTTGGTGTGTTTGTTGTTCCTGGTGTTCTTTTGTTGCTTCTTCTCCGGATGGTGGCAAGTTGTTAAGTTAAATATTTAACTTTGGGGCTTTGTGGCAGGGGGCAGAGGCAGCCAGTTTCAGTCCACGCCTCGCTGATCTTTCACAGGGAGCATCCGAATCCGAATCCGAATACGAAAGCGAAGAACTCGTTTGCAGCCCCTCTGACCATATCGGGTGCTGGATCTGTCGTTGTCATCATAAGAGTGCTACTGTCAACCATACACCATAGAAAATATAAGTAAATCGAATTAATGTAATTATTTAATTAAATCCCTGAGCTACTTGATTATCGAATATTATTACTTTGTCTCACAAAGGTCGTTCTAAAAGCTAAAAATTTTGGTAGCGTTCTTCTTTAGTTTTTTTTAATATTATAGATTATATATATCATATATATATACATAGATTATAATAATCTATATAAGTTTAATAAAAACTAAAGTTATAATAACAATACTAATTGTATTTTTTTGCAGTGCCTTGCCATGTACTATTAGCTTTTTGCCACTGGAATAGCTGCCCACTGTCTTCTAAACGCGACTCTGAGCACATTGGACACGTCAAAGGGATTTGCTACTGCTCTGTGAAACATCCTGGGGCAGTCTGTGGCCAGTGGCTGGCATTGGGCATCCCAGGCATAAACTGGTTGCACATTCCCTGGCTAGCAGAATGGTCATAAATCGAATAATGTGCCAGCCATTGACAGTTCGCTTAGCTGTACAAAGGTTCAATCGATGGTCTTTTATTTTTATTTCGGTTTCTTGGGTTACCTCGCCGCCGTGTATCACAATTTATTGGGCTATTAGTTGCCACTTGAGTGGGGATCGCTGGGATCGTGGGGACAGCTTTGGGTTCTGTGAGGGAACACCCACGCGGCGTCTCCAAACCGAATTCAAATAAAGCATAAAAGCTGATAACAAAGCCCGAGGAGCCCCGCTCCGACAATTAACTGATAACATCTCATTAGCATTCCGTGTGGGTCGCCCCATCGACATCGCTCGTCATCGTCATTTTCATCATCATTTACATCGCAGCTGCTCTGCATCAGCCCCTTTTCATTGAGTATTTAGGCCCTAAACTTTGGGCCATTTGACTGTCGATTGATGAACGAAAAACGTATTAGGTGGGTGTGAGCATGGAAATTGATTTTTCTGCAGACAATATAAATCTATTGGGAAGTCTTGGAGTGGTTATAATAAATATTATATAAACAAAGGTCTAAGACTACCTAAGTGGATCACATTTAAGTAACGGAGAGACTGTAATTGTAAAATTTAGAAAAAAAAAATATAATAATATTATCTGTGAAGGTATAAAACACTTTATTAACCCTTAAAATCTTCAAATATCTATAAATCTTGACATTAACTGTAGAAAACCCATAAAAAATATGAAAGCGGTTAAGCAACATTTTATGATATCTTTAATGATTCATTAATATAAATAATCTCCAAACTTACTATTTAATTTTGAAAACCCTAAACCCAAAAACTGGCTTTGTTTTGATGGTATCTCTGGTTTGTCAGCACATTTGTTTGATTCTTGGCCAAAAAAATAAAAAATCGTAACTTTGCCGTGTCAGGCTGGCATTATCCATGCCTGGCATCTGGATTTTTCGATTTGGGATATGTGTTTCAGAATCGGGTTGGGTCTCTTGACCAGCAATCGTGCGCACGCGCTGTGCCTCAATTTGGGGCACAATCTGCAATGTCATTCGATGGGGCAAAGGGGCAACTGCGAGGAATGCAGAGGCATGGCCATAAATTCAATGCGAATGTGTCAAGCGCTTGGCAAATTTTTCCAACAAATTCACTGAAATGTTCTTTTGACACTGTCACCACCCCCTGCCTTGCCGCCTTTCCTGGTCTTTCCTGCCATTCCCATAATTTATATGATCACGCTTTTCCGAGACGAGACGAGACGAGACGAGACGGGAGGAGACGAGACGAGAGTTGACGGAAGCGCACGAATTTGCCATTGCAAATTGCGAATTGCGAATCTGGTAGACAAAGCAAAAAACACTGGAAAGCTGGCAAACTTGAAATAGTCAAATGATGAGCCCGATCGATCGGAGATCGGCAACCTTGGGGCCTTATTAAGCGGCCACTTCCAGGTTGTTAAGGATAAGCAGCTTCTGCTGATGAGCCATTCAATCAATTAAGCATTCTCATAATTAAATACTCACTGGAAGTTAGAACAAAACTATCTGGTACTCAACACTCAATTTGGGGGAAAAAATACACACAATTCAGAGACTCAGTTGAACATCAGTGGGAGGTGAAAACAAAACCTTGACACTTACACATTTGTTGTTATCAAAATTTTCTTCCGGACACCGAGCCAAAATCCACCGACGACCAGAGGCCAAAAACATGCATCCATTCGCATTCTGGAGGAGCGAGGTCAGGAAACACCATCCGGACCAGTTATCGCCCATCTGGAAGGATTTGAACGCAACATTTGTGGCGTAAGTGGGGTTCAGTTTTGAATTTTTAAGGTGGTAACTGTTTTTTGGGTAGTGTCCTAAGCTGGAGCTGGCTCATCTATTCCCTGGCGGGTCTGGTCATCCTCGTCTGCGCATATTTTGCCTACTGCGAACGCTGTCGCAGGACGGAGACGGTGCGACGCCGACGGGTGATTCAGCGAGCCCAGGAGAGGTAAGCCATCAAATATTTTTTAAAAAGTATATTAAAAAATGATAGCTTATTTTTAAAAGACCTCCACAAAAGCGACGCCCGAATGCTGCCTACCGGGACCATCAAATCTATCGCCACATCATTCTGAGCGTGGCAAAGTACATGAAAAACCCGGAGGGAATCCGTCCTTTCATAGATCACATGGACCAGCTATACCCACTGCGACATCCTCTGGCCGATCAGCAGCAGGTGCCTGAGCTCTCGTTGAATGTGAACGATGCGGAACCAAGTGCTGGAGAGGATTGAGTTCGGGAGCGCAAGCCAAATTTTTTAAAGGAATATGCCAACTTTTCGGACCAAATTTGAAAAGATGTCTTTCGCTAAACGAATAATCCATAAATAAGTATTACAAACTTTACATCAATAAATAAATAAATTTTAATCCCATTAAACGAATCCCATTGCAATTTCACACTATTTGTCCTCACTTTACGCCGATGACTCAATTCTATAATGTCTTAGAAAAGCCAAACATCTTACTGAAGCGCCATGTGGACTCTTGGCATCATGTTCATGATTGGTGAGTTCCCAATGCCAAGTCAAGGACTCAACTCATACACCCTATCATCGTAGCTACCTCCTTATCGGGAATCAAGGCAACAACCAAGTGCAAAGCATCCGTTCCGCTGCTTCGGGATCCCCACTGCGGTTATAGCAAACAATGTAACTCCAATGCCATCAACAAGTGGGCCCTCGCATTCGAGTCTTGCAGACGAAAGGAACTTGATGTCGCCGGTATGAGAATTCAAATTAAAAATTTGAAACTCTCTAATATTAAAATTTTTTGTGACAGCCTTTTCGCAAGTAAAACGTGGCATGTGCCCCAGAGGCAGCAAACCCCCGTGCCCAAAACTACCTTAAGGAAACTAATTACGCAAGTTTAATTCACATTTTTCCCCAAAACAAAGTATATTATTTTCCTTGTTAATAATATAGAGGAATTATTTTAACGATGTAATGATTGTTTGGAGTTTCATTTGTAAAATTTAACAGCTAATGCCTTTTTTCAGTAATTTCAATTTAATTATGTTAGGTTATGAAAATCTTTTCAAGATAATATGTTAAAAAGTCTTATGCGTAAAAAATTTTGTTCACTATTGGCATTTTGTCAATAATTTAGGAGCCAAAAGTAAAACCAAGCCGGATTCTCGACATTAAAGACACCTTATTCCAGTTTAAATGTCCTAATATGAAATTAATTAAATTTAATATAGACTGGTAAGTTTAAGATAATGCGTGACTAAGCAATGGAACATAGCCATAAATTGCAGCAAGTCGGCATGCGTCACTCTCTCCTTAAGGCCTGTGCTCGACATCGTCCATATTTTCAATGGTGACTCCATTAAGAACACCACCTCTCACTGCTACCTGGGAGTACATTTAGATCACCGACTCATATGGAACACCCACATCACGGCAATCAAAGCTAAGTGCGTCCACAAACTACAGAAGCTCGATTGGCTCCTGAGATCCAAAGCCTCCAGCTTTCTACGAAAGTTTTGCTGCTCAAAACAATCCTTACGCCAACCTGGACGTATGCGATCGAGTATGGGGCACCGCATCGAAGCACCAGCTAAACAGGCTGGGGAGTACAGGCGTGCTGCTCGACGTGCATCCGGACTTCCTGGTACGTGACAAACCAGGCCATCTTAAGGGACCTACGCCTTGTTCCACTGGGGACTCCTAAACCAACACAGTCGACGTTACTCGGACAGGCTAACGAGTCCCCAAATCGACTGGCTAGCAGGCTGGTGACCCGCAAACTCTTAGCGTCTTAGAATTCCACCCCAGCGTCTGTCTTTCCGTGTTGTACATTAATATTTTAAAAACATGTAAATAATTTTAAATAATTGTAATAATTGTATATGTCAGGCCCTTCTATGTCCATATATACCATAATTACCCCACCTTCTAAACGCCCGGTTATGTTCAAATGATCCTGAACGATTCCGGCGATAATAAACAATATATTAAAAAAAAAAAAAAAAAAAAAAAAAACAAGATAATGCGTATACGACCTGTTGACCATATGAACTTATTGTAAAATCAACTTATTTTATGCTATATTGTCTTTGCTTTGCTTAGACATCGCTTAGACATAGAATCTAAATAAATATAAGTAGATTACATTTTATATTACTTAAAATTAACAGTTAAACATTTAAATTTAAGTTCGGATTCATGCGCATTGCGCAGATTTCCATTCATGGCGACGCCTAAAAGCCTGCAGTGCTATTTTTAGCTACCGCGACTATAAACAAACGCCATGTGCATTTTAAAGCTTTTATCTTCAACATTCCACTGTTAAGATAACATACTGTTAAATAAAATGGTGGATGCGCCATTTTGGGTAAAACTTACATTTAAGGCCCAATTTCAACGCACATTTCCCCAAAGAAAATTGAATAGAATTTAGTTCAAAATATACACAAAGCTCTAGTCCGAAAGGGATAAATTTTCGCAATGAAAAAACCGGTAAGGCTCTTGCGAACCGGTTAAAGGGGCAACTGTTAAGATCGTGGCTTCGCAGGATAACTCAAACTGACAGACAAGGCAACAGCTGATGGGAAAGCTTTGCCTGAAAGTAGGCAAAAGCTCTGGCTCTCTTGGCGGGCACAGCCTTCCAGCCGAACTCGGTCGACGTTCTCTTGGCCAATTTCTCGGGCCGTTCCACTGTTGCCAGTTAGACAGCGAGCGCGTCGCACCTACGCACGCAACGAAAAGTTTGATAGATTCAGCGGCAGCAGCGCGTTCAGTGGTTATTTTTTTTGTTGTTGTTTGTGGAAACGGTGGAGAGCACACACCCACACGAACACAGACACACCCCATCCCGCATCCCGCAGACAACACACACACACATTCAAAGCACACGCGGCCAGCAAACACAATTTTTCGCTGGCCAAGGCGAAAAGTTTGTCCAACCATCTTTCTTTCAATTCGGTCAAAGAAACAATTATTAAGAGCAAAGAGTGTGAATATTATGGGGCTAGACACTAATTAAAAAATCAAGGCACACACCTGCGCACATGTCTGTGCGTGAGAGTGTCCTGCTGCCTGTTGTGTATCTGTGTGAGTGCGCCTGCCGATGTGTTTGTGTTGAAGGCTGAAACAGCAGCAGCAGCAGCAGCAGCCACGAAAAAGCCAACAAGTAAACCGAGAAATAAAAGTTGCATGTGTCCCGAAAATTGTAGTCATTGGAAATTCGTCAGCTCAGTGTCGTGGAGCACGTGTGTGTGTGAAAATTGTTTAGCCACAAAGTTGAAAACACAAGAGTCAAGACAGAAAAGTGTTTTATAGCCGCCTAATTCCCCTTCCAAATTATCTTATCAAATGTCAACTTAAGTTACCATTAGCAAATGCATGTATTAAAATATTATTTGATTGATTTATTAGCCGCAAGCCACTCCGGGGCGGCGTTCTTTGGGCGGACATGTACCTAAGCCCAGTCGAAGCCACGTTTATCTAGATATTTTGAACCTCTTGCCTGTTGCAGCCACGGAAGGACAAGCAAACAAAGTGATAAAGACAAAGTGTTCATGATAAAATGCAAAAACAAATCTATTCTTAAATATACAAAATAGTTTGGGGATTAACTGGAATCAGAGCAATGTCACGGCACCAGCCCCGAAAAACAAGGACGTTCCGTCTAAGGTGAGTAACTTTAAATTTTTGGAGCGTCCCACACAAAGTCGAGCTTTGCTCCAGCCAGACGTATCCTACCTCAACAGGAAAAAATGGGAAAATGTGGGAAGAACCAGGGAGTATGGACGAAAGAGCGAATCAAAACATAAACAACCCCAAAAAGAGCGAAATACAAGAAATACAGCTTAAAGGGAAAGTTAGAAAGTGCACTGTTAGAAATATTTAATTGGAAAATAGTTTGAAGTGGGTTTAAAAAATTGGATATCCAGATTCTAGCTTCCGGAGAAGTAAAACTTTTTATAACTTTTTCATTTCTAAAAATAAGCAATTCTTATTGTTACATAGGATTTTTTAAATGTAAAAACTTTTAAACGTTAAGTTAAAGACTGTTAAGCTACAGTTTTGGTGGAGCTACAGTTTTGGAGGTACAAAACCCTTTATATTAAGAAATTTAATTTATTCCGTTAATACCAACATATGCAAATAATATTTTGGAAAAATAATTATTTTGAGACCTTTGAAAAGGTAATTTCTTGCTGTGTACTTTTCGCCACTCTTCACTAAACGGAAATGCTGAGCTGCTCTTCGCTTCTCCTCCATTCTCAGCCGATGTAGAGATACGAAAATAGGCAAAGTCGAGGAAAAAATCAACGAATTTCGCTTGAAAAGCTCAATGCAAAGAATGCCAGCAGCCTTTGGGGATTAGCCAAAGCCAAAGACTTTGCGCAAATACTGAAAAGCTCGAGCTCAGCGCATCATTTTCCACGCAAATTTCGTTTTGCGAAAATTTCAATTTATGTGCGGCATACAGGATTTGCAGGATATGTGCTGCCGTCTGCACACACATATGCATACACCAACCATGATTATGTACTCGTGTCGCATCGTATCTCGGTCACACGTTACACGCTTCCCCCATTTTCCGCCCTGCTTTTGCCCCGTTTCAGGTTTTGCCTCGTTTATTGACTTGGCCATTTTATAGGCAATTTGTCTTTTGGCTGCCATCGATAACTTTTGCTATGTGTCATAAAATTGCGCGCCAAGCGCCAAGCTCCAAGCGACGAGCGCGTATCCCCGTTCTTATCCTTATCGGCCAGGTCCTGGCTCGGGCTTGGACGCCAAGTTGTTTATTTTGTCGTAAATTTGCCTTCAAGGACGCGACGACACCACACACCACACACCCACTCCCAAAGCCCCCAAAGACCTATCCTTAGCGCAGGGCCATTTTATCGATCACACAATGGGAAATTTCACACATTGTCCCAAAATGGTAGGTGTACCGTGGATCTATTATATTAATTAAGTAAAAGTTTAGGTTTTGTTTGGACGGTTTAAAAATACGTTTTTACATTTTTTTTATATATTTATATATTTGGAAAATATATTTTTTAAAATCTTTCACTAAAAGTATTTTTTTTAAATATCAATCTATTTCTGATCCTTCTGAAATATTTTTTATTTCTTCAAAAATATTCTATCTTTTCCTTTTTTTAAGTTTTTTGTATTTTTTAAGCTTGTGGGTAAGTTCTAAATTATATAAGCTTACATTCAGAAAAGAAACTTAATACATTTTTTTTATTTCTAAAATGGATGATAGTTATAAGATTTTTTATAGAATTTCCGAGAATTTTATACGATCTGGACCATCTATTTTTGCTGTAAAGCTTTATGTTCCACCAAGTTGCGTTCCACGGCGCTCGGCTTTAATTACGTTTGCTGCAATTGGCAACTTCAAGGTCGTTGCCGTCTGGCGCTTGGGCCTTTGCATAATTAAGGGCCCCTCTTAGAATGCCTCCCCCTTTCTGCTGCCCTCAGCTGGGTGCCTTCTAGTGGCTTTTGTTCTTCTGCACTGCCTTTGAATAATGCAATTGACGCCGGCGTGTGGGCGCTGACACAGTTGCCATTTTTCACACATGACCAAGCGGCCAATGCGAGGAGCAACATGCAACATTCCCCACATGTCCGGCACAGAGGCTCTGATTTCATAGCACACTCCAAGGCCACCAGTGGGCCGTAGTCTAATTTACATGCCAAATGACGCTGTTCTCGCCAGCTGCCTTACAGTTATGGCCCGTGACGTATAATTGTTCGCCATCCTTTCTTTTCGCCTTTCTTTTAGTCCTTTTGTGTTTCGGGACACGTATTCAATTAGTCCGATAAAAAAAAGACAAACGTTGCAACTGCTGTTGACCACACATTTGCATTCAGGACAGTTTTTCGCGTGTGTGTGTGTGTGTGTGGGAAGGATATTGAGTGCCGAAAAGGGCAACCATAGGAAGCCAGAGTTCTAGAATATATTTTAAAATGTTTTCCAACTTGTAAATAATTTTTTTTATAAAAATCTCCACAAAGAATTTGACACTTTAAAATATTCATAAAATAATATCTCTTTGATTTATGACCACAACGTGTTTCGCAAATTGTGCCTAGATGTTGCGGCACAAGCGAGAGAAATTTTGGGAAAGTGAAAACCAAATGTTTTTTGACAAAAAAAAAACAAGCATAAAACACAGCTAGACAAACAAAAAGCGTTTCTATAATTAAATATATCTCGAAAATAACAACAAATTAAAATGTAGGTATATTTAGAATAAAAGCAACGGCAAAGAATCAATACCCAAATATTAAATAAATAAAATAAGATTAAACTAATTTAATATTAAAAAATTAAGGTATATTATTATGTCCCCAAGTCTATAGATTATTAAATATAAACCAAAAAGCTTATACTTTTCTCTGGAACAGAAAAACAAAACTTGGCCGAATGAATCGAAAACTGCCAAGAAAAACAAAACAAGCGTTTAGTGGACGACGGTCGATGGCCGGCCTAAATGGACACACCCACCCACCCCACCAGCCCCATTTCCCGGCCCATTTTCCGTTCCTGACATTTCCCTTTCCCCTCCCTTTCCACGCAACCACAAATCGCAACTTTCTGTTTGGACTGCGTTGTTTTTCGTTTTCGTCTAATTAGTTGTGGGCCGTGTCCGACTTGATTTATATGCTTATGATGGGCGTGGCCGGTCAGTGGGCCTATTGCCAACTAATTGTCGCCATTGGGCGGGGCACGTCCTTTCCGCACTCGATACAGTATCCTTTTGCCATTAGATACGGATGCGGATGCGGATACATCCCAGTCACGGATACACCGTTAAGTAGAGTGCATTTGTGCAGCTGCTGCGGACAAATTGCTCAAATGTCAAACAGTCCTCGTGGCTGCCATCTCAATCCCGACCAGACTTGGCAGCTCTTTCAGCGTCAGTTTGCACATTCAGCCAATAAATTATAAATGAAATACTAGTAACAGGGCAGCGGATATGCTTCAATACACAGAGCCAAATAAACTAAAAAATGTATTAGAATATGTTAAAATATTATAAGGTCTTGGTACATATTTTACTTATTAATAAAATGTGGAATATGGGTTATATGTGTTTAAAAGACTGTTGAAAACCAAGTTAAGTTTTTTATTATAAGAAATTTATTATAGAAAGAAACACAAGATATTTTATTTACTTATTATATTTAGAAATTTTAAAACAACAAAATTTAAAGCAAAGAAGGACGAAATTTAGCCACAAAATATATTACCGGATGGGAAAATCCATGTTAATTTGTTGCACTAGTTTTTTTCAAGTGTATGCTTCAAAACCGCAGCGTCATTTTCCCATAAACTCCCTCCACCGCCTTGCCATTGGCCTTATCCCTATTTCCCTTTGCTTATCAATCAGACAGCGAATAACAGCAACAAATAAACAAGTTGCAAGCATTTAAAGCGTGGCAACAACAAACACATAGTAGCTGTGGCAGTGGAAGTGCGGATGACAAATTGATGCATTGCCGTATTGATTGCCCGACTTTGGCGCTGCCTTGGCTGAATGTCAAGTCTCAGCATTGAAACGAAATTCGTGTTGTTGGTGGCGCTCTTTTTTTTTTATTGATCGATTGTTCGGTGTTTGATTGTGTTTGAGAGTGGGTGTGGGTTTAGGGGTGGGTGTGGGTGTGTTTGTGGGTGGATTTATAAGCATGTGGCGGGAGCCGAGCCGGTAACGGGGGCCAATACAATTGTCCTTAGTGCCGCCGAGTGCCGCAAGCCTTATTTATTACGCATACGTCACGTTGCCAGTGGAAGGGCGCATCCATGACTGTGACCCTGCCAATTCCGCCAGCATTTGCAGAAACCCCTTGCAATACACTTTCACTTTTTGCTGGCTTCTTCCGAGGGGAAATCAGAATTAGCGGAGCATCCGAGCGACGACAAACATCCAGAGGGGAATAAAACAATATAAAACAAAACACGCGCGCGTCGCCAAGGCGCTGTTTGCCCTTGGCTAGGTCCTCGCCCACGCCACGCCCTGGCAACGCAGAATTGGCCCAAATAGAAGCGTTGCGTATACGACATGTGGTACGGCATTTCACAATGCGGTTTATGGCCATAACAGCGGGTAGCACGTGAATTTAAGTTGGCCCAATCACGAACCCCCCGCCGGCATCTCATTTAAGGACGAAAAAATATTCAGCTCAATTTCTACGCAAATTGGTATTTTTTTTCTTTATAGCCTTCGCCCGGAGCCTAATACTTGTTCAGGACATGGCAGGAATTTGGCTTATAACCTCAGAGGAAAAATGATTAAAAATTGTACACAAAACCCAATAGAATATACAATTTACTTTCAAGCAAACTGTTGCTTTTGGGAAAAAGTTTCGAAGCTTAATTGCATTTTTCCTGCAGGCGTTTTCTGGTTTGACAAAAGTTTGCGGCCAAAAGTTTGGCTTGAAAGCAGAGCAACAGGCTGGAGGGCAGGCTGCAAAGTCCTTAAGCCGCTGAGTGACAGGAGCTGCCAGGAGCTGGCCTCCCTCGACAGCCCAGGACCCAAAGACTTTAGCCATATGCGACATTTGACATGCGTAAGCATAAATTATGCATTTGCCCTCAGAGATGCAAGTAGCAAGGTGGCATGGTGGCATAGTGGCAAGGTAGCAGGTGGCTGGTGGCAAGTGTAAACAAGACAAATAAAATAGCTGGCAAACATAAAATACACCAGCCAAGGTGAGGTCATGCTTATGTAAAGACGCCGCCACGTGGATGGCGACGATGACGATGACGCGGCAGGCACCCATCCGCCCACTGTCGCCCACCGCAGCAGCCTTGCTTGGTCCTGCCACCAGCTAACGTCATCAAATGAGTATCCTTCTCTGCGCCACTCAGCCTGCAGCTTGCCTTGGCCTTTGATGCGGTGTTTCGCAATTTGTTTTAAACTCGTAGCCAGCCAAAAGTTATTTATAGCGCCCCGAAAGCTTTTCTTTTGCCCTAAACCCATGGCACCCTGTCACCAAGTCACCCTGCGACATACCTGCCATTTAAATGTGGGTTTACGGCCGCAAAGGGGAAAAGTATGTGTCATATTCGTTGGGTTTTCCGATTTTATTGGTTGTTCTTGATTTGGTTTTCCATCCTGAAAAATGGGACAGGATGAAATCTGGCTTGAACAGAAATTTAATATAGAATTTTTAAAGAATATCCCGAAATTTAAGGGTCTTCCAACTTTAACCAACAGACCCCAAAATATACGTCATGCCACTCCACTTCGTTTTTTAAATCCAGCCATAATGAGCCGCGTGGCCTCCCAGTGGCAATCAAAATCTCATCAGCTTGTTAGCAGAGCTTCCCCGAAACGAAAAACAATGAAAATATTTACATAATTAATCGCAGGGCCGCGCTCATTGATTATCCTTGCGGGGAAGGGCATGGGGGGTTCACTGAACCCATTTCTCATATCCGGCCACGCATTATGCGGCTCCTGCCTCGGCTCCTGGCCCGGCTCCTGCTCCGAGTCCGGCTAAGTTGGCGGCAATAACACTTATTTGCCGTAATTGCAGTCCGGACAACGGTACTCGAGTTGATTTGAATTGGCCAGGATTCGTTCGTGGGCCAGGAAGTCATTTGCACAAATGGCGTTCAACATCAGGTGATAGAGCTGCGGCTTCTAGCTGTTTTGTGTGAGGGTCGAACCGGGCCTTTCATTGATATTTATCACCTGGCCAGTGAGGAACCGTCTAACCCGTTATCGTTAATTAAATTACCAAGTCGAGCGCATTCTGGCGGGGAAGATGGCGTAAATGACAAACTTGTTACCTCATCTTTGGACGCCACCCGCTTTTAGGGTGTAGGGAGGCCGACCTCCTGCCATTCGATAATGGTGTTTGTGTTTGTGTCTGCGTGGAAAGTGGCACGATGACGTAGCAAATGATGCTGATGGATGTGGATGCCATACTGAATAGGGGGTGCCCATTACGGGTTCCTTAAAGGGGATGCTTTATTTCCGATGGATTTATTTTTTTACTAATGGAGGTAAAAATAACTTATGCATTGGTCGGCTTTTACAAATACATTATTTGCTCTTAGCAAAACATTAGTATAATTAATAATATCTTATCTTTTATCATTAATATCACCTCTTAAAATAATCTGTAATAGTCGCCAAACCTGCCAACTTATTTTATTCAGCATCCCTGGTAAGCAAGAGTCCTATTAATATAGCACAGAGTGGGCGTGATCCATAAATAGCGCCCAGATAGGAGGGGAGAGAAAGACCCTTGAGATTTTTAACAGTTCCAGGCCCTCGAGAGGCGAACGCAGTTTGAGAATGACAGCTATGGCTCTCAAACTGTGTCAAGTGGCACGGCAAAGTGGGTCATTGTGGGCAGGCCAGGGCAGACCAGGGAAGGGCGGGGCAGGCAAGTGACGGGCCCAGGATAAGCACGCTTATGTAAAGCGTTTGTGCAGCTAAAAGGCTTTTTCCGCCAGCTGCCGTATGTGGGATAATTTATTGATTGGCTCAAGATGGAAAATCGTGTAAACTATTTATAGAACGCAGAAGGCATTCAATTGCTCCTTTTGTCCTTGCAGATGCGCACAATTAGCTTAAACTGACAGCAGGACATCAGCTGTGGAAATGGATATGAAAATGGGAATAGAAAGAACGAAGACCTGCTGCAGCCGCAACAGCTAGAATTTACAAGCAAAAGGATAATCACAAAACACCAAGCAGCGAACCACAAACAAAAACCAAACATAAGACACTAACCACAACAGGACTACAGAACAGAAACTACAAATAAACGAAATATTTTAACAACTTAAATGTAGCACAACAGAAGCCTTACAAAACAAACAAAACAATTTGTGCTGTGCTTTAATTATAGTCAAATCGGAGAAAAAGGATATTCCCAACAAGAACAGCCCCGAGAAAATCTAGAGAACGCGTAATTATTAAATATTAAATAATAATAATCATTATTCTTCCATTTGAGAGTTTGCAATGTGTACATTTTTAAATCCATATTTAAACTAATAGAAAATTATTAATACTTAAAAAATATATATACAGTATATAACTGTTTAACGTTCGATAAACGATTCATTAGCGTTGTGAAATTAAGTAAAAATTCTAGAAAAAACGGAGAGCGGTTCGCAATTAGTAGATTTTAAACCCGAGATTTTAATTCAAATTTTTAAAAACGAGCTTCAGAGAAATAGAAATGCACTAGGGCGCGCGTACCGAGCATTATCCTTAACCTTAACCACGGCTGCAGGAGTGTGTTTATACAATCAAGTCGCCCACACGGCGTCGCCGAAAACACTTGGCCCAGCGCCAGCAAGTAGGCAGCACAAAATTTATACAAATTCGGCGCCAGCAGGAGAGAAATAGAAAGAAACACAAAAAAGTGAAAGCAGCGCCAAGGACTCCGTCGACCTTCGCGTGTGCAAGCGTCGTTGCACAATAAAGGACGCCACTCACACATATACTTGCACCTGGAAAACACACACACTAGTAGGCCGAGACACACTCCAACACACAGACACTCACACACACACCGACAGCGGCACAGGACATTTCCATGGGCGGCCGCCATGACCGGAAGTGAGGTACGGTCACGTCCACGTCCACGTCCACTGGCCTTTGCATAACAATCAGCCCGCGAAGGAGCCGTGAAATCGGAGGCAACGAAGGAGGGGAGAGGGAACCCCAGCACAAGTCGAAGAAGGATAATAGAAAGCACTTGTACAGGAGCGCCACTTTCACCTGCTGCGGGCCGCAAACATGCAGGAAATGAGCTACCTGCAGGATAATTCCAAGGTGGAGGCCCTCACCAAGGCGGTGCTCATCTCCATACTGGGTGTGGCCATAGTCCTGTCCAATCTGCTCATCATTGCCACTTATGCCAACTTCAAGGGTACGTAGATTATTTTAGGCTCGCATTTATTTTTCGAGGTTTCCAGGTTCCATGTCCAGGTGATTAGGTTTCGTTTCTTAAAAAATATTAAATATAACATTTAACGACTATTAATAATAATATTATTTTAGGATAAATAATAGTAGAAAGCCCTAAATGATTAGAAACTCTTAAAAATAAATATTGTTTTTGTTTGAAAATTGAATAAAATTTTGGGAAATAAATCCCTTAAATGTGATCTTCCGCATGAAAAATGAAACCGAAATTCTATTTTTTAGCACAGATTAGAACTAGTATTATTATTAAAAACAAAAAGGCCTTTTATATAATAATACTTTTACCACATAGGCCCCACAGAGGTGATAAACTATTACCTCCTGTCCCTGGCCATAGCCGACCTCCTGGTCGGACTGCTGGTGGTGCCTTTCTCCGTGTACCCCGCCCTCACCGGAGAATGGATGTACGGGGACATAGTGTGCCGCTTTACGGGCTACCTGGAGGTGACCCTGTGGGCGGTGTCCGTCTACACCTTCATGTGGATCTCCGTGGATCGGTATCTGGCGGTGAGGAAGCCACTGCGCTATGAAACAGTGCAGACGAAGACGCGGTAATTAAAAACTTAAATTAAATATAAAATAATATATAGATGGATTTTCTACGATTTGAATGTAGGTGCCAATGCTGGATGGTGTTCACCTGGATATCCGCCGCCCTGCTGTGCTGCCCCCCCATCCTGGGCTACTCGAAGCCGATCGAGAACAATGTGACGCACATCTGCATGCTGGACTGGGGCAACATGGCGGCCTACAGCGCCACCCTGGCCATTTTAGTGTTAGGTCCCAGCCTCATATCGATCGTACACAACTATGGCTACATCTTTGTTATGATGCGTAAGATTAGGTCCGGCGAGCCAATACACGATAAAGAATATGCAACTGCTCTGGCTGAAAATTTATCGAACCCTAGTCATATGATGTCATTCGCATTAGTCTTTGCATTCTGGGTGTCCTGGCTGCCATGGATCTCGTTGCGTCTGTATGAGGTGGTCACGGGCGACGTTATACAAAGTACTCTTATCAATTTCGCCGTCGTCTGGATCGGCATATTGAATTCGTTTTGGAAAATTCTAATCATGACCAGTATGTCGCCGCAATTCCGTATCGCTTTGAGAGTATTTTGCTTAACAATTTGCTGTAAGACTAAGGGCCGTTTGCAAGCAGAGCTAATCGGGTTGGACCCAGATGACTAGAGTTAGATTTAGATTTTCACAATCCTATCCCTTGCCCGTAAGACCGTAATTCCATAACCCATAACCTATAGCCCTTAATCCCCAAATCCAAATCCGATCAAAATCAAACTCCTGCAAGTAAAAAATTGGTTGTAATCGCATTAAACTTTCTATCTCTCTTAACTAAACACTTACTTGCCTGTTGCCATATAGTTGCATATTTACGGCCCGTTTGGCACTACGCGGCATGCCAATGAAAGCACCACAAATACCACTCAAAACTAAAACTAAAACAAAAACTAATAAAATAGAACCCCCCAACCACCATACAGCGTATTAACAGCAACAACACAGCCACACAGACAAGTTGAAAGACATATTCATATTTCTAGACGTAAGCTAAGCTAAGAGTTTTTAGCGTATCCAAACTATGATTGATTGATTGATTGATTGATTGACGATTATTATTGTGTATTTATGAGCTTACCACATACTTATATAATTGTACTTTAATCTAGCCACATAGTTTAGCAGCGAAAATTCTAGGCGAAAAAAATAGAAAAACGCGCAGCCCTCAGCTGCATTTCCGTTTCCGGTTTATACAGTTCAGACTTGCTAGCAGAAATCGTACGCTAATCTTGATAGCAAGAAATTATCTAAATAATACTTAAGTATATACCTTTTTCAAAGTCCATATTAAGTAGTGTTTAGAATTTTACAAGAATTGTGTAGAGTCTATTAAACGGTTTGCCAAACTTGACGACAGGGCGAAGTCCGATCAGTTCGAATTCGAAAATTTCTTTCAAAATTTATTTCAAAATTTCTTTTAAAAAGAGTCCCAGTCCCATAACATCAATCGAGTATATAAAACTTGACTCTGCAAAATCAAACTAACTAAAGATAACAACTAAAACATAAAACATTTCCAGTAGTTCTTAGCAATAATGTAACTCAATTTTTTGGGAGAAAGTGAGATCACGTAATCTAGGCTAGTGTAAAGTTTCGATTGGGAAGGAATCTCGTTTGGCCGCCCCTGAAGACTCCGATCTGGCCGGAAGCCCGACAGCAGACTGTTGCAATTTTGCCTAGTTCCCTTAGTGGGTCAAATTCAGTTTCCCAGGCCCGGCCGGCGGAGAGTCCAGGGGACGCGGAGGATTCGGGTGTTTGTCGTCATCTTTTATTTAAAATAATTATCCGCAAACATGCCAAATGCGAACAAACGAACTCGAAAACGAAACATTGTGTATATTTTGTTGTTGTACATTTCATTGACTATCTTGTGTACATTTAGTTTTTAATTAATTTACACACCAAAGCAAGTGTTATCGATTTTTAAGTGTAAGAAAATTGTTAGAGCCGTATAAGCAGGTGGAATAGTCGTGTCGTAAATATAAACGAAGATCGCAGTAAATAATTAGCTGGATTTTTAATCTCGAAGGGCTTTAATTTTTAACAGCAACTAACAAAGAAACTAATCCACATTGAGCTTCCTGAAGGAGCCCTCGATGCCGAATAAGCCCTCGAAATCGATGGGTTTTCCGGGACGGAGGCTTTCCTCGGTCCCGTAGTTGGCATTGGCCCTGAGGAAGTCCGAGTAGTCGTCCAGCTTCTTCTCCCACTCGGCCACTATTTCCGGCACGGATCCGTTTTCCCCTCCATACTCCTTGGGCAGATATTTCAGAGGGATCTGGGCAGTGAGCAGATCCAGCTTGTTGCCGTGAACGAAGAGACGTCCCTGCATCTTCTTGGACATAAAGGGCTTAAACATATTGAACATTTGCTCGAAACCAGTGATGGTGTTTAAAAAGTGCTGGGATTTCAGACGTATGGGTAGCGCCTCTTCGGAGAAAACCGTAAACTTCTTGGCTATGGACGGAGTCACTTGGAACATGTGAGCGGCGGTCGCATCCTTCATGTCCATAATGAAGACTACACCGTTAACAATGGCATGGTCGTCTTCCATAATGGCAATTTCCTGCATGGCCTGAGCCACCTGCATGGACTCCAGGAAGTGGTACTTTTCAACAGGAAGTCGACCCATTCGCCAAATGGCAATGCGAGGTCCATTTCCATTCAAGGGTGTGGGCAAATAAATGATAGCTCTGGAAATTAATGGATTTTATTAACGAAATTAACTTTGAATTTCTAAATTTCTTAAGGCCAAAATGGACGATGAAAAACAGATTTAAAACACGGGACTAAACCTAATCCACGATGAGTTTTCTAAAGGAGCCCTCGATACCGAATAAGCCCTCGAAATCGATGGGTTTTCCGGGACGGAGGCTTTCATCGGTCCCATAGTTGGCATTGGCCTTAAGAAAGTCCAGAGTAGTCGTCCAGCTTCTTCTCCCACTCGGCCACTATTTCCGGCACGGATCCGTTTTCCCCTCCATACTCCTTGGGCAGATATTTCAGAGGGATCTGGGCAGTGAGCAGATCCATCTTGTTGCCGTGAACAAAGAGACGTCCCTGCATTTTCTTGGACATCAAGGGCTTAAACATATTGAACATTTGCTCAAAACCCGTGATGGTGTTTAAAAAGTGCTGGGACTTCACGCGAACCGGTAGCGCTTCTTCAGAATACACCGTGAACTTCTTAGCCATGGACGGTGTCATCTGGAACATGTGAGCAGCAGTGGCGTCCTTCATGTCCATAATGAAGACTACACCGTTAATGATGGCATCGTCGTCATCCATGATGCCAATTTCCTGCATGGCCTGAGCCACTCGCATGGTCTCCAGGAAGTGGTACTTCTCTACAGGAAGAAGACCGATTCGCATAATGCCAATGCGAGGTCCATTACCATTTAAAGGTGTAGGCAAATAAATGATTGCCCTGAAAATTATTGGATTTAAATAACAATAGACTTAAAATTTCCAAATTTCTTAAAGCCAAAATGGAATATATAAAAACAAGAACTAAGCCTAATCCACATTGAGTTTCCTAAAGGAACCCTCGCTGCCAAATAAACCCTCAAAATCGATGGGTTTTCCGGGTCGCACGTTCTCATCAGTGCCATATTCGGCATTGGAACTGAAGAACTCGCGGTAGTCGTCAAATTTCTTCTCCCACTCCGTTACCATGTCCGGGACAGAACCGTTCTCGCCACCGTACTCCTTCGGCAAGTATTTTAGGGGAATCTGCTCCGTGAGCAGACCCATCTTGTTGCCATGAACAAACAGGCGTTCCTGCATCTTCTTGGACATCATTGGCTTGAACATATTGAAGACTTGCTCAAAGCCCGTGACCGTGTTGATGAAATGTTGGGCCTTAGGGCGCAGTGGAAGGCCCTCCTCCGAGAAAACGGAGAACTTCTTTGCCATGGCTGGGGTCATCTGGAAGATGTGGCCTGCAGTCGCGTCCTTCAGGTCCATTATGAAGATCAAGCCATGGACGTTGGCGTAGTCGTCCTCCATAATGGTTATCTCCTGCATGACCAAAGCCACTCGCAAGCACTCCAGAACGTGGTAATTATCCGCAGGGCAGAGACCCATGCGCCAAATTATGATTCGGGGTCCATTTTCGTTCAAGGGGGTAGGCAAAAAAAGTATTGCCCTATAAATTAATTTTATTTAATAGTATTCTAGGGAATTCCTAAATGGATGGATCTCAAATTTTGACCGACTTTTCCACGAGGTTACCGCAAGTATGGTTAAGTTTTTAAAAAAGTGCAATTGATGATAAGATAACTAATATCTGATATTTTATATCAGATCGCCTCATATGCTGGATATAATTCTTACCCCGTCTGATGAATCTCCCGGAACTTGCCCTCCGTCGTGCTAGTGACCCTAAAGTATTCCGGATACTTGGTCCTCAAAGTATAGAATTTGTCCAGCTTGGATTTGGCTCGCTCCAAGCTAAACTTGCAGCCGCGGAGGAACGCCACCAGAAACTGATCATCCATGCGCGGATTCAAGTGCGGCTGCTGCTCGATCCATGTCTTGAAAGCCTGCAGGTCGGCCTCCAGGCGGTCAGGATCCTCCTTTAGCTGCTCGATAGCCGCTTTTTGCAGCTCCGGCGTGAGTGGACGAATTTGCGGTGCCATTTTTAGAGCACAAGTGAACTATTCAGCGGTTCTTAGGGCACTACTTACCCAATCTACGTTCTACGATGGCCGATTTTTATGGGTCTTTATCAATACCTGATAAGTCGCGATAGGAGACCATAAACTAAACAAAGACGCGCTGTGTATAAAATTTCAATGATAAGGCAAGTATTTCATTAGAGTCCGCGACTCTTTAAATTGTTAAAGATGAGGCCTCCCTCTGTATCATTTTGAAAACATAACGAGCTTTTATTAATGTTACTTCTGGAAGGGATAGTAATCCAGCCCAGAGTTGTAGTTGTATTTCTTCTTTTGGTTCTTTTTGGCGGATTCGATGAGCTGTTGGACGTCTTTCCGGTAGGCGGGTGGCAGCATCTCCTCGTGCAGCGTACACGGCTGCTGTTCCGGCTCCTCCAGCTTGAAGATGTAGCGCCGGATAATGTCTATGTCCCGGCCAAACTCTTCCTTCAGGTCGGCTATTTTCGTGGGCGCCGTATCAAAAGCGATTGTGAAATGTGTGCCCTCGCGGTGGACCACGCCGTGCTCGCTGACTTTGTGGGGCAGTGCTCGGGAGCCCAGGTTTTCCAGCTTTCGGATTATACCGCCCTTGTCCAATATAGATTCTGCGGTGCGCTTAATCACGGAGATTAGTTCGGTCTTGGGATAAAAACAGAAATTATTTAGTTTTATGTAACAAGTTGTTTTTCCTGACTTTTTACCCGCGGCAATTGTCGAAGCACCAAAGCTAGCTCGTAGGATGGCATATTTTCACGTGGTCTCAGAAAGCCGGTAAGCAACTATATATATTATTTTAAGCTAAATAGCGTTAGTTTTTAATTTATAAATAAATTTAAAAAGTTTGTTGTTCCACGAGTTGGTAGTGTTGTAAATTGGCTGCTAGAATAGAGTTGTCATAATTCAAGAATTACAACCAGGGCTGAAATACTCGCGATTACCAAATAAATAACCAATTAACACGATGTACGATATTTTAGCGAAAAGACTATTTAGACACTAATCAAATACATATACCTTTATACAAAAGCCGCTTGCTCACTATCATAGCTGAACAACAGTTTTTGTCAATGTCAGTACTAGGCTTTAATTAGAAAATTATCGATAAATTGGTATTTTTTTTTAACATCCCTAGTACATAAACAAAAATTAATTTAAAAAAGTTTGAGGCCGAAGCAGGTACAACGTCGCGGATAGTCAGCGGATTGTTTTTCGTTTTTTCGCTTTCGCACGCCCTGAGAGAAACAAATGCTTGCGCTGTGTGAGTGCGGGGTTCCAGTGTGTGTTGTGTCGCCGATTTATGACGCATAGCGAAGTGCAAGCGCAAATTAAGCAACAAATTCGAGCGTTTGTTGAAAAGTTGCATCTGCCTAACAGAATCGCGGGCGGAGATGTACATAACGTACATGCATAAACGAAAACCGATAAATGTGCGTGTGTGTGTGTGTGTGTGTGTGTGTGTTGTGTGCAAAAAATTATGTAAAACGGCAATAGAATCCTTGCACTTTAATTCAAAACTCCAATTGCCTCGATTTTCCTGGGCCTCAATTATGAAATGAAATGCAGTTGCACTCAACAGTCTCTCTCGCTCTCTTTGCGCCGCCGCTGCACAAAATGCCAGTGCATAGAATTTTTTAATTAAAAATTAGCTTTCTTCCTCGAATCTTTTGTCTATTTTGCCGAGTTTTTCACCTTTCACCCCTGGGTCCAAATACTGGCTGGAATAATTGTTTGGAAAATATCAAAATTCGTTTCTGGTTACCTGGCGCAGTCGGCGTCGCTGCCGGCAACGTGCTGCACTGACACGTCTGCATTGCCACTCGTTTTTTTCTATATTTTTTTATGCTTTCTTACCTGCCCAACCACCAAGAAATGGTCTCAAATTCGTCTGCCGAATTGCTCTCTTTCATAGAAAATTAAGCACCGCGTCGCGCAACGTTGAAATGAAAATGAAAAACCAGCAAAACCAGCAACAACTATAAAATTAATTAACCTTTGCGGGAAATGTAGAAAAACGAAAAAAAATAACCAAGGCAGCCAGAAATTCTCATATTTTTCTTCTTCTGCTCCTCCCCCTCGTTCTTGTCCCCTCCGTCTGTGGATTACATTATCTTCGTTCCGTGGAATATTATTATAACAACAACAACCACTACTACAACCATGATAAAAACAGTGGCAAGCGGATCAAGAAGAAGCAGCTATAGCAGCAACAACAAACTGGCCGAGTCGGAAAACGCAGCCCAAAACTCCAACAATATGAGTTGGGGCATTGAGCTATGGGTAAGTTTAGGTTTAAATAAATATCTTCCTGTTTTTTTTTGTTCCCAAAATGTAGAATCCCAAATGTCAAAGATTAATTAACACCATTTTCTAATTGGATAAACATCATGCGAAAAGTGAGAATTAATTATTCAATGTCATCTCAGTTACCTATTGGAAAAACAAGCTCAAATGCTCGAGCAGTGAAAAATTTACAAATCGCTTCCCATAAGCCAAAGTGCAGGCAAATATGTTTCAAGAACCCGCGCTTATACCGTGTCTCTACGCGTCCCTGTCTGCCCGAATCTCCGTCCCTCTCCAGCCAAGCAGCTAAGCTGGAACTTGAAATTTTATATGAAATAAAACTGGTTTTGCGGGTTTTATGTAAATTGCTGCCGTACGAGCCCGGCCAGCGTGCGCCCCAAAGCGATATATTTCTCGGATATATAAGTTTGCGTTCTGTTTCGGAGGCCCCAATGCTTTGGGGCAACACATTCCACTTCCCAGTGCCGGCGAGTCTTTCGAGTTTTTCCTCACCAACCCGGAGATCTCCAGCTTGGACAGCTGTTTCGCTTTTGGCCATATTGGAAACACATTTGTCCAATCGAACAGAATTTTTTTCTGTGCCTCCGTGCCTGGCGCTGACACGCCCATTAAAAGCTTACCTGTCTTTTGAAGGATTTTAAAATGCAAAAAATCGAATCAGAGAAATTTTTTAGCTAGCCTCAGCTGTTTTTTTCCCCTGTTTAGTGCGATTTAGTTTTTTGCTGATTTCAATTCAATTCGGATATCGATGGATTTTATGCCTTCCGCCTTTCGGGGGTAGTTTTCTGGTAACCGAAAACTGAAAAACCGCCAGACAGCAGCCGGCACACCCTCAAAATGTCTGGCTGTATGGGTCGTGTTTTTCGTAGGTGTGCGTTGTGGCGGCGGAGGAGGTTCCCTGATGTCAGGACCAAAATTGCACGTCTAGACAACATTTTGCAATCTATTTGTAAGCGTTTTTGCATCTTTTTTTCCACTAGTTTTTGGCTCATGTTAGTTTTAAGCTTACAAAGCCTGTGCAAAGTGCTTGTCTGGCGGATTTGCATACAGCCTAAGCGCCTAAGTCGGGTGAAAAGACCAAAAAACTAATAAATGCAGCTGAAAGTTGGAAAAGATTTAGATAAAAAGTAAATAAAAGATTTGCCGAACTATGTTTTATAGTCGGGAAATTGTTCCCCGAAAGCATAAGTCCAAGAAACTATCCAACTCGACATACAAAAAAAATATTTACCTAAGAACTAATTGTTTATCGAGTGAATTTCTTGTGGGAATCAGAGATAAAAATGTATAAAACTTCCCTGCTCTTCTTCTTATGTGTTTAAAGGCCAATTCCACATTGTCAAGAGTTTTTTCATTATTTTCTGCTTCACGACTTTGTTTAGTGATTCATGTTAGAGGTAGAAAATCAAGTTTTCAACGTCCCTCCTCCCAGCGGCGCCTCCCACATGTTTGGCCAACTCAATCACGAAGCATTGTTCGCATTGCGAAAATCGGTAGCCCAGCGAATATTATATATGCCCATAACTGTGTCTTCAGCATTTGCATAAGTGGTTTGCACGAAACTCACAAAAAAAAAACTCGATATGCCACTTAACCCAAAGAAAGTGTAACCAGAAAGATTTCGGTTAATTGAATTTGCGCATGGAAAGCGAAGCGAAGCGCCACCGGACGATTGACGATCAAATTAAAAACGTAAAGTAATAATATTGTACATTTTTAATGCAAAAATCATAGCCCACCGCCCCCTCCTTTTCCCTGGTGGTGTGGTATCTCGGGTTTCTTGGCTAATAAGCGGGAAGCTTGGCGGCGATCGAGCGCGTGGCTAAGCGGGTCAATTGCGGGCCTGCATAATCCAGTCGGGTAATACGAAAAACAAAACTTTCTTTGCATTTTTCGTTGCTCATTTTTTATGAACAAAATTTTCACTTTAATTAAATTTAAAGCATGCGCTTGGCTCACTGCTTTGCATATGCAAAAACAAAAAACAAACAAAACAAAAAGTTGAATCCCACAAAAAAATTGGTTACATTAAAATAGTTTCTTTCAGGTATTTATATCGGGCATTTGAACCGAGTGTTTTTTTTTTTGTTTTTGTTTGACTTGAATTTCTTTTTTGGGAAACAACCCCGCCCACATGTGTGTCTTCCTCCTCTATCTAGCTCTCTTTTAGATTTCCCGTGTCTTTAGAAGAGGCCTAAAAATAGTTTGGTTTTCGTAATTTGAAATTACTTTTGCTGTTGGACAAATTATTGTGAAATATATCATCAAATTTTAAAAGTAATTAATCATTTTTAAACAAGTTTGTCAAACTAGATAGGGGAGTACCAATTTGTTTCCAAAACTCTTGCTCAAGACCCTACAAAATTGGCAGCGTCATACTTCACAAAGTCAGCCGGAAAGTGTTTCGATATCTCACGAACCCGACGACTGACCAGCAGATACACTCTCCGGGTACAATATCTTCCTATCGCCCCGCAGCTCCAGACCCTAGTCCTCCACTTGGCGTTCAATGCCATCGTCGAGTGCAGCTGTTTAATGTTGTCGAGCTCTGTGTAAATAATTTTCATGCAATTTGCGCCGCTGCTGCTGCTGATCGTTTTTGATCCCTTTTCACATGACATTGAAGGCCCCCAAAGAGGGGCACATTCACCGACACGTTCACCCAAGCAATTAGCAAAAATTATGTATCGAATCGGGGGGGAGCACAACTTTAGGTTTGGTTTTTTATTGTGCCCCCACTTGTTGGGCAGCTAAAAATATGGCGGGAGACAGACGGCCATAAACAACTTTTATGTGTTTGGGGTGTGGACATACTGTTGCAGCGAACTGTTGGAATTATGCTACATAAAATACAAAAAAGTAAAGTCGAAGCTCATATATCTTTTCGCAGCAGGTCATTCCTGCTCACATGGGGGAGACCGACCTGGCTGGGGATGAATGCTTTTCTATTTCCAACGTGTCGGCCATGATTGAATTTCTATCGCCAGCTCGTATGGATGCGCAACCCTCCTCAAGATTGCACTTGGTTTTCCTTCAACGTGAACCTGGTCTCGCCCTCGGGCAGAATTCCAATTAAGCCAAGGCGAGTGCCAAGCGCAGGACATCCCCAGCCTGGAAATGGGGTGGACTCTGGCTCAAGGCCATGCTCCTTGAATCTGCTTCACTTGTTCCCGTCTCCACTGAGTGGAAAACGCACCCTATCTGGATCTGATTCGGAAAATCTCCCTTCTGCCACGCCCTGTACCTCTTCCTTAGCCTTATCGATTTCTTTCTACTTATCCTCCATTCAATATGTCGCCGAATAGTTTTGGCCGAGTCAGGGGAATTTCCTTGCTGTCCACGGGGGGTTGCGAAAACATTTTCGCTGATTTTTATTGCATCCGGATGCCAAGATTCCAGTCGAATTTGGCGGCAATCCAAATCGCAGTTGAAAAAGCTGACTAAGAGATCGGTTTTGGTTTGGATCTGGATCTGGTACTTGCTTCTGGAACGTTTTATGGTTTTCAGGCTGTCAAGTACAGTGGATACTATGCTTGATGAACTGACACATCAGGTAGCATGAAAGCAGTTTTATCTGCACATTCCACAGATATCTTTCGCCATCTTAATCCTGCCTGTCTGCCACATGAGTCCCAGGCTGATTGCAAATTCTATTCACATCAGCTCGGCCACTGCATTGTAAAATTATTACTTTTTTGTTTGCATTTTTTGTGTGTTGCACGTTTTGGCCTGGCCTGGTGCGGCGTGGCGTGGCGTCTATCGATTTCAGTAGCCTTCAGCCAGTTTGCGCCGCATGCATATTAAGCAGTCGCATTGCAAAAAAAATGAAACCTTTTTAAATGCAAATTGTAACCGTTGAGTTTGAAATAAAAATCGGTTACGGCGCCCGCGGTGACCATTTGTAATTTGTGTGCCACTACTCTGCGAATGCCCCACATGAGAGTAATTATTTACCATACTTGGCATATATCATGTTTCAGCTTCAAAACATATCCCCGATAAGACTGGCTTGCTTAAAGTGGACCACGCATTTCCTTTCCGCCCAGGCCCGATAAGTTGACCAACTTTACTACAATTTATGGCAGCGATAAATGAAGGAAAACAAATTTTTAAAAATATTTGTATAAACAATTTAAAGGAATTCGGTGTATTTAAAATAAATAAATATTTCATATGCAGGCTGTACATACGTGAGCGAAATGCTATTGAATCTGGCTGCCCATTTCCATGATTAACACCTTGGCCTCTCCAAAACAAATCGATTTGTTGCCATTCGCGTGAGTCAGAAGAAGCTGTTTTGTTTATAAATATCTTCGGCTGAATCAGCAGGTGAAAAATCTTGCATAGCTCAGCTTTCGGAGCCAATCAGCATAATTATTTAGAAGTTAGTTTTTTATTGCGCGTAGCTCCGTGGCGCTCCAGCATTTCCGCCTGTTTCGTTGGGTTTCTGTTTTGTTTTTTGTGGGGAATGTGTCAGAAGAATACTTATCAGCGAATCCAATGGGCCGACTGTGTGTGACTAAATTAAATGAAATGAACCTGTTGCTGGTCATAAAATTCTATACGAACACAAACACAGACCGACCACCACACAGGTGACAAAAAATCCCTGGCTGAGCTTATTAAGTTCCTACGGCTCAGGTTATCAGTCGGAAGTAGAGGGGATTGCCTGGCTTGATATCAGTTTTTGTAAAATTAATAAAAAGCTAAATTAAGTTAAAAGCAAGGGTGGATGTGGACTCTGTCATGTTTGGCCTGTAGTTCCTATTCCTATTCCATTAAAACTTTGAATTACGAAATGTTCTAAAATGTTTAAAAGTTTCTATCTTTTTCGGACTTCCTCCAAGATCTCATATTAATTATCTTATAAGATCAAATGTTTTCCTTACATTTTTGGCAAGAGTATGCGAAATTCAGCGAATAAAAGCCCCAACATTTGCCACACGCACAGTCAGCCAGAAAACTTATGGACATACCAGTCCTATCAGCAAAGGTTAATAAGTAAATATTGGTTAGACACTAGATACACAATGTGGCCGGCACTACGTATCGCTTATAACGTTTTTTGTTGTTTAACTTGTTGCTGGTTTTTTCTGTTTTCTGCGAGACCAAAGGCCAAATTCAATTATATGTAGTTGCGGCCAACCTGGCCAAATTGGGTGTGGCCCGAAAAACATGGCTGGCAGCAAATTAAGGAATTCCTTTTCGGCAGAGTCCTATATAACACTAATTAAGAAACAAAAATAGCTTTATAGTGAGCGTTGAAACCGAATAGTATTTATTATTAATATTGTTGATCCAGCTTATCAAGCCAACGGATAAGAATTGGTAAATAAAATACTTTTGTCCATTTGTCAACGTGATAAGAACAGTTTTCCGCTGTCTATTATCAATAGGTTCCCGGGATTCACTTTTGACCCTGCCCCGTAACTCTTTGTTTGGTAATTTTTCTTTTATATTTCCACCATTTATTAATTAGCCGGAAGATTTATGGCGGCCCGTTTTTGGTTTGCAGCCATGGCTGATAATTCATTCACGCCAGCTGATTTTTCAAAGCGACATGTGGCAGCAGCTGGCGGCGCACATGACCAAGTCAAGTTCATTCCTGGAGAGTTCTCCTCTGGAGTGGATTTGCCATTTTGCCATTTAGCCAGAAATCGGCAACAAAAATCGGCCACAAATCACTTGAAATTTCGCACCAGGAGCTGGGCAACCCCTCGGTTTCTGTTTTTCTGTTTTGTTCCAGTTTGAAAATGCACTCGAATTGAAGTGGGAAATGGGACGTCATGGCAACCGATTCCCTTTGTTTTCGGCCCCCTGGCATCGTATGCATTTGTGTGCCCTAATGCCAGTTTGTATCACGTTTAAGTCGTTGATTCTAGGCAACACGTTTCATTATTTACACCCAGCTAGTTGATAAAAGCTCTTTCCTTTTGAGTCACCCAATTCGAGCGCCTGACTCATCTGCAGGGGGATGGCTTCGCTTCCTTCCTTCCCCTTTTATTCGCCCACGCTTTGTTCTGTTGCTTTCCACCCACCCACAGCCACCCTCCGGATCCAGTAACCCACCAGCCGCATGACTCATCAGCTGGGCCTGTCCGTCCTTCGGCCCGCTCCAAGCCGCCACCCACCCACGGCAGCCCTCATGTAATGTCGCTTACATAGCGGCAAAGTGCTTGATTATGATGTTTGTTTAATACTTTTTTTTTTTTGCGATGGGAAGAGTGTTTGCTAAAGGGAGCAGTGCACTGGTAGACATTCAAAAAAGGGCGAACTTTCAACAAAAGCCCTTATAAATTATACATTTAAAAATGTTATTAATTTTGGAAGCATAAACTTTTAAACAATATTTTGAATTTTTATTAACTGTAAGAAATAAAATAATTTTCATTAGTTTATTGTAGCAATTGAATCCCCAATTGAAATTGTGTGTTCTATGGGAGCTAGAATATAGTTTATTGTCCTAATTAGACATGTATAAATTCTTTTATTGCACTGCTAATTTTGTCCAAGTGTACGGGAATCTGTCACAGCTTTTGGCCCTATTCAAAGGAGCTTTTTCCGGCTGCTTGAAGGCAAGTTCAAAGGCACGGCTAGGAAAATGAATCCAAAAAGCATGAAGAGCGGGAAAGGCTGTCTTTTGTGCCTCGTGTTTCGTCATCAAATATTATGCAAAGAAAAGGAGGAAACGAGGACGCAGCCCGGCTTCGCTTTTATCATTGTCATAAACATAAACGCTGTTTAATATGAAGGCTAAAGTCAGGCTCTGCCTCGCCAGGCCTGCCTGCTTGGGTTTCGTTTTTATATACATTTTTTAGCCGCCTTTGTCGTTGGCTCTTTCTCAACCCCTTTTAAAGAAAGATATACAATATAAACTGATGGCACACCCGCAAAACAAATTAGCTTCATTTCCTGCCCACATGACATGCCCAGCCTAAGCCCTGCCAAATTTCAAGTATTTCGTTTTTATACCCTTGCAGAGGGTATTATAATTTTGGTCAGAAGTGTGCAACGCAGTGAAGGAGACATCCAGGACCCCATAAAGTATATATATTCTGGATCAGGATCACCTCCTGAGTCGATATAAGCATGTCCGTCTGTCCGTCTGTCCGTCTGTCCGTTGTCCGTCTGTCTGTTTTCGCAACTAGTCTCTCGTTTTTGAGCTATCGTCTTGAAACTTTGCACACACCCTTCTTTCTTTGCGAGTATATAAGTCGGAACGGCGGGATCGGCCGACTTATCCTATAGCTGCCTATATCTGATTGATCGGAATGCTGTAACTTCCACGTTTTTGAAGATAGAAACTTGAAATTTGCAGATTGACTATAAGGGAATTTAGGCCGATCTGGAAAATTTCATACGGATCGGCCGACTATATCCTATAGCTGCTTATGATTGATCGGAAATGCTATAACTTCCACGTTTTTGAAGATAGAACTTGAAATTTGCACGATTCCTTTTATGGGAATTTAAGCCGATCTGGAAATATCATACGGATCGGTCGACTTATCCTATAGTTCTTATAACTGATTGATCGGAAATGCTATAACTTCCTGTTATTGAGATAGAAGATTGAATTTGCACAGGTTTACTATAAGGTGAATTTAGGCCGATTTGAAAATTTCATACGGATCGGCCGACTATATCTTATAGTCCTATATAACTGATTGTCGGAATGCTATAACTTCCATGTTATTGAAGATAGAAACTTGAAATTTGCACAGATTCTCTTTGTAAAATCTAGCTGATTTAAAAATTTCATACGGATCGGCCGACTATATCCTTGCTTCTTATAACTGAACGATCGGAAATGCCAACTTTCGTGTTTTGGGTGTGGCGTCGGACTCTTTAAAATCCATTTTATCCGAATCTGGTTGTTATGAATGTTTTGTAAAGATCGGCCATATATCCGATATTTCTATATCTTAATCAATGGCCGTTTTAACTGAAGGGTATATAATTATTGCTTTCCATTCTCGTTTTTTTTGCATTCAGAAATACATAAATTTTTTGCTAGCCATCTTGCAGTATGTTGCAAAATTCTGAACAAACTTTGTTGCCATTTTTTTCCTGCCAAGGCGTGGGCAGGGCGGAGAAACTCCTCCACATGGAGGAACTATGGCGGAAATCGTTAAAATGCTCGAAGCGCGATAAGAGCGAAAATGTTGCGGCAACATGTTGCTGGTTTTTGAGACAAGTCATTGAACCGGCACTGGTTGCCTCAAAATCGATTCTGGACCCTGATCTCCAAGCTTTGAATCATCTTGTCCGTATCCCATCCATCCATATGTCGCTTTCCATTTCTGCACAATCCTGAATCATTTTTTCGACGCGTGTCAGGGGCGGAAGCCTCATCAAGTACCCGGCTTTTGTCTGCCTTTTGATGTTTTATGACACTTTCAAATAAAAAGCATCCATTAACGTATAAAATCGCATCATCCATCTACCGCTGCCGCCGGTCTCTGTTTTTGTTTACTCTTTAGAGTTGTGTTTTCCTGGTCATCGCAGAAAATTGCATTGATATGGCTATAATACCTTTGCATTAGATTAGCTCATCTACTTTCGATTAAATCATCATTACCATTACCTTAACTGAGCACTGAAAGAAAGACCTTTGTATAATAGTTTGGATAGAAAGTACAACATTTTCTCCTTGTGTAGCTGCTAAATTAGCTGGGCAACTTTGTTGCCGCTCCAACGTGCCACATAATATTATTAAAAGTGCAGTTCACTGCCATAAAACCCTGCTAAACGAAGGGGGCAGTAGGTAGTAGGTATGCCCGCCAGTGGGAGCCGCAGATGGCGACGACGAAGGCATAAAAGTTGCGCGCTGCTTGGTTGCAAGTAGAGCAAAGCAAAGTTGAAGTTGAAGAGGGGAGCGTCCGGTGGGGGAGTTGAAGACGACGGTGCAATGCACTCGCCGTCGTCGTCGTCGTCATTGTGGCAAACTCGACCCAGCTGCCAACTATTTTGCATCCATGCGAGTGCTCCTCCGGGTATCTGTTTGCTTGTTTGCCGTTGTCAGTCGTGTCGTGTAAGGAGATGCGATGTCTAGTTCAGTTAATAGTATTATGGAAAGATGGTAGCGCTGATTTGGCGACAAGCTTGGCTGCAAGAACATTGACTGTGCCTCGTTTGAGGGAAATGAGCAGCTTGCTGCTGATACACATTGTTTCTAAGAATTTCTCAATTGGTTTATTAGATCTAAGGTGATTCACATATCTGATAACTCTAATAAAATCCAGATCTAATCAGTTATAGATTCGTTGGAAACATTTAGCATGAATTTCGAAATGTTATAAAATTGTTGAGCTTTTACTAACCTTTCCTTTTCTTTTTATCGTTGCAGGTAAGTTAAAATTTACATTAATCAAACCACGTGAGTCTGACACCTTTAAGGAAAAACAAGACAACATTTTGTAAACAATTGGGAAAAAAGCGCAGTGAGTAAGGAAAAGTCTTGACTCGAATTTGAATTGGTATTGAATTGGTTCGAATTGTTCCCGATTCCCTCACCTTGCCGACAATGCAGTCGCTTGTGCTAGTTTATTTTTATAAGGCTTGGCGCATTTATTATAAACAAAGCCAAGTTGATAGCCGGGATAATGTTTATGCTAACATTGACTGTCTGTTGATCGAACCTGAAATCGGAGAGAGAAAAATGGGGAAAATGGTTGAGGCGAAGAAGGGAGGCTAGAACCCACCCACAGTCGACTGCTTTTCTCTGACGCATTTCCTCGGCATTCTTTCTGTTTGGTAAACAACACGTCTACTCTGAACTTTTCTGGCCTAGACAGAAGCCACAACAATCATCTGAATCCGGAGCGATTCTCCAGATTTCCCAATAAGGCCTGCCTTCTCCCTTCTGGCTACTTTTACTTTTTCTGTTGGACTGAATTGCGTCCATGCAGCGAATTGAAAACGAATCAATTTGTATTTGAAACGCAATGCGTTCATAATTTGTTTATAGAGGCGAGTATACAATATTTATATTTCCGCATTTCGCTTTTGGGCACTTTCAGTTTTCATATGCGATGATCAACTCGCATGGATTATACATACATTCGCTTTATTGTCTCGCCGCGGTTTTATTTGCTGACTAATAGCTCCCCTCCCCCTCCCCCAGCATAATTAACATTACAAATCATAAAGATTTCCGAGCGTCAACCCGATTTGCATTTCCTTTGTATGCAACAACAAGCAAATATTTTGATAAAAGATTTAATTTTTTTAATGTTTGCTTTTTGGTTAGTATTTTATTATTTATGCATTCTACGGCTGGGTCTTTCATAATTTCCTGACAAGTGCAAAACCGGTTTCGGGAAAAAGTTATAGAAAGGCTAAAGGCGGGAAGCTGCATAATTTTCTAAACAAATCGGTATTGTTTGTATTTTCCAAAAATCTTCACTTTTTTACGATCCCTCAACACACCAGGTCCTCCTTTGTTTCTTTTCATTCGCAAAAGTGAAAACTAATCTCCAACAAAACAAATAACATACATTTTTGTCATAAAAATCATTTGAATGGAAATTAAGAGCTATTCTTCCACCTGTTGGATCATCAAATTTTAATTTGCATATAAATTGTGTTGGTTTGGAGAATCTTCTTAACGGTATTGCGGCTGCAGTCAAAGGTAACTGTCGCTGCAACCTTTATTCCGTTTTTTAGAGGCACTCAGAATGCCTAACGGTTCACGCCTGATAGAGCTGTCGGCCATCGACGGAAGATATGTAAAGTAAAAGATCTAAAAATACCGCAAATTAAGAAAATTTCCCCGCGCCAGAGCGAGATGGATTTTTCTATGAAAAACCACTCAACTTTTACGAATTTTCCGCAAAGGAAAATTTCGCCCACGCCGGAGGCATATACAAAACTGAAGATTTCCTAAACTATGGGCAACATTTGGCAACACTTGTTATGAAATCACCCTGTCCGATGATTTTCCATCTCACCCTGGACACCGCAAAGGCGGCTCCAGACCACGGAGAGCAATCTGAAAATTGAACCAGGCCAGCCGAGCGAAACAATAGATCGCCACAGACCCAGACCCAGTCTCACAATCAGTGCCCCGGTCCAGTTACCCCACCTTCTTCAAATTTTGACTCCCAGACTGACTGGCACTTTGGGGCACGAAACTCGTTTGGCTTTTATGTGTTGCCAACTTCCCGGACCGCAGACCCGGACTCCTTCCCATCCTCCTGCCACGTCTCCCCACATGCAGGCTGCATTTATCGTCGGCAAGCAGCTGGAACAGAGTCTGAAAAAAAAGTCTAAAGTATGAGTTAAAACAAAACTCGTGCCTAAACAATGGCAAAACTCAGACCGCAGGCAATTGAAACCAGAATTCGTTCGGTTTTGGTTTAGATTTTCACTTTTGCGGCTGTTTTGACGGACACTCCCCCACCGACCGACCGACCGTTCGACCGACCTCCTCTTCCTCTCACTTCCACTTCCTTCTTGGATCTTTCTCCCTTTCTATTTTCCTCCCGGCTCGATTTCAAGATCGACCAGGAAATCCCCTGCAAAAATGGTTTTACAAAAATAAGAACAAAAGCATTTGAACCATCATGCGTGCATATATGTATATTTTCTTGTTTTTATTTTATTTATATTTCAATACTATGTATTTGCATTTGATAAAAGAAATGAGTCTACAGACCACGTCTAAATTTAGTCGTATATCTGTACAAGCTTTTTAATTTATTTTATCGTAAATGCAGACAGTTTGGGGTTTCAAAGATATAGACTAAATGCGAAAGATACTTACTGGCTTATTTTAGATTTTATTGCCATAAATCCTTTACACAATAGTCTCCAAATGTTACTCTTGGATTTCTGAATCCCGTCCAGCTAAGGCACGTGTTTAACCCACACCCTCTGCAAATAAGGGGAACCTAAACCCTCACCTCTAACTTGACGATCTCCCAAAGCCAGCTGGCCAGGGGCAATTTACATGACTTTGTTCTAAGGCGCAGATGTTCCATCGAACCGGGTTTTGCTTTTTCAGCTTTCGTACTTTCCTCTGCTTTTCACCGACTTAATTGGCAGCGTTTTGTGAGTGGCCTGCAATTGTCTAAATGTTTGAACTGCGGCTCTTAGTTAGTCGCTTGGACTTGGACTTTGTCTAGGCAGCTGGCTGTTGAAATTGACATTGACGCGGATGGGGATTGGGCTGCTTTTGTTATTATTTTCCCCGACTAAAAACAATGAGTCGCTTAGAAAACAACCCAAATTCATAAAACGACTAACGACAGCTGGAAGCTGGAAGCTCGAAGCTGGGGAAGATGTCCGAAATAGGTTTTACGAAAGACCAAAACTCTCTCACGTTCGTTGGATGAGGAAAGGAAAAAGAAGGCGAACTCGAGTTAACCTTTTGAACTGGTCAAAGTCGGGGTGGAGGGGTGCAGATATTTTGTGACGTCACTTGCGGCAATCAACTCTCAGTCGCTGCTACATAGTATATATATTGGCTATAGCTTCATCTGCAGACGGTCGGGCGATGCTTGAGTGGCCGAAGAAATGCGGCTTCTCTGGCTGGCTATCTAGCTGTTTGTTATTAATTGACTTTTGAGTTGACTTGCTGGGCGAAATGACAGTGCTTAATTTATTGCGCATACGCCCCGTTGCCTCTGGCTACAGAGATAAAAATAAAAGCAATGCAATAATTGCATCAGTTTAATAAGTGGAAATACACAGTCTTGTATAATTTTTAAATAGTTAAAAAAAAGGAGAAAGCTTAAAATAGGTTAGTAGCTAAAAATACTTGTTTTTCAGTGTAGTAGAGGCGACTCCAGGGGGCACCCACAACTTCGGAAGTGGCCGCTTGAGGAAATGGATCAACTTTTCCCTCCTAAACGACTGTCTTCCCTATTTTTTGCACCCGCCATTTCACATTGCATTTTCATGGCTCATAAATAAAGGGAAATTGCAATGTTCCCCGACACGAAATATTTAAAGATGCGGCTTTGCTATAAAAATAGCTAATGGATTGCAGTTGTTAAGTAAAAGTTGAAAACTTTTCTGTTCTTTGTTGGAATAAAAGTGGAAGCGTGAGAGTTATTCTTTTCGTTCTATGGGTCGTGTAGTACCAAGTATTTGCATTAAAAGCCCAGTTGTGTTTTTGTTTGGGTATTTCTCCGGGTAATTGCCACCGTGTTTTCCACGAATCTTGCTGCTCCGTGCAGCTATCGCCCGGTGTAATCAAAGTGTATGTAAATACATACATACATATGTGAGAAATTTTAATTACCAGCCATCAGCTTGTACATATGTATGTATGTGGCAAGGAGATCTGTGTGCATCTTGTAGCTGCATTGGCTGCTTCGCTCAAAACAGGCAGATTAATGATAAGTTTTGAGGAGCCAGCTCTAGCAGCTATGTGGCTGAAAGTAAAGCCTGAAAGAGAGAGCATGAGAAATGAGTTACTTGGAAAATGTTGCTGGCTAGCTAGTGGCTCCTTTGTTATTGCTCCAGTTTTCATCAGCTGCATAGTTTGTTGTACAAGCAACGGAAATGCAACAAATTTTTATGGCCACTCGAGAGATTGAAAGACTGTCTCTGGCTCTGGCTGGGAGGCTGAAAAAAGCGAAATCTCTGCCCGCAAACACGGATCGAGGCTGATAAGGCCTGAGCAGGGCTCTATTTATAGAGCAGCAGCTTTATCCAATTGGTTCTGGGCGCACTCGGTCCACTGAATGTCCGGTCTTAAGTGCAATTCCAAGCTGCAAGCTGGGCCTTGGTTTGGTTCTTTTGCTGCTTTCGGTTCAGCCTCTGTGCTGGCCAAAGTAGTTCAACCTGTTCGGTGGCTTTGGCTTTGGCCCGGTCTCCAAGAATGTGGCTGCGAATTTATAGCTCTTTTTGCTTTCAGCTCAACTCACTGCCCGTGACGGCAAATGCTTCTATGTTCCATCTTCACGTATCTCCCTCCACCTCCTCCTGGCCATATAATTTTCAGAAGCATCCGCAGCCGCAGATTAAACTTTCGTGGCAATTTAGCTTGAAAGATTTACGCAAAATGTTGCTGAAAAATGTCCAAGTCACATAAAGTACATAGAAAATGCTAGACACCTGAGGTTTCCTTCCCATTCCCATTAAAAAGGAATGTGGAATGCACTGGGAAATATAATTAGTTTCTATACATAGTATATATTTTGTTTCCCCAGAATATTTTGTAGTTTTAAAACCCGATTTTTACCTGTGAGCCTAAGAAAAAAAGTAAAGCCATTTGGCTGACGATGAAATTATGAAAGGAAAAAGGAAAATCCGTTTATCCGATTGCGGCAAACGTCATTCAATCATGTTTCATTCAGTCACTCTCTCTCAGCCACTCAATCACTCCAAGGCGGGTCTTAGCTGGGCTAAGCTTTTGTTTTTATTTTTGAGAGGCATCGTCTTCGCTTTTCGCCTTCCACTTCTCCAGTTCTCAATTAAGTTTAATGAGCACATGAGCATTTTCATAATTGGAGCAAATTAACTTGAATGGCGCTTCTCAGCCATTCCTCCTCCTTATATACTGTATACTGTAGGGTTATGTGGAGAATATGTGCCCGGAAGTATTTGTCTCGTCCGGCGCATTTGACTTAAAGCTCGACTTGTGAGCGAAACTGCTCAAGTCTGACCAACTTCCCTCTTGTTTGGCGATTTCTTGGGTGTTCGCCTAACGAGCACCAATTGTCAACTATTCGCGGATGGTCCATTTTGACCAAGCTCCACCGTTTGCCATATGCTAGATCTGCTGTTTTGGCACGTTTCGAGGTTACTTGGACAGCCAGCAATCAGTTCTCAGGCAGCGGAATAAAAATCACTATAATAATAATAATTATTGTGAAGAGAAGCGGAGGTGAACATTTCTCGGATTGTTCTTGTTTGGATTCTGTATCTGTATCTATAGCTGCCACCACACCCCTCATGTTTTGACATTCTTGGCTTATCTTGTCCACTCTTCCTACACCTCCCAGCCACCTCCCTCCTCGAAATCGTTGGCCTTTTGCTTCTGGCCATTGGAGACCACTTAACTGGCTGAACAGTTGGTCAATTAGTTTGTTCGTGGCTCTCAACATGAACTGCTTGTTCGGCTATTTGAATGCAGCTCGCAGCTTCAGCGAATCCGGAGTTGCAACCATTTGGGATCGGGATCCCAGGGATAGCCAGTCGGAATTTCGGGTGAGTTGAGTGCTTCGGTCCAAAGTGTTGTGTGGCAACCAGAATCGCCCCGCAGGTGGTTAACTGGACAACCAGTTTGCAATTAAATGTCGTCGTTTAAATGTGATTTGATTCTTTGCATAACCGAAATGCAATTGAGCTTCGACTGCTAGCGGTAGATAGGTGATCGTTTTCGTGATTGTTTCAAACTGGTTGAAAATGCACTGTGAAAAAAAGTAACTAGGGTGTTTTTATCCTATTTTATAACCTAATTGATAATCTTTTGATTAAATTAAAGTTTAGCCGCAGCATTAATTATGTATTTTAAAGTTTTCCTTTAAGAATAAACGCGTTGGAATGCGAGTGAAAACCTTTGATCTTTAAGCTAATGCGAACTATTCATCAGCCACCTTAGCCTGGAGGCTGCATATTATTCATTTCTGGGCTCGAATCTCTAATGGTCTTGGCTGGCTTGTGGCCAGCACTTGACCAACGGCTTCTGCTGGCGGCTACTTGGCTTCTACCACAGCTGCTGGCCGCGTTGAAAGTTAAAGTTCAACTGAACCATGTTGCTCAACTATTTTTATGATTACAACTTTGCGGTGTCTGGTCTAACGGTTTACACACGATACCTGAAAAAAGATATATATGCATATATGTTAGTTTTTTTTTTGTTTAATGTTTTATGCTTCCTGTTTGCTCAGCGCGAGAATTATCTGACTGAGCACTTGGTTAAGATCAGGTTGCTTCTCTACGCTTTCGGATGCTGATTTTCCACATTTTTAACTGTGAAAAGGCGTCGCTTGATTTATTCATTTATTCATTCTCTATTGTGCAATTGCATATTTACATGTGTAATTATCAAGTTGTGGCAATTTGTAAGCCACTTTTATGAATGAATGGAATTTCTTGTGTTTTTGGGATTCTTCTAGCCCTCCTCTGAATCCAATTGGCTAATTAGATGGTCTGTGATGTTGACCGACTTGACCCGAGTATCGATTTATGTAGCGTAGAAGAAGTTATTTAATCAATAGTGTGCCACCAATGGGTTAATGTGCTAAATTTTGGCCTCCCACTGTCAACAACAATTTGCGGCCCTAACGGCCCACAACGGAGCGCCTCATAAAAGGGGGAAGTGGCAAACGACATGTAAATATAGATTCAGAGTCGAGTGGGAAGGAAAAAATGGGAGCAGAGCAGGGCAGAGCAGAGTTTTCCATTGAGGCGGAAAATCGTTACAGCAAATTAACTGAAAATGGCCAGAAACAACAACGTCTTCGTACGAAAGCCGCTTATAAATAGATATGTGAAATGGAAATGAAAGGAAACGGGTCAGGAGTAGCTTCTTGGGCCTGGGTTTTTCTCCCACCCATTGTCTTGGCGCTGGCGAATTGTTGGGGAAATTTCTGCGGAAAACCGCATTTAGCCTAGTTGTATTCCTTGACATTATAGATTGAGAGATTTTCTTTTTAACTTGCAATCAAGTTAACTGATTTGACGGGTTCAACTCTCTGACCTAGCTTAATGGAAAAACATTTAATTTGAAAATGAAAAACGTGGTAGCCAAGCTTTCACATACAACATTTTCATTTATAGTCGTCATGCTCATGCTGGCTTTGACAAACAAAGGCGCCGCCAAACGTTGTCATGCAAAAACACTAAAAACCAACACGCACTCTTGGGGCAGCGAAAAGGGGCGTGACGGAAGCTAATACGTTGCATGTTGCAGTCGCCGGGGGCAATGTCAATTTGCGTCAGGCGGCCCAAGGGGCCGGGTCTAGTGATCGGACATCATAGTCATGTATGAAATGTCAACTGGGAGCAGCGGCAACCAAGACCTCTGTGTGGCAAATGCAACAAACAACTCAGAGTCATGTTCAGTATCGACATGGGACTAAAGCATATACAAATATATTTTTTCAGTACATAATACTTATGTATGCTTATCAGTTGAAGCGAGTACATGCTGCAGATGTTGCTTCTGTTGCTGCCTCTGTTTGCGTGCCACGTCCGTTGCAGATAAAAGAACGCGTGCTGCGCAACTTCCATTGAGGGAGTTGCCCATGAGCAGAATCTGTTGTTGGGTTTTTTTCCAAGAATTTACAAGCTGGTTTCAACAAATAAACAAAAGCTATAGACTTGAAATATTTTAATGGTTTATGTTTTCAAGTTAGTCCCAGCCCCGGGCCACCCCACTTGCCTATGGCTTCCAAAACCGCAGAGAGTAAAATCGTTAAAACAAAAACCAAGGCGCAAACAAAACAAAAAGTGGTAACAAAACCGTAGCTGCGTCCGTTCCGCCCAGCCCACCGCCCGAAACCACGGCAGTGCACTTGTTACCCAGTTTTCAGCTTTGAAAATAAAACTGCGACCAGCCCGGTTAGTCGGTCGCCCGAACTGGGTCTCTCTCCTAATCATTTAAAAAACTGAAAAACAAAGCCAAAGGAAGCCAAAGCCAGCGGCAGCAGCAGCAGCAACGTTTATGGTCGAATGCACTCCTGCAATTGTAATACAAACAGGAACCATAATGTTTGTTGTGCCCCCCAGCCCGAGGCATTAACCGATCGAGGTTTGTTTGGGTGGAAAAAGGGACAGAGCCAAGCCAGACAGTCGGCGTCAACGCTTTCTGCTTCAATTGACACCCTCGTGGTGGCGCAGTTGCAGTGGCAATTGCATTGGGAGTTGCATTTGGCAGTAGTCGTTACATAAAGAGAGCCAAAGAGCATTGACGGGCCAGGGAGACTTCCCTTTACCGTTGCCACTGTTGTGCAATCGTCTGATTTGTATGCCCCGATTATAGTGGTTAGCGATTTCTGGTTGTTCCAGTATAGTCGCCATTATCCGGAGCTATCATATATTTAGTAGGCGAAATCCAAACCCGCCTGGCTTTTGTGGTTGCAATTGTTATGAGATATTCTTCTATGAGATAATTTCAAAACCGCATCACCAAAACAATATCTAATGAATTCTTTAAATATTTCCAAAGCCAATAAATATTTAGAATACTATCGTAATGATATTATTTCTATAAACTACTTTGTACTTGCAGTACCAAGCTATAAATTAAAATGTTGTCTTCGATTATAATTATTATTATATAGGGGCTAGGCCTTTCCTTGTCCTCGTTCCCCTTTTCTTTTCGATCGAATGTCACGAGCCCTGAGACACGGACACAGAACACCAGTCGGAACGAATCCAGAACACGATTAAATTGATGTAAAGAAACACAATGCAATGCGACGAACAAATAAAACTCTACAAATGCGTTTAATCAATCGGATCAGCCTTCAATCTTGACCCACTGAGTGCTGTTGCCCCACCGCGAATTCCACACACATTCCACACCACTCTGATTGCTCACACTTGCCCATCGAAACCCAAAAAAATAACAAACAATCGATGACAATCTTCAATCGAATTTAACACTTTTCAATGTTTTATTTCTTCGACTCCCCTGCCTCTTGCCAGCAATTTGTTAATTTCTTTATTGGTTTTTATTGTCATTGTTTTGTTTGGATTGTTTTTCCCCATTTTTTGACTCTGTAAGGGGTTACTTCTTTTCTCTCTGCTCTCCGATTCTTATTGCTACATTTTGGTTGATTGTTTTCCATGACTTTGATGAACCAACTTGTGCCAAGTGAAAGTCGAAGTCGCCAAGTCGTGGGGCTGGGAATCGGGATTGGATTGGATGGATAGTTGGATGGAATGATGCGTTTCGGGATTGGGGCCTTCTGCCGCTAATAAAGTCTGTGACATCTGATGATGCCTCCATGTAAAACTTTCGCCATGATTTATTGGCCAGCTTGTTAGTGTTAGCCCGCCATCTTTGTGGAGGCTGCGGCATTAATCTTCCGGCTTTGGCCGCTTAAATAAATAAATATTATTTAAATGCCAGTTTTCGGAGAGATATGTTTTCGAAGTCATTAACCTGAAGGGGCAACAGAGACGATGAAAATGAGAAATGGAGACCCTCCTTAAGTGCCAACACATGGGCTCCACCTCGATCTGGCGTGTATGGACGGCTCGGTTTCGGTTCCAAATGAAATGGTTCCGCTCCTTATATGAGCAAAGACTGACTAGCTGATCTCGCGATCCGGTCAAGGTCAATAAGCGATCCGATTGGCAAAATAACCTCGAGAGTCGTCTATCAATGTCAGTCAAGCGACAGCGATCATGTTCGGCCTCTCGGCATCCATAGAAATTCGATGGAAAACAAAGCATAAGAGCTTCCCACATTCCCTCTAATCAATCGATGATCGATCGATGATCGGCCGGCCAGCCAGGCATTCCTTTCTCACCTCGTAATCTCGGCGACAGCATAAACTTATCTTAATCAATGCATTTGAATGGCTCACTGCCTCACTGGCCTATCATTACACATTTATATAAATCAATGGCGCTAATGGCAACTTTCCTGCAAACACACAAGACAAACGGCTGGCAATTTGCCATTCCATTTAATCGGACAAGCTCAGATTGAAAAACTGGCACGCATGTATCCAGCTAATATATAGGTGGAGCAGTCGAAGCAGATCAATTGGAAAAACAATTTCCCGCCGGCGGGGGGTGGGAATATTGCGCAAGCGCACCACCGCACAGTTACTGTGAAAAGTAAATTAATTTGATTTGATTCGAGTTGGGTTGATGGAAAGTCTGTGCACAGGAAATAATATTTTATTTCCCACTGAAAAGCCAAATTACATTTAATAGTAAAGTTTTCAGTGTGCATTTAGTATACGATTATATAAGAGGGACATTTCCCAGGGGCAGCCAAGTGACAGGCCTAGTTTATAGTCCCAGTTTCGGGACATCCACCCGCATCCCCCACAAGCCAACGCCCTCGGCGCGGCCTCGTCCCGGCCATTGCAACTCAATTACTGCAACTCCTGGCATGACATTTCGCCTGGCTGCCTTGCCTGACGCTTTTCCGAAACGCGAAAACACTTTTCATAGAGTGCCAAGTGGCCGCACCTTGAAGCGGGTGAAAGTTGGGTGACGCAAGAGTCAGCTGTGAGGTGACCCCCTCAAACAAAAACCAAACAGATGCCCCAAACTCAAACAAATTCTACAGACGCACTCGTAGTGGACAATTTTAATTAATCCCCAGATTGGAGGTGATCGGAATGGGAAATCAAAGACTAAAGATGTTGCCAAACGGCAACCTTGTTAACTAAAAGAAATTAATATAATCGCTCGGCACACAATTACCAAGTTTGGCAAGACTCAAAAACAAGAAGAGCCACAAAAAATTAAATACAGGCAACGTAAATTTTCGACAATTTACTGCTCATTTTGGCGCCGCAAATTGTTTGGGCCATGATCGAAACTGGGTTCCATTATGTAATTGATGTTAATTCCTTGTTATGTGCCTTTTGCTTTATGCCTCTCAGGCTTGAACTTCAAATGCAAATTGGCTGCCGCTGTTAGCTGTTTTTCAAATGATTTTGTTTTTCTTGTCGTTACTTAAAATTCAAATCTGCTTGCCAGCCACCGCCGATGATTGCGTTTGGGGGCGTGATTGGCAGCAAAGTCGGCCACAACGGCAGCGTCTTTTGATGTCTTTGGGCTATATCCGACTTGGCTGCGTGCGAAAATAAAATCAGAAGTGGAGCGCAGTTTGTTTTGATTGTTGTTCAGCTCTCTATTGACAAATAGCATTGAAAAGTGTTGCAAATGGCCCACAATGCTGGCTAAAAGAGTCGGGCCAAAAAGAAAGAGAAATGCGAAGAAGTCGAGACATTATGTCACAACTCTTGGCGAAGAGGAGGAAGTGACTGCCCATATTTGTGTCAGCGTTATGAAGTTATGATTTACCATAATTTAAAATCAAATCACAAGGAATTGTCAACTAGTAGTAGCGGTTATTTTAAGACCAGCTCTTTATGGCCAATGAGTTAATGGATCAGTTTTTTTTCCTTTTTGAAAGTCTTTGAACCGTTTCAGCTTAATCGATTTGTTGTTGTGTCATTGTATAAGATACATTCGCCAAAAGATATCTATCTTATAAGTGAATTCCATTTGTTTCTGCTACGCAGTTTCCAACGTATTGTGAGCTAATTAAAAAATTAGATTAATTTCGCATTTTTTTTTTTTTTTTTTTTTTTTCAATTTTTATCGTGATCCACGACGCATTTGCTTTGGCTCAATGTCAAAAGGCATTAATAGAGCTTTTCTGTATAGTGGTTCTAATCGATTCCATGTGTCTATTTCTACTTTCAGGATCAAAACGATAATCTGGCGATACACACAAACAGAGGCATCGACGCATTGGATAAATATGCCAGCTTTTTGCGGGATCGCGTGGCCATAGAGTCGGAATACGCCGGCAAGTTGAGGTGAGTCCTGGCCTCCGTCCAGCTAAGACCCTATTAAAATGATAAATCATTTCATATTTTCATATTTTATTTGGTTAAAATAGACTGGCATTAATTTCAACTTTGGGGGATTACTTTGAAAAATGTCCACAAACTTTTAAGGCATCCCCAAGTGGCTTGGCGATTGGCGCCTCCGTATTTGGCCTTAACAAATGGCCAATTAAATATAAATTTTTCGTATCGAACATTTTTTCGACGGTTGCATCAAGCCTCACCCATTTGTGGCATGTTTTGTGGCTTTTTTGCAGCTGCCAAAACACAAAATGTGGCTGGCAGCAGCCGCATTATGGTCTCACTAATGTAAATTCGGCAAAAAAAAAAATCTGTTGCCAAAAAATCGGCACAAGGTCGTCCAGTGTGGAATGGCCCGCTGACCACCAGGCTCCAATCCTGACAAGACATTAACTTTGTTTCGATATTTCCTATATCATGCCTATTATGGCACTTTTTATATTTTAATTTTTTTGTGTGGGCTTAAATCGTATTTAATTCAAGCCTTTGTCTTTCACATTTTGTGCGGCCTTCGCCTGGCGACAGAACCACAAGCCATAAACAATAATCGTAAATAGTTAATTGTGTTCATTGTTGGCATTATATACTTGTGGCGCATTTCAATTACCGCTCATATTTTTTTAATGGAGCCCAAGAATTCTGAAAAGCGAGCGCCGCACCTCGCAGGAGAAAAAGTGGACCAACCCCTCCTGGATGTGGATGTGGTAAATTGCAGTAAATTGAGTGACACCCGAGAAACCACGACCTGCCCCACGCAATTGACACGCGACTCCGCCGTCCCCTTGATCTGGACATGTGGGGCCGTAATGGGATTAGGCTTGGGTTACTCTCTTTCACACAATTGCCCAATGTGCTGGCGTGGGTTGATGTCGCTGCTCGTTGCTCACTGCTCGTTGTTCAGTGTTTCCAGTGCCGGTTCGTCATAATTGTTTAATTTAAACAGAGATTATGTTGCCGTCAAGGTGTTGCAGGCCCAGACGCGGCTTCTCACTGCTGCCAGGTTCCCACAATGAGTCGGAGCTTCGCTTGATGACTCCGCTGGTGGTAGCTGCGACTGAACTGTGGCCTCTGATATCGCTGGGAGCCACTGTCTTGACTTGTTTTAATGACTTTATCATTACGCGTCTAACGTAGCTAGCGGGTTTTGGTTGCAGAAGTACATTTGAAGAAAAAATGGGGATTTTTCTTAATTTTTTATAGAGATCTTCCTACTGAGCTAGTCTCCTCTAGTTTTCACAGTGTACAGCCGGAGTCTGTAGTGCAAAATATCAGTTCGAATAGCAACTAGACCACAAAGCCACCGCATGAAAACTATAAGGAAAAACTATATTAATATGCGCGGCTCAGTGAAATCTTTTGCGTGCTCCGCCTTGGCAATAGCAATCGCAAAATGAAAAGCCCCCGTGTTAATGCAAATGCTCCTACTACTTACTTACTACTCTTGTTATTACTATTATTATTAAAGTTTCTCTAATTTTTACCTTTCGTTTTTCTCTTACAGGCGATTGGTGAAAAACTACCAGCCCAAAAAGAAGGAGGAGGAAGACAATGAGTAAGCATCAACCAAAAAATAATTTACCAACAATTTCGGGGGAACCTACAGCGTTTGTTAAATGTCTTGGAAAATTATCCATTATTTGTTGCACTTTGTTTGCCTTATTTGTTGGCAACGTGCTAAGTGGATGTCGATCTGGTTGGATCAACTCATGACTAGGAATGTTTATATCTAATTGTGCGTGCTTAGTGTCGTTCAATTACAAATCCACTTGGGGCTTTGGCCAGAGTTTCAAGTAGTTCAGTCCACGAATGCGTGGATGCGTGTGGTCTGGAAATCTCAGTTTTTAATTACATGCCATGCAAAACTGCCCCAGACTGGCGGGAACTGACATCATGACCCGCAAATAGATCTGACTCGGGGGATATGTGGATGTGGCATGTGTGTAATATGACAATGAAGCCATAGCCAAAGGCATAGCCTTTGCCAAATGGAAGTCTTGGTAATGAAATACCAAACGCTTTGCCTTATTCAGCCGCTAAAATCCATAAATTTATGCCCGTTCGATGGCCATATAGAGTGCCCATTCTGAGGGACGGCGTTGATAGACGGACAGCACAGACCGACGGAGTCGCGTGGGTGATCCAAAGCGCGTGTCCAACTCTGTCAATCCGCGAGCCCCATAAATCGGGCCCTTGACTTTGGACAGACTCGAGTGTCCAATCAGAGCTGAAAACTACACAGAAAAAATATGCGTTTAGCAAACGTTGTGGTTTTCCTCATATGATGATTAAAGTAAGGCCACTTTGATTAACATGCTCCCATTACAGATTCACAACGATGCAAGCGTTCCGCAATCTGCTCAAGGAGGTGGGCGACTTGGCGGGACAGCGTGAAATAGTCTCCGAATCCCTGCAGAACCAGATCATTCAGGGTGTGATGCTGCTGTCCAAGACACTGCGCGAAGATCGCAAGGTGAGTGTGTGGGCGCGAACATTGAATAAAATGAATATCTAAATCATTACCCATTCATGTTTCCAGAAATGCCTTAGCGATGGTGCAACACTGCAACAGAACCTCAGCACACAGCTCTCTTCGCTGGACAGGGCCAAGCGTAATTACGAGAAGGCCTACCGCGATTCAGAGAAGGCCGTGGACAGCTACAAGCGGGCCGACATGGACCTCAATCTGAGCCGGGCCGAGGTGGAGCGATACAAGAACGTGATGACCACAAAGATCCAGCAATCGGACGACGCCAAGAACGAGTACGCCAACCAGTTGCAGAAGACCAACAATCTGCAACAGCAACACTACAGCATGATGCTGCCTGCGGTTCTCAATAGGCTGCAGGAGCTGGACGAGAAGCGCACCCGTGGCTTCAGGGAGTTCATCATCGGTGCTGCGGAGGCCGAGTCCTCGGTGGCGCCCATCATTGCCCGCTGCATGGAGGGAATTGTGAAGGCTGGCGAGTCGATTGACGAAAAAGAGGATTCCAATAAAGTCATAGAAAGGTATGACTCTCCAAAAACTTTTTAAAGAAACTTAAACTACTAGTAATATTTTCCTTTCGCAGATACCAGTCTGGCTTCACACCGCCGAGGGACATTCCCTTCGAGGATCTGTCCAAGAGCGATCCGGACGCCTTGCACGACTCACACTACAGCAACTCGACATCGAACCACCTGACCATGAGGGGCACCATGAGTGCCAACAAGCTAAAAAAGCGAGTGGGCATCTTCAACATTTTCGGGAGCAACAAGGTAAGGGATTCCGTGGCTGATTATCTGTCGGTGGGGGACTATATGTTGTACCATGGGGGAAGAGTTTTAGACTCGATTCCCAGTGAATGACTCTAGATTGTCCAGAGTTTTCGGTTAACCTGTCACACAAAGTCTGTCCAATTCAGTGCACCAGCCTTTTGAGTTGAGCCGCTTCTTGAATAGTTTTGAAGATTTTTGGTGTTTTATTCGATAAGTCGTAGGTCTCGGTTATGGTTTGTGCCTTCTTATGGTTTACTCATCCAGTCTTCTTTCTTTTCCGTTCTATTTCTATACACGTATATTCATTTGATCGATCTCGATTACCACATTTATTTATTTAACTGGGACATGGTTCTGTCTCTTGCCGTAAGTACCAAGTGTGCAGTTGCCCAGGCCTCGTTTTGTGTCCTCTCCATGCATAATCCACTACCACCACCAGACCATATAAACATCCAGTTCCCAGTACATAACACCGACCGCATTTGAATTGCCATGTTTTGTGTCTCATTTACTAATAGTTTGTGTCAGCTTTGCTTTTTGAGTTTCCCTTCACAAGTCTGCGAAACCTGCAAGCGAAATTTCAAATCCAAAGCTTTTTCAATATACTATATTTAATTAACTCCTGATTTCTACTTTTGTACACATATTTGTTGCTGCCATTCGGTTTTGAAATGATTAAACTGCTTTTGTACACTCGAACACGAACCACACAACAAACACCGCCAACAAACATGTGATACAATTTTGAATCTATCGCAAAACCAACAAATAAATAAATTACTAAATCAATTCGCTGCCAATAGCAACGGCAGATAATTGAAGCCTGTATCACGATGAAGGTATGATGAATCTTTCAGCTCACTCTCTCTCTTATAAAATATAACTAACTAAATCCTAAGACTAAGCCTAGCCTTAACTAGCCTAGCTCCCACTTTTAATGACACTACCTCGCTATCCATACTAATCACAATCAGTCGAATACGAATCTAACCATCACTAGCATATCGTTTCCATTAATAATAATTAATTGTCTCAGCGCAACTTTCACTTTAAACGATCGGCTTATTCTTGGCCCAAACCAATCTGGCCAAGTTCTAAAATTAACCACCGCCAATTTTTAAGAAACTTTGTCAGTAAATTGTTAATTAACTAGCTGAAAGTCATAGAAGCACACTCACACTTTAAAATTGTATGTTTTTCCTTTGTTTCTAACTTTGATTATTTTTTTAATTGTGACTCATTAGCCCCCGAAAATACCTCCGCATGATTGAATGCCTTTATCACATTATTTTCCCCTACGTTCCATTTCCATAATTTTGTTCTTTATGGGCCAATTAATGGCCTGTTAATGTGGAAACAGGTTTTGATTGATATCGAAAGCGGGTCATTGGATTATCAGTACATTAGCATTTATGGTTTCTTGATTTTTGTGATTCTCTTTTCGATTTGTATCAATAATGTTTTGTACTCACTGCGTGCCACTATTTTTGCCTTGCGGATGTCTTACTGTGTTGTCCTTTAGTCCTTTTTTTTACCGTACTCATTGCATTTGTCAAAATGTATTTTGTTTTATTCTTTTTAAAACTCCACTAATTATGATTCGATTGCCACAGAATTCCCTGACTGCGGACGGACAAAAGGAGGACTTCAGCGATCTGCCCCCGAATCAGCGGCGAAAGAAACTTCAAGCGAAGATCACCGAATTGCAGCAGAAGATCGCCCAGGAAACGAATGCCCGGGATGGCCTGATGAAGATGAAGATCGTCTATGAGGCGAACTCTTCACTGGGCAATCCCATGACCGTCGAAGGACAACTGAACGAGTCGGAACACAAGCTGGAAAAACTGAAGGTGGATCTGAAGAAGTACCAGAGCTTCTTGGACAAGGCCAACCAAGTGCAGATGGCCACCAGTAGTCCGCAGGCGAATCGCAATCAACTGCAAAACGGTCACCGAACCTCTAGGTAGGATTTCCATTTACTATCCAAAACCTGAATAAAATAATTTGCAACATTTTTCAGACATTCCAATGGCAGTGCCGATGACCATCATGACGATGGCGATGACCAGCCTGACGACGCTGGCAGCTTAAGCAGGTCAGATTCTGAGGATAATGTGGCGCAAATACAAAATGGGCATAATAATAACAATAACGGGTACACTCATAAGTCTACGTTCAATGTTTATAAATATTTATATATATATCTCTCTCACCCCACATTACATTTTATACTCGACCATACATTATCGTAGCATTCTTCGATTCTAATCTCTGGTTTTTATTTCTGCATTGCACTTCCTCATTGCACCTGGTGTGTGGCATTTTCTTCGGTGGTTCGGTTACTTCATTTTCGGTTTCTCACTCACAAAACTATATAAAGCAATAACTGCCCAGAAAGTCCACAATATGCCAAAGGATACAAAATTTGAATTAATCTAGTAGATTTTTGGTTAATATTTGATTTCTTACTGCTCTACACCATACATGATAACATTTAATAATGTTGGAATTGCAACTTCTTCAAATATTTCGTTTCATTTTGCCTATTCCATGGTGAAATCTAGCAGTTCGGCGAGCCCTGAGAGCGGCCTGGGCACATCCCACACGTCCCTGCCAGGATCTGGGCAGGGCAGTGCCAACGAGAACGCCATCGGAGAGGATACCTACTACGAAACGGAGGTGGAGGCGCTGCAGCCCCTGGGCACATGTCGAGCCTTGTATCCATTCGAAGGTTGGTGCTTTGGAACCGTCTTATCTTATAGCTTACTAATTCTTAAATCTTTTGGTCCCTCAGCCACCAGCGAAGGCAGTATACCCATGAACGAAGGCGAGGAGCTGCAGGTGATCGAAATCGACCAAGGAGACGGATGGACGCGAGTGCGGCGAGCGAATAATTCGAATGGCTGGGACGAGGGCTTCGTGCCCACGAGTTACATCGAGTGCACGCTATACGCTTAGAGCTAAGAAAAATAATGGGGCGGGCAATTAGCCGGGCGGTTTTAAATGTTACCTACTCAGCAAACATTTGCGTATGTTCGATTTATTTGTGTACTTTTGTCATAACTTTGCGTTCTGTCGGACAGCCATACTATAGACACACACGAAACACTCGCCTACACCTCCACCTACCAGCCACAGATACACCCCACACTGTACATTTTTGACCTAAGCCAAGTTCGATCCATTTATCCTTTGTATACTTTGTGTATTTACTCTGATTTTAATCGTCATCGATCTTATGGTAGTGCAAGCTATATCATACTATAAATATTATAGTCATTATGCACCTACGGCAGACCTCACCTAATTGTAAGCACCGCAACGTTTCCCTCTTCACCATAAAACAATCATGATAACACCTATTTATATACATATATCTATATATGAAACGAGATTTATACGGCAACTGAATACGTGAGAAATTGAAGCAAAAAAACTTGAGAAAACTATAGCCATTTGGCACTGAAAGTAGTCTTGTGAACACGTTTTCAAAGCGCCGAGCTCATGCTGACAAAAAAGCTCAGATTTGAAAATGTGTTGACGATAATTATTTTTATTTGGCCTTAGAGAGCATCTGCTGCTTTTCCGGCTGACCAGGAGCGGAAAAGCTGCAGACTGCGACATCGACCACATCAGACCAGATTAAACACGAACAACTCAAGGATATGTAGGCAAAAGTTATGGCAATCTGCATGACACGGGGCATATGCATTTGCGGAAGCAAAGAACGCGCTAGCCTTTTTGATATAAATAGAAACAATTGTACATTTTACTTTATACAACTCTATGCATAATTCCTAATTTTAATTTGATGATAATTTTGTATTGCTCTTTGCCTTGTACATTTTTACACACACACACACTATGTTTAAAGGACGATTATTTGGATCCTGATCCTGCAGCGCGTAATTTCGATTTAGGAACCCCTAGACCTTAAGTTCACACAACATTTAAGGCTTAAGTCAGAGCAAAGCCGGGCGGCGCTGCATTCGTTATGTTCAACGCCACTTTGCAATACATTTATTTATAAACAATATATTTTAAAATCATATACCACATATGTATATTGGTAGACCACAATCAAAAAACTGAAAACGGAAGTCTGCAAAGCGAATCCAGACCGGAGCGAGTTAGATTTTTAGTTAGGCATCATATTCTGCAGCCTTTTCCATGTGTATTTTGTACTTTCATTTCGCATATAATATTATGCTACTATGCTTTAGCATTTAAGTGTGCAAAACAATGAAACTGAAACTGATGAATTCTGTTTTCTTACGTTAAATTAATGATGTGAACTAATCTTAGTGCGAACGCAGCAAATAAATAATTCCAAAATTCTTAAATTTATCTAATTCTAAATTCGATACTGAAAACAGGCACATACGTATTAACGGTAATATGTTTACATCATCAAATGGAAGGAAAGTAATTGAATTTAAGTGAAGAAACTACGGCAAATGTATGTGAGAATTGTCAGCATAATAAATAACTAAAATTTACTTCGTTTCTGCATTTTTAATTTTCTTAAAAGTTTTAATTTTGTATATATTGATATTTCGAAACTTTGTTTATTTTTTCAAAAACAAATTTTGAAAAATGTTAGAAAGCCTTTTCAGAGTGACCATATATTGTTGACAACAAACATGTGTCGTTTTTTTCGCTCTAAATACTGCCACTCTGACATTCTAGGAGCCGGGTTAAAATATTTATTTAATGGAACCTCCTTCTAAAAAATCCAAGATGCCGAGCAACCACAAGTTTAAGCAAAATAAGAAAAAGTATTTCCAAAACTCCAAGAAGCAGTACCTGCAGGCGGGCCAGCGCGGATTCTTCGCCACGTGCAACATCAACGAGAAGGCATGCGTTCGAGAGTGCTACAATTTGTTGAACCACTATGCTGATTCGCTCTACGGCCCGGAGAAGCCGGAAGAAAACCCAGAGGCGCCAGGAGCAGCTGGCGATGAGGATGATGACTTGGAAGCGGCTGCCGCTAAGTGCCGCGAGGCCAATGCACCGCGCAAGACGCGATTCCAGAGCGTGGACACTGGCACCAACAATTGCGTCTTCATTCGCACTCTGCTAGACGATCCGGTGACTCTTGGCAAACACATTGTCCAAGATATAGCCGTCACCGGCAAGTCCATGTCCCGATTTGTCCTGCGCCTGGTGCCCATCGAAGCTGTCTGTCGTGCCAATATGTCGGACATAATCGAGGCGGCAGGAACGCTCTTTGATAAGCACTTCCTAAAGGAACCCACCAGCTATGGCATCATCTTTAATCACCGCTACAATCAGCAGATTAAACGCGATCAAATCATCACTGAGTTAGCTGGGCTGGTCAACTCCAAGAATGTGGGCAACAAGGTGGATCTCCAGAATGCCAAAAAGTCCATTATTGTGGAGGTGCTCCGCGGATGGTGCTTGCTCAGCGTGATAGACAACTACCTGGACTGCAAGAAGTTCAATCTGGCCGAGCTGGCTAATCCCAGTGATAAGAAATCGAACGGCGAGGGAGATTCAAAGTCTGAAAAGTCCCTAGAAGATTCTGGAGTAGCGAAGGATAATTCCAAGTCAGAGGGTTCTTTAGAGGAAAAAAATTACAAGGAAGAGTCCAATGTGGAGATCGACGCAAAAGAGGCTTAAAAACAATAAAAAAATCTTGACCAGGATATGAATTAGATATAAGTAGATTTATAACTGCTGCCTTTAACTGCTGTGCAGAATGTGAATAAACCTTCCAGTTATTCTTTACTTTGTTAATAATTTTATTGTTTTGTTCATTCTTACTTAGTGGCTAACTTTGGAGTGTTTTCGTGCTGCCTTTTCCATACATACATAGATGTCCTTGCTTGGGCGTGTATTACTTTACAGTTCAGTTGTTTAAAACTACTAGACTAGAGCCTCTAAATCAGTTGCGCTTGAGCAGCGTGCCCACAGTGCCGGCGATCTTCTCGTATGCCATAAACATAAGCGCCGCCGTCAGCACAGTTTGGAGGATCTTGGCCTCCAGACCACGGAACAAGCCACTAATGCCCTGGTGCTGCAGTATGCTGATCATTAGCTCCAGCGTGCTCTCAGTGCGCGGCGGCTTGGAGCCGAATGAGGTCGATGGCTTCGCATCAGCCTCCTTGCTGCGGTGACGCTGCTTCGTCTGCACCAGTTGCAGAGGATAGGTCAGCACCGTGGCGAATGCCTTGGCAATAGCTCCAATAAAGAAGAAGCTCAAACTGCCCATCTCGCCGCCGGTGAACCTCATGATGTTCCTCTTGAGCAGCTCGTACATCATGAATTGGAGAGCTGGATTCGAGACGAGCATCAGGGAGGGAATAGTTCCAGACCAGAGACCAGCAATTCCTTCCTTCTTAGCCACGTACTTTAGGCCCTCGAGCAGACTTTTGTAGTGCTTGTTTACCTCATCGGAAGTCCCAGCCACATTGCGCATGCGCAGCCGCGTGTTCACAACCCAAAACGGGGTGGTGGTGAGCACATTTATGATGCCAGCTATACTACCCAGGAGCAGATCCTTCAGGGCGCTGTGCTGAGCCGGAGATCCCCCCGAAGCCACCGCCTTGAGGGCGTGGAATGTATAGAAGTACACAAAGTTCGAAATGCACAGGCTCTGGAGAACAGGACCAAGGCCGCGGTACAGTGACTGGAATCCCTCACCCAGCACTATCTCCTTTATCACCTGCTTTGTGCTCCGCACCTCGCCGGACTCCTCCACTGGAAATGAAAATGTTTTAAAGTTAAAAATATAAAATACAAATATTTTGAGGTTTTAAAAGTGAGAACATCACAGGTGGAATCTGCCCAAGCGCTAATTCAATATGTCACGCATATGTTCGTATAGACTTCTGTGTTACTTAGCCTTGAACCCTAATACGATAATTACTTAATTTTAAAACAAAACCTTTTCTGACCTTACTCTGTACAGTGAACACTGGACATGTTCATTGTGCTATTACAATCTGCCGACAAAAAGAGTTTACGACTATTTACTTTCACTTAATAGGTGCTAAATAATCCTTTAATTGAATTTATTTATAGCCAGTACACTGTGCACTGTTTATTTTGTTTAGTGTGACAAAGTCCATTCTCAGGTAATTGGAAATTCTTATTTTTTAAAAAATTAAAATCTATAGTAGATAGGAATTATGGTTCTAATTAACAAAACAGCTTATTATACTGTTCCTATCTTACCTAAGGGACTACACAAAAGTAAATATTCTTTTATAGTGCGGCTAATATGTTGCCACCGACAGTAAGAGCCTAGAAACGATATGAATTCTTTTTTAATATACCTCCCAAATTGGATTAGCTCTTCGCGCTGATTAGTTTTCATAGTTAACATATCAATAGAAAGTTTCCAAACTTGGAGTTTGAACTCGCCCAAAGGTATTTAGAAAAGCAATGGCCCTTATCTGGAGTCCACACTGCAGATTAGTTACAATCTGACCAATTCATTGCGCCTACTTACACTGCAGACGGGAGCGCACCGTGTCCAGTGGATAAAAGGTGCTCATTGCGATGCAGCCCCCCTGAAAAGTGTCGAAATGCAAATTAGCAACGGGTTGACCTTTAACCGGCAAATATTTGAGCACTTACCGCGGCTCCGGAGACGGCGTGCACGAAGTTTTGGTAGCTCAGCACCTGGCTAAGCTTCGACGGGGCCACCATGGTGTCTACTTGATCGGCTGACGAGCAGTTCTGTTTTCCAGACGTCTAGCGGCGTCTTCGAGCGAGCGATTACTGACTGGCGTCGGAGTGGGACCCCGGCGACTGGGCTCTCGTTCGGAAATTTAGCGTTTTACGGAAGATTAGATTAAATTAGCCGTGCCCGGTTGTATGTTGTCCGGCAGCGCAGAGGAGATGCGGTGCCGCGAGCTGAGTTGAGTCTTCCTGGATCACAGATGCTTTTTAATAAATCAACCATTCACATATTCACGGTTTTTGTGTTTATTTATTTACAGCTTTCAATATGTGCAAAATTCTTGCTTTTGATAGGACCGTAGTTTTGGTGTCTCACAGAAATACCATTAATACCAAAAGCATTCCAATATATTTTTATACCCTTGCAGAGGGTATTATAATTTAGGCAGAAAATGCAACCCATTGAGGAACGATCTCTCCATCATAAAGTTATATTCTGGATCAGGATCACCTATAGCGCCGATATAAGCATCTCCGATTGTCTTTGTCTTGAAGCTATAAAATTGTGAACACCCTTTTTTTACACGCAGTATATACGTTTTTGTTTTATAAGGATCTCCCAACTATATCCGGTGTTTGCTAGACCTCTAAACAATTGAAATATCTATGTAAATGCAAGGATAAACGTCTGCTTAACTTCTTAAAATATACGAACTATGTTTTTTTTTTAAATGTAGTTATTATCTAAACTATTTATGAGTTTTCTAACCTAACATAAAACTAGGGGTTCTTTCTTAAAGGAGCTGGTCGATAAGGCACTTTTCCCTCCGAGGTTCCAGTCGGGGCTTTTTCATAAAATTCACTCCCGTTTCGCTACTGCTGTTTAGTAAATCGGCCGCCTTTCGCTTCAGATTCTAAATGTGGTTAAAACAAACAAATTAATGATCTATAAAAAATTAAAATAAAAACAGTTTTCCGACCTCATGTTCCTCCTCTGTCAAGGTGGCGAACACAAAGTTCTTGGCTTTGGCAGTTTTTACAGAAACGGTGGAAGTAGCGCCGTTCACCTCTCGAGAAGATCCTTTGGTTAGGCCCGCCAATTTGGAGAGGGTTTCCTGGTCCCGGACCAGAAAGGACCCTCGGGCAACAGTATTTTGCTGCTTTCGGGAGACTGGTGTTTTTGAGATCAGGAAGGGAGAGCTCTTCTTCACCTCCACTGAGGTCTTTTTGGTCGTTATTATGTTTAGCCGGCGGATAGTATTGACAGGATTGCTGGTGTTTACCGCAGACGTGGAGAGCGGAGAACCAGCTTCCTAGAATATAAACATGTTAGTAAATTATTAGATTAAAAAAAGTGGCATATTTTTCCCACCGGTTTCAGTCCCTTTTCGAGGAGTAACTGCTCCCGCTCGTATCGAATCTTGCGCCACAAGTGCTCATTCTCCTCGTCGCCGCTGCCCTCGTTGGCCTCACCATTCTCCGGGCGTTGTTCATCCAGGCTAAAGCCGTTTTCGGCGTTCCTCCAACGGAACTGTCTCTGACGCACGGCTCCCTCCTCGTCCTCGATCAGCATTTCCTTGATTTTACGCACATCCCGGATGTCCTGATCCAGCATTTTGCGACTGTTGGAAAATAATAATTTAAAGATTTAAAGAAAAATTTAATATTTAGAAATATTTACGCATGAATCTGGCCCAGCTCGTGGCGCAGTTGCTCCTTATCAAACTGATCTTCATCTCCCAACTCTATGTCATAGGTATCCATATTTTTTTCGTCCTCATCGGCAGATCCCCATTCAGACTCTGAAAGTTCAGCTTCTTTTTCCACAAAATTGGATGCTCGAAGCTTGCGATCCTTTTTGGTCATTTGCACAACGACTTCATTCTCCTCGGAATCGTAGTCCACAAAGGTTTCGGGGATTTCTTCAGCTGGTTCCTCGTCACTTTCCTCCCCAAATTCCTCGCCCTCAAGTTCCTCCTCGCTCTCCTCATCATCAGAGAATCCAAGCTTGGCTTTCTTCTGCCTTTTCTTGGTCAGTTTCTTGGTGCGAAGTTTTTCCGATTGTGGCAGCTCCTCCTTGGCCTCCTCCTCATCACTGGACACGATTTTATTGGCCACTGGCGAGAGTGGCTGATCATCCTCATTTTGTGTTGGTTCCGGAAGCTGAGTGGCAAAGGTGCCCGAACAGAGGCCCTCCAGTTCATCTGGCGCTTGCGTGGATCCCTCAAACAGCGTCGTAGGAATCTGGCTGATGAGGGCGGTGTCCACGGAAGATGGTGCGGCGGATGAAACCATCTGGGACTGCGGGAATTGGCCGGAACAAAGATCAAGCAGTTCATTTTCCTCATCGCTGGCCGTTTTCTGCGCCTCCTCGTCGAAGAGTTTCTGGGCGGATAGCTGAAGCTGAGTAGCAGTTAGGGGAGGAGCCATACTTGGTTTAGGAGTTTGTAGCAGATCCACGTCGTCTTCGTCGGAATTGTCATTCACAAAGGCTTTAATAATTCTGTTTTTTTTCTTGCCGGTTTGGGTTTCTGGCTCTGGTTCGCTTTCTTCGTCACTTTCACTGCTCGGTTCCTCTTTTTCAGACTCCAGCTTTAGATTATCTTCAGTTTCGCTTTTGTTTTTTTCTGCCTTGTCGATCTCTTCCTGCTCGTCCTCGTCTTCTATTTCGGCTCCATCGACGATTTCCTCGTCGTCGTTTATGGTAACTTCTTCATAACCAGGTTTGTCCTCCGGCTCATATTCTTCGTCCACATCCATTTCCTCTTCGTCTTCTGCCATCCTTTCCTTCTCCTCTGCTTGCTTTTTCTTCAGATCGTCCATCCGTTTTTTGGTTATAAGAGACTTGAGATGCTCCTGCATTTTGATGTATGCTGCCCCCGGTTTGGGCTCCTTGTTAACGGGTTCCTCCTCATGATGGTGATAATTAACCTTGGACATCTCCAGCTTACCATGTTCAGTGGTATGAATACTAAAAACAAATAAAAACTTAGATTAAAATAGGTGTCTAGATTAAATTGGTAAATATTTACTTAACGGTCTCAGTGGTCTTGTGTTTTTTGGCTTCCCGCGTTTTCATGAGTCTCTGCAACAAATCATCCACGCCTGTTGGTTTTTTGGCAAACATATCCCCGGTCTCCAGGTCAATCACCATATTGGTATCTCCCTTTATCGAAGGACTCACGTCCGAACTTTTCTCAATCTTCAACTTGCGGATAGCTTCGCTGATCTTGGGAGTAGCCGGCTTGGAGGGCGGTGTTATGCTGATGGTGCTCAAGTCCAGCTTGGGCAGCTCCACCACCTCTGTTATCAGACAGGCTTTGTTGGAAGATTTGGTCGGACTCTTTTCTAAGATTTCCGTTCCTTCTGCAAACTTTAGGGCGGCTGAAGCGGATGTGGATGCAATAGGTTCGTCTTCCATGGGAACTTGTTTTAATGTATCCTCGCATGGTGGGGCGTCGGCCTGGTCCTTTGTATCTACTGATTCAGGCACTTTGTCTAACACCCCCAGATTGTCTTTCATCACTAGTGGTTCTTCATTTTCAGCTTCGTCTTCCTCCTCCTCTGGCTCGGACTCGGATTTGAAAAACTCAGTGGCTTCTTTGGCTCTTGCGTCCATTAATTTACTAAATATTAGAATAGTTAATAAAAAACTTTTTTGTTGTAATCAACTTACGCATAAGCCTCCAGTTCCTCGGTGTTCATGCGAAGAGCAAAGGACTTTCTTGGTTGCTTGCTGGGCATGGGGCTTCCGCCCGCCAGTGCCGTGGCCAAAGGGGTGTTAATGGTCCGACGACTTAGGAACTCCTTCAGTGACCTGGGCTTGGGCTGATGGTAGGGCACGTTAATATGAGCCTCGCGGTGCAGACGCTGTTGCTCACTTTGGATGGCCTGCATCCCGTCTAGCGCCTTCTTGGCTGATGCCTGGGGTGGATAAGTGGACGTTAGAAGGGTGATTTTCTTACAAATAATGGATACTTACCCTCATTTCCTTGGTTTTTTTGGGTTTATCGGGGGCACCTTCATTAGGTGTGTCAGGTTCTCTATCTGCTTCTTTTTCCGGATTGCTGAGCTCGGGCTCGGATTCAGAGTCCACTAAACCTTTAAGCTTATTTTTGGCTGGACTAGACTCCTCCTCGCTTTCAGGCTTTGGGATTTCGTCCCCGCTGTTGCTGCCGAGGCGTTGTCTTGTTGTCTTTTCCTTCTTTTTCTTATCTTTCCTAGATGTTTTAGGTTTTGCCTCCTCTTCGTCGCTCTCCAATCGCTGTTTCGTTTTCTTGGCCTGCTTCGTTTTCTTTGAAGGCTTTGGCTGCTCCTTCGTTTCTTGCCCGTTTCCTTGCCACTCCTCCTCGCTATCCGTGTCTATAATAGCTGATATTTTCTTCTTGGTTTTTAAGGCCACCTCTTCCTGGTCTGTTGCCAGTTTGGTAGCATCTTCCTCGCTCTCCATTGGAGGCTCCAGACTGTGTGGTACCTCAGATTTTTCAGCCCCCTCCGGCTCATCCTTCTCTGACGATGTAGGAGCTTCATCTTCGTCACTGTCCAACATTCTTTGCCGCCGGTTTTTGGGGGAGATTTTCCTGACTTGGGGCTCGGGTACACCTTCGTTTTCGCTGTCGTCCGACATCATTAGACTCTTGCCACCCAAAAGATCTTCGGCAGACACGTTCTTCTCGTCTTCTTCATCAATTTGCAGTCTTTCCATCGAGTCGTCTGCCAGCTCATCGTTTTCTGCTGGGGTTGCAGTTTCTGCAACTGACTCGCTCATGTTTGTGGGTCAATTTGTTTTTATTCTGTTATTAAAAAACAAATTCAGAAATAAACACGCACACACACATTCGAGTTTTGGCGCAAAATTGATAAATGCAGTGTTGCAAAAAGTGGTATGGTCTCGGATCGTTTTACAACACTTATATTTTGTTATTTTTCAGCACTGGTAAAACCAGCTCCGTGGAACAAGTGAAAACGAGATTTTTCCGTTATTTTTCTTTTGGCAATAAATTTATATAAAATAAACAGCAGAATTGTAAAAAAATTAAAAGAGAATTTTTTTTTTATTTTGAGAGGGACTGAATTCTTATAAATGGTACCCACCAGCATTAAAACTAGCTAATTTGCAAACACATCCAAAACTTACATTTAAATCGTTCTCTACGTTTGATTTTTAGTTTTAGGAAGGAATGAGGGAACTTCTTTTGATGTAAAACGATCAGGCGATGATTAGGCGCAATACGTCTTTTGTGGAAGTATATGTCGTCCAGTGGCTGAAAGGTGTTCACCATAATTTCTCCAAAGATCATAGAAAATACAGATCTCAATGAACTCGAAAAACAGAATTTGTGGATTAGTTAAACCAATTTGTGTTTTTTTCTCGAGTATTGGCTTAATAAAGGCTAATTGCCGAAAACCAATGAATTTTGATGCAGATGGTTGTGTATTGCTCCCAAGTTTCGCATAAATAAGAGAAGAAAATGTAAAAATTTTTCTATCGAAGAACTAAGTTTTTAACATTTTTGGAACCATTAAAACAAGAGAAGAAGACTTAAAAGCTAAAAGACAAAGCCACAAATAAGAGTAAACTCTACATTCCCTTCATTGGCAGCGAGATCAAAAAAATGGTGGACTTCTTTGAACAAAGTACAAGTATTCAACTATAAAATCTGTATAGATTTTCCAGACTAGAAAGGCGAAAGTCTCAATACATTGGTTAACAAACATGTAGTCTAAGCAGCTTGTAAGTGATTGCTTTTATCTTTAAATCAAGAGACGAATTTCTCGCAGACTTAGAGATGGTCCATAAAATGTACATGATTATTTAAATACAAATCAAACAGCATGAAAAATCCAAGCAGACATCTTAATCAGCGCCAGCAAGCGCCCCTCAGACCCGACCGGCAGCAGCAACCTTTCAACAGTACAGCAATCGAAAGTAATCACCCAACGGATTTACATGCCCAGGTCCACCTGTACTTGTAGTATGTTTCACCTGTTCTCCTTGTTGTTGTTGCTCTTGGGTTAGCGAATTGTTGCAGTTGGTTTGGTGCTGGTGCCTTCTGGTGCTGCGATGCTTTCTCCGCATCTCTTTCTTCCTCACGAGCATTTCTCTTTCACAGTTTAGTGACTGAAAGGCTGGAGGTCTTTCGGCCGAGGGTCATTAAGTAACCGGCAGCCCACCCCCTTCCAGTGCAGAAAGGGCAGCTACTTATACACATACTATAAATAGCATTAAAATGCAATTATCAGCGGCTCCAGTTCCATCTGGATCGCATCCAATCCGCAAAAGTTAACCTCGCTTCGGACCTTAATATTCAATTAACAACGATTTCTTGGCTCTAAATGAAAGCAAAAGCGAAGAGCCCAAAACCCGAGACCGAACCGTTTTAATGGGTGTCTAATTCCTTTGGCTTTTCACTCTTCAAGCTTCAACGCACGCGGCCTTCTGAGATCATGATTACCATGACTTAAAAACAGACTATTGATTAATGCATTTTACAAATGTCTTGGATCTGAAAGGGGACCAAAATATCTCAGCCTTGCGAATTGCGCAACGTTTCAAAATCCCACACAACAGAGCTCGAGTTATCCAACTTTAGAAAGATTCAAAAGAAAGCCCCTCACATATGTCCATATTTTACAAATCTTACGGGGTTCCGCTATGCGAAATTTATAATATATTCGCAGAGTCGATCACAGCATTTGCTTAATCAGTCGCTTAATTAGCAGGGTATATTTGACTTGGGGATACCCTTTTAGGGGAAGAAAGTAAAACCATATTTTGTATATTTTTAGGAATTTCCAAACTATTTCTAAAGTGTTTCATATAATTTTCGGAGTTGTTTCTGAGATGTTTATATTTTTATAGAGTAGGACATCTCTGATTGATTCTATAATATTGAGAAAACAAATACTTAAAAATACAAGAATTGCAATAAATCCTGGTGTCCAATAATCCCTAAAAAACTCTATTTTCGGATCAAAGCTTTAAAAGAAAAGAAATGTCCACCTTTCCGACAATCCCAGTAGCAAGATTAAATCATAAGACTTTTGGCATTTGAGTTAGGCATTTGTGTTTTTAAGCTCCAGCTAACTTGCCAATTAGCATATATAAAAAATAAATACAGACTTTGGCTTCGTACCTCCGAAACTCCGCATACACAATTTCTCTTTCATTTGGCGCAAAAAAATAAAAACGGTTAGCCGATATCTGTATCTGTGTATCTGTGCATCTGTAAGCTCGTCTCCGGCATCTTTTCTCATATCTGTAGCAGAGACTTTGCTTTTGGCCACTTACGGTATTTCTGCGCCTTGTTGTCGCTGTCTCTACCTAATTTGCATACGCACAGTTCACAGATCCAGCTAAATATCGACTCCAAAACGAAAGTGAAAACACTTCACTCTGTGCTAAACGGAGAGTCTAACCGAAAGATACACATAATTTCCAACTGTCTTCAATCAATATTGATCGCTGTCGAAATATCTGGGAATTCGAAATGGGATTTCGATCAATCGAGCAAACACAATGCCATTGTATACCGAAGATCTCTACAATACCAACTATTTTTAAAACACATTCAAAGCGAGATCTTTTCTTTTTGCCAAAGGCTGAGTGGCTTATGCAATCGAGCGGACCTAAGACCTTTCATCGCCTTCACGGATCCGATCTTGACTTTAAGTGTAAGTTGAAGTTTATGCCGGGACTGATCTCCCGGGACTGTCTTTCGCAATTAAATGTAAATCGTCCCCGAAGGAGTTGTTGCACAAAAGAGCGGATCTGATCGGCTTGTAATAGCGCTGTTCCTTGGCCCCAGACACGCCTTTGGCTGTCTGCGTCTGGCTTCGCGATTTCTTGCCTTTTTGCCTGGCCATTTTTATTTTTTTTTGGCGAGTGAAAGTGATATATGGCGCATGACTCAGGCTCCGTCCACGCTCGACTCGACTCGACTCGAGTAGGATAGAGTCGACTTCCAGCCGACCCCATCCCGGCCCCAAGTCTTATGCATAAAATAATAATTAAGCGCCATTTATGCGGCCCAAGACGAAGACATGGCGAAAAGGGCGCAGCAGCCATCAAGCGGCCACTGAAACCAAACTCAAAATCAATTGACATCTTTTCTGGTCACTAAAAAAAATTTACCATTAATTATTTAGACATGCTACACCAGATTTGTTTATATTAAAAAAAAGTGTGAATAAAATATACTCACAATGGTGAAAAGAGTTGTAAATAATTAAAAACCTCTTTTTACTAGTATATACTACTAGAATATATAATCCCAGTCTTCCATTTAATTAATTTAGATTTTAATAATCGTAAAATTTGGAGTATTATAACATTTAGAGTTTTTTGTATTTAAATGTTATGTGAATTGCTCTATGATCTATGACGACATAGTGAAGTATATCCCAGCCAGATCCCAGCCGATTTTTCTAAATAAGCTTTCATTTTTTTAAAATCAATAATTTTTAAAACTTTTACTCACCCATTTATTTAAAATAGAAATAATGTATAGTTTATAGAAAAAATATACCTCAAAAAGGAACAAAAACAATTTTTTCCTAGACAATGAATTAACTTTCTTCAAAAACCTTATATTAATGATTGATTTTTTTTTTTATAAACTATGGATTATTTTTTCCTTAACTTTTTTGCAGCAACACCCTCCTCCCCATATACCAAAGATTTATGTCGAAATCTGGTCAATCACATTCCCCAGCAATAGAAAAATTATTTAATGGAGTAAGATACTTTGGCCAAGTCAAGCTCCCTCAGCTGAGCGGGCCAGGTTCATTGTCTTTATAAATGTGATTTAGGGCTGACGACAGCTCAACGGAAAAGCCGCCAACAAAAAAAAAAAAAAAAACTTTTGCCCAGCGGCTGACAAAAGAAATGGAAAGTACAAAATAAAAGGAAAAAAGTAAGCGGGCCCAAGAGCGATTCCATTGGGCTCGATGACCGGGCCCCGGGGTTGCAACTTTGGAGTCGGAGTGCGACTTGCATAATGATTGACATTGTTTGGGCCCGATACCGGGGCATGGTCCACAATAATTTGTTTATAAACAATAAGAGCCCAAATTGTGCACCGTTATAGCTGCTAGGAAAAGTGGCTGAGAGAAAGACACTCCAAAGTTGTGCAAAACTCTGTCGGCCAACTGGTTTTTGTCTTCTCATAAATGAAACAAAATTAACTGAATGAACAGATGATTATTGTTATTGTTGCTTTGGTTGTCACCATGATGGTACAAATTGAAAGACTGAAGGAGGAGTGGCGGAAGGTGGCTTGAATATGCACCATTGACGCATGTGGTAAACACATTAGATAAACATTTTACAAGCTTTTTTGAAACTTAACAAAAAACACGAGTCATGGGTAAGAAGTTATATGCTTTATTAGTGGTTATTGTTTTTAATAGTAAAAACAATAATAATTTACAAATTTTAATTTATATATTAGTAAGTTACTAGATTTTGTCTAAGTTATATCTTTGTAATATTAAATAGACATAAAGAGTCTTAAAAAGTGTTAAATACAGGCTTGATATAATTATGCTTTAAAAAGATTTTTAACACATTTTCTATTCAGCTTTAAACCAAACACCTTTTATGAATCAAATAAAATTTATTTCCTGTTTTAAATAAATAGTTAATAGTTTTAAATAGTTGATTAAAAAGTTGTTTAATATGAAAAAATAAAAAATACAAATTATTGCAAATACGATTCATATTAAAACTTTACCATATCTAAGCTCAAAGGTATTTAAATATTTCTTGAATTGTGAAAAATTTGACAAAGAATTCCCATAAGGTTGCCAGTTGCCTTACTTTCTCTTATAAATTACATCACAGCCAAGTTTAAGTTCCCAAAACCATTGCCTTTCCCAACTGATATTGGCCTGTGCCCCGAAATACGAAATACGGGCTCAGAAGTTGCCTAATTTTCTAGAAAGAAATGAGAGGCAACCAAGTCACTGAACATGCTGGGTCTGCCCACGTACTATACAAGTGCGTCAGTGGAGACGGAACACGGCTCAATTGGCATGCCAGGCACGTCCCTGACCCAATTCCGTTTCGGTGCCACCGTCCGGGCGGTGTAACACGGGCCGATAATGTTTCATGTTTATATCCAAGCCATAGAAACGAATCTGCATGCCGGCTCTGGCGAGGATTGACGTCTTGGAGCAGGGTGTGATTCACACCGGATCCAAGGCGTTGCCGGGCATTGAAATCGAAACCGCAGGGCCAACGCGGAACTTTCGATTTCTTTCGATGCCATCGCTGGCACAGATCCGAGGTGCGTATTCAAATGAAAGTCCGATTACTTTCTTGGGCTTGGGCTCGGCCCAGTGACTTCAGCCAATTGCTGATACATACAAATATGTATGTTGTATCCATCCGATTTGGGCATTTCTATTTAATCATTTTTGGTTGTATTTTTTTTGCCGTGTGGCCACTCTTAAGCTCGTTTCACTTGCCGGCTTAAATACCGAATTTTTGTGCCATTTCATCATCGAAAATTGGACGGGCTACAAGAAACATCTCTGTGCACAATCGAGAGTGGCAAATGGCACATTTGCTTTTGGCAAATTGATCAAATTTGTTGCGAGAAAATTGGCACAAAGTTGTTTGCTTTTCTTCGGCTTTTTGGTTTTTGTTTGTACTCTTGTGCAATCTAAAGAGTCATTACTGTCCCCAAGGCATTTGAAAATTGCTCTGAAATTTGACAATTTTTAATAACAAATAATGGCGACATTCAAAGGGGTCTTGCATTAATTCGATTACAGCTTATAATAAGATTTGCCCAACATTTAATTCTTTTGAATTTCTCACAAGGTTATGACATAAAAACGAATAAAAGCCATGCGTTTTTCATTCTTTTTATACGCAAAATGATTTCCATGACAATAATCCCGCTTTCCCATTTTTGTAGAAGCTGTATGGAATAATAATTCACACAGCGAATGTCCCAATTCATTTTTAATTCACATTTAATTTATCATCTGTTAGGGAAAATCATTCAACATTGACAATTGACAGTGCAATGTTGTGCAAATCAAAAGACTTAGGCAACAAACTTGATTTAATAAATCATTCAATTACAATGAATCTTGATTTGAAGATCTGTGGATTTGGCTCCAGAGCGGAGAAACAAAAGTTGACTTAATAAACCAATTAAATTTATTTACGCTTCGCAAACACAAAGGTCAACAAAACAAAACAGAAATCCGCGCCCCTTGTAAGCGATAAGTATGTGCATTATGTCATTAGGGATTGCATAACCTGGGCTTTTGTTCGGTTTGGTTATCATAATTTAATTTTCCAATGCATTGGCCAGAATAACAAGCGGCGTGCCATCCGCAAAAGCCGTTAGCTGACTCACAGCCGGACGCGAACCCTTTTCGAATAACAATCGAAATTAGGCAATCGTTGAGGTAGCTCGCCCGGGCCACGCATTCGCCTCGAAAGACGTCACCAGTTACCTTGACACTCTGCCGGCTCCGCGACTCCCTCTGCGGGGACTTGCCAAAAATACTCTAGGCTCAAAAAAAAAACTATAAAAATAAAAACAAAAATAATAAGAAAAACAACCGCAACAGAAAGAGAAACACGGGCGGCCTGCAGAAAGCGGCCTGAAATGAAAAGTTGGCCGAACAAGTTTCGGGCCAGAGCTGAAGAGTACCCGAAAACGGCATATTTTGCATTCGGTTAGTGGCTGCTGTTGCTCAGAGAGTACCATCTTGCCCCAAACCGTGGCTCACTCTCCAAAGACTCTCTTGTGGCCAAAAGTTTGAGGCACCGAGCGCTCGAGCGGAGCGACAGCTCCAGTGGTAAAGGGGTCAAAACTTTCACGCGATATAAAATCTTGGTTAGCGATATGGCCGGGCCGCATTTTCATTTCAACTTTGTGTGCGACGAGTTGTCTTCAGTCCGGTGGCGACTCGAATGCGTCCTGTTAGCCACTCTTTTCTGCAACTCCACCACCACTGAGGCACTCCAGCTCCGCGTCCGTTCCGCGTCCCTTCCGTGATCCGTGATCGCAGTGCATCCAAATCCGAGAATACCAATCCGCCACGGATAAATACGAATCGAAAAACCATACCAAGCTACACAAACAAGCGAGCAATCCGAGATCTGCTCTTGTGCATTCAAATCCCAGATTCGAGCCGAGGCTCCATCGTGATCTGCCGCAGTGCCATTTAGCCAAAAGGGATATTAACCAGGCCCCAATGCAACGGATTTACCCAGCTTGAAGGTAAGAAAATGTGCCGAAAATGTGAGAAACTGAAAGTATGTTGAATATTTATGAAATGCTGACTTCGAGTGATGCAGGATTAGAGAATTTGGAAGCAAATGGATCTGAATAAATTGATTTATAAATTTAAAAAAATATGCTTTGTAAATTGTGAATTGTTTGAATGTTGAATATGTTTAAATTATGTATTATTTAATAATATATGAAGTTGAATAATGCGGGATTAAGTTATTTCAAAGCGATTGAAAGTGAATAATTTGATTTAAAAATCTAAAAAAATATGTTTTCACAATTGTAAATTGTTTGAAATTTAATTATTCAAGGCAACTAAATAGTTTTCTTTACAATCTGATAAAAGTAAATTTTTAAACTATATATGATTTCTTCCGCTTAGAATTATTACTCTTAACTGTTTTTTAAAGATCTGCAATAAATCTTTAAAATCATTCTCGTTATAATTCAAAACTCCTACATCACACAAACGAAACCCTCAACACACAGTTCCATTTGCTTACAAAAGCGTTGCAATCAATTCTGCGAAAGAGAGTATAAACGGTTGTTATTTTCGTTTAAAAGGAGAAAAATAACTCGAATTCGAAAAGCAGACGAAGTGCAGAAGAAAGCCGAAACGCACAGCAAAACTTTCGTCGTCGTGCATTATGCGGAAATATAACTATTATTAATAATAGTTAAGGAGCCATACTCCACGCCACGGCTGCTGAGGCGTGAAGCAGTTGAAAATGCTGCCAAACAAACCCTTGGCTCATTAAGCTTAATTTGGATTTGCATATCCAAATCTTCCAATTGTGAGCCACCCAACCACCCATCCAACCAGGTAACCAAACCACCCAAACCACCCACTGGAGAAAAACAAGATTCAAGATTCGAATGGTTGCCGGCTCTGGTTCTGTGTGTCTCATGTGGCCTGGTGCTGGTGAAATTTCATCGCGTTTCGCGCGAATGAAAGTCTGAAATTACCTTGTGCCGCTTCTCATTCGCTCTCTGCAGCATCTTAAGTTGCAGTTGCAGCTTCTGACTTTTCCACACTCACATGGTGCGGCAGCTTCTCTTTCTTTGATTAATATTGCGAGTTGCTTTGTTCAAAAACTGCTCCACTTTGGCAGGCAATTTCGCCGCTCCAGATCTTGGAAAATTTCATATTTTAACGAAAATATATATTCTATCCTATATATATATCCTATATAATACATTTAATAAATAAATAACTCAGTTAAATTTTGTTCGGTGTACTGGCTGTGGCATCCAAAAGTCTGGCGGGAGGCACGCGCGTGATCCTCCAAGTGGGTTGCATTGCTCAAACGCCGTGTGTGCCACTGCCACTTGTCATCGCCGCGGCTGCTGCTGCCCAAACGTAGCGCCTGGCAATACTTTTAATTGATTCCACACAGACGGCAATATATACTCCGACACAGACATTCTCATAGTGAAAGATGCTGCGCCACTTGCTGCAATAATTACTGGTTTCTTGCTCTTGAAGCTCATTGCTGCCACATGATGCCGAGCCATAGAGACTGCCTGGCACTGCCTCTGCCACTCTGCAACTTGGCGACAATTTCATACTAACGGCAATTGTCTCGCCGCCTTGTGCAATTTTCATGCAGTTTTTCATGGCAGCGTGAAAATGTCAAACAACAACGGAATGGCTGCAAAGAAAAAAGAAAAGCGTCCAAACTTTCATTGACAGTCGCTGGAGTTGCACAAACAAGATTTTCATTTGACGGCAAGAATGCCGATACAATTGAAAAGAACTTGTGGGAATAAGACTCCACTTTCTAGACTGAAATATATCCAAATTTTGGACAGCAAATCGAAACTCTTATTGCTCCATTTAATTGGATTTTCTCTTTCTATTTAACGAGACCACATGTAATTCCCCAAATAATTCAATCTAATGTAACTTTTTTTCTGGCCATTTCAATTGAGCGGCCGATTTTGGGCTCGTTAGCTTCGAAATCACCACAGAAACTCATTTGGCACCTTCCGCTGCACTTGAGTGCTCCTCCAGCCTGGCTCTTCATTAGAGGCAATCAAAGTTGATTTGAAATTATCATGGAAATCATGGAAAAATCAGTCAAATCAATGACCGCCCAGAGACCAGAGTGTTTCGTATTTCGTTTCTGATTGAGCCGCCAGCATTCACAGCGAGTCAACGAGACTCACTCCAGAAAATCGAGCACAACAAACGAAACATCTCAAGTCACTTTTCGATTGTGTTGTGTATGTGGACGAGTGTGTGGCAGAGCAGAGAAATGAAAACCACTTTCTTTGCATGCATGCCACAAAATACGCCAACACCAACAACTGGAGCCGGAGAGTCAGTCGAGCAATTTGCTTGCACCACCACGTTGCCAGCCCCAAGTTGCAAGTTGCAGGCTGCAAGCGGGCAGGCAAGCGGAACAGGCCAGGCCAGGCCGCTTCGTGGCGACAGCCGCCGCAGCCCGAAATTAGGTCACTAATTATTTCAGAGCAAAATGCAACCGGCTTTGGCTTTGGTGATGCCTCCAAGCAGTATCTGTTTCTACACAGAGAAAAAAATGTAGCATAAAATGAATATATACATTTTTAAAATAGTTTAATTTGTCCTTTTTCTGACCCTTTCTAAAAATTTCTAATAGTAGGTTCCCTAATACATATTTGTTAATATTAATATTTTAGTTAACAAGTATTTTCCAATAATTTTTGAATAGATAAAAAAAATGTAGACACATGTATTTTAGAATCCAGAAAAATATTTGTATTTAAATTCAAATTATAAAAAATTCGTTGAATACTTCTCTCAGTGCATGCAACTTTGGCTGGCATTGCAAGTTTGGATACTTAGGCTTCGGCTAACGATGCGTTGCAAGCTGCAAGTTGCAAGAAGAGACCTCCCTCCTTTCCTGCCCCATCTCTTTGGCTTTCTTTCACCCTCTTTTCGCCGTTCTTTCTTTCACCATTTTCTTCTGGCCTTTTTTGAACGCCGCTGAACTGGACCGGACAGCTTGGGCAGAAAGTGCAAGCCCTTGAGTTTTTACTTTCGTTGGGCCGGCACTGGTAATGGCCATGGTGAGCGATAACGGTAACCGGTTCTGCCCATTCAATCCGATGGCATCCGATCCGAACCGATCACCCCGCCGCGTTGCAATTGGACTCTTTTCTTGCAGCGAATTTCGCGTTTACCGTTAAAAAGAAATGGAAAGTAAAAATGGCCAACAAAGGTAGTGGCTTGGCATGGGGGGATTTGTAAGTTATGTTAATTGTCTTGTTTCGTTTTATCTGTGTATCTGCATCTCAGATCCTGGCCAACGGGACTTTTTGGCAGCCGCTGCACTAATGATCTGAAAGGGGTTGAAGTTTTATTTTTTTGCAGTTGGGCGGGCACCGGAAACGGTAGCGGTTAACGGGAATTTTTGGGCCGGTTGTAAAAGTGGCGGGTTTTGGTTCACTGAGGGTCTGACTTTTCCATAACAGTAAAATTTAGTATTTACGAAAAAATATATTAGACCGGAAATGATCACTTTTCTTGTTAATATTTCGTTTCTTTGGAGTTGATGTTTGCGCCTTCCATAAAAAAATGCAAGTGATTGTATTTGTAATTTCCTTAATCAACATTTTTCACACTCCTTGGCGGCCTTCGGCACCGCTGTGTGCCAGATCAGTATGCAAATTGGCTGCGGGACCCATTTCTAATTTCACTTTCCCTATTTTGCGATAAATTGCGTTATCATTTTGTACGCACATATGCGAGAGGCAGGCAAAATTTCACAACCCCGCCAGCCTGGTGAATGGAATGCCGTTGATTATGGCCTAGAGGGGGGCTTGGTTAGGGGAGTTGCCATAATTTACTTTCATTTGCGACTCAGACATGGCCTGGGGCGTTGCTGCCAGCCTGCGGGCGCCTTCGCCTTATCGCCCGGGCTAATTGTCGTCATGTCGCCAAACTGGAGCAAAGAAAATTAATTGTTTACTCTATTTTACATAATGCTTGAGTGTGTTTATCGGAAGCAGCCCGGATAAAGGCAAAAAGCTGATGGTGCACGAAAATGGCAGGCAAGTTCGTTGCCTAAGTCTTTTGTATTTGCAAGCCAAATTGAATTTTTTTGAAAATATAAAAAGGAGAAATTATCTATGCTAATATAAATAAAAGTACATTTTCAATGCCGTAAATGGTCAAAAGCTCATAAACATTTATGACCAAACTGCCTCATACAGATTTAATCTCGCAATTAAATTTACGAACCACTAACTGAAAAAAAAGTTACCGATGCAAATTAAAAAGCCATAGGAGGAAAATTAAATTAGTGGAGAAACATTTCATCAGAAAATACCTTTCAACACAAGAGCACGCTTCAGAGCTAATCGCTTTACCCTATGTTGCCATCAGTCGATCTGGAGGAAAAAAGTTACTTAATAACCATAAAAAGCCAAGTTAACTGTGGCACTCGCACACACTTACACACATCGACTTACAAGAAAAAAACCTTCGACGGCTGTTAACATTTTTGCGCTTTTTCTGCCCCTCTCCTTCGGCTTTGTTGCTGTGTCTCGATGCGGCGCGAACGAATTTCACTTTCACAGCATCCGAAGCTCGCCATCGAGACATGTGTAGTTAATTACGCATGATCGAGGGGAAGGAGAATTTATGTCTCTTTCATATACGTGGGCGGTGGCAGTGGCAGGGGCAGGGGCAGGCTTCAGTTTCTATGCCACTATGGCAAATAATATCGATCGTTTAATGCCACAAAGGCAGCAGAGGCCACAAATGACACTAAATTGAGTGGAAACGCTGCTTGTACCGTTACATTTTCGAAACTGCACTGAAGAAAAAATGCTATTATGAAATATTTGGTGATTATAGAGTTTGAAATAGTTGGTTGGGGATAAACATTTATTATTTGTTTTTAAATTATTTTTTTAAATGTGTACAAAATTTTACCACAGCAGCTTTGCAAACACTGGAGCAGAGAAACTTTTACCAAACAACTCCCGGCTTGAATTCGATCGACAAATAACAAAATACATTCCAAAGCATAAAACTCCATTCCCGAGTTCTGTTTTGTTTAAACAAAACAAGAAAGGTTAGAAAGAAATGTTTGCGGTGACGACCGCACCTCTGTCACTCAAAACCTCGACCCGGGGGCCCAGAGATCGGACATCCCCCCGTCAAGAGCAACAGATTTGTCAGCTACTCAATTAAGCAAATATCCAAAGACGTTTATGAAGACATATAGATACGTATTTATATATGCTAACCCCCCGAGGCCCGCCTCGGCCAAAGATGAATGAAAAAATACAAAAAATGTATAGTGAGGTTTAGTTTCGACGGGGGATTTGTGAAAGCGTTCAATTAAATTAATGGACTCGGCGCAACCATTTTGGCAAATGCCAAAAACAAAAAAAAAATGAAAAATAAATAAAAACGCAGCCAGCGCTGATAAATAATTACTGGTCCATGGCAGTAAGTGCAATTTCGTTTTCTTTTAATTGACAAGCAATGTCCCAAGAAAAGCTATCCTTATTGGGGGAAAATTAAAGAGGGGCAGGTGAGGAAAATGGCGTGTAGTCCAGATAAGAGTTATTATCGAATTATGGGGGTAAGCAGAAATGATAACTTAAAGAAATGCAAATTATGGGGAGGCTGCAGCATGAATGCGAGTTATTATCAAATTAGGGGACTGAAGATGCGAAAGCTTCCCACTTTGCATAATAATTTGGGGGAATTATGGGATCTTGCATGGTCTATTTGTTTTTGATTTGCAGGAAATGTCAGCTATTCAAATCCTTGAATTGAGTTGTTCGATTCTCCTCGATATCCGGCTCATTGGTACCGAATTGCTGGCTGAATACAAATGTAAGCCACGTAAATTACCAAGAATTAGAACGATCGACCCGCGAGTTATGTGAGTGCAGTGGTTCACCTAGTTTCCAGTGCTTCCAATGGACCAGTTACTACTGTATAGTGTGGTAGAGCCTGGCCAGCGTCACGCATTGTCATTCAATCAATTGGAGACATCGCCGCATGGCTACATGCCACATCTGCCCCTGCAACTTTCCGCTGGCGCTGAGACAACTTTTCATTGAATTTTCACTTGCGAGCGCTTTTCACATGATTTAATGCGCGCGCCTGCCACAGAAACTGTAAATATATGATTCCGAAGAGAAAGAAGAAAAAAGAGCTAAGCCCAAGATCGTAAACTAATTAGTTGAAAACAAAAGTCTCGGGGCTTGCACCTTGGCCAGAAATTTCTTCGGCGATATGTAAGCAAATAATTTAATTGTGTTAATTAAAAAGGGAAACAAGACAAGGGAAGAGAAAAATATACATGCCCTTATATGCGGCATTGCCAAGAAGCGGGCGGCTGGCTGGCTGGCTGTCCCATGCCGACGCCAAATGCCGAGAAGGGAAAAAGAAAGAGGGGGAGGCTGGCTGGCTGGCTGGCAAGAAAGAAGAAAACTTTCACTTGCCAAACAGCAACAATAAACAATTCCATTTGGCAGTTACACATAACAACAGCAACAACAACAATGAGCATTAAACAAGCTCCATCAGCTGCTGAAGAAGAAAAATTTGGTGTCTTCTTTGTTGGCGATTGAAGACGCTTGATAAGGAATTTGTTCGGGTGCCAGCAATTAGTAAAATACAAAAAATAGTAGACAGCGAAAAATAGACAAGCCACCGACAAAATTTCGCTGCCTTTTGCTAATTGCCAAAAGATTTCTAGTTTTATATGCAAATCTTCGCTCATTTCCTACGGAAGAAAGTGGCCAAGAAAATCAAATAAATATACAAAATACTCGAATAGTTAAATAAACGAGTGAACAACCGTTAAATGGAAGGAAAAATTAGAAAAATATAGGTCTTTAAGATAAAGAACCAGGCTAACTTTAAAGCCAAGTTGAAAATTTCTAAAAAAAAATACAACTATCCTTTAATGTTTATGCATAAATATTATAAAAATTCTTATACTCAAAACTAGATATTACAATTATTTAAATTTAAAAAGAATTATTTAAAAAACTTCCAATTCTTGACCATTAATGAGAAGCCATTGCATAATGCCCCGTAGGGCCCCCCTGCCTAATTCCTCCCACCTCTTCCCGGGCCTAAAACAATCCCCCCAGCTAGTTTGTGGTATCCGTTACTGTTTCAGTGGGTTAATAGTACACTTGCTCAACGCTAACAAACCAGCAAGCCGGTTTTTTTTTTTCAGCGCCGCTGCTGCGCCTCGAATTTTATTTTTATGGCCTTAGTGCGGCTTGTTAAAAACCCATTTACATGTGTTTTTTCATAGAAGAAGACCTGGCCCAGTGCAGTGTGCTCCAATGTCTGTAAAAGTAAAACTGCCAACTGGCAGCATGGCATTCACTCAGAGCCAAAAACCGAAAAACCAAGAAAAATGAAAAATAAAAACCAAGCTGCGGAGCTGACATCAAGTGAAATGCGTTCGCGGCAGAGCCCCGCTTACTTTTCCAAAGCGGTGGAGCAGCTCCGGCTGCTGAGCCGAGTGAGCTGGGTGAAGTCTTTCTTCAGTCTTTCTTCAGCCGCGTGTCAGTCTTTATCGGCACTCCGGCGCAGGCGAACGCGTCCCACTGTACTCGCTGTTAACGAGCTCCCATTTTAAGCCCCACTGTTAGCCAACAGCGGTGTCACGGTACAGCGCCACTGTTAGGCAAACCCTGTTAAAAATGTAAGAAGCCCCCACTGGGAAAAACACTCAAAAATTAATGGATGGTCGTAAAGTGCAGCCACTGTGTGGAAAACGAAGAACCTGCCAGTGCCAGTGCCAGTGCCACTGCGTTGGCGGTGGCTTTGGATTTCGACTTGAAGCTGGAGTTGGGGCTGGAGTCTGGCTGCATTGGCCCGCTGGTGGAGTACTGTTATAGTGAAAATAGAAAGTGGTTCCTGTTTGGTGCGCGCGAGTTTTCATTTGCTTTACATAAAATGCAGTCAGTCACTCTTTCTCCAATGTGTGTGTCCGCGAGTGTGTCAGTTGACACTCGAAGCCCGAAAACTTTGTGCAATTGTGGCTATTAATTTGGCCGCTTAATGACGGCCATAAAGTCGAATAATATTTGAAAATACTGGGTGATTTTGTGCATAATAAATGTGGTGTTATCTAACTGAAGAAAGCGTAGCTGGTTTAAAAAAAAATAAATATTTGGATAACTGTGTTTCCGAACTCCAACGGTACAACGTTATTGTGGATAACCTGGCTGTTAATCAAGGCCCCCACTGTTAACGCGAAAGATTGCGTTTACAGCATCTCGCATGCCAATTGAGTGGCCTCAAAAATATTCGTATGCAAATCGGAGAAGCTCAAAAGCATTGTTTACCCTTGTTCCCCTTTCTCTTCTTGCAGACGCCACGAAACAGCAAAGAAAGCAGCGCGCAGCAAGGCAGAGGCAGAGCCAAAAATCCAAATTTTTGGTTTCCAGGGCGCCAATCTGAAATTAGGAAATTGGAATCTCAATTCTAAGCCAACACACACACATAACCAGATCAAAATGGGACACCCCAAGCGATGCAGCAGCCTGCTGGCCATACTCCTGTGCCTGGTACTCAACACAAAGGTGAGTTCTCGATGGGACCTTAACATCACCTATGGAAAGTGTTTGGGCATTTGAATTTTTGGTATAAGGAAACTAATAAAACAGTTAGTAGAATATGTGTGGTGGCCCACTTCGGAGCAGCTTATTTCGTATGCAGAGACCCAACCTGTAGCGGATCTCTTCACTTTCGACTCAAAGATAGACTACCGTTCGATCAATAGCAATTCGAATGCAAATCAGTGCTAGTGCCTATTGATAGATTGAATGCCAGATGGGATGGGATGGGATGGGATGGCCAGAGAATCGTAGCGGTCTTCGGGCCGATCAATGGCCGAGAGCCAGGGTCTTTGGCAGAGCAAAGAAGGAAAATGTAACAACTACTGCGAACAGAACGGCATTTTGCTAATCATTGTAATTAGAGTTTAGAAAATGAAGTGCACAGGAAAAAATTATTAAGGTTTAGGAATTCAAATAATATTTGCATAGGAAAATATTCAATGTCTAAACATTTAACAATGAAAAAGTTTCCTCCAATCACAATATTAATTAAATTTCCAGCCATAAAAACTAAACTTTAGGATAGCTAAGCTAACAGAGCGCTAATAGAGAGCGCGAAATATTAGAAACCTCAATAAATTTTGTGGATTTCTTGGGGCTGCGGCACGCTTTGGATTGATAAGCCTGGCCAAGACAGACTATGTCTTGTCCCCTTGAAAAATGGTAATACAAAAACATATCCAGCCTTCAGTGGTTTATTTAAAGCGCATCAATCACGGGCGCTTGATAGAAAACACAAACACACATGCACACTCTAGGCGGCATTTAGCCGATGCAATCACGTCAAGAAAGACGCAAAAGTGGCCAACTAAACGTCCAAAGAGCCAACTGGCCAACTATCCGAGCTGGAGATTTTTCCACTGCGTGTCTGGGTGCTGAGGCGGCGAAGAAATTGCAGTTATGCTCTGATTTGTACCAGTTTTGACTTTCTTGTTTATGGCGCATTAATTCACAGAGATTGCTTTATTATTTATTTATTGTCAGTTTTCTTTCTCCAAAAGAGAGAAGAAAAATTACCAATCCAATGGCATCGCGGCATCGGATCGATCGGACTCGAACCGATGTGTTTATATTGATATCTCCATCGACTCCAGGTGCGTGGAATGTCCAAAATAAAAAGAGGGGAGATTTTTCTGGTAGGTAGGTAGTGGTATCTGTTTCGCTGTTTTGTTTGTTTGCCAGCTAAGTCAGTTTTTCTTTGGTCATTTCACTTTCAAAATCATCTCACGACATCTCAACGCGTGGTCACCAGCCACCGAACGAAAATAAATAAATGTATGACAAAAAAGAAAAATAACTGACAAATCTACACCGTCATCGTGTTGGATTTAACTTTCAGTTTTCGTGGGCCCCTTGGCGGACTTTGAGATACATCCGCTTCCCGTGTGCAGCCAGAAACCCATAAAATTATCGGCCAGCTGCGAACTGGAGGGGGCGTGAGGGGGAAAAAGCCCTCAACAAAGCCACAAGGCAGAAGAAAGAAAGTGACAAAGCCCGGCGGGGGGCGTGGTAGGCTCTTTCTCCACCTCTGCCTCTGTTGTCTTACGCAATGGGCTAAGCTCCATGCTTTCAATTTTTTCTCCTCCGAATTTCATTTTTCGGTAAGCGTGCCGCTCTGGCAACCATTTAATTTCAAAATACTACATCTGGAACTGTCGTGTAATTTTCAACGCTTCGCGTCGCTTCTTTCAAAAAGTCGTCGTTGATATTCCGGTTGCATAATCCGCGATGGTAACCAATTAAGCCCCGGATTGGGCCCTGAACAGCCGCAGATAAGCGCTTTCCGCAATCCTGTGATCTCAGCCATAACCTGCCTAATGTAATAGAAACATTTTAACATTTTATAGGAGAAATATTTCAAAACAAAAGTGATGAAAACTCTGAAAAACACTTTCCCATCAGGGCGTATTCGTAATTTCAAGATTCAAAATATTACTCATACGCTATGTATGCTGTAAATTTAGAAACACATTAATCCCTCTTTTCTCCTATTCTTCTCTCCTGTAGCACCTGGCTGTGCATGGTGATGCCTCGCACATCGAGTCCGCCGCCCTGCCACTGGAACACAGGGCTGGCTATGGACCACCGGCCCCCATCTACGGCGCCCCGCAGGGCCCCCTCAGCACTGGAGCCACCAACGAGCTGTCGGAGGAGGCCTGGCCCTTGGCCACCACCAACGACAGTCCACAGATCAAGCACCTGCAGGTGCAGTGCGAGAAGACGCACATGCGCGTCAACATTGAGTTCGACAGGCCCTTCTACGGCATGATCTTCTCGAAGGGCTTCTACAGCGATCCCCACTGCGTGCACCTCAAGCCCGGAACCGGTCACTTGAGTGCCACCTTCGAGATCTTCCTGAACAGCTGCGGCATGACCAGCTCGGCCAACCATAATGCGGCCGGATACGGAGCCCCCACGCCCTCGGGCAGCTATGTGGAGAACACGATCATCATCCAGTACGACCCGTATGTGCAGGAGGTGTGGGATCAGGCCCGCAAGCTGCGCTGCACCTGGTACGACTTCTACGAGAAGGCCGTGACCTTCAGGCCCTTCCAGGTGGACATGCTCCATGCCGTTACCGCAAACTTCCTGGGAGACAACCTGCAGTGTTGGATGCAGATCCAGGTGGGCAAAGGTCCGTGGGCCTCCGAGGTGTCCGGCATTGTGAAAATCGGCCAGACCATGACCATGGTGTTGGCGATCAAGGACGACGAGAACAAATTCGACATGCTGGTCCGTAATTGTGTGGCCCACGATGGCAAGCGCGCTCCCATACAGCTGGTGGACCAGAACGGCTGCGTTGTCCGACCCAAGATCATGAGCAGGTTCCAAAAGATAAAGAACTTCGGGCCATCGGCGTCTGTCGTGAGCTTCGCCTACTTCCAGGCCTTCAAGTTCCCGGATTCGATGAATGTCCACTTCCAGTGCGTGATCCAGGTCTGCCGCTACAACTGCCCGGAGCCCAAGTGTGGTCCTGGCTTGCCCGGCGGCGAATATGGTCTGCCCCAGATCGGTGCCAATGGCCTGTCCGAGGAGTACGGTCCACCAGAGGCCTACGAAAGGAACGACTTTGCCTTGGGAGGTCCCGGAGTCCTGCCACCGGCAGCCTATCCCGATCCCCGTCACCCCGTTTCCGATGCCACCGGTGCCTACTCCGAGAACCAGCCCGATGTAATCCCATCGCCCCAGGCCCAGACCTCCGCGGCCGTGCCCACTGCCGATTCCGGATCCGTGTCAGGACCCGCCAGCTCCCAGGCCCCGCAGCAGCAGCCATCGGCCGGAAGCAACGAGTTGGGCCTGCCGCCACCACCACTGCCCGGCCAGAGTGGTCAGTACAGCACTGTGAAGCGCAAGGACGACCTGAGCTCCGGCGGAAACCTGGTTTCCCTGGGCGGACGGCCGCGCTCGGTGGAGGGACTGGACGACCTGAGGGGCGTGCGCAGGCGCAGGGACACCATGGACATTGTGGTGAAGCCGCAGAGGATCTACAAGCGCAATGCCCAGGAGATGACGGACGTCAACACCAGCAGAATCATCCAGGTGGTGGCGCCCGGCGATGTCAACTTCGCCCTGAACAGCAACGCCAGCAACGAGACGGTGGTTATCCAGTCGGCACGCTCCGCGGATGCGGAGACCATCTGCATGTCGGTGCCGAGCTTCGTGGGCGGACTGGTGATGCTGCTCCTGGTCCTGGCCGTGGCCTCTCTAGTCGCCGCCTTTCTGTTCGTGCGCGTCCGCCACTTCGACCGCAAGGGAGCGGGCATGGCCTACGTGAACTAATCATCCAGAGCTCCGGCAATCGGCGTGAACAGAAAACCAAATCAGTTTTATGTGCACTTCAGAACCACTCACTTGTCATCCATCCAACTGCATTAGCAATCTTTTAGGCACCTCATAACCACCCTATCTCTCTCGCTTTCTCTGCCCTCACCTATCCCACTGAGCCGGCACTTGACTATTTATTTTTCGTTAATTTATTTTCCCATCTCCCACTTTTGAATGGTTTCCTCCTTTCCCACATGGCCCCATCTACGAATGTTTCCCTAGTTTTAGTCGAGGCGAAATCAATTGTCAGACTTGTTAAGTTTCAATTATACATAATACAGAAGGACTTCAAGCTATCTGGATCGGGATAGTCCTTGGATGTCATCGTACATATGCAAGTTAATGTCAAAAAAAAGCAGAAGCGGCGAACATGGAAAAGCTGAAAATCGTTTACAATAAGTTAATATAGCAAATGTATATATTAAATTATTTATTTATTACTTTATTTGATAGCTGCGAAATAATAAAAAGTTTACTTTTATCACTCGCCTGGTGTTTAATCAAATTTGGAAATCGCAAACAAAACTTTTGCAAACCTTATCAATATGATGAAATGTTTATCTTCGATAAGGTTTTGGCGTCGTTTGGGGCTTTGTTTTGGCCATGGATGAGTAGCAGAAATACTCTTTTGCACCTTTTTTAATATAAATAAACAAACAATAAACAATAAACAAAGAATACAAACTAAGAGAGGCTTTTTTCTAAAGTTTCATTAATAAATCCAGAGAAGCGACTAAGAGAAAATCCAGTTTTTTTTTTAAACCAAAACATTCTGATTAAAAAAGCTCGCCGAAAAACGCGTTATCATTGTGAGTGGGAAAAACTAGCCAACTTTTTTCGTATCATTGTTAAACACAAATTTTAAAACATGAATTCGCAAAGCTTTACTCCTCTTGTTCCGTTTAGTTCGTTGACCAACAGAAACCCTAAAATATTTTGAAATCACAAGTCAGAGAATTAAGAAAATACATGTAGATTTATTGGCGAACACATATTTACATATTTATCTAGATCCCTTTGAGCTTAAACACTTTAAAAACAACAGCGCCGGTCAATCTCAACCTCAATTGAATTCGCCAACGCATCTATAATAGCCGTCTGAGCATCGTGTCCCTGGGACAATACATAGGATTTCCTTCAAATATATATTGACTACATCTAGTTGAACTAAAGCGCATTAGAACTCAAAATTGCAACAAAAGTATAACAAATGGTGGTCTACGCGGCGCGGGCGTCGTTGATTGTAGACGGCACGTGGACCTCCAGTCCATCCATGTCCTTCGACAGAGTTATTTGGCAGCCAAGGCGAGAGGTATCCGTTAGTTCGTAGGCCAAGTCCAGCATGTCCAGCTCCTCGTCGCCTGGTTTGTCAGGGAGTTTCTCGTAGTCGTTGGTTTTGAAGATTAGGTGGCAGGTGGAGCAGGTCAGGGTGCCTTCACAGGCCCCGAATCCATCCAGATCCACGCTGTTGTTGACCACCACGTCCAGCAGTGAGTCGCCCACCTTGCCCGATGCCTTGATTTTGTCGCCATTGGCCCGCACAAACGTAACGTTTACTCTATAAACATGGTTTGTTTAATTAATTACATATGCTGGTGTGGAAAACGAGGAGGGGCTACTCACACATCTTTCTGCTTCAGGGCGAATCCCGTCGAGAAAGTGCGCGGCGCGTTCAGTGATCGCAGCTGAAGGCTTCGAAGCGCTAGCCTGGAGGCGATTTTGCAAGTGTTGAGGACTAGCATGTTTTCCGGGGGATCCTTTCTAGGTTGCTAGAAGGCACTTGCGCCGCTACGAAACGTGTTATTTAATAAAAAATTTAGCAACAGCTTAAAGCACTGGAGCACAGGTGGCCTCTTCGATAACGATAAATAATACCGCCTCGAACTATTAAATATACCAGATGAACTACTAAATATACCAAAAGATGTTCCGGTTTACCTATTTGTTGGCGATTTCAAATCTTCGTTCGTGATTGTTTATAGTTTCTTTATTATATAATTCACCATAATTCATAAAAACGAAAAATTGTATGAATGATTCTCACTATAAAAAATATCATTCAATTTAGTCAAATTATTCGAGGTTTATTTAAAACAAATAGTTAACATAAGTATGACACCTGACTACATCTCCTCCTGCAGGTAACCGCACAGCTCATAGTCATCCGCCGTGGTGACCAAGCGGGCCTCCGACAGTAGACCCTCCTTGTACTTCTCCCTCTTGTCCACGACGCGGGAAAGCTCCTCCACAGCCAGGGGACCCTTCTTGGCGTGTTTTTGAATGAAATCTGAGACCAGGTGCTTATCCACCACGGAGAGTTCCAGGCTTCGGCTCCAGGCCAATAAAGCAAGTGGTCTTTCAGGTCTGAGACTTAAGGATGGCGAGATTAGATGCCTATAGAGGCAACCGGAAACGATGTGTTCCAGTTCTTGAACTTGACCAGGAAATGCGCAAGGATGGTAGAGCATCACAATGGCACCTTCAGCCAGGTTACGAAGATATCGCTGAGGGGGCAAGTAGCTATAGGATCCGTACTCGGCAGGCAAAGGACGATAAGGGCCACTAAAAAGATGGGTAATTATTTATAAATAGTAAATGCATTCTTTAATTTAACAAACTTGGTAGCTGGAAGGTGGGAGTAGTCTATGGATTCATTAAGGCACTTGGCAGGAGGAACATAGGCACTGGGCAGGAAGTGTTCTGTAAGAATGGCTTCCCTAGTCATGTTTGGTTCAAACAACCCACGATTGCTGCTGATACATAGGTAATTGAAGCTGTCTCGGATGTCGCTTGGATCGTAATCCACTTCCAAATAGCTCTGTAAATAAACTTAGTAAATAAAGTTGTAAAACTAGTCATGCCAAATGATCTCACCTTTCCATCGTCGCAAGGTAGGTTATTCTTTGCGTGGGATTTGTGTGGCTCATTGGGCCCTTGAGGAAACCACTTGCCCTTCCATTCACCATTAGAATCTTCTGTGATCATGGCCTCTGTGGTGCTTAATTCCCCCGACTCCTTCCTTTGCTCCGGTGTCATCTTGATTATGTGGGGTTCCCCGGGAGAGTACGGAAACCACTTGCCCTTCCAATCATCTTGGCCCTGTAGAGAACTTTGAGCACCTGTTATCTGCTGCACACGTTGCACATTTTTCGGAATGTGTGGCTCTCCGGGACCGTAGGGGAACCATTTCCCTTGCCAGTCATCCAACCCGAAAGTGGGTTCCAGTAGATTGGCATGTGATTTCTTTATTGATTTCGACTCATTAACGGCGAAACAAAGCCACAGAACTGTCAATATGTGCAACAGAACCATACCAATAATTAACACAAGCAAATAAAGAGAAAAACAAAGAAAACAAAATAATAATTAAGAACTTTTCGTGGAAACAGCTGTGCTTGGACAATCGTTTTGCAGCACTGATTTGAGTCTGACTTAGTACAGGGTATCAAACGGGGAGATTTTTTTATTAGAAAGAGTGTTTATTTGTAATATATAAGCAATAGTTTCAATTAGTGAGAAAATACAATATTATTTCTAATGAAAATATAAAACTTTTAGGAATTTTTGGTCAAATAATTTGTAAGCCACTATTGGATTTTAGGGGATTCACACCCATCTGCCGCTTGGTCACACCATACCACCAACAACAAGAGGAAGAAGAGGAAGTACACTGCCCATGGTGGTCGCTTTCTTCTACGCTTTAATTTGTTATTTAGCTAAAATAATGCACATACATATCCGACCGGATACCCCCGCCATCTCCTCTAGCCTCACAATGTAAGTGTAAAACGCATTACGGCCGCTTATCATCGGAATTTAGCCGAATAAATTCTAACCATTACTTCCTTGTCTTGCCAGAGAACAATAACAAAGGTCTGATTGTTGTTGTTGCTGCTGCTGGTGCCCTGGAGAAAAATTAAAACGCACAAAGCGGAAAATAGAGAAAATCTACAAAGACCACCATGTCGTGGTTTAATCCGTGGGACGGGCTGAAGACCAAAATGTGTCGCTACCTGCTGCAGCGATACCTGGGTCAGTTCTTCGAAAATAACTTGAATTTAGAGCAGCTAAAGGTGGACCTGTACAATGGAAAGGCCCTGGTCGAGGACATTTACCTCAAGGTCGACGCCTTCAACGATCTCTTCGAGGACCAGGGCTGGGCCTTCGAGGTGGTCTCGGGCCACATCGGTTGCCTCACAGTCGCGGTCCCCTGGAACGCTCTGATGACAAACGACAGCAGCTTGGAAATATCGAACCTCACCATAACTCTGCGGCCAGTCACACGCTTCCAAAGCGGCACCACCATGCTGGAGTCCATGTGGTCGTCTGTCAGCAGTTCTATGCAAATGGCCGAGGAGTGCATGAAGCAGCAGGACGACGACGTGCCCTTCCTCAACCACAACAATGCCTTGATTGGCCTGGAGAAGTTCGCCGAGACTATCGATAATGTCCTTAACAGGATTCGCGCCAAACTTACCAACACCACGCTGAACATTGAGTATCTGCTGCCCAGATCCGATCGCAAGCTAATCCTCTCCTTCCAGGCCAACCACGTTGAGTACGTAAACAAAACGGGGTATGAAATGCCCGCTTCGATTTCAGTGGATCCGGAAGCAGAGGATGATCCCAATAGTACCTTCAACGCCCTGCCTATGATAGCTAAGCACAATCTGGTGATCGAAGGGCTGAGCTTGCACACCTCCGAGGCCCTGGACGTAATGGGGCATAGTTACGAGCCCACGCAGTACGAGCAGCTCTGCAAGATTGTGGAGTTAAAGGGCGCCCAGAACATCCAGATTAATGTCAAGCAAACTGAGAACATAGTGGGACCGAAGGTCAGTCTGGAACTGAGTCTGGACGACATCTACTTCATGCTCACACCCCGCCAAATACACCTGCTCATCGAACTCTCCAAAGGCTTTAATACCGGAGACGCAGGCCAGCACGAGAGACCAAAAAAGACGAGTCGAAGCATAAAATCCCACGCGGGGAGCGAGTTCCAATCACAGCAACAGCAGCCCACTAGGATGACGGGCATCCTGGGTCAGAATGCAGACTGGTCCAATGGCCTCAATGAGCCAGAACCCTCCGAATACTCGAGCTATGGAAACCAGCCCAGGAGTCTGTATTCACGCAGTCGAAAGATGAGCGAGTCCACCAACAGCATGGTGACCTCCTGCACCAATACGCTCCAACAGGAGCTGGGATATACGGAGAAGTCCGGCGAGATACTCAAATTCAAGGTGCAGATCTCTAAGCTGAACGGCGTGGCGTTGCACAATGACATTCTCATCCAAAATACCGCGAATATCGACAGCTGGAACACAGTTTTTGATCACGCCAGCTACGTTCACTATTCCGAAACGGGCAGCAACTTCTTCAATGGCACCGCCCTGGATAACCAACTGCCGCTTGCGGATCAGAAGTACCTTTTGCTGAGAGCGGCTCCTATCCTGGTCAGCGGCAGCCAGCAGCGCTACTTCCAGGAGCTTACTTCTAGGACGACGCTGTCAGCCACTGCTGTAGACTTCTGTGAAGTTCTCGACGGCGTAACGGAGCACCTGCTACAATTCGATCGCCAAAGAAACTGCCCGGATGGCTATCATATCCGCCCTGAGATTGTGCTTACCCAGAGTTCCATCTCGATGTTCAAACAAAATCACAATCGTTGCACAAACAAAATCGAGTGCATCTTGGACGAGTGCACCGCAGAGCTGGATGTCTCCATCTACGATCGACTGAGTGCACTTTTCGGCTCCTCTCATTTCGCAACGGATTCCAATCTCCCAGACACCTATCCCGAGGATCCCAGCCAAACGGAAGTGAGTGTCAAGTGCGAAAATCTGCGCCTTCATTTACGTTTCCCAGTGGTGGATGGGCGGGAAGCAAACGACCCACAGAAGATTCCGTGGTGGCGCAAGAATGTGCGCCAGGATTTCCTGGCTCTGGAATTCCGTGGCCTGGTTGTCAGCTCCAGATCTCAGATCAGCATCATATCAGATGAACTGGACATCTTTTACTGTGATGCGGACAAGAAAAGTGCCTCCCATCTGCTGAAATGCCAGCAAACCCAGAAGAAGATTCAGATCGATGTGATTCTGCCAAAGGATTCAAACAGCGGTCAGAGTGATACCCAGCGCAAGCCTCTAAGGAAGTTACCCTTCAGTTCCAAATGCACCTTTGGCTACACCTCCCACGTAGAAGGCCTCGATGGCGGCGCCGAGAAAACAGATGCCTTCCTGCCCGGCGAAACGGAGGAAATCAACGAATTCTGTGACAGCTGCACCAAGTCCTCCAAGCTAAAGATCTTTGCCTTTGTTCCGCAGGTCAAGGTGGTGCTGGAGTCCAAGACCATGTACGAACTGATCTATAATCGCTTGAACTGTGATCTCTTCATGTGGGAGCCGCGATCGCCGCACTACAATTGTGAGCCCTCGGCGCGCAAGGATTCCAGTTCGGAATCTCAGCCTGAGGAAGAGGACGAAGACCAGTTTCGCCGAAATCTGCTGCTTAGTACCAGCACCATGGAGAGCAGCATCTACTTGTCCATGGCTGAGCCGGCAACACCTGCTCCGCCAGCAGCGCCCAGCCCAAAGTTGAGTAATGAAGCCTTCTCCTTTGAACTGTTTGTGGAGCAAGGTTCACTGATCCTGTTCTCCCATTTGCTGGACCCGGAGAACCATCAGCGCGGCAAAGAGTGCGGCAAGTTCCATGTGAACCTTAAGGAGCTGCGTCTGTTTACAGTGAATGGCTTGGACAACGATCAAAACAAGAGCTTCTTTTGTATTCAGTTGGGTGAAATCGAAGCCCTGCACTGCGGAAATACACTCCAAGATTTGGCTATGGCCTGGAGCGATCTGCCAGACGATGATTTGCTGCTCACCATCCACAATTTTCCTCGGGTGGAGGGCAGGAAGCGATCGGAGGTTCTATCCCTGGTGGCGGAGATAAAAAAGCAACCGGAGCAGCACATCAAACGGATGAAGATGTCCTTTGGCATCAGTGGGGCCATTCTGCAGCATCACTCCTGCCACTCGGAGCACAGCTGGTTGAACCAGTTAATGGACTTCATCGACGTCACTGATTTTCCTATCGAGGAGTACGAGCCGTTCGCCTTGGTCTCAGAGCTGCAGTTGCACGTTTGGAACGCCGGCATCGACTATCGCCCGAAGTTCTTTCCACAACGTGCCTTTCTGGACCTGGGCTACTGTACCCTGAGTAGCAATATCATATCCTCGATGAGCGGCAGCACCCTGCGCGTCCTCGCCGAGGACTGTATCCTGCAACTGGGTGCGGTGAATGATGCATCAACGGATTGCCTTATACCGGTCCTGAACCTGGGCCTGCTGAACATATCCTTCCGCCTGAACGAAGAGGGAAACGGGCAGCCGCGATTGGACCTGCGCTTTTCCATTCACGATATGCACCTGAAGACTTGCTTCGACTCGGCAGCTGCGCTGGCCCAGTTGATAGCCTACGTGGCCAATGACCGGGATCTAACGGGTCTCGAGGAGGCGCAGACGAACGAGGAAATTAAATTGTCTGATCCCAAGCAGAATGAGGACCATGAGGTCAACGATCTCACCCAGAACCATGTCAACAAGTTGATGGCCGAGGCAGTCATGGATGTGGACTGTGGCTCCCTCAGTTCGCGACTTGGCAATGCTCCTGGAGGCCGCGAGGAGGGCATTGAGATCTTCTACTTCCCGGATGAGCCCAATGAGAAGAAGAAATCTGCACCTGCCAAAATCCAGACCACGTCGCTAATGGCGGAGAGCCCCTCGGTCATTGGTGACATCCTGGACTTCGAGTCCAATGTGATCATGAAATCCTACTACCAACAAAGCCAAATGGAGCATGACATCTCGCTTGGCACCCAAGTGCAGCAGGAGCTGGGCTCACTTGACCTAGCCAATGCGTCCCTGGAGGAGCGCGACTTTGATATTATCCACGATGAGGAGATTTCCCGAATGGATAAATTTGGCATCAAGCAGATCTTCGTGTCCGAGGACCCCCTCCAGATCGTGGACAACCACTTTTGTTTGCCCCACGAAAAGGTGGATCTGCTGCGACCCCCTGCCAATTTTCCGGTGGCCGAGAGCAGCTATACCCTCTGCGAGATGACCTTCACGTGGCACTTGTACGGAGGCAGGGACTTCCCAGAGCAAGCACCGCAGCGATCGACGGCTCCGAGTGGATACGGCATGTCGGATACTTACAAATTCGGCGTGTCCCAAGCCCAGGAGCCGGATAAGCAAGAGCGCAAGGGTGCCAAGAAAGGTCTGCCCAAGGAACCAAAGGGTTCCAAGCGCAACCTGGACGTGCTGGTTGAGATGCAACTCTCCAAAATCCGCTTCTCCTACGAGACCTATCCGCTGACCTCCATGTACTCCTCCAGGCAAGTTCTGCTCATTTCGGAGATTGAAATCCGGGACCGACTGCGCTCCTCGGACATTAACAAGTTTCTGTACCATCCCACGGGCAACAATCTCTCCCACAAGCCGGATGAAAACATGGTGATAGTGAAGGCTTTGAATGTGCGCCCCAATCCCCAGAAGAGTTCGGATGAGGAGTGCTCCCTGAGGGTCTCGATTCTGCCTATCAAGCTGAACATAGACCAGGACACTCTACTCTTCTTGGAGGATTTCTTTTCGGGCATCTTCAAGAACTCAGCCGGTGCTGGTGGCGGTGCCACCAAAACGGAGGGTAATAGCTCATCCGCTAGTGATATGCCTGTGATGTCGGTAAGCAAATTACCGGAGGACTTCGAAGACGAACTGCCGGATTCAGAAGTCAAGGAGATGGTGGAGAGGAATCTAAATGTGCTCATTGATGAGCATAGCTTGGAAACGGAGCCAGAAATGGAGGAGGAATCCGGCGTCGGAGCAGAGGCACCGCCAACCTTCTTCCGCGAGGTGATCTTCAGCCCGGCCCTACCCATTTGTTTTGATTACCATGGACGCCGGATCGAACTGTCGCGGGGGCCGGTCACGGGCCTGATTATGGGATTGGCCCAACTTCAGGGTTCGGGCATCTGCTTGCGGGAAATTGTAAATCGCCGGGGCATCCTCGGCTGGAACAAGCTTTTCGAGTTCCTGGCCAAGGAGTGGCTGAAGGACATCAAACGCAACCAGTTGCCGAACATCCTAAGTGGCATTGGGCCAACCAATGCGGTGCTCCAGCTCTTCCAGGGAGTCTACGACCTTTTCCGGCTGCCCATAGAGCAGTACAACAAGGACGGACGCATTATTCGGGGATTCCAGCTGGGTGCTCAAAGTTTTACCGCCCGAACTGCCTTGGCTGCGCTGGAGATCACCTCGCGGATCATACACCTTCTCCAGTTTACGGCTGAAACCACTTTCGATATGCTGTCCGCGGGTCCTTCGCTGAAGAAGCGGAAGGCTGGCCGGCAGGGAAAAAGACGTCGACAGGGAAGACCCAAGGATCTGCGCGAAGGAGTGGCCAATGCGTACACCATAGTCCGGGAAGGAATCAACGAATCGGCCAATACCCTCATCGAAGCTGCCATCACCGAGCACGACCAGAAGGGGTATAGTGGCGCCGTGGGTGCGGTGGTGCGCCAGATACCCCAGCTGGTGGTCTGTCCGGCCGTGCTAGCCACCCAGGCCACCACCAACATCTTGGGCGGGGCCAAGAGCTCCCTGGTGCCGGAGGCCAAGCTGGAGGCGCGCGACAAATGGAAGCAGGAAATCCATTAAGGGTTTTAGGTTAAGTAGCTTTAGTTCCGGGGTTAGTTAATCTAACAATCTAACAAAACGTTTTCTATCATTTTACTAAAAATAAATAATGTACATAAATGGAGTACAAGCACAAGGCGACGAGGACGACGGATCCTGCAAGATGATTCCGGAATGGGTGTGATTGAACTTATTCTGTTTTAGCCATATTACAGTTCATCAAAGTTATATATTTTTTATTATTTTACTAAATAAAAGTAAATACGCAAGGAGATGGGTTTCTGATTTAAAATTATGTTTGGGCTTAAACATATGACTATATATTTTTAAATAGGCAATAGATTCTTAAGCGGAGTACATGGAAACTCCAATAAATATTTATTTTTTTGTCTCACTTTCCGGAGGATGCCCTTTGAAAGTTGGAACGAATATGGAATCTACTGTGGGGATATATCTTTGCTAAAAAACATCCCATACTCGAGAAGAATACCTTAAACCATTTGTAAATCGATTTTATGTTTAACTGCATTTAAATATTCACATGTTTTTTTTTTTCTTATCTTTTAATTTTTTATGGGATTCCCTTTAAAAATTGTGAAGAATTTATGGGAAGGATAATATGCGTCCATCGAAGAAAAAGACTTCCGATTCTTGAACGGAACCAATTAGTAAAATTATATTTTATCAATCTGTTTTTAAATAGGAAAAATAGGAAAAATATGTACAAATTTTATTGTTTCATTCAAGAAAAAATCTTTACAAGTATAGGAATAATTAAAAAAATGTTTAAGGAGTTTAAAAGAGTGTATCATTCCTTATCTTATTTGTATACGATGAATAATTTGTAAATGATTAGTTTTTTCTAAGAAATCAAAGAAACAAATTTGAAAATAATTAAATAACTCGCGGCAGGCTGCCTTTTTACTATATCAGCTGGAACTTTTGAACGAGTTGGCAGTCCCTGGGCGCATGGTTTACGTAAAAGCCGCATTAATTTTGTAGTTTCTTCAATAGAAAATAAAATTTATTGCTGAAGCTAACTTGAGGCACGATGGCGACTGCATTGACTCGATTCTGGGGGCAAGGATCTCTCCAAAAACATGCTGCACACACCGGAATCCGATCATTTTCTAGCCAACAGCTCCCTGAAGTCGAGGAAGAAGGTAAACAAAAAAGGCTCTTGAATCAAAGAAATAATTTAATATATAATGTATCCAACAGAGTTCCGAGTACTGAACCTGCGAGCGGTTAAGCAGCAGTTCCAAAAACGGCGGGATATAAAAAGGGACCCCGTCACTCCACCCCGCTCCAACCGGATGGCTGTGGATCAGGATTGGACGGCAGCCTGGCCCGGACCGCGGTCCTTCCACCCGGCCAGTGTTCCATTGCCACTGCGACAAGGATTCACAGAACGCGGAGCAGCTGCGCCCTCCAAATACGCCAATGCGGAGCTGATGAAAATCCCCAATTTCCTGCATTTGACACCGCCGGCCATTCGGCAGCAATGCGAGGCCATCAAAAAGTTCTGCACCCCCTGGCCAAAGGGCCTGGAAACGGAGGCTAAGTGGCAGCGCCATTTTCCCGTAGAGGTAATCACCACCGACTACCTTCAGGCTTTGCCCACAATCCGAAACCCCGACGCCCGGAAGGTAACCATTTCCCTGAAGCTCTCCGACCTCAAATTCGACGCCCATGCAAGAGACAAGTTCCTGCGTCTCGTTGGGGATCGCTATGACAAGAAAACAGACATCCTCACCTTTGTCACTGATCGTTGTCCTTTAAGGAAGCAGAACTACGACTATGCGCTCTACTTGCTGACAGCCTGCTACCATGAATCCTTTGTGACTGAACCCTGGGAAGCCAGCAAGTTGGAGGCCGACATGGAGGTGTATCTTTTTAGCCGAAACAAATCCAAGCTCTCCGCCGAGGAGATCCTGAACTGGAATGCTGCGGAAGGGGCACAGAGGGTCGATCCCAGTCCCAGTTACGGGCAGAGTGTGGAGCAGCTGATCAACGAGGGCGAGAATGAGTACAACCTGACCAAATACAAGGAGGAAGTCAAGAAAATGTTAAACATTGCCAGTCAGTGAAGTGAAATGTGAACTTGTGGGAAAACAATAAAGTTGGATGTTGCTAACGGTAATTTTTATAATTTCTATAGATTTGTTGGCACTTGAAAGGGTAATCAATGGGAATACATAACAAGATATTATATTTATAACAATTATTTTAAACAATATACCATTAATTAGCTTTTCTATGCCTCTTTTCCGGAAAGGTATAATCTGGCGGCGTCGGCCTGCAATAAAACAGATAAGATTATTCCTGCAAGAATTTTAAATGATATAACTTACTGTCTTGAACCAGGCGGATGGCAGGAACATTAACTTGGCCAGGAATCCCATTTGAGAGCGCGGGGCAATGGCATGCATGTGAAGATGATTGACCGTTATAAAAGGTGGCAGGTGGAAACCGAGCAGAGCGTCATCCGTGGCCACTTCCTTTTCCTTGAGAAACTGCTTTAGGCCCTCCTCCATCCTAGTGACTATTTTAAACAAATTAAAGAGCTAATTTAAGCTAATTATTAAGTAAATTCTCACCCAGTTCCTCGTGAGATTTATTCAGGGTTTTAAGGCTGTTGTGGTGCTCCTTGGTTACGGCCAGATAATGATGCTGGGAAGCTGGTTTTATATCCTTGAATATCACAAACTCGTCATTTTCCACTTCCAGGACAGTGTTGGCATCCTGGCCACTGGTTATTTTGCAAAATATGCAACTATTAACGGACATTTTGCGATTAATTACTTGGAGTAATAGTTTAGTTGTATTTAGTTGGTTGTACTTTGACTTAGTGATGATAAAAAATAGTAAATATGTATGTATTTTATCGTAACTATATAATAATGGGCGCGATAATTTAAACGCACTTAGAAACTTGTAAAAAGAGTATACGATTTTGCAATATTATTTAAGGACTTAAAACTTATTGAATTTAATAAGAATAAATCCAACTAAAGTTCAGCTAAAATACCGTTAAAACAGTGTTAGTAGTTCCGATAATAAATCGATTAAACTTTGAAAGATTGTTGAAGAACTAAAGTAGCTTTAAACATTTATTTCGTACTTCTTGTCAACAATATTTAAACAAATTTTATTTTATTTTCTAAAGGGACATAGTTAAACCCCCATTCGACGCCCCTCCCTTTTTTATAGTTTTCCAGCACTTCCAGGCAGCAGCTGTTTTGCGGCAGGTTAGAATTTTGAGAGACTGCAGTCAAATATATAGAACGACTCGCAGATTTTCGTGGACGTGGATGCCAGTCTTTTGTTTTGTTATGCTAATTAGTGTTTTTAATAGTTTATTGAACCCGAATCGGATGGAGTCTGGAGCAGAAGCGAGCAAATAACAGCGAAACTGACAGGTGAGAATAAGTGGATAGTTCTGATAAGAATTTCTCTGATGACGTTTCACCTGTGATTAATATTCAATTTAAGTAGACAAGTGGTTTATCTATGTCTCAGACTGGTAAATTGCTCAAAATTGCTCCTAAAAAGCAAAGATAAGGTTGGGAATACATGCCGGAAGTTCTTCGAGTGCTGCTCTACAACATTTATTTTTATCACAAGGTTCTTATCTTTCGGTTTGGGTTTCTTTTTGTTTTTGCTTTTTTGCCACTACTTGGATATGTGTACATAATATTCCAATGTATGGGTATTTACTATCATAATACATACTAGTATGTGCGCTCATGGCCTTTCGTCACTTTGCTCTTTCGTGTATTTGCAGTGGTACCCACGTCGGCAGATACAGATACCTCTTGGTCGGAGATACACCTGAGCTAACACTCCAGCACAGCGGCCCGGACACGTAGCTTCAACACGATGCGGCGGCCCAATCTGAAGTGGATCGTCAAGACGGGGCTCCTGCTCCTGGTCTCCCTCACCCTGTTCGTGCTCATCACCAGCTGGATATCCTCCAGTCCGTATACCAACAAACCCGTTCACCATGGCGTTGAGCCGCTTCCAGAGCAACATGCTCGAGCTGGCAATGAGCTGGATAACAATGATCACGTTAAGCAGGAAAAAAGACATCACCAAGTAGTTCCAGAAGTGGATGCAGATCTCCATAAGAAAGATGAACCCGAACCCGATGCGGAACCAGAAAGGAAACAGGATGCAGAGGATGTAGTGCCGGCGGAGGACGAGCTGCAGGTTGTTCCTCCCGCCGATATGGTAAAGAAGGACTGGCACGACTATACGGGCATGGAACGAGACGCCAAGCGAGTGGGTCTTGGGGAACAGGGCCAGGCCGCCAGACTGGACGATGAATCTCAAAGGGATACGGAGAAGCGAATGTCCCTGGAGAATGGATTCAATGCCCTGCTCTCCGACTCTATATCAGTCAACCGTTCCTTGAATGATATCCGGCACAAACAGTGAGTCTTTCAAGATAATTCAATATTTAATAAACTAAATGTATAATTTTTTAAGGTGTCGCAAAAAAGAGTACTTGACCGAACTGCCCACTGTATCGGTTATCATTATTTTCTGGAACGAGTACCTCAGCGTGCTTATGCGTTCCGTACACAGCTTGATTAATCGCTCACCCCCGGAGCTGCTCAAGGAGATCATCTTGGTGGATGACTATAGCGATCGGGAGTACTTGCACCATGACTTGGAGGCTTACATTGCCGACCACTTTAAGATTGTGCGCGTGGTGCGGCTGCCTAAGCGCACTGGTTTAATTGGAGCTCGATCGGAGGGCGCCAGGAATGCCACTGCCGAAGTCCTGATCTTCCTGGACTCCCACGTGGAGGCCAACTATAATTGGCTGCCACCGCTGCTGGAGCCCATTGCCCTCAACAAACGCACTGCCGTGTGCCCCTTCATTGACGTCATTGATCACAGTAACTTCCAGTATCGCGCCCAAGACGAGGGAGCTCGTGGTGCCTTTGACTGGGAGTTCTACTACAAGAGGTTAAGTTTGTTACCCGAGGATCTAAAGCATCCAGCCGATCCGTTCAAGAGTCCTGTCATGGCAGGCGGTCTGTTTGCCATCTCGGCGGAGTTCTTCTGGGAGTTGGGCGGCTACGACGAGGGACTTGATATCTGGGGCGGCGAGCAATACGAGTTAAGCTTCAAGATCTGGATGTGCGGTGGTCAGATGTACGATGCCCCATGTTCTCGTATTGGACACATTTACCGAGGATCCCGCAACCACAATCCCAGTCCGCGAAAGGGCGACTATCTGCATAGGGTGAGTAGGATTTCCTTTTTATACCCTTGCAGAGGGTATTATAATTTTGGTCAGAAGTGTGCAACGCAGTGAAGGAGACATCCAGGACCCCATAAAGTGTATATATTCTGGATCAGGATCACCTCCTGAGTCGATATAAGCATGTCCGTCTGTCTGTTTCTACGCAAACTAGTCTCTCAGTTTTTGAGCTATCGTCTTGAAACTTTGCACACACCCTTCTTTCCTTTGCACGCAGTATATAAGTCGGAACGGCCGGGATCGGCCGACTATATCCTATAGCTGCCATATAACTGATTGATCGGAAATGCTATAACTTCCATTTTATTGAAGATAGAAGCTTAAAATTTGCACAGGTTCCCTTTTCTGGAAATCTAAGCCGATCTGGAGATTTTCATACGGATCAGCTGACTATATCCTATAGCTGCCATATAACTGAACGATCAGAAATGCCACAACTTGCGTGTTTTTGGGCGTAGAAGCGTCGAACTTCTTTTAAAATTCATTTTATACGAATCTAGCTTGTTATGAATGTTTTTGTAAAGATCGGCTAACTATATCCGATATTTACTATATCTTTAATCACTCGAAGCCGTTATTTAACTGCAAGGGTATATAAGCTTCGGCTCCGTCCGAAGTTAGCTTTCCATTCTCGTTTTGTTTTGTATTTTGTCAGAGTTTAAAATTTTCTATCTATGGAAATTGGTAGTTTCTTGGGGCAATTATTTAAAATAAGATAAAATATTCCCTAGTCTGACTAGACTTATTTATATCTTTTACCAATGAATTCGAAGCAGATTACAAGGAATGATGGTTCACCAGTTTTATTTACTTCCAATTAAAAGATAAGCTTTTTATCTTTCCTTGGCAAAAGTTACCTTTACTTTATTTTCTATACTCGTGCCAGATAAACCCTTTTTTTGACAAAACCAGATTGTCAATTAGTATACTGTTAAGATAAGAAACCTGTTTCTATTGGTCGCTAATAAGGAATCTTCTTTAACGCCTCTCTTCAGAACTACAAACGAGTGGCGGAGGTCTGGATGGACGAGTACAAGAATTTCTTGTATAGCCACGGCGATGGCATCTACGAGCGCGTGGATGCTGGGGATCTGTCCGCTCAGAAGGCTATCCGCACGAAGCTGAAGTGCAAGTCCTTCAAGTGGTTTATGGAGGAGGTGGCTTTCGATTTGATGAAGAACTACCCGCCGGTGGATCCGCCCAACTATGCCATGGGCGCCATCCAGAGTGTCGGCAATCCGCAGCTATGCTTGGACACGATGGGACGCAAGAAGCACAACCGCATGGGCATGTTCTCCTGCGCCGACGACTTAAAGGTGCCCCAGAAGTCGCAGTTCTGGGAGCTCAGCTGGAAGCGCGATCTTCGGCTGAGGCGGAAGAAGGAGTGCCTGGACGTACAGATCTGGGAGGCCAATGCTCCCGTTTGGCTGTGGGACTGTCACGGCCAGGGTGGCAATCAGTACTGGTTCTACGACTACCACACGAAACTGTTAAAGCACGGAAACGATGGCAAGCGCTGCCTGGAGCTGCTGCCCTTCTCCCACGAGGTGGTGGCGAACAAGTGCGACCCCACCAACCACTACATGCAATGGAACTTTGGCAGTTACAATAAGACGGCCCTGGACCACTATAGCGAGGAGCTCATCCTGAATCTGTAGTCGCTGCCCAGCGATGGAATCACTTGCCATGTACTTAACGATCGTTCGATGTAAATAATAACTAGGCTAGGCTAGACTGTAAGGCGTTTTAGCCCGATTGACACTCTCAACGACTCAACGCACATTCCAACGCCGCATTAAAGACTATACATTTATTTGTTATATGTAATTGAATCGAATTATTCTAAAAGATCAATCAAAGAGGTTGTATGCGGGATCTCGTCCATGCCTATAAATATTTTGTACATATAGCCAAGGGCCTTTTTAATTGTGCTTGGAATAGAGTCCAGTCGGTGGATGTATTTAAAAAAAAAACGAGAATGGAAAGCTAACTTCGGACGGAGCCGAAGCTTATATACCCTTGCAGTTAAATAGCGGCTTCTATTGACTTAAGATATAGTAAATATCGGATATAGTTGGCCGATCCTTACAAAAACATTCATAACAACCTTAGATTCGTATAAATGGATTTTAAAGAAGTCCGACGCTTCTACACCCAAAAACACGCAAGTTGTGGCATTCCCGATCGTTCAGTTATATAGAAGCTATATGATATAGTCGGCCGATCCGTATGAAATTTTTTAGATCGGCTTAAATTCCATAAAAGGGGATTTGTGCAAATTTCAAGTTTCTATCTTCAATAACATGGAAGTTATAGCATTTCCGATCAATCAGTTATATAGGGCTATAAGATATAGTCGGCCGATCCGTATGAAATTTTTCAAATCGGCCTAAATTCACCTTATAGTAAACCTGTGCAAATTTCAATCTTCTATCTTCAATAACATGGAAGTTATAGCATTTCCGATCAATCAGTTATATAGAAGCTATAGGATATAGTCGACCGATCCGTATAATATTTTTCAGATCGGCTTAAATTCCCATAAAAAGGAATCTGTGCAAATTTCAAGTTTCTATCTTCAAAAACGTGGAAGTTATAGCATTTCCGATCAATCATATAGCAGCTATAGGATATAGTCGGCCGATCCGTATGAAATTTTCCAGATCGGCCTAAATTCCCTTATAGTCAATCTGTGCAAATTTCAAGTTTCTATCTTCAAAACGTGGAAGTTACAGCATTTCCGATCAATCAGATATATGGCAGCTATAGGATATAGTCGGCCGATCCCGGCCGTTCCGACTTATATACTGCGTGCAAAGGAAAGAAGGGTGTGTGCAAAGTTTCAAGACGATAGCTCAAAAACTGAGAGACTAGTTTGCGTAGAAACAGACAGACGGACAGACGGACAGACGGACAGACGGACAGACGGACATGCTTATATCGACTCAGGAGGTGATCCTGATCCAGAATATATATACTTTATGGGGTCCTGGATGTCTCCTTCACTGCGTTGCACACTTCTGACCAAAATTATAATACCCTCTGCAAGGGTATAAAAAACAAAATACAAGAAATAAACGATTATAACAATGTCGAGCATTAAATCCAACTTTTGATAACATTTTTTTATCCACAAAATCTGAAAGAAAGTTTCAATATATATGTAGGAAGATAAATGCAAGTAAGCTGATTTAACTTTGTTTTCATTTTATTTAATATTAATATCTGTTTGCTTTCCATGCGCGTACGTTAAATAAATATAATTTATGATTTTCTTTTTATTTATTTTTTTGTTTGTTTTTTAAGTTTTTTCCAACTCTTATCGTTCACAATCTGTATATACGGTCTCGCTTTTTTAATCGTTTTACAATATTTATGTATCTTCGCTAAATCATCGTACGCCTCGCCGATTTAATTGGTTTTTCTTGCTGCTTTATCATATTCCAATATGTATAGTATATATATAGAATTATAGATAGAAGTCCCGCGAAACAGAAAAGTCGTGTGATGTGTTGTAACTTAGAAATGGCAAAAGATTTGCATTTATTTGAAATGATAAAAAAGCATTTACAAACTATAATAGTTGTTGGCTTGCGTAATCAGTTAATCAATTATCATAATTTATATTAATATATCAATATATTTATATAAACATTTAAATATTTATCAAAACATGTTTTTTCTTGTTGCTCAAAAGTCTTCTTCGCTGCCTTACATTTACATTACATTACGTACATACGACCTACTTTCATGTCGGCTAGTGTCCTTTCGTGACAAATTAAAAATCAATCATTTATGTTTTTTGTTTTTGTTTCTGTTTTTGTTTTGTGCAAAATATATTTATATATATGTTGTGTTTTTTGTTTGTTTTTAGACTAATTTGATTTGAAATTCAGTTGCGCTGCCACATTTGCATTCTAATATTAAGTTTATCTTTTGTCCTTTTGTCCTTTTATCGTTTTTTTTGCATTTTATTTCTCCTTTTGTATTTTTGCTTTTTGGATGGATGCAAATTATTAGTTTTGCTTTATACAACAATTACAAATGAATAGGCAAATAGTTGTTGGTTTTATTAGTGCTTAATACTTGATTGGTTTCGAGTCTTTTTTGGGTTTTTCCTTTGCCTTTGAAACTAAATCTTGCAAAAATAATAATAATAACTAGAATGAACCCTTTTGCCGTTGATTCGCATAAATAAATATATAACTTTTCATGTGTGTGTTTTAGTGTTTTTTTTTTTTTGGGGTTTACTTAAACTTATTTTAAATTATGATTAAAGTTTAAAAATGTCTTGCTGCCTTACATTCCTCCAATCCTCCCCTTATCCTTTCCTTTCCATTTTGTGAGCGTGTGCCGCCCTCTCAAAAAATACTCAATTTAATTATTTTTTCAGTTGTTGTCCTGCACTCCCCGCACCATTTTCCATATTATCCTGCTCCGTTTTCTATGGCTGTAAGTGATCTGAAGCTCTAAAGCTATATGAAATCGGCATTCCTCACCGCTTGGGTGGCAATTCCAGAAGCTCTAGTATCTGGAAATTTCACCCAAGGGAGCAATACTTGCGTCTGTAATCTTGGCAATTTGAATTCGATTGGAACTTGGCTCAAGTCCCAATAGAGAATCAAATTTTGGGAAAATTATATCGTAAAAGTTTATAATCTGTTTTAGTAAAAACCGCGTTTGTTTACCAACTATTTTCATTCTGCTTGTGTTTTGTTGTCTTGCGAAATTCTTTACGTTTTTCTAGTTTGCTCTTTAAAAAATGGTTTATTTGTACTTTTGGCAATGATCTTTTATTTTTTAACTTCCACTAACTTTTAATATGTTATCGTTTTGTTTTTTGCTTGCAAGAGAAACTCAAGCAAAAATTTCTTAAGCATTTGTTTATTAGTTTTTAGTAGTATTCGTTTTTGTTCTTCTTCTGTAGTATGTTTTTGTATTTTCATGTTTTAAAACTCATTTAACAGAAATTGTTTTTTTGCTGGCTCTTAAAAAACTAAAGTTAATAGTTTATTTTAAACTAGTTTAGAAACTTGTTGTTTTTGAGTGTTTTTTTTTTGCTTGATTTGCTGAGTGATGTTTGTTTCTGGGTGTGAGTGTGTGTGGAATGGTGACAATTCTGGCCTGGCAGCGTCAACTGTACTTTTTCATTTTCAACTCCATTTTGATTTTTTTTTTAAATTTGGGGGACTTGTTTTTCTCCTCTTATGGCACACGAAATCAGATGCATTTACAAAAATAATTCTTCAATCTTGAATCTTCAATCTACAACTTCCTTTCTTAGCTTTGAGTGATTTTTCAGTCATACGACCTTGGTCCTGGTTTTTCAATATCAATTGGATTTGGGGATATATTGAAACGAAATCCTGGATAAAAATTCTATTTCTTTGAAAAAATGTTTCTGGATTTTTTAATAAATTTATATTTTTTTTGTCCTTCTCCTCACGTGAAAAACATCTTATGCTCAAAGTTTTTTTTTTTTAATTAATGAAAGGAGTATTAACTGACTTATATATCCCATGGAAAGTTCCCCAAATCCTTTTGAAATGAAACCTGACCGGGTCGATCATTTTGTGTGGACTTAAGTTAAGGGATTACCAGTAATAGCCCCTCAGCCTGAGCAGGTTCAGGTCGGCTGCTGCTGCGGCTGATGCTGCTGCTGCAACTGCAGCTGCGGATGCGGATGAGGATGCTGTTGCTGCGGGATAGGTGCTGCTCCGGCGGGCTGGCCAGGGGGCGCCTGAGGACCACTGCCAGGCGGCAGGGACTGGCCACTCCCAGTGTTGCTGTTGCTGTTGTTCGTGGACGAGGTTGGACTGCTATTGCCCTCCGGATAGGTCCCCGTAACCACGCACGGATGCATGGGGAACAGGGTCGTCCACGACGTGGTCGTTAGTGTTGGTGCGTGGAGGGCAACCTTCTCGTTTTTTGACTGCTCACCGGATTGGTTTTTCTTCGACTCCGCTGTGCTGTTGTTCTTCTTCTTTTTACTGCCGCTGGCTCCATTTTTTAGAGCCTGGCCGTTGGTCTCCTTCTTGACCGGCACTGGCACATCGTCATGCATCATAGCATCCTCGTCCAGCTCGTCCATATCCTCGCCAGCCGCCTTCTTGATCAGGCGCTCGCGCTCCTCTTTGGCTTTGTTGTCCAGGTCCGTGTTGATCTTCTTCACCCGCATCTTCTCCTCCCACTCGTCGATTCCGTGCCGGGATCGATTGAGGTTCCGGTGCTGGTAGAAGATTAGGGTCATCCGCGTCGGGTGGTGGCGATCTGGTCGCCTCACCGCCGTCGTGGCATGCATCTCGTGCTTGGCGCACTCGATCAACACGCTACCGTGATTAAGGGCGATGGCCACGCCTCCCATCTGGGGGTCCTGAAAGGCCTCGATGTTCTCGTTGATCTCGGCCACCTCGCCGATGGGCTCAATCTTGCTGGTATTGGAGCTACCCGGGGATCCAGCGGGGACTGGAGTTGTAGCATTAGACGGGGGTCCTGCTCCTGTCACAGCCCCTGGTCCGGCGCCTGGTCCGGCTCCAGCTCCTGGCCCTCCTACTCCTCCTCCGGTCGTCGAATCATTGCCGGAATTGGTTTCACCCACGGGAGTAGTGGGTGGTGCTACTGTTTCCCCTGGATTCTGGCCATTGCTCAGGTCGGGCAAGATGGTTTGAGGTGGATCCTGCTGTTGTTGCTGCTGCTGGTGGTGGAGGGGCGCTGGGGCTGATATCGTTGGCTTCTGCAGACCCGCGGCTCCTGGTACAGCGCCATGACTGGCTATCAAGGTGCCCGCTCCGGCTCCTGGGGTGGTGGACGCCGATCCGTAGCCGGAGTTCGTCGTCGTCTGGTGGTGTCCATACATGTTCCAGTTGGGCGACGGAGGTGGCGGCGTGGGCGGGGGAGTTTGCTGCGGGTACATGCCATACGGGGAGTACGCCTGGTGGTGGTACCCGTAGTTGTAGTTCATGTTCTGGTACGCATCGTAGGCGGAGTACGCGGAGTGGGGCGGCGGCGGAGGAGGCGGGTACATCTGATAGTTGTTCGGATACTGAGCCGTGTACTGGGCCGTGTAGTCACTGGCCTGGGGCGGCTTGGGCTTCACAAATCCCTCCTGTTGGTGCCGGTGCGAATGCGGGTGGTGATGCGAGGTGGTCAGCGATGGCGCCAGGTTAGTGGTCATCGGCTGCATGGCCGTGAGCGCGGTCAGCTTGCTCTCCGCCAGGTTGTGGTGGTGCTGGTGATGGTGGTTCACCAAGGTGGTAGAGTCTGGGTTCTCTTCGTTCACCAGCCGACTGTTCTTGAGGTCTCCAGGTGCAGCTCCCGCCAGGGAAGGCTGCTGCTGCTGATGCTGTTGGGGCTGTCCCGGCTGCTGCAGCTGCTGCTGCTGGGGGTCAGGGTTTCCGGCAGGTCCGCCCAGGGCCCCTGCGGAGGCCAAGCCTTGATAGCTGGCAGATCCATAGCCATTGCTGGCCTCGAGCTGTGTGGGCGTAACCGACGGTGGCAAGGTAGGGGCTCCACCTGGCAGAGTAGTGCCTCCTACGCCCATTCCTCCGACGCCGACTCCTCCTGATCCTGGAAGAGCATTTGGTGCTGGCACTCCTCCCAGTTGCGTTTGGGCCGTTGGCGTGGTGGGCGTGAGTGGTGCCACACCTGCTCCCGGACCGGCTCCTGGTCCTCCAGCTCCCACCTGCGCCTGGGCCGCCATGCCCATGGGCGCATGAGGCGTCGGCCAGTTGCCGTAGTAGTTTCTCGAATCTATGTAGGAGCCCGTTTGGTAGTCGTACGAGTACGGCGAGTCCAAAACAGTGCTCGAGATCTGATTCGACTGCAGCTGGGCGTCCGTGAAGGTGTCTATCATGGTGGCCATATTCATCAGGCTGGAGTTGGAGCTCATCAGCTGGCCGGGCTGCTGGTTGGGATTGCCGTTCTGGGAGGGATTCGCGGGATTGCCACTGCCATGAACCGGGGGCGTGCTGAAGGCGCTTCCCGCCGGGCTGGGATTGTTGGTGACCGGAGTCTGGCATCGCGGCGAGGGCGTGGACGGTGGCGCTGATCCTGGCGTGGAGGCACTCGAGTTGTTCGACTGGTTTGACTTGCCCTTGACCTTGGACTTTCCGTTGCCTCCGCTGTTGGCAGCCACTGCCCCTGTGCCGCCGTTCTCCTTTTTGATATTAAGAGCACCAGTTCCCGCTCCTGCTCCAAGGGCCGGAGGACTCGACTGATTGCTTTGGGCCTGCGTCTGCGACTGGGCTCCGTTGCTGGAGCTGCTCTGGCTGTTGGCATCACCGGCGGCATCCTGGTCGCCGTCCGGAGGCGCTGACTCGTCGCCATCTTTCCGCTTCTTGCCGTGTCTCCGGCAGGGTATCAGGGGCGTGGATCGTACGCGTACTTCGCAGGGAAATCTATGGAGGATTAGGGGAGAAAAATAATGGATTAGTTCAAGCACCAAGTATGGAACTGCCCCAGGGAGCCAGCTGCTCAAAACTCAACGGTACACTCACTTGTCCAGCATTTGCACCGCCCCGGTACGGTGCTTGTCCCTCTGGCCCTCCACGCTCTCGAACTCGTCCGTTCCGTCCATCGTGTATAGGGGCAGAACGTGGAACTGCTCGTCGTCCGGCAGGCGAGTGTCTCGGTTACCGGGCTTCAGCAGCGCCACATGCACCGTGCACCCGTCCTGCATGTTGTGCAGATCTCGGTGCGAGTGGGCGCAAAAGTCCAGGCAGGCTGTCACGCCCGAAAAGGGTTTGCCCGGCTCCAGGCCGAGACGGCAGTCGGAGGCCTCCTGCTCGTACTTGGTCTGGTTGTCGTAGGATCGCGGGCACACCTGCTTGAACACCGGTGCCAGCAAAGTGGCGATCAGGTTCATGTGGTCCTCGATTGCCGCCTCCTCGCTCTTCACCGACAGCCGGAACTTGCGCACAGTCTTGGAGCGGGCATACTTGCAACCATTGTAGTACATCGACCAGGAGCACCCAAAGCTGTACGAAGCACCAGATGACTCAGGATCCAGTCCTAAAATATATATTTTTTAATTTAAAAGCATTTCTTGATGAATTTTGTGGCAAAACTTACCTTGACAGGCACAGGTGCGGTTCTCGTTGGTGGCACATCTTCGCGTGGTGGGCAGGCCGTACTTGTTCAGCTTCGGGATCAGATTCTTGTAGGCGTTATCCGCCTCCAGGCGTGGCATTCCATCCCAGGCCACCATGCAAACCACAATGTAGGCGGCTATGCATCTACAGTTAGAAAAATCATATTAATAAAAGGAATACTAAAAAGATGGAATAGTAGGAGACCCACCTGTGACCTGGTCGCTTTTTCACAACCACGAGAATCTTCTCCTCCATGTCCGCCCGCCGGATGACCCACTTGGCCACCGGGCAGCCCTGAGTAGTTTTTCCCTCCTTGCCCGTGTAGACAATCTTTTCGATACGGAGCTGCCTTCCCGTGAGATTGCATCGCTCCTCGAACTCTCGACGCAGTTCCATGAGGGATGAAGCAGTTCCTGTTGGGAAAAAAAATTTATTAGATTTTAGTCTCCAGATGGAATATCCAAGTACTCACCCAAATGCGTGTAGTAGGTGCCCGGCTCCGGAGGATTCTTGTCGGACTGGAAGCACTCGCACTCGGGTATCTCCGTCTTGTTGCCCTTTTTCCAATCGGTCCGTGGTGTCGAACATGGGATTAATCTTCTCGTGCTTCACCACAATCTCGGGAATCTCGTCCGGTTTTTGTTTGCCCTTTGCTTTGCCGACACCTACTGCGCCCGGTTTCAGGCCATTGCCGTGGCTGTCGATGAGTTCGTCCTCGTCGAGTAGCTCCTCCTTGGGCTGCAGGCCCAAGCCGAGGCAGGTGCCGTCCTTGAGATGCTCCGCCGTGGGCGGTCGTGTGCCTCCTTGTCGGCAGCAGGAGAATCCATTGTTAAGGGCCTTGCCGTCGCCGGCACCGCCCAAATAGGCATATCCTCCACCGTGGCCGAGCATGCCCATGTCCTCCAGCTTGGGCTCCAGCATGCCGTGGTGTCCCAGGTGTGGTGGTGGAACTGGCGGCGGTGCTCCGTGGCCCAAGGCGTATCGGTGTGGCGGGATGGGATAGGCGTGCGCCGGAATATCCTTCTCGTAGTTCGTGGGCAGGGGTATGATGCTGTTGGTGTCCGGCTTCCGGTCCAGTTCCAGCATGCTCTGCCCGTGGCCGTGGAGCTGGTGCGAGGGTTGGTGGCTGGCCGGTCCCGCGACCTTGGCCCGGCTGCCGTACGAGGAGTGCTGGTAGCCGGGCACGAAGTTCTGCTGG